>BSBM01000125.1:10257500-15060000 GCA_027924585.1 Larix kaempferi | reverse complement strand
TAAGAGGTCATGTGTGGCTAGTGGAGGAAATCATCCTAGCTCCTTCTGGATAGAATATTCCCTTAGGGACCAAGATTCAGGTCTCCCTCCCTCTGACTATCTCTCTAAACTACCTATGGGTTATAGGTTTTAAGGGTTGGGTGTTTGATGATAGAGTTTAGGGTTGATGAGAATTAGAGGTTATAAGGGTTAGGGGTTAATTTTTATTTGACTGACACTTTAGATGTTAAAATTACGTGGTTAGGGTTATAGGGGTTAATGGATATATATCATTATATGTTAGTATTTAGGATTTTTAGGGGCTATACTAGTTTAGGATTATAGTGGGCCAAGAGTTATGATGGTTAGTTGTACTGGGGACTAGGGATTGCAGTGGCTAGGGCGTAATGGTCAAGGGTTTGGCGATTGAGATATGGGGGTCATGGATTTATGGTTACAAGGATGAAGATTTATATGTACATGAGGATAATGCGATTTTGTGATTTTGTGTAATAATATATCTCCTAACCCTTGTGGTGAAGAAGAGAAGAGAGGGGTGAGGGAGGGAGGAGGGATTGGGTAGAGTGGAATAGAAGGGGGGGAGGATTGGGTGGATATGAAGAGAAGAGGGGTGGGGTCATATAGATCTGCACACAACAACGCGTGTGCACTATAACGCATGCGCGCATCTACATGTGCGTACACAACAACGTGTGCGCACATTTTCTTGCACGCATGTCTGGATAGAAATTGTTTTTGGCGCCCTTGCAGGTTTGATATTAGCTTTGGATTGCCAAACCTTGAGGCTCGGTCTGATTTATGGCAGAACACACCAATTTCTCTAACTTCATGTTTTTCACGCTTATTTCCGCATATGCTCCACTTGTGCACTACATATGAATTGCACACACTTGTGGAGCTCTATTTGCAGATTCTAACTATATATTTTTTGAATAGATCTGTTATTGTTTTCTATTTTTAATTCATTTTTAAATGCACTCATGTCAAATTTGTAAAAAACATAGGTCGTTTATTTGGCCTATAACTTTTGATTGGCTTACCTATTTCGAGAACGGAAAAGAACCCGCACAAGAGTACAAGAATACCTACAAGATAAAAAAGGTTTTTTTATTATGTTCAAACCATGATATGGTGGACCAACACTCGACCGTGTCGTTTTAAGGCTTCATTGACTTTCGTAATTTTAAAAAAATACAAAATTAACTTATAAAATTTTGGAAAAATAGCCCCGCACAAGATTCGTCTGTTGCCTACGCCTCTACATATTTTTTTCCTCATAAATTGACAATTTACATAACAAACATGTGGACCAACAAAACCATGTGCATTATGTTTTAGAGAAAAAATAACATACCAATCTTAAAATAATGACGTTTTGGGGTGGTTATACCACTTTTCCATAAATAAAAGTTATATATTCCGGAAGGTGATCCATTTTTCTACGTTTCATCTTTTTACACCTAATTTGAAATTTTTTTGTAGGTACCTCTAATAATTCATTTTAATGATAATATTTATGTTTTTACAACATGTCATTGCAACTAATGTGTCATAATTGGGTATCATTACCTTGCACCAGCCATCTAAGGATGTTTTTTTTAAAGAGAGGAATAAAAGTAATAATTATACTTTAACATTTGTGAATATTTGACTAGACTATTAGCATAGTATAAATTTCAATTGAAATGATGTCCAATACTCCTGTCACTAATTGAGTTGTAAGGTTGTACAACCATTTTCAGATAAGTATATAGTTGTAATTAATGAATCCTCTATGAATTATAGTTTCATAAAGAATGCTTAAAGGTAATGAGGTGTAACATTTAGTGTAATGGAAAGACCTTAATATATGAATTAATTAGTAAAGTAAAGGATTTACTACGAATAACAACAATAGGGAATTTTTAGGTGATAACATAATTTCTGGAAGATTATGGGTAAAAGACATGAAATTATACATCAATGTCTTATGTACCAAACGACATCAAATGTTCATTTATTTTAGTTCTTAATTAATGTTGGAAGGCAATTTAAAAAGAAAAAATGGATTGAGTTTGAAGTGAACATTTGAACGATATTAAGGGTAGTCGGTAGTGATAAAGTAAAGTCTAGTTTTGGAGAAAGTAAAGTCTACTTTTGGAGACCCGTGTGAACAATATATAAGTTTTAAGTATAGAAATTGTCTATTTATAAGTATATGAACCTTTTAAGCAAGGAAGAGGGGCTTGACTAGTAATAGCATTGTAAAGAAATATGATTTACTTCCATGACTATGGGTTGAAAGTTGAGATATCATTAGATAATGGTAATTATGATAGTGCAAAGTAAAAAGGGGTAAGGTTGAATTCATTAATACATTGAAAGTGCTCTTACTGGGGTTACACTAGTAAGTGACATAGATAATTAATATTGTGTAAAAAAAATGAAAATCATGTCCACTTAATTGTCATGACAATTGCAAGCCTTATAAAGTATCTAGGTACATTTTATAAAAAGGGAAGTAGGAAATTATAGTAGTGAAGTTATATGAATCAATCATAAAAAAAAAATGATAATCCATGAAATATCTAGAGTGAACCCACTAAATGAACCCAAATCATTGCAAATATGCGATAATGTCGATTATACTTATGTGATTCAATTATACTTAATGATTGATGTGATGCTTAGGATGGATTGTAGTAATGTCATGCGGATATTTTGATGATGATATATTAGGATGCCAAGTTGTAGAAGGGGGGGGAATGTTTAAAGAGTGTATATGTTTAAAGTATAACACTTGTCTCCTATTTTGATTATAGATATTCAAAGGAAAGGGAAATAGACCATGTATAAGAAGCATGTATATAAATGATTGAATATTACATAGGGTATGATAGGAAGTGTATTGAATTATGTAAGTTAACATTTCTAAGCATGATTAAGGATAGGAATTATCCATTCCTTCATGCAAATGGATTAAGCATGACAAGAAAATTAATTGATGACATAAGTTAATATGCAACTCTTTGTGTACTATTGGGTACAATAGTTCTTAGAATGAGTTAAGCTAAGGATTTCCACAATTGATACACTAGTCACATTATGGTAGATGCCTCTAATGAATAATTGTTGAATTTCATTCTCCAAATGAGAATTCCTTGTTCTAGCTATAGATGATTAAGGATTGATTGAATGTTTTAGTGGTGAAGTCAAATGAGGAAAATATATGAAAACTCCACATCTCATTGGTGTGTTGACTAATCCTATCCCACAATTTATTATTCATGTCATTCGTGAAGGTATTTCATGATAAACCTTTTGTAGAGTCAACCTAGATTGAAAAACTTAATCATACCCAAGTACTAGATGGGTGCTTGATGATCAGTCTATGGCATTAGGTTTGTTAGTCGTACATATTGTTGAATATTCATTCATGCATACTGGTGAAGTTGGTTAGGGTTTATTAATCATGATATGGATTTTCACGATTTCTTATTGGTTATGCATATGCTATGTGTTGAGACTATAACAATGTTATGAGCACTTATGTATTTAACATGTATATATGTTGATAAAATGATTTCATGCTATGATGGTACTTGTATGTCTTGATGAAGATATGATGAGATGATATCGTATTAAGGACGTCTTTCAATATTAGAAATACATATGGCTCCATTCCATTTACGTTGATATGTTGGCGTTCCTTGTTGATGGTGATATAATAAGGTGGTATCCTTGAAATTTCAATGTTTCTCATGCCAATATTTCCTAACTTCACTACATGTGATAGCTACCTATGATTATTTATGTCAATATTTCATAATGGAATAACATGTGGTTCTTTTGTGGAAATATAGTTTATGATTGACATGCATGAACATCGACCGTATCACAATGATAATATAACACGATGATTTTGTGACGACATGTTGTATTTCATGGCATGCAATGAGTAGCATGTGGATATTTTCTAATTCATTAGGATTTGATTAGCTAAATGGATATGATTGCATGTGGTTTTTTTTATGGTGACATATGTTCTTATAACCATCGTACTTCATAATGACTATACAGTTTTATGTTGGTGTTTACCATTGTATGATGGCAAGAGGTAACATGCAGTTGTTTACTATTCATGGTTTATTATGGATAGGGTGGTAAAGTCATGTTCCCTTGATGGAATATAGTAGCATATATTCATAATGATGATATATGACTAATCCATTGGTTGCATGTTACGAGGTGGTGATTGGTAGAAAATCCACTCATGGGCCTTGGGTTGCTTAATTCAAGGATTTCTTGACCCATAACCATGAATGATAATTCTCACAAATATCATTTTATGGGTAGGGGACAAATAAACCAATAAACATATTCTAATAGTTCTCTAAACTTCCTAGAATTACGTAGGTCCTTGGTGAGAGGTATATGGAGATGGACTATCGATCCCTTAGGGATAGATGTCATTGGGGAGTATAGGGAGGAAGTTTGGCCTTCCTTTTTATTTTCCTAGTAGTAATCAGATGCATGGCCTAACCCAGATGAGACCTTTAAGGTCGAAAAAACGAAAGGGGAGGGTGGCTAAGGCCATGGTAAGTTCATGGTAACTTCCGATGCCTATTGTATGATCCACATACATGTTACAGTAGAGGGCCCATGCCATGGTGAGTGAGACCATTCATAGTCTGATGTGGAGGTTTATGGAGGTTGATCAGATGGTTTGATTCTCATGGAGAGGGTGCATAAGGGAGGAAGTATACTATACATAAATATAATAAATAAACCTACTAACTTTAATTGATAAAAATGTGAATTAATAAGAATAGTCAAGAACATGTAATCATATAAATTACTAAAATTATTATTAGTACAAGTAAATACTTACTCGTACTGGCCACATGAGTGACTCCCACCTATGCAATATTACTAAAATATATGTATACTATATAAGTAAAATGTAACTTTGGGATGAATTTCTTCAAAGGAGGGAAGTATCCAACAACCCAAAAATACTATTAATTAAATAAAAATATAAATATATGAAAACTAAATTAACATTAAAATAAATTAATTAATTAATTAAAAGGAAACACTTATCACCATGAATATGATAAATATGAGTAATCATATTAAATAATAAAAATAAATAAATAAAAGGAAAATTGCTAACTAAATTAATAAAATATATTAGATTCAAATTCCAAAGAAAATGAGAAAAACATATTAAAAGGAGGAGGATTGGAGGGGAATGGGATTCATTTATTCTTCTTAGCTTAGAAGGAAGATATGTATGATTATGGTTATGGTTATGGAAAGTAGGAGGATAGATTTGGATATGGTTTATTGGTTGGGGGCTCGGGGTCTCTCAGTGTCTCACTAAGGGATTGGTTGGGTGGAGAGTCCTCCCCCACATATTGTTTTCCCTCGTCGCTTATGGAATTCTAGAGGTATATTCTTTCCATCACTCATCAGATTCAGGTATGTCTTCTCCTTATTTCATTTGACTGTTATTACAATATCTCAATTATTGTTTAGATCTACAAGTGTCTCCTAGTAATGAGTCGATCTGAAGTAAATTGTAAGTGAGCATTTTTTTCTAAATACTTGTGTGCTTAAGGACCTTTTGGGGCCTTACATGACACCCATTAATTAAATAATTAATTCATTTTCTTATTTCACTTTTCCAAATACCATGGGAAAATACCACGGGCTTCCAAACCCATGGGTTTGAAACCACCATTTCACATTTTAGTTTTTAACATGCACCCTTTTTTTAATATACTTGTAAACCTATATATAAATCATTCTATAGATGCCCCCCCTTCCTTGTAAATGCCTTAGCATAACATTAATAACATGTTCAATGTAATGCCTTACTATGACATTAATGAAAACATTAATCCTTTGACATCAATGACAATAATTCAAACACATAGGGAATTAAAAGTGCATAAAAAACATAAAAATCATGAAATTTCAAGAACTGAAGTAGTTTCAAGGTGGTTTACCTCAGTTATAAATCACAAAACTACTCAATATCCATTCTAACTATCCTAAACACTCTTTAAAAGGGGATATGATAGACCAAGTAAGGGGAGCACACCTTGATAATGTTATGTGTTGGGCTCCATTTTTGCCACATTCCCCACATATAAGTTTGTCATTCATAAACCATTTTTCTCACACTCCATCCATAATATATAATCATTTCCATCATCAAGCCTTTGTTTAGGCCTATATACGTCCTTGTGCTTAATTCATCTATTTTTCTAATGTTTTTAGTGATTAAAGAATATTTTATCAAGATTTTACTAATGGAAGTTGTTTGAACTTTATTTTTGCAATTATAGTCCAGTTTGGCACCAATTTCTTGTTGGCATACTTTCACACTTCCAAATCAAATTCTACCACTTGGATATGTCATATGGATGATTCTATATAGTGAGGTGTGCATCAGATCTCACCTAGGTTACACGTGTGGGTATTCAATTTACAATGAAAGAGCTTCAATTAATCCGTAGAAATTCCTAAACTACCAACTTCCGCCTTGATTTCTGAGTAATTGAAGTAGAATATCGAGAAACATAGACATGGTTTTTTTCCAACATATGATAAATTGAGTGACACATAATCCTTTTATCAAAATTCGTAATGATTTAGGTGATATCGATGGTTCTTTAACATGAATTCAACCAAATGGAATATTACACCCAAATTTTAATGAGGTCGTTTTTTCTAAATTTAGAAAATTTGTTAAACGAATATGAGTGTGGGGGATTCGGTTCTATCCTTCCCCACTGAATTTTTATGTATAAATAGATCCTAATAGGTCAAGAGAGGTGGATGATGAAGTTTGTATGAGAGGATCATAATTATTGTTGTATTGAGAGAGAACGAAGCTTCATTATTTTGTAATTTGAAGTTTTGATTTTAATGATAAACTAACCATTGTTGGTATTCTGAGCAACTTCTTGGATTTAATCTACTTCAAATAGTGCATGGATCAGATAGGGAGGGCCCCTCGATCCGATAACACTTCGGCTTATTTTTAGTTATTAGTTTAGAATGCATTTTATTTTATTTTAGTTTATAGTTTGCATTTTCATCTCAACTTTGTATGCAATTTTGATTTTTCTTTATTTCGGATTAATGGTTTGATTATGGATTTTTAAGATTATTCCTTGACTAAGAATTCCCACACTCATCCTTAATTCATTCACATTCTGCATTACTCCTGCAATTTATCTCCATCATATCACTCGTCTAGACATTCACTCTCTGCCATGATCTGCAACTACCTGCACACATTCTCAAACCCATATCAGCATTGCCAACTTAATAATTATACAAACAATTTGAAAGTAATCCTTCTATGCCATACCTATCCATTAATAAAGATCTCTCTTTGTAATCTATCACAATGCTTAACACATGTTCATACACATTGAAGACCAATTTCAAAGACACACCATCATCCCATCACTATCACAATTCAGTTTTCCTATATCCAACAATTCCTCTTCCATGCTACTCTACACCATTTATTTCTCACACTCAGTTTCTTTTACCCTCGCCAAAATTACATTCAATTGTTGGTCATCTCCATCTTAATGCCTCGGTCATTCCCTCACGACGCTCACAGTCTAGCTAGATCTTTATTTATGCTTCCTTCTCAACACAATCCATTTCATTCATTTACAACAATAGATAACGACTCACATATCCATTCTTAACATATTCCCCTCCATCTTCACATTGTATATTCAACCTTGTGTCTTTTAATGTTGTAGGTGTATAAATATTATTATGTTATTTGTATCATGTTATGGTGTTCTTACGTTCAAATTTGATTTGCACCAATATATATATATATATATATATATATATATATATATATATATTGTTAGATTTTATACAATTATAGTGGTATAATTTAGTTGTAGATAAACAATAGGATCACTAAAAGCGTAACCAAGCACAGAAAAAATAACAAAAGAATTTTATCCTGGGAAACCCAACAAGGAGAAAACCCAGCAACCTTAGTAAAGAGATAATCAGTCCCGAGAACAAAGTACAAATACAAGAGAGAGAAATGAAAATTTCTCCAAGTGAAAAACCCCAAAAATCACTCCTCTAGCTGCAGATGCGAACTTCTCTCTTACTAGTGCGCACTTGCTTGAGTGAAGTGAGTGACCAAATGAGGCACACGACCTCTCTATTTATACACTTGCAAAACTGACTTTTTCCCTTATTGGGACGACTTGTCTTGGGAGAATATAAAATTAATATTTATTAAGTATTTTCTTTGCATGCTTTTACCCCAAGGTTTGCATTGATTCTTTCAAGGATTTACATGATCAAATACATCAATATATTCTCCCCTAGGAGGTACAACAATGATATAATCAAATAAATAAGAATAGCTTCCGAAGTTGCACTATTTGCAATGCTCCCTCTCAACAAGGAAGGTATTCTTTGGACATGGTCATCATCACAATCACGATCATCTAGATCTCATCTGTACATCACATATGTCTCGATCATCTCTATACATACTGAATGTTGTCAACACAATCTCAATCCTTCAAGAAGTGTCATCATGCATATGCTCTACACAGTCCATCGGTGGATCCATACATCATCTAAAGAAATCTACACAGTCCATCGGAGAGTCGAGCAAGCATCATCTCATGCTAGTCCATTGGGAATCAATACAATGTGCCTCAACTCAAGCCAGTCCTTGGGGGAACATGCACAAGGAAAACGTGCCTTATCTCAACCCATACCTTTAGGGAACATGCACCAACTCAACCAGTCCTTCGGTGAGTCCAAGAGTATTAGTGTGCACCAGTGTGCACCAGCCTCACCATCCCATCTCAGGATGTATGATAGATGTCCTCACTCTTTTCAGAGTGATCTGAAGAATGTACTAAATCTCTCCATCATGTCCAATGTTGTCCAAGAGATATCCCCACTCTACAGAGTGTCTGGGAGTGTGCATAGGCCTCTCCACCCTATTAGGATGTCCGAGATATCTCCTCACTCTATATCAGATTGATCCAGAGAATGCAGTGGCCTCTCCATTCTATCGAGATGTCTGATAGATCTCCTCACCCTACCCCAGAGTGATCTAGAGAATGCAGTGGCCTCTCCATCCTATCAAGATGTCTGAGAGATCTCCTCACTCTATACTAGAGTAATCGGGAGAATTCTTGCTCTTTGTATCATCTCTCCCGCTCAAGGAGGGACACATTCTCTTCCACCCCAAATATTCCATGAAAGTATGTAAACTTTATACTGGGAAGAGGCTTGGTAAGAGCATATGCAGTATGGTCATCTGTCGGAACATACTATAGATCGATCGCAACTTTATACACAATATCATGAATGTAGTGATACTGAATATCTATATGCTTCGACATGTCAAGGGATACATGATTCACTGACATCTACACATAGCTCTGGTTATCACAGTGAATTATTGTTGGCTCTGGAATTTGTCCAAAAAATTCTGCAAGGGGTTTTTGAAGCCACACAGCTTCCCGAGCTACAGTACTAGCATCCATATACTCGGCCTCTACAGTATTAAGTGCTACTGAGGTATGCTTCTTGTTGCACCAGGAAATCACTGCAGAACCAAATCTAAAGCAACACCCGGAGGTGCTCTTCCTATCTGCAGCACATCCAACCCCATATGAATATGAAAATCCATGAAATCTCAAGTCACATTCTAAATCATATCTCAGGCCATATCCCACAGTGCCATGCAAGTACCTCAGCACATGTTTTGCAGCAACCCAATGAATCTGTCTCAACTCACACATGAACTCGTTGAGAGAATTCACTGTAAAACATATATATGGTCTGGTGTTCATTAGGTACATCAAGGATACAATCAACCGACGATACATAGTGGGATCAATCAAACCTAAATCTAAAGCAAAGTCTCTCAACTTCTTCATATTTGCATCAATTGGTGTGGCCATGGAATTTCAGTCCAACATTCTGAATCTCTTCAGTATGTCAATGGTGTGATTTCCTTGACTCAGGAAAATCTCCTTTTTCCTCTACCACACTTCTAGTCCTAGGAAGTAATGCATCAATCCAAGATCCTTCATTTCAAATTCAGAGGCAAGTTTCTTCTTACACCATACAATAAGTTTCAAATTCCTAGTGAGAAAAAAATCATCAACATAGAGTACCAAAATCGGCACCTTCCACAACCTTGTAGTAAAGGTTTGGATCTGCATCACTCTTGGTGAATCCCAAGCTCACCAATTATCCATTTATCCATCCATACCAATCAGGTAGTTCTTACTTGAGTCCATATAGGGCCCTTTTCATCCTGCATATGTGGGACTCCTTTCCATGAACAACAAACCCTTTTGGTTGTTCAATATATACTTCTTCCTCGATAACACCATTAAGGAAGGAAGTTTTGGAATCCATTTGTTACAAATTCCATCCCATAGCTGAAGTAATAGCTATAATTGTCTTGATGGAAGTATATCGAGCCATGGGATAAAATGTCTCATCATAATCAATTCCCTCTTTATGAGATAATCCTCTAGCAATAAACCTAGCCTTGTGTTTCTCAACACCACCATCTTCTCCATGCTTGATTTTGTAAAGCCACTTAGAAGTCACTATTGATTTCCCCTCAGGTCTTGGTACAACCTCCCAAACATCATTCTTCATGAAGGATTGGTATTCTTCCATCATGGAATCCTTCCATACTTGGTGTCTGAAGGCCTTTTCATAGGTGGAAGGTTCTGAGTTAATGATGTGACTCATCAATGCTATATAACTCGAGAATCGCTGAGGTCTCTTTCTTTCTCGAAAAGTACCATAGGGAGCTTCATGCCCCTTTGTATCCTGCAATGTTTGTTGTTCCCATCTAGGCCTCTTCCGGCCTACTACAATATCTGTGGGAGCATCAACTGGCTCAATTGGATCAATGGGATCAATCATCTCATCCTCCTCATCTAACTCCCTCTGAATTGCTGGAGTGGGATATGATCTCATCTCCTTATGATCTATCAGATCCTCATCATTGATATCCACATCGTATCCTCTATCTCTTCTGATAGCTATTTGTTCTTCAAAGGTCACATCCCGACTAACTTCAATCTGCCTCGATCCTTAGATGTATATTCTGTAAGCCTTTGAAGAGTCACTATATCCCACAAAATTTCCCTTCTTGATTGAAAGTTATAACTTCGTCCTCTTCTCTTTGGGAACGTTCATGTAAAATGGACAACCAAAAATATGAAGATGAACCACTTCTGGTTTCACTCCTATGAACACTTCTTCCGGAGTCATGTTCTTCAAGACTTTATGAGGGCATTTGTTTTGCACATAGACAGTTTTTCTAGAAGCTTCTTCCCACAAGAACATTGGTAGAATCTGGTCATGTATCATGCCTTTTGTTACAAAAAAATATCGTCATCATGAGTTATGTGTCCTTGACTTGCCTTGATTCCTAAATCATTCACCCTAAATTGACCAAAAGAAGGGATTTGTTACATATTTTTAGCTTATGTTGTCATGCTGACGCACCTTGCACACTAAAAAAGTGCGTCAGTGTTGACACAAAACCAGTCGACAAGGGTTCCACACTTTGCAGACACCCAAACCAACATGATCTCCCTGAGCATCGGCCCAAATAGGTTTTATCCCACCCGGCAACACCTGCACAGTAGATGAAGTCTCACCCGAGATGTTTGAGGGAGAGCTTATGGAACCACGTTTCCACCAAATGAAGGAGGACCATGTGTATCTACTTATCGACTTAGCGCAACATTATTTAATAGATCTAACTATTCAGCTTATGCATCAAACAGAATCACATCATCATTCAACAAATCTCATTATCAGCAAAACCATTAATGCGTGAATAGATCTAACACTATAACATCAATTGGAGCAGAGAAACATCGCATCATTCACATATTCATATTGCAGATACATATCACATTCATAACAGGAAAGACACAATGATTCTACTCAAGCTCCATCATGTCATATTAACCTTCTCAACGAAATACATATACATCAACACAGTTCTTCTGTCGCATACATAGATTCAAAAGACCAAGATCAATATCCGGTGCCAAACATACCGTATTCTTCTAATATATGATCATGATGATCCTAAGACTTGCAATTCTACATCTATTTATAGGCTTGCACCTTTACATTCATGGTCCACTTAGACAACCACCTAACTACTTCTTAACAAGATCTACAAAAGAATGACCCTAATCTGCACAATGACCCAAAAATACATAAAATAATATATTTTCTGACTTGTGTGCGGTTTTCCTCCTTGCGCGGCATCTTTGACCTTGCGCAGCATCCACGATGTTGTGCAACTAACTTATCAAAACCCGCCTGCCAATAGGCCCCCAACACAATCTTGTGACTCACCCTCGAGCCATGTCAGCTGGACATGGTGTATTCGTTGATCTTTAGCCTGAAATATTCGTACTGCTGACTGATCTCTCTGACTTGCTCCTTGTCCATCGCAGCAATCTCCTAACTCTCTATCAAGTCCTATGCTAATGGGTGCTCAACCAGCTTACCAACAACTTCCTTCTTACCTTTCTGCATGGCCTACAACACCTAAATGTCCTTAACAGAAAGATGCGCTCCAATATCTTGGAACTCATCTAACTACATACTACGCTTCCGTTGATGCTCTTGTGCCCTCACAACCCGCTATTGTAACTCCTTCAGCTTCGCAGACTTGGTGATATGAACCACCGGTGGCAGCACTCTCAGCGAAGTCTTCATTGTTTCCAGTTGTCCTTCTGCCTCCTGCAATAGCTTGGTCAGTTGCTCCAATTGCTCATCTTGGACTACACTGCCCCAAAATTGTGTAGTCATTGCAGTTACTTTTGTCGCCAAATCCTCCAATGCGCTTTTGCTCTCTGCTACTTGCACCAGCGGTGTCCCTGGTTGTACCAAAGCCAACAAGTCGGAATTGTCTCGCTGTAACTGGGTAATGACATCCCCAAGTCGATGTGCTCGTTTAACCGCATCCAACTCCATGGTGGGTTCCAATACATACCGACAGGCATAAGAAATTACCTCTTCCAACTGCACTCTGTCATCCTGGAGGTTTTCTCTCTCCACCATCAAGTGGTTTTGTTCCTTCTTCAGCTCCTCGATTTATCTAGCATTCTATAGAATCATCCGCTCTTTCTCCTTCTTCAATTATTCCACCTCTTTCTGCGCTTCTGCGATCGCAAGAACTGACCGTTGAGATTATGTTCCTTTTCTGCCAATTCCTAAGTGTCATCCCTCTGCATATGCACCAAAGTCGATGTGGACAACACGTTGACATTGATGGAAAAAACTTGTGACTGCTGCAAGGAGGCATGGAGATCCTCATTGTCGGTCCCAATCACAGTTGGTGGGATTTGTACATTTTGAACCTGTGTACCCGTGCTGATTGAGCCAAAGTCATACACAATCACTACCTCTGGGGCTTTATTCAAAACAACATCAAATAAAGAATCAAGTCGAGTTTTTACCTCCCTGAACCCTTCTACCGACTGCTTCTTCATTGCTTCAACTACTGCATCTGTGGCATTTGCGATGGCCTCAATAAGTTGGTTCAACTGCGCTTCCATCCCTGGGGTTGCACCACTTGTCATACCCTGCTCGTGTTGCATCTTCGTTCTAGCATCCTCAAACGTGCACTCTATGTCCTCATCAGTGGGTGTCCGTGACGACTCTTGGTCCGAGTCATGGTTACTCTGTTGTTCCATCATGGGTATTTGATCATCTGGTGCATCCGCTGGTGGGCTCGTCGATTCTTCTTCCAGACTAATCGGTTCTCTCCATTCAGTAGGCCAATCATCAACAATCATCTCCAGCTCTTCGCAACTTGTATGGTGTTCGCAACCACTGCTTCTCCAATTCGCGTTCCGCTTGCACATGAATAGCATGTGGCCCAATCACAAACCGAGCAATCCAGTTATATTTCGTTACGGCTACTTGAGACAATTGTGGAACTTGCACAGTTGCTGCCTACAGCGCCTCCTAGTAGGCCCAAAACTGCACTGCGCAGTCCTTAAGCCGCTCAGCTTCTTGCACCCACCAAAGTTTCTAGTAGCGTGCGCCCTTACAAACCTTTACTGCATCCACTTCCATACCTTGATAGTGATCTAGATCCATCCAAGCTATGAGCACAATTAAAATCAACAACCAACTATATGTGAACGGCCGCTTTCCCTCCTAGACTACCACCGCATCCTCTATCAATTGGTTCAGTAAAAAGAGCGACCAAAATTTGGACCCCAGGGCGCATGCAATGACCCCTGAGTTACCTTGGTTGGGTTGGTTATTCCTGACTAGTTTAGTAGCCAAAATCATTGCCCCGATGTGCACCGCCTGATCATTGATGTTGTCAATGAGGTATGCTCGTCCATCATGCTGTAAATCATAGCGCGTCCTCAACTTCGTCGTGAACCTCTTATTATTATCTTTCCCTCGGAAATACTGCGAGGGGTCTGACCCATCCTTAGGAAACCCCGTGATATTTGAAATAAGGTTGACCATGACTACGACGAGTCTGTCCATCCATAAAATCCTACCATGGATACAGGCCAAAAGTTGCTTTACGCAGGCATTTGCCTCAGTCAATTGCCCAAAATGTGGCATGTTCATCAATCCCAACAGTCCTACCTGATCCAATCCGTATACCCAATCTTGCAGAATGCGTGGTGTCGGGTCGCCTCCAAATGATACCGTCGGCACATATGGATCCATCGTAACATCCCTCAAGGAAAGAATATCATGGTCATCATACTTCATATGCATCAGCGCATGCACAATCTCTACAGTGCATACCATACCCTGAGGTATTGCCAGCATCCTCACTTGGTATCTTTGTTTCTTGGTAAGCTTCCAGGGCTACGCATCGAGTCAACATGGAGGGACATACCCATGGATATCCACAGGGGATACCCCTTTGCAAGCTTCTGATTCCACAACTCCTAGGATCGATGGACTCGTCGATGCAGGTACCTCTGCCGGGAGTTTTCCGGATGATCTGGTCTGCCTCTTCTGCGGCGCTGGGGAGCTAGGATGGACACGACTGGCATAATAGAAACTCCCTCCTCAATGGTTATGGGGACGACTAATGATTCCCTTTCACTTGAAATCTCAACCGTGTCTGGTTCACTTTGCATGCCACACCAGTGCCCCGCAACACCCAACAGGTGCTCAACCTCACCTCACTTGGCAACTCGCTCAACTCAAGGAAACTCCGCTCTGCAATTCTACTCAACCTTTCCCAATTCAACTCAGTAATGCACACTTTGTACAATGGTGGCTCCCGACCATCTTCAACCCTTTCTTATAGCCCCAAATCGATCCCTCCACCATCATGACCAAATCACGCCGATCATCATGACCAAATCATGCATTAACTGCCTGAATCCACCTTCTATCCTGTCAATCTAACGGTTGGATCCACCATAACTGCAGGTCACTTAAACGACCATCGTTGGTTAAATGATTTTAACTGCCTACATTTATTGCTAATTGGACTATGTCGTGACCCTACGGCCGTCATAGCATGGCTTCCTCACTGCGATACCATCTCTGCGACTTGGGCATCCTGTCCTTGCTCGCGTGCCATCCTTCTTCCTAGCAGCCTATCTTTCTTTTTTTCTTCCTTGTGCAATACCTTAAGCATTGCACGGCTCAAGGCCTGTCCTGCAGGGCTTCATCGAACTACCATTCACTATCTTGGGTAGCATTGCTCCATCTAACTGCTGTAGCTGTATTGCGCCTCCTGAAGTAATGAAACTAATGAGATATGGACCTAGCCAATGCATCTGTAACTTGCCTGGATACTTCATGAACTTGCTTTTATACAACAGCACCAAGTTGCCTTGCTGAAATTGTTTGTTTTTAATATGTCGATCGTGCCAATATTTTTGTGGATCCTTCTCGATGCGCTGGTGAAAATCTGTGACAAAACGGTCTTCCTCAAGCTGTACCAACTGCGCCAGTCATTCTTCTAATGTTGCTTCGTCGTCCATGCCTGTCGTGGCCGCTATGCGCAAACTCGGAACAATGTACTCCATAGGCATGACTACCTCTTGCCCATACAACAATTTGAACGGTGTCTGTCCTGTCAATATTTTACAAGTGGTGCGATATTCCCACAAGACTGTTGGAATCTTCAAATCCCATCCATCATGGTTCGCGTTAAAAACCTTTGTAAGCACATGCTCCAACACTTTATTGAATGCCTCCACTATTCCATTTTCTTGCGGGTGATACGGGGTACTCTTCTTATGTTGTATCTAAATCTCTTATGTCAATGCGCTGACTGTGCAATTGATGAAGTGACTCGCTTGGTCACTCATCAATATCTTTGGGCATCCAAACCGAGTAACAATCTTGTCAAACAATAATCTCGTTGTTGTCGCAGCGGTGCAATCTATAATAAGTGCGGCCTCCGCCCACCTTGTTAAATAATCTGTTGTTGTAATTATGTACCCTGCACCAGTTCTCTTTCTAGGTGGGGTGATTGGTCCCACAAAATACATAACCCATTTATAAAATGATTGCAATGTCACTTGAGGTACCAACGACATCTCATCCCTTCTTGACGGTTTCCCAGTTCTTTGACAGACATCGCTAGTACGCGCATAATCCGTCGCATCATTATGAAGAGTGGGCCACCAAAGCCCTGCACGAAGCACCTTCCTAGCCATAGCACGACCTCCATAGTGTCCACCAGCAACTCCCGCATGTGCCTTTTCCAATATCTGCCCTTGTTCATGAGGTAGGACATATCGCCTCAACAACTCATCCGGTCCTATTTTATAAAGCTATCCGACGATCAACTGGAAATCCACTGCCTTAACCACTAGTTGCTTCTTCTGACTTGTGGTAAACTCTGCTGGTGCGGTTCCCATCACCAAAAATTGAATTATTTCTTCGTATTAGTCATCATCCATTTCAACTCTGAATAGTTGTGCATATGGCAATCCATCTTCATTGTTTGTTGGTTCCTCACCTGTCTCAATTCGCGATAAATGATCTGGCCCTGCATTTGAGTGACCTAGCTTCACAATTACCTCAAAATCAAACTCCTGAAAGAGAAGTAGGTAATGGCATATCTTACCCCCCAACACATGCTTATTAACGAGGTATTTCAAAGCAGAATGGTCTGTGAACATTTTGAAATGACCCCCCAACAGGTAATGCCTAAAATTATGCAGCGCGTATACCATAGCCAGACCTTCCCTCTCTGTAGTCATATAATTTTTCTCAGCAGATGATAGCTTCTAACTCGTAAAAGCAATCGGGTGGTCATTATCTCCTTCTCCTGGTTGTGCGAGCACCACGCTTAGCGCAATCGACGATGCATCCACATGGACATGGAATTCCTTGCTCCAATCCGGAAATACCAGTATCGGTGCAGAATCCATCTTAGCCTTCAGCATCTCAAAACTTACTTGACATTCTGGACTCCATAAGAATACCGCGTACTTTTTGAACAAATTCTCCATAGGAGATGTGATCGCAACATAACCATGGATAAACTTGTTGTAGTACCCCATGTGCCCCAACGTCACTCTCAACTGCTTTACAGTTGTGGGCAGTTGCAAGCTCAAAATCAGCGCAATATTTGCTAAGTCAACCAACAATCTTTTCTTGCAAACGATGTGACCCAACAACATCCCAAACGGTGCACAAAAAATACACTTCTTCAATTTCAGTGTGATCTAATGTTGTCTACATCGTTCCATCATTAGTCACAAGTTTTCCAGATGGTCACTGATCAATCCATAAACTGTCCAGTCATCCATATAGACTTGCAGAAACTTCTGAATAAAATATTTGAATGCAACGACAACAACCCGGAAGAATATCGCAGGTGCGTTCTTTAGCCCAAATGGCATCACAGTATACTGGAAGCAACCCCATTCAGTCATAAACATTGTCTTGTGGCGATCCTCTTTTGCGATCCTGATCTGGTGATAGCTAGAAAAGCCATCTGTGAAGGAATACATCTCTTGACCGCCACTCCTTCTAGTACCTCATCAGTGAATGGCATCGGAAATGGATCATGCATACACGCATCATTCAACTTCCTTATGTCAACACAAATCCGAACCTCACCTGTCTTCTTATCTTGAACCACCATGTGACTAATCCATTCCAATTCTTCGACCAGCTCAATTATTCCAACATCCAACATTCTATCAAGTTCACTATTGACCCTTTCCTTGTGTCGCGGATTCAGTCGATACGGTCCCTGCCTTACTGGTTTTGCATCTAGCTTCAATGGAATCTTCATCTCTCCTAAATCCCCCAATATTCCCTTCATCTTGAAAAACTTCGTAGGAAATAAATACTGGAATTCATGCAACAGGTCTGTGATCTTTTCCATCGTTTCTTCATCCTAGTAGTCCCCAACATTCACAAAATTTGGTTTCTCCTTCATCCCAATGTTGACCTTCTTAAGCTTCAACAGATGATTTATTATATATGTTGCTACATTAGGTGCTGCGACATCCCGACTCCCTTTTGTTTCTGGAATATTGATATTCTGCGGGTCATCACCATCCTCCAACCCTCCAGTAATATTATAGCATTCCATCATCCAATGCATCTGATAATGCATGTGGATCCACGTGGTATGCAATTGGAACCACCTTCAGAACAACATCGCGGATGATCTCCAAGGCATTATGAACATCTAGATTGGCATCCGCGACACTGAAGGTGTGAGTGAAGCAAACTGTCAACTCTTCCCAAGTGGTAATCTCTCTACGCAACTCAACTGAGACATACCAAGATCGCAGCATTTCATCCAAAGTGTGGACAAAGGCATGGACCCATTCATCCTTTGGTCGCAAGGCCCATAAAGTCTGACATTCAATCAGATGACCACCAAGGTCATTCTGCCCATCATACCTTCAAGTGTGGTATATTTCTGCGTCGCCAAAACGAACCGTCATCAATCTTCAACACTGCGATGAGCCAGTAATCGACTTCTTATGGGTCATCCACCAACGTGCTGGAGCAGCTTTCAGCCCCTACTCCAACGCCAACAACCATTGTGGTTCTGACACCTTATCTTCAAATGCTACTAGAAATTCAGCCAACTCGGGAAGTCCTTCGTATACTGGTAATTCTACAGTCTTAGTCGCGCCACGGTACAGCGACTGTGTGATCAAACCACACTTTCTGAATGAGACCTCATGCATGTGATTCTTCCATTTCTCTTAAGCATCATTAGAGTTAGAAGACGCGGAGCTAGAGCTGTGCCAACCGAGTTCGTCGTCTATAGTCGGATGGATGTAGTCTTCTGAAATCTTATATGCGTGATCCCATCTGCTTACAGCTTCATCCTTTGCCGGTTCAACATACCTTCACCCTTCAGTCGGATCCAACGGAGCTATGACTATGAGGTATTGATTTTCAAAGGTCATCACCCACTTCTTGAAATTAATTACTACCATACTGTCATTGGCCCATCCAATCCCCAACAATGCGGGATAAGAGCCTCCACCATTGACAAATTCAATCACATCAAAATCAGGATAGGTTTTCATCCCCTCAATTTCCACAACAAGGTGCGGAACTGTCCAAATTGGTGTTACTTTAGCCTAATTAGCCAGTCACAGCTACACAAGAGACCAGCTCATCGTTGGGCTCCCCATCTTTTTCCATGTCTACCTTGTTAGAATATTAACATCTGAGCCTAGATCCAGAAAGACTGAATCTACCTCATAATCCCCAATCTGGATATTCATGCGCATATCTTTTCCTGTCTTCTTCCTCTGTAAAGTGTTCACCGTGGCCTATTTTCATCCTTTGGCCAGTCGATGCAACAGACTCTCAATCTCGACAAGAGCATCGGGGTCTCTTTCTAGTGATAAGCAACTTTCAAAAACATTCTGCAAAGTACCATACTGTCGCGATGGTCCTGCACCCGAAGTTGAGTCAAAAGTAGTGGGCATGTCATAAGTAGTTGACTTACCAAGATTTCTTCCTATAGCATCACATGCATCAAAGAATGTGTCTCGCTCAACATCAATATAAAACTGCAGCTTCTTCTTTCCAGCCAGCCGGATTAGTGGACGTGGACCATCTTCTCCTGTCGCCACACCTACGCGAGTGATAACAACAACGTCAACATCTTGAGTTCTTTGTTCTGCTGAAATCGTCGTGAAAGTTGGTCCCTGATTCTGGTTCGGTGGTTGATTCACATTCTGATTTGCATTCTAATTCTGGTTCTAGCGCTAATTCTGGTTCTGCAATAGATTCTGATCCTGTACTGGGTTCTGATTCGGCAACTGGTTCTGATTCTACAATTGATTCTGATTCTGAAACTAGTTCTGAAATAGGTCCTGGTTCTGGTTCTGGTTCTGCAACTACGGAACATTTCCTTCCTACCATCTCGTGATCAGTTGTGGACAGTTCTCAGCAGTGTGATCAATAACAATACAATATGTACATTGTTCTTGCAACTACAGGAAATCTATCTGATAGTGTCCCAATACTCCGCAATTATAACATTGCACAGGTCCATGACCCTGTCCTCCTCCTCGACCAAAGCCTCCACCTCGTCCTCCTCATAATCCTCCATGAAATCCTCCTTGTTGTTGATATTGCGATTGATTAAATTTTTGTTGTTGAGCATACTACGCTGGCTGAACATACTGTGCCAGCTAAACATACTGTGCCAGCTGAACATACTGTGGCTACTATGGATCCATCCGCATCTGATTATACTGCGGTTGTGGCACAAACTGTTGTTGCGGTTGCGGCTATGGCAAAAATTGCATCTGCGGTTGAGGTGGTGGCTAGGACACCTATGGTTGCAGTTGCAGTTGCTGCACTGCATGATGGTCATCTCCCTTTACATAGTATGAGTCATAAGGTCTTTCCTGGAGTAGGTCATATGCGCAGCAATCCTTATCTTCATGCCCAATAGGATGGCAGAATGTACAATAAAAATACGTCTGATTCATGACCATCTTCTGCATGTATCCACACTCTTTGTGTCGATGCCCATAAACTTGAAAAATGTGGCACCATGGCATACCTCCGCCACTCAATGGGTTCGACGCTCCTAATAATAGGTAGTTTTGGAAATCTCTGCAGTTATCCCTAGCGTGTCCCTCTACATGACATCGACTACACCAAACTTCTTGAGGTCTTGCAACTGAATTTTCAGATTCTCCAGCTGTGTCTAGATATTAGACATGCCGACTACATTCTCACCAACAAGTGAAGCTTCTAACTTCATCGCAATCTCCAGAGCCTCACTCTGTGTCGCAATTTTATGCTGCATCAAGAGAAGTCTGATATGAGTTAGTAACACCACGATGAACCATTCCTTATGCTAAATGTCGCTCATCTCAAAGTTGACTCTTTCCATTAGCATTTTAAACCTTTGGTCAAAATCCCAAACAGTTTCATTTGGATATTTCTTGATCTCCTTCAGTTTCGTAATGTATTCGATAAGGTAGCTGTGTATTCGATAAGGTAGCTGTGTTTGGATAAGGTAGCTGCTGATAAGGTGGGTTTGGATAAGGTAACAGATCTAACTATTCATCTTATGCATCAAACAAAATCACATCATCATTCAACAAATCTCATTATCAGCAAAACCATTAATGCGCAAATAGATCTAACACTATAACATCAATTGGAGCAGGGAAACATCGCATCATTCATAGATTCATATTGCAGATACATATCACATTCATAACAGGAAAGACACAATGATTATGCTCAAGCTACGCCATGTCATATTAACCTTTGCAACAAAATGCAGATACATCAACACAGTTCTTCTGTCACATACACATATTCAAAAGACCAAGATCAATACCCGGTGCCAAACATACCGTATTCTTCTATCTGATCATGATGATCCTAAAACTTGCAATTCTACATCTATTTATAGGCTTGTTCCTTTACATTCATGGTCCACTTAGACAACCGCCTAATTACTTCTTAACAAGATCTAAAAAATAATGACCCTAATTCGCACAATGTGGACCACAATGACCCAAAAATACATAAAATAATATAATTTCTGACTTGTGTGTGGTTTTCCTCCTTTCTCGGCATCTTTGAACTTTCACAACATTCGCCATGTTGTGCAGCTACCTTATCCAAACCCACCTTCCAACAGGCCCCCAACACAATCTTGTGGCTCGCCCTCGAGCCACGTGAGCTGGACATGGTGTATTCATTGATCTTTAGCCTAAAATATTCGTATTGCTAACTGATCTCCCTGACTTGCTCCTTGTCCATCGCAGCAATCTCCTAACTCTCTGTCAAGTCCTGCGCTAATGGGTACTCAACCATCTTACCAGCAACTTCCTTCTTACCTTCCTACACGTCCTGCAGCGCCGAAACTACCTTAACAGAAAGCTGCGCTCCAATATCTTGGAACTCATATAACTGCGTACTACGCTTCCGTTGATGCTCTTGTGCCCTCACAACCTGTTGTTGTAACTCCTTCATCTCTGTAGACTTGGTGATCTGAACCACCGGTGGTAGCGCTCTCAGTGAAGTCTTCATTGTTGCTAGCTTTCCTTCTGCCTCCTGCAATATCTTGGTCAGTTGCTCCAATTGCTCATCCTGGACTACGTTGCTCCAAAATTGTGTAGTCACTGCAGTTACTTTTGTCGCTTCTTGCTCCAACTCTCCTAGCTAGGTCGCCAACTCCTCCAAGGCGCTTTTCCTCTCTGTTACTTTCTCTGGCGGTGTTCCTAGTTGTACAAAAGCTGGCAAGTCGAAATTGTCTCGCTGCAACTGGGAAATGATAGCCCCAAGTCATTGTGCTCGTTCGACTGCATCCAAATCTGTTGTGGGTTCCAATACATACTGACGGGCATCAAAAATTGCCTCTTTCAACCACACTCTGTTGTCCCAGAGGTTTTCTCTCTCCACCGTCAAGTGGTCCTATTCCTTCTTCAGCTCCTCGATTTCTCTAACATTCTCTACAATCAGCCGCTCTTGCTCCTTCTTCAATTCTTCCACCTCTTTCTGTGCTTTTGCCTCTTTCTTCTGCGATTGCAAGAACTGACCGCTGAGATTCTGTTCCCTGTCTGCCAATTCTTTAGTGGCGGCCCTATGCATATGCACCAACGTCGGTGTGGACAGTGCGTTGATATTGATGGACAAAACTTGTGACGCCGAGATCCTCATTGTCGGTCGCAATTGCAGTCAGTGGGATTTGTACATTCTGAACCCGCATCCTCGTGCTGATTGAGACAAAGTCCTGCACAGTCTCTACCTACGGGGCTTTCTTAAAAACAACATCTAATAAAGAATCAAGATGAGTTTTTACCTTACTGAACCCTTATGCCTCCTGCTTCTTCATTGCTTCTGCTGTCGCATCCATGGCGTTTGCGATGGCCTCAATAAGTCAGTTCAACTGCGCTTCCATCCTCGAGGCTATGCCACTTGTCATACCTTGCTCATGTCGCATCTTCGTTCTAGCCTCCTCAAATGTGCGCTCTGCATCCTCATCAGTGGGTGTCCATGACGACTCTTGGTCCAAGTCATGGTTACTCTACTGGTCGATCACGGGTATTTGATCATCTGGTGCATACGCTGGTGGGTCCATCAATTCTTCTTCCAGACTAACCGGTTCTCTCCATTCGGTAGGCCAATGATCAACAATCGTCTCCAGCTCTTCGTCAGACAAGTTGTATGGTTTTAGAAACCACCGCTTCTCCGGGTTGCGCCGCACTTGCACATGAATAGTGTGTGGCCCAATCACAAACCAATCAATCCGTTGATATTTCATTACGACTACTTGAGACAATCGTGGAACTTGCATGGTTTCTGCCTACAGCGCCTCCTAGTAGGCCCAGAACTGCACTGCGCAGTCGTTAAGCCACTCAGCTTCTTGCACCCACCAAAGGTTCTAGTAGCATATGCCCTTACAAACCTTTACTGCCTCCACTTCCATACCTTGATAATCATCTGGCTCCATCCAAGGTACGAGCTCGATTAAGATCAACAACCAACTGTATGTGAAC
The DNA here is from genome assembly GCA_027924585.1 of Larix kaempferi. Lineage (NCBI taxonomy): Eukaryota > Viridiplantae > Streptophyta > Pinopsida > Pinales > Pinaceae > Larix > Larix kaempferi. The sequence continues at coordinate 15,035,968 of BSBM01000125.1, read as the reverse complement.
AATCGCTTTCTTGCCTGAACTGCCACCGCATCCTCTTTCAACTGGTTCAGTAAAAAGAGCGACCAGTTCATTTGGATCCCTTGTGCACACAGTTTGGCTCATGCAATGACCCCTGAGTTACCTTGGTTAGGTCCGTTATTCCTGACTAGTTTAGTAGCCAAAATCCTTGCCCCTATGCGCATTGCCTGATCATTGATGTTGTCAATGCGGTATGTCGGTCCGTCACGCTGTAAATCATAGCGCATCCTCAACTTTTCCATGAGCCTCTTATCATTATCTTTCCCTCGGAAATGCTGCAAGGGGTCTGGCCCATCCTTAGGAAACCCCTTGATCTCTCAAATAAGTTCGACCGTGACTACGACCGATTTTTCCAACCATAAAATTATGCCATAGAAACAAGCCAAATGTTGCTTTAAGCAGGCATTTGCCTTAGTCAACCGCCCAAAATGCGGCATGTTGATCAATCCCATAGTCCTGCCTGATCCAATCCGTGCACCCAATCTTGTGGAATGCATGGTGTCGGGCTGCCTTCTACTGCTATCGTCGGCACATATGGATCCATCGTAAAATCCCTCAATGCAAGAAGAACATGGTCATCATACTTCATATGCATCAGTGCAAGCACAATGTCTATGGTGCATACCATTCCTTGTGGTATCGTCCACATCCTCACTTGGTATCTTTGGTTCTTGGTAAGCTTTCGGGCCTGCACACTGGGTTGGTAGGGAGGGACATACCCATGGATATCAGCAGCGAATACCCCTGCGCGAGCTGCTAATTCCACAACTCCTAGGCTCGATGGACTCGTCGACGCAGATACCTCCGCTGGTAGTTGTGCGAATGATCTGGTCTACCTCTTCTGCAGCTCCGGGGAGCTAGGCTGGCCCTGACCGACATATTGGCAACTTCCTCCTCAATGGTTACAAGGACGACTGATGATTCCCTTTCACTCAAAATCTAAACTATGTCTGGTTTACTCTGCATGCCGCACTAGTGCCCCGCAATTCCCAATGGGTGCTCAACCGCACCTCACTTGGAAACTCGCTCAACTCAAGGAAACTTCATTCTGCAATTCTACTTAGCCTTGCCCAATTCAACTCAGTAATGCACAATTTGCACAATGGTGGCTCCCGACCATATTCGGCCCGTTCTTATAGCGCCAAATCGATCCCTCCACCATCATGACCAAATCACGCTGATCATCATGACCAAATCATTCATTAACTGCCTGAATCCGTCATCGATCCTGTCAATCTAATGGTCAGATCTTCCATAACTACAGGTCACTTCAACGAGCGCTATTGGTTAACTAATTTTAACCATCTACATTTATTGTTGATAAGACTATGTCGCGGCCCTGTGTACGTCGTATCATGGCTTCCTAACTATGATACCATCTCTCCTACTTGCGCATCCTGTCCCTGTTGGTGTCCCATCCTTCTTCCTAGTAGCCTATCTTTCTTTTTTCTTTTTTCTTGAGAAATGCCTTAAGCATCACGCAGCTCCGGGCTCATCCTGTAGGGATTCAACCTTCTACCATTCACTAGCTTGGGTAGCATTGCTCCATCTAACTGCTGCAGTTGTACTGCACCTCATGAAGTAATGAAACTAATGAGATATGGACCTAGCCAATGCATCTGTAACATACCTAGATGCTTCATGAACTTGCTGTCATACAACAGCACCAAGTTGCCTTGCTGAAATTGTTTGTTTTTAATATGTCGATTGTGCCAAGATTTTTGTGGATCCTTCTCGACGTGCTGGTGAAAACTTGTGACAAAACGGTCTTCCTCAAGCTGTACCAACTGCACCAGTTGTTCTTCTAATGTTGCTTCGTCGTCCATGCCTGTCACGGTCGCTATTCGCAAACTCAGAACAATGTACTCCATAGGCATGACTGCCTCTTTCCCATACACCAATTTGAACAGTGTTTGTTCTGTCAATCTTTTACAAGTGGTGCAATATGCCCACAAGACTACTGAAATATTCAAATCCCAGTCATCGTGGTTCGCGTTACAAACCTTTGTAAGCGCATGCTCCAACACTTTGTTGAATTCCTCCACTATTCCATTTGCTTGTGGGTAATACGGGGTACTCTTCTTATGTTGTATCTGAAGCTCTTCTTTCAATGCGTTGATTGTGTGATTGATGAAGTGACTCCCCTGTTCACTCATCAATATCTTTGGGCATCCAAACCGAGTAACAATATTTTCAAAGAAGAATCACAATGTTGTTGCAGCGGTGCAATCTATAACAAGTGCGGCCTCCGCCCACCTTGTTAAATAATCTGTTGCTGTAATTATGTACTGTGCACCAGTTCTCTTTCCAGGTGGGGTGATTGGTCTCACAAAATCCACATCCCATTTATCAAATGGTTGCAATGTCACTTATGGTACCAGCGGCATCTCTTCCTGTTAAGATCCTGGTGGGTGGCCTTCACTAACATCTCGAGGTTTTGGTGTAACGGTTCGTATCATCTGGTATCAAAGCCTCCACCCAGTTTCAAGTCACGGAGCGGGTGGCAACGCCTGCATTGCAGTGTTCGCCCGGGGCTCGTACGGCGCAAAGGGGACACCACCGTACGGGTGCACATCCAGCCCAAGGTCTGGACTGCGGAGCGTGGTGGGATGTTAAGATCCTGGTGGGTGGCTTTCACTAACATCTCGAGGTTTTGGTGTAACGGTTCGTATCACATCCCTTCTTGACGGTTTTCCAGTTCTTTGACGGACCTCGCAAGTTCGTTCATAATTCGTCACATCATTTATGAAGAGTGGGCCACCAAATCCCTACGCAAAGCACCTTCCTAGCAGTAGCACGACCTCCATAGTGTCCACCAGCAACTCCCGCATGTGCCTCTACCAATATTTTCCCTTGTTCATGAGGTAAGACACATTGCCTCAAGAGCTCATCTGGTCCTAGTTTATAAATTTGTCCGACGATCAACTGGAAATCTGTGGCCTTAACCACCAAATGCTTCTTTCGACTTGTGGTAAACTCCACTTGTGTGGTTCATGTCGCCAAAAACTGAATTATTTCTTCGTAGTAGTCATCATCCATTTCAACTCTGAATAGTTGTGCATCTGGCAACCCATCTTCAATGTTTGTTGGTTCCTCACGTGTCTCAATTCATGATAAATGATCTGGCCCTGCATTCTAGCGACCTGGCTTCACAATTAACTCAAAATCAAATTCCTGAAAAAGAAGTAGCCAGCGTCATATCTTCCCCCCCAACACAGGCTTATTAACAAGGTATTTCAAAGCAGAATGGTTTGTGAACATTTTGAAATGACCCCCCAATAGGTAATGCCTAAACTTCTGCAGTGCGTATACCATTTTCAGACCTTCCCTCTCTGTAGTCGTATAATTTTTCTCCGTAGATGACAGCTTTCGACTCACAAAAACAATCGGGTGATCAAGATCTCCTTCTCATGGTTGTGCGAGCACCATGCCCAGCGCAATTGATGATGCATCCACATGGACATGGAATTCCTTGCTCCAATCCAGAAATACCAGTATCGATGCAGAATCCATATTAGCCTTCAATGTATCGAAACTTACTTGACATTCTAGACTCCATAAGAATGCCACATCCTTTTTTAACAACTTCTCCATAGGATCCATGATCACAGCATAACCACAGATAAACTTGCGGTAGTACCCCATGTGCCCTAGCGTCGCTCTCAACTGCTTTACAGTTGTAGGCGATGGCAAGCTCAAAATCAGCGCAATCTTTGTTGGGTCAACCAACAATCCTTGCTTGCAAACAATGCGACCCAACATCCCAAATGGTGCACATAAAATACACTTCTTCAAGTTCAGCACGATCTGATGTTGTCTACATCGTTCCAGCATCAATCACAGGTTTTCCAGATGGTCGCTCATCAATCCATAAAATATCCAGTCATCCATATAGACTTGCAGAAACTTCTGAATAAAATATTTGAATGTAGCGACAAGAACCTGGGAGAATATCGCAGGTGCGTTCTTTAGCCCAAATGGCATCACAGTATACTAGAAACAACCCCATTCAGTCACAAACGTTGTCTTGTGGAGATCCTCTTTTGCGATCCTGATCTGGTGATATCCAGAAAATTCATCTGTGAAGGAATACATCTCTTGACCGCCCACTCCTTCTAGTACCTCATCAGTGAATGGCGTTGGAACAGGATCATGCATACACGCATCATTCAACTTTCTCAGGTCGACACAAATCCGAACCTCACCTATTTTCTTATCTTGAACCACCATGGGACTAATCCATTATGATTCTTCGACCAGCTCAATTATTCCAGTATCCAACATTCTGTCAAGTTCAGTTTTTACCCTTTCGTTTTGTCGTGGATTCAGTCGATACGGTCGTTGCCTTACTAGTTTCGCATTTGGCTTCAATGGAATCTTCATCTCTCCTAAATCCCCCAATATTTCCTTCATCTCAGAAAACTTCGTAGGAAATAAATCCTGGAATTCATGCAACAGATCTGTGATCTTTGCCATCATTTCTTCATCCCAGTATTCCCCAACATTTTAAAACTTCAGGTTCTCCTTTGTCCCAGTGTTGACCTTCCTAAGCTTCAAAGGTTGATTTATTGGATTTGTTAGTACGTTAGGTGCTGTGACATCCCAACTCCATTCTGTTTCCATTATATTGATATTCAGTGGGTCATCACCATCCTTCGGTCCTCCAGTAATATTATAGCATTCCATCATCGACTACATCTAATGCGCATGTGGATCCATGGGGTATGCAACTGGAACCACCTTTAGAACAACATCGTGGATGATCTGCAGGGAATTATGAACATCTGTATTGGCATCCGCAAAACTGAAGGTGTGACTAAAGCACACTGTCAACTCTTCCCAAGTGGTAATCTCTCGGTGCAACTCAGCTGATGCATACCAATATCGCGGCGTTTCATCGAAAGTGTGGACAAAGGAATGGACCCATTCATCCTTTGGTTGCAAGTCCCACAAAGTCTGACATTCAATTAGATGACCACCAGGGTCATTCCGTCCATCATACCTTACAGTGTGGTATATTTCTGCATCGCCAAAGCAAACCGTCATCAATATTCGACACTGCAACCAGCCAGTAATCGACTTCTTATGGGTCACCCACTAACGTGCTAGAGTAGCTTTCAGTGCCTCCTCCAACGCCAACAACCGATGTAGTTCTGACACCTTAACTTCAAATGATACTAGAAATTTATCCAACTCAGGCAGTCCTTCATATACTGGTAATTTATCAATCTCAATCGCGACACGGTACAATGACTACGTGATCAAACCACACTTTCTTAATGACACGTCATGCATGCAATTATGCCAATTCTCTAAAGCATCATTAGAGTCGGAATACACAGAGCTAGAGCTGCGCCAACCGAGTTCACCGTTGACATTCAGATGGATGTAGTCTTTTGAAATGTTATAGGCGTGATCCCATTTTCTTACAGCTTCATCCTTTACTGGTTCAACATACCTTCGCCCTTTAGTCGGATCCAATGGAGCTATGACTATGAGGTCTTGATTTTCAAAGGTCATCACCCGCTTCTTAAAATTAATTCTACCATATGTTAGTTTTTCATCATTTAATTCAATAGATCTAGGATCTTAACTAAAAGAACAACATGTACAGCATACCGAGCATAAGAGACAAGAGACAAGAGACACAAAACATTTCACTGGGGAAAACCAAGAAGGTGAAAAACCCCGCAACTTCCTCATAAATAGAATAAGCATCAATACAAGGATCACCATGATCAAACCCAAGAGATAGATATATTCAGCAGCATTCTCCTCCTCCACTTGTGCGCACCCTCCTCTTCTCTCACTAATGCAAAGTGAGTGAATAATAGAAAATGTGTAAAATAAGAGAGACACACTCTCTATTTATACACTACTTCACTTGTCTTTTAACTTTAGCTAGGTCGGCCCCAACTTAACCACTTAACATAATGTTGACTGGGCCGACCCCCACTAGGGTGGTTTAATAACCCTTTAACCCACATGACTCATACAGGGTTGACCCCATCAAGGTGGTCTAATAACCCATCAAGTATAAGTTACGACACTTACAATATAACTTGTGACACTTGCAAGTACAACTGACGACACTTCCAATCGGACGAATAATACATCTCCGTTGGGGATACAATAAAGTACAAATGTAATATATACAATATACAAGTGAATATCTTCTGAAGTTACAAATACATCAACACTCCCTCTTAACTAGGAAGGTATTCTCTTGACACAAGTCATCAATACATATAGGCACAAGTCTTCAATTCTGTAGCTGGATCATCGTCACTGGATCACGGAGCATCATCATCATCACTGTTGTTGTACCCGTCATCTCAATCACTGGGCTATCTCTGAATTCTTCTCGTCATAGGAAATTCTACAGAGCCATCCCTTTTTCATGTTGGATGTAGGCCTAGCCTCCATGTAGGTCTTCATCATCTCTGCGAGCAAGCCATCAAGTAGGTACACCTCAGGACTTATTACAATGCCTCTACAAAACATGCAAGATCTCCCAGGACTGATTACACTGCCTCTGCAAAACCTGTAAGAGCATCTCATGACTGTTTACATTCCTTTGCAAAACTTGTGTACCCTACTGTCACATCAGCGTCTTCAGATCACCTCATAGTCCACGGAGCACAACTCAGATGCACATCACACAACACTTACACCACCAACATAGGAGAACACATCTATCACCATTCGGGGAAGGCACCAACACTTGCATCACAACCATGGGAGAACACATATATCACCATGTCGGAAAGGCATATCCAACCCTTACATCTCACCATGGGAGAACACATCTATCACCATGTGAGAATGGCCCAGCCCTTATATTTCAGCATAGGAGAACACATCTGTCACTATCTGAAAATGGATCAACCCTTACATTTCACCATAGGAGAACACATCTATCACTATGTGAAAATGGCTCAGCCCTTACATCTCACCATAGGAGAACACATCTATCACTATGTGAGAATGGCTCCATCCCTTACATATCACCATGGGAGAACACATCTATCACCATGTGAGAAAGGCTCATGTGCATCTATGTCTCTGGACTCATCACTTCCCCTTGGAAGGAATCTCAATCTGAAGTACACCAAATCTCTCTCTGAAGTACTCAAACTTCACTCTGGCCAGCGTCTTGGTCAACACATCGGCTATCTGATCGTCCGTCGCAACATACAGGAGCTTCACTACTCCTCTCCGCACCATATTCATGATATAGTGATACTTGATCTCAATGTGCTTCGACTTGTCATGGAACACCGGGTTCTCCGACAACTTCACACAACTATGGTTGTTGCAATATATACAAGTAGCATACAACTAGAGATCAAATAAATCAGACAATATCTTCCTAAGCCATACTACCTCACAACTAGCCGAACAAGCTGCGACATACTCTGCTTCGGCTGTACTCAGTGCTATGCAGGGATGCTTCCTACTAAACCAAAAGATCACACCTGATCCCATACTGAAGCAGCACCCAGAAGTGCTCTTCCTATCTACAGCACTGCCTGCCCAATCTGAATCAACATAACCCTCTAGGTTAAACTTTTGATTCGCATCATACTTGAGCCCATGATAAATTGTACCCTTCAGGTACCTCAGAATATGCTTTAAAGCAACTAGGTGAATGCCTCTGGGATCCATCAGGAACTAGCTCAATGTGTTCATTGCAAAGCAAATATCTGGTCTCGTGTTTGTCAGGTACATCAAGGACCCAATCATCTAACGATACACAGTGACATCAACCAGATCACATGAAGCATCACACAGAAGCTTCAGGTTCGATGCCATAGGTGTGGCCATGGCCTTGCATCCCATCATCCCGAACCGCTTCAGGATCTCTACTGCATACTTCCCTTGTCCAAGGAAGATTCCATCTGCACTCTACCACACCTCCATGCCTAGAAAGTAGTGCATCATCCCCAAGTCCTTCATCTCGAATTCGACAGCAAGCTTCCTCTTCCTATCGGAAATCACTCTATCCTCACATGTAACAAACAGGTCATCCATATACAAAAGTAGTATCACTGGATTGCCTTCCTCAACATTGTAGTAAAGTTTGGAATCTTCTTTACTCTTAGTAAAGCCCAAGCTGGATAGAAAGTTGTCTATCCTACCATACCAAGTCCTAGGATCTTGCTTCAAGCCATACAAGGCTTTCTTCAATTTGCACACATATGACTCCCTGTCATGTGTCTCAAAACCAAGTGGATGCTCCACATACACTTCCTCTTCAACTACACCATTCAAGAAAGCTGTCCTAACATCCATCTGGTGTATCTTCCACTTCATCACTACAGCCAGAGAAAGTATGGATCTAATGGAAGTGTATCTGGATATAGGTGCAAAATTCTCTTCATAATCCATCTCTCTTTCTTGGAGAAGCCAGGAACCATAAACCTCGCTTTGTATTTCTCTATGCTACCATCTATAGCATGCTTGATATTATAGATCCACTTGGAAGTCGCAATAGACTTCCCTTCTGGTCTCGGGACCACATCCCAGACATCATTCTTCATGATCGACTGGTACTCCTCGATCATGGCATTCTTTCATTACTTCATCTCGGATCCTGGGAACTTCAAATTCTTCAATATCTTCAATAAATATTTTTCTTGAACTTCATTGCTGGAACAAATGTTGTTGTCCTTGTACGTGATTGTGCACAATCTTTCCTACAAGTCAGATTCAATTGCATGATTAGAAACTTCTCATAATTTTTCAAAAACACATTCTTATGCATAAAGACATATGTCATACATTCATGCAATTATCTTAGCCAATGCTTCAATACAACATTTATCCATATCCTGTAACTTTCTAGATGCCTTCCATCTCTACCAGAACATTGTTAAGAGTGTGCACAACTCCCAACATGTCAGCAAAAAGGTTTCATACTAGATAAGTAGCAATGGAATGTTGTATAGTGCCATAGGCCACCTAGCCATCACATGCATGTTTGTAGTATATTGTTCATTAATGAAAATATCCTAATATGCATAATACACATCCTAAATCTAGGAACATAAGTATGTACATAACTGAACATCATTTAAGTAATCATATATATAATAAATGACAATTCAAATACTTATCTTTGTTTAGTTGTTGGGTGGACTCCCTCTCAATCTTTGCTTCCTTGCAGGAACAACTGGAGTGTGCTCCCTCTTGATCTTTTCTTCTTGGATTACCTATCCTTGAACTTATGTTGATCCTGGACCACTATGCATGCTTAAGTGTGCACTAGTGTTATCATTGTGTCATCCTCAAGATCTCATACATAATCATACATACATTAGTATAATGTCAATACTATCAAAACATTATGACTCTAACTAATATTAAATATGTATGGTCATGATCATTTCATACATAGGTAATTTATCACAAGCATTAGTATTCAAGGTTTCAGGGAGGACTTCTATTACTCATGCATATTCGTATTGACCATAGGACTCTTCTGGTTAGTCATATCATCAATCAAGGTAAGAAACATAATATGCATAAACTGTTGATTACTTAAACTTCTAACTTCAAGAATAATCATTCATACAAAAGTATAAGATCCTAACACAAGGTAGGATTCTAACTTGATATAGGAAAAACATACCTGGTTATCATGCTTGCTAGTTATGTCTAACATACCCAAACAATGTCTTCTTGTTCTCTTCAATGACTTGTGCTTAGTAACCTGCATAACTCATAAGTTAATCATTGTAGAACCAAATTATACATACCTTGTAAGTAGAGCTTCTATGTGATCCATGAGTCTTTGTCTTCATGTCACCATGGTCATATGTTCTTGATCTAGAACTTGATTTGTACCTTTCATGTTAGTAGACAACATCATCCTCATACAATACCACAGTGCATTAGTACAATCATATAACCCTAATCAATGAATGTCCTTTATCATTCACATGCATTCATACTTTTACTAGGGTGATAAGACAATTCTAATATTTAATAAAGATTGTACTAACCTAAATAATATGAAGACAAACATATCATAAACTTAATCATGAACAGATTTCAACACATACCTGTATCTCCTTTTAAACTTCTGGATCTTCTAGACAAAATCCTGAACTAGGGTTTGATAAAGCCCGGTCTTTTGTCCAACCAAAAGGTTTGATCTTGTACTCTAAACTTCAATTTTTCTGAGGAGCTTCCAGCCGTGGTCACAGATTTCAAAAATTCCAACTTTTGCAGAAGCCCTAATTTTCCACCTTTCCGATCAAAATCCTGAACTAGGGTTTGATCAAGCCCGGCCTTCTGCCCAACCAAAAAATTTGATCTTGGTCTCTAAATTTTGATTTTTATGAGGATCATCCATCCATGGTCTCCTATTCCAAGAATTCCAACTTTCTCTGAAACCCTAAATTCCCACAGCAGAGACAAGCCAAGAATGAAGGTGCTCAGAATCCAATTCTGTTTTGACATAAATATGCACCTGATTGTTTATGGTGTAACTCAAAAATTTCAAATCCACAGGGTTTGAAACTTCGTCCTGTGGTATCCTAACCTGTTATATTTCCAACCCCATAGGTATGACCTCAAATGGATTCTCTCAGAGAGATTTATTCCAAGTTTTGCAACGTGACCTATTTATGGGATAAAAAAGGAGAGCGAACTTGTACGGAGTTCCACATGTCACTGGTTCAACTTCGCCCTTTGAAAGTGGACCTGTGAAAGTACAGTCTGTGCCCTACCTGTCCCTTTTTATGAAATTTCATTTGGATCTTCCTCTCCCAAGTTGTGACCTTTTTTCCTAGGTCACCTGTTTATGACTAAGATATGGAAGAGGCAGAAACCCTACATTGTACTGATCATAAAATAGAAATTACAGTGAATTAGATGTTGTTCTTCAGACACAAGGTACATGGGGATGTTACCTTCGACTTATAAAATTTTCAGAACCTGAACCTTTACCAAAATGGATTTATAGCGAAAGTTCCATGATGACTGGTTTTTTCTATATCAAGCCCTAGCTTCCAATTTGTCCCAAGTGCAACAAGTGTCATAAATGCCATACCATGCCTTCCTTAAAGCTAGCTCTGATACCATGTTATTTTTTCATCATTTAATTCAATAAATCTAGGATCTTAACTGAAAGAACAACATGTACAACATATTAAGCATAAGAGGCAAGAGACAAGAGACACAAAACATTTCACCGGGGAAAACCAAGAAGGTGAAAAACCCCGCAACTTCCTCATAAATAGAATAAGCATCAATACAAGGATCACCATGATCAAACCCAAGAGATAGATATATACAGCAGCATGCTCCTCCTCCACTTGTGCGCACCCTCCTCTTCTCTCACTAATGTGAAGTGAGTGAATAATAGAAAATGTGTAAAATGAGAGAGACACACTCTCTATTTATACACTACGTCACTTATCTTTAACTTTAGTTAGGTCGGCCCCAACTTAACCAGTTAACATAATGTTGACTAGGCCAACCCCCACTAGGATGGTCTAATAATCCTTTAACCCACATGACTCATATAGGGTCGACCCCATCAAGGTGGTTTAATAAACCATCAAGTATAAGTTACGACACTTACAATATAACTTGTGACACTTCCAATCGGAGAAATAATACATCTCCATTAGGGATACAATAAAGTAGAAATGTAATATATACAATATACAATTAAATATCTTCTGAAGTTACAAATACATCAGCACCATACTATCATTGGCCCATCCAATCCCCAGCAACGCGGGATAGGATCCTCCACCATCGACAACTTCAATCACATCAAAATCAACAAAGGTTTTCATCTCCTCAATTTCCAAAACAAGGTGCGGAACTCTCCCAATTGGTGTTACTTTAGCCTGATTAGCCAGTCGCAGCTACACAGGAGACCACCTCAGCATTGGGATCCCCATCTTTTTCCATGTCTGCCTTGTTAGAATATTGACATCTGATCCTAGATACAGAATGAATGAATCTACCTCGTAGTCTCAAATCTGGATATTCATGGGCATCTCTTTTCCCATCTTCTTCCTCTGTAAAGAGTTCATCGTGGACTCTTTCCATCCCTTGGTCAGTCGAGCAACAAACTCTCAATCTCAGCAAGAGCACCAGGGTCTCTTACCAGCGATAAGCAACTTTCAAAGAAGTTCTGCAAAGTACCATACTTTCGCGATGGTCCTACTCCCCAAGTTGAGTCAAAAGCAGCGGGCATGTCATAAGTAGTTGACTTACCAAGATTTCATCCCATTGCATCACGTGCTTCAAAGAATGTGTCTCGCTCAGCATCAATATCAAACTGCACCTTCTTCTTTCCAGCCAACCGGATTATTAGACGTGGACCATCTTCTCATGTTGTCACACCTCCGCGAGTTATAACAGCAATGTCGACATCTTGCGTTCTTGGTTTTGTTGAAATCATCGCGACAGTTGGCCCCTGATTCTGGTTCGATGGTTGATTCACGGTCTGATTTGCGTTTTGATTCTGGTTACGACGTTGATTCTAGTTCTGCAACTGATTCTAATTTTGCACTCAGTTCTGATTCAAAAACTGGTTCTGATTCTGCAATTGATTCTAATTCTGAAACTGATTCTGCAACAGGTTCTAGTTCTAGTTCTGCAACTGCAAAAAATTTCCTGCCTTCCATCTCATGATTAGCTGTGGGCAGTTCTCAACAGTGTGATCAATAGAAATACGATATGTACATTGTGCTTGCAACTGCAGGAAATATCTCTAATAGTGTCCCAATACTCTGTAATTAAAACACTGCACAGATCCACAACCCCATCCTCCTCCTTGACCAAAGCCTCCACCTCGTCCTCCTCGGAATCCTCCATGAAATCCTCCTTGTTGTTGATATTCCAGTTGATTAAATTGTTGTTGCAGGGGATTCGGTTGCTGCTGAACATATTGCGTTGGATGAACATACTGCGTTGGTTGAACATACTGTGGTTGGTGCGGAGCAATATGCATATGATTATACTGCGGTTGTGGCACAAACTGTTGTTGCGGTTGCGGTTACGGCACAAATTGCATCTATGGTTGAGGTGACGGCTGGGCCACCTGTGGCTGCGGCTACAGTTGTTGTACTACGCGATGGTCATCTCCCTTTACATAGTATGATTCGTACAGTCTTTCATGGAGTAGGTCATATGCACGGAAATCCTTATCTTCATGCTCAACAGACTGGAAGAATGTACAGGATAAATTCACCGACTTCATGACCATCTTCTGCATGTATCCACACTCTTCGTGTCGATGCCCATAAACTTGACAAATGCGGCACCATGGCATACCTCCGCCACTCAATGGGTTCGATGCTACTGATAATAGGTAGTTTCGGAAGTCTGGGCAATTATCCCTAGTGTGTCCCTCTGCATGACATCGACTACACCAAACTTCTTCACGGTGCTCTTTACCCTTCTTGAGGTCTTGCAACTGAATTGTCATATTCGCCAGCTGTGTCTGGATCTGAGACATGCCGACTGCATTCTCACCAACAGGTGAAGCTTCTAACTTCATCGCAATCTCTAGAGCCTCACTCTGTGTCGCAATTTTTTGCTTCATCAATGGAAGTCTGATATGAGTTAGTAACGCCGCGATGAACCATTCCTTATGTTGAATGTCGCTCATCTCAAAGTTGACTCTTTCCATTAGCATTTTAAACCTTTGGTCAAAATCCCAAATAGTTTCATTTGGATATTGCTTGATCTCCTTCAGTTTCATAATGTATTTCACTTTAGACTTTGGTTTTCTAAACTCTTCAATTAATCCTTTTCTAACTTTAGCCAAAGTCTTCTCTGGACTCCCCACAGGAACTTATACAAATTTCATGAACCAATCTAGTGCGTGAACCCAAAGAGTCGTCGCCAATTGACATTTCTTGACATCATCATCCGTAGTTTGTTTAACAGTCCACACAGCTTCGCATAAGAACCAATATTTCTCTGGATCCTTAGTTCCATTTCCATGGAACATAGGTAACTTCGCATCGTCACCCTCCATCCTGGTCCTTCTTCCTACTATTTGAGTGTTGTTGACACGTCGGACACAATGGTGTCAAACTCTTATTTATTCTTGGTTTAAATGTAATGCACAGAGGTGTGGATATGTTACTACTGGGGTTTGGTCTTTCCTCTGCCTCGGGCGTAGCCTGATCATCCTTGTCGGCACTATGGGGCCGCTTCGTCCCGTGTGGTCTTCCTTCACAGTCTCTGGTCTCGTCGGATGCCACAACATGTCCTCCCTTCTCTGCGCTAGGGTACCCGATAATGGAACCATTTTTTGACACAAAACTAGTTGACAGGGGTTACACACTCTGTTGACACCCAAACCACCACGATCTCCCTGCGCACCAGCCCAGACAGGTTTTATCCCTCCCGGAAACACTTGCAGAGCAAATGAAGTCTCACCCGAGATGTTCGAGGGAGAGCTGACAGAACCACATTTCCACCAAATGAAGGAGGACCATGTGCATCTACTTATCGACTTAGCGCAGCATTATTTAACATATCTAACTATTCATCTTATGCATCAAACATAATCACATCATCATTCAACAGATCTCATTATCAGCAAAACCATTAATGCACGAATAGATCTAACAGTATAACATCAATTGGAGTAGGGAAACATCGCATCATTCACATATTCATATCGCAGATACATATCACATTCATAACAGGAAAGACACAATGATTCTGCTCAAGCTCCGTCATGTCATTTTAACCTTCACAACGAAATACAGATACATCAACACAGTTCTTCCGTCGCATACACAGATTCAAAAGACCAAGATCAATATCCTAACATACTGTATTCTTCTATCTGATCATGATAATCCTAACACTTGAAATTCTACATCTATTTATAGGCTTGCGCCTTTACATTCATGGTCCACTTAGACAACCACCTAACTACTTCTTAACAAGATCTACAAAAGAATGACCCTAATCCACACAATGCGGACCATAATGACCCAAAAATACATAAAAAAAAATATAATTTTTGACTTGTGTGTGGTTTTCCTCCTTGTGCGGCATCTTTGACCTTGCGCATCATCTGCCTATAAATACAAGCCTCCTCTTCATAGGTAGGAGAGGAAGGATTAGAGTACCAAAACGTTGGAGGAATTCCATTAGAACCCTTTTATCCATTGGAGACAAGATTGGACTTTTGCGGTAAAGATCACTTGGAAGAAATTGCGACATCAAGGCGATGGTTGTAATATCCTCTCCATTATTTTCATTAATGCAGTAATATTCATGTTCTTTCCATAAAGATTTTTTTATTATGTATTTAGAACTCGCTTCCTTGACTGTTTGTTTATATTGATTTATATCACATATTGCTTTCACATTGGTTTCTTTTCATTTGTCTCGCGTTTTTTGTAGCTGAGAGATTAAGATCTACACCAAATGAGGAAGAAAAAACACGAATGTAAGGTAACCATTCTATACATACTTTGTGATTAAATCAATCTAGGAAAGACAATTGTATTCTGTTTTGATTTGTTCTAGTTCTAAACCATTTGGACTAGGGAGATCGGTTAGTTTCCACACTAATGGATTCGTCTGGTAACAAGATTGGCATCCATACTGGGGAAATCCAAATCCATTGTCTTTGGGTTGTTTTAATTGTGATCTACATTTTCTTACTTAGCCTCATTAAACCTTCAATTTGCCTCTTCTTGTTGGATCCATCCTTCTGGGAGTTACTGGGTGATCCATTGTCCATCATGAAACATTTGCTTAGCCATTAACCTGTTTTTGCTTGGGACTTTTTTATTTTTTCAACTCTAGTTTTCGCCCGGTGCACCTGGGTAGTATTATACCTACGACTCTATAATTTTGACGCACTCTGTATTAAATCATATTGTGGCACTGGGGCACTTTACCTATGTGCAAATAACATCACTGACACACTTTCCCTGTGTGTAGACCACGTCACTGAGGATCGAATGCCCTGGTGCATTCCTGCAGCCCGCATCACCCTGTGAACTTGGTGTCTAGGCTTTGATTTTCCCACAAAAATTGGTTTTATTTGGTTCTCTAAGATCTATGTCTTGGTTATCTCAGGATTAGTATTTCTCAGATTTGGATTGATTTCCTTCCTTGGTTTATTTTGAGATTTGGTGCTTGATTAGATTTCTTGACAGTCCTAGGTATTCAAGCGGTTGCTTCTGTAGTATTGGGTGTACCCAATGCCTTGAAGTGCAAATAGTCTTGTGACTTGTTGAATATCCCTTATTTGTTTTGCGTCAAATTTTAGGTCTTTGAAGAGTTTATGTTGCTGTGATTTTTGGTACAATTGGGTGTGAACTTTGGGTCATTGCATTATTTGGGTGTTTGATTTCTCAAGAAAATATGTTTGATTAAATATTGCAGTAGTGAGTATATATCATGTTTTGAATCAAGATAGAGGAAATTGCATATTTGTTACAATTATCAAGTGCATTAGTAGAGAAAATCAAAGAATTTTTACTCTCTTCACCTTAAGTTCATTGCTTGAGATTGTTGGAAAAAGAGAGTTTGTGTTTTTTATAATCATTTAAAAGACTTTGAAAGAATTGAAAATTGTGCATATCATTTCTTCTTAGTTTCGAAAGAGTGCATTTCATCTCTCCAAATATTAAGTGGAAAGTAGATCTTCTCAAAGATTTTGAAGAAGTAAAAAACACTCTCATGTCCTTTGGATTTCTTTCTACCTCTTTTTCTCCTTGATTCAAAAAAATTAGAAGTAATGCAACCATAAGAAGTTTTTTTTTTCATTTAAAAAAGGAAAAAGTAAAATATTTTTGTTTAGTGTGTTATTTTTTGGTTTTTTGGATTATTTGAAAGAGCTTGCTTGCATATGTCTTTTAGATTCACTTAGGGAGAGTAATGAAAAGATAGCATTGTGTTTTGGGTAGACTTTGATTGTTTTGGAAAAAGAAAGACCTCTCCTTCCCGTAGATAGTTTTCATCGAAAAACAATAAGCTTGCATCTTATTTAGTTTACTTATGCATATTGGTTCAAGCGAACATTTCACGAATTCACCTAACTATACAAGATACAAGTATCACGGTGGATTAATTTAAAATCCTTAGAAAATCGTGTGATAGGTTAGATACGTGTTCTGACGTCTTAAAACGTAGAATTTGTCCCTATTTGTCTGCACTACATCTCGGGGGCTTGCAGTTCTTCCACGTACTATTCGGTATATTGAACGACCTTTCACGTACCTTCGGGTATATAGAAAGGTACTTCACGTACTCGATGGTATATAGGAAGTCTCATGTCATACGGTTGTGCATCAGACAACAATACTACAGATTTGAGCTCCCACGTACCTTGAGTATATCGGGAGACCTCACTAGGATCCAAGAACAATCTGAGTCAACCATTGGCCGTCTTGGCATGGAAATACACCGAGAACAACACTCGGGGAGCTACTACACACGTACTACTAGGTAGTTGGGTAATACGGTCAAGGGTACGGTCCTAATCCTCCCTGGTTAGTGCTATGAAAGATTGGTCCGAGTATTACTATTGGACCCTATATTATATCGTGAGTTGTGACACCTTGAAACTCCCGTGAGTATCCAACATTAAAATCCCTCCTATCATATCAGTTTTCTTGCGGCTTTAGCTTGAGTAGTGATTGAAGTATGTTTTTCATTAGAAAACTCTTAGGAGAAGACTTTCATTAGCTAGCGTGGATGAAAAACCCTTAAGAAGATCCCGTAGAATACAAAACTTTCCACTTGAATATCCTCTCATCGGAGAAGGAAACACAAGGGAAGATATAGACCAACCCACCACAACCGGGTCACACGAAGAAGTGATCCCTACCACTAAACCAGGAGGAAAATTTTATCCTCTTGTAAATCCACCCATCATTGTTCCTACATGACCATTATTGGTGGAACAAACTTCTTCACATGACACTACTTTTCACCACTCACTTGAAGGTCAACATGGTGCCATCAATTGGATATTCACTCAACCCCCAGATGACCCAATAACGACTACTTTTGGTCCAACAACTTCATTTTGGGGGACCTCTTCAGGGCATGTTATTTCTGATTTTGGTTCACCACCGATTGTGGAAACACCACCACAGCCTCCATGCCCTACCATATTTCCTACAAATGCGGAATTTGTATGACGATTTCAAGATACCATGATTCATCTACGGACACTTGGAGAATGGGTAAGGCACCAAAGTTTCCAATCCCATTCCACTCCGAAAATAACACATTCCGAACACCATTCCCCTATACATCATTTTACTATTCCTTCACTGGGAATTCCCATGCCTAACATGACCTTTTACGAACCATTCCAACCATCTTTTCCACCTGGTCCACATTTGGTAGGTTCTACACCTATCTTGACCCCAACAATTGGGGAGAAACCTTAAACCATAGTTAATTTTGTGACTAGGACACAACCTTCACAACAAAGTATGGTCGAAAGCCACCCCCTATTTAGTGGTAAAAATTTGACCTCAGGGAAACCTCTGGTCAATAACCAACACATAATCACGGGACCAACCTCGGTTGGTGGAAACAATCTAACTGGAGGAAACCTTTAGTTAGCAGGAATAGACTAACTGGGGTGCAACCTCTAGTTATTGGACAAATTTTAAGTGGAGGAATACCTTTTTTCATGACCTATAATATGACTCAGAGTTCACTCGCAGCCATGGGAAAACCTTCATGGGAACATCATACGGGAGGATCATATGTATGGACACAACCCCCATTGGGTTATACTTATTCGGGTAATCACAATATACCAATGAATCAACTCTATCAAACCAATCCGGGGAACCAATATCCCGTAATACCTTACCCCGGAAACACAAAATCCCCATGGGGAAATCATGGTTTTCCACTGACTTGACCCCTATCCGGTGGCCCACCTCCTTCCCCGCCACCACCCCCACCACCTGTCCCACCTCCAACTCCGCAACCTATCCGACCTCCACCCCCACCATCCGAACAACCCCCTCATTGGGGAAGTAGACCTCCATCCGGTCCACCTCCTAATGCGGGAGGGCCCCCACCATATGGCCAACCTTCTATGGGATGACCTTATGGTCAATCGATCTATTGTCCTACTAGTACAAAAATGCCTTACCATTACTACTAGTAGCCACAACCAAACCAAAATTTACCATTTTTGGCTACTTTAGATCTGCCAGATATGTCACGTTTGACCAAGGATTCCATTCAACATGGAATGAAATGGCTACCCATTCCCATAAATCTTCCATCGGACATAACCTAGTTTGATGGTGAATTCGGTGAGGATCCAAAAAACTACGTAATGGCATATTATTTGTGGTGTTCCTCGAATTCCTTAATGGATGATTCTATATGTTTGAGGTTATTCCAATGAACCCTCACCGTCACTGCTGCCAAATGGTACATCGAGTTACCACCACACTCTTTTGTCGATTTTCAATCCTTGGCCATGGATTTTCTTACACATTTCCAATTGTCAATCTGCTATGAAACCGGTCGGATCTTTTAACCTCCCTTCAGAAATCTACCTCCACTCACATTTCAGATCATATTCACGAGTGGAGGTAGAGACGTCGGCTCATCAAAGCTCCCATTCCAAATCAGTTATTAGTCGATTGGCTTACTAAGTCATTGTTACTTATCATAGCCAAGGACGTCTTTATGGGCGGGGTCATTACAGAATAAAAAGCCATTTTATGTGCACAGTACTTGGACTTAGTCTAAGCTCAATCCGGCACACAATACGACATAATTCCCAATTCCCCCCACCCCATCCTCATCACAAGATGGAAATAACACCAACCAGTCATCCAGTCCTACTTCCACTACGGCGATGAATTCAGTCCAATCTAATTCATCTCAGAAATACAGTGGTAAGAAGAAAAACAAAGGGAAATCCAAGAAATCTTCTAGCTAGCAGGAACCTAGGAACAACCCCGACCCTACCGACACCAAACCACGCTGGAAGGCTAAATATCCATGCTTACTGTGCGGTGACGACTACTTCACGAAAGAATTCTCACATCATGAATAAGTCCAAGAGTTCCTCAAAGGAAACCCTACACCCGCAGTTTTAACAGACCCCTTCCCCACACAACAACAACAAATGGTTTCTCAACAACCAACTCCTCCTCAAGGATAACCATCCACAACCGCTCATGTTCTCATGATGTGTAGCGAATCGATCCACTTATCTACCAGGACGCGCACATACGAATCTGTTCCTAATAAGGAATTTGATGGAGGTAATATGGAAAACCCCTCCACATATGCATCCACTACTCCATCGTCACAAGGTCCTTTGACCATTGACAAACCTATACTAGATCCAATTTTGTGTCCATCGGAAAGTACAATCCGAAAAGAAATTTTCAACCCCAATTCCCGGGCCGCTCATAACTACAATATTGTGGAAGATCTCTCCCAGGAACCCTCTGCTATGTCAACCCTAGAATTCTTACAAAGATGTCCTAATCAGCGTAAGACTCTGTTATCTGCTATCAGGGCAGTAGATCTTGATTCCTCTAATACAATCATGTTTAGATTGGAATACTTTAAGCTGAGGATTTCCCACCAATTGGCATTTTAGATCATTACCAATGTCACTGGGAAAAGTATCCATCGTACTGTTTTAGACGAAGGAGCCTCTACTTCAGTAATGTTGATGTCCTTCTGGAGAGCCACTGGCTCTCCTGAATTGAACCATTCCCCTACCACTCTAAAATCATTTAACGGATGTGGATTCCAACCACACGAGTTTCTACAATCCTTAACCGTTGAGTTGGGAGGTAAGACTGTTTCCATTAGCATGGAAGTAGTCATTGCTCCATTGGATTATAAATTATTACTTGGTTGAAATTGGTTCTATGCTATGACGGCAGTCGCATCTTCCGTCTTCCGCATTGTGCAATTTCCCCATCAAGGGAAAATTGTCACTATTGACCAATTGGATTTTTGTACACCTGACACCACATCTCATCCTGCGGAAAATGTCCCTCTTTTAGGACACTATTCTCAAACATTTGAGAGTGTGGGGGTGGGACTCCTAAAATATTCATCCCTAATGGGAGTCTTTCCAACACCCGATCCCCCATCACATGTTGCAATGGTGAACATGATCTAATTTGTGATCCCGTCCTCCTCCAACCCAACGGATCCTTGGATTGTCCCCGATGTCATTGACTTTGATTCGATTGGATATAACATGCCTCTCATCCCATATAAAGCCACTTATGAGGCTATCCAATCGGCATCCGAACCCCTTGATGATCACCACATGGTGACATCAAAACCAAGTTATCTCCCCTCTCGTCGAAACTCATCATCTCTATCATTTGATCATCTCCTATAGAATTTTCACTCTGATGAATCAATCATGGAAATCATGATCTTAGATGATTCTCCATGGGAAGACAATCACCATCGATCATCCTTCCTTCTGTCATTAGATATGCTAGAGAATACAATTCAAACTATTCTTTCACCGTATGTCATTTCCAACCCTCAAACTCCTATTCTCACCCAAGATACGGTAACCGAAGGGAATCTGGAAAACATCACACCTACCACCACCATTGACATCTCGGTGAAACTAAGCTCCATGGAACATATCCACATTGGCCAAACTTGTTCTCCTGATGAAATCAAAACTTATACGACCTTGTTCAAACAATTATGCGACGTATTTGCATGGAGCCATGACTAAATGCCCGGGATTGATCCTGCTATCGTTGTGCATGAAATCAAAACATATTCCGACACAAAACTTGTCTGAAAAAAACTCCTTCCAATGCACCCTAGAAATATTGTGGCTATCAAAGAAGAAATTGAAAGTTGTTGAAAGTTGGTTTCATTTATCATGTCCCCTTGATGGATTGGGTCTCTAACTTCGTTTTGGTTACAAGAAAACAAGGGACCATTAGAGTTTGTGTTGATTACAGGGATCTAAATAAGGATTTTCCTAAAGATAATTAACCCACCCCGTTTATCGACCAAATCATTAACAACTATTCCGATAGCATCATCTTTTCATTTATGGATGGCTTTTCTGGCTACAATCATATTGAGATCCACCCAACATACCAAATTAAGATCGCATTTACCTTCCCATGGGGTACATTTGCATATCGCAAACTACATTTTGGCCTTAAAAATGTTGGTGCCACATTCTAGTGGGCCATGTCATATTCCTTTCACGATATTAAGTATTTTGGAACCCTACCTCGATGATTTTCCTGCTCATTCCAATCGTCGTGAGTTTCACATCGATCATCTAACGTTTGTGTACCTCAGATATCAATGGCATAACATCGGCTTAAATCCCCACAAATGCATATTCTGTGTGGAGTTTGGATGTCTCCTTGGCTTCATCATTTCCAAATATGGGATCTGCATCGATCCCCTCAAGGTAGAGGCCATCATATCCCTACCCCCACCTACGAAAATTACAGAACTGGCAAAGTTTGCAGGGGAAGGAAAACTACTCGCGTTGTTTCGTGTGTAATTTTGCAGAAAAGACATAGGTTTATATGCGATTGTTAAATAAGGATGTCTCGTTTATTTGGGATGACTACGCCCAACAAGCCTTTGACAATCTCAAGCACACCATCACCCACGCACCCGTGTTACATCCACCTGATTACACCAAGGATTACCTCCTTTATCTTGTTGCCTCTACCTCGACCATTGGTATGGTTTTAGTACAGGAAGATAGGAACGTATGAGAACATGTGATCTACTACCTTAGTAAGGTTCT
Organism: Larix kaempferi; assembly: GCA_027924585.1. Classification (NCBI taxonomy): domain Eukaryota; kingdom Viridiplantae; phylum Streptophyta; class Pinopsida; order Pinales; family Pinaceae; genus Larix; species Larix kaempferi. The sequence goes on along the minus strand of BSBM01000125.1, from coordinate 15,013,176 downwards.
TCTTGAATCTGAAACCCGTTATTCACATGTGAAGAAGTTGGCTTTGGCAACAGTCATCGCCTTCTAGAAGTTCCGTCACTAAATCCTGCTCCAGACTACTTCTATCATTGTCGATTCTAACCCTATGTACCACGTCCTAACTCGTCAAGTACTAGGGGAAAATATTCACGTTGGATCTTGATTCTTTAGGAATTCAATCTATAGTTTGAAAATGAAAAATAAAAAAAGTCACTAGTGTTTGCGGAGCTAATTTGCGATCTTCCCCGTATTGATCAAGATCCTGGTCCCATTGACTCTCTTCCCGATGAGTCGTTGTTCCTGAATTCTGACCCTTAGTATGGATATATCACATTGTATCTCCAAACACAATTCTTCAGACCTCACCTATCCTGCGATGAACATCATCGTATCCATTATCATGTCAAATGCTACATGATCATCAATGACACCCTCTATCATCGTGGCATCGATTCCATCTTACGACGATGTTTAAATCACAAGGAGGCTGAGCATGTATTGAATGATTGCCACTCGGGGGCATGTGGCGGTCATCTATCTGGGATGGATACAGCCTAGAATATTTTATGCGCTATATACTTTTGGCCATCCATATTCAAAGATTGCATGGAAGCTATTAAGAAGTGTCCTCCCTACAAGTTTTTCCACTCCAAAACACGCACACATCTTGCCCCTCTACATCCAGTTATTTCCATTGGCCCCTTTGCAAAATGGGGCATTGACCTCATTCACTGTAATCCTACCTCGGTCGGGGGGAATCCCTATGCAATTTCCATTGTTGATTATTTCACCAAATGGGTCGAGGCTATGCCTACATACAATGAAGACGGAAAAACAACCACACACTTTATGTTCAATCATGTGATTGCTAGGTTTGGGGTTCCAAGATCCATTGTCACGGACCATGGATTACCTTTCTAGAATAAAATGGTGACTGAATTGAGCGCCAAGTTGGGTTTTCATCATGAAACCTCAACCCCCTACTACCCTCAAGAGAATGGTCAAGTAGAGGCCATAAACAAGGTATTTAAAACCATGATACAATGCATGGTAGGTACCCATAGATCTAATTGGCATATGATGCTATTTTCATCCCTTTGGGCATATAAAACCTCAGTCAAGACTTCCACCGGGTTCACACCTTTTCAATTGGTGTATGTACTATTGGTAGTATTTCCTATTGAGTGTGAAATTCCATCCTTGAAACTATCCATCGAACTCCCACCAAACACTACGGCTGAGGAAGAGAGATTCTTATACTTAGCTAAAATCAATGAGACTCACTATGATGCTACTCTAGCCAATGAAGCACATAAGAAACACATCAAAGCCCAGTACGATAAATATGACCAACCCCATATATTTAAGTTGGGTGACTTAGTCTTGACATATGACCAAAAACACGATAATCTGGGGGCAGGAAAATTTGAGTCCATGTGGCATGGTTGATACATCATAAAATGTGTCTCGAAGAAAGGATCTTATGAGTTAGTTTACTATGACGGAATACCTTTAGGAGAGCCTCGAAATGGGATCTACTTAAAATGGTACTATGCTTAAGTTATCCTACATCAGTACTCTGTATATATTATATATAATATATTTTGATTTGGTGTGACACTTTCATTTTATTGTGTTAGGCTCTTATCTTGATTATCACTTATACCATGCTCTTCTTGGATGTGCAAATGGAAACCTGTTATGGATTCGCATATGGTGCTAGCCGACACACCCAAAACCTCGCCTCGACATCTTGGGTTCTCTATTCCCCTACCGGTGAAATAATAAACTCAGCGGGAACTTTCCTAGGTCCTGCAACCAATAACATCGTTGGATATCACACGGTGATCAGATTGTTAACCGACGCATATTCCCTTGGTGTGGACCACATTGTCATCTATCTAGATTCACAACTTGTGGTCTCTCATCTTAACTGAGTCTACACCATCCATGACCCCACACTACTTCGCTTGATTTGGAGAGTAAGCCTCTTGGAAAGGTCCTTTGATTTTATTCAATACCAACATATCCTGAGGTGTATGAACACGGGTGCCGATTCATTGGCTAACTTTGTGTTAGATTGGAACATTGCACATTTGTAAGCATTTTTATTAAATATGCATAATTGACATGACATGTAAATTATCCATTAATATATAAGCAAACATATATAATACCCAATTTCATCATAAATACACATTGTATAAACCGCTAGATAATATTTTATATTGAGTCTGGAAAAATGTTTTACAAAAAGGTACTAATACAAAAATATGAAGCCTGTAGCTTCCATTCAATCACATCTACAAAAATATGAAGCTCGTATATTTCAGTACATCATCGCATATAAATTATATCACTAATGATGCTTTTGGTAGCATATGATGGCCCTGGCCACCCTACAGAGTAATCGACCAAAATGACCTGAAACTCCAGCTCTATGACACTGATAGTTTCATGGAAGGTCGTCTATAGAGATTCCTGGGATGTCTATAGTCAGCCACTGAAGGTTCTCCTCTATATATTCGAGCTCCTACATAACCTCTCGATGAACTGCTTCCATATCACAAACTACCTCTCACCTTTCAATAGGTGAGGATCCTGCCGGTCTCGAAGGGACAACATATGTGTAAGCAAGGTATGGCGTATTAGTACTGCAAAAAAAATGACAAAATCATAAAATACATCAAAACAAGAGTATTTTTCTTACCTATCTCTCCCCACTTCTCTCCCTCTAGAAGAATTAAATCAGTGTCTCCTCGGAAGTCTGCTCCTGCATATGAGTAATCCTCTACCATGAGGATTTGGATACCCAGCCACTTGAAGAAGGTAGGTCCATAGGTGATCATGTTCCCACCACAACCTTGACGGACCATCACCTTAGTCCATCGCTACATACGTGGGTCACGTGGATCAATATCATTGATCTCTACCTGGGGAAGGAGAAGGGGAGCCCCATCTAAGAAGAAAGATACCACAATGGACCCGTAACCAAACTACTTGAGCTCCCCTCTTCTACATTTGGTCAAATTTCCTTTAATTTTGCGAGGATCCCCTCGCACCAATTGAAAATCGTAGGAGCCATGCACTCGATGGCATACAACATGTGGGCCCTAGTGGCCTAGTGTGGAGCCCTGCTACCTGCCACTTGCTCAATAATAAACAGTACGGTCCTCAAATGATGGTCCTACACATTCTTTATGGGAATATTCCCACCCAACATGTGTGTATCAGGAGTGAAAAATTGTGAAACTAAGTCCGCGGTGGTCCGGTCACCACCCCTAGGTCTGGATAGTGATACTGGAGCTCCATGCTTTAACAACCCCGTCAGAAAATATATATCCTCAATGTCCAAAGTGAGGATGTGTGCTCCAACTCAGAAATGTTGTTGGTCTGGATCCCACATCCGAATCAAATAGTCCAATAATTGCAGTCGGGCTCTCATTCCCTGTACGTGGAAGAACTTGAGCAACCCACATGCTCTCAAAGCATTGATTGAGTGAGGATCGTTTGCCGCTTGCACATCCTCTAGTTCATGTTCTTGTTCCTTCCACTTCACCATTTTTTTTGTTGAATCCTGCATAAACATAAATTCGATGCACTTAGCCCATGTAGGGGGTGTGTCACCTCTAAGTGACGCACTTCCCGAAAGGGATAAGTGCATCACCCAGGGCGCACACTACCCCCCTAAGAAATGACCCCAAAAACTATCAAAATGTGCATGAAAACCAAAATTTCAACCATCAAATTGAAGAGAAAAGAGAGTAGAATCACCTAGAACTGATGTCATGTTGAATAGATGACCGGACGCCTCTGCAATCTTCACCGCAAAATCAAGCTTGGAAGGGATTTTTTCTCACTTTCAACTTGGTAAAAAACAAATGGTAAATATTTTTTAGTTTTTACCCTTTTTAATATCAAAGTGGAATATTCCTTTTTTAATTATTATTGTTCCATGAGGTTTTTGCTAAAGTTGATCTTATTTTTGTGTTTAAAATCCTCGTAATGGCTCTAAATTTTCCCTAAAGCTTGCAGGTTCAGGTTAGTGACGTTTGACTATGATGACAACCATTGTTGACTTTTCATACTCCTTATCAACTGTGAAAAGGATTTAGACCACTTTTTGATACCGTTATCGTGGTCATTAAAACTAAGTACAAAAGGCATTGAGCTTATTCTTTAATCTTTATCGTGCTTGTAAAACATGAGAATAAGTCACCAAGTTAGCTTTTATCTCTTTTTCGGGCTCGTAAAACTACTATGAAAAAGGAACCCCCTAGAGTCTCCTTTAAGCTCTTTTTAGACTACCTAAATAGGAAAAGATCGCCAAGCAAACTTGATTCTTTCACGCTTGTCAAATTATTAGAAAGGTCGTCTTTCCAATGATGGTTTAACCCTTTTTCAGACTGGTGAGATTACTTACGAAAAAGGAATACTATAGTTAATCATGACTAGAAGAGTTCTCTCTCGCATTGTTTTATCATTTTTTCGGGTGAGGAGACTAAAATCTACGAAAAAGCACTCGTTGGAGTCTTCCTTAGTCTTTTCAGACTCTCTAAACATGAAATGACACCGATTTTCCTTCCATGGACTCGTTAAAATCTCAACATCGAAGTGCCCTTATAGGGACGAACCCCTCCTATCTCAGGTTCGTAAAACATGTGATATTGGACTCATCCTAAGGATGAACTATATCGAGCATCTGTTATCCTCCTCAATCTAGTTAATCAACAAAGAGGTACTCGTCAATCATGATGGGGAATTAGGAAAGAATATGTATTTACTTGTGTTAGTGGCAGCTTATAGTCACCCTTGAACATGACACTTGTTTGCATTTCATTCAAACAGCTTGGGTAATATGCTTGTCTTCGAGTCATACCACTTCCATGAGTCACTATACTCCTTTGGGTCATCCGAAGAATGAATCGATCATTAGTTGTATTAGGTTTTGGTGCCTATCTCGTTGTATTAATGCTACCAAGTCATGCCATTCCATGTTCAAGGAGAGTCTATTTTTTGAGTCAACCTCTACAATCAGTATACCTTCCTTCGATTCGGTCACCTCTGAGTCAGTCTCAAACATCACTCCATAGTCCGATCTGCTCTAAAATATATTTGATCCTATTTCATGTTAATGGTGGGGGAAACATCATGGCCCTCCTTAAACGGGTTTATCCTTGTCGACTTCAATGCATCATCCAATGATTGAACCTAGAAATCAGTGGAGTACCTTGGGCCTGCATGCCTCAATGACAGGTTACCTCGCTTTCAATAGCAAGTTCACATCATTGAATTCTGATTGAAATATTCCACCGAATGTTTGACCTCAAATCATTGATTCACATTCGACGGTATGTACTATGATACCTTGGGGATCATTGAAATTAATGATGATTTCCCTCGCGCTTGTTAACGGTATACATCAATTACCGGTAATCAAGTGGTTTCTACCATGTTCGACTTCAACACATTGTAATCACATGGTTAGATTCGTATCATTGCGGGTTGAGGTTGAAGACCCTGGGTTAACTAATGTATCTTACCTAGGATGTGATGGAGATTTTTTGACTGATTTCACACAGATCCACTCTTGTATTGGCCGTGGATGTGTAATTATCTCATCATGGATCTACGCTTGTGTCTAGTAGGCATGATTGTGTCCAGTCAGTCAATACTACCATGGATTTGCAATGTATTGGTTGGTGGCCATGTTTGGAGTCATTTGAGACATGTGTCTCAGAGTCTATTGTACTGCAGAAGTCCTTGTTCAAAATTTTGACCGATTCTCTTTTCCTTGAGTTTTCATACATCAAATCACTTCACCTATCATAATCCTATAGCTTCATGTTTTGGGGGGCATTATGTTACAGCAAAATCTTGTCATCATGAGTTATGTGTCCTTGAATTTCCTTGATTCATAAAGCATTGACCCTAAATTGACCAAAATAAGGGAGTTGTTATGGATTTTCCCCTTAATTTTTCATGCTGATGCACCTTGCACACTCACAAAGTGTGTCAGACCCTTGGATACGTGCTTTGCAAAATGACAGAGCACGTCACTAACACCTTTTTCCTTTGAACAGAGTACTTCACCCTTCAATGGTGCAGGTTGCCCATGTACAAAGTGTGTCACTATCAGTTAAAAGAGAAAAAGAGAAGCTTCAAGCGGCTTCTAGAAGGAATATATTCGTGGAGGCTTATCCCAAGGAATCAACCAAGGTGGCATTCGATCCCCTACCTTCTTGGGATGATCCCTTAGTTTTCTCCCTAAGATCCTCAACCCCTTCTATCCATTTGGGCCTATAAATACAAGCCTCCTCTTCATACTTAGGAGAGGAAGGATTAGAGTACCAAAACGCTGGAGGAATTCCATTAGAACCCTTTCATCCATTGGATGCTAGATTGGACTTTTGAGGCAAAGGTCACTTGGAAGAAATTGTGACATCAAGGTGATGGTTGTAATATCCTCTCCATTATTTTCATTAATGCAGTAATATTCATGTTCTTTCCATAAATATTTATCTATTATATGTCTTTAGAACTTGCTTCCTTGACTGCTTGTTTAGATCGATTTACATCACATATTGCTTTCATGTTGGTTTCTTGTCGTTTTTCTTGCATTGTTCGCAGCTGAGAGATCAAGATCTCTGCCAAAGGAGGAGGAAACCAAGGATATAAGGTTAGAATTATATACATCCTTTGTGATTAAATCAATCTAGGAAATACATTTGTATTTTGTTTTGCTTTGTTCTAGTTTTGAACCATTCGGACTAGGGAGATTGGTTAGTGTCCGCACTAATGGATTCATCCGGTAACAGCTTTGGCTGCCTCCACAATTGTTTTGTTATTTATTTCTGCAACCCCATTTTGTTGAGGGTTGTAGGGAACTATTATCTCCCTCTTAATTCCTCCTTCCTTGCAGAAATCATTGAAATGTGTAGATGCATATTCTCCACCATTATCTGATCTTAAGATCTTATTCTCTTTCCCGTCAGATTCTCGACTTGTGCTTTGAATTCTTTGAATTTACTTAACACCTCTTCGGATTCTTTGGTCTTGAGGAAGTATATCCAAGTCTTCCGAGAATAGTCATCAATAAATGTTACATAGTGAAAATAGCCACCCAGTGAAGCAACAGTCATGGGTCCGCACAAGTCAGAATGCACTAGATCCAAAATTCCTTTAGATATGCTTTCACTATTTGGGAAAGATCCCTTAGCATTCTTTCCAAGTGAACATCCTCTACATATTCCATCATTTTCTACGTGAAGTACTCATAGACCAGTCACTATATTCCTTAATCCCAGAAGAGCTTTATAGTTTAGATGAGAAAGTCTTCTGTGCCATAGCTCACCCATACTGCAAGAGTCATGTTCTAGGGCTTGAGCTGGTAGAGTGCTCAACCTATATAAACTCTCCTCTTGTACACCAATTAATTTTGTTGTATTCATGCTTGAGTTCTTGTGCCAAGCAAAGACTTTCCTATCAGAAAATGCAACTTTATAACCCTTGTCCTCCAAAGCTAATATGGAGACAAGATTTCTTTTCATACCGGGTACATGCAACACATCACTTAGATGTAGATGTTATGTGGAATTCTGCCCTACGGATAAGTCAAAATTCCCTTAGGCTAAAGTAGACTTTAACTAACTCTAGGCTAAGAACAGACAAAACAAATGCAACCTTGAATCCCTAGATCTAACAAACATCTCAGAATTAAAATGTTGGAGAGAATAGAAGGAGTTTAACTGACCTTATGTCCAAATGCTTGTCTTTGATATTTGCTCCAAGTTCCAAGTCCTCACAAGTAAACCTGTTAACAATGGAACCAAAACACAAGCATGTACTATTCTCTAGCAATCTAAAAACATGAGTTAGGATCTAAATCTATGAAAGATACAAATCATATCATTAAAACAGAATTAACACAAATGATTTGGGAAAACAAGACAAGTTATCTTTATTATCAACTTGAAGAGTGCTTACAAAGGTTGCTTGATGTCCAAGCTAATCCTCCATCTCCAAGTGCTTCCTCTAGCTATCTCCACAAGGCTGCAAGATCATAGGTTTGATGCCCCAAAAGTCCTCCCTTTGGCTCATGGAAAGCTTCTCTCTTATAGCACATGGGAAGGCTAACCAACAAGAGAGAAGTGTGGATCTATGGAGGGTTTAGTGGATCAGGCCAGCTAAACAAAGAAGGAGTTAGGATCGAACCAAAGATGGTAATCCCAACAAAATCTCCTCGAAGGTCGAAATCCCAAAATCCAAGGCAAAAAGGCTAATTTCAGACTACCGCGCCCCTATAACTGAGCATAACGCGGTAGTACCGCGCCCCAGAGAAGGAGCAACGCGCGGTAGTGCTAACTACCGCGCCCTTGTAGATGTGCAAGGAGCGGCAGTGCTCACAAACAGGGCTAAGTTGGGATGGAAGATGGTAGAAAAAGGTTTTGCTTTCAGTATTCAGTCAATGGTTTTCACTCTGGATGTTCAGATGATCTTTAAGGGAAACTGTCGTTTAGGTCGCTAGTACAAGGATGCGACACTAATGCATAATGTGTAATATTGAGGTATAACAGTAGAGTATCACTAGATTCCAATTGAAGGGAGATATCCCCATATCCCTTCACATTATAATTAGCATCATCCCTAAGTACAACCCATAGATGGGATTCTTTCTCAACTAATTTTGAAATATTTTCTTTATACCCAGTCATATGCCTAGATGCACCACTATCTATTAGCCATGTATCACTAGTGGTGGGAACCGTACCTAATAAAGATAATATGAAGAAGAATTATGTATGTTCATCATTCCTTGAATTCTTGTGATGGGTTTCTTCATTCACATTAGTGGTTGAGGCCTCATGCTTCCTTCCAATCATCTTGACTATAGATCTGTACTAGAAACCCTAGTAGGAGCTAGGTCGAAATGATGTTTGGATTCTTGTAAAAATGAATCCACATATAGATGCGCCCTATCAAGAAGAGATGAGAGAAGGTAATATCGAGCCAAATATGTGGATCGGACATCACAAAAATTGAAACCCTAATTTCTGCAGTAACTATCGCAGTTGCAGAATTAGGTCAAAAATAAAATTCTTGGAACTAGAATTTTCCTTCACCAAAAGATGTGCCTTCCCTAGGGCGAAGTTTCCAATGCTCTTTTCCATCCAAACTGATGAAGGAAGGCTTCAAAATGTGAAATCCTAGTTTCCGTCAATGGCTTCTTCTAGTACTACTCTGATACCATGTTAGATTTTATACAATTATAGCAGTATAATTTAATTGCAGATAAACAACAGGATCACTAAAAGAGTAACCAAGTGCATAAACAATAACAAAAGAATTTTATCATGGGAAACACAACAAGGAGAAAACCCAGCAACCTGAAATATAAGTGACTATCCTCCCGCAACCAGTGTCTCTGCAACATTTTTCAACCATTTTACAAGCTTAGCATATGCTTAGGGAATGCCAATATCCTCCACATCATAAACAACTTCCGCAACCCGTAAGAGCCCTTCTACAACTCCAAACTCTGTATGCAATTGTTACTCAACTTTGCCCAAATCCCAACATAAGTACGACCTTTCCCCATCAAGTGTTTAAGAACCATTTTCATGCATTGCTACTCGTTAGAACTTATATTATATATCGTAGCTCTTTATGAGACACCCACAATAATGCCACCTCCGTCCATACCTTCAAAACACTACCATATGATGTATTCGGAATCAAGGTGCGACTTACAGTTATTCCATTTTATTTACAACGATTTGAAACCCTAGTCGAACTACCCACATGTTTCTCTTTGGTGCATCCATCCTCCTCATCCACAATGTTGATCATCATCTTTAGTGTGCAAAGTTGTGTCTTACATATCAAAATGCTTCTCATTGGTTATCATCCATTCCACAACAAAGACTAGTGCCCAAACCTTTTGAAGATATGCAACTAAGTAGCTTCCATATAACTTCAAGTGGGAGGGAACCGAAATAAAAGGTTATGATTTCAAATGATTCACCTATAGGTTCAAAATTCGGGTGTGAAAATAAGCACAATGTCTTTGTTTACAATGGTGATGTCTTATCCCTCCATCGATAAACTGTAGTTGCATGCAACCTTAGTCTCGTTGAGGGGATTTTCATTGTATAGCATCAAGGGTATTTGCAACATCTATGTGACATCGTATTTTTCAGACTACTTCATCGCATCAAGTATGGGGACACATCACCAATCAAAGGTTGCTTCAACACATTCCAACAATTTCAAATAGCCTCAAAACCCACGCCAAGATTCCTCGCGACCTTCCTCGACACACCCATCATTGTTGCAATCTATGCCACAAAGAGTGCATTTTATTTAATGTTTAGAAAAACCTTTAAACCCATGATATTCCCCATCTTTGATACTTGCATACACAAATGTCATTTTTAGGTACACAAATTCTTTCTTTGGTCCTTCAAAACATTTGACATCCAATTATGTATTGCTTTTATTCATCATGACTTTGCAATTGTTTGATCTTCGCATAGGATATTGGAAAGCATTGATCCTTTTCGAAGTAGTAGCAAATAAGGGTGTCCATACTCATATACCAGAAGTATCCCTTCCACAAGATCTAGGGTGGACCATCCCATAGATATGCACTACAAACCACAAAATATAGTTACAAAAATGGTGATAATCAACCAAGGTGTGAATCCATAGCTATCGTGTGTGGATAATTGTAAAACCCAATTTGATTTCTGATCCATCCCAAGACTTGACTGGATCCATCAAATATTGCTTACTCCCAGTCGACTCCTTGGTCGGATCCTCAACTCGATCGTCCCAACAGATCAGTCGAGTTCATTCCCAACAGCACATGACTGACGACACTTGACCAACAACACATGACCGACGGATCGTCATACATGCCCGACGATAGTTGATGACTCCAACACACGTTAGATGACATTTTTAGCAGTCGAAAGGCATCTGAATCGCCATTGACGTGGCAACGATGTCTCTTCATCTTCTTCTAACTGGCGAATGGGAAGAAGACATTTGATATCTTCGTAACTAAAATGCATCGAGTAGTTACCCCAACGTCCCTAAGAATTGTATAAATACTTGTAATCTCGAAGATGAAAAAAAGGCTTTTGGTTATCTGCTCTTGATTTTGCATTAAGACGAGTTCCTAAAGAGAAGGCTTGATTGGTTCCTCACAGTTCCTACATTCGACCTCTTATGAACACAAATCAATACAACTAGATTTTTTACCGGTGGGGTTTCTCCGTTGTCAATTCACGTCTCACATTCTTCTGTGATTGGTATTGTCAATTAATTTCGCAGTTGTTTATTGTTTGGTGTATGCTGTTTCTCTGATCAAACTATCACTATAAGCATCTTCCATAACAATAGCCGACTCACTCAGTCGAATCTGTTGTCCTCTTGTCGATCTCCTGGGTGACAACAAATCAATGGTATTAGAGCATGTTCGCTCTAGCCTTGTTTAAACACTACTTGCATAGTTAAACCAACATATGTATGTTCAAACACGCTCTAAGACTCGGTCATCTAAGATGCCTCTACCTTCGACTTCTAAGTATTTATCTGCTCGCAACCCCAGACTGGAGATGGCAGATGAAACAGAAGGTAACATGCCTAACAACGAAACTGAATGACTCATTGAGAAATTACTCGCTAGACAACGAACTGAAATGTATGAGCATTTCAATGAGATTCTTGCTCGAATTACTAGTTCATTTGGCTCAAATTCGGTTAGCAACCCGACAAGAAATTCCTTTGACAAGGTTAGCCTCTTTAAGGTGCAAATGAACTTGGATATACCAAACCTAGAAGGAAAGATTGATGTGGAATCTATACACAATTGGAGTCCTATTTCTCTATGAATCAACTTTCTGAGGCTGAGAAAGTCAACCTTTCATATTTAAAGATGTCAACTGATGTACATTGTTGGTGGGAAAATCTCTTGACGAAATATGATGAAGACGGTAATCCCATCGACACATGGGACAAATCTGTTGAACATGTCCGGAAGGAATTTTATCCACCCAAGTACATAGAACAACAATACAAGAAGTGGCAACAATTGAGACAATGGAAGGATCAAACTGTACAAAGTTATACCGATGAATTCCATCGACTAATGGCTTGACTTGGTGATAGGGAGGAAGAAAAATTACTTGTTTTGAAATATATCAGCAGTTTAGCTCCTTATATCCAACAAGAGATGGAATTTCTCACTATTGGCACTCTTGCAGACGCATTCCATTACGCCATCAAGCTTGAGATGAACTTGAAGGCAAAAGGACGGTTCTTGACCAAACCGAATGATCGACCTTTCAACAAGAAATCTCAGTTGACTGTTGACTCTGTCAAGTCAAAACGATCGTCTCTGACTACTACCCAGAATCTAGAACAGGGTAAGAATCCTTTCAATAAAGACAAGGGAAAATCGAGTAAACAACCTCCTGCAGGAAAATGGTGCGACTACCACAATTTAGCTTGGCATGATGCATTGCAATGCAAAGCTCGGAAGGCATTTCTGGCACAAATGTCTACTTCCGACTTAGCCGAAAAGACAGTTGTGGAGTCTAACCTCGAGTCTTAGAATTTAGTTGTGCTGAATTCGACATCTCTCACAAACTCAACCATCGTCGACGAAGAGGAAAGAGAACGACTATTCCATACACATATATGGGTTCATAATCGTCCATTTCATCTGATTGTGGACAATGGTAGCCTAAAGAATTTTGTCTCTGAAGACATTGTGAAGAAATGGGGTCTTGTTACTACTCCACATCTGCAACCTTACAACATCGGTCAGATGAATGATGGACAAGAACTCAAGATCACATGACAGTGCAAGTTGCCTTACTTCATAAAGCCTTTTCAAGATGAGGTGCTCTACGACGTCACTTCGCTTTTGGTAGCCGACGCACTGTTTGGAAAGCCTTACTTGTAGGACAGACATGGAAGGTATCACTCGAGACCACATAAAGTGATTTTTAAAATTCAGAATCAGTGGTATGGCATTCCTGAACGTTGACCCACACCAATAGTTGAGATGGTTTCAGCGAAAGCAAGCTAAGAGGTTGATTAACCACACTCAGAAATTCATGTTGTTAATGATCAAACCTCAACAGTCCCGGAAGATCACAAAAACTAGTCGTCTCTCCACCGAAAACGACTCTTGACAACAACAACAAGTCGATAGAATACTTGAAGAATACAAAGATGTGTTCAAAGTCCAACTGGAGTACCACTACATTTCCAGGTAAAACACTCCATTGATATTGTTCTTGATTCTGCATTACCCAATGCATCTGTTTACAGAATGTTTGTTTTAGAAAATGAAGAAATCCACAGACAAATTCAAGATTTGATTGACAAAGGGCATATTTGAACTAGCTCCTCTCCTTGTGGAAGTCCATTCGTCCTAGTTCCCAAGAAAGACGGGACATGGTGCATGTGCATCGACTACAAGATCTCAATAAAATTTCAATAAAGAATTGGTATCCTCTTCCTAGAAAAGATGATTTACTTGATTATTTGAAAGGTGCTAAATTATTTACCAAACTTGACCTCAAGTCGGGATATCATCAAATTCCCATAGAGTCCTTAGATGTACGGAAAACTACTTTCAAAACCAGGAAAGGTTTATTTGAATGGTTGGTCATGCCTTTTGGTCTAACCAATGCACCTACGACTTTCATGAGATATATGGATGACGTTCTTAGGCCTTTCTTCCAAGGAAATGTGTCATTGTCTATCTAGATGACATCCTGATTTTCAACGGATCATGGGAGGAACATTTGCAGCAGCTTCAGCAAGTCATTAATGTTCTCAGACGATACAAACTCTCTTTGAACTTGGAGAAATGCTCTTTTGCATTGACAAGTATCAAATACTTGGGCTATGTGATCAACTCAGTAGGCATTCAAGTTGACCCAGAAAAGATACAAGCTATTAAGGATTGGCCCGCTCCAAGAAGCATTCAAGAACTAAGGAGTTTCCTTGGTTTGGCAAATTTCTACCGTAGAATTGTGTTGGGATTCAACCACATAACATGGTGTTGGCTGGATTTTTTTACCAAGGCCAACAAAGGAGAATCAACACACACAAGTTGCTTAATACAGCGTCCGATGTGTTTGAATTAGTTGATTCTCGTGGGTTAAAGTCCTGCTACCTTTGGATTGTTTTTCTCGAAAGAGTCTCTAAACTTTTTTAGGAGTTTTCTACGTTTTGAATAATCTAATTTGATTCTAACAATTTGCAGCTGCTAATTTACAGAAAACAAAACTATAAATTGAAAACAAAATCGAATCTAATCTAATAAGTCCTATCTTGGCCAAGAGCAAGTTAAATTAACTAAGTTTACTACTCTGTAACAACTAAAAATATTAGAATAATGTAATATTCTGAGAAAAATATCCAGAATAAAATAACATAACTTTAATTAACAGTCATCAAAATTATTTTTAAGACAAAATAATATAAATCATTATTAAAACCTGTAAATAATTTGATTGTCACAAAAATAACAATTTCGTGAGATCCAGGATTTGACAATGAACAGGATGACCACTCTTAACATGATACCTATACCAAATGGATAGTTAACATGATACCTATACCAAATGGATATACTATCATGAGGTTTGCAAATAAAATGAAACGTTCAGAACCAAATTATATAACAACAGTTTCTATAATCCGATTTTAAAAATATTTTATCTATCACAGACCAGATCCATCGTTTCGTGATATGTTTTGCTTCAATTCGGTGTGCTGTTGAAACCTACACTCATAAAAAATCATGAAAATTTCGAAAAGAATCTTTATTATAAATATTTTGACAATGTATATACGACTTCTTGAAAATCATAATGTTTTCACTTAATTGCCCAATAAATTTGGCATTTCCGCTATTTATTTTCACCTCCACGTAATATTCCTTATAAAACAAAATATGTCATCATAAGATTATAAAAAGGTTTTAATGATTTGGAATTCATAATTTCATGTGTAAAAGAAAATTTCTCTTATTTTCACCTCCACGTAATATTCCTTATAAAACAAATTATGTCATCATAAGATTATAAAAAGGTTTTAATGATTTGGAATTCATAATTTCATGTGTAAAAGAAAATTTCTCTTATTTTCACCTCCACGTAATATTCCTTATAAAACAAATTATGTCATCATAAGATTATAAAAAGGTTTTAATGATTTGGAATTCATAATTTCATGTGTAAAAGAAAATTTCTCTTATGTATGATAATTTAATTGAGAAAAGTTATCAAAGAATCTCTCAAAGTATTAATAATATGAAAACAAAGAATGAGACATATTCCAGAATATAGTGCATTTATGAATACAATCATCGATGAGCTTTTACAAAATAAGTCCAATGAAATATGTTTTAAGTTTTAGTGAAATTTTAATTTATTTATAAAGTTTTAAAATGGGAAAATCATGATAATTCCATATATTTGTATGCATCATCATATAATTAGAAATAGATATAATAATTAATCATTTTAAGGTAATAAAATTTATATGATGATGAAGATAAGAATATTCTTTTTAATTTTAATAATTAATAAATATACATAAGCCAAAACATTATAAGAATAGATTAGATGATATTTTTCTCATTTTGTAGTGAATTCTATAAGCATTATAACTTTAGGGACAAGGACAATCAAATTTGAGATTAATAGTGCAAAAGTCATATTTTGGGAGAGAAAAAAGAATTTTGTATAATTTACAATTCACTCTCTTAAAACATGGATGAAAATTTAAAATGAGTTTTGAGTTTAATTGTGTCAATTTGCCAAAATATATATTTAACTCATTAATGGAGTGAAGACTAAATGTTGCTAAAAATGTTAAAGCATCATATCAGTTCAACCCATCCAATCCGAAGGATATAATTAGCCCAAACAAACTCAAGTAAGACTAAGCGAGTATTTTTCAACAACTAGAGGGCCAAAAGATGCCAACGACAAAGGTATCCAAATCACCAAATCCTTACACAATGAAAGCCAAGCCAAAGAACAAACACTGCCGAAAGCGAAGGAAGATAAAATTAAAGAAAACTAGAAACAAGCATTAAAAATTTACATGGGGGGGGCCTTTATTTTCATAAAAATCAAGGGGAGTTGTTGGGGGCCAACACATGGCCTCTAGATCAATTGATGAAAGGAGGTGGAAAGATAGCTTTCTAATGGACTACAATACAACAACAATCTTTTGAACAACTTAAGAACAAGCTTTGCACCGCTCCAATGTTTGTATGACCTGATTTGCATCAGCCATTTAAATTGAGACAAACACATCCGACTATGCCATGGGCGTCATGATTACACAAGCAGGTCACCCAGTAGCATTCCACTTGGAAACCTTCAGTGATACTATTTGTAAGTATTCCACTTACGAGAAGGAACTATACGTCATTGTACAAGCTCTTAAGCAATGGAGACACTATATTTTAGGGATATAAACGGTCATCCATACTGACCATAAGCCTCTAGATTTTGCTTCGTCACAGTCTAAGTTGCAGATGACAAGACAAATCAAGTGGATTGGTTACCTACAATAGTTTCAGTTGGTAACTAAGCATCGAAAAGGCAAAGCCAATGTAGCAGTTGATTGCCTTAGCCAACCACCAATTACTTCACTTCTTACAATGTTAAGTATGCATGGTTATGACACCATTACTTGATCGCGATTGCGTGAAGAAGACAATAATTTTTCGACATCGTATCGACAGTTCCTTATAGAACAATTGATTGTTCTCGACTACTATGTGAAGGACAATTTGCTTTACAAGCTAGAACAACTTTGTGTACCTTCTGGTGAGCTCACTGACAGAAGCTCATCTGGGATGCACACTACAACAAAACAACATGACACTTTGGAGTGGCAAAGACAATTTTTGTGCTCCAAAATTATTTCTATTGGCCTCCACTCAAAACAAATGTCGACAGTACATCAAGCATGCACGGTTTGTGCCATTTCCAAGCCACCGAACTAACAACATGGTTTGTATACGCCCTTTCTTGTTCCTATTCGACCATGGGAATCTATTTCCTTGGATTATTTGACTAGATATCTTGTTACCTGACACTAGCATGAAGCAATCCTAGTAGTGGCTGAATTTTTTTCCAAAATGGCTATCCTCATTCCTTGCGAGAAGACCACGACATCCCAACAGGTTGCTCAGCTCTTCTTTGAGAATGTTTGAAAGCACTATGGCTTGCCTGTGGCTTTCCGACTTCAATCATCTTCGACCACGACTCTGTATTTGTGAGCACATTATGGAAGACACTTTGGCAACATCTCGACACACATCTATCTATGTTGACAACATTTCATCCTCAGACTGATGGATAGATGGAAGTTGTGAATCACATGGTGGTGTGGTTGCTTTGCATGTACAACCACAAGCATCGTAGAACATGGGACGAAAGTCTCCCATACATCCAACATAGCTATAATCGAGCATAACACAGTTCAACATGCAAGATTCCGTTTGAAATATATTATGGATTTCAACCTTCAGTGTCTATTGACTTAGTTATCCAACTGACTGGATTGGTCGACACTGACCATGGACAGCGAGAAATCGATAAGGCACTCAAGTTCAAGGATCAGGTGTGTGACATTCAGAAACAAGCATAGGAGATGTTGCAGCAAGCTAGTGAAAAATCCAAGGTCCAACATGATAAGCATCATATTCCTCATTCATTCAAAATTGGGGATCAGGTCTGGTTGCATCTCAAGAAATAAATATCCAGTGACCCGCATAGGAAGCTGAAACCTTTATCATGTGGTTTTGATACCATTCTTGAGAAGATTGGGGAAAATGATTTAAATCTCAACATTCCACCATACCTAGGTCTGCATCTAGTATTTAATGTGGACTTGCTTTGACCGTATTTTCCGTCGTTATTGGAACAGATCGACTTACAACCAATAGATATGGAATATTTACACCCATCCGCTTAAGAGCCTCTTACCGTCGACACCATCGTTGGAAAACAAGTACGCCATACAAGGACATGAACAATACCCTTGTTTTAGGTGGCTAAGGCAGGACAATTCCCATCTGAAGGAAAGTGGTATCCTCTTCCTGAATTGGAGCTCAAGTTTCCTCATCTGTGTGAGCAGGCAATGGGGACCATTTCCACTTAAGGGGGGAAGTTTGATCCATCCCAAGACTCGACTACATCCATCAACTATTGCTTAGTCCCAATTGACTCCTTAGTCAGATCCTTGACTCGGTCGTCCCAACGGATAAGTCGACTTCATGCCCGATGGCATATGACCGACAACACACGACCGACGACACATGGCCGACGAATCATCATACATGCCCAGCGGTAGTTGATGAATCCAACACATGTCAGACGCCATTTTGAGCAGTTGAAAGGCATCTGAATCGCCATCGACGTGGCAACGATGTCTCTTCCTTTTCTTTTAGCTGGAGAATGGGAAGAAGACATATGATCTCTTTGTAACTGTCTTTTTGTAATTGAAATGCAGTGGGTAGTTACCCAAGCATCCCTTAGAATTGTATAAATACTTATAAGCCCGAAGATGAAAAAAGGATTTTGGTCCTCTACTCTTGATTTTGAATTAAGAAGAGTTCCTAAAGAGAAGGCTCGATTGGTTCTTGATGGTTCCTACATTCGACCTCTTACAACAAATGCTCAATACAATGGAGTTTTTACCCGTTTCTCTGATCAAACTAGCACTATAAGCATCTGCCATAACAATAGTCGACTCTGTTGTCCCCTTGTTGACCTCCTGGGAGACAACATATCAATTTCCCTCTCTGTAGCTTGTTTCCCAACAACATGACTATAATCGATCATGGTCTTTTGATGCAGGTCTACAAAATTCATAGTGGGTGATTGATTTCCTAAATGTTTATCATAATGTAGACCTCCATTTATTCACTGGCAACATCAAAAACTGGATCAACACCTTATATGGGATAGACTCCTTTCTAATCAGAAACTTTGATTAGATCGGGCACTGCATCTGCTACTGCAACCACCATAAACCCTTTTGAGAAACATCATAACTTGATAACAAAACAAACATGGACAAATACATCCTCCGAGAACCTAGATCGTGATTATGGAACCAATAAAATCACCCAACCATCTACTAAAATGTTGTGCACCGTCTTAGCAGAGGTAGAAAATACCATGGATCTAGGATCTTACAACGATCCAGCTCCCTTGCCACTGCTACCATCCGGCCAAGGAAGGACGAAAAGCAAATCAGTTTCCCAGCTAGTGCATTTGTTATCCATTTTATCTAAAGGCCAACATTATTAATGAAACCCTAAATAAACAAAGGCTCCATACAAAAAATATATTTATAACGACATCCATTTTGCAATATAAGAGCACGAGATACATGAAAAGCACATAAAACACTTGGATCTACTTTATTCCTTGGAAAATAACTTGATTACATATGCCTCCCTTTCCCTTGACATGCAAGGGAATTGTAGAACTTCCTGCTCTTGCCTTCCCTTGTGCACCCGTAACCCTTACAATGAAAGAGAGATGGAAAAGAATACCCAATTACATCATGATAACGACCTCCTGAAGCTTCTTACACATACTATGCTTATGGTTCGTTCTTACATTAAAATATTCATTTAATTCCTTATTTTGTGCAATAAACCGTAACAACTCATAACAAACCCAACCCATTATTAATGACCAATACATTGAGCAATCGTTCCCCAACAAATGTCTAGAGAATAAGAAGGGGAAATCCTAGCATTATAAATAGATTGCATGGAGTGGAGAGATTTTTACTAAAGTGGATGAGTTGCCATCCAATTTTGAGATCACCTTCTCCATGGTCTCTTGTCCTTCAACCAACACCGTATCTAGTGATCAACAATATATGGGCAATGGGGCAATGAGACATATGACGTATGACAAGAATATCTTCAACAAGTTTAGACAGTATGGAGGAGGAATGTGAGCAGAGTTGGGTGATGATACCACTTATATTTTGAAGGGATTAGACTCCTTCTCTTTTTTGATGCCTCAAAGGCAGGGAAATTTTTAGGGGCGAAATTTCGCCAATTGGCTATTTTTTGGGCATTTTTTCAAAAAATAAATTCGTTATTTGGTCATTTTTAGTCTCTAATATCGCCTATATTTACATAAAATATGTTTTTTTATCATAATATTCGCCAAAATTTACAAGTTTTAGTAGTAAATTGTATGTTTCATATTTAATATTCGCCTACCAATCTATATATATGTTTTTTTCAATCCAAAATAATCGCCTAGAATACTATACTTAAGTATACTTTTATAATCCTTAAAAAATACCCTGCTCAAAGGTAATGTTCTTGAGTAGGATGTTGTTTGTTTGTTCTCAAGTTGATGAAGTATCTTCTTTTAGTTTATTGCATGATACATATACAATGTGTGGCTGAGTTTTCTACTCAATAGGTCATCATTAGAGATTGAACCCATGCTGTGATTGAAGTTGTTTGAGTTGGTGGTATTTATAAGTTGTAAGACAATATAGGTTTAGGTGAAGAGAGATAAGGGACAAATGCCTCCTTACTTTCTAATGTATCCCATTAGAAGCCAAGATGTCTTACCTAAACATTACATGACACAAAGGAGCATGTAAGAGCACCTAAAACTTAGTTAGCAAAAGTATCCCTTCTAAGTCTTTTCCCAACCATGTTGCATTGACTTCTTCCATTGGTGAGCCTTCCAGTTTGGAAAACAATTGTGGAGTGATGCAATGACAAAGGAGACTGATGTTTGGAAAAAAAATCCATAATATTTGGTGGGATCATTGATTGATTCTAAGATTGCAGTAAAGTTAGATTTGCAAGTTGCGGGTTTAGTTGAGGTACAAAGGGAGGACATTCGTGCTAGAGAAAACACTTTCTTTGTGAGGAGGGAGTGTTAGCTTCTGTTTGATCCAAAGTTGCTTTCTCTTAGCTAGGGGAGCACAACATGTGATGTGGAGACTTGTGGTGCCCCAACCCCTTTGTTGTATTTTGGTTGAATTACACTTGGAGAGATTAGTGAATGTTTTCTTACCTTGGGATTAGTACTAGAGAGGTTCACTTCTTGATGTGGTAGTTTGACATCTTCTACAAAGGCACACTTGTTGAGGACGATTAGTGCTTGGGACATGTGGATTGACCACCTTGGAGGAAGGTGTTATGCACTTAGAGGTTGGGCATGAATATCTAGAAGCATTGGAACCACCTTGCACATATGTTAAGAGGAACACTTGAGTTGAGGAGCCATTATTGGATGATGCACCATCTTGATTGAGGAGCAATTGAGATGTAGACACTTATATTTGGAGGGTGCATTGCTGTGGAGTTGTAAAAAACATATTTTTCCATGTGGAATTCATGCTTAGTGTAGCACTCAACTTTGATCTTTGCTGTTAAATTAGTCTAGGGTTTACTTGAGAACTTAGTCTTTGTAATGAATCACTCTCAGAGAGCATGTCATAGATATTGTTAGTTGGAGTGTTTCTATGTGAAGGATCCTGGGAGAACATATATCTACTCTTGTAATTACAATAATGCTTATGGGATGCATGAGCTAAGGTTCATTGGCTTGTAAGATGCAACAAGTTAAAAGTGCATGAAACTTGTGTAATGCAAGTGCATGGGGTTGGAAAATTGGTGTAATGATATATTGTTGTTGAACTCATTGGATAGGATTTTGTAGCTTTGTGGGATGACTTGATAAACCTTGTTACTATCGGTTGGGTTTTGTAGTGATTGTGGATTCTCTAGCTACGATTTGGAGAAATCCCTCATTCTTAGAAAACCACATGCATGTTTCCATAGAGCCTTGGTTCAATCCATAAATTCACATAAGGCCAGAGTGATAGTAAGAAGTGACATAGAACGAGGCTTTAATTCCCATGTGCTATGTGACAAAGTGTCAGGACACTTGTTTTGTGGAGCCTCCTTCATCATTAATACAATAGAATCACATGGTGGATGCAAAGAATGACGCCCCCCATTTACCATTAAACATTCCTTCGCCTTACTTACCTCGGTTACCCAGCTTGTCAACCACCTCATTTTGCTTCTGCAACACCAAGAAGAAGGAAATCCCCATAAATCAAAGACTTGATTCATTTGTCCTATGAATATTTCATATGAGTTTAATATTATTTGAAATACAATGTTAAAATAGACATCTAATAATGATAGCAAATTCGTCAATCACTATGTTTGGTTTATTCTTTTGTCCATAAGGACAGTGACACCTTGAAAAAATTCTTAGGCCTTTGCTTCAATTTGTTGATGTCGCTAATTCGTGAACAAACATCCATTTTATTTTTCCATGTAGCATTCATGCTCAGTGTAGCACTGCACTTTGGGATTAGTCTAGGGTATACTTGTGAATTTAGTCTTTGTAATGAATCACACTTAGAGAGCATGTCTTAGAAATTGTTAGTTGGTGTGATGCTTTGTGAAGGATCTTGGAATATCATGTATTTACTCTTGTAAAAAGGATAATGCTTATAGGATGCATGACCTAAGGTGCCTTGGCATGTGAGATGCAAGTGAAGAGTGCATGAAACTTGTCTGATGCAAGTGCTTAGAGTTGGACAATTGGTGCAATGTTATCTTGTTGTTGACCTCCATGGAGAGGATTGTGTAGCTTGGCAGGATGTCTTGCTAGGCCTTCTTACTCTTGGTCAGGGTTTGCGATGATTATGGATGCCCCAACTAGGGTTGGGGAAGATTTTGAGAAGTCCTTGCTTGGGATAAAGCATAAGGACTTGATGTACCAACTTTGGCAAAGTTGGGGCATTGTACTTTACATTCGTATTGTGAGAATACAGTTATAGTATTGCTATCCTAAATTCGCTTATTGTAGATATGATTTTCATGTGTTTTGATCAAGTTTCACTATTGTTTTGATATGTCAATTTATTGGGATATGTTAAATCACTCAACATTTTAGCCTTGCTATCCCAATAAATCAACACATCAAAACAACCATGAAACTTGTTATCCCAATAAATCAACGTTTCAATGGGTTTTTTTGGCATTTGTTTGGTTTGAGCACATTATATGCTTAGGCAAACTTAGAAAGTCTAAATCCAAGGGATAGCTACACTTAGTGGATTTAGATATCAACACAAGATGGGTAAAGGATTAGACACAAGCCTTAGATATGGTGGATGAGAACATAGAAATACCTATTGACTATTTTGACCATATTTTTCAACCTTATGATATATTCGTATAGGAAAAAACACTTAAAAATACTAAATTTGGTGAACTATATCCTCTAAACTTGAGATCCTCAATGTGCTTCCATCGATGTTATTTCTTTGTTCTTGCAACCTTTCCAAACTTCATCTATGATAAGTTGAGAGTCCCCTTTGATGATTAAGAATTTGAAGCCCGTGTTGTGGGAAATATTAAGGTCTTTTTGAAAAGCCATAACCTACTCTTCATATTAGAGGAGATTCTTATGTTTTAAGCATAACATGATACTAGGTGTCTAGTCACATCCCTTAAGATGCCTTTTATCCCAATTTCTTGCACCACACCCTATATTTCCTTTTCAAGTGTAATCAAATTACAACTTGATAATATGATGCTCAAGAGGCATCCATGCTATGGCGGATGGGATATTAAGAAGGGAAACCATGGACATGAAAGAGATTATGGACATCAATAACCGCAAAAACTTAACTTAATTGATTGGTTTGTTTGGATGCTTAATAGATTGCCCGATTTTCATTCTTTGGAAATAGTGGTCTCCTTAACATTTCAATGGATTTTCCCTTAGAAAAAATAATTAGGTGTTGACTATTGAAAATCATTTGAGTCCATTCAAGACAAATAGTTTATGTGGCAACCCACAACACAAAATTCCATAGTCTCATCCCAAATCATGAGTTGAAATTGCCTTTTGTGCATAAGGAGAGAATGACGTGAATCTTGCTTTGCCGAAATTTTCATCCATAGCCAATCTCATATATATCAGACATAAGGGCAATGACTATAAAGATGAATAATTTTCTTTCATACATCGATACCCATGAAACATTATGAAGCTCCATAAAACTAGATTTTTTCCCACAAAACTAGTTATAGATTTTCTATTAAAATGAGTTGTGAACCATTGAACAAGGAAACATAAAAATATATAGAGAGGTTGCAACATCACAACACAAAAATATTGTTTTCCATACAAAATTTGTTAGAAATTCCTACTCTAATCTAGCAAAAATGCCCCCGACAAGTGTATTGCCTTACAAATTGGGATAAAAAAACTAAAACCCAATAATACATAATACTTATTTAGAGAAAGAAAAACTAAAACCTCTGCCCCATCGAGCCCACTTGAAATTCTAGGGTTGAGTCCTCTGAGCACCCATCAACTTCAATATGTTCTGCAAGATTTCCAACTCCAATTGGAGTTTTTGTCTCCACTATGAAGTGTTTGGAAGAGGCTTCTTCAATATGTGATTGGGAGAACCCACTTGCTTCTTCAATATGAGCTTGACACAAAAGTCACGGAGGAGGGAGAGCATATCACCTCTCTCAACAATTGTAGATGAGCTACAATCCTATTCACAAGAGCATCCAATGTCCCTAGCTTAACATCTAGCTCAAAACACTACTTTTGTGAGATGGTCATGATTGAAGAAACTTCCTTCTCAAACTCCCTAAGCTCTAGCAACTCCGTTGTTGTTTCCATGGCACATGTATCTCTAATTCTATTGTGAACCTTCAAGTTGCAATAGCACCATCTTGCCAACTACTATATTTTAATGTGGAACTCACCACAATACTTTGGGCTTCAACTATCTCCTTCTCACATTGTTGCATTCTAATATGAACCTTTTTCAAATTAGAATGCAGCCGCCCCGAAATGATGACGGTGAGGATCGATGGCGGCAGTGCACAAGTGGTGTGTAGTGGATGCTGCCTAGCAAATTCCTCCCTCTCCTTGGTTGTCCGTGTGTGCGCTCCAAGTGACATCTATGGCAGGCGAAGTATCTTGTCTTTTAAGATATATAAGAGAGTTGAATTAGTGATTTGCTTTGTATTGTGCAGTGTGGATAAATTTTATGTTTGACTAATCATTAGTCAAATTAATCTTGAAGATGCTAAAAACTTAGGTTTTTTTAATCTATTATTATTATTATTGAAATATATTATATTATATAATACTTAAATTTAAATTTCTTACATTATTAAATTTTATTAAAAAATTAAAATATCAAATTTAATATTAATTTTTTTATGATGCTATGCATTTTCAATATTTGAAATGATATGCACCTCTGAAGGAGGAGAGGGCTTGCTCGACTATCTTTCAAGAGGCTTGGGCTTGGACACCATGCGAGTAGTAATCTAAGCCAAGATATTGATGCGGTAGTGACCATCTCCATCAGCGAATTGTCATATTTTGACTGTCCCTGTTTTTGCTTGATGCACTACTCAACATTTCCAAGCACCTGTTAAGTCTTGACATAACTAGCTTGGAAGAAGATCTCGTTAGCTTCAACAATCTCCCACTAAACCTGAGGCATATGCAAACCTCACTGCCTATGCCCATTGCTAATGGATTTCTATGAACCATCTCATATTGCCTCGGGTGAGCTATCAACTCAACGTTCACCTGTAACTTCTCCAATCACGACATTGTAAATTGCCCTCCACTTGCCCCACATCTCTAGTACGAGCACCAACCAAACCATAACTCTTCGAGCCAACTCATATTTAGGATGACGAACTGCCCCAAACATAGAGCAGGCCACTTGTCCCTATGCCCTTCAAGGCATCCATCCTTATGGAGAGAGTGGAGACACTGATCTTGTCATGATTAAACATTCAAATCCAAAATTAAAAAATATAAATTATACTAAAATGTAATATCATTTTTAAATTTCATCATAATTCATATCTAAAAAATATTTTAATTATATAATACATATTCAATTTTAATATTTATTCCATTAAATTAATATTAATTTTATTTAAAACAAAAAAAAGCTGCAACACAACTAATTCCCTATCAACTAGTTACATTCAAAGTTAACCTCTAAATAAATTATGCAAAGTGCTCATCCAAAGGCTTGTGCAAATCCTTATTGAAAGTGCTCATCTAGATCTTGACGTCTTTAATATTGCTTGGGTTCAGCTGTTGAGATTTGCTCCTGAAAATACATTATCAAATGGGAGAATTATATCTTGACAACTCAGGTGCTGAAAGATTACAAATAGCCAGATAATAATGGAGAGAACGTGGCACAAGATTTCTGCTCACCCTGGGTTCCCTGATGCTTCTGGCTCCCGGAAGGCAGGCTTCCCATGTGCCTTCATGCTGCCTGCCTGCCATGTATGTCTATTAGCGCTTGAATGAATTAGGCGCATCGACTGTAATATTTAACGTGGCTCCTTCAATATTCAACACGAAATAATAGTAAGTTGCCGACATTGACCCGGTTACATGGCCCATGCCCATTACTCAGGCAGGTTTTCAGCTTTCTCAAATACAGTTGCAATTTCCTGACCAAATGTGTGTATTTTATGATCGACAAACCCATTGTTTTGTTATTTCAACGCATGACTAGAAGCATATATCAATATATGAAAGACAGTAGGCGACAATTATACATCACACGATCTCCCGTTTAATGCTTCTGTCGGCTATTATTTAAAGCCTAAGGACCTCCGAGGACTCGCGAGTGAGTAGCGACTGCAGGTTTGGAATTTCAAAATCACTCTGCAGGTCAACTCAACTCTGACTGGTTGGATCAGTATAGAATTTGACCATATTCCTAGGTGATAGTATTTCAGAGCCAAAATATCGTCAAATTCCATGTGTATTTGTCAGCCTTGCATATTCTGGATAAGAAACCTATCAGTACTGAATATGAGTTTTCAAAGATGCATAAAACTAGCCATCAGGTTTGTCTTTGTCAATGTTCAGCAGCCCTGTGCGACCTTCTCTTCCTCTGAATCTTCAAATACTCCTCTCTTCTTCTCTTTCTCTGAATATGTCTGGGTTTTCCCTTGAATCTTACTCTATTTCTCTCTTTCCTTCTCTTTATCTGAATATGTTTGGGCCAAATTTGACGATTTGACTCTGATAGAGTTTTCATAGGAATTCGATTTTTTTATTTTGCAAAATCTGAATTTAACTGTGTTTTAATGGTGATTTTGATTGTTTTTTATTTTGTAAAATCTGAATTTAATTGTGCTTTAATAATGATTTTGTTGGTAGAAACGGATTCAACACCATCAAAAACCCACTAAACACCCAAAATTTCAGAATTTGAAAGTTGTAACTATGATTTTTAAAAATTTATGTCATGTTTAAAAAATCATTTTTTTTTGTTTGAAATGGTAGAACTTATAGATTACACAAAAATGGATTCAACATAATTTAATTTATTTATATATACAATTCCAACAACTCCAATTAAGTATTATATAAAAATGATTAAAAAATAGTGAAAATCATGAACGGTTTAAACTACACTAAAATTTAATTATTTCTAAGTAAAATTAAAGCACATTGGTTTAAAAAGATGCTAAGTGCTCACCGATGTCAATATCTCTCCTTTTAATTTTTCAATTAATAATTAATAAACACTTTGCTTGATTAATTTTGGATGCACGATAACAAAAATAGAGTGACATCACCCTTGGCCAACTTTCCTTCACAATTCATGTGGTATAGAATGGACAATAGCAATGGATTGTGGAGGCTTGGTGGTGGTCACTGACTTCAGTACATTCAACCCTCCATAATAACGTGTAGCCATTGGATTGGCAAGTCAAATCAAATGACTAAGTTGACATGAGACAATTCATGTGGTATAGAATGGACAATAGAAATGGATTGTGGAGGCTTGATGGTCACTAACTTCAGAGTACATTCAACCCTCCACAATAACTTGTAGCCATTGGATTGGAAAGTCAAATCTAACGACTAAGGTGACATGTAGCTCCTGCAGGATTGCAGGATTGATGACTGCACTAGTATCAAACTCCCTAAGTAAGAAAAAGAAGCACATTCTCACACTAAGGAAATGTACTATAGCTAAATGTTTTGTGATTGCTACCAAAATGCATGTGCCCTCTTCTATTATGAGATAGGCAAATTCAAGTCCCCCATTTTTCACTTCTAATCCACACTCTAACTTTGCATACTTTCTTTTCATCTTCACTCTATGTACATTATTCTTAATATCATCTCATGTTCATGTTCTTTAGGCCTATTGTTATCACTATCAACTATAAATTTATTTTCCACTAGTACACCATTATCCAAATACATAATGGCGTTGATTCCATGCATTCTTATCCCAATATTCACCATTTTTATATGTTGTAATGTGGTCATAATTTGATCCCACCTACTATCATCATCATCTACCTCCTAATATGTTCAATGTCCTACTACCACCTCATTAACTAATAAGAATACCATTTGCTTCCCATTTATCTTCTTCATTATCGTCATCACATTCTTTACATTCTCTTGGATTATACTCTTTTTTTTTCTTTAGGAAATTCTTCATTTTAATAATTTTCTTTCTCTACTTCAGCGTTCTTTAAAAATTGCTTACCTTTTTTTGTCTTCATCAATTTTTTCCTACCTTGTTTTTATGCAATTTTGACATTTCTTCATGATTCCCTTCATTAATATGTTCAACTTTTGCAGCCCAAGTGTTGCCTTCAACATCTACACCTCCATACTCATTATAATCAACTTCCTCAACATGATGCTCTACTTGTGACATGCATTCAACACCATGCATTTCTTCAACATCCTCAATGGCATTTACATCGACACTAAATTATTTTCCATAATTCTTTGTTTCCACTATTGCTTCAAATTTTAAATTAACTTGTTTTTCACTTCTCTTCCATTTGATTATGCTACTTGGTAGCTTCAAAACCTCATCACGGTATTCAACATCATCTTTTGCAGGTCTAACACTGTAATTGTCAACACCCAAAGAAGCACAAACACTTAAATGGTTAAATAAAATAAAGGATTCATCCAAGATCTCTTCCTCTGCTCTTGTAGCTTGGACTAAATGCAACTTTCATAGTTGCCTTCTCATTATCCACATCTTCCACTACAACTAAAGCATAATCATACTATTGCTCCTCCATGATAGAAGAGTTTTCCTTCACACATATACTTATCATGACAACTTCCCCCTGTATACCTTCACTTTCTATTGCATTTAAGGCCATATCTCCTTGAACTTCTTTAACCTTCCATGTAGCTCTCATTTCTACTGCAAACTCTTCACTCAATGCATTGCCTTTATAGGCAGATCTCTCATCATACCTTGGTTTTAAAAGCCATTCTTCTAGGTGGGAAAGTTCTTCTTCTAATCCCCTTCTAATCTTTTTCTTCTTCATGGGCAATTGGGCCAATACATTTCCTTCAAAATTAAGTAATTGCAATGCCATTTCTCATCTTTCTTTTGCTTTCTCCCATATGCCACTTATGATCCTATCTTTTCTAGTTGCTTAATCATTTGTTGAAGTTCCTCTTCCATTTGATCTTCCACGACCTCTTCATGGGTTTCCATCTCTTCCCCAAGGTCCTATGCAAATTTATATTCCTCTTCCTCATTTACAACATAAAAAATGCAACTTTTTTCTTTAGTGTTCATCAAATTCCTCGTATCCCGTTTCAATGTTTGCAACAACAGTATTGCGATCTTCGTCACTTGCAACATCAATATGATTGCTTTCTCCTTCCACCATATCTACACATGGGAAAACATCAACATCATCAAATAATTTCAAAGGCTCCATGGGCATGTCTTTCGATGCTCCATTCTCTACGTCATGTTTGATGATTTTAACATACTCATCATCATCTTCTTCATAATCTGCATCAGTCTCTCCCACGTCATCATAATACAATAAGGAACTTAAATTTCCTCAAGGAATATCTTTTAGCATTCCTCTCTATTTTGGTGCACACTCTATAAGTTCATCACAATAATCATGACCCCTCTCTTCACCCTAATGGAACTCACTATCTTTAATTTCATCATCTTCTTCATTTAATGTGAGGTTTTCTCTATTCTTTGCTTCTCATTATCATGCACATCCAATGCCCTAATATATCATGGCTTCTTTGATTGTTCTAGGACTACCAATATCTCTAGGGTTTTCTCATATGTGACAAGGACCTCTTCTTCACTCAAAGTCATTTTTATCTCCATCAATTTTTTCATTGCTTGACCTTGACCAAGGGTTTTCTCCCAAAGTTCCAACTTAACTACCATTTTCCTCATTCCCTCACATACTTCTTCTAAGGCCTATTTCTCATAGGACCTTCCTCTATTAAAACTCTCATTCTTGATTCTTCTTTTGAATCCCATCTCCACACCTCCTCAATGTGCAACTTCTTTTCAAACTTTACACTTCTACCCAACCTCATTGTTGCAATTGTCCCTCAAATATCCACTTTTCCTCTTAAATTTTCTACAACAACTCTACCCAAGGTTCTCCTATTGGAATTGTTGTCCTCTCAACTTTCTTGCAAAATTCAAATCCTTTTGCAAGTTCCCAAACCTGCCAATGGATTTCTTCTTCTTCACTACCCACAACTTCAAATTTCTCATTAACATCTACCCAACCACAGTTGGAACTATTTTTCTTTTCTTGCAACTCTACACACAACCTTAGTTGTGGAGATGCACTTCTTTAGTAGGACTCTACCTACATTGCAAGATACTCCTGCATTGATACCATTACTAATGCAAAAAAACAAAACCTCAATTCCATATAGGTTTGTTTTATCTAACAACACAAACACAAACCAAAGGCACAACAAGGCCTAGGTTCACACTTCCCTTGTTAAATCACACATAATACCCAAATCAAAACAACATTCAGCGGTGCAACAATTAAACGCATACATCCAAACATACATTTAAACACAGGAATCGTGAATTCAAATTCTAAGGTCAACAAGCCCTCACATTCAACAAATTTTGATATTTACATTTAGAACTCAAAGGGCTTTCTTAAATTTACAAGTGGAATCAAAGTCCCTACAAATCCCAATTTATCAGATTTTCTCACTCTCAGCTAGAGATTTTACAATAATTTTCCCAAAATCTTTTAAATCCAAAAATTTTACCTAAATTTACTACAAATATTCCTTTTTATGCTATCTGTATGAATCTTTATTTTCTTCTTTTTTTTGTCTCTTAACATTCCTCTTTCTTGTTCTTCTATGTGACCAATTAGCATTCCTCTTTTTTGTTCTATGTGACCCGTTTGACCTTCTCTTCTTCTCTGATACCAACTGGCGCAAGGTCGGTCCCGACAAGGGGCCTCTTGCTTAACAATAACACATGACACACACAAATCTGTAACCAATTAACATTCCTCTTTTTTGTTCTATGTGACCCATTTGACCTTCTCTTCTTCTAAATCTTACTCTATTATGCTCCTTCCTTCCCTTAGAGAGGCTTCCATTCCTTTTTTTCCCTCCTATTCACCATGAGTCGCCCTTCTTCCTAAAAATGATTAGGCCTTCATTATTCTTCTACCCCAAACCAATTAATGCTTCATTAATTAAAATACATTAAAATAAGGATGCCTTTAATAATTTAATGGCTCATAAGTAAAAGTAAAACTGGTCAGGTTTATAAGGAAAACAAGCAATAAGCACGTTGCAACAATGCATTTATTGTTGGTGTAAGGAAAAGAAGCAATAAGCACGTTGCAACAATGCATTTATTGTTGGTGCTATTAGGATATTGATCATTGGATTAGATTCAACTATCAATATCTTCATATCAGTAACAAATCCAATAGTTAGTATATCCACATTAGAAACAATAAATGCACTACTACTTAACCAACTTAAATACCTTTTAAGGAGACGTTGGGCAAGAGTAAGTAGTTCACTTGGTGAGTGAAGGAAGACCGGGCATTTCAGAAAATGAGGAGTGGGGTTCAATTCCCATGCACAAAACCCTAAAATGTATTGGGCCGTTGGATGAGGGCAAAATAATCTGACTAATAAAATTGTGGACCAAAAATAGATTGATGTCACCCAAAGCAAAAATAAAGGGTCTAGAATGGACGACGGAGATGGATTGCAGCTCGATGACTTCACTGTTCACTCAACCCTCTGCAATGAATTGTAGCATTTGGCTTGGCAGGCCAGATCGAACGATGAGGGTTACACATAGCTCCTATGGGCACTGGTGACTGGTGAATAGCGTCAGCATGGGCGAGGGAAAATTAATGCATGCTCCGGTCTTGCTTTGTTATACACAGCTACAGGGATACAGTGGCTTGAATGGAGGCAAGCAGAGTTGAGAATAGGTGTTTCTTGGTGTGGGCTAAAAACTTATTCCTGCCATCAAATCAAAAGTTGGAAAGCTATTAAAGTATTAGCTGAAATCCTTGACACACTTTCGCTTATGACAAACCAGCGACTCAACTATGGAGGCAAATTAGAGTTGTCACTGCATCAAAGGTGGGTAGACAAATTAGAGGATGGGCACGGTCATCCTCAAAGCCACAAGGAACAATCATTTGGGATGACAAAGACAAATCTCTCTTTTTAAATATGGTTTTTACATGGTTAAGTGTATTTAGATATTATCTCAGATTTTGGATTTTTTTGAGTGGATCAACAAGATTAACCTGAGAATAACAAGTGTATAGTAGGAATTCATTTCATGGTCTTCGTATCTTGTTATGCTCAAATGCATTTTGATTGAGATTTAAATAAGCTTCAATTAAACTATGGTTAAGAAAAGGAATATGTTTATTAAAGAGTATTTGTTTTTATGTTTATATTAATTAGTTTAATGTTTATGTTAGTTTAATGTTTATATTGATTAGTTTAATGTTTAGTCTTTGTTTAACAACCAGCTATCTCCACAAAACTAAGTAGTTGACTAAGCCTATTCTATGTTTACCGACCACTTCACTTGTGGCTGTGCTATTTCAATGCCATAAGAATTGAAAACAAAGAAACTAAAAAACCTCCGAGCACTGATTTCAGAAGAGTTAACTTGTCAACAAAGGATAAGCTTCCAAATGTCCAACTCTGAAGGTGTTCGTGGATTTTAGCAATGTGGACATTCCAGTGTACCTCACACAAGCTTTTCAGGACAAGAGGAACACCCAAATACTTGGTCGGACAACCACATTCAACTGATACGCATTTGAACAACGATCGGAGTATCAAAGAAAACACTCTCTGACTTCTCCTGTTTGATATCTTCCCCCTGAGGGTATAAATTGGGAGGGAAAAAACCCTATAAAGGATTTGGCTTCCGGTATGAAAGCCCCTCCATTAAACATCTTGTCATCCACAAATTGGAAATGCCTAATAGGGTCTGTGATCGGAGTAACTCCATGGCCAGAGTTTTGAAAACTTTCCTTAGGCGACTACCTTCAACGATGATAAAACGCAGGTAAGCGGATAGTGGGCCTCCTTGTTGAATCTCTCTATTGAAATGAAAATGTTCCAAAGGAGCACCATTCAATCAGACATAGAAGAGAGTGGAGAAACCATTGGTAACCCACTGAAGCCAGACGCCATCAACATTCCTCTTATCTTGACGTTAGCCCTGAGCTAATTCAACTTTCGTTGAAAAATCTTAGATTTCCAACACTTCTCAAAGCTGAACTGAAGATTAGATTTCCTTAATTTTATTTTATGTGAATTCACACTCAAAGAATCATAAATTTACTAATCACTCAAAGCTGAACTATGGATTGTTAGATTTCCTAAATATGTTATTTGAT
The DNA here is from genome assembly GCA_027924585.1 of Larix kaempferi. Lineage (NCBI taxonomy): Eukaryota > Viridiplantae > Streptophyta > Pinopsida > Pinales > Pinaceae > Larix > Larix kaempferi. The sequence goes on along the minus strand of BSBM01000125.1, from coordinate 14,979,317 downwards.
TTCATATTCAATGAATAAGGAATTTCTTAAGGACAAAGGGAGTTTAGTGGATCTCTACTTCTTGTTTAAGGTCAAAGAGATGAAGCTTGCACCTATGAACAAATAAAAGTTCAGACAATTCCTTTGTTTTCTTACCTACAAACCTTTATTTTCAAATGTTAAATCTTTCCTCCTTGCAATGGGCATTGGTGAAATTCTTAACCTCGCTCTTTACTATGTGGAGTTTATTTGAATTTAACTTGAGGATAACAAATTCTCTCAGACAAAAATCATTGCACCAAAACAGAGTACGATATGAACTGGTCGGAAGCAGTAATTTTTTTAAACTGAATAGAATTCTTCGTAAATTTGCATAAAATTTTGTTGTTGAAAGAATTAGGAATGAAGAATAATAAGTTTATAATAAGAATGAATGTTGATTTAATAAAAAATAATGAAAGAATGATGACAACAGCAGCAACAATCGCGTATGGCTAACAGCTGCTCTGTTATCTTCTTGGGTCAGCAGTGAGTGTCTTACAAGAACTGGTAGCGGGATCCCACATTGCGGGCAGGAGAAATTTGCGGCCATCGAGTCCATGGGCATTATAGCTTGCCCCACTGGTTTCATCCACTAAAAGCTCCCCGGGGAACCCTGGATATGCTCCCTTTCCATATATTCCCGGGCAGGCGGACACGGCCTCTACAGGTGAAGCAGCATCGCCTTGGTAGTAGCCAGTGCTGAAGGGATTGGTGACTGCTCCTGCCAGAACGGTAGCAATATTGATGATCATCCCATCGATGCCCATTTCGCCGTTTGGTGCCACGAGAGGAGGAGTCTGGGGTCCGTAGATGGGCTGATGAAACGGCCACGCGCACTGTCCAGGGCACTGACTTGCAGAGTTTCCAACCCACGCGTATGGCAGAAGCTGTTGATGCTTTTCTTCTTTCCCCATCATTCGGTTTCTTGTTGACTTGGAGTGCGATAATAGACTGAGATTGGCATGGAATCCACAAGAACTCATGCAGAAACCCTCCACGGTAACATCCTCGGAGGTAAGCACCAAATACACAGCATTATTCTCCAATGAAGGCAAAGCTCCTGACTTGATGGCAGCTTCAACCAGAGCGGCGATGTCGACCCTCTTGAGCGACTTGCCAAGGGAATAGCCTTGGTCCACAACTTGTTTTCCAAGCATGGCAATGCTGTTGCTGCTGGTGGAATGCCTGGCCTTGTTGTTGTAGTCGTGGGTGGTATTCCACCAGGCAGACACAGAGGGCTTCTTTGCTTCTGCCCCTTCTGCTCCAAGAGAGAGAGACTGCAGAAAGTCCCCCACAATAGAACGCTGAGCAGGAGTGAATTTCCCATACCACATGAGATGGACATCAAGGGAGCCTGGCTTACTCGTTAACAGGGGACCATTGTGGTATGTCAAAACTACCGCTGGCTCTTCCACTAAACTGGCCAACTTTCTGGAATGCCCTGCTGGCCGATTAGCATGAGCAGCTGCGGACAAAGACATGGACATGCTTGCAGCAATGGTAGAGAGGAGAAGTATGGGGAAGAATGTGGCAGCCGTGTGAAGCCGTAAACCAGCCATTTTGAGCTTGGCAGGAAGAAACAGGAATTGAGGGAGATAGAGCCAACGAAAGCTAGTAGAGTAGCAATGGAGGGAGAAGTTGCAGAAACTTGGAAGCAGCGGAAAGGAGAAGAGATGTTGTGTGGTAAAACTGAAGGAGCTGAGAGATTTAAATAGTGGATGAAGAAGCAGCCACCCCCAGTTGATGAGAACGATGGACAGCAAGGATTGATGGTGGCAGTGCGCAAGTGGTGTGGAGTAGTGCAGTAGACCCTGCCTCGCAAGTTCCAGAGTTGTGCGTCTGTGTAAACTCCAGCTGGTCTCCGCCGGCGAGAAGTGGACAACAGTCAGCGACGACTCGTCCACTCTGTTACATGAAACAAACTTGACAGCTCATTATTGTTATTTTATTTCTCCAACTAAACACAAATATTATTTTATTTCTCCAAAGAAACACAAAATTAAATATAATAGATATAGTAGACAAAATAATTAAACTATATATTTTCCACTTAGTTATATTGGCATTTTGTGGGATTTGTCCTACATGGGACACTCGCATTTATTGGCTTCTCGAAATTGCTTCTATCCTTCCTCTCCTATATTGGATAGCTCTGAAATATTGCTACTAGTGTTATGTTTATGTGTAGAACAACTCAATAAGAGGTATATGTCCCAACTCTTTTTTTCCTTGTATAATTTGGAATTAAAAAAATGTTATAGGTGTAGAAATAATTCAATAAGAGACTCAGTTTCAGTTTTGGTGGGTAACGCGGGATTCCTTGTTATTAAGGGCTATTTGTATTAAGGGTTATTTGTGAGGAGGTTGTGGGTTCGATTCGCTAGCGTCCATCGAGGTCAAGCCTCATAATCTGGGCCGATAAGGGCACCACCTAGCTCTTCATAAATCTTACTTTAAAAAAAGAAAAAACATATGAAAACAAATTCAATAAGAGACTCCAAAATATGAGGTTAGATGGAACCAATAGGCCATATTGCATGGAAATTAAAGAAAACCTTTTATACATGAAAAAAATGTTGTGTATAAACAATTTTATAAAAGGTCAAAAAAACCTAGGTTAGATAAGACCAATAAGCCATATTGCATGGAAATTAAAGAATGACTTTTTCCATATGAACAAGTATTGTGATTGATGCTCATCATTATATCTTGAAATCAAGATACTCATCTCAACACATAGCTATCTATGTTGATAGCATTCCATCCTCAGACTGATGGACAGATGGAAGTTGTGAATCGCATGGTGATGCATTTGCTTTGCATGTACAACCACAAGCATCGCATAACATGTGACGAAAGTCTCCCATACATCCAACATAGCTATAATTGAGCATAACACAGTTCAACAGGTAAGATTCCGTTTGAAATATATTATGGATTTCAACCCTCAGTGCCTATTGACTTAGTAGTCCGACCGACTAGCTTGGTCGACACTAACCATGGACAATGAGAAATCGATAAGGCACTCAAGTTCAAGGATTAGTTGTGTGACATTCAGAAACAAGCACAGGAGATGTTGCAGCGAGCTAGTGAAAAAGCCAAGGCCCGACACGATAAGCATCGTATTCCTCATTCATTCAAAATTGGGGATCAGGTTTGGTTGCATCTCAAGAAAGAAAGATTTAGTGACCCACAAAGGAAGTTGAAACCTTTATGATATGGTCCTTATACCATTCTTGAGAAGATTTGGGGAAATGCTTTTAAACTCAGCATTCCATCATACCTGGGTCTGCATCCAGTATTTTATGTGGACTTGCTTTGACCGTATTTTCCGTTGTTATTGGAACAGATCAACTTACAACCAATAGATCTGGAATATTTACTCCTAGCCGCCGAAACCATCTTTGGAAAACAAGCACGCCATACAAGGAAACGAACAATACCCTTGTTTTTAGGTGGCTAAGGCAGGACAACTCCAATCTCAAGGAAAGTGGTATCCTCTCCTTGAATTGGAGCTCAAGTTTTCTCATCTGTGTGAGTAGGCAATGGGGACCATTGCCACTTAAGGGGGGAAGTATGATCCAACCCAAGACTTGACTGGATCCATTGACTATTGCTTAGTCCCAGTCGATTCCTTGGTCAAATCCTTGACTCGGTCGTCCCAACGGATAAGTCAAATGCATGCCCGACGAAACATGACCGACGAAACACGATTGACGAATCATCATACATGCCCAACGGTAGTTGATGAATCCAACACATGTCAGATGCCATTTTGAGCAGTTGAAAGGAATCTAAAACGCCATCAACGTGGCAACGATGTCTCTTCATATTCTTCTACCTAGCGAATGAGAAGAAGACATATGATCTCTTTCTAACTGTCTTTTTGTAACTGAAATGCAGTGGGTAGTTACCCAAGCGTCCCTCAGAATTGTATAAATACTTATAAGCTCGAAGATGAAAAAAGGATTTTGGTTCTCTGCTCTTGATTTTGCATTAAGACAAGTTCCTAAAGAGAAGGCTTGATTGGTTCTTGATGATTCCTACATTCGACCTCTTACGATAAATTCTCAATACAACCAGAGTTTTTACCTGTGGGGTTTCTCAGTTATCAATTCTCGTCTCGCATTCTTCTATGATTAGTATTGTCTATTAATTTTGCAGCTGTTTATTGTTTGGTGTATGATATTCTTCATAGTTGTTTCTCTGATCAAACTAGCACTATAAGCATCTGCCATAATAGTAGTCGACTTTGTTGTCTCCCTGTTGACCTCCTGGGCGACAACAGATCAATTTCCCTCTCTGCAGCTTGTTTCCCAACAACAAGACTATAATTGATCACGGTCTTTTGATGCGGATCTACAAAAGTTATAGTGGGTGATTGATTTCCTGAATGTTTATCGTAATGTAGACCTCCATCTCATATTGGTAGCATAAAAAACTGGATCAACACCTTATATGGGATAGACTCCTTTCAAATCAAACACTTTGATTAGATGAGACACTACATCCGCTGCTACAACAACCATAAACCGTTTTGAGAAACATCATAACTTGATAACAAAACAAACATGGACAAATACATCCTCCGAGAATCTAGATCTTGATTATGGAACCAATAAAATAACCCAACCATCTACTCAAACGTTGTGCACCATCTTAGCAGAGGTAGAAAATACCATGGATCTAGGCTCTTACAACAATCCAACTCCCTTTCCGTTGCTGCCATCCGACTAAGGAATGATGAAAAGCAGATCAATTTCTCAGCTAGTGAATTTGTTATCCATTTTCTCTAAAGGCCAACATTATTAATGAAACCCTAAATAGACAGAGGCTCCATACAAAAAATATCTTTATAACGACATCCATTCTACAATATAAGAGCACGAGATACATGAAAAGCACATAAAACACTTGGATCTGATTTATTCCATGGAAAATAACTTGATTACATATGCCTCCCTTTCCCTTGACGGGCAAGGGAGTTGTAGAACTTCCTCCTCTTGCCTTCCCTTGTGCACCCGTAACCCTTACAATGAAAAACAGATGGAAAAGAATACCCAATTACATCATGATAAAGACCTCTTGAAACCTCTTACTCATACTATGCTTATGGTCCGTTCTTACAATAAAATATTCATTTAATTCCTTATTTTGTGCAATAAACCGTAACAAACTCATAAAAAAACCAACCCATTATTAATGACTAATACATTGAGCAATCGTTCCCCAACAAATGTCTAGAAAATAAGAAAGGGAAATCCTAGCATTAGATATAGATTGCATGGAGTGGAGAGATTGTTACTAAAGTGGATGAGTTGTCATCCAAGTTTGAGATCACCTTCTCCATGTTCTCTTGTCCTTCAACCAACATCGTGTCTAGTGATCAACAATATATGGACAATGGGGCAATGGGGAAATGAGACATATGACTTATGACAAGAATATCTTCAACAAGTTTAGAGATTATGGAGGAGGAATGTGATCGGAGTTGGGTGATGATACCACTTATATTTTGAAGGGATTGGGTTCCTTCTCTTTTTCGATGCCTCAGAGGTAATGTTCTTGAGTTGCATGTTGTTTGTTTGTTCTCGAGTTGATGAATATATTCTTTTAGTTTATTGCATGATAAATCTACAATGTGTGGCTAATTTTTCTACTCAATAGGTCATCATTAGAGATCGAACCCATGTTGTGATTGAAGTTGTTTGAGTTGGTGGTTTTTATAAGTTGTAAGAAGAAATAGGTTTAGAGGTGAAGAGAGCTAAGGGACATATGCCTCCTTACTTTCTACTTTATCCCACTAGAAGCCAAGATGTCTTACCTAAACATTACATGATGCAACAGAGCATGTAAGAGCACCTAAAACTTAGTTAGCAAAAGTATCCCTTCTAAGTATTTTCCCAACCATGTTGCATTGACTTCTTCCATTGGTGAGCCTTCTAGTTTGAAAAAAAAAATGTGGAGTGATGCAATGACAAAGGAGAATGATGTTTGGAAAACAAATCCATAATCTTTGGTGGGATCATTGATTGATTCTAAGATTGCAGTAAAGTTGGATTTGTAGGTTGCAGGTTTAGTTGAGATACAAAGGGAGGACATTCGTGCTAGAGAAAACACTTTCTTTGCGAGGAGGGAGTGTTAGCTTCTGTTTTCTCCAAAGTTGCTTTCTCTTAGCTACGAGAGCACAACATGTGATGTGGAGGACTTGTGGTGCCCTAACCCCTTTGTTGTATTTTGGTTGAATTGCACTTGGAGAGATTAGTGAATGTTTTCTTACCTTAGGATTAGTACTAAAGGGGTTCACTTCTTGATGTGGTAGTTTGACATCTTTTACAAAGGCACACTTGTTGAGGACGATCAGTGCTTGGGACATGTGGATTTACCACCTTGGAGGAAGGTGTTATGCACTTAGAGGTTGGGCATGAATCTCTAGAAGCATTGGAGCCACCTTGCACATATGTTAAGAGGAACACTTGAGTTGAGGAGCCATTATTGGATGATACACCATCTTGCTTGAGGAGCAATTGAGATGTAGACACTTATATTTGGAGGGTGCGTTGCTATGGAGTTGTAAAAGCCATATTGTTCCATGTGGCATTCATGCTTAGTGTAACACTTAACTTTGAGCTTTGTTGTTAAAGTAGTCTAGGGTTTACTTGAGAACTTAGTCTTTGTAATGAATCACTCTCACAGAGCATGTCATAGAGATTGTTAGTTGGAGTGATGCTATGTGAAGGATCTTGGGAGAACATATATTTACTGTTGTAAAAACAATAATATTTATGGGATGCATGAGCTAAGGTTCCTTGGCTTGTAAGATGCAGCAAGTTAAAAGTGCATGAAACTTGTGTGATGCAAGTGCTTGGGGTTGGATAATTCGTGTAATGTTATATTGTTGTTGAACTCATTGGAGAGGATTTTGTAGCTTTATGGGATGACTTGATAGACCTTGTTACTATTGGTTGGGCTTTGTAGTGATTGTGGATTCTCTAGCTAGGATTTGGAGAAATCCCTCATTCTTAGAAAACCACATGCATGTGTCCATAGAGCCTTGGTTCAATCCATAGCTTTGCATAAGGACAAAGTGATAGTAAGAAGTGACATAGACCGAGGCTTTAATTCCCACGTGCTATGTGACAAAGTGTTAGGACACTTGTTTTGTGGAGCCTCCTTCATCATTAATACAACAAAATCACATGATGGATGCAAAGAATGACGGCCCCCATTTACCATTAAACATTCCTTCGCCTTACTTACCTCGGTTACCCAACTTGTCAGCCACCTCATTTTGCTTATGCAACACCAAGAAGAAGGAAATCCCTGTAAATCAAAGACTTGATTCATTTGTCCTTTGAATAGTTCATGGGAGTTGAATATTATTTGAAATACAATGTTAAAATAGACATCTAATAATGATAGCAAATTCGTCAATCACTATGTTTTTTTTATTCTTTTGTCCATAAGGATAGTGACACCTTGAAAAATTTCTTAGGCCTTTACTACAATTTGTTGATGTCCCTAATCCATAAACAAACATCCATTCTATTTTTCCATGTAGCATGCATGCTCAGTGTAGCACTGCACTTTGGGATTAGTCTAGGGTTTATTTGTGAATTTAGCCTTTGTAATGAATCACACTTAGAGAGCAAGTCTTAGAAATGGTTAGTTGGCGTGATGCTTTATGAAGGATCTTGGAAGATCATGTATTTACTCTTGTAAAAAGGATAATGCTTGTAGAATGTATGACCTAAGGTGCCTTGGCTTGTGAGATGCACGTGAAGAGTGCATGAACTCTTGTGTGATGCAAGTGTTTAGGGTTGGATAATTGGTGTAATGTTATTGTTGACCTCCATGAAGAGGCTTGTGTATCTTGGTGGGATGTCTTGCTAGGCCTTCTTACTCTTGGTTAGGGTTTGCGATGATTATGGATGCCCCAACTAGAGTTGGGGAAGATTTTGAGAAGTCCTTGCTTGGGATAAAGCATAAGGACTTGATGTACCAACTTTGGCAAAGTTGGGGCGTTGTAATTTACATTCATATTGTGATAATATAGTTATAATATTGCTATCCTAAATTCTCTTATTGTAGATATGGTTTTCATGTGTTTTGATCAAGTTTCACTATTGTTTTAATATGTCAATTTATTGGGATATGCTAAATCACTTAACATTTTAGCCTTGCTATCCCAATAAATCAACACATCAAAACAACCATGAAACTTGTTATCCCAATAAATCAACATTTCAATGCGGTTTTTTTGGCATTTGTTTGGTTTGAGCACATTATATGCTTAGGGAAACTTAGAAAGTCTAAATCCAAGGGAGAGCTACACTTAGTGGATTTAGAGATCAACACAAGATGGGTAAAGGAGTATACACAAGCCTCAGATATGGTGGACGAGAACATAGAAATACCTGTTGACTATTATGACCATATTTGTCAACCTTATGATATATCCATATAGGCAATAGCAATTAAAAATACTAAATTTGGTGAACTATATCCTCTAAACTTGAGATCCTCAATGTGCTTCCATCGATATTATTTCTTTGTTCGTGCAACCTTTCCATACTTCATCTATGATAAGTTGAGAGTCCCCTTTGATGATTAAGAATTTGAAGCCCGTGTTGTGGGAAATCTTAAGGTCTTTTTGAAAAGTCGTAACCTACTCTTCATATTAAAGGAGATTCCTATGTTTTAAGCATAACATGATACTAGGTGTCTAGTCACATCCCTTAAGATGCCTTCTATCCCAATTTCTTGCACCACACCCTATATTGCCTTTTCAATCAAATTACAACTTGATAATATGATGCTCAAGAGGCATCCATGCTATGGGGGATGGGATATTAAGAAGGGAAACCATGGACACCATAGAATCATAAATTTCCTAATCACTCAAAGTTGAACTAAAGATTGTTAGATTTCCTTAATATGTTATTTGATTTCATATTCAAAGAAAAAGGAGTGAATAAAGAATGATACTTGAATTTAATAAAAGAATAAAAAAATAATAACTACAGCAGCAGCAATCGCCTAATGCTAACAGCGGCTCTGTTCTCGTGGGATGGGGCGTGTCGGGTGGATATCATCTGACGCAATTATACCAGGAGTGTCTTACAAGAGCTGGTAACGGGATCCCACATAGCGGGCAGGAGAAATTTGCGGCCATCGAATCCATGGGCATTATAGCTTGCTCCAGTCGTTTCATCCACCAGAAGCTCCCCGGTGAACCCAGGATATGCCCCTTTCCATATATTCCCGGGCACGCGGACACGGCCTCTGGAGGCGCCGCAGCGTCGCGTTGGAAGTAACCAGTGTTGAACGGATTAGTGGCTGCTCCTTCCAGAACGGCCAGCAGGGGAGTCTGGGGTCCATGCTCATCCCATCGATGCCCATGTCTCCGTTTGGTGCCACCAGAGGAGGAGTCTGGGGTCCATAGATGGGCTTCTCTTCCTTCCCCATCATCCGGCTTCTTGATTTCTGGTATGACAATAGATTGAGATTGGCATGGAATCCACAGGAACTCATGCAGAAACCCTCCACGGTAACATCCTCTGAGGTAAGCACCAAATACACAGCATTATTCTCCAATAAAGGCAGAGCTCCTAACTTGATGGAAGCTTCAACCAGAGCGGCGATGTCGACCCTTGCGCGACTTGCCAAGGGAATAGCCTTGTTCCACCACTTGCTTGCTTTCCAAGCCTGGCAATGCTGTTGCCTGGCCTTGGCCTTGTTGTTGTAGTTGTGGGTGGTATTCCACCAGGCAGACACAGAGGGCTTCATTGCTTCTGTCCCTTTTGCCCCGAGAGAGTCTGCAGAAAGTCCTCCATTGAATGGAGCACTGAGTAAGGGTGAATTTCCCATACCAAGTGAATTTCCCATACCAAATCAAATGGACATTTAGGGAGCTCGCTTATTAGCTATGGAAATTGTATAATTTAAGTGTCATAGGTGCTTATTAGCTATGGAAATTGTAGAATTTAAGTGTCATAGGGTATTTAGAGGGTGTTTAATCTATTTATGAGTTCAAAAACACAATTTAAACACTTTCAAATTTAGGTTTTACCAAAAAAAGACTAGATTTCAACCAAAACCCACCTCAAAGTCCAAAACGGACTCCTAAATTATATGGCTATCTAGATTTGTAACATTGGGATTTGGAATCTTTATATTGCATTGATTTCAACATATTAATTAATTTTTTTTCTTTCAATGCATTCATTTGTGTAATAAGTGATAAAGTTTGGAGAAATCTAAAGATAGATGATTTGCATTTTTTGGTAATTTTTGTCGAAATCTGGTAATGCCATTTTTGCTGAAATCACGATTTACTTTTCACCAAAAAGTGAGTGCAAATGGTCGATCATTTAGCTTACACCTCATAAAATTCCCTCTTATTGGGCATTGAATTACATTCTTTCTTATATGTTAGAACGTAAAGTATAAATCTAAAGTAAATTTTTTTGTAGAACATAATTATTGCACCGAGAGTGAGGTGCTCTATAGCCCGGTTATAGGGGAGATGTTGTCACGTAACACTAAGTAATGTGACATTACAAAAAATAAAATGTAATTAAAAAAATTCATGTCATGTTGGCTCATAACGTATTAAAACCAAATTAAAAGTAATTAAACTATCATAAACCCATCTTATAAACCTAGATATCTATACTTAATAAATCCACATTTAAAATGAATCTATGCTCATATATTTTCATAATAACTTTACTACAACACATTATCATAACCTCACATTAGTTTTTTTGTTTCCATGACATAAATTACAATGTAGTAAGGGCATTGTACTTTGTGCTATTGTTGCATCGTAGTTGTAGTAATTTACATCATAAAAATTTATGCGTGTCAAAACTTACACCAATTTAGCATTATTATTTGTGCAGTGTCATGGCATTTGTATCATGTCTTGTGTCATAGGTGTTTATAGTGTGTCATCTTTTATGTCAAAATTGGAAATACAACGAAGATGTGCCAAGTTGAGTCAAGTCTTGTGCAATCGACATGTGTCCCACATTAGGTTGATGCAATGCAATGCCTCTGATTAGTCCTTATATCATCTTGTTATGGAGAAGATAGCACAAGGTCTTTACCACCAAGACATACAAGGTGTGAGCTAGATGAACAATTCTATGTGATAGATTTGAATAAGCCAATTTATTCTTATTTGCATTTGTTAATGGAAAGGCATACACAGGACTCAACATAGTGAGTTTCAACAAAATTATATTGAGGGAGCCAAATATCTAATCCTTAGCATAGACAATATAAAATGTAACTCCACTCTGTCATTAAATTTTGCCAATTCAATATTAATTAAGAAAGCATCAAGGCACTAGGGAAAAGCCCATTACATGCCCTTACATACAACAATAACATTGTCCAAAATAAATTCCCCCCACAATTGAAGCATGTTTTCGTTAGCTAGATAATTCACAAAGAGTATACTTAATGCAAAGAGGTAAGGCCTTAACTAAAATCTTTAAAGAGACATTCAAGAAATATATGCTACTAGTTTGTGATAACCTCGAGGTTCCAAAGTTTTGGTATGAACCAAATGAGGCCTTGATTAATGCTAGTTCCCAAGCACATTTTTCAAAGCTTCCTTATAAACTTCCAAGAGGTTTGGACCAACAAATCCCGACATTGCTTGGTGGGATTTGCACAAGAATCCATCAAGTCTAGGGGATTTACCATTGGCCATTTCTTTTAGTGCTACAACCAACTTGTCAAGAGTCAATGCTTGTATCCTAATCATATGTTCTCACAAGCTCTTTTGGTAGGCTACACACACTAGTATTGAAAACCTTAACATGACCACCTCACATTTCTTTTTGTGTTTAGAAGATTGAAATACTAGCTTTTAGTGACAAGCGAATTCACTTTTGATCTCTTCTTAACTAGTCACCCAACCAACTATACTTTTGAGAGCAACCATTTTTCCCCCAACCTCCTTATCACCAAGGATTTGAGGGAGGCCTTAATTGTCCCATCACATATCTTCAATCATTGTAATTGAGCTCTGAGTTGTGCCTCTTTAGCTTTGGATGTCTCCTTCACTTTCAAAAAGTGCCTAAGATTGGTTGCTTAAGCTCGTTTTTCTTCATTGTTGAGGTTGTCTTGGGGTAGATAAAAAATAAATTCAAACTCCCCTCTGATATATTTATTGTGTTTACACTACATCGAGACAATCAATTAACTATATTTGTGTAGGAAGGCCAACATTCTAGAGATAGCATCTTCCCACTAGGAAATCCAATCTTCACCTTGTTAAGCCCTATATATTGTGACATTACATCATATTAGTGTTATCTATATATATATATATATCAAGGAGATCTAGTTTGGAATTTTCTCATCTCATCTTGTCTTGTGTATTTAGTATATTGTATAAGGAGGTTGCCCCCTTGAAGAGGCTTTCCATTCATCTTTTTTATTCATTATTAAGCATCTCTTCCATTCACAACTATGGGTGAATGGGAATCTGTTACATTTCATTGTTGACAGTGGTAGCCAAAATAGCCTGATCTTGGTTGAGATTTTCAAGATATTGAAGCTATCGATGATGCCACACCCCAAACCATACACCATCGGCTAGTTGATCTAGGGACGAGACATCCACGTTAGTCAACAACGCTGCCTATCATACGACATCAAGCCCTTCAAAGACGAGGTATTGTGTGATGTTGCCCCACTTGAAGTTTGTGATGTTCTTTTAAGACAACCCTATATGTGGAAACACCATGTTGTTTATGACTCTAGGCCCTATAGTGTCATTGTTACTTTGGAAGGCCAACTCTACTAGATACCCTAGGTAGTCTTGACTATTACAGTTTCCTTAATCTTCACAAAGCAATGTCATAAGTTCATCTCTAACACTGGGAAATTTGTTCTCTTCATGGTTCGATCAAAAGGTGGACGAAAGGTCACTACAACCACCACATCCTCACCACAAGGTCTCCCTAAACAATAAAAGCAGGTGGACAAGATTATAAAAGAATACACAAATATATTTGCCTCACCAAAAGGGGTGCCTCTACACTGCCAATTTAAACATTCAATTGATTTAATACCTAGTGCTCATTTACCTAATGGCCCAATATATAGATGCTCTCTTTTGGAGAATGAGGAAATAAAACGTTAGATTCAAGAGCTCATCCAAAAAGGCCACATTCAATCGAGCTCCTCACCTTATGGGAGCCTAATTATGTTGGTACAGAAGAAGGATGGGAAATGGCAACTTTGTATTGATTACTGTTACACCTAAAATGTTACCATCAAGAGATTCAGTGTATACATCCCTTCAATTTCCTTGACTAAGTCATTAATCTGGAAGAGATGTCATTGCATTCATGCTAGGTTTGAGAGGTCGTCGCAGGCTGCACTCATGCAACCTGCGATGTCGCATCTTGCTCTCTTGCAGGGTGCGACGATGTCAGTTAATGGAAAAAAATAGCTCCTTTGAGCCCATTCTCGAAGCCAGCTGACATGGATCCTTATCCTTGACCTCTTGGAAGAGCTGGCACTCGGTTCCTAACCTCTTGGAAGGATCCCCTATCTCTCTTCTACCATATATCAACCTACCCTATCCATACCCTATCTACTTAGTCCAATATAAATGAAGCTCTATCCTATTCCAAAGGGGAGGAATTCTATAGTGTCTACATGCTGGGGAAATCATCTTAGAGAGATCTCTACTCATCCATTGAGAGAATCACACTTCCTTGGGGGGATATGGCATTGGCTTGGATGGAGAAGGACTGCTTCGTTAAGCTTTGGTTGTAGTCATTCTCTTCTATGTACTTTCCCTATTTACAGTAATATAAACGCTTTTCACCAATATTGTTGTGTTGATGATATTGTGTAGTTTACCTGCTTAACTATTTACTTAGATCTGTTACTGTATAGATGTCTTTTACTTGTTTGTCTTGTTCTGTGCATCTTGACAGGTATTGCAGCTGAGATCTGATGACCGCAAGACGTGGAACATCATCCAAGAGAAAGGGCTACAATCTTAAGGTAAGACATCTAGTTACTTGATCCTTAACTAGATTTAGGAAAGTGGTTTATAGTATATACTATTTGTTCTAGACTCATATTGAGCTAGGGAGATCCGGATCGCATTTGCTCGAGTGGATTGTCCATCAAACAATTACAGAGCCCTGAACAAAATCACCATCAAATATTAATACAAAATCCCTCAAATTGATTATCTTCTTGATTAGCTCAAGGATGCTAAGTTATTCAGTAATAATGATTTGAATTTAGGTTACCACCAGGTCCCAATTGAGCAGGACGATGTATGGAAGACAACCTTCAAGTCTAAAAAAGGCCTTTTGGAGTGGTTGGTCATGCCTTTCGACTTGACTAACGTCCTGACAACATTTGTGAGGATGATAGATGATATATTGCACCCATTCACAAGCTATTTTGTGGTCGTATATATGGACGAAATCGTCATATTCAATAGAACTTAGGTGGAACACTTGCAACACATTCAGAATATCCTTAGTACCTTGCGTCAATAGAATTTATACACTAGTTTGGAGAAACGCTCATTAGACATGGAGATAATTCAGTACCTGGGATACATCGTGGATGAACATGGGGTGCATGTGGACCCAACCAAGACCCAAGGCATTCACAATTGGCTAGCCACAACAACTCTAACATAGCTCTGCAACTTCTTATGCCTTGCCAAGGTTTACCACAGGTTTGTGTTGGGGTTCTCTCACATCACTAGTGACCAGGGGAGGATCCAAAGCCAAGTTTTATTGGGTCACATCAAAACAGAGATCCTTTGAGGATATTAAACAATTCCTATGCTTGGAGCTAGTCCTCACTATACCAGACCTACAACAACCTTTTGAGATTGAGATAGATGCATCTAACTATTATATCGGTGCAATCCTCACTCAACATGGACATATGATGGCCTATCATAGTGAGACACTCTTTGATTCTATTCGTAGGTATCCCACTTATGACAAGGAGATGTACTCCATTATGTAGTCCTGACATCAATGGAAACATTACATCCTAGGGAAGGAGACCATCATCCACATTGAACTCAGGCGCCTACATTTCATGTAGACATAGGGAAAGTTACAAAACAACCAACAACAAAAGTGATCCACATACTTGCAACAATGCCACATGAACATCAAGTATAAGAAGGGCAACACCAATCACGTTGTAGACCGACTCAGTCGACCTTCAGTTGTTGTACTAACTACCGTGCTCAACTCTTGTGGACATGAGACATATGGGTGGCCCAAATTGTATGATAGTGCCCCTGACTTTGCTATTGCCTATTAGACATTACAAGCAAGAAGACCGGTCTCAAACTTTCATCTCCAAGCTGAAATTTGATGCCATGTCGACCACCTTTGTGTTCCTTCAAGCGAGCATGGGAAGTTGATTTGGGAGGCACATTACAATTGAAGGGAAGGCACTTTAGCATAAAGAAGATAGTTGCAGTGTTGCAGAAATACTTCTACTGGTTGAAGCTCCAACAAGATGTTGGTAGGTACATCCATTTGTGCACTACCTATGGCATTGCCAAACCTACCATCAAGAAGCAGGGATTGGACACCCCATTTCCTACCTTATACAAGCCTTGGGATTCTGTCTCCAAGGAATACATGTATGTCTTTCCTTCAACCAAGCATGACAACGATTGTATATTTTTGGTTGTTCATTGGTTCTCTAAGATGGCAATTTTTAACTCCATGTAGGAAGAGCATCACAACGAAGGTCATTACTAATCTCTTCTTCGAGTGTGTTTGGGTTCATTTTGGGCTCCCATGAACCATTGTTTCAAATCGAGACAAGAGGTTCTTGAGTACCTTTTGGTCCAGCCTATGGTCGATGATGGACACCAAGTTTACCAAGTCAACTACCTTCCACCTTCAAAATTATGGGAAAATAGAGGTGATCAATATGATGATTGTGCCTCTCCTCAAAAAGTACAACTCCAAACATCCACACACTTGGGATGAGAACCTTCCTTATGTTCAAAATAGTTACAATAGATACATTCACAACTTTATTAGTCACAACCCTTTTGAGGTATGCTTGGGGTTCCTACCATTAGCCCCAATTGATGTAACATTTCCCATTGCATATACATAGGAAGAGTCCTCCCACGCTCAAATTGAGTCTGATCAAGCATCCAAATTTGTTGAGTGGATCAAACACATCCAACAACAAGTCCATGATATCATGTAGAAATCCATTTCCAAGTATAAGCAGCGACGTGACCAGCATCATGTTCCACATAAGTTTCAGGTTGGTGATCAAGTATGGTCACATTAAAGAGAACCTCAAAGGGCCCCATCAAAAGTTCCACCCACTTCAATATGGGCCTTACATCATCACCAAGGTTGTGGGTGATAATTATTTTGAGTTAAGTATTCCCCCTTTCCTCATCTTGCACCTTGTATTTAATGTGGTGCTACTTTGACCATATTTCCCACCTCTCTTAGACACCTCAAAGGTAGCGAAGCACCTGGCCCCTAAATAACTCAATCTAGATTGCATTGAGAAGAATACTATCGACCAGATCATGGACACTAAGATGAAGGGAAATCACCAACAAAACATCCAACAATATCAGATCATCAAAGCAGGGCAACTTCTTCACCAGGGAAAGTGGCTCATTAGGAATCGGATTCAACAAAATTTTCCTCATATGATGGAGGAACTTGATGCAATGGGTGTTGGTTGTGGATCCTGATCTTCCTTATTCAAAGGTCGTGTTTCATCTGTGTCTATATCCCAGCCCATTACGAGGGGGTTTTGGGGGGCTTGACCCCCCAATATAGTCGCCATGGGCCCCCCTTAGCAGGGGTAGTGACCCTGTAGCGAAAATTTCAGAAAAAAATGCCTTGTTAAATGTTGCAATTGCATAGTCACGACTTGGTCAATAATGTGTGATTTACGGGCCCATGGTATTGGGTGTTCCATATTATTTTCCCATGGTAGTCCCTTGTTAAAAAGGAAGGCCATGTGTATTTGTAGCATTGTAAATATCTCTATGATTTTGTAAGAGAGACTATAAGAGAGTGAAGAGGAAGTTGCAGCGGATGTGTTGCAGGTTATATCCCTTCATTTGTTGGATGGTATATTAATAAGGACTGGAAATTTTTGTGTGGACATAACCCATCTTGGGTGAACCACATTATATTGGTGTCTCTCTTCTATTGTGTTTATGTGATTTATATTTGCATATTGTTTAGTGTTATTGCTCCGCGATCCTGTTTTTTTAACAATGGGGACCATTGATCCATAAATGGGGGAGGACTGATCCAGGTGGATACCAACGGCCACCCACCTGTTCCACCGATTTACAATGGTTCTACATCTTATTGACAACTTTCTATGGTTTTTCAGGTCCTAAACTTATGGGGTTGCTTTGAGGCCCTAAATGATGTTTTTTTGCCCCAATCAAATGTTCTAATTCTTAGCTAGTTCTTTTTCATCGAGATATAGTGCTCCATAAATGAAGATCATATGCAAAAGTTATGCCCCTAGGAATTTGACGTATCATTTAGCCACCTTGGGGCCCATAAATTAGTTTGGCACTTCATCTCCAATAGTTAGGTTTTTGGATGTTTAGGGTTTTTGCCTTTTTATGCTTATGATAAAAGGCCCTTTTTGGTCTCTTTGTAAATAACTCTTACAAATGAGCGTAGCTGACACATCTCTCTTAAGAGATAAGCTACCACCATCTTAGCTAGTTTGTATTGCTTTTTAGTTTACAATGTTTTTTTCATTCAATTCCTTAATATAATTTGGGTTTTATTGTACTACTGTTCTTTCTGCAAAATATTTGTGTGTGTTTCCAATTTATATTGTTTCCTTCATTTCGTTCTTCAAATAATACAAATCATATTCAATGGTGTTACCTAAATTTGTGGTGTGGAAAATATGGATTGCTCATAATAAATACATATTTAAACAAGATCGCCCCATCCTTGGAAAAATGGCGAGACATGATTGATCCCTCTTACATGAATAAATTATATCTAGTGGAATTGATCGCAAAAAGTGTGTATAATCTAATGGTAGAAGAAAAAATCTAGCTATGAGATTTGTTTTTCTCTAATTCCCCTACGAAATCACATTAAGTTCATCGTCCTTCCTTCTCTCAACATTATTAACTCAGATTATGTAGCGTCCCCATCCATCATTCTAACTATAGGAGGGGCTAATTATGTATTTCATGTTTCCAAATCTCACTCCATCGGCCATTTTTCGGATTCATAAGTAATTTAAGCCACTCATGGGAAAAAAAATAAGAAATGTATATGCAAGTGCATGAATGTAAAACACAATGAAATTAAAACTCTATCCACACATATGTCATTATAAACAAACATATTTATCACAAGAGTAAATATAATCATTTCACATTCATGGAAAAAGAGAATACTTATCTTTTAATAGAATAAGATCCAAGAAACTAGCTATGTACGAGCAATTTTCCACCCAACCATAGGTACCAATTGCAAATACTAACCCCAAGTTGGTATATGAGGCCACTAGGGAAAAGGAAACACTTGCATGCTTCCCCCTCTCAGCCAAACACCCATTTTCTCTCATGCTTAGCTAATTTGATCACCACTAAGCAGTTACATGAATCTCACTGAACCATACTGGGTGTGGTACTCTCTTCCACTACCCCACACAACACAAGGAAGGCATTCCCCTTCATTTCTTTGCAATTCCCTCAAGAAATCCAACCTTTACAATGATTACTAATGTGTGTAGAAAGAGTCCAACCTGTTGTACGCTCTTAGAGAACCTCATGTAACATCAATTCTTGTCTTCTCAAGCATCTTGTAGTTGAAAATACACAACGGGTAAATTTTCCTATCTTGCCCAAACTCTATGCTCACCTACAACCATCCTCTTCCCTCTAATGTCTGTAATTTCCTCTTCACAATGTTAATTTCTAGTTAATTTCACAGTCTGGTAATTCCACGTAGTGTAAAACTATGCATGGAAAATGAGTGATAGATCCCCATTGGAGATGAGAGGATTGGTGAAAAGATAGCTTCCATTACTTATGGCGATAGATTGAAGGACTCTTACAATTGTCACAAAAGTATATTCATCCCATGCTTCCATAACTACTTGAGAAGAATTTTCTCACCAACCTCACACATGCACTCAATGATTGGATTTAATTCTTCAAAAGGAAGTAATTGGCTCATTTAAGGAACATGACAACAAATGGATGAGTTCTAGGGCTCACACTTGGAAGAAGATTAATCTCCCATATTCCCCCTTTCCTCTTCCCTCTAACAAAATCATAGCCCCTCTAGTGCTCTTTACATAGCGATCATGGACCATTTTTTTTTCCAACATAATATTTGCATAGCTTTTGAGTCTTCATGAAAATCCCCCGTATAGAAATATGTACAATATACATTCCTATGCATTCACTAGTTGATCCTTGGCCTTAAGCTCCGCACTAAAAATACATACTAGTGTACTTACATCATTTACATATTTGATTTAATACTTCTCAAGGGTCAAAACCAGGGATATTATAGATTGTGAGAGAACGAATTTCAATAATGAAAGAAAGAACATAACCATCCTATTATCTTCTTTTATAGAGATTCCAAAGGAAACCCTAGGGGAGTAGGTATGGGGGGAATCATTTTTTACTCCAAATTAAATCAATAACTTTATTTTGCTTGGGGAATTGGGACGACCACAAACATTGAAGTCAAGGTACATGCTCTTTTCAAAGGAATTATACTTCTCAAATCCCATATAGCAAAAGAAATATCCACTATAGGTGGTTCCTTGATTATTACACGAGTTGTATAAGGAAAAACTTTATCCAACCACTCTCCCTTGGAACAATTGGTAAGAAGGATTTTCCAAGAGATCTAAGACATTTACAAATTCGCTTTCCATGTGTTGTTCCACCGGAATGACTTTGCTCATCATCAAGCAAATGCAACAAGAAAATATAATCTCGTGCAATGTTTAATAGATGGGGGATGTCAATCCATATACCACCATATAGTTTTATGTCATCCTTCAATGAGAGTCATATTAGTTTGCAAGGTGAGGCTCCCTTTCTTGGAATTTATAGAACAATGGCACTAGACTCATCCTATCTACCCTACTCTCATTCAAATAAATATGAACAACGAAACAATTTGCTTGGGTTTTAAATGTGGTTTAATGGTTCGAGGCAAGACGATTATCCAAATCTTTTTGGGGCTATATTCTAGTTCTATTTGGCAAAGGTATCTCTCTTTTTGTTGGGTAGCTTAGAGCTTTGATAGGAACCTCTCTTCATAGGATTTGAGTCTACATATTATTTTCCTTTGTTTGAGTGATTCATTACAATGGTGTTGGGTGGTGGTCTTAGTTAAAGATCCCAAGAACCCTTTCCATCACTTGATCACCACATTGTGCACTTGTTTGCAATGGATTGGAAATTGGGTCTGGGGAATTGGAGTGGGATACTTGTGTCCACTGGATAGGTGAAAATGTCAATGTTTCAGTCAATGTTTGTAGCTAGCAAAGGACGACACACTGTTCATGTAGCAAGTGTCTCTCTTGTCGATTAAGAGATATGAAGAAATGGATCAAGTATTGCATGAAGGAGGTGAAAGAAGCCCATTGTAGTGTTATCAATGCTCACATCTAGTGGGAATGGTGGAAAGATGAGCTAGAGAAGAAAATTCACAACACAAGCTCCACTAGAGATACATGTGCAATTGACACACCCAAGTAAGTTGTATATATGAGGATTTGAAAAAAGGGGGTAGACGCTTTCATGGGTGTTAATATGAACAGGAATACAAAAAATTCCCTTCAAGTTGACTTTGTCAAGCAACTCCTTCAAAGGACGGTGATTCACCTAGGCATTCTATATAATTTAATGCTACCCCTGTCCAACCTCAATTTTCTTCTATTACAGACTCTTCTTTGGCATCCTCAACCCTTGAGAAAATTGATGCCCCATTGTATGAAAAAAAACAATGAGTAGAATTCTATTGAGCACAAGGAAAATAATGGGAAAAAGCATTGGCATGAAGAGATTAAAAAAAAACCATGATTTTAGTTTTTCTTTTGTCCTTTAGGTTTTTAGCATGCATTTCAAAAATATTTGTTTGCTCGATTGATGTGTTAAACAATATATTTTGATTTGTTAAACAATATATTTTGTGAGTTATAATAGGAGTTTTTTTGTACTTTTGAGGATTATGGGAAACCCCTTTCAACCATTTCTTTTTTGAATGTAAGAGATAGCTCTATCATGTGTTTTGTTCCCATAACTACTTGGCTTCATTCCAACCCTTTTTTTATAATACAATCCTATCCCCCTCTCTCTATGAACCATGGATAATGACCAAGTATAATGAGGAAGTATAGGCATCTCAACACTAAGGTAACATTGATAGAACCTCATTAAGAATGTATTCTATAAATGTATTTTGTGATTTTATTGGTCGTTATTTCAAATGATCAGATTATTAAACAAGAGCTGCATGCAGTTTAGTCCCTGCCATATAACATAGAAAAAACATCAATATTAAATAATAATAAAACATAATAAAAATTAAATTAAATGATTCACAAATTCAATATAATTTAATTGTATCGACTAAACTACACATAGTTTTTGTTCTAAAACAAAAAAAAATCAATCAAAATGAATCTCAAGTGAGGACTTTCTTGAAATGCAAATATGCATCTACGGAATGTAATTTTGTTATCAAATAATCAAATTACCAATTTTTTAAAGCAAAAAAATAGGACAATATAGATATCCTTCTAAGAAGTATCAAGGAAATCCCATGTCAATTGTTGCAACTATATATGGACAACACACATATATCCTTCTAGTTGATTCTAACAAATATCTCATATTATATTATCAGCATTCCTTTATTGTAATATTTGGTCTTCAAGATATTTAAAGGATATGCCACCACTAATCCAATGACTCATATAATTCTTCATAACAAACCATTTGGTATGTTCAAATTACGGCTAGCTGAACTATAACATTTATTTATCAGGAAAGTGCTCATCCATCACCTCGTTGACACTAGAATGTCAAGGATGACATATTGTCCAAATGGGTTTCTTATGCTTTAAGAATTTCCCATCCAAATTTAGACATATAAATTCAAGAGAACTTTTCCTATGATAATCATTGAGGTCGTAACCTACAAGACTCAAGTACAATGTATATGCTTGTCCATTTAACCTCACACCAAAACCTGCCATCTGGAAGGATACTCGATACTCAAGAATATAGCTTTCCTTTCATTGGAGATGAAGATGAATCCTTTTACCCACTCATTTGAGGTGCCAATTTGTCACTACATTAATTTCATACTCTTACACAACAAAGGAAGGAAGAAAATACAAATGCTACTAGACTCCTTCCCTTATATTTCATTGTATGTGGTTCTAAGTGGAAGTATAGGATTTTGTTAGCCCTTCTCATTCTTACAATGTTTAATCATTGAAATTGAAAGACAATCAAGAAATATTGTTTATAGGAAAATTTATTCTAGGACTTTAGGACGATATAATAATGGGAACAATTAAATAGCAACCGGCATGATTGATATAACTGATAACATGCAGAATATTGAAAACGATACCATACTACTAGCATCTTGAGGAGAGTATGTGTGCCAATGTGGGCAAGTGATTTAACATAGCGTGCCACACTCTTGCCTAGTTCGTAAGTCTCCACCAAAACTGCTGGGTGTACAAGTGGATATAAGGGCTTGGGAAAAGACACATCTTTCCAGCTGTGAAAATTGTAGAGAAAGCGACTCAACTGTGCAGCTTCTCTGGCAATATCAACTTGAGACAACATAAAGACAACAAATTGTTGTACACTTTCATCAAGTCTCAGCCATCTCAGTGCAAGAAGACAACTAGAAACTTTTGCAAACCAGTTTATTATCACAAAATCCCTCCAAATCACTTCACTAACTCCAGGATGCCTGACTTTCACTGCAACAGTCATAGGATTTACCTTCTTACCAGCATATCGAAACTTCAGAGTAGCTTTATGCACTTGTGCAATGCTGCCAGAAGCCACGGGCTCCTCTTCAAAGTCCTCAAATATTTCATCAATTCTACGACGAAAAGCATTTTCAATAGTTTGCTTTGTATATGAAAATTTATGTGCCAGTGCCTTAGAGTGCAGTTTGGTAAGTTCATTAAATAAATCTATGGGGAAAATATCAGGATGTGTAGCCGCCCATTGACCCCACTTGATAAAGGAAGCCCCTGATTTATCCAAAGATCTATGAACAAGCTGCAACCACATTTCTCTATACCTTCCTCCAAACATAGATGCAAATGGAGCCATTGCAATAGCTAGTGTGAATTAAGTAATTAAATAAAGTGCCCTTAGCACCAAAATCAGTCCCTCCAGAAATGACAATAGAGATGAAGTGAAAAGGGCATGTCTATTGAGTACTTGACTGTTTAAATGGAAACTGGGCTGTAATTCTTGTGATTCATCCCACCTATTACGCGCCCATCAAGCCTCCCCAATAATAACATCCAAGATTCGAGGGGTAGATGTGATCTAACACAAGACAAGCTCACAGCAAAAGCAATCTTACTAATATTCGGAAATGTGGGACCACCATAGTGGCATATCAGATAGAATCTCCTCCATGCAACTCGAGCATGGAAAGTCATGCCAACACTTGCAAAAATCAACGAAAAGCAATTGGTATTATGTGGCCTACAGACATCATACCGGAGTTTGAAGAATCTTGAAAGCATTGGGATACAATGTGCTTTCTTGCACTTTCCTGGGAAAATCCATACTTGTGATCTATCCTACTCCAGTAGGACTTTCGGTACTGTGAATTATGAAATCTGAAATGGTTCCACAATAGTTTAGGTAAACCGGGGAAAAATGGGTTTCCATGTGTGTTGGCTTCTATATCTTGCAACGTTCGGACGGAGAAACCACGTCCTACTTTTTTGCGCACGTCCATATGCTAAAAACCTACAGTAGATGATTAGGTCAGCATCAGTGATGGGGATCAAGTCTAAAGCCTGCAGGTGTCCTTGAGAGATTATAAAACCTTGTAATTAAAATGAAGTATGAGGTCAAACTTCCATGTCAAATTAAGGAAAGAAAAAAAACCGATTGACCAATAATATGATAAATTCACCTTCCAAAGAGTAAGCAGGAACAAATTTTCTTTTGAATGATGAGTTCAAAAAGAAGGCCCTTCAAGTAAAATCAGAAAATCGAAAGAGAAACCCTTAATTCAAACTAAAAAAATTAAAAAAAAAACCCTTTATTGGAATGTAACGGGGCGTTGTTCAGTGTCAAATTGTCGTACAGTGAAATCACAGGAAAAGGGAGTCTAGTAACTTACATTGTTAAGTATTCAATATCCTTCTTGTTGTTACTGGAGGTGTTTGATCTGAATTCGTTTCCATGTGATTGATGGGCTTTTGTGTGAAGACGCCATTAAAATACAATTGTGGAGTAAGAAAGAAAGGTTAACAATTCTCTCACTTTTTTTCTACGAGAACCTGCAAGCAAGGCGAGGAGATCCAAACCTTAAGAAAAGTCGGCCAAACAAACCGATCTTGTTCTTTTCCAAATTCCTCATTGGCCGCTAGTTTGGTATAAAATGCTGTAATAACTCCTGGGTTTGACACCAAGAACAGGTTTCATATTGGGTGCTGCGTTTACACCTAAACAAACCTGAAAATAAATATTATTCACCGCCCTGAAATGGGTAGACCAAGCATGCGAACCGAACCCCTAACCTGTAATTTGATTTCCCAAGAACTGAAATTGACAAGGAACATAGAAGGTTTCATCTTTATCCATCCTTATCTTGAACGGTCTAGAGGCTCCCATTTTAGGGTCCTCTCCATATGGTTCTTGGAATCGCCTTTACAAAAAAACAAGGCATACGTCAAAAACAAGAAAAGTAAAAAATCTAATGGTTCTTGGAATCAACTTAAATAAAACAACTGTACAGGTTAAAAACAAGAAATACAACAAATCAGAAACAAGAAATACAACAAGGCAGAATCAGATTCTTTAGCTTGAGAGTCAAGCTGGTTGATTTTAATAATGATTTATAAGTGATTTTAATGAAAATAGATAGTCCCGTCCGTCTTCCTATGTTATACCCTTCTCCAAACTGTAATTGAACGAAAAGGAAAGCTTGAACTTTAAATTAGATTAGTAGTAGTATAGATTGACTTTACCTGAACACCAAACCAACCCTTGGTCTGATCTTCGGCCATGCTGTCTGATTTGTTGACCCATCCCCACAGAATTCGCCACTGCTTATATTGATCGAAAAAAGTCTCAGAAGCATAGAATTTGCTATAGCCACATCTCAACCCATTTTCATCGTCGCTGCTAGTATTGTCTGGCACGTATCGATCCATGTCCCAAAAATAAGTTCCCATAGTATAATACTCGTACTTGTAACCATCCAGACGCACCTTCAAAACGTGTTTCAGAGAGGACCCAATTGCAGACGTGTCTAGCCCTTCGTTCCCAGAAAGAGGAACCGGGTAAAAGTCTAGACATTCCCACATTCCGGTCAATTTCGAGGAATGTAGAGGATGCATAGCCTTCACCCAGTTGACAAAGTCATTGCTTCTGTATAACAGAGCCATTCCTCTGCGTTTCCTCTTATTTCCAACAACAATCCTCCATTTTCCATCCAGGCCAAGCCATCCAGTGGTGGGATCCCTGAGGGAGCTCCCATTAATCCCAAATTCTGGAATCAAAAGAGGATTCTGAGGGATTTTTACCCATTCCCTCAAAAGAGGATCGAAGACATTCTTAGGAACGGCCATGTTCTGCAGCTGTTGCGATGAATTAGCCCATCCTGTGGAGAGAATCACAGGCTTGTCTCCGGGCAGTAAAGTTGCCGAACCGGACCAACAGCTCTTTATATCATACCATTCACGGGGAAGAATCGCAGGATCCAATGAATGCCATTTAATGAGATCCTCAGAAACAACATGACTCCAGATAATATTTCCCCACACCGCTCCTCGAGGATTATACTGGTAGAACAGATGGTAGAATCCCTTGCAGAACATGGGCGCTGCAAAACGAACCCAATCCAAATTCAGCGCAAACAATATTAAACTAATAACTATTGAATGCTTGAATTGAAACAGAAGGAAACGCTTACCATTTGGGTATGATGCGCTCCACAGTCTCCATCCATTTGTGTGACTCTCCTGTAACAATCACCCATTGGAATAGTCCAAAACACACGCATTAAAATAATCCAGAAACCTTGCATGAATCCGCGTGAATCGATGGAGAAACCTTGCGCATTAGAATAATTCAGATACCATGCACGAATCCGAGTGAATCGATGGAGGTTGGAAATATTGAATGCAATAAAACAAGATCAATTAGTATGACAATAACTACGGTAAGCAACATGGACAGACCGATTGCTTGTATCCAAGCAATAGTAAATTGACATGGACAGACCGATTGCTTGTATCCAAGCAATAGTAAATTGTTGTTATGTAAGCTGGGTAGGATTAAGGTAGGATTATTTTTTGGTTTTTTTTTTAATTATTTTATTATCCGACAATGATAAAAATGGTCAATTCAAAGATTTTTATCCAATAACATGTGAATACAGTTTTTCAAAAAAATATTTATAAATAAGAATTTTAATGTAACTTTCATTTAACTTTATAAAAACTGAAATATTAATATCAACTAATAAGTAAAGGCAAAACATATAAACTCTTTCTACAGCACGGACTAAAAATAAGTGAATAATTTTGTACACCCACTCAAAACTCTTGTAACAATGGACCAAAACCCAAATTTAAAACCAAAATCCCCCTCATGTTGATGATTTAAGCACGAGGAAGCTCTTATGTTCACACATGTCAGGAAAACAAAGTAAAGTTATTTTTAAAAAATTAAAATTAAATTCATTCTATTAATTTTCTTTACTTAAAAAAAGTAATTTTGATCTCTCATCCTCTTAGTTCGAGCCAATTAAGCATTTTGAACTTTATATTAAACATTTTAGTAATTGGTTCAATTTTTTTATATTGATACTATCTAGTAAATATAAATAGTATTTAAACTTTTCTCACAAAGGTTTTTATAAGAGAAAAACATATTTATATATATATATATATTAATAAGATCGAAAGTTGTAAGGCAATTAATTTCCTGTCAATAAGTGAAAGCAGCTAATCATTGGATCAAATATGTGGCAACAGGTTTGGAAGGTTGAGGCACAAGGCGATAGTAGCTCCAATACATAATTGCACCATGAGGAGCACCGAGCCAGGTGCTCTATAGCCGAGTATGGGGGAGATGCTGTAACATTCCTAACTAACAATATAATAATAATAAATTAAAAATATTCATGTACGATCATAAAATAAAAAATTTATGGAAAGTATTTAAAAAAAATCTATGTTGGCTCATAAAATAAAAAATTATGAAAAGTAATTAAAAAAATAAAAACTTAAAACTTAAAGCTAGATTTATCAATTAAGAGAAATCAAATTTCTTGAGTTTAAATTTAAAAAAAAAAAATTACACCTCAAGAAATTGGATCCCTCTCGGTGCTTGATAGATCCGAGTTTAAGATGGATCTATACTGGTTAATAATGGCCGACGAGATAATTGATAATTCTCTAATGATTAACCGATAAGAAAGAAAGGTGGGAATGAGTGGAGGTTGTGCCCTCCCTTGGGGGGTGTCTATAAGTGCTCAGCGGCAGGGAACTACTATTATTCTTCTCTGCGGCAATACCACTTAGTTATCAATACTGGGGATCGTGGTGCCTTGATCTTTTGGTACAACGAAAGCAAAACCAAACACGCACTAGCCTTGATTCTCTACTATTTCCAGACACTGTTGTGAAATTCCATGGTTAACTATCTGAAACACACCGAAATCCTCGTAGGAAGCTGTCGCTTGCTCTATTATAGAGCCAACTGACACAAATTTATTCCCGAGATACCTTTTCTGCACAGAATTGAATTTCTGCACTGAATTGAATTTCTACACTCAAATCACTTGCGATGGACTTACTGCTCTAGAGTGGGTCCCCTATGAGAGAAGTATTGCTCACGTCTTCTGTAATGTCCCTTTTTAATAATTTTATTAAAATGACAAATTTTTCACTTTTTTCCCTAGTTCGACCTTTGACTAGTTTTGATGTCTAGGTCTCCAATTTGCTCCAAATTCTCTCAAATCTTGTGAGAAGATATATGACTGATATTAGGACTTGAATATGATGTTCAGGGATGATATATGAGCTTTAGATTACTTCTGCAAATCCTCTTTTAATTCTGTCCAAAGTAGGGAGTTTGACTAACAATTCCTCTTTGACTAGTATTGGTCTCTTGGTCTCCAAATGACCCCAAATGATTGTATAATGGGTCTGAAGGTATTTGAGAGGTATTAATACATATAACAGAGGCTCATGGATACTTAAAACCCTTAAAACACTTCTTCACATTCATTTACAATCTGGACAAAGTAGGGAAGATTACTAGTAATTTCAAGCTTCAAACCCCCAATGGTAGATGGCTCTAAATAGATCCAAATGCTCTCGAATTGTACCATCAGGTGTATGAATGATGTTAATACATAAAAATGGTGTTTATAGGTGTCTTTTAACCATCAAATGACTTCTGCAACTCACTTTGGAAATTTGATCAATGTATGGAGTTTTACTAGTAAAATTGTGGTTCAAATCCCCTAGGGGTAGATGATGAAAATGACTTTCCAAATGCACTCAATCCAACTTGAAATTATGAATGGAATCAAAGAAAATATAAAGGACATCAACATGAACTCATATGCATCACCATTCAACTTTTAATGTCTGCTATAACTCCCTTAAATTAGATGCAAGAAGACTAGTTTCGACCTTGGGGGAAATAGCATTAAATCTTCTTCAAATGAAATAAAACTGAGCAAGATGGCTCCAAATGCTTAAGTGATGAACATGAAACTTGTAATACTCATCAATGGAAGTCCATACATCATAAATATATCAGATAAACATTCTTCCATTTGAAATCATAATCATACATTGGCATACAACAATCTAGTGGGGGAATGGTCACTGTTTGCTCAATAATCATCAATTTTACATGCAACCACTTGATATTTTGACCTGAAACTTTATGGAGATGAAGAACAGAGTATTTAATTGGTATTATAAAAGAAATGGGGCATTATAAGCTCCCCCAAAGAGTACAATAGCTCACCAAAAACGCCCTCCCTCAAGGATCAAGAATATGCAATGAAAACTGGAAATGGTTGAAGGAATGAGCTGCAATAGAAGAAACCATTATCTACCCTATAGCTTACACCTGCAACAAATGACTCCATTAAATATCCAAATGAAAGGTCTGAATGGCCTTTCCAATTACCAACTTGGATGGGAATCTTTCACCCTCGAAATTGGCTAAGGCAAGAAACTGGTCATCCACTAGCTCTCCCTCTTCACAAATGCAATTGCAAATTTTAAAAATGATCAAAAGCTCCCATTATTCTTTGTTCATGACTTTTATAAACTTCTAATGTCCTCCATGGGTCGAATTCCTTCCAAGAGATTCATGCCAACTCAATTTGGGAAGAGATTCCCAAGTATGCCACTTGTCCTTCGAATTCTAGCCCTCTCCTTCTCCCAATTCGAATTGGTGTCTCTTTGGATGCCCTAACTCACTTGAGCACCCTCTTGGAGGCTATTTTTAGCCCTAAAATGTCATATGTCAGCCCTCAGGTCTGATTTGTGTCATAGGTGTCATAACATCTTTATCATTGTTGTCATAGAGCTAGGGAATCTAGCGCAAGTGTCTCACTAGCTCCAAATTGCCTCTTCCTCTTCCATGGGAGTTATTCTTCCACTCCAATTCGACCTTACATGACTCATGAACATTTGGCTTCTTATGGATTCAAAATGGCAAGAGTAGGATGCCATGTGGTATGGCAAATCTAGCTTGTGTGGGTCCCACATCCTCCATGTGTCTTCATGATCAATTGCCACTTTGATTTTCCATTGTATATATTTATTTAGCTCTTTTATTAAGTATTTATGCTATTCTAATGTCCACACATCATTTATTATCCTTCTTATTTCAAATCCCAATGCTTCCACCCACAACCTAGGAAACTAGTAATTTTCCTCCTTGGCAATTATTTGACCCTTAGCATCAATTTGACAAAATCTCATGAATATGACCAATGGGCTTAGGCCATTGTGACCCAATGCAAAATTTGGGACATGACATCTTCACACCGGAATTTAATCAACAACTCACTGCCAGCTACTGTTCCTCAAATAGCATTGTTTATATAGACTCCTAAAGGGAATCTCCATGTTTTACATACATAACAAACAAATAACAAATCATAAAGTCTTTTGTAAATGCATCGGTGACTCATACAAATAAAACAAGTTTGATGAGCTTAAGCAATTAAATGATATTGGTTTCTTGAGGCTTGGATCTAGGTAGCCACGTCTGGACACCAAAGCTGGTGTTGCTATTAGAATCAAGATTGTAGAGGGTCGTTGTTGCTCCGATCCAATTCTGCTACCTAGGGCCGTGGTAATTATCATAGGTCATTATGTTCACCCAGTGCAGTGGTATTCTCTAACATTGCCCCACACAAAGAATTTGTGAGAAAAATAAACAGTCGCTCTGAGGAGCAAGAGTCATCGCCGGTGGCTTGAGCCTCTGCTTGTATGGAAGATCTCCACTAAGAGAATAAATGCCCCAAGTTGTTCATGTCTGTCATAGTGTGCGGATACTCTCAGTCAAGGTCTAGGTCGTGGAAGGAATAGTTCATGGCCAAAGCTATGGACGAATCAAGCATTGGCAATAAGCTCTAGAGCATTTTAAATTGTATTTAATGCAACAAGACAAATGTTGCTATGATGATTTTTTGTTTGATAAATTAATTTTATCTATTTTTAAATTCAGAAAATTAAAACCACTCCTTCGGAACTGTACTAGACCAATAAAAAAATCAAATTATTGAATTTTAAAAATTATTATATTTATTTTAATTTAAAAAAAAATAATAATAACAAATATTTGCAAAACTTTATAAAACTTTATAAAAAAATTTGTGTAAAAATGGAAAATAATTCAATTCAAAGAAGTTTGACTCATCATCAATTAGTATATATCCTCTCTTGTCAGGAAATAAAAAAATGGATCATTAACTAATAAATTTTCATTGAATATAAATAGCAATGGTCATTTAGTGTGCACCATATATATATTTTTCAATGGTGGATTTTCTAGGTTATCTTGATCATCATTGATATACTTTGTGATAATAATATTTAAATAAACATTGTTATATAATTTGCTAATCGCATTTTCATAGGACCCATCATTGGTGGTCGGTCATTCAAAGCAAAAAATGTTGTAGTGAGTAGAACAAAAAGAGTATAATAACAACCCTTGTGAAGTGTGTTTATGATATATCTATGTTGCTTTGCTAAATGATGCTATTAGCATGCAATTAAATTCATTCAAAGATTCTCCAAGTTTCCAACGAATGTTACCGAGAGTCATGGATTTTATAGATGGCTAAAACATGTTGATCCATTCTTTAAAAACTAGTCTTTCACTTTTTTGATCCATTCTTTCAAAATCAAGTCTTTCACTTTTTTGGAATGTGATGAGTGGGTTTTGCCTTGGACTCTTCCACCATTGAAGGACTTGTCTACATGGAAGTAGGTAATCATGAACTGATTAGTTTGTTGCATGGGGAATATGTGATTCAAGAGGTTTTGGAATAAAACCATATGCAAACACTCACTTACTAGGACATGATATTTAGGGAACTAGGTCATAGGGATGGTGTTCAAATTTGTAGTGCATTGTAGCACGATTATTAATGCGAATTCATTGGATTTGGAAAGAAGGGGTTGTATAAATAATTGAGTGGTCACCAAATCAATGTTTAGGTTTTCAATTTTGATTAGTTGGATTGTTGAAAGTTAGGTAATGTTATTTTGCACACCATAGTTTAAGTCTATCCAATTATATGTATGTGTGTGTGCTTATGCTCATGTTCACATGTGTTTTTGAAAAATAGTTGGGACCAAGTGCAAGTCTTAAGCAACTTTAGCAAAATAGATATCCCTCAGATCATGGTCTCTTAGCAAAATGGTGACTTATGTAGTGTGTAGGGATTTTCTATCCATTGAAGATAAAATACAAAAATTGCCAGTTGCTCATGTTGACCAAAAGCATTTGGCAAAAAAAACTAGTGTCTATGTTATTGACATAGGTGGTGATGGGAGTTGTAGTGTGTAGGGATTTTATATCCATCAATATTGAGAGGGGGGGGGCATGAATCAGTATTTCCTTCTTTTTCCTTTTATTAAAATAATTAGTACAAGACACACAAATAATCAAATAAGTTAGGACACAAGATTTTATCGTGGAAACCTCAAAGAGAAAACCACAAAATCATACTCATTAATAAGATGAATTATACAAAATTGTTTATCTGCTTCTATAGAAGGGATGCAACTACACCCTAAATTTTTCCTGCTGCTACAGACAAGGATGCTACTACACCCCAGATCTTCTATCTGCTGCTATAGACAAGGATGCAATGACACCCTGGATCTTTTTCCTGCTGCTACAGACAAGGATACAACGACACCCTGTGTTCCAGCTTCTACTAGAAGGAGGCTATGACCCCTTGCAGGATTTCTTCCTACCCTAGCACCACCCTACCTCCCTAATATGTTTTTTTCAATCTTCCAGATCTTCCTCTTTTGACTCTGTCATACATTCTTCTTCATCTTGCTGATCTATGTCTTCTTATGTTGCTGCTTGATCTGGACTACTGAGACACCTTATTTCCATTTCATATTTTTGTTTATATATTCTTCTTTTTTATTAACCATCACACCTTTACAAAATGACTCATGATCTTTCATTTTGGTGCCTCTTCAAATCTCTGTTATTAATATTTAATTTATATCTCTGTTCATTATAGATTTTTAATTAATTAATTAATTAAAAACTCTTTGTACTTCTCAGGCCTGTGGCCTTCTTCCATCTTCATTGTGAACCCTCCATTTTTGCTGGCATCCTCCATCTTCATGCCTTCGAGCTTCTCTTTCTTTCCCGCAAGCATACTACTTTTCTTCCTCTATGGGCTCCCTGTAGGCTTCCTCACACAAGCTTGCCTTCTACGGGCATATTTAGCCCCTTCTGGGAATTCATAGCCCTCTCTGTGGGCATATTAAGCTCCTACAGGCTTTCTTTTAACCCCAACGAGCATTTTTAAGTCCTTATGGGCTTACCATTACCTTCTGCGGGCATCCTTAATGTTCCCACGGGCTTAACTAAGCACCTGAGGGCATATTGACGCCCCTACGGGCATATAAGCCCTTGCAAGCTTTTCATAAACCCCTTGTGGGCATGAGAGAAGCCTTCGTGGGCTTAAATTTAGCCCCTGCGGGCATAATAAAGCTCCTAGGAGCTTTTTAACCCTTAATCCCCTTTATAAGTAACCATGTTTTTCTCTTCTCTTTGGGAGACCAATAACTCGTACATGAGAGCTCAAATTATCACTCTGACTGCATGGCTAAATATCTAGTTTACCAAGTAAGAATACCATGTCACCTTTAGGTTTTATGGACACAAACAAATCCTATCACGGGCATTCAAAATGGCTTCTCAAGCTCTTGTTTTTAACACTTAGTCAATTTTTCATACTTTTGAATATGTAATACATTTTTTCTCTATTTTGGCAAATTGATATTTTCCTTATCTGATCACCATAAGGAAAACCAAGAGCATGGATAGATAGCCATTTAAACAATGAGCAAGACCATATCGCAAGATAAATATATTGACACACACACAACCTCTAACAGACATTTGAAAGTGGTCTCTCAAAAATATTGATTTGACATTTACACAAATTTCTTCAAACCCTAGGTCACCAAGGTGATTTTACTTTTTCATCAACCTTGGAAAGTGAGATGTCCACAATGTGAGTAATATCATACTGACTCTAACCATGCCAAACTTCCCTTTTGCAACCTCATCCTCAATCCTTGGCGGGCATTTTATTGGGACAATGCAAACTATGCTAGATAGCACTTTTGACAGACTTATATCTTCTTCCTCAGACCCCTTTTGGATAAGATAATCACATGGTCAAATGCAAAACTAACAATCTAAGTTTCTGTACCTTTAGAATAATTGTATCCATCATATACAAGAGGTGGAGGGCATTTTACAAAGGCTACTTAGGTAGATTTGCAAGGAGTTTTTATATTTAGACAATTTGTCCAAAACCTAAGGTGGATTTTTCATTTCACCAAAACCATGAAACAATGATACCAGAGGATGTAGGACACCCCACTGAGCTCAACACAATTTGTTTCACCTTCAGAATCTTCTTCATTTTCCCTGGGCGGACATTTTACTGGAGTAGTGCAAATATGACTGGGAAGCACTTTTGGCAGATTCATATCTTCCTCCTCAGAGATTATTTGGACAATCCAAGACCATGGTTGGATGCACCAAACAACATACTAGAGGTCCATGCCCTCAAACTGATTTAATACATAAAACACAAGAGGTGGTGTGCATTTTACTGAGGTCACTCAGTTAGTTTTTACAATTAATCTGCCTAAAACACTGTTTTGGCAGGTCCATATCTTTCTCCTCAGAGACCTTCAAGTCAATGTGAAGACATGTTCAGGTATACAAAAAACCCATCTACAAGATGACCATATGGTGCGGGCATTCTCTTCAACCCACAAATTATGGTGGGCATTTTCCTGAGGTCACTCAAGCAAATTTGCTACTTTGGTGTACAAGCAACCTGAAACCCTATTTTGGAAGGTTGTTAATTTTGTCACCAAACACTCTTTTTGAAAACTGAGAGCATGGTAGGATAGCCTCTTCAACAAGCTATAGGATGATAGTTTCAGATAATTTTTATCATACACCTATGAGGTATGGCGGGCATTTCGCCAAGGCTACTTGGACCAATTTTCCAATAGTTAGCTAATTTCCTGATTTTCACCAAATTTCCATAATTTCCAGAATGATGTCAGAATGCAACAATGACTTCATGATAGCACCATAACACCATCATATGTATTTTGAACCTCATGCCACATCATCATACATGTCATGCCACATCATCATCTATGCCATACCATCATCCATGCCATGTCATCACTTCCTTTGTCTTTCACTGAGTTTTCCCTGCCATCATGTCCTTGATTATTCCTTTGTCATTACTGAACTCCTTTGACATCAATGACAACCATATTCAACATTATCCCCCTTTGGCATTGATGGCAACAACTAAACATTCTCCCCCTTTGACAACAATGACAAAGGATAACTTATTATGCCCTTGTTGTAACCATCTTGACATAAAATTTCCAATCTTTCTCCTTTTTTTTTGACAACTGATTCTGCCAATATACTTCTTCTTACCCCCCCCGTTTTTTTTTCTCTCTTCCTCTTGTTAACTTGGACTTGGGGTTGACCATTTTGAATGATAATTTAGTTAGCATCCTTCTTTGCCTTCTTGTAGCTAGTCTTTGAATGAGAACTTGGATGATGAGTTCATAAACTCCCCCTATCACAGTGCTTCTCCTTTTTCCAACACATTTTCTTCTCTTTGTGACAAATTTTATACTCATTGGTTTATCTTTGAGTTCTTTCATTCAAACCTTGTTTTTCTTACATAGATTTCTTTTTAAATATACATCATATAACTCGTTCTTCTTTAAGGAGTCTTCAATGCCATACAAGTAACTTCTCAACTTTATGTTTTTGCTCCCCCTTTTGACCAAATATCAAAATGATATGCACTAGCTTCATTCCCACTTATACTCTTCTTCCAGCACTTTCTTTTATAGCCTTCACCATGATTCCTCAGTCTTTTCTACAACTTCAAAAAAAAATTCAGAGAGCTGATATGTGTCTGAATACCAATTGTTCCTTCACAATCTTCAACTGTTGAAGCTTTGGTTGAAGTTCCACATAATCTGCAAATTTTGAATCTGCAACCTTCTCCTCTTGATTTCTAGGATGTAATCTTACTGCTACTTTTACTCATCATGGCACTTTCCAATAAAAAGAACGTCTGTTTATAATTTCCCCATCAGGCAGTTCTTAAAATTGTCTAAATCTGCTCTTGTATTAATCTTTACATGTGCTCATCAACTATGAATACATGCTTATCGAATTTTCCAAGAGTAAAATGTGGGAGGTCATCCTGAACCAATGTAATCAAATGAGTACTTTCAGGATGGAAAAAGTTTTCAATTAATGTGTCATGGCTTCATATTCTGTAGAATCATATAGCACCAACAAATTGCAACCATTCATCATTCTAGAGAACTGTAGATGAACTTTCATGAACCAACTTACCTGAATAATAGGATAATCTTCATCTTGGTTTACATATTTTATGGTCTTCATGTATATCATGGATCACACATTTTAATATTTCATGTTACTTACACTTTGTTCTTTACCAACCATATACTAGTCTTACGATCATTTCTTGTCTTTTAGGAATATAGCTTTTTACCAAGTACTCTTATGACTCTTCTTCTCCTTGTTTTGATGGAAACCTCAAAACATTCTATTCTTCTTACCAAAATATATTTTCAAGTACCAATTGCAATTTTATGATATTAACTCCCCCTGAGTACATGATCCTTTCTAATGCTTCATTTCAGGGTTCTCTTCTAAGTCACGAGAGTTGTAGAAAAGACATCCATCTTCAATTCCACCATTATCACTAACTTCTTCTTCATCATCTTTATCTCCATCGATGTGTTCTTTTACATCTTCATCTTGCTTCCCATCATAATGGATGTCATTCTTATCTACAACACTATTATGCTTAACATCATCTTTGGAAACTTCATTGTGGCTTGGTGTTGGCCCGGTTTTGCAACCAGGCTTAGTGCTATGGGCACTTGCTAACTAGTAGCAGCAGTTTCAATGAAAATAAATAACAATAAACTAATTAAACAAGGCTATTCATGGATCTAAGCAAAGATATTAAGCAAATAACAAAAATAATTTAAGATCAAGAACAAGAACATATAAAATAAAGAATTTGTATTGAAAGTATGGGGCAAGCAAGTGCTTGCGGAATCAATACCTCTAATGGTGAGGTTGAATAGCTCCAAGGATGAGCAACTTCCAATCTCCAATGGTCTCTTCTCCAATGTGGTTTGCAATGGCTAAAATGCTCAGGGGAGATTTCAGCAGCATAAGGATGAGATAATGGATGGATGTGAAATGAGGAGCCCCTACCACCTTTTTATAGGTTTTGGTGGTGGGAAATACCATTTGTGGTTTTGTGGAAACCAAATGGTATTGACCAACATGGTTTAGGTACTTTTCCCTCCTTTTTCCTTTTTTGAATAAAAATAATATTTTAATTCCCTGTTTAATATTTTTGGGAATTTGGACCCTTTTTGAGGGTTTTTTATGATTTTCTTGGAAAAATAATCTTTTTTAATGGAAAAAAGGGGTGTACTAAGGTCTTTTGGCGACCTTTTGTTGGTTTCAGAGGCTCAGATGGTGGAAAAGTGGACCAATGGGTCATGTGAATAGGAAAATGAGCTAGTGAGCACTTTTTGGGTGTTAACAGATTGCCCCCTGATGTGTGAGGGCAGGAGCTCATCGTATGGCCGATAGACATCATAGTTCATTTGTCTTTTTCTGGGGTTTTAGGGGAGAGAAGAGACCTGTTGGAGACTGGAGCCACGGCCCTTGGAAGCTGCAAAAACAAAAAATATTACATGGCCTCAATATGAATGAGGTATAATCTCTGATAAAGGACGAGGCGGGCATTCCCATGCTCGTATCAAGACGTATACAAAATAATTAGTCCCAAGAAGGGGGATCTAATACGGAAAGAAATATAGTGGTACATCATAATGGTCCAGAGGGGACATTATTGTGGGATATACTCATGATCATGGCTGATCTCAATAACTGATACACTGGAATAATTGTTGAACTGCTGAAACTGAAGGTGTCCAACATTTGTATGGACTCAATGACTGTGAGCCATCTGAGATATTGTCGCCATACGCAACCCGAATATCTATAAAAAAAATGTAACTGGTTTTTTCCATAGGTAGACTCTCAAATGTGGAGGAGACAGGTGGAATCCGGGGTCTTTGACTAATAACTGAACGGACCAATACCCTGTGCGAGTCTCAACGATGCTATCAAGGTGTTGAAGTCGAGCATGTGAGAAACAACCATTCGGAGAGGCATTGAGGATTCCTCTCGAAATGATTCGTAGGCACTCATCATAAATGGTAATGAGTCCAAGACACACGGACCTCTAGGTCTATCCTCTGGAATCAATGTAGTTGTCGTCGACAGAGGGAGACCAGCAACTAACAAGGCAATGATGTTTCCTTGATAGGAGCAGGAGGTGTATAACTGAAGTGATGTAGTACTGATGGTAGGACTGACATACTTGTGGGGAAGGAAAATAACTGGGTCAAAAAATGGGTAGACTCAAACTTCCTTTGTTCAGAGCATGATGACATGGTTGACCTGGCAGCGTAGGGAACTGACTTGTAGGTGTGGGGATCATTGCTTTGACTGAATGGTATATATTGACTCTGGGGGGGAGGACGAGCTGATAGGTGCTGTCGAGGGATTATCAAGGTGACATACTGCAGAATACTCTGAACAAAGGCGACCAAAATGGGGAAGCTGCCTAATGAGTAGATGTGATCTATCGTGGCGCCAAGAGGCACCATTGATTCCTTTTTCGTAGTTTTAATGAGCTCCAAGAAGGGATAAAAGTGTGCTCCGAAATGGTACGGTCCTGTGGATTTTGCGAGCCCAGGACGGCTCATGCTCATGGTTGCTTTCATGTTTAGAGAGTCTGAAAATGGTAAGTGGACTCTGTTGGTGTTTCTTTTTCGTAAGTTTAGTCTCCAAGGCCCGAAAAAGGATAAAATGATGCGGATGGAGAACTCTTCTAGCCGATGTGACTAGAGTATACCTTTTTCGTAATTAGTCTACAAGGTTCGGAAAAGGGGTAAACTTATACCAGGTAGACGCCCTTTCAGATACGTTTAGCGAGCATGAAAGGAAGCAAGATTGCTTGGCGATCTTTTCATTGTTTTAGGAGTCAGAAAAGAGCTTAACAAAAACTCCCTAAGTGCCTTTTTCGTAAAAGGGGTTGCTCAGCACGAAAAAGGGATAAAATTATACCGAACAAAAATGGACTGATGAGGGCAAAAAAGGGTCTCAGGCATCGTCATCAGTGCAGAAAACTGGATCCGGTGACCTAAGGATTGTCGAAAACGGAGAACGGTCGATGTGGCACGCAAACCGAGGTGACGAGGGGGCGTGGAAAAAATGCCCAAAAAATCTAAAGGTGAGAGCGAGAAACGATCTCGAGCATCGTGACGAGCGCGGAAAACTGAATCCGGCGATATAAGGCACGTCGAAAACGGAGAAAGACCGATGTGGCACGCAAACCGAGGCGACGAGGGGGGCATGGATAAAAATGCCCAAAAAATCTAAAGGTGAGAGCGAGAAATGATCTCGAGCATCATCACGAGCACGGAAAACTGAATCCGGCGATATAAGGCATGTCGAAAACGGAGAACGGCCGATGTGGCACGCAAACCGAGGTGACGAGGGGGGTATGGAAAAAATGCCCGAAAAATCTAAAGGTGAGAGCGAGAAAAGATCTCAAGCATCATCACGAGCGCGGAAAACGGAATCCGGCGATATAATGCATGTCGAAAATGGAGAACGGCCGATGTGGCACACAAACCGAGGCGACGAGGGGGCATGGAAAAAATGCTCTGATAATCGGGACGTGACAGCGAGAAATGATCTCAAGCATCATCACGAGCGCGGAAAATTGAATCCGGTGATATATGACACGTCCAGAACGGAGAACGGCCGATGTGGCACGCAAACTGGGGCGACAAGGTGTCGGGACACAATGTTGATATTGGTCCTGGAGAGAGCGAGAAATGATCTCAAGCATCATCACGGGCACAGAAATATGAATCCGGCAGTGCAAATGGTGCGAAAAACGGAGGTCATAAGGACTTTGGAATGGTCAAAGCAAATAACTAGGTTAAAAAATTGCTATAAATAAAGGTGAGCCCACCCAGCCAATGATGCAGTGGTGGGGGGAAATGATGACCCACAGGGGGAAATACTATGTGTATAAAATCAACTCAAATATACAAGTGACACGTGACCTCAAAAATGGTTGAGATCACGAATATGAAAAAGTGAGCAGGGTTAATGACCTGCCCCCATGCTATGTGCATGGGGTTTGTGATTGTGGATCACATATGTGTTGGTTTGAACGATGGGCTCATTGAGGTGTTGAGATAGAGATGATGGGGAAGGTTCAAAATGATTGATCATGCCCCCTATCCCGGGGTCGAGGTAATCTATTATGCCCCCTAACTCAGAGGTGTCAATGTGGTGCAGATGTTGTCTCAGAGAGAGATCAATAGGGCATTGAGCAACTGCTGGTGGGGTGTTATACCATGAGGCTGTGGGTCGTGGTGGCATACTGAAGTGATGATATGATGATGGGGGATTCCCTTTGTGGGGTGGATGCCCCCAGTATCTCCGACAAGGATCACGATGATGATAAGTAGGAAAGGTTTTGGGCCTGCCCCCATGTTGTGGACATGTGGTTTCCTGGTCGATTTGAAAGGGTTGAACCTATGTGTCAAAGGGATCAATGGAAGGGGCCGACCAGACAGAGGGGTATCCAGTGGAGATCGTATAAATGGCGGGGTCAAGGCCAGGCATTTCGGTATCTGACCAAGTAAAGACATCAGTGAATTATTGGAAGAGTTGTTGGTATTCTCCGATCTCATGCTCACTGTGGGAGGTTCCTAATGTGATGGTATGAAGGGCACCAAGTGGGTCAGAGATGTCAATGTGGATGACGGGAGAAATATCGGCCATGGGATCCGTTAACCAGTCGATTTTAGTAGGAAGGAAATCCTTGGACTCAACTGCGGATTGGGTAGTGGTGGTGGATGAAGTCTCTTCCAGGAGGAAGTATGGACGATGGTGCATGTCTTCCCCGGGATAATCAAAGGTAGTAGGAGTCTCGAGAACCTCTTCATCATTGCGGGAGCTTTGAGTGGTCAAATCGAGTGATGAGGTAGTGGTAATCGAAGAGATCATGTAGATGGTGTTAATCTCTCCGGATGATGATGATGCGGGAGGGTAGATCTCCTTGATAGTAGGGGGTGCCGTCTCTAGGTCCAAATTGTTCATCTCGTAGAGAGCTGCTCTATAGTCTGGGATGTCAGGACAGTTGTGGGAGTAGTGGCCGTAAATACCGCATATCGCACATGGGTGGTTGGTACGCAGTGATTTATCACGAGGCATGGGGTTTGGATCGAGCTTGACCACCAGGATGTTGGGGTCGTCGTCCAGCATTTGCATGTGTTCCTGCAATGCAGGTAACTGTGGGCACTGATGGGTTGGATGGCCTAACTCATCACACAGCGAGCATTTTGGAGGAGCACGAAATACGAAGGGAGGTTTAACTGCCTTGGGTGGGGGTACCGCAGTGTATGGTTGTGGGCCTCTGCCCTCAGTGGGTCTAATGAGTGGAGGGGGATTCGTCGATGACGAAGGAGTAGTGATACCGGGAGGTGGTTGGGTAGAAGTAACAATGGGTTGCACCGGTTGCAGGATGACATTTGGTGTCGGCAGTGGAACTGGAGGCGAAATATACCACACGGGTATTCCCAATGTTAACCCGGGTAGACTAAGGGTAGCCATAACTGGAGCGCTTACTACACCTGAAGGAGGAAATAGAAAGGGGATTGTGTGGATGGGTGTAACCCCAATGTGACTAGGGACCAATGGTGGTTTAGGGAACAAAGGTGGTTGATTACCGGGTTGTTGTGTATTCTGTGAAAGAGTACAGAGGTTTGCGACGTGGGTCTCCGGTGACGGTGGTGGAATGGCCTGGAATGTAGAGGTCATCGGCGCCTCGGAGTAAAGTCCGAGTCCTACTGAGGAAATGAATGAGGTAGTTGCACCACAAACAGGTTGTTCAACCATGGGGAGAACATTTTCAGGTGTGGCAGGGGCCTTGGGATCATAATAGGTGAGCTGGTCGACCTTGACCATGCGTCCCTCATGGGGGAACTGCATGGTGCGAAATACGGATGAGGCAACAGCCCGCATGGCGTACATGTAGCTGCGACCAAGTAAAAGGTTATAGTCTAGTTGGGCATTGATGACCTCAATGTCAATGAGCACGGTTTTACCTGCCAGCTGGACAGGGACATTGGCTAAAATACCTTGGGGTTGAGCCGAACGGCCGTCATAGGCTCGTAATGCAATGGTGGACTGCTGGAGAGTAGGGGATCCCAACTTCTGCCAAACGAATGTGGACATGACGCATGTGGAGGCCCCTTCATTGATAATGCACCGATGGATGACAAGATTCCAAACAGAAACGGAAACTTGGAATGCTAAAGAGGAAGGCAGGCGTGGTTCAGACTGGTCTAAATCGAATGCGATCAACTGTGAATCATTGGGGTCTATGGCGCCGATGGCAGAGAGCAAAGTTTTGCGCTGCAAAGGACAGTTCTTCAAAACCTCTAAAGCAGACATGGCTGCAGGAGACTGGGCTAAGTCATCTACGATGTTGTAATTCGACGCAGCGCGAGCATTGGGATTACTGTTGATGCGATGAAGTGGGAAGTGAGGTGCTTTAGAAGCACCATCAAGTGGAGCTGGAGGTATACGTAACGTTTGATCTGTGGGATTAACGTTACTGTTTTTGTCGGCGGGAGGGGCTTCAGAAGTGGAGCCATATTGGTTCCTTCGGGTTTGGAGGTTGGCATCGGCAGTCGACATCATCAACAAATGGTGAGTACCTAAATCGAACATGGGTTGATCAGGGGCTGCATAAGTGATCTGTTGTGGTGGCACGTTGACCTGAGGGGGGGCTAACGGCTGAGTGTTCACTACACCTTGGTTTGGAAAGGGGTTTTGCAGCACCAAGGGTTGATGTTGAGGTGGTGGAGAGTTGGGTGGCGGCTGAGGAGCCGCTTGCCCTTGACGATGTGCAACCAGGCTTAGTGCTATGGGCACCTGCTAACTAGTAGCAACAGTTTCAATGAAAATAAATAACAATAAACTAATTAAACAAGACTATTCATGGATCTAAGCAAAGATATTAAGCAAATAACAAAAATAATTTAAGATCAAGAACAAGAACATATAAAATAAAGAATTTGTATTGAAAGTATGGGGCAAGCAAGTGCTTGCGGAATCAATACCTCTAATGGTGAGGTTGAATAGCTCCAAGGATGAGCAACTTCCAATCTCCAATGGTCTCTTCTCCAATGTGGTTTGCAATGGCTAAAATGCTCAAGAGAGATTTCAGCAGCATAAGGATGAGATAATGGATGGATTGTGAAATGAGGAGCCCCTACCACCTTTTTATAGGTTTTGGTGGTGGGAAATACCATTTGTGGTTTTATGGAAACCAAATGGTATTGACCAACATGGTTTAGGTACTTTTCCCTCCTTTTTCCTTTTTTGAATAAAAATAATATTTTAATTCCCTTTTTGATATTTTTGGGAATTTGGACCCTTTTTGAGGGTTTTTTATGATTTTCTTGGAAAAATAATCTTTTTTAATGGAAAAAGGGGTGTACTAAGGGCTTTTGGTGACCTTTTGTTGGTTTCAGAGGCTCAGATGGTGGAAAAGTGGACAAATGGGTCATGTGAATAGGAAAATGAGCTAGTGAGCACTTTTTGGGTGTTAACAGATTGCCCCCTGATGTGTGAGGGCAGGAGCTCATCGTATGGCCGATAGACATCATAGTTCATTTTTTTTTTTGGGGGTTTTAGGGGAGAGAAGAGACCGGTTGGAGACTGGAGCCACGGCCCTTGGAAGCTGCAAAAAACAAAAAATATTACATGGCCTCAATATGGATGAGGTATAATCTTTGATAAAGGACGAGGCGGGCATTCCCATGCTCGTATCAAGACATATACAAAACAATTAGTCCCAAGAAGGGGGATCTAATACGTAAAGAAATATACTGGTACATCATAATGGTCCAGAGGGGACATTATTGTGGGATATACTCATGATCATGGCTGATCTCAATAACTGATACACTGGAATAATTGTTGAACTGCTGAAACTGAAGGTGTCCAACATCTGTATGGACTCAATGACTGTGAGCCATCTGGAATACTGTCGCCATACGCAACCCGGATATCTATAGAAAAAATGTAACTGGTTGTATCCATAGGTAGACTCTCAAATGTGGAGGAGTCAGGTGGTATCCGGGGTCTTCGACTAATAACTGAACGGACCAATACCCTGTGCGAGTCTCAACGATGCGATCAAGGTGTTGAAGTCGAGCATGTGAGAAACAACCATTCGGAGAGGCACTGAGGATTCCTCTTGAAATGATTCGTAGGCACTCATCATAAATGGTAATGAGTCCAAGACATAGGGACCTCTAGGTCTATCCTCTGGAATCAATGTGGTTGTCGTCGACAGAGGGAGACTAGCAACTAACAAGGCAATGATGTTTCCTTGATAGGAGCAGGAG
This sequence comes from Larix kaempferi, assembly GCA_027924585.1. Classification (NCBI taxonomy): domain Eukaryota; kingdom Viridiplantae; phylum Streptophyta; class Pinopsida; order Pinales; family Pinaceae; genus Larix; species Larix kaempferi. The sequence continues at coordinate 14,934,611 of BSBM01000125.1, read as the reverse complement.
GTGTATAACTGAAGTGATGTAGTACTGATGGTAGGACTGACATACTTGTGGGGAAGGAAAATAACTGGGTCAAAAAATGGGTAGACTCAAACTTCCTTTGTTCAGAGCATGATGACATGGTTGACCTGGCAGCGTAGGGAACTGACTTGTAGGTGTGGGAATCATTGCTTTTAAGGATTGAAGGGTATGTATTGACTCTGGTAGGAATCAAGCTGATGGGTGCTGTCGAGGGGTTCTCAGGGTGACATACTGCAGAATACTCTGAACAAAGGCGACCAAAATGGGGAAGCTGCCATATGAGTAGACATGATCTATCGTGGCACCGAGAAGCACCGTTGGGTCCTTCTTCGTAGTTTTAATGAGCTCCAAGAAGGGATAAAAGTGTGCTCTAACATGGTACTGTCCTATGGATTTTGTGAGCCTAGGACTGTTCGTGCTCATTGGTGCTTTCATTTTTAAGGAGTCTGAAAGCGATAAGAAGACTCTGCAGTGGTTGTGACTACTGTCCTGTTGGTTTTACGAGCCCAGGATGGTGATTGCTCGTGGTTGCTTTCATGTTTAGAGAGTCTGAAAGCGGTAAGTGGACTCTATTGGTGTTTCTTTTTCGTAAGTTTAGTCTCCAATGCCCGAAAAAGCATAAAATGATGCGGATGGAGAACTCTTCTAGCCGATGTGACTAGAGTATACCTTTTTCGTAATTAGTCTATGAGGTCCGGAAAAGGGGTAAACTTATACCAGGTAGACGCCCTTTCAGATACGTTTAGCGAGCATGAAAGGAAGCAAGATTGCTTGGCGATCTTTTCATTGTTTTAGGAGTCAGAAAAGAGCTTAACAGAAACTCCCTAAGTGCCTTTTTCGTAAAAGGGGTTGCTCGGCCCGAAAAAGGGGTAAAATTATACCGAACAAACATGGATGGATGAGGGCGAGAAGAGGTCTCAAGCATCGTCATCAGTGCGGAAAACTGGATCCGGTGACATAAGGATTGTCGAAAACGGAGAATGGTCGATATGGCACGTAAACCGAGGTTATGTGGGGGGCATAAAAAATGCCCTGAAAATCGGGATGTGACAGCGAGAAATGTTCTCAAGCATCATCACGAGCGCGAAAAACTGAATCCGGCGATATAAGGCACGTCGAAAACGGAGAACAGCCGATGTGGCACGCAAACTGAGGTGACGAGGGGGCATGGAAAAAATGACCGAAAAATCTAAAGGTGAGAGTGAGAAATGATCTCAAGCATCATCACAAGCGCGGAAAACTGAATCCAACGGTATAAAGCATGTCGAAAATGGAGAACGACCGATGTGGCACGCAAACCGAGGTGACAAGGGAAGCATGGAAAAAATGCCCGAAAAATCTAAAGGTGAAAGCGAGAAATGATCTCAAGCATCATCACAAGCGCGGAAAACTGAATCCGGCGATATAAGGCATGTCAAAAATGGAGAACGGCCGATGTGGCACGCAAACCGAGGTGACGAGGGGGCATGGAAAAGATGCCCTGATAATCGGGACGTGACAGCGAGAAATGATCTCAAGCATCATCACGAGCGCGAAAAATTGAATCCGGTGATATATGACACGTCCAAAACGGAGAACAGTCGATGTGGCACGCAAACCGAGGTGAGGAGGGGGCATGGAAAAAATGCCCTGACAATCGGGACTTGACAGCGAGAAATGATCTCAAGCATCATCACGAGCGCGGAAAATTGAATCCGGTGATATATGACACGTCTAGAACGGAGAACGGCCGATGTGGCACGCAAACTGGGGTGACAAGGTGTCGGGACACAATGTTGATATTGGTCCTGGTGAGAGCGAGAAATGATCTCAAGCATCATCACGGGCACGAAAATATGAATCCGACAGTGCAAATGGTGCGAAAAACGGAGGTCATAAGGACTCTGGAATGGTTAAAGGAAAGAACTAGGTTAAAAAATGGCTACAAATAAAGGTGATCCCACCAAGCGAAGGATGCAGTGGTGGGGAGAAATGATGACCCGTGGGGGCAAAATACTAGGTGTATCAAATCAACTGAAATATACAAGTGACACGTGACCTCAAAAATGGTTGAGATCACGAATATGAAAAAGTGAGCAGGGTTAATGACCTGCCCCCATGCTATGTGCATGGGGTTTGTGATTGTGGATCACATATGTGTTGGTTTGAACGATGGGCTCATTGAGGTGTTGAGATAGAGATGATGGGGAAGGTTCAAAATGATTGATCATGCCCCCTATCCCGGGGTCGAGGTAATCTATTATGCCCCCTAACTCAGAGGTGTCAATGTGGTGCAGATGTTGTCTCAGAGAGAGATCAATAGGGCATTGAGCAACTGCTGGCGGGGTGTTATACCATGAGGCTGTGGGTCGTGGTGGCATACTGAAGTGATGATATGATGATGGGGGATTCCCTTTGTGGGGTGGGTGCCCCCAGTATGTCCGACGAGGATCATGATGATGATGAGTAGGCAAGGTTTTGGGCCTGCCCCCATGTTGTGGACATGTGGTTTCCTGGTCGATTTGAAAGGGTTGAACCTGTGTGTCAAAGGGATCAATGGAAGGGGCCAACCGGACAGAGGGGTATCCAGTGGAGATCGTATAAATGGCGGGGTCAAGGCCAGGCATTTCAGTATCTGACCAAGTAAAGACATCAGTGAATTCTTGGAAGAGTTGTTGGTATTCTCCGATCTCATGCTCACTGTGGGAGGTTCCTAATGTGATGGTATGAAGGGCACCAAGTGGGTCAGAGATGTCAATGTGGATGACGGGAGAAATATCGGCCATGGGATCCGTTAACCAGTCAATTTTAGTAGGAAGGAAATCCTTGGACTCAACCGCGGATTGGGTAGCGGTGGTGGATGAAGTCTCTTCCAGGAGGAAGTATGGGCGATGGTGCATGTCTTCCCCAGGATAATCAAAGGTAGTAGGAGTCTCGAGAACCTCTTCATCATTGCGGGAGCTTTGAGTGGTCAAATCGAGTGATGAGGTAGTGGTAGTCGAAGAGATCATGTAGATGGTGTTAATCTCTCCGGATGAGGATGACGCGGGAGGGTAGATCTCCTCGATAGTAGGGGGTGCCGTCTCTAGGTCCAAATTGTTCATCTCATAGAGAGCTGCTCTGTAGTCTAGGATGTCAGGACAGTTGTGGGAGTAGTGGCCGTAAATACCGCATATCGCACATGGGTGGTTGGTACGCAGTGATTTATCACGAGGCATAGGGTTTGGATCGAGCTTGACCACCGGGATGTTGGGGTCGTCGTCCAACATTTGCATGTGTTCCTGCAATGCAGGTAACTGTGGGCACTGATGGGTTGGATGGCCTAACTCATCACACAGCGAGCATTTTGGAGCACGAAATACGGGGGGAGGTTTAACTGCCTTGGGTGGGGGAACCGCAGTGTATGGTTGTGGGCCTCTTCCCCCAGTGGGCCTGACGAATGGAGGGGGATTCGTCGACGACGAAGGAGTCGTGATACCGGGAGGTGGTTGGGTAGAAGTAACAATGGGTTGCACCGGTTGTAGGATGACATTTGGTGTCGGTGGAGGAACGGGAGGCGTAATATACCACACGGGTAATCCCAATGTTAACCCGGGGAGACTAAGGGTAGCCATAACCGGGGCGCTTACTACACCCGAAGGAGGAAATAGAAAGGGGATGGTGTGGATGGGTGTAACACCGATGTGACTTGGTACCAATGGTGGTTGACTACCGGGTGTTTGTGTATTCTGTGAAAGAGTACAGAGGTTTGCGACATGGGTCTCTGGTGACGGTGGTGGAATGGCCTGGAAAGTAGAGGTCATTGGTGTATATGAGTAAAGTCCAGGTCCCACAGAAGAAACAAAGGAGGTAATTGCACCAGAAGCTGGTTGTTCAACCATGGGAAGAACATTCTCGGGTGCTGCAGGGGCATTGGGATCATAGTATGTGAGTTGGTCGATTTTGACCACGCGTCCCTCATGGGGGAACATCATGGTGCGGAAAACGGAGGAGGCGACCGCTTTCATGGCGTACATGTAACTACGGCCAAGTAAAAGGTTATAATCGAGCTGGGCGTTAATGACCTCTATGTCGATAAGCATAGTTTTCCCACCCAATTGGACGGGAACCTTGGGTAGTAGACCTTGAGGTTGAGCTGACCGGCCGTCATAGGCCCGCAATGCAGTGGTGGATTGCTGGAGAGTAGGGGATCCCAACTTCTGCCAAACAAATGTGGACATGACGCATGTGGAGGCACCCTCGTCGATGATACATCGATGGATGACAAGATTCCGAATAGAAACAGAAACTTGGACTGCTATGGTGGAAGGCAGACGTGGTTCGGACTGGTCCAAATCAAAGGTCATCAATTTCGAATCATTTGGGTCAATTGCCCCAATGGCGGAAAGTAAAGTCTTGCGCTGCGTAGGACAGTTTTTGACGACTCCGCTGGGTTTTGAACAATAGATCTCTAGTTTTGCTATTAATCTTAGTTTTTTATTAGTTTTTAATCTTTAGATCCATAGATCTGCCATCTTAGACAACAGATCTATTGCTGTTCTGAGTTTTGGCCTCATCTATTGCCATTAATAGCCCGAAATTCTCAATTTTCGGGTTCGTTTTTCGGCTTCCGTGCACGGCTTTCGCCTCGCGATTTTTAGCCTGACAGTCGCGCGGTCCATCGCGGCTTTCGGCCTTTTTTCCGCGCGGTTCATCGCGGCTTTTCGGCTTTTTTCCGCGCGGTTCCCCGCGGCTTCGCGGCCATTTTCCGCGCGGCTCATCGCGACTGTGCGACAGAAACCCGCGCGGTCCATCGCGGCTTTTCTGTCAAAATCTGCGCGGTCCATCGCGGCTTTCGGCCTTTTTTCCGCGCGGTCCATCGCGACTTTTAGCCCAAAACCTGCGCGGTCCATCGCGACTTTTGGCCCAAAACCAGCGCGGTCCATCGCGACTTTTAGCCCAAAACCCGCGCGGTCCATGTGATTTTTCTGCCGCGCAGCTCAATTTTCAAATGACCATATCTCCCTTTCCCGAACTCCGTTTGAAACGATTTTTTTTTTTCAAATTGGGTGTTTTCGATCAAGGAATCCAAATATGCTATTAGATTTAAGAAATTTTCCATAAAAATTTATCTAATATTATATTTTAGTGTTATTTATCACTTCAGTTCACCCATTTTGGCTCATATTTTACAGTACTAAGATTCCAACATTGTTTACAGCCATAGGAACATTTTACTATTTAGAATGCACATGTGAAAGAAGTCTTTTTAAAAATTTTCATCAATTGAAAGAAAGATCTATTTTTGCATTTTTATCTAGATTAAAATTTTTCCTGTTTACTTCTTTAAAATCTTGCCCTCAGCAATTTACTTGAAAAAAGAAATCCATTTATTTCTTTTAAAGAAGTCTATTATTTGCTTTCAGAAATCAAAAGATCCATTATTTTTTGAGTTGATATTTGCAAAGCAATTTAATTCCCATTTATTTGAAAAAGTCATTTGCTTTTTTATTTTTTCAAAGCTCCTTTGTTTTGTGAAAATTTCCTATAAAGCATTTACATTTTTCAAGTTCACTTTACAACACCTCACGTGCACTCACACGATCACTTAATTGAACTAAGCCCTAAAACGTACCCTAATTTGAACACACTTTTAACCCCACTTGGGGAACACTAAAAGAACTTTTGTAGCTAGGTAGTATTGGGGGGATAGGTGTTCCAATAACACCCCTCAGTTATTACATCTGAGACATAGAAGTTGTCCAATTAGGGAGCTAAAATCTCTTAGTACTTTTTGGCGCGGTCACAACCGGTTTGTGGGAAGGCCTCTCCCTTAGGAGGGTTGAAGTCGCGAGGATGGTTCCGGAAGCCTGAGTGGAATACCGAAATCCATTCAGTAACCGAAGGGCTACCATTCGCAGTTCTCGGGATATCCCTGTATTGGGATATTGCGATCAAAGGACCAAACGGCAGATTTACCTTTTCTCGACGCGTCATGAACGGAGTATCCTAGTAGCCCGTCTTTAGGATTGATTACCCGGTGTCCCTCCCGGTAGGGGGATATCTAGCCGTTGTCTCAACATTCATATTGTCTGACTTGGATTTCATCACCTTGCAGAGGATATCGTCTGTTTGAGTCACAATACTTTTAGATTAGGTGTTTGCATGATTCAACCCACCCTTGGTCTAGTTACACCTATTTTTTATAGAAGCCGTTTGCATGTTGGTACTCTGACCACTTGTTGCATTCCTCCACTTATTGTAGCACAGCTGCTAGAATAAGTGCCTTTTTTTAGGATTGATTTTTGGCCTGAGAGCCTTCTTTTTTCACTCCCCTTCTTGCACCCTTGGTTGCATTAGGGTTTTGAGTCTTTTTTAGATATATCACCACCTGATACTTAAACAAATTTTTACATAAAACCTTAATTCTCACCATTGAGAATTTTAGACGCTCTCGTCGTCTACAGGGCGAACTCCCAGAGTTTAGTCCACTTGGCTCTCCACGTCACGGACGCAGAGCCTTACCCCTTGATTCGACACATCGTCAATCAACTACACAGTCATCCGATTCTGACACACCTCACTTCACTTTTGATTTGGAGGTAGAATCCGAAAAACCCACAGAGTTACCACCAACCACCATTATGGCTGGAACACCATTTGATCCATTGTTTACAAGCACCATAGGTGAGACATCCACATACCCTTCTGCGGCGGTGCCATCCATGGCAACAACCACCCCCCTGGGTATGCCCAACATGGGTAACACTCCACATTTAGGAATGCCCAACACAGGGCCACCACCTGTCATAGGTATACCCAACATAGGGGTCACACCCCCTCTGGTTTCCACAAACCCTATCCCAGGAATCCCCACTGCTATTCCTAACCCAAGTGTAACCCATGTTGCACTTGGAGGCGCTGGCCCATACCAGACTACACCTATTGGAGGGCACATACCCTCCATACCTAGCATACCTTTAGGCGCTACTGGACCCCTACACCATACCACAATGGCTAGGCATGTCCCAGTTCCAGTTACCACATCTGCTAGCTTACCATACATGGCGAGTCTGAACCTGCCGGACTTAGCTAGGCTAATAAATGACCCCATCAGACATGATCCTGCGTGGCCTCATATGCCCACCAAACTTCCCTCTGACATCCCTAAGTTTGAGGGTAAGGCAGGGGAAGACCCCCAGAACCATATCATGTCCTTCCATTTATGGTGTTCCTCCAACTCCATAGTGGACGACTCAATCTGATACCAGATGTCAAAACCCGAAATTTCTGAAAAATTTAAATTTTTTTATTTTAACAATAAATGTTAGTTAATAGCATTTCTGGTCCTGTTTAATTTCAGTAACTAAACATAATCTTGTTTAAAAGATTCTGTCTTACTACAATTGTGATTTTTGTGATTTTAATTATTGACTATTTTGTTTCAAAATGCAAAGGGAGAGCTAGCCATAGCTGACTAGCTTACTTAGCTTACGAGCTAACGCATAAATTGTCTTCTGTTTCGCAGGTACACCGGTGAAGTAAAGATCACTGTAATTTAATCTCGGTAAGCATCAAGCTCCTTTCCCTGCACTGTAAAACTTAAAGAAGATCTATTTACTATTGCTGGTTGTAGTGCAAGACAGTAAAGTTGTTCTCATAGAATTACACTTGAAATAAGATTGATAGTCTGCCTCGACATGATATTTCTTATTCGGGATAGTATCATCAGGTTTTGCGATGAGTTACATTGTTTCAGTTAAAACTATTGTTTTATGAATATGACTCTATGTTACTACTGTAACTATCACTGGAACAATTGTTTGTATCATATTTATTGTCTGCATAAAGCGACGTTAGCGTCATGTGCTATATTGTCACTAATACCGGTGATTACTGTTGTGTTCACGTAATATTAGCGTGAGTTGGAAATGTGACACCTCTAGCGTTGTTCCATTATATTCATCTATCCTTCAAGGTCCAACGTCTACTTAATGTTTAATTGATGTCACCTGACTGTGTCTTGTTTTTAAACTACATTCATGGTGTGAACCTGTAGCTGAGTTTATATATCAACGTCATAATAATATAGATTATTATTCTAATTGTTTACTGTTTTACAATAGTATCGGAAGAAATATAATGATAGAACATAATAGCAAATGTGTATCCCATCATATAGTTATGGTAACATTTCAATGTATTAAGTTATGTAGAGTTTTCATTTTGAAGGTTGACTACATCATTGTTTAAATGATTGTAGGTAACCATATGATGCGCCCTTGACATATCGATGACTTTGGTTTTTAATATATAACATTACAATGATTGTGCAATCAATCATAATGTTCCCATACGTTGGCAAAATTTATATCCATTGCAATTGATTTTTAAATCGGTGAACAATGATTTGAATGGCAACCAAACTATATGAACTCGACCCATGCTACGTGATAAATTTCATTGCTACGTGTTTGGCTCTCCTCCATGCATTTGGCGATATATAAGCTAGTAACGAAACCCTACCAGGTTATTATCTTTGCCTTCGGGCTCGGGTTCTAAGGGTGAAACCCTCCATGTCTGAAATTTTTCTATCAATAGCTGATTTAACTGCTCCTGGGTCTTTAGAATTCTTTCATTATCCTTCTTGACTGTTTCCATCTCTGTCTTTAATCCTCTTATGGTCTGAATCAGCTCAGTGGTGTGAGCAATTACTTCTTCTGTCTCAGGTTCTCTTGACATCTGTCTTGTCACTGCATTTGGAGATTCCTCCTCGGTGTATTCTCCCAGTTTGTCCATACCTGTCTGAAAAATCCCAAAAAAAAAAAAAAAAAAAAAAAAGAGCTTACTGACCTTGGTTGTTTCTTGGATTCCCTACTTAGATATTTTCTCTTGGTTTTGCAATCAACAGCCTTGTGACCAAGCTTGCGACAGTAGTGACAGTATCCATAGAATCTTCCTTTATGTTTGAGGAATCTTTGATCTTCCTACTTCAAATATTCTATCTTTTTCCATCTCTTCCTTTGTTCTTGACCTTTTATTGCAGCATTCTTCCTCAGCTTACATTCTCTAGCCATCTGTCCAAAATTATGACATGTGTAGCATTGACCAAAAAAGATCTGTTAGACTCTACTTGTCATTGGTCCTTTAGGTATCATATCAGTTTTGCCTTTATTATGAGATGAGGGAGCAGAATTCTGACTATCCTTCTTAATTGGGATTTTGAGTGTAGTAGCATGGCTTCTTTCATTTCTATCTTGGAGTGTAGAGGAATTTTTTTTTGAATTCTTTTCTTTGTCATAGCCTAATCCAGTTTGATCACTTAATGGTCTTTGGCTACTCAAGATCTCATCTAAAATCTTTGAACTGCTTTCATATTTTAACTTAATAGATTCTTCATCGAGCTTCTTTCTAAGCTGCATAATCTCTTCCTCAAGATTCTCTGATTTTTGCATTCTCTTTTTGAGCTGTAAAACTAGATCCTCTTCAATCTTCTTTACCTCTTCAAGATGGGTTTTCAAGTTACTAATGGTTTGGTTTGATTGTTTGTTCTTTTTCCTGCATTTATCAAGTTCTTCAAGAGCACTGATTAATTCAACTCTTAGATCTACTTCTCCTTCTTCCATTGATTCATCATCTTGATCTTCTATTCCCATGAATAGAATCTACGTTTCCTCATCTTCACTATATTCCATGGTGTAAGAGATTTTCTTCTTTTCATTGAACTTCCTTCTGTTTACTGTTTTGCCCTTTTTGAACTTCTTTGAAGCTTCTTTCTCATCACTTCCATTTTTCTTAGGATAAGAACATTTTAAATCAGAGTGTCCAATTCTTCCACAGTTAAAGCACTTTAGAGGTAGATTTCCCATGTACTTCCCAGTACCTCTCTCAAGCTTCCTGTTGAACAAGGCTTCTTCATCATCTGAGTTTTCTGGCTGGTTCTTAGATAAGGCTTTAAAGGCTGCTTCTTTCTTTGATTGACCATTTTCTCCTTTTCTCATCTCGTAGGCAATGAAAATCCCATGTAGTTCATCTACTGTCATGTCTTCAAGATCATTGCGTTCTTCTAGAGCAGATACCTTTGAGTCATAATTCATTAGTATGGTTCTTAGTACTTTTTCAACTACTTCTTTCTCCTTTAATTATCCTCCAAGTCCTTGAATAACATTGACAATTTCATCTACTCTTAGAAGATATTCTGCATTATTTTCTTCCTCTTTCATTTTTAGGCTTTCAAACTATCTCTTATATGTTTGAAGTTTTGATTGTTTGAATTTGGATGCTCCTTCATAAACAAATTTTAATTTATCCCAAGCCTCCTTGGTTGTCTTGCATTGCATGACTTTCACAAACACTGAGTTTGTTAACCCATTCAAGATTGCATTCAGGGCTTTTGCATTGGCCTCATATTGGTCAATTTCTTCTTTATATGTAGGTAGATTATCTTCTATTTTATACTTCTTTTCCACTGCTCTCCAAACCTTCCATCGAAGAGACATTAGATGACACTTCATTCTTGCACTCCAATATGCATAGTTAATTCCTGTGAACAGTGGAGGTCTGTTGGTAGCTAATCCTTCTTGCTGATCCATTGTGGTCTTTAACTAGGATCTTCCTTCCAGTGGTTAGACTGTAGTGAAGAAACCCGCTCTAATACCAATTGTTGGAATATCTAGCAATACTGAGAAGGGGGGTGAATTAGTATTGCCTTATTTTTCCTTTTATTAAAACAATTAGTACAATACACACAAATAATAAAACAAGTTAGGACACAAGATTTTATTGTGGAAACCTCAAAGAGCAAACCACAAACTCATACTCATTAATAATATGAATTTTACAAAATTGTTTATCTGCTTCTACAAAAGGGATGCAAATACACCCCATATTTTTCCTGCTGCTACAGACAAGGATGCTACTACACCCCAGATCTTCTGCCTACTGCTACATACAAGGATGCAATGACACCCTGTTTTCTAGCTTCTATTGGAAGGAGGCTATGACCCCCTGCAGACTTTCTGCCTGGCCTAGCACCACTCGACCTCCCTAATATATTTCTGTCAATCTTCCAGATCTTCCTCTTTTGACTCTGTCATACATTCTTCTTCATCTTGTTGATATCTGTATTCTTATGCTGCTGCTTGATTTGGACTGCTGAGACACCTTATTTACATTTCATATTTCTGTTTATATAATCTTCTTTTTTATTAACCATCACACCTTTACAAAACAACTCATGATCTTCATTCTAGTGCCTCTTCAAATCTCTGTTATTAATCTTTAATTTATATCTCTGTTCATTACATATTTTTAATTAATTAATTAATTAAAACTTTTTGTACTTCTCAAGCTTGCGGCCTTTTTCCATATTCATTGTGAACCCTACATTTTTGTTGGCATCCTTCATCTTCAGGCCTTTGGGATTCTCTTTCTTTCATGCCTGCGAGCTACTTTTCTTCCTCTGCGGGCTCCCTGTAGGCTTCCTCATGCGAGCTTTCCTTTTGTGGGAATATTTAGCCCCCTCTGGGAATTCATAGCCCTCTCTACGGGAATATTAAGCTCATGCGGGCTTTCTTTTAACTGCAACGGGCATCTTTAAGCCCCTGTGGGATTACCCTTACCTTCTGCGGGCATCCTTAATGTTCCTGTGGGCTTAACTAAGCACCTGAGGGCATATTGAGGCCCCTGTGGGCATATAAGCCCTTGCGGGATTTTCATAAACCCTTGTGGGCATGACACAAGCCTTTGCGGGATTATCTTTATCCCCTCCGGGCATAATAAAGCTCCTAGGATATTTTTAGCCCTTAATCCCCTTTATAAGTAACCATGTTTTTCTCTGCTCTTTGGGAGACCAATAACTCACACGTGAGAGCTCAAATTAGCACTCTGACTGCATGGTTGGATAGCCAGTTTACCAAGCAAGAAGACCATGTCACCTTTAGGTTTTACTGACACAAACAGAGCCTCTAGCAGGCATTTCAAAATGGCTTCTCAAGCTCTTGTTTTTAACACTTAGTCAATTTTTCATACTTTTGAAGATGTAAAACATTTTTTCTCTATTTTGGCAGATTGATATTTTCCTTATCTGATCACCATAAGGAAAAACAAGAGCATGGATAGATATCCATTTCAACACTGAGAAATACCATATCACAGGATAAATCTATTGACACACACACAACCTCTGGCAGGAATTTGAAAGTGGTCTCTCAAAAATATTGATTTGACATTTACACAAATTTCTTCAAACCCTAGGTCACCAAGGTGATTTTACTTTTTCATCAACCTTGGAAAGTGAGATTTCCACAATGTGAGTAATTTCATAATGACTCTAACCATGCCAAACTTCCCTTTTGCAACCTCATCATCAATCCTTGGCGGGCATTTTACTAGGATAGTGCAAACTATGCCAAATAACACTTTTGGTAGACTTATATCTTCTTCCTCAAACCCCTTTTGGATAAGATAATCACATGGTCAGATGCACAACTAAAAAATCTAAGTCCCTATACCTTTAGAATAATTTTATACATCATATAAAGGAGGCGGCGAGCATTTTACAAAGGCTACGTGGGTAGATTTGCAAGGAGTTTTTATATTTAGACAATTTGTCTAAAACCTAAGGTGGATTTTTTATTTCACCAAAACCATGAAACAATGAGACCAGAGGATGTAGGACACCCCATTGAGCTCAACACAACTTGTTTCACCTTCATACTCTTCTTCATTTTCCCTAGGCGGGCATTTTACTGGAGTAGTGCAAATATGGCTGGCGGACACTTTTGGTAGATTCATATCTTCCTCCTCAGAGATTATTTGGACAATCCAAGACCATGGTTGGATGCACCAAACAAAATACTAGAGGTCCATGATCTCAAACTAATTTAAGACATCAACCACAAGAGGTGGTGGGAATCTTACTGAGGTCACTCAGTCAACTTTTACCATTAATTCTATACTTAGGCAAATTTCTTAGACTGGTTAAATCTGCCTAAAACATTGGCTTGGCAGGTCCATATCTTTCTCCTTAGAGACCCTCAAGTCAATGTGAAGGCATGGTCATGTAGAAAAACACCCATCTACAAGATGACCATATGATGCGAGCATTCTCTTCAACCCACAAATTATGGCGGGCATTTTCCTGAGGTCACTCAGGCAAATTTGCCACTTTGGTGTACAAGCAACCTGAAACCCTATTTTGGTAGGCTGTTAATTTTGTCACCAAACACTATTTTTGAAAAATGAGACAATGGTAGGATAGCCTCTTCAACAAGCTGTAGGATGATAGTTTCAGATAATTTTTATCATACACCTATGAAGTATGGTGGGAATTTCCCCAAGGCCACTTGGACCAATTTTCCAACACTTCGCTAATTTCCTAATTTTCACCAAATTTCCATAACTTCCAGAATGATGTCAGAATGCAACAATGCATGGTATTTTTTAAGGATTATAAAAGTATACATAAGTATAGTATTCTAGGCGATTATTTTGGATTGAAAAAAACATATATATAGATTGGTAGGGGAATATTAAATATGAAACATACAGTTTACTACTAAAAAAAGTAATTTTTGGCCAATATTATGATAAAAAAACATCTTTTATGTAAATATAGGCGATATTAGAGACTAAAAATGACCAAATAGCGAATTTATTTTTTGAAAAAAAGCCCCAAAAATAGCCAATTGGCTAAATTTTGCCCCTATAAATTTCCCTGCAACAATGACTTCATGACAGCACTAGAACACCATCAAATGTATTTTAAACCTCATGCTACATCATCATACATGTCATGCCATGTCATCATCTTTGCCATATCATTATCCATGCCATGTCATCACTTCCTTTGTCTTTCACTGAGTTTTCCCTGCCATCATGTCCTTGATTATTTTTTTGTCATTATTGATCTCCTTTGACATCAATGACAACCATATTCAATAGGCATGCATTCCACTCAACTAATTACTAAGTTCTCAATGACTATGCCAAAATATTCATCTACAAAATATCCTTTAGTTAGATAGGAGTAACAAAATTTGAATTGTGATGTATAATGAAGAGAATAATCATGTTAGCATAGAGCATTATTCATATCTAGAAGAGGTGGATGGGAGTGTAAGAGGTATTATCCACACACAAGTAACCTGACATAGTGCTCTACGTAGGATATGGGATTGGGGGGACATCAAATTGAGAAGACAATAAGATGTTAATCTACATATAAATCCATGGATTGTAGGAAATGAAGTGTTAATTTGGTAAAGGAACTAACCTTATTATCATGTGTATACTTAGGGATTAACCTTGTGTATTGGAAACACAAGGAATCCATCTACTTCAATTGGCCTGCACTTTGCAACTTGCTCTATGTCTACACAAATTACAAAGGCTTATGTCCAAAAAGTATGTTAGTTTTCTTACCTAATGTATGTTGATGTATGTTTTCAATATATTATGCAAAAAAATTCAAAAATTCGTATCTAAATTTCTGAAATATCTTGCCAAGAAAATATGACAAAAATATTGATCTAGCTATGCCTTGCTTGAGAATCATGAATATATTATGATATGGTTATATCACTACATTACAAATGGAATCCTATTAAGCCATGTATGGCTCCAAGTATGCCATGGTTTCACAAATAAGCTAATAATAATCAAGTATAAGATAATAATACGTTAGAATAATATAATGATTTGACTAGAGATACTTTCCATTCTATTTATGTGCCTTCATGAAATAAACACACTAAAGGAAACTTACATTTTGGAACAAAACAAGCTCTAGATCTTAATATGTGCTCCTCTTTTTAGTTTTGGTACAATGCAAGTAATGAAAGGGAAATATGTGGAATGAAGAAGCCCAAGGAAATTTCTTTATTGGTGATGGATAAAATGGCTCTAGAATTTGGTAACAAAAATATTAGTAGGCCAAAAACTATCAATTTACATGCTAATCCTAAAGGAAGTTAGAATGCATTCAACCATAAGCCACAAATAATTATATTTAGGACATACCATGCATTTTGAGTAAATGAAGAGATACTTATATTTTTCCAAAGTTAAACACCAAACAACTTTCAATCCAATTGTAGGTAGTTTATTATAGATGCCGCCCTCTAGCTAGGTTATGACATCACCAGGGAAAAGAAGATGGCATTGAATTATCGAAGCAGTCTCTCCATCTCAAAAGCAAAGAAAAGATTAACCAAATATTCGAATTTGAGTTTTTTAATCAAACCAATTTTTTGCCACTCACAATACTACTCCAAACAACACTCAGGAGGATACTACCTTCTTTGCTCGATAGTTTCTCAAAAGTCCCTCTCTCTAGTGCTCTTCAGTGTGGGTGTTAGCACCAGAATTGTGCTAAGAGTTTAGGAGGGACATTAACCATAGTAAGAGTATCAACATCAGCAGTCGAGTCCCGAAATTGCAAAGAAAAATCAAAATCAAACTCAATATAATTTTATGTGAAAGCACGGTGTTTTTAACCGAAAATGACTGTTTTAGTCATCATATTCCACCAGATGTCTCCGCCAAACCAGAATGAATTTTGGGAAACTGAGAGAGGTTTATCTCCAACATGGGCCAATATCCAATAACTTCTCTCAGAATTTACACAGGTGCCACGGTTTGTGAGAACCAAAGGGTTTTTTAGAGGGTAAAATTCCAGAATCTATGTTTACTACTTGAGTCATCAACTTCAAAGCCTGATCCCGGCTAGCTCGATGGGAATGGGGGAAATGAAGAAATGGGTTTTGTCAAGCATGAGCCCGACTACAAAAATTCTTTTAGTTTTTAAACAGGTGTCTCCATTTGAGATATACAGCCAAGGCACCGAAAGGCAGTTTCAGCAATCCGCGGTTGGAAATGGAGAAAATGGTGGGAATCGAATCTCAGAAGTTGTTATGCTTTCTGTGCAGGTGTCCATACAATTGTAACAGCTTCCTATTGAGATAGCTCGAACCTGAGGGCCAAATAGATCTATAAATTCAATGTAATAAAAGAGTTAGGTTTTGGAAAATCAATGGGCTGAGGCCTGGGAGAGCTCTGCTCTGTTTTGAAACATTGTCTTTAATATATTTGTAGTGCCTGAAGCTAGATTTCGACTGAGATTCCTGTGTCATTCTCCTTACAGTATGTTTCTTCTCTTTTCCCATGTGAATTGTGTCTCCTTTCATTGTTAATCCATTCTGTAATGCTTTTTCATGTTTGGTTCAATGTAGTATCTGGATGGAATTCATAGAAATTATGCTCCATTTTGATCATACCAAGCATTCCACAATTATTTTCTGTTAAAATCAATATAGAATTCATGTTTCCATGCTTTATATTGGTGGACTGTTTTATTTTTCTTCTAAATCATCAAATTAAAAGCTCTTTTACTATGAATGGGTGGCTACCTTGCCTCTGTTTGGATATCTCATGCAACGACACTGTATTTGTTTTATGTGTCATGTTTTGACTCCATTGCCCAATAGTCTCTCTTTTGATTGTCCTGCCAAACCTTAAAGCCAATTATCCATCAGAAATATAACCTTCTGAGCATGCTTTGAATGAATATCATTAGTAAGAATGTGTGTTTATTATTGAATGTTTTCCAGTCTTTCATAGATTTGTAGAGAGAGCCCTCTCAAACTGTGCTGGGTCAGTAGCACAGATCTAAAGTGGTTAGTGGTTACCCCTCAATGGCCTGCTCCCACAACCTAGGGGGTCATTTTGGGTATTAACAAATTGGTGCCGTTGTCGGGGAGCGAGTATTTCATCATCCCTGGGAGAACGACAAGGTTCAGATCTGAATGTTGATGGTGAACAACAATCAGACATTGAGAGGTTGTATCATTCACCTGGCGACTCCACTCATCAAAATTCCAGTATGAAGGTGACTCCTTTGGGAGGATCAGTGACTCCATATCAGAATGTTGAAGGTTTCATGACAACTCCACTGTTAGAAAGCTTTAATGTTTGAAGTGCTGATTCAGTTTCTTCATCAAGTCAAATGGAAGGGTACGTGGCAACTCTTGCTTCTGTTGATAGTTTTAAAGAGTATTTTGATATGTTTGATGAAGACCAAATTGAAGAAGCTTTCTCAGAATTTTTATCCATATACTTAAAGTTGTGCAAATGTTCCTCCGAAGATAAGACTAGTTTCTTGAAAGAGTTTGCTGAGAAACTCAATGGAGAGCTTGAATCCCTAGAAAGTCAAATTCAGTCCCAAGGCTTTCATTTGTCTTTTGAAAAATCTTTTCAGCCTCTTCTAGATGTCAATACATGGAAGAGTTTTGTGTCCAGAGATGAGTTTTTTGATCCAAAACAATATATGCAAGTGAAAGACACATATGAAGAGTCCATGGGTGATGATTAAGTTATAAACTGTTGTGGGAGGCAGCCAAACATTCATGGTTTTTATGACCCTGTCGGTGAATATGTGGAAGGGTTTTTTAATTTAAATTTGCAGCCATATTTTCACCTTGAAAATGAAAGGGATGACTGTTTTCATATGCTGTCATATCTTCTATCATTGACTGATTTCATGCATGGTGAAGGAGTCAAATTGTTCAACCATTTGCTTGATTGGCTTTATTGGAAATTTGAAGTTACGTGATTCAACATTCACATTTAAAGAAGTAGGGTAGGTAGGTTGAATAAGCTCGACATGGCTATCAGCTTATTTTTGAATGTACAGTTTCAGTTTGGGTTTGATTTCAAGCTTCTTCAGTTTCAGCATGTTCAGCTCAGTTTTCAACATTCTTTATTTTTCAATTTGCAGCATGTACAGTCATTATTTAGCCTAATGTTTTCAGTTAAGGTTTAAAGTTTTCAGTTTTCAAGTTCAGTTCAGAAATTTCAGCGTGTTTTTTCAGTCAATGGCTGCATATTAAGACAGTAAAAGGAGTTTCAAGCAAATAGAGTAAAGAAACTATAAGCAAAGGAGAAAAATATTCATAAAACTGGCAAAAATTTGGTTTTAAAACCTATGTTGGCTTTGTGTTTTGAGCTAAGGCTTAATTTTTTTTAAAACAAAGGTTTCAAATGCTTATAAAGACCAAAATCTTAGTGAAGGCAAAAGCTTTAATTTTTATGACATGGCCAAAGGTTTGAATTGAAGCTAAGGTTTTAAATTTGTATACAGGCCAAGGTTTCAAAGGTTTATAAAGCACAGGTTTTAAATTTTTTTATGATTGAGCAAACGCATTAAATAATGTGGAGCAAAAGAATAAATCAACCAAATGCCAAGGTGAAAAGGGTGTAAACATGTTTTTCAAAATTTGTTTTGGGCCCCGAGGATTGTCCTTAAGCTATCCACCGCAGATGCCCACGTCTGCCATCGAATTCCATGCACCGAGCTCTACCAAGAATGTTCCCTCTTTTGTTTTTTACCATATATTAAATTGTTCCATGTATATAAAGTGCAAGAGAGAGTGTCTCCTTATGCATGTGGGATTATTCCCAATGATGAAAAAAGTTTAAATGCCAACTATCCAGGTGAAGGCTTAGCTGTCCGAAAGATGTGGCAAGGTTTCTTGCTACCTGACCAAGCCCACGATCTGTTGGAGGATGAGCACACCCTATACAGCTTCATCAAAGAAATGAAATGCTCTTTCTGCTGCGAGATGGCCATCTTGGACTTAAGCTACAACCTTGGTTTATTGGAAGGAGTTTCACGCCTTAGCTTAGCACTTGTTGAACCGCTAAAGCGCATACAAAAAGGAAATATGCTAGGAAAATGGAACTTCTCTTCTCAATGTAATGGAGACCCATCTCAGAGGATCTTGAAGTTTATCTTTGCTTCCTAGTCAGGCCGTGCTAGTATGTTCTGTTTGTAGCAATTAGGAAATATTATAATATCTTCTGTCAGAAGGCCACCTTTGGCATGGGAATCTCAGGCCAAATATCAGTGGCTTCTTCAGAAAATACACCCTAGTTGGAATATGGCTCGGGCTAAACATCAACGCCGTAGCATGGTCCTGGACTATATGTACATTGAGGATGAAGACGGGGATACATTTGTAATGTCCCCCATTTTGACCCTTGTAATATTTTGGGCTGTAATGTAAAGAATGTATGCATATTATGTATGATTCCTAGCGTGGAGCTCAAGGCCAAGGCCCCGCTAGTGAACGCTCGATCTAGAGGAGGCAAGTATTTGATATTATGCTACCCATGTGCTACTGAACCATGGGAATTGTAAATATGCATTTTAATATAAATGCCCACAACTAGCTATGCAATGCAACAAGAGATGGGGGCATGATGTTACAAGGAAATTGGGAGGGAAATATTCAAACCCTTGGAGCCAATCTAGCCAAGCCAAGTGTCAATGAGAGAACCAATCAAACCCTTAACTACCCATGTTGACTTTTGTACCCAATCATTGATTTTTCCCAAGAATTGGTTGAGGTAGTTATTGCCTTGGGGAATGGAGAGGTATGGCTGTCCAAATTCGAGTATGGGCAAGCCACCCTTCCTAGAGATTCGTGTTTGGCTTCTTGGGCAAGTAAAGGGCCACGAAATTGCTCCCCAAGCCATTATTCAACCATCAGTCTTGCTCCCTCACGAGTTTAGAGCTACTTGGGCGTTTTTCTCCATGGTTTTGTTGTGTTTACCTTCATTTTCCTAGCTGGGAAGGGCGTTTTTGCTGTGGCTAACAGTGGGGAAGAAGGGAAAACAATTTGGGGTTTTATTGAGGCCATTTGGCCCACTGAATGCTCATACCTCTGTGGGAGAAATTGGTTTTCTTCCCTAGGATTGATTCCCTCTTCCCACAAATCCATTTTTGGTGTGCCTACGTTTTTGGAAAAACCCCTGTCCATCTAGTTCCTAAGTCCCACTGCTGAAAGTGTGTTCCAAAGCCCATATCTGAGTTTGGTGTTCAAGAGAATGCTGGGGTTGAATTGGGTATCCATTGCTTTGGCTGAGCTGAGCTTGAGGGTTCCCTTTTCCTTGTAGATATCGTGCCCAATTCGGGGGTGGTCTCTGAGTGCTGAAAGAATACATGATGGGCAGAGACCTATGGCTGGGAGGAATGTTGCGGCGACATAGCTAGTTGCTTGGGACAGCATTACATCAAGATGAGTATTTATGGTGTTTACTTCTGCACTATTTTAACTATTTGATGACTGTTAATGATATGCTGAATGCATATGATATGTGTGTGGATGATTTGTTTATTCCGCTGTGCATATTTGATTTGTTTGCATCTGCACACAAATGTTTTATTCATATGATTCTAATGAGTGGGATGCGTTTATGTCAAAGCCCCATAGAATGGCATCAGGTTCCCTTCCTTACATTGGGTCCAAGGGTGGGGACGTTACAACATTTCAGAAATCTAAAGCAAGAGAGCATAATAAGCCTCCATTGCAAAGTCATATAATGGACTGTATTGATGCTCGCTTGATCGACCCTATAGGAAAACAACGTCTTCCGGTGGTTAACTGGATTATGGAGTACACAGCCTCGTATCAGCTTCAGTAAGAAATACTCTTCTTAAGCACGAATTTACTGGACTGATTCTTGTCTAAAGGGAATTTTACAAACAATACAGGTCCTGGGTATCGCCTGCATGACACTTGCAATCAGAATTGAAGAGAATCAAACTTACGAATTGAGCTAGCCATACCTAGACGTAGTGCTCCGTGCTCAGGTTCATGCCTGGGAAAGCTTAAAGATCAGCCCCGGAAATCCCCAGCTCAGCAAAGGTGACTGCGCAGGTGCCAAGGGATTTCATGAGGCTGCGTAGGATGGAAAATTCATTGCAGAATGGGCATGGGCTATACTTAGCAGGTGTGGTAGAAGGCGATGCTAGGCGTCCGTGTGAAACCGATTGTTTGAACCAGGAGCTGGAGGTCTGACTTCGTGAGCGTGAAGCTGGAAGTGGCCGGCTCAAATGGTATTTGCAGCACCTGAAATACACGCAGAGAGGTGAATTTCCCAGCCGTAGAGACCATTATTTTACTCAAGCAGGGCCACGAATGCGTTTAGCTGGATGCTAGGGAAATCTATATTTGCCAAGTCACAAGAGATTGACGGTTCTTGTTTATATCGCACTCATTACATGCTCGAGAAAAAAAATATAGTGGGTATTGCGATGGATGTGACCGGAGAGCCATGTGTCATTCGTTGAATGACATCGCAGTCAAGGAAGAAGGTACAAAAGGGTTTTATTGCGATAGTTAACAAAGTTTAATGAGCGCCAAATTCACGGTTTTTGCACATATTACGTCGAATTTTCTGGCTCGTTCATGCATACAGAGTGGCCAAGCAACAGCTGAATTCTTCATGAAAATTGGGATGCTAGGTCTTTTTCAATGAGCAAGGAAAAATTTGAAGAGAGCATGCAGTCCACAAAGTTGTGTTCGAATGACATGAAAATTGTCACGCAGGTGTTTTATGACGAGACCGACGACGTAAGGATTTGCAAGAAATCGAAGATGGATATGCTTGCAGGTGTCAAGCAGATTTCAAATCCACGTCAGGATGCGAAATATCATACGGTAGTCCCCAACATGCGGAAATATGAAGTATTAGCAGTTCATTTATGATCCAAGCTTTCGAATTTCAACAGAGCTCTCAAGTATTGCTCAGATCAAAACCCCATCGTCCACACTCTGTCACCAGCTTCGCACCTTCTACGATCATCTCTAGCCAATATAAAAGATGGGATCGGGCATTACACCTCCTATTACTAGCTTACAGAAAATGGAGATCGCAGTTATCAGAGCTGGAATATCAGGTGTTACGTGTGCATCTTCATTAGCCGAGAAAAGAATTGCGGTCATAGTGTTTGAGTTTGCCCGAGGCCCTGGAGGTCGCATGTCTCAACGCTGAATGCAAGAAATAGCCAAGCCCCTTATTCGAGGTCTATCTGGAGGATCTAAATCATTTGCAGATATATACCCAAAGTTCAAGAGTTAGAGAAAGTGAGGAGGTTGACGTTGGCATTTATCAAAGGATGGTGAGCACAGAGTAAAGGACATTGGAGTCGATGAAGGGATGCCACAAGAGGATAAACTATTATATTCATATCATAACACTTGTGTTGAGAAAGTATCGACTATCGCAAATGATAGTTGCAGTGGTAGTCTTGAAAATAGGGAATGTAATATCGAAAGTTAATATTTATCTGTTATTAATGCTAACAGGATTATAGAGGATGCAGTGCCATATTACCAACTGAGCGGTAGTGAATAAAGAAGCCGAATGGAATGGAATCAGTCATCCCTTTAATGAATGCAGCGATAGTGCATTATCTCAGAAAAAGGTGAACCAATGATACTTTATCTATGATATATGGTCCGATTGTTTAAGTCTACTGAAATTGGCACTCAACCTGTCGTATCACATTTCATGGAGCACATTGGCCAGAGTGCAGAAAGATAGCTGGGCCTTAACAACTGAT
The DNA here is from genome assembly GCA_027924585.1 of Larix kaempferi. NCBI lineage: Eukaryota > Viridiplantae > Streptophyta > Pinopsida > Pinales > Pinaceae > Larix > Larix kaempferi. The sequence goes on along the minus strand of BSBM01000125.1, from coordinate 14,912,227 downwards.
GAATAGCTGCGAAGTTAAAGAAGGCAAATAATGTTTATATGTTTAAAATTTTGTATGCGGTGGCATAATGACAAAGGAGAAATCTACGGTTGATGATGCATTTCGCATTGTCCGTGTGTACAAAAGGAAGAGAGGATTGATGGTTTCAAAATAAAAACAACCCTTACACGTGTCATGCTGTATACATGTTGCATATATAAAAAGTGGTAAGGAAAACCATTTTTATCATCACGAAACCTTTTTCCTGAAGGGTTAAGAAACAGAGTAATAAACATGTTTTATCCATGATTGTCAAATTCTGATGGCCGTTATTTGGCAAAAGGTTTCGGCTGAAGTAAAGGAGGTTCTAGACACACTCCATGTAGCTGCAGATTTAGCCAGTGATTCGCTTGGATCCTACCTTATTTAAATGGTTTCAAATTCAAAGATTTAAGAGATGCCGGGAAAGGATGCAGGGCGTTTTACTGCTACATGGGAATTATAGAAAGCATAGAAAGACATTGTAGCTGCTTGTAAAGAATTTGGGATTAAAATTACCCTATTTCATGACCGTGAAAGAAGGTTTTTGATTTGCAAAAGACAGTGGATGGCATTGAACCCCGTGGTTTTAATTAGCTTTATATCATTGATGGGGATAGAGCTATCAAAGGAAGCATTGCAAGTGCCAGAGGTAGAGTTGTGTATGAGAATTTTTCCTGGATATGCAGAAGAAACATCACCAAGGACAAAGCAGTTTTGAGCAAGCGATTTGGTTTCATTTCCATTCTTGGTATTGAGTGCCTCTTGTCAAAGTTGATCCAGGGTTATAAGGAATATTAAGCAAGGGATAAAGAAGCTTTGAAGGCAGAGTTTGACAACTATAATGTTGCAATGCTGTTAAAGCTAATTTGGCAGAGTGTCATGTTTTCAGTAGAGGAGACTGTTTTAGTCAAGTTCATTGCAAGATCAGAAAGGCTATAGGTCACAGGTTATAGAGTTCAGTTGCAGGTTATAGTCCAGAATTGGGAGCCACCCAATGGATCAAGCACCGGTCTACCAGGGGTTCTTTGCTACCTCACAGGGAGGATAGCATCCCCGAGTTGGAGCCAGTTGTTAGCACCAGAATTGTGCTAAGCGTTTAGGAGGGACATTAACCATAGTGAGAGTATTAGCATAAGCATTCAAGTCCCGAAATTGCAAAGAAAAATCAAAATCAAACTCAATATAATTTTATGTGAAGGCATGGTGTTTTTCACCGAAAATGATTGTTTTAGTCATCATCTTCCACCAGGTGTCTCCACCAAACCAGAATGAATTTTGGGAAACTAAGAGAGGTTTATCTCTAGAATGGGCCAATATCCAATAGCCTCTCTTAGAATTTACACAGGTGTCACGGTTTGTGAGAACCGAAGGGTTTTTCAGAGGGTAAAATTCCAGAATCTACGTTTACTGCCTGAGTCATCAACTTCAAAGCCCGATCTTGGCCATCTGGAGGGGAATAGGGAAAATGAAGACATGGGTTTTGTCAAGCACGCGCCTGACTACAAAAACTCTTTTAGTTTGTAAACAGGTGTATCCATTTGAGATATACAGCCGGGGCACCGAAAGGCAGTTTCAACAATCTGTTGCCGGAAATGGAGAAAATGGTGGAAATCGACTCTCAGAAGTTGTTATGCTTTCTGTGCAGGTGTCCACACAATTGTAACAGCTTCCTATTGAGATAGCTCGATCCTGAGGGCCAAATAGATCTATAAATTCAGTGTAATAGAAGAGTTAGGTTTTGGAAAATCAATGGGCTGAGGCCTGGGAGAGCTTTGCTCTGTTTTGAAACATTGTCTTTAATATATTTGCAGTGCCTGAAGCTGGATTTCGACAGAGATTCTTGTGTCATTCTCATTATAGTCTATTTCTTCTCTTTTCCCATGTGAATTGTGTCTCCTTTCATTGTTAATCCATTCTGTAATGCTTTTTCATGTTTGGTTCAGTGTAGTATCTAGATGGAATTCATAGAAATTATGCTCCATTTTGATCATACCAAGCATTCCACAATTATTTTATGCTAAAATGAATATAGAATTCATGTTTCCATGCTTTATATTGGTGGACTGTTTCATTTTTCTTCTAAATCATCAAATTAAAAGCTCTTTGACTGCGAATGGGTGGCTACCTTGCCTTTGTTTGGATATCTCATGTAGCGGCACTGTATTTGTTTTATGTGTCATGTTTTGACTCCATTTCCCAATAGTCTCTCTTTTGATTGTCCTACCAAACCTTAAAGCCAATTATCGATCAGAAATCTGACCTTCTGAGCATGCTTTGAATGAATATCATTAGTAAGACTGTGTTTATTATTGAATGTTTTCTAGTCTTTCATAGATTTGTAGAGAGAGCCCTCTCAGACTGTGCTGGGTCAGTAACACAGATCTAAAGTGGTTAGTGGTTACCCCTTAGTGGCCTTCTCCCACATCCTAGGGGGTCATTTTGGGTGTTAACAGTGGGCATAGAAAATTCCAAGTTATTGTGTATTAACTCTAGCATAATTACTTTTAGTTCTTGAGCTCTTCACAAGATTCTAATGGCCTCATTTCAACGATGTTCATCCTTAAGTCCAAGGAAAACATCTTCTAGCATTTTTTTTTGTGGTCTCTTCACAAAAAATGCCATTTATGCATTTATAGTGGAGGCAGGAGGGCGAAGGTTTTAGTAGAGGGTTTCAATCGAAACACATAAACATATCAACTGCACTAGTGTGCTTAATAACCTGATGCACTAGTGCACCAAAATAGTAAAAGCTCCGACAAACTAGTGAACCTAATTAGGATACACACCGAAGTCAAACTAGTTCGATGCCATTTCAAAAAAATATATAATTTTTATTTCTCGGCAAAACTTGATGGTGCGTGTTAAGGAAAAAGAAGCACCAATGCATGATAGAGTGAAACACATAGTTTAAAAGACATAAAAACATAAATTCTAATTATTTAAAAAAAAAAGGTGCTCCAGATCTACCTAGCGGCAACAATGCGCTAACATCAACGACACACCGGTGTGCCTAATGAAACAAAGCATTGGTGTCAAAATAACTCGATACAATTTGTAAAAAATATGTTTATTTGATTTTCCCAACAAAATTGTTCAATGCGTGGGAATGATACGAACGTACTAGTGCATTTAACAATATAATGCATATCTTTATGTCAAAAAAATTCTGCCCTCAACTGGATTTGTTTTCTTTCCAATAGAGAACCCAGTGCATTATAAATTCTAAGATGCACATGTGCGCTACGTAATATAATCCACCAGATTAAAAAAAAAAAAAAAAACATAATCTCTTTTTAGTTTGTAAAAATAGAAATACATAACGGTGCTCTCTATAATGAGAAATGCACTAGTGCACCTCATATACAATGCGCCCCAGTGCGACACTAACTCGGGCTCACCCAAAATATGGTAAAATAAAAAATCACGACACAAAAAAACTCATTTGACTCATATTTCAGTGTTGCAAACTATCAAGGCCCACCTATGCATCAGTGCCATACTTTATACCTGACAACCTCCACACACAGTGCTCCTTAGTTTTCAGTTTCTCTAGTGGTTTGGTTCATTGGTGGAGTTGGAAATTTTCCCATGGTGCATTTTAGTAAACTCAACGCACCGCCTTGAAACCAATAAACATTTTTTTAAATCTGGTTCTCTCTAAATATATAGACGCACCAACAATGATGCGTGTGTATATATAAATATTTTCATATATAAAACATAAAATTTAGGTCCACGGTGCGTTTTTGTGAACTAAACACACTTCCATTGAAACCATAAAACTATTTTTTTAACAAAGTGACGCTCTTTAAATATATTGATGCACCAGAGCCAGTGCATTGATATATATGAAGAGCACCATATAGTGAACACATTTTTTTTTCTTATTTTTCAAGAATTTCGGTGCTCTGTATATACACCCGCACACCGTGATTGGTTCGTGTGTGTGTGTGTGTGTGTGTATCGTTTGTGTGTGTATTCAACGCACCAACAAAATAATAAACGCAGTGTTCGAAGATATCGGTGCTCTATATATCCCGACGCACTGTGGCGGTGCGTATGGTTATATACAACACATCAACACTATACAAATACAAAAAAATATATATTAATGTTAGAGCATTGAGAGCAATGCACTTATTTTAGAGCATCACAAGCAATATGTGTCTATTTGCAAAGCATACTTAGTTGTGTGATTATGTTTTAAAAGCAATGAACTAGGTGCATTATTGTTTTTTCGGAAAATCGTTTATGCTTGCGAATTGTTTTGAGAAAAAAAATTATTTTATGGTTTTGATAAATAAAATTGTACTTTAATAATAAAAAAATTATGCTTTATGTATGTATATATGTGTTTGTGTCTATGTTTCTAAGGAAACTTATATGTGAATCAGAGATGAGAGTGGTGAGAGCATCAACAGGACCAACACCAATGCCTCGACTCGTACAATGTTCTACGAGAGTGGGAGGCCCAAGAGAGAGAGGGATTTGTACCCTTTCCCTATTACACCACAGACACATGTCTTATTATGGACTTTTGGCCTCCTCAAGTTTTATGAGTAGGATACATCGCTAAGGGGGCACTCACGACTACTGAGGTTGTTGATCCATCATTGGGATCAACATCGATAGAATTCAGGGTGGGTCCTAATTTGTGGTTCCATCCCATAGAGGAGGACATTTATTTCATTATCGAGCAATCCAATAGAGGGAAGGATTTTCCCCATTTCCTCGATGTCCTACCTGGCATTGCAAAAACCAGTTAGTTAGTATATGTTCATAGATATATTAGTGAGGATTACTCTACCCCTGATGACTTCTAGGTAGCTGGTGTCCAGCTACGTATAGTTTCTTTTGGTGCATAAGAGGTTTGGCGCCTCTTGATTTTGGTCATGATAATGGCCCACTACACTACTGACGGGAAACACATTAGTTGCATATTATTATATTATGTTGATTCTTTAGTGCATATTCCTTGATGCATTAGGAAGTCTATCATTTTTTGTGATAGTTTTGTTTTGCTCTGGATCGTTGTCGCACCATGTTTGATGGGATGACAAGCTTACCGTTTGATTCTGATTTGTTTTGTTTATTTTTGAGATTTTTTTGGTCACTCAACTGTCATTCAACTGCCACCCTCTAAGGCCGATGATCCAGGTGCAGATGCACATGTGGGGGAGAATGTTTCCCAAGAGGAACTAGGAAGAGTCCCATGTAGGATCACTATAGGGACACTAGAGTTGCTTGCTAGTGAAGACAATCATACCATGGATCTTGTGTCATACTCATACACAAGTATGGATTGGAGAGAATGTCCAACATCCTATTTACCCAAAATGAATTACTGGATGAAAAAGGTAATATTAGCATCATGTTTTGATTAATCTAGTCGCATTTTATTGTCAAATTTAATGCACATGTATTTTATTATAACAATTTCTTTGAATTATTTAATTAAATTGTCTAATTATTGTTATGTACTATTTTACAAATATTGACACCTATGTTGGGGAGGTTCCTCCCCAACAAAATGAGGACATGGTTGAGGCTGGGGAGGTTCCTCACAAAGACCGAGCTTGTGACATGGGACAAATAGTAGATTCTGATAGGATGTGGCAGATAGATTATCTGGATTATTGGTTCGACAGGGAGTGCACCCTGTTCAGGTCAACTGGGTCCTATGGGAACCAAACCTCTCAGAGATATGGAGGACCCTCCCATGTGATATGACATAATTGATGCGTCATATTATCGATGTGTCCATCCTACTAGAGAGGCGGAGGCCTACTCAGAGCTCTTCATATTCCTCTTATGAGGATGGTGGTAATCCACCTCCTCCTTATCCACCACCTTCTCCTAATACTGGTGGATTTGACCTACCACCACCACCTCCTCATCCTAGTGGAGTCGACCGACCATAATCTCCTCCTCCACTAGTCAACCTACCACCCTCTCCTCCTCACCAAGATGACCCACCACCATATCCTACTCCACAGGTTGATCGACCACCCTCTCCTTCTCACCAAGCTAACCCAACACCATCTCATCCATAGGTCAATCAACCACCCTCTCCTCCACACTGAGTAGACCGACCACCATCTCCTTCTCACCAAGTCAACCCACCACCACCTCCTACATCATTGAACAATGTTATAGATACGATAGTTGCATCATGCCATATATATATCCTCATGGAGAGTATATCAGTTGCTTCATTCTACATTTTTATCTAGCGGAGGTACTAATGCCTTTGGCTCTACTGGTGGAGGTACCAATGCCTCTAGCTCTGGTGGTGGACCAGCTAGCTCATAGCAGTTACTGAGATGTGACTTTTATATTTGACTTTAGATGTATATTTGACATATATTATGATTTTGATATTATTGTTCATATATATTATGTTTGTTTCATATTGCGTTGATGTTGATGTATATCATGGTGATATTTTTCATGTATATTTATGTCTTTTCATGTTATGTTGATGTTGTTTGGTTTATAAAATTTATTGTATGTCAATGATCTAAATTAGCGATGCAATATAATGTTTGATTGTAGTTAAGATCACTTAATGTCATTTTTTTGCAGTAATTATTTATTGTCATTATATGTTAATCAATTTAACTATCAAACAATTTGTTTTAGAAATGCATTTTTTATTTGATTTATTTATATGACTAATTGGTTAAGGTATGATTTTACTATGTTAATAGTTTATTTCGACAAAATTAATATTGTTATTTAAAATAGTTAAATGAAATTTATATACTAGATTAATTTTATTTAAAAATAAAGAGTATGATCATAAGTGTGAATTAACAACATCTTCGACATATAAGAAATAATAGTAATTCGAAAAACCACATATTTATTGATTTACATATATATTTTGAGGTACCTAATCATAAAATGTATAAATTATATGTTTATGTTAATGTGTTTGAGTACTTCCTAACTGATATATATATATATTGGTACAAATATAAACGATGAGGAATAGTAATAATTAAAACATCTAGTAGTACTAAAATTTATATAAATTTTAAATCATAAGTTATTATGGGTTCATGAATTAAATGTATGTATTTTTTAAGGTTTATTAAGTGTGAATTTAATGTTCATTCAAAAGATTATGTGGAACAATAGGAACAAATTTGTTTAAAAAGATTTCAATGTTTTTGTGTGTCATTATTTACTTTGTCTTTCTCTAAAAAAATGTTCTCTTTATATAAAAAAACATATGGGTTGAAGAATCTATAATGTTGCTGATGTCATGGTAAAGTTACAAATAATATGAGTTATCATTAGATGCTATTATTCTAATTCTACTCTTATATTAAAAATTAATGAAGAGTTGAACTATTAAAGGTTACACTACAACATGAGCATTCCATTATTATCTTAACAATTAAATTTCAATTAATACTCTTGAATTGTTAGCATAACATTAAAATTAAAACATTTAAATATATTTCAATAAATATAATAACATTTTGTCCATCTTTAAAAATTTAAATTTTTAAATATATTTAAGCATTTTGTTAACTTTACCCTATCAGTACTATGTCAAGTATTAGTGTGCAAGATCTTGTTACTACGAGTGTAACATTTATTTATTTTTAGATGGATGATGAATATTGAAATAGTTACAGGAAAAACATTAACAACCTTAATGTGTAATGCCACAAGAAAGTACATAAATAAATAAAAAGAAGAACAATAATATTTATTTTTAAAATAATATATTTGTAGTATACATGTATTTACATTTTCATCACTTATGAATATGTATAATTTATTGCATCCTTTCGTTGAAAAAAGGCAGTTGAATTTGGTATAGTTTATGCAATACCACATAAAATGGTAGATAACATATAACATATGAACTATGGATGAGAAAAATATGTTCCTTTAAATTCAAATTTGCCACATATACCTCTACATGGACTTGAATTTTAAATGAATACCACTTATGTGTTGTAGAAACATATAATATGTAAATATCATTTTGTTATAAAACATTATATGTAACTCATACTCTTTATTATTCACGGTAAAAATATGTTGCTCTACATTCAATATACAATACATGCATTCAATATACAATCTACTTCCATTACACAATAAAAAACCATCAATCATAATTTTACATCCAATACATAAAATAAATGTGTGAACACCTAAGATTGGATCCAACCATAAATAAATGATAGTTAACTTTTCAAAGAAGACAGGTTGGTCAATTTAGGATGAAACATGGTTGATTTGGCTTCCAAATTTTCAAATAATGAGCATATGGAAATGTTCCTATGTTTATTTTCTATTTCACCTATTTGATCATTGACCACAGTGGGGGGTATTAGACCGCCAACTTTGGGTAGTCGATCATTAATAGGATGGCTACTGGATGATGGCATGTTAGGGTTGGCAGGGTAAAGTGGCCTTCTATTTTCATCTACCATCTTCCTACAATATGTTGCTCCATATAAGACCTTGCGAAATTTTAAGAGTGGTGGAATATCATGTGCATCTGAACTTGATTCAGAATCAGGATCGTGCAAAAGTCAATGCACAATTATTCAAATGCAAATGAAAAGACAACATAAATTCAAATAAACAATCAAAATATAAATAAATATGGACTTACTAGTAACATAAACGGAGAGCTTGAACTTGGAATGAGATGGAATTAGAAGAATCAACCATTTGATTTATTGCTCTTTTTCTCTTAGTCGAGTCAAAAATATAATTAATACATGTCTTAATTTTTAAAAACAAATGGGAAACAAGCAACATCATGTTTTTTTATGATTTTATTCCAAACTATATACATCGGTGCTCATTAGGATAATACACGCACTAGTGCATATTGGTAGCGTATATGCATCGATTATATTTTAATATAAAAACACAATAGTGAATATATAATACATCAACACCGGTGCATTTAAATATAAAAACGCATTGGTGCATTTATATAATATATGAGGCACCATTGTGGTTGTGAATGTTAACTGTATCAATGATGGTACAATATAACGTAAACACGGGTATGTTTGGATTAAAATATATGCACCAATGGTTTTTAAATGTTGGAATGCACGGGGGCATAAGTAAAATAAATGGACTAGTGCTATCACAATGCAATATATCAACCGGTATGTTGGCATTAAAATTTACGCAATGGTGCATTGACAATGAATGCAAGCACTAATGTGTGTATATGCAACACACCAGCACTGTTATAATATTATATTAGCATCGGTGTGTCTTCTTTAAAATATACACAGTGGTGTATTTATGTTGACGGTACGCACCCGTAAATACAATCTGCTACAACCTCCAGCTGCCCATATTTTTTAGTTATAGTGAATATCCATTATAACATCTACAAAAACCTATACTACCAAAAATGGAGGTTGTGGTAGAAGTTTTTTTAACATTTTTTGTCAATCTTATAACACTAAAAACATTTGCTATAACCTCTGCTACAAGGTGTTTTCCTTGTAGTGCTTCCATTATGGAAAACTATTTTTCCAAGGCAAAACTCTCTCTTACTCTCCCTTATACCTCTTCAAACATAACTCTCTCTTTCCATTTGAATTTCCCCCTTCTTGCATGAGTGAAGGATGGCAAGATGAGTCCTAATCCAACTCTTCACAATTCCCATAATGTAGGGGGAATAAGTTGTTATTTTATAGGAGGTGCTTGCCTAGATCTAGAATTGGTTATATCCACTTCTATTGCTTCCCATTAAACTATAGTCTAGGTTCAATTTTAACATTATGAAAGGTGAAGATTAATGTAATGTAAAGGTGGGAAATATAGGTAGTTAGGCATATCAACATTCCCTTAAACAACCTTAACCTTCCCCTCTTGTGGTATCATAACTCTTTTAGGTGCCCATGCTCAATCGATTTTGGTTTGTTTATTAACTGCAAAACAACAATATTTACAACTATTCAAAATCACCAAGGTATGTCTACATTAGGGTCTGATAAGGCACAATTTTAAAAAAAATTCTATCCAAAGCATTTAAGAATATGCAAGATCAAGTTTAGACCATTCCAAAGGGTTGAAAATAGGACATTACATCCCCTCCCCATTATAATAATGCCATCGTTATTGTTTTTTTTATTGCAACAATGTTTATGACTAAAATAGGAATGGATATGCCTCTCTCATCACATCCTCCATGTTATGCAAAAAAATCCAAAAAATAACATAAAACAAGTGCAGATAGTATTCCAATGCCTTAAGAATGCATTAAAAAGATGAATAACCAACCTCTTCAATGGGGAAACCTCCTTTAAATTATATTTCAGATACAAGACAAGATGATATGAGATTATTCCAAACTGGATCTCCTTGGCGTGTGTGTGTGTATGTGTGTATAAGATAAAGGATACCATTACCTTTCTAGAGCCTACATAATTAGGGTCCTATCCGACCAGTAAACATAATACTAATATGATATATAAATGTAGTGTCACAATATATAGGGATTAACTTGCCCCTCCCCTTCAAAACAAGTGTTTTCCTCAACACTTGATTAACTCTAGATGTTTCTACATGAAGAAATAATCTTCCCATGTTGCCTATTTTAGTGGCAAGTTCTTCCACTTGATGAGGTACTAAGTAATTGCTCGATTTCGTAGTTTCTTGATCCTTCTCTCAATGATTGTTTTAGGTTCTAGCATTAATTTCCCTTCTTCATCAATATCTGATAAAATATTTTAGACTGGGATCTTGTCACCAACTACCTTTTCTAAGAAAAAACATGGAAGACTCGATGTACACGTGAAGTGGGAAGTAACTCCAATTTACAAGGCATACTTCCAATCCTTTGCAACACCTTATAGGGGCCATAGTACTTCAGTGCTAATTTGTTATCCTTCTTTTGCTCCTTAAGGGACATTTGTTTATATGGTTGTAGCCTAAAAAATACCCAATCTATTGAAATCAAGGAAGAGAAAAGATGGGAAATCAATTGGACACAGGTGGATTTATATACCAAGTTTAGTGGCTTGAGTGACTTATGAAGTCACTCTCATTATGAACTACGTTCTTCCTGGGTGGGAACAAACAAATGGAAGTGGGAACAAGGGAAATTATCAATCATTTTCCTTACTGAGGTGGGAATTGCATTTAAACAACCAATATTTGATACTTTTATCTATCACTTGTTAGTAGGGATATGAGAGCAGGTGATGAGTCTTTAATGAGTGAATTGAATCTAGTTGTCTGTCTTTCTTCAAATTCCATTTCACTACAATGTTGATATGCTTGTTGTTTCATCATATTTTGTGCCATAGCGAAGTTATCGTTCAATAACTGGAAAGCTTCTTGTAGGTGCTCTATGTAATCCTCCATTGCTTGAACCTTATGTTTCTCTTTCAAGGATGATGCGATAGAAGGAGGATAATATCCATAAAGTGCCATAATTAGTGACATTTTTTATGAAGTATGGAAATATGTGTTGTAACACCATTCTACTAAGGGAAACCACATGGTCCATTGTGTTTTTTTATTAGATGCAAAGCAATGAAGATACCCTTCTAAGCATTTATTCACAATTTTACTAGTTTTCCCATTAGACTGAGGATGGTAAGAGGAGCTATGAGCCAACTGAGTGCCGAAACAAAAACAAAAAATGTCCTTCCAAAAATTACTAGTGAAAATTGGATCTCTATCACTTACAATAATCTTGGGTGTTCCATGTAGCTTCTGAATTGTTGTCATGAATTCCACATCTACTGTACTTTCCTTAAAATGGTGAGAAAGATAAGAAATGGGCATACTTTGTGAGTCGATCCACCACTACCATGATGAAGATGTTTCTTTCTAACTTTGGTAGACCTATGTTAAAGTCCATTGAGACCTTTCTCCCAACATTGACTTGGTATATCTAATGGATATAAATGACCTATTGTCTTGATTTTCTCTACTTTGTTTTGTTGACAAACCAAAAAAAATTCCACAAACTTTTGGATATCAGTTTTGATGCCTTCCCAAAATAAATCCTTCTTGATCTTGTGGTACGTTTTTAATAACCCTAAATTTCCTCCTATAGGATAAGTGTGCAATTCCAAAAGGATATTTTGTTTGAGTTGATGATTTTTACATAAATATAGGCAATCTTGGTACCATGGTGAATCTTTCTTCCACAAAACATTATCTAGTGAATTGGGGTCCTCTTGTAGTTGTTGAATAACCTTGCATGCCTTTTGATCTTGTTTCCATTATGTCCTTAATTCTTTTACCCAATCAGATTGCATAATGGAAATAACACAAAGTAATCCCTCATTTCCATCTTCTTATCTTGAAAGTGCATCTTCCACCACATTTTGTTTTCATTTTTTTGTAGATAATTTCAAAGTCATAACCTAACATCTTCGTAACCCATTTTTGTTGCTCTTCTAATGATAATCGTTGTTCCAAGAAGTACTTAATATTTTCATGAACTATTCTTACCTTGAAGTGTCTTCCTATTATGTAAGGGCACCATTTCTTAACTGCATGTAGTATGACCAACATTTCCTTTTAATAAATTGGTTTGAGTGAGACTTTTCCTTTAAGTTTACAACTTTCAAAGGAAAAGGGCCTTCCTTCTTGCATTAAAACTGCACCAATTTCATTCCTGAGGCACCACATTACACAATAAAGGTATTTTTGAAATCAGTCGTGGCTAATACATGAGTTGTACACATAACCACTTTAATATTTTCAAAAGATTTGGTTGCTTCTTGAGTCCAAAGAATGCGTCTTTTTTCAATAACCTTGTTAGAGGTGCTGCTATTTGATCATAATTCTTGAAAAACTTGTGGTAGTAACCTATCATTCCTAAGAATCCTCTAATATTATTCAATGTATTAGGAATTGGCCATTCCATGATAGCCTTAATTTTGTTAAGATCCACTTTGATGCTTTCATGAGATACAATATGACCCAGGTATTCCACTTCCTGAACCCAAAGGCACACTTAGAAGGCTTGGCATATAATTGGTGCTCCTCCAATAGATTTAAAACCATGTCAACATGTTTTACATGCTCTTCCCAATATCTTTTATAGATAAGTATATCATCAAAAAATACTAACACAATTTTTTTGAGGAACAATTTAAATATAGAATTCATCAAGCTTTGAAATGTGGAAGGTGCACTAGTAAGGATAAATGGCATCACCAATGGGAATATGAAATATATCTTTAATGGTCATATTATTGAGATCTCTATAATATGGACACATATGCCATGAACCTTCCTTTTTGTGAACCATCACCACTGATGCACATAAAGTACTTTGGGTAGGTCGAATGATGCCTGCATCTAACATTTCTTGCACCAATTTTTCAACCTCACCTTTTTGTGCATAAGGGTACTTGTAGGGTCTGATATTGTTTGGTGGTACACTTCTTGGTTGCAAGTGAATAACATGGTCATGATCATAAAATGGTGGAATACATTTAGGAGTCTCTTCCAATACCTTGGAATGATTGTCAATAACTTATTGGAGATTCACTAGAATAGAGGGTATAGATGCTTGAACATGTAAGCACAATGGTACAATTACTCCATGATGTCCCTTTTTCAATAATTTCATCATGTTGTTAGATCTTATCACTTTAGAGGGTTTCCCTGGAATATCTCTGAGTTCAATTCCTTTCCTTTTGAAGAGAATCACACGAAGAATTCTTGAAAATTAAGAGCCATTATTCCCAATGATTGTAGCCATTGGACCCATAGTACAACATTAGCACCACCCATTTGGATTGAAATCATTGGGATATCCAATGAATACTCACCCATAGTAAGCTTAATACTATGGAACTTCCTTGAACAATCTATGGTACCTCCACCTGCAATCATTACTTGATATTCTGGTGTGAGATATATAAAGAAGTTGAAAAGTTTGACTAGTCTAAAATAAATGAAGTTGTGGGTACTACCAGAATCAATCAACACTATTACCTTTCTCTTTTTGATATATGATTCTATCATGAGAGTTTTAGGAGTGATAATTCCATCCAATTCATGATAAGATATGGTTGGAGTAGTATCTTCTATATCTACCTCTTGAGGTTGTCCCATATTTGGATCATCTTCCTTTTTACAGTCTATGTAGAATAATTTCTTCTCACTACAATTATTCCCCTTACTATACTTGTTGTCACAATTGAAACCTAGACCCTTTTCTCTTACTTCCTCCACTTGTTTAGGTGTAAATCTTGTAGGCTTAAGCTAAGTGAAATTGGGAGGGGAAACATTTCCCTCTCAATAGTTGTTAGTGGCAGTTCTTCTAGTCGCCATATTTCTATTATCATGCCCTCCTTCTAGTGCCATATTTTTACTTTCAATTTTTCTTTCCAAACTAAAAGCATTCTCCAATGATTTGGGTTCAAATATATGTACCTCATGTTGAATATTATCCTTTAAAGTTCCCATAAAGAGATCCATCAAATTTTCTTCTGGAATATTCTTCACTCTAAGACTTAACTTCTAAAACTGCTTGATGTGTTCTGTAACTGGACCTTTTTGCTTGATATTTATCAATTGGGTAAAGAATGTGATGCTCTTAATATCTCCTAAATGTGCAATTAATTCATCCATAAATATAGACCAAGAGACAATAGAGTCCTTTTTACAGTCACAAAGTCTATGGTACCATACAAATTGATCACGCTCTAAATACAAAGATGCAATCATTACCTTTTGTAAAGTTGGCACTTGGTGTAGGTCAAAGAAATGCACCATTTGGAATATCCATGTTATTGGATCATTGCCATCAAACTTTATCGTATCATCCTTTGTAATCCATCGATTCATTTTCCCCAAGTTGAACCTATGATGATGTGGATTATGGAGTAATGAATGATCAAGTGTTGAAGAATCGAAGCTCTTATTCTCCAGTTGTTTTTCAACTTTCTCAATCTATGACTGAAACAAGTCTTTATTTTCCTCCTTATCCTCTTTTTAAGTATATGAATTAGGAATAAAGCTATGTATTATCTCATTCAAGATTTCCTTCACCTCTTGAATATCCTCTTGACTAGCCATCTCATAAGATATTACCACTCCCAAAATGTATCCTAAATAAGAAATGAATTAAAAATTAAGTAAAAGTTAATTAACACCACTAATCAAGTATTTAGTCAAACCCCTATTTCCTCTGAATTTTTTTCCGGTTTCAAAAGAAACAATGTGGATTTTGGCACATGATACCATGTGGGGTTAATTCAAAATTTTTGAAACTAGGTATCAATGGAAAAATCCCTCCAATTTCATAATTTTCAATTTGCCCCAAAATATTCGGTTTACCCAGACCCAAAATATGTTCTGAAACCAAATCTGCGTCTGTATTGAATCTACCCTGCTTGAACAAAATCTATGCACCTGTCAACATACTCGGTGTATGATCAAACCAAACCGGATCATGTTGAAACCCTGTGAAGAAAACTGATGCTATCGTGATCGATTGGTAAGAGTATGTTTTTTCCAATTTTTTGTTCCCTAGGTTGTATATTTTCAAAGATGTTTTTTTTCAAAGCTGATTGTAAGTAAAGAGGAACATCTATTGCTTACAAAATATGCATTGCAGAGGAACCCTCTATTGCTTAAAAAAATTACATATTTTTTTTATATCTTACCCTGAACAAAATATTCAAACTCATGTCTTGTCTTAGATGTAACCCTACTCGAACCGTCAACGCACCAGCTCTTTGATCAAACCAAATCGTACCGCGTTGATATCATCTGAGCAAAATCGATTGTGTGGTGATATGACTAGTAAGTATTTTTGTTTTTCAGTTTTTTTGTGCTTAAAATTTTTACATTCTTACCCTGCTTGAACAAAATATATGAACCCATCAACAAGTCTATGATCAAACCAAAATTGATTGCATTGAAATTTGATGAAAAAATTGATGGTTTAGTGACCGACTAACAATAAATTTTTTTACTTTGTCTGTTGATCGACTGGTGTAGTGATGGATTTCTTATCGACCAATGGATTAAACCCATCATCTCTCTGATCAAACCAAATCGGACCACACTGAAATACTCTGAGCAAAATCGATGGTGTAGTGATACAACTGGTAAGAAATTTTTATTTTTTTTTCATTGAAATTTGATGAAAAAATTGATGGTTTAGTGACCGACTAACAATAATTTTTTTTACTTTGTCTGTTGATCGATTGGTGTAGTGATGGATTTCTTATCGACCAATGGATTAAACCCATCATCTCTCTGATCAAACCAAATCGGACCGCACTGAAATACTTTGAGCAAAATCGATGGTGTAGTGATACGACTGGTAAGATTTTTTATTTTTTTTTTGTGCTTAAAAAAATTTACATTCTTACCCTACAATTTTTGTATTTAAGCAGTCTAAAAAATTATTTATCAGATACTGTATATGTAGAGTAATTAAATTCACCCTTTATTATTTGATGCAGATATCTATTTGGACCATCTGGATGCGAATCTAAAATCTTGGTTGGAAGTGGAAAATAAATCGAAGGTTTTTAACAAATGTTAGAATTTATGTAGTATTAATATTATGCCTTTATAAATACTCTGTTTTTACACTCTTGCTTTCCAATTAAGAGATCATGTGTAAACTGTGTAGGCCATTTTGGCTTCCTGTCGTGATTGCAGAATTTTACTTCTTATAAATTTGATCATGTTCAATACAGACCCTTATCCGTTGCCACATAAAGAACAAAAGTCATTGCCTCCAGAGCTTGTGGAAGAAGCTTTTCGAATACTTGTTGAATAGGATGCTGAACGAGAAAAGAGACGAAAAATGAAGCAACAATTGTCTATACAACGACAAAAGTCACGGAAATTATATAGACTTGCAAAAACTGATTGTTGGAGTGACGATGATGTATCCAATGGTAATGAAAGTGGCAAGCTTACGTTGCAACATCCTTCAATTTTTGAAATAAAATCACAATTATCTTCAAGTGGTCTAGATGAAATCATAAAAAGCATTCCACTGCAGTCATCAAGCGAGGATTTTATATGGGATCTTGTTTAGATGTGACTCCCCTATTGACTCAAAATGGTTGTTTTGTGAATATTGGTAGAAAGAAATTCATTCAAATGGATGGGTTATTGGTGTGCAACACAAATCCATTTGATTTTACCATAAAGGCAGACATGTATGTCTGTATTTATTATGAAAAATTGCCTGGAATGTCTGAAGATGAGTCATTGAAAATTCCATATCCTGTAGAAGTGTTGGATTGTCTAGTAAGTGTTTCAATTGGTGGAACATTTTGTTGGGTAAGAATATTTGAAAATCATGTAGATTTTTTTGGTAGAGGCCACTATATTCCTGAAGGTGTGAATTTGCATCCACATGAGGTGTTTTACACAAAACAAGCTTTGTTGATACCAACTGAAATAATTGATGGTGAGTGTACATGTGTATCTTTTAATATATATTCTTCAACTCATATATGAAAAATTTATTTATGGTATCTAATCTTATATTATGTTGTGTTGTAGGCATTGTTGATGTTTTCTTTACTGTGAGCTCTATTAAAAGGTGGGGCACTAGTAGTCAAAAAGGAGAATCTTTCTTTTGTTGGTTTATTGCTATGAATGATGATAAGCACACCAGTTTTTGTTAGTATATATCATCATTCACTTATGTACTTTGCATGCATTGCATGCACCTGCATGTTTCCCAGTCACCAGTATGATGCCTCTAGCACCTAGTCCCTAGTATGCCAGCACCCAGGAGCTTCTTTCCCTAGAGTTTTATCCCTCTTGGTCATGAAGGTGCTCACATCTCACCTACCACCTGAGAGAGGCGCACTCCTTCACCTACCACTTCAGTTACACTCAGCTAGCTCAGTGACTCACTCCTGACTGACCGTTGCACTTTGTTGGACCTC
This sequence comes from Larix kaempferi, assembly GCA_027924585.1. Lineage (NCBI taxonomy): Eukaryota > Viridiplantae > Streptophyta > Pinopsida > Pinales > Pinaceae > Larix > Larix kaempferi. The sequence goes on along the minus strand of BSBM01000125.1, from coordinate 14,894,303 downwards.
CAGTGTGACTAGATGACTTGTTTTGACTCCAGTTAACTCCCCATGCGCCCTCCACTGAGCCTCCTTCACTACATTCATGGAATTTACCATCAGTTACACTTATTACACTCATTTTGACTCAGTTTGACACCTGGATGACAGTTACTTGTGCATTGATGACCACCACTGATGATGATGAGGACTCCTAGTTGGAGTCAAGCTATTCCATTTAGTATATTCGAATGACCTTCTTGGCTAATTCGAATTGCTCACTCATTGGGACAGTATTGTATTGTATTTTCACTATTCTGGATTATAGAGCACTGATGCATCTCTCTTGCACAGTTTTTACTCCAAATTGTCTTACATCTTTGTGATTGACTTACTTGTTCAATAGATCTGTTGTGACTAATTTTACATGGTATCAGAGTTGAGGTCTAAGGTTCAATTCCCCTAATCTACGTTGGAGGGGGGGTGTTGGAGTATCGGTACCACCACATGGTATAACTGCCGCAACTCTAGGAATATAAAAATGTGGACTAACCGTCACTCTTTGTAATAGGACCTTGTGCTTGGTTTCAAATGTTCATCAACATCTGTAGGTTTTGGTGTAACGGAAAACCTTACAATTTTCAACTTCTTGCAACAAAAGGTGACAATGAATTTGTGACTGCTAGATTCGCTGCATCTACAGAATATGGAACACACAATGCATTGCCATCATATATCGGAGTATTGCAGCCCAATCGAGTACATTGTCACAATATTCATCTTCTTTCCTACAAAGTTTTCAATCACATAAGGGCTCGACACGTTATACGCAATGAATCTTATGTGGAAATTACTTGTTCAAATGAAAGTTTCATGGTTACTTTTGAACTAATTGCAATGCATTCTGTACCTCCCAGGATTGTAAAGAAGAATAATTTACTAGAGTTCAGCATAGAAGGCTATGAGAATATTAAGGAGTCAGTTTTCTATACATGGCCAACCTTTCCTGATAGATATCAGCCAACTTCAGGTTGAAGTGATCAGACTCAGCCTCTTGGTAAATGGAGAGTGGGACCAAAATTTAGATTTCTCTATTTGTATAACAGCCTACAACCTCGTGTACAAGTTTTCATGGGATTCACACTAATGGGACCATGTCCATCAGTGTTATGGATTAGGGATGAGGATTGGTGTACCCCATTTGGATTTGTAAACATTTTTCCTTTCATTAATAAATTTGTATACTGTTTAGTGTAATATGTATGGTGAATTATATTATTTAGTATATATGAATTATTTATTTCTTGCATTAAATTGTTTTTGGTATTTTACTGTTATGTTATAAATGGTTTTTCTTTTCCATGAAATTTTTCTTTATATATGAAATTTGAATGTTTGAATAGATAATATACATTTTGTAGCCTGTGGGATATTGAGAAGATGGTTCTTTACTGTCTTTTTTCTGCCCTAAAAGCTACTTATTTCAGTCTCACATAATCATCAAAACATGCCCTGTGAGGATCCACACTTACAAAAAACATAGAGTAGAACTTTTCAAAAACAAAAACCTTACAAAAGTGGAATTTTCTTCATGTTTGTGGGGAAAACTATCTAAAATTAACTCTGGACTAGTCTAAATAGTTTTTCTCCCTTCTTATTATTTAGTTCTAAATTTATGACAATTACATGAAGTGCAATTTATATGTACATGCACTCTAGTTCTATAGTAGCTTCTCCAGGATTAGATGTGTTGATCATTTTGGACTTTCATCCCGATGAAGAAGCTTGGGGTCTTTTGATAGACCAATTTACAGATTGTTGAAGAATGTGCTATATTTAGGCTTGAAATATAATAGGCTTATTTCTGAGGAAAAAATGAGTGGTGTTTTACCTTTTTATCCAAGGACTAAATTCAAATTATTTAATCTAACACAGAAATAAACACATTATTCATGTGCTAGTAAGAATGTTACATAGTCAAATTGAATGATATGAGTTCAACATGATGTGTATTAACAGTCACCACTACTCCACTATTAAATATTTTCAATTTTACCCTAAAAATTGCTATTGTGTAAAAATACTGAAAATCAACCCTGAAAATAGGGTTCAATTTTTGGCATGTTGGAGTGATTCAAATTGGAAAATGTGAGTTTTATTATTCTCTATTTTTTTACATTTTCATATTTTCATTTCATATTTGCAAATACCAGGGAATTTGGCTGAGTTATTTTCATTGACAACAATGGCTAAGTACTAAAAATATGGCTCAATGGCTTTGGGAAAATGACTGCCATTTCCTCACAGAGAGAGAGATAATTATTTGTAAGGAAACCATCCTGTATGTGGATGACTAATGCACCTGAATATAGTCTCAGTCTTGGAAAAAAATCTTTGGTCAAGAATATATTGGCCTGCCAAAACATCCACATAGCCTTTTTTCCACTTAAAACTGACCTAAATGGCCTTAGGAAAATGCCCGCTAGTTCTCACCAGTGATTGACTAATTATTCTGACAACATAAGTTTTCAGGTGGAGGATTTACACACTTTACCATTGACTCATTCTCAATAAAAGGTCTATGGCCAAGAAGATAATGGCCTGCCAAAACAACCAATCAACCTTTTTTACACCCTGCCATATTATGCTCCCGTTTGGAAAAAATGGCTAAGGACTGAAAATACGGATCAAGTGGCTTTGGGAAAATGACCGCCATTTCCTCATAGAGAGAGAGATAATTATTTGGAGGGCACCCTCCTGTAGGTGGATGACTAATGCAACTGAATATAGTCTAAGTCTTGGAAAAAATTCTCTCGTCAAGAATATATTGGCCTGCCAAAACATCTACTCAACCTTTTTTTCCACCTAAAACTGGCCTAAATGGCCTTAGAAAAATTCCCACCAGTTCTCACCAGTGAGGGATTAAATTATTCCAACAACATAAGATTTCATGTGGAGGATTTACACACTTGACCATTGACTCATTCTCGATAAAAGGTCTATGGCCAAGAAGATAATGGACTACCAAAACAACCAATCAACCTTTTTGCACCCTACCATATTATGCTCCCCTTTGGAAAATGGCTAAGTACTCAAAATATGGCTCAACTGGATATGGGAAAATGACCGCCATTTTCTCACAGAGAGAGAGAAAATTATTCCGAGGGAACCATCCTGTAGGTGGATGACTAATGCGCCTGAATAGAGTCTTAGTCTTGGAAAAAAGTATTTGGTCAAGAATATATTGGCTTGCCAAAACATCCACTCAACCTTTTTTGCACTTAAAACTGGCCTTAGGAAAATGCCCACCATTTCTCACTAGTGAGGGATTAAATTATTCTGACAGCATAAGCTTTCAAGTGGATGATTTATGCACTTGACCATCGAATCATTATAGATAAAAGGTCTATGTAAAAGAAAATAATGGCCTTCCAAAACAGCCAATCAACCTTTTTTGCACCCTGCCATATTATGCTCCCCTTTGGAAAAAATGGCTAAATACTGAAAATATGGCTTAAGTGGCTTTGAGAAAATGACCGCCATTTCCTCAGAGAGAGAGAGATAATTATTCTAAGGGCATCATCTTCTAGGTGGATGACTATTACACCTAAATATAGTCTCGGTCTTGGAAAAAAGTCTCCAGTGAAGAATATATTGGCCTGCCAAAACATCCACTCATCCTTTTTTGCACTTAAAACTGGACTAAATGGCCTTAGGAAAATGCCCACCAGTTCTCACCAGTGAGGGATTAAATTATTCTGACAACATAAGCTTTCAGGTGGAGGATTTACACACTTGAGTATTTACTCCTTCTCGATAAAAGGTCTATGTCCAAGAAGATAATGGCCTGCCAAAACATCCAATCAACCTCTTTTGCACCATTCCAGAAAATGCTCGCCATTGGAAAAAATGGAAAAGTACTCAAAATATGGCTCAACTGGCTATGGGAAAATGACCGCCATTTTCTCACAGAGAGAGAAAAAATTATTCTGAGGGAACCATCCTGTAGGTGGATGACTAATGCACCTGAATATAGTCTTAGTCTTGGAAAAAAGTCTCTATTCAAGAATATATTGTCCTGCCAAAACATCCGCTCAACCTTTTTTGCACTTACAACTGGCCTAAGTGGCCTTAGGAAAATGCCCACCAATTCTCACCAGTGAGGGATTAAATTATTCTGATAACATAAGCTTTCGGTTGGAGGATTTATACACTTGACCATTGACTCATTCTTGATAAAAGGTCTATGGACAAGAAGATAATGGCTTGCTAAAACAGCTAATCAACCTCTTTTGCATCCTGCCATATTATGCTCCCCTTTGGCAAAAATGGCTAAGTACTGAAAATATGGCTCAAGTGGCTTTGGAAAAATGACCACCATTTCCTCACCGAGAGAGAGATAATTATTTTGAGGGCACCATCCTGTAGGTGGATGACTATTGCACCTAAATATAGTCTTAGTATTGGAAAAAAGTCTTTGGTCAAGAATTATTGGCCTGCCAAAACATCCACTCAGCCTTTTTTGCACTTAAAACTGGCTTAAATGGCCTTGGGAAAATTCCCACCAGTTATCACCAGTGAGGGATTAAATTATTCTGGCAACATTAGCTTTCAGGTGCAGGATTTACACACTTGACCATTGACTCATTCTCAATAAAAGGTCTATGGCCAAGAAGATAATGGGCTACCAAAACAACTAATCAACATTTTTTGCACCCTTCCATATTATGCTCTCCTTTGGAAAACATGGCTAAGTAATGAAAATATGGCTCAAGTGGCTTTGGGAAAATGACCACCATTTCCTCATCGAGAGAGAGATATTTATTCTGAGGGCACCATCATGTAGGTGGATAACTATTGCATCTGAATATAGTCTCAGTCTTGGAAAAAAGTATCTAGTCAAAAATATATTGGCCTGCCAAAAAATCCACACATCGTTTTTTGCATTTAAAACTGGCCTAAATGGCCTTAGGAAAATGCCCACTAGTTCTCACCAGTGAGGGATTAAATTATTCTGATAACATTAGATTTCAGGTGGAGGATTTACACACTTGACCATTCAGTCATTCTCGATAAAAGGTCTATGGACAAGAAGATAATGGCCTTCCAAAACAACCAATCAAACTTTTTTGCACCCTGCCATATTATGCTCCCCTTTGGAAAAAATGGCTAAGTACTGAAAATATGGCTCAAGTGGCTTTGGGAAAATGACCTCCATTTCCTCACAGAGAAAGAGATAATTATTTGGAGGGCACCATCCTGTAGGTGGATGACTAATTCACCTAAATATAGTCTCAGTCTTGGAAAAAAGTATCTGGTAAATAATATATTGGCCTGCCAAAATATCCACTCATCCTTTTTTTCCACTTAAAACTGGCCTAAATGGCCTTAGGAAAATTACCACCAGTTCTCACCATTGAGGGATTAAATTATTCTAACAACATAAGCTTTTAGGTGGAGGATTTACACACTTGACCATTGACTCATAAAAGGTCTATGGCCAAGAAGATAATGGCCTTCCAAAACAACCAATCAACATTTTTTGCACCCTGCCATATTATGCTCCCCTTTGGCAAAAATGGCCAAGTACTCAAAATATGGCTCTACTAGCTATGGGAAAATGACTGCCATTTTCTCACAAAGAGAGAAAATGATTCTGAGGGCACCATCCTGTAGGTGGATGACTAATGCACCTAGATATAGTCTTAGTCTTGGAAAAAGTCTCCGGTCAAGAATATATTGGCCTGCCAAAACATCCACTCAGCCTTTTTTGCACTTAAAACTGGCCTACATGGCCTCAAGAAAATGCCCACCAGTTCTCACTTGTGAGGGATAAAAAAATTCAAATAGCATAAGCTTTCAGGTGGATGATTTATGCACTTGACCATCGACTTATTCATGATACAAATTCAATGTCCAAGCAGATAATGGCCTTCCAAAACAACCAATCAACCTAATTTGCACCATGCCAGAAAATGCTCCCCTTTGGCAAAAATGGCTAAGTACTGAAAAGTGATAGCTTATGTATACACTTTTTTATGTCAAAGTACAACCCATTTATAAAAAGTGATAGCTTATGTTTATGCACTTTTTTATGTCAAAGTACAACCAATTTATAAAATTCCCTCTGATGACAAGGCCTGAAAAAATCTTAAAAGTTGGATGTCAGCATAGGGAAAAGTGCATGCCGAAGTCATGAATTATGACCTGGAAATACACAAGCCCTACGTTTTGTTGCTGAAATACTCTATGAGGGCATAATTTGTGAGCCTAAAATACAATCTGCATGCATCACTTTTGCTTTGAACCTAAACAACCATGGTCGAACTTGAAACAAGGGCATCCTCTACCACGGGCGCAGTTGAAACGGGGGCATTCTCCTCTGCAACTGCAGTTGAAACACAGGCATCCACATATGAAAGGTTAACAATCAAAAAATTCCAGGAGTTTTCTGATGCATGGAGAGATGCAAAGATTTGGCCACTAGGTATGGAAACTATCCTCAGGAAAGCATGAGTTTTTGACTTTTTGTTTGAAATGTTCAATTATGTTGATGAGGAGATAGATGAGGTAATTTTGAAATATGATGCTGGAAATATGGAATTCAGAATTTTTGGGAAGCAGGTAAACCTCAACCCTGATTTGGTTGCTCGAGCTACAAATATTCCACACAGAGGGAGAGCGATTTTAAGCTCTTGGAAAACCCCCAAACAAGAGAAGAACCAGATGGCCAATAAAATTTGTGGGAGAGAAATATATTTTCCAAGGAATGGTTTAAGAATGCAAGATGTCCCTCTCGGAATATACAAAACATTGATTCAGATTGTCCTTAGGACGATTCTGAATCATCACAGGAAGGACATTACGGGTGAATGTATGTGAGTAGTGATACATTGGGTGGAAGATATACCTGTAAATATTCCTTATCTATTGTCTAAGAAAATACACTCTTCGTTGCAAGAGAGCCAATTAAGGAAGGTTAAATTTAGTTTCCCAGGCACACTTCAAAAAATTATTGATTTATGTCGACCCCATGCTACTGAAACAGAGATTGGTGATATCAACCAACATGAAAGTATATATTTTCCAAAACCACATGTTCATAAAACATACGTTAGGAAATATAGTAGTAGGGAACATAATGAGTAATTTCCAGTACAGTCTCCTTTGTAGAATGAGGAATTAGTACAATCTCTTGAGCACCATGGGGAATTACCAATACAACCTCTTGAACATAATGAGGAATTTCCAGTACAAACTCCTGAGCGCCATGACGAATTACAAGTATAGTCTCTTAATTTTGTCACAATTGATGTAGTTCGTGTTGCCACAAATTTGAAAGAGTTACATGGACATGTAGATGGAGGTCATTGAGAGGAGGTGACAGACAATGAAATGGAACAAACTACATCTGACTTTTCCATTCCTCAAGAATTTCTTGATAGAATTCCTCCTAAACAGTTGGCAATTGAGTATGATTGTTTTTTCAAATTTGATTCAAGGGCTTCCACTATGCATTTAGACATTCCATCATATAAGTTTGATAGTAGATATGTGTTCATCCTATATGATAAAATGGATCATTTCAAGGAACAAGCTTCCTATATATGCAATTGGGAAAAAGAGGGCATGATAAAAGATAATAATATTATAGAATGCCTCAAACAGATAGCAATGTTGCAAAAGATAGTTGTGGATAATTAATTCAAAGTGAACAAAATTATAAAAGGGAGAGAAGAAATGGTTGAACTATTATCCAAAGAAGTAGACAAAATCACTAATGAAGCTGAAAATGAAATTGAGTCTGTGAGGGTTGTGTATAAGGAGGCTTTGGAAAAAGCTAATGTTGAGGTGAGTGAACTTAAAGAAGAGTTGAAAAAAATACCACTTGTTTTCAATGTACCACCAATAAGGACATAAATGGGTCCTTTACAGGTATTGGAGAATAAAATTAAATAAAATGAACACTTAATACAAGAATATCAGTTGAAAATGAAAGAGTGGGAGGGAAGCCTTGAACAAAAAGTTGGAGAATTAGAATCATTGATTTCCAGTTTGAGAAAAAACATTTCTAAGCAAGCTAATAAGCTGAGAGCCAAAAGGTTCGAAGGGATCTCTGAATCATTGGAACTTAAAAACCAAACGAGAGGAAAAAATTTTTACAGTGAAGAAGGTGGTGAGGGTGAAGATAAGGGTACCAAAGGAGACGAGGCTAAGGGTAGAAGGAAAAAAATACATACAGGTACAATGTCCTTAGAAGAGAGAGAGAAGTCCTTAGCAAATCAAGAGAAGATGCTACAAGAATGCTTCTCAACTAGCATTGCACTTGGTGATGTGTTTGGTTCATTACCATTATATAAAGAAATGAAAGAGAAGATGGTTGGAAAAGATGCAAAAATAAGAGAGTTGGAATCAAAACTCTTCGACGGCCGAAATTTCAGCATTTGGGATGTGATATGAAAATTCAAAAACTTAAATTCACAATTGCTGATTTGCAGAAGGAATTACAAGGTCCAGATGCTGCAATGATGGCAATTCCTGTTGTTCCCAACAAGACAAAGTTGAGGGAAAAAGAACATGGGAAGGAAATACAAAATCTAAAAGTTGAATTGACTGAAGTTACTGATCATTTGAAAAATAAGAGACAACAATTGAAAGTCAAGGAAAAACAGGAATAAACGAAGTATAAGAAAAATGTGGAAATGTTGAACAAACTGATGAAGGAAAAAAGTGTTTTGCTTGGAAATTTAAAAAACGTTACACAGAAAGTTAAAGAGTTTGAAAACAAATTACAAAACGCTACAGCTCCAGGAGAATTAGAGTTTTCTACAAAAGGAAAGCAAGACCATTCAGATGTGTCTTCTGCTCAAGAGGAGGGGTTGCAGCCATCTCAGAAACATGCTAGATATGCATAAATCAATGTATAAATGTATCTATCGACAGATAACGGAAAACCAATTTTTGTACGATGGTGTTTTGTATTTATTGACAGACAATTAAAAATGCATTTTTTTGTGATGGAGTCTTGTATTTATCGACAAATGATGAAAAATGAATTTTTGTATGATGGAGTTTTGTATTTATCGGTAGATAATGAAAAATTCTTTTTAGTTGTCTTACTTTTTCTGTCGCTGTACATTAGTGGGTGATAGAAAATAATATCCCATTGCTTATACACTGTAACGTACCCACGCATCTATCCAAGGCAAGGAAGGGTACATGATGGCAATCTCTGGGGATTTTCATAAAACTCAGCCCATTCATTAGATTCAAAGCCATAAATTAAATGTGTGCAGATGCAAATCAGTTAAACATGCACAGCGGAATAAAACATATTCATCCACACACTCTTCATATGCATTCAACATATCAATAACAGTCATTAATTTAAGCATTGCAGAAGTAGATACATAGACAAAAAACACTTATCTTCGTTGTACAATTGTCCCAAAACAACTAGCTATGTCGCTGCAACGTTCCACTCAGTCCTTCCAAAGGCCACCCCCGAGCTGGGCATGATTCTTACAAGGAAAAGGGGACAAAGCTCATTCACAGCCAATTAATCATTCCATTTGAGCCAAGCCAGTCCATAGCCAGTCCATGGCTGGGTTTATCAGGCTACATTTGAACCCTGAGTGCTTTCTCAAGCTCAAGCCAAAACAATGCATTTACCAACAGGATGGCCATGGGTTTTCCCAAATCGTTTCCATCCAAAAACCAATTGTGGTATGGGGAAAAAACAATCATAGGGAGGAAAACGAATTCTCTCCCAACTACTAAGCATTCAACAGCCAAATGGTCTCCATGGAACCCCCAATTCCATTCCCTTGCTTCCACACTAGTATATAACACAAAAACGCCCTTCTCCCAGCCGAGAATGAAGGAAAACACCTAAGTTCGATGGGGAAAAACGCCCAGCAAGCTCCTAACTCCTGAGAGAGCCCCCAACTTGTTGATGGATAATGGCTTGGGGAGCAATTCATGGTTCTTTTCTTGCCCAAGAAGTAAAATGCGCTTTCCCATGCAAGGTGGCTTACCCATACTCGAATTTGGACACCCATACCTCCCATTCCCCAAGGCATTAACTACCTCAACCAACTCTTGGGAGAAATCAATGATTGGGTACAAAATTCAACATGGGTAGTTGAGGGTTTGATGGGTTCTCTCATTGACATTTGGCTTGACTTGATTCGCTCCAAGGGTTTGAATGTTTCCCTCCCAATTCCTTGTAAAATCATGCCCCCATCTCTTTGTTGCATTGCATAGCTAGTTGTGGGTATTTTATTAAAATTCATATTTACATAATATCCGCAATTCCACTGTGCATGGCTAGCACGTAAACCATATGCATCAATAAATCGATGGCGAGGCCTTGGCCTTGAGCTCCTCACCATGATTTCATAACAATATTACATCATTTACAATTTTAATTCCATGGGGTTAAGATGGGCACGTTACATACCCCTCCCCTTGGAATAACACTGTCCTCGGTGTTCCAATACTTAGGAATAAATACCCACTTTATACATTTTTCAAAATTCTCAAATGGTGACAGGTCTGTCCTGCATTTCATATCTTTACTTCGAACCTTTAGGATCAAGTCCTTTGGCTTCCACAAGCTGGTCCTGCTAGCTTTGATCTTCCAGCTCTGCAGGCGGGCATCGCTCCATAGCAATCCCTTCCTTGTTGTCCTTGGCCACTATTTGAGGAATATTTTCAACCAAATCAAATGCACAACTGGCTCTCGCTTTTCTCACTAGCAACACTTGGCTAGTACTAGCTGCACTCGATGGCTTTCAATTTCTCACCTGCGAGACTCATCATGGCAATTCCTATTAGGACAAGCATAACACAATATTAAAATTAGTCAATTATTTTTTCAATTGACTTGGAACATCCATGCTTTACTCATGAGACTTCCACACATTTCATGCTTTCCAACATACACATGAACTCATTCATGTTCATCCTGTCACGGGAAATTTACTATTTCAGCATTCACCATTCATTTCAAGCAATTAAACACAATCTATTTTCAGCCATGACATGCACTCAACAATATTTTGTTTTATGAATGCATCAATCGAAAGGAAAAAGAAGAGTAGGAGTTTCTCCCTCTTAGTCTTGTTCTATTATGGAGCTACACCATCGCTGTGGTTTCATGCTCCTTAGTATCTTTCACTTCACTGTGAATGCTAGTCTCTTTCACTTCACTGTGAATGCTTTGACTTTCCTTTCTTGGCTATGACACTTAGTGTCTAAGGTCTGTCTAAGGATTTTAAACTAGGAACCCTCATCCATAGTTTCCTACAAAACCTTTTCCTGCTATGACCCACTCATGTCCACTAGCACCGTCTTTCATTACTTCTCATATTGAGCTCTTTAGGATGGTCACATGTCCATCTAAATCCCTATGATGCCTTCCTGGTCCTTGTTTCCAACAATACCAACACTCAAACATTGAACCAATTCACATGTTTAGTTTATTTTCATAGGGCTTATCTCTAAACAAGAGTTTAGGAAATCATAACCAAATCATATACACATGTATATTTATAACCAAGAAGCTACAAGGTAACCAAATACTTATCTTTATTAGATGTCTTCACTTTATTCCATGAGATCCTTCTTTGCTTTGCAAGCCTTGGATTTCCCGTGGACACAATTATGAATGTTGGGCCAGCACATAGGCTACTCCACAATCATTCGAATAGGCAATGCCAGGCCAGTACGCCGACTGGGTTTATCAATTATTTCCTTTAGCAATATGCTAGGCTAGTGCTCCGACTGGTTTTATCAATTGTTTAAGGGGTGTTGGGCCAACGTACACGCTACTTTACCATATCAAGTAGTTAATGCCCAACTAGTCACTCTCTGGACTTATCAAGAACTTTATAGCATTCAACCAGCTACTCCCTGGATTTCTCAATAATCTATATTTCCCACTCACTTGCTCTCTAGATTTACCAGCAATTTATATCGCCCACTCATTTACTCTATGGATTTACCAGCAATTTATAGTCTTTCAGGGCCTTGCCTTCCTGCAATGACCAAGGTTTCCAACAAAGAAACAATAGTGTATCAGCTTAGCTGTTAGAAGACTTATACCTGAAATATTCATTATTCCAAACAAGACATAAATGAAAATGAATACTTATCTGCATTACGCGTTTCCCCTCTGGTCCACAGGGTCCTGCTTCGCGCCTTGGAATCACCTATGGACTTTGATGTAGTTAATGCTTAACCAGTACACCTCCCCATCGGCTGGATTTACCAAGCATTTGGTGGTGCCGAACTAGTCCCCCTACCTAGTTGGCCCTCTCCAGTGCCAATCCAGCACATTCGTCTGGGTCATCGACCAATGGAAGGAAACTGCGCCACCTGACCATTATAGGTCAAGGCTCTACTATGGAGCCATAGGCTTCTTAGGGTTTTCAGTCAGTCTTGGCGCCCGCCGTCCTATTGCTGACCTAATAGGCATCTCAGGGTTTTCAGTCAGTCTTGGTGCCTGCCCTCCTACTGCTGACCCAATAGGCATCTCAAGGTTTTCAGTCAGTCTTGGCGCCCGCCCTCCTACTGCTGACCCAATAGGCATCTCAGGGTTTTCAGTCAGTCTTGGCGCCCTCCCTCCTACTGCTGACCCAATAGAGATTTTATGCCTTCACCAATGTCACCACACCTTCTTTCACCATAACCCTTCACACACATCAACTCTTCATTCATACAAGGAAGCCACTCCTTCTCTTGTGCAAATCGATGATTCCTTTTAGGAACTTTATAGGTGACTTTCTTGACTGCAGGTTAACATGGCCCCACTCACATAAGGATGATACCCCTTTTCATTACACAGCTTCCTGGGTTTGTCCATCCCTTCCAGTATTATTTAGTGTGAGCATAGAAAGGTTGCCAATTCCTATACAGTGCTTCTGCATACCCTTCTTCACTTTTCCTCTTAATGTGTAGTACCAATGTGCACCTGTGTAGGATGACAACACAAGAAGGATAAGAAGGCTTATCAGTATTGCTTCTCAAAATCGCAACCACATTCCATAACATTCACTATCAAATATTGAAACACCAGGAATGTGTCCATTCCCTTAGGGTGTAGTCAATATTGACAACCCTATCATGACCCGCCACCAGAAAAGGTGTGCACCCCCCTTTCCAATGTGAGCCATATAGGCCCTAATCATACTCAAGCAGTCTGAAATGGTATAAATAAAATAGAGCATGCTTTTCATATTAATCCTAATAATTTAGACATGCATGTTCTTATCTAGGGTCACAGAATACTCATTCTTTTTGCGGATGTATCTTTTCTTCATTTGCGAAGAATGGGGGGGTTCCCTTCTCTGAGTCAATAGTTCTTCGGTTTTCCACCCCAATCTTTCCACTTTCCATAATCCATACATGCCTTCTAAGCATAGTTTTACCATCTCATTCTCATGGCTTTACTGACATGCAGTTCTGTTGAGACATTGTCACATTTACAATGGCGTTTCCCCCGAAACCCATTTCCCAAGCATGGGATCCTTCCCATCTAGTTTGGCTTCTGCAGGCCATCACACATGGTCTTCCTGCAATGTGTCATCCTGGCACAAGAAATTGATTTGCTTAGCAATGAGGGCCTCCTCATATTGTTTGGCTCTTGTAAGTGGTATCACTCTGCCCATTATGGTTTCACCCTTGCTACCATACATGAACATCCACCTACAACATGTCCTCCTGACACAATTTTATATAAGCCAAACAATGATTAGCAATTATAAGCAAATTCTCAAATCTGAAATTTACAAATTTGTTTTCCTACAGAAATTAGATTTGCAACCAAGAGATTATTCTCATAAACTTAAATCAGACAATTTTCAGATTTGTTTCATGCATAAGTTACAACCATGAGAACCCTCTCATAACCTTTGGCTTCTACACATGGTAGATCCCGGTCTTTACTATGGACCTATCCTCGTTTCCATACGTAAGACTTTCCTACCTGAAATCTTTCTATATATGCATCATCATCATAGTAAAATTGCAAGACACAGTCACACTATCCATGCAATTTAAATAAATTGTAAATACTCATTACTTCATATTCCATGCAACTCTGTCCTTCCATAGAGCGCTCTAGTAGCCCATCCACATGTCTACCTTCTTCATGCAATCATTCTCCTGCATTCCCAGCAGCTCATGAATTGGTCTCAGTATTAACAATGGTTCACCATTTCATCGATTATCTAATTGCATTGAAACATATATATATATATATATATATATATATCATGACCATGCATTCACACAATGCATCTCAACATGTGCACCTGCACATATACATGCACATTCACAACATTTACATAATATTTGATGTGCATTCACTTAATGCATAACCCCTCAATACAACTTTGCATTAATCCATGAATACTAGGCATTTCAACATATTATGGCCTAACCATGACTGTCTCATATGGCATGTAATACCACAACATGACTATAAGTCTTTACTTGCTTTGGTTGTTAAACTCACAACCAACATACACAGATGGTATGATATAATTTCATATGAATGCATTGAGGTTTCTAAGCAATTATAGGGTGTAGGGATCCGTGCCCTCACTTACCCACACCTCATCATACTTGGTAGATTAACATTCACATTCAGGCATAGTTTAAACATAGTTGAAGGGATCTTGCCCAATCCTCTTTCAACATTTACGCAATTAAGCACCAATAACTATTACCTGTATGGTGGTCTTTAACATCGCTTGATGTTACCTGATCAGTTGGCCTCTTACCAAGGCTTCATAGTCATTTTTCCAACCTCATGCCCATAGATTTGTTGCACCATCCTTTTTTCATAAGGTTGTTGTTCATATGCAACAACATCATCCACATCCTTAGTCAAGATTCAGTTGTCTTTGGTCCTACAACCAATGCGAACACAACTAATTATTTAACAACCACCATAATCATCTTTAAGTGGCTCATTGCATATGCAAGACCTCACTATTCTACCAATATGCAAGATCATATATATACACAAGTATTTTTTATTTTTTTTTACATGCACTGTGCAATGTTTATCAATATGCCATCTAGTGCATATTCATTTCAGCTATCTAATCTCTTACATTTTCAATCATGCTTCTATGATCTGATTCATACAACCATTATCAACAACATTACTGGTGATCAACCACAAGCAGTACCATTAATGGGCTATTGCATGTGTAACTTCACTACCTTTACCCGTATGCAACATCATGCATCACATGCACTATGCAATGATTTTTTTAATCATGCCCACTAATTCATTTTTTAATCTACTACTCTCTTGCATTTCCAGCATCCCGATGCCATAATTTTCAGTATATAAAACTCAGAAAATATAAATACAATAGCAAAAGAGGAATTAAGGAATTTTCCCTTTCCAATCATGACATGGAATCCCTCCTCCACGCCATAGCTGATCCCTTTCTTGGTTTCCCTACCAAGCACGCAAGGAATCCGTAGCTGTCATTTCTCACCAAGTAGTAATTTAATATAAATGTAAAACATTCTTAGTTGCTACTTTTCAAGCATGAAATTCCTATACTATAACAGAAATAGTTAAGGTGAGAAGTTTCCCTCTTATCAACATTGCCTTGCTGCTCCCATTGCTCTTCTGCAATGCATATCACAGGCAATTACTTTTAATAAGGCTTCCACAAACCTTCCATGCAATTCCTGCTTCTCATCCCAAGAATGCATTTCACACTCTCAACGACTGTCTCCGGGGGACGACGGGGGTCAAGGGGGCTTTCCCCCTTGTGGCTTCCCTATGCCACTGCAGGGCGGGTCGAGGGTAGTGCCCTTGTTTTTTATATATTTTAAATTCTTCAATTTCGTGCAATCTAACGCATGAGTTCAAAGCAATTTTTCTCTTTCGGGCACCTGAAAATTTCCAGAAAAAAAACTGTTGTATTTTCTTTGTTTCGGCGGACTTCGTCATTCTCTTCCTCCCCTTTGCAGACAAACTCACCCATCTCTTCTGCCATTGCAGACGAACTTGCCCATCTCTTTCGCCGTTGCGGATGAACTCGCCCATCTCTTCCGCTGTTGCGGATGAACTTGCCCATCTCTTCTGCCATTGCGGACGAACTCGCCCATCTCTTTTGTCGTTGCGGACAAACTTGCCCATCTCTTCCGCCGTTGCGGACGAACTTGCCCATCTCTTCTGCCGTAACACTTAGAAAAATTTTGAAATTTTTTGGACCAACTCATCGAGTCCTTTTGTCGTTGCGGACCAAATCGCTGAGTTCTTCCGCCGTTGCGGAAAAACTTGTCGAGTTCTTCCAGTTGAAAACTCAGTGTTTCCTTCTGTCACTACGTCAGAAACTCGCCAATTTCTTCCGACGCTGTGGCGGAAACTCACCAACCTTTTCCGCCATTGCAGACGAGCTCGCTAAGTTTCTCCGCCGTTGCAGACGAACTCGCCGAGTTCTTTCGGTGTTACGAACTAAAACTCATAACTTTTCCCGCCATTTCGGTGAACTTATTGATTTTCTGCCGGTTTGTTGCGGAGCGACTCGCCAAGTTCTTTCGTCGACTTCGGAAAAAATCTTGCAAGTTCCTTCCGATACAGACTTAGAAAAATTTTCAAAAACACTTAGAGGAATTTTGAAAATCTGAAACTTTCTTAAGGATCAGTTTGAGCAGGAGGAATACTTACCTCTGCCACTGTGATAGATAGCCCATGAAGGCCCAATGCTGCAACCAACAGCTCTGATATGATTTTGTAACGTACCCACCCATCTATCCAAGGCAAGGAAGGGTACATGATGGCAATCTCTAGGGCTTTTCATAAAACTCGGCCCATTCATTAGATTCACAACCATAAATTAAATGTGTGCAGATGCAAATCAGTTAAACATGCATAACGGAATAAAACATATTCATCCACACACTCTTCATATGCATTCATCATATCAATAACGATAATTAATTTAAGCATTGCAGAAGTAGATACATAGACAGAAAACACTTATCTTCATTGTATAGTTGTCCCAAAACAACTAGCTATGTCGTTGCAACGTTCCACTCAGTCCTTCCGAAGGCCACCCCCGAGCTGGGCATGATTCTTACAAGGAAAAGGGGACAAAGCTCATTCACAGCCAATTAATCATTCCATCTGAGCCAAGCCAGTCCATAGCTGGGTTTATTAGGCTACATTTGAACCCTGGGTGCTTTCTCAAGCTCAATCCAAAACAATGGATTTACCAACAGGATGGCCATGGGTTTTCCCAAATCGTTTCCATCCAAAAACGAATCGTGGTATGGGGAAAAAACAATCATAGGGAGGAAAACGAATTCTCTCCCAACTACTAAGCATTCAACAGCAAAACGGTCTCCATGCAACCCCAAATTCCATTCCCTTGCTTCCACACTAGTATATAACACAAAACCGCCCTTCTCCCAGTTGAGAATGAAGGAAAACACCTAAGTTCGATGGGGAAAAATGCCCAGCAAGCTCCTAACTACTAAGAGAGCCCCCAACTGGTTGATGATAATGGCTTGGGGAGCAATTCATGGTTCTTTTCTTGCCCAAGAAGCAAAACGCGCTTTCCCATGCAGGGTGGCTTGTCCATACTCAAATTTGGACAGCCATACCTCCCATTCCCCAAGGCATTAACTACCTCAACCAACTCTTGGGAGAAATCAATGATTGGGTACAAAAGTCAACATGGGTAGTTGAGGGTTTGATGGGTTCTCTCATTGACACTTGGCTTGACTTGATTCGCTCCAAGGGTTTGAATGTTTCCCTCCCAATTCCTTGTAAAATCATCCCCCATCTCTTTGTTGCATTGCATAGCTAGTTGTGGGTATTTTATTAAAATGCATATTTACATAATATCTGAAATTCCACTGTTCCTAGCTAGCACGTAAACCATATGCATCAATAAATCGATGGCGGGGCCTTGGCCTTGAGCTCCTCACCATGATTTCATAACAACATTACATCATTTACAATTTTAATTCCATAGGGTTAAGATGGGGACGTTACATACACTCAAGGAATTTTTTAGAGCATTTGCAACTGTCCAAATATTTTTAATATCCTTTTTCATATATTAGCTATGATGACTTGGTGAATTTCGGTAGTAACAATGGACAGTTGTGCTCAATTTCATTTCTATTAAATAACAATTATATTGTTCTTTTCTTGGGTAAAAAAAAACTATAACTACACATGTAACAGAATGCAACCACAATAGAATGAATTTATGACGAAATATCAACAAATGGTTTTTTTTTCCTTAGAAAACTCCAAGATTTTATTTCCAGAGAGAAATGGCAATACAATGCTTATAGGTGCATACAATATTAGACCTTTTCAGAACTATATCCAACAATCTTGAAGATATCTCTAACCTCCAAAATATCATCAAAATAGGTCTCTTAATACATTACGACCATATGAATGCCATTTCATTACGAATGTTATGTTCTTCACCACTTTGCATACAATGTTGCTTTATGATCATTTTGGACTTTTCTCTTTTTTGGTTGTCTCATACTTGGTTTATCAAGACCAGTTTTAATATGATTGTTAGATTCCATCACTTGGATGCCAAGAGCTGTCCCTTGAATTTCTTGTTCATCAGCACTTTGCGGTGCCCCATTTACTGAGGATGAAAGACACCTTCTATTGTGAATCATAGATTCCATCAATGGCATATCAACAGTAGTTGCTCCATTCAATTCTTTTGTTTGACTGGTCTCCAATGCCTCTTTTGTCAATGATGAAAGACCCAAATTTTTAATGTTATTGTCATCAGCCATCATTAGGGTATCAGAACCAATTTCCACTTGAATTTGTTGTGTTTGATCACACTGGACTGGCTCATTTCTTGCGATCAGCAAGGTGGACAAAGTCAGAGTTCGAGCAAAAGTTGTAACTTCAACCACAAATCAATAGATTGATAAAGACACGTTGATATGTAATGAATTGAATTAATATAATACTCACTATTAGAGAGAAAGACAGGTTGTTGTTTTTTTGTTTTAACACCATTTTTTGCCTTGTGCTTTCCAAAGCGATGTGATTCATGATAAGCCTCTTCTCCATATTTGTTAATTGGTTTTGATCTCAGAAGATAGTTATTGAATTGGGAGGACATATTAATAATTAAACACACACATTATGACTCCTCACACTATAAACTGAAAATCGAACGAGATAACATATAAACTTAGGACAAACTTACTGTTGGTGATGCAATCAATGATTTCTTAGACTGTTTTTCCCATGATTTAAATATTTGTTCCACTTGTTGACAAGTGACATCAGGGAAACGTGATGCCAATTGTGTTGCAGTTTCCTTATTCGATTGATTCCTTGACTTATCATATTCAACACGAATTTGACTTCTAATATTTGAAGGAAATAATCTTCTTTGTTTAAACTTTTGGAAAGTACCTTCTGATCTCATAGCAAGCTTGAAAAATTGTGCTATCATCTCATTTATAAGACACATTATATCATATTCAAATGTGCTTCTCTCCTTATGGACTCCTCTTCCTCCTCGTTGTTTTCTATTCAAAATTTTCATTTTGCAATGCTTACGCTCCATTACTTCATTCCTTAAACGTCCCAACATATAAGGAAGAATAGAATGTGTCATCTCAAGAGCATGGGCCCCTTGGACATGGATATAAGGAACCATATCATCTCCTAAACAACAAGAACACAACCACAACAACTCACTTGCAAGGAATCCAATCCTGCAATGACAGTGGATAAAACTGTTTGTCATGAATGAAATGATACCACCATTCAAACTACATAATATGATGAAACCAATGTACCTTTTCTAATATGCATATACATCATCCCCCCTACACCCTTGCAGTTGCAACATGTGGAATTATTTATAACACTTCCACATCCTCACCAATGTTTTATTCTTCTCTTTGTTACACCAAAATGCCGTCACCCTTGTGCAAGTGTCGCAAGTGTCACAAGTGTTGCAAGTGTTGTCATCATGACCTAGTGTTGTCACCATGACCATTGCAAGTGTCGTCATTATGACCAAGTGTTGTCATCATGACCGTTGTGATAATGTCATCATCTTGACCATTGTGTAAACTCTTTTCTCTGACCCCTAAACTCATTTTGGGCTAAAACACATCCAACTGAGAGATTTCCCTGCCTAGTTGACCTCTTTGAGTAGGTTGTCGCACTTCTCCTTCATCTAGGGTGCGACGTTGCAGTTTCTGGTTAGCTAGGGTGAGACACTGTTGCACTTTGTCTTCCTACAAAGTGCGACGAGCCCCATTTGTCGCTCTACGTCCTCTACCAGGGTGCGACGAGGTTGGTTAAAGGCTATTTTGGGGAGTCTCTAGGTCTTTCTAGATGTTTGTTGAGGTGGAGACCTATCCCTAGACTCTAGGTGAGGTGGCATTTCGTTTCCTAACCTAATGGGAGGATCCCTTAGCCATCTCCCCTTAATCCTCAACCTACCCTATCTCATTAGCCCTATATAAACACCCCCTCTCTCCATGGGAAGGGGGGAAGGTCTATAGTATCCTTATGCTGATAGAATCCACACTGGTGATTGGGAAGCTTGTACCATCTTGGATGCTTGGTTTGGACATGTTGGATGGAGGATGCGACGTTGAGGCTTCGGTTGTAGCTTCATCCTTTCTATGTATTCCCACCTTTTAATACAGTTAATATAATCTCTTTCCATGAATATTGTCTCATTGATGATGTTTAGAACTTTCTTCCTCAACTGTTAGTTTAGATCAGTTATTGTTTAGATATATTGTACCGCTTGTATTGTTTCCATATTGTTTTGACAGGTCTTGCAGCTGGAGATCTGACGACCGGAAGACTTGGAGAAACAACAAGGAGAAGGATCCGTGATCTGAAAGGTACGATATCTAAGTACTCGATCTGTAACTAGATCTAGGAAATGAGTCTTGTATTCTGTTCTATTTGTTCTAGATTCACTTGAACTAGGGAGATCTGGCTCGTGTCCGCCGAGTAGATTGCCTGATAACACTCTTTATCTGGTATAGTTATAACTTGAACCTTCATTTCATTTGATTCTTGTTTTCCCCCCCTTGGTGAACATTTTCATATTAGTATCCAAGTTGGTAGTTGGGTTAGCAAGCAGCATTTTCAGACGAAATGAAGCTTGGGGGGCATGCCACAAGTCGTACCATAAGCAATCATGTTGAGGGAACACTGCCATGTTAATCCGCTAGCAATCATGTTGGAGGAATTTACCAACCTCTGGGCATCATGTTGGGAAGGAACCCATCAACGGACCTTAACCTATGAGCATAGTTCCCTTTCTATATCAAGCTCTTAAAAAAATGAAATAGGTTCCCGTGAGCAGAGTTCTAATCTTGTGTCAAGCTCATTAAAAAATGAAACAACTCCTTTCCCTTTGAGTCGAGTCTTTCCATTGACTTAGTACCTGAACCTTCTTTTCATCCACCTGGGGCTAGCTTAGGCAAATGAAATGAATCTTGGGGGCATCTCTTCAACATCCGGAAGTTATGTTGAAGCCAACTCGATCGCCTCTCCACACCACGTTGGAGCGAAGTCACTTACTTCTAGCAATCATGCTGGGGGCATGTACCAACCTTTGGATTCCATGACGGGAAGAAATCCACCATTGGGAACATTTTTTAGCATACTTTCCTTTTTTAGGTTTTGAGCTCATTAAACCACGAAAATTATCCCAAGTGTGGTTCATTTTATGTTACAAGCTCGTTAAAAAATGAAGCAAATATCATGAGCATTTTTCCAACATATCTTCGAGCTTTTTAAAAACAGTAAGATAGTGTTTGAGCTTACTTTTCACTTTTTTTCGTGCTCTAGTTAAAACATGAAAAGTGGTTTGAGCTTAGTTTTTACTTTTTCGTGCTCTGGTTCAAACATGAAAAAGATTCTGAGTGATTTTGATACCATTATCGTGCTCATTAAAAATTTGAGTAAAAAGGTGTGTCTAACGAGTATAGGTTTATCACTTTATCCGGCCTCGCTAGACTATTTACGGAAGAGGAACTGTGCCGAGTTTACTTTTTCCTTTGTCATACTCGGTTATCAACCATGACAAATTTTTTCATGGAGTCCTCTTTAAGCTCTTTTTAGACTCCTAAAATAGAAAAAGATTGCCAAGTGAACTTGATGCTTTCACGCTTGTAAAAGCATTTGAATGATCGTCTTCCTAGTGATAGTTTACCCCTTTTTCGGACCAGGAGACACTATTTACAAAAAAGGTATACTCTAACCAACCATGGCTGGAAGATCCCTCTCCCGCATTGTTTTACCCTTTTCTGGGTGATGAGGCTAACTTTACGAAAAAGGACCGTTGGAGTCTTCTTTAGTTCTTTTCAGACTCTCTAAACATGAAATGACACCGATTTTTCCTTCTTTGGACTCGTTAAATTTTAAACATTGAAGGGCCCATTATGGGACAAACCCCGCCTTTCCCAGGTTCGTAAAACGTTTGGGATTGGACTCATCTATGAGATGATCTATACCGAGCATCTGGTTACCCTCATCAAGCTCGTCAAAAACACATGAGGCACTCATCAATCATGATGGGGAAAGAGGAAATATTTTTTGTTACATCTTAATTATGGTAGTACGTAGTCACTCTTGAACATGGCACTAGTTTGCATTTTCATTCAGTACTTGGATAATCCGTTTGTCTCCAAGTCCTATCAATTCCGTGAGTCTTGTCACTCCTTTGGGTTGTCCAAAGAATGTTTCCACCAACAGTTTCATTAGGGGTTGGTATTGTTCTCGTCATGTCAATACTGCCAAGTCATGCCATGTCCATGTTCAAGAGATGTTCATTACTCATCATCTGCAGTCAATACACCTTTGATCATGTCGGTCTACCTTGAGTCAGTCTTGCATGTTATTGTACCATCTAATCTACTCCAAACATCCTTTGTCTTGTTTCGTGTCGATGATGGGGGATACATCATGGCCCTCCTTCGATGGGTTCATCCTTGTCAACTTCAACACATCATCCAAGGATTGAATCTAGAAACCAGTCAAGTATCTTGGGCCTGCATGCCTCAATGGCAGGTTACCTCGCTTTCAACATGAGTTTACATCATTGACTTTTGATTGAAGGATTTCATCTAGCGTTCGAATTCAACTCATTTATTCACGCTTGGTGATATGTACTATGATACCTTGGGAATCATTGACATTAATGGTGATTTCCCTCGTGCTTGTTAACGGTATACATCAATGACCGTTAATCAAGTGGTTTCTACCATGTTCGACGTCAAGACATTTGCAATCACATGGATAGATTCGTATCATTGCGGGTTCAGCTTGAAGACCCTGGGGAGTCATGTTTTACCCAGGTTGCGATGGAGTTTGTATTTAGTCATATTACACAGATCCACATTTGTATTGGTCGTGGCTGTGTTATCATCTCATCATGGATCTACGATTGTGTCTAGTAGCCATGATTGTGTTCAGTCGGTCTTTACTATCATGGATCTGTAGTGTATTGGTCGGCAGCCATGTTTTGTGAGACTTGTGGGTCTCAGGTCATTTATGCAACAGCTCTTTCCAACCAGTAAGTCCTTGCCATTTTTCTTACTACAAAGCATTTCACCTGTCTCATTCCGTCAGCTTCATGCCTTGGGGAGCATTCTATTACACCAAAATGTCATCACCCTTGTGCACGTGTTGCAATTGTTGCAAGTGTCGTCATCATGACCTAGTGTCATCACCATGACCATTGCAAGTGTCGTCATTATGACCAAGTGTTGTCATCATGACCATTGTGATAATGTCATCATCTTGACCATTGTGTAAACTCTTTGCTCTGACCCCTAAACTCATTTTGGGCTAAAACACATCCAACTAAGAGATTTCCCTACCTAGTTGATCTCTTTGACTAGGCTGTCGCACTTCTCCTTCATCTAAGATGCGACGTCACAGTTTCTCGTTAGCTAGGGTGAGACACTGTCACACTTTGTCTTCCTACAAAGTGTGACGAGCCCCATCTATCGCTCTACGTCCTCTACCAGGGTGCGACGAGGTTGGTTAAAGGCTATGTTGGGGAGTCTCGAGGTCTTTCTAGATGTTTGTTGAGGTGAAGACCTATCCCTAGACTCTAGGTGAGGTGGCATTTCGTTTCCTAACCTAATGGGAGGATCCCTTAACCATCTCCCCTTAATCCTCAACTTACCCTATCTCATTAGCCCTATATAAACACCCCCTCTCTCCATGGGAAGGGGGGAAGGTCTATGGTATCCTTATACTGATAGAATCCACACTGGTGATTGGGAAGCTTGTACCATCTTGGATGCTTGGTTTGGACATGTTGGATGGAGGATGCGACGTTGAGGCTTCGGTTGTAGCTTCATCCTTTCTATGTATTCCCACCTTTTAATACAGTTAATATAATCTCTTTCCATGAATATTGTCTCATTGATGATGTTTAGAACTTTCTTCCTCAACTGTTAGTTTAGATCAGTTATTGTTTAGATATATTGTACCGCTTGTATTGTTTCCATATTGTTTTGACAGGTCTTGCAGCTAGAGATCTGACGACCACGAGACTTGGAGCAACAACAAGGAGAAGGATCCTCGATCTGAAAGGTACGATATCTAAGTACTCGACTTGTAACTAGATCTAGGAAATGAGTCTTGTATTCTGTTCTATTTGTTCTAGATTCACTTGAACTAGGGAGATCCAGCTGGTGTTTGCCCGAGTGGATTGTCCGATAACACTCTTTATCTGGTAGGCCTTCAATAACCAAGAAAAAATACATAAGTTTCAATGCATATGAATAAATACTAAGTTTTATTTTCAAAGTAAATTACACTGAGAGCCATTCAACAATAGTCAAAACATAATAACAACATCATTTATTGTTAGTCAAGGACCACATAAAAAATAATTGATATGTTAACATAATTATTAAACCTTTAAAATTCCCTTATGTCGAATGAGGATCTTGTCTGATTCCGATCCATCTGATTGCCCATAGTTAAGATCATTGTATTGTTGGATTTTATGATAGTATGGTTCTCCTGGATTACATGGAACACCAATTTTCTCCATCTCCTCCCAAATTTGAACAAATTTTGTTTTCTCCACGCCTCTAGTTGGATGTACCTTGTCATAATCTTGTGCAATTCTTTGAATTTCATGAAACATCTTCAAAATTGTTCTGATCCCAGCATGGCGAGAACAATATACAAGCTTTTCCATTGAGCCAGGAGTCAACTATAATTGGTACCAACAGTCTTTTAGGGTAGGAATTATTGAATTACTAAGAAGCTTAATTTCTAGTTAAGATCCAATCATGAAAGTGTGTACCTTTTCATCATTTCTTCTATCAATGGGATAGTTCTTCACAATAGTCATCTTTCTACCAGATAAGGTTGGTTGAATGCTTATAATATGCTCATCTAACTTTTCTTCCCATCCTTTGCTTGGTTCCAAAGCGGGATTCAACTCCTATAGTAAAGTTCAAGAACATAGTTAGATTAGGAATGTTTTGGCAAGATATAAACATAAATTTCAAAACTTGTAATAAATTTGCATGGCTTACAAGCAGAAATTCTGTTGACATTGCATACCATTCAGAAACACTACAGATAGTATGTCCTTCTCCAATGTTGATTTCATCTGTAACCATGTCTATCGCTTTTTTATGGCATGTGCACCAAGGACACAAATTATTTCCCATTGGAGAAACACTATTATTGCATACTAAACTACATATGGCCACTAGATCATGACACTCAAACAAATTAATTTTCAGAACCCTTCCATCTACCATAGTGATGCCATCTTTTGAAAGCTTATTTACCTGTTTCATTAAGTTCTCCTCATTTTCAGGATCATCAACATGTGCTAAAACTTGTATATATTCTTATTTTCCAAGGCTTACACAAGACATCAAGCCATTATATTATAGTAACTCAAATAATATCTCACACACCTGCCCACCTTGATCATAATGTACGAGAGAATCAATACCTAGTTTGAAATAAACTTCATTGACTATAGTTCCAGGCCTTTTTTCAAATGATTCAACCATAAAGGAAGCACATGAATTTACTTGCTTGACCCTAACTCCATATGTGAAACCATCAATTCTCTCCCAACCCATATCAATATCCTTAGATTCTTTGCTCCACTTTTTCATTTCGCTACAAACTGATGTTGGATTAACCCCCTTTAGTACACCATGAGCATCAATTCTCTTCAGACATTGCAAAGCCTTATGAGTCATGCATGATTCGATAAATACTAAAGCCATGTTCATCAGCACAAAATCCTTACGAATCTCTGCCACAACAATTGATTGAAGTTTATCAAGGAATCCATCTAGATGTTCAAGAACATCCTCAATTTTAGATTATTCATTATAGTTTTTGCTCATGAAGTACCCGATTCCAACAATAATGTCATTCTCATCTACATCTTCAAGTGATTTTCCAGAAAACCATCTCCCAATTTCTTTAAATTTTGGCTCCCCCTCATTTAGTTTGTGGTTATACCATCTAGTGGGCTCTTAGTATGGATGCCTAATGAGGGTAGCTAGACTGGGAGCCTACTTTAATTATCAACCCGGGGGACGTACAAACTTTAGAGGTGCTGGCACTATATGTGCTCCTATAGGATAGTCTTTGTCACGGTTAGGTGTTGGTATCAATGTTTAAAGGTTTTGCCTAAAAATAAATTGAATAAGCTGTGAAAGGATGGTCTAATCTATGGACAAGAAATACCTATGCTAAGAAGTTTTGAATGCTGTAAAATAGTAAATCTATATTGAAGCAATTAAATGTTGAAACAGTAAATATACTTTAAGAATTAACTGTGCAGAAAACAATAAATATATGCTATGAATTTAAATGCTAAAAGCTTGACGGATTGACCCTACAATACCAAAAGATGGATTTCTAATTGAAGAAGTAAATACTGCAATTCAAATACATAAACTGGGAATCTGATTTAAACTATTTAAATTCCTAAACTAATTAATCATCTATTAACCAAAGTAATTAATCTTCATGAGCAACTAAAATAATGGAGAAGTGCATAAGCTTCAAAATCTGGGTCATCGTTTCATAAGCAATGCAAGCACACAGGAAAATAAGTGTTGAAATATGTCTTGGTGGAATGCTACTACAGGTCTACAGAAACTGTATTACCGAACTACATACTACGCTATAACCAACTACAGAGTCAAAATGGTCGCCTTACTACAGAAATTAAATCAGACTATTGAAATGCCATTTAAAAATGCTTTCACATGCAACATGGATTTAATCAATACGAAGCACATCATGAAAAATACTTGAACAGTAAGATCCCCTGACTTACATGTTGGAGGGCCCCTCTCCAACCCGTACTCAGGAGTGAAGGAAACTTATAGACACCAAATTGAAAGCAACATCAAATCTTTATTCAAAATAGTAACTTCATAGTTTTATCAAGGTTTGTAACACGAATTGTCTTCAGCAGTATAAACATAAAAACGATGATTCTAAAAAATGGTAGCAGGCCCCTCTCGCTAGCCGAGAGGTCCATTTTTATATGCCTCTAATGCTTAACCTAACTATCTGTCTAATTGTTGATTCTATTATGGACATGACTTCTCTCTAGAAATCAGGAAAAAGGCGCTGAACTTTCATTATCTTTCAGTCCTTCGCTTGATCTGCGTGTCTGGTCCTTTAGTGCACCTTGACCTGCTCAATCATACTCGATTTTCATATAGTTAGTTTATTGAACACGCTTTCAAACATACAAGAATAATCTTTAAAACAAATTCATTAAATAATCAAGGTAAACCATTTCTCCCACAAAACAAGTGTATTTCGTCACTCTTTCTTGTGTTTTTCTATGGGAAAAAAACTATTAGGATACCTATTATTCAGGCTTATCATCTCCCCCATGATTGAAGGATTCACCCATCCTTGGGTGACATGTTCAGTTCTTCGACGAATTCCCTGATGTCCCATGCTACCACCCTGGGGGTCCCTACCTGCCCGTAGTAGCCCATGATCTGATCCTCCTTGACCCATGCTCTCCTCTCTTCTTCCTCATTAATCTGTTCCTTAATAACTGGGGGAAGAAAGAATGGGGGATTCAGCCTCATTCCAATCCATCTGAGCTTATTCTTTATCAAGGATTCCCTGTAGAGTTTGGCTTTGAAAAGAGCAGCTTCAAGTCTGAGAGGGGAGTGGAGCTCTCTTCTTTTTATATCACCTGCTACTATGCGCCATTTTTCATTAATAGACTCATGAACCTCTTTGTGTGTGCTTTGGAGAGTAACATCAAAGTGAGCCATAGCTTCTTGCTGCTTTGCAAGGAGAATGGGGATCATCTCCTCATCCTAGGTGAGGATCCTATGGTTGTAAATTATTCTTTCAGGGTGAGTTGCCTCTTCCCTGACCATCAATGGATTTTTCCATTTTGCTGCAACGTAAATGTGGTAGTCCTGAGCTCGTTCAATTTCGTGATTCATCCATGAACATAGTGCCCTCAACTGGAAATCGCCCATGTAAGGGTTTGGCGACTAGTTGAGCGAGCTAGGAACTACAAAATTGTGCAAGAAAAATTCACTTAGCTGGTCCTTCTCCAACTCTCTGGAGTTTAGAAATGCATCCATGAATTCCTTGGGGGAGTTTATCTCTATCGGGAGCCCCTGTTTTAACCTTTGGAGCTGGAATTTGCCCCATTTTTCTTGTAGATAAACTGCACAAATTGCTGATGGCGGCCTGAGGTCCAATAGTTTATCATATATTATAGTGGTAGTAGCCAAAACGTCCTTCAATTGGACAATCTCCTAGTCTCTTTTGGCTAACTCCTCATGTGCCTCAGCCAATTTTTCTTTAAGTGCTGAATGTTTATGCTCAGCCAGTTTTAGCTCCCCTGCATGATGCATTTTCAAAATTTGTGTCAAGTCAGGTGAAAATAGGGAAGACATTGGCTGGCTTCTCGATTCCATTTTCAATGTTGCCAGCTCCTCTCCGAGCTTTTCTAGTTTCATCCACGATTCAGCGAATTGGTCAGTGAACCCAAGGTTTTCATTGTGCTCAGGAGGGTTCCCCCATAAGTTGTCTTGCTCTTCTTGTGAATTCTACTCTTCTTCTTCATTCTCCTCTTCTTCTGCATCCTATCCTTCTTTCGCATCCTATCCTTCTAGTTCATCCAGCTCTTATGGTGTACTGGGATCTTCTTGATCTACCCAAGGATCTTCATCATCATCAGACACATTTTGAACTAGGGGGTTGGGTTCCCTTTTCTCCTCCTTGGTAATTTGGATTCTGGATGCCTTCGTGAATCTTTTACTTCGTCTCTTCGACCCTTTCTCGCTAGTGGAAATCCCTAGTCCCGTTTTGGGGGAGTCATCTTGTGAATGCTTTATCTTCATCAAGGTATCAACCACGCTGTCCAGGTCAATTTTCCTCTTAGTCCCTGATGTAGAGGTGGTCTTGTCCTTTAATCCAGGAGGTAGGGTTATGCCAACTGTGGGTGTACCCTTCATTCTTTGAACATCCACAGCCGATACCAACATGAATTCTTCCCAAGAAAGCTCTGGGATCTGCACTTTTAATTCCTCACAGATGATCAATTTGATTAGCCCTTTGTGGGATAACACATCCTCTTTTCCTTTAATCACTTTCTTGCTCATTTCTGCCAGAGATAGGAGCAGATAGTGTGGAATGCTAATGTTGTTATTCAGTGGAATGTGACCCCTGTGCCTCAGCAGCTCCAGAATTCGAAAATGAAAAATAGAGACGTAACTTAGCCTACCAGTGCATGCAATGTATTTCTGGAAAATTGCAGCCATTTCATCCCATGGTGTTGGCATGGCGAGTCTTTTGAATCCATTATTATCTTCATTTTAGACCTCTCCTCATTTGAAAAATGTTGCCTTTGCTTCATAGTTTGCCTCCCGATTGTCCCTGCCCCAATGCAAACCCATTGGTAGACCAGTGAATTTGGCAATCACTTCATCATCCAACCTTATATGTAATCCCTTCACTCGGGTGACGAACTGTTCATCCTTGATATGCTTTAAATTTATTGCAAACTCCAGAGCCACCTCTGTATTGTATCCTTTCAATCCTAAGATGAAAGGCATCCAGCCTGCATTGTGAATTATTTGTAGGATTCATGGGCTCTGATAAATAGCGCTATGTTCCTCAGGTTCGTTTTTCTTGAACCCTTTTGTCATCTTAAAATCTTTTTTATAAACAAACAAAACCAGAAAACTTTGAATGTGGCTTATACCTCGACTGGTCGGGATTTGCTTACAGGCTTGAGGACTGGATTGCTGGTTGAGTGAGCACACTAGCTTCCAATTTGTTTCTTCTGGAGAATTTCTGGGAGGTTCATATTTGCAAGAACTGGCTCTTTTTGGAAGGTTGTGCTGCCTTACTTAACTTCCTTTCCCCACTTATCCTCATCATCATTCATTGTACTTTCCGCTTTATCCCTTTCTTTCCATAATCGATCCCTGTACTTCATTCCGTCATTGTATCTTGCCCCATTTGCTTTGATTATTTGGAAGTATGGCGGCTAGATGCGGGTTTATCATTTGTTGACATGATGAGGGTCATAATCATGATTCATTGAGGCTGATATGACTTGGGTAGCAATCATGACTTATTGAGGTCATTCTGAACTGAACCATGCCGCCGAACAAAGATATAAGCTGTCCTTAGCTTTAGAAACGAATGTTTTGCGGGATAATGATTTTACCTTAAGAATAAAACAAAGATGTTTAGAGATTACCTCGTTATGTTTTAGCGTACCTGAGTTGATGATCTGGCCCGATTTTTATGTGTGGCGGATTCTGTAGTAGATTTGGCATTGTCCGTAGTAAATTCTGGCATGTCAGTAGTTACATGCGCTTGGTGCTTTTCCCTCGGTTCGTTTGAATTTGCTGTATTGGATGCTTTTGAATTTGTGCCATTTTTTTATTTGACTTTGTACTGATACTGTTGTATTGGGTTTCTGATTTTTTTCTTGTATTGCTGTGATCTATGCTGTCAGGCTCTTTTGAATTGATGGCAGGCTCACGTGAAGATGTTGCAGATGTGATCGAATCATTTGATTGTTGGAAATGTATTCTATGGTAGTTGATATCTTTGATTCCCTCCTTGAATATTGGTTGGCTTGGTTGGTTGGTGTAATTGGGTTACTGGCTCGCTTGTATTCGATGGCAGGCTCATTTGATTGAATTCTATAGTTTGCATGGTACTCCTGCGTGGGGATGTATGATGCTCTGCAATTTACCTTATCATTTCTGTAGTTCGGTATTGGGAATTTCGCTTATGCCCCTTTTTCATGTTTTTTTTTCTTATCATTTTTTCTTGTTGATTTTGTTTTCTTCTTTTTCATTTATTTTTTATTTTTTTATTTTTTCTCCTTTTTCTATATATTTTTTCTTTTTCTTTCTTTCTTTCTTTTTTTCCTTTTTTTCTATATATATATATATATATATATATATTAACTGAATTTCAATTATTTTCTATGCTCCCTATCAGCATCAGTTGTTGTTGGTAGAGTACCTGTGTAAACTCCTATTTTGACTGTGGCTTCTTGTAAAGTTTGAGCCGATGTCCATTTACTATCATGGGGAACTCCTCTTCATCAATTTTGATGATCCTTACAGCTCCATTTCCATAGATCTTTTGAATTATGTAAGGTACAATCCATCTAGTTGCTAGCTTTCCCTTGAATATGTGAAATATCGAGTCATAGAGTAGTGCCCAGTCACCTTCCTTGAAATTTTTATCCTTTAGGTGTTTGTCATGCCACTTCTTTCTTTGTTGCTAGATGATTTCAGTATGGGCAAGTGCTTGTTGGCGTTGCTCATCCAGTTGATTCAATTGTAGCATGCATTCTTTTTGTATATCTGATAGTTCCATATTTAATTATGCTGCAATTCTTAATGTCTTTATTTCAAATTCAATTGGCAACATGAATTTCTTTCCATATACTAGTTCATAAGGTGTGAATCCTGTAGTTGTCTTCTAGGTGGTATTGTAATCCCAAACTGCCTCACTTAGCCTGTCTTCCCAATCTCTTTTGTGGAGTTGGACAGTCTTTGTCAAAATCCTTTCTAATTCTCTGTTGGTTACCTCAGCTTGACCATTTGCTTGAGGGTGATAGGAGGAGGACTGTCTATGCTTTACATTGTTTCTTTTTAGTAAGTCTTCTATTAGATTTGATGTAAACTGTGGGCCTTGATCAGAAACTATATCTCTTGGTACTCCAAACCTGTGAAAGATTTGCTCAATGAAGAATTTTTCCACATTGGTTTCATTTGCTGTAGCGAGTGTTGCTACCTCAGTCCACTTTGTAAGGTAGTCAGTGCATACCAAGATGTAGCTTTTATGCTTTGACTTGGGTTGATTGGACCAACGAAATCAAATCCCCATTTTTCGAATACCTCCAAGGAGATTTGTGGATGGAGTGGCATTTCTTCTTTTTGTGTTGGTTTCCCCATTCTTTGGCAATCATCACGGTGTGAAACATATTCATAAGCATCCTTGTGGAGTGTTGGCCAATAATACCCTGTTTGCAAGATTTTGTGGGCTGTCCTCTTTGCAGCATAGTGTCCTCTACATGGTTCATTGTGTGTGGCGTGCATTATGTCATGCACTTCATCCTCTCTAATGCATCTTCTGAGTATCTGATCTGGTCCTTGTTTGAAGAGCATGCCCTCTATACATGTGTATGTGGCACTTTGCCTTATTACTTTAGTCTTTTCTTTGTAACTGTAATGTTCTGGAAACTTCCCAGACACTGGATAGTTTGCTATGTCAAAAAACCATGGGCTTCTAGTTGAAATGGCAAAAAGGTGCTCATCTGGAAAACTGTCATTGACTACTTCGTTGTCTTTTCCATGTGTGAGCCTAGATAGAAAGTCAGCCACCACATTGTGTTTGCCTAGCTTGTCTAAAATTGTGATGTCAAACTCTTAGAGGAGTAGTAGCCATCTAATGATTTGAGCACTTGTGTTGGGTTTGTTCATGAGATATCTTATGGTTGAATGGTCTATATTAAAAAAAACCTGGTAGCTAGTGATATAGTGCCTAAATTTATTAATGGCATGTATGACAGCCAAAAATTCCTTCTCAGTGACAGTGTAATTTAATTATGCCCCTGCCAAATTTTTACTGATATAATATATTGCATAGGGCTTCTTCTCTTTTTCTTGTGCAAGGACAGACCCAATGGCCTTATCTGATGCATCTGAGTGGATGTGGAATGGAAGTGCCCAATCTGGTCCTTGGAGTACTGGGGCTGTAATTGTCTTTTCCTTTAGGTTGTCGAATGCTGTCATGCAATGTTCTATCCAAATGAATTCAGTGTCTTTTTTCAAAAGGGAAAACATTGGTGCAGCGATCCTGCTGTAATTCTCAATAAATCTCCTATAGCATCTTGTTTGCCCGAGGAAACTTCTGACATCTCTTTGTTTGACTGGTGGTGGTAGTGTTCTGATTACTGAACTTTTGCCTGGTCAACTTCTATTCCCCTTTGAGAAATGCGGTTCCCAAGCACAATGCCCTCTTCCATGAGCATCCTGCACTTATCGTTGCTGAGGCATAAGCTCATTTCAATACATTTTTTTAAGACTAGTTCCAGATGGTTCAATGCCTGATCAAATTTTTTGCCATAGGGTGTGAAATCATCCATGAAGACTTCCATTTGATCATTTATAAAATCTGAAAAGATACTTAGAATTTCCCTCTGAAATGTTGCTGGGGCATTGCAGAGTCCAAATGGAAGCACTATGTATGCATAAGTGCCCCATGGGCATGTGAACGTTGTCTTGTCCTGGTCAGCTGGGTGAATAAGTATTTGATTGTAACCGCTGAACCCATTGAAGAAGGAGAAAAACTTGTTCCCTGCTAATGTATCTAGTACTTGGTCTATAAATGGGAGAGGAAAGTAATCCTTCTTGGTAGCTTTGTTTAGCTCTCGGTACTCCACACAAATTCTCCATTTTCCTCCTTTTTTCGGGACTATGACCAGTGGTGATACCCATTCGCTATCAGAGATGGGATAGATGAAACCTGCATCTAATAACTTTTGTAGTTCAGCT
Source organism: Larix kaempferi (assembly GCA_027924585.1). Classification (NCBI taxonomy): domain Eukaryota; kingdom Viridiplantae; phylum Streptophyta; class Pinopsida; order Pinales; family Pinaceae; genus Larix; species Larix kaempferi. Next base: position 14,860,226 of record BSBM01000125.1, on the reverse strand, counting down.
TTGACTATGTCCTTCAACGCTGGGTTGAGTCTCCTGTGTGGTTGTCGTATAGGAATAGAACCTTCCTTGATGTAAATGTAATGTTTACAGATATCAGGATGGATTCCCTTCATGTCATCATATGTCCATGCAAAAGCTCTATTCTACTCCGTGAGTACCTTCATCAGCTGCTTTTCTTGTTCTGGCTTCAGATTGGAATTAATGTTGACTGTCTTTCCAGGTATAAGTTCCACAGTCTTTGCTTTTTGTGATTGTTCTTCTAGAGATATCACTTCTGCCCACATTTTATATCTAAGTTTCGGTTTGAACTTTCTCCTTCTTCTTACTACTCTGTGTCAAAAAATCTTTGAAGACCATCATTGTTAGAAGATTCATTTTGTATAAACCTATCTATATGACCATCTTCATCTATGGCTTTTATTGATACTGCGGCATCAATTGTAAGGACATGTCTTATGTTTTGATTTGGTGTGTCATTATAGTCATCAGTCTAGTTTTGATATTCTAAGTCTGAAGATTTCCTGGCTGTTGGATAGATCGTGATTTTTTTCCTATATTGGCCACTACTGATCGTCATGTTTCCTGATCTGCACCCTATGTAAGCATCTGCAATTTCCAGTAAGGGTCTTCCCAGTATTATAGGGTATCCACTAAGTTTTATTTTTACTTCGATGACTATGAAATCAACTGGGTATTCCTAGGATTCTATATTGATTATTATGTCTTCGAGCATTCCTTCAAGTCTCACAGTGGATGTGTCTTCTAACTAGAGTACTGTAATTGTCGGTCTGACCATTGATTGGAGTCCTAAGTATACCATAGTATCCTTGGTCATTACATTTATAGCAGCTCCCAAATCAATTAAGCTTCTGTCTATCTGTCTGTTATTGATGTTCACATTGACCACCGGGCTTCCTGGATCTAGATATTTAGGGTTAACAATGATACCTAGCATTAGATCTGCTAATTGGCCCACTACATTGATCGTTGGTGGGTCACGTTTTCTCCTTCCAGGTTTCTTCAAAAAATTTTCTTTAATGAATTTGTTGTAGATGGGTACATCTCTGATGGCCTGCAAGATGGGAATTTGGATATTCAAATGTTTCAATTCATTCAGAATTGTGTTTTCCTCTCCATCTTTGGTACTTCGTACAAGCTTTTCAGGGAATGGAGGGCTTCTATGTCGTGTGAGTGGTCGAATTTATTCCTTCGGAGGGTTTGGTTCATCAGGATGCTGAACATGAGGTTGTGTTGTTTTCTCATGGGCTTTAGGTTCTTGTATATTCTGCGTATGTGTATTTTGTAGCATTTTTCTAGACCTTAGATTAATCTCATTTATTTCCACAGTATCTACTACGTAAGTGGGAAATTGCATCATTTCATTATTGTAGGCTTGCTGCTGCCCTGGCGTATTGTTGTTAGGGTTTGGGATTGGTTGGGTAGGAATTGGTGGAGGTATGGGGGGTGGTTGATTTGGTGGTGGTGGCGGCATGATGAGTGGTTGTTGCTGTTGTAATGGGGTTCTCCAATTCGATGATGAATAAGGATATGGATTGACATAATTTGTGGTTGGTTGAGCAAAAGGTGGGGGGTATGAAGAGTAAGATTGTGGGTAATAAGGTTGCTGATATGGTTGGTTTTGCTGCCACTGATTTGGATTTTGCTAAGATGGCCATGGGGCTGGTACAGAGTTCCAATTCTGTTGGTTATTTCCCTAATTGTAGTAAGGTGGGTTGTTGGGTTGGTAAGGTCTAGGAAAATTATTCCTCCTTTGATTCACAAAACAGAGCTGTTATATTGCACCCTCTGCCGTGGGCTCTTGATTAGAAGCTTTGCAGGAGAGAAACAGAGGACACTTGTCAGTAGAGTGATCATCAGTGCAGATGTAGCTAGGGTTTTCACCCTAGCTTGTGCAAATGAGCACCTACTAAGGAGAATGGACTCCTTAGTAGCAGTTCAATAAACAGTAATTAAAAGACAAGATATTAAAATGAAAATTATACTAAGCATGTGCATGAAACATAAAAGACAAGAGATAATATAAATGGTTTTTTGTATTAAAGCTTTACCTCCAATGTGAAGGTTGGTGAAGTTCTTGCAATGATCCAAGAGGGTTGCTCCAAACTCCAGCTTTGCTCCTTCTCTTTCTCCAAATGGTTGGGAATGGGCCAAAGGGGCACTCAAAGGTGAAAGTAGCTCAAGGGTGAGCTCGGGTTTCAAGAGCGATTTTGGCAGAGTAAGGGTATACTTGATTGTGGATATGAAATGAGGGGTCTCCATCACCTATTTATAGGTTTTTAGTGGTGGAGTGATGACCCATGGTTTTGGGAACCATATGGTTTAGGTCAGCTGTATAGGGTTTTTTCCTCCTTTTTTTTGGTATTTTTTATATTTTTTATTCCCTTTTTAGAGGGTTTTTGCTATTTTTGAGGAATTTTGGATTATTTTGGGGGGAAAAGGGGTTTTTTGGCCTTTTGGAGGCTTTTTTAATGGTTTTGCAGCCTTTTGGAGGCTTTTTAGAGGGATTTTAAGGGTTTGAAGGTAAATATGGACAAATGCGTCATGTAATGGGGTAGATGAGGTAGTGAGCACTTTTTGGGTGTTAACAGATTGCCCCCTGATATGTGAGGGCAGGAGCTCATCGTATGGCCAATAGACATCATAAGTCTTTTATGGTTTTCCTGGGGTGTGGAGAAGAGAAGGAACGAACTAGATCCCGGAACAACGATCCTGAACAAACTGCAAAAACTGAAAGTACATGACCTCAATAATGAATGAGGAATAATCTGAACATATGGACGAGGCGGGCATTCCCATGCTCGTATCAAGATATAGAACAATAATAACAATGGGGTCCAAAATATGGGGACCTAAAATATACATGGCCTCAAATAATGAATGAGGAATAATCTCAATATATGGACGAGGCGGGCATACCCATGCTCGTATCAAGATACATAAAAAATAACTTTGAGGCCCGAAAAGGGGGACCTGTAAGATACATAGAGAACCATTGTGTACATCATAAGGGTCCAGAGGGGACACAAATCTGGGACATACTGCTGGGATGACCATGTCTGAGCTGGAGAACTGATACACTGGAATGACAACAGTGCTACTGAGTGGGATACCGGAGGAACTGATGAGCTGCTGGATCATAATGACGGGGAGTCATATCCTTAATGGTACACTGAACTGGAACTGAACTGGGTACTCAAGGAAGCATATAACTAGATGGCTTCCGAATACAATTGCCAACGCAACATAGACATCCACGAGAACATATAATTGGGTGTTCCGAAGTGACTCACCAATGTGCTAGAGTCAGGGGAGATCCGGGGTCTTCGACCAATAATGGAAGGGATATAAACCCTACGCGATTCTCAACGATGCAATCAAGGTGTTGAAGTCGAGCATGTGAGAAACAACCACTCGGAGAGGCAATGATGACTCCTCTCAAAATGGTCCGTAGGCACTCACCACTGATGGTGATGGGTCCAAGGCGCAAGGACCTCTGGGTCTATCCTCTGGAATAGAGGGGCTGTCGTCGACAGAGGGAGACCTACAACTAGCAAGGCAATGATGTTTCCTTGATAGGAGCGCGAGGTGGAGAACCGAAGTATGAGAGTACTGATGGTAGGACTGACAAACTATGGGGGATAACTGGGCAAGTAGAGTGGGTGGACTCAAACTTCCTTTGTTCAGAGTATGATGGCAGGGATGATCGGGCAGCATATGAAACTGATAGGTGGGAAAGGGATCATAGCTGTAATGGATCAAGGATAGTGACTGGGATGAGTGAGACTCAAGCTGGTGTAAAATGGCAGGAGACTGCAGAATACTCTGAACAAAGGCAACCTGATTGGGGGTGCTGCCGAGATGATCGATCATAGTTCCAGGAGGCACGGGGGGACTTCTTCATGGGTTAAGGAACTAGAAGTGTGTGTAAAATGGTACTGTTGTGTGGATTTATACGAGCCCAGGACAGTTCATGCTCGTGATTGCTTTCAATTTTAAGGAGTCTGAAAGCGATAAGAAGACTCTGAAATAATGGAATGGTACTGTCGTGTGGATTTGTACGAGCCCAGGACAGTTCATGCTCGTGGTTGCTTTCAATTTTAGAGAGTCTGAAAGCGATAAGAGGACTCCAAAGGCTTGCTTTTTCGTGTGTTAGTCTCCAAGGCCCAAAGAAGCATAAAAGGATGCAATGAAGAACTCTTCTAGCCGGTGTGACTAGAGTATTCCTTTTTCGTAATTAGTCTACCAGGTCCAGAAAAGGGTTAAACTTATACCAGATAGATGCCCTTTCAGGTACTTTAACGAGCATGAAAGGAAGCAAGATTGCTCGGTGATCTTTTCATTGTTTTAGGAGTCAGAAAAGAGCTTAACAGAAACTCCCTAAGTGCCTTTTTCGTAAAGGACTTGTCTGGCCCGAAAAGGGATAACATTATACCGAACAAAAGGAATGGCCAGGCAAGGAGGAAGTGCTCAATCGAGGAACATTAATGATGACCAAGAACGAGGGTGGGGGGGAACACTGATGGGCCTCCTTGCGGGATAATGAATAGTGGCAAAATAACGAAATAACTGCAGTATGATAGGAGTGAATGGCTCATGTAAAAAACTGGAACAATCCGATGGTGACCGATGTGACGCGCAAATCGAGGCAGCAAGGTGTTGGGACACAATGTTGAAACTGTACCAGGTGAGTGCGAGAAATGATCTCAAGCATCATCACGAGCATGGAAAAATGAATCCAACGATATAAAAAGTGTCAAAAACGGAGGACGACTGATGTGGCACGCAAACTGAGGCGACGGGGGCATTTTGGAAAAAATACCTGAAAAATCTAGAGGTGAGAGCAAGAAATGATCTCAAGCATCATCACGGGCTCGAAAAAATGAATCCGATGATATAAAATATATCGAAAATGGAGAGCAGCCGAAGTGGCCCGCAAACCGAGGTGACTAGTGGCGTCTGAAAAATGCTTAAAAAATGATGTGGAAAAAATAAGAGTACAAAGTGACCATCATGATGGTCTCGTTGTGCTGATTCTAGTGGTGGAAACGGTTCGAAAAATGGACTCCGTATGGGTTTCAGAATGGCCAAAACTAGAAAAAGTCAACAGACTATAAATAATGAGTGGGTCCAACATGACAAGTGTCATTTGTACTATTTGACTTTGACTAGTGATCAGAGTGGACCAGAGGTGAGGTAGCATTTATGGATGATCTGACTGGCCGATTTCAGATCCGAGAGATACAGGTATTCCGTCAAACTCATACCTGCATGTTTTTTGGGTTCGGGGGGTGGGTAGTGGGTCCCAGGGGGTATTTGTACGATCCACATGGGGTGGACCACGGGTTTCTAGGCTGGAACCACGGTGAGGGACTGCGGGTTCTGGGGTAGATCACATGGTAGGGGACCGTGATGTTCGGGTCGGAATGCGTGGTCCGGTACTGCGCGTTCCGACGTTGAACACGCGGTTCAAAACTGCGAGTTCAGCCCCTATAGGCGCGGTTGGAGACCACGACTGTAGGCCCGATAGCTGCGGTCGGATACCGCGGCAAGGGGCCCTAAAGCCACATTTTGGAGCGGGGTGGTAGGGCTTCCTTGGGAGGGGGTTTGGGTTAGGTTGATTTCTTTGTCATGAGTCTGATGAGTTTGCCTTGTGTGTTTGACAGGATGCCACTGGTACTATGAAGAGAGCGGGAGATCCCAGATGAGATAGTGACGGTCATCCGGGAGGATCATCATGTGCGATCAGTGTTGGGACTATGTGGACTGTTGAAGTTCGCGCAGGTACCAATGATGCGGTCAGCAGGGTTGTTGCTGAACAGGCTCATGATTTTCTGGGAGCCAGACATACAGGCGTTCCGGGTGCAAGGTGAGAGGGTGGACCTCACCCTGACAGATGTATATTTCCTGATGGGGTTTCCCTGTCTGGGTAGGGTGGAGGATACGCAGCCGCGAGTATCCGCGGACGTAGATATAGAGGACATGCTGGAGCGATACTGTGTTCCAGAGGCTAGGGTGCATAGGAATGCACTCCAGGTTGTGGACTTCTAGGAGCCGGCAGTACAGGCTATGGAAGCATGCGTGGTTCGAGTGTTGGGGTCCCAGTCACCTGAGAAGGTGTCCGGGGGCCAGATGCAGCTAGTAGAGTGCATACTGGATGGTGTTTACTATGCGTGGGGCCAGATGTTCCTCTCCTGTGTGCAGTGGTAGCTGACATCGGCAAAGGAATCTGGAAAAGGATTCTGTTACGGATCCTTTTTATGTGCTTTCTTCATGGAGCGAGTTCCTACACTGCGGCCGCGGGTACCAGTCACGGCAGGGGGACTGAGGGAGCCGCGCATGGTGTGGTGGGGAGAGATGATGTGTCACCAAGGTGGTGGGGAGGTGGGTAGATACTTTACCCAGTAGTTGTACCTGCAGTGGCTACAGATGCCGCTACCACTGGATGACTACCCGTATAGGGATATGGACTACACCGGGGATCCAGAGGCACCACGGCTGCCGGGGCAGGCATGGGGACCAGATGGTACGTATTGATTTACTCGCACGTGATGGATGTCAAGATTTACATATGATATGTGTTATGATATATACTGTTACTGACTGATGTGTGATCTACAGATGTTGGTCCGAGACCACCACCAGGGCATGTGGCTCGCAGAGGGCATGTGGCGGGTACCAGCCCTTCCAGGCCGAGGGGAGGTGCGTCGATGGGACGCGGAGGGGATGTTAGAGTCCGTGCGGATGCTGTTGGATCGGTTACTAGTTGGGGTGAGCGACGAGGGGTGGCGGGAAGTGGATCCAGAGGTGATCCAAGATTGCATGAGGGTGCCACAGGAGTTTCGGTCGATCGCGATCCGGGTGGCCATCTTAGCGGACAAGGTGCGGGCACATGGGCCCGCAGGGGATGAGGATTTGCCAGAGGAGGAGCGAGGGGAGGACTCGGAGGTAGCTGATGCAGGAAGTGATGCAGGGTATGACTCTCATTAGGGAGTGCGAGGGACTCCTCCCGGATTTTGTAGCTACGGCATGTATTCTATGAGGCTTTCGGGATGTATAGACATTTTTTGTATAGCTGACTACGGGGGTACTCAGGACATGTATAGCAAATGAACATGTATCTTTTTGATATACATATATATATGCACATGGATGCACCTTTTTGCGATGATGTTTTAGTGTACGCACATGGATGCGCTTATGGTTTGTTGTATGTTTGTACTGCACATGGATGCAAGTAGTATAGGGTGATGGGAACATGTATGCCCCTTGTGTATTATATGTGATGTATTGCACATGGATGCAACAGTAGGATTAGGCACGTGGATGCCCCTGTATATAAATGTGTTTTTTGTTTTTATTGCACATGGATGCAAATTTTTATGGGGTGATAGGCACGTGGATGCCCCTTGCAATCTTTTTGGGTTTTGATATATTTTTGATGAAATGTTATGGATGATGATGCATGATGGACGCTCTACATGGTGTGATTGATGTGCCAATCTAGGATGTTGTTAGCCATTTGATCTACGACACTATTCTGAGCTCTTGGGACATGGGTGAATGTTATGGATTCAAATTGTCGGCTGAGTTGTTTTGTGCGTAGGAATTTTCTAAAGAGGCAGGGATCACGCACCCGATAGCAGTTGTTGAGCTGGGAGACAAGTAGCTGGGAGTCAAGGAACACATGAAGGTGACATATGCCCATCTGGAGGGCAGCAGTCAGGAGACCGGTAACAGCATCATACTCCGCCTGGTTATTGGTAGCAGCACCTATACATATTCCGTCAAGGTGAATCAATTCATGTGAAGGGGAATATAAGACCCATGCTACAGAAGCCAAGTTTGGAGACCAATGGATTGCTCCATCAGCGAAGCCAATGTAATGAGGTGGAAGAGGGTCCATCTGTGATCATGCAAAAAATGATGAATGTAAGATCGCGGTAAAAAAGGTGAAAAACAAAAAGAGAGCAAACTGTACAATGCAGACCAATGGGGCCGCAAGTTATTCTAGGGATAGAAATGCTTAAGATACAACCCATTACGGGGGTTTTGCAAAGGGTGACCTTCTGAGTCAGTTAAAATGTATGCCCCCTTGCTGAGGCAAGTCTGCACGATGTGAGGGCCGTGCCACATGGATTCAAACTTTCCTTTACCAGTTTTGTCATGGGCTTGATAATGGGAGAGGACCAGGTCCCCTTCACGAAAAATTCGAGGTTGTACATGCTTGTCGTAACCAGCTTTGGAGCGGTTCTTGGCCGCTTCAATGGTCTGGAGAGTGGCACGATGGTCTTCATCAGCTTGTTCTAGTGTTAGCAGATGTTGCTCGAGTGGGGAGGTGTCGGGAAGAAGCTCGACGGCAATGTGTAAGGCAGGTATCTGACACTCAATGGGGAGGATAGACTCTACACCGTGAACTAAATGAAATGGGGTAAAACCGGTGGCGGTCTTGGTGGATGTACAGTAAGCCCATAAGGCAGGGAACAACATGTGGTGGCAATTGGACTTATGCCGGTCCACAGTACGTTGGAGAATGGTTTTTAAGATTTTGTTAATGGCCTCTACTTGGCCATTCCCTTGGGGGTAGTAAGCAGAGGAGTACTGATGTTCAAACTTGAGGAGGGTGGAAAACTCGCGCCAAACGGAATCTTCAAAGTGGGAACCATGGTCTGAGACCAACTGTTTAGGAACCCGAATCTAGTGATAACGTGGTTAAAAAAGAAACGGGCAGCGATGTCAGCTATACAATTGAAGGTGGGCATGGCTTCCACCCATTTGGTGAAGTAATCAATGGCAACAATGATGTACTTATGGCCGTTGGTGGATGGGGGCCTACATTCCATGAAGTCAATGGCCCACTTACAAAAGGGACCAACGGTGACGACTGGGTGTAACGGAGCGGGTGGTGTCCGGGCCTTGGGGGAGAAAAGTTGGCAATTATGGCAATGTTTGATCGCCGTGATGCAGTCGGTAAAGAGTGTGGGCCAGAAGTATCCGGCGCGGACGACCTTTTGGGCGGTGGCCATCCCAGATAAATGATCACTGCAGGCACCGCTATGACAATCATTGAGGACATGTTCGGTTTCCTTGTGTGTAAGGCAACGACGGAGGATGGTGTCAACCCCACGCCAGTAAAGGACATCGCCTAAGAGGAGATATTGAGAGGCCTAGTAATGGATACGATGACGTCCATCATGATTGATGTTGGATGTAAACTTTTGTGTGCGAAGGTATAAAAAAATATCACCGTACCATGGGTTGTCAGACAAGATGGTGAACAAGTGATTGTCGGGTAACTCATCCGAGATTTGTGGGGATGGCAGAAAGGAGGGGAGATCGGTGATGAGCTGGGCAAGCACGAGGACTTTAGTGCTCTTAGGGGTCTTAAAAGTGAGGTCATATTCCTGGAGGATAATGACCCATTTAGCAACACGACCTTGCAAGAGTCGCCAGTTTAAAAGATAAACCATGGGGTTGGAGTCGGCGACGACTGTGGTATGACCAAGCAAAATGTAGTGTCGCAATTTTTGGATGGAGAAGACCATAGCAAGGGAAATTCTTTCCTCATATGGGTAACGTAGTGGTGGTCCAGACAAGGTCTGGCTGACGTAATAAATGACGTGCTCTTGGCGAGTGGCGTCTTCTTGAACTACGACTCCGGACACGGCATGTTCGGATGCTGAGACGTAAAGGATGAAGTCCTGAGAGAAATCCGGAGGGGAGATCAAAGGGGCTTGTGTGAGAGCTTTCTTGAGGGCTTCGAAGGCAGCTTCTGCTTGCACATCCCAAACAAAGGGTATGTGGGTACGAAGCAAGCGTAAGAAACCATGAACTTTGGTGGCATAGTCGGGAACGAAGCGACGAAGGAAATTAGAGCGCCCCTGCAGACTCTGGAGCTGCTGAAGCGTGCGACGAGAGGGGAGGTCTAAGATGGCCTGGACTTTCAAGGGATCGACAATAATTCATTTCTGGGAAACAATGAAACCCAACAATCAGCCTGCTAGGACACAAAAGACACACTTGTGTGGGTTCAAGAGGATTTTATATTTGCGACAACGCAGGAAAACTTGCCGGAGGTCGTTAAGGTGGTCTGATCGTTTCCGGGAACGAGTTGTAAGGTCATCAAGATAAATGAGCAGGATATGGACCAAGTCGTGAAAACAATAATTCATGGCCCGCTGAAAGGTGGCACCAGCATTTTTAAGGATGAAAGGCATGATGCGATAGGCAAAGGTGCCCCAGGGGGTGGTAAAGGCATTCTTGTACTGGTCTTCCTTACGGATCTGAATCTGGTTGTATCCGGAAAAAAACGTCCATGAAAGATAGGACTTCATGTCCCGCACACGCATCGATGAGTTGGTCAATAAATGGCATGGGGAAGTTGTCTTTGGGACAGGCGCGGTTTAAATCGTGGAAGTCAGTACATACTCTAATGGTGCCTTGTTTTTTGTTAACAGGAACGGGGTTTGAAACCCAGGTGGTATATGCGATAGGATAAATGAATCCTGCCTTGCGAAGTTTCTCAACCTCTACTTTAACAACGGCGAGCTTGGAAGGATGTATGGGGTGTTGTTTCTGACGAATGGGGGGTACATCAGGCCATGTGTTAATGTGGTGTTCGATAATGGCGGGGTCGAGACCAGGCATTTCAGTATAGGACCAGGCAAAGACATCACGGAATTCTTGGAAAAGTTTTTTGTACTCTTCAATCTCTTGTTCACTGTAGGAGGCTCCTAAGGTGATGCACTCAAGGACACCAGGTGGGTCAGAGATATCGATGTGGATGACAGGTGAGATGTTGGCCATGTTACCTTCCTCAAAAGCCTCAGGAGCAGGAATAGGATCCTTAAACCAGTCGACTTTGGTGGGAATGAAATCTTTGGACTCAACCGCAAATTGGGTAGCTATGTGGGAGGAGGAGTCTTCTGGGAGGAAATACGAATGATGGTGCATGTCGTCCCAGGGATAATCCGGGGCACTGAGAGCCTCAAGAATCTCCTCATCATTGCGAAAATTTTGGGATGTCAAATCGGTTGACGAGGGAATGGTAGTTGAAGATATCATATAAAGGGTGTCAATCTCGCCTGATGGGGATGAGATCGGGGGGTGGATCTCCTCAATGGTGGGGGGTGCCGTCTCAAGGTCCAAATTATTCATCTCGTAGAGAGCTGCCCTGTAATCAAGGAGATCGGGACAGTGATGTGAATAACGGCCGTAAACACCGCATATTGCACAAGGGTGGTTAGTACGCAGTGATTTATCGCAAGGCTTACGGGTTGGATCTAGTTTGACAACCGGGATGTTGTGGTCGTCGTCAAGCATTTGCATGTGTTCCTGTAATGCGGATAACTGTGGACATTGATGAGTCGGATGGCCTAACTCATCACACAACGAGCATTTGGGGGGAGCACGAAACACAGGGGGTGGTTTGACTGCGTTGGGCGGAGGCACAGCAGTGTAGGGTTGTGGGCCTCTACCCCCAGTGTGCTTGATAAGAGGGGGGGAATTCGTAGAGGATGAAGGGGTAGTGACACCAGGAGGTGGTTGAATAGTAGTAGCCATGGGTTGCACCGGTTGTAGGATGACATTTGGTGTCGGCAGGGGAACGGGAGGCGAAAGATACCATATGGGTAATCCCAAGGTTAACCCAGGAAGGCTAAGGGTAGCCATAACCGGGCCATTTACTACTCCTGAGGGAGGGACTAGGAAGGGCATTGTGTGGATAGGTGTAACACCAATGTGACCAGGTACCAAAGGTGGTTTGGGTAACAAGGGCGGTTGAGTGTTGGGTGTTTGTGTATTGTGGGACAGGGTACATAGGTCAGATACTTCGGGTGCAGATGACGGGGGAGGAATGGATTGGAATGTTGAGGTCATCGGCGTATCTGAGTAAACTCCAGGTCATACCAAGGAAACAAGCGAGGTAGTTGCACCACCAACGGGTTGTTCAACCATGGGGAGAACATTCTCGGGTGCAGTGGGGGCACTTGGATCATAATAGGTGAGTTGGTCGACCTTGACCACGCGTCCATCATGGGGGAACATCATGGTACGAAAAACGGATGAGGCAACCGCCCGCATAGCATACATGTAGCTGCGGCCAAGCAAGAGGTTATAATCAAGTTGGGCATTGATGACCTCTATGTCAATGAGTATGGTTTTACCAGCCAATTGGATGGGGACATTAGCTAATAGACCTTGGGGTTGAGCCGAACGGTCGTCGTAGGCTCGCAACGCAGTGGTGGACTACCGGAGAGTAGGGGATCCCAACTTCTGCCAAACGAATGTGGACATAACGCATGTAGAGGCGCCTTCATCGATGATGCACCGATGGATAACAAGATTCCGAATGGAAACAGAAACTTGGAACGCTAAAGTGGAAGGCAGGCGTGTATCGGATTGGTCCAAATCGAAGGCCATCAATTGCGAATCATTTGGGTCAATAGCACCAATGGTGGAAAGTAAAGCCTTACGTTGTGATGGACAGTTTTTTAAGACTTCCAACGCAGACATGGCTACAGGAGATTGGGCTAAGTCATCTACAATGTTGTAATTTGACGCAGCACGAGCATTGGGGTTATTGTTGATGCGATGAAGTGGGAAGCGAGGTGCTTTGGGGGCGCCATCAAGGGGAGACGGAGGTATATGTAACGTCTGATCAGTGGGATGAGCATTAGGAGTTTTGTCAGCGGGAGGGGCTTCAGGGGTGGAGCCATATTGGTTCCGACGAGTTTGGAGGTTGACATCAGCGGAGGACATCATCAACAAGTGGTGGGTACCTGAATTGAACATGGGTTGATCAGGAGCAGCATAAGTGATCTGCTGCTGTGGAGGCACGTTGCCTTGACGGGGAGCCAAAGGCTGAGTGTTCACTACGCCTTGGGTAGATAAGGGGTTTTGCAGCACCAAAGGTTGATCCTGAGGTGGTGGGGGGTTGGGTGGCGCCTGAGGAGCCGCGTGCCCTTGGTGATGGGCATCATCAGTCCAGAGTTGCCGAGCTCGCTCCAAATGTGGGCAAGCATGTGTATAGTGGCCATAGACCTCGCAAATAGAACAAGGATGGTTTGTTCGTAGATTAGGGTTTTTGGCATTTTTGGGCGACCGATCAGGGTTTTGGTTGGCAGGTGCCGCGTTATTGTTGGTTGGGGGATTGGGAGGTTGACTGCCCTGGTCTAGAGATTGGTTGTTTCCACGGTTATGACCTTTTCCACGGTTCTGCTGGCCCTGTTGGCACTGGTTGTTTTGGTTCTGTTGCGGATTCTGTTGGGCGTATACTTGCCCTTGGGCAACAGGTGGGTTCTGGGGTTGTGCAGGTGCGAAAGCAGGCTGCGGTGGATAATAAGTAGGGGGAGGCTACGCAGGTGCTGAACCCTGTGAGGGTTGCTGATATGGTTGCGGAGTGGGTTGGGGGTTTGCTGCAGGGGATGCCTATGGGGGGTAATAAGCATGTTGGGCTTGAGAGGACACAGGAGAGGGCGTAGCCGGCGGGTGGTAATATGGCTGAGGTGCGGCTGGGGGGGCATAAGTGGGTGGTGCATGACCAAAGCAATGAGGTGGACATGAGGGTCCATGGGTATGGTGGTGATGTGCCATGGGAGCATATGAATTGGTTGCTCCAGACTGAGATGTATCCCGCGAAAGGTCGGGGCCATGGCTAGGACGTGCTATGGAAAATGGTTGGGGATGCGATGCAACACGGCCAATGATGCCGTCTGCGGCATGGGATGCCCTTGGCGCATCGTGTTGGGAGGAATCGCCACGAGGGGCGTCAGGAATGATGGTATATAGATAACCTGACTGGGCGTAAATGAGGTCAAATTGCTGGGCTTTGAGGATGGCCTCTTCTTCGAACTGGGGTCGTTCGGATGCCACATCCTTGGCAATGACAGGGAGGAGGGATTTTAGGAACCAATCTAGGAAGATACGGTCGTCTAACTTGATTTTGCAAAGGCTGCGGTGTCGACGCCACTCATGAATGTGGTCAGTGATGTGGGTGGCCGTGTTTTGTCTGCAAGACAGTAGGATCTCATCTCCCACGTCATAGCAGACAAGTAACTGAAAGAACTGCAGGAAAGTGGAGGCAATGGAGGTAAAGGTGGCATGGATCCCATGAGGCTGCTCAATGTACTACTTGGCTGCAGCGCTAGTGAGGGTGCGCTGTAACAGACTAAGGCGGATAGAGTCGTCCACTATGGAGTTGGAGGAACACCATAGATGGAAGGACATAATATGGTTCTGGGGGTCCTCACCTACCTTGCCCTCAAACTTAGGGATGTCGGAGGGAAGCTTGGTGGGCATGTGAGGCCACGTAGGGTTGTGTCTAATGGGATCGTTAGTCAGTCTAGCTAGGTCAGGAAGGTTGAGGCTAGCCATGAATGGAAAACTAGTAGAAGGATGTGACATACTAGTGGGTGTGACCATGTGGGGGCCAATGCCCCCAAGTGTAGGGGCTGGTGGAGGGATGTTGCCCCCAAGTGGAGGAACGAAAGTGGTATGGGACGGTCCTGCACCACCAAGGGTAGTGTGAGTCACTGATGGAGTGACGCTAGGTATGCTAGCTACTGGAATGGGCACAATGATCGGAATGGTAGATACGGGCCCCATCGAGGGCATACCCAAAACAGGTGTAGTGGCTGGTGTGGTGGTGGATGCTCCACCAATGGTCCCTACAAGGAAAGGGGTGGAAGTCATGCCAGCCATGGGGCTGGTTGGTGCAGTGTAAATGGGGTTCTCAGACTCTGCCTCAGAATCAGAGTAAAATAAGGGGTGTCTAGATCGGGTGATGGAGTTCTATGCCATTGACGAGTGGATTCAAGGGACAAAGCTCGAGATCTATGATGAGTGGTATCAAGTGATGAAGATCTATGTCTATTACGAGTGGTGTCAAGTGAACCGTGCTGTGGGGGCTCGCCCCGGAGGCGCTGAGAATGTCTCGGGGACTCAATGGTGATAGATGGTGTCAAATATCTGGGGGTTGTGTTGAGTGAAAAATAGCTCAAAAACCCTAATGCAACCGAGTGTGCAGAAGGAGAGCTCAAAAAATATGGCACTCAGGCCAACAACCAACTCAAAACACTTACCGTAACAGCTGTGCTACAATAAGTGGAGTATCAACAGAAATGGTCAGAATACCAACAAGCAGTAGGTTTCCTAAAAAATAAAAATGGTGGACTCGCTAGACCAAAAGGAGGTAAGGGAGCATGCAAACACCTAGCTAAATAGTATTCTGACTCAACTAGACATATCCTCTGTAAGTTGATGAAATCCAAGTCAAACAATATGGATAGTAGAGCCAAGTGGCTAAAGATATCCCCCTACCAGGAGGGACACCAAGTACTCAATCCTAGAAGAAAGGCAACTAAGATACCCCATTCATGACACGTCCAGAAAGGTGAATCTGCCGTTTGGTCCTTTTACCGCAGTACCCACATACAGGGATACTCCGAGAACTGCGAAAGGTAGCCCTTCGGTTACTGAATGGAGTGCGGTATTCCACTCAGGCCTCTGGAACCAGTCTGGCGACTTCAACCCTCCTGGGGGAGAGGCCCTCTGATAAACTGGTTGTGACCATGCCAAAAAATACTAGGGTATTTTGGTTCCCTAATGGACAACAGCTATGTCTCAAGTGTAAGCAATCGAGGGGTGTTATTTGGATGCCTATCCCCCCGATCCTACCTAACTACAAAAATTCTTATGAGTTCCCCAAGTGGGGTTAGAATGTTGGTTGTGTTAAGTATTTTTTAGGGCTCACTTGAATTAGGTGACAGAGTGTGTGCGTGTGAGATGATGATGAACCCACGTAAAAGTGCCATGAGGGTGGGCAACTTTCTAAAAATAACAAGACTGAATTTAAACTTTGAAATGCAAAATTTTCTCTTTTCAATTTAAAATGCTGAAATTTTAAAAACTATTCTGTAGATGGAACAGAAATAATACTACAGAAAAGGCTGTAGGGAAGTATGGCTGCAAGCAGGACAGATGGTTGTGCAGGTGCAGAAAATAGTGCAGCAAAGCGTTGGGTTCAAAACAGGGGAAAAAATGCAGAAAATCAGACCGCGGGTTTTTGGCAATTCTGAACGGTCGGACCGCGGAAAAGGGCTCCACAGTCACAGTCGGGTTGTGGGATTTTGGCCAAAAAATGCAGTCGGGATGCAGGAAAAACGCCGAAAGTCGTAGGCAGGTTGCGGGAAAATGGCTGAAAGCCGCAGGCGGGATGCAGGAAAAACACCGAAAGTCGCAGGCGGGTTGTGGGAAAATGGCCGAAAGCCACAGGCGGGACACAGGAAAAACGCCGAAAGGCGCCGACGGGTTGCAGAAAAATGGTCGAAAGCCGCAGGAGAGACGCAGAAAGAAGCTTAACAGTCGCAATTGGACCATCCCAAACAGGCTAATAGCCGTGGTCGGATTGCAGGTAACAGACTGAAAACGGCCAGTAGGTCGCCGAAAACAGTCTGACAGCCGCGGTCGGATCGCAGGTAAACGCTTGAAAGACGCGGTCGGGACGCAACTGCAGGGGGCAAAAGATGCGGTTTACGGCAGCCGAAAGGGACAGCCGAACAGAAAAATATTTAAAAATTATAACCAGAAATTCAAACCCAGTGGAGTCACCAAAACTGTAGCTAGGGTTTTCAACCTAGCTTGTGCAAATGAGCACCTACTAAGGAGAATGGACTCCTTAGTAGCAGTTCAATAAACAGTAATTAAAAGACAAGATATTAAAATGAAAATTATACTAAGCATGTGCATGAAACATAAAAGACAAGAGATAATATAAATGGTTTTTTGTATTAAAGCTTTACCTCCAATGTGAAGGTTGGTGAAGTTCTTGCAATGATCCAAGAGGGTTGCTCCAAACTCCAGCTTTGCTCCTTCTCTTTCTCCAAATGGTTGGGAGTGGGCCAAAGGGGCACTCAAAGGTGAAAGTAGCTCAAGGGTGAGCTAGGGTTTCAAGAGCGATTTTGGCAGAGTAAGGGTATACTTGATTGTGGATATGAAATGAGGGGTCTCCATCACCTATTTATAGGTTTTTAGTGGTGGAGTGCTGGCCCATGGTTTTGGGAACCATATGGTTTAGGTCAGCTGTATAAGGTTTTTTTCTCCTTTTTTCCTCTTTTTGGTATTTTTTATATTTTTTATTCCCTTTTTAGAGGGTTTTTGCTATTTTTGAGGAATTTTGGATTATTTTGGGGGGAAAAGGGGTTTTTTTTGGCCTTTTGGAGGCTTTTTTAATGGTTTTGTGGCCTTTTGGAGGCTTTTTAGAGGGATTTTAAGGGTTTGAAGGTAAATATGGTAGGAAATATGGACAAATGAGTCATGTAATGGGGTAGATGAGGTAGTGAGCACTTTTTGGGTGTTATATTGCACCCTCTGCCGTGGGCTCTTGAATAGAAGCTTTGCAGGAGGGAAACAGAGGACACTTGTCAGTAGAGTGATCATCAGTGCAGAGGCCACATATTTCGATGGTGTTTAGTGTGCATTGCCCCTTCTCATGCTTCTTTCTACAACGAGGGAAGAATACTGCCAAGGCTTGGTTAATTTCATCTTGTTTCTTTTTTATTTGAAGTGCATCAAGTTGCATGGCCAGATATTGTAAGATGTCGGTCTTCATGTTATCTAACAGGTTTCCTAAATTAGATTTTGTAAGGGTTGGTCCTGAAGATGCTGATCCACCAGTAAATGTGTGTGTATCCCTTGTCCCATTTTTACTTTTCTGAGATCTAGAGTAGTTTTTGAAGATTTGCAGGATTTGGTCAAAATATTTATGGAATATATCTCCATCTCCCAAAAGGTTTAAGACTTCAAAATTCTCTTCTTTTACACCTCTAAGAAGGACAATTTTTAGTGATTCAGGATCTAAGGTTCAATGACTAGTTCGTTTGTAGCTGAGTTGAAATCTTTGGGCATAATCTTCTAATGATTCTCTTTCTCCTTGTTGCATCCTAAAGATTTTGTCCCTTGTATCCTTTGCTTTGCAGTAGTCCCTATATTTTTCTAGAAACACTTGTTTCATTTGATCCCGGCTGAAAATATTATTTCCTTCTAAACTCATGAACCATCTAAGTGATAGATCTTTCAGTGTGGAGGGAAAAAGCCTCAGCTTTTTTGCATCAATAGTGTAGTCAAAGGATCTGCAAACTACCTCAAACTCAAACAGGAATGTGTCAGGGTCTTCTGAAATCAACCCATGGAAGTTTGGCAGATTGTTAGGGTTGATGTTCTTCATTATGGCATCCCTGAGAGGTATACCAATGGGAAAGGTGAACAGTCGCCTAGGTTCTTCAGCTTCTTCTGCCATAGTAGTGTTGGAGCTATAGCTATCAAAGAAGTTGTCTAAGTTTGGGTCGAAGCTCGAATCAGTTTCTTATTCTAAATGAAGGAATTCAAATTGAGAGCTATGGCAGAACTATTGCTTCTCATAGGACGAGCAAGCAGAAAGCGTCCAAATCTATCCCTTTATCGACGACGCATTCATGGCAAGATCTTTGTGTGTTTTTTTTTCAGGGTTTATGTATGTTTTTTTGTGTGTGTGTGTTTTTTTAAGATGTCTCCTAAAATATTTAGCACCTCCTCGACAATGGCACCAAAAAGTGGTGATCTCTTAGTATGGATGCCTAATGCGAGCAGCTAGACCAGGAGCCTACTTTAATTATCAACCCGGGTGACGTACAAACTTCAGAGGTGCTGGCACTATATGTGCTCCTATAGGAGAGTCTTTGTCGCGGTTGGGTGTTGGTATCAATGTTTAAAGGTTTTTCCTAAAAAGAAATTGAATAAGTTGTGAAAGGATGGTCTAATCTATGGACAAGAAATACCTATGCTAAGAAGTTTTGAATGTTGTAAAACAGTAAATCTATATTCAAGAAATTAAATGTTGAAACAGTAAATATACTTTAAGAATTAACTGTGCAGAAAACAATAAATATATGCTATGAATTTAAATGCTAAAAGCTTGATGGATTGACCCTAAAATACTAAAAGTTGGATTTCTAATTGAAGAAGTAAATACTGCAATTCAAATACATAAACTGGGAATCTGATTTAAACTATTTAAATGCCTAAACTAATTAATCATCTATTAATTAATGTAATTAATCTTCATGAGCAACTAAAATAATGGAGAAGTGCATAAGCTTCAAAATCTGGGTCATCGTTTCATAAGCAATGCAAGCACACAGGAAAATAAGTGTTGAAATATGTCTTGGCGGAATGCTGCTACAAGACTGCAGAAACTGTATTACCGAACTACAGACTACACTATAACCAACTACAGAGTCAGAATGGTCTCCTTACTACAGAAATTAAATCGGACTATTGAATTGCTATTTAAAAATGCTTTCACATGCAACATGGATTTAATCAATACAAAGCACATCATGAAAAATACCTGAACAGTAAAATCGCCTGACTTACGTGTTGGAGGGGCCCTCTCCAACCCGTACTCAGGAGTGAAGGAAACTTATAGACGCTAAATTTAAAGCAACATCAAATCTTTATTCAAAATAGTAACTCCATAGTTTTATCAAGGTATGTAACACAAATTGTCTTCAGCAATATAAACATAAAAACAATGATTCTCAAAAATGGCAGCAGGCCCCTCTCACTCGCCGAGAGGTCCATATTTATATGCCTCTAATGCTTAACCTAACTATCTGTCTAATTGCCGATTCTGTTATGGATATGAGTTCTCTCTAGAAATCAGGAAAAAGGCACTGAGCTTTCACGATCTTTCGGTCCTTCGCTTGATATGCATGTCTGGTCCTTTAGTGCACCTGGACTTGCTCAATCATACTCGATTTTCATATAGTTAGTTTATTGAACACGCTTTCAAACATACAAGAATAATCTTTAAAACAACTTCATTAAATAATCAAGGTAAACCATTTCTCCCACAAAACAAGTGTATTTCGTCACTCTTTCTTGTGTTTTGTTGTGGGAAAAAAACTATTAGGATACCTATTATTCAAGCTTATCACCATCCTGACCACTTCTTAAGATGCAATAAGGATGTCCTTAAGCGTTTTCATAGTGACCTTCTCTTAGCATGCATAGTTTCATTTGCTGAAAACCCTTCTGGAATTTCTACTACAACTTGACCAATTGTAGAATTTTGATTTTTTGTAGTTTCATTTTTGTCCATCTGTTCATGAAATGCAATTATTTCAGTTGTTTCATGTCTTCCAGTTGCATCCAAGTTCATAAGAGTTCCATGTTCCAATTGCTACCCATTGGGATCTACACTTTGATTCCCATCCTCGGTAAATGTAGTCAAAGGCTCCCTAGGCTGTTGAGAAACACAACCTACACTTTGCTCATAGTGATTTGTAACAACAGTATCATCAATCACTAAACTTTGAGGGAAAAGTGGGGCCTCATTCTGCAAAACTGGGTCCATTCTTTGGTACAAATTTTTATTTTGCAACTCAATGTTCAATGCAATGGAAACATGTAATGGGACCCTCACATTCTCTGGAGCAGAGTTCATTCTTTCATAAATATTTCCACTTTGTGCATTAACATTCCCTTCAACTGCAATTGGAGACAAAGGTTTCCTCTATTGTCTAGCAACATTGTTGTTTGTCATCGGTTGCTTACATTGAGGACATTGAGTTTGAAGAATGGTTGGATGATTGCTTGTTGTTTGAGGGAAACTTCTGGACTCGTTTTGTGGTATGGAGTTTTGATCTTCAAATCCTCAACATTGTCCATGAGCAACACGTTGCGTAGTCTTTTTACCTCTACCACGAGTGAATTGAAGGACAATGTCACATGGTTCCAAGGTTGGAAGTTTTGAGTAATCTAGACCCTTACGTCGACCTCTTTTTCGAGGAATATTTTGTTGAGATGGCTCATTTGAATGATCCATTGATGAGATACTTTGCAAAATAAACAAAACAATCAATATTGGCATTAGATTTCAGACATAATTTCTCTAATTAAAAAAACTGAAATATATCATAAATGTAATTTTACACTCAAATTTTACTTGTAATTTTACACTCTAAGTAACGTAATGTTGTGCAATAAAAATTCAAATTTATGCCATTTTGCACCCTGCCAGAAAATCAATTCACTCTACCATTGACTACTTTTTGAAACACAGTCTCTGGTCAAGGAGATATTTTCCTTCCAACGCATCCATTCAGCATGTTTTGAAACCTCCTAGAAAAATGCTCGCCATTGGAAAAATTGGTTAAGTATTGAAAAAAAGGGCTTAAGTAGGCTTGGGAAAATGCCCACCATTTCCCACCTGTGAGGGATAATTTTTTTTGGAAAGCATTAGCTTGCAGGTGGATGAATTATGAATAATATGACCACTCGCTCATTTTTTAAAAAAGATCTCTGGTAAAGAAAATATTGGCCTTCCAAAACAGCCACTCAGCCTGGTTTTCACCTAAAATTGGCCTAAATGGCCTTAGGAAAATGCCCACCATTTCTCACCATTGATGGATAAAAAATTTATGAGAGAATAAGTTGGTAGGTGGATGATTTATTCCCTTGAAAATTGACTTCTTTTGAAACAAAGTCTCTGGTCAAGGAGATATTTTCCTGCCAAAACAACAATTCATCTTATTTTTCACCCTAAAAGAACAATGCTCGCCATTGGCAAAATTGTTAAGTATTGACAAAAAGGGATTAGGTAGCATTGGGAAAATGCCCACCATTTCTCATCTGTGAGGGTAATTTTTTTTAGGAAAGCATCATCTTGCAGGTGGATGATTTATGCACTTGAAAGCTGGCTCAGTTTTGAAAAAAATTCTATGGTCAAGAAAATATTGGCCTTCCAAAACAGCCACTCAACCTGTTTTGCACCTAAAACTGGTCTAAATGGCCTTAGGAAAATGCCCGTCGTTTCTCATATTTGAGGGATAAAAAATTTCCGAGAGCATAATTTTGTAGGTGGATGATTTATTCACTTGAAAATTGACTCCTTTGTGAAACAAAGAATTGTTGGAATATTCTCACCATCATTTTTATATATGCATGCTTTGCATGCATCCAGTCATTAGTATGGTAGTCTCCCCAACACTTGGAGCCTATGTTTAGCCCCCTAGAACCTGTTTTTAATCCTCGGGAGCCCTCCTACCTACCTAGTGTTCCTTGTTTTCCTCACCTGGATGACTAATGTGCCCTAGAACAATCAGTTGCAGCATTGATTGACCAGTTCTTGAATTTATTGTTGAGTTTAACTGCCTGCAGCTTCCATTTGTCTGTATCAGAGTGCCACTTGACCTACTGATAGTCTCATGTGCCCTCCTTGGAGTATCCATCCCTTTATTTGTGCTCACATCACTCAATTAGACTCATTTGACTGATATTTGACTATTTGTGACTACTACCACTAATTGGGTGATGTCTCCAATGCTATCCAAGCCACACGTTGAGGAGAATTCAAATGACATTAGGATCATTAGAATTCATTTGATTGTATTAAGTTATTATTCTACTTTCACAGTGACAGCTTACAGCTGATGTATGATTACAACAGTTTTTTTCATTTCTTGTGTTAATGAGTGATTATTGATTCAAGTCTTCTTCTTCTTCTCTCTGCAATTCTTGAGTGAGATTAGTGATATTTAGTCTAGCTATATGATCTATTCTATAAATTATCACATGGTATCAGAGATGGATTCAGCTATTCAAATTGCAGGAGCAGTAGTTGCAACAATTCTTTGAGAAACTGTCTTTCATTGAGCACCAGAAGCATCTGGATTTCCACGGCAATTCCTGGTGCAATTGTTTTGAATTCACTGGAGAAATCCAATGAGGTCTAGCCAGGTGTGAAGGATCAACTCACATGTGCTCATTGTACTAAGGCAGTGTTCAATTCGAATTTGCAGCAAATCTCCATCAACAATTTCATTGTTTTGCAAGTTATCTCCATCATTCGAATTCATCTTCAATTCGACTTCAACAACTACCAATGGATCTAAAAATGAATTCATTCAATTATTTTGAATGGAAATCCAAGATGGACATCTTCATGAAGTCCAAAATCCTTTCTAGAGTATTGAATGGCACTGCAGTTGAGAAATCTAAGTACTTGTATAAACTTGATGAAGCAATAGGACTATTGCTCCTCATCATTTCCGAAGACCTCCATTTTCATGTCATAGATGTAACAACTCCAAGAGAACTTTGGGACAAGCTCGAATCTCTTCTTGCATAGAAAGATGACTTTAAAGGTCGCAAATTGGAAAATGAGCTCATCTCCTTGAGCCCTAGCAGTTTCGACTCCATCACTGAGTTTCTAAACAAGTTCAAAAATCTGATTTCACAATTGAAGAGATATGGGATTGAGAAAGAAGAGAAGCAACTCATCCTTTCCATACTATCAAAACTAGGCCCTGACTACTCAGTATTTGTCTCTACCTTCCAGTCAGCAAAGCTGTCCATCCCAAAATGAAAGTTTCCCACACTTGAAGACTTCATCCAGTCTCTCACACTTGAGGAGCAGAATTTAGTTCATATGGGAATGATAAAACCCAAGTTGGATTCAACACTTGCTTCCACTAAAATGAAGAGAGAAAATGGAAAGGGAAAGCAAAAAAAATTTGACAGAAAGTTGAATGAGCAGAAACAGAAGGAGGCTCCAAATTAGTCAGAAGGATTTTCGAATTCCAAGAAAGACATTCAAACTCATAAGGGGAAATCCAAATGTACCTATTGCAATAGAGGATTTCATCCTGAGAGTTCATGTATGAAGAAGACCATTGATCTCATGGCTTCATTTCTTGAAAAGAATAACCTTCCAGTACCTGCATGTGCTAGGAAGAAAGAAGGGGAACCATCAAGATCAGAGGACAAAGAAAGATGCCATGATCTCATGGCGAGTGCATCAACACAATCCTCCTTCATCATAGATTCAGGAGCATCAAGACACATGTCTTCCTCCAACGATATCTTTACTGGTTTCGAATCCATTGTTGGACCTTCCATCATGTTGGGGAATGATTCTGTGGTCTCCTCTGAGGGGATTGGAAGAATCAAACTTGATCATGGGTACTTATCAGATGTGCTCTATGTCCCTACACTCACCTCTAATCTAATTTCATTCTACCAGATGACCCACATTGGAGATCCCAAGAGGGTCATCTTCTCTCCAAATGAGGTTGAAATCCAAGACATGGTATCAGGATCTACCATTGCAAAAGGTGTTGCAAACCACAAGTCGAAACTCTATGAGTTCTCCCACTTTCTACCTCTCTCAAAACAGTATTCTCTTCACACTCATAGAAATGAAGAGAGTAGGCTATGGCATGAAATATTTGGGCATCTCAACTACAAGCACTTGCAAGACATGCAAACTCAAAAGGTGGTTGAAGGTCTACCCAATCTCAAGTTTTCCCAAGGCACCTGCAAAGGTTGCTTGAATGCAAAAGATCCAGCAAAGAAGATTGAGAAAAAGAAGATTCACAGAGAAGAGTGAATGCTAGATCCAGATCCACAAGAACCTGAAGATCTAGCACCTAAGGTTTGAACTCCTATTGCAAAATGGGCCACCACTACTGTTTCATCCACCAGTGATCTTGTTGGAGATCCACTATCTTCAAGAGCAACCAGATCTGGTCTTCTCTCTCATATAGATCCATTTCTTGCTGAGAGATGCTTTCTTATGATTGGATCATATCCAAAGACATTCTTTGAATCCTCCCAAGATCCAAGATGGGTAGCAGCTATGGATGAAGAGTATGAGTCTCTTCAAATAAATGAAACTTGGGAGCTTGTTTCTCTCCCTCCTGGGAGGAAGCTTTTTCAATGCAAGTGGGTTTACAGAACTAAGATGGACTCTGATGGGGTCACTAGCAAACACAAGGCTCAACTGGTTGCAAATCATTACTCCCAAGTCCATGGGATTGACTACTTAGATACATTCGCTCCTATTGCTAAGATGGATTCCATATCTCTTGTTCTTGCTCTTGCTGCATCCAAGCACTGTGAAGTGCATCACATGGATGTCAAGGGTGCTTTCCTTCATCGAGATCTAGAGGAGGAGATCTACATGAAGCAACCTTAGGGGTATGTTGAAGACTCTTCACTAGTGTGCAGATTGAGTAAGTCCTTGTATGGACTCAAGCAAGTTCCCAGAGCTTGGTATGCAATGATGGACTCCTTCCTTTTGTCACGAGATTTCAAGAGGTGCAAATCTAATTCAATGTCTATATGAGACATGATGGTGACTCCCTACTCCTGATTGTTCTATATTTTGATGATATATTGATTACAGAGAGCAACACTTCATGCATCAAATCCATAAAAATAGCTTTGCACAACTCCTTCTCCATGTCAGATCTTGGATTGTTGAAGCAATTTCTTGGTCTTGAAGTCACTCAGAGTGATTCAATAATCAAGGTTGCACAGTCTAAGTATGTTTAAGATCTTCTTAACAGGTTCCATATGAGAGAATGCAAACCAACAACATTTCATTTTCTTTCAAGGATCATCCTTGAGGATGGTTCTTCCACACCTTTGGTGGATAGTACATTGTATCGGTAGTTAATTGGGAGTCTATTGTTTCTTACACACACACAACCTACTCTTTCCTATGCAGTCAGTGATGTCTCCAGATACATGCAGGAGCCTCATGAGCTTCATTGGAAGGAAGAAAAGAGGATCTTGCATTACTTGCAAGGGAAAAAGACATATGGTCTTCACTATGCAGCTGGGTCTCCTTTGAACCTTGTTGTCTATACTGACTCAGATTGGGCTGGAGATAGCTTAGATCGAAAGTCAACATCTAGTTTTTTTTTCATGATTGGATCTGGAACTATCTGTTGGTCGAGCAAAAAGCAGACTGCTTTAGCTCTCTCTTCAGCAGAGGCCGAGTACAAAGGTGCAGTCAATGCAGCCACATAGTGCATCTGGTTGCGGGGCATCTTGTCAGAGTTTGGGATTTGATTCAGTACTCCACCAGTCCTCTATTGTGACAATTAGAGTGCTATCAATGTTTCTACATATCTGGTTCTGAGACAAAGAACCAAACACATCGAGATACACATGCATTACATCCAAGGATTGGTGCATGATCGGACCATCACACTGCTCTACCTTCCGACGAAAGAGTAGATTGCATATATCTTCACTAAGACCTTCTCAGTGAAGAAGTACACTTACCTTAGAGCTCTTCTTAGGGTGAGTGATGTACATGATTGATTATCCTACCACAGTCTATCTTGAGGGGGGGCTTTCTTCCCACTGGGTTTTCCCTCTTTCCTCACTTTATTTATTTAGATTGTTGTATGGGGTGACCTTTGGTCTCAGTTACCAAGGCCCTACTATCTTTCAGTTACTTCCTCATAGATTGGCTTGCGAGGGGTGTTGGAATATTCTCACCATCATTTTTTATATTTGCATGCATTCTGTATGCATCCAGTCATCAGTATGGTAGTCTCCTCAGCACCTGGAGGCTATGTTCATCCCCCTGGAGCTTGTTTTTATCCCTCAGGAGCCCTCCTACCTACCTAATGTGCCTTGTTTTCCTCACCTGGATGACTAATGCACCCTACTACACTACTTGGATCACTAACAGTCAACTGCAGCATTGATTGACCAGTTCTTGTATTTATTTCTCAGTTTAACTGCATGTAGCTTCCAGTTGTCTGTATCAGAGTGCCACTTGACCTACTGACAGCCTCATCGGCCTCATGTGCCCTCCTTGGAGTCTCCATCCCTTGATTTGTGCTCACATGACTCAGTTAGACTCAATTAGACTCATTTGACTGATATTTGATTATTTGTGACTACTACCACTGATTGGGTGATGTCTCTAATGTTATCCAAGCCACACATTGAGGATAATTCGAATGACCTTAGGAGAATTAGAATTCATTTGATTGTATTCAGTTATTATTCTACATTCACAGTGCCAGCTTGTAGCTAATGTATGATTACAACAGTTTTTGTCATTTCTTGTGTTAATGAGTGCTTATTGATTCAATTCTTCTTCTTCTTCTCTCTGCAATTCTTGAGTGAGATTAGTGAGATTTACTCTAGCTGTGTGATCTATCCTGTAAATTATCACAAGAATCTGGTCAAGGAGATATGTTCTTTCCAAAACAACCATTCAGATTGTTTTGCACCCTCCCAGAAAATTGCTCGCCATTGGCAAAATTTGTTAAGTATTGACACAAAGGGCTTAAGAAGCCTTAGGAAAATGCCTACTATTTCTCATCTGTGAGGGATACATTTTTTAGGAAAGAGTAGGCTTTCAAGTGGATGAATTATGAACATGACCAGTGGTTTAGTTTTGAAAAAAAGGCCTCTGGTCAAGAAAATATTGGCCTACCAAAACAACCATTCAGCTTGTTTTGCACCTAAAACTGGCCTAAATGGCCTTAGGAAAATGCCTGACATTTCTCACCCTTGAGGGATAAATTTTTTATGAGAGCATAACTTTGTAGGTGGATGATTTATTCACTTTACAATTGATTGATTTTTGGAAACAAAGTCTCTGGTCAAGGAGAGATTTTCCTGCCAAAACAACCATTCATCTTGTTTTGCACCTTCAAAGAAAAATGCTTTCCATTGGCAAAATTGGTTAAGTATTGAAAAAAAGGGCTTAAGTAGCATTGGGAAAATACCCACCATTTCTCATATGTGAGGGAATTTTTTTTAGGAAAGCATTAGCTTGCAGGTGGATGATTTATGCACTTGACCATTGAATCAGTTTTGAAAAAAAATCTATGGCCAAGAAAATATTGGCCTGCCAAAACAACCAGTCAACCTATTTTGCACCTAAAACTGGCCTAAATGGCCTTAAGAAAATGCCCGCCATTTTTCACCTTTTAGGGATAATTTTTTTATGAGAGTGCATACATTTGTAGGTGGATGATTTATTAACTTTACCATTGGCTGAGTTTTGAAACAAAGTATCTAGTCAAGGATATATTTTCCTACCGAAACGACCATTCATCTTGTTTTGCACCCTCAAAGAAAAATGCTCGCCATTGGCAGAATTGGTTAAGTATTGAAAAAAATGGTTTAAGTAGCAGTGGGAAAATGCCCACCATTTCTCATATGTGAAGGAAATGTTTTTTAGAAAAGCATCCGCTTACAGGTGGATGATTTATGCAGTTGACAACTGGATCAATTTTGAAAACAAGTCTATGGTCAAGAAAATATTGGCCTGCCAGAACAGCCACTCAGCTTGTTTTGCACCTAAAACTGCCCTAAATGGCCTTAGGAAAATGCTCGCCATTTTTCACTTTTGAGTAATAAATTTATTTATGAGAGCATAAGTTTGTAGGTGGATGAATTATTCACTTTACCATTGGATGAGTTTTGAAACAAAGTCTCTGGTCAAGGAGATATTTTTCTGCCAAAACGACCATTCATCTTGTTTTGCACCCTCAAAGAAAAATGCTTGGCATTGGAAAAATTAGTGAATGACTGGAAATCTGCGGAAGATTTTTAAAATCTATAGTTTCGAACCTCTTAAGCAGGTTCATCCTCAAGAGAAGCAAAAATCTCACTCTTTTTTTGCACGGGAAGGTGAAGAATAAATATTGTTATGTTTGTTTATTTAGTTTTTTAGGGTAAGGTTTGGGATATGTCGGTTAATTGTATAAAAAAATTTATTTCTTACAAAGAATTATTATTTTGATTTTTAGTTTGAGTGGAATTTATTTTTTAGATAAATTATTAATTAATGAACTTACTAAAGTTTTTATAATCTATTGTGTTATATTTTTTCAAATATTTTATAGTAAAAAAAGTTTTTAATAATTTTTTTTTTAAATTTAGTTTGAGGTATTATAGTTGTGAATTATTAATGATGAAAAAATTAATGAATTTTAACCCTATTAAATTATAATATAATCAACATATTTAATATTGTTATGAACACAACAATTTATTTATTTTATAATTTAATCTTATTAAGAAAACTTTTGGTATAATTGTAGTTTTTTTATGTTTGATTTAATGGTACATTTAAATCAAACATAAAAATGGAAAAATTGGTTAAGTATTGAAAAAAATGGCTTAAGTAGCATTGGGAAAATGCCCACCATTTCTCATCTATGAAGGAAATGTTTTTTAGGAAAGCATCAACTTGAAGGTGGATGATTTATGCAGTTGACCACTAGATCAATTTTGAAAACAAGTCTATGGTCAAGAAAATATTGGCCTTCCAAAACAACCACTCTACTTGTTTTGCACCTAAAACTTACCTAAATGGCCTTAGGAAAATGCCCGCTATTTTTCACCTTTGAGGGATAATTTTTTTATGAGAGCATAAGTTTGTAGGTCGATGATTTGTTCACATTACCATTGGCTGAGTTTTGAAACAAAGTCTCTGGTCAAGGAGATATTTTCCTATCAAAACGATCATTCATCTTGTTTTGCAGCCTCAAAGAAAAATGCTCACCGATGGCAAAATTGGTTAAGTATTGAAAAAAAGGGCTTACGTAGCATTGGGAAACTGCCCACCATTTCTCATCTGTAATGGAAATTTTTTTTACAAAAGCATCATCTTGTAGGTGGATGACTTATGCACTTGACCACTAGATTAGGTTTGAAACAAATTCTATCGTCAAGAAAATATTGGTATTCCAAAACAACCACTCATCATGTTTTGCACCTAAAACTGGCCTAAATAACCTTAGAAAAATGCTCGCCATTTCTCATATTTGAGGGATAAAAAATTTCTGAGAGCATAAGTTTGTAGGTGGATGATTTATTCAATTTCAAATTGACTCATTTTAAAAAAAAAAGACTTTGGTCATGGAGATATTTTCCTTCCAAAACAACCATTCAGCTTGTTTTGCAACCTCCCAGAAAAATGCTCACCATTGGAAAAATTGGTTAAGTGTTGAAAAAAGGGGCTTAAGTAGCATTGGGTAAATGCCCACCGTTTCTCACCTGTGAGGGATAAATTTTTTGGGAAAGCATCAGCTTGCAGGTGGATGATTTATACAATTGACCATTGGCTCAAGTTTTATAAAAATTCTATGGTCAAGAATATATTGGCCTGCCAAAACAGACACTCGATCTATTTTGCACCTAAAACTGGCCTAAATGGCCTTAGGAAAATGTCTGCCATTTCTCACCTGTGTTGGATAAAACATTTCTGAGAGAATAAATTTGTAGGTGGAGGAGTTATTCGCTTAACCATTGACTCATTTTTTTTAAAACGCCTCTGGTAATGTAGATATTTTCCTGCCAAAACAACCATTCTGCTTGTTTTGCACCCTCCCAGAAAAATGTTCATCATTGGCAAAAAAATTTAAGTGTTGAAAAAAAGGGCTTAAGTAGCCTTGAGTAAGAGCCCACCATTTCTTACCTGTAAGGGATAAAAAATTTAGGAAAGTATCATCTTGCAGGTGGATGATTTATGAACGTTACCATTGGCTCAGGCTTTAAAACAAGTCTATGGTCAAGAAAATATTGGCTTTCCAAAACAACCACTCAACCTGTTTTGCATCTAAAACTGGCCTAAATGGCCTTAGGAAAATGCCCACCATTTCTCATATTTGAGGGATAAAAAAATTTTGGGAGTATAAGTTTGTAGGTGGATGATTTATTCACTTGACCATTGACTCCTTTTGGAAAAAGAGTCTCTGGCAATGGAGATATTTTCCTGCAAAAACAGAAATTTGACCTATTTTGCACCTTCCCAGAAAAATGCTTGCCATTGGAAAAATTGGTTAAGTGTTGAAAAATAGGGCTTAAGTAGACTTGGGATAAAAAAATTCTCTCCTGTGAGGGAAAAAGAATTTCTGAAAGCATCAGCTTGCAGGTGGATGATTTACGCACTTGACCATTGTCATTGCATTTCATAAAAACATCATTTCCAGAAATTTAGAGACTCAACCAATCATTTTATATTATCACTGTTAAATTCATAATTTAGATGAATTTTCTATCCTGCACGACATACCTTCAACACAATGAAATTTTCAAAAGAATTTTTTGCTTCGAAGAATTTTCAGGAATTGTCTTTGCTGTGAGTCGTCTTGATGGCCAAAGGTAAGGATGAATACAATGGCATGTTTTCATTCTTTCGTCACCATGCCAAATATCACCGCCATAAAAGGATTTTCAAAAAACATTCTCAGTATTATTTGTTCCATGAAAGTTTTTTAAATTTCCCGCCATATCGGCGATTCAAACACTTTGATTTTCGAAAATCATTATCGGTTTAATTTCTTCCCTGAATTTTTTTTCATTACACACCAAATGGGTGATCAGGTATGAATGCTCAACCAATTTCAATTTAGGATAAGTTTCTCAGTTTATTATCAGTCAGATCATGCTTAGGAATGCATGCTCCACCACTCCTATAACATAATTGCGCCACTGTTTTCTTAAATACGTAGAAATTACGAACTATTTTACTTGCAAGTTTCACTCCTGGAATACGCTGGTTATTGAATGTGATTTAGAGTTTCAAGACTCTTAAACCCATCTTCGTAGCTTCCTAAATCATGTTGAAACTACGTTAACTCTTCTTTTTTCTAGAAAATGTCCCAATTTGCCGGAAAATGGTCCCCATGAAAATTTTCCTGGCCACATACTTTTGCGATTACTTGACTCACTCATTGTCTTCACAATAAAAAATATTATCTCCTCAACCATGTGGAGAATTTTAACCAATCAAAAAAAGAATCTTTTGACAAAGAAATCATCTTGAAAACATATTTGGCATCATTCATAATGATATAGGATACATGCTAGTTATGGATAGAATGTTATGTTTACAAGATCCTCTTTACTAGCCATCTCCCTGAGATCCTTTTTGTTGGCCATCATCCTAAGATCTTCTTTGCTAGACACATTTTTTAGAATATTTTTCAACTCCTTTTAATCACTTTTTTGGTGTAGCAATTGAAAATGTGTCATTGAATTTTCATTCAATTTGGATAGCTCGTGTCTCATTACTTCATTTTCGTCATGAGTCATGGTTAGGCTTTCAGGAAGTTTAATGGGTGTGTAATTTTTAGATACACCTTTTTCCATGTGATCCCAATAATATTTACTATAATTATTATCTTTTTACTATTTATCACACATTTTGGATCACCCAAAACAATTATTTCAATCAAAAGTTATGCAAGTTTCAAGTTAACATACCTTTAAAACCCTATTTTGGAGTTGTTTTTCTAGTCAACCTTCCAACTGAGGTATCTCCACAATCTCTGCCACTCTAAGTATGAAAATTAATTATGTATTATCATGGTATGTATTCTCTACAATGCCATAGGTTTGACCTAAATCGGATGTGCCAATAAAACGTTATAGTAAGTTTCCCAAAACTTGTTATTTTTGTCCCTTTTAGGAGAGGGAAAGTGTACGGCCTTCCACGTGTCAAATTTTTAGGATCTTATTCTAAAATTACTACCATATATACTATGGAAAGCATTCTTTCTGATTCAAAAAGTATCACTGAATTTTAATCTTTAAAGATTTAGATATAACAATTTTTCTCGGAACACTTGTTTGAGACTAGTTTTTGGACTAGTCAAAAACCCTAACTTCCATAGGGTATAAATCCTCACATGTAATGAATCAAGATGTAAAAATCATACCGCATCTAGTTCGATATCTCTTATGTGGCCCCTCCAAGTTTCACTATCTAAAATTCCCTAGAAAAAAAAGTTATAGTGAAAATTACTCTGATACCAAATGTTATGCACCAAATTCCTAAAAATAGCATAAAACAAGAGGAAATAGTATTCCAACTCCTTAAGAATGCAATAAAAAAATGAATAACCAACCTCTTCTAGGGGTCAACATCCTTTCCAATGTATTTTAGATACAAAACAAAAATATATAAGGTGATTCCAAAGTAGATCTCCTTGGTGGGTGTGGGTGTGTGTGAGAGAGTGAGAGAGAGAGATAAAGGGTACCATTAGCATTCTAGGGCCTACATAATTAGGATGCTAGCCGAACAATACAGATAATACTAATACGATAATAGAAATGTAATGTTGCATTATATAGGGCTTAACAATCCATATCATAAGTAGGCTCATCTTGTCCAAAGTGCTTCCATTGCATGTTTACCTAATCAATGACTCAATTCTATAGCAATGTTTCTTTCTTATCTTGGACGCACAAGGATTTTGGTTGAAATTCCCCATCTGTTTCTCCATGAATCATAGTCTAACCAATAACATGGTTAAGATTATCTACATATTTCTTAAGCAATGAAACATGGAAAATATCATGTTCTTTAATGTTAGCAAGTAATGCAAGTTTATATGCTACTAACCCCATCCTTTTTAGGATCTCAAATGGCCCACCAAAATTATGAGTAAGCATGGAACAAGTTTCCAATTTGAAGGAACTCTTCTGTTGTTTAAATTTAAGATAAATATTTTCCAACTTTAAACTCTTTATGTATTTTGTACTTGTCTTCACAACTCTTTTTCCTGTCTTGAGTTGTCTGTAGATTTTGATAACCTCTTGTTCAATCTCCTTAAGCATTTCTAGTCTAAGCATGACCATCTACACTAGTTTATCCCAAGTCACTAGAGTATTGCATTTTCTACCATAAGTAGCTTGAAATGGACTCAGTTTTAATGATGTATGATATCCATTGTTATAAGAAAATTCTACTAGTTGGCTTGTACATAACATACATATGAAGCATGCCTTCCAATATCTGATATGTTATCTCTATTTGCCCATTTATTTGTGCATGATAAGCAAAGTTCAAATTTGATTGTGTAGCCAATCGATTTATAGTCATTTTAAAAAATTTGATGTAAATTTTGAATCTTTGTCTAATATAATTGTCTTAAGAATCACATGCAGCCTATAAATTTTCCACAAATATTTATGCAATATTGACTACTTTCCGTGTAAATTTTATGGGAATAAAGTGAGAAGTATTGCTAAGTTTGTCAATCAAAACCATTATAAAATCATCTTGTTTAATTGTCATGGGAAATCCTATGATAAAATCCATCCAATCAAGAATTGGGAAGGGTTGTAATAGGCCCATTGGATGTTTATGTTCATCTTTGACTTGGGCATTCAATGCATCTTGCAATGTATTTTGTAATATCCTTTTTCATTTTAGGGAAATAATATTGTTTCCTTGATGTCACAGTCATCTTTTGGTAGCTTAGGTATCCTAAGTATGGTTTCTTGTGTTTTTCATGCATAATAATCATTTTTAGCTCTATTCAATTAGGAAGGTATAGCTTATCTTTGCAAATCTACACTACTTTTTTATTCATATTGTAAACATCATATTTATGGTCAAGTTGTTCTTGTTGCAAATTGTTTCTTACTTGAATGAAGTGTTCATCATCACACATGGCTTATTTTACTTTGGTTTTCAGATTGGATTCACAAGTACTAATGGTTTCCATATGTATCACTTGCATCTTTCTGATGAGTTCATCAACTACTTTGTTTTCTTTGCCTTTTATGTGTCTTCTCTAAAATTCATATTCCATAAGGAAAGATAACAATCTAGTGTGTATGGTGTTCAAGTGTGGCTAATCCAATATATACTTAAATCCATTGTGATATGTCATCAAGACAAATATCTTTCCCATCAAGTGATGGCGTCACATATTCAATGCATGAATTATAGTTGTATGTTCTAAGTCATGAGTAGCAATGCTTTTAATGCTATTTTAGTTTCCTATACTCATAACTCACCACATGGTTATCCTACATAAGAAATCCACCAAGTCCTTTACATGAATATGTACACACTACAAAATATCAGTTTGGATCTACTCTTTTCAAAACCGGTGCAATGGTAAGAAGGAATTTCAACTGCTAAAATCTTTCTTCAGATTCTTGATACCAGACAAATTTTTTCCTTTATTCTACAATGAATTTATTGGGTGACCCAAATTGGGGAATCCATTAATTAATCTTCGATAGTAACTGGCAAGTCCCATAAATGATCTCACATCTATAAAAAAATTTGGAGTGGGCCAACTCATTATGTCCTTAATCTTTTATAGATAAACTATTATCCTTCTTTAGAGATGATGTGTCCCAAGTAATGGATCTACTTTTGATAAAGGTCATACTTGTTGAAATTTTCATGCAATTAATGCTCTTTTAACATTTGAAAAACCATTTTAAGATGGTCCTCATGTTCTTCTTCATATTTTGAATAAATAAAAATATTATAAAAAAATAGCACAAACTTTTCAAATACTTACTGAAGACACTGCTCATATGGCACATGAATATGGTTGGTGTATTGGTATATCCAAATGGTACTACCACAAACTCATAATGACCATACCTTTCCCTTAAGTTTGTCTTATTAATATCTTCATCCTTGATTCTAACATGATGATATCATGATCTCAAGTTAATCTTTGGGAACACTTTTTACCCTCTTACTTGATCGAACAATTCATCAATATGGGGCAATGGATACATTTTATTCACTATAATCTTGTTCAAGTGCTTATAGTCTATGCATAATCCGAGGGTCCCATCCTTCTTATCCACAAACAAAATAGGTTCTCTGCAAGGAAAAACTCTTGGTATGATGTATCATTTCTCTTACAACTCTTGAAACTGCATTTCCAATTCCATTAATCTAGGAGTAGTCATTATGTAAGGAGCTTTGGATACAAGTACAACTACAAGCATAAGATCAATTGAAAATTCAATGTCCCTCATGGGAGGTAGATTGAGTTACGAGTATCTCATTCAGAAATACATCGGTGAATTGTTGAATTATTGGATAAGATTAAATATTTGGTCCTTCACTTTCTATTGATTCCAACACATGAACTACATACAACTAACATCCCTTTATAAAACTCTTATTCAATTGCAAGGTTGAAAATTCTCTTAAGGACATGGATTTTGGAGTACCTTTTATTGTTCTTATATTTCCATCTTTATCTCTACAATTAAAGGTTTTGTTGTTGCAATCAAGTCTTACCTTATGTGCTACTAACCAGTTCATGCCAATCAAGACATCATATGAAACAAGTGGAAATAAATTCAAATTTTCCCATGTGAAAATTCCATCCATCTCCAATGGACATGATTCCACCAACTCACTTACTTTTGTCTCAGTTCATTTACCCAATTTTACTAACCATAATTTGTTATGCTTGCATTTTTTAAGAACAATATGTCAACAATTTTAGGTGCAATATAATTGTGACTACCTTGCATTGATCAAAATAGAAACATATTGCATAGCAATCTTACCTTCCACTTCCACCATAGATGTTTGGTGGTCTTGCATGTTGTTCCTCCAAAGCAACATAAATTCTAGGAATGATCATTGTTACATCATTGACTATGACAGCTTCTTGAATGTCATGAATAGTCCTAGTGTTCTCTTGTCTACGGGGACAATATTTGAATATGTGATCTCCTTCACTTCCTCAACAATTTGGAGCACCTTTCAAAGAATCACTTGACCTCCTTCCCACTGATCTCATTGGCCTATTTCCAATTTGTGATGGTAGTTTTTCTAAAAAATACTCTATGTTGGATAGCTTTCTTGGAAATTCCTTGAATGATTTTTATATTGTTGAGACTTTAAACTTTTCTTCCTCTATTCATATTTTTCTTTTCTCTTTTCCTTCCATGACTTGCTAAATTTTGGTTTATGTTTGTTTTGTTCATAACAATATTTAGTCTTTATGATTTTCTCATCAAGAATTTTAGGATCATAAAATTCAATCATCTCTTTATAGGATTGAGGTATCCCACTCATGAAGATTTGAACTTTGGCCTTCTTATCCCTAATATATGTGAAACATCTTAGTAGTTAGAAAACTGGCTTTCATAATCCTCCATAGTCAATTTTCCAAATTTAATTTTATGAAATTATATGATCTTACCATCATAGTATCTTTCTGAAAGGTATATCTGCTAAAACTATTTCTTAAATTGCTTACAAGTGATATTTGTCTCATTGATCTTCTTCACTTTCTTGAGGTCTTCCCCAAAATGGATGCTCTGCCATTCAGGTTAAAAATGACCAATTATATCCTTCATGTTTCCAAAATAATAATGTACTTGAAAATATTTCCTTATTCTAAGAATCCATGTCTCAACTTCTTCACTTGAATTCACCTCACCATCAAAAGTAGGTGGCTTTACCTTTCTAAATCCCCCCCGCTGGTAAATAATTTCTAGAATGCCTCTTCTTTCTCTGACTATGACACGAAAACCTTGAATTGTAGCAAGTTGAATATTCACAAGTAATTGTATCCTTGTCCTGTGATTCCGATAGTGTATATGTCCCATCACTAGATATCATATTCTTAATAATATGGGACCCTTTCATTGAGGAACTATTTCCAACATTGCTCGAAATTTGACCTTGATACATTTGTTTCTAAATTTTCGTCAAATTTTGTAGCAGGGAAACATTCAATTCATTTTGATCCTCTTGAACCTTTACTATCTTCTCATTGTCTACCTTGAAACTCTGAAGTTCCACTTTCAGGTTTCTCATGGTTTCTTCCATGTAGAAAGGATTCTCAAAATTTATTCTTTCATTAGACTTGGTTTCTTGAAGGTTTGGTATGCCTTTCAAAGCAACAGTTACCTACCAACCTATTGGAACACTAGTCACTATGTAACAAAACAAAGAAAAAAACTAAAATGTTAATCACAACACCATACGCCACCATATGTTTTTCTTTGATCCCATATATCCCCCAATGTTGTAACCTTGGCTATGATACCAATGATTTTAACAAGAAAAGTATGTGCAATGAAAAAATGTACATTGATCCACATATCAATATAGTAACATCGCAAATCTATGACCTTTACACCTAGCATTTACACAATCGACACAAGTTCATTGTGATTAGATATATCATTTCACGATGGGGTTATTGCTGATATTATTAGGTGTTGACGTATATGTAACTTCAGAATGTATTTCACATATATGTATATTGTATTCCTATAGAGATGGTATTATTCCTCTATAAGGAATTGTCGTTATTTATATTGTAAGTGTCGTAACTTATACTTGATGGGTTATTAGACCACCTTGTTGGGGTCGGCCCTGTATAAGTCATGTGGGTCGAAGGGTTATTAGACCACCCTATTGGGGGTCGGCCATGTGGGTCAAAGGGTTATTAGACCACCCTATTGGGGGTCGGCCCAGTCAGCATTATGTTATGTGGTTAAGTTCGAGCCTACATGAGTTAGGTAAAAAGGCAAGTCAAGTCAAGTATAAATAGAGTGCGGGAGGCACTCTATTTGCTCACTCACTTCTCACACATGCACTCAAGGAGGAGTGGCGCACTTATGGAGGAGGAGGATCTGCTGTTAGGTTATGGCTATCTCTCTTGGTTGGTTGTATCATTGCTCTATCTATCTCTGAGGAAGTTATTGGGGTTTTTCACCTTTATGGTTTTCCCCAAGTAAATCTTTGTGTCTCTTGTGTGCTTGCATTATTGTCTCCATGATTGATATGCTGTACATGTTGTTCTCTCAGTTAATATCCTAGATCATATTGAAGTAAATTCAGAAAATTTAACATGTTATCAGAGCTAGCCTGAAAGAAGGCATGATATGGCATGTATGACACTTGTTGCACTTACGATGCTAGGGCTTGATATAGCAAACACCAGTCATCGTAGCACTTTCGCTATAAATCCGTTTTGGCGAAGTTTTCGGATCTGAAATTGTTACAGGACTAAGATTAAATATCTAGGTACCTTGTGTCCAAAGGACAACCTCTAATTCGTTGTAATTTGTGATTTATGATCTGTACAATATAGGGTTTCTGCCTCTTCCAGATCTGAGTCAAAATCAGGTGACCTTGGGAAAAAGGTCATATCTTGGGCTAGGAAGCTCCAAATAAAATTTCGTAAAAAGTTACAGTTAGTACACAGTCTGTACTATCTCAGAAAACTTTTTTAGAGGCCGAAGTTGAACCAGTGACACGTGGCACGCCATACAATTTCTCTCTCCTGTATTATCCCATAAACAGGTCACGTTGCGACATTTGGCATAAATCTCTCTCAGAGAGTCCAATTGAGGTCAGACCTGTTAGGATGGAAAGGTGACAGGCCGAGCTATCTCAGGAAAATTTTTCAGAGGCAGAAGTTAAAACAGTGACACGTGGCATGCCGTACAAGTTAGCTATCCTGTTTTATCCCAAAACAGGTCACGTTGCGACATTTGGCATAACTCTCTCTCATAGAATCCAATTGAGGTCAGACCTATCAGGATGGAAAGATAACAGGTCAGGCTATCTCAAGAAACTTTTTTAGACCCTTTGGATCAAAAAAATTTTAGAGTTACACCAGAAACAATCAGGTACATATTTCTGTCAAAACAGAATTATTTTTTGGTACCTTCATTCATGGCTTCCGGAATTTAGGGCTTTGGAGAAAGTTGGAATTTTTGTAATCGGAGACCACGGCTGGATGCTACTCATCAAAATAGAAATTTAGAGACCAAGATCAGAATTTTTGGTTGGGCAGAAGGCCGGGCTTGATTAGACCCTAGTTCGGGACTTTGATCAGAAAAGTGGAAAATTAGGGCTTCTGTAAAAATGGGAATTTTTGAAATCTGTGACCACGGCTGGAAGCTCCTCAGAAAAATAGAAGCTTAGAGCTTTGGATCAAAAATTTTGATGGGGCAAAAGAGTGGGCTTCATCAAACCCCAGTTCAGGGTCACGTCCAGTGAATCCGAAAGTTTCAAAGGCAAAATTGAGGAGTAAAACTTTGTAGTTTTCAAATTCTGAATATACCAGTTTGATCAGCTCATCAAGGCACATATTTCTATCCTTTCGGAAGTTTGAAATTCAAAGTTTGAATTTTTGGGGTTTCTCTGACAAACCCATATCCAGCTCCAGGTCCAGTTCTTGCAAATCAAGTGGATTGGATTAATGCAGTTCCTGTCTCAGAGGGAGATGAGGATAAGGCCTTACATAAGAAGATTACAAGCGATCTCGACAGGTATGACTCATCGAGGTATGTTTCGATATTTGTCCATGATTAAGTTTATGGTATGTTTGTCTTCATGTTATTACGGTTAGTACAATTTTGATTTTAGATTTGTCGTATAACCTTAAAAAAATTATGAATGCATGATAGAAGATATTCATTGGTTAGGGTGTTGACACTTATGATTGTACTAATGCATTATGGTGTTGTATGAAGTTTATGTTGTCTACTAACATGAAAGGTACACCAAGAAAGACAAATCATGTTCTGGTCCAAGAACATATGATCATGATAACATGAGGACAAAGATTCATCCATTGTCATGGATCTCATAGAAGATCCATTTACGAGGTATGTCTAACTTGGTTTTGTAATAGTTAACCTATGAGATATATAGGTTACTAGCACAAGTCATTGAAGAGAAACAAAAGACATTATACGGGTATGTTAGACATAAATAGCTAGCATGCTAATCCAGGTATGTTTTTCCTATATCAAGCTAGAATCCTACCTTGAGTTAGGATCTTATACTGTTCTTGATAATGATTATTCATGAAGTCACAGGTTTGAATAATCATGGTTGCATGCATATTATATTTCTTACCATAATTAATGATATGACAAACCAGAAGAATCATGAAGGTATAGGTTTGAATAATCACAGGTTTTATGCATATTATATCTCTTATCTTGATTGATGATTCAACTAACCTGAAGAGTTATAGGTTTGAGTAATTACATGTTTAGACATGTTATGTTTCTTATGATTTGACTAACCATAAGAATCATACATAAACCTTGAATGCTAATGCTTATTACTTTCTGTTTGAAATGATCATGACTATACATGCTTGAGATTATTGTGTTTAAATAGTATAGTAATGAATGTATGATTTTATATGAGATCACAAGGATAACACAATCATGATACTAATAAGCATGCATAGGAACCAAGGATGAATATGAGTTCAAGAACAAGTAATCCAGGAAGCAAAGATCAAGAGGGAGTACACTCCAGCTGTTCCGGCAAGAAATCAAAGGAACACACTTCAGTAGTTTCTGTAAGGATGCAGATATTCAGAGGGAGATGACCATCTTTCCACAACAGAAAGGTGTAGAAGAAGCTACTTCAGATTAGGACTGCAACAGCTCCTGTAAGGAAGCAAAGACTCAGAGGGAGTCCACCCAATGAACAAACAAAGATAAGTATTTTAATTTCTTGCATATTTGTTTGTTTAAATAAAATTGTTCAATGATGTATATGCTCATGTTCCTAGATTTAGGATATGTATTGTGCATAGTAGAATAGCTGCATTAATGAAGAGTATACTACTAATATACATGGGTAAGTGGCCTATGGCATTGTACAACATTCCATTGCTACTTATCTAGAATGAAACCTCTTTGCTGACATGTTGGGAGTTGTGCACACTCTTAACAATGTTCTGGTAGAGATTGGAAGGCATCTAGAAAGTTACGGGATATGGATAAATGTTGTATTGAAGCATTGGCTAAGATAATTGCATGACTGTATGACATATTTATTTATGTGTAAGAATTTGTTCTGAAAACTATGAGATGT
The DNA here is from genome assembly GCA_027924585.1 of Larix kaempferi. Lineage (NCBI taxonomy): Eukaryota > Viridiplantae > Streptophyta > Pinopsida > Pinales > Pinaceae > Larix > Larix kaempferi. Next base: position 14,818,759 of record BSBM01000125.1, on the reverse strand, counting down.
TTTCTAATCATGCAATTTAACTTGTTGTGTAGGAAAGATCGTATGCCATCTCCTACAAAAGAAGAACTACAACATTTGTTCAACAACAAATTTATTTATTGAAGATATTGAAGTTCCTAGGATCTGGGATGAAGAAATGGAATTCCATGATCCGTCGATCATGAAGAATGATGTTTGGGATGTAGTCCCAAGATGTGAAGGGAAGTTTGTTATGACTTCCAAATGGAACTATCAGATCAAGCATGTTGCAGATGGCAACATTGAGAAATATAAAAGTGATGAAATAGAAGATGCACCAGATGGATCTCAAGACAGCATGGTGTAGTCATATATGTGTGCAGAACTTGGTATGGTAGGATAGACAGCTTTCTATCCAGTTTGGGCGTTACCAAGAGTAAAGCAGATTCCAACCTTTTCTACAAGGTTGAAGAAGGCAATCCAGTGATACTACTTTTGTATGCAGATAACCTGTTTGTTACAGGTAAAGATAGATTGATTGCCGACACGCAGCGGAAGCTTTCTTCCAAGTTTGAGATGAAGAACTTGGGGATGATGCACTATTTGTTTTTGGCATGGAGGTGTGGCAGAGTGCATATGGAATCTTCCTTGGACAAGGGAAGTATGTAGTAGAGATCCTGAAGAGGTTCGGGATGATGGACTGCAAGGATATGGACACACCTATGGCATCGAATCTGAAGCTTCTATGTGATGCTTCATCTGAGCCGGTTGATGTCTCTTTGTATCGTCAGATGATTGGGTCCTTGATGTACCTGACGAACACGAGACCAGACATTTGCTTTGCTGTGAACACATTGAGCCAGTTCCTGACGGATCTGAGGATTGTTCACCTGGTTGCTGTAAAGCATGTTCTGAGGTACCTGAAGGGTACAGTGGATTATGGGCTCAGGTATGAGGAGAATCAAAAGTTTAACCTGCAGGGTTATGTTGATTCAGATTGGGCTGGCAGTGCTGCAGACAGGAAGAGCACATCTGGGTGTTGCTTCAGTATGGAATCAGGTGTGATCTCTTGGTTTAGCAGGAAGCAGTCCTGCGTAGCACTGAGTACAGCTGAGGCAGAGTATGTTGCAGCCTGTTCAGCTAGTTGTGAGATAGTATGGCTACGGAAGCTACTGTCTAGGTTATTTGATCTCCCATTGGAGGCTATTGGTATCTTCTGTGATAACCAGAGTCGTGTGAAGATGTCCGAGAACCCAGTGTTTCATGACAGGTCGATCAAATATCACTATCTCAGGGATATGGTGTAGAGAGGAGCTGTGAAGCTCCTATATGTTGCGACAGACGAGCAGATTACAGATGTGCTGACGAAGCCGCTAGCCAGAGTGAAGTTCGAGTACTTCAGAGAGAGGCTTGGCGTTCTTCAGATCGAGGACACTTCGAGGAAGAAGTGATGGACACATTTGCTGAAGCCATTCCAAGCATGTTGGAAGGAGGATCCTTCACATGGCTGTGGATGTAAGCGCTGGATGATGAGCATCAGGATGATGTTCTAGTTTCTGCTGGATATGATCAGTTGAATCATTTTTATGTATGTATGTACGCATCATGTGGATGCTGGATATGATCAGTTGGATCATTTTTATATGTATGAACACATCATGTGGATGCTGGATATGATCAGTTGGATCATTTTATGTATGTATGCATCATGTTGGATGCTTGGACCATGTATCTGTATATGTATCAGGTAGATACATTGTATGATCAGGTGGATCATGTATGGTGATATGTATCATGTATTTGTATCAGGTGGATACATTGTATGATCAGGAGGATCATGTATGATGATATGTATCAGGTAGATACTTGGTATGCATCAGGTAGATGCATTGATGATCAAGGTGATCATGGATGACGAGCTTCAGGATGTTGCTCCAGATGACATGCAGCAGGATGTTGCAGTGATGATCAGGATGATCATAGATGACGAGCTTCAGGATGTTGCTCTAGATGACATGCAGTAGGATGTTGCAGTGATGATCAGGATGATCATGGATGACGAGCTTCAGGATGTTGCTCCAGATGACATGCAGCAGGATGTTGCAGTGATGATCAGGATGATCATGGATGACGAGCTTCAGGATGTTGCTCCAGATGACATGCAGCAGGACGTTGCAGTGATGATGATCAGGATGATCATGGATACATCAGGATGATGTATAGTGAGTATCAGGTTGATACTCTATGGTCGTGGATCAGGTTGTGCAGATGAGCATGTAATAGCGCCCTGGGAGATTTGCAGATGGTCTTTCGAGGTTTTGCCTATGGCATGTAATATCGGTGCCCTGGGACATCTGGCAAATGCTCTTTCGAGGTTTTGCTCTGGGAGGACATGTAATAGCGCTCTGGGAGGACATGTAATAGTGCCCTGGGAGATCTGCAGATAGTCTTTCGAGGTTTTGCCTATGGCATGTAATAGCGCCCCGGGATATCTGGCAGATGCTCTTGCGAGGTTTTGTCCTATGGCATGTAATAGCGCCCTGGGAGATCTGATAGGTTGGGCTGTGTGCCCGTAATCAGTCCTGGGATGCTCTTGCGAGGTTTTTCCATGACCACATGTAATAGCGCCCTGGGAGATTTCAGGTCGGAGTTGTGTACCCGTAACATCCTAAGATGCTCTTGCGAGGTTTTGTGGTGGACCACATGTAATAGCGCCCTGGGAGATTTTAGGTTGGAGTTGTGTACCCGTAACATCCTAAGATGCTCTTGCGAGGTTTTGTGGTAAGGTCACATGTAATAGCGCCTTGGGAGATCCTATAGGTAGAGCTGTGTGCTCGTAATAGCCTGGGATTCTCTTTCGAGGTTTTATGACGCACGTAAAAGTCCTGAGGATTCCACAGTATGGCCAGTGATGACGAAGACCTGCAGGTGGTGGGCCTACATCCAGTATGAAAAAGGACTGGCTCTGTAGAACTTCCTATGACGAGTAGAAACAGAGATTGATTGAGATAGCAGCAACAGTGACGATGATGATGATGACTCGATGACGATTATCTAGTGACGATGATCCAGAGAAGATGACTTGTGCTAGAAGAACTGTGTTGAGAAATACCTTCCTAGTTAAGAGGGAGTGTTGATGTATATGTAACTTTGGAATGTATTTCACATATATGTATATTGTATTCCTATAGAGATGGTATTATTTCTCTATAAGGAAGTGTCGTTATTTATATTGTAAGTGTCGTAACTTATACTTGATGGGTTATTAGACCACCTTGTTGGGGTCGGCCCTGTATAATTCATGTGGGTCGAAGGGTTATTAGACCACCCTATTGGGGGTCGGCCATGTGGGTCAAAGGGTTATTAGACCACCCTATTGGGGGTCGGCCCAGTCAGCATTATGTTATGTGGTTAAGTTCGAACCTACATGAGTTAGGTAAAAAGGCAAGTCAAGTCAAGTATAAATAGAGTGCGGGAGGCACTCTATTTGCTCACTCACTTCTCACACATGCACTCAAGGAGGAGTGGCGCACTTATGGAGGAGGAGGATCTACTGCTAGGTTATGGCTATCTCTCTTGGTTGGTTGTATCATTGCTCTATCTATCTCTGAGGAAGTTATTGGGGTTTTTCACCTTTATGGTTTTCCCCAAGTAAATCTTTGTGTCTCTTGTGTGCTTGCATTATTGTCTCCATGATTGATATGCTGTACATGTTGTTCTCTCAGTTAAGATCCTAGATCATATTGAAGTAAATTCAGAAAATTTAACATTAGGCAACCATGAAATTGTTCAATTCTAATATCAATTATAGGATATTTGCAATTTGATTCATATAGTTAAACACATAAACATTAATACAATGGCATACACATAACACTGAAATTACCCTGAAACCCTTTACTTGGGTAAAACCAACAAACCGGTGATCTCTCGGCTCATCTATTATCAAGCTCCAATTCACTAGACTTTGGTGGTATCGACACAAACCAGTCGGAGCTCACTGTTACATATGTGATTATCCTCACTCACATTATGCCATAGTCTGCATTCTCTTCACGCTCATCACGTAGCCATTAAACCTTATTTATAGATGCAAGAGAGCTAACTGCTCATTAATGGCGGTCCATAACCTCCTAATCGAATATGGTTATTCTATTACAACTGCCTTGACTACGTCAACTGAATTCAACTATCCATTGGGATTTCCAGTCATCCAAGTGTCTGTCGAATTTATGCTTCGTCGACTTCTATCGACCAAGTTGTTTACCTGTCAGCTAAAAAATGTATCCCAGTCGGTTGGACAACCAGATTGTTCACCATCTGTTGCCTTCGATGACAACTGACTTGAGCCAGTTGATTATCGACTTTTCCAATTGAGATCATGCCAAGAATATAACACTCCCAACATTCTCCCACTTGTTGTCTTCTTTTCATAAACAGGAGATTCTGAACTTTAGTTCATTCAAGCATGGCTAACAAGCCCATATTTTCCCTACACTAGGAAAACTTTTCTGTGCTTATCGACTTGGTCAATGATTCTGCAACAATATTCACTATGTATACATTTTCCAGTATTACCTTTTAGTTTTCCACCATCTCCCTCACAAAATTGTACTTCTCGACCTACCCTGTTTGATCTGAAAATATTTCGAGATCTTTTTAACCATAAATTTGCATGTTAATCCTTATAAAAATGGCTTTAAAGATGAATTTTAAATGCTCAAATCAAACACATAAGCAAATAAAACAGATATGCAAAATGAGAAATTGAAGACAACAGATGATAACAGAGTTCGCCCTTCTTGAGCTACGTCTTCGAGCCACTTCTAATGAGAAGTCCGATCTTATTAAGTGTTCAAAGCTTACAAATATGAATTTATGGAAACACTTCTGAGTTCTCTTAGTCAAACTCAGAAACAAACTGCACCACTGCATTCCTCTCAAAATTTTGAGAAAAATGAGTATAAAGTCGACTATGTTTTCCTAAGGCCTCCTCTGGAACGCAAATCGAGAAAACTCTGCCCTGCACTGTACAGACTGTACGGATTTCCCACCTAGGGAATCGTCCCCATTAATGGTTGTACTTGCATCGATATCTGTACCCATACTTCACCTCGATCTCTGTGCAAATGTGCTTCGTGTATTAGTCTTTTCATGGCTCGAACCGTGGTTTTATAAAGGTTTTGGGGTGGTTTTGGGCGCGCGCTTTGGAGGGCCACACGCCCATTTTGAGCCATGTTTTTCGCCTTCAATTCATAACCTATTTCCACTGTTACCGATTCAACGAATGAGCATTGTCCCAATCGTAAAGCGATGTAACGTTGTGTCGAAGGTCGTGGGATCCATCCCTATTGACTCTGTTTTATATGTTATTTGTTGGTTTACTGTATTGGTGCGTTGGCTTGTGACTTGGCACTTTACTTCATTGGTTTCGTTGTGATTTGGATATGTGAAGCTCTGCGTTTTTGGTTGATTCACCGTCAATTATATGGCCTTGGTGTTGGCCACAGGGTCAAGGGCCTAGCCCTCAATCTCGCCCTTTTCCCCAACCATAAACCTTTCCAACTTTAAATAAAAGTTATGCTCTATAGATATTAAGTAACATCGACGGGAGCCCTAGCTAGGAGAACTCTATGAAGGCTTGGCAGACTTGGAGTTCATGGGTTCGATCCCCATCGTCTCCACCATTTTTTGGTGAAACATACAACCAGTGGCCAACAGGGCTGCCACATGGTAGTCCCTAATTGGTCCACGTATGTGCCCTGTTGTCAAAAACTTCTCCATGTGGAACCCTGTGGGGATGACATGTGTCTATAATGTTGATTTGTCCATGTCACATGGCACCCTGTATGTGTCCCACGTGGTCCCTTTTTTGCCCTTTTTTACATCAAATTTTTCCTTTTTGCCGAATCTTAGAAACTCAATATCTTTTGCGTCCGGAGGTCGTTTGATGCAAAACGAGCATTGCCGAAACGATGCTGATGAGATCTATGCACTTGTAATATTATTCACATATTTTTAAGACTTTAATTTTGATCGAACTCTGAGATCCTCCTGGATCAAACATTCCCACTAGGAAGCTTTTGGGCCACCAAAAGCATGAGATCATTCAGAAAACAGGTGAGGGTACAACTCCCTCACTCTTTTGGTCTCTAGCCACCATGTTTTGCTTGGATGCATTCCTTTGAGCCCCACACGAAGAAATTCCATGTCACCTCTTCGTGAAGATCTGACCTTCTTTCCAAGTATAACATCTTCCCGAAGCTCATTGAGATATTCAGGAGAAAACTCATCAACAGAAGGTACTTGAACCTGTTCATATTGGTCCACAATCATAGGAAGCTCATACAGTTTTAAGTTTTCCACATTAGCAACGGAATACATTTGCATATAAGGAGGAAAATATAACCTAAAAGCATTATTACCAATTTGATCCAAAATTGTAAAAGGTCCATACCTGATAGGTTTCAACTTTCTACCTTCACCTTGGAGTCGGTCTTTGTTGATATGAAGCCATACTCGATCACCAATTTGGAAATCATGATCCACCCGATGTTTGTCATGTCTTTCTTTATACTTGGCCTGACTTGATTCCAACTGCTCTTGTACTACTTGATGTATTCACTGGACCTGTTGAATAAACTTCAAAGCTTTATCTGCATCAACTTGACCATATCCCACTGGATCTTTCCCATAAACAAAGTCTTAGGGAAACTTTCGCAAATAACCAAAACATGTCTCGAAATGAGACTTTTGTGTTGAAGAGTGGATAGCTCTATTGTAGGCATGTTGAACATAATGCAACTGTTCATCCCACAGCTTGGGATGCTTGGCACAATATCCTCGAAGAAGATGTACTACTGTACGATTGACCACTTCAATTTGTCCATCAGTTTGTGGATGAAATTTTGTGCTCTTCTTTAACTTTGTATCCATAAGTTCCCATAAAGATGACCAAAATTTCCCAAGGAAGCGGGAATCTCGATAAAAAATAATAGAAGTAGGTAGTCCAAAATGGACCCATACATGCTGAAAGAACAAATGAACAGTCATCTCAGATGTGATCTTCTTTTTACAAGGCATTAGAATGCACATTTTACTGAATCTATCCACAACAACATATAAGTAATCATGTCATTTTCTAGACATTGGTAACCCTCCTACAAAATCCATTGAAACACTTTCCCATGGACGGGAAGGAACAAGAAGTGGAGTGTACGAGCCTAACTTTATGTTACTTGGATTACTTATTGCACACATAACACATCCTTTTATATACTTGGACACAATATCATTCATTCGAGGCCAATAACAAAACTTTTGTAATTGTGCTACAGTTTTTCCTACACCAAAGTTCCCTGAAATGAGAGAAGTGTGTGCTTCTCTTATCACATGTACTCTTTCCCTTTGTGGAATACAGATCTTTCCAAGATGATAAAACAACTTGTCATGAATATGATAATTCAATTCTTCATTTTGAGAGCCATGTTTTAGTGATTTATATACTTCTTTGTAGTCTTCATCCTGAGTGTATTGCTCAACATAACTTGAATGTACAAAATGACTTTGTTGAATAACAATAGAAGCATGTGTTGGAGGTCTTGATAACATATCTGCAACTTTGTTCTCTTTTCTTATACTTACTGATCAAATGAAATTGTTGTAGAAAACCCATCCACCTAAAATGTCTTGATTGTTGTAGCTTAGTTTGAGATTGAAGATACTGTAGTGGTTGATGATCAATATGTATAATTGTTTCTTTACCCGTTAGGTAATGTTTCCACTTCTTCACACTTTGTACTAATGCATACAATTCTTTATCATAGTTTGGATAGTTATTTATAGCTTTAGAGGAGGTTTCAGAATGATAGCATATTGGTTTTTTAAGTTGCATTAAGAATGCCCCCATGGCATAACCACTAGCATCAGTCTCTATCTCAAATGGCTGTTGTAAATCCAACAGTGCAAGTACTACAGCTGTACTGATCTTTTGTTTCAGAGTGTCGAAGGCCTTCTGTGCTTTGCCTTCCCACTAAAAGACTCTTTTCATACCTGTCAAAGCATGTAATGGAGAAGCTATGAAGGAGAAGTTAGCAATAAACTTCCTCCAGTATTGGGCTGTTCCCAAAAAGCTTCTTACCTCTGTTACATTATTTGGCTTGGGCCAATTCACAATGACCTCAAATTTAGAGGGATCAATCCTCAATTCACCACCCCCTACAATGTAACCTAGATATACTAAAGATGTCTTCCGAAATTCACATTTACACATCTTTAAGTACAATTTTCCCCTTACAAGTACATCCAAAACTTGTTTGACATGCTTGACATGTTCTTCCCAAGTACGACTAAAAATCAAAATATCATCTAAGTGGACTATGACAAAGTCATCAATGAAGGGCCTAAAAACATAATTCATCACCCTCATAAATGTTGTGAGTGCATTGGAAATCCCAAAGGGCATCACCATCCATTCATACAATCCTTGTTTAGTTTTGAAAGCAGTCTTCCAAATATCGTTGTCATGAATTCTAATTTGATGATAGCTACTTCTTAAGTCTAACTTAGTGAAATAAGTTGCATTCTTAAGTTGATCCAAAATATCATCAATCCGAGGAAGAGGATACATGTTCTTAATTGTGATTATGTTTAGTGCCCTATAATCAACACACATACGCCATGTGCCATCTTTCTTTGGCACCAAAACAATTGGTGAACCACATGGAGAGGAACTTGGTCGAATGTCCCCTCTTTCAAGCAATTCCTGCACCTGCTTCTTTATCTATGCATTTTCAATTACTAAAGACCTGTACATGCCAATGTTAGGAAGCGGTGCATCCTGTTGTAAGAGAATCTCATTTTGGATTTCTCTTTTTGGAGGCAATCCTTTAGGTTCTTGAAACAAGACATCATAATCGGTTACAACTTTAGCTAAGTCTTTCTTAAGTCTTGGATCACATCCTTTAAAATATTCACTTTGACCAACATCTTTTTCTTTAACAATCATAAGAACAAAATTCTTACTAGAATTTACTAGTCTCTTCGTTTGACTTGCAGAAACTAATGAAAGATTAGTTTTTATGCGATGTGCACGAACAACATATTCAATACCATCTTTAGTGAGATGATACCTGTTATCTTCCCTGTAAAAGATATCCTTCTTTTCATAAAGATAAGGAATTTCCAACAAAATACCACAGATATCCAATGGAACCACATCCGGATCTACTTCATCAATGAATCTAGAAGTAATAGAAAACCTAAGTCTACATTCTTTCGTCACTTGTAATTGTGCATTATCACATACCCATCCAAGAGGATATGATTTTGGGTGTAACTTAGTTTCCAAATGAATTTTCTTAACTATCTCTTCTGAAATGAGATTGCCTTGTGATCCACTATCAAAAAGAGTATCTATTTGTGTATGCTTAGAGATTACTCTTATATGAAATAACTCACTTATCTTTCTTTAATCAACAACATATTCATGCTTTGTATTAGAAGTAGAAGGATTTTTGCCTTGTATGCTCATAGCAATAATCTTAGTCTCATCTCCTGAGTCAAATCCCAAATCATGTTCGATGGTTGTAGTGGTGGTCGTCTTGTCCTCCTTATTCTGAAACTTCTCAGGCTTGAGCTCCAGATGAAGCCTCCAACATTTGGATGCATCATGACCCTTTTTCTGGCAATGTGAGCATGTAGGTTTATCTCCTTCTTTCTTCATTGTAGTTGTATGCTTACCTTTCCCCTTACCTTTGAATTTTTTTCCCTTAGGTTTGTAAGGTTTCTTGGAAAAAATTTCATTTGTATTCTTCCCCTTAGACTCCATATGAACCGCTTGAACACATACCTCATCAAGGTTAGTTGGATTAAACATAAATATCATATGACGTAAAGAGCTATGTAATCCACCTATGAACTTGGGAAGAATTTCTTGAGTGTAGAGAGGTATACCAAGTATTAAAGATCTCTTTAGAAATTCTTGTGTGTACTCTTGTACACTTTGTCCCTTACCTTTCCTCAAATTCTGCCAATCCATCATGGCTTGCTGCATGTAGCCCAATGGATAGAACTGTTTCTTTAATGTTGACTTGAACTCATGCCAAGAAGATATGATATTTCCTTTTGAGGCCAAATACTTTTGAGTTCTACTCTCCCACCATATGGGAGCAGTCCCTCCAAGTCGAAGAGATGCCAACTAAATTTTCAAGCTATCTTCAGTGAACTTTGAATCTTACAATAAACCTCTATTTGACGGATCCAATTATCCAACTTTTCAGCATTAAGTTCTCCATTATAAACAGGTAAATCAAACTTAATATCAAGCTTTAATTGAGGCATATTAAGATCAACTTTTTGTTTTTCAGGTGAAGAATTTAAAGATCCATCAAGAAAAGATGGTGAAGATGGAGGAGTTTTAGGAGGTTCCTCGCCACCTCCTTCTTCTTTACCTTTTGCACGAGAAGAACCACCTTGTTATCCCTTCTTTCGATCTTGATAAAGCTCTTCCACCATACTTTGCATCTTCATGAAAGCTTTAAGGAAATATCCTCCAGAAGGAATTGAAGAAGTCCCATCTTCTCCTTTTTCTGAAGCCATTCTTCCTCTTCTTGAAACAATGTTTGGATCAAACTCTTCAAGATCTCCTTAACCTCTTTGAAGCCTTTCTCTTGTTAACATAAACAAAGCTCACAATGCAATGGTTAAGCTGCTCTGATACCAAACTTGATCTGAAAATATTTCAGGATCTTTTTAACCATAAATTTGCATGTGAAATTCGCATGTTAATCCTTATAAAAATGGATTTAAAGATTAATTTTAAATGCTCAAATCAAACACATAAGCAAATAAAAAATATATGAAAACCATAAATTGAAGACAGCATATGATAACGGAGTTCACCCTTCTTGGGCTATGTCTCTGGGCCACTTCCAATGAGAAGGCCAATCTTATTCAGTCTTCAAAGCTTACAAATATAAGTTTCTGGAAACACTTCTGAGTAATGTCAATCAAAATCAAAAACAAACTTCATCATTGCGTTCCTCTCGAAATTCTAAGAAAAATGAGTATAAAGTCAACTATGTTTTCCTGAGGCCTCCTTTGGCACACAAATCGAGAGAAATATTCCCTACACTGTACGAACTGTACAGATTTACCACATCGATAATCGTGCCCATTAATAATTGTACTTGCTTCAGTATTTGTGCCCGTACTTAACTTCTAAATATGTGCAAATGTGCTCTGTGTATTAGCCTTTTCGTGGCTCGAACCGTGGTTTTATAAAGGTTTTGGGGTGGTTTTGGGCACGCGTTTTGGAGGGCCACGCGCCCATTTTGAGCCATTTTTTCCGCCTTCAATTCATAGCCTATTTCCGTCATTACCCATTCAAGGAATGGGCATTGGCCTAATGGTAAAGCAGTGTAACGTTGTGTCGAAGGTCATCGGATCCATCCCTATTGACTCTATTTTATATGTTATTTGTTGGTGTATTGTATTAGCACATTGGATTGTGACTTGGCACTTTACTCCATCGGTTACATTGTGATTTGGCTATGTGTTAGCTCTGCATTATTAGTTGATTCCACTGTCACTTATATGGCCTCGGTGTTGGCCACGGGGTCGAGGGCCTAACCCTCGATCCCGCCCTTTTCCCCAGCCATAAACCTTTCCAACTTTAAATAAAGTTATGCTCTATAGCTATTAAGTAACATCGCCGGGAGCTCTGGCTAGGAGAACTCTGCAAAGGCTTTGTGGACTTGGAGGTCATGGGTTTAATCCCCATGGTCTCCACTAATTTTTGGTGAAACATACAACCAGTGGCCAGCAAGGCTTCCACATGGCAGCCCCTAATTGGTCCACGTATGTGCCATGTTGTCAAAAAGCTGTCCACATGGCACCCTATGGGGTTGCCACATGTCTATAATGTTGAGTTGTCCATGTCACGTGGCACACCTGGTGTGCCACGTGGCCCCTTTTTTGCCCTTTTTTACATCAGGTGTGCCATGTGGCCCCTTTTTTGCCCTTTTTTACATCAGGTGTGCCACGTGGCCCCTTTTTTGCCCTTTTTTACATCAAATTTTCTCTTTTTGTTGAATCTTAGAAACTCAATATATTTTGCTTCTGGAGGTCGTTTCACACGAAACTAGCATTGCCAGAAGGCTGCTGACGAGCTCTATGCACCTATAAGATTATTTACATGTTTTGAAGACTTTCATTTTGATCGAACTCTGAGATCCTCTTGGATCACTGTTGCATTCAACTTTTTCTTGAACACCCACTGACTTCCGACGAGTTTCCTTCCATTTGGTAATGCAACTAGATCCCATGTTTCATTCTTCTTCGGTGACTCCATTTCTTCTTCCATGGCCCTTTTTCCATAGTTTACTCTCTATCGAGTTGATCGCTTCTTGTATTGACCTAGGATCGTTGTCTATGGAAGATAACACAAAAGCAAAGTGAAAGTTAGGTGGAATATACCTTTCGGTTGTTGTCTTGCTTGATCATACCTCCTCACGTCTGGAGTCTATTCTTCCATCTCTTCGTCGGATTTGGTTGACTCTCTCACATCTAGAATTTAGTCTTTCCTTTCAAACTCTAGCTTTTCTGGTTCATTTTTTCTTTCGACCTCTTTATTCTTTGAAGTACCTTCGACTTCCCTAAAGATCACATCTTGACTATAAACTACCTTCCTCATCACTAGGTTCCAAATCTTATATCCTTTCATCCCATCCTTGTACCCAATGCATATGCACTTCTCCAACTTACTATCGAGTTTTGTTCTTTTTTCTTTTGGGACATGCTCGAATGCATCGCACCCAAACACTCTAATATAAGAGATGGATTCTTACCATCCCGTGCCTCATATGGAGGCTTGTAGACTAGAGCCATTGACGACGACCTATTCACTAGCTATTATGCCGTGTCGACTGATTCCACCTAGAATTATTGTGCGACTCCTACGCCACTGTGCGCGCTCCTCACTTTCTCCATCATCGTTATATTCATTCTTTTAGCAACTCCATTCTCTTGAGGTGTGTAGGAGTTGTGTTTTTTTTAGCGATACCATGCTATCTGCATAATTGGTTGAATGATTTTCCACAAAACTCTCCTCCATTATTAGTTCTCAGTGCCTTGATGCTTTTACCGGTATGATTCTTCACAAAAGCTTTGAACTCTTGAAATTTCCTAAAACCTCTGATTTCTTCCTAAAAAATACAACCGTGTCATTATGGAGAAATCATTTATGAAAGAGACATAATATTGAGATCCTCCTAGTGAATGGACCGACACAGGTCCAAACACATCACTATGTATTAACTCAAGTATTTATTTAGCCCTAGTAGCACCAGATGATAACCTTACACGATTTTGTTTACCATAAATACAATTTTCACAAACATCGACTTCTTTAAGACAATTAGGGAGACCTTCGACCATACCTTTGTTGTGCATAGCATGAAGACCTTTCTCATCTATGTGACCCATCCATTGATGCCACAACATGGTTGAGTCGACTATACAAGTAGATGTTCTGTCGAACTCAAGACAAACCTACATTAACACTTTCGTTGGTGTCTGTTTTCCCCAATAATTTATACAGGGTTCTTGTCCAAACTACTATCATTAGTACCATTGCTCCTCAAACCATTTTGCACGTATATTTCACAAATATAGACTGTACACCTTCTTTCCCCATCTTACTTACTGAGATAGGTTTCGGGCCAAACCTGGAATATGTAGGACTCCTGGAAGTGTTCTTATTCTTTCATCATTTAGCTCCATTCAAACTTTACCTCGTATGACTATCTTGGTTGATGAGTCGTCTCCAATTAGGACATCATTGCCATAGATCTTCTCATACTCATAGAACCATGCTCTGTGAGGCTTCATTTGATATGGCACACCCAAGTCGATCAACCAAGAGTCACGATCCGATTATGTACTTGTAGAGGCCAAATACACATTGCCTTTCTCCTCTTGTGAAGTCTTTCTATCAGTCAACTAACCTTCCTTAGTCCCTTTTCCTTTCTCAAATTTTGTCGACTTACGGTTCCGTCGATAATGCTTGACTTTACCACATCGCCAACAAGTTCTCATTACAGAACCAAGGGATCTGATCTTAGACCTACTCCTCAACTTCGATCTTCTACCGGAGGTTTTTACTTTTCCTCTGTCTATCAGTCAACCTATTACTATCAAGGCGTCATGGGTTGAGCCTTTTGTGTTCTTTCATATCACCTATCCTGTCAGCAGAGACACATTCACATCATTGATCTTTAGTGTGGTATTATTACTTCCAATAGCCATGACCAGATTATCCCATGGATCTGGAAAATAACACAATAGACTAATGCACTTCTCCTCCTCGGTGATTTTAATATCTACGGACAACAATTGACTGATCACATTCTTGAATGCATTTAGGTTCTCTGTAACTGAATAACCCTCACCTATCCTCAAAAGATATAGCTTCTTATGAAGAAACAACTTATTAACCAGAGATTTCGACTAGTACAATTTTCCCAACTTTTCCCATAGTTTATTTGTAGTGTCTCTTTTTGAGACATCCATCAATACATATCCTGCTAAACAAAGTCGGATAATACTCATTTCCTTTATATCGATACTTGTCAGTATTCCTTCGACATACTGATTGGAGTAGTTCCTGGGTCGACTGTAATCCATTGTTCTCAATCTAAAAGGAGATCTTCCATTTTAAGCTTCCAAAGATAATAAAAAAAAATTCCCATTAAAATTTTTTATTTCTATCCTTGATGTGTTAGCCATTCTTAACTATAGATCAGTTTTCTATAACTCCCATTGCAACAGTATTTCCTAGATTCACGACCAAGCATAAAATCTTCACCAACAAAGGCGTCCCCTGTAGCCAAATACAACTCTTATACTGATTGTTGGGTTCTAATACCGATTATAGGAGATTTGCAATTTGACTCATATAGTTAAACACATAAACATTAATACACTGGCATACACAACACATCAAACACATAACACCAAAATTACCCTAGAAACCCCTTACTTGGGTAAAACCAACAAACTAGTTAGCCCTGGGCTCATATATTATCAAGCATAAATTCACTACACTTGGGTGGTGCCAACACAGACCAATCAACATTCACTATTACATATGTGATCACACTCACTCACAATATGCCACAATCTGTATTCTCTTCAAACTCATTACATAGCCATTACACCTTATTTATAGATGCAATAGAGCTAACTGCTCATTAATGGCGGTCGATAACCTCCTAACCAAATACGGTTATTCTGTTATAGTTTCCTTGACTACATCAATCGAAGTCGACTAACCGTTGAGATTTCTAGTCGTCCAAGTGTTTGTCAAATTCATGTTTTGTCGACTTCCATCAACCAAGTCATTTTCTTATTGACCAAACAACTTATCATATTCAGTCGGTCAACCTGAGCATTCACCGTTTGTCGCATTCAACTACAGTCGACTTGAGCTAGTTGACTATCGACTTTGCCAGTCGATCTCGTGCAAAGAATATAACACTCCCAATAGAAACTCTTGGCATTGCAACCCTATAATAGTCTAACCATCAAAGAATCAGAAAAAATATATTCCCAACAAAAGAGATTACTCATTCACTTTTGGGTTTTACATTACTGAGAGAACCCATTTGTAGTTGCACCCAAGAAGATTGACTTTAATCTTGGTACTATTAAATCTAAATAAAAACTCTGTATAAACATAAAGGTTTTGGGGATTTGCTATACAACTGACATTCATGAAAACCTTGATTCTCTCTCTCTCTTTAATAGTCCACAACCCTACAATCAATTATTATATGGTGCCTAACACAATAAATTTCTATATATTCATAACCCAAAAATGCTAACAAGAATGAATGTGCTCATAATTTACCTTGCATCCCTTTGTACTCTCAAGAATTAAATGCAGGAGAGAATGGTTTACCTCTCCCTTTATTCTCTACCCATTTCAAAAAAGTGGTGTAATCACAAAATGATTCCACTATAGATTTATTTGAATAATTGAAAATGATAATTTATTGATTTCTTTGAATGTGTAGAGGGTGACAATGGTACTTCTCTCCCTTCCATGTATTCTCTCATGAATTTTACTACATATGCATACAATAAAATCTTTGAAAAAGTATGGAATGCCTTCAATCCATAACAGTCTATTAAACATCAATAAGATAAAATGGATTTTACCAACAATTTGCAAATAGGGTTCACAAAAAGGAGTTGATCATCTTAACACGCAAGAATTTCTAGTTCATTTGCTCATACAAAAGGACAACTTTATAATGAATAAAAAGAAAATCCAAAAACATAGATAATATACTTATATTTATATTGTCAATTAAAAATGTTGCTCTCGTTGTGAACACATCTGAATACATTTGAATCTCGAGGTAATATGTAAAATAACTTTGCAAAAGTGTTTCTCCCACTATGCAAAGTCGACTCATTGCTATTATATGAAAAAGTTGTTTGATGTTTGTTAAGGGGAGAGGGGATGCATTTTATATGTTTCCCTTTGTCAAGGGCTAGATGCTTTGGGGTTTAAATTTGTTTTTTTGTTTTGTTTTTTTCTATTTTGTAGGATGTCGTCTTTACAACATCTCTATTGGTAATTCCACTGTTAGGATATGAATTGTGTTCTTGCCCCTAGTTTTATTATATTAAAAGCAAGGTAACATAAATATAAGTACATATGGGAGTACAAAGTATTATGAAATTATTATAAAATTATGGCATACTCATTGTTAAGGAAGGAATGCTCATGGTTATGAAAATAAATTCAAGAAGAAGGAATTCTACAAAATATAAATGTATTTCAAAAAGATACATCACTAACTTTTTAATGTCTTCCATTTTATATGCTTTCAGTGTCTTTTACAAACATATTCAAAAATTCATGTTTAAATTTCTGAATTATCCAGCCAAGCATATGTGTCAAAATCTTGATTAGGCTATGCCTTGCTTGAGAATCATGAACATATTATCATATCATTTAGTTGTCTACATGCTTGATGGAAACTAGTTATGCCTTTTAAGGTTTTGGATTCACCATGGCATGTAACAATGATATTCCTCAAGTTATCCACAATAAGCTAGTAATTATCAAGTAAACGATAGTATGGCATAACAATACAATGATTTGAACATAGATACTGTCCATTCTATTTATATGCCTTAGTGAAATAAACTTACTAAATCCAACCTACATTCTAGGAACAAAACAACCTCCAAATCTTAAGATGTGCTCCCCCTTTTAGTTTTGATACAATGCAAGTAATCAAAGGGAAATATATGAAATGAAGAAGTAGAAGGCAACTTCTTTATTGGTGATGATAAACTAACTCTGGAATTTGGTATGGTGAATATCAATAGGTAAAATATTGTTAGTTTACTTGTTAATCCTACATGAGTTTAAAATGCATTCAACCATAATCCACAAAGAATTCTATTTAGAACATAGCAAACATTTTCATAGTAAATGAAGAGATACTTATATTTTTCCAAAGTTGAATATCAAGCAACTAACTGAGACAAAGCAATTTTCCACCCAATTGTAGAGAGTCCGATGTAGATGTCACACCTAGCCATCAAGGTGAACAAGTCAGTGTAAAATCCTTAGGGAAATGTTTCCATCTCAAATGAAAATAATATATTAACCAAGTATTCCATTATTGAGTTCTTTAATCATACCAACTTTTTGGCACTCATAATACCCACCCCACACAACATAAGGAGCACACTTCCTCCTTTACTCAATGATCCATTAGAAGTCCCTTCCTCTAGTTCTCTTTAATGTAGACATATAAAAGTCCAAGCCGATGTCTATTAACTCCAACATAATTTATTTTGGTTCTTGTGCTCTTCGCAAGGTTCTAATAGCCTATGTTCATGGTTGTTCAGTCTCCTAGTATAGTAGCCTCTTCTTCCAAGGTAAAAATATTCCTTACTCTGCTCTACACCTCTCCAAACATAGATCCCTCTTCCCCATTCTAATTCCCTCCTTGCATGAGTGAGGATAGCAAGAATAATCCTAATCCATTTCTTCCTAGATCCTAGAATGTAGGGGCAACAAGTGGTTATTTTATAGGAAGTGTTGCCTAGATCTAGGAATTCGTTATATCCACTTCTCTTGTCTTCCATTAAACTTAGGTTGGGTTCAATATCAACATTATAAAAGATGAATATTAATGTAATGGCAAGGTGGGTAGGAAAATAAACATAGGTAGTTAGGCATATCAACATTCCCTTAGACCCCCTTACATTTCCCTTTTTGTGGTATCAAGCCCCTTTTGGTGTTTATGCTTAATCAATTTTAATTCTTTTATTGAATGGAAAAGATCAATGTTTACAAGTATTCAATATCACCAAGGTATGTCTACCCCATGGCATGATAAGGCATAGCTAAAAAAAGAAAAAACTATACAAAACATTTAAACATATGTAAGATAAAGTTCAAATCATTCCAAAGGGTTGAAGTCGAGACATTACATTTCTCATCATTTTTGTGTAAAATAGAGTGGAGAGGGCATGCGACATGGGAGAATCCCAATACAAGTGATAAATCTTCTATGTATCTTGGCTAATCCCAATAGACTTTGCATATTTGTCTTATGAATCAAGGTAGTCTAGTCATGTAGGCATTGAACTTTTACTATAGCCACATGTATGCTCATTTCATCAATAATGAAACTTAAGTACCATATGCACTTCATGGAAAACTTGCACTTCTTTATATGGGTGTCATAGGGGTTTTAGAAGACCATCACAAACATGTTGGTGGTATTTTTCCATGTCCCACTAAAAATCAATACATATTAAGATATATTGCAACTATGGCATTACTCAGTGGTATCCCTTTTATGTGCTTTCTTAATAATGTATAGTAAAATAAGTTGGATATACCTAATAATTGTGCATATTGAAATTATTCTACAACAAAAATATATCTCACTATGGAAGATTACTCACTCAAGATCATTGATAAGGAGAATTTGTTAAGCACCCTAACAAAGTCACTAACCATCCATACAAGTCATCCTTCGCCGAGAACATAGTCTTTCAAACATCTTGATGATTGACAAAAAGTTAATGATAGTTATACTTCAAGTTAATTTTAGTGAAAACTCTCTCTCTTTACTTTGTGTTGAGAAGATTATCAATCTAAACAATTGGATACCTATTCTTCACTATGATTTTCTTCAAGGCATTGTAGTGTATACAAAGGTGTCAAAAGCATCATTCTTTTGATGTGAGAAGAATGAGTGTCACAGGTGACACACTCAATGCGATGTGTCCATTTCATAGGAGATATTGTATATGCCATTGAATTTCTCCGTTCTCCAAATGAAAATATGTGATATAAAGGTTTTTTGGATAACGCCACTTTAGGAACAAGATCAATGTGATGTTGAACATGGCAATGGAGTGAGTAAGACATTTAAAAATATCCTCACCCAAAAGTTGGAAAACCTAATTTTGTGTGAAGTTTAAACATTATCAACATTCAATGTCATTGTATTTCCATTATTCTCATTTGTGAACTCCTAACCCAAACGTTGGAAAACATAATTTTATGTGAAGTTCAAACATATATCAACATCATAGAAGATGACAATTTCTCATTCAACAAAAAAAGCATTAAAAAACCATATATAGAGGATACTACATTAAGGGAAAATTGAAGAAATATGCCAATAGGAAAAACAATATTACATAGAAAATTTCAATAGGTAGGGGAAAGTCAACATTCAAATCTATTTAGAACTAAACACATCATGGTGTGAAAAAAGTGCATTGGCTAACCTAAGCACTAGCTTCCATAGGTTACATTGTGAAACATGAAGATGTGATCAACCCAAGGAACCTTGAGACAAGAGGTTTTTTAGGATATGTGGGAACAATGAAGTTGAAATAAAACACTTTCTTCTTTGTTGTACTACATACTTGCACATCAGAAAACAGTCCAAAAGTTGTACCAAGCATCGAGATGTTGCTTTCCAAAAAGACAAAGTAGAACCAGTGCAAAGTCGATTAAAAGACAAGTGAAAGGAAGAAAATGATTGTTAAAGAAAAATCTAACAAGACAATCAACACTTAGTTTTATGGTTTTTTTATCATAACTAAGCAATGGCTACCATTAAAGTCGATTAAAACACAGATGGAAAGAAGAAAGTAATTGTTAAGGAAAAATTTAACAAGACAATCAACACTTACAAGAGATCCTTAGTTTTATGATTTTTTATCATAACTATGCACTGACCATCAAAACTTCCTTCTAGTTTTTATTGCTATTTTATATATTTTTATAATTTGTTGTTTTCTAATTTTCAATTTACAAGGGCATTTTGGTTCGTCCAGTTCAAAATTAGTCTATCCATCATTGTTATACATAGTTCTCAGAGTTGCCTCACCACCATTAGACATTTTATTTTATTTTTTTGAATAATTTTTGGAAAATGGTTAGATCACAACTTTTCATTACTCAAATCCATTTTTTTTTATTGTAAGGATGGATTCAAGGCATTTAAAAACTAATATAACAATCGGATTGTGCAATCATACAACTTAATGTCTACATTAAAAAAAAATTACAATCAAATTTTGATGAAAAATGATCTGAAAAAAAAATTCAAAATCATCTAATATTTAGACTACTACATATATCCTCTTAAATTCATACACGTGTACATGTACCTTACCTGTCATAAGCAATCAACTTATCCAATCTTATTTGGTCACTATGCCACCACGAATACTTAGATGAGTTCAAGTCCATCAAAAGGATGGAAATGATAGCACCAGGAGCAGAAGCAGAGTATTGCAGGAACTGTTGGTATGATTTCAACAGGACTCACTTTGCCTTCCACACTGTTTGCAACGAGTGATCAACAACACAGCTTTAACAGTAACAGTGGAATCCATACTGATGAAACAGGAGAAAAGGTGGGAACATATGCCCTTGCATACGCTGCACACAAAGCAGCTTCCCCGATCAGGTTTCCTCTAACTGTTGCCCTTACACCCATAGTTGCTAGTTGGTTTGGTAAAAAGAGCGAGGAGGAGGGGGAATCAAAGCATTGAAATGGGCTGAAAGCTTGACTTGCTTCTATGAGGGGCAGAAGAGGCATTTCTATGTACTTATCGAGTTTATGTCAGTCCATATTATTATTCGAGAGTTAATTAGTGTCAGTCCTTATAGGGTATAAGTTATAACCCTGAGCTCTCATTTGATTCTGGTTATATTTGTCTAGATATACTTGATCTTCACTGAATTGATAAGTTATAGTGCCCACTTCAGTAAAATAAGGAGATATCTCAACTTCAAGAGAAATTGCGCATGGTATGCTCTCTGCATACAGTCCTCATATAAGGTAGCAAATTTGATCAAAATTTGAGGTAGTAGATGACTTAGAATATTTCTGTTTGATTATGGTTTAGGCTATCCATATTCTTTGTTCAATACTGACAATGTATCTGAAACTTCCAATAAATTGGATAAGTTTTTGTCAGAAATGCATATGGAAATTATTTACTTAATTTGGTTTGTTTTCCTCCTAATTCCATATTCATATGCTTAATATCTTATTCTGCTAAGCCTATACATTCATATGGTGACATCGTATTGTGCTGAGCCTAAACAGCAAGGTTCTAGTTTCATAGGACACTTATGTTTTGAACTAGCAAGCCAAGTTTTTCAACAGATAGAAATCTGTTGGATGTTCCATTAGTTGAATACAGACATGAATTTTGTAATGTCCCATTTTTAGTTTGAAATATTTATCACATAAGCAAAGAAGAAATCTGACAAAAGCAGGATTGATTATGTATCTTCAATACATATAAAGATTGCACCATACTGTTGAGTCCTATATTCTTTTGTATCTAGATTCTATATGCCATTAAGTTCGGTAACTTGGCATGTCAAATACTGTTCTGTGCCCAAGCTTGCTATTGAAAGGTTGAATGACAAGTATGAGTAAGGCATGGAAAATATGGGGAATGATACAGTAGATAGACAAATTTGATTAAATAGAAATTGGCAGGAAGAATGCAACAACCACCAGTAGAAAGGAAAGGGTAATGACAGAAGTCCAGGGTCCAGTGGTGATTCTTCTTTGAGTTACTATTGTCTCTCGGTGCTAAATCAGTTCACTTCAGTATTATCGAGGTCGGCCATACATACATTTGAACAAGAGTTAAGTACTTTGATCATATATTGCAGGTTGCAAGAAGGATTTTCATTCAGAGTTTTTCAAGGTCATCCGTATATCTGGATGTGAACTTGGCTAACTTTGTCCCAATTTATGGTTGCGATGATTGACAACTCTGCATCCTAAATGGATCCATTCATGTTATGCAAAAATTATTATAACAATCATAGAAGGGTGACACCATGAATAAATTATTTCTACAATCATAGAAGGGTGAGAGGTGTCATGTTTATAACATATAACATATGTACATATCTGCTCCAAAAAATATACAATATAGATTCACAATGGAAATTAAAAACAGAAATATATCATATTGGATAAACATAGATACATTACGAAACAAAAAATAAATTAGTAATAATAATAATGTTTGAATCTCATTGACAATTTTCTTTGTTGTTTGTAGTAAATGAATTTGTACATCAACAACATTACACAGAGTAATTAGCGTCCCCTGGGTTTGCCGACGCGCTCCCCTCATTTCCCACACCCCGGGGGTTTGGGGACTCCTTGGGAAACGTTTCCCCATGTCTCATTTTCGTGGAAACTTGAGGAAACTCACAAGGAACATCCCGGAGAGGTGGGGAGCATCTAGGCATCCCCTCATGAAAAAGGGGGACACCCAGATGCCCCCACATGATTTTCAATTTTTTTAATAACTTAAAAATAAAATAAAATAACATGGTTTGGTTGGTGTGCCATTGGTCACTCACACTCCCATTGATGGTCCTTATGGCTTTACGCAGTGGATGCACAGGGAGGACCAATCCATGGAACTATCTCCTTGAGGCTCTTTTGATGTTTTCAACTTTCTTTTCGCTACTTTTATTTTCAGTGTTCATTGTCCATTGTTAGTTTTCAATTTAACTTGTGACTCTAGAAGTAGATACTATCATTGATGACCTCAAACTAAGTCTTTGTCTCACCACTCTTTTGGCTCTACAATTGAAGGTGTTTAAGACTTTCTGTGACATGTCTATGATTCAATTTTATGATTTTAATATTTTAAACTTTCGTCTACTATTTATGTTTATAATTCAAATTTATAACGAAGATGTGTATGTATTATAAATTTAGAATTTATCAATGTGAAATTCAAATACTCAAATGATAAATGCTTCATAAATCAATGATGAATTGACAACCGTGTTTACTATGATGAATTTACTATTTTGTATTTATTATTTAAGTTTTAGTATGTAAATGGTGACGAGACGAGGAATTTATATGTTAATATATATATATATATATATATATATATATATATATATATATATATATAATTTTAAAGACCTCGATGTCCCCCCATCCCCTAAATTTTCCTAAATTTGGGGGTGGTCTCCACATGTCCCCAATGTGCATTTCCCTGCTCCCGCGTCCCGGAAACTTGGTGGAAAACTGTAATTAGGTTCATATACAATCATGTTCAAGAGAACGATTAATTACATTATAGTCATATGTTACAGATGTAATGCCAATAAATTAATTAAATAAATAAATGACCTCATTAAAAATGAAAAAACTTAAAAAGTTAAAAAGGGGATCACTATAATAAAACCAACATAGATCCATAGATCCGTTGAGTTGAAAATTTTGCATGCTAAAAAAGGTTTGCCCATTAAGGGATTTGATCCCTTTACGCACTTGGTAGATACGGAGTTTAGATGGATCTATGCTGGTTTACTAAGCACAGATCCATCTTAAACATAGAGTTATCAAGCATTGAGATGGATCCAATTTCTTGAGATTTTCATGGAAAGACAACATACGTTAATTTTGATGAACTAACCAACTAGTGGTTTCTATAGGCATGTTAGGTGTTGAAGGCCAAAGGTTGCACACCAATTGTTTTACTGAATGTTTGAAAGAAATGACAAACATTATGCACCCAATGGTCGAGTAATAAATGTTTTATGGTTAAGGATATACACATGTTCTCTCTCAAGAGAATAACAACATGTAAGGTTGACTTGAGGGAAAGCATTTTACGAAAAAACTATTACCATCTAGATGGAGAGCTTGGACATCATGAAACATTAGATTTAGACAAGGAGGGATATGTAAGGCCCTAACCTTGAGAGGCTTCAGGCACATCCATTGCACGATCAACTTGGTGGTTTTTTGGTCAGCACAAACAAACATGGCATGAGTTTGATGGCTAGATGAGTTTGTTTTGAGTGCCTTCGCCCATCGGCAAGGCACACCATGGACATGTTGGGTGCTCTTGCACAAAGGAAAGGCACACCATATATAGTGGCAATTCACATTAGTTGGCAAGGCAAAGAATGTTGCCTAGGGTAACCTCATCCATAGGCATGCACTATGCATGACAAACAAAGTGGCAAGAAGAACTAATTGGATTATAGGTGACCTGGGTAGACTTAGTTGGATGCACATTGGTTGGGCAATGTTACCCGGCAAATTAGCAGGGCTAATTCCTAGTAAGCAAAAATAAGAACAATGACTAATGTCACCTCGGTCATAGTTCTAACTTCTTCAGAAGTGAATAACCTCCAAGGAGAAGTATCCCTAGGACAACCTGTAGAACACTAGGACAACCATATAACTATATTCTCTATGCAATTTGTAGTTAGACCAATGCCTAAATGGAGTCAATCGGAAATAAGCTTAACAGATTTGTCAACCGACGCCAATAAGTGCAAGTTAGGAAAAGCATACGATCACCAATTATACCCAATCATTCAGTGAAAGTGTCAATTCAATTACATCAATTAGATATGTCAAATATTTATAAGCATGTAATACAATGATCAATGAAACACCACCTAAGAGATAAGAACATGACCCAAAAGCACCATCTCAATATAGAGTTCTTACTTTAACAATCAACCTTTGATATGTGAAGTGCAAGAGTAGTGTTCAAGATAAGGTCATACCTCATTTACCAATAATCAATATTAACCAACCACAAGGACATCATATATCATTCATCATGGGTAAAATAGATACATGTCAAGTGTCATGTCCCAAATTTTGCATTGGGTCACAATGGCCTAAGCCCATTGGCCATATTTATGAACTTTTATCATATTGATGCTAAAGGTCAAATAATTGCCAAAGAGGAAAATTACTAGTTTCCTAGGTTTGGGGTGGAAGCTTTGGGATTTGGAATAAGGGGGGTAATAAATGATGTTTGAACATTAGAATGGAATAAATATTTAATAAAGGAGCTAAATAAATATATGCACGTGAAAATCAAAGTGGCATTTGATCATGAAGACACATGGAGGAAGTGGGACCCACATATGGCTAGATTTCCCCAGTACACTTGGCATTATTTTCTCACCAATTCAAATTCAAGGTGAATGGTAACATACTTGGGGGAGTTCAAAATGTATTATTCATGGCATGAATCATCCAAGATCGAAATATAGAGGAAGAGTAACTCCCATGGAAGAGGAAGAGGCAATTTGGAGCTAGTGGGACACTTGGGCTAGATTCCCTAGCTCTATGACAACAATGATGAAGATTCTATGAAATATATGACACAAATCAGATCTGAAGGCTGACATATGAAATATATGACATGTCAGGGCTAAAAATAGCCTCCAAGAGGGCGCTCAAGGGAGTTAGGGAAGCTAAGATGCTTCCACATGTGATTTGGTGGAAGTGGGAGACTAGGAATTGTTGTACAAGTGGCATTCTTTGGAATCTCTTCCCAACTTAAGTTGGCATGAGTCTCTTGGAAGGAATTCAACCCATGGAGGACATTAGAAGTTTATAAAAGTCATGAACAAAGAAGAATATCAGCTTTTGATCATTTGAGAAATTTTCAATTGCATTTGTGAAGAGGGAGAGCTAGTGGATGACTAGTTTCTTGCCTTATCCAATTTCGAGGGTGAAAGATTCCCATCCAAGTTGGTAATTGGAAAGGCCATTCAGACCTTTCATTTGAAGATTTAATAGAGCCTTTATTTTCAGGTGTAAGCTATAGGGCAGCTCATGGTTTCTTCTAGTGCAGCTCACTTCTTCAACCATTTCCAGTTTTCATCGCATATTCTTGATCCTTGAGGGAGGGCGTTTTTGGTGAGCTATTGTACTCTTTGGGAGAGCTTCTCATGATCCATTTATGTTTTAATATGATTAATATACTCTTTTATTCATCTCCATAAAGTTTCAGGTCGAAATATCAAGTGGTTGTATGTAAAATTGATGATTATTGAGCAAGCCGTGACCATTCCCCCACTAGATTGATGTATACCAATGTATTGATGATGATTTCGAATGGAAGAATGTTTCTCTGATATATTTATGATGTATGGACTGCCATTGATGAGTATTACAAGTTTCGTGTTCATCACTTAAGCATTTGGAGCCATCTTGCTCAATTTTATTTTATTTGAAGAAGATTTAATGCTATTTCCCCCAAGGTCGAAACTAGTCTTCTTGCATCTGATTTAAGGGAGTTATAGCAGACATTAAAAGTTGAATGGTGATGCATATGAGTTCATGTTGATGTCCTTTATATTTCCCTTGCTTCCATTCAAAATTTCGAGTTGTATTGAGTGCATTTGGAAAGTCATTTTCATCATCTACCCCTAGGGGATTTGAACCACAATTTTACTAGTAAGACTCCATACATTGATCAGATTTCCAAAGTGAGTTGCATTAGTCATTTGATGGTTAAAAGACACCTTTAAACACCATTTTTATGTATTAACATCATTCATACACCTACTGGTACAATTTGAGAGCATTTGGAGCTATTTAGAGCCATCTACCATTGGGGGTTTGAAGCTCGAATTTACTAGTAATCTTCCCTACTTTGTCCAGATTGTAAATGAATGTGAAGAAGTGTTTTAAGGGTTTTTAAGTATCCATGAGCCTCTTTTATATGTATTAATTCCTCTCAAATACCTTCAGACCCATTATACAATCATTTGGGGTCATTTGGAGACCAAGAGACCAATACTAGTCAAAGAGGAATTGCTAGTCAAACTCCCTACTTTGGACAGAATTAAAAGAGGATTTGCAGAAGTAATATAAAGGTCATATATCATCCTTGAACATCATATTCAAGTACTAATATCATTCATATACCTTCTCAGAATATTTGGGAGCATTTGGAGCAAATTGGAGACCTAGACATCAAAACTAGTCAAAGGTCGAACTAGGGAAAAAAGTGAAAAATTTGTCATTTTAATAAAATTATTAAAAATGGACATTACATCAAGTAAATGTGCCAAGATTATAAGCATATGAGAGTTCCTAATGCATAAATAATTCATCAACATGTATCATTCAAATATGTGTCATTAGAAAACTATTATACGTATATGGCAATGTTAATATATCAAATCAGTTTAGCAGTCAATTATGGAGTATGCAAAAGCTATCACCAATGACCATGCAAAGATCAATTGAATACTAAGTTAATTCACCCAAATATAACTCAAATTTGTACAATAAAGAAACGCAGCAGACATGTATCATTTATGGTGTAAAATATTGCAAAACAACCAAGAAACAAACCAATGAAAATCAAATTTAATAATTAACTTGTTCTTCGTAAGTGTATGTGTAGATGAGAGGGAAAGAACAAACACACAAGGTCTGCAATGTTTATTGTGGAGTTGTGTAAGCATAAAGGAGAGGGATCGGTGAGGAGGGAAGATGAAGAGAAGGGTATCCAAAAGAGAGTAAAAGGGAGAAGGTAAGGAATATGGGAGGAAGGATGGAAGGTAAGGAGAAAGGGAAGGTAGGGTGGCGGATGAAGTGAAGGAAAAGACTCTGGTAGGAGAAGGAGCATCTCAGAAAGGAAGGAAGGAAAAAAAGGGCAAGGAAAAGGAGGATAACAGGATAGCAGGTTCGAGGTGTGGAGAGGAGTTGGTGGAGACTGCGGGCTAGGGCAGCGAGTAGGTAAACAAGGAGGCTGAGGGTGTGAGGAAGTAGTTGGAGGGAGGCCGAGGTAGAAGGAGGAGAGGTAGAAGGTGGTGGGAGAAGGAAATAAGGGCCCTAGCTTGAGGAGATGGGGACTAATGTAGCGGGACAACAAGTCCTAACTAAGGTAAGGCCAAGTTTATGAAAAGGGGGTCTGAGAGTCTAGAAGGATGATAAAGGGGAGGCCGAATGGCTGGTTGAGGAGAGCGAAGGGAGTGGAGGATTAGGGAGGAGGTCGCATATGTTTTTAGGTCTATGTTAGGGTTTTATGCACAGAAATTAGGGTTTTTAACAAGTTAAAAAATGCAAATAACTCAATTTAAACTAAAAACATAAAGAAAACTAAGTTAAAAATAATATTTACAAATATAAACAACTCATAAACTAGTTTAGGAAGTATATGAGCAACCTAGGGTTTCATTAGTGAAAATTACCTAACCCTAGGGCATCAAATAAGATAGCCCTCCTCTTGAGATGGTGCTTGCCAAGTTTGGAAATCCAGGGCTTCTACAACAACTTCAAGAGTTGGTTGATGATTCCCTAGCTAAGACAAACTTTGGAGATCTAAAACTCAAGTTTACAATGCTAAGGTAACTAAATGTTAAAAAATGACTTATTCTAGGGAAAAATGCAATTCCAACAGCTACCATTCAACCTTTAAAAAAGCATACATCGAACATTTAAAAAAAAGACATCAAGAGAAAGACTTAGATACCTTCTTGTGTATGTGTCAAGCAAACAACTCTTAACATCACCTTAGAAAAGAAACAAGAGCAAAGACTTCAAATATTTGTCCTCAAATTAGCAAGCATGATCATCCTCAAGAGGTGCACATCACTCAAAGAGCCCTAGTTAGGGAAAAAATCATAAATAAATATGTAATCCCATAAAGTTCATGTATAAAAATGAAGTGAGGAAAAGTTATTTATACTTTTCATACTCCCTTTTACAAAAATAATTAAAATCCAGGCCAACATGCCTTTTTAAAATGTCAATTTGAAATTATAACTGTCAACTTAAAATTACAACAAAAATAATATAAAATAATTAAAGTAGTGGGTAAATTGGGGTGTTTTCCCCATATTTGACCCATACATGAGCAAAATGGCTCAAAATGAGCATATCAGACTGAACTGAATGCCATACTGCATAGGGGGGGTAGTCATGCCCCAACTAACCCCAACAGTGATGAAAAACCCTCAACGCCCCCCCTTTTATCAAGCATACAGTCTACCAAGAAGGATGATGTCATCCTCTATAGAGGGGCCCAAAGAGAGGGCACTAGTGAGCTGGAGGGCCAGGAGGGTGCTGGAGGTTCTCTGAAGGATAAATATGCACCTCAGTGCTGAAGAATCTATCGCTAGAGTGATAGAACAAGGTTGGGGTCATGTGACCCAATGATCCACCCCTGGAAGCCTCGGACACCAACCTCAGGGTTTCAAACCCTTTCATGAGGCAGTCATCGATTCCACTAATCCATAGGACTTCTAAAGGAGAAACCAGAGGGTCTGGTCATAACCCCTACCTAAGAATAAGCTGTCTAAACACCCCTCCTGGTTAGAAAAATGACACCATCTCCCTGGGGCACCTCTATAGGTGCGCTGGTGCTAGTACCATCGCAACACTAGCTCCAACTGTGGGATGAGTACTCCTCTCGAGGGTGCTCAAGAATCCAAGAATCATCAGGGTACCTGTAAACCTATACACATATCAAATAACCAAGGACATCAAAATACGCAGAGGCAGACACTTCCGTCCTGCCTTGCTCATCATATGGAAATAAAATAAATACATAAACAAATGACTAACCTACGTCAACATGAAGAACGTCAAATGCAATGCACAGATAACAATATATGCCTAACCTGCCTATGCTAAACATAAGAAGTAGAAATGATTAAGTAAAATCATACTACCAATGTAACCATTTGAGTAAGCAATTCATACCTGGTGTTTTACCTTTGTCTTTAGAATGGATCCATGACAAAATCTCATTGATCACGAAGCAGATACATACCAAGGTCTCTATCATGATAGTAGATGAGGATTGGATGGCTATGAGGACCTGGGAGATTTGGTATTGCTTCCACGGAGAAGGGATGCTTTCACAAGCTCCATTTATCCAAGCTTCTACGAGACTAATGTATGGACCATCTTCATCATAGACTGGTGTTGAGAAAAAAATTTGCTTGGTTGTTAATTTGAGGGAGCATTTGTGGAGGTGGACCTTGCAAATCTTCACATATCAGCTGCAACATGTTTGGACAATCCTTCAGAAATGCATGCATATTGTTCTTCTTTATAATTACCGTGTTAGTACTCCTAATGATCTTTATCACTTTGAAATTGCCAATTACATAATTCAAACCTTCACATTTCAAACAAAAAGGTAAACAATATAAATCATGACAATGTGAAAATAAAATCATACATGTCCACATACCTGTATTTCCTTTATTGGATAGAATTGTTGACCACTTACTAATATTGGACAAAAAGGGTTGAACGCTTTTCATAGAATATAGTTGATTAAGGAATACCATGAACTGAGAGATAAAGGAGAAACTCTGCATGGACATTGTCAACTGGCACCATATCTTGCATCACTACATCATTTAGAAAAGAAAAAGGATTGATCCATTCTTCGTCGCAGGCAGAGAAAGCTTCTTCACCCATATATATGCTTGAGAGACAGTCTATCGCAATGCTACAAGGCTTTGAAGAATCGTACATCAGCGGACCAATGAACTCCCAATAATCATCGTTTTCTATATACCTATAACTTTCTTCCAAGAGAGCCAACATATCATAAGAAACCGTAACTTGAGGATATGGAGCACTTACCATTTCTGTATATTCGTCAGTTTCTTCAACTAAGGCCTCTTGTTCTTCATCTTCAGTAATTACTTCATTTTCCTGGTCTTGAACAATGTTTTCTTCAAGTAAACCTTTTGAGAATTGATATTCATGGATTTATTTACTGAACAAGTTCCTAGCTTCTTCAACACAATCCATCCATTTGTCACGGTGCTTAGGATTCCAATAGCCACACAAGGTTTCTATCAATTCCGCAAGTGATGATATTGTTGCTTTTTTTAGACCCACGAACCAAGCAAGAGCTTTCCTCCCAGATGATGAACAAATGATCTCATGTAAATGCTTTCTTCATTTTTAAT
Source organism: Larix kaempferi (assembly GCA_027924585.1). Taxonomy (NCBI): domain Eukaryota; kingdom Viridiplantae; phylum Streptophyta; class Pinopsida; order Pinales; family Pinaceae; genus Larix; species Larix kaempferi. The sequence goes on along the minus strand of BSBM01000125.1, from coordinate 14,787,477 downwards.
GTTGTTTTCTGCAACCATTGTCATGAACCATTCAACATGGTGCCAAGCCTTACCACGATCACACTTGAATGGGTGCCAAAACATCTCTGGTAACTCATCTGAATGCCCTGGAAACTTTGACAAATCAAGAGGAGCAAAAGCTAATTCCTTTTTTGCATCTGTTGGATTATCAGGATCCTTAAATTCAAATGGAACATCCTCTTTGCATGAAGATTCCATGTCATCTGGTTTCCTTGTCTTTGTAGAGTACTTTTGTTATTTTTCTTTAGTTGGAGTCGCCAGGAGAGACCTGCCAAGTTAGATTAACAAATCTCACCAAAGTACCAAAAACAAGGGCATACCTGAGATGATTGGGATTGGATTCTAAATCACTTATCAACCAGTGGAGTCACTTTGAAAGAGTGGAGTCACCAGGTAAGATCTGCAAGATTAGTTTTCAACAAATATTTCAAAATACTAATCAAATAATTACCTCAATTTCCTTACCGAATGTCGTTTTGCGAAGGGTGTGAACGACTCCGGATAAATCACTTCAATTTTTGAAACGTCCCCGGTAACGATGCCAAAATTGTTATCGCGCAAATTAGCAGGGCTAATTCCCAGTAAGCAAAAATAAGAACAGTGACCCAATGTCACCTCGGTCACAGTTCTAACTTCTTTAGAAGTGAATAACCTCCAAGGAGAAGTATCCTTAAGACAACCAGTAGAACACTAGGACAACCATAGAATTATATTCTCTATGCAATTTGTAGTTAGACCAATGCCTAAATGGATTCAATTGTAAATAAGCTTAACAGATTTGTCAACCAACTCCAATAAGTGCAAGTTAGGCAAATCATATGATCACCAATTATACCCAATCATTCAATGAAAGTGTCAATTCAATTACATCAAATAGATATGTCAAATATTTATAATCATGTAATACAGTGATCAATGAAACACCACCTAAGAGATAAGAACATGACCCAAAAGCACTAGCTCAGTATAGAGTTCTTACTTTAACAATCAGCCTTTGATATGTGAAGTGCAAGTGTCGTGTTCACGATAAGGTCATACCTCACTTACCAATAATCAATATTAACCAACCATAAGGACATCATATATCATTCATGATGGTATTGGAGCTGCAAATTATAGTTATTTGCAATCCACAATTCTTTCAAATTTTTATTGTTCATGTAGCCTCCCTTAAATTCAGAAATTAATTTTGTTGATTTAAAAAAAAAAAAAAATGGGGGTCAAGGGGGCTTGCCCCCTTGCCGCCTTGGTGGGTCGAGTACAACACCCTCGTTTTGTTCTTTTTAATAAATCTTTGATTTCATGCAATCTTGTGCATGAGTTCCACTATATTTTTGGATTTTTGGCACCTGAGAATGAATGTCAAAATCACTGCTACTTTCCTGTCAATTCCTGTATAATTATGGTGCTAAAATGGTTTTCCGTTGACGTGTTGTGGGGCTAACGTGGTTGTAGATGTGTGTCGGATTGTCCCTCATGTCAACCTATGGTGTAATCATGTCACACCCCCATTTGTCTATTTATCATGTCACCTTTTCCCAGAATGGATTCACGAGCGGTTTTCCACTACAAAAGGCGGTAACGCTAGTGAGGAAGGCGATTTTATAAAAATATTTTTTGGCTCGGCATTATCAATCATAAATCGACACATGGATTGGGCGTTTTTTCCTCCAACGGTCCTCGTTCCCTTTTTAACGAGCACGCCTGATGTGGGTGCTATGCCCCACAACCATTGATCTTGGATTCCCAATCTTATCCCTCAATCATACTTGGCCCCTTTGGTCCTTAGCCTTCAGTTCTTAGCTCTAGGTCACGTGATCTGACATGCTAGCTCTCAGGTGCTAAGATTTCAAAATCCATTGGACTAAATTTTAGGACATTGTCGATGTGGCTAGCCCACTTCATCCATCCCAGTGGCAAATCCACATCACCTTGGACCCATGTAGAACCTCCACATCACACTTGTTACACGTGGCTGGTCCACGTTATACCTGTCCACGTGGCCAATGTGGGTCCCACATCAAATCTTTATGAGGTTTATATAAATGCTTAATTTTCGAAATTTCTTCATATATACATATGGTTTAAGCAAATTCCAACTATCATTCTTCCATCAACAAATGTCCACTCGTAACTTACACCTAGAAAACATAAATTTTACACTTGGCCGATAGAGAATTACGATGGCCTCTTTCCCATTGACGGAAAATTTCATGTCAATTACCATAGATTGAAACCTTTGTCTCAGGTTCGAATCTTACCCAAATTTCTTAATGATGTTTTGTCATATAGTTACCCTACAAATTGTAAAATTTTCCCAATTTACACAGAATGACTCAAACCTTTAAGTTTTTTTTTTACTCTGGTTGCTCTCCACATCTGACCCAGACCATAATTCAATCATAAATATGCTGACTACCGCTTTGAATTTCAACAATTGAGGGATTATACACTGTTTTCCCAATATTTTGTCCATGTAACTTCCGTCATATAATTTCTTTGCAAGCTATTATTCTTCCTGTACAATTAAATTCGGCCCATGCAGTCCCAGTGCTACAAACCTGGGCTCTGATACCAATTTGTAATGTACCCATCAGCCTCAATCGTCCATGGATACCACGGGGCACTCGGTTTCCATGTCTGAATTTAACATTAATATTCAATTTCATTTTTGTTCAATTTAATTCATTACAATAGAAAATAAAATGAAATGGCAGCCCAAGTTAAGTCATGCATGAATTATAATTTACATGCAACACAAGCATGCACACACATGCCATTCCAAGCAAAATTATATGCATTCCAATATTTATAAACAATAAATTAAATAGCACTGAAACATAGAATTGAACCATGGAATTCATAGTCATATTGATGCTTATCTTTCAAATCAAGTTTCTCCAACTGACTGCATGTGAAGGACGTTCCTCCCAACCATAGGCTTTGTCAAGCTAGGTCTCACTTTGGCAGGCCACCCTCAAGCTGGGGCTATCAATCCACAAGGGAAAATATTTCCCAGGGTCCAACTACTCAGCTAAATCTCACATGCAATACCACTAGTACCTAAACACCCTCCACAACTATCACAATCTTCAATTCTCCTTCCCCATCAACCTGCACAATGCTAGGAACAAGCTCCCTTCTCTGAGTTAATAGTCCCTCGGGAAGCCTCCAGTTCCCTTCTGGTGATCCAACACAGGCTAGATAGGAAGTCTCTGAATTGAAATTCCAGAGCACAAGCTATAGGCCAAGTTTCTCCCACACCCATCTACTCGGGTTAATGGCATGCATAATTCATGTTCAGCTGTGGAATGTTCATTCCATGTTATAGTATCAAGCTGTGGATTCTAAAACTGATGACTAAGGAGTGAAATTTGAAAATGGTGGAGAGAAACCAAGAATGGAACCCCTCTCTAGCTTGAAAACTCCCTTTTATACTCATATTTCCTCCACATGGAACCACTTTTCCCCTCTTAATCTTGGCATAGGATAATTAAGTAAAGCTTAATCAAAGCAGGGATCTTAATCATGGTTTGATAACTTGGTTTAATAAGTCCAGGGAGATAAACTAAGTCACACTATCACTTCCTTACTTGTGGATTCATAGCCCCCCATCTCTTCTTCATCCTTCCTCCCATGCAGCCATTAGAGATTTTTGTATTAATAACAAAAGCATATTTACATAGTCTTGGCTTTTAGTCTTTACACCAATATTTACAATTTTATATTGTGGGGTCAAACTGGGGTATTATAGGTGGTTTATGGTTGGATGAGGGCTTGGAGTGCACATTGGCAAGAAGATTGGATATGTCATGAGAGTAATGGGTTGGGATGAGAGAAATTAGAGCCTTGTAGGAGCTTCCTTGATCCCGGTGGTATCATTGTCTGGATTAGGGGTGGAATCCACAGTTGATTCCTATGGTTGGATGGTGAATCACTCCTCAACAATCAGTTTGGTGGACTTGACTTCATTTAAATATAAGTGTTCAAGCTTGTCTATTTGTGGAATGCTTTGTATTTGCAATATGTTAATAAATTAAGTCAAAATATGCATGGTTATTTCCATTGTACTTCTACATTTTCATATGAGTTCTATGATATATTGTTGTTAGAATTCAAATTTAGCCAAACGATTACTTATTAAAGGAAATCATTTCTTATGGAGTGCCATGATGGCCAAGGGAGGCATCCCAGTTATGTTGCATGTGGGTCTACTTCTTGAAGAATAATCTTATAGCATTTCAAACTTGAATTGAGTTCAAAGCACAAGCAAGTAAGCAAAGTGGTATGAAGATGTAGACATTGAGATCGTCATATTACAATGGAGAGTACAAATCCATTACTTTCAAGAATTCTTGCATGGAACAAGTAATACGGACTTAGTTTATGACCTATACAGTATAATAGAATGGGGTTGAGTGCAAAAACATAATGTTAAAGATATGGCATGAAGCATGTTGAAGCATACACAATCTTAGATGAGTTTTAGGTTGATGCAATTTACTACGCAATCTACTTAATAAACAAAAGTCCAATTGAATATGAGTGGGAAATAGATTACAATGAAAAACTTATAAAATTTTGGGACCATTGTGTACTATCATATACCTAAGGATAACCAATACAAGTTGTTTGGGAGCATCAAACAATTGTGTTGTCCTATACTGAAACAAGATATGAAGAAGCAAGTAATGTTGGAAATAATGAGAAGTTGGAATGTAACTTTGTTTAGATGATAATTGGACCATTACAAAAGCTTAGAGACAATACAAACAATTCAAACATAGTAGATTGAGGCATAATGGATAAACATGGTATATTGAGACATAGTGGTTATTTTCCAACTAAGCACAAGGCCTCTAAGACCAAGTCAAACTTGATCAACTCTTTGAGTGTTATGTTATGATAAAAGAAGATGTTAGTCATCCTTAGCACACACTATTAAACCAAATCTATAGAGCAATGAAGCCTGAGCCAAATATGTTAATTAGTGATAAGTTAAATCCATAAATTAAGTACATAACCCTGTGTTGAGGTTCAATGTCACTTTGGATATATATATATATATATATATATATATATTCAAGCAGAAAAAAGCCATGTTCCTTGGTATTCAAAATGGAATCAAAGAGAACATATGAAACATACATGAGTACAACTGTCACCATACCAAATGGCATCATCATCTGATATATCTGATAGTCACAAAAAATCCACACTTCGAACCCTAAAAAAAGAAACAGAAAGTCCAAAATATTCCAACCGACAAAGTTACAGAGTATTTGCATCATATCTACAGAAAACTACTCAAAGCCCAAATCATCTAAGCCTATCCATAGGTAGGACTTAAAGACAAAATTATATAATAAAATAAATAGAGCCTTCATTGGATAGTGCTTCTTCAAATTCTTCAAAGTATAGCATGCCTTCATTTCCACCAAGTGATTTCTTCAAAAGCTCATATGCAACAGAATTTGATTCTCTAAACACATGGTAAATACTAATATTTGCAAAAGTTGTAAGAAGAAGCTCGATTCTTCTACACCACTACTCCAGGGACAACACCTGTAAGTTAGACAATCCATTTGACCAATCCACAATAATTTTCGAATCACCATAAATCCTAGGATAGACTATAACATTTAAGGATGTAAATTTAATAAGCCCCCAGAGTGAAAGTAATTATGCTCTCGTATTAGTACCAACACCACAATTCATCCAAAGATTGAAATAATGAGCCTTATTTATCATTAAAATCATACTTGCAGATAGACCATTTTGAGTTGCACCATCAAAAAAACCTATTGCATATGAAGTAATATGAAGATCTAAACTTGTCTAGGCCTTTTAGTTTTCACCACAAAATAATGTTCTTTATAATAGCCTAGTGCTCTTATGCAGCTGGTATAAACATTTGGACTTTTACCTTCGAAAATGGCATAGTTTCTTGATTTCCATATCTCCCAATAGATGAAGACATGTAAAAGTTTATGGGAACCATTAGTTCTAAAGCACTGTTCAAAATTTGACTCAACAGATGAGGTACCCCAAACCTGAGATAGTTGTAAGTCATCATAAACCAACATAGATCCATTTTAAACCTGGATCTATTTGGATCATAGACCAACATAGATCCATTTGGACTTTTACCTTCAAAAATGGCATAGTTTCTTGATTTCCATATTTTCCCAATAGATGAAGACATGTAAAAGTTTATGGGAACCATTAGTTCTAACTCACTGTTCAAAATTTGACTCAATAGATGAGGTACCCCAAACCTGAGATAGCTGTAAGTCATCATAAACCATCATAGATCCATTTTAAACCTGGATCTATTTGGATCATAAACCAACATAGATCCATTTGGACTTTTACCTTCGAAAATGGCATAGTTTCTTTATTTCCATATCTCCCAAAAGATCAAGACATGTAAAAGTTTATTGGGAACCATTAGTTCTAACCCAATGTTCAAAATTTGACTCAACATATGAGGTACCCCAAACCTGAGATAGTTGTAAGTCATCATAAACCAACATAGATCCATTTTAAACCTAGATATATCTGGATCATACACCAACATAGATCCATTTGGACTTTTACCTTCGAAAATGGCATAGTTTCTTGATTTCCATATCTCCCAATAGATGAAGACATGTAAAAGTTTATGGGAACCATCAGTTCTAACCCATTGTTCAAAAATTGACTCAACGGATGAGGTACCCCAAACCTGAGATAGTTGTAAGTCATCATAAACCATCATAGATCCATTTTAAACTCGGATCTATCAAGCACCGAGAGAGAGATCCAATTTTTCTTGAGGGGTATTTTTTTTTTTTTATCTTAAACTTTTTACATAAAAATAAATTTACATCTCAAGATATTTGTAAAAATTAATTAAAAAATTTTGTCGACTCATAAAATAAAAAAATAAAACGAGCATAGATCCATCTTAAAGTTGGATTTATTAAGCACCGAGAGGGATCCAATTTCTTGAGGTGTAAGCTTAATAGATATGGGTTTAAGATGGATCTATGCTGGTTTATATAGTGGGAATGTCATGTTACATAACGTTAGCATTACAACATCCGCGTGGGATAAAGAGCAACTAAAGCGCCCCTTTATTTAGGTGTTTTTTTTCCATAATTCTGGTCAAAATGGTGCCTGGAAATTGTAGTTTACCTAAATTTGCAATTTCAACAATCACACTTGTTCATTCTAGACTAAATGCTTGATTCTAAAACTACCCAACTAGTCAAAATCACGATTTGAACAACCAGAATTACAGTTTAGGCAATTCAACCTCTGCCGAATTCCGAAAGATCGGGGCGTTTTGGTTGTTCAGTGTACTTCTCCTACAACATCTCCCCCATACTGGATTCTAAGCACATGATGGTGCAATGATCTTTTAATTATATTTTAATACATATATGTTATGTTGATATCCAAGATTTTGAGATCTTTGTTTTGTTGTTATTGTAATTAGAGTAGTATAATGGAGTATTAGTATTGAGAAGCATCTTAGTGCAGCAACGCAAAGTTCTATACTAAACAATTATGCATAGCAGGTCAAGAAACAAAAACTTCTCATAAGATGTTTTTTGTCAAGATGATCTACGCTAGTTGATAAAAATATGTACCTGGTCAACCCACCAGGCAGTGGGTTCAGCACATTCTCCATCCACTGTTTAGGTTTAAGTTGTCCATGGCGGCCACTGTGCAATGGCAGCTATGGCATTGCCATCTTTGCTTTTGCCTAGATCAACCCACTGCAACGAGCTCCGTATGTTTTCTGCATTCATTCATGATTTATTTACACAATCCACACCAGAAACCAAGCTGGAATCTCCAGATGCAGCATATGTGAACATTCTATGTAAGGATGGCCAATTGAAGCCGGCGCTGGGTGTTTTACAAAGCCTGTACAACCCAAGTATTCAACTACATAGAGATGTATATGCCGACGTCCTGCAATTATGCGCCAATATCAAAGCCCTGGCAGAAGGTAAGCAAATCCATTCTCATATTATATCAAGTGGGTTTGGACAGGATGTTTTTTTACGGGTTAAACTCGTGAGCATGTATGCAACCTGCGGAAATTTGGAGGATGCACACCTAATTTTAAGCAAAGTAGCCGAACCCAATAATTTTGCATGGAATTCAATGATAAGGGGATATGTCACACATGGAATGTTCAGTGAGGCACTTGAAATTTATCACCAGATGCAAAGTGCTGGTGTGAAGCCTGATAAGTTCACTTTCCCTTTTGTTTTAAAGGCCTGTGCACGTCTCGGAGCATTGGATCAAGGAAAAGAAATCCATGATTACATAAGAAAGCATGGATTTGAGTCAAATATTTATGTGTGTAATGCCCTTTTAACTATGTATGGGAAATGTGGGAGTATGGAGGATGCATGCCAAGTGTTTGACAAAATGTTTCAGCGAAATGTGGTCTCATGGAACTCCATTATTGCTGGATATGCACAGAATGAACGTGCTAATGAGGCCTTGCAGCTCATTTTGCAGATGCAACTAGCAGGCTTGAAACCTGACACAGACACCATTGCAGGTATTCTATTGGCGTGTGCCCAATCGTCGGCTCTAAGACATGGTAAGGAAATACATGCTTACATTATCCGGAATGGATTTCAGTCGACTGTTCTTCTAGAGAACGCCCTAATAAACATGTATTTGAAATGCAGATGTTTAGTGTTTGCTCTGGAAGTGTTCGGCCGTATGTCACAGAGAGATGTAGTTTCATGGACTACTATGATTGCAGGGTATGCCCAGAATGGGCATGCTAATGATGCAGTGAAACTCTTTCAGCAAATGCTTCTGGTTGACATTAAGCCTGATCCAGTCACTATCACAAGTGTTCTTGCTGCAATTGCATGCCTCGCAGCACTGCAGCAGGGCAAAGAGATTCATGGTTACACAGTTCGCAGAGGAATCCACGCAAATGTATTTATTGGGAGTGCTCTCATAGACATGTATGCAAAATGTGGTGATATAGACATTGCACTCAAAGTGTTTTATCAATTGCCTGAAAGAAATGTGGTCTCATGGACTGCAATGATTGTGGGGTATGGGATGCATGGGCTTTGCGATGATGCTCTTGCTCTCTTTTCCCAAATGCAGCAAGCAGGCATGAAACCAAATCACATCACCTTCATTGGAATTTTGTCTGCTTGCAGTCATGCAGGTCTGGTTGATAAAGGCTGGCAGTACTTTGATTGTATGACTAAAGACTATTGTATCAAACCCCAAATTGATCACTATGCATGTATGATTGATCTCCTTGGACGTGCAGGACACTTGGATGAAGCACTACACTTTTTGAACAGGATGCCATTAGAGCCCGGTCCAGTTGTATGGGGAAGTATACTTGGTGCATGCAGAATTTATCAAAATGTCAAGTTAGGAAAACTAGCTGCCGAACACCTATTTGACTTGGAACCAAATAATCCTGGAAACTATGTGATACTGTCAAACATCTACACTGAGAATGGGAGATGGGATGACGCAGTGCAAGTGCGGGCATCTATGAAAGACAGGGGGTTGAAAAAGATGCCAGGATGCAGCTGGATTGAGGTTAATAACAGGGTTCATACTTTCTTGCAGGAGACATATCACACCCGCAATCGGAAGAAATTTATGCAACATTAGAGAGCTTGGTTGACCAGATGATTAAGGAAGGATATGTACCTAACACCTGCTTTGCCGTGCAGGACATGGATGACTAGTACTAGAAATGCATTCTAGGTAACTACTGTGACAAAATGGCTATTGCTTTTTCACTCATTGAAGATGGCCTTGGAAAGCTGTTCAGATCCTGACGAGATGCAATGAAATTTCAGCATTTCAAGGATGACCATGTTCTTTTGTGAACTAGAGACGATGCTAGTTGACGTTAGAAAAAGATTAAACTTGCATCACGGCATTATTATGCATATCACTTCCCTGGGAATTGGAAACTAGGCATTAAGTTTGTGCATGGCACAGTTTAGTGTCTGGGAATTCAGTTATTTTAATTAGCAGTCCTATAAAAGTTTCAGTATTTCTTTTATTGTATCTTTTTGTGGAACAGCTTACTGGATGGTAGGTATACCACAGGTCCACCTAAATTAGGATCAAATGTAGGAGGCATGGTTCCCTATAATAGACCATCGTTTACATAATGACTTTGATTTGTACTACATCCATGAGCACCTAGGCCGTGGGATTTGGAACATCCACATACAACTATGGCATCATAGTAATTGGGCCAATGATCAACTCCTATCTCAAGAATCCGAATCTGACTGTTGAACGTCTGTCACACCCAACTAGAAAGCATCAACCAGTAGGATCTTCTCTGAGACCAGCATACCCCTACCCATGTCAACTATGACCATGTCCTTTCTCTCAACTTTCTGTCCTGGGAGCTACATCCATGTTTACCTACAACGGTTATATAGTTTTCGTGCTCTTCTACTGACTCTGTTGAAAGCGAAGAAGATAGCCTTTCCTAAATAGATTATACAGCATTCTAAATAGATTATACAGCATTCTGTATATGTATGAGCATAAAATTATGAGTCTAATTGTAAATAATATCATTAAAAAGATTAGCAAAAATCAACCTACTCGTCTTAGTGGAGATGAAGTTGATGATGACTCAAATGAAGCCTTTCTATGAATTTGACTGACATCTGAACCACTACTGATATCTCTTGAATTGAAGTTTATCTACTAACAAACATGAAGATTAATATCGGGGATCACTCAGCCTACTATATCAACGAAAACCTTTCACTGAAATAATAATATACACTTCCTGCATGGCATTCTCTCATTCACAGATTGCCTTATCGCATCCGTATATTTCCATTGGACCTTGACTTAACCGACGGCTTGACCTGCAACATTTTAACTTTCTTGTCTAGGATATGCACTGGTTCCATTGAGAACTCTCCATTTGGCTTCACTTGAATCATAGTCCAAACAAGAATATGATTAGGATTTTGTATGAATCTTTTCAAATATATTTTAACTCTAGGTAACATGACAAGCCTATATATAATAGGGCCTATTCTTTCCAATATCTCAAATGGCCCATAGTATTTAGGTGCCAATTTAGTGCAGTTTCTGAGTTCCAAGGAGCTCTTATTGGGTTCCGTTCTCAAGAACACATGATCCCCAACTTTAACTTCCTTTCAAGTCCTGAAAGTATCAGCATAACTATTCTACCAAACTTGTGCAGCGTTTGAGCACTACTTCATCTTGAGGACCTATTCCCCCATTTCTTTTAGCATATCCAAGAGTCTTTAACCTTTAAATCTATTCCATGTTAATGGAGTATTACAATTCTCGTAAAGTGCTTCAAAACGGCTCATACAAATGGATACATAAAACCATTATCATAGGAAAACTCAACTAAGTACATATATTCTTTCCACTTGGATGACTTATCCATTTACATCCATAGCATGTCCTCAATTACGTGATGTATCCATTGTGTTTTTTCCATCTATCATCTCCTAAACTTGCACTCAAGTTATAAATCCCTAAAGCATAAGCACAACCCTAGGGCAACTTAGGAAGGTTGCCCATTGTCATCGCAAGAACCCTTCCTCTCAGTTTAGGCTGGCTCTCCTCCGGCGCAAGCGGGGTTTCCCTAGTAAGAATGTAAAATTAACTTTAGAAATAAATGGGATGGTGGATCAAGACTGGTGCCTATCTAGTGGGTGACGGAGTCAAAATCCATGAACAAAGAGGGCTTGAATACTATGGAGAAGACATAATTATGCCATACATGATGTGCCATAATTAGTCCAAGCAGATTTTTAGGTAGCCCTTATACGAGATGCACCATTACAATCATGAATTTACTGCCAAGAAATAATGTGCAACCATGAAGGAATAGCTACAACATGAAATCATAAGTAAAAACAACAAAGCAGGATAGCCTTTAAAAAAATAAACAGTGCAACAACACATCACATCTTCAATTACAATCCCATAAGATCAAGTGAACCACAACTTGTGTCACAATCAATCTGAAATTATAATGTGCAACCATGAAGGAATAGCTACAACATGAAATCATAAGTAAAGACAACAAAGCAGGATAGCCTTTAAAAAAATAAACAGTGCATCAACACATCACATCTTCAATTACAATCCCATAAGATCAAGTGAACCACAACTTGTGTCACAATCAATCTGAAATTACAACAGAAAAATCCCCAACTTTCAAGGTTATGTCAAGGATTAGGGAGGGTTTACAACCTCTACCTTAATCTCTTCTCATTATGCAAAACTGCCCTCTAACAGAAATGATTTCCAACAGCAAATGCAGTGGCTAACCTTGTATAAACCCTATTCATCAATGAGAAAGAAAAGAAAAAGAAGAAAATCTTACATATGCTTGCTCCTTGACTTCTTTCTCCCAACAGATTTTCAACTATAATCCATCCATAAAAAGCAACTAAGAGAGCTACTCTTTTATAGAGTTTAACTCAATCTCTCCTATTATAAAATAATAATAAGTTGATACTAGATCCACCATTCCCTCCAAGAAATAATAATAATAAAGAATGCATGAATAAGTCTTTGATGCCATGTGTCAACCTCTCATGTAAGGCGCTCTCTTGAATAATACAATATGCATGTGAAAAGGCTTTGAATAAGTCTTCATGCCATTTGTCTTGCTCCTAGCTAGGGTGTTCCTCCAACAAGGCTAACAAACTTCTTCAAAAATTGGATCTCCTAGAATAATAAGCACGGATGTTCAATGGTTGTTAAAACTTAAAACAACTTTCTCAAGATGGGGCGATCCCAAAATATGTGCTAAATATGTTAATCCTTGTGCATAAACCCCAAATCTCCTTCAAACAAGGCCTCCAATGAGGTGCAAGAATGTTCAATGGTTGTTAAAACTTAAAACAACTTCCTCAAGATGGGTCGACCTCAAAATATGTGCTAAATATGTGAATCCATGTGCATAAGCCCCAAATATCCTTCAAACAAGGCCTCCAATGAGGTGCACTCCAACGATATGTGCAAGGGATGGAATACTGCTCAAGGTGACCACCTCCTACTCTTAAAATAACAATAAATGCCAAGTCAAGGGAGTGTTTTTTAAGATGTGGATTCATTCCTCCTTGGGATGTGACATAGATCTGCTTACATGAGCTTGAGATGAGGGGCATTCCTCAAGGTAGGCTCATCTTCCAAAAACCATAGAATAACCAACTCCCCCAAAAGATGAAGCACTCCTCTATTAATGTAATAGATCCACATTTTAGGGTTGATGATCACCCCTCTCAAGTATGCTTATCCTTGTTTCTTGTGCTTAAGCATTTCTTTGATCTTGTCTCAAGGGTTAGCTGCCACATGTCCTTCAAATATGCTTCGGTGCTTTCCAAGAAAAACCACTTAGTAATTGCATTTCTAAAAATAGCCATTATACTCAATACAAGGGGGAAGCACTCCTCATTTAAGGTTCCATTCCTTCCTCAAATACATACACAATTGCTATTTGTCCTCCTCTAAGCTATGGTGTTCTCCATGTTTAACCTTAAAATCTCTTTGTGTGAGCATAATCCCATATGGATGTGTGAACTACTAATAAGTATGCCCTCTCATGTGCTAAGAACATGTGTAAAACATGTTAGAATATAAGGCTTTCTATATAATAAAGTCACTTTATGATTGTAGGTTGGGTTCATTTGACTTTGTGTAAAGTGGTCTATCCCACATTCACATGTGGAGATGGCTTGCTTAATGAACATTGGTATATAAGCAATGTTTTAAAAACCGTTGACTCGGACTCAGAACTGATCAAGTTGGTCGAGTTGACCGGTATGGTTTCCAAACTGGTCACCAAACTAGCTCGACCAACCAGTTTGGTACCGAATCAATCAAGTCAAACCTTGAATGGGTAGGTTCGGTACCAAATCGCTCAAATCAACCGAGTACGACTTAACTCGGTCGCGTTGACTTGCCAACGACCGGGGCGCATGCATGGAGGGGAAAGACATTTTTTTTTAATTGACTTTTTTGCTTAAACCTAGGACCCTAAACCCTAACTCAAATCTATGAGGAGACCCCCCCACCATCTATTTTCCTCACGCCATCTTCATTGAGCATTTGTGAGCACGTGGAGGTCTTGGAGCAAAATTGCAGGATGAGCAGTTAGAGGTTTTGGGTCTTGTTGGGAAGTCTTCTTGGACTGTTTGTAGTGGATTTGGCATCTGATTAAGGAGGCTACAACCCAACTTGAATGAGTTGTTGTTCATCTCATTGTTACTTGTGGCCATTGAGTGGGTTTGTTGGTTGTTTCCTCAACTTTCCACTGTCCCAGTCAAACAATCAATTGTTCAAGTATGCTAATAGTTTAAAATGAGTCAAATATGCCCCTGTTTTGGTCATAAAATTTTTTAGAAGAGGTTTGAACTCTGAAATTTATCTTTTAGTTTTACATTTTGTTGAAAAAAAATTTAAAGTAGGCACATTTTAATTTGCAGATTTGTTCAACAACTTATTGCTGCCTAATACACACCTTGCATAACATGGCAGAAATCTTCAAGTCACTTCGTGCCTCTCTGGGGGCAAGTCAAGAGTCAAATTTATGTCACTTAACACTTGACTCCTCCATCTAGGCCAACTCCTAACGAAGCCAAGGGGGGTGGTCCTTAATGAAAACTAGCTAAGGCTGATCAAGCTATAGCAGAAAAGGAAATCTTAGAGTTTATTAAAGTGAAACAAAGCAATATAAAAGCAAACTATTCTAATAGTATATCAAAACAAATACTTGAAATAAAATTATTGAATCTAACACAAGACTAGTGCAGAAAGATAAAAGAGAAATGTTGAAAGGGAAAATTTGCAAGTGCTCTTGGCCAATTTTAGATTATTACATGTGAGTTGCTTAAACTGGGTTAATTCTTGGTTTGGCCCACTAAAGAGTTATCCTCAAAAGCGAGTATAGAGAAAACATGATGGATGTCCAACGGGGAGAAAACGAATCTCATTAATGAGTGTCCCCCTAACTTCACACCATGTTCAATGTAACTTCTTAATTTGACAATAATACTTCAGATGGATTTCCATATTATACTAGCCACTCGAAATCTCCTTTCTGATTGAAACCAATGATCAGGCAAAGCCTGCAATGGTCACAAGAGCATAGTTGGGGACTTGAGTCCCGGTGTTGATGTATATGTAACTTTGGAATGTATTTCATCTATGTATTTCATATATATTTATTGTATCCTTATTAAAGATGTGTTATTCCTCTATAAGGAAGTGTCGTCATGTGGATTGACAAGTGTCGCAAGTGTGTGTACTTGCCGATGGGTTATTAGACCACCATGTGTGGGGTCGGCCCTGAAATATATATATTATAATGTGGATGTACCTAGCTAGACAAGTCGGCCCCATAAGGTCACTGGGCAAATAGGTTAATATAAATAGAGATCAGGTGATCTCTATTTAGATCATTCGGAAAAGTAGATCTCTCTCACTCAGAAAGTGGCGCACTAGTGAGGAGGAGGATCATCTGCTACTAGGAGACTATCTCAGTGTATTTTGGTTGTACTTTGGTTGAGCCATTACTCTCTCTATCTCTGAGGAAGTTGTGGGGTTTTTCACCTTAGGGTTTTCCTCATGGAAACTCTATGTCTCTTGTCTCTCATGCTTTTGATTATTGTGATGCTTGTGATGCTTATTGTGATTGTTATGCATTGATATACTGTATATGTTATTCTCTCAGTGAAGATCCTAGAGTATTGTGAATTAATGCTCAAAATTTAACATGGTATCAGAGCTAACCTGAGAAGAAGACATTTTGCAGTGACGAAAACTTGAGTTTCTTGTTTATTGGGTTTCTCTCCACAGATTTTGGGAAAGCAGTATAGTAGATTGACTCTACTCATCAAGGCGCATCTATCTGTCCAATCAAAATTCAATTCCGAGCATTTTCATATTGGCCCTAAAAATTAGGGTTTCCACAAAAATAGGAATTTCTGAAATTTGAAGACATAGCTGGAAGCTCCTTGCAAAAATCGAAGTTTAGAGCTTTGGGTCGAGATTTTTGGCTGGGTAGATCTCCGGGAAACTCAAACCCTAATTCAGGGCTCTCCCAAGTAAACCTGGGAGGAAAAAAAGGCAAATCTGAAGGGTAAAACTTTGCTGATCTCAAATTCTGAATGCACCAGGCTAATCAGCTCATCAAAGCGCATCTTTCTATCCTTTCAGAAAATTGAAATTCACATTTTGAATTTTTAGGGTTTTTTCGACAAACCCTAATCCGGGACCAGATCCAGTTTTCAACATTTCAAGTGGTAAGACCTAAATCTTTTCTATTTCCATTTGAAGTACTCTTTAAGATGTCTCACCACACCAAGCTTGAGTATAAGCTTGAAGGGGCTGATAACTTTCGAGCTTGGAAGTATAAGATTGGGTTAATCCTGGAAGAGAATGAGTTGGACTCATATATAAAAGAAGACATCCCTATCCCAGAGGATGAAGAGGCCAAGGTATTGCATAAGAAAAACTTGGTCAAGGCAAAGAGAATCATTGCTAATTCTATCAAAGACCATCTCATACCCCATGTGTCTTCTCTAAAGACACCCAAGGAGATGTTTGACTCTTTGACCAAGCTATTTGAAGGGAAGAACATAAATCGAAAGATGACTCTGCGGAATCAATTGAAAGGGGTCAAGATGTTGAATGGAGAAACCATTCAATCTTACTTCTCCAAGGTCTCTCAGATCAAGGAGCAACTTGAAGCTGTGGATGAAGTAGTGGACAATGGTGAAGTTGTTATGACCACTCTGAATGGCTTACCTAGGTCATGGGACTCCTTTATTCAAGGAATCTGTGCAAGAAAGAAATTGATCTCTTTCAGTAAACTATGGGAGGAATGCTCTCAAGAAGAAGCTAGACTTGTAGCTCGTGAGGAAAAGATGGGAGGCGAAGATCAAGCTCTCGCAACTCACACCAAAAGAAGCAAGCCCAAGAAGGAGCACTCTCGCTACAAAAGATCCTATCAAAAGAATAAGAAGGATCTAAGATACTTCACATGCAATGAGAAGGGTCACTTTGCTTCAGATTGTCCCAAGAACAAAAGGGATAATAACAACAACTTCAGCAAGAAGAAGAAGGGCAGCAAAAGAAAGTTCCATGCTCATGCTGTCGAGGATGATGAACCTCCAAAGAAGAAGGCTAGGGCAGAAAGTGATGATGACTCATCAAGTGAAGAAGAGTATGTTCTAATCTCTGCTCTCACAGGTACTATCTCCCATGGTTGTAATGATTGGTTGATTGATAGTGGGGCTTCCAAACACATGACTGGGTTTAAGGAATCTTTTGTGAATCTATCTGAACACGAATCACCCCATAAGGTGAAACTTGGGGATGATTATCAATACCCAATCAAAGGAAGTGATGAAGCCTCCTACAACTTAGATTCTGGAAAATCTTTGAAGATGAAAGAAGTCCTTTATGTACCTGGGCTCAAGAAGAACTTACTCTCCATCTCTGCATTGGATGCAAAAGGTATGAGGGTTGCATTTGTGGATGGCCAAGTCCTAATGTGGCCAAAGGGAAAGACCATAGATGATGCAGTAGTGATTGGAGAGCAAGAGGGAGGATTGTATAAATTGAAGGTACAACCTGAACATGCCATGGTACATGAATCCATGGAGCCAAGTGAACTTTGGCATAGAAGACTTGCTCATATGCACTATAGGGCACTTCCAATTGCAAGCAAAGCTGTAGAGGGTCTTCCTGAAATCAAGACCAAACATGAAGGTGTTTGCAAAGGATGTGCAAAAGGTAAGAACATTAAGAAGGCTTTCCCAAGCAGTGAAAGCAAGGAAAAAGACATCCTGGAAATCATCCACTCAGATGTATGTGGTCCTATGTCATCCAGTTCTCTGAGTGGGTATGTTTACTATGTCTCATTTATTGATGACTTCTCCAGGAAGACTTGGGTATACTTCTTGAAGAACAAAGATGAGGTGTTTGATAAATTCAAGGAATTCAAAACCTTGATGGAGAATCAAACTGACAAGAAGATCAAAACATTCAAATCCGACAATGGTGGAGAATTCACCTCAGGTGACTTCAAGAAGCTTTATAGTGATTCAGGGATTAAGAGGGAGTTGACTGCTCCTTATAATCCTCAACAGAATGGAGTTGCAGAAAGGAAGAACAGAACAATCATGGAAGCAGCAAGGGCAATGGTACATGACCAGGATCTACCTATGCATCTATGGGTAGAAGCAGCTAGAACAGCTGTATATGTGCAGAACAGAACACCCCACAAGATATTGGACAACAAGACACCAGAAGAGGTCTTTTGCTAAGAAACCTGAAGTCAGCCATCTCAGAATATTCGGTTGTCCAGTATACACTCATGTCCCAAAGGAAAATAGGACTAAACTAGATCCTTCAGGAAAGAAGGGTATCTTTGTGGGTTACTGAAAGCTCGAAGGCTTACAGAATATACTTTCCAGGGTTCAAGAAGATTGATGTCAGCAAGGATGAATATAAGTTCAAGGACAGGTAATCCAGGAAGCAAAGATCAAGAGGGAGCACACTCAAGCAGCTCCTGCAAGGATGCAGATTTTCAGAGGGAGTTGACCATCTTCCTACATTCCACAACAGAAAGGTGTAGAAGAAGCTACTTCAGCAGCTCCTGCCAGGAAGCAAAGACTCAGAGGGAGTCCACCCAACAAACAAACAAAGATAAGTATTTCAATTATCATTTCTTGCCTATTTTGTTTGTTTAAATAATATTATGCTTATGTTCCTAGACTTAGAAGATGTATTGTGCATACTAGAATGATTGCATTAATGAATAGTATACTACTAATATGCATGTGATGGGTAAGTGGCCTATGGCACTGTACAACATTCCAGTGCTACTTATCTAGAATGAAACCTCTTTGTTGACATGTTGGGAGTAGTGCAAACTCTTAACAATGATCTGGTAGACACTGGAAGGCATCTAGAAAGTTGTGGAACATGGATAAATGTTGTATTGAAGCATTGGCTAAGATAACTGCATGAATGCATGACATATTTCTTTATGTGTAAAGAATTTGTTTTGAAAATTATGAGATGTTTCTAATCATGCAATTTAACTTGTTTTGTAGGAAAGACTGTATATCTTCACCTACAAAAGAAGGACTACATTTGTTTCAGCAACAAAGATATCTATCGAAGATATTGAAGTTCCCAGGATCTGGGATGAAGAAATGGAATGCCATGATCCATCAATCATGAAGAAGATGTTTGAGATGCAATCCCAAGACCTGACAGGGAGTCACATGTGTGCAAATTGAAGAAAGCCTTGTATGGCTTGTAGCAAGCTCCCAGAACTTGGTGTGATACAAAGAGGAAGCTTGCTGCTGAGTTCGATATGAAAGATTTGGGAATGATGCATTATTTCCTAGGTATGGAGGTGTGGCAAAGTGCAGGTGGGATCTTCCTTGGTCAAGGGAAGTACACAGTAGATATCCTGAAGAGATTCGGGATGATGGATTGCAAGGCCATGGCCACACCTAGGGCATCGAATCTGAAGCTTCTATGTGATGCTTCATCTGAGTCGGTTGATGTCTCTATGTATCGTCAGATGATTGGGTCCTTGATGTACTTGACGAACACGAGACCGGATATTTGCTTTGCGGTGAACACATTGAGTCAGTTCCTGACAGATCCGAGGAGTGTTCATCTGATTGCTGTAAAGCATGTTCTGAGGTACCTGAAGGGTACAGTGGATTATGGGCTCAAGTATGAGGCGGATCAAAAGTTTAACCTGCAGGGTTATGTTGATTCAGATTGGGCTGGCAGTGCTGCAGATAGGAAGAGAACATCTGGGTGCTGCTTCAGTATGGGATCAGGTGTGATCTCTTGGTTTAGCAGGAAGCAGTCCTGCATAGCACTGAGTACAGTTGAGGCAGAGTATGTTGCAGCCTGTTCAGCGAGTTGTGAGGCAGTATGGCTACGGAAGCTACTATATGAGTTATTTGATCTCCCATTGGATGCTACTGGTATCTTCTGTGATAACCAGAGTTGTGTGAAGCTGTCTGAGAACCCATTGTTTCATAACAGGTCGAAACACATAGAGATCAAATATCACTATATCAGGGATATGGTGCAGAGAGAAGCTGTGAAGCTCCTATACGTTGCAACGGACGAGCAGATTGCAGATGTGCTGACGAAGCCACTATACAGGGTGAAGTTCGAGTACTTCAGGGAGAGGCTTGGCGTTCTTCAAATTGATGACACTTCGAGGAAGAAGTGATGGACACATTTGCTGAAGCCATTCCAAGCATGTTGGAAGGATCCTTCATAGGGCTATGGATGTAAGCATTGGATGATGAGCATCAGGATGATGTTCTGGTTTCTGCTTTGTATGATCAGTTGGATCATTTATATATGTATGTATACATCATGTTGGATGTTGGATATGATCAGTTGGATCATTTATATGTGTGTATGCATCATGTTGGATGCTGGATATGATCAGTTGGATCATTTATATGTGTGCATCATGTTGGATGCTGGATATGATCAGTTGGATCATTTATATGCATGTACGCATCATGTTGGCTGCTAGATATGATCAGTTGGATCATTTATATGTATGTATGCATCATGTTGGATGCTGGATATGATCAGTAGGATCATTTGTATGTATTTTGTATATGCATCATGTTGGATGCTTGGACCATGTATCTGTATATGTATTAGGTGGATACATTGTATGATCAGGTGGACCATGTATGGTGATATGTATCATGCATTTGTATTTGTATCAGGTGGATACACTGTATGATCAGGTGGATCATGTATGATGATATGTATCAAGTAGATACTTGGTATGCATCAGGTAGATGCATTGTATGATCAGGATGATCATGGATGACGAGCTTCAGGATGTTGCTCCAGATGACATGCAGCAGGATGTTGCAGTGATGATGATCAGGATGATCATGTATACATCAGGATGATGTATGGTGAGTATCAGGTTGATACTCTATGGCCATGGATCAGGTTGTGCAAATGAGCATATAATTTGGCCCTGGGAGATTTGCAGATAGTATTTCAAGGTTTTGCCTATGGAATATAATTTGGCCCTGGGATATATTCCAAATGCTCTTTCGAGATTTTGCTCTGGGAGGACATATAATTTGGCCCTGGGAGATCTGCAGATAGTCTTTCGATATTTTGCCTATGGCATATAATCTGGCCCTGGGATATCTGGCAGATGCTCTTTCGAGGTTTTGTCCTATGGAATATAATATGTCCCTGGGAGATCCGATAGGTTGGGTTGTGTGCCCGTAACAAGTCTTGGGATGCTCTTGCGAGGTTTTTCCATGACCACATATAATCTGTCCCTGGGAGATCCTATAGGTAGAGCTGTGTGCTCGTAACATCCTGGGATGCTCTTGCGAGGTTTTGTGGTGACCACATATAATTTGTCCCTGGGAGATCCTATAGGTAGAGCTGTGTGCTCATAACAGCCTGGGATGCTCTTGCGAGGTTTTGTGGTGAGGTCACATATAATATGGCCCTGGGAGATCCTATAGGTAGAGTCGTGTGCTCGTAACAGCCTGGGATGCTCTTTCGATGTTTTGTGACACATGTAATAAGTCCTGAGGATTCCATAGTATGGCCAGTGATGACGAAGACCTGCAGGTGGTGGTCCTACATCCAGTATGAAAAAGGACAGGCTCTGTAGAACTTCCTATGACAAGTAGAGTCATAGATTGGTTGAGATAGCAGCAGCAGTGACAATGACGATGACGATGCATCGATGACGATGATCCCGAGAAGAAGACTTGTCTAGCAGATCTGTGTCGAGAAATACCTTCCTAGTTAAGAGGGAGTGTTGATGTATATGTAACTTCAGAATGTATTTCATCTATGTATTTCATATATATTTATTGTACCCTTATTAGAGATGTGTTATTCCTCTATAAGGAAGTGTCGTCATGTGGATTGACAAGTGTCGCAAGTGTGTGTACTTGCCGATGGGTTATTAGACCACCATGTGTGGGGTTGGTTCTGAAATATATATATTATAATGTGGATGTACCTAGCTAGACAAGTCGACCCCATAAGGTCACTGGGAAAACAGGTTAGTATAAATAGAGATTAGGTGATCTCTATTTAGATCATTCGGAAAAGTATATCTCTCTCACTCAGAAAGTGGTACACTAGTGAGGAGAAGGATCATCTGCTACTAGGAGACTATCTCAGTGTATTTTGGTTGTACTTTGGTTGAGCCATTGCTCTCTCTATCTCTGAGGAAGTTGTGGGGTTTTTCACCTTAGGTTTTTCCCCACGGAAACTCTGTGTCTCTTGTCTCTCATGCTTTTGATTCTTGTGATGCTTGTGATGCTTATTGTGATTGTTATGCATTGATATATTGTATATGTTATTCTCTCAGTGAAGGTCCTAGAGTATTGTGAATTAATGCTCAAAATTTAACACCCAGTTCGTTACTTTAAGCAAAAGTGAAATAAATAAAAATCATCTAAACCAATATAATCTAAGAAAAGGAAACTAAGCTAAGGTTAGTAAATAAAAAAAATAAAAGCAGAAAGCAAAGAAAAATGCACACCATGAAAATGACATTGATCCCCCTAGGGGGGATGGGGACTTGGCACTTGGTAGCCCACTTATTTTATTTATGATTTTACAACTTTGAAGTGTTTGTGGTCCTTTATAAAAACATGACCAACAAACTTACGGTTTATTGGAAAAGAAAAGCTTTTAGACAAAGATAGAAAGGAGACGGGGGTCCTGGATGGCATGAAATCTTCAAATTTTCGGCATAACCTCCTTCTACTTGTTCAACAAAAGACAAAAAACAGCCACTAAAGATGCCAAATAAAGCATTATAATTATAACAAGAAATCCTAATCTTAAGCACTTAAAAGATAAATTCTTTTAATGAGCACAAGTACTTGATTAGGAAGGTAGATCTACTATAAAAAAATAAAGCTTTTAAACTTAGATCTAGTTAAAAGAATGCATACTTAACAAACTAGCTTTTGATATTCTTGAATATAAATATACTTTGTTTAAGCATGATAAAATAGTAACCAAGAAAGATCAAATGAAAGTGAAGGAGGGAGAAGAAGTGGCTTGATCCCTTGGAAAAATTGGGCTATGGAGTCTTCTTTGGTGGAACATCGAGGGACTATGTCCTTCACAAGATCTTGAAGATGAGGAATATGCTTACTTGCTCAATCCCTTCTCCAAGTGAGGTAACCTGCAAACTTAGAAGTTTTTACAAAAAATATGGTGAAATAGTTTGGTGCCACCTACAATAGAAGCTTGGAAATCATGAGCATTAACTGAAATAAACATGCAATTTCAAAGAGATCTTCCATAAATGAACAATAATATTATGAATCAAACTAGATTTTGTAATCTTATCCTACTGGGAGATAGCTCCCTTTCAAAGGCCAAATTCAACCAACAATAATGCAAAGAAAACAAGACAAATTATACCTCATAAGCACTTGACAATCACCATGCACACATGAAAAACATTACACCATTTGTGACCTCCAAAGCCTTTTATTCCCAATAAAATGATAGTACAATACAATCAGAGATCAAGCGGAGGTTCCACACCAACCATCCTAAAAGAATGAGAGTGAGGCCTGCTTTTATAGCCCAAGAGGGAGAATGACAAGTGGAGAGGAGAGAAATTACACATGTGATGGAGAGTTTGAGTGAAGAGGAGTGAACTGGAAGAGGTAGGAGCCACCTCTCAAGAGGTTGGTCTCCCTTCTCATCCTCATGTGCCACATCTCCTCAAGAAGTGCGCCCCCTCTCAAGAATGCGCCCTCTTCTCCTTGATAAATGGGCCAACCTCAAGAGAGATTTCAATCACATCTTCAATCATGATATTTGTATCCTTTCTAATTCACCTTTGACTCAAGACTAGATTGCCTCCACTGAAGAAGAGTAAAACATGTCCCAGACATATTCCCTGATTTATGGGATGCTGACTTTTTCCCATCTATCTTGTCTTTTATTCACTTTTTTCTAGATAAAATGAAATTGAGTGATTAAAAATCGCTAATTTTGTTAGAAGTTTAAATGTAGTAACATAAAGGATCACTAAAAGATAAACAAGCACATCATAGACGA
Organism: Larix kaempferi; assembly: GCA_027924585.1. NCBI lineage: Eukaryota > Viridiplantae > Streptophyta > Pinopsida > Pinales > Pinaceae > Larix > Larix kaempferi. Next base: position 14,763,291 of record BSBM01000125.1, on the reverse strand, counting down.
TAGTACACAATAATTTATCCCTGGAAAACCCTCGTGGGGCAGAAAAACCCAACAAACTTCATCAATATAGATTCATCAGAAAGTACAATAGTAATCCTCGTGCAATAACCCAAAACAATAAGTCTCCAAAAGAAGCTACTCATCTTGACTCTATCTCTCTACTCATGCAAACTTGATGAGTGAGTGAGGTGACCAAATGAGGTGGGCGAGCCTCCTATTTATACTGAACAATGACTTGACCTTTTTCACTAACAGTGTCGACTTGATTCTCCTAATAGGGCCGACTTTTCCAGTTATCAATAAAATATTTTTTTTGGATTCTTCTAAGCCGACCTAATTGTTAGGGTTTACATTGACTCTTTCAATGACTTTTACATGATCAAATATTACATTAATAATTCTTGAAGGAAGTACAATACAAATAATACAAATAAGAATATCTTCGGAAGTTACATTCTTCAACACTCCCTCTTAAAAAGGAAGGTATTCTTCAGACGCTATCACCATCATCTTCCAGTTGCTGCACTTTTGTACTCTGACTATTGACTTCTGACATCTCTTGAATTTATACATCAAAAAAAGTTCCACAGAGCCAACCCTTTTTCATGTTGGATGTACCTGTCTACAGAGCCAACCCTTTTTCATGCTGGATGTAAGCCTCTTTGCAGTGCCAACCCTCTTTCATGCTGGATGCAACTTTCTACAGAGCCATCCATTTTTCGTGTTGGATGTAAACCTCTTTGCAGTGCCATCCCTCTTTCATGCTGGATGAAAACCTCTACAAGGTCAACCCTTTTTCATGTTGGATGTAGCCATCCTTGCAGTGCTACCCCTCTTTCATGCTAGATGCAAAATTCTACAGAGGAAACCCTTTTCCATGTTGGATGTAGCCATTTTGCAGAGCCAGTTGTAATACCCCTACCCTGCCTTAGTATTTGTTGGCCTTAATGTAAATATTGTGTTTGTGCAATGTGTGTTGACCCTAGTGTGGAGCTCAAGGCCAAGGCCCCACTAGTGTATGCTTAAGTTTTGCTTTCATAGGCAAGTATTTGACAACGGAGCTATGCATGTGCTATTAAGCCATGGAATTTTGTAATTGATGTAAATGTTTAATATTGCAATGAAATACCCAAAACTGGCTAAGTGAGGCAACTAACGAGAAGGGGGATAAGGTATCCACTAGGGAGAGGTGAGGGGGTTGTGGGATGGTGACCCATGCTGCCACTTGGGCAGGGGGTAACCGATTTGATTCCCTGTATGGGTATGGATTCGGTTACAAAACATGGAGAAGGAAATCCGACGAAGGATATTTGCAGGAGATAAAAACGACGTTGAGATCTAAGAAGGGGGATCATTCATTGTTGATTGTCTTGGTTGCAAGGTGGTTCCATTCTATCAGGGGGAAGTGTTGTTGTGTGCAAAGGAAGCTAGAGGAAACTTGTTCTTGCTATGCGCTAGTGATCCAGACTCCTTCGGATCCCGAAACGCAGAGCCAACCATGAGATAGAGGAAGAAGACGAGATTTCCTGTGTGAGCCATAGTAATAGAGATGAATTCCATAGGAATCCCACACGTATGCGTTATCTGTGGGTAGAACGTTGAAGACGAGCCCAAAGGAGGATTATAGAGCATGAATAACTAGGGAAGTTGTGTGAAGCCTGGAATATGCGAGTAGAGAGTCAAGTTGCGGGACAAAGCTTAGTCTGCAACCCTGTGATGAACCAGCTTGTTTAGCATATGTAAAAGATAGGGTTTAGGGATGGAATGCTTGATCAACCCAGTGAAGGTGGTACTAATCTCATAGAAATAGCAGTAGGACCTTCTTATGCCCACCCTGAATAGCACTGGAAGGGAAGGGGCCTTGAGGGACTGTGTAGCATAGAAGAGGACCTTCCTTGTGTTGGGTGAGGTGGTTAGTGTGGGTTCCATATCTGCTAAGTAATTGAGATGTCTGTAGTTCTTTGGTTGAGCTCACTGGCTTAGCAATATCCTCCATGTTGCCCTATATTCTTGATAAACCCAACTGCAGGTTGGCTTAGCATGTGTATGCTTGATAAACCCAACGATAGGGTGGCTTAGCATGAGTATGTTCCCGGGATTGCTTGATAAACCCAACTATAGGTTGGCTTAGCATTGAAGTGGATCTTGACTATTAGAGAGCCTACCTAGCCCTCCTTAGTGGATACACATCCCATCTTGGGGGTGGTCTCTCAGCTGAAAGAGTATAGGCTGGATAGAGACCTAAGGTTGGGTGGAACGTTGCTCTCACTTAGCCAGTTGCTGGGGCAACTTCAAGATACAAAGATAAGTGTTATGTGGAGTAAATGATGCTATTTTACGTGTTATTATTATGTTGTTTTGATTAAGCTGCTGAATGAATGTTATATGAATGTGAGTAATAGGTAGACCATGTGTAAGCCTGAGTGGAAGGCTGAGTGCAGGTTGAATGCTTCATTCAGTTGCATGAGTTTAATGCATTGCTAATTTTACATGTGCTAGATGTATGGTTAGCCTTAGCTTCATTTATTATATGTATTTTGTTTATGAGATGCTCACCCTTGTAATGGATTGCTTAACCTCACTTAATCATGAGAATGGTTTATATGGCCTGTGGTATTCTTACCCCTCTCTGTGAGTCAGAGGAAAGATGGGGTTATGGCCGGAGACAGGTAGAGGCCTGTTAAAGAATGGAAGGCACCTTAGAGGGTTTATAGAAAAAAATTCAGAGGAGAAAATGAGGAGGTTAGATAAATCAGTTGGGAAAGGGGTTGTACCATTGGATAGAGCTCTCCAAGAGCTTTCCAACAGTACCAGCCTTGCCTCATTTGGACCCAGGACGAGGAAGTTATGACCCTTGGAAGTTGTCTTGGAAACTTACTGCGGTAAGGGTCTTGAGCATGACCCTTTCTGCATCCACAATGTGGATTGCAGAAGGTCGTTTGGCGGAGAAGTTGGATTTCCAAAGTTCCGCACCCGCAATGCGGATTGCGGAATTGCAGATTGCGGAAGGTCGTTTGACGAAGAAGTTGGATTCCCGCATTTCCGTATCCGCAATGCAGATTGCGGAAGGCCGTTTAGCATGGTAAATTGCTGTTCCGCATTTCCGAATCCCGCAATGCGGATTGCGGATTGTGGATTGTGGAAGGCTATTTGGCACGGTAAATTGAATTTTTGCATTTCCGAATCCCACAATGCGGATTGCAGATTGCGGAATGCGGATTGCGGATCAACGACCATTGCGGTTATGTGTAGTTTTGGAAGTAAAGAAGAAGAAAAAAGTAATGAAGGATCTTCGGTGGCCTCTGAAGGCCACAAGGGAGGTCAAGGGACGTTACACCAGTCCTTTTTCATACTGGATGCATCTCTACAGAGACGATATTCTTTCATACTGGATGTATCTATCATGCAGAGCCAGTCCTTTTTCATACTGGATGCAACTCTACAGATCCAATCCTCTTTCATACTGGATGTAGCTATCCTGCAAAGCCAGTCCTTTTTCATACTTGATGCAACTCTATAGAGCTAGTCCTCTTTCGTACTTAATGTAGCTATCCTACAGAGCCATTTCTTTTTCATACTGGATGCAACTCTACAGAGCCAATCCTCTTTCATATTGGATGTAGCTCTACCTGCAGTTCCAGTCCTTTTTCATATTGGATGCAACTATCTTGCAGAGCCAATAATTTTTCATACTGGATGCAACGCTATAGTGCCAGTCATTTTTCATACTGGATGTAGACATCATCCCTCTTTCATGAATGGATCAATCCAACCTGTGGGTCCATTCTAGGAGCGTACATTATGTTGCACACCGCAACCACCTACGTTACCTCACAACATGTCCAGATCATCTCGTAGCCTAGAAGACTCAATTACGCCAAATAACCCGTGACTAACTGCTACCCGTCCATGCTCATCACTCCCTCTTGATCTAGACCACCCCAAGCTTGTCCCTGAAGTACTCAAACTTCACTCTCGATAACGGCTTGGTCAACACATCAGCTATCTACTCCTTTGTTTCTATATAATGGAGCCTCACTGCTCCCTTTTGCAACATATCCCGTATATAGTGATACCTAATCTTGATGTGCTTCAACTTGTTATGAAACACTGAGTTCCTAGACAAATTCACACAACTCTGGTTGTCACGGAGAATACAAGTCGCCTCTAACTCGAGATCGAACAAAACTGCAAGCAACTTCCGAAGCCATACTACCTCAAATATTTCTGAACAAACTACCATATACTCTGCTTTGGTTGTACTGAGTGCCACACTCGTCTGCTTCCTACTAAACCATGAGATCCTACCAGATCCCAAACTGAAGCAACACCCTGATGTGCTCTTTCTATCCATGAAATTCCCGGCCCAACCTACATCAACATAACCCTACAGGTTAATCCTCTGATCTGATGCATATCTGAGGCCATAATCAATTGTACCCCTAAGGTACCTCAACACATGCTTTGCCACAACCAAGTGAACTCGTCTCGGCTCTACCATATACTGACTCAGAGTGTTCACCCAAAGCATAAATTTGGCCTCGTGTTCATGAAGTACATTAACAAACCAATCATTTTCATGTATAACGTGGCATCCACCAGTTCTGAATAAGTATCACTCAACAACTTCAGATTCGATGCCATAGGTGTGGCCATAGCCTTGCAATCCATCATCCTGAATATTTTCAAGATCTCTACCGCATATTTTCTCTGACTGAGGAAAAGTTCCTCTGGATTCTGGCACAAGTCAAGACCTAATAAATAGTGCATCATACCCAAGTCTTTCATCTCAAACTCAACGGTAAGCTTCTTCTTTGTTTCTACTATGAGCTTCCAATTACCTGTCAAAAACAAATCATCTACATACAACAGTAGAATTACAGGATTTCCTTCTTCAACCTTGTAGTAAAAGTTGGAATCCTCTTTACTCTTGATAAAGCCCAAGCTCGTCAAAAACCCATCAATCCTGATGTACCATGTCTCGGGTGTCTGTTTCAAACTGTACAAGGCCTTCTTTAATATCCACACATGAGTCTGCCTGTCATGTGTCTCAAAACCTAGTGGTTGCTTCACATACACTTCCTCCTCTACTACGCCATTTAGAAAGATAGTCTTTACATCCATCTAATGTACCTTCCACTTCATCACTTTGGCTATAGCAAGTATAGATTTGATCGAAGTGTATCTAGCCACGGGAGTAAATGTCTCCTCATAATATATGCATTCTTTCTGGGAAAATCCTTGAGCCACAAATATTTCCTTGAATTTCTCGACACTTCTGTCTGCTGCAAGTTTTATCTTGTAGATCCATTTGGAGGACACTACTGACTTCCCTTCTGGTCTCGGAACCACATCCCAAACATCATTCTGTTAAATATACAACATCAGGAGACATTATCCAAACCAATATTGTGTAGCCAAGATTGATCCTCTCGTATAGAGGTGAGCACTTTGATTTCCTTCTGTGTAAAGGTTATTCCTCTTGTATAGAGGTAATTGATCAAAGTAATGATGTTGTAAATTCTTGTTGGACAAGGCTCCAGACTTGTGTGTCAAGTCATGATTCTCATGTAAACCTCCCGTATAAAGGTATCCATGATATGGACCTCCTGTATAGAGGTGAACCTTCTGTATAAAGGTATCCATGAGATGGACCTCCCGTATAGAGGTGGACCTTCCGTACAAAGTTCATACTTTACTTGTTAAAGGCATTTAATGTTGTGTGATGTATTATTAACTATGATCACCAATTTCTATTAAGTCTCCTTTAGAGATTGATCACCTCTAAAGTGAATTACTTTAGCATATGATCATTTGGTCCAAAATAATATAATATGATCACAACATCCGATAATTCTTCTTAGTATAATTTATTGTGATAGATAATTAAAGTTAGCACATATTGACCATGCCGTAAGAGATAAAGAAATAAAAAATAAAGCACAGAGATCAAGAGAATTTGAAATTTCCCATATAGACACTCCAACTAATTAAAGAGAACTCACAGTGGTCACTTCAAGTAAATAAATCAACATGATTTCAGTTAACTAAGTGTTAAATAATAAGGACTAGTTAACTAAAGTGTTTTCACTTTAGTTAAACTAAAATACGACACTTCAGTAAACCAAGGAGAACTCGAATTGATCACTACAATGATGTTATCAAGAATCAATTAAAGAGAGTTAACTAAGTGACAACAAAGAATATCTAGTTAACTAAGTGATGGCACTTAAGTTAGCCACCTAACTAAGTGGGAAATCTTTCAATTAAGAGACGATTTCATCCTAAGTGACAACTGAGTGAGATAAAGCACTACATGAGAAGTGGGACACACTTATGCATGCAAGATTGATATATCAAGTTTGAGGCCGAGTTCATCCTGAAGTAAGAATATAAAAATAAATAGAAGAATGTATAAATATGTTATACGGGATTGATGAATCCAATGTGAAGCGAATTCTCTTCTCCTTTGAAGGCAAGGCGTTTCTCTTTGTGTGCAGGTTATTATTATTGAAGGCAAGGTGCTTCTCCGATTGATCTCTCTTCTCTATTGCTTCTGTATCTTCACCGAGAGTGTTTGGTGATCTCTTATCTTCTTAAAGCAATCTGGTATGTTGTAAAAGAAAGCATTATCTTGACTAAGAAGAATTGCGGGGGTTTTTGTTCTCATTGTTTTGAGGATTTTCCCCAGGGTATATCTTGTGTTATGGTTGTATGAATTTCATGTGATTGAATTGTCTCGGTGCTTGAAGTTTCTGCATCTAAAATAATTAAATATCAAATCTCAACCAAATATTAACACATTCTTCATGATCGACTGATACTCCTCGATCATAACATCCTTCCATACTTTATTTTCAACTTCCTCTTCATAACTAGAAGGTTCTGCATCAATGATGTCACACAACAATGCCACATAACTGGAGTATGGTCGAGATCTCTTGCTTTCTCTGGAAGTCCCTTCTAGAGCACCATACTTTTCTGCATCTTGAATAATCTCTCGTGCCCACGCTGGTCTTCTCTTGTGAGTGTTCACCTCTTCAGGTGGATCTACAGGTCTCTATGGCTCATTCATATCATGGTCTTTAGGTTCTTCTGGAATCATCTCTTCCATTACTATATCTCTAACTCTAGGAATCTCGGGTTCTTCTTCATGTGCTTCGTTGGAGTGCATCTATCTCGATCTGTTGAAAGTTGTATCTTCATCAAAGGTAACATCTCTGCTGGTCTCGATCTTCTTGAAGCTTGGTATATATATTATGTAGGCCTTTGATGAATCACTATACCCGACGAAGATGCCCTTCTTTCCTCAGAGCTCCAACTTAGTTTTTTTCTCTTTTGGAACATGTATGTATGACAGGACAACCAAATATTCTAAGACGACTAACTTCTATCTTCTCTCCTATAAATATCTCTTCAGGTGTCTTATTCTCAAGTACACGGTGTGTAGTTCTATTTTGAACATATACTGATGTCCTTGCTGCTTCTTCCCATAATTGCACTGGAAGGTCCCGATCATAGATCATGGCCTGCACTTCTTCCATTATTGTTCTATTCTTTCTTTCTACAATACCATTATGTTGTGGATTGTAGGGAGTTCTCATCTCCCTCTTAATCCCTGATTCTTTACATAATGTTTTGAAGACGCCCGAGGTAAATTCACCTCCATTATTTGATCTTAAGGTCTTTATTTTCTTTTCAGTATGATTTTCTACAACGGCTTTGAATTCTTTGAATTTGCTAAATACTTCATCTTTTGATTTCAAGAAATATATCTAGGTCTTACGAGAATAATCATCAATAAAAGAAACATAGTAAGCATACCCACTTAGTGACTTGGAAGACATAGGTCCGCAAATGTCTGGGTGTATAAGTTCCAAAATGTCCTTGGATTTCCTATCACTACTTGGAAATGGTTTCTTCACATTCTTCCCTTGCACACATCCTTTACATATTCCTTCATGCTTAGTCTGTATCTCAGGTAGAACATTCACCATCTTTCTCATGATTAGCAATGCCTTGTAGTTGATGTGAGCAAACCTTTGGTGCCATAATTTGCTTGGTTCCATAGTTTCATGAACCAATGTTTGTTCTGGTTTTCCCTTGAGTTTGTACAATCCTCCCTCTTTCACTCCAGTCATTACTGCATCATCATAGGTTTTACCTTTAGGCCACATAAGTACCTGGCCATCAAAAAATGCCATTCATAATCCTTTATCATCTAATGCTGAGATGGAAAGTAGATTCTTCTTTAGTCCTGGTACATATAGGACATATTTTATCTTAATAGGCTTCCCTGATTCAAGCTTGTAAGAGGCTTCTCCTAGCCCTTTTATGGGATATTGGTAATCATCTCCAAGTTTCACCTTGTGAGGTGATTCTTTTTCTGTGAGGTTATTGAGAGCATCCTTGAAACCTGTCATGTTCTTAGAAGCTCTGCTATTAACAAGACAATCATTGTTTCCAAGTGAGACCGTACCTGTAAGTGCTGATATCAGAACATATTCTTCATCACTTGAAGAATATTCCCTTGCTTTCTTTATTGTTGGTTCATCATCCTCTGCAGCATGAGCGTGATGTCTTTTCTTGATTCCTTTCTTGTTGCTTTTATTCTTGGGACAATTTATTGCAATTTATTGAATAGTGTCTAGGAGGTATTCGACCCTTGTGGTATCTGTTAGACTTGTGATGATGATCTTATTTCCTACTTCTCTTGGCATGAGCTACAGAGCTTGATTGTCTTCATCACCTAACTTCTCTTCTCTGGATTTAATCCTTGCTTCCTCCTAGGTGCAAGTTTCCCAAAGTGCACTGAATCTTATGAGCTTCTTTCTGGAACATATTCCTTGAATACATTACTCCCGTGACCCTGGAAGTCCATTCAAGGTGGTCATCACTATTTCTGCATTCTCAACATGGTATCCAATGGATTCTAGTTAGTCTCTGATATGTGAGACCCTTGTGAAGTAAGGTTGAATGCTTTCATTACTTTACATCTTTACAGCCTTGAGTTGAGTTCTCAAAGTCATCTTTCTATTGATGTTTGTTAGGCTTCAAATAATCTCTTTAGTGCATCAAACATCTCTTTCAGAGTTCGTAAAGATGAGATGTGTGGGATAAAATGATCCTTGATGGAATCAACAATGATCATCTTGGCCTTTATCAAGTTCTTCTTATGCTTGGATTTATCCTCATCTCCCTCTAGTTCCACAAATTCTTATTTGATATAATTATCCAACTCATTCTCTTCTAGAATGAGCATCACCCTATACTTACAGGCATAGAAGTTGTTTGATCCTTCAAGCTTATCCTCAAGCTTGGTATGGTTTGTCATCTTGAAAAAATTGATAAATGAGAACTGCAAATGGAAATAGAGATAGTAAAACTTACCAAATGAGATGCTCCAACCAAGTACTGACTTCTGAGATCTAGATTCAGGATGACCTAGGGTTTGTTAGAGAAACCCTAATTTCTCAACTACGGGATCTTGAAAGACTGAGTGTAGGAAGAGATGTTCCTCCCCAAGGCGAGTTGAGCAAAGGTACTTTTTCTCCAAATCTGTGGACAGAACTTCCAAAAACTTGATGCCCTAGTTTTTCAAGCTGTAGTGGTGGGCGCAAAAATGAAAGTTCTTTGATCTGAATTCCACTTCCACAGAAAGATGTGCCCTCCTAGGGCGAGTTTTCTTGACCCTTAATTTCAACCAAACTGTGGAGGAAAGCTTCCGGAAAGAGAAACCCTAGTTTTCACTTCCAGCAATAGCAACTGCACAATGTTTTCTTTCAAGCTAGCTCTGATACCATGTTATAATTTTAAATGTAGTAACATAAAGGATCATTGAAAGATAAACAAGCACAACATAGATAATAGTACACAATAATTTATCCTGGGCAAACCCTCGTGGGGCATAAAAACCCAACAAACTTCTTCAATATAGATTCCTTAAAAAGTACAATAGTAATCCTCGTGCAATAACCCAAACCAAGAAGTCTCCAAAAGCAGCTACTCTTCTTGACTCTATCTCTCTACTGATGCGAACTTGATGAGTGAGTGAAGTGGCCAAATGAGGAGGGAGCGCCTCTTATTTATACTGAACAATGATTTGACCTTTTTCACTAATAGGCCCAACCTGTCCAGTTAATAATAAAATATTCTTTTATGGATTCTTCCAGGCCGACCTAACTGTCAGGGTTTACATTGATTCTTTCAATGACTTTTCATGATCAAATATTACATTAATAATTCCCAAAGGAAGTACAATACAAATAATACAAATGATACAAATACGAATATCTTCCAAAGTTACATTCTTCAACAAATTTCACTCTCAAAGTGGGTACTCCGAGATAGAAAACGAGCACCACTATGTCATATTACACCTCCTAGTACCACTTTTATGACTTATTGATTTTTTACAATTAAAATATCTCGTTTTTTTATAATTTTTTTTATTAATGAAGAATTAAAAAAACCTAAGGAGGACTTAATGCATGTCCTTAAGACTCTAGAAAAATGACTAGCATTTTAATATACATTAGACACTATGCTTTAATAACACTCCAAGGCCTAACCAGTAGGACAATTACTCCAGCTTTGGAGAATTGAGTGAAAAAATCGAAAATTATAAATCGCTAAAAAAAATGATATAATTAACAAGTTAAAAATCACTCTAGAGTAATGTACAAATGACTAAGTCTTAGTAGGCCAAGCCCGTGTTGGTGAAGTCAATTGTCATTTTAGAGTATTAATTCCATCAAACCATTAACTATCAACTAGGGTAAGTATTTTCATTTTAAGGTTGTTTGCAATGTCTATGTAGGCATCAAAGCTTAATCTACCATTGATTTTCAATGACTAACTACAATAAAAGAAACTTGTTCTAACAAATTTAATCTAACTACTCGCACTCAATCACACCTTTCCACAACATTCCTTAACCCCACTTGGCTGGGTTAGACATAAATATATGAGATTCAACAATTGCAGTGATCAACCACATCAAATCCATATAGTCCCTATGCTTCCAGTTAGAGACATGTTTAAGTCTAGGTTGTTTATTTGGCCATGAGAATTTGTAGTCATAACATGAAAATAAAAGCTTCGAACAAATCACTTAACCATTAAAATTAGAAATCAACTATGATCAATCCTAGGTAAGATACATGTCCAATTACTCAATTTATGTGGAGGATCTTTGTTCACTCACTTCAAGAAATTAAACACACATGTGAAATTAAAACTAATCTATTGTCGACAGTAAAAGAAACTAATTTATTTTGCAAGAATAAAATATTGTGCATAAAATCAAATTGTAGAAATAAAGAAGCACACATAAAAATAATTAGAAACCATTAAATCACATTTACATAATTCTCCCAAGAAGGAAGCGACAAACTAAGATCTACAACATCATAAAATAAAATAAATTACACTACTTCAAAAATAAGAAAACTACAATCTACATTAATACAAGATCTTAAGAAAAATAATCTATTCCATCATGAACTGGATAATTGCTCTAAGAGTCCCCCTCTTGGAATGGAGAAGGAGCTCTTATTTATACATGAGTTCTTCATAACAAATAATAAATGAAGATCCAAAATATCCTCATGAATATCCACAATATCCTCACGAAGATCCAAAATATCGTCAACAAATTGCTAATAATTTGGATCTCAAAACTAATTCAAAGCTAATTCCAAGATTTGCTAACTCCCATGCTATTTATGATAGCCTTGAAGTCAAATTCTAATTTGGGAATAGAGGCTATAATAAAATGGTCAAAACTCATCCCAATTGTCTCCTAATAGCTCTTGACTTCTTAAATCCATCATATATTTGATGGAAATCTTCAAATCTTTGTGGATAAGCAAAATATGCACTCATATCCACCTCCATTTGTCACCTTTAATTTAGAATCATAATTTGAAAAATGAGAAACATGTATAATAATGAATTTATGCAAATGGGTTTTACAATAATTTATCATTTACAAATAAACCCTTAGTTTCTCTTTAACATCTTTTCCAATGTGGCTTCATAGTTGGTGGTCAACTTTTGCATTTGCAAAACATAGATCTAAAATAGTTCCCACATTAAGTAATTGTTCATAAGCAAACATCAAATATGCCAATTTTTCCAAACCATAGATCTAAAATAGTTCCCACATTAAGTAATTGTTCATAAGCAAACATCAAATATGCCAATTTTTCCAAACGTTAATTAAAACTCAATGAAATACTAAGAAATGTGATGGAAACCACTTTAAACCAAAATCTTGCAAATAGGCATTAAAAATGATTAAATATAGGTTCATTGGTAAGCGGAAAGGATTTAAAAATGAGGGAAAAGGATAGCAAAAGATGTCAATTCCATGACTCAAAAACGTGTTACAAAGAGTCATCATGCTATGCCATTTTATTACAATTCCCCCATGGGGGTATGGAACATGCGTGAACAAAAAACGGGGCCAAAAACGGCCTGGCTGGTCTCCTAAACTTCTAAACTTGAACAAGTAATTGTTCAATATTTTGGAGGCTCTACTGCAAGTCCGTCCAAGTGAAACTTGGAGGATAACATCTGGCTTCTACTTGGGGATGTGTGCTTGATATTTAGAAAAGGAAAGCATACGAGAACTCCAGAATCCATAATCTGTTACTTGTAAAAACATTAACGTCTTGAAAAACAAACTTTTAGTAGCACATATTCATAAAAAAGCTATCGGCGATGAAACACTAATTGCATTATTTGAAAGGAAACAAAATGAAACTAACAAACAATCGTGACTATTATTTCTAAGTACTGAAAATAAATAGATGAAAAGAAATGCTAAAAGTAAATGCTCATTCTGAGGAGCTTATTGATCCTACTCTAAGCATGATATGAAACAAAATTTTATGTGAGTATCATAAATTTGATGCAACCATCTTAGCAATTTATCAATGTTAAAGTTGTTTCCCTTGTGTTTGGTTACCAACCAAAAAAAGGATACATTTATTACCGGATGCAAACCTGTTGGAACATTTGGGATGGAAGAACTAATGTCCCCACAAGCTTCTTCTATCCAACTTTGGATAGGACTTATAAACATGTTTGTATTATGATGTATGCCAACAAACCCATCCCACTCATCTGAAAGGACCATGCTTCTTGGATGAAAATTTTATGTGATAACATAATCCCTAGGTTTCTCCAAATCATAAGAAACTTCCTTATGTGAAGATGAATGTTGAGACCAACCCTCCATTGGCTGCATCCAAACTATCTTTTTAGTGCACTATGTCCCCATGTCTTTATCACTACTACTTGTGTGCGTATAAGAATGATCATAGGCATAGTCTGGATGTGCCTCCTCCATACCAAGGTGTCCAAAGGTCTCAAAATCAATACTCCCTTCTCTAAATATATAAAAAATAGGCCTTTGTAAGTATTTCCAATAATCATCATCTAAATCTTTGTCAAATATGGGGAGGTCTTCATTAGTAGTATCATACCCTTGCATGCACCTATCCTCTTCATGCTCAAAATTTTTATCTTTAGAAGGCTTGGTTTCAGAGATATTACAAGGGAATAAACTTACCAAACCTTCAACGCCATGTGGAGAACAAGGAGGAGTATCAATATGCACATCACAAACTTCATCCTGAATTTCCTCATTTGCATCTGCTAGGGCTTCTTTCTCAGGAAAATATGGAATACAAGTGTTATTATCTTTGATGAAATAAAGTTGAGGCAACTCCAAATCTTCAATGTTTTCTACCATGGCAACATGAGGTGGCTATTCAACATTATCTTCATTCAAGTGCCCTTCATATGCTTCTTCAATGGGGTCATCTAGGATGTGCTACTTAAGAGTGAAAGACGTGGGCTCCTCCAGCCTCACCAAGACTGCAAGATGTACAAGGGGCTTCCACATGCGTGTCCACATGATGCTCTTTCCTATGAAATATGGCAAGGGAATCTTTGATGAACCTTTCCATATCACTCTCATCATCATTCCACTACTGAAGAAACACCCCAAAGAAGCTTGAAAGGGAGGTAATGCATTTGTTAGGAAGCCCCTCAAAAAACCAATCATAGGCATCTTGAATCTAGAGTCAAAGCAAATATCTGCATCATATCATCGGCATGTGGAAAACTAGAGTATAATAATATACCTCATTCGAGTCAAAATCATCATTAGGAAAACCCGATATGCCGGAAAAATCAATGAGATGAAATGTACTAATCTCAATAGCACCCTACTCTTCCTTTTCATCATCCATATCAGATATCTGTAGCCTAAATCTGAAATAACCATGGATTATATATTGTAGTGAACCAATGGAGTTGTCAAACAATGAGCTTCAAATATTTTCAATGTGTTGTATGTACTCATCTCTACACACAACAAATCTCGAAAATTTGTGAGAGAAACAGGGTTTTATCCCTTTAATGGAGTCACCATATGCAATAATAATCTCTCACAAAGTTTTACTTTTTTCTTTTCTTTGCCAAAAAAATGAAAAAGGTTTGTGGACTCGTCAGATGAAGAAATTAAAGATATACTCTAAAGTATTCATTAAACAAAGTAAAAACAAAAGTCCTATTTCAGGAATAGAAATATTTATCCCCGACAACCGCCAAAGAATATTTCCGCCTAATACACACCTCAGGCAACGTGACAAAAATATTCAAGCCATTAAGTGTGTCCTTGGGGGAAAGTAATAAGTCAAGTTTCAATCACTTAACACTTTACTCCTCCATCCAGGCCAACTCCTAGTGAAGCCAAGGGGGGTGGTCCCTAATGAAAACAAGTTAGGGATGGTCATGGTAAATCTAGGATTTTATTAAAGTGAAACAAAGCAATATACAAACAAACTATTCTAACAACATATTAAACAAATACTTGAAATAAAATTATTGAATCCAACACAAGACCAATGCCGAAAGATAAAAGAGAAATGGTGAAATGGAAAATTTGCAAGTGCTCTTAGTCAGTTTTATATTATTAAGGGTGAGTTGTTTAAAGTGGGTTAATTCTTGGTGTGTCCCAATAAAGAGGTAGTCTCAAAAGCGAGTACAGAGCAACCATGCCGGATGTCAAACATGGAGAGAAAGAACCTCATTAATGAGTATCCCCCTGACTTCACACCATGTTCAATGTAACCTCTCACTTTGACAATAATACTTTAGCCATATTATACTAGCCACTCGAAATACCCTTTTTGATTGAAACCAATGATCAGGAAAATCCTGCAATGGTCACAAGAGCATAATTGGGGACTTGAGTCCCGATTCGTTACTTTAAGAAAAAAATAAATAAATAAAAAGCAACAAAACTAATTTAATATAAGAAAAGGAAACTAAGTTAAGGTTAGTAAATTGAAAAATAAAAGCAGAAAACAAAGAAAAATGCACGCCACGAAAATGACATTGATGCCCCTAGGGGGGATGGGGACTTGGCACTGGGTAGCCCACTTATTTTATTTATGATTTTACAACTCCGAAGTATTTGTGGTCATTTATAAAACATGACCAACAAACTTATAGTTTATTGGAAAATAAAATCTTTTGGAGAAAGATAGAAAGGAGACGGGGGTCCCAGATGGCCCAAATCTTCAAATTTTTAGTATAACCTCTTTCTACCTATTCAAAAAAAGACAAAAATAGCCCCTAAACCCCTAAAGGGCCACTAAAGATGCCAAATAAATCATTATAATGATAACAAGAAATCCTAATCTTAAGTACTTGAAAGATGGATTCTTTTAATGAGCATGAATACTTGGTTAGGAAGCTAGATCTACTAAAAAAATTAGAGCTTTTAAACTTAGATCTAGTTAAAAGAATACAAACTTAACAAACTAGCTTTTGATATTCTTTAATATAAATCTTCTTTGCTTAAGTATGACAAAATAGTAACCAAGAAAGATTTAATGAAAGTGAAGGAGGGAGAAGAAGTGGCTTGATCCCTTGGAAAACTTGGGCAATGGAGTCTTCTTTGGTGGAACATCGAGGGGACTACTTCCTTCACAAGATATTGAAGACAAGGAATATGATTACTCTCTCAACCCCTACTCCAAGTTAGGTAACTTGCAAACTTAGAAGTCTTTGCAAAAAATATGGTTAAACAACTTGGTGCCACCTACAATAGAAGCTTGGAAAGCATGAGAATTAACCAAAATAAACATTCAATTTAAAGAGATCTACTATAAATGAATAATACTATTATGAAGCAAACTAGATTTTCCGATTTTATCTTACTTAGAGATAGCTCCCTTTCAAAGGCCAAATTCGACCAACAATAATGCAAAGAAAACATGACAAATTATATCTCATAAGCACTTGACAATCACCATCCACACATGAAAATCATTACACCATTCATGACCTCCAAAGCCTTTAATTCCCAATAAAATGATATTACAATACAATCAGAGCTCAAGGAGAGGTTCCAAACCAACCATCCTAAAAGAATGAGAGTAAGCTTGCTTTTATAGCCCAAGAGGGAAAATTTGCCCAAGGAGGGAAAATGACAAGTGGAGAGGAGAGAAATGCCACTTTTGAGGGTGAGTTTGAGTGAAGAGGAGTGAATTGGGAGAGGTAGGCGCTACCTCTAGTCAAAATGTTGGTCCCCCCTCTCATCGTCATGCACCACCTCTCCTCAAAAAATGCACCCCCTCTAAAGAATGCGCCCTCTTCTCCTTGATAAATGCGCCCAACCTCAAGAGAGATTTTAATCACATCTTCAACTTGAGATTTGGCTCCTTTCTAACTCACTTTTTACTCAAGACTAGATTGCCTCCACTGAAGAAGACTAAAACATGTCCCAGACATGTTTCTTGATTTATGGGAAGCTGAATTTTCCCATTTATCTTTTCTTTTATTCACTTTTTCAAGAGAAAATCAAATTAAGTGATTAAAAATCATTAATTTCACTCTCAAAGTGGGTACATAGGTAAAGCGGGTGCTCTGAGTTAGAAAACGAGCACCCCCATGGCATATTACGCCTCCTTGTACCACTTTTATGACTTATTGAACTTTTAAAATTAAAATATCTCATTTTACGAGAAATGTTTTATAACAAAAAATTAAAAAAAACTAAGGGGGACTTAATGCATTTCCATAAGACTCTAGAAAAATGACTATCATGGTGATATACATTAGACACTAGGTTTTAATAATCCCCCAAGGTATAACCACTAGTACAATTACTCTAGATTTGGAGGATTGAGTGAACAACTCGAAAATTATAAAGCACTAAAAAGCAAGATATAATTAACAAGTAAAAAGCACTCTAGAGTAATGTACTAATTACGAAGTCTTAGTAGGCCAATCCTGTTACAAAGAGTCATCATACTACATTATTTTATTATAATTTCCCCAAGGGGGTATGGAACATGCGTGAACAAAAATGGGACCAAAAATGGCCAAGCTGGACTTCTGAACTTGAAAAAGTAATTGTTCAATATTTTGGTGGCTCTACTACAAGTCCATCTAAGTGCAACTTGGAGGGTAACACAGCTCATCTTTTCATTTCCCATGGCCCCAAGAGAGAAAGACCTTGCATGGATCGATTTTAATATCATTGACAACAAGACAATGATTTACAAATTTTGCAAGAAATCTATCAAGGGGGGGTGTTCATAGGATGAAAAACACTTGGCTGGTGTAAGAGGCCAAATTGCCCCTTGTGAAGCACCAACAAAATTGATTGAACCAATAAGGATGGAATTGAAACAATAGTTTGAAAATTTTAAAGCAAACAAGGATAAATAGGTTGAAACAAATGTTGAAGTAGGGAGGAAGAAACAACATGCCATGATGAGGGGATCCAATTCAAATCCTAGCTTTGTTTTGAAGACACTTTCTCTATCCCTTCTTCCAATGTCGACCCATTTTGTTATGTTCCTCCCACTCATGATAACCAACCTAAAAAGAGGAAAAGGGCCATTCAAATTTATTTCCCTACACCTTCCCCCACCTATGCTAGTGCATCTTAACCGATTCAAACTCAATCCACCTTACATAACCATATTTGGAGGAATAAATTCAAATAAGGTTCTTATGAATACATAGCTAGATGGTGGTATGATGTAGAGATCCCATTCAATGATGTTTCCTCACCTTATTATGAACCTATGTGGGATTCCATTGTTGTTGTTGGCAAGGGCTTCAAAGGACCTAGTATGCATGACTTGGGTGGATCTCATTTGAACATAGAAGTTGTGTCCATAGATTAATACTTACAGGGATTTAGAGAGTCATGGGTCAAACATGATGTACTATCATGTTATATGGATGGACTGATGGAAGGAACTATATTATACTAAATTTACTCGACTGCAAGGAACTATGTCCTTGAAATTAATTGATGCATCTGATAAGGTGAAAGATGCAAACGTGTTATTTCATCTTTGCGGTGAGATTGTGGTGGAGGTGGTGGTGGTCAATGTTGTTCAGATCATCATGGATAATGACTCTAACTATGTTCTTGTTGGTAAGATTTTAGAGAGAAAACATGATTGGATAGAACTCATGCTTGAGGATATAGGAAAACAATATTGGATCAAAAATAATGTAGAGCGTGCTAAGAGCGTTACAAAATACATCTACAACCACTCATGGGTATTGAACATAATGAATAAAAAAACCTCTGGGAAGGGAACTTGTTAAGACCGCCATCACAAGATTTGCAACTCATTTCCTCATGTCACAATCTCTTCTTTCCCAAGAAAAAAAATTGCAAAAGATGTTTTCATGTGATGAATGGAATGCATCTCAGTGGGATCACAAACAAGATGGAAAAGACACCAAAATGAAGGTTAATGAGACCACATTTTTGAAAAAAGAAGCAGAGATTATGGAAATTGTTGAGACCCTTGTTAAGGTGTTGCGGTTGGTGGATGGGGAAAAATTGGCCATGGGTTACATATATGAGGCTATGTATTAGGAAAAAGAGCACTTACAAGGATAGGGTATCTAAGTATGGGCCTATTTGGGAGATCATTGATAACAGATGGAACAATCAACTCCATCGCTCTATACATGCAACTGGGTATTTCCTAAACCCACAGTATCATTATAGAGCTTGTTTGGAGAAGATCAAACAGGGGAGGTCAAATATGGATTATATGAGTTCCTAGAGTGCATGGTACCTAATGAGTGTGAGTATCTAGATATACACCAATAGATTAGTGCTTTCACTAGAGCCACACGTACCTTTGGAAAAAACCTAGAAAAGATTGCAAGAGATGTGGACCAACCAAGCAAACAATTCTAATTTTTTTATCAAGTTTAGTCATTTAAAACTTTAAATACTTGAAATTTTAAGTTTTAGCCAATTTCATGATTTCTTGAATTCACTATTTTTGCAACACATTGGTGGGAGTCGTTTGGTATCCAATGTACTCAATTGAAAAATTTTACAATTCGAGTCTTGAGTCAGACTTGTAGTGCAACTAGGTGTGAGCGCAATTGTTCGGTCTTTGAGTGGAATCGTGGATTCACACAAAGAAGAGAAATATTTTGGCACAAAAATGTTAAAATCTCATATTTGTGCAATACAACCTCCGACTAAGGTGCGACCAATTATTGAATAGGATACCTGATACAAATACCATTGTGTTGGATGATATTGATCCATCCTTGGAATGGGTAGATGAGTCTCAACCGACAGAGTTTGATCCTAATCATGATTTTGATGCAGAGGACCTGGGGTGGGTTGATTTAGATGCATATCTAGCAGCAATAGGTGGTGTAGCCATAGATCCAAACATGCTAGGCACTAGACACTGATGACATAGTCATGTTTCTACTACTTCCCTTGCAAATGTTCTTGAGCAATCCAAAGAGGGTGAGGATTTTGAGGACTCCAAGGAGTATGATCCAGATGTTGATGATGTGAATGGCATTTCCAGTAGTGGTGATGAGTTTGGTTTTTGATGATTGATAATGTTGATCTTGTATCCTTGGAGGAATAGCATTTGTTTTTTGGACTCTATAGGCCATTTAGAGCCTCGTTGATTCTGTATTTTGATTCAGATATGTTTTGCACTTGGTGCCATTTTGATATATTGACCCTTACATGGTATATGCATGAGTAGAATTTACATATTTTTTCTTTAATGGTTTGGAATCTTTAAAATAATTTTTTCCCACTAAAATTTGAATATTTTATGTGTTTTTTTAAAACTGAGTCATTAAATTCAAACCGGTCTGAGTCATGGTTGAGTCCAAGTATGAGTCTGAATTGATCCTTGGCCAAGTCTGAGACCGAGTTCGAGTTTTGAAACATTATATATAAGGAGGTGAACTCCATTGTAATAAACACATCGGTTACCCAAACATCATATTCATGTTATTTTGTGTATCCCTTGCATGTATTAGGGTTTCCAGGTTTTTGTAATATGGTATCAGAGAGGGAGAGTGCCTAGGACTAGTTTTCTAAGTATATTCTTCTCTTGAATCACAATATGATCTAGAGAATTAGAAATATATGATTATCAATTGACGCCATTGCCATATTAGGTTTTTTGTACGTTTTTTTGAGGTCGCTGCCATATGTGTTTTCTTGTCATACAACCACTAGCCATCCAACCATACGAATTCACAATTTCTTTCCTGTATGAATTCTCTAAGCCATTGTCATACCACAACTGCGAGATTCTATTGTCGTACAAATTCTCTTAGCCACAAAGCATACAAGTTATTTGTTGTCGTACGCCCTGTTTTAATAGTCATTGCATCGTACAATTCCATTTTAAATGTACGCGTACAACTCTGTCAGAGATAGAGTTTGTGCATTGTCTTACAGTTCATCGGACATGTTCTTTTTCAAAATATTTAGCCATTGATTAATAGGTTGTGTAGTTGTATCTTTATTTCTATGGCTATATTTCGACATATATCACTTATCTTTGTCTTCTTAGGTAAAAATACCATTTTGTTAGCAAGATCTTTGATAGAATAGTGACATATATAAGTATTTCTTGCTTCTATTTGTATTTTACCAATTTGTGGCAGAACTTAGTCTATGTGTGGGTAGATTTGGCTATAAAACAATGGAAATTCCATTAGAGAAATATCTCAATTTCAATTTCCACACTTGGAAAATAAAAATTCAAATGTAGTTGATGAATAAAAACTTGTGGGGAATTGTAAAAAGGATTGAGACATCACCGAAAAATCCAAATAAATTATTGGAATGGAAAAGCATAAATGATAAAGCCAAAGCTATTATTTCATTTCTCTCTCAGAATCTAAATTGCATCATATAGACCTGGAAAAATCATCTGAGGTCATATGGGACAATCTGAATAAGCTTTTTGGAACACAAAAAATTAATAATGCAGAGTTTTCTTTGAAGCTACAATTATTTAGATTTAAGATGTTTGACAAAGTCACTATGTCTAGCCACATAAATACGCTGAGATCTCTCATCAACAAATGAGATGAAATCAAAGCAATAGTAGAGGAAGAAGATGCCAAATTCATTTTGTTAAACAATCAACCTTCTTATACAACAATGTAATCTTTACTCTTAGTCAATTACCTTTTCAAACTCTAGAAGATATGATTGTTGCGCTCTTAGTTAAAAAAGAGAACCATTGTAGGAGAGATTGAAGGGGATCTAATCCCCGAGGGGTAGCTCATTTGGTTGGATCTTATGGACCAAGACGACACAAGGTCGAGGTCGAGGTGTAGGGTTAGGCATCGAATTAATGCCGACAAGGGTGAGGTCCCTTCGGATGGCCCCCCTTGGCTTGGATCCGTGGAGGTAGCGAGCTCTAGGGCCGTGAACCACATTGAAAAAAAAAAAGACTGATGGTGATCCTCAACTTGAGATGGAATTGTAGTCAAGAAACAATCATAGAATATTATCTAAAGAAAAGGGGGAGATGGAATGTTACTACCAGTGTTATCCGAATTTCCAGAGACTCACCGAGTTTGGCGAGTCTGCACGAGTCTACTACAAAATGAGTACTGGGAAAAGACTCACATGGAAAACTCGCCACTCACCAGACTCGGATGAGATTCGTTATACTTTCCAGACTTGCCAAAGACTCACTAGTCTCGGCAGAGACTCGCTAGAATAGAGATACCAAAGGGAAATAGAGCAATTTGTATAAAATTCTTAGTGCAACTCCACAAAAATCGAATTTTGGTTCATGCTAGTGATACATCTACATATGACCTTGTGCAAAATCATAATTCTTGGAAAATAACTATATAAATATAAACCAGATCAGTTGTTAGGGATCTACAGATTCATTGTGTAGAAAAAGATCTCTTTCCAAAGTAAATTGCAAATAGGCATGAGGATCCTTACCATTCTTTTACAGGATAACCATAATGATCACATGGAAGAGTGGTGACATGAAAATCTCATAGGATTGAATAAAATTGATTTTCCTGAGACAAAGGAGAGGTTTGAATTTATTCACTGGTAGATAGAAAGGGGAGATGCATGCTCAAAAAGGAGGTTACTCAAATAACTTGAGGATAAGAGTACCAGTTATACTAACCTACTGCTCATATTTATAGGTGAATAGATGGAGAAGGAAATTCCATGTATGGGAATAGAAGTTAATAATTATACCCTATCCATGTTGTTTTGTATTTTGTCCTTAACAAACAGTGCCATGCATTTTAGGGTTTCGAAGATTTCCATATTGGAGAGTTTGCTTTGTTTGCTTTAATTGGAGGGTTTAATTGGATGTGGTTTTCCTATTTGAAACATACATGCATGACTTGTCACCCCTTCGAATATTATGGAATTAAATTTGTTGTCTTGAGGAGGCCGACTTAGCTGAAAGTAGCTACAGGATGAGTTTGCAACTGGAGGATGGAGTTACCTTTTTTTAGGGATTGCCATGAGTAATCAGCAAGGCAAGGAACATAATAATTATGTTTTGAGTTATGTAATTGAACTTGGTACTATTTGTGAATTTTTTTAAGGAATCATCTTTCAATTCACTATTTTGCTTACAAATATGGAGTGTTAAATGTTGTATTATCATTTTCTATGAGATGATCTAATGAATTTCTGCATAGAATGTGTTTTTATAACTTATATGGATTAGAAATGTCAATAGTATATTTTTTGTGCACACAATTTACTACATTTTGATTTTTTTTAATTTGTCGAGTCTTATCCGAGTCGATCAAGTCCCAAGCTAGTTGACTCTTTTTTGAGTTCGAGTCTAACAGCATTGGTTACTTTTGCAAGAAAAAGGGTCACATAGCTTGGAATGTAGATTTCGAGCCAATGATGTTACCAAGGGAAAAATCAATGAATGCAACTAATGCATCCATTGTTGAAGATCCACTAGATGTTGACAATATTGATGACCTTATTGAAGAAACAACCTTCTAATGACATGCATGTGAATTGATGTCCAGTAATTTAATTCAGGAGATTCATAATTCGATATTTCAGGGAGTTGGAATATGGGAACTCAAAAATTCAACTTGGGAGCTACACATTTATCAAGGTTATGCGGCAGCTTGCAGCTTGATGGAGCACTACCTGATCTAGGATTTGTTTTAGAAAAAGAAGATTATGAAGAATGTTTGGTTCCAACGTTTTAGTTTTCAATGAGTATGTTTTGTTTTTAGTATTGGAAGCCTTAAGAGGAGGCATTAGAATATAAGGCTTACTATATAATAAAATCACTTTAATACTTTAAGTTGCACTCATGTTCACTTTCTGTGTAAAGCGGTCTATCCCACATGAAATTCATAAGAGGAAATGACTTGCTCAGTGAACGTGGATATAGTAAGGAGGTGAACTCCATTGTAACAAACACACTAGTTAATCATAATATCATATTGTTTTGTTTTGTGTATCTCTCACATGTGTTAGGGTTTCCAGGTTTTTGTAATAAAACATCTTCATTCCATGTGTCCTTATTTATGCCTAGGACTAAATAGTGTAACTCTAGATCACATGTCACAACTCGGTGAAATATGCAAGGATGGAAACTGAGAACAAAATCAACACTAACACCATACTTTTGTTGTTCAAACTTGTGTGATGGCAGCCTTATACTAGGCAGAAATTTCATCACCTTTTGCCTTTCTTCTTACAAACAAGGTATTCTGGTTAAGTTGAATATCATGTCAATATATTCAGCATACAGTCAACAAAAATAAATTATCAGCATCATGTAAAAAGTGACAAGAACAACATCCTATCCTTTCCAATAAACAGATCGCTAGCCTTCTTTAACTTTATATATGGGGAATTTTATTAGAAGACCAAGATTGCTCCTTATAGCAAACTCTCCTTCAAAGAGACCAAAAGATTACTTAATGCTTCTTATAGAGTCTGTTCAAATAATTTGAAAACTAATCTAACATCTCCTTTTCTAGTATTCCACAAGGGAATTCCAATTTCATTCTCATTGTTTCCAACTCGTTTTCTACATCAGTTTCCTATATGCTTTATTTCCCCAACCTTTAGAGTGGACTATTGCTTCAAACAATGCCTCTATAACAGTCACAAAATTATTATGAGGAGATATCCAGTAAAAATCCCTAGATAGCTGCAACAAAAAAGTCACATGCAGCAAGAGAACATATAAGAAGGGCATTTAACTCCATCCATTCTAGTAATATTGTTGGACACCTATAGCCATACATATCAACAAACAAATAGATTGCATAAAAGAGAAGGTATGTTGTACCCAATGTGACACACATCTAGATGAATGTATAGACAAGATACTTTAAAGATATTCTCGAATACCAATACTTCTAGGAATATTTTAAATAATATTAATAAGAATGAGATTATCAAATTTTAAATTCTCTTTGTGGCCCATAGCATTCACAAGAATGTGCCAAAAATGTAGTGCAATAAAACAGGTCAGAGGATACATAATTTAACATCAATCCTTATGGATGAAAATGGTCTTGACACTATATAGGTGCACTGGATAGAAGTGTGAAACTATAAGTCACAACAGATCTAAGAGATGACGATACCTCACAAAGAAAGAATGAGCAGAAAAGTTGAATAAGAGTGAAAACTGCAGTAAAAAAGAGCAAAAGAATAATTATCTAGCAGAACTCATATAGGAGCAGAATAATATCACATGATCCAATAATAAGTATAATGAACAATGATTTTACAATGGAGAGAATTCGAATTACACTAGAGAATTCGAACCTCAGTTGGTTTAGCATAGGGATTATCACCACTAGAGTGCTCCAAAAGACTCAAACTCAACTGAATTGAACCTAAACTTAGCTTACTGAAATCACAATCATTTAACTGACTAAGGAGGGTGCAATAGTGAGTTTGTCATGCATGTCAATTAGAAATGGGTGCATGAGGCCACAATCAATGGCATCCACTTAGTAGGTTCCTAGAAAATAGGGAACTGAAAACTGAAGTGGTCCTAAAATGATGCATGCATGGCTCTAAAGGTGGTATATGGATCCTGGATGACATTTGCACACCACTAGGGGGAAAATGACATCATCAACAACTAAGAAAAATAAATAATGCTAGGTAGGACAAGGATGGAGTATTGAAATATCCTAACACCCCCATTTAATCCATACTTTTGCATCCTGGCCCCTGGTTACTAAGACCAAAGTTCAAACATACAATCAAATAAATGATAAAAAAGAATTGTCTATGAACCAAGGAAATGGGGAAAAACCTCATGGGAAAAATTCCCCCCTAAAAGAGAATAGCAGTAGGGAACTCAAAGAACCTTCATACTAAGCAGAGAAGGAAAACACTTTCCTCAGTGAAAGCCTTTGTAAAAATATTGGCAAGCGGTCCTCTGTAGGATAGTAATGCAGGTGCTAGATCTGGTTCTGGATCTGCTCCTCTGATGTACCTCCCACTATGTAGAAGTTGTATTTTCCAAAACAAGTCTTTCAGGAAACCTTCTTGATACTGGAGTGAATGGCTCATTGTGGTCCAAATCATGAACCTTTGAGTACCTTTTCTCATACAACTGAGATTGTTTCTTGGTTGTGGATCCCCCATCGCAAGTCTCTCCAAGATATTGTGGATCAAACCCCACCATCATGTAGCACCTCTCTGAGAGAAGTGGATCTGCATGACATAGTGCAATTTTTGCATGATACTGAGATTTGGTGGTTCTATGGTCAGATGGATCCCCAATTGTGTTCCTAGCAACTACAAGGACTTTGTGAGCCCATATTGGCATTGGCCATGGATTGGGAGCATGTGTTGGATCTAGATTTGAATCCGAATCTCCTTGAACTTTATTCTCAACATCAAGATCTCGATCCTCATATTTATTAGAAGAGATATCACTCTGATCTTTGTCAGATTCCAATGGGGTAGGAAGAGAGTATGGAAAAAAATGGGAGAATTCATATGCCTTGGAGGCATGGTTTGCAAACCCTTTCACTATAATCTTCCCAGTAGAGATATCTGCAATCTCAACTGTGTCAGGACCAAAGACCACTTTCTTCGGTGAACTTGTGTGAGTCATCTGATATACAAACAACAAATTTGCTGACAAAGAAGGCACAAATAGAACATTTTTGAACTTCCCATGCTCCATATGTATTGTGCCCTTCCCTTCAGCAGGAATCTGAGAGTTGTCTTCCATGTGAATAATCGTACCATCTTTGAGATCTAGAGAAGAAAATGATTCTTTGGAGGAAACCGTGTGGTTGGAGGCTCCTGAATCTATGAGGAGGGATTTTGATTTTGAAAATCCAACCTTCAGTGCATGGCATCTCTCATGACCATCAGACTCACTTCTAGAATTAGTCTCTCTTGCACCTTTTGGGAGGGAAATGTTTTGTTGTTCAAGAAGCTTGGTCATCTAATCTGTCTTCTTCTACATGCAAGATCTCTCTAGGTGGTTTCCTTTCTTGCAATAGGAACACTTGGATTTCTCAAATCCCTTATGTTTTTCCTTCTTAGAGCTGGAGGCTCCTTCTGATGGACTTGACTTGGAATTTAGCTTGGGTTCAAATGGCCTCTTATCCTTTCCCTTGTGCTTCCTCTTCCCATTCGCATTTTTTGCTTCTCCAGCCATAAGAGCTTGAACTTTGGAGGCCTTCAAGGCGCCCATCTGTATCAACTTATCTTGTTTTTGGATGAGAGATTCAGTGAAAACATCTAAGGAGGGAATCTTCCAACCAGGGATTGACATTCGCCCAGAATGGAAGGTAGAGACAAAGATGGAGAACTCAAGACCTGGCTTACTTAGAATGGATAGAACCAGGTGCTCATCCTTATTCTCAATTCCAAATTGCTTGCATTGCATAACCAGAGATTTGAATTTTGAAAAGAACTGCTGAATGGTCTCGAAACTGCTCGGTTGTAGAGAAATCAACTGATTTTCCAAAATATGGCCTCTTAGCTCATCTTCTTTTCCGAAGAGGGTCTCTAACTTCAACCACAACTCTATTGGAGTCTTAAATCCTTCGATCTAGAAGAGTATATCTCTAGAAATATGAATACACATGAAACCAAATGCTTCATCCAATCTATTCAGATACTTGGTTTTCTCCACGGCTGATTATGGTTTGGGATCCATCCCCATTGTCACCCTGTACAGTGATTTGTTGCGCAATACCATCTGCATATAATCCCTCTAATCAAGGTAATTGAAGGGTGTCATCCTGGGAGACAGAGGATAGTTTGAGTTTTCCATTACAACTGTTGGAGCGAATACAAGGTGAAAACTACTACTTCTGCAACAAAACTGCTGCAACTACTGCTATTGCAGAAAATTGTTGCAACACTCAAAAACTTTGATTAACCTAAAAAAAACTCTTAATAATGGAGGTAGGCTACTATTGAGCACTGCTTTAGGATAGTAGGCACTTTTATCTGAATCCTTCACACCTGGCTAGACCTCATTGGATTTCTCCAATGAAGTCATTGCAATGGCACCAGGATTTACTGTGGAAATCTAGAGGCTTTTAGTGCACTACCGAAAGCAGCTGCTCAACCTATTCGCTCAATGGCTCTGATACCAAGTGAAATTCTAATTCACAACATATCTAAGCGCGGAGGATACCTCACAAACAAAAAATGAGCATAAAAGTTGAATAAGAGTGAAAACTGCAATAAAAAAGAGCAAAAGAATAATTATGCAGCAGAACTCAAATAGGAGCAGAATAATATCACATGATCCAATAATCAGTATAATGAACAATGATGTTACAATGGAGAGAATTCAAATCACACATGAGAATTCAAACCTTAGTTTGTCTATCATAGGGATTATCACCACTGGAGTGATCCGGAAGACACAAAATCAACTAAACTAAACCTAAAATCAACTAACTGAAGTCACAATCAGTTAACTGACTAAGGAGGGTGCAATAGTGAGTTTGTCATGCATGTCAATTAGAAATGGGCGCATGAAGCCACAATTAGTGGCATCTGAATCTCTAACCCCCCACAAAAGTCAGCTAACTCAGTTGGACTACACTCGAACACTCAGTAGGTTCCTATAAAATAGGGAATTGACTGAAGTGGTCCTAAAATGATGCATGCAGGGCTCAGAAGGTGGTAGATGTATCCTGGATGAAATATGCACACCACTGGGGGGGAAATGACATCATCAACAACTAGGAAAAATAAATAATGCTAGGTAGGACAAGGATGGAGTATTGAAATATCCTAACAAGAAGTGGACCATAATCTGCTTCACACCTTGCAAGTTGGTCCAAGGCCTCCTATTAACCCACATTTTGTGTTTTGCACTATAGATCCATTATTTAATGAGGCTCCATGAAAATATATAACCAACACTTTAAACTTCCAACTGGGCAAATATACAAATATCCCACTTAAAATGTTGATAGTAGAAATGCAATAACCCCACCTTTCCCTTCACTGATTTGGAACATATTGGGCAACATAACTATATTTGGTGTTGTATCTCCTTCAAGAAATTCATTTGAATAGTGTCCTATACTGCTGTAAATGCTGATGGGAAAGGGAAAACATAGAACTTCAACCAACATCCCTCATTATGAACATCAAGATCCAGAATTTCCCAAAAATGGACCTACATTTTGGTGGCAACATCTGGGTCCATATGGGAACTTACATTGCTATGGGTGCAAGAGAACCTCAGTATCTTTACTATAGCTGGAAAGAGTCTCTGGTGTACCTGTTGGAACTGTCATAAAATGTGAGAAAAAAAGAGATCAGATGGATCCGAACTTCAATCCTGTAACTGCACTGCAAATAATCATAAGTGTTCTTGTTCACACTACAAAATTCTCAAAAATCGCTTTATAAAAAGGCACAAGCTAAAATTCCAAAATGAACATACAAAAATGAAAACTAATGCTCGTGACATTGACCTTATTCTTCCTTATAACCATAGGAAGATGCACGTGCTAAATGAAATCGAATAAACAATACAACCATTGGATCATCTTACCAAGAATATAATATCTCCCCTTGTGTTTGGCCACAAACCAAAACAAGGCTACGTCGAATCGAATAAACAATACAACCATTGGATCATCTTATCAAGAATATATTATCTCCCCTTGTGTTTGGCCACAAACCAAAACAAGGCTACGTCGAGTATCGAGCAATCATAAAGTGGAATCCCCATTATTAAGATGATTCAGGTTTTTGCACTTCTCTAAATCTTTCATGATATTTTGGATTTTTACTGCGTTATGAATTTGAAACCGACGTTTCGAGCAGAAACCCTGCTCATCTTCAGAGAAGCAGAACCCAATGAAAAGATTATGAAGAAGACATAATGACATAATTATATTTTAATGAAGAGAGAATGGATAGATTTATAGTGTTGAGAAAAGAAAAGTGATTGTTAGTTGTAAGGTAGGAAAGTCAAAATTTCAACTTAAGTTTTTAGATTAAATTAATAAAATAGGAGTACAATTATATAATAATATGTATAGAGATATAGTTAAATTATATATTGAAGCTTATGGAGGGTTGGTAAAGTTAGTCTAAAGATTAATATCTAAGGTAAATGGGTCAAATTGGGGAATAAATAAAATGAATTAGAATTTAAATTATATTAAATAAGTTTTAGATTAATAAGAGAAGAAAAAAGTAACTGTTATTTCTAGGGTAGGAAAGTCAAAATTTCAACTTAAGTTGTTAGATTAAATTAATAAAATATGAGTAAAATTATATATTAATATTTATAGACAATTAGTTAAATTATATATTGAAACTTATGGAGGATTGGTAAAGTTAGTTTAAAGGTTAAGATACAAGGTAAATAGGTTATTTCTAGGGTAGGAAAGTCAAAATTTCAACTTAAGTTGTTAGATTAAATTAATAAAATATGAGTAAATTTATATATTAATATTTATAGAGAATTAGTTAAATTATATATTGAAACTTATAGAGGATTGGTAAAGTTAGTTTAAAGATTAAGATATAAGGTAAATAGGTCAAATTGGGGAATAATTAAATGATTAGAATTTAAATTGTATTAAAATAAGTTTTAGATTAATAAGAGAAGAAAAATAAGAGGTAAGAATAAGGAATAGAATGAAAAAAAAAACTATTAATAAATAATAATATTAAAATAAAAGAAAATAAAAAATAATAATAAGAAAATGTGTAGTTAAAATTAATAATATTAGTGATAAGAATTTAATTAATAATAATTATTTTAACAATTGAGGTGTAAGGTAAATGAGCTCATTTGGGAAATAATTAAATTGAATTAAAAATTCTAATTTGAATTAAAAATTCTAATTTGGATTAAAATAAGTTTTAAAAAAAAAGTGAAGAAAAAAAGAAGTAAAAGTAAGGAGAAGTATGAATAGGATATTAATACAAAATATAGTTAGGTTTAATATTAAATAACAAAAGATTAAAAAAAAAATTATAATAATTAAAAACCAGAAAAATAGAGTTGGAGAATAATAAATTATGATTAACAATAAAGATATCAAAATAAAAGATTAATCATAAATGAAGTAAAATAGATAACATTAAAATACTTTGTTTATAATAAATAATAATAATAATGAAAAACAAACCATGATAATAATTAAAGATTAAAAAAATAATAAGTAATAAGGAAAATAAATAACATTAAAAGGACTTTGTTTATAATAAATAATAATAATAATAATAATAATGAATACAAACTATGATAATAATTGAAGATTTAAAAAATGATAAGTAATAATAAAAATAAAAATAAAAGATTAGTTGGATAGGGAGATAAATTAATTATAATTAATATAGAAATAATGATAATGATAAAGAGAGTGCTACAAGGAGAGGCGGCCGGGGATGGAGCTCTGCAACCTAGGGTTTTGAGCCGATCCGAGTTGATCTCGGCGGCCAGGGCCCTTTCCCTGGTAGCTAGACTCCTTCTGCTAGCTCACATGACGGCGAGGGAAGCATCCTGCAATGGCGGCGGCAGCGGAGTGAGCGGATTCCAACAGCGGCGATGGCTTCCAACGGGCTCTCCACAACGGCGACGGCTTCTGCAACATCGGCGTTGTTCCGGTGGCTCCCTCGTCGTCGGGACCTGGCTCAGCTTCTGCGGAGCCGTTTCTTGGAGGCCGGTGGGTCGAGACGAATTGGTTTCTGAATCAACCCAGCTTCCACCACGAGCTGGTCGTCCATCCCCATGAAATTGTCATCGGACGGCGTAGATATCGCGGAGGGATCCGTTCCCGGTTTCTTCCACGGGACACAGAGGCCGATCTAAAGAGCCCGAACATGGTTCTTGATGTGTCTGATGCCAAGAAATTGAAATCGGCCGAGTCGAAGGGGAAGATCACGCTGGACTTTCAAGTCGGCACCAGTGTTGGAGTGCAGATTGGGAAACGGAAATCTCCTAAAATCGGAATTGAGGTCAATTGCAGTGGAATCTCTGCTGCAATTTCCAAGAGCCCTTGGGAGCGCAACTGATTCAAACTCCAATTGCGATTTTAAGGTCAGGATTAAGTTCCTGACGGCGGGCACTTATGTGGCGGCGACGGCTGCTACCAGGCCGATTTCTTGTTGGCTATCAAGGGTTTGAGCGTTTCTTGGCGGCCATGGATTCTTCCATGGAGGTCACTTCTCTTTTCCTGTGTTTTGCTTTCAGATGAAGCGTGATGGATATTTCTGAGTATGGAGAGAGGGCGGTGCCTTTGCGCGGCGACCCATTGGGTTATCCAATGGCGGCGGCGGCGGTTTTAGGCCAGATCTGAAATCGGTGGCCCCAATTTCACCACCGTTCATGATATATCTGTTTCTTCTTCTTGTGGCAACATTCTCTGGGTTTCTCTCTTTTTTTGGTTCAGCTCATTATAAGCTGTTGATTCTGCTTATATGGGACAGAAATATGTGAAAATGTAGGGATCCTTGTTGATTCTACTACATGTGCAGTATGTAATTTTAATCATCTTTTTGAAATAAAATTACGGACTTTTTCCAAGGAAAAAAAAATGATAATGATAAAGAATTAGAAAGAACGAAAAGGAAAAAGAGGGATCCTTTTTAATCTTTAGGGCTTATGTGATTAAGCGAGTAGAATAGTGGGAATCTCGAGCCAAAATTTGAGTTTTGTCAAAATGGATGAAGTGTTTTATTTTGGAAGAGTGTTCCAGGAAGGTGTAATTTATAATTCAAATTAGAATTTTTAATTCAATTTAATTTTCCTGAAATTGGAATCATTTACCTTACACCTCAATTGTTAAAGAAATTATTATTAATTAAATTCTTCACTAATATTATTAATTTTTAACTAAAATTTTCTTATTTTTTTCTTTTATTTTAATATTATTATTTATTAATAGTTTTTGTTTCATTCTATTCCTTATTCTTACCTCTTATTTTTCTTCTCTTATTAATCTAAAACTTATTTTAATACAATTTAAATTCTAATTTATTTTAATTATTCATCAATTTGACCTATTTACCTTAGATTTTAATCTTTAAAAAAACTTTGCCAATCCTCCATAAGTTTCAATATATAATTTAACTAATTCTCCATAAAGATTAAAATATAATTTTACTCCTATTTTATTAATTTAATCTAACAACTTAAGTTGAAAATTTGACTTTCCTACCCTACAACTAATATAGTTACTTTTTTCTTCTCTCATTAATCTAAAACTTATTTTAAAACAATTTAAATTCTAAATCATTTTAATTATTCCCCAATTTGACCCATTTACCTTAGATCTTAATCTTTAAACTAATTTTAGCAATCCTCCATACGATTCAATATATAATTTAACTATATTTCTATAAATATTAATATATAACTTGACTCCTCCTATTTTATTAATTTAATCTAACAACTTAAGTTGAAATTTTGACTTTCCTACCTTACAACTAAGGACCACTTTTATTTTCTCAACACTATAAACCTATCCATTCTCTTTGCATTGAAACATAATTCTCTCATTATGTATTCTTCATAATCTTTTCATTGGGTTCTATTTCCCTGAAGATGAGAAAGGTTTCTGCTCGAAACGTCGATCTCAAATTCATAATGTAGTAAATATCCAAAAGATCATGGAGTATCCCCATTATTACCTAGCTAAACATTGAAGTGAGTACATGAACATGAAAAATAACACCAAGATTATACCAAGGTCGATATGTGTTGTTACATGATTGTTCAATCCAATATTG
Organism: Larix kaempferi; assembly: GCA_027924585.1. Lineage (NCBI taxonomy): Eukaryota > Viridiplantae > Streptophyta > Pinopsida > Pinales > Pinaceae > Larix > Larix kaempferi. The sequence continues at coordinate 14,729,708 of BSBM01000125.1, read as the reverse complement.
GAGAGGGATGATATAACCCTCGTCATGCAAATATGGCATGCCATCACCAAGCCACAAAATATTTCCATGGATCACCAAGTGTCTTCCATATGTCGATATCTAGGTTCCAAAAATTAATCTCATAGGCTATTATGCAAATCATCCTTCATACCCTCAAGATCCGCAAATTCTTTCTTGATCTCATCTTGCTTAGGGGTTCGACATAGAGTAGTTTTAAAAGTGGATACACTCTCCCGGGCCTACTTGGAGACAAGTGCCTTGAATAAGGCTTTGGTGGGTCTATCCCTTGTTTTGAGCCAATGAAGGTGTGCTTTCAACTAGGCACCTCTAACTTGGTGGGTCTCCTCAAATCAAAGCAGATGGTGTAGTCCAATTGTGTGGGTTGTTTTTCTTCATCATTTGGGGTATATTGTAGTTCTCACATACTTCCTCTAATTCACTACTAATTGCATTATTATGAATCTACCAAATTTTACCCAAATTTATCACCCACAACTCCTTAAAAAGTCAGCAATTATATAAATGGCATCTTCTTTCTAGACTAGTCAACCAAACTTTGTGCATGACCTCTGGATTAGATTCCACGTGGTGTGGATGTAAGCAGGATCCTAGGATTTAAAGGCATTATACATTCATGATATCATGAGTTCTTGAAAAACACATCTTTTGAGACCCCCAAGAGATGGTGAACTAGATGTGTTGGTGATTCAATAGAGTGGTAGTGCCATCATGTATTAGTTTACCACCATTAAATTGAAGTAGAACTTGTTATGTTTATCGTAAGAGCTATATCAATCCATTGGTAGATATTGTCTAGACCTTTTCTAAAATTGTCGAAGTGAACCAAACCTTAGTGGAATCTTGTTGATGGTTCTGATTTGGTTAATAGAGCCCACAACCCTTCAAAGCAAACTAGAACTCTTTCTCCTTGATTGAAAGGTGAGCAAGGAACACCCTCCCCTTGTTTTCTTGACATGTTACCATGTTGAAATCCTCTAAAATGATCCATGAGGCCTCAAGGAGCTCATAAGCTAGCCAATTATAGAACGACCGAATCTTCTCCGAGTCATTGGAGGCATAGATGACTAGGCCCAATAACCAGTTGTCAATATTAAGAAACACCCAAAGTAGCATGTGTGAAGCAATACCCAAGCCAATTATAGTGCTAGAAAACTAAGGGGAGACTAGCACAACACCACTCCCTTTTCCTTCAACATGATTAGCAAAGGCATTCAACCAAAATTTGACAACCAACGCCATACATAGCAAAAATACAATGATATTGACGTATTGAAAAAAAAAAATTATTGATCTTTCCAATTGAAATTAGAGGTTAGCATACCATATGTTTCCTTCCATGTTCACCTAAGTTCTAGATATTCCATGGGATCACTTTCATTACAAACTAGCAACATTTTGCATCTCCAGCTCATTATCCTCGAGGGTTGAGAGAGCACCAAAGGGGTTATTTTCCAAACCCAAGGATTGGAGTAGACAATCCCTAAGGGTAATATGTCATGGCCATTTAATTTGGCCACCAACATTAGACATAGGCTACTTATCCTAAGTATGTAGGAATGGTGTAGATCAAGCTTAATGACCACCACACCCATGTTGGACATACCAAAAAGGAAAGAAGAAGCCTTTATGGTAATTTTGTTATCATTTACCTATTAATATTAGTTGAAACTAGGTCTTTAACAATCTGATATTTTTGAAATGAGGATTTAATTACAAGTTGACATCCTTGTCCTTCCTTACCACCTGAGACTAATCCTCTTTAATTGCATTTGTTTCTTGGTAAGCTTTAGGTAGTGGTGGGGTCTATGTAGGTAGGCACATTGTAGGGTCAACTTGAGACATGAGAGCACATTGATCTAGATTTGGGCACCAAAAACAAGTGTTAGGACTCTCTAGGTATTTTAAGATTAAACATTTCCCAATCTTCTTGAAGAAGCATTTTCTTCTATAGAAGAATCACTTCGCTACATAGAAACTTGAGATTCTATTCGGAAATCCACCTTGGTACATTACATTTTTCTTTTAAGAAGCACCAATGAAATGCAAGATAACATCAAATTAATACATTGATTTGAACTAATGAATGGTTATAAGACTTAATATCTACAATTGTCATTCTGAAATTAATAAATGTTAGATCAAACATAAAGTGAAATGCAAGTTAAAAATTTAAATGAGACAAAAGAGAAGAAAAAAAATAATTAAATAAAATAAAAAAGTGAAAATAGGAGAGAGGAATGAGAACATAAAGGTCGGTCCCTTGGCTATCCCATTACCCCCTAGCTCTCCTATATCTTCTTATAATTTGACTCTCAAAGGGTTTTTTTCTTTATCGATGGAAAAAAAGAGGAGTATGCATAGAGAGCCATGAGTTGCATTGTAACTAGAGATTGTTGAAATAGAGAACTAAGCTGTTGGAATGTGTAATTTTATTATTACCTGTGCAATGCTGCCTAGTTTGATGTCATAAGATGTCTTATCTAGAGAAGGAAGGCATAAATAACTCTAATATTATGTAAAAGGAGTTATCCCACATGCATCATGGAGAAATATTCTCCTCTTAGCATTCATTAAATAAGGAGGTGGAAAATCATTTATCCCACATGTATTTTGGGATGTTATTCATCCATACCTCTAGCTATATAATAGAGATGAAGGAGAGCCTTTGGGTATATGTTGAATATTGCATTCATAATGCTATTGTGAATTTGTGAGAGCATATGTGGTGTGGAGCTCAAGTTTAAGATTGAAGCTTTCTAAAGAATAAGAAGATAATACCTTCCTGTGGATGTTTCCCCATTTGGGGTTTTACCACATATATCTGATGTATCATTTCTTTTCTCTTGTCTCTAGTCTTTAACTTTGATTATTATTGCTTGTATGGATAAAATGCTAGACCAGTATATTCTTGCTATTGATTTACATGTTAGCAAACATATTGTTGTATGTTTATACATATTCTCAATATTCTAGCATGGTATCAGAGCTTGTTGCTATGCTCCACCTTCTTCGGTATTTTTTTTTTTACAAGCAATAGTTCTTCAATTTTTGTTGGGTCCTCCATATATATTTTCCATTAGATCTACCAAACCCTTGTGATTATTCTTTAGATCCAGGCATTTGCTACATGTTTGAGAATTTCTTTTCAAACCCTAATCCTCACCATTTATTTTTCAGAAATTTTTTCAAGTTTCTCTTGATTTTTTCTGTAGATTTGAGTTAAAATTAATATCTTGCATACTAACTTGTTATTAAGGATCTGTTATTTTTGCAGCAGATATATTGTCTTTTTGGATCTGGTTGTGTTTTGTTGCAAGTTTCCATATAGGACGACAAATGGTATCACAATTTTTCAATTTTTAATAGGTTTCAAGTAGTTTAGGGCCAACACACAATTTTTGGTCTGAGGAAGTGTCTGCCACACATCTTTCCTTAAGAAAAAGTGCGTCTACACACGATTGTTATGTACAGAAAGCATGTGGGCGCCATTTTTGACAAAAAAATCGTCGAAATCAAATTTATGTTCATTGTTTCTGTTGTAGCTTCACAGATCCATCAGTTAGTTGCTATTAGCCTTTGGTATTGGTGAGAAATTTCTTTTTTGGTTACTTTTCTTCTAGATCTTAGCTTTTTGCGACAAGGAATTTTTTCACATTAGGGTTTCATTCTTTTGTCACACTATGACTTCATAAGTAGTTTCTATTTCTGAATTAATTGGATCTAACCATCTCACTTGGAAGAGAAAGATGATTGATGTCTCATAAGTAAAAATATATGTTGATTGGTTAAAGGTTACCAAACAAAATCATCCGATGCAAAAGACTTAGCTATATGGGAAGATCGATATGATCAAGCAAGATGATTTGTTGGACAAACAATTTCAGATAGTTTATAGGTACATATTGAGGCGGAGGATAGCCCCATTGAGGTATGTAAAACCCTTGCTTCTTTATTTGATAAAAGTGATGATGTTTCTGCTTACTATCTTGACAAGAAAATCCATGAGTTAGACCCTAAATATTTTGATAGAATAGAGTCATTTCTTGCTGAAATTAAACTTATAATGAAAAGCTAAATAATTGTGGTAAAGATTACAAGAAAAATGCTAATGCTCTTATTATTCTTCTAGAACAAAGTTAATTTCATGTTTTGATATGTTCATCCAAACTAGGAATAGATCCATTGAAATGTCTAAAGGAACCATGAAACCAAATTTTGAAGAATTTTGTAAAGGTTTGATAAATGAGCAACATCGATTAATTGCTTCTGGAAAATTATCTAATCATAAAAAGAATCCTAATAGAAGTTTTAATAAACATTCTAAACCACATAATCAAGGATCAAACCCTTACTCTTCTAATAATGATGCTTCTAACATGGTATCTAATAAAAAGAATGTGTATAATACTTGTAAGTTTTGTGGAAAAACCAACCACCCTAAAAATAATTGCTTTAAACGGAGACGTGAACTTGGTAAATCCAGGAAGAAGTCTTCCGAAGAACAATAGGTAGCCCTGTGTGCCTATTATGTTCAGCCTAGTAAATCTTCTTCTGATGTGGAGTGAATAATGGATTATGGTGCTTCTAATCACATGACTAGTTCAACTTGTTGCGCCGAGAGCCGCTCTACAACCCAGTATGGGGGAGATCTTGTTATTCGAGTGTTTGTCGAGTTTGTCGAGTGTTTGTCGAGTAACAAAATAATACAAAGTAAACAAAAAAAGAATAATACAAAGTAAAAAGTAATAAATATTATGTCGGCCATAAACAAAAATGAATAATACAAAGTAAAAAGTAATAAATATTATGTCGGCCATAAACAAAAATGAATAATACAAAGTAAAAAGTAAATATGAGACTTCAGCTAGAGACTTTAGAGCTTAGGATTAGGTGGTAAATATTATGTCGGCCATAAACAAAAAAGAATAATACAAAGTAAAAAGTAAATATGAGACTTAAACTAGAGAGTTTACTTTTTACTTTTAATACAAACTAAAAAAGTAAATATGAGACTTTAAAGTGTTTGTCCACTAACAAAATAATACAAAGTAAAAAGTAATAAATATTATGTTGGCTATAAACAAAAAAGAATAATACAAAGTAAAAAGTAAATATGAGACTTAAACTAGACACTTAGAGCTTAGGATTATGTGGCACAGGTATTGCACTCAAGGAGCTATTCAAGGAGAGGTTTGCACCTCGGGAGATTTGATCCCTCTCGGAGCTTGATAGAGCCTAGGATTTGGATCTAGGTTGGTTTATTTAACATTTATGACACTAAAAAGCACACATCACAAAAAGTATCTATTAGTGATGGTAAATATCTTTCAGTAGTAGGATCTGGTAATGTTAATGTTCCTAACGATACTTTGGAAGACGTGTTTCATGTTCAAGGAATGTCCATCAACCTGCTTTATGTTTATCGTGCATGTTAGAAAGGTTATAAATTTGAAGCTTGTCCTGTCAATGAATACATGTTAAAAGATATCAAACATAACTTCAAATGGTTTCTTTTGGTCCTGTTGATCATAATGTTTGATTATATAAGTTTACGGGTTTTAATTCAAGCAAAAATCAACCTTTTTATTCCCATGTTTCTCATGCTGATGAACAAAGTGAATTATGGCATGAAAGATTAGGTCACTTGAATTACGGTAAAATGCAAATGATGTCTAAAATGGTACTTGGATTACCTTCAATTTCTTCCAAGAAAAGTGTTTGTGAAGGTTGTGTTCTTGGTAAACATCATAAAAATATGTTCGATAAAGGTGAAGCTCGGCATGCTAAATAACAATTGCAACTAATTCATAGTGATATTTGTGGTCCCCTTGAAACTCCTTCTTTGTCTCATGCAGTCTATTTTCTTACTTTTATTGATGACTTTAGTCGTAAATCTTGGGTTTAGTTTTTGAAGCATAAAAGTGAAACCTTTGGTATATTTCAAGATTTTAAATCCATGGTTGAAAAAGAATCAAGTAAAAACTTATTAAGGGCTTGAGAACTAATAATGGGGGGAATTCACTAAAAATTAATTTAATGCATATTTATCTAAGCATGGTGTTCAACATCAAAAGATTGTTCCTTGTACACCTCAACAAAATGGGGTAGCTGAAAGAAATAATAGGACTTTGGTTGCAATGGCTAGATGTATGCTTTATTCTAAAGGATTACATAAATGTTTTTAGGATGAAGTTATTTTATGTGCTAACTATATCTTGAATTGAGTCCATACTAAAGCAATTTTGTAGGTTACTCCCGAAGAAAAATGAAATGGAATAAAACCTGATATTAGTAACTTTAAGATATTTGGTAGTAAATGTTGGACACATATTCCGAATGAAAAATGGAAAAAGCATGGGAAAAGTTAGAATCCAAGTCTCACAAATGTATTTTCATTGGCTATTGTGAGGATTCCAAAGCATACATGTTGTTTGATCCATATATTCAAGGTGTTATCATTAGGCGAGATGTTGAATTCAATGAAATCTATCCTCCTCCTGAGTCTGTTGAACCTCATGTTACCTTGAATTGTCCTTCATCTTTTGTTGTTCCTATAGCTGTTACCACTTCCTGTACTATTGTGCCTACCCTTGATCCTATTTCACCTTCTTCTTCAAGTGCTCCACCTGAATGTCTCAAAGATACTAGTGTGGTTCCTACCACTACTCTTCTTGTTTGGGCCCAAAAAACTCTTGAATCCACAGGTTTTGAAACTAGTATTTTTTTCTAATACTTGTGAAACTAGATCTAATTTTTCTCTTATGACTAAAGTATTGGCCATAGATGATCCCTCTACCTATGCTCAAGCCAAAGATAAATCTAAATGGGAGAAATCCTTGACTGGTAAGTATAACTTGTTAATGAAAACAAGTTATATGTAGAAAAACAAAGTTTACTGCAGAAGGACAATTTGAAAAACATAAAGCTCAATTAGTAGAAAAAGGATTCTCTCAACACGAATGTATTGAGTCTTGACTATATTGAAACTTTTGATCCAATTGTTAAAATGAACACAATAAGAATTTTTTTTTCTATTGTTGCATCTTATCAATGGGAAATACACCAAATGGATGCCAAGAGCATGTTTTTGAATGGTGATCTTCATGAAAACATTTATATGCAAAAACCACATGGTTTTATTACCGTTGAAACTTCAAGTTTAGTATGCAAATTGAACAAGTCTTTATATGGTTTTAAATAGGCACCTAAAACTTGGTATGAGAAAATTGATAATTATTTCTTGAAGAATGGTTTTAAGTGGTATATATTTGATCCAAATCTGTATGTTAAGAACCTTGATGATGATGTCCCCACTGTGGTACTTTATGTGGATGATCTTATCCTTACTGGCAGCCAACTTACATTTATACAGGAAATGAAGAATAATCTAAGCAATTTGAAATGACCAACTTAGGCCTATTGCATTATTTTCTGGGTCTACAGATTTGGCATATGGCTAATGGTATCTTCCTATCTCATATGGATGATGGTATCTTCATGTCTAAATTTTTATTTGCTCGGTTTCATAAGAGTGATTGTAATCCTTCTCCTATGCCATTTCAGTCTGGTGTAAAGTTAATTGTTGATTGTTATTGTCCTCTTGTTGATGCCACTTTGTATCATTAACTTGTGGGGAGTTTGATATATTTAACATACAATAGGCATGATCTATCTTTTTGCAGTCAACATGGTTTCAAATTTTATGCAAAATCCCCATGAAAGTCATTGGAAAACAACAAAGAGAATTCTCAGGTATTTACAAGAGACAGTGCGTTATGGTGTTTTCTATTCTAGCAACGCTACAATTTCACTTCTTGGTTATACATATTTTGATTGGGCGGGGGATGCTTTAGATAGAAGGTCTACTACAGGGTACATATTTCAGTTTGGTTCAAGTCCAATTTCATGGTCCAGTAAAAATTTGAGAAGTCTTTCTCTTTCTTCTTGTGAAGCAGAATACATGGAATCCAAGTAAGCAACTAAAGAAATAGTGTGGATCCGGCATGTTCTTACTGAGCTTGGACTGGTTCATAATTCTCCTACCGAATTAAGATGTGACAATCAAAGTGAAATTCAGCTTGTGTACAATTTAGTGTATCACTCCAAGACTACACACATTGATTTGCCAATACTCATTACATTCGAGGTCTTGTTGTGGATGGTGTTATTTGTTTGGAGTATTGTCCCACAAAAAAACAAGCAACTAATATCTTCACTAAAGCCATGACATAAGCGAAGTTTGTGTATATCTTCAAATTTTGTTGGGAATGCAGGAAGTTATCAAGGGGGGATGCTAATATAATGCCATCTTCCTCCATATATGTGTTGTTCTCCTTAGTCTTTAAGGGGGAGTGTTAGAATGTGTAATTTTAATATTACATGTGTAATGTTGCCTAGTGTGATGTCGCAAGATATCTTATCTAGAAAAGGAATGCATAAATAACTATAATCTTATGTAAAAAGAGTTATCCCACATACATCATGGAGAAATATTATCCTATTACCATTCATTATATAAGGAGGTGGAAAATCATTTATCCCAGATGTATTTTGGGATGTTATTCTTCCATACCTCTAGTTATATAATAAAGGTGAAAGAGAGTCTTCGGGTATATGTTGAATATTGCATTGTAATGTTATTGTAAAGTTGTGAGAGCATATGTGTGGTGGAGCTCAAGTGTAAGATTGGAGAATTCTAAATAATAATAAGAAAATACCTTCCCGTGGAGTGTTTCTCCATTTGGGGTTTTGCCACATATATTCGGTGTATCATTTATTTTCTCTTTTCTTTAGTTTCTTACTTTGATTATTGTTGCTTGTATGGATATAAGGCTAGACTAATAGATTATTGCTATTGATTTGCATGTTAGTAAACATATTGTTATATGTTTAAGCATATCCTCAATATTCTAATATGAGCAACCATTAGGATGTTGGTTTCCCCATTTGGGTTTCCATGGTAAACATTATGTCCATTGTGTTTTGAATGGATTGATAACTCTCTGTGTTGTTTAAATGTTATGTTAGCTATGTATGTGAGCTTTAATGGGAGCTACTTTGTATTTTAATGGCTTCGGCCTGGATATTTTATTGAGGAGAATTCATTCCTTGTTGTAGCTCTTGGTTTGCTTCATGTTTTTATTCTCCCTTAGTCATCAAAGAATCCCAATTACTCTGTATTCTCCATTGTTCGTTCATTTATGAGATTAGAAATCTATGGCTACCATTATAGCCATAGAGATGTTGCACTTTTCTAGAGAGTTTCCAATTATGTGTTTTCAAGCTTATTGAATGTTTATTGAGCCCACACAAAGGCTTGGTCACCCTGAGAGGTAGTACGTTGTTGTTGGCTTCTCCTTGAGCCCCCAAGCTAGTCGTACAAGCTATATGCAGAGGTTTTTTGATGTTCCTTGGGACCTCCAATTGTAAACAAGTATGAGGGTGTGCACCTCTCTCTCCCCGAGGGCATATGAGTTGGTTGGATACTTCCTTATCATTTTGGCAATGATTTGGGTGGTGATTCGAGTGACCATATCATAACCTAGATTATTTAATTGTTTCTCCCTCAACATTTGGCATTAGGGAATTTACTAAGCACATAGGGGAGGTTGGGGGTTGCTTTCAAGTGGTTGTTTGCATATTCTATTTCAATTTTGAGTGAGTTAAGTGTCGGAGCAATGCATTGGGCATTGTGATTTTGTCTTACTCTATTCCCTCATGAAGCGACTCATAATATATATGTGTTTAATTAATGGCTCTTACTCATGTATTAATACCATCTCTCATATGTATAAATATCAATATTTGGTTATTGAAATGTATAAGTTGGATGGAAGTGTGATTATAACCACGTGAACCTTAGGAAGGCATTGTGGATTGTATGCTAATTTTCAGTGTAAGATTCATTCAAGATACCCCACTTTTCATAACGGACACACACACGCATATATAATGAAAGCTAATTTGAAGCTTGGGTACATGCTAATGATAAGAGCAAATGAAAGTTCATTGCCCTAAGTTCTTTTCCTTGCATAGTAAGCTACTGAAATTGTTCATTTTGTTTGGAAACAAGTTTAGAGACCATGGCATTAATAAACACAATCCCAAGGAGCTAGAGAAGATCGAATGGCAGTGCCATATCAAAGAATTAACCTTGTTCAAATTCAATAGTAAGGTTCTGATTACTATTACATTTGAATTAGTTTGTCATTGTTATGTTGAGCTTGTCACTATTATATTTCGTTGGTATTTCCATTGAGCATAGAGCTATGAACCACAATGCATGTGAATCTATTATTGGAGAAGTGATTTGGCATTACCTACACTCATTTAGTTGGCCATACTAATTGTTGGAATCTTGTATTGACAAAGAGATCTCCATTAGATTTGTGCTAGGTGAGCACATGTGAACAAAGAACATCATATACATGCAGCCCATGTGATTGGTAAACTAACAAAAGGAATCAATCGGTAAGCAATTGAATTGTTCTTGAGCAACATTGTATTTGTTGATTGGCATATTGTAGAGTGTATAGTGTTGCAGGGAAGTTTGCACCCAAACTTATAACCAGGACAAAGGCTTTGTAGTCCCTTTGAAGACTGATATCTCTATATAAGTTTGAGATTAGAGAACATAAAGTTAATTCCACAAAATATTCTTGTTGGTGAAGCAAGCGGACTGTAAATCACTTGTTTATGAATCATACACACCCATGATCAATCTAACAATATAAGTTTACTTATTAATACAATATATTAAGGAGTTCCATGTTATATCATTACCAATTAAGTATAAAATGTACAATTTGAATCCACTTTTGTAAACAAAAATTAATATACAAATTGGAAAATATAAATTTCAAAGTGATGTTAAATATGCTATGTACACATCCAGCTTTAGAATAAACTGTGAATGGGTGTACTTTAAGGCACTCCTTGCATAAGGTCCCAGGTTCAAAACTCTATGGGTATGAGCCTTACAAAAAATGCTATATACACTATATAAAAAATAACTTCAATTTAAAGTAGAGAATGAGAAGTCCAAATAAAGATGAAAACCAAAGATCGTCTCTTCATGTATGATTCACCCTAATGCAAAAGCATCCCAAGCATTGGAGTTATCTCAGGCCAAATCCTTGGCCTTTGTCATAATTCCATGATTTCCTCCCTTGCATGCTATCTCCTCTGCAAACCTGGGTGTATGCAACATATTCTTTGTCTTTGTTTGCTCCTGGGAGTTTGAGAGAAACCCTAAACTCCCCCACGACCTACGTGAAACTCAACTATGTGTATCATTCCTCTGTCTCATTTACCTCTGCATGGTATTTACTATGCATGTCATTCCACGTGGTATTTACTAGGCGTGCCATTCCTCTGGTTCATTTACCTTCGCGTCTTGGTGTGTTACCCACACAATTGTCCCACTAGTGTTTTTGGGTATCTCCATTACGTCTCATTCCATAAACCCTCGATATGCAACTTGCAAGCAAGTCTTCATCTGCGGGGGTGTCTCCATTATCCTCAACCTGCTATTTGTAGATTAAGCATGGTACCTCTCTCCAATTTCGTGGTACCTCTGCGGACAATGCATGATGCCTTTATCCAATTTCGTGTAGCCTCTCTCCAATTTCGTGGTGCCCTTGGGGACTGTGCATGGTGCTTCTCTCCAATTTCGTGGTGCCTTTAGGGACTGCGTGTGGTGTCTCTCTCCAATTTCATGGTGCCTCTGCGGAATATGCATGGTGCTTCTCTCCAATTTACTGTGTCCGCTCTCCAATTTCATGGTGCCTCTATGGATTGTGTGTGGTGCCTCCCAAAAAATAGTGGTCACCCAAATGAAAGAGCATAGAGAAGAAAATAAGATCGTGTCGTTTTGCTTCCAAAGCCAAGCATGCATTGATCTGAATCAAATATTGTTTCCTTGAACTGTCAATTATCACAGATTTCGTCTTTAGGTTCCTCCAAATTTATTTCATCAGTCCAAATGTACGTACTTGGGGTTTGATATGAGCATTTACCTATTTTGTATCCTTTGGGTTATTGGTTATCATGGATTTCCTCCCTTGGGTACTACAAGAACCCACAATTTAGCCTGCTCGTGGCACACCTCCTTACTTGGGTCTATAAATTGAAGAATCGGCATGTTTTTCTGTTTGGGTGATTGGTTATTGCAGATTTTCTCACATGGGTCCTAGAGTTCAAGCCATTTCATAGAGACTATCTTGTAAAATTGTTGTAAAGGTTGTAACTTGTATTGCATAGCTTGTTGCAAAGTTGTTTGCCTATAAAGATGCATTTTTTGGCTTCTATTGTTGGAGTGATGCTTAGTGGCAAGGACAACTATTCATAACAGTCAAGGAAAATCAATCACTTGCTCATCTTCAACGATATGTGGGATGGCATTTGTGAAGGAGAAGATGATGTTGCACCTGAAGAACCTAAAACATACAAAGAGCATGCAATATGGAAGAGAAGGAACAAAAAAGTATATGCATTGATTGTTGCTATAGTAAGTGAACATGTGAGTCGACATATAATATCTACTAAAACTTCTTATGATGCTATAAATAATTAAAAGATTTTTATGGCTCACACTCATAATTGGATCCAATTCAGTTGTTGTTGAAACTCATCAACCTAGAGTTGAAGGATAATGATCCTATGGATGTAGCATCTAAAATTAAAACCATCATGCATGAAATTGATGCTTCTAGTGTGAAGATAGACCTTCCTCTCACTGCCTTCATCAAGGTTCTCTACCCCACATATTCCCACTATCTTGAGTCACTTCAAGCAAGTGGCCAACTAAAAGACCTCAAATTTGACACTCTAGTGGAGAAAACTGCAAATTTAAAGAAAGCCTTTCGAAAGAACACAGTTAACCCCACTGGAGAGGCTATGTGCCTTGCTTAGATATGGAAGAATCAATCACATGATTCCTCTAGAGGAGATGGCAGCAAAATAGGACGTGGAAGAAATGATTTCATAGGCAGGATGTAAACATAAGTATAGTTGTTGTGGCAAGAAAGGACCTGAGACAAAGACATGCAGAATTCCATGGGAAAAGATCACATAAAAGAAAGAGCAGAAATAAAAAAGAGGTAAAGCTCGTGACATTGACAAAGCTCCTGGATTTGGTCATTTCATTCATTGTTCCTTAAATTGTATGGATTTCCTGATTTTGTGTTGTAGAATGTTCTCTATTTTCCAAAGTTGCAGAGAAACTTGATGTCTCTTTTGCACATTCGACAACAAGGCCATTCCATCCACATATTTGATGGGAAATTTGAAATAAGGATATCTTCTAACAATCAATTCATCATGATTGGATGGGAAGATGAGACATTGTTGAAGCTGAAAGAGACATATATAAGAGCTCAAAATGTTGCATACTACTCTCAACATGAAGAAGGTACTTTGTCATCCGGTCTCTTGTGGCATGCTAGATACGGAGATATCAATTATGATACTCTTAGAATACTAAAGAAGAATGGTGTTTCTGGGTTTCCCACCATTCCAATGAAGTTGAAGCAATCTGATGATTGTATCATTGGCAAACATAGTAAGAAACTTTTCCATGATTCAAATTCCAGAGCATGTAAAAAATTAGAGTTGATACACTCTAACTTGTGTAGCCCCATGCTTGTTGCTTTTACAAATAGTAATAAATATCTCATGACTTTTATTGATGATTACACTAGGATGTGTTGGGTTTATTTAATGAAGCAAAAATCTGAGGCATTTGAAACATTGAAATCTTTTCATATATGGATTAAAAATGAAGCACAGTCTCACATTAGCACTCTTCGTAGTGACAATGGAAAAGGATATACTTCTAATGAATTTGAAAACTATCTTCTTCAACATGGGATTATGCATCAAACCTCTATTCCATATAATCATCAACAAAATGGTGTAGCATGAAGAATGAACATGACACTCTTGAATATGGTACTCTCTATGTTATTTTTCAAGAATGTGAAATGGATGTTTTGGGGTGATGCATGTAACACCCTTGTTTTTCCCTTGTATGTAATATCTAAATATTATGAACATGCTGGAAGCCTGAAACATTGGTTTGGATTACCATGATGCTTAATGTGTATATTTTGTTATGATTTTGGCAGTAAGAATGATTGGACAAAAAGAGATGGGGGAGTTTATATGAATCCACAAGTGGCGAGGGTGAGAGAACGACTGAAAGGGGAAGACCCTAGTTTGTTTATGTCCTTGGCCTCACTTAAACCTTAGGAAACTACTTAACCTAAGGTCTATTAAATCTTTGTTATATATGGGTTTAAGAGAGAGGGACCCCTTGGGTGGACACTTGTCTAGTTTCCAGCATGCATACAAGATGTTGGGAACTCAATTTTGTGAGGGAGGGGGGATGGTTGTTGACCATTATGTTCATTGTTCTATGGAGAGTTTGATGGTCTATAATCCAACATCATTTTGTGGATTATTTTGTGTATTATTTTGCTGGGGTTGACCAATTGTACGGATTTATATTGAACTTGTTTGGTTGGGATGAGGATGTCATCGTTGGGTGCTGTGTGTTGTCTCTTCGTAGGAATTGTAGAGCGAGTATCTTAATTGTACCGTTGTACTAAAGGGGAGAATCCCTATTTTGTTGTGGATCTTCCCTAGAATCCTCCTTGAGACATGTTGATAAGCCTTGAGACTAGTGTAATGGGATAGTGAGTCCTTCAGGGAGACCCAACCTGATTGTTGCATTCCCCGGTGTCTCAGTATGGAGACTCCATGGCCAGCCTGTGTTGGAGAAAAGGAAGGGAATTGAAGGTCACCCAATGGATTGTTAACTTAGAAATGGGGGCTTGTTCCTTGTGTTGTGCAAGTTGATGGGGGATGAGTACTGAGGATTGGGACATATGTGGGTGGGGTTTTCACACTAGGAGGTTGCATGATGGATTGGGAAAAGTGGGCCACTTGAGTATCCTGTGAGTGGCGGGGCTAAGTGGAGATTTGCAGAGCACATCGCCCTTGTGGATTGATAGCCCCACATCACAGGTGGTCTATGATATAGAGATATTAAGTATCGCAGAGACCCTACCACTGGGAGGAACATCTGATTCTTGCAACCAATTTGGGACATATATTAAGATCAATGTTTATCTTACTATGAATGCTATTTTTTTAATTATGAATGCCATGCTTGTTTTTATTAAGGAATGTGTTTAATTCATGTCTTTGAGTATGGCTCTATGCACGGTTTTCATGGCATATGTGTGGTTGCATTCATGTAGATATGGCATGTTTAACTAGATGGTAAATTGGCAATTATTGGGTGACCACTATTGTAATGTAATTCTGTTATGTATGTGTATTTGAATCCCTCGGTGGATTGTTATAAATGTAATATAGTTTTCATAATGAAGTTAAGTGTGATAGATAAATAACAAAGTATCAAATTCAGTTAATAGAGTCGTTTTGGAGCTTATGTTTAGTTATCTTTATGTTTCAATGAATTAGTGTCAGTTATCAGACCTTCAGATTCAGTTATTAGAGCTGAATTTTCATTTGATAGTGTTGATGGAGTTTCTCATCATCCCAAAGGTGCTATCAAGTTGGTTGGGGACCAGGGAAAATTTTATGGGCAAAATTTATCCCAGTGGCTAATTTTTGAGGTTTTTTTTCCAAAAAAATATTCACCATTTTTATCCAATACGATTCGCCCAAATTCCATAGGATTAAAAAAAATTTACTCTAAAAATCGCCAAAATTATCCAAAAACTATATAAAACCCTTGGAAATTTGAATATTTTTAAAAAATATATCGCCAAACATTTAATGGTTTGAAATTTGATAATTAGTAAGATTCGCCAAGGATTCTATACTTGAAGAAAATTATGGATCCTTAAAAATTTCCCCGCTGGGGAGGTGACAGAGTGGTATCAAAGCTCAAGTTCCCAACACTAGGATAGTATGGGTCAAAGAATTCAAACTAGTTCCAAGGTGACACAGTCAAGTTCGCTAACAAAAGTTGCCAGTATGTCAAAGGACAATAAATTTGATGTTGGAGGAAACACATCGAGTGTAAAGACCTGCATGAGGACCACCTATGTAATTTTTGGAAACTAAGATCGGAGATGATGGGTTCCAATGGATGAAAGTTCGAAGATCGGAGATGATGGATCAGCTATGTAATTTTTGGAAACTAAGCGGAGATGATGGGTTCCAATGGATGAAAGTTCGAAGATCGGAGATGATGGATCAGAACATTCAAGGGAACAAGAAGTCCGATAGAGCAGGGAAAGGGTGATGGAGCCAAGCCGATGGATAAGAGTCTGATATGATCGGACATCAGCCATCGGACAAGGTCGATCGGGATGATTGAAAACTGACAATATGAAAAGTATGAAAACCCGAGTCCGATATGAAAAGTCCAGTGGGGAGTATCCATTAAAGGAGATCCAATAACGGTTGTCGAGAGGAACTCATAGTAACACTTCGGACGATAGTTCAGGAGTCCGATGAGAGGAGTTTGAAACCAAGTGTCAGACAATGGTTTATCATAATAGGCTTCATGTATCATATTCGATGAGATTGAGCCAATGGAAGCAACTAGATGGACATGAGTCTGATATCAAACGTAAGCCATCAACCGTCAGATTGGGTTGCTCGTAGTTTTGAAAGTGTAGACTAAAAGGTAAAGTTCGATCGGGAGATCTCGATGCGATAGGACATCAACTATTGGCCGAACGAGAAGATTGGAAGCCAGAAAAATGAAATCAATGTGATATGGGATTTTCGACATGATGGATTCCTCCCAACAAAAAGGGGGCAATGAGATTGGTTAGACAAAAACCATAGGGTAGATAAGAAAGTAGTGATATGGAATCAACCCGACGAAGCAAGCACGATATGGTCGGGACCGATGATATCAGTTGGGTAGAGGCCGTCGAGGCGCACAACATTTGGGAAGGTAAAATAGGTATGCCGGGGGAAAGTTGATGCAATGGAGTGACCCTGATGCAATGTAAAATAAACCTAATAGGGAAAGATTGATGCAATGAAGGAAGCTACATGAACAGTGTTGAATTTTAAAAATGATGAACTTTAATAAAGCTTGTAACTTTCATCCCCGAGGTTAGAATGAAACATGAATACAATCAATGGAAATATTATTAATAGGAGCTTATAAGAGTACAACTAGATTAGACAAGGTGATTAAATATTTTTCCAAAAATTGATCGAGAAGGGGCATCTCATTCTTATTTGACAAAAAAATTTAAATAGATTAATTTTCTAGAATTTTTAAAAATGTGATACCTTTATTTAAATTTTGGAACTTAAATGTGACTAAAAACCTTTAATGCTATGAACACATTGTAGATACAGTAATTGCAGCAAGTATAGTTACAGGCTAGAACCCTAGAGCATTCATGAGGATTATTGAGAAAGAAAGCTTCCTTATAGTCATGAGGAGGAAGCTAGGGACCGGAATATTAGGATGGGGAATGAAGAAATATAATCAAATGGTCACAGAGGAAATGTTGAACCTCTGGGATTCATGGAGACAATGAGAAGTTTGAGGATGTAGGTCCAGAGCTATAGGGAAGACAATGAAAGAATGTTGAGGGTCTAGGAGCAATAGAATACGCTGAACAATTAGTCTGTGCATAGGCTGAGTCTTCTACAGAAGCATATGCAGAGGGGATCAACCCCATTACGGGAAAATGGAGGCAAATAAGGCTCAGAGAGAAGGTTCCATGAAATATTTGGGCATTCCCGAAGTGCTACAAGAATTCATAGGAAATACTATTCCCACCTTTGGCAAGTAGAAGAGCATATACCCCTGAAGAAAAAATCAACAACCCAAACATGTTTCTAGTCAAACATCATAAGAGGAAACATGTGGAGGATGAGATGCAAGGGGAGCTGAGGAAGATCGAACCTCCCACATTTGATGGTGAAACCAAGAAAGGAGAAGAGGTTGATGCATAGTTGTTAGGCATGAGAAGGTACCTCTAATTACATTGATATTCATCCAATATGGAGGCTAGAATTTCTATCTATAATTTGTAGGGAAAAGATTCCATTTCGTGGGACCAATTGGTACATGTAAAGCATATTAATTAAAATCAGATATCATGGAGGTAGTTCAAGAAGTACTTCCAGAGAAAGTACTTATCTCAGCATTATTATGACAAA
Organism: Larix kaempferi; assembly: GCA_027924585.1. Taxonomy (NCBI): domain Eukaryota; kingdom Viridiplantae; phylum Streptophyta; class Pinopsida; order Pinales; family Pinaceae; genus Larix; species Larix kaempferi. The sequence goes on along the minus strand of BSBM01000125.1, from coordinate 14,711,516 downwards.
AAGATGGAGGAGTTCTTTGAAATCAAGCTGGGAATTATGAGCATGGAGGAATATGAGAAGAAGTTCCTAGAACTGTTGAGATATGTGGGGTTCATCAAGGAAGATAAGATAAAAATCTAGTATGATGAACCTAGGACTCTAGAGGAAGCTATCAAGAAGGCTAACAGGTTGAATGACCAGAGCAGGGGAAGTGCATATTTGCAAGGATCCTAGAGAGATAAGAAGAAGGTGCAATGGGATCATAGGAAGAAAGGATTTAAGACACCTTTCTCCAAGAACCAACAATCATCTCAACAAAGAAATCTTGCTTAGGATGGAACAAGGAGGATAGAGTTAGATGAGGAACAAAGCAACAAATTAAATGTTGGGGATGTGAAGGAGACCATTTGTTCCAGGAGTGTACTCACAGGAAAGATAGGATATATGTTGTACATAACATCCAGAAAGAAGACACAATGGATGATGTAGCCAGGAGCATTCGCAAGATTTGTCCATCCTTTGACAACATCCAGGCATCACACTAGTCCAGCATGATAGAGGTTGAAGTTAAAATTACAAATTGACCTATTTCTATTTTGATTGATTCAGGAGCAAGTCACATATATATTACTCCCAATTTAGATGAAATATTTCATCTAAAAAGTAAGCATGATAAAGCATGGATGGTCCAATTGGCTATTGGAATCAGGAGAAAATTAATGGGTTGGTTAAATGTTGTCTATTGGATATGAATGGACTGAATATTGTTGTTGATCTAAACATAATATCACTAGGTTCATATGACGTGCTAATTGGGATGGATTAGTTAGATGTACATCATGTGGTATTAGATATCCATAACAAGACATTTACTTGTCTTGATGAAGGGAAGAAAAGAATAATGAAGGGCATTCGAAGGCCAATTTCTATCAAGGAAATCTCAGCATTACAACTGAAAATATGCTTTAGGGAGGGTTTTCAACTATACGCAACTCATGTGGAGGAGCCAGTGAATGTGGCAATGAAGGAGACCCAAGATCATCTTTCCTAAGCAAAAAGGGTTCATTTGGGGAAGGAACATTCTAAATAATGTTATAGCAATCTTGAACGGTATGGAATGGGCCTAACCTTGGGCCTTAATTCCTTGCTTATCAAAATTGACTTCGAAAAAGCCTATGACTAGGTAGAATTTCCTTTCATCCTTTACATGTTCAAACTCCTTAGGTTTGGGCCTGGTGTCAGGAACTTTGTTGAAACCTTTTTGCAAATGTGTTGCCTTGTTTCTCCATTAATAGAAGAAACTGAGTGAGTGGGGTTTTTTCACTGAGAGTAGCGAGATGCTCTACAGCCTAGTATGGGGGAGTTGTTGTCACGTAATGTAGTATTACGTACCAAAAATATAAAGTAATTTAAAAAATTAGTGTCGGCTCATAAAATAAAATAAAATTAAAACCAAATAAAAAGTAATTAAAAAATCCATGTCGACTCATAAAATAAAAATTTTAAACAAATAAAAAGTTATTAAAAAAATCCTTGTTGGCTCATAAAATAATAAAATAAAAACTAGCATAGAGGGATCAAATTTCTTGAGGTGTAAATTTTTTATGGACATGTAAAAAATTCAAGATTAAAAAGAAATTACACCTCAAGAAATTGGATCCCTCTCTGTGCTTGGTAGATCCGGGTTTAAGATGGATCTATTATGGTTTAGTCTGTTAGACAAGGTTTCCCTCTAGCATCAACCTTATATGTCTTGGTTGTTAAAGCCCTGGCTATCTTCTTGGTTCTAAAGTCATCTTGGACCTATTTCATAGAATACTTTGCATGAACTTAGGGTTGGACCATTGGCTAACAACCATATTGCAAATTATTCCTTCCTTATGATTCTTGAAGACCAAATTTCTTGGGTTCATATGATGGAGTGTCTACACAATTTTTGTGTGGCTTTGGGATTGATACCAGTGGATCAAGATGCAATGTTACAGACAAAGCCATATCCCTAGCTGGTCGGACTCCCAAAATTGGGCCTTAGACCCAATTGGGTCAAATCTTTAATTTTTTGGACATCACTTTTACCTTCCAAGGCTCAGCCCAAGATCTTTAGGATGTTCTAGTGTAGAGGATAGAAAATACAACTGGAAAGTGGGTTACTAAGCCTTTAGTATTGGAAAATAAATTCCATATATGTACCAAAGTGTCGGTTTCCACTCGTGTATTATTCTTCATATTGGGTTCCATCTAAGGTGGCCTATTAAAATCTAATGAAGGTGCTTAGAAATTTTTATGGGCCAAAACTATTAAACGGTAAGGGGTTCCACATAATTAACTAGGAATTGTGTTGCACACCACAAGAATTTGGAAGTTTGGGTATCATGAAGGCATGCTTGCAGGCTCAAGCCCTATGTGCTAAATGGGTGATTTTGAGGTTATTATGGGACATAACCATGAAAGGCCCTTCTTTTGCATTGGAGTAAGAAAGGCATTCTATTTTGAAAACATTTCTAGCAAGGGAGCTTCTTCAAATCCTCTTTCCGACGACATCTCATGTCAAAGTCGCTAGTACTTTTGTTTTATAGAATACTCAAAAATCTTGGGAGGCTAATAAGCTTTGTCCTAAAAGGATCTCTCCTTTCAAACTCAACTCTCATTAAATAATCACTTTCTTTGGTAGTCATTGCTTGTCAAGTTTGAAGGAAATCCTCTGGAAAAGACTTCCTAGTCTCGACCCTAAGGCTCTTCAGAAAGGGCACCCATGCAGACTATGATATTTTTCACACTTAGATGAGGAACTTGCTCCTCTGGTTTAATCTCAAATACAAGCCTACACTCTAGCTTATGTAAATAAATTCATCTTGGAGCATACAAAGCCTCATCTCAAAGGAACTTATGTCTGAGCTTGACTTCCCCAAGCCTCGAGATTGGCAATGGGAAAAGGAAACATCCTTCTCAAGATACAAGATGACCATGGGTTGTAAGTGACTTTTCTCTAAGTCATTCCTTGAAGGTCAAGTGAACAAACTATGGTGCATGCAATATTAATAGAAACATAGTTATTTTGGAATTGCACAATTTAGAAACCAGTGTTAGAACCCAAGAAAGCAGTTTGTTTGGATGGTGTTTAATTATGGGGGGATCCTTATATGTAAAAGATGCTCATACCTAGGGGTGCATATCCCACATTATCCACAATGTGTGGACAACTCTAAACCCCCAAGCATATTTTATGGTTTTCCCTCTAGCCAACTCTCCCTAGGCATGGGTAGAGTCGTTATGTCAACAATGTCTTCTTACCTCTCTCAACTAAGCCATTGCCTTGCTAGGAAACCAACTTCCTTGGACCATTGAGTTCCACTCTCAGATGTTGATTAGAGTTGAAGTTTTTTTTAGTTCTAAATGAGACACAATGATGTTTCTTTTAATTTCAACATCTCAACACAATTTGTCATGGTATCATGACACTCTAACTGTAATATCTTGGTTTTGACCATTTTGTTTTTTTGGACCTAATGACGAGAGCCAAGTTATATGAATGACCCTGTGTGTAAATGACATAAATATACTAGAATGAATTCTTACTACAGAGCTCATGGGCAAGGCCCAACTAGTGAATGTCTAGGTGTGTACTTTTGATTAATATGCTTTCAATGTACCATAAGGTAGTCTTGCCATGGTATTGTCAAAGAATGTAAATATTATTTTGAAAGTTAATAAAAAACGTCCAAGACTAGTTATGGAAGTGCATTAGAGGCATTCAGTCCACTAGAGGGGAAGAGGAAAGGGGCTCCAATGGGTTGAGAAACAATTTTGGTTTTCCCATGTCTCCTAGCCTTCATTTTTTAATCATGTGCCTTATTAAAAAACCCCAACCACCAATCACTGAATGTAGGTAGTGGTTGGTGAAATCCTTAGTTATGAAAGCACAAGGGTCAAGTACAAATCATGATGATCGTAAGGGACTCCATCCCCATAGGGATTCAAACTACATGGACATTTGAACCTTCTCTTTTCGCGTGCCCTCTCTTTATGCAATTGCATTGATCATTTATATTAGCTCGTGCTATCCATTCGAGGGGAGAGAATTATATTCTACTCTATCTTGTCAATTCCATTCAAAGGGATACAAGGGATTGGTTGTTGCATTCCCATGCTATGGTCAAAGATTGTGATTCAAGTCTATAAGTGACTAGTTAGGGTTGTGGAAGAAAAAGCTATGAACCTATGGATAGAGATGGAAGGTTGTAGAGGAGCTGATAGGCTGGGTTGATAGGAATCCATTTCATTTCCTTGCGGATTGTTGCTCATTGGGTACTCAAGAGGTATGACTATAATTTATTGGGTTATAATGACGAAAGATAGCAAAGGACTCGTGCACACACTAAGAACACTAAAGAGGGGAGGGATTTCCTGAGAAATATTTGAACAGAGAAAGGAAAGGTCTTGTTGTATGCCTAAAGGATTGTTTGGCAAAGAAAAGGGTATATATTCTTGAGATTGTGTGGGGCAGTGAAGGGAATGCCATGGTTGTGCTGGTTGAATAGTTACTTGGGGTGTTTTTGTGGTGAATTATTTCCTTGAGCTTGAGTGCAATTGGTTGGATGAGAGACTTAAGTGTCCTACCCATGTTTGTTTCACCCTGGTCGCCTCATAGCCCAACTTGGTGTTGGAATCCATGAGAATTTCCTACAGTTAGGTGGAAAATTGCTCAACGACAGCTAGTTTCCTTGGACCAACTTGTTTAAAGATAAATGTTTCATCTCGATTATAAACTCTTGTTTATAATTTACGCTTGTAAGTCTTTGTTAAATGCATGGTTTAGCAAAGTTGTCGAAGAGTTTACTGGTTGGAGTTGATGTTATGCATTACCTTCTTACGTATTGATGATGTTTGCATTGACAGGTTGTATTCCCTTATAATTTGATTATCTCTAAGTATATTGCATTCGAGCTCGTGAAACTGTGTGGATGCATGGATAAGTTGCACGCCTTTGTAATTTGAATTGTTGCCATATGTTGGTGTTTGAATTGTGTTGTGCATGTAGGCATTATGCTACATCTTCAAAAGGGATGGCAAAATCCTTATCCAATTTGAGTTGTATGTGCATATTGTTGTGGCCATAGGCCAAACACCAATATGCAAAAGAGCTTTCAAATGGTATCTAAAGTCTGCAAGCATATTTCTATGTGCAAGCTTTATGTTCAACCTAAAGTGTTTATTTTGAATAGTCCGTTGGAATTTGATGATGCAAAGTATCCTTTAATTGGGCTTAAAGCCTCGCTTCCTAGGATTCAAAGTATAAGCTTGAGAAAGAAATCGATGGATGTGCCCAAGTGCATGGAGGGAATTAAAAGAGTGGATGACAAGTGCTTATGTATCTGCAAAGTCATGCAGGATGTGGAAAGCAAGACACACACACCTAATAATGGAAGTTGTGCGAGCTTTCACATCCACATAACTAGACGTCATGCGGGATGTGGAATGTAGAGAATGTAACAACAGTGAGTGGTGAAGTGCGTCTACATCCACATAGTCATGTGGGCTGCAAATATGCAAGAATGTGAAACATAGTGCATAGCGCATAGCGCATAGGCATGCAAAATTCATGAAGCGAAGCCAAGATGTGAGGGCAATGAGCATGGTATAAGGCCTTTTGCACTCACATAGAAAGATGATACATAATGTGGGACATCAAAGCAACAAATGATTCAACAAGTTTCTCCACATCCACGGGGGGAAGTTAGCAGCCATCCCAATGGAGTTTCCAAGTGACATTGCATGTGGTCTTCAACCCATATAGCCAAGATAAAGAAAGGAGACTTGACTTACGCTTTGACCATGAACAAAAAGTGATTATGTGATTAGTGTAAGTACTCTAGATGGAGCACCTCGAATAGCTTCTCAAATTCTTGGGCAAGGCCCCCTATATTATGAGCAAAGAATTACCCAACCCTTCTCAACCAATGTGTACAAGCTCACATAGAGGAGACAATTGTCCCCACCATTGGGCTGACAAACAGGTGCATAACCAACACAAGTGTGAAAGGAGTTGGCCACCAATCCCACCACTCAGTGACAAATAGTTCCTGACTCCAACTGTGGCTATTTCATAGTAATGGGTGGGAACCCTTGCAGCAAGTTGATGTTGATCATCCGAGTTCTAAATGTGGAGCTCCCTCGAACGAACATGACCAACCTCCCACAAATACGAGCATGGTCACTTCTTAGTATTATTTGCTCAGGCCTTCAATCATCTTTATTAGTCTAGCTCTTTGGTTTTAAAGACCATGTAAGGCATCTTTACTCTAAGGTGTTTTGGTTTAAACCAACCTTCATTTTTTTTCAAGAATGTGGATGTTTTGGCCTATGCCAACACACATATTTTATTTTTTGCATCCCACGTACAAGTTGCTTCTACCACTAGCCCTTTTTTATTGAAACCTTGTATACATTGTTAATATTAATAGTCAAAACATCAAGAAGCAAGATATTCTTGGGGATTAGGAATAACAATGAATAATCAAGTGGAATTATATGATTTGCTCTATGGCACATTTATTCTCCAGACCCTCCATGTTAAGCAAGTCATGATTATTAGTGACAGCTCCTTCCTCGTGAAAACAAGTGATGAAAAAGAAGGATAAGGAAGGATCATTGTTATTCAAAACTTTTCAAAGATTCTTTGTGAATCTTGACACTTTCGAAGATGTAGAGATTTTCCATGTTTGAAGATCCAACAATGGCTTGACTATTCTAGTGGTGAGTGTCGTGGTTTATTTGGAGAAGGGGATCCTGGTTAAAAATGGGAAACCCTCTGAGAGGCATTGGCTTCCCTATCCTATTTATGATGATTCTTTGAAACAAGGTTTCAAGTAGTCTTCATACCTTCAAATAGGGCATAGGAGGAATGGCAAACACTTGGCATAGTTGGAATCATGTAAGCCATGCAAGTCAAATCAATCTTCACATAGTGCGTAAGGGAAAGTTTTAATACTCCCTGATGCCTTATCTTCATGACTATGCCAATAGCTTCAAGTATGTTGTTTCTTACGAAGCATTTATTCAATCCTACTTGCAAAGTTGGGGGATATCACTATATCTTGGCTAGATGTTTGGGATTCTAGCTCTCAATGGTGGTTTGGTTCAAGCTCCAAGAGGGGCTCCTAGTCAACACAACTTCTCTCTAGTTGTGTATTCACTAGGCAAAGATGAGTTTGCTCTTGAACGAGGTAAGACCCTCCATGCTAGGTAGTATGCTCCATTGAATTTCAATTTTTTTCTATCTTGGGAATCTACATCCTATGTGAACATGGTCTCTCTTGATTTCTTGGAAATATATGGTTAGGTCTTGCTCCTATTATCTTTGAAGTCACTCGAACCTCTGTTGCAAATTTTTTTGGGTAGCCCATGGGTTTTCTATGTTTTAGTTCTTGTTGAGGATTATGGGTGGAATACAATTGCTCCACCTCAATTTCTTAGTATGGCTTCAAGAGGGACTAGAGGAGATGGGAATACAAAGGTTAAAAAGATTGTCATAAGAATGGCAAGGCAATTAGAGGGAATGAGACAAGCCATAGGGTATTGTAGCATACATATGGAAACGCAAGAGGTTTGAATGAATAGGAGGCAATGGAAGCTAAGTTGAATGAATAGGGTTTGGAATGTGATAAGGCTAATAATGATTCTAAAATGCACTTTAATATAATTCTAGAGTTTGTGCGGAGTTCACAATCTATGGTCATCCATCCCAATGTCTCCATTGACTTGGTGAAGAATAGGGCATTTAAGGAAGAAACAATTCAACAAACTGCTATGGCATTTACAAATCAGTGGCAAGTGCATGGAGAGCGTGGCTTGGATCAAGATGATGTGTCTATGAAGGAAGATTTTTGGGCACAATTTTGGTCCAAAAAAGTCTTTGTTTATGGTTTTACTTATATTTTCTTGCTTGGTCAGTATGTAAGATAGTATAGCTTTTCGTTTTGGAGGTAAGTAGTAGGTTTTGATTTGATTTTGTACTTTTATGAAAAATTGTGTGATGGGTTAGCTCCATAAAAAAAAATTGAGAATTTTGGACTTCTATAGCTTGTAACTGTTTGGTTTATCCACAACCCTTAAGCCCTTTTAATATAAATCCATACTTGTTTCTGACCAAAAAACATTAATATAAATCCATATATGTTTCTATATATATATATAAGAACAAGGGGAAAGGAAACATCTATAAGCCAATTGTCATTAAAACATTAAAATTGAATAGAAATACATTATGCCAACTATAAGAATCTGGTTGAGATTTGACCAACGGTGGCACATAATTCAATTCAAATTTCTATTGTTAAACACAGTCCCTTATCAATGATTATAATCACCTAAGGTGCTTATCCACACATTTTATTTCCAATTTATACCCTGGATTGGTAAAAAGAAGTGCTCAAGATGTCCAAGCTGGAAGAGAATCCTGACAAAACAAACCATTCCTTGGATAATTCCGTTGGATTGACCTTGTTGTAAAAAATAAACTAAACTGCTTCAAATTCTTTCAACCTTGCCTGATCTTTGTTAATGGGCGAAGTTAATTAATGCAAAATATAATGCCCAGTACAAGCATCCGACATCATCCATGGTTTAAACTTTATTCACATGTAAAAAATGCAACCATCATAATTGTTGACGACATTGCCATGTGTTGCACACATTCTTCGTGCTTATTATGACGCAACTATTAGTCCATAAACGAAACCATACTCTTTGACGTTAACTTTTCACGGCCATCTAATACACGATGTCTTGGTTGTCAAACCAAGCATTGGCTGTCAACACTAAGACAAATAGTATAGCCCGTAGCCCCTTTATAGACTAGCATAGGTTCTTGAAATTATTTTAGAATAGTGGTTGTACAGAGTAACAAGCAAATTGGTGACAAAAGAGTGGTGGCTATATAGCTTATGGTTGAATGGAATATTTGTATGTTGTGTGGAATTAACCCAAGGATTGGCCAAATTAATGGTTTTAGTATGCCAAATTAATGGCTTTGGTACCAAATGGAATAAACAATCCATGCTTATCAGGAGATTGATGAAATAATTCTGCAAATATATAATAGAATATTGAATAATGAATGATTGATAGAAATGATGATTACAATGAATCTTGAGGTATGTAACCCTTAATGATTCATTAAGGGTTAATACATGGCTTTGGTACCAAATGGAATAAATAATCCATGTTTGTTAGGATATTGATGAAATAATTCTGCAAATAAATATTGAATAATGAATGATTGATAGAAATGATGATTACAATGAACCTCTTAAAGTATGTAACCCTTAATGATTCATTAAGGGTTAGTGGTATTATTATGTTGTTACAAACATATGATCAAATATGCATCCACAACAATATTTACTAAAATGTGAAAAGAAAATGATATTCCCTTTCACTTTTTGGGTGCATGAAATACTTATGGCTATATCTATAAACGATATACTACATCATGAGGATGACAAAAAGAAGCTTCTAGGAAGTCAGAAAGCAAGTATTCTTAATTGGAGATACTTGATAAAGAAAAATCAAATTAAAATGTCAACTATCTATAATAAGCACCATTAAAGTCGACTGCCAGTAATAAATGAACTAGAAACAAACAGATTTCTTTAAGCACTTAATAGACGTCACAAGAAAAGAGATTTTGAAGACAAACCAAAATCAATAAACAAAACTTCCCTTCCAGGGATTTAATAGAAGATGACCAAAGATTGTACACGCATATACAAAAGTAGTGACTCACAAAAAGGCTCTCAGCTATATAAAGAACTATGAGATATATTTCAACTGCTGTGATGAAAATCTCCTATGATGAAGTTTGTGGATGATCATTGGCTTCAGTTAACAATTTTTCCCGTAGAACCCCTGTAATACGACCTTCAATCCAACTTAGTCTTTTCTCAATATTTAACACACAACTATGTAGAGCATATACATTTACTTTAATGACTCTTGCACAAGCACGAAGCAAAATGTAGTAATCTGCATGGACAAGAGTCTCATACTTTCGACCTATAATTTTCTTCCGATAAACGAGATAAGTGTCAGGAGGATGACACCTTGTAGGACGAATATAATGAAATCCATTTTGTTCCATATCAGAAATAATACTTTCCAAACTTCTGTTTCCATTCTTTTTGAATCCAGATGATTCCCTCAATGGTATGTTTTGAAATGCTAATTCGATCTCTTGCTTTACTCCTGGCCTTGAGGAACACTCTCCTGCACTAGGAATTTCATTGCAATCTGGTTGGCACGAGTCTACATTGTTCTCATCCATACTGTGTGGTATACTGTTGTATATGGTACTGTTAATTGATGGATCAAGGAAATTATCTCCCTTGGCTTCATGGATAGGGTCAAGATCCTGCAAAACAATGATCTTACAGATTTAAGCTGTCTGTTATTCATCTCTTAAGTGCATGTTATCCCCAGAACATATTCTACCAGATTACCATCAAGTGTATGAAGAGTCACCATTTATTGCCATAAATGAACAAGTATTATCGATTCAAGTTTCTGCATGAAAGCAACTAACCAATAACTTGGAGATTGGAATAAACTGTCCCTGCTTATTACGAGATTGACAGAGTAATCCTGCAAATATATAGTAGAACACCTAATAATGAATGATGGATAGAAAAATGATAATAAAACAAGCCTCGTGAGGGTATATAATTATAGTCACAAGATCAAGGGGTGTATGACCCTTGATGATCCATTAAGCTAATATTTATCATTTATTCTCAATAGTATTTTATGTTATTATATTATTATTATTTATTAGTAGTAGTAGTATGTTTGTTACATTGTCACATTATTAAAGGATGCTTTTTCCTCGGAGCATAATAAATATGATTCTCAATGTTTTCTTAGTGGCATCATCTTTGTCTTTCTTTGGTTGCAGTGGTTTGACTTGCTCCCTGGTTCGAGTGCTGGCGAGATTATTTTGTAGTGTGCATCATATTCTAAAGTCTTCTGATCTGTTTGTTCAACGTGAAACATTGATGCTCCTTTGTAACATATTTTCTTCAAATCTTGAGGTTATGTCTTGAATTGATTTTCTATTTTTTCTTGCTTTGTTGTTGTATGTTCATTTGTGTTCCTTGCCCTTTTTTTATTAGTTGAAAATCACTTTTCTTATGAGTGGAGCTTTCAGCCCCATATAAATTATGACGCTATACTTGCCAATGAAATTCCATGAATTGTTCTTCGAGGTTGGTGGTATAACTGCCCAACTAAACCAACCATTCAGTGCCTTCTACCATATTCATCTCATGAGTGATAGAGCATAGAATGCATCTTCCTACTCCCTTGACCTCTCATCCATCAGCAATTGTAACTATGAGGTCCTTGTTGGGGTACACAAAAAGGTTTAGTTGCTTAGCGAAATTGATGTCTATACAGTTATAAGTATTGTAGAAATCTATAAATATCATTACATTCCTATTTTTTATGATTCATTTGAGCTTCAAGGACATAGGTTATAATTTCTCTGTCATGGTTGTGAGTGGAACTTTAGGTTGTCTTTTCTCTTTTCTTGGGTCCTGGATCTTATCCTCTTTCCTTACATGAGGTGGAATATATTTTATAGTTGGTTGTTGTGTTTGTTCTTTTCAAGAAACAGTTGTTTTTGGGACAATATTTCTTCATCCTTATTCTGTTGGCTACATGAGATGGATGCTAATGATACTTTTGGCATTGTCAAATTTTGTATTTAACTCGATAGTGATTTCATTTCCTAGGTACAACATTTCTAATTCCTTTCTACTTCACTACTTTCAAATAGTGTAGTAATTTGTCTTCACATCGACGTCCTGGAATCCATTTCTTACCACATCTACAACAATTATTTTCCTTCTTTTTGTCCCTTTCTGAGTGGTGATATTTAGTATTGTTGTAATGGCTTGGTGCATTGTAACTAGTTGTCTTCTCTGGTGATTCACAAGCTACCTCTTGTTGACTAATGAGCTTCCTTTTGATCATATCTTCCATGTTTCTAGTTTCAACCAAATTATTAGGTCTGGATAGCCTTAGCTCACTACATACAATAGGTTTTAATCCTACTATATACATTTTTAGCAATTGATCCTCTATAAGATCAAGAAATCTAGTTGCTAGGACTTCCCGTTCATGGGTGAATTCGTTAATTGACCTCATTTGACATCAATGGGTAAACTTGGTAAAGGTGTCGTCTTATTCATCATCAGGAAATCTCTTAAGAAAATCTTATGTGAACATTTGTTAGTTAACTAAGAAACCACTAGTTTTCTTTGACCACCATGTGAACCAACCACAAGCATCACCTTCTAATTGTAAGGATGCTATCGATTTTTTTCTAATTCATTACTAGATAGGTTCATAGCAAAAATTCCCTAGATTTTATTAACCCGCATGATAGCCTTACTATCATCTTGTCCATCGTAGTTAGGTATATCAATTTTGATTTATTTAGATAACCTATGTTATCTTGATATCTCTGGTAACTTGTGTTTGAAGAGTTTGGGGTTGGGACTAATGAACTAAGGGTTGTATTGATAATGCATCTGCCCTTTTAGTTGGTCAATCGTTTCTCTATGATTATTAATTACCTTTGATGCTTTGAAAGTATTGACATTTTTAATTCTTAGTAGATCTAGGCATTGTTGTTAAAGATCTTCTATTAGCTTATCAATTTGCATCCCGATAATTTGTGTATTTTCTATTAATTTGTTAATTTTTCCCCTAATTCTTTGCATCCTTTCTCAACATTACCAAGACGTTGCCTTGCGTTGTTTACTTCATCTCTACAACGAGTAACATATGCTTGCACTCCCCATTATTACCCATTTTGGTGTTTTTTTCCTTGCAAATCCATGTTTAACTTAACTTTATATGATGTGTATATAAAGTTAAATTTATATTAATGAATAATGTAAGCCAATTTTGATATATGAAATTCCAAAGTAAAAAAAAGGGGTGATTTGAGAGGGCGCAACTTTTGGATAAATGTACGAAAGGTCACCTAGGGATTGTTGAGATATTGTAACTTCAAAGAATATTATATTTGTACTTTATTATTCTGGAGATGTTTCATTCCTCCTTGAAGATCTTATTGTATATCCGGAGATGTTTATTCCTCCGTCAGATTGTGGTAACTTGGGTTATTAGACTTCCCTAGTGGGGGTCGGCCCTGTATGTGTTATGTGGATCAAAGGGTTATTAGACCACCCTAGAGGGGTCGGCCCAGTCAGTTGTAGTGGGGTATTTAACCCAATGGTTAAATACGAGCCTACATGATTTGTGTAAAAGACAAGTCGGAGTAGTGTATAAATAGAAGAGGTGTATTCCTCATTTTTCACACACTCACTCACTTGAGAGTGGCGCACTTATGAGAGAGAGGTCTGCTATGGAGAAGGAGGAGCTTATGCTCAGGGTTACATCTTTTGTATTTGCTGGTCATCTATATTGAGGAAGCTTTGCTGGGTTTTCTACCCCACGAGGGTTTTCCAGGATAAATCTGTGTCTCTTGTGTTTATGCTATGCTTGTTGTTTCTTCAGTGATCCTGTATATGCTATTATTGTGAAATGGAATGTAATGCTGCTATTTTCTGTCTTAGCATATTAAATCTTAACATGGTATCAGAGCTAACCTGAAGGAAGGCAATGTATGGCACTTACGACACTTGCTTCACTTGCGACAATTTGAAGGTTTGGGTTTTACATAGCAAAAACCAGTCATCATGGAACTTTCGCTATAAATCCATTTATGCGAAGGTTCAGGATCTGAAAAGTTTACAGGTCGTAGATAACATCCCCAGGTACCTTGTGTCCAAAGGGCACCCTCAGATTCGTTGTACTTTGTGAGTTATGATCAGTACAAGTTAGGGTTTCTGCCTCTTCCAGATCTCAGTCAAAATCAGGTGACCTAGGCAAAAAGGTCATAACTTGGGCTAGGAAGCTCCAAATGAAATTTCGTAAAAAGTGACAGGTAGTACACAGGCTGTACTATCTCAGGAAACTTTTTCAGAGGCCGAAGCTGAACCAGTGACACGTGGCACGTCGTACAAGTTTGCTCTCCTGTTTTATCCCATAAACAGGTCACGTTGCGACACTTGGCATAACTCTCTCTCAGAAAATCCAATTGAGGTCAGACCTATCGGGATGGAAAGATGACAGGTGAGGCTACCACAGAAAAAGTCTTCAGACCCTGTGGAGCGAAAAGTTCGGAGTTACAGCAGAAACAATCAGGTACATATTTCTGTCAAAACAGAATTATTTTTGGAGCACCTTCATTCATGGCTTCCGGAATTTAGGGTTTCGGAGAAAGTTAGAATTTTTGGAATCGGAATCCACGGCTGAATTCTACTCAGGAAAATCGAAATTTAGAGTCCAAGATCGAATTTTTTGGTTGGGTAGAAGACCGGGCTTGATCAAACCCCAGTTCGGGATTTTGATCGGAAAGATGGAAAATTAGGGCTTCAGCAAAAGTTGGAATTTTTGAAGTCTGTGACCACGGCTGGAAGCTCCTCAGAAAAATAAGAGTTTAGAGCCTTGGATCGAACCTTTTTATTGGGAAGAAGGGTGGGCTTCATCAAACCCTAGTTCGGGATCCTGTATAGAAGATCCAGAAGTTTCGAAGGCAATTTTGAGGGGTCAAATTTTGGAGATTTCAAAATTGAAGTATGATAGTTTGATCAGCTCAACAAGACACATCCTTCCATCCATTCAGAAGTGTGAAAGTCAAAGATTGAATTTTTAGGGTTTCTCTTGCAAACCCTAATCAAGCTCCAGATCAAGTTTCAGGGGGAGTTGAGGCTAAGGCCTTACATAAGAAGACTACAAGAAGTCTCGACAGGTATGACTTAAGGAGGTTCAGGTATGTCTAGAAATCTGATTCCTGATCAAGTTCATAATGTGTTTGTCTTCATATTATTTATTAGTACAATCTTGATTAATGTTAGAATTGTCTTATCACCCTAGTAACAGTATGAATGCATGTGACTGATCGAAGACATTCATTGATTAGGGCTATATGATTGTACTAATGCATTATGGTGTTGTATGAGGTTGATGTTGTCTGCTAACAAGATACAAGTACATCACAAAAGACAAATCAAGTTCCTTAAACATGACAACATGAAGACAAAGACTCATCCATAATCTTTGTTCTACTTACAAGGTATGTATTACTTTGTTATATTATGCTTAACCTATGAGATATGCAGGTTCTAGCACAGGATCTCTAAATCATTGAAGAGAACAAAGAAGATATTATTTACGTATGTTAGACATAACTAAGCAGGTATACTAATCCAGGTATGTTTTCCTATGTCAAGTTAGAATCTTACCTTATGTTAGGATCCCTTATATAAGTATACTTGGTATGATTGGTTATGCTTATTCATAAAGTCAGTAATCAAGGGTTTATGCATATTATGTCTCTTATCTTGATGATTTAATTAACCAGAAAAGTACTATGATCAAACAAGAATATGCATGAGTAAAAGAAGACTTCCTTGAAACCTTGAATACTAATGATCATGACTATACATATTCAAGATTATTTAGAATTAGAATGTTTTGATAATATTGAGAATATACTAATGAATGTATGTTTGTGTATGAGATCATGATGATGACACTAGTGCACACTTGAGCATGCACAGTGGTACAGAATGAATAGAAGTTCAAAAGACATATAGAAGATCAAGCGGGAGGCAACCACACAAACATACAAGATAAGTATTTGAGTTGTTATTTGAAATAGTAAATGATATTGCTTGTATGCATATTTGTATTCCTAGAATATATCATGCTGAGTGTAAACATTCATAGAGCATTGAACAATATACTACTAATATGCATATGATTGGTAAGTTGGACAAACATTCCATTGTTGCTTGTCTAGAATGAAACCTCTTTGCTAACATGCTGAGAGTTGTGCACACTCTCGATAGTATGTTCTGGTAGAGATGGAAGGCATCTAGATAGCCACTGTCTGCATACAGGATATGGAAAAGTATTGTGCCAAAGTATTGGTCAAGATAGTTGCATAACTATGTAAATGATATATGTATGCATAATAGGTTATCATGTCAACATGATTTCATGATTATAAAGTATTACTAATCATGTACTAATTTTGTTTTGTAGGAAAGATCATGAAGAATGATGAACATCGAACAAGTGATGGATGTTCAACAAGAAGATTTACAAATCAAACAAAATATAGAAGGCTCATGGCTAGAAGATTCTCTTAGAAAGAGGAAGAGAATCATGACAAGATGTTTGCTCCAAGTGGATAGATAAGACCATTCTCTTAATGGTGTAATTAAAGAAGAAGTGTGATTCAGGTTCTGTATGGGTACCCAGGATTGGTAGTCAATTGATGAGCTTAATGATCATCATGGGTGATGTGGATCTCAACCTTTGCTACAAGATTGAATATGGCTTCTATACACATATGACATGGATGCAAGAAGGAACTCACCACAGAGTTCGAATGATTTTGAGGCTCATATCAGTAGACCCATCTGACGAGAGATGGCACAGATAGATATGCAGAAGATCACTCAATGCAGAGTGTGAATGATGGACAATTGACAGCTCCTTGACAAAGCTTGGGCTTTACCAGAAGTAAAGTTGATCCTAACCTTTACCTTAAGGTTGTGGATGATGAACCTATCATACCATTATTGTATGACGATGATCTCTTTCTGACAAGGAATGAGAAACAGATCATGAAAAGAAAGAAGATGGCTGTAGAAATGAAAATGAAAGATCTTAGATTGATGCATTACTTCCTAGGTCTGGAAGCATGGCAAGCCTCAGAAGGAATCTTTCTCAACTAGGGAAAATATGCTAATAAATATTAAAAGGACTTGATGTGTTGGAATGGCCACTCTCATGGATTCCAACTCGAAGTTGTTAGCGGATGACTCATCAGAGTTAGTAGATATAACTCTGTACAGACAAATTATTGAGTCATTGATGTATCTAACGAATACTAGGTCATATATATGCTTTGCTGTGAACACCTTGAGTCAGTATCTAGTGGAAACTAGATACTGACTCGAAGCTGTTAGCGGATGACTCATCAGAGTTAGTAGATATAACTCTGTACAGACAAATTATTGAGTCATTGATGTATCTAACGAATACTAGGTCATATATATGCTTTGCTGTGAACACCTTGAGTCAGTATCTAGTGGAAACTAGATGTGTTCACCTGATAGTTGCAAAGCATGTGATGAGGTACCTAAAGGATACGATAGACTTTGATCTATGTTATCTTAGAGATCATGACTTCATATGGCTACACAGATGTTGATTGGGCAGAAATTGTATCAGACAGGAAGAGCACATCGAGAGGATGTTATTGTCTAGGATCAGCCATGATCTCATGGTTTAGCAGGAAGCAATCTAGTGTGGCTCTCAGCACAAGCGAAATATATGGCTGCTTGCTCTGCTAGTTGCGAAGCGGTATGGCTTCAAAATTGTTTGACATATGGACCCAGCTGTGATCCTATGTGACAAACAGAGTTGTACCAAAATGGCAGAGAATCCAGTATTCCATGATAAGTCAAAGCACATAGAGATCTGACATTTCTATATACAAGATATGGTGCAGAAAAGAATTAAAGTTCGAATTTGTAACAAGTTACCAATGTACTAACCAAACCTCTACCTCAAGTAAAGTTTTCTGAGACAAACTTAAAATAGTTCAGAAGGACCCTCCCCGAAAGGGGGAGCGATGTGATCACTTATGATGAGATTGCCCGCATCGATAGTGAGGTTGATGATGTGGATACCTATATTGGTGATGCCGACAGAGAGGTTGGTGGATGGTTCTTAGACAGGGTCTAAGGTGACAAGGGGATTGCATCATCCTTGAACACATGTTCTAAAAGGAACCGTAGACATATGTCTTCGAGAATGAAGTCCTTGGTGGACATGAGGGGATTGCATCATCCTTGAACACATGTTCTAAAAGGAACCGTAGACGTATGTCTTCGAGAATGAAGTCTTTGGTGGACATGAGGGGATTGGATCATGCCTGGACTTCAGTCCTAAAGAGAGCTGTAGACGTATGTCTTCGACAATGAAGTCCTTGGTGGACATGAGGGGATTGGATCATCCCTGGACTTCAGTCCTAAAGAGAGCCGTAGACATATGTCTCCGAGAATGAAGTCCTTAGTGGACAAGTGAGGATTAAGTCATCCTTGGACATAGTCCTAAATGTACGGTGAGGATTAAGTCATCCTTGGATGTGGTCCTAAATGCACGGTGAGGATTAAGTCATCCTTGGACATAGTCCTAAATGCACGGTGAGGATTAAGTCATCCTTGGAAATGGTCCTAAATGCACGGTGAGGATTAAGTCATCCTTGGACATGGTCCTAAATGCACGGTTGAGGATTAAGTCATCCTTGGACATGGTCCTAAATGTACGGTTGAGGATTTAGTCCTAAATGTACGGTGGGGATTGGATCATCCCCGGACTTTGGTCCTTTGAATTGAGCCGTAGACAAGATGTCTCCGAAAATAAAATCCTGAATGAACAAGTAAGGGGATTGGATCGTCCTCGGACTTTGGTCCCTTGAATTGAGTCGTAGGCATGAGGTCTCCGAAAATTGAATTATAGGATTGTATCGTCCCTGGACCTCGGTTCAAAAAGGTACATGGTAGGACTGGATCGTCCTTGGACCTCGATTCAAAAGGTACATGACAGGATTGCATCATCCATGGACCTATGTCCTAAAGAGAGCAGGATTGATCATCCTGTAATATGATCGTATGATGACGATGCTGATGATCGTGTGATGACGATGTTGATGATCGTGAGATGATCTAGATGTTGTAGATCGAGATGATCCAGATGTTATAGATCGAGATGATCCAGATGCTGTAGATCGAGATGATCCAGATGCTGTAGATCGAGATGATCCCGATGATGATGATCGTATGATGACGATGCTGATGATCGTGAGGATCCAGATGTTGATGTTGTTGTAGCTGTTCGAGTGCTACAGAAGATAAAGACTCGGTACTGAAGATGTTGATGTTCCAGTATTGAAGATGTTCCAGTAACTGCTTGAGTTACTGATGATGTTGAGAAAGCTTCCAATGATTTATAGATGTATCATGTATGATGTTGATGACTCCTTGCTCGTGCAGATGCTGTTATAATATCCTTCTCGTTAAGGGGGAGTGTTGAGATATTGTAACTTCAAAGAATATTATATTTGTACTTTATTATTCTGGAGATGTTTCATTCCTCCTTGAAGATCTTATTGTATATCCGGAGATGTTTATTCCTCCGTCAGATTGTGGTAACTTGGGTTATTAGACTTCCCTAGTGGGGGTCGGCCCTGTATGTGTTATGTGGGTGAAAGGGTTATTAGACCACCCTAGAGGGGTCGGCCCAGTCAGTTGTAGTGGGGTATTTAACCCAATGGTTAAATACGAGCCTACATGATTTGTGTAAAAGACAAGTCGGAGTAGTGTATAAATAGAGGAGGTGTATTCCTCATTTTTCACACACTCACTCACTTGAGAGTGGCGCACTTATGAGAGAGAGGTCTGCTATGGAGAAGGAGGAGCTTATGCTCAGGGTTACATCTTTTGTATTTGTTGGTCATCTATATTGAGGAAGCTTTGCTGGGTTTTCTACCCCATGAGGGTTTCCCAGGATAAATTTGTGTCTCTTGTATTTATGCTATGCTTGTTGTTTCTTCAGTGATCCTGTATATGCTATTATTGTGAAATGGAATGTAATGCTGCTATTTTCTGTCTTAGCATATTAAATCTTAACAGGGATAAAGGCCTATGTAATTGCAGAAAAAAATATAACAATAGCATACTGATACGATAGATGCTACAATGGCTAGATACAATGGTTGTGTATTGTTTGTTGGTACAACAGATCGTACGGGATAGCAATTGTATGAAATTGAAAGGACAACAGCATCAACATATTTTGTACACTCGAACATGCACTGTTTTCTTCAGTGGAGACTCGGTACAACATCTAGACACTACGCCCGCTGTCACTTCAATGTGCGTGCCTCTTGCTTAGGGTTGGTTCATGCCAACTCCAAGGGAGTATCCCAAACTGCACCCGCAAGGTGTTAGTTAATTGGACAAATAAGAAAGAGCTGCAGGTAAGTAAATCGTTGCATCAAACCTTAGAACTAGGAGGGAAGAATCGAAAAAGACCAGTGCCTTGCAAGGGCTAATGGGATCAAAGGTGGGGTAGAACGATTGTCCAAAAAAGGATAGAGAATAGGAGCAAGGATTCCAAGATGGGAGAATCTCGTCACGAGACAGGGTGCAACTTGAATAATTGGTTTAGGCTGATGACAACTCTGTCTTGGTCATGATGAGGGAGCTAACGAGTAGTTTTCCCACTCTGTAGGTCCTGAGGAGCTAGGATAGCTCGCTAAAACCTGCAACAATTAGTACAGATCAGAGAAAAGTAATCTTCCAATCTGCCAACTAGTCCTAACAACCAGCATGAGAAAGAAGTCAAGCATACACTATCCAAAGATTAAGCACAAAAGAAAATAGGAAAACATATGTGGATCAACGAACTAGCTTTATTCAACTGTCAATCTGGAATTGCAAAAGGCAATCTCTGGGATTCCACCCTTTACAATGAGCCCTGAACATCACTTTATAGGCTCCCATTGCCCTAAGTCAATGCGCCCTAGGTTTAAATGCATGTGTTTAATGATAACTATGGTGTGTAACCGCAATCTAATGGGCAGTTTGACTGAAGCTTTAATCTCAACTTTGAGGTCCTAACCATTCTTCATAAACTGGGTGCACCTCTCTTGTATGAATTCATCCATGATTTTTAAGAAATAACAATACACCTTCACCTTCTCTCCGAAAGAAGTCTGTAACTATCACTTGGTTGGGGTTTAACTGATGGTTAATTTCTGTCATGCAGGTGTGCCTTTACCCTGTCTACCAATTGCCATGCCTTAATCAGTGTGATAACTCATTTGCACACCTAAATCAGGGCATATCTCCAAAGATTTGACACAACTCACTGTTTTGATTTCAAACTGATGTCTATAGATGGCGAACAATCTTCATTTTAACTGTCATTGCTTTGAACAATAACCCATCTGCTGTTCTAAACCTAGCACAGGAGCTTTCTTGGCTGCACCTCCTTTTGCATGAATGATAAATTATGAAAACCACCAAATGATGCATGTGTTCTTTTCCCACGTAACTGCTGTTGGCCTTAGGTTTGCACGAATCTAGACATAACACCAAAGTCAAAGTTTAGATAACTGTTTGTACTAAGAATGACTTCTACTTTGTGCAATAAACCGTGAGCTTTAATATTAGTTTACAGAAAACAACCCAGTGCATGCCAAATCCATTAGTTTGACTGCTGTTAAAAATCATGTGAGCTCTAAGTGGAGAAGGCGCTTTTGTACTTTGTAACGGCCATGAGGATTTGTGTGCCCACTCCTGAACTGCCACTAGGACTCGTGTTCTCACTCCTGAACTGCCACTTGCACAGAGCATTTGTATTTTTGGAAAACATCCAAAAAGTAGAACCTAAGATCCACATGCATGCACTTCTATCCAATTGGCATTTAAATCTACAAGTTTAAAACCTTTGGTTTGTAGAGCTGATAGATCTAGCGATTATTCGGGCTTAATAACTGAAACCCAAGTCTAAAATAACTAGAAAACCTTAGAGACCAAGTTTGATGAAAATCCGGCTCCATTTACCCTCAAATCCAAGCACTAGCCATCTCTAGGGGAGGACGCACTCCTTGGTTTTTCAGTATTTTTCCAGATCTGTCAACTGGGTGCTGCTAGTCGGGCTTCAAACCTCCAGATCTATCTCCTAGCCACCATCCTAATACCTATCCTAGCCTAAATCTTGTCAAGTGGGCCCACCTCACTCTTATTTGCCTAAACCCTAGGTGGATCTCATTTGGGTCTTTTAGATCAGCACTAGATCTATCTAGATCTACTTGCTTAAACTCAATAGTGGTACATTTCTCTGTGGTTGAGTAATCATTTATTGCCTAAGCCTCCTCAACCAAGCCCTAACTCCTAAAACCTAAGTTGCTAGGGTACCCGTACCAGGGGGTAGGGTACACGTACCCATACCGGGTACTTGGGTACCCGTAAGGTACGTCTCCTGCAGTACCCTGTCGTACCCCATACTAGCTCCACGTACCCAAGACGCCATTGTAAAAAAAGGGGTACTTATAGGCAAAATGGTATGACGTACCCTGTGTTTGGGTACTCCGTACCCCATGTTTGGGTACTCCGGGGTACAACCGACTCAATAAAATGCAATCCACTGGGAAAATGTAATGACCCCAACCAAATCTGAACTAATTTTTTGCTAACTGTGTATTTTTCAAGACTTTTGTCAAACACTTTGCAACATTGTTCAAATTCCACTGAATATTGTCCATATCTGGTAGACTGATTTTGCATTGATTTACAATGAATGTTTTTATGGTTTTATGTTCAGCACTCATGGAACATAATTTAACTACCAAATGTGCACATAAAAATTATACATATGTATTTAATAGTGAGAAATACACTCACAACAATCAAGGAATATATTTGCAATTTTTAATTGCATGTAACAGCAGTACAAATAGGTGTTTAAAATAAGATTTCAAGTGTACTTTCAGGTCTGAATTCGAGTGTTTGTTACAGCTGCTTGGTACAATGATTTATCAAATTTTATGTAACTTCCAGTGTTCCAATTGATATCTACTGAGTCTATGATTTATCAAATTTTATGTTTTAAATTTTCAATGTGAATGTTCATTGTTCAATGAATCATTGAATTTAGAATTATGAATCATGATTCATAATTTATGAAGAAATCTGAAATATGATGTGACTGTGACATATATATATATACACACAGTACCTTCGATGTACCTGTTATCACACAAACTCTAGCTGTTGGTGGTAGGTATCCCAATAGGGACGGTAGAGGTGAACAGCTAGGAAGGTGTAACCAACAGTAGCCAGGTCCTCCGTCCAAGGGACAGAAGTCACACCGGACAAGGCTACAGTCACTTTAGACGAGGCACGTAGCCAAGTCAGGGGGGAGACCCCACTCAACCAGTGATGGTTGAGACTCAATAATCAGACACCCAAACCCAAAAGATAAGCAAAGAGAGAAACAGGATGGATGACTAAGTGTGAGATTTCTTACAGCCTAATGAAATCGAGATTCTGGATGGGAAAGTAGACTAGATGAAGCAAATTCAGATCTGATTACACATGTAAATGATGATTTCTATGAAAGATTAGAAGGCGGAAATTAAATCAGCAAACAGAAATTTACTGGAAGAGTGATTGGGAACCCTGCCTATGGGGAATGAAGCTCTTAATTATTTACTTAAACATGGCAGCAGTTCATTACGCAATTGAGACACATCTTCTAGTGATTATAAAATTATTAGCTAGCTGATTTAAAGCACAAAAAAAATAGGCCAGCAAGAAGTGAAGTGAAGCTGCCCTAGGGGAACGAGTTAAACAATGGATAAATGGACCTAGGGCATAGAAAAATAAGTGTTTATACTCACTTCCAGCCAATGAAACTTGATATCCAAACGTAAAATGACGTTCTGAAACCAAATATCAAGTACCCATAACCCAGAAATCAACCAAACAACGTGATTAGACAGTTTGCCCAGGTGGGTCGAATTCAATGAAAGACTAGTGCCTGGTTAAGTGGGTAGATGGAGTCGGAAACAAATGAAATTTGGAATATAAGCTTTTAAGCATAAATCATTTGCGGGTTTTAAAGGAAAACAAATTTTAACGGTTGATTTTAAAGATTTTAATTTTTAGGGGTTTTAGTGATTTTCTCTCCAAGATTTTTTAGAAAATGAAATGCAAGAGGAAGAAATGGAACACCTACTTGGAATGAGCTGAAGTTGTTGACTTTGCTGAGGTTATAGCGTCCCGAAGATCAAATAGCATGGATTGCTGAAGCCCCCAAGTGAGTTCGGATTGACCAACTCCACCAGTTCGCCCTCCTTGCCTGCCAACACCAATGGACAAGTAAATCAAATTAGTATTGACAAATAAGTAAATCTACAGCAATACAAATAAGAATGAGGAAAATGCTTCGCTGAAATGGCAAAAAACACTTCCCTTTGTTACCGATCTTGGAGAGTGGAGCAGCAATGGAAGCCAAATGGTGCACCCTCCTCCAAGACTTGTATTTGCTGCAAACAATGGTGAGAAACAATGCTGGAAACGAACAACAATCTATATTAGTGCATCAAGATAGCTTATCAATCAACAAAACTCAAAGCAACATCACCACAAGACACAAGTAGAGAGCTCCAAGTCGTTTTCTCTTCTATTCCAAATCCAAAAAAATGCCAAGAGAGAGGTACAAATGGAGTGAGTGCCTTCTCTTATAGAGAGAGGTCACTCCTTCTACCAAGTTTCCCCCCAAAATGGAGGGTGGAGATCATTCCCCCATCAACAAAAAAGAATGGTGGAGATCTCCTTGAGCGGGTGCGAATTGCCCTCTAGAGCGCACATGTGGAGAGAGAGGGACCCATGTGGGGTCCATACAAATGTGAGAGAGAGAGAGAAGTTGGGGGGTGGCTATAGTGTGTTTTAGCCCCCCCAACTAATACAACAAGGGCCCACACCAACCATACAACAAAATGGAATTCCCCTAGGTGGAGAAAAATGGCCCCCATGGGCAATTCAACCTCTAGTGTGAGCTGTCCAATGGAGGGCCCCACAATGCCCAAATACATTGTCAAACATTACCTTTTCCTTTGCCAACCATTGATTTTGCCATTTCCCTATAGTTGCCTTGGTGAAATTTTGATTTTCCATGTAATTTTTGCTAGTTTTTATGGCTGAAGATGAAAATTGGGCTTTTGACACACTTTTATTGCCCGGATTGCCGAACCGTCTGTTGCAATGCGATCGTGGACCCCAAAAGTAGTAGGGATGACCACTCGAACGACCCCGATCCATCACTTAGGCATTATTTGCCCAAAATCCATAATTTTTAATTAAAACATGTCAAAATTGACCAATAATAATTAAAAAATTCTCAAATGTTTCGGTCTTTTGCAATTCTGACACCTGCATGCTCATATGGGATCCCTGTAGATAATAATTGACTGAAATCAAAATTCCAAACGCAACATTTTTTCGGACCCATTTTTTGGCCTAGTCAACTCAGTTTGACCAAGTCAAATCTGGTCAACAATAGTGCTAGCTGAATACCTGTATGCAATCATGGAGTGACAAGGCTCAATTATACTAGTTAGTACATTACTAAGCAATACAATGATAACATGGTGATCAAAAATACATTAAATCCCAAGATAATACAAGGCCCCGGTGAGGTGGGCCCACCACCTGGGCCCACCACCTCCAAAAGACTAAAATGTTATGCATATCTTATAGCATTGACCACTTTGCTGACTTTAGGTGATGCGGACAACAAGGCAAAGGACACGGGAAGACAAGGATGAAGATCATGTGACCCTTCGGACAACTCGAGAAAGTGGGGTCCACTGAGGTAAGTATGCCATGACAGAACACGAGGAAGGGCGGTGCCTCACAAATGGATATAATGCAGGGAAACCACCACTAGTCATCTAACAAGTATCTCACAACTCACATCCGTATCTGAAGACTCCGTGAGGTTCTTTTCTAGAGCTGCCAAACTAGGTGTCCGGCAAACCGTAACTTGAGACTTTAGGGGGCAATCTTGAGCTTGTCCCTTGCTCCCTCTCACCTCCTTGTCCCGCAGGACTAGGTGAGGAATAACCACTACAAATGCTGACATGTATAGCTGACCTGAATCCATGTGTGTTCATAAACACATTGCATGGATTTTACAATGAGTTTCATACTTAGCCCTTTTTTGGCTAGCTTTTACGTTTACAACATAATGGCCTTTTTGGCCTGATTTACATTTCTTCATTTCTTCGTTTCTTCATTTACATCAAGGCCCTCTTGGGCTACATACATATCTCAAAAGATATAAACATGGTGCTCATACTGCAAAGGTAATGGGGGTGAGCAATACATGCTTCGATGACCAATGGGGAACACCCGGTGAGGCTACACAATCCTAACTACATTGCAACATCGGGGGCAACCGACAGGAGCAAATCGCAGGTCTAACCGTGTATCTCACACACTAAAGAGCTGAGGCACAATAAACAGGGAGTAATGGCAAACTCAGAGATCAGTGGGAAAGAGGTCCTCGGGATCACCAATCAGAATCCAAGTCGGGAACAAGTATTATGGATGAGTCGGATGGATGGGGAAAGTGATAATGGAGCTAAAGTCAGCTACCGAGAGGGACCAAGTGATCAAGTCTATGCCAAGTGTAGAGGACATGACTCAGCGTGCATATACATAAGTCTAACCGGAGGGGTGGATTGACATCATCAAGGGCCCAATCACATCATACCATAGCTAGATCACCAAATATACAAGGGCCCAATCATCTCATGCAAAGTTAGTGTACTAACAAGTATAAAGAAGTCTAATCTACAACATGAGCAATAATCATCAAATGCAATACTTGCTGCACCATATACCTGCTGCTACTGAAGTTGTCTCTGAGTTGGATCTCTGTTGAATCCGGGCACATAATACACCAGCAATATACTGTGATAGTCTCGACCAAAACATAACTAGGCAGCTGTCTCAAATGGGCTTATATCAAAGCCTGGCAAGGAAGAGGTGACCCTGTGGTAGATGGTAAGTGACA
Source organism: Larix kaempferi (assembly GCA_027924585.1). Classification (NCBI taxonomy): domain Eukaryota; kingdom Viridiplantae; phylum Streptophyta; class Pinopsida; order Pinales; family Pinaceae; genus Larix; species Larix kaempferi. The sequence continues at coordinate 14,684,741 of BSBM01000125.1, read as the reverse complement.
ATGTGTGTGACACTGTCCAGCTATCTGTCTCCTATGATATGTCTGATAGGGGCAATCTGAACAAAAATGCCTCATCTGAAGGCAGCTGATCTCTGATCTGGAAAAAAAAAGTACTGTGTGGTCCTCGGTCGCACAGTCTGTAGTATGGTAGCTCCAGCTAACATAGATGTGATAACAGTACCCAAGTACCCTGTTTCAAAAAGTGGCGTCCCCGTACCCAAGTTTCCTGGCAACTTAGCCTAAAACCATTTTTTTTTCTAAATCTAGATCTCCTTATTCTTTATCTCACTCTTATTCCCATTTCACATCATCCTAGAGTGCCTTGAGTAGGTTCGCTATCCTTCATAGGTTAGCCAGAGTCTCCCCCTTGATCTTGTTGTGGCTTGATCTAAAGTGACAAATGCCCGTTCAGTGTGACAACCTTTGTATCTAGGGGTGAACGAGGCCCTTGCAAGTGTCACCGGTTTAACTGTCCTCCTCTACCTTCCTAGATAGGATCCCTCTTGTTGACAGCTACACATTGTGTGATAACATAGCCAATGGCATTTCCAAGGCATTTAGTACCTATTTTCGCATTTTCTCGCATTTCCCTGATTGGTACGCCACCATTCTAGGCATTTCTTGCAACTTAGCTTTGTTGGAAGTTGCTCACATATGGACTATTAAGGGGTCTTTCTTAGCCTTAAGGTTCAGGAATGCTGAACAACCATTTTGTAAATAGCTCATTTCTTTTTGTTCGTGTTGATCAGGATTCAGTTGATGGTACTAAAGATTGTTTGGTTGTTTTTTGCGAGGATTATGGGGCAATTGTCAATGATCGCAAATCTAACTATTGTTTTGGTGGGCCTTGATGGTCCCCCTAGTTGGATTCCCCCTATTACACCTCATATTGTATGAGGTTTCACATTGGCTTTGCAGCTCGTACCTTTGGAGCATTTGGATGTACATGCGAGGGGGCATACATTGTCATGGAGCCTCTTCTCTTTTTGACAATGGATTACTTGAAGGAGATCTTTAATGGAGGAGATTCACTTCTTTATGGTGGATCTTCATGGTTGATGGTCATCTTGTGGATTGGTGCTACTTTCATGACTTTGCTTGATGGATCACTCTCTTGACATATGGATGCTTGCTACTTCATGCATCATATTTTCTTAGAGCATCTTAGTGACTATGTATGATGGTGTTATGATAGTGATTTCTCACTAGGAGGGCGTGTTCTACATGGTCCCCTTTTGTTTAATGTGTGGTGGGGACATACTTGATGTTTTATGGAGTTAGAACCTTTCTATGTTCCTTTTCCTATGGTGTTGGACGTGGCATGGTGATACACCTTTTCTTCAGTGGGATCTCCCTAGATGATATAAATTTATAACATTGTAACATTGCTAGACATAACCTAGGGGAAATGGGTATTTCTCTATTTGATGATGTAAGTACCCTTGTTGATGTGTATCATTTCCTAAGTTTGAGTTAAAGGGGGGTACTATATGGGCTTTCATTGCGATCTAGCCTTTCCTAGGGCTTAATGATGTAATATTGCTTTAATAGTCCCTTGGTGTTGGTGTGCCCTAGGTTCAATACTAGGTTGAGCTTAATGTTTTATTCTTATCTCAGTACCATGGTGGGGCTTTGCTAGGAGATACAACTTATTTTACACGGTGCAACACTTTGATGGAGCACACCCCCTCTGGCACACACGTTGAGGAAAATCACAATATTTTATTATATTTTGCTTGAATGTAGGGGCCATCCCCTTGGACTTTGGAATTCACTGGACTTCATGTTGACTTGGTAAGTCAATAGGGTTGTTGACTCCTTGTCTTCATTTTATCTATCCACTTGCATAGGTTTTGAGGAATTGTAATCGCCTTGGAGCATATTTTATTATTTATTACTATTAGGGAGATGACATGGTCAACTTTAACAAGGTTGAGGTGGTTGCACATTGGAGAAAACATCCATGAGGAATCTTTCTATTTTGGAAGGTTGTTGAAGGTCTCAAGACCTTCGACCAGCATTGCATGTGGAGTGCTCCACCTATATCGCACCTTTGCACACTTTTCTATGGATTTGGTTGTGGAAAGAACTACCTTCGAGTTCACGCATGGAAAGGAGTTCCTGGTTGAAATGGTCTTTGCACACCTTTTCACATGAGATGGGATGTACCACTCAAGGAGATTCTTGCATGATTTGTGGAAGACTATTATTATACACGTTCATGCACCTTGTGGAACACACTTGTTATTTTAAGGTGGTTGAGAAGCACTTTCCAACGGGGAATATTTTATTTTTTTCTTCATTCATGCATCTTGGAGGATGCATTTGAAGACTTCTTCTAGGTGGACCATGCAGCACATTCTTCTATGTCATGGAGTATTTTAATGTATTATTCATCATGCATCTTGCAAGGTGCACTTGAAGTGGACCTCTTATCCTCTTGACATGGTCAAAAGCCTATCTTTACAGAATGGGATCTCTTTCTCTGTCTTGAGGATATCTTGCATATTACTTCATATTTTTAGACATTGTGGGCACGATTGAGGATAGAGGCGACATGATCATAGTTAACAAGTCAACTTTGAAGGGGATAAGCCTAACTACTCCAATAATATATTAATCTTTGACTTGTCATGGAGGGAGTTAGGAAAATATTGAATTAAGAGAGATGAAGCTACCTTTATATAAAGGATCTTTCTCTCCATTCATTTGTGAATGGTGTTAGAGATTAAGAAGTCATGGAATACGAGGTGTTAGAGATTAAGAAGTCATGGAATAAGAGGTGTTAGAGAATAGGAGCTTGGACTTGAAGTTTGATGTTAGACTCTATCGTATATCAAGCTTTAAGACTTATGAAGAAGTGAGGTATTGCATCTACTTTGTTGTAAGGCTTATGTTTATGCTCTTCAATTGTTGTAAATTTTGTTGCAGAAACCTCTTGCTATCATTCTAATGTGAAGGCCTAGTAATAAAAACACCATTGCTTTAGAGTAAGGCAATGTGTGGGACGTCTCCCTCTTGTTTTCATTGCTATAATTCTGCATTATTTCCCTTCATCTATCAAATTAGTTGATGAATTGGAATCATAATTCAGCTAAGTATAATCACACCTTCATATTTGTTTGATGAGTGGCACCTTTAGCTCTCCAAGACTAGATTCTACATCTATTTTCAGCAAACACTTAAGGTCAATTATATCAAACCTAGTTCATGAAGAATGTATCGACATCGTTCATTCATCTAAATAGGTTGTGTTGTCCGTCGAGATGCACACCAGCAGCAGAAATCTTTCGAAAGTTGTTCCCTCACTACAAGTGGGGAAAGTGTGGCCTTGGGAGCAAGCAATGAGCCAGGTACTGTCCCCTGAATTCCAGCTCCTCCGTTTAGGCTAACTTCTAACGAAGCCAAGGGGGGTAGTCCCTACAAAGAATTTACTATGGCTCGTGTTTAAATTGTTTTTGGGTGTTGAATGATGCGGATGGGTGTTGTTTAGGAGTTTTTTAAATGAGAGAGATCACGACTAGATATAAAGAAAACAAGATAATAAGCAATCCACGTTGCGATATAGACCAACAGTATAATAAAGACTTGTGAAATAAAAGCAGCATCCACAGATAAATAATTTAAACAAAGTGAGAAATGGCTCCAAATAATTAAAATGAAAGTGTAAAAAGACTAGTGCCTTATGGAGTCAACAATGGTGTAGTGCTTGGGGATGCTGAAGATACAAGTCTTAGAATAACTGTTTGTGAGAACGTTTTGCAAATTATCTTGGTAAATTCAAAGTTTTAATGATCTTGATTATTAGGGATGGCAAGAACAAGGATATCAAAGTCCAACCGGAAAAGTATACTTTAAGTGGCTTCCCCTCTGATGGTATGACGGACTGTCCAGTTATCGAGGATAGGTTTCCAATGTTTAAACCACCCTCGAAGTCTAAGACAACGGTAATTTCCAGCCCCACCAGGTTTACGAACTTTGCCTACCACTTGAGTATTTCTCGAAAATCAACGTCGGTTCGTTGGTTGTGGGGTAATGATTTTATTAAGTTTTCACTTGTAAGATTAACAAATCCAACATCTTTCTGAGTACTAGTCCAACCTTTTAAAGTCGGCAGAGCATACTTAGTGGTGGATAGCCAAAGAAGTAAATTATTATGGGGGAATGTGAAGTTGAAGATTTTATTATTAGAGCACACAGTTCAACTCTCTGATAGAAAGCACTCTTGACTTCGTCTTATGAGGAAAGTTTAAGAGATTTTAACTAAACTATATGCCTAATGCAAGGAAAAAATGCAATACTGCTATGCTCTCCGACAGAAAGTGCTCTTGACTTGGGTTATTGCAAGTTCAAGAGGTTTTGTTTCTTTGTTAAGATAGAAGCAGCTAAAGCAAAGAACACATGTGATAGCTCAAATAATGATAAAATGAGATGAAGCAATGATATGACAAATAATGGAAAGAAAAAGCTTCTAGCAATTAGAATCTACTTGCAAAATTGAAACTAATCTAGCAATTATCTCTAGATGCAAAAGAATGGAAAGCTATCTAATCTACTTAACAAAATCACAAAGATCTAAGCTAACCAAAACCACACTCTTCCCCAAATGGGGAAGAAACAAAAAATGGGAGGCCTTATCCCACTTAGCCTTTTTATTAAATGAGTACAAGTGCCTTGGGATTTTAACCCGTGAAGGACTTTTTAAGAGAGATAAACTTAGGAAATAAATGGAACAAGCTATCAATAGCTAATACAAAAGGAGATTGATTTAGTCTTCATGGTTTTGATCTTGTGTATAAGCCTCCTAGACACTATTAGAATAGGTTTTGGTCATATCCTAAGTCACTAGGACCCTTAGAAAAAATTTCGAAAAAATTTTACCGGGTCCTCCAGTTTCGAGTTTTTAATTATTTTTAATTTTTAATAAATTTTTCCATAGTTTAAATGGAAAATTTTCAATTTGTAATATGTCAGTCATCTAGGATCCGAATTCAGTGATTGAAGGCTCAAACCTTAAGCCAAAAATCATTCATGATCCCCGGACCAGTTTATCCTAAGTTTCGGCTGTCAATTCAGCCTCATAATTAATAATTTCTCATCAAAGTCATTTAGGGAGAAATTATTAATTAAAATATTAAAAAATGAATATTTGGAGATAATCCAAATCTCTCCAAAATAGTCCACAAAGAAACAAAGAAAAAGCTGTTGGGCAACTGGGTCAACTGGATTGAGAGATAATCCATAGTTACTGACTTATCTCTCTCTGGCAGGTACAAGGGCGAACTGGGTCAACTGGTTGCACCAAAAACGCTAGGGGAAAACGCACTACTGCTCAGCATTTGGTCTTCAGGATTTGTCTTCAACACCAAGCTCCTCCATCTCTATCATTTCAGGTAGGAAATCCTTGCTTGTTTCTCGTATTTTCATTTCCATTGTGAATATTAAGCTGCAAAACAATAAAATAAACCCTAAGTATAAAAAACTCAAAATTTCACTGTTAAAACTTGTTTTTCTTTCTAAACCCGGTTATGAAATGTGATTAAATGCTTAAATCTAAAGTTTCAGTTTGATTAGACTCCATTTTCCCTTAGAACTAGCACTGGTCCATTTGGCAAAAACGCCCTCCTTGGGGGTTTTTCTCTCACTATCTAGCTGGGTCACTTTGGGGTTGTGGGTAGTTTTGATTTGGGTTTAAATCATCATTTAATCATTTGAAATCAAACTATCAATTGCTAGAAGTGTATTAAAACGTTAATTGCTCGCTTCCCTATGTCTATTAATTCACTGTTTAAACCTCTCCCTTGGGCTGAATCATTTCATCTCCACTTCTAGTTTAATTTGCACCCTTAGTTAAATTCCAGCCACATAAACGCTGATCTAATTCATCATTTTCATCATATCTAAGTGCTAGTCGCATTCTATATCACTCACATTTTACCATTTGTGTCCAGTCAATGGCTGAAATCAAGCTTAGGGTCTTGTTAACACTCATCTCTTGGTTCTATCTCTTTATCTTTTGGGGTTTGGGTGTTCTTTTTGTCTCTCAACCATCACTGGTTGAGCGAGGTCTCCCCCCTAACTTAGCTACTTGCCTTGTCTGAAGCGACAAACACCTTGTCTGGTGTGACTACCGCTCTTTGGACGGTGGACTTGGCGTTTGCAGGTTACACCTACCTGGCTGCCTACCCTCTACCATCTCGGATGAGATACCCTTAGTAGCAGCTAGAGTTAGTGTGATAACACCCTTATCATATCATTTCATTTCTTTTTTCCTTCTTCTTCCAATTACTTTCTTTCCCATATCCCCTTCCCCATTTCCATTTCCTTCCATATACTACAACCTTTGTTTTCTTAAGGCTTACTCTTCAAATTCACCTTGAACCTCCACTCCATAACTTCAACAATCCTGCCTTAGGGAGCCCCCCATTGTGTTGGAGAAGAGCCAACCTAAAGTGTGGGGAAGAGATGTTGAGGTGACAGTGGGCAGCCTTCCTGAGTTACACAAAGCTATCAGCTTGGTGCTTGGGACCTTACACTTTTGTGGGTGCTAGATTTCGTTGTAACACCCCCAACATTAAATTTTATACATCTGGGAGTTATAGTGAGGTATCTTGGCATTCCTTTCAATGTGGGCCTTTCTCAGAGTGCCATATGGGACTAGTGTCTACAACATTTACAGTGCAAGCTTCTCTTCTAGCAGAATAAAGACCTCCCCTTTGGTGAAAGGTAGGAAAAATACTCCAAGCCTCTCATATATATTATGTGTCATGTTGGTTACCTAGTAGGGCCCACTGCCGCAAGATGGAGCAGTAGTATTTCTGAGCCAAGTATGGTGGGCCTTGGAGATTGTCAATGGTGCCTTGGGATGTTTGTATTATGTCCAAGAATTAGGGAGGTGTAGTTTGAGTGATGTGGCAACTCAAGGTAGTATACTTGCAACGAAATGGGTGGTACGATGTTTGGAGGGGTCTTCCCCATGGCAGGTCTTGTTGAAACACAGGTTACACATTGTGCAACATCTTAGCAAGGTTTGGAGATCTCTTGGATTAGTGATATCATTTCAGTAACTCGACATTTTTTCATTATGCTAACACTTTTATTTTCAAGTGTATATGGTTTGCCTAGAGAAAGGTGTTCGGATTGGTGAGGTGGCAGATGTCAGGTAGTCATGCGGAGTGGAATTTGGCCAGAAAGACCAATTTGAAGTTGGAGGTTACATATACCTATATTGTGAATCTTCTCTGCTTCCAAGAAGATTTTCTGTTAGCGGGATTTTTGGAATGACAAAAATCACTCTTGGAAGCATTGGAGATCCCTAGCTTGTGAGTATGATCTTTCTTCTACTGAACGGCTCCCTAATCACAGAGATAGTTGACATCATCTAGAAGGAGGCCATGTTCAAAATGGATATTAATATGTCGCGACCCATTTGGCGTATTTGGGATTGGAGTTATGGGCACCCCTTGGTTCAGTACAACTCTCGTAAGTTGTACTAAAATTTTGCATCAGCATCATCAACTTGGTCCAGTTCCTAAGTGTCATCTAATGGATCCGATTGTTACATAGAGTGTGATCAGTGCAATGTCTTACAAGCTCCAAGTGTTTGTTTGGCTAATGATTTACCAAGGCGTTCACTCCAAGGCTCAGTTGGCTAAGAGTGGTGTCGTTGATGGTCTTTTCCCCTCCTACCTCAGGTTGGAAATAGTGAAGCATTTATTATGAGACTGTCCTTTTGCTAAGTCATGTTGGGATCATGTTCAGACAAAACAAGCAATGATTCTTCAAGGGGGCTTGCATTGGTCAACAGTTTTGATGGGTGATTCCAGATATTTAATTTGTTCATTCCTTAGTGGCATTTGGCATTGCTTAAGAATTTCAGCTATGTTTGTTCTCTGGAAGCTTCAATGTAAATATGATTTTGAGAATGAACTTAGCCAAGGTATTTCATCCCCGTCTCAACAGAAAACTTCTATGTCTGAACAATGAGACATATCTCTTATCTTATCTCCTGGCTCTTCTAAATCATCCGACTAATCATCTATCAGGCGTTTCTTCCCCTCGGCCTCAGATGTTAGGATAGAGGACACCAGGGGATGTTGACCACCCCCAAGTGAGACATCCTCCCTGGGAGGGCTGATGGCTCTTGGCCTTTAGTTCTCTGCTACACTTGCATGTATCTGCATTATACCTTCGTTTCACTTCTCCATGTTGTTTAGAATTGGGTTTTGAATTCTTCTCTACATAGGATAGATTTGTTTATATCATGCTTTTCCAAAAGCTGCTTTAGCACTCACTTGTATTCTCAGGGATGTACTTAGCAGTCCCATTGACCTATTTGTGGTCATTTCTCAGACATTAATAAATTCTCTTATCTTACCTTATCTTTGTTTGCCTTTTGTCAATTTTGAGAGAAGAGGTATGTAGGCAAGCAAAAGGTTTTCTGTTGATCAAGGATGCCAAATTGTTAGATCCTGCTGCCAAATCGGATCTTATTTCTGTTCTTGTTGCTTTGAGGATGTAAATACCATTGCATATACCCCTCCACTATATGTTTTACCCCTTTTTAAGATGTAAATATATTTATGTGAATATAAGAAGTATTTTACCAGAAAGAAAAAAGAGTAGAATGTAAAAAAATATGGCCAACCTGACAAAGGACAGAGTGACAATTGGAACCAAGCTATGTTTATAATCAAATCATATCAAGTCCACTGAAACAGCAACAGGAATTACAGCAAGATATTTGCAGTTGAAATGTTCTTAACAGTTCTAATTTTCCTAAAGAACCATACCTAAATGACATAGCAAGTGATTTGAAATCCAGATTAGAGTGTGCACTAAACCTTTGTGCCAGCTTATAACTCCAAAGGAAGAAAGCACAACTATTAACCTTCTAGAAAGTTTCAAGATGCTAAAAATATGGAATGCTCAGGAGTTCAGACTCACCTCTTTTTCTAGCTTTTCATACAGTTTCCAAAAATGTTTCATTATGTTTTCTTCATCATACGACATCTTCGAACCAGCAAAAATCACCTCATTGCAATACTTCAAATAAGTGCACAAATCCTTTCCATAATCTGCCAGCCAATATGAGTGTTTAGTAACATATTAGTTTCTAGAAATTTCTATGTTCTAAACTAAAGTTATCTTCCAGTAACTTGTTAGGAAAAATAAAATATAAAAAGCAGAAAATATCACTCAAGGATATAAAACGACTCAATTGCAATGACCATTGGTGATTGATAATGTTAGAGCAAAAGGTAGATTAAGAGTTGTACCAGGTTCAGAATAGCGGTGAAGAGAATGAAGAAAAATCAAAATTAAATTAGGAACAAAAGAGGGAAGAAATGTTAGCATTGAAAAAGTAGTGGGCCACTAGTTTGTCAGAAAGCAGGTGCCACCTTAGTAATATGGGCTAGGGATAAAACAGTTTAGTAAATGACATGGCAGGCAGCGGATGACAGTCGGCAACTGTCACCCAACTGAGAGCTAACCAGACATATATGCCATGAATATTATGATGCGAGTGCCATTATCATTGCTCTTGACTGCATTCTCTTCAGGAGGACTAGTGCAATCCCTCTTGTACATGACTCTTATATAAAAATCTTCAAAACTTTTCACCTAGTGTGTGTTCATAACTTGATGTGTTTATGGTTTATGCGTAAATTGGATTGTCTTCACTGCCTGTATTTTCAAAGTGCTTCTAAGCTACATGACTCAAGAGTTCTGCATATTCTACTTAAACATCTAGCACTGTTGCTACTGTACAGACTACAAGTCAAATTGGGTTTCCCATTCATGGCTGGTAACAAAAGCCATGAAAGCAGTCTGGAAGGAGGGCCTTGTTTAAGGACATTGAATCTAGCTAGTGCAGTATCCGTCTTTGGAAAGAACTAGACCTATTTCCTGTCAGTTCTCTGGAAACAGGCCTTCCAAATTGCTTTAAAGATAGAATCCAAGCTGCCTAAACCTAGCCCTAGCCCTCAGAAGAAACCCGCATCTTGTTGCCGCCTTTATACACAACTCGGGTAACGTGGCAAAATTCTTCAATCCACTGGGTGTGTCCTTGGGGCCAAGTTACCTATAGTTTGAAATAAATTTAGGAGTTTTATACTGAAGCAAGAGCAATAAGCAAATTTAATCTAGCAGCATATAAATCATCAATATCTCATGGCATACTTGCAAATAAATAAGTACTTGAAATGAAAGATTGAACAAATTGTAGACCAGTGCCGGATTAAGGTAAATGCTGCTCAGAAATGTGATGTAGTGCTCTTGACAGTTTTAGTTTATTAAGGTGAGTTTTTTAATGGGTTTGTTTGTGAACACACCTGTGCATGTAGTTGCAAATGGAAATCTAATATAACTTGTTTGGCCCACCAAAAGTTATCCTCCAAGTGAGTACAGAGAGCAATGCCGAAGGTCCAACGGGGAGAGAATGAATCTCAATGAGTATCCCCCTGACTTCACACACAAGCTCAATGTATGATCTCAAGTGAACAATATCGAATGATGGATTTCTCTATTACACTAGCCACTAAGTATCCATCTTCTGATTGCAACCACAGATCGGACAAGCCCGCAATGGTCACAAGAGCATACTAGCGGACACAAAGTCTAGATTCGTTACTCTTAAGCAAAAATGAAATGACTAACTAACTAATCTAGGAAATTAAATGTTTTGTGGTGCATTTTCATTTTCTAGCCTTGGGTTAGTAAACGAAAGCAAAAGCAAAAACGGAAAAGGCAATCACACAGGAGACATTGATCCCCCCTGGGGGAATTGAAACAGGGCGTTGGGTAGCCCACTAATTTTATTATGGTTTACAACTTTATTGGGAATGTTTGTGGTCCTTTATAGAATCAAGACCAACAAACTTACAAGTTTTTTAGAAAATTTTTACTTGAGAAGAAAGATAGGAAGCTCTCGGGGGTCTTGGATGGTCCAAATCTTTGAAATTTGGGCAAAGTCTCCTCCTATCTATTCGTCACAAGGGAAAAAACAGCCAACAACAAAGCACAGGAAATGCCAGATTAATCAAATAAAAGCTCAAAAAAAATCCTAACCTTTAGTACTAAAAGATTCACTTTTACACTTAGCTAAAGGCAAGGTTTCAAAAGCTAGATCTACTTGAATAGATGAAACTTTTTAGAGAACAATTAGATCTAACTTTAAAAAACGCATACAATGACAAATAGCTTTTTAATTAAGTCTTGAGAATAAACTACTTAACCCTTGCATGCATAATGTAACCAAGAATAAACTTTAGAATTTAAGCGAATGAAAGAGAGAAAATTCAGCTTAAGAACTAGGAATTCCTGAGCAATGGAGTCTGCTGGTGGAGAGCAGAGGGACTATGTCTCTAAAAAAGCTTGAAGATAGTGGGAGAATCAACCTAGATCAACCACTCCTTTAAACGAGAGCACCTGCACAGCTTAGGAATACTTGCTACTAAAATGTAAAATCTGGTATCATCTAAATAAGGGGATAAGATAACAGGCATATAAACCAATAAAATATATACATCCTAGATCTCTATGCATAGATAAATAATAGAATGAAGCAGCAACTGAACTTAAATCATTCTATCCTACTGATTGATAGCAATCCTTCAAAGTCCAGATCAATAACATAAGCAGCAAAATAAACTAAGCTACAGTTTCCTCATACACACATGACAATATTCATCCACACACTGATGCACCACACCATAGACCTCCAAAGTCTTTTATTCCAAAAGTTACAATATCACAATAGCAGCAGCACTTAAGGAAAGGCTCCAGACTCCAACCATCTTAAATGAGAGAGGTTGCACCGGTTATATAGGAAGAGAGGGCACACATCCCAAGGAGGGCGCATCTGACAAGTGTGAAAGGACAAGAGTGAGAGAGGGAGTGAAAGGGAGTGACACCTCTCAAGAGGTTGGTCACACATGTGCCACCTCTAAAAGAGAAAGGCGCCCCCCTCCATGAGAAATGCGCCCTGCTCTTCAAGAGATCTCAATCACAGATTAGATCATGAGTTTAACTCATTCTAACTTGCCCTTGACTCTCAATCAAATCCCCACCATTGCAGAAGACAGACAACAAAGTCAAAACATGTCCCAGACATGTTTCCTTGATTTTTGAAATGCTGGTTTTTCCCCGTTATCTTGCCATTTATTCACCTTTTTCAAGAGAAAATGGTTTTAAGTGATTGAACATCAGTAATTTCACTCTCAAAGTGGGTACATGGGTAAAGTGGGTGCTCTAAGCAAGAAAACGAGCACCCCCAAGGCATATGATGCCTCCTAGTACCACTTTTTTAACTTATTCAAGAATTACAATTAAAATATCCCGTTTTGCGGGAAATAATTTTAATAACTGCAAACATTAAAAAAATCATAAGGGTGACTTAACGCATGTCCATAAGAGTCTAGGATAATGACTAGCATGGTAATATACATCAAACACTAGGCTTTAATAAACCCCCAAGACCTAACCACTTGTACAATACTCCATCATTGGAGGATATTGAGTGAAAAAACTCGAAAATTATAAATCGCTAAAAAGCAAGATTTAATTATCAAGTAAAAAAAACACTCTAGAGTAATGTACTAGTGACCAAGTCTTAGGAAAGTGTAATGTCCCCAAATATTTTTCTATGAACCACTCCATTAGACTGGGGAGGCAATGGCTAAGTCACCTTGTAAGGTTCATGAAAAATTATTGAGGGGGTGATGTGGGCCATAAATTTATGAAGTATGATGTCCAAATTTGCAAATAATGCAACATTAGACCAATGTGGATGAGAAGGGCGCACTAGTGGAGTAGTAACTCCCAAGGAATCTCATGAATGAGGAGGCAGGCTAAAAATAGCCAGGAGGGGCACATTAGTGGTGGAAGAAGTCAAGTGAAGTGTAACTCCCACCAAATGAGGGAGAATCTCCTAAAATCAAGGCAAAAGGAATCTATGATAACTTATGACAACTTATGACAACTTATGACAAGTAGAGGTCCTAAAAATAGCTAATGAAGGCGCACTAGAGAAGTGTAACTCCCCAAGGAGCGCGCATGACGAGGTAGGTGGGCCCACATGAGTTTTAACTCCCTCAAATCAAGCTAAAACCTCTCTAATTCAAATTGCCAAGGAAGGTAAAGTATTATTTGGTCAAAATAACATTAGAGAGCAAATTAAGGTCCCAAAAATCATTCTCTCATGAAAATAACATTTATTAAATATTTTATTAATATTTGTGAGAAAGCTCTAGAAGGGTGATTAATGGAGAATTATAAAAGAAGGGTGAGGGCACCTATGGGGGATCTTTGACAAATTTTACCTCTGAATTGGAGAGCTCTTGTGGCTTCCATAACTTGGGAGATGAGCCCCTTGCTAGCTTGAGAGATGTGCCCCTTGCAACTGTAACTAGTTTCGGTGGTGAAAGATTCCACCCTAGCTGGTAGAGAGGAGGAGATCATCTAGATCTCTTCACTAAGCTTCATGGCAGTTGACTATTGAGGAGTAGTCACCTTCAGATTTCCCTACAGAGCTTATTGCAGATGTTTATGTCCATGTTCAGTAGCTGATTCGATCTCTGGTTGGTGTGTTTGAGTTCAAGTCAGTAGAAGTGTGGATTTTTGGTGTTTCCGGGAATGTAATGTTTGTGGTGGTTTCTGCTTGAGGAGCGCACCTGTGGCTATCCAAACTTCATGAAGATTGTTCGAATGGCTGAATAACACTGATATTTGATGGAGGGCGCACTGGGAAATCAAATCTCTAAGTTGGGGTCCAAATCTTGCTTCTGGAGGGCGCAACAGTGAAGCAGATTTCTCATTGGAACAGTATTTTCCCCTCTTTTCTCTGTGGTTCTCTAGCAGCCAATTCTCTCCATTATGTGCAGATCTCTCATGCATTTCAAGTTGTTGTAGCAGCCATTGATGTAATCTCTGATAGTGACCCATTCATAATAAAAATCACAATGTTTTCCTCTTATGTTATACAATGTTTCAAACGCAGGTTGATCTATGAATAAATGGTTAACCCATGAGTAGATCTGTTTTAATATGGTTGTGTAAACTGTATGCTCTGGTCTGAAACCCTTCATAAGGGTCCTTGGTGTCTGTTAATAATCTATTTGGCTTGATTCATATGTGTTTGGAAACATTTCGGGTGTGTTTGGAAGTTCTATAGTGGTGGGGGTTCTGAATCTTGTACCAATGTTAAGAGGGTCGAAAGTCATCTTCTAGTTCGACTGTTTCTGAGTGTTTTTGGGTTGTGAGACCTATTCCAATGCATCGGGAGTGTCGTTTCCAGTATGAAACACTTTTTATTTCACCAAATATGTTTCTGTATGCCCAAGGTATGAACATTTACCGATCAATCAATTTGTATATTTATGCTTGCGCACCCTCAATTAGAAAAGTCTGTGTAGTCTGGAGTCCAATGTTCAAAGCTTCCCTATAAGTTCCCTGAAGTCTATCAGAGGTCATATTGGATGTGTTTGGGAGTGATTGAGTCCATCTGAAGCTATTTGGAAAAGATTCGAGTCTGTTAGGAGGTGTTTGGGAAGAGTTGGAAATCTAGTGTTCTATGTGGTCAGATTTGAACTAGTGCTCCTAGTTTCAAATCCAGTGATTCTTTGGGGTTGATAGATCTGATTTTTGGATTGGAAACATTACAGTGGTATATCAGATCTGATTGGGCACCTTACAGTGGTTTGACAATATACATTTGGGCTACACCATATTATTCATATTCCGGTAAACATAATAAAGCCATTGTTTGGATAAATTTGGGGATCAATTTACTCTCTATTGGAAAGTTGGAGTTAATGTGCCTAAATTTTTAATTGGGTACAATATAGAAAGGGCCATAATGGCCGGCTGGACTTCTGAACTTTGAATTTTAACAAATGATTGTTTAATCTTTTGGTGACTCTACTACAAGTCCATCCAAGTGCAACTTGGGGGGTAACACATCTTTTTCTTGGCCATCTGCCAAGGGGCAACCCAATAGCATTGGACCAACACAACCTCTCGCAACTCCACATCGGACACAAAAGGAAAGAAAGCGATGCTCCTACCACAAAAGGTGTGGACATTCTGATGAGGAATATTGGGTGCTACAAGCAAAGGTCGCTAAGAAGGCTCAACCCCTCCCTGCTAAGCAACAATAGCCCTCCATAGATACAAAAATCAATGTCACCAATTTATTTTCTGCAAATCCACATCTGGTATTCATGGCCACGAATTACACTGGAAGTGATGAAGGAGCTTTATTCACCCAAAACTGTCAAATCGAGGATAGACTTGCTTCCATCATTATGAAAAATGGCAACCAAAGAATTTGATGTCCCTGCAGTTGCCAGCAAACCTAAAGCTTCCATCCAAACCTCATCCCAACTTCCAAGACGTACTAGCTCTGTCATGGGTAGCTTTGTCTCTGCTTAAAGGGTTTCACAATCTATGTTAGGGTTTCTTGTTCCACATTTCTTTAGGTTCTACATCTTCTACTTATGGACTATGCTCACATTGGAAGTTTGCCCCTCTTTGACACTATAGCCCCTCGCATGACACAATTCATCCTTTTGAGGTGCAATTTCATAATCTCTCTCTTTTGTGGTCCATGTGAGATTTTTGCAATTCTTCTATAATGTTATTTCACCACTTGACATGATTTGCTCTTTATGTAGCATAATTATGCATGTGGTTTTATGAGCATCTGTTGGATCGATCTAACTGCAACCTCACAACCACTGTTTGGCATGGCTCACGACCCTTCTCCCTATTCACGCAAGGTTTGCTTTATGGCTGCAAAAAGATCATGTCTTGGTAGGTATTGTGACCTATAATAAGGTCAGCTAACTACATTAACAATGTTATTTTCTTTAGCTAAGACACAAAAATTTGCTACCAAGCACAAATTTGAGGTTGGAGAATTGAAGATCGTCACTGACTATTAGAGCACAATACCTAACGATCACACTAGTTGCCCCAGTAGAATTGTGTCTTGCATTGCAACCAAGAAGGAAGGCATAAAGATGAAATACTTAAACTGTGTCTTGTCCGCTTGCAAGAGCTAAAGTTCATTGCACCTGAAACTGTATTAATCCTTCCAATTCTGAAACCACAAAAAACTTCAAACTCAAAACATAATTTCCACTTGCAATAACAATGTTCTTCACAAATTTGAAGTGTTCCACGAGAACACATCCCCTAGAGTAGGAAACACAACCCCACACTACCCCACATTTTCGAATGATCACTAGTTGCCCCCGTAGAATTCTGTCTTGCATTGCGACCAAGAAGGAAGGCATGATGATGAAATACTTAAACTGTCTTATCCACTTGCAACAGCTAAAGTTCATTGCACCTGAAACAGTATTAATCCTTCCAATTATGAAACCACGAAAAACTTCAAACTCAAAACATATGTTCCACTTGCAATAACAATGCTCTTCACAAATTTACAATGTTCCACGAGGACACGTCCCCCAAGGTGGGAAAAGCACCCCCACACTCCACCACGTTTCCAGGATAGGGAATTGTTTCCCCACATCCCCATTTTGGGGGAAATGTGTGGGGAAACGTTTGCCCGGTGATAGAACGTGTTTACTTTTGGGGAGGCGTATGGACGTTCCCCCCCCCCGCAGCGCAATTTTCATTTTTTCAAGCATCGGATGGATGCAAAGGACCAATCAATGGAGTACTCCTTGATGTTTATTTGATCATGATGTTCATTTATTCCAATTACTTTTCATTGTTTCAATTTTGACTCTAGATGGTAGATACTAGATATTGATGACAGTCCTTGACTCTTTACTATTTTTTGAGAAATTTAATTTACTATTAGACTTTAGTCTATTTTACTATTCTAATTTCTCTGTGTTCATTGTTCAGTATCTATTTTGGATTTCAACATCTATTGCATCATCTTTTACAAATTTGAAATTTGAATTTAGATATGCATTGTATAATGATAATGATGAATTTAGTTTTTAGTTTTTACATGGTAATAGTTCAATATCATTTACAAATTTGAAATTTGGTAATAGTTAAGTATCTTGTACAAATTTAAACGTTCAGTATCATTTACAAATTTGAAATTTGAATTTAGATGGACATTGTGTTGAAGGATGTAACTTCGGAAGATATTCTTGTTGTATTTTTATTGTACTTCCTTCGGGAAATATTCATATTGTTTTTTATTATGTAAAGCCCATAAAAGAAATCATATAAAATAGACAAGTCAGCCCTACTGCCCCAAACAATGGGCAATCTGCCCCAAACAATGGGCAAAACTGCCCCAGTCAGGTCGGCCCAGTTAGGTAAAAAGGCCAGTTTGTAACTAGTATAAATAAAGTGACGCCTACCTCATTTGGTGCATCAACTCCCTCAAGTAAATTCGCATGAGTAGAGGCAGAAGGACAAGTTCGCTTGGGAGAAAGAGTAGCTACATTGAAGACATTTTTTCTTGGGGTTTCTATTTTATCTTATTCTCGAGTTACTGTACGAGATTGACATTGTACTCTCTGACGAATCTATATTGAAGAATTTTTGCTGGGTTTTTACCGTGAGAGAGTTTTCCCAAGGTAAATCTTTGTGTTATTTTGAATATGTTGTGCTTGTCTATCTTTCAGTGATCCTATTGTTTATGGTTATTGTGATAATATATAAATTGTTTGAAGATCTAACATAACCATCTTGGAAGTGTCAAAATTCTAACATGGTATCAGAGTTAGCCTGAAAGAAGACCTTGTGCAGCAGAAACTGTCGAAAGTGAAAACTAGGGTTTCTTGTTCTAGAAGCTTTTCATCATAGATCAGCATGAAAAGGAGGTCAAACTAATTCACCCTAGGAGGGTGCATCTTCCTGTGGAGGCATATTCCAGATCCGAGAATTTTCAAATTTTTACCTAATTCTGCAGCAACTGCAGAAACTAGGGTTTCCAATTTTTGGCAATTATGTCCACAGATTTGGAAGAAAATAACCTTTGCTCAACTCGCCTTAGGGAGGCACATCTCTCCCTCCATTCAGTTTTTCAAGATTCTAAAGTTGAAAAATTAGGGTTTCTCTAACAAACTCTAGGTTATCCAGTAGTCAGATCTCAGAAGACAATGAAGTAAGCACTTGATTGGAGCATCTCAATTGGTAAGTCCTATTATCTTTATTTCCATTTGAGGTTCTCATTTTATCAAGATGACAAACAATACCAAGCTTGAGGATAAGCTTGAAGGAGCAGCTAACTTCCGAGCTTGGAAGTATAGAGTGATGCTCATTCTAGAGGAGAATGAATTGGACAACTATGTCAAAGAAGAAGTTGAGGAGCCAGAGGGAGATGAAAATGAAGCTAAACACAAGAAGAACTTGATTAAGGCCAAGAGGATCATTGTTGACTCCATCAAGGATCACTTGATCCCCCACATCTCATCTTTGAAAACTCCTAAAGAGATGATCGATGCATTGAAGAGGTTATTCGATGCATTGAAGAGGTTATTTGAAGGGAAGAACATTAACAGAAAGATGACCTTGAGAACTCAACTCAAGAGTGTGAAGATACTGAGCTTAGAAAGTATTCAATCTTATTTCACAAGGGTCTCCCAAATCAAAGAACAACTGGAAGCTATTGGAGATCATGTTGAAAATGCAAAATTGGTAATGACTACATTGAATAGTCTCCCAAGATCATGGGAAGCATTCATTCAAGGAATATATTCTAGAAGGAAGCTCATCAATTTCAGTAGTCTTTAGGAAACTTGTGCTCGGGAAGAAACTAGAATTGAAGCTAGAGAAGAAAAGATGGGAGAAGATGATAACCAAGCCCTGGCAGCTCATGCAAAGAGGAGCAAGAAAGAAGATCACTCTCACAAGTCTAAAAGATTCCACAAGAATCAAAGACCTCCCAGAGACTACTTGAACTTTAAATGTTACAATTGCGATGAAATGGGACACATTGCAAGAAATTGCCCCAGGAAGAAAGGAAATAAGAAGAGGCATCATGCTCATGACGAACTAGTTAAGAAGAAAGAAAGGGAAGATTCCTCAAGTGACGAAGAATATGTCTTGAACTTCTGATGATACAATAGTAATTGAAGAGCAAGAGGGAGGCTCGTACAAATTAAAAGGCTAACCAGATCAAGCATTGATTCATGACACTATGGAACCAAGTGAACTATGGCTTGCACATATACACTACAAGGCTTTACCAACAGGTCTACCCGAGATCCAGACAAAACATGAAGGCGTATGCAAAGGATGTGAACAAGGCAAGAATGTGAAAAGTTCGTTTTCAAGAAGTGATAACAAAGCAAAGGAGATCTTGAATCCAATACATGAGGACCAAGGATGAAGACTTCAGAAAGTTCCAGTCTAGACGAAGAAGAAGATCAAGGTCTTCAGAATCAAATGATGGAGCAGAGTACACTTCTAGAAACTCCAGAAACTTCTGCAAGGAGGTAGAAACCAAGAAGGAGCCTACAAAACACATAAAAGATAAGTATTTACTCTCATTTGAATTCCTAAATATTTTGAAGGATATTTTTCATAACAGTTACATGTAAATCTGTGATGCAATTTTCTTTTATGCACTTATATATGACTAAGATTGACTAGCAGTAGGCTCATGTAGTGCACATTATGGGTAAGTGGCCTATAATGCTACACAACATCTCATGAGCCCTTGATGGAGCTAGTATGGGATGAAACCTCTTTGCTAACATGTTAAGAGCAGTGCACACTCTTAATAGTATGTTCTGGTAGAGATGGAAGGCATCTAGATAGTTATCGTGTGTATACGGGATATGGATGATTGTTGTGCTAAAGCATTGGCTAAGATGCATTGGTTACATGACTGTGTACATTATGAATAAGAAGTTATCATTACATGGAATGATACTAATCATATAACTAAATTTGACATGTAGGAAAAATCGTGTGCTATGACCTACAAGAGAAGGATGATAATTGTTTAGAAGATTTACAAATCAAGCATACTACAGAAGTACGAGGCAAGGTTCATGGTTCGTGTGCTCCTCTGCAAGATACACTTCGATTAGATCTATACTTGTGATAGCTGCAGTGATGAAGTGGAAGGTACACCAGATGGACGTGAATACAGCTTTAGTGAATGGTGTAGTAGAAGAAGTGTATGTGGAGCAGCCACAGGGATTTGAGACACATGACAAGAAGTCACGTGTGCAAATGGAAGATGGCCTTGTACGGTTTGAAATAGGCACTGTTACCACCTAAGTTGTACTTAGGTGGACTCCTTGTGAACCTCAGAAAACTTCAGCAACTTACATTGCTCATTGCCACAGTTCAGAAGTTCATCAGGCCAAATTTTTGGCTCTTTGTAAAATTTGCATGTCCAAACCCCCATGGGGGAATTGTAATAAGTTGGTCTAAGCATGATACTTTTGTAAAAGGCTTGGCCTACCTTAGGTTGTGTTGTCAAGGGGATACTCTAGAGTTTTTTTTCCTTAGGAATTATGCGTTGCATTTCAGTAGCGTATAATTCCTGAGTTTTTCACTCACACCTCCAAAGCTGGAGTATTTACCATGGTGGTCGAACCTAGGGAGGTTATTAAAGTCTATGTGTCTATGTATTTTTAACATGCTATCCATTAGACCATTTTTTAATGGTTTAATTGGAAAATTTCAAAGTGTAATAAAAGCATGGTCTGCAGGCGGAATTTGGCGTGGGGATGCTCATTATCACGCTCAGACCATCCTTTTTAACCTAGGACCCACTTTTCCTAGGTTTCAAGCGATTAAATTGTATATTGTGGCATTTTTTCTTAAGTGTGTTACAAAACGGCATTTAAATGCCAAGTGTGCTACAAAATGCATAAAAAAACAAAAATCCAAAAAAATGATTAAAAAATAGTATGGATGAGGTGGCAACCCACCACATGTGAAAGGCGACTTAGTAAAAGGATTAAGGCACATGGTTTAATATAAAAAACTTTGGGTAGCAACTTCATATATTTTTTGGGATGCGCCCTCTCTTATGGCTTCACGTGAGGAGTATATTTCGTACCAAAGTGAAGAGCGATTTGTTTGAGGTGGCACCTTTCCATTTGATGGTGATAAGACCAAGATTTGGGTCGAGATTCCAAAGAGGAGGGCACCCACCTCATGAGAAGTGGCGCCGATCCTTTGATCCCACATCACTTGCAAATCCCTCCTTTCTCTCCATGTCGCCCACCTCATTCCAAGAGAGGGATGCGCCCTCATCTTCCTCATGTGCTATAAATGCAAGGTTATGCTCCTCTTTCTCAATGGATGCATAGAACCTCTACCCATTTTAATCTTGGTGATATTTTAATGCAAGTTGAAGACTTTGGAGGTCCATTGTTGTGCAAATGTGATGCATGCTACTATATGAGGTGATATTGTTTCAATTAAGTTGTTCTTGTGTTATTTTGTTGATAAATCTAGTTTGGTAGATCCTAGAGTAAGCATTTACTGTTGTTAATTTGCTTACTTGTGTATTGTTTTTGAAAGATTAGGAAGTAGCCGACTATACTAGGTTGTATTTAGGCTGTTTCATTTTTTCTTCTTCAAACACACTAGACTTAACTCATTGTATGCAAGAGATTTGTCTTAGTTGTGCAGATCACAAGCTTGAAGTGGGATCCAAACTCGGTTGTAGCTTCTCTCCTCTTCGGCACATTTTTATTTGCTAATACTTTGTTTACAGGGGCTTTCAAAAAACAACATCAAAGATCAAGCTTGGGCATGAAAGGATTCATCCATCTCTTTCATTCAAAGAACCTCTCTCTTTCCCATTTTTTTGGTCTATTATGTGCTTGAGAAATAGATCCATTCTAGTAAAGTTTATCATTTAGATCTATTTTTTTTCAGCATGTTGTAAATATCTAGATCTAAGTATTTTAAAAACGTTCATTTCTCACTAGATCTAGAATAGGAAATTGTACTTACACTTTACAATTTTTTCCAAAATTTTTGTAAGTACAAAAATTTTGAATTTTTTTTATTTTATTCATGATTGCCATCATATTTTGATCAAAGTTGTTTGCTGGTTTTTAGCAGGTCTGAACAGAAAGATGAGGAATTTCTGCCAAAATCTTGCCAGATTTGACAAAATTTAGCTTCTGAAGAGCTTCTTCCATCACTCTTTCTATCTCCAGCAATGTAAGCCCTTAGATCCAAAGTTAATGGACTAAGAGGCATCTCTTTTTGGCAATATTTTGTAATAATTATTAAACGAGAGCAGTGGGATACTCAAATCCCACACCCCATCCCCCAAGGGGGTTTGTACTGTGTCATTTTTTGTGAATAAGTTTTTCTAACAACACAACAAACACACACACACACACACTTTAATTTGCAGGACTGTATACTTAACTCATTTTACGATTGTACTTTAATTTCATTTTATTTTTGCGAAGTAGCTTAGAAATAACACAAACCTCATTGCCACGAAATATGCTCTCACCACCACACAAAGGCTTTGTCGATTAGTGGTGGATGATCAGAAAGTGACACATAAGTCTTGTGTTGATTTGTTATAAGCTTTAAGTTTTTCCTTTCTACAACAATCAAATCGGAAATAAACATTTGGCATGCGTATCAAAGTATGCTCTTTCCCCTTGCGGGCATCTTTCCTAGGCCTGTGGGAAATCAGAAACGATTGTAGCCACTCCTTTAATTTTTCACATTTAAGTTTAAAACTCACATAATAAAATTAACTACCCATCACATAGTGGAAATCCAGCACTTCGTAACTCGAATCTTGTGGGGAAATTTCTTAGAGAAAGTGGGAACAACTAGGAGGCGACCTCAGGGCACAGTTAGACTACACCCTTGTTGGTGTAGTGTTGAACACCGCCCTAGAGACTCCATTCCAGCCCACACGTTCTCATGAGGAGCCACCATCATTCAGTTTCCGGACATTTCTCCCTGTACCTCACGGTATCTCGAGAGCTCCCCTTTTCCCTTAATAACTCCAAATTGTTAATAATCTAAAAGTAACCAAAAAGCAATTGCAAAACATTTATCTTTCAGCGGCAGTTTCTTACATCTTGCATTTGACTCCATAAGGCACTGGTCCACAACAAAATATTTATTTGCTTAATACTGTTGTTGTGTTATCTAATTGTCATTTCTTGTTGATGAAAGCATTTTCATAAACTATTTTGTAAATCATCTTGGAACCCTTTTAGTTAAATCATAAAACTCCTTGTTACCACCTAAAGTTGCACTTCAATTGGACTTTAGAGAGCCGCCAGTGTTGCACAATTACTTGTGCTTATCAGAGTTCAAAAGATCCAAATTTGGCCTTTTCAGGCCCCCTTTTTAATTTTTGTAATGCATGACCATGCCCCACGGGGTTTGTAATAAAGTGTGCTAGCACGATGGTCTTTGAGTGACTCGGTTCCCTAGGACTTGAAAACCAAAGAAGGTATTCCAAGGATTTTTTTCCCTTGTCGATTATGCTTTTCCTTTAGCCGAGTATAATCGATGAGTTTTTCTCCTACACCTCCAAGGTTGGAATGCCCAAAGTGGTGGTTAGGCCTTAGGGGGTTATTAGAGCCCATTTTGTAACGTTTATAAACAGGCTAGACGCTAAAATAATGTTGTTTGGTCATGTACTAGGTCCCCCAGGAGTTTCTGTCAGTTCCGAGAAAAATAATTTTTCCGCATTTTTAAGCCATTTTTAATGGTTTAAATGGAAAATTTCAAATGGTGATAAAAGTGTGATCCGGAGTCGGAATTTGGCACAGGGATGCTCGTTTTCACGCTCATAGCATCCTCTTTACCCTAGTAACCAATCTTCCTATGTTTCGGGCGACCAAAACCTCCCGTGGAGCAGTTTTGCTTATCAGAGCTACAAAGTGGCATTTTAATGCTAAAAATGCAACAAAATGCACCATGATAAACAATTAAAAAATTTAAAAAGTGGCATTTGGCACATGCCAAATTGACATGGCATTAGTTCGAATTTGGTAGGCGACTATATCAAAAGATTAAAACATATACTAAGGGTCGAATTAAAGGTCAAACGTCGAGTATTTCAAGCTTGTGTTCGCCCTCTCCTTCACGTGGACCAACTTCTCCATGGCCGAAACATTCGTTTGGTTGTGGATATGTTCAATTTGGTGGGGACGGCTACCTCTTATGAGGTGGCACAACTCGTGGGGTATACTTTCTATTTAAAACATCCAATTGAACATTCCATCCAAACAAAGCAAGGAAACATCGTACACCCTCTCCATCTTCATGCGGGTAGCTCCACAAACTCGGCATCTTCCTTCTACGCAGAGATTTTTCCAATGAGGAGTGCACCCACCTCTCTTAAGGTGGCGCACATCTTGTGGCTCTCAGATGCTTTGCTCTACAATCTAGGAGCTCAGCCTCCTTAGGGATTTTGCGCCCTAGATTGCTTGCCTTGTGCTATTTATTGAGGAGCTTAGGTCCATTATCAGAGATCTGAAGGTGGAACCTCTGCTTATACCACATTGTAATATTTTTCTGAGTTTAATAAAGAAGGCTTTGGAGGCTAGTCTGGTGATTGTCTTTGGTGAAGGATCATCATGCTTGTATACTTGAGGTAAACTATATCATGTTTCATAGTTAATATTGTCGGGATTGTATGTCTTTTAAAGGGAAGTTATCTTCTTAAAAATCTGTAAGTAATACTCTATAGTTTGCTTACTCTTGTAAATGATGATAAGATGTTAATAGTAGTGTGAATTCTTGTTCGAATCCATTGCTTTACTACTTTCTTTCAATCATTTACACATATGCTCGTATCCCCTTGCTAGTTTTTTGCAGCTGTTTACAGGTAGCCTAAGTTGGATGAGTCAATGAACATGTTAGTTCATCTCTCTGTCCTGTATATTCAAACAAAGCAATTGATCCCACCGGTGCATCAGGGAGCTTGACTCCATTTCCTCTTCTCAAACACTCAACCCCCACTGGTTCCATTTCTTAGATCCAATTTTCTTCTACTATCTCTAGTTACTGGTTACTTATGCTCAGATTTACATTATATCAAGCAAATTTAAAGTAGATCTAAGTTGTTATGTTCAATCATAGTTCTTTCAAAGCATAAATAATTAAATCTAGATCTAATTACACAAGTGTTCATTTTCAAGTTTGTTTTTCATCACAAAATCTAAGGCTCTTGTAGGATAGATTTGTTTATGGTCGAAGTGTATATTTGGCTAATTTAAGAGCTTGCTATTGGCTGCCCCAAAAGAGCAAGCCAAGATCCCAAAAAACGAACTTTCTAGTTCGTGTTCTTAGTTCATTTTTATTTGCTTTTCATTACTAGTTTTCATAGCTTTGTTTTGGGCATATTTTGCAAGTGTGGCCAAATCACTTTCTGAGTGTTTTTGGCCATTACTTGACAAAAAGAGCTCGCTTGTTTTTCTTTTATGCATATCAGAAATTTAATTAAAATTCAATCAAAATTTGTTTTAGAGGGCTTCCGAGGTCATCTGGAAACTAGTTTTACATACTAGTTTAGCTAGATTTCATTTTTTGCAATTTCTAGCATTGTCAAAACACTCTTAAAGTGTTCTGATTGTCATTTTAATTAACATTCGCTTGCTAGTCTGTTTCATTTCTTTAACAGGTTGACGCTAAAAAACTAAGAAGAAAACACTTCGAAGCTCCCAGAATCACCTTGAGAACTAGCTTTCAAAGCAGTGTTTTGTTTGCACAATAAATTGTAAATTGTCTTGTTCCCTAAGCATAAAGGGAAAGCAATGTTTCATCTCAAGTTTCATATTGTAATCAAAAGAATAAAAAGAGCTCAGCAGGCAATTCCAGCAGCTGACCCCAATCCCCCCAGGGGGGATTCACACTTTCTCCTTTTTTCTACTTTTTTGCAACCTTTTTCCTTTTATTTGTTTTTTTTAGCATTAGTAATTAAATAACTACATCAAGCACACAAAGCGTCCTTGAAGGACTTACAATCAACTTTTCAATCATTTACTGTTACGTGCTACAAACAACTACTATTGTTCTTAAAATCTGATCTTAAAATTAACCCCTTGCTCTACCAAAGTACTCCATCACTTTGTGGTGTGAGGAAAAGATATTCTTGGGATGTAGCTTAGTTAATCATTCACCCACACATTTTAATAAAACGAACCACACCCCAAGCCCAAAGTATGCTCTTGATCGCTGCAGCTTAGTCAGAACAGTTGGCTCAATCAGAAATGGGTGTAAGGTACATAGTTTTAATAGGACAATCCAATCTCATCTTTCTTGGTGGATTCGGGAGGTTGCATGGGTGTATACCGTAGAGTAAGCAGGCTACTTTAAGAAGGTTCATCTTCGCCTGGTTGGACACTCGGTGAAGCCGCTAAAGCACTTAGTCCAAAAAGCTAGATTTGATTGGGCCAAACCAACAATTTTACCCACTCCTTTAATACTCATCTAATAATCTCAAATAAACCAACAAGCCTCTTCCAATACTTTCACGACCCTACACAGCATGATTCGCATTACACATTCTCGACACTGGTCTTTAATTTTCCATGTTTTAAGTTTCAATTATAAAATGTTATGAATGCTTATCTATAATGTGTGGTGTTAATTAATTGATTTAATTTGCAAACCCTGCTTAGTTGTTATATTTTTCTCATTCCATCTCATTAACTCCTAGAATAGACTTTTACCTTGGTTATAGATTAAAAGCCTTAGTTTAATTTTTTATAGGGACCACACCCCTTGGCTTCGCTAGGAGTAAGCCTAGACGGAGGAGTCAGGTAATCAGGTGACAGCACTTGACTCTCACTTGCCCCCAAGGACACACCGAGCGGATTGAAGGTTTCCTGCCGCATTCCCCCCAGGTGTGTATTAGGCGACAACACTCCTTAAACAACATCTTTAACTAATTCATTGAAACATTCTAATAGCCTTAGAAACATTCCATAGGGAGTACCCCCCTTGGCTTCGATTAGGAGTTGGCCTAAACGAAGGAGTCAAGATCAGGTGACAGCCTTGACTCGAGACTTGCCCCCAAGGGTGCACCAAATAGTGGCATAGATTTCCGCTGCATTAACCAAGAGCGTAGTGCGGCGGAAATCTACACCACTACGACATTGACATTGTACTTTCTGACAAATCTATATTGAAGAAGTTTTGTTGGGTCTTTCCCGTGAGAGGGTTTTCCCAGGGTAAATCTTTGCGTTCTTTTGTTTATGTTGTATGTGTCTATCTTTCAGTGATCATATTGTTTATGGTTATTGTGATAATATATAAATTGTTTGAAGATCTAACATAACCATCCTGGAAGTATCAAAATTCTAACACATTACATAATGATGAATTTAGTTTTTAGTTTTTACATCGTAATAATTATTGTAGGGATTTATCATTTTTATATTTAAAATTAATTTTTATGACTTCGACATCCCATCATCCCCCTGAAATTTCCCTATCCCGCGGAATTTCCCTAAAATGGGCCCTAT
Source organism: Larix kaempferi (assembly GCA_027924585.1). NCBI lineage: Eukaryota > Viridiplantae > Streptophyta > Pinopsida > Pinales > Pinaceae > Larix > Larix kaempferi. Next base: position 14,657,310 of record BSBM01000125.1, on the reverse strand, counting down.
AGGCCAATTCATCCAATCTTTCCACCCAGAAAGCACCAAAATAGATGACAAATTATATATTGATCTATTTCAAATCATACCTCCCCATTTTGGGATGCTTTTGTTCACCAAAAGCTTTTACTAAATGAGGCGATGAAGGTTTTCCTCCACCTTCTTCATGGGGTACCATTTAGCCTTGAGTGGAAGTATTCCCTTCAACCCAACCTACCAAAGTCGATACAGTCCTCGTCAAGTTGTTCTGGATATCTTTTGCCAAATTCTATCTTCTATTAACACTACTTGAGCCTCTGGTGCTAAGTCCTCTCTAGAAGGTAAGACCTGCTTAGGTCCTGGTCCAACATGGACAATTCAAAGAGTTTCAAATTTTCTACATTCACTACTGAGTAAATGTGCATATATGGGGGTAGATTAAGTCTGTGAGAATTATCTCCTACCATCTCCAACACTTTAAAAGGACCATATCGGAGTGCCTTGATCTTCTTACCAAGACCTTGTAGTCTTTCCTAATTCAAGTGCAACCAAACTCTACCTCCCACCTTGAATGTTTTCTCAACCCTGTGTTGGTCATGTCTGCTCTTGTACTTTTTCTATGACTTCTTTAATGTCTCTTGTACTTGCAAATGGATTTGCCTGATCTTATCAATGAATTTTTTAGCTCTTAATGCTTAACATGTGGTGTCTGTTAGATTTTGGGAGCTTGGGGATACTTCTTCTGTGTTGGTGCCTAGCATGCAGAAACTAGGCTGCGGGGAAGCGCCGCCCCCCCCCCCTTCACTCCCTAAGCGCGCTCCCAAGGGGAGCGATCAAGAATCGCTCCTAAGAGAGCAAATCCTAATCGCTCCTTCTTGGGAGTGTTTTTTGGAATCGTGATTCCGAGCAAGAAAAATCGCTCCTTGGTTTTTTAGGGAGTGATGAGGGAGCGCTCCCTCGTCGCTCCCAAGAGAAAAAACGCTTCCTCAGTGCTTCCACGAGCTTGGGCGCACTGTTTTGGGGTATTTTTGCTTTTGGAACCAAGGCATGGTTCCACTTGGGTTTTTTGGCTTGCTTAGAGTTCATTTAGGGGATATAAACACGTTTTGAATCATTTGCTCTCATTCTAGTTCTCATTTCATGCATTTCACTTCTCTTTGCTAGGGTTTTGATGTTGATGTTCTCCATGGTTCCAGCATCGAGCAAACATTTTGCAGATCATTCTCTTGGATGGGTTCGTGACCCAAAGAGAATGGCCCCGTTGCAGCCCTTGACTGTGTGTTTTATGGCTCAGAGATACTTAGCCTCATTCATTTATGTGTTGACTAGACTGTAGGAGGCTAGAGGTCACATTGTGTACTCCAGGTGGGAGTGTTCCTTAGTTGGAGTGATCTATTCTTGTAGAGTGAGATGACTTGTCTATGTTACAAGGAGATCTTATCTCCTTGTAGATTAGAAAAAGTCTAATTTAATGTTGAATTTGATAATTGGCTCTAAGAAGTGTCTAGGACTTCTTAGAGTATGGTCAAACCAACATTAGAGCTCTATTGAAAGAATGTGACCACATGTGAGGAGATGTCAACAAGGGCAAACTTTTCTATGATGAAGAGATAATCGAGTCAAGACAATCCATTGAAGAAGTCCCACGGAAAGTGGAAGGCAAGAAAGAGCACAACTGCCCCAACAAAAAAGGTAAATTGACCCTAGAAGACAAAATGACAAGTCGTCTTGAAAGATAAATAAAAGATAAGTAAAAAATAAAATAAAAGTACAAGTCGGCCTCAAGAGTAAAAATCAAGTCAACTGAAGAATATAAATAGAAGTGTTCTCACACTTCATTTGTCACATTGAAGCAAGCTCATCTCTCTCAATTGGTGCGCACTTCTCAAGGAGGACAAGTGAAGTTCACTAGAAGAATAATTTTGGGGTTAATTTATCGCATTATCTTATTATCTCTGCAAGTTCGCTAGGGTTTCACGTGGAAGAAGAGCACACTCTTGTGCTAGGGCTTAATCTTCGCGATTGGTATTGTTCTTGTATTGGATTAATTTCTTCCGAGAAAAGTTTGTTGGGTTTTCTCCTATTAGGATTTCCCACGATAAATATGTGTCTCTTGTGCATGGTTATTCTTTCAACGACTCTTGTTTTATTTTCCGCTGCAAATGAATGATGCTATAACGGTGGGATGAAATGACTTCTGAATTAACTTGAAAGAGATGAAATTTATACTGCTAAGATAAAATTCAACATGGTATTAGAGCAGTATTAAATAGAAGCCATTGCCAGAGTCTATTTTGCCCTAATCTGGAAACTAGGGCTTCCAATTGTGAACACTTCCAACCTCAATTTTAGTTCAATCTAGATGCATTGGAACTCGCCTTGGGAGGGCACATCTTTTTGTGGAGGCAAAACTCAATTTTGATAATTTTTCAGTTTTGACGTAATTTCTACCAAAATTGAGAAATTAGGGTTTTCAATTTCTAACCCTTTTGACCACAGATTGGGTTTGATCTTATCATTTTGGAGCTCTCCCTGTGAGGGCACATCTACCTGTGGACTCAATTTTCACATTTACCAAACTTCAGTTTTGACCTAGCTCCTGCTAGCATTTCTAGATTAGAAATTGAAAATGGTGTCCAATCTAAGAGTGGAAGATAGGTTGGATGGTGCTTCAAATTTTAGATCCTGGAATTCAACACTTTTCACTTTGGAAGAAAATGAGATCCAAGATCATGTAAAGAAGGACATCACAGATTCAGAAGATGATGGAGAGAAAGCCAAATACAAGAAGAATGAAATGAAAGCAAATAGGATCTTGGTAGACTCTATAAAACAACACTTGATCCCTCATATCTCTAAATTAAATACTTCTAAAGCAATGTATGATGCCTTAATAGGATTGTTCGAAAGCAAAACCACCAGCAGAAGACTAGCCTTGAGAAATCAACTCTGTTGCATAAAGATGTCAAACTCAGATTCTATTGTTACTTACTTCGGGAAGGTCTCACAGTTGAGAGATCAACTTAAAGCCATTGGAGACAATATTGAAGATACAAAACTTGTCATGATGACCCTTAATGGATTTCCTTCCACATGGGAATCATTTATTCAAAGTATTTGTGGAAGAGAAGAGTTGCCCAAGTTTGATTGACTATGGACTGATTGTGTTCAAGAAGAGGCCAGAGTATTATCAAAGAATAGCTCACAAAAACCTCAAGAAGAATAAAATCAAGCTCTTGCAACTCATGCAAGAAAAGGAAGAGGAAGAAGAAGAAAGTTCGAAAAGAAGAAAAATACAAGTGAAGGATCAACCCCAGCTCAAGGGAAGAAGGATCTTTCAAAGATAAAAGTGTTACACTTGTCAGAAATTTGGTCACTATGCCAACTAGTGTACTCAAGAAAAAAAAGGAAAAGGAAGTAAAGGCAGCATGCATCAACAGCCAATGTTGATGAACCTCCATCAAAGAAGATAAAAGAAGATAAACTTGAGGAAATTGCAAATGATCTCCGGAAGGAGTATTTCTTCTAGTACACTCAAAATATACAAACACCAATGACAGTATCATCTTTGGATGATGTCTTGTACTATAGTGATTTACTCCATGAATACCCATGATGAAGACTTCAGCATGTTGCAAAAGTTCAGAAGAAGATCAAGGTTGTCAAATCAGACAATGAAGAAGAGCTCCCTCCCAAAAACTCCAAGTGATTTCTACAAGGAAGCAGACATCAAGAGGGTGCCAACAAAACAAATAAGGATAATTATTTTATACTTTATATGATAAGTTTTATTTGCTCAAATTGAATTGTTATCTTTATTGATGAATAACATGATTATTTAAAATAGTACTCGCTAACCCTTGTGGACATTTCTGTCATGCATAGGTCCATTATAAAGATTGTGGAGACGAAGATCCATGATTAAGATCTACCCATGTTCTTATGGGAATATGCGTCCAATATGGCAGTTATTAGATGACAAGACTTCTTAGAAAGCATTCACAGGCGTGGATCCTTAGTTGTCTTACATACACCTAGATACCAAGGAAGAAGAGGACGAAGACGGTAGCCTTTAGGAGATCTAGAAGCTTTCATATGAAGTTTGATAATGAGAAGCAGAAGATTCCGAAGGATGAATATCCCTCTAAGTACATGTTATCACACGTACTCTAGTTGCCACTAGATGTGTCCCATCCGGGACGGTAGAGGAAGGCATCTAGGCAGGTGACACCTGCAAACACCAAGCCCACCGCTCTGGGAACGGTTGTCACGCCGAACAAGGTGCTTGTCGCTTTGGACAAGGCACAAAGGCCAAGTCAAGGGGGAGACCCTGTTCAACCAGCTAAGGTTGAAACTCAAAATCAGACACCTACAACCCCAAGATAAACAAGAGATGACAAGGAAAAGGTGCCTATAGTGTCCTGATACTTTTTCCAACCAGAAGACTGAAATTGTGAATGAGATTAGAGCATTCAATTGACTTATTTCAGATCTGATGTATGCATAGAGATGGTAAATTTGAAGGAATAGATGGCCGGAAATTAACTCAAGGACTAAAATTATGCTAGAAGTAGAAAATGGATTTCTGCCTATGGGGGAAAATGACTCAAAAATAATCAAGCATGCATAGCAAAAATAAAATCAGCGATTTTGGAGCCCTTCTAGCACATGAAAACTTGGTGTTAGATGATGTTTGATCAATACAAAATAGGACCAGGAATACCCACAACCCAGAAAACCCCCAGGCAGCGTGATAGGGCAAAATGCCCAAGGAGGGCACACTCAGAAATATAACCAGTGCCTAATGGATGGGTAAATGGAGTCGAAAAAGGATGGGATTTAAGATTTAGTCGTTTAAGATCAAATGTGAAGAGGGTTTGAAATGAAAACAAGATTTTAACGGTTGAATTTTTAGATGTAAATTTTCTTACTTGGTTTTTATGGTGTTTCAGCTCAGCGGCAACTATGAAAATCTAAATGGAGAAACAAGGATAAGGAGCGTACCTGAAATGATGGTGAATGAATGTTCTTTGCCTGAAGACTATCCCCACAGTTCAAGTGTTGAGCAACCAACGTTTTTCCTTAGCGTTTTGAGCAAGCCAGATGACCAAGTGCGCCCTAGCAACCTGCCACAAAAGAAGATAAATCAGAAATCTGAAGCAAATAACAAGTTAGCACAACAAATAAAAGGCGAATGATAAAGGAAATTGATAGGAAAATGCAATTTCAACTCCCCTGTTTAAATTCCGGAGAGCAAGAGCAAGAGTGGAGTTGTTGCTCCAAGTGTTGCTCCCCTCTCAAGACGGCCTCTCAACCTGCAAATCAAATCAGCTGGATATGTTGGAAAAACAACTTGAATCACTCAACAATGCAATGGAAAATAGATATCAGTCATGACAAAGAAGATCCAAACACACAAAATCCCAAGAACTCCGAAAGAATTGTCTCTCTATTCAGTCTCCAGTGTCCAAATGTCAAAGAAGAAGTACAAAATGGGTGAGCTTCCTTTTAAATAGAGAAGCCTCACAACAAAATCCCTAGCCAATATGATGGATGGCTGAGATCTAATCCCTCAATGAGGAAATCGATGGCTGAGATGAACTCAAAATACATCAAGTGTGGGGCGGTGAATCGCCCAAGTGTGCCCATGTAGAGTGAGGAGAAACAAATGTGGTACAATACATCAAGTGGGGACACCTACGGGGTGGCTTTAGGCTGTTTTATCCCCCTAGATTCTATGCCATAAGTTTCAATACATTACATTTCCAAAATTTGAAGATTTACATGGTCAAAAACGCCCATGTTGGGCCAAATTCGCCCCATGCAAATGGTTGGGCTGAATGGAGGGCCCCACATCAATATAATCATGTCGAAACAATATGAAAATGCCAAATAGAAACCCCTTTACCTTTCCTCAACATTGCATTAGCCATATCAAAGTGTAACGTAGCCAAATTTTGATATTTCCATTAATTATTTGTTGGTTTATATTGCTGAAGATGAAATTGGCCATTTTGGGCCACTTCGTTTGCCAGGATTGACGAACCATCTGTTCCATTGCGATCGTAGGCCCCAATTCCACTAGTAGTGGTCACTAGAACGACCATAATCCATCATATGAGCACAATTTGCCCAATTCCAAGCTTTTTTAATTAAAACAAGGCCCTGTTGGCCATTAATGATTAAAAATCTCATAGTTGCTTTCGTCTTTTCATGATATGACACTTGGGGGCTAGTATGGGACCCCAATACATACCAAATAACCAAAATCGAAGTTTTGGTTCAAACTTTTCCCGAGACCCATTTTGGCCTAGTCAAAATAGTTTGACCAAGTCAAACCTGGTCAACAATGGCAATGGCTGAAGTGTATGTCTCTGCATGCAACATGGGGTGCCAAGGCTCCCTTATTTATGTTAATACAATAACTATAAGCATAAAATGACGAACATTTGGTCATCATAATACAACATCTCAAAAATAGGCCCAAGGTGAGGTGGACCCACCACTTTCAACAAAGGCTACTGCTATGCACACTTATAGATTTGGTCATTGAGCTAACTTTGGGTGAGGTGGACAACAAGGCCAAAAGGATAGGGGGATGACATAGACCAAAACTGTGTGACCCTTCGGATTAGCAGGGAAAAAAAGGGATCCAATGCATAAGTACACCATGAAAAACACTAGGGAAGGGAGGTGCCTCACAAATGGGTATAGTGCAGGGAAACCACCACTAGCCTCTATTACAGACCTTGCAGCTCACATCTGTGCCTGCAAAAGACTCTGTGAGGATCTTTTCTAGAGCTGCCATGACTGGGTGTCCAGCAAACCGTAACTTGAGACTCTAGGGGACACTTAAAATTAGCTGTCCCTTACTCTATCTCACCTCCCAGTCCTCTTTGGACTCGGTGAGGAAATAACCATTACATGCTCAAATACATATGTGGCCAACCAGTCATTTAGATATAGCGTGTGTCCCTCTGTTGCTTGGCCCTTTACATTTCATTTCACATCTAGCCTTTGTCTGTGTGTGTTGAAAAACACATTCTTGGATTTACATTTCAATAAGCTTTTTGATCAGTGTGTGTTGAGAAACACATACTTGGATTTACACTTCATATCAGATAGAACAATGATACCCATACTGCAAGGTAATGGTGGCAAGTGTGTATGGTTCGAGGACTAATGGGAAGCACCCGATGAGTCTACACAATCCTATACTGCATCACAACATCGGGGGCAACCGACAGGGAGTGAATCCAAGGTTTGAGAGTGCATCTCACACACTAAAGAGCCGAGGCACAAAAAGACATGGAATCATTGTATACTCGGGAGCCAGTGGGGGAATAGGTCCTCGAGGCCAACTATCCTGGTCTAAGTCGGGGAAAGAACCAATGATGGATGGGTCGGATGAGTGGATGGAAATGGCAAGTGAAACCGAAGCTAGCTTCCTATAAGTCAAATGGCCAAATCTATACTAAGGAGGGGATAGGAACCAGTGTGCATAGACAGGAGTCTCTACTTAAAGGGGTGGACTAACCTCACCAGAGGCCACAAGTATCACACAAACAACACACAAGATCACCAAGTCAGCCATTGTATGTCAAGTCAATGCACTAATATAAATAAACAAGCCTCAAAGCCAAAACCATGAGCAATAACCATAAATAATATACCTGACATACCATATACCTGCTGCTATAAGTGGATCTGAAGACCAATCTTTGTTGTAGGTGGGCAAGAAGTGGTGAACCAGTTGTGATCTGTGTTGCTCTCATCATAATAGGCTAAGTTACCCCTCTCAATGGGTTCATGCAAACGTATGAAAGGAAGAGGGGCTAAGTAATACTGCTCGGTAATAGCTATGGACACCACAATACATAATGCCCCCTATAATCTCAGCTCACAAACATCTCAGCTCATCTCTGCTCTGGATCAAAAAATCTGGAAATATGTCTCTGACCATACAATCTGCATCATGGTAGCCCCAGCTAACAAGGATGTGATAACAGTACAATAATCATCCTTCTATCAAGATGAGATAGTAGAGCCAGTAGAACAAGTGGATATTCCAAGAGATAATGCTGTGATCAGGCAACAGGCCAGCTGAAAGCCATGATGGAAGAATATTTGTCTATCATGAAGAATGATGTATGATAGTGTCGAGATTTGAAGGGAAGTCAATAGTGACCTCCAAGTAGATCTATAAGATCTAACATGCAATCCAAGTTAGCATCAGAGATGGCTCATAAAGGACAACCAGGTTGAAGACTCAAAGGGAGTATTCAATGTTGTTAAGTGAGTAGGTGGCTCGCCTTAGCAGACCCACTTGATGGGAGGTGACACAAATGGATACTCAAAGATACAGAGAGAGCAGAGTATCCAAATGCAAAGTGAGCAGTATGCTCCCACACAAAGGGAGTAGCTGCAGCAAAGCTTGTTAAAGAAGATATTGTAAGAACTCAAGCAGTTACCCAGAGCTTGGTATTGTTAAGATTATATGCTACTAAAGACTAAATTCTAACTTCATGAGCATTTAATACATTTTCACAATAGCAGCATAACAAGGATCTCTGAAAGATACACAATCACAAGGTACACAACAATATATCCTGGGAAACCCTCAAGGGGAAGAAAACCCAGCAAGAACTTCCTCAATATAGATTACCAAAGTACAATGCCCAAAATAGGTCTCACAACTAAGAGAGACAAACCCAAACTCTAGAGCCAAGCCAATCCTCCTCCTCCTTCGCAGACTTCTCTCTCTCCTCTAATGCGCAATGCATGAATGAGTGAATGGTACACATGAGAGGAAGTCACTCTCTATTTATATTTTACTTTTCACTTGACTTTTAAGTTTTAACCCAGCTAGGTCGGCCTCACTTAACTGACTGGGCTGACCTCATTACGACCCAACTTACAATGGAGGTTTTACCTCATGACTTTTACATGACCAAATATAATAATGACATCTCCGAACGGAGGTAAAACATCCCCGACGGAGTTACAATAATAAAATACAAGTAGAATATTCATCGAAGTTACATTAATTCAACTGGTATAACAACACTGACAGATATTTGATGAGCTTGGCCTTCACCAAGAGTGATGCAAATTCAAACCTTTACTACAAGGTTGCTGGTGGTAACCATTTGATCTTGGTACTACATGATTGATGATTTGTTCCTCTACGGAAATAGAGAAGCTCAGTGTCAAATGTAAGAGAAACTTGACCTCTGACTCCGAGAATATTGGGATTGGATGTGTGATTAGATCTTCCTCAGGCGGAGGGAGTGATCAGTCAAGATATTGCAAGATACGACATGATGGACTGCAAGTCCATGACCACACCTATAATGACAGATATGAAGAAGTTGAGTGATTCTGCTTCAGATTCAAATCCGATGAATCCCATGAAATACCTATCTAGAGAAGCTAAGCGATTCCGCTTCAAATTCATATTTCGTGATGTACAGATAGTTGATCATATTCTTGATGAGATAGTTGCTTTGCAGTAAATACCGTGAGCCAATTATGGTTGAGCCGAGATTCTTCCATTGGGTTGTGGCAAAGCATGTGCTGAGGTACCTGCATGGTACAATTGATATGATCTTAGGTGATGAAGTGAAGTTGCAAAAGGTATACAAATTATGACTAAGAAGAGTGCAGTGGACAGAGGAAGCATGCTCCTGTTGTTAAATTTTAACATAGATTTGAATTTGATAGCAGTAACAGTCCTTTTAACTTTTAGCGGACTTTAAAAATTGCAAATCTGAGATTTATAGCAGCAGTAAATGGGTAGCAGATAATCAATAGTAAAGTAAAAGACAACCATCCACAAGAACACAACTTTTTACGTTGGGGAAAACCTTTCAAGGTATAAAAACCCCAGCAAAGAATATCTTCCTTAATATGAGATGACTGAATTTACATGAGTAGATTAGAGCAGACTTCTACAACAAAATAAACTTGCCTCTTAGGGCACAAATACCAAGAGAAATTGATGTAATCCCAAGAATAAGATAATGACAGCTTGTAGAAGCCCAAGTAGCAATCTTCAGTACCCTGCAGCAATCTTCAGTTGCCTGTAGCAGCCTTGCGTTTCTGATCTGAATCCTTCTAGAACCACAGCAACCCTGATTGAGACACTTAACAGCCACGGTTGTCCTTGTAAACCCTTGACTGTCCTCTCTAGATCCTCGGTTGTTCCCTTAGGGTCTCATTTCATTCATCTAAGACCTGCTGTAGGTGGACGGGGCCCTTTCTAGGGTTGATGTGGGCAGGTCGAGCCTCAATTAGGGATGATATGAGAAGGTCGAGCCTCTGCTAGGGCTTAAGTGTGAAGGTCGAGCCCCAGCTAGGGCTGTGATGTGAACGTCGAGCCTCTCTAGGGCTGTTAAAGACAGACCGAACCCTAAAAGAGGTAAGTCCAAACCTTTCTAGGACTGTTGAGAGTAGACCAAGCCTCTAACAACCTTCTACTATCATCACGGAGCCCTATTCTGCCTTGCCAATGATAGTGCTGACCTCAATGATGAACAAAACTGTCTTGTAGAAGAAGATGACAGTCACACAAAGGAGAGAACAACCCTGTTGATGATCCCTTGAAAATTTTCTGAGATAAAGAGAAAGAACAACTACTGCAAAATATCCTCCACGATTTCCTTGGACAGAAAAAATGATCATGAAATGACTGTGTTGATATGATGAGAGTGATCCATATTTATAATCCTTCATTATATGACTTCCTTAAGTTAAGGGATCCAAAATAATAATATAAAATTCATTGGTTAAGTCCCTTTTTACTTCCATGTGGGCTTTTGACACTTTGGTACATTAGTTGTGGTTCATTGGGGGCTTTTGATATTTTAACATCTTAGTTGGGGTACATTGTGGCTTTTGACCCACCTTCTTTGGGTAAGTCACCCTTAGACAAATCCTTAGCCCCTTCTCTTGGTATCCATGGTCCATAAGTGCCAATTCAAGTACATCATCATATATAAGAAAGATATTCTTTGGTTGCTTTGTTCTCCCCATTAACACTAAGATCATGTGTTAGGTACTTCAACAAGGGGTGGCCAATCCCTTGAGAAGGTCCCATAGCCCCAATGACCAAGGAGAGGAGTACATCACTTGCCTAGACCCAGCCTAAGGCTTACAGTGATGACCAAGTAACTGACCAAGTGCCTCATCCCCAGGCTGCATTAAGTTAACCAATGTCAACTACTTGGTAACTGACCAAAGTGCCTCCATTCTCCCAAAGAATGGCTCTCAGCCCCAGGCTGAGCTTCAGTCCCTGACTGAAATCAAATCCTTGGTAACTGACCAGGTGCCTCCATTCTCCCAGAGAATGGCTCTCATCCCCAAGTTGAGCTTCAGTCCCTAACTAGAATCAAACCCCTGGTAATTGACCAGGTGCCTCCATTCTCCCAGAGAATGGCTCTCGATGTTGCTCAAAAAATTAACACTCCCCCTCAGTGAGAGAGGCACTCTCTGCAATACCAAGCTTATCTCGAAAGTATACAAACTTCGTCAATGATAGAGGCTTGGTCAACACATTGGAAGTCTACTCATCTGTACGAATGTACTAAAGTCTCATGGCACCTCTCTGGACCATATCTCTGATAAAGTGATACTTCATCTCAATGTGTTTTGATCTATCATGAAACACTGGATTCTCATAAAGCTTCATGCAACTCTAGTTATCACAATGGACAACAGTTGGCTCAAGCTTTCCACCGAACAAATCAGAGTAGCTTCTTAAGCCACAATACTTCTCTACAAGCATCACTAGCAGCAATATATTCAGCTTCTGTTGTGCTCTAAGCTATGGAACCCTATTTCCTACTGGACCAAGAGATCATGGTTGATCCCATACTGAAGCAATACCTGGATATGCTTTTCTCGTCCATTTCACTGCCAACCCAATCAGAGTCAGCATAACCAAGTAACATCACTCCACTGCTGGAAGTGTATCTGAGCCCATAAGCAATAGTGCCCCGCAAATATCTAAGCACATGCTTTGCAGCTACCCAATGTATGTGCTTAGGCTCAGACATAAATTGACTCAGTGCACTCACTGCATAACAGATATCTGGTCTAGTATGTACCAAGTACATCAATGATCCAATAAGCTGACAGTACAAGGTAGGATCCACTGACTTTGAACAAGAAGTTGATTCATGTAGCTTCTTCAAGTTTGACACCATAGGTGTGTTCATGGGCTTGCAATCTTGCATCCCAAATCTTCGCAATATATCAATTGCATACTTAACTTGTGCAAGGAAGATCTCATCTAGCGTTTGCGAGACCTCTAGACCAAGAAAATAATGCATATGACCCAGATCCTTCATCTCAAATTCCAAAGTGAGCTCCCTCTTACACTGAGCTATCAGTTGTTCCTCTCCAGTAAGGAACAAATCATCAACATATAAGACCAAGATCAAAGGATGATTCTTTACATCCTTGAAATACAAGTTGGAGTCAGCAGCACTCTTGGAGAAAACCCAAGCTATGACAGTAATTGACAATTCTTGCATACCAGACCCTTGGAGCCTGTTTTAGCCCATACAAGGCTTTCTTCAATATGCAGACATGGGATTCCTTCCCATGGATCACAAAACCTTCTTGTTGCTCTAAGTAGACTTTTCTTCAATTTTGCCATTAAGAAAAGTTGTCTTCGCATCCATTTGGTGAAGTTTCCATCCAAAAATTGCGACAAGGAGATAATCGTTCTAATGGTGGTATATTTGGCAAATGGAGCAAAGGTTTCATCATAATCTATACCTTCCTTTTGAGAGAAACCACGAGCTACAAACCTTGCTTTGTATTTTTCAGTACTTCCATCAACAACATGTTTGATTTTGTAAATCCACTTAGAAGTCACTACAGACTTCCCCTTTGATCTTGGGACCACTTCCCATACATCATTTTGCATGATAGAATTGTACTCTTCTGTCATTGCATCTCTCCATACCTGTGTTTGGTTGCTTCCTCATAAGTGGAAGGTTCTGCATCAATGAGGTGGCCCAACTAAGTAATAAGACCAGAGTACTTTAGAGGCTTCTTGCTTTCTCTAAAAGTTCTTGAAGGGGCTTTATGGCTTTCTGCTTCTTGCAGAGTTTCACGAAACTAGGACGGTCTTCTTTTGGAAGGAGGAGCCTCAAGCATTTCTTCGTTCGGCTTCTCTGGTTCTATCGCAACATCTTGAACTGAAGGCTCATCTTCCTCCTCCCTCTGATCATCTAAATGAGGAGAATCTAGGACGTCTGAAGGAGGATATTCTGAGTCATTTGGAAGCTCTTTAGATCGGTGGAAAGCAGCTTCTTCATGAAATATCACATCTCTACTAACCTCAATGTATCTATGACCCGGAACATAGATACAATCGGCTTTTGAGCTTTCACTGTAACCAACAAACGTACCTTTCTTTCCGGAAGGCTCCAATTTTGTTCTCTTTTCTTTTGGCACATGGATATAGACTGGCGTGCCAAAAATCCTCATGTGATCAACTGTTGGTTTATACCTAAAATACTTCCTCTGAGTCTTCTCCCCCAAAATAGCATGAGGGCTTCTATTCTATATGTATATATCAGTACTAGCAGCCTCAGCCCATAGAAATAGAGGAAGATCTAGATCACATAACATGGCTTTGGCAACTTCGCATATTGTCATGTTCTTTCTTTCTGTAACCCCATTCTGTTGAGGGCTGTAAGGCACAGTTAACTCCCTCTTGATCCCTGGTTCTCGGCAAAGATCATCAAAATGGTGAGATTCAAACTCACCCCCATTATCTGGCCTCAAGATACGAATGTGACTTCCTGTCTGAATTTCAACCAATTCCTTGAATTCTTTGAACTTATCAAAAGTTTCATTCTTAGTCTTTAGAAAGTAGATCCAAGATTTGTAGGAGCAATCATCTATGAAAATCACATAATATAAACAACCACTCATCGAAGGTGAAGTCATAGGTCCACATATATCTGAATGAATTAAGTCCAAGAAACCTTTAGATCTATTACTACTATTAGGAAAGGATTTCTTGGCATTCTTTCCAAGAGCACAACCTTTACAGATACTATCATGCTCATAAGAAAACTCAGGCATACCTATTACCATCTTTTGTAGACCAGGAAGAGCTCTGTAATGAAGGTGTCCAAACCTTCGATGCCATAGCTCATCGGGGTTGATTGTGTTGTGGACTAATGCCTGAATGGAATGCCCAAATGACTTGTAGAGGCCTCCCTCTAGAACTATAATCATCATTGCTGAACTCATCTCTTCATTCCTCGACCAAAAGAGATCCTTTCTATCCATGAAGATAACTCTATAACCCTTATCTTTTAAACTTGCAACTGAAAGGAGATTCTTCTTTAAGCAGGGAACATACAATATCTCTTCGATATGCAAGGTAGTACCTGAGTCAAGCTGAAAGGATGTTGAACCAATTCCTTCAATGGCATAGGTGGTATCATCCCCAAGTTCCACCTAAGCAGTAAACTTCTTCTTTCTGAAGTTTGTAAGAGCCTCTCGAAATCCTATCATATGTTTGGAAGCTCCACTGTCTACCAACCAGTACTTAGCACTATTTGTAATGGATCTTGAGAGGGCTGAAACCAAATACTACTCTCTTCTTGGTTCTTGATCTTTGGTAGACTTATTGTTTTTCTTCTTCTTAGGATCTTCTTCTTCTACAGGAGATGCTTGAAATTTCCCTCTGAACATTCTCTTTGCCTTTCTACAATTTCTGGCATAATGTCCCATCTTGTGACAATTGAAACATTCAATATTTGATAAATCAATGTGCTTACCTTGAGGCTTCTTTCCTTTGTTCTTCTGATGAAAAAATTTCTTGCATTTCTTTGTCTTGGCGGTAAGAGCAAGATTTCCTTCCTTAGAGACACCATTTATGCTTTGCATTCTTCCTTCTTCTTGCAAACAGTCGTGCCATAATCTTACAAAATCTGGTTGGACTTCATGACCATTTACAGCAGATAGAAAAGTTCCCCAACAACTAGGGGGACCATCAACAGCAATTTGAACAAGATCGTCATCGTCTATAGTAACAACAATAGCTAGGAGTTGATCCTTTATCTGAGAAATCTTTGAAAAGAATGAAGCCACACTTTCATCATTTTCCATCTTCAAAGTACAAAGATTGTTTTTCAAAACTCTTTTCCGACTGGGAGCTTTCTTTTCATATAGTTTGGTCAAGGTATCAAAGCATTCTTTCACTTTGGCAGTCTTCAATAGAGTTATGACTGGCATCAAATTTTCCTTGATTGAATCATAGATGATTCTTCTTGCCTTGGCTTGCTTCTTTTTGAATGTTGCCCTCCCTGCATTTGAGATAGGTTCTTCTACAACATTGATGACTAGGTAATCAAGATCATTTTCCTCCAATGTAGCCAAAATCCTTGCCTTCCAGGAATTGAAATTGAATGACCCTTCAAGTCTATCTTCTGGCCTGAACGAGACTGAAACCATTAGAGTAGTCTACTGAAACAAGTCTGCAAAATTTTAACCTCCTCAGATCCATACCAAGATCACGTAAGCAACAGTAACCTGCTCCAAAATTGTGCTCTTCATGTCCTATGCTCTGATGCCATGTTAAATTTTAACATAGATCTGAATTTGCTAGCAATAACAGTCCTTTTAACTTTTAGCAGACTTTAAAAAAAGCAAATCTGAGATTTATAGCAGCAGTAAATGAGCAGTAGATAATCAACAGTAAAGTTAAAGACAACCATCCACAAGAACACAACTTTTTACCCTTGGGAAAAACCTTTCAAGGTATAAAAACCCCAGCAAAGAATATCTTCCTTAATATGAGATGACTGAATTTACATGAGTAGATTAGAGCAGACTTCTACAACAAAATAAACTTGCCTCTTAGGGCACAAATACCAAGAGAAATTGATATAATCCCAAGAAGAAGATAATGACAGCTTGTAGCAGCCCCAGTAGCAGTCTTCAGTACCCTGCAGCAATCTTCAGTTGCTTGTAGCAGCCTTTGGTTTCTGAATTAAGGCCTTCCAAAACCACGGTAGCCCTGATTGAGACACTTGGAAACCACGACTATCCTTGTAGACCCTCGGTTGTCCCCTTAGGGTCTCCTTTCACTAATATGAGTCCTGCTGTAGGTGGATGGGGCCCTTTCTAGGGCTGATGTGGGTAGGTTGAGCCTCAGTTAGGGCCGATCTGATAAGGCCCAGCCTCTGCTAGGGCTTAAGTGTGAAGATCAAGCCCCTGCTAGGGCTGTGATGTGAAGGTCGAGCCTCTCTAGGGTTGTTGAAGACAGACTGAACCCTGAAAAGGTAAGTCCGACCCTTTCTAGGATAGTTGAGAGTAGACCAAGCCTCTAACAACCTTCTACTGTCATCACGGAGCCCTATTCTGCCTTGCCAATGATAGTGTTGACCTTAATGATGAACAAAATTGTCCTGTAGAAGAAGATGGCAGTCACACAAAGGAGAGAACAACCCTGTTGATGATCCCTTGAAAAATTTCTGAGATAAAGAGAAAGAACAGCTGCTGCAAAATATCCTCCACGATTTCCTTGGACAAAAAAAATGATCATGAAATGAGTGTGTTGATATGATGAGAGTGATCCATATTTATAATCCTTCATTAGATGACTTCCTCAAGTTAAGGGATCCAAAATAATAATATAAAATTCATTGGTTAAGTCCCTTTTTACTTCCATGTGGGCTTTTGACACTTTGGTACATTAGTTGGGGTTCATTGGGGGCTTTTGATCTTTTAACATCTTAGTTGGGGTACATTGTGGGCTTTTGACCCACCTTCTTTGGGTAAGTCACCCTTAGACAAATCCTTAGCCCCTTCTCTTGGTATCCATGATGATGCGTGTCAATTCAACTACATCATCATATATAAGGAAAATATTCTTTGGTTGCCTTGTTCTCCCCATTAACACCAAGAGCATGTGCTAGGTACTTCAACAAGGGGTGGCCGATCCCTTGAGAAGGTCCCATAGCCCCAATGACCAAGGATGGGAGTACATCACTTGCCTAGACCTGGTCTAGGGCTTACAATGATGGGGTGGTAATTGACCAGTTGCCTCAGCCCCAGGCTGCATCAAGTTGACGAATGTCAACTACTTGATAACTTACCAAGTGCCTCCATTCTCCCAAAGAATGGCTCTCAACCCCAAGCTGAGTTTCAGTCCCTGATTAGAATCAAATCCCTGGTAACTAACTAGGTGCCTCCATTCACCCAAAGAATGGCTCTCGGCAGCAGGCTAAGCTTCAATCCCTGACTGGAATCAAATCCCTGGTAACTAACTAAGTGCCTCCATTCTCCTAGAGAATGGCTCTCGATGTTGCTCAAAAAATGAGCACCTATAACACTAAGTACAACAGAAGTAGATTGAATTGCAGCCAGTATCAGAGGGCTATTTGATTTGGAGATCAAATACCACTTCATCCTAGACATCGTACAAAAGGGAGCAGTGAAGCTCCAATACATATCCACGCACGAGCAGATAGTTGATGTTATCCCCAAGCCTCTGTCCAAGGCTAATTTGTATACTTTAGGGACAAGATTGGTGTGATGGAGAATGCCTCTCTGAGTGAGAGGGAGCATTGACGAAAGTATGACATCGTGATGATAAGCGGTAGACATTCATATGAGAGATGAATGGCCCAGACACTGTGATGATCTTCCAGATGAGCAGCAGACATTCATATGAGAGATGAATGGCCCAGGAATCATGATGATTTAACAGAAGCAGTTGCAGTATAGTAGTACAAATGCAGTTGCAGCACATACAATTTAGTACAGATGTTGCAATACAAATACAGCGCAGTTCCAGTACAGATGCGAATGCAGTACAGGCACCATACAGTGGCAAATGTAGTATAGATGAGTAGCATTGGGAAGACATCTTCCACAGGAATCCATGGTGATGGAGAATGACTCATTCAGTGACCAATGGCCCTAGTGTAGTCTTAACAGACTCGAGATGCAGATTATGAACATTCTCACCAAGTTAGCGACTTCACATAGAATGTCTCCCTCACTGAGAGGGAGTGTTGATGTTCTCCATGGTTCCAGCATTGGGTAAGCATTCTGCAAATCATTCTCTTGGATGGGTTCATGACCCATAGAGAATGGCCCCGTCGTAGCCCTTGACTGTGTGTCGTATGGCTCAGATACTTAGCCTCGTTCAGTAATGTGTTGAGTAAACTGTAGGAGGCTAGAGGTCACATTGCATACTCCAATTGGGAGTGCTCCTTAGTCGGAGTGATCTATTCTTGTAGAGTGAGATGACTTGTCTATGTAACAAGGAGATCTTATCTCCTTGCATATTAGACAAAGTCTAATCTAATGTTGAATTTGACAATTGGCTCTAAGAAGTGTTCGGGACTTCTTAGAGTATGGTCAAACCAACATTAGAGCTCTACTAAAAGAATGTGACCACATGTGAGGAGATATCAACAAGGGAGAACTTTTCTATGATAAAGAAATAACCAAGGAGTCAAGACAATCCATTGAAGAAGTCCCAAAGAAAGTGGAAAGCAAGAAAGAGCACCACTACCCCAGCAAAAGAGGTAAATTTACCCTAGAAGACAAAATGAATGAAATGAATGCTGCTATAATTGTGGGATAAATGAATTATGAATTAAGTTGAAAGAGATGAAAATTATATTCCTAAGTTAAAATTCAACATTTGAGTGGATTTGCTAGTTGTTTGCGAGAAAATTTGTGGGAGCTTGGAAGGGAGATTGAAGGCTTCCATAGAGACATTCAAGTGATTCAACCACCATTGGAGAGCTAAAGAGGTAGGGCCTAAATCCCACTATTTATTTATTTTTGAAAAAATATTTCACTATGTTAACATTTTAAATCTTGAATGTTCTCTTCTACTCTTTCACATTTCTCCTCCATCATTCTATTGCAGGCAGCAAGTGATTCTCATCTTGAGTCAAGAAGCATGATGGGTACGTGGTTTTTGTCTTTGGTTCCACTTCTTATCAGGATGGTGGTGTTGGGAAGCAGATATACAGTTCCAGGACTAAAATGGCATCCTTGAAGAAAATATTACAACATTTTTCGAAATTATATGCTTCATGTTTATCAAGAAATCGAAGAATTCAAGTTCAGGTTCTCAGCAAATCAGTGGAGTCCATTGACTGCAGTTAAATAAATTCGCGAGCCCCTTTTGTTGCATATGCACAAGAAACAAAACCCGGTTTAAAGAAAATGGACTAATCCATATTTAGCTGACACTTTAAGGCATGCAAAAGTAAATTATAGCAAAAACGTGCAAGAAACAAAGTCTAGCAACTTACCAAATCCAGCAGAATTATCTCGGTCCCAAGACTCAAGATTCTGCAACATTGTCGTTGCATCCAGTTCCTGATCCTGAAAATGTGTTATGTTCCCGGATGAACTGACAGGAATCTCCTCTGCCACTTTTTCCATCCGATGCATGTCAAGACAATCATTTCCAACATTGGTTCCATTCACACAAGAATCAGTGGATCTCTGTGCTTTTCTGTCAATCTGATCCTGAGAAGGATCTCCATTAGAGTTTTTGTCACATGAACCAGAATCAAGTGTGTTATCACTGACACTCTTCTCCCAGTAACCTTGACCGTGAATATTGTATAATATTCTTATAACTACAACCAACATTGCCATCACATATACACGTGTTGGACTGGCATTTGTATCTGCTGATAGCCATAAACCAGGGGGTGATGACCATTCATATATACGCGATACAGCAGGAAATAGATCCTTCACTGGAAAACCTAATTGTTTGAGGAAGCGGCAAGAAATTGAATGAAAGTTTACTGGAGGAAGTTGTAGACCGATGCGTTTGGCAAGACATCCTGACATTAACTCCAACTGCCATGCTCCAATCACATGTCTAGGCCTCAACAAATATTTGGGACTTAATGGCCATGGTTTTGAAAACCCACTCAAAGAACTTTCAATATCCACAAAAGCAGCCAAATAAGGAAGTTTTCCCTCAAGCGCCCATTTTATCAGATCTGTTGGCAGAATCGCCTCCCTAGCAATATGGCAAGCTAAGAATGAAATAGCTAGAGATATGGCCACGGGAATCCGATCCTTGAGAGAAGTTGCCCAGACAATTCGTGCCTTTTTTCCATACAAACTACTGCGAGGTTCTGCCTTGAAAATTGTGCTCCTCTTGTATTTGGAAATGGGTGGATCTGTATCTTCAAAATCTGAAAAGACGAACTGTAAAACTTCAATATAGTGAAAGTCAACATTTTTCAAAATTCCATTTGATTGATTACATTAATAAAAACGTGATGGAAATCAAAGCCAACAATATAAATACTCCAGTGCATTGAATAATATTTTCAGAAGGGTAGTGAAGTTGGGACTGAAGAAGGGAGTCAGCATGCCTAAGGCATGGCAAGGACAGTTTCAGTAACATCTCTTATGTTTTGGTCTCTCTAGTTTTCCACTTCTGATTCACTCTCCTTATCTTCAATGCTCATCTTATCCAATTATTACCTCATCTACTTATTTTAGGCATGTTATCTACTTGTATAGTTACGCACCTTATCTACTTGTATAGCTAGGCAACTTGCTTTCAATAAGGATTAGTTTTATATGTTAAAATTAGCTAAGATCCAGAATATCTTGAAGATCCAGGTATGAGGTGATTCAATGCTGGTCATTCAAAACATGCAAGGTAAGATGACTATTGTTAACAATGCTCTTTCCTCTATGGTCCAGCGTCTCCATTTGATTAGGGCATCATTCCAGGAAATTATCTTCATTCAAAACATGCAAGGTAAGATGACTATTGTTAGCAATGCTCTTTCCTCTTTGGTCCAGCGTATCCATTTGATTAGGGCATCATTCCAGGAAATTATCTTCAGTCACATTTATCGTGAATTCAACTTGCTGATCAACTGCCCAAACAAGGTCTTATGCTACATGATGGAGCACTGAGGCTGGAAGAATTTCAAGGGGCCACAGTGATTGCCCACAATTATTCTCTATCAGAATTTTGTCAACTCTAGTACTGAACTAGCTCTTCATATTTCAGACATAGCATAATGCTCTTTTTTTAAGATGATTACGGATACCTCTCAGACAATTATTACCAGAAAGTCTCTGTTCTCCTTTTTCTGCTCACAGCACTGAGGATTGTATTTTTGACAGAAATGAATAAAATACATTTTTTTCTTGGAAAAAAATAATCAATGTCATCAGAACTTAACTGGTTGACCCCAAAATCATGAACCAAACTGGAACCAAGAAAAAAATTGGAAACAATTAACCAAATAATACATAAGATATTCAAATTCTGACCAAAAATACATATTCATATACATCAATGTAAATCCAATCCATTAAACACCAAATGTGCACATTTTTCTCATGTCCATAGCATGTAAAGGGTAAATATAGTAAAGTGGCAGACTGTAATAGATATCTGAACCAAATTACATACATTAAACACCAAATGTGCACATTTTTCTCATGTCCATAGCATGTAAAGGGTAAATATAGTAAAGTGGCAGACTGTAATAGATATCTGAACCAAATTACATAACATTGAGGCTCTAAATGGCCTCAGGCCCTCAAGAGTCCAAAAATAATCATACTATTGTGTACAATCAAAATATCAAAGCAAACTACACAATCTTCTAAACCTAGATCCCCACCATTGTCTGCATGGGTATTCTTGACATCTTGACTTGATATGCCTGAAGGTCCAATAACAATGTTTGTATCATGTGGCAGAGGAAGAGGCTGCAAGTCTAACCAAGATAGAAGGTGGCATCATTTTTAGATGAAAAAAAAGTATTAGGGTATTCATATGGTTTTTGTTTTTTGTACTGTTCAAGTTTTGGAGAGTGTGGGACTGCACTGATACAGAACCAGTCAAACCCACCAGTTTTTTGCTAGTTTAGGACAAATCCGATCAAAAATCGGTTTGAATAACTAGGTTCAACTGAAAATGCCCAAAACTGGTCCAGATTGGTTGGTTCTGGTCCAGTTATGATAAGATTGATCTATATTTATAGATAGACACAGAGAGTTAGAGATATAGATCATTGTTGAAGATTTCGGCCAAAAAATCACGATTTTGCGTGGTCAAGACCTCAGAAATCTCCCAAAGTGCGGATTGACTGGTTTAAGTGACTTTTTGGGGGTTTTCTTTGGTCATTTTGCTTGGTAGCCAGTCTTTAGCAGCTAAGGCACTGTGGAATGTCTTAACAAAGATAGTCTCTGGCGAAGGATATTAAATCAGAAATATATAGCCCCGGCCCCCAGGTTCCTTGATGGATTGGATAAGGAAAGAACATAAGAGTATAGATAATGTGTCCAACCAATGGAAGGCCTTGACATTAGCCTTCCAAGTTATTGGTCATTATCTGACATGGAAAGTTGGGGATGGGTCCCAGGTAAGAATAGGATTTGATGCAATTATTGGGTGTAGTAGGAAAAAATTTCTTCCAGAGGTACTTGTTCATCACTTACAGCTGATTGCAAACACAACACTTAACTTAACCACTAAGCTTGAGGAGTCTACATTGTGGAGACAAGGCTGGAAAAAGTCCTTTGACCTGGGTCTTGGAGGTGATTTAGTTTTGCCATGTGACCTACTTATTGCAGAACTTTAGAACTAAGTTGCGAGGAAGCGCTCACCCCTGTTGAAATAATGACAAAAACTCAGAAATTTTGTGCACCTAACAGCCAACTGAGAATGATGTCAAATCCTTCACAAACCTTTGATATTAACCTCAACAGCAGAGAATAATCATACACACTTATCAAGCATTCATTAGAAAATACTGTGAAGTCAATATACTACTCATGAAGCACACATAGCAGCGGAATAAAGCACATTTACAGCAGACTGTAATACACATTTAACACAGGAATTTTTGGTCAAATTTGACCCTGGAAAAACCCCCCCAACCCTTGGGGAAAACCAGTCAAGAGAGATTTTTTTTTTTTTCTGTCAAAGAAATTATACAGCAGAATTAACAGCAGTTAATAAACCAACTTATCTCAACCCAGGAAGTACAGCATTTTCCACGCTAACAGTCATAAAATCTGCCTTGGAGTTTGTGCCAGATTTCTTCCTCAGACTGTACGGATTCTCTCCTTTAGCAGCTGTACGGAATGGTCCAGAAATTTGTGTCCAATGCCTGGGAATGCATGCTCAGTATCAGACTGAAATTATTCCTCAAAAACAAGCTATCTGCCTCGATTTTCGTGCTGCCCACTTCAGCTGCATGAAATCACTTCAACAGTACAGAACAGCAGTAATTCCAGTCACATTAAATGCTGCTTTAAACTCCTCGAACTTAGTGCCAAAATTCTGGGAATGCATGCCCAGAAATTCTCCTCAAAATTTGAGCCAGCTTTCTCAAATTTTGTGCTGCTGTAAGCTCTTGAAGAGTACCTCGATTTTCGTGCTGCCCACTCAGAAAATCAGACCCTGTTGCTGCTGCTGCAATCTCTTAGGAATTCGTGCTAGTTCTCCCAGCCAATCTCTCTTGCTCTCTAACTTGACCTCTCACTTGCCCCAAATTCTCTTGGATGTTGAGCCACTCTCCAAAGACTCTCTCTATTGGAATGTGTGCCAAAAATGAAGTCTCATGCACTTTTATTTACCCTATTAGGGTTTCTCTCATGTCTTTTCAAATTCAACGGACGAGATTAGATCTTGGCCAAGAAATCTATGGCTGGGATCTAATCTCTCACCACTTAAATCTCCTAAGTGAACTTTAGAACAAATACTTCCTTTTGAAAAGTCACTTAACCCTAAATATTTAAAAAGTACACTTTATGACTTAAAGTCACTTTAAAAACATAATAAAGTACAACTCACTTTAAAATCATAAAGTCACATCAAAAAGGTACTTTAATAAAAACACATTACTAAAGTCACTTTAAGAATATAAATGAGACTCCAAGTTATTGACCCCTGCACCTAGGCACCTGATGCAGGAGTGCCACCAAGCTATCAAATGCTAACCACCCCCCCCCGCCCCCGCTCCGGAAGCTAGCTTCCGGCCGAAGCTAGGCGGAAGCGCGATTCGCTTTCGCTTCCAAGTGGAATCGTTTTTTGAGAAGCGTGCTTCGGGCCGAAAATTTTCGCTCCCTGCCACTATGTGAGAGCGTGCAGGAATCGATCCGAAGTGTCGCTTCCTGTTCGCTTCTGGATCGATTCCTCTTCGCTTCCCCGTCGCTTCCCCCATCGATTCCGAGCAAAAAAAAAAACGATTCGGTCGCTTCCTAAATCGATTCTCGTCGCTTCCTCGGACGATTCGCCCAAACCCGCGATTTTTTTGGTGAGTTTGAGCTCGCGGGGTCCACGCTTGGGGTTTTGGAGGGGGGAATAGGGCTTTGAGGTATAAATCCCTCCTCCACACTCCATTTTGTCACTTTGATTTGTTTGAGAAGAGAAGAGAAGAGAGGAGAGGAGAGGAGAAGAGAAGAGGAGAGGAGAAGAGGAGAAGAGAAGAGGAGAAGGTGCCATTGGTGATTGGAGATTGAAGAAGGTTGGATGCTTGGAGCCTTGGCAAGTTGACACACTCACTACCATTGGAGTCTTGGACATCCAAATAGGTAGGCTCTAAACCCTTGCTTGTTGATTTGCTTTGTGTTTGAAGTTTTGATGCTTGATGCTTGAGACGTGAATTTTTTAAGCTTGAAATTTGACTAGAATCTAGAATGTCATTGTAAATGTTCCTCTCCTACTCTTTCCCATGCTTTCTCCATCATTTCTTTTACAGGGCAACAGGTTAAACTCTAGTTCCACTTCCAACTTCCAAGTCCAACAAAAATAATGATGGGTTTATGGTTTCTTTTGTTGGTTCCATTTGTTGTTTTGATGATGTTCATTGAAAACCAGTGGAGGAATGAGGGAGAGGGAGATGATGAAGAAGTGGGTAGTGACACATACGTGGAGAGGAGGAGGGAGGGGAAGAGGAGGAGGAGGAGGAGGAGGAGGAGGAGGAGGGAAACCGAATGAAAACCAAGGAGGACACAACACCCTTGTGGAAATATGTCACCAAGCAGGGAGGAAGCAAGGGGGGTGGAACCGCTAAATTTGGTTGCCCCCATTGTAAAAAGACTTACACGGGTTCATATACCCGTCTGAGAAGACATCTATGTGGGAACATGCCATGTGATGAAAACAAAACTGTGGGAGTTTATGTTTGCAAAAGTGTGCCATCAACACAAAGAGCCATGTATAAGAAGGAAGAATTTGAAGCACAAAACAAATCAAAAGCAAGGGTTGACCATGACCCCTCATTGAACTCACCGAGAATTGGAGGCCCATCCACCAAGGTAGTGGATTCTCACCCCCTGGGTCACGCAGGTCAATATCAGATTTCCTTGACGTTGGTGGTAGGGATGACGTGGATGCAAAAGTGTTCCGGTTTCTCTATGCATGTGGCATACCATTCAATGTCCTTCGCTCACCTTATTGGCATGAAATGGTAGACGCCATTCGCAATGCTCCAGCAGGATACAAGAGCCCAGGGTATGACAAAGCTAGAACTGTGGGGCTTGACAAGGAAAGAGGCAAGATCCAAAATGCTTTGGGGCAATTCACAAATGCTTGGAATGAGTATGGGGTATCAATTGTATCAGATGGATGGACAAATGTAAAAGGCAAGCCATTGATAAATGTTCTTGGTGTGTCTGCTACTGGTGCAGTCTTCCTTTCAGCCCATGACTACTCTGATAAATTCAAGACTGGCATAAACATTGCAGAACTCCTACTCAAAACCATTGAAGCTATTGGTCTATACAATGTCATCCAAGTCACAACCGATAATGCTGCTAATTGTAAGGCAGCGGGAGCAATCATTGAAGATAAATACCCCAACATATTTTGGTCTGGGTGTTTGGTTCACACAATGAACCTTTTGATGCACGACATCATTAAGTTGAAGGAAAATAAATACAAATGGATTGGTGAATTGTACAAAAAGGGCAAGAAGATGATAAGATTTATAACCAACCATAACAATGCCCATGGCATTTTCCGCAGTCACTCAAAGTTGGAGCTATTGAAGATAGCAAAGACTAGATTTGCTAGCTACTACCTCACTTTCAGGCGCCTTTTGAAGGTAAGAGAGGCATTGGCTAGCATGGTATCAAGTGAGTCATGGCAGGTCTTGAAAGATAGGTGTACAACCGCATCTGACAAGCTTGATTTTCAGGAGGTGGAAGAAACAGTTCTTGATGCGGGGTTTTGGGCAAGTGTCAAGTATGTTTTGCAGTTCACAAAGCCCATTTATTACATGATTCAATTTGCAGATACAGATAAGCCGGTGATTGGGGAGGTGTATGAACAGATGGATAGCATGCTGGGTCAAATTAAAGATATTGTTGAACAGAAAGATCCCGTCTTGTATGACCATATTCACACACATGTGGTCAAAAGGTGGGAACATCTCAACGTTCCACTGCATGCCTTAGCGTATGTGTTAACACCAAAATATTATTCTCCATCTTGGTTGGCCAAACTAGCACCTGGGGGTGGGGTTAGGAGAAAGCCCCACACAGATCCAGAGGTACATCTTGCGTACATGAATGCTATAGACAAGTTGGTCCCTGATGTAGAGGAATGTGACATATTGCGCAGTGAATTAAGCAAATACCTCAGTGTAGTTGGTCCATTTGGTACTTTGCATGCAATCAGAGATCGAGATAGGGCACCTCCTATCGAATGGTGGAACATGTATGGCTCAACATGCCAACGCTTGTATAGATTCGTTGTTAGAGTGCTTTCACAGGTGGTTAACAGTTCCTCTACAGAAAGGTGTTGGAGCACCTATAGCTTCATCCACTCAGTGAAACGAAACCGATTAAATGAAAACAATGCAGAAAGCTTGGTTTATGTACATTACAACTTGAGATTGTTGACTCATTATTGTGAGCGTGCCAAAACTAATAGATCATATGTCACTTGGGACAACAATCCGGAGGAGCATAACTTGGAGGATGGAGCCATAGCTTTGGAGCGCTTGGAGGAAGAGCTTTTGGGCGATGAGGATGACGCATATGCAGTACCACTACCAATGGTGCCGCCATCTTCTTCCTCGTTTCCAGATGCACCATCTTTGCCTAGAGGTTCACGACCTCCATCTGCATCAGTGAGGGGGGGTCGTGCAGGATCGAGTCTTGGACATGGCTCTGCAGTGGTGGCTACTGGGGAGGATAATCCCACTCCCATTGTTCAGAGAGCACGAGATAAAAAAATGGAAATTTCTCGTGGCAAGAGGAAACATCCATGATTCCATAAAATCTACTTTTCTTGTATTTTCTTGTTTACAGTACTTTCAAGTTTCGGCACTATTGACTCTTTTATATTTAGTATCATATATTTTGTAAACATTACATGGCATTTCAAGTTTGAAGTTTTAAGCTGAACCTACCTTTGAATTTGAAGCTTTAAGGTTGAATCTTGATGTTATAACTTATGGAATCATGGATATTGGACCTATGGTTGATGAAATCATGAATTCACTAGTAAATGATTAATGAATGATGATTGATGAATCATGTTATATGGTATTATTGTTTATTTCATGCTTTTCAATGATGAATGATGTTATATGATGTTGTCTGATGATTGATGAACTTCTACTTGCATTTGTTGACATATATGCATCAAAATATATAAAAAATATATATTATGTAAAAAACGCTTCCTAACCGGAAGCTTTTGAAAATTTCGCTTCTCACTCCCGCTCCCGCTCCCAAGTAACCTTGGGTCAGCGTGGTGTTTAGGCCTTAGAAAGTTATTAGAGCCTTCGTGTCAATGTATTAAACCATGCTAGGCATTATTTTTGAGTCGTATGGACATGTATTAGGTACCCTTAGGTTTTTTTTAAGTTCCGTGAAAAAAATATTTTTTCGTAAAAACAAGCCATTTTTAATGGTTTGGGTAAAAAAATTGAAAATGTGATAAAAGTGTGGTCTAGGGGTCTTTTTGGCCATGGGGGTGTTCATTTTCTAACTCGGAGCACCCACTTTACCCCTAAACCCACTTTCCTAAGTGTTTAGACACTTTATTTTTCATCTATTTTGCAAAAAGTCAAAAATGAGTGAAAAAAATGCAAAAAAAATGAAAAATCCCAAAAATTAAAATCTTAAATTTTGGGGGATGTGTTAGAGATTTTGGATCAGCTATGTTTGGGGGCATGTAAGAGAGATTTTATGACACTTTTTGGGCAGTTAACTTTAAGGGATCACTTCAACATGACTTGGGCGCATTTCCCAAAAAGGGTGCCCACGATTTGGGGATTGTTGCAGCTGATTTTTAGGGCCTCTTTGGGCTGATGTATGGGCTGATTTGATGTTGATTTTTGGCAATCAAATAAGAGGGAGGCATCCCCATCTTCTCCCTAAGTCATGGCACACTCTCTCCCTCAACAAGTGCGCCCTCCCCTCTCCTCTTCTTCTATAAATAATGAGCTCCTCTCTCATTCCAAACTAGTTAGAGTTCGATGAGAGAAGGCTTGCTCTTGTAATCTGATATATCATTTTTGCATTGAGAATAAAAAGCTTTGGAGGCTAAAAGGTGTAGTGCATTGGTGTGTGGATCAACATTGTGATGCTCTTCATATGGTAAGCGGTTTCCACTTTGCAAATTTCTTTCTTACTCTTGCTATAGATCTTGCCTTGATAATTCGGTTGAATTAATAAGAATAGGAAGTTGTAAGTAAGCTTACTTTCATTTTCTATTTCATGTATGACTGGAAACCAAAAATTTGCATGTTAAATAGGTTTATTTGCATGGTATTTCAATTTTTGGTTTATATATGTTTACAAGATCTCATGGATATGCAAGTGTTTATGATTTAGCTTTAAGGTTGCCAAGCTTGGAGGAGGATTGGATCAAGCTTGACTCCATTCCAACTTCAACAAATCTTCAGGAACATTGTCCCTCAACACTCCACATAGAAGCATTCTCGGTTTGATATTTTCTAGCACAAGCTCTCTTCTACTTTATCTTTCTCCTTATAAAATAATTTCTTCTTGGTTACTGTTTTCGGGTACTTTCAGATCTGATATTCTTAGCAAGCTTATCAAAAAATCAGATCTGATTTTTTTTATGCATAGATCCAAGATTCTTCAAAATTATTATTTCATTATTGGGTCTTGCTTGGAAAAGAGGCTTTAAATAATTTTTTCAAGTCAAATTTTTAGGATTGTTTAAAGATTTCTTCTTTAAAAGTTTTATAGTTCAAATCAAGCAATCAAGTGCTCTATTGGTTGCCTTTTCAAGGCTGTCCAAGACCCTAAGAGGTTCCAAAACCTTCATTGAACCTTACCTTTCCTTCCTTACTTTGTCTCCATCATTTGTAACCTCTTTTTTCCAAGATCTATAAGGAGAAAGAGGAGTTCTTTCTTTTCCAGTTTGGCATTGTAACTTGTAATAAAAAGTGTTTTGGGAAGCAAGCTCACAAAGCTTGCTTCTCATCCCCCTAGGGGGGATTGGTGTCGGTTCAATTTTTGTGATTGTTGTCAATTTTTCAAACCTAATAATTTTCACATTAGATTAGATTAACTAAAATCAACCAAGTTAAATTAAAATCTAATGTCGTGGTCCAATCCAAATATTGAGCCATTGACTCTCTCAGAACCTAGGAACTTTTTATTTCATTTTTGCAGACCGTATACTTTTTCACTACAATTTTTTCATCTTTTGCAAAAGGTAAATCGGATACTAACCCACTACCTAGGTAGTGTAGTAATTAAAAAACATTTCATTTTTCAGTTATTTACTTTGCAAAAACGCCCCCTTGCTTTCCCGAAGTACGATTTTAGGATAAGGGCTTGCCCGAGTACTGGCCTGAAAAGAGACTTGGGGCATAAAAAAAGTAAAATATTTGTTCAAAAAACTTTTAAAATAAACAAGGCTTTGTCCCGAGTATGCTCTAGATCACTGTAGTTGTCTCTGAACATGTTGATCAAACCAGAAAGGGGCTTAGTGACTAGTAATTAGTTTAACACTCCCTAATAAACCTCCCACATACGAAAATCCGGCGTATCGTTTTTATTGGCATAGTGTGGATAAATTCCTCAAAAGAAGCGAGAACCACTGGGTAGCAACCTCGGGATACCATTAGACTACACCCTCATTTAGTGTAGTGTTGAACACCTCCCAGAGACTCCGATCCAGCACACATTTCTAAGTTAGTAGTCACCTTGCCATATTCCAGACATATTTCCAGTACCTTATGGTATATTGGAAATCCCCTTTCCACTAATAATCCACTCACTTTCACATTAATTTAAAATTGACCAAGAACATTTGCACAACATTTCATTTCCAGCATTACAAGCAGCATTTCATTTTGACTCCATTTTTCAGCACTGGTCTCTCTTATTTATCATTGCAAATTATATTTAATTGCTATCATGTGTTGAATGAATTGGCAATCATGTTTAATTTCTATGTTGTTTAAATCTTTATGTTGTTATGCTTTCAAATTATATTGCAAATCTCTTGTGTCAGTTTCATTGTTAAAAAACTCCTAAAAAACTAACTCATCCATCAGAACTAGCTAGCTTAATCAACCTTAGCAATCTTTAGGGTCCACCCCCTTTAGGAGTTTGCCTAAACGGAGGAGTCAAGAATCAAGTGACAGTACTTGACTCAAGGCTTGCAATGATAACCCCAAGTGTGTTTTCGGTGGCAACAGACCCCTCACTTACACCAGGAGT
This sequence comes from Larix kaempferi, assembly GCA_027924585.1. Classification (NCBI taxonomy): domain Eukaryota; kingdom Viridiplantae; phylum Streptophyta; class Pinopsida; order Pinales; family Pinaceae; genus Larix; species Larix kaempferi. The sequence continues at coordinate 14,626,623 of BSBM01000125.1, read as the reverse complement.
TAGATGAATATTCCATTAAAGCCTTAATAAAGCTTGCACGTATGTCATCATGTAGACACAGAAGAAGTATAGAACACAAATAGGAAATAAGGGGAGTCTCATTTCCTCTTTTCTGTCCTCTTTGATTCTGAAAGTGCTTCTAAGAGAAAATTTTGAGCATCTCAGAAGAAGCTATGAATACACTGCAAGAAGCCTGGGCGCAATGAAGCTAATTGCTATACCATCAAAAGTCCTCAAAAGTCTTTGCAGATTAAAGCAAATCAGAAAACCAAGGAACCTTAGTTTATTGTGAATCCAGATAAGCCCAACCGTGCACGTTATGGTAAATGGGCATTACGAAACTAAACTTAAGGAGAAACTCTTCACACTGTATATTGAGACTAAGGATGAAGTTTGCAATGTGCTTGCCTCCAAAAGTAGCACTACTACTGGAACTATCCAAGTAACTAACAACAGAAAATACGATAGGAGTGAAGCTCAAAGACAGAAATAAGAACCCAACAACAAAAGTAGCGGGGTCACTTGCACACCCAGGGGTGAATTGCACCAGTAAATCCAGATTAATGCACCAAAACTTCTCAAATAATCTTTTGTTACTTTTACTTGAAGAGATGAAATGAACAGAAGAATAGCAATGAAATAATGCTTCTATTCATGAAAGATGGAACAAGAAATTTTATAAGAGAATGTTGGATGTCCTCGACAAGTTTCAAATGGTCAAAAATTAAAGAAATGAAGACATTATTGTTTCTGAACCTATAGAAATAAAAGATGATGAAACTAATCTACCATAGATATCTGATTCAAGAGTACTCTTGCTGACAAATATTGACGAGTAATATACTATTGAAAGGCATTCAATCAAAAAATATCTTTTGCTTCAACCCAAATTACTGAAGAACTTTCTAGTTTTGTGCATGAGCATGTATCTGAAGAACTTTCTAGGTCTACAATTTTATGTTAAAAACCTTAGAAAATCAAAAAAAAAAAATCAATTTTTTGGTCGTCCTAAAATTTCGGCCCTCTCCTACAATTTCGCCCTGCCTTCTTTAGCCCTAAAACCCTGGGGCGAAATTTTAGGAAGCCCTTAAAATTTTAAAATATCAAAAATCCCTAAAAACACTAATTTTACATGTGTAAATATAATTTTTAGGTTAAATTTTTGCATTTCTTTTGTAATTAGGTTAATTTTCTGATTTTGTACATAATTTAAACCCTAAAATCTGAAACCCTAACTGCAGCACCTAATCAACCCTAGCGGCCACCCTATTCCTCCTCTCTAAGGTTCGCTCCCTTCCTTGAACTCGCCCTTCGTTCCTTATTCCCCTAGGACCTTCGCTCTCCCCTTTTATCCCTTCGCTCTCCTTCCCTAGCGCTTCCTCCCTCTTCCCTTCTCCATCCTACAACCTTCGCTTCACCTTTTCTTCTCATCTTTCTCTCCTTCTTCCAACTTCTCTCTTTTCCTTCTCCCTTCTACCTCCTTCCTCCGCCTCCCTGCTCTTGTCCTCCTCTCCTTTCCACTTTCCTTCCTTCTTCCTCTACCTGCTACCTCACCTCCTGCTGCCCTAGGTCTGCACAAAATTGCCATCTCTTGACAGTCTCCTACCTGGCCTTCTTGCCTACACAAAAAGGACACATCAAAGTTAGATATTATTTACCTTCTGCACAGGTGTTAAGCGTTGCTACTGTTGATAAAGAGGTCTGAAATTTATTTTAAATACAGTCTGAAGGTTTGTGTTAAATGCAAGAATAAAGTGGTGGAATTTAAATGTAAATTGTTCATATCATTATACATATCTTGAACCATATTATTCTCGTTACAAGCTGCTATTTACTTGACTGTTATAACACTGTAAAACTGCTGCTAAGCCTTTTAAAACAGTCCTGAAACTAGCCTTTATTACACATACATTGATGGTCATTTATTGCTAGTAAAAGTGGTGTACTTTGGATGCATAGGTTTTGTATTTGTTACATCAGTAATACTTCCTATTTTCAAGATTAAAGTGGTCTGATTTTACTTTTGCATACAGCCTAGAAGTGACCCTTGTTGACAGTAATAAAGAAGTGGTGAATAGTTGAGATTTTATGATTTATTTTATATGCTCATCCCACTCATGTTACACATCTTTCAACAATTAACTCACTGCTATGTATGAGTGTTTATGACTGACATACTGTTAGTATAATCAGATTATCATATTTTTTATATCAATCATTAAGACTTGTCAGTGGAAGGACATTGGTCATCATATACTACTGGTTACATATTGATGGTTTATCTTTTATGTGCTTGGAAATCCTTGAATATCATAACTGGCTGATTTTGCATATATACATTGAACTGCTACATTTACCTAGCACTTGTAAATACTTTCTATGATTAGTATGTCTTCTTCATTCATAAGATTACATTGATTGAAGGCACTAGTCTCTAATTGGTCTTCTAGAAGGCATAGTTTCTGTTGTCTTAAGTGTTTGCAGATCATTGAAGGGCTCTCCCCTTGGAGGTTCCAACTCTCTGAAGTAGTTTGGAAAGAGTGGCTAAGGTGACAGTGGTCACTTTCTCCATATATTTGTTCATCGGATACTAGCTCTGCTAGTCCATCCGGTAACAACTTCCATCATATTTTATCTTTTTATGCTACAACTGTATTTTGTTATGGCTTACTCTCCTCATATCACCTTAAGCTTAAATGTCATAGCCTTAGGAATATTATGTAGGGATTACCCCTTGAGTTAGAGGAGAGCCAACCTAAAGTGCAAAGGGTGTTATTCAGGTGACACTGGGTAGCCCCTCCTGGTTACCATTGGGTTAGCATGTTAGTCTTCCTTGAAACCCAGAATCAGATTTCCAAACCCAATAAAATATTTAAACTCATATTTGCATGCACAGAAATTAACTTTTCCTAGTCTGAAATTTTATATAAGGAAATACTCTCAGTTTTCTAACTTTAAATGCACAGCAAAAGAAAGAAAACAGTCACACCATTTGACACAGTAAATACCATGGAAACCCCAATGGGGAAAACCAACAAAGGGAGATTTCTTGATTTCATTACACAGGAAAAAGCTGGAAACTTACAACAACAGATTTTTCAGCAATATAAAACCTGTTTACAGCCTTGGGAATCATGCCCACTGTCCTAGACAACAATATGACCTGTACAGTGGGCATGAACAGCCTCAAAACCTGCCCTCTGTGTCCTCTGCAACCTGCCCAGCCTTCCCATGTTTGGTATAGCCTGCAAACCTACTGTATGGCCTGTCTTTTTCCTTGCTATACGGTTTATTGTAGCTTGCCAAGAAGTTCAACCTACCAGACTTTAAGAGAATCTCTCTCTCCATCTTTCTCCTTCAGCATCTCAAGTTCTTTCTCTCCTCTCTGTCAATGTCTCTCACAATGACCAACGTCTGTCTAATCATTTCTTAGAACTTTTATAATTCTCTTTAATGATAAAACCATAAACCTAGACTTCCAAAATGATAAAGGGCTAAGATTAAATCTTAATCATTTGAGATCTATGGTCGTGACTTAATCTCACGTTGAGATCACTTAAGTCACTTTAACTTTATAAAGTCACCTTATCATTAAATAATAAAAGACACTTTAACTTTAAAATTAATAGTCACTTTAATAAAGTTCATGTATAGAGAAGACCCCAAGGACAACTTCATGTAGGTAGACACTTAGCCTACAGAAGTACCTGTCCAAGCTACATAATTCAACACTCCCTCTTAGCGAGGAAGGTATTCTAAACCAACCAAGCTTATCTTTGAAGAATTCAAACTTCCTTTTCAATAAAGCTTTCGTGAGAATGTCTGCCACCTGCTCATTTGTAGATATATACTGAAGCTTCACAACTCATTTCTGAATGTACTCTCGAATGAAGTGGTACCTGATCTCTATGTGCTTCCACCTATCATGGAACACTGGATTCTCCGAGAGTTTGATGCAACTCTGATTATCGCAGTGAATGATGGTCAACTGCAACCTTGAACCGAATAAACCAAAGAGTAACTTGCGAATCCATATGGCTTCACAACTCGCCTAATTGGCTGCCATATACTCGGCCTCTGCGGAACTCAATGCCACTGCCTTCTACTTCCTATTGATTCAAGACACAACTGTTGATTCCAAAAGCTGAAGCAACACCCTGAGGTGCTTTTCTTGTCAACTGCATTGCTTGCCCAATTTGAGTCTGTGTAGCCTGTCAATCTGACTCCATCCCGCTGAACATGGTTCAACCATAATCTATTGTCCCTCGTAGGTACCTGAGCACATGTTTTGTTGCCACCCAGTGCACTCTCCTCAACTCAACCATAAACTGACTAAGAGTGTTGACAGCAAAACTGATATCCGGCCTGGTGTTGACCAGATACATCAAACAACCAATCAACTATCGATACAAAGTGGGATCAACCAACTTCAACTCAGAAGCATTCAGCTTCTTCAAGTTGGTTGTCATAAGCATAGACATAAGCATGCAACTCTCCATCTCAAATCTCCTCAAGATATCTAACGCATATTTTCCTTGTCCCAAGAAAATCTGACCTATACTCTGCCACACCTCCAACCCCAGAAAGTAGTGCATCAATCCAAGGTCCTTCATCTCGAACTCTAAAGCAAGATCTCTCTTACACCCCTCGATGAGCCTCTCTGATCCAATAAGAAAAGATCATCCACATATAAGACAAGAATGAGAGGATCCTCACCAACCACTATGTAGTAAAGGTTGGAGACCACCTCACTCTTCACAAAGCCTAACTGCCGCAAGTAGGTATCAATCCTCGAATACCAAGCTCTGGGAGCTTGCTTGAGTTTGTAGAGTGCTTTCTTCAACCTGCAAACATGGGAATCCCTCCCATGCACCTTAAATCCCTGAGGTTGCTTGATGTCCACCTCCTCATCAATGTCCCCATTTAGAAATGTGGCCTTCACATCCATCTGATGTATGCTCCACCCCATCTCTACTGCAATGGAAATGATTGCCCTGATAGAAGTGTATTGTTATCACATCCATGTTAGCTGGAGCTACCATGCTGCAGATTGTATGATTTTGGATCATACTACACATTTTTTTTTCCAGATCAGAGATCAGATGCTTTTAGAGGGGGCATACATTTTTGTTCAGATTGCCCCGAGCAGAGATATCAGTGGAGACAGATAGTTTTGGTATTGGTCCAGACTTGTTATACAGCATGGCCTACAAGGTCACCCTTCCTTGCCTGGCTTTGAGTAAGCCCATTGAGACAGTTGCCTGGCCATATTTTTGATTGAGAGTACAAAGTATTGTTGGTTTGCCATATATTGCCCGAATTCAGTTCAGATCCAGTTTCAGAGTCAACTTCAACAGCAAGTATATGGTGCAGCAGGTATAGCATTTGATATTATATTGCTTATGTTGTTGATTAGACTTGTTTGTACATGATAGTACACTGACTTTGCATGTGATGTTTGATATGGTGATCTGGTTGTCATTATGATGTATTGTTGGGCCCCTGGTGATGTCAGTCCACCCCATTTAGTAGGCTCCTGTCTATGCACACCGGATCATATCCTCACTACTGGTATAGACTTGGTCACTTAGTCCCCTAGGCAGCTGACTTTGGATCCACCTTCACTTTCTCCACCCATCCGACTCATCCATGATTGGTCTTTCCCGACTTGGATTCTGATTTGTGACTTTGAGGATCCCCTTCCCCACTGATCTCTGAGTATGCCATGATTCCCTGTCTTTTGTGCCTCGGCTCTTTAGTGTGTGAGATGCACTCTCAAACCTGGGATTTGCTCCTGTCGGTTGCCCCCGATGTTGCAATGCAGTATAGGAGTGTGTAGCCTCACCAGGTGTTCCCCATTGGTCATCGAAGCACTTATGCTTACCCCCATTACTCTGCAGTATGAGCACCTTGTTTATATCTATTGAGATATGTATGTAGCCCAAAAGGGCCTTGATGTAAATGAAGAAATGAAGAAATGTAAAGCAAGCCAAAGAGGCTATTGTATTGTAAATATAAAATCTAGCCAATAAAAAGGGATAAGTATGAAATGTAACATAAAAGCCATGCAATGTGTTTGTAAACACACATGGACATAGGTCAGCCATACATATCAGCTTTGTAGTGGTTATTTCCTCACCTAGTCCTGCGGGGCAAGGAGGTGAGAGGGAGCAAGGGGCAAGCTCAAGATTGTCCCCTAGAGTCTCAAGTTACGGTTTGTCGAACACCCAGTTTGGAGGCTCTAGAAAAGATCCTCACAGAGTCTTTATGGCACGGATGTGAGTTGTGAGGTATTTGTTAGATGACCAGTGGCGGTTTCCCTGCACTATACCCATTTGTGAGGCACCGCCCTTCCCCGTGTTTTATCATGGTATGCTCATCTCAGTGGACCCCGCTTTCCCGAGTTATCCAAAAGGTCACATGATCATTGTCCTCGTCATCCCTTGTCCTTCACCTTGTTTTCCACCTCACCCAGAGTCAGGTAGGTGGTCAAGTCTATAGGTTGTGCATAGCGGTTTGAATCTTTTGGATGTGGTGGGCCCACCTCACTAGGGGCCTCGGATTTTTGAGATATTATATATTTTTTATCACCATTTTGGCATCATATTGTTTAGTAATGTATTAACATGTATAAGGAAGCCTATCGCTTCATATGACATACAGGTATTCAGCCAGCATCATGTTGACCAGATTTGACTTGGTCAAACTAGGTTGACCAGGCCAAAAATGGACCTGAAAAAATATTGCGATCAAGATTTCGATTTTGGTCATTTGTATTCTCTTGGGGTCCCATATGAACCTCCAAGTGTCAGAACTTGGAAAAGTTGAGGCAGCGATGAGATTTTTAATTATTATGGGTCATTAATGACCTGTTTTAATTAAAAATCATGGATTTTGGCCAAACAGTACCCTAAGTAATGGATCGGGGTCATTCAAGTGACCATGTCTACTATTTTTGGGGTCTGCGATCGCATTGCAACAAACGGTTCGACAATCCGGGCAATATAAGTGGGTCAAAAGCCCAATTTACACCTTCAGCAATAAAAACCAGCAGTTAATTAAAGAAAAAAATCAAAAATTGGCAAAGGCAACTATGGCAAATGGCAAAAATCAAAGGCTAGCTAATACAAGGGTGATTTCTAAGGTAATTTGGTAATGTTTGGACATTGTATTGTACATTGTGGGGCCCTCTCTTGCCTAGCTCACCTAGGTGGACGAATTGCCCTTGGGGGGCGTTTTTCTTCACTTGGGCAAATTCGATTTGGTTGTATTGTTGTATGTGGGACCTTGATGTCTTGTTTTGGGGGGATAAAACACCATATAGACACCCCCCAACCTTGTGCTATGTATTGCATGGACCCCACAATGGGTCCCCCACTCCACTTGTGCACTTCTCTTGGGCAATTCGTACCCCCTTCATGAGCTCATCTCCACCCTCGATTTGGTGATTTGGAAAGTCAATCCCAGCCATTGGTTTTGGGGGGAATGAGCCTAGGTTTTGAGCCATCTTTGTAAGAGAATGAGCTCACTCCATTGTTACTCCTTCTTGGCATTTTTCAGACTTGAGATTGAGCAATAGAGAGATAATTCTTCCAAATTTGCTTGTGATATGGTGGTGAATGCTTATGGTGTTGATTGTTAGCTTATTGTTGGTGCATTGCTCAGTTATTTTGTGGTTTCTCCATCACTCTTTGGCCAAAAACGAATTGCAAGTGACTTGACCACTTGGGGAGGGCGCGGCTCTTGAGTTAGCAGCTCCTAGTTGCTTCTCTCTTCGGGATTTTAACAAGGGAAGTGAAACTTACTATTGTATCTTGCTTTTCATCACTATTAGTCTTTCATTTGTTAATTTCCTTGAGTATTTGCTATAGTTGTTGATTCATTCTCTCTGTGGCAGGTACAAGGGCGCATTGGTCAACTAGCTGCAACAAAAACGCAAAGGGAAAACGCATGATTGCTTAGCACTTGGTCTCCGAGGTTTGTCTTCGGCTCCAGAACGCATTCATCTTCATTATCCTGGTACAATCATTGCTTCTCTCTTGCATTTCAGTTTCATTTGCAAATGCTTAGCTGCAAAACCACTAAATAAACCCCAAATATTAAAAACTAAAAATTTGACCATAGGAACTTAAATTTCTCTCCAAACCCGCTTATGATTTGTTCTTAAACGTCTAAATCCAAAGTTTCATAGTTTTTTTACTCCTTTAACCCATAGATCTAGGTCTTTTTGCCCAAAACGCTCCTCTAGGGTGTTTTTCTCTCTCAGCTGGTTTGGGTCACTTTGGGGTTCTGGGTAGTTTAGATTTGGCTTTAGATCGTCATTTTACCATGAAGAATCAAACTACCAATTGCTAGGAGTGCCATTAAACGTTAATTTATCTATGCCCTAGGTCCATTGTTTCACTGCTTAACCATCTTCCTTGGGCAAGATTACTCCATTCTTTAACTCCTAGCTTGTCTACATCCTTAGTTGATTTTCAGCCGTTTGATCATCTATCTAATCTAATTTATTCATCACAATCGATCGCTGGTCACATTTCAATTTCATGCTTATTTCATCCGTGTGTCCAACCGGTGGCTGAAAACAACCTTAGGATCCATTTTACACTCATCTCTTGTATTCATCTCTTTATATTTTGGGATTTGGGTGTGTTTTGTCTCTCAACCATCACTGGTTGAGTGGGGTCTCCCCCTTGACTTGGCTACGTGCCTCGTCTAAAGTGACAATAGCCTTGTCCGGTGTGACTTCCATTCCTCGAACGGAGGACTTGGCCATTGCTGGTTTACACCTTCCTAGCTGAGCACCCTCTACCATCCATGTTGGGACACCTTTCACAAGCAGCTAGAGATAGTGTGATAACATGTACCTAGCAACTGGTGCAAAGGTCTCTTCATAGTCAACACCCTAGATCTATAAAAAGACGTTTCACCACAAACCTCGCTTTGTACTCTTCCACACTGCCATCTACGGCATGCTTGATCTTGTAAATCCACTTGGAAGTAACCACATGCTTCCCTTCTGGTCTCGGCACTATATCTCATACATCATTCTTCATGATGGAAGAATATTCCTCCATCATGGAATCATGCCATTCCTACTGCTCTGAAGCCTCTTCAAAGATGGAAGGCTCAAAATCAATAATGTCACACATAAGTGCCATGTATTTTTGTGATGGCCTATGCTCCCTGAAAGTTCTCTTCAGATCCTCCACATGCTTATGAGCATCTTTCAAGGTACATTGAAGGCATATTGGTTTCCTCTTCCCTGAAGTGACCTCCTGCTCCTCATTGGTCTAATCTGAAGAAGGTTGAGGACCTATATCCTGTGATGTAGATCTCTCATCATCCTTCAAAGCCTCCTACTCCTCCTGTGTCTCTGCTGGAGGTGGTGAGTCATGTGACTTCCTAAAGGCCCTATCCTCCTCGAACTTCACATCATGCTTCACCATTGTTTTCCTTGGTGCAGGAATATATAACAGACAGGCCTTTGAAGACTCACTATACCTAAGAAATATGCCTTTCTCTGCTTTGGGCTCCAACTTCGTCCTCTTCTCTGAAGGGACAAGAGAATATGTCAGGCATCCAAAGATAGGAAAAATGCCCAACCTCTGGCTTCTTCCTTGTGAAAGCCTCCTCAAGAATTTTGCTCACCAATGTATGTAGACTGCAGTGTTGCATGCCTCTACCCAAAGAAACAAGGGCAAGTCCTGATGATGTAACATGGCTTTTGCAGCCACAATAATGGCCCTGTTCTTCCTTTCCGCAACCTCGTTTCACTGTGGATTGTAAGGAACTATCAGCTCCCTCTTGATCCCTGCATGTGCACAACAGCTCTTGAAATTATTGGAGGTATACTCACCCCCATTATCAGATCTCAATACGTTTATCTTCCTTCCTGTTTGATTCTCCACAAGAGCCTTAAACTCTTTGAATCGACTGAAGACCTCATCTTTGGTCTTGATGAAGTAGATCCACATCTTCCTAGAGAAATCATCAATAAATGTAACATAATACATGTATCCACACAACGACATAGCTGACATCAAACCACACACATCTGAGTGTACCAAGTCCAAGATCCCCTTGGACCTACTGTCACACATCTGAGTGTACCAAGTCCAAGATCCCCTTGGACCTACTGTCAACAGCTCTCGAGAACATACCATTTGCACACACCCTGGTGCTCCACATTGAACTCTGGTAGACCTATCACGATCTCCTTCAACACATTCAAAGCCCCATGGTGCAAGTGCACCATCCTCCAGTGCCATAACTCGCACAGATCAATGTTGTTGTGTATCGATGCCTGATCTAGCTGAAACATAAGCATGTAAAGCTTTCCTGATCTGACACCAATCACTTTAGTTGTCTTCGAACTAGATCCCTTCGAATGACTGAGTACCTTTCCATACCGGAAATCAACCTCATACCCTCGATCCTCAATAGATGAGATGGAAATCAGATTCTTCACCAACCCTAGAACATACAGCACATCCTTCACCTTCACCGGCTGCTAAGACTCCCTCTGAAACAAAACTGTCCCTCGGACAACTGCTTTGACCGTAGAGTCATCGCCAAGCTCGATATCAAGATCTACATCTCCCTCTAATAGACCTATGAAGTTTTCTCGTACTCCTATCATATGGCAGGAAGCACCACTATCAATATACCAAACTCCTTTTTGATATTGATCTCGAAGAGAGGCAACCCGCTAAAGAGAACTCCTCCTCAAATTTGGTGGAAAACTCATCCACCCTAGAAGAAGCTGTAACCTGTCACTGTTGCCCTTTCTTCTTCTTGCTTGGACACTATCCAGCATAGTGCCCCATCTTGTGACATGCAAAGCACTTGACTTTGCTCATGTCCTTCTTCTTGTCACCTTTCAAGGTAGCCCTACCACCGGAGCTCTACTTGGCCTTGCCTTTGCCCTTCCCTGCAAGAGCAACATTCTCCTCATTACTACTCAGTGTTTCCCTATTTAGCTGGATCCCATTCTCAACTCTTCCTTCGTGAAATCATCCCACAATCTTTCCCAGTTAGAAGATTTTCTCTAGCCACGATCCCACGAACAAAAGTATCCCATGGTTTAGAAAATCCTTTTAAGACTAATCCAACAGTAGCCAACTCATCACGATTCTGGCTGATTTTGGTTAGGTAGGATGGAACGGAATCAGTCTTGAACATCTTTATGCTATGGAGCTCATCTCTTGGCATCATCTTCCTATTTTGGTTTTTACTTTGATAAAGCTTCGTCAGGGATTCCCACATCTCATAGGCATTTGACTTCCCGGTCACATGAGGGATTGTGTGATCCTTCACAACATCCAAAACTATCATTTTGCCTTTCACTTTCTTTTTGTTGTAAGCAGCCAACTATGTTGCATCGGTAGGAATGGTCTAGGTGCCTTTAACAATATCCCAGAGCTCATTTTCCTCTAGCAGCAATTCAAATCCTCTCTTTCCAAGGGCTGAAATTTCATGCCCCCTCCAACCGATCCTCAAACCTCAAACCAGTTGCCATCTTTCCTGACCAACTGATAACTCAAGACCAAACCCTCTTGGTGAGATAAACCCTCCTACAAATCTCATGGAAATCTGTGTGCCAAACTGTTGGTTTTCTTTCTCAAAGACTAAGCTCTAATACCATGTTAGTTTTCTTTGAAATCCAGAATCAGTTTTCCAAACCCAATAAAATATTTAAACTCAGATTTGCATGCACAGAAATTAACTTAATTTTATATAAGTAAACACTCTGAGTTTCCTACCTTTAAATGCACAGCGGGAGAAAGAAAACAATCACTCCATTTGACACAGTAAATACCATGGAAACCATGATTTGGAAAACCAACAAAGAGAGATCTCTTGATTTCTTTACATAGGAAAAATTTGGAAATTTACAACAGCAGAATTTTCAGCAATATAAAAACTGTTTACAGTCTTGGGAATCGTGCCCACTGTCCCAGCCAACAACATGACCTGTACGGCCAAGTTTTCTCTTGTTGTACAGCCTGTGAACGGCCTCAAAACCTGCCCTCTACGTCCTCTGCAACCTGCCCAGCCTTCCCACGTGTGGAACAGCCTGCAAACCTGCTGTACCGCCTATCTTTTTCCTTGCTGTACGGTTTGTTGTAGCTTGCCAAGAAGTTCAACCTGCCAGACTTGAAGAGAATCTCTCTCTCCTTTCTCCTTCAGCCTCTCAAGTTATTTATCTCCTTCTCTCTGTCAATGACTCTCACAATGACCAATGTGTGTCTAATCTCCTCTTAGAACTTTTATAATTTTCTTTAATGATAAAACCCTAAACCTAGATCTCCAAAATGATAAAGGGCTAAGATTAAATCTTAATCATTTGAGATCTACGGTTGTGACTTAATCTCACATTGAGATCACTTAAGTCACTTTCTCATTAAATAATAAAAGTCAACTTAACTTTATTATTTATAAAGTCACTTTAACTTTATAATTAATAAAGTTAATGTCTAGGGAAGACCCCCAAGGACAACTACATGTAGGTAGACACTTAACCTACAGAAGTACATGTCCAAGCTATATAATTCAACATAGCATTGTTCTTTTGGGCTTTTAATGTCACATGTTAATTCAAGAGGTAACATTTTGGAACCACTGCAAAGTCCATTTCTCGAAAAATTTGAAGTCTATGCTTCATGATATTTTGTGAAAGGGTTATATTTTGAAGGTCTTATTCTCACATGGCAACTCAATGAAGGGACAAAACCCTTGTTCCTTGCGGATTTTTGAAGGTATTGTTGGGTGTTGAAGATATTGTTGGGTGTAGAGGTGAGCACATCCATCCATCTTGAAGGCTTTGAAAGCTCATCTTGGCAACTCCACACTTTGGTATTGGTTTGAGATATACATGCATTTTTCAGATTTGGTTTCTCATATTGAAGATTTAGAAATGAATAAAAAGAGGCATTTTATGAAGTGGAATGGTTGACAGATTTGTTCTATCCTTTGGACTTCTAACGTATCCAAATTATTTTAATGATGATTGGAAAGGACCAAAGGCTATATGTCAGAATTCCATGGACATAATGATTCTCCCATGATGCATGTTGCATCCTTCATTGAACCTCTTTCAAAACTTAATGGTGTCCATGAGGATGTCAAAATGAAAATGTAAATGTTTTCCTTAGATTTTAACGAGGATGAGGTATACGTTTGGTATGAAATCTTGGTAGAAAGGAAATGCCACCTCTTGCAGATTTTTTCAAAGTGTTTCTCAAGAGTTAGGATCCTCATTATGAAGAAGACAAGTATGAGAAGATTACAGAAGATCTTGTGGCAGCTCCTCATGAGAAACATATTTCTACCTCACCCCCCATGGAAGATCAAGAATCACCTCATGATTCCATTGAAGATCAAGCATATGAGGGAAACATTATTGGTGAAAGCATTCATGTACGCATGGTGCCCTCTCATAAAAATAAGGGTTTGCCATCTGATGCAGATTTAGTGCAGCACTCTTATGATCATTTCCAGTCACTTTCTTCATTTTTAAATGCGGATTTTTCTCAGCTTCTAGGCCACATTTGTGATTGTATTAATTCAGAAAATTTTCAACCACAAACGCCTTTAATTTTTTATGAATCTATGTGTGAAAAATCGACTAGCAAGCATGTTTATAGAGCTGGAAATTGCATGGAACAGCCATGAGATCAGTGCAGAATTTTCCAAGTACAAACATCTTCAGCCGTTGATGATTTATTGCATTAATTTTCAGCTGGGACATATATTTTAGGGATTGAAAATTGTCTAATACAACAGAATTTTCATTGCAGAAATTTCCAGCGACCTTTTTCTTCAAGTTTTTCTCATATTTTCCATGTACTTTCAAGTTTTCAACGACAAATTGTAATTTTAATGTTGAAAATGATAGGGGATCTATTTTGGGGTATAACCTTTTTCTTCAAGTTTTTCTCACATTTTCCATGTACTTTCAACTACAAATTGTAATTTTAATGTTGAAAATGGTAGGGGATCTATTTTGGGGTATGTTTATGATAGTGCAAATCTAGAAATTTTTCATTCATTATATGTCATAAACAGTGCAGAAATTTTTTCAGATTTTGGATGAGGGATATGCAGAAAATTTCCAGCCATTAGTAGCTTCAGAATTTTATATGTTTACATGTGAAAATGGGGATGAAAAATGTGTTTTTATTGCTGGAAATAATCTGGGACAGCAAGTAGTTCAGTTCAAAAAAATTTATGATGATTTCCAGCTATCTAAAAATGAGCAAAAATTAATCTCCAGATCTGAAATATCACCTTATATCTCAACCTCATGCATTATTAAAGACATTTTGATGTTGGAGCAGCCCACACCTATTATGCTTGAAGGTGTGTGTTACCACTCAGTTTGCACGTGGATGATCATGAGATTGAAGATGACGATGCACCTAAAGACTAGCAGTGCCAAGGCCTTGCCAAGTATTCTTCTCCTTCAATCTCCTTTGTATCACATGGTCCATAATCCTGTTAAAGAAATTTGTAAATGACATGACATGAGCTTTCTGTCTGTAAAAGGCTAGCCCAACTAGGACACTTATATTAGTGCTGCTCTGAAGTGGTTTTTTTACTTAGACGTATCTAGATCCTTGTGATCTAAATTGTCAAAGTTTTGCACTCAGTCATGCCTCCAAAGCAATGAGCATGTACTAAAACATCTGCCCTAGCCTGGTGTCTTAGACCTGTCTCTATTTGTACTATCATACATCTCATAGTGTGTCACATCGACACGTTTTTAACTTTTTAGAGTCAGTTTAGGTCTCTTAGGCGTGTATTATGTCATGATGTTGCAATATTTGATTAAAGGGGGTGTAAAGCACCTTTGTAACCCCTTTAGACCCTGAAAATAGGCCTAGCGCACCTTCTGGGGACAAAATCCCATGATTTATGCGCTCTCAGGACAAAATTCCTCAATTTTAGGTGGTTGGTGAAGGAAATATTCCCTTTTAGGTGGGCACACTCCTTGCTCTCTTAGTCCACTCCAGAGTTGGTGAATGAAAGTCCAGTTAGCGTCAGTTGTGTTGCATGCTCCACAGTTCACTCCAATCGTGTTGCATGAGGCCCCAGTTAACTCTAGAGGTAGTGCATTGCCTCCTAGTTCGGACTAGAGGTGGCGCATGAGGCTGTATTTAACTCCTAGAGGTGGCGCATGAGGCTCTAGTTAGCTCCTAGAGGTGGCTCACTTCCCCATGCATGACTATTGACACTTGGTGGGGCACGTCTCTTGCTCCAAATGCTATATAAGCAAGTGCACCCAGTTGATGCTCAAAGGACTATTGTAATCACTCTTTTGGAGAGCAGTATTGTTTAATAAAGAAAGACTGTGGAGGTCATCTTGAGAGTCAAGATCATCTTGTCAATGTGTAGATGTGATCTTGTCTCATGCTATTAGGGAGGTAATCTGTATCTTTTGCATTTGAAAATTCTTTATTTCTTCTACTAGGCCATTGAAATGGTATTACTACCCAATTGGATAAGAGTTATATTAAGTTCATGCTTGCTATAGATCATATTGTTAGTCTATTTGAAAGGTAATTAATTTTAGTATCTTTATCGTAATCGGATTATGATATACTATTGTTTTTCTTGTAGACTGCACCCTGAAGAGAAAGAAAAGGAGATCCAATCTCCTTCCCATCTGTCTCTTGTTTGCATTGCAAGTTCACCCATTCATCGAGAAGATTGAGGTTAGCCTAGAGCTACCTTTTTCTTTTGGTGACCTTTTAGACAAGGCCCTCTTAGCTAGTCCTCATTGACTCCATTGCCAATCTTTCTGATGCTATTCTCCCTCTCTTTCAACCTTCCAAACTCAAAGAAACTCAAAAAAAAAAAATTATTTTGTAGTAAAATAGAATCTACAAGTATCATAGAAAATATCAAGTAGATTCAAGTTTAGCTAAGATCTACTTATTTCTCTTCTTTTGAATATCATTAAGTGGATATTTTTCAAGCAATCTAAGTTCATACATCGCTTTATTCATTTCATATGCTTTAAATCTGCTTGACTTAAGTTACAAATCTGCCTTACAAGTTTATTTCTGA
Organism: Larix kaempferi; assembly: GCA_027924585.1. Lineage (NCBI taxonomy): Eukaryota > Viridiplantae > Streptophyta > Pinopsida > Pinales > Pinaceae > Larix > Larix kaempferi. The sequence continues at coordinate 14,610,549 of BSBM01000125.1, read as the reverse complement.
GGCATACAGGGGGCAGATTTGAAGGGGCAGCCAAGCACAACAAGGACAAACTTCATCTGTTCACTGTCCAAGCAGTCCTCTCAGCTCCAAAAACAGTTTACTTCGATGTTTTTTATACTCTAACATTCCCCTAAATTGTTGTGTCATCGGCAGCCTGTTTGCAGGATGACGTGGCACCCATTTTGCAGGTTAAAGTGGCAGCCAAGTTGCAACCCCCTAGTTGATTGTTTGCACTGTAATACATCCCTGTTTGCAGGTTTGGACAGCCAAAAGGCAGCCCCAAAGGAGCAGCCTTGTCCCCGGAAGAATTGCGGTTCATCCCCCAGGCCTTCCTTCTCCCCTTTTACCTCTTTCTTCATTTTTTTTTTTGTAATCTTGGCTGCTGTCCTCTCATCGACAGACCAGGAAGCAGCTTCTAAGAGGTCCCAAAAAGTTTCGTAAAGCTCAGAAAAGTGGTTCTTACCACTAGTCCCCTCATAGCCCCCCTTTCCCCGCGTCCTCTTTCCGCAGGTAGTTTGTTGTGATGTGTATTTTCGTGTGTATGAAGCTATCTTTTCTAGTTCAGCTATTTGATTTCACTTCATCCTATAGTAGAGTAGAGTAGAGTAGAAGAATAAGCTCTTAAAGAGCAATAGGAGGAATAAGCTTAGCATATGAACATGATTTTGTGCATGTTATTTTGAGCATTGTTGGCTTCTTCCTTGTCTTTGAAAGCCAAATTTTGAACTTTAAGTGTGTAATAAGTATGTGGGTTTGGAATGTGAATTGAGCCATCCCACCACATAATCTCTTTTGCTTTCTTTCTTCTTCACAAGTAGGTCCAAAACCAGAAGACTCTGAGGTTTTCATGCACTCTTCCTTGAGAGTACATGTCCCCAAGTTGGAGCCAGTTGTTACCCCTCATATTGTATGACGAACACACATCACTTTTGAAGTTATTCACAAGGATCAAGCTTGCAATTCTTCATGGCTAGACATTTGAATGGGCAGAGGTACATTTGTGTTCTTGACTTAGAGATGGTGCTTTCTCATGGTTGAGTGGTGGCCATGGTGATTCGCTGTGAGGTTTGGTGTGATGTGCTCTCATGCATGTGTTCTCATGTCTTCATGGTGATAATTGATGACCTAGAAAACAGGGCAGAGGTACATTTGTGTTCTTGACTTAGAGATGGTGCTTTCTCATGGTTGAGTGGTGACCATGGTGATTCGCTGTGAGGTTTGGTGTGATGTGTTCTCATGTCTTCATGGTGATAATTGATGACCTAGAAAACAAGACATGTCCCCCCAACCCTGTGTTTGTATCTCATGTGTCGGACACAGATGCTTAAGGACACAGGTTTGGCACGTGTCCTATGACAAGACACATGCCAAATTTGTGTCAAACATGTGCCCTAAAAGTGTCCCGCGTGTTTGACACGTGCGGCGGAAAAAGTGACCCACAGACCTCTTAAAACATGATTTCGCATTCATTTTTCACATTTTTGGCTGAGGGAGAGAATTGCAACAGTTTTCACATTGCTAGTGAAGGGATTTGAAGGATTTGCATGTGGATTTGTAGGCATAATTTGCATGTTGTTGTTTTTGTCATTCATTCCATAGTTTTCATTGCTCAATCATCAAAGGTGGGTATTAAAGGTCAAAGGAAAGGGAGGAATGTCCCGTACGGTTGCCGTACTTGAGGGCTAGTAACCAACAAGATCAAAGGATTGATCTTGAGGTTTGATGGCTAGATTTTGTCATTGTATTTTCCTAAGTGGGCCATTATCCTAGGAAGGGAGCCCGAGGGTTTTATATTATTAAGAAAATCAATATGTTGACTGGTGTTTCCCCGGGTGGGGTTTCCAGTGTAAATCTCAATGTGTAAATCTCAATGGGCACACCACATCAGTGTTCCACGGGGACTCACCCCCTAAGGTCGAGAGCTCCCCCCCCTCGTTCTCCACGCCCCGAGGGCTTGGGGCTTCCTCCGAAACGTTTCTCTGCGCCCCCAAAAAACCGAAACTCACCGAAACGCATAGGGGAGCTCACCCCTGCTTGTTGAAGCTCGCTCTGAGCTTGGGGGACACGTGGGCGCTCCTTTCCTCATGTGGGGGGCTTCTAGACGCCCCCCCGCGATTTTGCCTAAATTGCTTAAAAAATGAAATTTAAAAAAAAACAAAAACAAAACAAAATAAAACTAAACTAATAATTAAAAATAAAACCTAAATACTAAAGCTACGCTTACCTTTCATTCCATTTTGAGTTGACCCATGACTGTTGCCGTGAGCTTAGTTTCCCGCGTGAGCTGCAACTGCTGCTGCCGTGAGCTTAGCTTCCGAGCTGTTGCTACTGCTGATGCCGTGAGCTTAGCTTCCGAGCTGCTGCTACTATTGCTGCATTGTTCATATCTTCCCGCCGTGAGTTGCTGCTACCGCTGCTGCCGTGTTCAGCAGAGGAAGCCCGCGAGCTTAGCTTCCCCCCGTGTTGACTGTTGAGTAGAGGAAGGGCCTTCACTTTGGTATGTGAAGGCCGTGTTGAGCCGAGGAGAGCCCGCGATGAGAGCGTCGTCTTGTTTGCAGAGGAAGCCCGCGAAGGAGAGAGTCGTCCGCATTTTACAGAGGAAGCTCGCCAGGGTCGAGGAAGCCCGCATCGTCCTGTTTGCAGAGGAAGCCTGCGAGTTGTGCCCACTGCCCAAGAGTTGTTTGCAGACGGCCCGTGGCTGTGTAACAGCGTATGCGTGCTATTGCTGAGAGGTAGGTTTTTTTTTTTTTAATTTTAACTTTGAGTTAGTGTTTAACAAATTTTTTATTACAGTTTGCTAATGCTTAAGCTGAAACAGTTTGCTTAGAGTTTGTATGTTAATTTTTTATTAAAAATTAAAATTTTAAATTCTGAAAATGAAATGTTACTTACAAATTTTAATCAATGATAATAAAATTCTAAATAATAACTAAAAGTATTATCACTTAATCAATTTTATTATCATTTCATTTTTATTTTAATCAATTTTATTATTTAAAATTTAGAATGACTGAACTATGATTATGAATATCAAGATTCAAATGACAAATTGTACAAATTGAAAATGATCATGATGAATTGTCACCTTGTGTAACGTGCTTGTATTATTAATTTCATAATTTGCTAGTATTTTTTTTATAGTGCACAATGTTGAATTGTATTATGATATTCATATTATTAATTTGTTAGATTTTAATTTACATGGTTAGGATTTATGATATTTGTTATTACTTATTAAGTTATTTATCATTTATCATTTTAATTTTTTATATTTTTTATAATTTTTATGACCTCAACGCCCCCCCGTCCCCCCCGAATTTCCCTAAAATTTGGGGGTGGTCTCCACACATCCCCAACGTGCGTTTCCGTGCTCTCGCATCCCAGAAACTTGGGGGAACATTGCACCACATTCCCAAATGCATTTTAGAAAAAGTTAGAAGAACTGCTTTTAATTTTATCTGGAAGGGAGACTCTGACAAGGTTGGAACTCCTTTGGTTGAATGGAAAACTATAGCTAGTTCTAAAGACGAGGTATGTTGCGGCCTCAAGAACATACATGATTTTGGTCTTTCCCTTGCAGCAAAATCATTATGGAACCTGATCACAAAATAAAAGCTTTGGAGGAGGATACTAATTCAAAAGTACACAGTCCCAAGTACCTTACTTGACAGGATAAGAAGTGAAAAGAAGAGAATCAAGAATGTCTTCAATCAGTGGAAAGCCTTGACATTAGCTTTTCCAATAATTGGATCTTAATTGGCTTGGAAGGTCGACAATGGTGCATAGGTATGGGTGTTGATTTTTCTTAACAGTTAGATGTTTTTAACTTTTTATAACTTATCTATCATATAAACATAAACTGCATGCATATAAAGGATCACTAAAAGAAACACATCCATAGTAGACACAATGCTTACCCTAGGAAAACGCTCTCACGGGAAAAACCCAGCAACTTCTCTAGATGAGATTCTTCAACAAGATATAATGTCAAATCTAGTGCCCGACACTAGTTACACAAACAAAATAATGATATACAATAAAGATACAGAATAACCTCTAAGTAGTTGAGCCCTTCTGAGAACGAAGAAGAGAGAGAAAGATAGTAAACCCCAAAAGATGTCTTCTTAATGCCTCTTGATCACTTGTCTAAGCTTCCTTGGATCTGTGCACTTGCTTCGTTGCTTGAGCGAATTGGTGTCCCAAATGAGGCAACTTCACTTCTATTTATAATGGAAAGGGTTACTTTTCTTACTGGGCCAACCTGACCTTTTTGACTGGGTCATTTTCTCTTTAAGTGAGTCAACTTGTTCTTGGGCTTGTTATTATTCTTTCTTGTGTAGCTGACATAAGAATATCTTATGATGCTACTAGAAACATCAACACCCCCTCTTAGCGAGGAAGGTATTCTTCTGGCATGTTCTTCAACATTGGCTTTCTTCTTGTTGACTTCTGGAATCTTCTATGGCCTAGAGAAGTTCTCTATGAGCTTGCCATCCTCCTTGATGTTCTCCAAGGCCTAACCACTTCCAAAGTGGCTTCTTTCTTCTTTAATGTCCCACTGTACCCCACTAGCCAAGTATATGGCTATCTGACCTCTCCAAGAGGTTTAATTATTCCCCAACAATCCTGACTAGAACTCACTCAAGTATCTGATAGTCTCATAGACCTTGACTATGTTGATGTAATTGTAACTTCGGAAGATATTCACTTGTATTTTATATTGTATTTTATTTGTACCTCCGACGGAGATGTTTATTCCTCCGATCGGAGATGTCATTATTTATTTGGTCATGTAAAGTCATTGAGGTTAACCCTCCATTGTAAGTCGAGGCAATAGACCCCAGAGTCAGTTTGTATTAGGGTTATTAGAGTCTTTTAGAGAAGTCGGCCCAGTCAAGTTTAATTGGGGCCGACCTAGCTGGGGAAAAGGTCAAGTGAAAGTTAGTGTATAAATAGAGAGTGAGCTCTCTCATTTGGTATCATCACTCACTCACTCAAGTTTGCATTAGTGAGAGAGAAGAAGAAGTTCGCATAGGAGGAAAAGGGAGGAGCTGCAGAAGACCATCTTTATTTTGGGTTTTACTTTTGTGATATTGTATTGGTGACGATTCTATCTCTGAGGAAGTTGCGGGGTTTTCTCCTTTATGGTTTCCCCGAGGAAATTCTTTGTGTCTATTGTGTTATGTTGTGCATGTTATTCTTTCAGTAAGATCCTAGATAAATATTGATTAAAAGTAGAAAATCTAACATGGTATCAGAGCTAACCTGAAAGAAGACACTATGCAGCTACGGAAGCTAGGGCTTCTTAATTTTTGGACTTCTCTCCACAGATCATCAACGAAAAGAGGCTAGGCTAACTCACCTAAGGAAGGCGCATCTTTCTGTCCAAACAGAAGTTGATTCTGAGAATTTTCATTTTTTTGGCCTATCACTGCTACCAGAGGAAAATTAGGGCTTCTCACAAATTTGGAATTTTTGAGTGAAATTGGCATAGGGAAGTGCGCCTTCCAAGATCGAAATTTTGGTACCAAGACCGAAATTTTTGAGTGGGTGAAACTCCCGGAAAGTCAAACCCTAGTTTGACTTTGGACCAGAAACTACAGATCAGAATTTCGCAAGTCAATTTTTAAGGGTGAAATTTTGGAATCTTCAGAAACCAAGTGTACCAACATACTCGCCTCAGTCAAGCGTATCTATCTGTCCAATCAAAAGTTCCAAATTCCAAGTTTGAAATTAGGGTTTCTCTGACAAACCCTAGGCCAGCTCCAGAACCAGTTTTGGCAACTTAAAGTGGTAAGACCTAAAAGCTTTTCTATTTCCATTTGAAGTTCTCACTAAAGATGTCTCACCACACCAAGCTTGAGGATAAGCTTGAGGGGGCTGATAACTTCCGAGCATGGAAGTATAGCATTGCACTTGTCCTGGAAGAGAATGAATTGGACACTTATGTGAATGAAGAGGTTCCAAGACCAGAGGGAGATGAGGCTAAAGCCTTACACAAGAAGAACTTGGTTAAGGCCAAGAGGATCATTGCAGATTTTGTTAAGGATCATCTCATCCCACATGTGCCATCTTTGAAGACACCTAAAGAGATGTTTGATGCCTTGACCAAGCTGTTTGAAGGGAAGAATATAAACCGGAAGATGACCTTGAGGAACCAATTGAAGAATGTGAAGATACAAAATGCAGAGACCATGCAATCTTACTTTACAAGGCTCTCTCAGATCAAGGAGCAACTTGAAGTTGTGGGAGAAAATGTAGAAGATGGAGAAATTGTGATGACCACCTTGAATGGTCTCCCTAGATCATGGGACTCATTCATTCAAGGGATTTGTGCAAGGAAGAAGTTAATCACCTTCAGTAGACTATGGGAAGAATGCTCACAAGAAGAAGCTCGACTTGTAGCTCGAGAAGAGAAGATGGGAAATGAAGATTAGCTCTCACGGCACACACCGGGAGGAATAACAACAAGAGGGAGCACCACCATCACAGTAAAAGGGAGAAACACCACCAAAATCAGAGGGATAACTTTAGAAGATCCAAGAGAGATCTATCTAACATCCGATGCTATACTTGTGATGAGAAGGGACACTACTCCAAAGATTGTCCCAGAAACAAAAGTGGCTCCCACAACAAGAAGAACAATAAGAAAAGACATCATGCTCACACTGCAGAGGATGACGAACCTCCAAGGAAGAGAACCAGAGAAGATAGTGGAGAATCTTCAAGTGATGAAGAGTATGTCCTAATATCAGCACTCACATGCACTGTCACACATGGAAGCAATGATTGGCTTGTAGATAGTGGGGCTTCCAAGCATATAACAGGATTTAAAGAATCCTTTGTGAACCTATCTGAACATGAGTCACCTCACAAGGTGAAACTTGGGGATGATTACCAATACCCCATAAAAGGAAGTGGAGAAGCCTCTTACAAGCTAGACTCTGGGAAGTCTCTGAAGATGAAGGATGTCCTTTATGTTCCAGGACTAAAGAAGAACCTTTTCTCCATATCAGCACTAGATGCTAAAGGTATGAGGGTTGCATTTGTAGATGGCCAAGTTCTAATGTGGCCAAAGGGAAAGATCATAGATGATGCAGTTGTGATTGGAGAGCAAGAGGGAGGATTATATAAATTGAAGGGCCAACCTGAACAAGCCTTGGTCCATGACTCAATGGAGCCAAGTGAACTATGGCATAGGAGGCTTGCACATGTGCACTATAGAGCAATACCACTTGCAAGCAAAGCAGTTGAAGGACTTCCAGAAATTCAGGCAAAGCATGAAGGCGTTTGCAAAGGATGTGCGAAAGGGAAGAACATAAAGAAGACATTTCCAAGTAGCGAGAGCAAGGCGAAAGGAATTTTGGAAATCATCCACTTCGATGTATGTGGTCCGATGTCATCCAGTTCATTGAGTGGGTATGTATATTATGTTTCTTTTATTGATGACTTTTCTAGGAAGACTTGGATATATTTCTTGAAGAGCAAAAATGAAGTATTCAGCAAGTTCAAGGAATTCAAAGCCTTGATCAAGAACCACACAAAGAAGAAGATCAAGACCTTTCGATCAGACAACGACGGAGAATTCACATCAGAAGACTTCAAGAACTTATGCAAAGAATCAGGGATTAAGAGGGAGTTGACCACTCTATACAATCCGCAGCAGAACGGCATTGCAGAAAGGAAGAATAGAACAATCATGGAAGCAGCAAAGCAATGCTTCATGACCAGGATCTTCCGATGCATCTATGGGCAGAAGCTGCGAGGACAGCCGTATATGTACAGAATCGTACTCCACATCAAGTACTTGACAACGAGACTCTGAAAGAAGCATTCTCCGGTGAGAAACCAAAAGTCAGCCATCTCAGGATATTTGGTTGCCCAGTGTACATACAGATTCCGAAGGAGAAGAGGACGAAGCTAGATCCTTCAAGAAAGAAGGGTATATTCGTAGGATACAATGAAAGCTCGAAGGCCTACAGAATATACTTCCCAGCATTCACGAAGATCGACATCAATAGGGATGTGACATTTGACGAAGACTCAACCTACAACAAATCCAGAAAGCTACCTGTTGAAGACATTGAAGAACCAAAAGCACCCAGGATCAAAGATGCAACAATGGACGAAGCAATTCCAGAAGAACACGAAGACCGCGAGATGGAAGATCCACAGGAACCTGTAGATCCACCCCATGAGAAGAACTCTCACAAGAGGAAACCAGCATGGGTACGAGAAGCAATACAAGATGCAGAGAGGTATGGCGCTCCAGAGGGGATGCACAGAGAAAGCAAGAGACCGAGGCCATACTTCAACTATGTAGCCCTGCTGTGCGACATCATTGACAAGGAACCTGCCAACTATGAGGAAGCGACAGAGAGGAAGGAATGGAAGGATGCCATGATCGAGGAGTATCAATCGATCATGAAGAATGATGTCTGGGATGTAGTTCTGAGACCAGAAGGGAAGTATGTTGTGACTTCTAAGTGGATCTACAAGATCAAGAATGCTGCAGATGGCAGCATCGAGAAACACAAGGCAAGGTTCGTGCCACGTGGGTTCTCCCAGAAGGAAGGGATAGATTATGAGGAGACATTTGCACCTGTAGCCAGATACACTTCCATCAGATCAGTACTCGCATTGGCTGCAGTGATGAAATGGAAAGTACACCAGATGGATGTCAAGACAACGTTCTTGAATGGTGAAGTAGAAGAGGAAGTGTACGTGGAGCAACCACTCGGATTTGAGACACATGACAGGGAGACTCATGTGCGCAAATTGAATAAAGCCTTGTACGGTTTAAAGCAGGCACCCAGGACATGGTACGGCAGGATAGATAGCTTCCCGACTAGTTTGGGCTTTACCAAGAGTAAAGCGGATTCCAACCTTTACTACAAGGTTGAGGAAGGGAACCCAGTGATACTTCTACTTTATGTACATGACCTATTTGTGACAAGTGAGGATGGGCTTATTGCAGATACGAAGAGGAAGCTTTCCGCAGAGTTCGAGATGAAGGACCTGGGCATGGTGCATTACTTTCTAGGCATGGAGGTGTGGCAGAGTGCGGATGAAATCTTCCTTGGACAAGAGAAGTATGCAGTGGAGATCCTAAAGAGGTTCGGGATGATGGACTGCAAGGCCATGGCCACCCCTATGGCATCGAACCTGAAGCTATTGAGTGATGCTTCATCAAAGTCGGTTGATGCCACAATGTATCGTCAGATGATTGGATCTTTGATGTACCTGACAAACACAAGACCAGACTTATGCTTTGCGATGAACACATTGAGCCAGTTCCTGACGAATCCAAGAAATGTTCACTTGATTGTTGCAAAGCATATTCTGAGGTACCTGAAGGGTTCCAGTTGATTATGGGCTCAAGTATGACGCGAATTAGAAGATTAACCTGGAGGGTTATGTTGATTCGGATTGGGCGGGTAGTGTCGCTGATAGGAAAAGCACTTCGAGATGCTGCTTCAATATGGGATCCGGTATGATCTCCTGGTTTAGCAGGAAGCAGTCGTGCGTGGCACGAAGTACAGCCGAAGCAGAGTACGTTGTAGCTTGTTCATCTAGTTGTGAGGCAGTATGGCTTAGGAAGCCACTGTCTAATTTGTTTGATCTCCAGTTAGATGCGACTTGTATATTCTGTGACAACCAGAGTTGTGTGAAGTTGTCTGAGAACCCGATGTTCCATGACAAGTCAAAGCATATTGAGATCAAGTATCACTATATCAGGGATATGGTGCAGAGAGGAGCAGTGAAGCTCCAATATGTTGCGACGGACGAGCAGATAGCCAATGTATTAACCAAGCCGCTAGCCAGAGTGAAGTTCGAGTACTTCAGAGAGAAGCTTGGTGTACTCCAGATCGAGGTTCCTTCCAAGGGGAAGTGATGAAGTCCGGAAGACGCAAATGCACAGGGCCTTTCCCGAATGGTGGCAGGATAGTCCTCCCATGTCGATTGATCTAAGTGACGGGCCTTTCCCGAATGGTGGCAAGATAGTCCTCCAATGTCGGTTGATGTAAGTGTCAAGCCTTTCCTGAATGATGGTAGGAAAGTCCTCCCATGTCAGTTGATGTAAGTGATGTGCCTTTCTGGAATGGTGGTAGGAAAGTCCTCCCAAGTCGGTTGATGTAAGTGCAGTGCCTTTCTCGAATGGTGGTAGGAGAGTCCTCCCATGTTGGTTGATGTAAGTGTTGAGCCTTTCCCGAATGGTGGTAGGAAAGTCCTCCCATGTTGGTCGATGTAAGTGTTGTGTCTCACATGGTGGTAGGTTGGTCCTCCCATGTTGGTAGACTTGTGATGTGCATCTAGGCTATGCTCCGTGTGAAGATGAGATGATCTGGACGTGATGAGGCAATAGTAGGAGATGCAGGTGTTTGCAGAGGCAATGTAATGATTGGTCCTAGGTTGTACCTACTTGATGGCTTGCTCATAGAGATGATGAAGACCTACATGAGGGCTAGGCCTACATCCAGCATGAAAAAAGGGTTGGCTCTGTAGAACTTCCTATGACAAGTAGATTCGAGAGATGTCACCAATCGATGATCAACATGATGATGAGGATTGCAGCAGCAGTGACGACGATGATCCAGTGAAGATGATCCAGAGATGAAGACTTGTGTCCAGATGTGTTGATGTCTGTGTCAAGAGAATACCTTCCTAGTTAAGAGGGAGTGTTGATGTAATTGTAACTTCGGAAGATATTCACTTGTATTTTATTTGTACCTCCGACGGAGATGTTTATTCCTCCGGTCGGAGATGTCATTATTATATTTGGTCATGTAAAGTCATTGAGGTTAACCCTCCATTGTAAGTCCGGGCAATAGACCCTAGAGTCAGTTTGTAATAGGGTTATTAGAGTCTCCTAGAGAAGTCGGCCCAGTCAGGTTTAACTGGGGCAGACCTAGCTGGGTAAAAGATCAAGTGAAAGTTAGTGTATAAATAGAGAGTGATCTCTCTCATTTGGTATCATCACTCACTCACTCAAGTTCGCATTAGTGAGAGAGAAGAAGAAGTTCGCATTAGTGAGAGAGAAGAAGAAGTTTGCATAGGAGGAAAAGAGAGGAGTTGCAGAATACCATTTTTATTTTGGGTTTTACTTTTGCGATATTATATTGGTGACTATTCTATCTCTGAGGAGGTTGCGGGGTTTTCTCCTTTATGGTTTCCCCGAGGAAATTCTTTGTCTATTGTATTATGTTGCACATGTTATTCTTTCAGTAAGATCCTAGATAAATATTGATTAAAAGTAGAAAATCTAACAGACTATTATATGATAGTCATTTGCGGTCTTGCCTATGTCTATGCTCATCTGGGTGCACTCCACAAGAGATACTACAGCCCCTGGTTGTCTGAGTCATGTACCATGACTAACTGGTATCCGATCCATGTACCACTGCATGACTTACCGATGGGGAAGATGCCTAAGTCATGTACCACATGACTAACTGGTGGGGGGGAAAGACTACCCACTGCTGCCCATGGAGAAACATCAACACTCCCTCTCAACGAGGGGAGTCATTCTGTACTACACCAAGCTTGTCTCGGAAGTGCTCAAACTTTACCTTAGACAGAGGCTTAGTAAGTATATCGGCAATCTGCTCATCCATGGATATGTACTGGAGCTTCACTGCTCCCCTTTGCACTATGTCTCGGATATAATGGTATTTGATCTCTATATACTTCGATTTGTCATGAAATACTAGATTGTCTGAAAGCTTCACACAACTTTGGTTTCACAATAGATCCAAGTCGTCTCTAGCTCTTGATCAAATAACCCTGCAAGTAACTTTCGAAGCCATATTGCTTCGCAATTGGCAACACTAGATGCCATGTACTCTACCTCTGCAGTACTAAGTGCAACGGGTGTCTGTTTCCTGCTGAACCATGAGATCATGGTTGATGCCAAGCTGAAGCAACATCCTGATGTGCTTTTCCTGTCCATTGCACTTCTTGCCCAATCAGAGTCTGAATACCCTTGCAATTTCACTTCACTGTCCGAGACATATCTAATTCCATATCCAATCGTACCATGTAGGTACCTCCAAAGTTTAAAAAATCGAAATCGGACTCGGAATCGGTCGAGGGTCAACTCGGAATCGGTCGAGGGTCAACTCGGAATCGGAATCGGAATCGGAATCGATAATGAATCGGTCATAAATAGGTCGATTTGAATTTAATGAATCGATTTGCTTAAAAATACATAAAATATTTAATTTTTTTAAGAAAAACAACCGTTTCAAGATTCTAATTCATGATTCCATAGCATTAGAAACAAAATATCCAATCTCTGCTCATGTATATACCATATAAGAGTCAATATATCAAAATGGCACAAAGTGTATTGTGCAATACATATCTAGGAGACTGGAACTGGAACAAAATACATAATCCATGAGGCCATTTTAACATACTTACAATAAAAGAATTATAATTATTATAATTTTCAAAAATAAGAATAAAATAATTATAATTATTATAATTTTCAAAAATAATAATAAAAGAATTAAAATTATTATAATTTTCAAAAATAAGAAAATGATGATCAAGCTATCATTTATAACTTAATGAATAATCATTTTTAATTATATTAAAAAAATATTTTTGTCTTCCAACTACCAAAGAGACCTTAATATAAAGGCAATGACTTTAACATTTTAAAAGCACATTTATATTTTAAGATCTCGTTTTAACTTAGGCATATTATAAGGTCAATAATTAATTATATTAAAATGCATGCATACACATAGGATAGTCTCCCACACTCACGGCCGCTGCTAGTGCTAACTTCTAAGTGCAAATGCAATAGGTTGGGTCGGGTTGGGTAGTTAGATATGTAGTTTAGGTTTATAGTTTTAAAATATAAAAAATAAATAAAATTAAAATATTACTGTTTTATGTTGGCCATACCCGAAACAAATCGGACCGATTTTTTACTTAAATCGGTTGAACCGAACCGGTTTAGCTAACCGGACCAATTTAAGTAAAAAATCAGTCCCACTGGTGCCCCAATCCGGTTTGCATACCAGTTTGAACCGAAAAGGTAATGAATCGATGAATCGACCCATTAGCAAACCGATTCGACCGATTTTTAAAACACAGGGTACCTCAACACATGCTTTGCTACTATCAAATGTACATGTCTAGGCTCAACCATGCACTGACTCAAAGTGTTCACTGCAAAGCATATATCTAGTCTGGTGTTAACTAGATACATCAAGGATCCGATCATCTGTCTATACATCGTGGGATCCACTAGATCTAAAGAAAAGTCACTCAACAGCTTCAAATTCATCACCATTGGCGTGGCCATGGACTTACAGTCCATCATCCTGAATCTCTTCAGGATCTCTACTGTGTATTTTCCTTGACTGAGGAAAATCTCATCTGATCTCTGCCACACTTCTAATCCCAAGAAGTAATGCATCACTCCTAGATCCTTCATTTCAAATTATGTTGCAAGCTCCCTCTTATACTCATCTATGAGCTTCTCGTCCCCTGTAAGAAATAGGTCATCTACATACAGTAGTAATATCACTGGCTGGCCATCCACAACCTTGCAGTAAAGGTTGGGATCTACTTCACTTTTGCTAAAACCCAAACTCATATGTAATCCATCTATCTTAGCATATCGTGCCTTGGGTGCATGCTTAAGCCCATACAAAGCTTTCTTCAATTTACACACATGTGATATTGTCATGAGTCTCAAATCCTGGAGGTTGCTCGATGTACACTTCTTCTTCAATTACACCATTCAAGAAGGCGGTCTTGACATCCATTTGGTGTAATTTCCATCACATCACAAAAGCTATCGAGATAATAGCTTTAATAGAAGTGTGTCTGGCCATTGGAGCAAACATCTTGTCATAATCTACTCCCTCTTTCTGAGAAAATCCTCGAGCCACAAATCTTTCTTTGTATTTCTCTATGTTGCCATCTGTAGCATGTTTGATCTTGTAGATCCACTTGGAAGTTACTACTGACTTCCCTTCTGGTATCGGAACCACCTTCCATACATCATTCTTCATGATGGACTAGTACTCCTCCATCATGGCTTCCTTCCATACTTGCTGATCTGCAGCTTCTTCATATCTGGAAGGTTTTGTATCAATGATGTCACTTATGAGTGCCATGTAGCTAGAATATTGGCGAGGTCTTTTGCTTTCTCTGAAATACCCACTGGGAGCACCATCCTTCTTTGCATCCTGGATCATGCTCTGGAACCATGCTGGTCTCTTCTTAAATACTGTCATCTCTCTGGGTGGATCTACTAGTGCTTCTGGCTATACTATCTTATCATGATCTTCTGGAATATGTCCCGCCGGAATAGAGTCTTCTGCACTTGTTTTCTTTGGAGCTTCATGCTCCTCACAGTCCTCATCCATGTGAGACTTCCTGGATTTGTTGAAGGTTGTATCTTCATCAAATGTCACATCCCTGTTAATCTCGATTTGTTTCTGTCCTAGAATGTAAATTATGTATGCCTTTGAAGTTTCACTATAACCGACGAAGATGCCCTTTCTGACTGAGGAGTCTAACTTTGTCCTCTTATCCTTGGGAACATATATATACACTGGACAGCCAAATATCCTCAAGTGGTTGACTTTTGGCTTCTTTCCGATAAATGCTTCTTCTGGTGTCTTGTTTCCCAGTATTTGATGAGGACTCCTATTTTGCACATACACAGCTATATTGGTTGCCTCTGCCCATAGATGCATGGGTAAATCTTGGTCATGAATCATTGCCTTTGTTGCTTTCACGATGGTTCGATTCTTTCTTTCCGCGACTCCATTCTACTAGGGATTGTAGGGAGTAGTCAGCTCCCTCTTAATCCCTTCTTCCCTGCAAAAATCATTGAAGTCATTTGAGGTGAATTCTCCTCCATTATCTGACCTCAAAATTTTAATCTTTCTTCCGAAAAGATTTTCAATGAGAGCTTTGAATTCTTTGAATTTACTAAAGACTTCATCTTTTGTTTTGTTATCACACCATAGTAGCTGGGCTACTATTCTTGCTGAGCAGATATCTGCACATTTCAGAGCCTGGATTTTACAGAGATCAGTTGTGATGAGCTTGTTATTTATGATCACTCATGGATCAGAGTAGTATATTGTATCAGATTTTTGTTAGACCTTGTGCCAAGGCTGAGCATTGAGAGCTTAGATTTGATGACCGATGTGACTTTTTGTTCCATACAGTTTCAGTTTAGTGCCCAGTGATTATATTGCAACAATGTTTCAGATGATTGTTGATGATTATTTTGATGTGATGTGACCTATGGACTTATGATTAGTGACTTTGGATTATTATCTTGTTGTTTTAGTCATTTTCATAGCTTTGACTTGGTATATGATTCATGATGTGGCAAAACTATTTAAAATGAAACGAACTATCTTGATGATGTTATAAATTATAAAATGGACCTATTACTTGCACACTTAGGTTTTCTGACAAAACTCATTGGTTTCATTACCCTCCTATGAGCATAGATATGGCCTTTCCTGACATTCTTGTCTGCTAGCTTAGGCACCATTTTCACTTGACTCTATCCATCCATGACCTTCCTTATTTGGCTTTCACCTTTGACTTGCCTTCTTGACTTCTTGATACTGAGGACTTCCCCATTTCTACCTTTGTGTTAGACCGCATCCATGTTTGTTTTGTGTCTCGACTCTAAGTTGGTGATAGAACTTGCCTTTGGTGAGTTGGATTGTATGCCTAAATCATTCTGGTCGGTTGTCTTGATGTTTGGCACTGTGCAGAAGTCCCCCTAGTCACTTGAGATGTTGTTGGCTAAAACTGAAAGCTCATGTACTACCTATATTCGAAATGTTTTATGAAAGCCTGTGAAATTAAAATTCTAGAATGTGTTTCTTAACACACGTGAATAAAGGCTCTAGCAATGAACTGCTAAAATACCCCTTGAAGGGTATAAAAAGGTCCAGAAAGCAATGGTTACACAAAGTTATATCTATTATTGTTGACCTTGTATGTATAAATATGCCCCGGATGCAAGCTGCGATTAGTTGTGCTTCTTCGCACATGTGAAATCCCAGAGGGGTCATATAGGCCAAAAAGGCCATGGAAATGAAATGAATGATCCTAATGAACCTGGATCAATTTGATGTAGACATGATGCCTAAGTTGAATAAGCACTCTCTAAACAACTTACCCATTTGTGAGGCACAGCCCTTCCCTTTGTTATTTTGTCCAACACAGAGTGTAGCTTCCCCTTTCCCCGTCTAAAGTATCACTTAGTTGATTTTGGTCAAGTCACCCCCTTTGCCTAGCCTTGTTCTTAACCTTCATCCTTAGCTAGCAGTTAGGCCATGTCCAATGGGTGAGACTGTCATTAAAGCTTATGTGCAAGTAAAATATAAATAACAATGAAATATATAAATGTATTAAATGCCACGGAATGATGTTTATACTTTAAGTTAAGTTGTGAGAATGATCTAAAGGAACATGTCTTAGTCTTTGTCATAATCTTGTCCCTGGTTATATTTTGACCTAGTCAAACATAGTTTGACCATGGTCATTCTTGGTATCTGTGATGATGTGGACCATGTATGCTTATGGATGATGATTGATGGTCCCACAAACTCTTATTGATAACTCCATATGGTGGACATATGATTCAGATGATGGTTGATGCAGTTCAGCAGTTTTATTATTATTTCCAGATCATCAAATTATACACTGTCCAAGTATGGTGGACCCTACAGTTGACCCCTCAGATCAACCCATGGTGTATGAGCACACATGTCTAGTAGATTTGGGTCTTCTGGATCCATTGAGACACTTGTCCTTCAGTTTTGGGCACTTCTGACAGTGATAGATGCATTGTTCCACCTGTTGACCAGTTTTGGGCATGTTTCCCCAGCCTGTCCAGCAGAGGCATTGGAGGCCAGTTTCACCTAGGGCATTGTATGGTGAGGGGGTGGTCCAACCACTTGCTTTTACCATTATACCCCCTTACAGACAACCTAGTGGGCTCAGTTTGACAACGCAGGCACTCTTGGTGTCAGTTTGGGCAGCTTCACAGTTTTCGAGGAGGATTAAAAATGGAATAAAAGGGTCACTGAGGAATTCGATTTGGGCAATTGAGGCAAGGTTTTGGCACTTGGTCTTCACAGAGGTCTTCCAAGGTAAACCCCCCATCTTCCAGTCAGTTGGCATCAGTCAATGGGGTCCACAGGAGGCCTTTTACTGCATGTCTCTCATAGATTTTGAGGACAGGATTTGATCATTTGTGTTATGTGGACATGTCATGGTCCTTTTTATTGTGCCATGGGGATGAGCTAGTAAGGATCGATGCCTCCTAGCCCCACCATGAGCTTTTTGAGTCATGTCCATGTCATATGAGGTGGGCCCATGTGTTTTAGCCCCATCTTAGGGATGACGTCACCCTCCTTAGTCTTTTTGAGGGATGACGTCACCCTCCTTTTGAGTGATCCATGAGATATTATGTTAGGCTCATCTTAGCCATTGATTATGTTGTGAGACCTTTTAATCTCAACCACTCATTTCAAAAAGTGGTTTTGAGATCTAGGGTTTTGGTCTTTATTATCCTATATAAGGAGGAGACCCCCCTCATTGTAAAAGGGATCTAGAGATTTTTGGCTCTTGGCTATTGGAATAAAAATACTTTCTTGGGCATCTTGGATCTTGAAGTTGGAATGCTTGTGGTGATTGTAAATGCTTCTTCCTCTGCACTGACAAATATTGGTGGCTATCTTGGATTTTTATCTTCAACTAACATTTTTGTAGGCAAAGAAGACGATTTTTTAGGAGTGCAAATTGGTGGGGAGGCCTACCCTTCAAGCCTCAAGAGGACGTTTTGGGTGAGAGGGAGTTGTTCTGTCTTTGTACCAACAATTCATGTTGTTCATCTCTTTGTTTGCATCTACTTCCATTCTTGTTTATTGATTGACAGGAATAGGGAGGCTGATTTGGTTGAAGGAGGCAAAACGTTGGCAAGAAGGGCTTCATCAAGTTTGGCATTTGATCTTTGTGGGAAGTAATCCTCGTCACAAGCCTCTTCCATCTTCATCTTCCAGTTATGTTCCATGAGGTATGATATTCTTCTATCTTGTCCATCTACTCTCTTAGATCTTAAAACCCTAATTGATTAAAACCCTCATTTTTCACTGTTTTTCTAGATCTACTTGGATCTAGCTTGGCTTTGGGGAAAATATTGAAAACCCACCTTTATAGCATCCACGGCAATTCGGATCTATAGTTTGATGTGGATTGGCCTCCATTTGACACTTTTTCCAAGGCACATTAGCCTCCTTGAGGGAAGTCGCACTCCTTGAGGGAAGCTATTGGGGCTAGTTCCAAGAGTTGGGTAGGTGAGATCCCACTTGATTTGCATAGATCCACCTTGATAACCTACCCTAGTGCTTCACCTCTTTGATTTTTGCCTTGTGGGCCCCATTCCTCATTTTGAGGGTTGTGCCCCACTTGGGTCATTGGGTGATGCATTTTGAATCTTACATCTATGGAGATCTAGGCCATCTTTGGGCATGCCATCCTAAAACCACCTTGATAATTGCCTTGACTACCCCGATCTACATTTTGGCATAATTTGGACTCCATTTGCCCCTCCATCTAAAGGCACTAGTCTCCCTTGGGTAATTCGCACTCCTTGGGGTTAGTGTCATTTGCTAGATCCCATATGCGGGTATCACCTAACTCATCCTAGATCCATAGATCCACATCCTTGCATACCCCTTAGTGCCATATCACCCTTAACTTCACCTTGTGGGTCCCATTTGGACCATTTCCATATTTTAAGGAAGTGGGCCCCACTTGTGTATTTTCATGGTACTAGATCTATCCATTAAGTGGCCCTATTCAATCATTGGTTGAAACACTTGTTACCTTTAAGCCTCTTCAACCATACTTAATTCTTGGGTCCACCTAATCTAATCAACTCATTGGTTTCTGTATCTCATCTTTTACACGTTTCCCTAGGAACCTTTGGGTTAGTCGATCTTAATTGATATGCTAGGGTCTCCCCCTTGGTCTTGATTTATCTTGATCTAAAGTGAAGAGTGCCTCGGTTATCGTGACTCCCAACTTGCATTGGGAACCGTGGCATCTCTTGGGTCACCTCTTTAGTTGTCTATCTCCTCTACCATCCCGGATGGGATACCTTTAGGGACAACTACAAGTTGTGTGATAACAGGTTTCAAGAAATATATCCATGTCTTTCGTGAGAAATCATCAATAAAAGTTACATAATACAAATACTTGCTAAGGGAGGGTGCTGACATCTGTCCACATACATCTGAATGTAATATGTCCAAGATTCCTTTTGCTCTACTGTCACTACTTGAAAACGTTCCTTTGACATTCTTGCCAAGTGCACATCCTCTACACACGCCACACGCCTTTATGTTCCACCTGGATATCTAGTAGTCCAGTAACCATCTTGCTAACAATTGGTAAAGCTCTGTAGTAAAGATGAGCGAATCTTCTATGCCATAGCTCACTTGAGCTAACATTGTCATGCACCAAGGCTTGAGCTAGGTGTCCCTTCAATTTGTATAAGCCTCCCTCTCGAACACCAATTGTAGTAGCTAAATCAATACTTGAATCTTTTGACCACATAAGAACTTGGCCATCTATAAATGCTACTCTGAAGCCTCTGTCTTCTAAAGCTGATATAGAGAAAATATTCTTCTTTAAACCTGGTACAAGTAGTATATCTTTCATCTCCATGGCTTTTTCTAATTCCAACCGATAAGAAGTTTCTCGTACTCCTTTCATTGCATACTTGGAGTTGTCCCCAAGTTCCACTTGCTAAGGTGAATCCTTTTGGAGTAATTTTGTGAGTGAATCTTTGTAACCAGTCATATGCTTAGATGCACCACTATCTACTAACCATATATCACTTCCATGAGTAACAGTACCTGTTAGTGCTGAGATAAGTACAAGCTCGTCATCTGATGTTTCCCTTGACTTCTTGTGTGAAGTAGGCTCATCATTATCCACCATATGAGCATGATGCTTCCTTTTTCCCTTTTTGTTCTCTTGAGTGCAATTTCTTGCATAGTGTCCCATCTTGTTATAGTTGTAACACCTGATCTTGGACATATCCTTCCTATTTTTTTATACTGATCTTTTATCTGTATTCTTGGTAAACTTTCTACCTTTTTCTCTTCTTGCATGAGCTGCAAGTGCTTGATTTTCTTCGTCATTCGTCTTCTGCATCTTGGAGATCAACCTTACCTCTTCTTGAGTGCAATCTATCCATAGCTTATCAAACTTGGGTAGCTTTTTCCTTGCACAGATACCTTGAACAAACACATCCCAAGAAGACGGAAAACCATTCAATGTTGTCAACACGAGCTCTTTCTCTTCTACAATATCTCCAATAGCTGCTAGTTGATCCTTGATCCGAGAAACCCTTGTAAAGTAGGAGGACATTGTCTCTGACTCATTCATCATCACATTCCTTAACTGATGTCTTAACAATAACTTCCTGCTAGTATTCTTGCTTTCATATAATCTTATCAAGGCCTCAAACATTTCCTTGGGAGACTTCAATTCTGACACATGAGAGATCAAGTGGTCCTTGATTGAATCAGATAGAATTCTTTTTGCTTTAACCATATTCCTGTACTTTGCTTTAGCTTCTTCTTCTTCTAGTTCTAGGGTATCTTCTTTGACATAATCTAAGAGATCATTCTCTTCTAGAATGAGAAGTATCCTATGCTTCCAAGACCTGAAGTTATCTACTCCATCCAATCTATGCCATGTTGATTTTTCTTAGCAATTAGATATTTTTTAACTCTGTATAACTTATCTATCACATAAACATAAACTACATGCATATAAAGGATCACTGAAAGAAACACGTTCATAGTAGACACAATGTTCCCTGGGAAACCCCTCTCACGGGAAAAAAAATAGCAACTTCTCTAGATAAGATTCTTCAACAAGATACAATGTCAAATCTAGTGCCCGACACTAGTTACACAAATAGAATAATGATATACAATAAAGATACAAAATAAACTCTGAGTAGTTGACCCCTTTTGAGAATGAAGAAGAGAGAGAAAGATAGTAAACCCCAAAAGATGTCTTATTGATGCCTCTTGATCACTTGTCTAAGCTTCCTTGGATCTACGCACTTGCTTCCTTGCTTGAGCAAATTGGTGTGTCCCAAATGAGGCAATTTCACTTCTATTTATACTGGAAACGGTTACTTTTCTTATTGGGTTGACTCGACCTTTTTGACTGGGTCATTTTCTCATTAATTGGGCCGATTTGTTCTTGGGCTTGTTATTATTCTTTCTTGTGGAGCCAACATTAGAATATCTTTCGATGCTACTAGAAACATCAACAATAGGTAGGTGTTGATGCCATTATGGGTTGTGGGCACTGGATTTTCCTCTCTGTTGATATAATACAATCTCTTTAAGATATAGGAAAATGTACCTTAAATTTAATTGGTGATCATCGCACCACCAATATTTGGAATCAAGGGTGGCTACCTACACAATATCTAGGTCTGGTAGGTAATCAATTTCATTCTTGGAACAACTTTGTATCCAAGCTACAAAGAGCGCATATAAGACTAAACAAGGATCTTGATGTCTTGGTGTGGATTAAAAATATGGCAAAGGGAAATATATTGTGAGATTGGGATACATGTCTCTTCAAGAAAATGTTAATCAAGAAGTCAAATGGTGGTGGACTAAAGTATGGAAAAACAAGGCATCCTTAAAGACCAAGCCATTTTATGTGGTCAACACTATCCAACAAAGTGCTCACTTAGGAAATGTTACAGAAGCAAAGCTAGGAAGGACCCAAAATCTGCTTATTACGTAAATAAGAAGCTGAAACTACAACTCACTTATTTGTGAACTTTATCTTTTCTAAACAAATATGGGAGGACTTGGCAAGGTGGATGGGAAAAAATAAAATATGGAACAAGGATGGAGTTGAAGCCTATTTCAAGGACTTGTATGAAAGACAGAATTTGAAAAAGTATAGGACAACCCTTACTTGGTGATGTGGGGAATTTCAATAGCAAGAATTATTGTAATATTTGACATTAGGATTATGCGTGTTACCCCATATCTTGCAAGGGTGACTAGTAGATTTTTCACTTGTGATTTTATCATAAGTGCTTGGTGATAGGTTGCTAGAGTTATGCTTCATGGATGATGATGCCCTAGATGATTTACTTGTTTAGTAGCTATGACATGAGATCTCTCCATGATGTTTGGATGCTTTTAAGATCTCATATTGGCTAAGTCACCTGACACGAGGACACGAGACACGAAGGAAACGAGAATATGAGTATCTGACACAAACACGGCGACCCTCTGAATTAGGACACGGAGGACACCCTATATATATATATATCCAATTTTTTGTAGAAACTAGAACATTTACAAATATTCAATAGAAATACATATATGTATATATATATATCCAATTTTTTGTAGAAACTAGAACATTTACAAATATTCAATAGAAATTACAATCAATACACATTACACATTCACAAATCACAATGCATATGTCAATGATAGACCTAATTGAAACCCCCATTAGCGGAAAGCAATAGACCTCACTCCACTATTGAAACAAGGGAAAAAGGTTGGTGATTGGATTCCCCGTCACCACTATTGGATGCTCGCCAAAGGGATAAGAAAGCCAACCAAAATAGGACTATTTCTATTTGATTAGATTACATAGATGGGGGCCACGCCCTATTATTATCTTTTCCCATTACTAAACAACCTTTATATTTTAGATTATGCCACTTACAATGATGATGCCACTTAGATTGAATGTCATAGGTAGGAATAGAAAGAAGGGGTAACCTCCCCTATGTGAAATGAATCCCCTTGTGATGTTGTTTGTGGAAGATGCCCCCACATAATACTTA
Organism: Larix kaempferi; assembly: GCA_027924585.1. NCBI lineage: Eukaryota > Viridiplantae > Streptophyta > Pinopsida > Pinales > Pinaceae > Larix > Larix kaempferi. The sequence goes on along the minus strand of BSBM01000125.1, from coordinate 14,587,631 downwards.
TTGGTGTGCACCCTGACTTAATTTGAGAGGCTAAGAGCCAAACAATGTAATATGTAAATGTACATGGAAGAATAATAAAAATACATCACAACTAAGAGCCAAACAATGTAATATGTAAATGTATATGGAAGAATAATAAAAATACATCACAAACTACAGATAAAGAAGGATGAAAAACATGGGAGTGTATAATTCCATTGATGCAGTGGGTTCTCACGAACTCAAAAAAATTCTCATTAAAACATCAAAATAAAAATGTTCTATTGCATAGATGTTGGAATCATATTTCTCATTAAATCATCAAAATCAAAATGTATTACATAGATGTCAGAATGCCGCTGGAAAATACAAAAAGGGGTAGATCAAGATGGAAAACCTTCTAATGCTCTTCACTTGCAAAAAAAAACCCTCTTAGAGCTCAAGCCTCATTGAAAAATGTGAATGAAGGAGGGTAAAATTGTTTTTTTTAGAGTTTTTTTGGGTTAGAAGTGTCATGTTTTAGGGACACACCACACGGTGTCCTGTTTTTGGGACACGTCTTCACATGGCGTCAGACACGTTTTTTGGACGTGTCCTAAAACAAGACATGTCCAACACCGTGTCAGGACGTGTCTGTGTTCGACACGATGACACGAGACACGATGGCCCTATATGGACGTGTCCGGTATCATAACATATTGGATATTGGCATTTATCTAACACTTGTACATTCATGGAAAGGGAACCCATCAACTTAGGGTATCCCAAAGTTGTGAGAAGTGTTATTGAATGCCATTTTGAAGCATTGCCTAGTTGATTATGGATGTATGAAGCCTCCTAGCCTGAGCATAAAGGTACACTTCATTTATGGATGGAGTACTCTATCAATTTGGGATTCTTTTGCCTCCTTTGTGGCATAGATCTTCCCATCTCCTAAGAGCGCTCTTACTTACTAGCCATGATACACATATAGAGATGGTTTGTGGTGATCTTTCCATGGAGTACTCTAGACTTTTGATGTATTTTGCATTCATAAATGACTTAGGGTTGGAGTGTTCTAGTTCATTGAATGTATTTTGCACTTATGGATGGATTATGGTTGATCTCCTTTGGAACACTCTAGCCCAAGTTATTTGTTTCATGCTTGGGGAGGCTTGGTTGTTGGTCTTTCATAGAGTGCTCCTCCTTCTAGCATGTATGGGATGGCATATACTCTCATTCCCTTGGAGCGCTCTAGTTGATTAGAGGTGTTTTGCACTCATATTGGCTTTTGATAGATTTCTATAGGAGCGCTCTCTTGTTCCTAGGCCTGGATGACACCTTGGTACTATTACTTATTGTTAGAATTTTACTTAAGAGCAATTATGTTAAGAATTTCATTCAATTTATCATATTGCATGCACTCTCTCTCTCTCTCTCTCTCTCTCTCTCTCTCTCTGTCTCTTGCACATTTGTCTCACTAGCTTGAGCGAACTTGTGTGATGTTTACAAATGAGGAATGTGACCTCCTTATTTATACTCTTTTATGGCTAACTTTTTCACTATAGGGCCGACTTCACTGGGTGACTAGGCCGACATCTCTGGGATAGTTTTGCTTAGTGTTGGGGCAGTTTTACCCATTGATTTTTGTGGGGTCGACTTATCTATTTTCACTTGATTTCTTGAGAGTATGTCTTTAGCATTATTCTTTTAGGGTTTTACATTAGGGTTTATGCAATACAAGAATATCTTCCACAGTTGCATATTATTTCAACACTCCCTCTCAGCAAGGAAGGTATTCTTCTAACATAATCTTCAACACTGCTTCTGCTGACTTGTACTTGACCATTTACTTGTTGACCTTTCACGAATCTCTCTATCACTAGAAGTTTTGTACGAGCAAGCCCTTAACCACATCATGCATTCAGGATCTTAGCATAGCATCTCACTAATAGGTGCAACCTCATCATCCTTTCGGACATTATGGGTCTTGGTGTCCCGTCGGACCTTATGTCATTACACAACTTCACCTAGCTCACACAGAATCTAGGCAACTAGTCCATGAATGACTACCCGTTGCTGCCACACTTAGTGTGCTACTGCCTCCTGAAATCACATATGTAACTCATCACTCCCTCTCACGATGGAAGTCCATTTGGACCACTCCAAGCTTGTCCTTGAAGTATTCAAACTTTACCCTTGACAAAGGCTTAATCAACACATCGGTTATCTACTCATCTGTTGCAACATACTAGAGCTTGACAGCTCCCTTCTGTACCATGTCACGAATGTAATGGTGCATGGTCTCGACGTGCTTGGACTTGTCATGAAACACAGGGTTTTCTAACAACTTTATGCAACTTTGGTTGTCACAAAAGATACAAGTCACCTCTAACTCGAGATCAAACAACCCTGCAAGCAACTTTCAAAGCCACACAGGTTCGCTATTGGCTGAACATGCTACAATATACTCTGCCTCGGCCGTACTGAGTGCCACACTAGTCCTGCTTCCTGCTGAGCCAACATCATGATGTACTCTTCTGATCTGTGACACTACCGGCCCAATCTGAATCAATATAGCCTTGCAGACTTATCTCATGATCCAAAACATATATCAGTCCATAGTCCACTGTACCTTTCAAGTACCTCAACACGTGATTTGCCGCAATTAAGTGAACATGTCTCGGCTCAACCATATACTGACTCAATATGTTCATCGCAAAGCATATATCTGGCCTCGTGTTCATCAAATACATCAACAAACCAATCATTTGTCTATACATGGTGGCATCCACTGTCTCTAATGAAGTATCACTAAAAAAATTCATGTTTGTCACCATCGGTGTAGGCATGGCTTTACAATGCATCATTCCAAACCTCTTCAGGATTTCCACAGCATATTTTCCTTGGTTAAGGAAAATCTCATTCGGTTTTTGTCATACCTCTAGACCCAAGAAATAGTGCATCATACCCAGGTCTTTCATCTCGAACTCTGCAGCAAGCTTCCTCTTACATTCAGTGATGAGCTTCTCGTCCCCTACTAGAAATAGGTCATCCACGTATAACAGTAGTATTACTGGTCCACCATTCACCACCTTGTAGTAAATGTTGGAATCTGCTTTACTCTTGGTAAAGCCCAAGGTCATCAGAAAACTGTCAACTCTGTGTTGTAGTCACTCCCTTTGAAGTGGAGTTTTTTGCCCCTTCTATAACTGAGCACTATCCTCCCTCTACATCTTAACATCTTGTACTCTCTGCATCGGGACATCTACATATAGCACCCATCTTCAACCTTGTAGCAAAAGGTTGAAATCTGCATCAAATAACTTTCTATCCTGGCATACTATGCCTTGGGTGCCTTCTAAGCCTGTACAAAGCCCTTCTACACATGTGATTTTCTATCGAGAGTCTCGAATCCTGGATGTTGCTCGATATACACTTCTTCTTCAATTACACCATTCAAGAAAGCGATCTCGAGACTTCTCTTGTTTTCTTTAGAACGGGTTCATCATCTTCTACGGTATGAGCATGATGTATTTTTCCTCTTCTAATTTGATCTTTTAATTGAGGACAATTTCTTGCAATGTCCCATCTTCTGACAGTTGTAGCATTTGAAGCTTGAGTAATCCCTTTGAACCTTTTGAGGCTATGAAACTTTCGATACTCCTTTGAAGGATGAACTTCTTTTCTACTCTTTTCTTTCTTTGTGTGCGCGACTAGTGCTTGATCTTCATCATTACCCTACTTTTCTTCTCTTGCTACCAACCTAGCTTCTTCTTGTGTGCATTCTTCCCGTAACCTACTAAACTTTGTTAGCTTTCTTCTGGAACAGATTCCTTGAATAAATGATTCCCAAGACCTTGGAAGGCCATTCAAAGTAGTCATCACTACTTCTACTTCCTCAACCATGTCTCCAATAGCTTCAAGTTGTTCCTTGATCTGAGATACCATTGTGAAGTAGGATTGAATGGATTCTGCCTCCTGCATCTTCAAATTCTTGAGTTGAGTTCTCAGGGCCATCTTTCAGTTGATGTTCTTGCCTTCAAACAAACTGGGCAAGGCATCAAACATTTGCCTTGGAGTCTTCTGTGATGAGACATGAGGGATCAATTGATCCTTGATAGAATCATCAATGATCCTTTTTTCCCTAACCATGTTCTTCTTGTGCCTTACCTTAGCCTCATCTCCCTCTGGTTCTGCAACCTCTTCTTCAACATACTTTTCCAAGTCATTTTCTTCTAGGGTGAGGACATCCTATACTTCCATGCTCTGAATTTATCAGCGCCTTCAAGCTTCTCATCAAGCTTGGTGTTGTTTGTCATCTTGCCAAATCTGATTTTGGAAACCCTAGCAAGAGGAGGGTCAAAATTGAAAGTTCTTCAATGGAGAATTTGATCCACTGGAAAGATGCGCCCTCCCAAGGCAAGTTGAGCAAACCTTCTTTTCACTCAAATCTGTGGACAGAACAGGAAAAAACTTGATGCCCTCGTTTTCTGATCCTGTAGAGACTAGGTCAAAAATGAAAATTCTCGAATCTGAAAGCTGCTTGGACAGAAAAGTGCGTCGTCCTAGGGCAAGTTGCAAGGTGCTATTTTGCAATCCAATCTTTCGAAAGAAATGCCCTAGTTTCAAATTGTCGCAAGTGTCGCAGGTATTTGTCGTAATGCTTTCTTTCAGTTCTGCTCTAATATCATGTTAGAATTTTATTTAAGAGCAATTATGTTAGACTTTCATTCAATTTATCATATTGCATGAATAAGGATCACTAAAAGAAATACATTCAACAATAGACACAAAGATTTATCCTGGGAAAACCCTTCACATGAAAAAACTAACAGAAGTTCTTCGGTATAGATTCGTCAACAAAGTACAATGTCAATACAACGATGAGATAAAGCTCTCTCATAGAAAAATACACAAGAAGCAAAGATAAGATAACCCCAAGAATATTTGTCTTCCTCCAGCTGCTACTACTCTCTCTCTCTCTCTTGCGCACTTGTCTCAATAGCTTGAGCGAACTTGTGTGATGTGTACAAATGACGAATGCGACCTCCTTCTTTATACTCTTTTTTGGATAACTTTTTCACTATAAGGTCAACTTCACTGGGTGACTAGGTCGACTTCTCTGGGGCAGTTTTGCCCATTGTTGGGGTAGTTTTACCCAATGATTTCTATGGGGCCAACTTGTCTATTTTCACTTGATTTCTTGAGAGTATGTCTTTAGCATTATTCTTTTAGGGCTTTACATTAGGGTTTATGATGTGTTGCATGGGTACCCGTACCAGGGGGTCGGGGACACGAACCCGTACCGGGTACTTGGGTACTTCAAAGGTACATCCCCTGTCGTACCCAACTGTACCCAAATCAGACCTCACGTAACCGAGACGTCATTCATGAAATTCGGGTACTTGCATGCATTTTGGTACGTCGTACCCTGTGTTTGGGGACACCAAGGGTACGGCCGGATCAGTTTTGTTCAAGTTTGGAATATGCCGGTGTTAGGGGGTTGATTTGCAATGTTTAAAAAATTAAAACTTTAATAAATAATTTAATAAACATTATTAAAACAAATAAGTGGGCACTAACAAATAAGTGGGCACTTACCTATAACCAGGTCCCAAACCTTAAGTTTTAACATTTCATTGCTCAAGCAACGCCTCAACTCGAGAGTGATGCCTATCTAGAGAGCTTGCTAACAGAGGACCTTAGTGATGCTGATGACATTGATCTTGAGCATGCTGATGACATGGCTTGAGGAAGCCAAATCAGCTATCTTGTTCATTGTTTATTGTTTTGAACTTTCTTTTTCATGTTTGGAACTGCCATTAGGCAAATTTTGAATGTAGTGTGATAACGAAGTTTGAACTCATGGAATCATGGACATATATTATAATTTATTATTAATTATATAACTTCCAGTCTTCCACTTGATATCTACTACGAGTCCATGATTTATCAAATTTATTATTTTATGTTTCAAATGTTCAAAGTGAATGTTCATATGAATCATTGAATTTAGAAATATGCATGTATGATCTGATTGTGACATGTTTTATATATGTGTGTGTGTGTGTGTGTGTGTGTGTGTGTGTGTGTGTGTGTGTAGTACCCCAAACGTACCCAAGTACCCTATTTCAAAAAGTGGCATCCCCGTCCTTGTCCCTGTACCCACGTTTCCTGGCAACTTAGGGTTTATGCAATACAAGAATATCTTCCGCAGCTGCATATTATTTCAACACTTATCACTATGAGTGGAGTGTTCTCCTTGATTGCTCATTCTTAACACAATTGGATAAGGGGTTGTCCCTTTCCTCATGGGCTTGATCATCTATCATGAACACATTGTTCTTGGGATTGATGCACTCCTTGGTTCATGGATCTATCTTGCATGTATTGATGAGTTAGTAGTGGAGGTTAATGAGTTGGTTGTTTTGTGGACATCATTTAGTTAAGGGAGTTCATTGCACATGGTTTGTGGTTTGACCCTTGACAAGGTCAAAAGAAGATAGCATCCACTAATGTAGGGTTGATTACACTCTTATTCATCCCTTCTTTGAGGAGCGTCCACTTCTTCTAGCATCTTTGACTCATTCCTAGCCTTATTTCATGGAGTGCTCTACTTAGAAAGCCTTTGGAGGCTATACATTGGGGTTTTGACTTAGTATTCATGACTTATTTGAGGAGTATCCACTTCTTAGAGCATCTTTGACCCATCCCTAGCCTTATTTCATGGAGTGCACTACTTGGAGAGCCTTTGGATGCTATACATTGGGGTTTTAACTTAGTATTTGTCCCTCATTTGTTGAGGCACCCCACTCTTTCTCTCTAGAGACTTGTACCTATGGCCTTGACCACCACTTCTTTATTATTGTTGACTTAGTAGTTGGAGGATTTTTTGATTTGTTTACTCCTCCCTATGATAGATCATAGATCTAGTGAGTCTCTTCCTCATTTGTGATCATGTTTGGAATGGGGGAGAATTCACATTGGACTTAATGAAATGTCTTTTGGCTTTCATGGATGGTTGATGCTAATGCTCCATTGAAGGTTTTTCACATTTCAAATTGCCAATGGCCTTGAAGTAATAAAGGAGTAGGCTCTCTATCTTTTATGTGGTTGTTATCAGTTGGAAATGTAGTTTAGGTGCACATTTTTCTGCTCTAGGTTATGTGTTTTCCAATGCCTTCCATGATAGCATTACTCCATAAGTCCGTTTGAAATTTCCTGCTCTAGAAGTTTCCCTTTGTTTGATTTTTTAAATCGGCCCAGCCATTAGATAGTAGCTAGCCACTAGGTTTGTCCACTGCAACCCTATCCCTTTCTAATCTTTCTAGAGACACCCTCATGCAATCCTTGGTTGAATCCATTTGCCCATGGGATAAGACACTAGTCTCCAATCCCTTCATCACTCTTACCTTTTACATTTACAAAAACACTTTGTTTTGATAGAGTTACTCTTATTTTCACTGGGTGTTCCATTGTTGAACTCTAGTAATCCTATCCTAGGGACTCCACCCTTGTGCCAGAGAAGAGCTAGCCTAAAGAATAGAAGAGGGTTAGGTGCAGTGACATTGGTCTCCCTCTTAGTTTCCCATAAGTTATCATTGAGTTTAGGGCTTTAATCTCAAGATGCTAGTTTGTGTGCTAACAATGCCTACTTTCCAAGTTATTTCTCAGATATGTGCTATTTATCGACGACTCAAACCTACAGAAACAAGGGGAACACTTAGGCAGGTAAGAGAGGTACTAGTGGATAAATAAATTCCATGGGGTTATTTTGATGGGGCATGCCAAGGACCTGACTCAACTAGCAGGATGGGTGGCATACTCTATTTTTCAGATAATCACTACAAACAGTACAAAGCCAATCTTGGTTGTGGAACTAACAATTTTGGTGAGATCAAACCTCATGGCCATAAAATTTCTTTTGAAGATTACTTTGGACAGATGATTACTTCATTTACAGGTTCATGGAGATTCATTACTGCCTACCAACTGGATTAAGAACTTATTACTTGTTCAAAACATACAACTTCTTGCATTAGCAGAACAGATCAAGGAGAACGCAGGCCTATTTACCACAATAACTTTTACTCATGTTTATAGAGAATTGAACACTTTGGCAGACTCTTTGTCTAAAACAGGATTAAATCTGCCTGTTGATAGGCTCTATCTGGAAGATTCTGTGCAGGGTTTGGTTTCTGAAACCATTCAAGAACTTCTGATTTAGTATTCTACTATGTGTTATTAGGTTTTTAGTACTCGACTCATAACTTTCTTTTTTCTAATGGACTACTGTAATGTGACTTGTACTGGACTGTAATTTACAGCAATGTCGTAGACATTTTATAAGATAGTTTTTGGACTGTAAGTAGAACCACTCTTTAAATTTTGAGGGGCTGTCATGCAAAGTCTTGTAGCTGAGCTACAGCTATATGTAAGGTGCCAGGAGCACTTGAAGAAGGTGTTTTTTGTTCTAACTGGAATAAAGATGCAGTTTTTTCCTTCGAAAAAAAAATTGAATGAAAAAGAGGGCATCTTGGTGAAGAGTGCGTCAACTTGAATTCAGGCCACCTCATCATCTATGGGTTTCAAATCCTTTCCCTCAATATTAGCGAAACATAACTTCACAATAACTCAGGAGTACTAACGAGCAGTGTTTTTAAAACCGGCAGAGCCAGAACTGGCTAGTTAGGCTGGTCTGACCTTGAAACCCTCTGAACTGGTTTGGCTGGTTCCATCCTGAACCGGTTTAGGCATGACCCTGCAGGATTTCAACCCAAAAAAACAAAAAAAAATTATAAATTGTAAATAAATAAACTAATTCTACCCTCCCCCTGCCTCTAAACCCTAAAATGCAGTAATATAAAGGAACCCCCACCCCTCTATTTGCCCCAAACCTCTCTCATTGAGCATTTGTAAGCATTTGAAGTTTATGGAGCAGCATTGAAAAGTTGTGATTCAGGATGAGCAGGGAACTTGTTTGGCGTTCCTTGTAGTTGTGGGGGCTGTTTGCAGTGGATTTGGTATCTAAATCAGGAGGCTATTTAGAGCTTTGTTGTTTATGTATTTTGTTTCAGATATGCATTGCACTAGATGTCATTTTGCTATATTCACTATTCACCCTTACATGGCATACACATGAGCAGACTTTGCACATTCTATCTCTAATGGTTTGGAATCATGGTTAGGAGCCTTGGATTTACATTGATGTACATGAACATTCTTTTAATGAAAGTTTTCATATTGTATGCATTTTTTAGTAAACTGGACCGCAATTCATAAACCAAGTCCGATCTGACCCTCAGCAGATTCCAAGTCCGATTCCAAGTTTTAAAACATGGCTCATGAGTCTGACTCAATGGCAAGACAAATCAGCTCTTTTGCTGAAACTCAGGTCAGACTCGATAAGACTCCATCTGACTTGGGAATATCAAAAAATTCCCTAGGCAGTGCTCAAAGGGATGTTACTCGCCAAGTAGTTAGGAATTAAGAATCTTTTATGTATAAGTGACTTTGTGGTCATAATCAAACTTATCAATAATAAATTCTAAGCAAGTTCAGTTATGGAGACAATTCTAATGATCACTTGTCTCAAAGAAGATTTCAAGCGTGTGGAGTTCACCCATGTGACAAGAAATTTGAATGAGAAAGAGGGTATCTTGGTGAAGAGTATACAGTCAACTTGAATTCAGGCCATCTCATCATCTATGGTTCAAATCCTTTCCCTCTATATTAGTGAAACATAACTTTGCAATAGTTCAGAAGTACTCACAAATCTGACTCAATGGTGAGCTGAGTCAGCCCTTTTGCAGAAACTTGGATGATACATGGGTCTGCACCAAAGTTCGGAGTCCCAAGATCAAATCTCCCATGGAGTTTTTTTGTGATTTTAAAACTAAAAAGTTGCAAGTGTTTTGTAAATTTTGCACTCCTTTCTGCTGCAATCTTGCCTCTGAGAGCAAGTTTGCTGCTGTAGACTACTGCCATTGAATGATATCCATGGAGAGTTTCAGAGGATTTGTAGAGACTTGGACTATAAAAAACTTCTGAGCCAAACACAATCTGAATTTTCAGACAATAAAAGTTCTGGAGCTGCACTTTTTTGCAAAAGAAACCCAAGAAGAGCTAGGGGTGATGCAATGATAGAGGTATTTGAAGGATACTTTATACATTTTTTTTATTATGTCAAGTTTTTGCCTGAGGTTTCCCAAGCTAAACTCAAGACTCCAATCTTTGGGTTTGTGGAGTCATTGCTAAGTCTGAGTCTTGTGACACCGCTCTCTATACTTCGCCCGCTCTACTCAAGCCTCTTCTGCTCTCATGTTTCTGTGTATTTGTTTAGTTATGCAGGTTTTGCAGGTTTTGCAGGTTTTAAGTTTTCAATAGTGTTACTCGAGGTTCCCACAATGCCTCCCAAAAGGTCCCTCCCAGGGCTTAGATTATTGGCAAATATAGAACATCTCCATGATCAAATGGAAGAAGTCAGACTTGCTTGTGTTCAACTCCAAAACCAACAGGAGGTTGATAGGAAATTAAAGAAGTACAAAGGCATAATTTGAGAGTTGGAGAAAGAACCTGAGTGTCTCTGTAAAAGACTTGATTGTATCAAAGATAGTGAGTGCCAAGACAACAGGTTTGCTTTGAATGCTTACAGTAGGTCCCACCTAACTAGTGAAAGTGACAATGAAGAAGATGACTCCAAAGAGTCTAGTAGCAGCGATAATTGGGCAACATACCCATGCGTTTCCACTATACTCCCTTCCTAGGCTGTCAGCCAGTCATTTTGGGCAATATGCCCATGCGTTTCCGCTATACTCCCTTCCTAGGCTGTCAGCAAGGCATTTAGGCCAGCTGGTGGCCAAAAAAAGTTTGAATTCCAAGCAAATTTTGGGCTGCGTGTATCTCAAGCTTTACCAGTTTTGTAAGAGAATTCATACGTACTTTTTCTTGCATCAACTAAACTCTCGAAGAAAAACTAGCGAACACAACTCACCTAAAGCTTTGATTTGTACACTATAGGAATAAAGGTTATATAGTCGGGTTCTGCTCCCAAATCGCAAGGTAATTTTGTTTTTGTTAGAAAAATATTTATTCTACCTGTAAATTATTGAGATTCGCTGGTTTGCACGTTGAAACTCCAAAAGAATTTTGATTACATACTGTTTTCCAGGCGTAAACCAAAGACGAGCTTTTGAAAAATATTTAAAAGTAGAGCAGGCAAGTTGTAAATTGCATATTCATTTGATTGAGACAATCTTCTATAGACATTCAAGAAAACAGTCTCTTGCCTTACCTTGGTCAGGGCCATCTTGTTTCTGTTTAAGGTCTTCATAGAGGGCATCTGCAGCCTGGAGCGCTTCATAGGCCCATCCTCGCTCCAAAACCCTAGTTGAGGCCACGAAACGCAGCCAAATTGGACCAAACACACCGCAAATCAAAGGGCTCACCCCAAAAATTTTCACCAGAACCTCACATTGCATCTCAATCATCATCTGCACACCCTCCAAATACCTTTCCTTCAACTGAGAAGCTAGGGTTTCACCATCCAGGGCATCATTTTGTTGAAACCCATAATTCCGCAACAAGGTCTCGTCGTCCGAGTCGGCATTCCCATCGGCCCGCTGCGAGAAGGCTTGGTCGCTGGTCATGTTAGCTTTCTGCATTTTGGCCAACGCTTCAGCTTGGGTTTGCATGTCGATTTCGGCCTGGGACTGAACTGGAGCGCTTTGTGTTTTCCTTCGAAAAGCACTGTTGTACATGCCATTAAACGCCATCCCCTCGTCCTCCAGTCCCTGCTCAACGAGGTCCTGAGATTGTGTGCCGCATGTGAGACAGTAATAGAACCCGTCTCCTCCACTGCCCAGTCCAATTGTTCCGCACACATTGCACAGAGTCGTCGACATTGATGATGATAATTTTTGTGGCTCAATTTGTAGTAGCCGTTAATTAAATCATTCCTCTGCATTATACCATACTATGCTAACGTGGAAGTTGTCTGGGCACGATGCCTGTTTCTGAAATATTGAAGAAATTAAAGTGTAATTGTTAAGATAATCCAGAAAACACAGAATTGAGTATATCTTGCCAGAAGGCCTTAAAAATAAAATTCCGCTACTCGAAAATGTTGGTAATCAGATTTCCACGACATTCAGATGCCATTTTCGGTTATATAAACCTATGCAGTTTTCGATACCTTGCTGCACGTCTCTTTTACTGCTGTCCGGGCACATATGAAGTTACGGTTAGAGCGATTTCTGAGAGTATGTCCTGATAGTAGGAGTTAATGCCGCTTGAACCCCGTAGCCTGATCTCATGGACAGGCCCCGAAGCTTGCCTCGCAGATTAAAGCTCCATCCCCTTTATAACCGCGTAGCTCCAGCCAGTCATGAACCCCTCGGCTGATTCTTACTGGCCGACCCTTCGGAACATGATAGAAGCGATTGATTCGAGCGTTGCAGCCGCTGGAAAGATTTGATATCCCCTCAATCTTCCAGTATAATTCAGTTTTTTTCAAAAGAAAAAAAGATATAACTTGTATTAAGAGAAAAAATACCAGTTACATCCGAATATCACCGTAAAAACAGATAAGCCTGAAAAAACAGAAAACACAGTGGCTTTTGAAAGCCCCGGAAGTCCCGATAGATGCTTGATCCAGGAGAACCTCCCTATGGCGATCCGCGCGGCAAAAGGATAGTGAAACAATCACTGTTACAGATGAGAAAAAACGCCCTACGGCGTAAGAGCAATATATGCCAAAAGAGATCAAAGGCAGATGCCCTAGATGAGGCTGGAGACGGGTTAACAAAATTCTGGAAACAAAACCTCTTTATTTCTTCAAAAAAATTTAGTAGAGCACTACAAAGCCTGGCTTCCCTAGAGCACCCAGTCGATGTTCCGTAGAAGATAGATGAAAGCCTCGTCTACACAATTGGACTAGGGTTGTTTCCTTGTGAATATGGGAAAAAGTATGCAAGCCCCAATGAAATGAAGTTGAGTGCAAGTGTTAACAATGTATCGTATGTAGCTCCCACGATCTCCCTACTTCAAGCTTATTATTTCTCCGTTAATGGTGTTTATATGCTAGATTTTACATCAAAACCTCCCATTAGATTCAACTACACAGATACAAATATAAGCGAAAGTCTTTGGGTTCCTGACCCCACAACAAAGGTGAAAGTGCTTGAATACAACTCTGCAGTGCAGTTGGGGGGCTTGAATGGAGGTCTACGAAGGAAAAGGTTCACATTTATGCGAAGGAGCATGCGCACAGAGACAGGTTTTACTTCCTCTTAAATCTTCTTAATTTTTCGCTCGGGCACAATGGTCTTATCTCAAGTTCGCCCTAAGGCCCCTGCAGAGAAGAAGTACAGCACATGTAGCAGTCCTTCGCCCTCATCCACAAAATGTACCTTGAGGAGGTGGATTACGAAGAGGAACCATTATTCGGTCCCATTTTCTGTACGGATCAGGAGGTACACAGCTCAAGGAATACATCGGACGCACACGAAGGAATGGCATCATAGGGGATACCGCCGTCATCCACTCCTAGGGTGACGAACTCCAGTTTAACTCATAATGAGACTCCAATTCCCACGACAAACCCCCAACTCGACCCAAAGCCAAGAAGGACGAAGGGAATCCGTCTGAAGAAAGGGTGCGCAGATTTAATTGTTGTCAAAGACATCCTGATAAAACAAATTCCATTTTATTTAAATTTAGCCCTGGTAGGCAGAGTCTGTGGCAAGTTGACAGGCAGAGAGACGTTGCAGAGGTCGATGGACGACAATTGGAAAGCATGTTTAAGTTACAGCCCGGATTTTCACATTCTTCCTCAAGGATGGTTCCTTATTAAATTGCGACAGGAAGAGGACGCCCAAAAACTGCTGAGTCAAAACTGGCATTAGGGTCCGTCAGGCCTAATATTACAAAAATGGAGGGTGGACTTTAATGCAAGAAAGGAGCCACACAACAAGCAACAGGTGTGGGTAATTCTACCAGGATTACCGATGATGTTCTAGCAGAAACCAATGTTGGAGGCAATAGGAAACAAACTGGGCAAATGTGTGGCCTTAGAAGAGGATTGGGAGACGAAAATTGATCGAAGATGTGCCAGGATACTAGTAGAACTGGACTTGAGGGAGGGCATGTTCAAAGAAATAACAATTCAAATGCATGGCAGCATCTGGACTCAAAAACTGGATTATTGGAAGCTTCCTTTCCGATGCTTTAGTTGTCGTAAGGTGGGGCATCTTCAGAAGGATTGCCCTGTACAAAAAGACCCGATCCACTTCAAAAAGTTCAGGTAAAAAAAGAACAAACCTTTTGCCTCCACCCATCCATCGGAGGCTAGCATGACAAAGAAAGGAGGTGATCTTACGAAAAAGCTGACGAGAGTAAAAGATGATAGTATGAAGGTAGGAGAGGATCCTTTGTTAGACAATTCTCATTTTTCTTCAGGGTGCATCGCAATAGGACAATCTCTTACTTTGACTAAAATTGGGAAGCCTCGCGACAACAGTCTCTACTAGGATTCAAGAAAAGTTGTCAGTATAGCAAAAGGAGGCAGTGAAGCGGTTAGGATGACGGTATTCGATGAATCTTGTACAAAGGAAGGAATGGTCCAGCAGGTGGGAGCAGCTATCAGCCCGTCCGAAGAACGAGAAGCAAGTCAACCTCCTACAAAGGATCCAAGAGGGGAGTAAAAAGTCAACAGTCCATCTCCGGTTATAAAAGGTACCTTTATTGTCCCCCCTGTTGAAATTTTTTCTTTTAATTTCAACACTAAGGGTTCCAAAGAGGTAGAAGGGAAGGTTACTCCTCTTTTTAAGTCTTCTCCTCATCCCCCTCCCTCGACTTCGAGCTCAAACCCTTCCCCCACAGCTTCTCATAGAAGGATTTATGGCCTTCGTTCAAATAGAGCGAAGAAGGGGGGAGAGGCACAGGTGTCCACTGGAGGCTTAGCCCTCAATCCTTTACAGAAACCTCAAGTTGGTAGGAAATCCTTGCTTTCATTGGCTCAAAAACAAGCGTTAACAGACATAAAACAAGGGAAAAAGACAACCATAACCCGACCTCTTAGAGTTGGTCAAGCACCGAGTAAGGGCTCTTGATGTTAATTCTCTCCATAAACGTAAGGGGGTTAGGGGGAGCCTCCAAGAAAATTTCCCTCAAAAGACTATTAAACAACATAAATCCAATCGTTTTGCTTATTCAAGAGACAATGATGGAAGGTAAGAAAGCGAAAGAAGCCTTAAGTGAATACTAAAAAAACTAGAACTCTGAAAGTATAGATGATGTGGGACACTCTGGTGGTTTAATCACAGCATGGAGCCCATAGATAAATTTGATTTCAGTATCGCACTATGACTCAGTGTTGGAAACGGTGCTGGAGGATGGGGAGACAGGCCTTTCCTTTTCAATTCTAAATGTCTATGGTCCATACTTCGATAGAAAGACATACTGGGAATCTCTCGGAAATTCCAGTGTCCTAGAACATCCGAATGTAATTTTAGGAGGCGATCTAAATTTAACCCTCTCTTCGAACGAATTTTGGGGGAAAATGCGAGAAGAGATTCTCTGAGTCCTTTTTTCAACAATTTGTTTGAACAAAAAGGTCTGGTAGACATAGTTCCAATAAAGTTGGAACCTGCTTGGAGAAACAAGAGAGGAGGAGAGTAGGCTATCTCCAAAAGACTAGATCGGTTCCTAGTATGTGAAAGTCTAATAAATGACCATTTGATTCCACATTCAATAGTTGAAAATGGGGGCTCGTCGGACCACGGGCCTATAAATTTGAAAGTACAAGTCCTGGAAGAAACCCCCCCCCCCTCCTTTCAAATTTAATCCTCAATGGCTGGAAGAGGAGGAGTACAGAAACTTAGTTTTGAACTCTTGGAAACCCTTAAAAGACTCTAGGGGTCTTTCTTTTATGCAACAATTCATAGACAATTTGGGGAGAATGAAAAAGATCTCAAAGGATTGGGATAAGAAGCACAAAACTCTCTTTCAGAGAGCTGAAAGAGGTAGAAAAGAGAATTGAGGAGCTGTTCCAAAAGAATGTGCCAGGCGTTTTTTCTACAGAAGAAGTGGAAATGATGAAGCTTGTAGAAGAAAAAAAAGATACCCTTCTTCTGCAAGAGGAACAAAAATGGAGACTTAAGAGTAGAGCGTTATGGCTTTCAGAAGGAGATAAAAACACAAAATATTTCCATAGGTTTGCTTCATAACGCAGAAGCATAAACACAATTACTGAAATAAAGGATGAGCGAGGCAACTTAGTCAACACTTTCTCTGATAAAGCTCAGGCAGCAATAAAACACTTCACTACTACATTCATAGAAAGCACGGACTGCCCAATAACTGAAATTTTGGAGGTCCTCAGACTATTCCACACCTAATTTTAGATGAAATGAATGAAGAATTAACTAAAAAAATAATAGAGGAGGAGGTAAGTTATGTTCTCCATTCCTTTCAGAAGGGTAAAATCCCAAGGCCCCGATGGATTCTCTCTGGAATTCTTCCTAGGCTTTTATGATTTATTAAAGGAGGACCTATTGGAAGTAGTGAAGGAATCTCAGAAGGCAGGTAAGGTTCTGGGAGCCATAAATGCAATTTTCATCACTCTCATACCAAAAAAACAGAAAGCTTTGTCCTTTGACGATTTCTGCCCAATCTCTTGTTGCAACTTGGTCTACAAGGTAATAACCAAAATCATAGCCCAACGATTAAAGCCAATATTCAGTGAGATTATCTCAGAAGAGCAATTCGGGTTTCTTTATAACAGGAAGATACATGATGCAGTCTCACTGGCATAGGATGCCATTCATTCCATCAAAAAAGAAAAGAAGTGCGCCTTTGCACTCAAGCTAAACCTTTCAAAAGCTTATGATAGGGTAAACTGGACATTTATGAGACTGGTCTTAATTCAAATTGGAATGTCCCTGGAAATGGTGGAATGGATAATGGGTTGCATTCAGTCCACTTCTTTGGCAATTATGATAAATGGTTCACCTTCTAGCTTCATGCGCCCCTCAAGAGGATTAAGGCAAGGATGCCCTCTTTCCCCTTTCTTATTCTTGTTGATAGCAGAAGCTCTGAGCTGGTTAATACACAATGCCAAAAACACATGGAAGATTGAAGGTGTGAAGGTGTCAAGCACAGAATAAATAACACACACTCTCTTTGTAGATGATGTTCTTCTCTTTGGAAAAGGTTCTGAAGGAAATCTTAGGGCCTTTGCCTCTCTCCTAGACACCTTAAAAAACAACAGGAATGTAAATAAACCTACAAAAATCAAATCTAGCTCATAATGTTTTCCCAGAAGCTCTGCTACATGTTACAAAAGAGATTCTCCCCTACCCATTAGTCTCAATATTTGAAGGTTTCAAATATCTGGGTTTCTTCCTTAAACCAAATTGCTACTCTTTTCAAGATTGGGCATGGTTATACAAGAAGGTAGAGGCATGAATATCAGTATGGACTAACCCCTTTCTCTCCCGAGGAGGAAGATTAGTACTTCTAAAAGCAGTTATGCAAAGCATACCGGTATATTGGGCCTCAATTGCATACATTCCTAAAGGGATACTAACAAAGATAAGGAAGAAGTGTTTTTCTTTCCTTTGGACAACAAGCAGACAAAAAGAAGGAATCCCACTGGTAAAATGGTATGCTCTCTCACTTCCAAAGGACCTTGGAGGATGGGGCATAAAAAATCCTTCCATTTTCTGTAAAGCTCTGGCAACAAGATCGTTGTGGAGACTTGCACAGAACCTCGGTTCGCTATGGGGAAGAGTAATGAGCTCAAAGTATTGCCCTGGTTCCTCATTAGTGGAATGGTTTAGAAACCCTGACAAAACCTTTAAAAACGGTTAAGTGGGTTGGAAAGCGTTGGTAACAGCATTTCCATTAATTGATACTTGGACATAATGGAAGATAGGTGATGGTAAAAAGGTAAGAGTAGGCGTAGAACCGTGGGCAGGGGCAGGGGAAGATTTCAAGTTATCAGACTCACTAGTTTCACGGCTTCAAGCTCAAAGGATCTATGTATTAACAGATGCCCAAGCTCAACAACCTCAACAGAGAGGTAGAGCAGGTTGGAAATCATCGCAGGTCCATGAACTTTTAGAAGCAGAAGCAGTAGAGTGGAATGGCTACATCAACAAATTAGTTGCAAATTTCGTTCACATCATGGAAGACACACACGATAAATTAATCTGGACCCAAAACTCAGAAAACGGTGATTACACAACAAAATTAGGATATGAAGCAGCCTGTCAAGAGTAGGCAGGTGGAGAAACGAACTGGTGGTGGGGGAAGATTTGGAAAATTCACAGCCCGTTGAAAACCAAAATCACCTTATGGCTGGCTTTAAATAACAAACTATTGACTTGGGAAGTTCTGAATAAAAATGAGGTTTTGAAGGGTCGGGCTTGTGCGTCTTGTGTAAAGCAGAGGAGGAACAAACCTCTCATTTGTTTAGTGTATGCCCCTATGCAGGTTTCGTTTGGGATTCAATGTAAAATTCCATTAACAATAACAGAAGTCCTTCAGCAATTGACTCATTGTTGGAACAACGAATGCAAGCATGGTGGCAAAATGATGGGGTATGCTTCTATGACGCATTCCCATCCCTTTTCGTTTTAGCATTTGGACAACCCAAAACAAAGCGATTTTTCACAATGTATGGGCTCCTCCTGATCTCACCGGTGCGCTTCTACTGAAAAAATTATAGGAACATAAGTACTCTCCTAAACCATTAAAGAAAAGAGTGATCATGGCCCCAGAGATAAATAAAAGTGTTCCTTGGGCCTACTTCGATGGTGTCAGCCAAGGAAATCCACTTCTTGGAGGAGCAAGAGGTGTAATTTATCTAACAGAAAAGAAAAATCTTAGCATCAAATTCTCAACAGGGAGAGCAACCAATAGCAGAGCAGAATTAGCTGCCCTATGGGCAGTCTTGAATGTGGCAAAAGATGCGCATATCAGAAGGATTCAAGTTTTTGGCGATTCTAAAGTGGTGATAGATTGGGCAAAAGAGCAAAGTGCCATAAGATCACCTTACCTGCAACATTTGCTAAGCGAAATCAGCTCCTTAAAGTCCTCCTTTGAAATGATATCCTTTGCTCATATATATAGAGAACTCAATGTAGAGGCAGATATTCTATCCAAACTTGCTTTAACTATTCAACCTGGATGTATGGAGATAGAGGATCATATCAAATGATCAAGTTACCAAATCATATCGTTTGATGTAAGAAGAGTAAGAAAAACTTTGTTTTGTAATCTTTTCATATAATGTAAAAGCACCTTTTTGCTTATAATGAAGCCTGAGAGGCTGATCGACAGATCAACTGATGTAAGCTTAGCAGAGCAGCCTATGTTTATTCAATGAATAAAGATATTTTTTTCCTTTGGAAAAAAACTCTACAGTGCAGCTATTTTTTCAATCAACAAACATCTTCATGGCAGAGAACCCAGATATCGATCATCTTAAATTTAATCTGGTAGATCCCTCAAAGCGCGACACAGTAATCGCTCTAGTGAGCGGGTGGGTTTCCATAAGATTCAAAGATGACAATAAATATATATAAAAACTTATGTATTTTATTTTTATATGAATTTAATTCCATCATATTGAATTCTGTACTAAGCAAACTGATGTCAAGTATGGCCAAGATTGATATAAAGAGCCATGGCTAGAGTATGTTGACTAAGTTCTTGAACTAATGTTTGTAGTTATCGACCCATGTGAAGATACATAGTCCACTGTTCCAATTTTCTATCGTATATCTAAGGCGTAGATTCAATTCCAGTGCAAGATGGCACATATCCTTTAGTTGCATAACCTGTAGGTTCAGTTGCCACGTAAAAAAATTATACTAACATCTTTTAGCTTTACGCATTAGCTCCTACTATGCAAGCTAATCTTCATCCCACCAATGGAAAGACACTAAGACAATGCTATTTAATTTATTTTCTCTTGTATTAATGATCATAATTTGTAGTTGATTCTTAAAACCAATAGGGACCAATAGGGACCAATAGGGCTTGGAAAGAAATTTAGAATGAATCGAAGTTGTGATAAGATACTCTATTAGTTTCGTTAAGATATTTGCATTTATTCAAACCTCTACTTGCCTAATACTTTATAACTAGTTTTGCATTCATTTTTACCTCTTCTTTCCCACTACTTTATACTGAGTAGTTTGACTATTTATTGCCATGAAAATCTTATCGGTGGAAACAAAAAATACTTCATTGCAGAACTCTTCAAAATGCTGAGCATGCAACTAGATTTTGATACTTGAATATATGTAATATAAAAGCTAGTGCATGTTGCTCTATGTCAACGCAAGCATCTTTGAATCATAAATGCTTCAAACTGCTATGCCTTTCAAGTCTCACGGACATCTCTGCTTGCGGCTCCCAGCATTCAAGCTAATGCATTTTGCACTTTGTCACATACATTGTTGCTTGCAACTCTTGTTAAAAATACTATTAATAAAAGCTAATTTGTATCTTTGTTTTTAAAAGAGTTAGTCACTTTCTTTGTGTTTAAAGTGGTGTAAAAATTCTAAATATGATATATATACAACTAAACTAAAGTGTGATAAATGCGTGTGTCTATATTTACCATTTTGAAGTATATATTATGTCAAAAAAATAAAATTGTAGAACCATTAAATTAAATGCGTATTATTATAAATTTTAACATGTATAATATTTAAAAAATATATTTTGTAAAAATAAAAATAAGTATAAATAACAGTGTGCAATTATGAACAATTCTTATTAAAAAATGAATAGTGATAAGGTGGTTAAATGCATAAAGAAAGGACACTTGAATAATATAATTAATGAAACTAAAATAACTGTGGAGAGCCAAAGCCAAAGCGACCGAAATAATCCGGACAAAACAAGCCATGTATAAGAAACAACAAATTTATTTTGAATGTGTAATGGAATTCCTAGATCGAAGTTAACCGGGAAGAAGTACATTAAAATTTAATATAGGCTATGGTGTACAGAAGGCTAAAGGAAAAATTTAGGTTAGTAGGTAGTCCTTCGCCGGGAATAAAGGTGACAAATGGATGGGAATCAAACAATTGTCAGGATTTTTTGGGAAAGGACACCTTGAATTTGGTGAAGACCGTGTGTATTTTTGAAAAGAACGTTGAAGCGGTTGGAAGGTTTGAAGGGTTTTCAGAGGAGCCTTATTCTAACGTTTCTACCCCTGGACTGGGTTTTATTGGAAGTTTGTTAAGTGTAATGTTAAATTTTGAGCATTAATTCAATATACTCTAGGATCCTTACTGAGAGAACAACATGTACAGTATATCAATGCATATCAATCATAACAAGAATCAAAAGCATGAGAGACAATAGACACACAGAGTTTCCGTGGGGAAAACCCTAAGGTGAAAAACCCCACAACTTCCTCAGAGATAGATAGAGCAATAGCTCAACCAAAGTACAAGAGATAGACTCCTCTCAGCAGCTGATCCTCCTCCTCACAAGTGTACCACTTTCCGAGTGAAGGAAGAATGAGTTTCTGAGTGATCCAAATAGAGATCTCTCGATCTCTATTTATACTTGTTCTGTTTGCCCAATAACCTTATGGGGCCGACTTGTCTAGCTAGGTACAATAACCACATATTACATAAATCTGGGCTGACCCCTTACAAGGTGGTCTAATAACCCATCGGCAAGTTAACACACTTGCAACACTTGTCAATACAAATGACGACACTTCCTTAAAGAGGAATAACACATCTCTATAAGGGTATAATAAATATATAACTGAAACACATTCCGAAGTTACATATACATCAACACTCCCTCTTAACTAGGAAGGTATTTCTCGACACAGATCTGCTAGCACAAGTCTTCTTCTATGGATCGTCGTCATTGATGCATTGTCCTCGATTCATCGTCATCGTCACTGCTGCTGCTATCTCAACCAATATCTTAATCTACTCGTCATAGGAAGTTCTACAGATCCAGTCCTTTTTCATACTGGATATAGGCCCACCACCTGCAGGTCTTCATCACTGGCCATACTATGGAATCCTCAGGACTTATTACATGCGTCACAAAACCTCGCAAGAGCATCCCAGGCTGTTACAAGCACACGGCTCTACTTGTAGGATCTCCCAGAGCCATATTATATGTGACCTCACCACAAAACCTCGCAAGAGCATCCTAGGTTGTTACGAGCACACAACTCTACCTATAGGATCTCCTAGGGACATATTACATGTGGTCACCACAAAACCTCGCAAGAGCATCCAAGGCTGTTACGAGCACACAACTCTACCTATAGGATCTCCCAGGGCCAAATTACATGTGGTCATGGCAAAACCTCGCAAGAGCATCCCAGGACTTATTACGGACACACAGCCCAACCTATCGGATCTCCCAGGGCCAAATTATATGCCATAGGACAAAACCTCGAAAGAGCATCTGCTAGATATCCCAAGGCCAAATTATATGCCATAAGCAAAACCTCAAAAGACTATCTGCAGATCTCCCAGGCCAAATTATATGTCCTCCCAAAGCAAAACCTCGAAAAAGCATTTGCCAGATATCCCAGGGCCAGATTACATGCCATAGGCAAAACCTTGAAAGACTATCTGTAAATCTCCCAAGGCCAAATTATATGCTTATCTGCACAACCTGTTCCACGGCCATAGAGTATCAACCTGATACTCACCATACATCATCCTGATGTACACATGATCATCCTGATCATCATCACTGCAACATCCTGATGCATGTCATCTGGAGCAACATCCTGAAGCTCATTATCCATGATCATCCTGATCATACAATGCATCTACCTGATGCATACCAAGTATCTTCTTGATACATATCACCATACATGATCCACCTGATCATACAATGTATCCACCTTATACATAGATACATGATCCACACAATGTATCCACCTTATACATAGATACATGATCCACACAATGTATTCACCTTATACATAGATACATGATCCACACAATGTATCCACCTTATACATAGATACATGATCCACACAATGTATCCACCTGATATATATCAACATACATGATCTACCTGATCATACACAGTATCCACCTGATACATACACAGATACATGGTCCAAGCATCCAACATGATGCATATACAAATACATATAAATGATCCAACTGATCATAGCCAGCATCCAACATGATGCGTACATACATATACATATAAATGATCCAACTGATCATATCCAACATCCAACATGATGCGTACATATACATATAAATGATCCAACTGATCATATCCAGCATCCAACATGATGCGTACATATACATATAAATGATCCAACTGAGCATATCCAACATCATCCTGATGCATATACATAGCAGTAACTGGAGCATCGTCGTGATGCTCATCATCCAGTGCTTACATCCACAGCCATGTGAAGGATCCTCTTTCCAACATGCTTGGAATGGCTTCTGTAAATGTGTCCATCACTTCTTCCTCGAAGTGTCATCAATCTGAAGAACACCAAGCCTCTCTTTGAAGTACTCGAACTTCACTCTGGCTAGTGGTTTCGTAAGCACATTTGCAATCTGCTCGTCCGTCGCAACATACAGGAGCTTCACTGATCCTCTCTACACCATATCCCTGATATAGTGATATTTTATCTCTATGTGTTTCGACCTGTTGTGAAATACTGGGTTCTCAGACAGCTTCACACAACTCTGGTTATCACAGAAGATACCAGTAGCATCCAACAAGAGATCAAATAACTTAGACAGTAGCTTCCGAAGCAATACTGCCTCACAACTAGCCGAACAGGCTACAACATACTTTGCCTCGGCTGTACTCAGTGCTACGCAGGACTGCTTCCTGCTAAACCAAGAGATCACACCTGATCCCATACTGAAGCAACACCCAGATGTGCTCTTCCTATCTGCAGCACTGCCTGCCCAATCTGAATCAACATAACCCTGCAGGTTAAACTTTTGATTCGCTTCATATTTGAGCCCATAATCAACTGTACCCTTCAGGTACCTCAGAATATGCTTTACAATAACCAGGTGAACATTCCTCGGATCTGTCAGGAACTGGCTCAATGTGTTCACCGCAAAGCAAATAGCTGGTCTCATGTTCGTTAGGTACATCAAGGACCCAATCATCTGACGATACATAGAGACATCAATCGACTCAGATGAAGCATCACATAGAAGCTTCACATTTGATGCCATAGGTGTGGCCATGGCCTTGCAATCCATCATCCCGAACCTCTTCAGCATATCTACTGTATACTTCCCTTGTCCAAGGAAGATCCCATCTGCACTCTGCCACACCTCCATACCTAGAAAATAGTGCATCATCCCCAAGTCCTTCATATCGAACTCGGCAGCAAGCTTCCTCTTTGTATCAGCAATCAATCTGTCATCTCCTGTTACAAACAGGTCATCTACATACAGGAGTAGAATCACAGGATTTCCTTCTTCAACCTTGTAGTAAAGGTTGGAATCCGCTTTACTCTTGGTAAATCCCAAACTAGATAGGAAATTGTCCATCCTACCATACCAGGTTCGGGGAGCTTGCTTCAGGCCATACAAGGATTTCTTCAATCTGCACACATGTGACTCCCTGTCATGTGTTTCAAAACCGAGTGGCTGCTCCACATACACTTCCTCTTCGACTACACCATTCAAGAAGGTAATCTTGACATCCATCTGGTGTATCTTCCATTTCATCGCTGCAGCCAGGGCAAGTACTAATCTGATGGAAGTGTACCTGGCTACAGGAGCAAAAGTTTCTTCATAGTCTATTCCCTCTTTCTGAGAGAAGCCACGAGCTACGAATCTTTCCTTGTATTTCTCTATGTTGCCATCTGCAGCATGCTTGATCTTGTAGATCCATTTGGAAGTCACAACGGACTTCCCTTCAGGTCTTGGGACAACATCCCAAACATCATTCTTCATGAGTGATTGGTATTCTTTGATCATGGCATCCTTCCATTCTTTCTTTTCCGCTGCTTCTTCATAACTGGAAGGTTCTTTGTTCATGATGTCACAGAGTAAAGCAACATAGCTAGTATGTGATCTGGTTCTCTTCTTTGCTCTGTTTTCTTCTTCTGGAATACCATATCTTTCTGCATCTTGAATGAGCTCTCTAGCCCATGCAGGTTTTCTTTTGTGAGAGTTATTCTCACGAGGTGGATCTATAGGTTATTACGGATCTTCAATTTCACGATCAACATTTGCAATTGCTTTAGTCATGGTAGTGTCTTGAAATCTAGTTTCCTTAGGTAATTCATAATCTTCAACGGGTGTCTTTCTTGATTTGATGAATGCTGAGTTTTCATCAAATGTCACATCCCTATTGACATCAATCTTCTTGAACCCTGGAAAGTATATTCTGTAAGCCTTCGAGCTTTCACTGTAACCCACAAAGATACCCTTCTTTCCTGAAGGATCTAGCTTGGTCCTCTTTTCCTTTGGGACATGAGTGTATACTAGACAACCAAATATTCTGAGATGGCTGACTTCAGGTTTCTTACCAGAGAAGACCTCTTTTGGTGTCTTGTTGTCCAATATCTTGTGGGGTGTTCTGTTTTGCACATACACAGCTGTTCTCGTTGCTTCTGCCCATAGATGCATAGGTAGATCCTGGTCATGCAGCATTGCCCTTGTTGCTTCCATGATTGTTCTATTCTTTCTTTCTGCAACTCCATTCTGTTGTGGATTGTAAGGAGCAATCAACTCCCTCTTAATCCCTGAATCACTGCATAGCTGCTTGAAGTCACCTGAGGTGAATTCTCAACCATTGTCGGATCTGAATGTTTTGATCTTCTTACCAGTTTGATTCTCCATCAAGGTTTTGAATTCCTTGAACTTATCAAACACTTCATCTTTGTTCTTCAAGAAGTAAACCCAAGTATTCCTGGATAAGTCATCAATGAAAGAGACATAGTAAACATACCCACTCAGAGAACTGGATGACATTGGACCACATACATCAGAGTGGATGATTTCCAAGATACCTTTTGCCTTGCTTTCACTGCTTGGAAATGCCTTCTTAATGTTATTTCCTTTTGCACATCCTTTGCAAACACCTTCATGCTTGGTCTTAATTTCAGGAAGACCTTCTACAGCCTTACTTGCAATTGGTAATGCTCTGTAGTGCATATGTGCAAGTATTCTATGCCAAAGTTCACTTAGCTCCATGGAATCATGTACCATGGCATGTTCAGGTTGTCCCTTCAATTTATACAATCCTCCCTCTTGCTCTCCAATCACCACTGCATCATCAATAGTTTTACCCTTTGGCCACATCAGAACTTGGCCATCTACAAATGCAACCCTCATGCCTTTTGCATCAAATGCAGAGATGGAGAGAAGATTCTTCTTGAGCCCAAGTACATAAAGAACTTCTTTCATCTTCAAAGACTTTCCAGAATCTAGGTTGTAGGAGGCTTCACCACTTCCTTTGATAGGGTATTGATAATCATCCCCAAGTTTCACCTTATGGGGTGACTCATGTTCAAATAGGTTTAAGAAAGATTCTTTAAACCCAGTCATGTGTTTGGAAGCCCCACTGTCAATTAACCAATCATTACAACCATGAGAGATAGTACCTGTTAGAGCAGAGATTAGAACATACTCTCCTTCACTTGATGAGTCATCATCACTTTCTGCCCTAACCTTCTTCTTTGGAGGTACATCATCCTCGGCAGCATGAGCATGGTACCTTCTTTTGTTGCCCTTCTTCTTCTTGTTGAAGTTGTTGTTGTTATCCCTTTTGTTCTTGGGACAATCTGAAGCAAAGTGACCTTTCTCATTGCAGGTAAAACATCTTAGATCCTTCTCATTCTTTTGTTGGTTGTGATAGGGTCTCTTGTAGTGAGAGTGCTCCTTCTTGGGCTTGCTTCTTTTGGTGTGAGATGCGAGAGCTTGATCTTCACCTCCCATCTTTTCTTCTCGAGCTACAAGCCTATCTTCTTCTTGAGAGCATTCCTCCCACAATTTACTGAAAGAGATCAATTTCTTTCTTGCACAGATTCCTTGAATAAAGGAGTCCCATGACCTAGGTAGGCCATTCAGAATAGTCATAACAACTTCACCATTGTCCACTACTTCATCCACAGCTTCAAGTTGTTCCTTGATCTGAGAGACCTTGGAGAAGTAAGATTGAATGGTCTCTCCGTTCAACATCTTGACCCCTTTCAATTGATTCTGCAGAGTCATCTTCCGATTTATGTTCTTCCCTTCAAATAACTTGGTTAGGGAGTCAAACATCTCCTTGGTTGTCTTTAGAGATGACACATGAGGTATGAGATGGTCTTTGATAGAATCAAGAATGATTCTCTTTGGCTTGACCAAGTTCTTCTTATGCAATACCTTAGCCTCTTCATCCTCTGGGATAGGGACCTCAGAGCTGATGTAGGAGTCCAATTCATTTTCTTCCAGGATTAACCCAATCCTATACTTCCAAGCTCGGAAGTTATCAGCCCCTTCAAGCTTATCCTCAAGCTTGGTGTGGTGAGACATCTTAAATAGTACTTCAAATGGAAATAGAAGAGATTTAGGTCTTACCACTTGTTTTGCTGAAAACTGGATCTGGTCCCGAATTAGGGTTTGTCAGAAAAATCCTAAAAATTCAAAATGTGAATTTCAACTTTCTGAAAGGATGGAAAGATGTGCCTTGATGAGCTGATCAGCTTGGTGTAATCAGAATTTGAGATCTGCAAAGCTTCACCCTTCAGAAATGCCTTTTAGTCTTCCCGGGTTCACTAGGGAGGACCCTGAATTAGGGTTTGAGTTTCCTGGAGATTTACCCAGCCAAAAATCTCGATCCAAAGCTCTAAACTTCGATTTTTCCAAGGAGCTTCCAGCTATGTCTTCAGATTTCATAAATTCCTATTTATGTGGAAACCCTAATTTTTAGGGCCAAATCTGAAAATGCTCATAATTGAATTCTGATTGGATAGATAGATTCTCCTTGATGAGTAAAGTCAATCTAATATACTGCTTTTCCAAAATCTGTGGAGAGAAACCCAATAAACAAGAAACCCTAGTTTCCGTCATTGCACGATGTCTTCTTCTCAGGTTAGCTCTGATACCATGTTAAATTTTGAGCATTAATTCAATATACTCTAGGATCTTTACTGAGAGAACAACATGTACAGTATATCAATGCATATCAATCATAACAAGAATCAAAAGCATGAGAGACAATAGATACACAGAGTTTCCGTGGGGAAAACCCTAAGGTGAAAAACCCCACAACTTCCTCAGAGATAGATAGAGCAATAACTCAACCAAAGTACAAGAGATAGACTCCTCTTAGCAGCTGATCCTCCTCCTCACAAGTGTGCCACTTTCCGAGTGAAGGAAGAATGAGTTTCTGAGTGATCCAAATAGAGATCTCTCGATCTCTATTTATACTTGTTCTGTTTGCCCAATAACCTTATGGGGCCGACTTGTCTAGCTAGGTACAATAACCACATATTACATAAATCCGGGCTGACCCCTTACAAGGTGGTCTAATAACCCATCGGCAAGTTAACACACTTGCGACACTTGTCAATACAAATGACGAAACTTCCTTAAAGAGGAATAACACATCTCTATAAGGGTACAATAAATATGAAACTGAAATACATTCCGAAGTTACATATACATCAACATGTAATACCCTCTAGTTTAGCCCATGGACATGTATTTATTATTTTGATGTTGCGACCTTATGGCATGAGGTGGCGGGACTATGGTTTGCACATTATTATTATTATGTTATTATTATTAATTAATAACATAAAACAATTGATATCGACCATTGCCACATAAAAGAGTATGAGGAACCATGATGTTACGAATAAGGGAAGTGGGAAAGTGTGTTCCTAAGTGTTTGTGTCTATGTTTGTGGACCCTCTTGACTTATGCACCCTCTTATGTTGTGTTTCTCCTTGATTTTATTATTCTGGGATGGTTTTTATTAAAATTGGAGTCATTCTCTCTCCTAGTGCGCCCCTTTGAGTGCCACTTGGTGTTTCCCCTTATGAAAGTTGTAACTCCACCTTAGTGGTTTTCTATTATGGGAAAGTAACTCCTCTCGTGACTCTCTCTCTCCCCCAACTTGAATTGCTCCATGAGGAATTCGAATTGGTTGGCGTGTGCTTCATTTTCTCTTGATTTTTGCTTCTTGGTTCTTGTTCTTGGTTTTGGGATTCATTCTTTTTGTTCTAGGTTCACTCACTCATGTGCATTGCTCTTTGGCACTGGGGAATTTGATTTGATTCCCTTGGTATGTGTGAGATCATGTGATCCAGTCATCTTTTTGGATGGTTGGTGTTATGGAAAAAATTGCACAAGTGCACTCTTCCACTTGGTGAGGGGCTAAGCCATGTAGGTTGTTGCAAGGCCTCGGTCCTTGGAGCCCCTTTTGATGGTTGGTGGTATTCCTCCATGTGATTATGCAAGAGATTGTTAGTGTAGTTCACATTCAAACATGAAAATATTAATAAAAACAAAATGAAAGAGATGGGGGGAGAATGAAAACTTCAACAACAACCAAATATATGTTAAACCACTCTTGTCTTGCCCAATGGAATAGTTGTACAACACCTAGGAGGTGAAGGCTTCAAGGGAGTCCAACAATCTCCCTTAGGGAGTCCTTTCTTGTCCAAACTAAATGATAAGTAGCTCGAAGAACAATGGAGAGAAACACTTGCCCCTTGATGGTAGGTGGAAAGCAAGCTTGGGAATGCTCACAATGGTAGGAAATGGTAGGCTATGAGGAAGCTCCAACTTGCCCCAGAGCTGCTATGAAATATTGAAGATGTGGAAGTGTTGGTGACCATGATGAACCCACTGTGGTGGGGGACTAAACTTGGTATGTAAATCTGCCTGAGGGATTCACCGTACCAAATAGACTGCTATCATGATTCCCAAATGTGAACACTCCTACCTTCAAAAGTACGTTTCCCTCTGATGCGATGATGCATTGACGTCGAGCATAGGGGAAACCACTTAGTTAGGGAGCACTAATGGCTCCCCCTACTAAGTTCGAGGTGATCCCTTATAGTGATTGAAAGGGATCCCAAGGTACAACTGCAACTATTACAACTCTCGGAATATAATGTTTTGGTATTGACAAGAGCTGAAGTATATGATAAGATGAGGGTCCTATCTTGAGAACCGAGATCATATTGTAATCAATTGGTGGACAGAAAGACCTAACACAAGACTGGTTGATAAGCGTGGGGCTCATAAATTCCTCTGATCGATGTAAACATGGGGAGCGGGGACGACAACTTTTCTTTCGGGATGATACAAATTGAAACTGGTGGAAACAAACTGCAAGTAAAAGGGCTTTGATGGAGACACAAAATAAATGGTAATGGTAACCGACAAAACAAATATTGTTGAACATATGGAGACTCAATATACATCGATCAAAGGCGACCATGGGTTGCTGCCAAAATAATATGGTGTTCCCTCAATGTGAGGTGAGAAGGGAACTTGTTTGTACATAAAGAATATTAGTGGGTTCCCCACAGTTTTGGGTGTATCGAGGGACCAATTTGATGATGGGAGGAATCCCCACGGTTTTGAGTGGATCGAGGGACACTTTCCAATGGTGAAGTGAGTGTTAATTTGCAGACGCAAAGACGGTTGCCCCATAAAACAATACCATATAGTGTAGGCCTGTGGGGTAATTGAATGGAACTGGTTACTCCAGAGGGTTGGGGGTGGGGGTATGAGTGTATTTGCAGGGGTGATGATACGAGGAAGATTGTGGAGGGTAAAGTGCTCATGGAGGTACGAGGGTGGCTTCGTGAATCATTCTTGTAACCTGTGTCGAGGAGTCTAACGTGTGTCTACTTGGTGGAGTAAATGGGCAATTATGAAATGGTACTCTAAGGGAGGGTTGTTTCAAGTTTGGTCAGAGTACTCAGACTTGTGGGGGGTCTACATCATGGGTGCAAATTTATGATGGATATGGTAGCGGTGCGCACGCCCATGGGGGAACATGCTATTCACGAAAATGATGTTTATGGCACATCAACACCATGAAGGGGGGCCCTATGGTTATCAATGGTAATATTGGGATATGCATTATAAACAGAGGGTAAACAGAGTTTATATGCCAGTTTTAGAATGATACATGCCGTAGGGTGTGTGCCCCTTATTGTTAGAGATTTGGAGTCTTATCTGTATAGTGGACAAACAAGGGGCTCCATATTGGCTTGATAATGGTCCTGCACATGCGGCGCACGTACCCAAGTGTAGTAAAAGACATAACCAAGGTATTGACAATGCAAAAATCGTATAACCAAAACATTGTGTACATGTGGGGTACTTGGATAGCAAAATAGTGTCCCGGTGACATCAGAGGGAATCCAAATTGGTTGGTTCCATGTTGATGAGCTCGAAGTGTTGGTCATCGTGGTGTGAACGATTTTGAAAACAAAGTTACGGTTTGTTTCTGGCATCAGTTGGAAGTTTTGGTCAAATGAGTATAAAATAGGGGTGGGGCCCACTTTTTGAAATCATTTGCACTTTGTGCCACTGACCTCTTAGAGTGCCTTTCGAGCATTTATGGGAGATATGGGGCACTGTTCGTCGAGCCGCGAGTCACAGGTATGCCTATACTTTGTACTCTTTGATTTTATCCAGGTAGACTTAGGGTTAGGGGTCCCCCGAGTGGGCAGGGATTGTTTTAATGTTTTTAGGGTTACCGTGTAGGATTTTTGGAAAATCTTGCGTTGTCCTAGCATGATATTTTCGGAAAATCCTGCACTATGTAGCGCAGAAAACATGTAATGTATTGCGCATAGCGCGGGATAAATATGCTTCAACCGTGCGCTGGTGCTAGCGCGACTGTTCCTCGAACAGTGGCACTACACACAAGACCGAGCTCTATATCTAGCTCGCATTGGTTCCACGCCGTCGAATAGTGTTTCGGCCACGCTACGCGCAGATATGTTTCAAAATGTCGCACTACGCACAAACCTTTTTATAGAAAGTCACGCTGATGTATTTTTACAATTCTGATGGGTGATTATTTCCTTGTGCAGGTGGTTTCTTATCAGTGATGGTGCACCTTTAAGATGTCGAGTGGAGGGAGAGAGAGTTTGATGATTTCTGAGCGGTTGTGTTAGCCGACCAGGCGGCGACCGATGCCCTATAAGATGTTGGGCTCTTGAAGTTCTTCAAGAGCCTTCTGATGCGGTTGACCGACTACTTCTTGTGGCGGCTACTGGACATGTGGGACCCTGACCGCGGAGTGTTCCATGTGGGAGGCGAGGACCTAAGTATTACGACTCAGGATATTTAATTCTTGACTGGGTTGAATCCCTGAGGGGTGAGGGAGCCTCCCCCTCCACATTTAGTTGGGGATATGATCCACACTTTAGTGGATCAGTACGACGGTGGTGACCATAATTCTGTGAACTCTGGTGGCGTGTTGGTGATCTATCTAAGGGCCCTACCGGTGGAGGCTGTGGCGAAAGCTATTGTGTGTGTGTTGGGGGCCACGTCCCCCAATCACGTTATCGAAGGCCAACTCCAGCTAGTGGAGAGGGTGATGTCAAGTCATCCCGTGGCGTGGGGCGCATTGATGCTGTAGTCTATGATGCAATAGATGTCAGATTTACGGTGGGGTGTGGGACGACGCACCTTCTGCTATGGTAGTGTTTTGTGCTTATACTTCTTCGAGCGCTATCTGTCATTAAGGCCACATGTAGTGGTGCCACCTCGGGGACCACAGGAGCCGCAGATGGTGTTTTGGGGGCGTATTATGCCGCGTGCTAGTGGCAGGCCCGTGGGGGCCTATTTTATGCCGCAAGTGCTAGATGTATGGGAGGGTCGTATAGGTCAATCAGAGAGGTATCCTTGGAGTGGGATGGACTTCCCAGGAGATCTAGAGCTGCTCGTTCCTGCTGGCGGTTTCAGTGTGACTCTTATGCTTTATGGTTTTGTACTTTTCGCATATATATTTGTACATACTTTTTATTTCTGCACATTTATGACATATATGTTTATCAGGTACTGATGATGGTTTTCTCTTTTGTGATACAGATGTTGGTCTTGTGAGGCCACCTCGGAGGCCGAGACCGAGGAGGGATCAACCAACCGTTAGGTTTGGTCTTGCCATTGGAGGAGTAGGTGCGACCGAGGGTGGTCCTGTTGGAGTGGGAGGAGATAGAGTTGAAGGAGTTACGGTAGGTGGGGCGGCTGCCGGAGACCAGATGATGACTTTAATAGCCGATTTTGAGCGAAGGTTTGGCAGGCTGACTGTTGGCGTTGATGAGCGGGGTTGGCCTGCCCTCGAGGATAATGATTTGGAACTGACAGTCCACTTACCAGCTAAGTATGGGCCAGGGTGGAGTCTCATTATGCGGCGGGTAGTGGTAATGTGCCATATGGCACGTGAGGTACAGGTAGGAGCAACCCCTCCTCCATGAAAGCGACCACGGTGGGGACCAGATCCAGCGTAAGGGGAGGATGTGCTGCCACTGGCCATTTTGGGACCCCGAGATCCACTAGTTGGCGGGGTGGCTTGATTCTTTTTGTATATAGGGTTGATGGGCCCCATTTTTGTATGTATATATTTTTTATGAGCCTATGGGAGGCAGGTTTTTTTATGTATCCCCCATAAGGCTGCTATGTATATGCCCTAGGAGGGCCATTTTTTGTACATGACAGACATTTTTTATGAGATATATATGTATATACCATTTTTGCGGCACATGATGTATGTGTCTCTATTTGTATGTGATGTATGGGTATTTTGCTTTATGTTGTCGATGTGTTGATGTGATGCATATGTAGCAGTTGATACTAGCATATTTGTTTTCAACATGTATTGTCGACTGTAGGACTTGTGATGATGAGATATATGTATGTGTAGTCATAGGTGAAACACGTACACTTTTATGTATGATTGGCATGCAAGGTTATATAGTTGGGTGATGTACTAGGTGCCAATTCAATACTTCATTGGCGATGGAGTCGGCGAATGCATTGGCGTTTCTCGGTATATGTGTGAAAGTTATGGTTTCAAACTGTCCAATGAGAAGGAGCACGCGCAGAAACTTTTGGAAGAGGAGCAAATTGCGGACCAAGAATATATTATTCAAGTGCGATACGACAAGTTGGAAGTCGAGATGTATTTTTAAATGGTGAATGCCTAGGTGTATGGAATCGCTTAAGAGAGCTATTACGACATCGTACTCTGCTTGGTTGTTTGTTAGTGCCCCCAAGCATACACCGCCGGTGCAGTGAAGTATATAGGAGGGGGAATATACAACCTAGGCAACAGATGCTAGATGTTTGGACCATCAACTGGCACCGTCTGCATGACCTATGTAGATGTCCATTGGGGAGGTCATTTGCATTTGAAGAAGAGAGGTAATTTACTTTCTTAATTCGAGATAGTGTGAACGAAAGTAAAATTTTTGGCACAAAATAAGAATATCAATGGTTGGTGTTGGATGTCTTGTTTGTGTTGGGGGGTACAAACCCACTATGTTGGTTGTTAATTTTTTGGGAATGCTTGCAGGTGGTCTGCGTCTTCGTCGGAAGACGAGGAATCACTACAAGTGAGGATACCAGCTAAAGGAGATTTAACATCGATGGTGTTTGGGAAGGTCAGTACTACCTCCTCGATTGGTGATGCTTGCGGGGTTACACCGTGTGTTTGTAATTGATCTTGTATTCTCATCAGTTCAAGACGAGTTTGTCGTTCGACGTGCAAAATGGGTCAATGAAAGGAGTAATGGGTGGTCTCTCCGTAAGATCGGCAAGGTCTTGGTATGCATGGACATAAGCGTTCTTGGTCTTCTTGAGTGTTTATTTGCTCCATTATGCATGCGATGGCACTAGGAGAGAGCATATGGGTGGAGTTCCCACATGACGACCATTCGTTGTGTGATGGCATTGTCGTAAGTTTAGCTGGGTCTTGCGACATTACAGGCTCTACCATGTTTTCTGCAGTTGGTGTAACTTCTATGGGAGGGGTGACTGATGGTGTCACCGATGTGGTGATCACATTAATGTATGATACTTCTTTGTATAAGAAGGGGGGTTACTCAATTGTTACTTGAGTGAGATGAACTGTTGCTAATGCCTCTCAGTATCGAGAGAGTTCGGGGCAATGCTGTGTATAGCGCCCATGCTGAGCACATATGGAACCTGAGTGATTCGTACACAATGTTATGGACTTAGTTGTGGGCGAGGGGGGTGTGCCCCCTTTTACCGCTGATGGAGCATGGGTAATGCTAACGGGGATGTTAAGCAAATTCCTTAGCTCTGGTAGAGAGGAACATAGGTTTGTTGCATGGCCTTGTTGCCCGCAAAGAGAACACGATGGTGTGACCCTTTTATTGGGAGTATTGATCAGTACTGGGGCTTTCAACTCCTAATGGTTGATTCCCCCTGCTCTAGGCTTCACAGTTTCTACCAAATTAGATGTCGGGGTTGGTAATAGGGGACATTTCAACTTGGGGTTATTTGGTGCCCCCATTGACGGTCTTAGCGATGACTAATTGTGGGGTAGTTGTAGATGTCATAGGTTGGGCTATCGTAACTGGACGTGTTACGGGCCTTACAAACGTACTAGCCGAAACAAGGACAAACTCATAATGGACAACTGGTTTGGAAGCCATCTCTGGGAAGGGTGGCGTAAGGTATCACACCCGGGATCCCCAAAGTTAGCCTAGGTAGAGTTAACTAAGCCATAAAAGTGTCCCTTGTACACTCGTGGGAGGATACAAGAATGGGATTTGAAAAATCAATGGTACCGATGGACTCAACGTTTGTTCAATGCCATGACTCAATGATGGTGTTGATGACGATGTTGAGGTAGATGCAGATCCATTTTCAGTGGTGAAAATTGTGCACATTAGGCCATCGATAGATGTAGGGATCTTTGGTGGTGGTCCCGAATATGCTCCTAACAAATTGGAGTCCGTTTACATACCAGGGGCAATGTCAACATACGGTTGATCATCGCCCAATATAGTGGGTAGGACGTTGTCGGGATTGCTTGTGGTATTAGGGTCATAGTATTTAAGTTGGTCAAGGGTAACTATGTTCCCATTTAAGGAAACATAATGATACGAAAGACTGAGGAGGCTACTGCCTTCATGGTGTACATGTAAATACATCCCAAGAGGATGTTGTAGTCGAGGTCAACATCGATTACTTTGATATCATTCATAACCATTTCCCCCAACAGCTCTATGGGGAAATTTTGGTACAATCCTCTTGGTTGGGATGGTCTCCCATCATATGCGCGAAGAGCGATAGATGAGGGGACCGGATCGGGGGATCCTAATCATTTCTAGACTTTTACGGACATAACACAAGTGGATGTGCATTCGTCGATGATACACCGATGGATCATGACGTTTTTAATTGTGTCTGGAACTTGAAATGTGACTGATGATGGTAGTTGTGGATCACCTTTGTCAATGTCAAAGGTCATGAGGTATGCGCCAGAAGGGTTGACAGCACCGAGTGCATTGAGTAATTTCTTTCTCTATGTTGGCAGAGATTGTAACACTTCTACTGTGGACATAACCGTAGGGGACTGAGCCAAGTCATCCACAATACTGTAATTGTGGGCAGCTTTCATGTGGGGGTTACTAGGGGTACGTCGTAGTGGAGCTTTCAAAATCCATGGGATTTGTTCGGTATTGAGGCATGGTATTAGAGGGCCCCTGAGGGGATAGAAATGTCTTCCACTTGGGGGGTGGAAGGCCCATCATACCCTTGGCTTGTGTATGAAGGTTTACATCTAGTGTATAGATATTTTGGAAAGAGTCGTCATCGAGTGGGCGAGATCTTGTTGTTGTGTAACTGCCCCTTGATTGGAAAAGGGTTGCTGTAGCACTGTTGTTTATGGTTGGGGAGGATTTGGTGCCTACAGAGGGTTCGTCACCATCTTCTTTTTAAATTCCACTAATTTTTGACAGTCGGGGATAAGAGGACAATGATGTGTGTAATGACCATAATAGCCGCAAATGGAGCAACAATAATTGGTTCTCAGGGGAGGATTCTTCCCTTGTTTAGGGAGATTGTTAGTCCCTGCATTTGGATCACCCATGCCCCGTGGGGGGGGGATTTACCCCTTCCCCCGATTGTTGAATTTGTTTTTTCTTACCTTTCTTCTTCCCCTGATTATGTGGATTCTGGGGGTTTGTGGCGTTCAACTACTCGAATTGTTGAACTTGTTGAACATAAGTGGGTTGAACTAGGTTAACCCCCATGTGGGGGGATATTGCTAACCAATTGGGCATGGGAAAGGTAATATGGATTATATCCTAGTGGTGGGATAAATGTCGTTTGCGCTCCATAAGAGGCGAATGTAGGAGCGACTTGCACCTTTGGCGGTCTGGGAACCGTCATTGTTTGGATGACGTTTGGGTATGCGGGACTATATGGTCCATACTGTAATTGACCAACTGATGGTGTTGGTACCGGTGTATGGGGTGCCGACGCAGGTGGCATGGATGGGTAATACGGAACCATGTTGAATAGAACCGATGTGGTCGGAGGAACCTTTCCTAAATGGGAAATGGACCCAATAATCCCATCCGCCGAGTGTGACGAGCCCGAAGGTGTAGGATCCAACGACTGATGTCGTGGGGCATCATGGAGAATAGTGTAAAGGTATCCAGACTGTGCATATATGAGGTCAAAATGTTGTGCTTTTGGAATAGCCTCTTCCTTGCTTTGTGGCATGGAGGTGGCGACATCTTTAGATATGGTGGGTTGGAGAGATTTGATAAGCCAATCCAAAAAAAGGGAGGTTGTATTTCGATCTTGCATAGTGTGTGGCATCTACGCCACTCATGGATGTGGTCCGCGATGTGGGTGGAAGTATTTTGACGAAACTCAGTGAGAATTTCGAGACCTAGATCATGTCAGATTGGAAGTTAAAACTACGTAAGAAATGCGGTGGCTAATGTCACAAATGTGGAATGGGTGCCACTTTCTAGGTTTACGTACCATTTTGTTGTTGTTTCGGTGAGGGTACTCTAGAATAGGTGAGGCCTCACGGGGTCATCCACTATGATGTTAGATGAGAACCATAAGTTGAAAGACATAACGTGGTTGGCGGGATCATCTCCCTATTTTCCTTCGAATTTGGGAGTATCAGAAGGAAGCTTGTCTGGCATAGCCGACCATGTCGCATCATGAGTAATGGGTGTTAATTTTTCAATAATTTCATTCAATAGGATCACTAAGAGAATAACATGCACAGCATAACAATCACAAGAGACAATGGACACAAAGCATTTCATTGGGGAAAAACAAGAAGGTGAAAAACCCCACAACTTCCTCAGAGATAGAATTAACACCAATACAAGGATCACAAAGATCAAACCCCAAAAGATAGATGTCTTCAGCAGCTCCTCCTCCTCCACTTGTGCGCACCTCTCTCTCTCAACTATGCGAGTTGGATGAGTGAGTGAATGAATTAAATGAGGATCACACATCCTCTATTTATACTTTACTTCACTTGTCTTTTAACTCTAACTAGGTCAGCCCCAACTTAACCGCTTAACATAATGTTGACTGGGCCGACCCCACTAGGGTGGTCTAATAACCCTTTAACCCACATAACTCATACAGGGCCGACCCCACCAAGGTGGTCTAATAACCCATCAGATATAAGTTACGACACTTACAATATAATTTGCGACACTTGCAAATACAAATGACGACACTTCCAATCGAAGGAATAATACATCTCCGATGGGGATACAATAAAGTACAAATGTAATACATACAATATACAAGTGAATATCTTCCGAAGTTACAAATACATCAACACTCCCTCTTAACTAGGAAGGTATTCTCTTGACACAGGTCATCAATACATATCGGCACAAGTCTTCAATTTTGGAGTTGGATCATCTTCACTGGATCACGGAACACCATCGTCATTGCTGCTGTACTCGTCACCTCGATCACTGGTGTTATCTCTCAATTATTCTCGTCATAGGAAGTTCTACAGAGCCAACCCTTTTTCATGTTGGTTGTAGGCCTAGCCTCCTGTAGGTCTTCAGCATATCTGGCCATCCCGTGGAATCCTCAGGGATGATTACATGCGTCAACAAAACCTCGAAAGAGAATCCCAGGACTTTTACTAGATTACTGCTCAACCTATCGGATCTCCCAGGATCTTTTACATGCGACCTTCACAAAACCTTAAAATAGTGTCTTGTGACTTGCAAGATCTCTAAAGAGCATCCCAGGATCTTTTACATGCCTAGCACAACTTGTCCGGATCTCCAGGACTGATTACATGTGAACTTGCAAAACCTTAAAAGAGTGTCTTTCAAACTGCAAGATCTCTAAAGAGCATCCCAGGATCTTTTACGTGCCTACCACAACCTGTCCAGATCTCCAGGACTGATTACATGCGATCCTTGCAAAACCTTAAAAGAGTGTCTTGCGACCTGCAATATCTCTAAAGAGCATCCCAGGATCTTTTACATGCCTAGCACAACCTGTCCATATCTCCAAGACTGATTACATGCACCTGCACAACTTGTCCACGGCCATGGAGTATCAACCTGATACTCATGATCATATTGATCATCATCATATAGTACATCATCTCGATGCACATCATCTGGAGCATTGACCTGATGCTCACCACACATGATCGTCCTGATCATCATCATAGCATCGTCTTGATGCATATCATTATCGCATGATCATCCTGATCATTATCACAGCATCGTCCTGATGCATATCATCATCACAGCATCATCCTGATGCATATCATCATCAAATGATCATCCTGATCATCGTCATAGCATCGTCTTGATGCATATCATCTGGAGCATCGTCCTGATGCTCATCACACAACGCTTACATCCACAGCCATGGGAAGGATCCTCCTACCACCATGCTTGGAATGGCTCCTGTAAATGTGTCCCATCACTTCCTCCTCGAAGTATCTTCTATCTGAAGAATACCAAGCCTCTCTCTGACGTACTCGAACTTCACTCTGGCTAGTGGTTTGGTCAACACATCTGCAATCTGCTCATCTGTCGCAACATACTAGAGCTTCAATGCTCCTCTTTGCACCATATCCCTGATATAGCGATATTTGATCTCGATATGCTTCGACTTGTCATGGAACATCGGGTTCTCTGACAACTTCACACAACTCTGGTTGTCACAATAGATACAAGTAGCGTCCAACTGAGATCAAACAAATCACACAGTAGCTTCCTTAGCCATACTGCCTCACAACTAGCCGAACAAGCTGCGAGATACTCTGCTTCGGCTATAGTCAGTGCTACGCAAGATTGCTTCCTGCTAAACGAAGAGATCACACCTAATCCCATACTGAAGCAGCACCCCGAAGTGCTCTTCCTATCTGCAGCACTGCCTGCCCAATCTGAATCAACATGACCCTCCAGGTTAAACTTTTGATTCGCATATACTTGAGCCCATAAACAATCATACCCTTCAGCTATCGCAGAATATGCTTTACAACAATCAGGTGAACATGTCTAGGATCTGTCAGGAACTGGCTCAAAGTGTTCACCGCAAAGCAAATATCTGGTCTCATGTTCGTCAGGTACATCAAGGACCCAATCATCTGACGATACATCGTGGCATCAACCGACTCTGATGAAGCATCACTCAATATCTTCAGGTTCGATGCCATAGGTGTGGCCATGGCCTTGGAGTCCATCATCCCGAACTGCTTCAGGATCTCTACTGCATACTTCCCTTGTCCAAGGAAGATTCCATCTGCACTCTGCCACACCTCCATACCTAGAAAGTAATGCATCATATCCAAGTCCTTCATCTCGAACTCGACAGCAAGCTTCCTCTTCGTGTCGGAAATCAACCTATCCTCACATGTCACAAACAGATCATCCACATATAATAGGAGTATCACTCGATTGCCTTCCTCAACCTTGTAGTAAAGGTTGGAATCCGGTTTACTCTTGGTAAAGCCTAAACTGGATAGGAAGCTGTCTATCCTGCCGTACCAGGTCCTGGGTGCTTGCTTCAAGCCATATAAGGCTTTCTTTGATCTGCACACATATGACTCCCTGTCATGTGTCTCAAAACCAAGTGGCTGCTCCACATACACTTCCTCTTCGACTACACCGTTCAAGAAACTTGTCTTGACATCCATCTGGTGTATCTTCTACTTCATCACTGCAACCAAAGCAAGTACTGTTCTAATGGAAGTATATCTGGCTACAGGTGCAAAAGTTTCTTTATAATCTATCCCCTCTTTCTGGGAGAAGCCACGAGCCACAAACCTTGCCTTGTATTTCTCTATGCTGCCAACTGCAGCATGCTTGATCTTATAGATCCACTTGGAAGTCACAACAGGCTTCCCT
Source organism: Larix kaempferi (assembly GCA_027924585.1). Classification (NCBI taxonomy): domain Eukaryota; kingdom Viridiplantae; phylum Streptophyta; class Pinopsida; order Pinales; family Pinaceae; genus Larix; species Larix kaempferi. The sequence continues at coordinate 14,546,299 of BSBM01000125.1, read as the reverse complement.
TCTGGTCTTGGGACCACATCCCACACATCATTTTTCATGATCGACTGGTAATCCTCGATCATGGCATCCTTCCATTATTGCATCCCTGATCTTGGGAACTTCATATTCTTCAATATCTTCATTAGGTAGTTTTCTTGAACTTCGTCGCTTGTTCTTTAGGTGATTGTACACGATCTTTCCTACAAGTCAAATTCAATTTCATGATTAGAAACTTCTCATAGTTTTCAGAACAAAATCTTACACATAAGAATATATGTCATAAAATCATGCATTTATCTTAGCCAAGGCTTCAATACAACATTTATCCATATCCCGTATTCATACGGTAACTTTCTAGATGCCTTCCATCTCTACCAGAACATTGTTAAGAGTTTGCACTACTCCCAACATGTTAGCAAAGAGGTTTCATTCTAGATAAGTAGCAATGGAATGTTGTACAGTACCATAGGCCACTTACCCATTTCACGCATATTAGTAGTATACTGTTCATTAATGCAATTATTCTAATATGCATAATACACAACCTAAGTCTAGGAACATAAGTATATACATCATTGAACAATATTATTTAAACAATCAGATATACAAGAATTACAATTCAAACACTTATCTTTTGTTTGTTTGTTGGGTGGACTCCCTCTCAATCTTTGCTTCCTTTCTGCAACTCCATTCTGATGTGGATTGTAAGGAGTGGTCAACTCCCCCTTAATCCTTGAATCACTGCATAGCTTCTTGAAGTCTTATGAAGTGAATTCTCCGGCATTGTTGGATCTAAAGGTCTTGATCTTCTTTTCAGTGTGGCTTTCTATCAGGGCTTTGAATTCCTTGAATTTGCTGAATACTTCATCTTTGTTCTTCAAGAAATGGACCCAAGTCTTCCTAGAGAAATCATCAATGAAAGAAACATAATATACATACCCACTCATAGAATTGGACCGCATACATCGGAGTGGATAATTTATAAGATTCCTTTTGACTTGCTTTCACTGCTTGGAAATGCCATATTTGTGTTCTTTCCTTTTGCACATCCTTTGCAAACACCTTCATGCTTTGACTGGATTTCAGGAAGACCTTCTACTGCTTTGCTTGCAATTGGTAGTGCTCTATAGTGCACATGTGCAAGCCTTCTATGTCAAAGTTCACTTGGCTCTATGGATTCATGTACCATGGCATGTTCAGGTTGTCCCTTCAATTTGTAAATCCTCCCTCTTGCTCTCCAATCACTACTGCATTATCTATGGTCTTACCTTTTGGCCACATGAGTACTTGGCCATCCACAAATGCAACTCTTATTCCCTTTGCATCCAAATATGATATGGAGAGAAGATTCTTCTTGAGTCTAGGTACACATAGAACATCTTTCATCTTTAAAGACTTCTCAGAGTCTAACATGTAGGAGGCTTCACCACTACCTTTTATAGGATATTGATAGTCATCCCCAAGTTTTACCTTATGAGGTGACTCATGTTCAGATAGATCCATAAAAGATTCTTTAAATCCCGTCATGTGTTTGGCATCCCCACTATCAATAAGCCAATCATTACATCCATGTGAAATAGTACCTGTGAGAGCAGAGATTAGAACATATTCTTCGTCACTTGAAGAGTCTTCACTTTCTGCCCTAGTCTTCTTTCTGGTAGGTTCATCATCCTCAACAGCATGAGCATGATGTGTCTTGTTGTTGTTGTTGTTGTTGAAGTCTTGATTATTCTTGGGACATTCTGAGGCATAGTGTCCCTTCTCATTGCAAGAGAAGCATCTAATGCGAGAGAGATCTTTCTTCTTTTGATGGAAGTGAGAATATTTCTTGTGATGAGATTTCTCCCGCTTGAACTTACCTTTCTTGGTATGTGCTATGAGATCTTGGTCTTCACTTCCCATATTCTTCTCTTGGGCCACAAGCCTAGCTTCTTCTTGTGAGCATTCCTCCCATAATTTACTGAAGGAGATCAATTTCTTTCTTGCACAAATACCTTGGATGAAGGAGTCCCATGACCTAGGTAGGCCATTCAATGTGGTCATTACAATTTATCCATTCTTCACTACTTCATCCACAACTTCAAGTTGTTCGTTGATTTGAGAGACCTTAGTAAAGTAGGATTGGATGGTCTCTCCATTCTGGATCTTTACCCCTTTCAATTGGTTTCGCAAAGTCATCTTCCGATTTATGTTTTTCCTTCAAACAACTTGGTCAAGGAGTCAAACATATCCTTAGGTGTCTTTAGGGAAGACACATGGGGTATGAGATGGTCTTTGATAGAATCAACAATGATTCTCTTAGTCTTGACCAGGTTCTTCTTGTGTAAGGCCTTAGCCTCATCTCCCTCTAGAACTGGAACCTCTTGACTTATGTAGGAAACCGATTCATTCTCTTCTAGGATTAACCCAATCCTATACTTCCATGCTCGGAAGTTATCAGCCACTTCAAGCTTATCTTCAAGCTTGGTGTGTTGATACATCTTAAAGGGTACTTCAAATGGAAATAGAAAGTTTTAAGTCTTACCACTTAAATGCTGAGAACTGGATGAGCAAGTTGGTGTGGAGATTCCAAAATTTGACCTTCCAGAATAGACTGTAATGTTTCTGGTGTAAATCAAAATTTTTGGATCGTCAGGGTCTGAACCTTCAGCCTGTGGTATCCTATCCTGTTATCTTTCCAACCCCATAGGTTTGAGCTTGATTGGATTTTCCAAGAGAGAGTTATGCCAAGTGTCGTAACGTGACCTGTTTATGGGATAAAACAGGATAACGAACTTGTACAGAGTGGCACGTGTCACTAGTTCAACTTCGGCCTTTGAAACCCGGACCTGTGAAACTACTGTCCGTGCTCTTATTGACACTTTTTACAGAATTTCATTTGGAGCTTCCTAGCCCAAGTTGTGACCTTTTTCCCTAGGTCACCTGTTTATGACCGAGATTTGGAAGAGGTAGAAACCCTAAATTGTACGGATCATAAAATAGAAAGTACAACGAATCGGATGTTGTTATTTGAAAAAAAGGTCCATGGGGATGTTATATTCAACATGTAAAATTTTCAGATCCTGAACCTTCGCAGAAATGGATTATAGCTAAAGTGCCAAGATGACTAGGTTTTGCTATTACAAAGCCCTTCTCTAGTCTAGCCTCCTCTTTCCTTTGATGACCTGTGGAGAGAAACCCAAAAATCAAGAAGCCCTAGATTCTTCTACTGCACAATTTATTCTTCTTAGGTCAGCTCTGATACCATATTAATTTTTCAATAATTTCATTCAATAGGATCACTAAGAGAATAACATGCACAACATAACAATCACAAGAGACAACGGACACAAAACATTTCACCGGGGAAAACCAAGAAGGTGAAAAACCCCGCAACTTCCTCAGATATAGAATCAACACCAATACAAGGACCACAAAGATCAAACCCCAAAAGATAGATGTCTTCAACAGCTACTCCTCCTCCACTTGTTCGCACCTCTCTCTCTCTCAACTATGCGAGTTGGATGAGTGAGTGAATGAGTTAAATGAGGATCACACATCCTCTATTTATACTTTAATTCACTTGTCTTTTAACTCTAACTAGGTCGACCCCAACTTAACCGCTTAACATAATGCTGACTGGGCCAACCCCACTAGGGTGGTCTAATAACCCTTTAACCCACATAACTCATACAAGGACGAACCCACCAAGGTGGTCTAATAACCCATCATATATAAGTTACGACACTTACAATATAACTTGCGACACTTGCAAATACAAATGACGACACTTCCAATCGGAGGAATAATACATATCCGTTGGGGATATAATAAAGTACAAATGTAATACATATAATATACAAGTGAATATCTTTCGAAGTTACAAATACATTAACAATGGGGTCATTTGTCAGTTTGGCCAAATCAGGTAGATTTAAACTAGCCATAAATGGTAAGGTAGGGACGATGGGTCTTGCCATTCTGTTTGGGATATGATTTCCATGAGGGGGAGACCCAGGTGGTGTTGTAAACAATGGTTGACCTCCTATGAGATAGGATGCGTCAAAGGGATCTGAGGGATATCTGTGGGAGAAGCCAACGGGGTTCTACTTCCGATGGGGGAAGAAGTGGTGTAATTAATAGATTCTTCGAGGGGAGGAAATGTACCCAACAAGGATTGGCCTCGACTAGATGATCCTATCAATGCTGGCTGGGAATGACCTCGGCTTGAATTCCCTCCGCGTGTAACACGGGGGGACTGTGTGAAAACACCACTCGAGAGAGGGGATAGGCCTTGCAGTCTTCGAGACTGTCTTAGGATGTTTTTTTGTTCCTCAATGGTGAAGGTTTTGTGTCAATATGAGAGTGATAGTGGAATAAACACAGTTGAACAAATGCAAAAATATGCCAACCACAACAGATGCAAAATGGTGTGAGAAGTGAGTGGTATGTGCAATTTCAGTTTTAGTGCATGAGTCCCCACATGTAAGTTATTTTTATTACAAATTTAGTGAACTTGCAGTTAAAAAAGAAAATAAATGTAAATTCCCTAAAATACCTAACATCCTTCCTCTCACATGTAACTGGTCCTCCCAAAAGCAAAATTGATGGTGATAATGGTATCCACTCACCAATCGACTAGTGGAGGTAACAGAGAGCTAGTTCTACCAGCGATGGGGCCAATGAGACAATCAAGAAGACTTGGAAACACCTCCCAACGACAATAGCTAACTTCAGGAGTCAATTGCACTCATAATTGCTCCTTGGTGATATCCTAAGTTGGGCCACTAAGATACCTTGCGTTAAGTGTGGATCAGTGGTTCGGCTTGCACGGTATAGTGTCGTATCCCTACATCAAGCTGAGTGGCTTGTAGGGGAGAGCAGGGCAGATATACCTCGGTGTTCACCTCCTTGGTCACGGTGCACTTCCCCAGTATGGTCGCCAGATTTGTTACCGGACAATCCACTCGATCGGAGGCGAGCCGGATCTCCCTAGCTCAATGCGAGTCTAGAACAAATAGAATGGAGTACAAACACGTTTCCTAGATCTACTTAAGGATAAAGTGTTAGATTTTTTACCTCTTTGATTCGCTATCCTTTCTCCCAAATGTTGCTCCACGTCCCACGATCGTCAGATCCAAGCTGCAAGACCTATCGAGACACAGAAAAGAGAAACGACTAAAGAGCATCTATACAATAAGAGATCTATGTAAACAGTTAAGCAGGTAAACAACACAACATCATTACACAAAAGAACGATATTGGTGGAAAACATTTGTATTACTGCAAATAGAGGAGTACATGATAGAGATATAGAACTACAACCAATGACTTAACGTAGCAGCCCTTCTCCACACAAGCCAATTGCCAAGCCCTTCCAAGGAAGCATGAATTCTCCAAGAGGTGAGTGAAGGTGTCCTACGAGATTTCACCAGCATGTAGATACCATAGTCTTCCTCTCTTTGGTATGGGAGTTAGCCTCGTTTATATAGGACTAAGTGGATGAGGTTATGGATAGGATAGGTTGAGAGATGGTAGGAGAGAGATAGGGGATCTTCCCAATGAGTTAGGGGTCGAGTACCAGCTCTCCAAGAGATCAGGGATAAGCCCCCAAATGGGCAAGCTTCGAGAAAGATCTCTAAATGGCTATTTTTGCCCATTAACAGACCTTGTCGCACCTTGCTATGGAGCAACCTGCGACGTCGCATGTTGCTAGTGTGCAACCTGCGACGACCTCTCAAAAGGTTGTACAAACTAAGTACAAATCCTCCCAAATGAGTACTTGGTCCAAATGAGTACTTGGTCCAAATGACTTCAGGGATGTATACACTAAATCATGATGATGGGTCGATTTTAGGTGTAACAGTGATATCCTAAGTTGGGCCACTAAGATACCTTGCGTTAAGTGTGGATCAGTGGTTCGGCTTGCACGGTATAGTGTCATATCCCTACATCAAGCTGAGTGGCTTGTAGGGGAGAGCAGGGAAGCTATACCTCGGTGTTCACCTCCTTGGTCACGGTGCACTTCTGATCCAGGTTTTCTTTTGACACTTGCTTATAGCAAGATTTTGTAAGTACCCTAAAAGACAACAATGCTATGTTTCAAAGTATTGCTAATGAAACTAGATTGGTGGGCATTAATGGATGCCTTACCCAATCAATCCTACCTAACTAAAATATTGTTTTGTGACCTCCTGTGGAGGATTTTAGTTCTTTAAGACAATTACAATGTTGATTTTAAGGGGTTTGAATGTTTCACTTATGGAGTGTAATAGGGGTATTTTACAATTCCTACCTTTCTGATTCACCAAGCTCACATGAAGTGCGAGGTGAAGAGCATACTAGGGTAGAAAGAGTCTTGAGGCCACTTATTGTGTCCTAGTGGAGCAAACACGTGATGAAAGCAACAAATGATTTTATTGAAAAATTAACTTAAAGAATATATCAAGTAATGTGTACTTTTAACTTTAAGAGATGCTCATGGCGCTTTGCAAAATCAAAATATTATAACTAATAGAAAAAGTGTGCAATGGAGGTATTTCACACTTCTCAACCTTTTTCTGATTCACCAAACTCACATGAAGTGCGAGGTGAAGAGCATACTTCAGGAGACAAGTGTCTTTAGGTCCTTGCTTGTGTGCAAAAAGTGTTTTCTACACTAGCAATACCACTAAAAACAACATGTCGATTTGATGCATAAACAATAAATGGTCTTGAATACTAGTGACAATAATGGGGCCCGTTGAAAGCCTCAAAGTTGGTTACCTAGGTAAGTTTCAAGAGAGATGTACCCCTTACTTCCTAATATTGGTCTAGGTGCATTAATTACTAAGAAATTAAGTAATTGGGTGAATTAGCCTTAATTTAAGTTCACTAGTAAGCAGCAATTGGGCTACCAAACTAAGCTATGCAAATAAAAAGCAAATAAACAACAGTAGCGTGGCTAAACCAGACTCTGTCGCGTGGACCGCATGAGTTAATACAAAATAGATGTGTTGTAGCACGAGTAATACACTAACCTTTCGCACGGGTGCGATGGGCGATGTAGCGCGGGTCTAACACTGGTAACCTACGCTACGCGCATGACTGTTCAAGTCGATTCTGCGCGACAGAGACGCCGAGAAGCGTGCGACTGCGAAAAAATAATTGGGGCTGTGACGGGGCCAAATTCTGGAAGCAAGAGGTGGAATACCCAATCTCCTACAAGTGATAAATACCCAGAATTAGCTACTTAGCATAAAACAACCTAGTTTAATAAGAAATGAACAAAAATAAGTATGGTCACCATTAGAACTGTTATGGAAAAAATTGCACAAGTGCACTCTTCCACTTAGTGAGGGGCTAAGCCTTGTAGGTTGCTGCAAGGCCTCTGTCCTTGGATCCCTTTTGATGGTTGGTGGTATTCCTCCAAGTAATTTTGCAAGAGGTTGTTAGTGTAGTTCACATTCAAACATGAAAATATTAATAAAAACAAAATGAAAGAGATGGGGGGAGAATGCAAACTTCAACAACAACCAAAGATATGCTAAACCACTCTTGTATTGCCCAATGGAATAGTTGTACAACACCTAGGAGGTGAAGCATTCAAGGGAAGCCAACAATCTCCCTTAGGGAGGCCTTTCTTTTCCAAACTAAATGCTAAGTAGGTGGAAGAAAAACGAAGAGAAACACTTGCCCCTTGATGGTAGGTGGCAAGCAAGCTTGGGAATGCTCACAATGGTAGGAAATTGTGGGCTATGAGGAAGCTCCAACTCAAATCCAAAAACATAACCTTGCTCTAATTTCTCTCTACCAAATGCATGCCAATGGCTTCCTTTTATAGGCCAAGAGGTGGCCATCAAACAACTAGATCCAAATGTGAACTCTCCTCCTTCATGAACTAGTTCCAAGGAACACAAGGGGGGCTAATTAATGCCCCCAAGTGTGTGAGGAGCTAAATTCTTATCCTTGGGGAGGATTGAGTCTTTAATGCGCCATTGGGCGTGAGTGGTCCCATCGTTTTGACAGTAGTGCGACTATCGATGGAAAATCCGCGTGGGTGTAGCGCGGGCATTGTTCAGGTAACCTGTGCTATAGCGCGGGTCAACTGTGTAATATCCATGCCACCCTTTGTTTCGACTGTTTCTTGGAACTTGTGGACTCATGTTGTGTTTTGGACCCGTTGAGGATGCCTGTGATGAGATGCATTCTTTATGTTGATGATGATTTACTGGATGAATCGCCGAATTGTCGCATGTGTGTGAATTTTAGGCGTTAACAGTTGGTGCACCCTTGTTGAGCATGTGCCCAAGTAGAGAGACCCAATTGTTGCTAGTCTATATGTCCTAGAAGCTACTTGTCTTGGATTGGAAGTGATTTGGAATCCACTTGCCATTGGATGCAGTTGGACCAATGGTAGATTAGTGTTTTATTGAGTCTATATGTCCTGGAGTTGTATGTCCTTTATTGGAAATAATGAGATCTATTTTCCATTGGAATACAGTTGAACCGATGATAGACTTGTGACTATTTGTCCTAGAGCCATTGTCATGGATTGGAAGTGATGTGGAATCCACTTGCCATTGTCATGGATTGGAAGTGATGTGGAATCCACTTGCCATTGGAATTTTGGTTGGACCGATGACAATTGGGTTTTATGGTTCAGTGCACTATTGCTTGTGGCATGAAGGTTCTGGCTCGGGGTTGACTTGTGCAAAGAAATATTTGGCTTGTACAATGTCTACTGAGTGGATCGTGGCACGGTCGATTTCAGTTGCAGGAATTTGCAAGATAAGTGGTTTTCTTTTATATATATATGAAATATTTGATGGAATGTGTGAATCAAATGTGAAAAAGTCATTTTCTATAATTTCGGTTGTATTTCCATTACTAGTTCTTTTGGAAAAATTGTGAAAGCTAGTTTTGGGACTTTGCAAGAGAAATGTTTGTTAAAATGTTTATGAGACTCCTATGCTACATATCTGATTTTTATGTCTCTGATAATCTTGGTAGAATGTGTTATTCGAATGTGGAAGAGTTTTAGACAGGTCTATGTAATCCATTTGTAATGAATCCAATTGTTTTTCAATTACTAGTTTTCCGGAAAAATAGTTTAAGCTAGATTCAAGACTTTGTAAGAGAATTGTTTGTTAAAATGTCTATATGAGGTATTTGATTTAGATATGATATTTGCATTTGATATGTTTGACTAAATGTGTGAAAGAGATTCCAAGATAGTCTATAAAATTTCTTACCACGATCCTAGTCTATTTCTCGAACTGCTATTCTTTTGGGATTTGAAATGTAGACTGTATATGAGTATGAAGCTACAACCATATGAATGTATATTGTTGAATTAATGTAACTTCGAAGAATATTATACTTGTAATTTATTATTGTAACTCCGTCGGGGATGTTTTACCTCCGTTTGGGAATGTCATTATTATATTTGGTCATGTAAAAGTCATGAGGTAAAACCTCCATTGTAAGTCAGGTCGATAGTACCCAAAATAGTTTATTATTATTATTAATTGAGTCTTTCTAGAGAGGTCGGCCCAATCAAGTTAATGTGAGGCCGACCTAGTTAGGTTATTTGTCAAGTGAAAAGTAAAGTATAAATAGAGGGTGACTTCCTCTCATTTGTACCATTCACTCATTCATGCATTGCGCATTAGAGGAGAGAGAGAAGTCTGTGAAGGAGGAGGAGGATTGGCTTGGCTCTAGAGTTTGGGTTTGTCTCTCTTATTTGTTAGAACTATTTTGGGCATTGTACTTTGGTAATCTATATTGAGTAAGTTCTTGTTGGGTTTTCTTCCCCTTGAGGGTTTTCTGGGATATATTGTTGTGTACCTTGTGATTGTGTATCTTACAAAGATCCTTATTATCTTGCTATTGTGAAAATGTATTAAATGCTCATGAAGTTAGAATTTAGTATTTAGTACCATATAATATTAACATGGTATTAGAGCTTGCCTGAAAAGAGCAACTTTCATAAGGTAAATCTCTCTCTCTCTCTAAGCATAAAAATTAGGGCTTCTTACAAAAGTGGAATTTGTGAGTGCAAGTGGCATAGGAAAGTGTGCCCCTCCTAGGCGCATATATTGGCACCAAGATTGAAATTTTTCAATGGGTGAATATTCCAGAAATTCAAAACCTAGTTTGACTTTGGACTAGAAAAAACATAAAACCATAAAACCAGAGAAAGCTAGAAACTGTAGACCATAATTTCGCAAGTCAAATTTCAAGGGTGAAATTTTGGAATCTTCAGAAACCAAGTGTACTGGCATACTCGCCTCAGTCAAGTGCATATTTTGTGATTTCAGTTTTCACTTTTGAGAAATTTTAATTTTTGGTTATTCTTTGCTCTTCGGGATAAGATGGCCCCAAGCACTAAGCTTGATGACAAGTTGGAAGGCATAGAGAAGTTTCGTGCTTGGAAGTATAGGATTGGAATGATTCTAGAAGAGAATGATCTTTCAAAATTTGTTAAAGAAGATGTACCAAAACCCGAAGAAGTTGAAGCAAAGGAAAAGCATAAGAAGTACATGATTAAAGCCAAGATGATCATAATAGACTCCATCAAGGATCACTTGATTCCTCAAGTGTCCTCCAAGAAAACACCTAAGGAAATGTTTGATGCCCTATCAAGGATGTATGAAGGAAAGAACATCGATTGAAAGATGAATTTGAGAACCCAACTCAAAAGCACGAAGATGAATCAAGGTGAATCTATCCAAGATTACTTTAATAGGGTTTCTCAATTCAAAGAACAACTAGAAGCAATTGGAGATAAGCTTGACGAAGATGAACTTGTGATGACTACTCTCAATGGTCTCACTGGACCTTGGGACTCTTTTATCCAAACAATGTGTGCAAGAAAGGAACGTCTACTATTTGAAATAGTATGGGAAGAATGTGTTCAAGAAGAAGCTAGAGTGGCAAATCGAGAAGCACTACTCAGAGAAGATGATCAAGACCTAGATACTCATACTAAAAGAGGAATTGGAAAATCCTATTTCAAGAAGGAAACTCATAAGGAGTTTCATCCACCTAAGAAGTTTCAAAAGTACAAAAAAGGAAACTACAAGCAGAAAGACTTCTCTTCTTATCAATGTTACTATTGTGATAAGATAGGACATATTGCCAAAGATTGTCCAGTGAGAAAAGAAGAATATAAGAAGAAGAGTAACAAAAGACATCATGCTCATTTAGTCGAAGAAGAAGAAGAAGAAGAAGTTACCAAAGGAAGAAATTGAAGAATATGTCCTATAATGGTGGTATTTCAAAGCACTCTCTCAAATTTTGAAGAAAAGGACTCCCCTTAGAAAGTTTCACTGGGAGAATAGGAGAAGCAACATACAAGCTTGATTCAGGAAGTCTGATGATGAAGGAGGATGTGCTATAGAAAGAATTTAGAATTACCTTTATATAAGATGTAGTTTTTATTGGGACAAAAGAACGTGGCTCACTCATAAACAACTTTGATCTATGGTAGAAGACTTGATCAATATTATAGATCATATGCAAGAAAGGCACAAGACCTCAAAACCAGATGATGGAGTAGAGCCCACCATCAAACATTCCAGTAATCCCTGCAAGGAGATTAGGATCAAAATAGATCCTACCAAACAAATAAAGATAATTTTTTGAATTGTCTTGTTCAATTGTGTACATATTTATATTTATAGATTTAGGAAGTATAGTATGCATGTTAGAACAATTGCATTAATGAGCAGTTTACTACTATTATGCATGTGATGGGTAAGTAGCCTATGGTTCTATACAACATTCCATTGCTACTTATCTAGAGTGAAACCTCTTTGCTGACATAGTTGGAGTAGTGCACATTCTTAATAATGTTCTGGTAGAGATGGAAGGCATCTAGAAAGTTACCATATGAATGTGGGATATGGATAGCATTATGACAGTGTGACTTATGTTTTTATGCATATGTTTTGGAAACTATGAAATGTTTCTAACCATGCTACTAAATTTGACTTGTAGGAAGTATCGTACACGATCACCTACAAATGAAGAATGATGAGACTTGTTCCATAGAACAAGTGATGATGGTTCAACTATAAACAAAATTAATGAAATCAAGCAGAGGAAGTCGACTATGGCGAGATGTTTCTCTAGTAGCCAGACTCGTGGTGTAATCAAAGTAGAAGAAGATATCGAGCAACCTCCAGGACTCAGAGAATCACATGTATGCATATTGAAGAAGACTTTGTACGGGCTCAGAATTTACCTATGGATAGAATGACGAGATCAAGGATCACCTAGAGTGATGAGACATCAACCTTTGCTACAAGGTTGAAGATGAGAAGCTCGTAGATGGGTGCAAGAGATAAATTGTAACAGAGTTCGAGAACTTGGTATATAGTGACTTAGAAAGATGTAATAAATGGATATACAGGATGGAAGTATTGTGGCTCGTGGATTCTCTCAAAAAGGAAGGAATCGATTAGGAAGAAACATTTGCACCAGTAGCAAGGTACACTTCAATTAGAACCAACTTGGCATTTGCAGCCACGATGAAGTGGAAATTACACCAGATGGATGTGAAAACAACTTTCCTTAATGGTGTCATTGAAGAAGAAGTGTACATAGAACAACCACAATGATTTGAGGTTGAAAACAAAGAGATGCATGTTTGCAAGCTGAAGAAGGCTCTGTATGGGTTGAATCAAGATCCAAGAACTTGGTATGGAAGAATTGATAGTTTTTTGACAAGCTTGGGCTTTACCAAGAGTAAAGTTGATCCTAACCTTTACTTTAAGGATATGAATGATGAACCAGTCATATTATTGCTATACGTGGATGACTTATTCCTAACAGGTAATGAGAAGCAAATTTCAGAGTGCAAGAAGAAGCTTGCTGCAGAATTTGAGATGAAATACCTTGGCTTGATGCATTATTTTCTAGGTCTTGAAGTATGGAAGAGCCCATAAGGAATATTCCTTAACCAAGGGGAGTGTGCAGTATCAATCTTGGAAAATATTTGATATGTTGGAGTGTAAATCCATGGCCACACCCATGGATACAAATTTGAACTTGTTATCTGATGCTTCGTCAAAATTGGTGGATATGACACTATACATGAAGATTATTGGGTCATTGATGTATCTGATGAATACCAGGCCAAATATATGCTTTTTTGTGAACACCTTGAGTCAGTATCTGGTTGAGCCCAGACGTGCACCTTGTAGCTGCAAATCATGTGATGAGGTACCTAAAAGGTACAATAGACTATGGTCTCAATTATACTAGAGATCATGACTTCAGACTGTTTGGTTACACAGATTCAGATTGGGCAGGAAGTGTCTCAGACAGAAAGAGCACTTCAAGTGGATGTTACAGTCTGGGGTCAACCATGATGTCATGCCTAAGCAGGAAGTAGTCCAGTGTTTCCCTCAACACTGCATAAGCATAATATATTGTAGCCTGTTCTGCTAGTTGTGAATCCATATGGATTTGGAAGTTGTTATCAGGTCTATTTGATATGGAGTTAGATACCACAGTGATTCTATGAGATAACCAGAGTTGTATAAAGATGACAGAGAACCTTGTGTTCCATGATAAGTCGAAGCACATAGACATACGGTATTTCTACATTCGAGATATGGTGCAGAAGGGAGATATAAATATCCAATATGTGAGCACCGATGAGTAGGTTGCATATGTGTTGACTAAGCCACTGTCTCATGTGAAGTTTGAGCATTTCCGTGACAAGCTTGGTGTAGTCCGTAAGGACATCCCTCGAAAGGGGGAGTAGTGCTGATGATATTATGGTGTGGTGGGATTGATCATCCCTAGACAGTGATCCTGTAATTCTGAAAGGAAGGATAGTCTTAAATGTTGATCCTTAGATTGCAGTGTGATTGATCATCCCTAGATAGTGATCCCGTAATTCCAAAATGAAGGATAGTCTTAAATGTTGATCCTTGTATTGTGGTGGGATTGATCATCCCTAGACAATGATCCCGTAATTCTGAAAGGAAGGACAGTCTTAAATGTTGATCCTTAGATTAGAATCCAGTAATTTTGAAAGGAAGGATTCTCTAAGATATGAGTAGTGGACAAAGATCTCATAATTCAGAAAGGAAGGATCGTCCAAGTGTGGTAGCTCCGTAAAGACTGGGTCCCGTAATTACGAAAGGAAGGATTGTTTGAGCACCACCAGTGTTGATGGACTAGAAGCCCGAGTTCCGGAAGGAAGGATTGTCCATGATCCCTAGTTCCGAAAGGAAGGATCACTAGAGTTGTTGGACTGAATCCCGAGTTCCAAAAGGAAATATTGTCCATGATCCCTAGTTCCGAAAGGAAGGATCTCTAGAGTTGTTGGACTGAATCCTGAGTTCCAAAAGGAAGGATTGTCCATGATCCATAGTTCCGAAAGGAAGTATCACCAGAGTTGTTGGACTGAATCTTGAGTTCCAAAAGGAAGGATTGTACATGATCCCTAGTTCCAAAAGGAAGTATCACCAAAGTTGTTGGATTGAATCCCGAGTTATGAAAGGAAGGATTGTCCATGATCCCTAGTTCCGAAAGGAAGGATCACTAGAGTTGTTGGACTGAATCCCGAGTTCCGAAAGGAAGGATTGTCCATGATCCCTAGTTCCGAAAGGAAGGATCACTAGAGTTGTTGGACTGAATCCCGAATTTCGAAATGAAGGATTGTCCAAGATCCCTAGTTCCAAAAGGAAGGATCACCAGAGATGTTGGACCGAGTCCCGTAATTCCAAAAGGAAGGACTGCCCATGATCCCGTAATTACGAAAGGAAGGATCATGTGTGCTGCAGGTGATGATATTCCAGTGTTGTAGAAGATGATGTTCTAGTACTATATATGAGGATGCTCCAGTACTGCAGAAGATGATGATCCAATGCTGAAGATGAGGATGCTCCAGTGCTGCAGAAGATGATGATCCAGTGCTGAAGATGAGGATGCTCCAGTGCTGTAGAAGATGATGCTTCAGTGATGAAGATGAGGATGCTCCAGTACTGAATATGATGATGTTCTAGCCTCGTGCTCCAGTACTGAATATGATGATGTTCCAGCCTCGTTCTCCAGTGTTCAGGTACACAGGGTACTACCAAAGGACCGAAAACCAAGAGCAACCGCTTCACACAAACAGATCACAGATCAACACACCAATGTTTTGACGTGGTTTAAACTCTCTTGAGGGAAACACTCCATGGCCCCGGCCAAATAGCTTCTACGGGACAATTTATTATGCAAAGGAAGAAAGTTATAAATGAGCTTCTCATAATTGATCAACTAAACAATGACCCTCCATGCTCTTTAAATAGAGATCATGGACCAATCGGGTGTTAAGCCACAGATCAAGGTTAGGTTTGATCTAAGAGAAGTTGAGCCGTCGGATCACTCTATGTCGGAAACATATCGTGACCGTCGGATTAAGTATTTACAAATGCATACTAATGCATACTAAAGAAACACACTATCCCTAATGGATATATTACACAAGTTGATCTTAACTAACTCCTAAGTGTCTAAATATCCTAACATCCCCCCTTAAGAACAACTTGGGATAGGATTGAAGGATTTACAAAAGTGACACTATTAGGAGAAGGAAGGAGGCATTAGAGCCTATCCCCCCTTAATGACAAGTTCCTGAACTCCTAACATAGATCGAAGTTTAGAAAACTTCGCTTCTGTAAGAGACTTGGTGAAGATGTCTGCAACTTGATCATCTGTAGGGCAAAAGAGCACTTCAAGAACCCGATCATGAACAAGATTTCTGATGAAGTGCATATGTAGCTCAATGTGTTTGCTGCGTTGATGTAGAACTGGATCTTTGGCAAGCTTGATGGCACTTTGATTGTCGCACCAAAGTGGAGTAGGCTGCTGTTGCTCGAATCCAAACTCTGAAAGGATCTGTCGAAGCCATAAAGCTTCCTGACTGGCATTGACGACTGCTCGATATTCTGCCTCTGCTGAAGAAAGAGCAAGAGCTTGTTGTTTCTTACAAGCCCAAGTAATAGGTCCAGATCCCAGACTGAAAACATAACCTGCAGTAGACTTTCGATCATTAGGATCGCCGGCCCAATCTGAATCAGTGAAACCAACCAACAAAGGTTTCCCCCCTATATTGTAATGAATCCCAAACTGAACTGTACCTCGAATATATCGAAGTATTCTTTTAGCTGCTTTCCAGTGACTTTCATGAGGTGTCTGCATATAACGGGCAACTCGACCAACGACAAAGGAAAGGTCAGGACGGGAATGAGTCAAGTATAAAAGACTACTAACAAGCTGACGATACAAGGTGGCATCTACTTCAGGTGAAGTACAAGTGGCAGAAAGTTTGACTCCAGACTGGAAGGGAGAAGGGGATGGTGTACAATCTTCCATGTGAAAGCGACAAAGAAGGTCACAAGCATACTTAGACTGAGAAAGAAAGATTCCTTCTTTGGTTTGCAGAACTTGAAGACCAAGAAAATAATGCAAATGTCCTAAGTCTGACATTTCAAAGGTTTGTTTAAGACTAGATTTCACATGGGTTATAAGCTTAGGGTCACTACCAGTAAGAATAAGGTCATCAACATATAGAACAAGTATGATGAGATGGTTTCCTACTTTCTTGGTATAGACATTGGGGTCAGAATGGCATCTAGAAAAACCAGTGTCAAGGAGAAAGTTATCCATTTTGGCATACCAAGCTCTAGGAGCTTGCTTAAGGCCATATAAGGATTTCTTAAGGCGGCAGACAAGGCTAGAGTTATTCTGAACATAGCCAGGAGGTTGTTCCATGTAAATTTCCTCCTGTAAATCACCATGTAAGAAGGCAGACTTGACATCCATTTGATGGACTTCCCAGTTGTGTAAGGCTGCAAGGGAGAGAACAAGGCGGATGGAGTTCATTTTTGCGACGGGAGCAAAGGTTTCATTGTAGTCAATCCCTTCAACTTGGGAAAAACCTTTGGCAACTAACCTTGCCTTAAGTCTTTCAACACTTCCATCTGATGCATACTTAGTTCTGTAGACCCATTTACATCTGACAAGTTTTCTTCCTTTTGGAAGAGGTACAAGATCCCAAGTATCGTTCGCCATTAAGGAACGATATTCTTCATCCATGGCTGCATCCCAATCTGGATTCCCTGAAGCTTCTGCAAAAGTTTCTGGATCATGATTCTCGAAAACTTGAGCCAAAAGAGAAGAGGCTCGCTGAAACTGAGAACGTGTTTGACGTTGATCTCTAGGATCACCGACAAGATCACCAACGTATTCACATGTTGAACAGACCCATCGAGGAAGTACTTGTGCTGGTGCAACTGGAGGAACATGAGCAGGAGGAGGTGGATTTTCATCCTCACTGTCATCATCAGAAACTGGAGTTGGAAACCTGTCAAGGAAGTTGGAAGAAGAAGAAGAAGGCACAAACGCCGAATCAGGCTCGCAGGCCAAAGATGGCACAATCGCCGAGTTAGGCTCGCAGGCCAAGATATTTTCATCAAATTTAACATCTCTTCTAATGATTATAGCATGAGAATGTGGTTGAAGAAGTCTATAACCTTTTACATCTTCAGAATATCCAACAAATATGCACTTTTCACTTTTAGGTTGCAATGCTTTCCGTTTTTCATCCGGAATGTGAGCCCATGCTTCACTACCAAACACACGAAAGTGACTTACATCAGGTTTAATTTTACTCCATGCTTCTTCCGGTGTTATACCTTGTAATGCTTTTGTGGGGGTGCGATTAACTATGTAATTTGCACAATTTATGGCTTCAGCCCAAAATTGAAGACTTAGTCCCTTAGATTGGATCATACAATTATCCATTTCTTTTAAAGTGCGGTTCTTCCGCTCAGCTACACCATTTTGTTGTGGTGTATATGGAACAATGTGCTATTGTTGGATGCCTTGTTCAGTGCAGAAAGTAGTGAACTGTTTGTCAACATATTCTCCTCCATTGTCAGATCTTAACTTAATCATTTGATGACCAGATTGTTTTTCAACAAGGGCCTTGTAGGCCAAGAACATGTTAAATACTTTGCTCTTAAGTTTTAGGAAATAAACCCAAGTGCGTCTGGTGTAATCATCAATGAAAGTTAAGAAATATTTGAAACCAGAAAAGGAAGCAGATGGAAGAGGACCACACAAGTCACTATGCACAAGCTCCAAGGGAACCGAGGCGTGCCAAGAGGCACGTTTGTCAAAACTGTCCCGATGATGTTTTTCGAGTACACAACCGGAGCAAACACCATCTCTGCAAGATACCATCGGAAGACCTGTCACCATATTTTCTTTACATAGTTGTTGCAATGAGCGATAATTTAAGTGAACAAATCGCTCATGCCAAAGTTTGCTCAAGTTATCACTATGAGCAACAAACACTGAAGGGAAAGGTGATGACCCAAAGTTGTTAAACTTGTACAGCCTGGTAATATCATCAACAATTCCGGTAGCTAGAACCTGTTGAGGATCTTTAAAATCCTTGATTACAACTTGGTGAGGTGTAAAGGTCACAGTTTTACCTTCACCAGAATGAGTGATCTGATAGACTGATAACAAATTGCAGGAAATTCTTGGAACACATAGTACATCACTAAAATGACCATTATCTACTGGAACTGTTCCAGCTCCTACAACACTTAGAGATCTATCATCACCAACAAATATTTGTTTGGTGTTACATTCATGCATAGTAGAAAAGATGGCTTGATCCTTAGCCATATGATAAGATGCTCCAGAATCAATGAGCCATTCATTTGAAGTAGAAGAAGAAGATGCATTATAAGAATAACCAGATGCACAAAGTGCATGTCCATGAGAGGCAGATTCTAAAGGCGAATCTAGGCTGATGTGGTGCTTCTTCATTGCTGCTTCCAAGGCTGCCATCTTCTTGAAACACTTAGATTCATCATGATTATCTTTCCCGCAATAGTTGCAATGACGCTCAGTCTTCTTGTCTTTTGGCTTGGATCCTTTGTCATTTTTTAAAGAAGGAGTTGACTGAGAGGGTTTTGGACCCTTGTTTGATTTATTATTGTAAAAATTTTGTTTCTTGGGAGGCTTGGACTTTTCTTTCTGTTGAAACAATAAGGCTTTCCCAGATGTATCTGCATTGTTGATTATTCCAAGATGAATGAGTTTATCTTGTTCCCTAATCAAGGAATCACAAAAGGATTCAAGACTAGGGTCTTGATAGCTAGCTGCATTCAAGGATGCTTTCATGGAGTAAAATGTAGATACAAAAACAGAATATGCAGGTCCAAGTTTGGAAAGAATATGATAAATGCATTGTTTGTCTTCCCTCTCAATCTTACATTCTGCACATAAGATCTTGAGAGTTTTGTACTTAGATAAATAATCTTGAATGCATGAAAAGTCACTTGGATTTAAAGAAATCAACTCATTTTCGAGTTGGTGACCTCGAATTTCATTGTGTTTACCAAACACAGATTCCAACTTGTCCCAAGCAGTATTAGGTTCATCAATTCCAGATTTGTGGAATCGCAAATCAGTAGAGATTGACATCCCAATCAATCCACGAGCTTCATCACATCTATTTGCATCACATCTATTTGCCCATTTTATTTTCTTATCATCATCAGTGGGTTCTTTTTCTTTCCCTGTGGTAATTCTGAAAAGTCCCTTACTTCGTAGAACATCCTCCATACGAGATTTCCATGAGAAATAGTTGGAACTGTTAAGTAGAATATCACAATGGGCGGCCATATTTGTAAATTAATTGCTATAAAAGTAAAAACCAATAGTCTGGATGTGAAGAGCTCGAAAAAATAGGCGGTTTAAAAAAAAACGGCACTGAAAACTGACTCTGTATGATGAAGTTATGCTTGAACAAGGAAACTGTTGAAGATGTCCCCAATAGTGACGTGGCAACTAGAGAATGTCCAGCAAAAAAAAGAACCCCCCTCTTCCCAAGATGAACCTTTTGACAATCACTTTACAAGAAAGTTGCTTTAAGTGAACCACTTTTGTAAAATAAGTGATTTCACTTTTACAATGATATTACTTTTAAATAGTGCAACAACAAAAAAACTTAAGTGACTCACTTGTATTTGTATTTTTTATTATTTAAGTGAGATGCACTTTTACAATAAAGTAACTTGAAAATATAAATTGCATGCACTTTTCCTTTTAAAAGTAACTTCCTAAGACTTGAACTCAAGACCTATTAAAGAATAAAGCAACTTTGAACCAAGTGAGCTAGATTAAAAGGTATGTAAAATATGGGAATGAACAGACCACAAAACGAAACAAAAAAAACTTTTCCACACTTGTGGAGTTAGATCTTGTTAGCTTGCCCGGAAAGTCTACGTTTTCTCTCTGTTTCTGATTTGCCGAGATCGCGCAAGGTGCACGCAAAGAGCATACGCAGCCGAGAAAAACCCTTTCCCTTTCTGTTTCTAATTTGCCGAGATCGCTCAAGGTGCACGGCAAAGAGCATACGCAGACGGGAAAGCAACAATCCGAACCCAAAAAAAATCTAACAATAAAAAAAAAGAAATAAGAGATTTTTTCTTATTAAAAAACGAAATAAACAAAATGCGTCACTGTAACATTATACCTTCAGATATGATGAAATACGCATTTCTGGAGCAACCGGGAACCGTTTTCGATCAAATGAAAACTATTTCCCAATGGAAACGACGCTCCGGACGCAATGGAACACCTCCCACAACCCAGAAATGCACATAAATACCAGAACTAGAAACCCTTTCGAGTTTCGGCAACAACAGTTCAAGATCTAGATCATAACCGAAAGCGACACTTCATAAAAGCTCTGATACCATGTTCGGGTACACAGGGTACTACCAAAGGACCGAACACCAAGAGCAACCGCTTCACACAAACAGATCACAGATCAACACACCAATTTTTTGACGTGGTTTAAACCCTCTTGAGGGAAACACTCCACGGCCCCGGCCAAATAGCTTCTACAAGACAATTTATTATGCAAAGGAAGAAAGTTACAAATGAGCTTCTCATAATCGATGAACTAAACAATGACCCTCCATGCTCTTTAAATAGAGATCATGGACCAATCGGGTGTTAAGCCACGGATCAAGGTTAGGTTTGATCTAAGAGAAGTTGAGCCGTCGGATCACTCTATGTCGGAAACATATCGTGACCGTCGGATTAAGTATTTACAAATGCGTACTAAAGAAACACACTATCCCTAACGGATATATTACACAAGTTGATCTTAACTAACTCCTAAGTGTCTAAATATCCTAACATACGTCATCAACCAGCATGCAGTAATAACTACGCTGAAAGATTTGGAAGAACTCGGACGAACGAACTGACTCAATAAGGATGACGACATGCAATAGTCAAGAGATCTGAGGAGTGGCCGACTTTGGTTTCAGGACTTCCTTTGAACAAGAGCATGAACAAATGGATAGACTCAGGCAACATGGAATCAAGTACTAGATGATAATACCATTGTGTGATGTAGGAGGCATCAACAAAGGGCTCCATAATGACTGGAAGCTTAACCAGTCGGTGGAGTAAAATTTGAGAAACGAGTACAACTGCTAAGGTCCTACTATAGTCCCGACTCATAATGAATGGAGTGGAGTGAATGCTCTATTCAAAGGCGACACAACAACTACCAACAAAAAGAAGTAAAGAATTTCCCGTCCGACTTTTTCAGTTTTTTGATTTTTTTGGTCTTTTTCATATTTGGAAAGCTTGCAAAATAATAAAATTGCTTATATTACAACAGGTGAGGGAACAAGTGTCAAATGGAAAGCAAACTAGTCCCAAGCAGTGGAACATACCTATGAACAATGCAAGGAAGCATGTGCAAGATGTGGACACTCGAGGGGGGTGTTCCCTCAGGGTAAAGGGTCATCAAATTGTGAAAGGAAAATGAAAGCTTTGCTTGGCTCGAAAGGGAAAGTGCTCAGGCACATGGATAATGATTGAGTAAGCGGGGGCTGGCACAAGGCTCAAGCGGCAAGCAGGATGATGCAATGCAATCACAACTTGATATACAACGGGGGAGTCCGTATGGGAGATGGCCAACATAAGACAAAGTCATGGTGTAACTATGAAGGACTCCCGATCCTAAGGAGAGACAATGACATGGGCACCAATATGCATAAAAAGGCAACTAGGGAACCCATAGTCGGACAAGCCCTACCGCCAAATAATGACACTTCTATAACAATGTGAAGGCTCCGTGTCGGTTAAAAAGTGGGGTCGCACCTAAGGTTAATGACAAATGGTCAAGGGTCAAATGCATAATGTAGGTGAAAATGACATCTAATCTATATGATGGGTATGAAATATACCTACCATAGGCGCGAAATGGTTAAAAAATCAACTCTCGTCGAAAAAATATGTTCAAAATGGTACTCCAGGACGACATATTAGTCCAAAACAGATTAAAACGGAAAAAGCTATAGGAAAGTGGGTTTTAAAAACTATAAATAGTAATAAAAAATTACAATTACTATTCCATTTTCACATTTCACCCAAATAGTAGTTTTTGGTTAGTTTTCACCGCAGATTTTAGTTGCTGATTCTGGAAGCTACAGGCGTCCATTTCACAAGCCGTCTGGAGAAGGTTAGTCATCTCATCCTCCTCTTCCATTTCATAGCTTTTATTTCAATTTTTAATGGTCCAATTTTTTTACTAGCCCAGCCCTACATCATCTAGGCGCTGTACGCGGGCTATAGTTTTGCGGGTCGCGGGTAGGCCATCCTAGACGCGGTCAACGCATGTGTTGACCACGTACGGAGGCGACTGTCAAGATTTTTGCCCACGTACAAGCCGTGAATGCGATTTTTTAATGTGCAAAGGCTAAAAAAATACTTTGTTTTTCCTCCAGGATGGTCCTAGAGTGGAGAGAGAGGGAACATGATGTTGTTGATGAGCATGTCCGCCAAGATCTACCCGCGCAACAAGCACTACAAGTGTGTGGTCTTTACAAATTCTGGAGCGTTGGGGGTTTATGGGCCCAAAACCAATTGCTCCATAGATTGATTGATTATTGGGATGCAGATGCACAGAACTTTGACCTGGATGGTCAACCACTCTCACTAGAGGTGGATGATATCTACTTTATCATAGGGTTGTCCCGCCGAGGGGATGTTGCTAGCCTTCGGTCCCGCAGTGTAGGTGGTGGAATCACCATTACTAACTATATAGACTGGTATTGTCGTCCCGGTACCCAAAATGTGGGGAGTCAGATACCCATTGAGACCATTGTGAGCTTGAGCATGAAGATAATAGTGCTCACCCTCGTGAGAATAACAGGTTCAATGGCTTTACATCAGGCTTCGAGGCTGGTGATGTTCTACGAAGCAGAGTGCATGAGACCTATAGTGTACGAATGGTGCATAATGTTATTGGTTACCATGAAGAGCCAGTTATCGGAGTGCAAGCTTGGACCGGTAAAGAACTTTGGCTTTGGTAGTATACTCTGCAGTTTCTTATTCGAGAGTATTCCGGGGCTTAGTCTGAGGGTTGAAGTCCCTCCGCACAGTCTCCTTGATCCAACCCTGACCCAGTGGGATGAAGTACTGACGCAACAGGGTGGTGGCCGACATGTATCACCATATTCAGATGAGTTCTTCCACTGGTGGGCTCGACAGGTCATCGCCATCGATGACTACCCATATGAGGGGATAAACTACCAGGGCGACTGTGACATGTCGCTCCCTCCAGGGGATGCATTCAGAGACATCGGTATGTTACTCTTTTTTATGTTTTGTGTATTTAATTTTTTGGATTTTTGATTATAAGTGAAATGCAAAAATATTTTGGGTGTAGTATCACATATTGACATTCTATTGTTTGCTCGCAGATGCTGGTCCGCGAAGACTAGAGGGCTACCTGAGACATCGTCGTCGAGGCAGGGGTGGAGAGGTGGTTGGCGTTGTAGCAGAGTGCACACTAGAGACAGTACGGGTCAACCTGACCCGCATGACTACCAGAGTACCGCTCATCGAGGTGGAGCATCTGCCAGAGGGGTGATGCAATGACATGTTGTAGGAGTACCGGGAACCTGGGTGCGGTTACTGCGGCGTATAGCCAATGCAGTGCATTACTATGTTCAGACACATCCTGCTAAGGCAACTAGGCTTCCCCGTAGGGATTAGATATCTCAGAGTCCTATATTTTTGTATCGATTATGTATATTTTTGAGAGCTACGGGCTCCAGTTTTGTACTGTGACACCACTTTTTGGACTTATTATTTATGAAAAACTATGATTCTCCGATTCTACTATATGTGCATGTACAAATGTGTGAATGAATGTTTATTTGTGTGCTTCTTTAATGATGAGACAAATGCCAATCCAGGACCTAATTAGCATATGCATCATATACATGATTAAAACATCTTGGAACATGAATGTATGTAATGGAAACAAAATGACGCTCCAAGAGTCTTACCCTTAAGAACCTCCATAGTAATGTAGGATCTCTCACATGGTACTGGCCATTCAATTGAGACACAACCAGTTGCGAATCCAGGAGGAATTCTAAAGACTGGAAACCATGCGAAATGGCATCACGAAGTAGCTCAATAATGACACTGTACTCAACCACATTGTTGGATGTAGGAAAGAGACAAGCACCTCCTGAAGACACAATCTGGTGGTCAGGTGAATAAATAACCCACGCAGCAGAAGCGAGTCGCTGCGTATGACGGCTAACACCATCCGTGAATCCCAAGAACATTGGATATTCCACTGACATCTGTCAACCAAACGGAAGCGAATCAACAGATTCGAAAAAATCAAAAGGAATCTAAACTATGTACAGAAGCAACTATACAATAGTATACAAAATAATCAGCTCGAGCTAGAAGCTCAAGCATAATACCGCTTGAGGTAGAGCCCATTTCTAGGCTCCTTCAAGGCGTTCCCGTCATAGTCTTCCAATTCATAGTCTCCTTTCTCAAGGACACGCTAAGGGTTGTGCCACATGAGGTTAAACTTGCTTGCCCCCAGGGGTTCCTTAGCTTGATCATACAAGAGGACCAAGTCACCTTCAGCATACTTCTGGGGACGGACAGACCTATCATACTGAACCTTGACACGACGTTTGTTGGCATCTATAGCCACGACGACATCTCGACGCTTCTCGTCAAGCTGTTCAAGGTGGATCAAACGTTGCTCAACATCTGAAGTGTCAGGTAGGAGCTTTATGGCTAGTTTAAATGAAGGGATTTTACATTCAATCGGCAATATAGACTCCACACCATGTACTCGCTGAAATGGTGAGAAACCAGTGGCAGTCTTAACTGCGGTTCGATATTCCCACAAAGCAGGATATAACATGATATGCCAATTGCTCTTGCTTTGTTGGATGGTACGTTGGAGAATGGTCTTTAAGGACTTATTGACTACCTCGACCTGACCATTCACTTGGGGGTAGTAAGAAGATGAATGATCTTGACGAAACCCAAGCTTGAGTGACAAATCCGCCATCATTTTGTTTTGAAAGTGACTGCCATGGTCAGTGACAATGTCTTTCGGGATACCGAATCGAGCGATAATCTGATTGAACACGAAGTGGGCTGCAGTAGCACCATCGACTTTTACGGTCGGCATGGCCTTAGCCCATTTGGAAAAGTAGTCCACGGCCACAATGATATGGTGATGCCCCCCAGCTGAAGCTGGTTTGCAATGCATGAAATCCACCCCCCAGTTAGTGAAAGGACCGACGGTGACGACCGGATGAAGGGGCGCAGGATGCGAGTGTACATTACGAGAAAACACCTGGCAAGGGTGACATCTCTTCACGACGTTCATACAATCTTTGAAGATCGAAGGCCAGAAGTAACCTACTCGCATGATACATTGGGCTGTCGCAAACCCAGATAAGTGACCACCACATACTCCACCGTGGCAGTCATTCAACACTAACTCTGCTTCTTCATGAGTCAAACAACGACGAAGGATAGAGTCCTTTCCCCGACGATACAAAGTGTCATCGATGATGATATAATATTTAGCGTGATGTCTCAGACGCCGTCGTTCATCTCGTGAATAGTGCGAAGAGAACTTCAAAGTTTGGAGATATATGATGATATCCCCATACCAAGGGTTCATTGACGTGATAAGAAACAAATGCTCATCCACAAAAGAGTCTTCATGGATGATATCCTCATCAAGTCGTGGGAAATCCGACATGAGCTCAGCGAAAACCAAGGATTTCATCGATTTCGCCAAAGCAAAATAGAGATCAAACTCCTGAAGAATAACAATCCACTTATTATACTTCCCCCCAATTAAGCATCGCGAAAGCATGAACTGAAATGGATTGATGTGTGCTATGACAGTGGTTTTCCTAAGCATAATGTAATGCCGTAAACGTTGGACTGCATGAACAGTCACAATTTCCAATTTCTCCACGTGAGTGTATCTTATCTCAACGTCTACTAGATTTCGACTAAGATAATAGAAAACATGCTCTTGGAGCGCATCATCTACCTGAACTAAGACCATGCCAATCGTCTCAAGAGACGTGGCCACATAAAGCAAGAAATCTCTAGCAATGTTGGGTGGAATAAGCAGAGGGGCCGATACCAAAGCTTTCTTCAAAGCCTCGAAATACTGTTGGGCTCGCTCATCCCAAATAAACGGTGTGTCCTTCTTCAAAAGTCGCACGAAACCTTTGGTAAGACTATCATAATTCACTATAAAACGTCGTAGGAAAGTGGCTATCCCTTGGAGGCTTTGAAGTTAAATTAAGTTACGCAGGGGAGGCAATCGAAGTATTGCCTCAACCTTAAGAGGATCGACTCTTATACCCTCTTTGGAAAGTACGAACCCTAAAAGGGGACCTGTTTTCACAACAAAGATGCACTTGTTGGGGTTCAACCGAATCTTGTAACATCGACATCTTTCAAAAATGAGGCGGAGGTGCTTGGGGTGGTCCACTCTCTTACGAGAAAGGCCAGCTAGATCATCCAAGTAAGCCTCCACTATATGCTTAAGGTCATGAAACACATAGGTCATAGCACGCTGAAATGTAGCTCCGACGTGTTTAAGGTCGAAGGGCATTTTCCGGTACGCAAATGTACCCCAAGGACATATAAAAGTAGTTTTATGTTGATCCTCAGGTTTTATTTGGATCTGATTATAACTTGAGAAATCGTCCATAAACGAAAAAACCTCGCTTCCCACACATGCATCCAAAATTTGATCTAAGAATGGAGTGGGGAAGTTATCTTTCGGACATGCTCGGTTCAGATCTCTAAAATTTGTGCATACACGGATGGTTCCTTGCTTCTAATCCACAGGAATGGGATTTGACACCCATTCAGCAAGGGGAACCGGGTAGATGAAACCAACTTTAAGTAGTTTCTCCACCTCTGCCTTAATCGTGGCTGCCTTCTTAGGATTCACAGCATGAAGTCGTTGCCGAATTGGCTTAACATTTGGATATGTATTAATCTCATGTTCGACAATACTAGGGTCTATTCCTGGCATCTCCTCATAAGACCAGGCGAAAACATCCCGAAATTCCTTGAACAATTCGGTGTATATACGGATCTTATCGGGAGAACAATCAACACCGATATAAACATTCTCTATCTTTTTGGGCATGCGAGAGATGTTGATCGGTATGGTTGGGGAAATATTATCCATATTCCCCTCCGCGTAAATCCCATGTGAATCCAAAGGAGCCACCGGGTGACCAACCTTCTGGACAAGAGTCATCCTAAACTCTTCTCGCTCAAGAAGATCAAGGTTGGGAAGAAAATAAGAGCAATGATGCAAATCTTCCCAGGGCCTCTCACTACCCCACATAGCCTCAAGGATGGCTTCATCCGAAGGAAAAGTACCATCAAGACAATGGTGCGACCAAGACGAGTCAGACGCCCATGCGGGAAGCATAACAGGATCTTCCTCTTCTATCCGTGAAGAGAAGAGACCCGATTCTGTAGTGGATTGTTGAATTTCACGGTATGCAAGCTCAGCTGTAGATAGTGGCATAGCCATTCCAACGTTCGAAATGTCTCCAGACGGGGAACTCGTGGATGGTAAAGTCCATGAATCATTAAAATATGAGGTCCGGAAAGGTACATTATTTAAAGAGGATGGCGCACTATCAGAAACGGTTCCAATAAAGGATATTGGTGCAACAAAGTCAAATTATCCCATCAAGGACAGATACAATCCTACACCAATGTTCCCAATTGCCAGCTGAGAATCTTTAATCTGGGGAACAACTGTTCCCAGCGATGCTACAGAATTGGAACTAGGGAAGCCTAGCTGATCAATCATCACAATTTTGCCTTCATGGGGAAATCAAATAACTCTAAACACCAAGGACATAATCGCTTTCATTGCATAGATCCAATTCCTACCCAGAAGAAGGTTGTAGTCGATGGGTGCATCAACCACCTCGACTTCAATAGGCACGGATTTCCCACCCAAGTGGACCTCAAGGGAAGGGAGAATACCATGAGACCTAAATGACCGACCATCGAACGCAGTAAGCATGGTCATAGATTTTGACAAGGGAGGAGAGCCAAGAGCTTTCCAACAATCCAACGACATTACCGAGGTGGAAGCACCTTCGTCAACCACCGTACGTTTAACGAATTTATGTAAGCACCTCACATGGACTTGAAAAGCCACATGATAAGGCAAGCGAGGCTAGATATCAGTAGTGTCGAATTTAATGATGTTAGGGATACCGTCATCCTGGACTCCCAAAGCAGATAAAAGGGCATTCCTCTGAGAAGGACATGCCTGTAAAATCTCAAGAGCCGACATGGCACACAGAGTTTGGCCCAAATCTTCTACAATGGAGTAGTTCTGGGGGGATTGGGCATTGGGATTATGTGCTGAGTGCTTAAGAACACCTTTTAGTATCCACGGCATAGTAGTGGGCTTCTCAATATGTAGAGAAGAGTTAGGAGGAGGAGGAGGCTCATTCCCCATTTTCGGTTGTGGTGCACCATAATCGCATTGACGAGTAGCAACACTAACCTCAGATTTAACCATGTTCACACATCCGTAGCCACCGGCATGAGAAGAGGACGTAGAAGTTTCAGTAGTCCCATAGCCAGCGACGGGAGCATTTGAAGCCATATTCTGATGATGCAGAAGGGGATCTTTCAACATAGCTGGGCTCTGTGTAAGATACTTCGATGCTTCTTCAATTCGAGGACACAAGTGAGTAAGATGATCCTCCCCACAAAGTTTGCAAGGGAATTTCACCTTACGTCTAGGCTTACGATCCCCACCAGCATTTTCGCCGTCCCGAGGAGGGTTGACGTTCTCTTTTTTAGGAGTATTTCTATTACTTCCATTATTCCCATTATTCCCACCTTTACGATTGTTTCTCCCCTTCTTCTTTCCACCAGGTTGCTGGTTACCCGATGGGTTCGCCGATTGTATAGAATAGACATCAGACGATTGGGTGGAAGTGGAAGAGGCATGAGCTTGTCCGGGGGTAGATTTTCTAATAGACAAATTTTGCATTTGATTTGTAACCAAGTCTACAGGTCGAGTACTCGTGGATCCAACAATGCCATCAACGTGTGGTCCAGGAACAGGCTTGGGCTCATGATGTGAGCACGGTGCATAAGGAATAATATCGTACAAGATACTTGACTGAGCGTAGAGTAAATCTAGCTGCTCGGCTTTGAATATAGCTTACTCCTCAGTAGTAATGTCGGACACCGAAACATCCTTAGAGATGCAGGGAAGCAAAGACTTGAGGAACCATTCCAACATAAAATCTGGAGGAATGTTGGTTTTTACTAGCCTCTTCCGTTGACGCCACTCCTAAATGTGATCAGATATGTGCGTGGCCTTGTTCTGGCGGAAGGTAGATAAAAGTTCAGTGCCAGTATCGTAGCGAACCGAAAACTGAAAGTGATCTAAGAAAACCAAGGCTATCTCATTAAAACCCCTGTAAGTGCCCATTGGAAACTCGACATACCGTTTCACGGCTTCCCCCGTGAGGGTGCGTTGAAATAGTCTCAAACGAATAGAGTCGTGATTTAATGAATTCAAGGAGCACCAAAGGTGAAAAGTAGTAACGTGATCACCCGAATCCTCACCATTATTCCCTTCAAACTTCTGAATGTCAGAAGGGAGCTTGGTAGGGACTAGAGGCCAAGTAGGATCGTGACACACTGGATCATTCATGAGCTTCGAAAGATCTGGTAGATTCAAACGAGCAAGAAACGGGAGTTGCGGCTGTAAAGCTTGATTATAAGCTCCCAAAAGAGGCTGACCTTGCAGACCTAAAGGATGATATGAACCATGACCATGACCATAGAGCTGATAACCGCCTCCAACCTGACTCGTGTAAGGGTACGAAGGTATATGTGTGTTGTAAGTAACATAGTGAGGAGGGTTGTAATAAGAGCCAGAACCGACTGCATTATAAGAAGGATTACCACCATAATTATGGGCCATATAAGTGCTATTCGTAGCAGGGGTAGTTGAGTGATGACCATAAAAAGGTATGTTCCCACCTCCCATGTTAGGAGGGACATGCAGGTTAGCAAACGTGGTCATAGTCACGGGTATATGCGTAGAGGCATGTGTGTTAAACTGTGGAATATGAGCCGTGTTATGAGAAGTGTTCCCACCAAAATTATGGGTAGTCCTGGGACGTGGTCCTCCTCCAGCATGTGGATTAGATGAAGGAATATGACCAGACCCAAATTGAAATGGAGTAAAAGAGGGTGCACCCTCCCCGGAGGGAGCAGTGTCCCCAACACCAAGGCTAGAGTTAGCTTGACTACCAGACGAAGTGGATGTAACATTCGAATTAAGACTGGGCATACCAAAAGAAAAGGGATTAGTGGTCGAAGGGTTTGTTGTGTCATTAAGATCTGGCATCCCATAACGAAAACCATGTGTGTGTGTACCATCAAATGGGTTTGACTCTAGGGGTAGGTTCGACCCAAAACCCGTAGGAGTGACGTGTGGGGGTGAACCTCCCTCCCCAACATCTCTAGGAGTGGAAGGAGTGGTGTGTCCATCGACATTACCCGACGAAGTCACGGGAGTTCCCACAGTTCCAGATGCAAAATTCATAATGTAAGCTTGAAGCTTGTCAAAAGTATCAAAAGGATCGGAGGGGATCCTTTGGCGTTTCTTATAAAAAGGACGTGCTACCTCGTCGACTGGTAGACCAGCCAAACGATGAGACCGACGGAGAGGTGGATCTTGCTCCACGATAACTCCAAAAACAAAATGCCTCCTAACGGGCAACTAACGATCAAAGAGCACACACCTAAAGAAACTACAGCCAAATGCACACAAACATGACTAGCTCAAGGGACCTCTTGACACTACAGCCGGTATGTCTCACCTAGGAGAGGCTTGAGACTCCCAAACTATAACCGAAGGTAACAGAATCAGTTATAAGGGCTCTCAGACTTCATTGTGTGCACAGGGTCAAATCCCTATACAACAACAACTGTGTTGTCTATCTGACTCAGGACAATCGCAGAATAACCACAACGAATGCCCTATGTGATACCTAGGTAAAGCAACTAAGGCCACCATGTATAACCAATGCTTAAGCGGACATTCGCAGGTGGGATCCATCGTATGGGTAGGGTAGCTAAGCCTAAAACTCAAGAGGTTCAAATCCCCCAAGAGCCCTTGTACACGAACAAATCCTGGAAATATATCCCACGTTCAACTAGTATTGGAGGG
Organism: Larix kaempferi; assembly: GCA_027924585.1. Classification (NCBI taxonomy): domain Eukaryota; kingdom Viridiplantae; phylum Streptophyta; class Pinopsida; order Pinales; family Pinaceae; genus Larix; species Larix kaempferi. The sequence goes on along the minus strand of BSBM01000125.1, from coordinate 14,514,705 downwards.
CTATCTCCACAACCAACCTCCCGTGACCTCATGCTTAACTCTGGTTTGAGCAGAGCTTCCTGAGAACACTGATGTATACCATGGGTTTCACCACTCTCTAGTCAGACTCATAATGTCGGTTCACTAGTCTTGGATTGTTAACTCACAATGATCTATTCCAAGACTCTAAACCTAAGCTAGTTGGTGCACCCTATCAAAGAGAAAATCGTTTCTAATCAATTTTTAAGATTAAGCATTGATTTTAATGGTTGTAATTACTCAAAGAATATGGTTGTGAAACTAATGATGTATAAGACTCAATGGTATGCACAATTGAAAAACACTAGACTCATATATTCAATAAAGAGCATGCTACTAATATGACAATCAATCCAATGGTTTGAAATAAAATGCAATCTCTTTTAAAATTTCAATGCACAAGCAAGTCCTAGATGAAATCACAAGCACTCAGATGCAAAATGCAGAACATAAAGTAAATATTTTTGTATTTTCTCTTATAAATGGAAGGAAAATGCAAAACAATGTTTTTTGTATTTTTTCAATATAAATGGAATGAAAAAATGCAAGCAAAGTCTAACTATTCAGTAAAAAAAATGCAGAGCATATCAAGTAGACAATCCAGCAAATCCCAAACAGTAAGACTCAACCAAGCTAATGAGCTATGAAAATGAAAAATGGTGGGAAACCAAAAGCTCAATTAACTAAAGAAAGAGGAGTTTTTGGTCAATAACAGGGCATGGAAAAGTCAGGAAACAGGCCAACTAAGACTTAGGAACACTCAGAACCAACCCAGCAACAACCCAAGGTAAAAAATAAAGCAATCCCGGAGTTGTATGCGACTGTTTAGGGAACAGTAGCAGGTAGACGTGGGCTACAGTACAAACAGTTGTGGGTTGACGTGAGCAGAGCTAGTTTGACCCACGTACAGGGAAAAGGAAATGAGCCAAAAAAGAGTCCAACAGCCCAGAAAATCTAGTTTTCTAATGTGAATCCCAATGACCAATCAATGACACAAAATCTCGACACATAGCAACTCAAAATAAGGAAAAATGCCTAAAAATCCCCAAAATGGAGGTTCCTCCCCAGCGGAGTCGCCATTTCTGTTACGGAGAAAGACTTCCTATGGCTTGGGGCAGACCACAACAGATAGATGACTACCTGAAATAAACTCAATTCCCAAAGCAATGCTATATAAATGAAAATGCTAAGATATGGATAATGAACCAGCCTTCAACCGGATGTTCAAAGTATATCCCCGTTGAGCTTTCAACCTCTACACTTGACCCTGCAGATTAGTCTCAACAACAAATACAAGCAAGTGCATATAATATGTGAAAGACATTAGCATAATCAATAGCATGATCCATGATATAATAAGCGAATGTAACCCAATGTAATTTAAACAACATTCACAACATCAATTGGACGAGAAAATGAGTATTTCCATTAATAATAACAAGAAGTACATAATACGACCTCTTGCCGAAAACCAATCTGAACCAAGATCTAGGTCTCTCCACTTATGCCTCCACCACTTCAATCCCCCATGCAATGGCAAACTCAAACTATGAAAGGAGTTTCGGAGGTGAACATAAGAAGTTCACAACATCAAGGATCAATGAGTGTAGACTCAAGTCACGGCAAAAATCCACTAGAGTTATGTTGCTCTCTCTTTATCCTCCTTCCATGTACCATAAGAGCTCAATATATAACCTCCCAAAGGTAGGTGAAAGGTTGAATCGAGCCGTTTCGGGAGTACATGGAGGGCCAAAGGTCACCCTAAGACCAATTTTTGGAGTAAAAAGTAATTATCTATTGTTTTTTACCAATTAACTAGGTGTACGCTGGCTATATTGGAACAGCCCGCGTGTACGCTATCAATAATGGAACAACAAGCGTAAGAGAACAAAAAAAGGGAAACTTGGTTCCTGAAGGATAAAATGTGGATTTAAGTCTAAAAAATGAGTACTGAAGGCCAATCAATGCTGATGCTCACAAGGTGGAAAAATACGGTATAATAGTTGTTGTCAGTAGAAACACTTCTTGTTAAGGGGGAGTGTTGAATTAATGTAACTTCGAAGAATTCTACTTGTACTTTATTATTGTAACTTCGTCGGGGATGTTTTACCTCTGTTCAGGGATGCCATTATTATATTTGTTCATGTAAAATTCATGAGGTAAAACCTCCATTGTAAGTTAGGTCGATAGTACCCAAAAGAGTTTATTATTATTATTAATTGAGTCTTTGTAGAGAGGTCGGCCCAGTCAAGTTAAAGTGAGGCCGACCTAGTTAGGTTATTTTTCAAGTGAAAAGTAAAGTATAAATAGAGAGTGACTTCCTATCATTTGTACCATTCACTCATTCATGTATTGTGCATTAGAGGAGAGAGAGAAGTCTGCGAAAGAGGAGGAGGAATGGCTTGGATCTAGAGTTTGGGTTTGTCTCTCTTATTTGTGAGACCTATTTTGGGAATTTTACTTTGGTAATATATATTGAGGAAGTTCTTGTTGGGTTTTTTCCCCTTGAGGGTTTCCCATGTTATATTGTTGTGTACCTTGTGATTGTGTATCTTTCAGAGATCCTTATTATGTTGCTATTGTGAAAATGTATTAAATACTCATGAAGTTAGAATTTAGTCTTTAGTAGCATATAATATTAACATATATTACCTCTAATATGCTGATCTTAACCTCCGATCGTCAGGTCCTTCTTGTTGAATTGCTTTTGAAAACTAGAATTGGAAACTTGCTTCGAAACGATGAAATTGGTAACTAGTTTGTTTATTCGAATCTATGTTTTTGGTAAAAGATGAATATACAGCCATATACTCTGTTTTTGGTACTTTTTTTTTTGTACAATGATATTTTCTAGATTTGTACCTTCACCTCTATGTGCCTTGGAACTCAGTACGATTGGTTTGATTGAATTCCTAGCAGTGTTTATTAACTAGTTGTACTAATTAAACTTGAAAGATTCTTCGTTTATGTACTAAGATAAGAGCTACAAATGCACTCTTATTTTGCTATATATGCACACTTATTTATGCACATAATGGTTGTAGGTTCACTTTTTGGATAATTGGTATGGTTGTGCGTCGAAAATGCACAAGACTAGTTGTTTGCGTAGTGAAACTAGTTGACTAGTCTTGGTATCTCATTTTCGTGTATATTATGTTTAATTATTTAAAAATGGGTATTTGGACGTATTTACATGGTTGTAGGTGTTAATTAGACATTGGGATTGATAAATTGCATTAATTTGTTGAACAAATTATTTTATGCTAAGTGTCACCATTTGTAAGTTAAGTGTCGTAATTAGCCGATTAATTACCTAAATTAACTAGTTAAGGACATATTGTTGAAAATGACCTTTTTGGGTGCAAGTAACCTATGTTATGGATTGGGATGGACGTATAATGATGTTAGACAGTGTTGGATAAGCTTTCACATCCTTGGTTCAGTTGCTTGCTCAGATGTAAATTTTATTTTAATTAATTTGCGATTATCGATATTTTGTCGTAATTAATTTGTGAAAATTGAAATTAAGTATTTATTCTATTTCTCCGTTGTGCTTAAACTTTGTAATTATCCTCTTAGAGCTAATGATATGTACCTAAGTCCATTTGATATCCCCGTGGAACATTAAAGTTAAGTTTGGTCGAACTAAGTTGTTATAGGACTAAATTGAGGATTTGGAGAAGTTGACGGATAATGAAGTCAAAACCAAAAATACCTTTGAGGAAAAGGATACCCTTGAAGGATTCTCTTGTCAAATCTAATATAGGGAAATCATGTATTAACAAGAAAAAGGAGCAGTCGATTCTGGTTATGGGTGAAGACACTAGTCTTAATGAAGTTGTGCATAATTCTGATTGTCTTCTTGTTGGTCGTTTCTTAGGACGAAGGCTAAATAATCTTGGTCTCAAAGATTGGGTTTCCAAAAGACGGGGAACAATTTTCGACTATATCCTTGAATCCTTTGTCCTCTCAAAGGGTTGGGTTGCTTTAAGGTTTAAAAACAAAGTAAATGCATACGACATTATCAACCAGTATTGGAGTATGGATTCAAATGCTATGTTTCTAAATAAATGGTTTCCCTTATTTGATTATGCTACTAAAAGATGTTTTATTCATCCAACATGTATACAGATGCCCTGTCTACCCTTTGAGTTATGTTCAGAAGGCTTTTTTTCAGAGTGATAAGCAACTCTTTGGGATCCTTTATTAAGGCAGATTTATCCCATATAAGCTCGGGAAGAATGAGCGTCGCCAAAATCCTCGTCAATATGGATTTAACGGAAGGCTTAACAGAAAATATCCTTTTACAAAAAGGATCTCTCAGTTACTCACAGAAGTTGGATTACCAAGGGATTCTTTTAGGTGTAACAGATGTCACATTTATGGGCATCTTGTAAAGGAATGTGCTCAAGGTTTCAAAAATTCATATTGGTCTAAGAAACCCTCCTTCAATGAGAGTTTATCCCCAAGAGTAGTTAATTACTTTTCTCAAAGAAAGAACACAATAATTCAAAGCTCTAATTCTCTTCTTGAAGGCGATAAAGGAGCAGAAGACAAGGAAGATACACATGAGCCATTGGTCTTTGAAGGGTTATCATCAGATAATTTTACTAATTCTAAAGAAGATTATCCAAGTATTTTACTATGGGACATTACTAATATTGGTTCACCTATTAAAAATGTTTATGAACTTGGATTTGTTGAAGATTCACAAAATCTTAGTTTTAATTCCTCTGCTAGACCTATTTCTGTTCGAAGGGTTAATAAAGATATTTTGGGGAATTTGGGCTCTAGCTTTTAGTTTCAATTGGATGAAAATTATAAACTAAAACTTCGATCAAGGAAAAGTTATGTTGTTGTGGCAAGTTGGGGATTTCTAATGGGATAGTTGTAAACCCCTGTTCTCCTATTATGAGTGGTAAAGGAAGGAGATCCCAATTCAAAAAAGCACATTCTAAACCCTTCTGGGAGGTAGTGGTCGGGACTTAGAAAACCTTATTCGGGATGCTTAGAGCAGCGAAATCCCCACCTAAGTTTGTTTAATAAAGTTATGCTCTCTAAATTGTAGAGGGATAGCTAAACCCTAAAACAAATAGCTCTTCGAAGACTGATAGAAGTAGTTAAACCAGATGTATTATTTCTACAATAACTAATGTGTGAAGGTAGTATTATAGTGACTGAGTTGAGAAATTTGTTTGTGGGTTGGGAATTTTTCTTTATAGATGCTAAAGGAAGATCAGGAGAGTTAATAACATGATGGCAGACCAATGTTTTGTCTCTTTCCAATTCATGGGAAATGGATTCGGTCCTGGGAACAATTTTGTTTTCTAGAGACCTAGGGTTGGAATTTCGCTTTGTTAATATTTACGGTCCTTACTATGGCAAAAGGTATTTCTGGAATAATATTTTTTCAAAAGATTTGTTTAATATAAAGAACCTTATTTTAGGTGGATACCTAAACTTTTCTTTAGGTTGTTATGAGATTTGGGGGAGTTTGGCTCAAAAGGATGTTCTAATTGACTTCTTCATCCAAAAGCTAGAAGATTGTGGAATTTTGGATCAGGCTTCGGCTAAACTGGTTCCAACATGGAGTAATATAAGAGTTGGTGAAGGTCGTATAACTAAACGGATAGATTGGTTCTTATGCTAAGATGGATTTTTGTAGCTACCTCTTAGAATAGACAATGGGTTTGTTTGGGGGGTGAATCAGACCATATTCCTATTATGTTAGAGATTGATTTAGTTGGAACGAAACCAACCTCTCCTTTCAAATTCAATTCATTCTGGTTGAATGAAAGAGATTATGTGAAGCTTATCAGTGTTGCTTGGATAAAATAAGTAACAGTAAAGATTCTGCTCCTATTCAATTTCTACACAACCTACGGAGGATAAAGAAAATAACCTTAGATTGGACTTCAAGAAAGAGGAAATAGTTTGATAGTGAACTAATTGGAATTGAAAAATATTTGACGGACTAGACTGATGGAAATGGGTTAGGTTTTGTTTCAACAGAGTCTAAGTTAGAATTTCTAAGATTAGAGCAAAGACACATAGAAATTTTGGCTTTCATAGAAACATAATGGAGATTAAAAAGTCGCGCTCTTTGGTTGAATAAAGGTGATGACAACACAATATTTTTCCACCAATATGCGAACCACAGGAAGCATTGGAATACCATCTGGAAATTTAAGAACATAGAAGGATTGGAAGTAAAGAGTTTTGAAGATATTTCTGATGCGGGAATTCAACACTTTCAAAGTCTTTTTCAGACTCATGATTAGGAAAATGTGGCGGATATGGTACGTATTGCTCAGGTTCTTCCTAAGATTATTCAGAACAATAACAATTTACTGTTGATGAAGGAAGTCTCCTCGGAAGAGTCGGAGGAGGTTTTACACAGTTTTAAACATGATAAAAGCTTGGGACTTGATGACTTTCCAACTAAATTTTTTAGCAGATTATTTGAGATTTTGGGACATGATCTTCTTAGGGTCGTCGATGATTCAAGAAAGGAAGGGAAAATCCTAGCAGTATTCAATTCAAACTTTATAGCCTTAATAACAAAGACGGACAATCCATAATCTTTCAATGATTTTTGTCCCATTTATTTGTGCAACTCTTTTTATAAGGTAATCTCTAAGATAATAGCCAGAAGAATCAAACCTATTTTATTAGTTGGTATATCCCAAGAACAATTTGGTTTTATGCTAGGTAGGCAGATTCATGATGCAGTAGGCTTAGTGCAGGAAGTATTACATTCCATAAGAAAAAAAAAGCTAAAGGCAGTGGTCTTTAAAATCAACCCCTCGAAGGCCTATGAGAGGGTACGTTGGGCTTTTCTGAAAATGGATTTGATCCAACTTGGTTTCTATTTTGATTTCATACGTTGGGTTTTAGCTTGTTTATCCTTAGTTTATTTTTCTATTCTAATCAATGGAGCGACCTCAAAACTTTTCAAACCATCTCGTGGAATTCGTCAAGGATTCCCGTTTTCTCCACATCTTTTCCTGTTGGTGGTTGAGGGCTTAAGCAGGTCTATCTTAAAAGCAAAAAACATAGGAGGATTTAAAGGAATTAATCATGTTGGAAACGTTATACTGTCCCACATCTTGTTTGTAGATGATGTGTTAATTTTTTGTGAAGGATCTTGCAGCGACTTGGAGAACCTTTAAATAATTTTAAAGCTTTTTTGCTTAACTACAGGTCTGGAAGTGAATGTAAAAAATCCACGATGGCCGAGGAAAATGTAGATGGGGAGGTAAAGGCTCTTATGAGCAGTCCGTACAGTTCCAATATTTTCTAACTTGAACAAGGGATTGTTTATCTGTAATGTCCCCATTCAAATAAATCTTAAGAAGAGAAAACTCCACCAATCTACTAGTTTCCTAGGTTGGGGTGGAGACATTAAATTTGGAATAAGGAGACTAATAAACCCCAAATGGAATTTAGCTTGACATAAATATATTAAGAGGGGATAAATAAATAGTTTTGATGAGAAAATAAGATGGCACTTGGTCATGGAGACACATTAGTGGTGTGGGACCCACACAAAGCTAGATTCCCCATGCCACATGGCATTCCACTCTCACCCATTCGAATCCAAGGTGGAGTCCACTATTATTGGGGGATTTGGAAGGGAATAATACTTGGCATGACTCAATGAGGTCGAAATGTAGAGGAAGAGTAACTCCCATGGAAGAGGAAGAGGCATATTGGAGCTAATGGGACACTTGGGCTAGATTCCCTAGCTTCTATGACACCAATGATGAAGATTCCTATGACACTATGAAAAAATCAGAAACTATGGATGACATATGACATACATGACATGTCAGGGATAAAAATAGCCTCCAATAAGGCGCACAAGGGAGTTAGGGCAGCCAAAGAGACACCTATTCGAATTAAGTGAAGGAGGAGGCTAGAATTAGAGGGACAAGTGGCATACTTTGGAATCTCTTCCCAATTCGAGTTGGCATGAAGGTCATGGATGGAATTCGAGTTAATGAAGCCTTAGGAAGTTTATAAAAGTCAGGAACAAAGAAAGAGAGAAAATTTTGATCATTTTACATTTTGCATTTGGAGAGGAGAGCTAGTAGAGTGCTATTCTACTTGCCTTAGCACGAATTTCGAGGGTGAAAGATTCCCATCCTGATTGGAAATTGTAGAGACCATTCAGACCTTCCATTTGGAGCTAAAATGGAGTCCTTTTTTATAGGTTGAAGCTATAGGACATCTCGTGGTCACATCTCTTTCAGCTTGCTTCTACAACCATTCTTCCATTTCTTGTCAGATTCTTGCTCCTTGAGGAGAGGCGCACTTGGTGAAGTGATGATCTCTTTGGAATAGTTATTGAGGCCCCATATCTTTGTAATATGATATATATACTCTGTATTTACTGCTCAGAAGACTTTCAGATCGAAACTCCAAGATATTTTATGTATAAATGCTAAACTATGAATAAATGGTGTCATTTCCCCCAATACCTTGTTACTTGCACTTGAAGTGGTATCAAATTCGAATGGTTCAGTCAAAATATAATATAATATTGTTTTATGGAGCACCATTAATATGCTGAAGAAGTTTCATATTCATTAGAGAAGCATTGGGAGCAATATTCTTAAGTTTTATAACCATTTGTGAAGATTTACTATCATTTACCCCTATGTTAAAGCTAGTATACAAACATTTGATTTATGGAAGTTGCAGAAGCCTATAGAAAATAATTGATGATGAATTGGGGATATCATTGAATTCCTTTATCAGTACCATGTCTTTGTTCTGAAATTTGGGAAGGTCTTACAGTGTTTGGGAAGCCATCTTTGTCCCCTACACTTGGGGGTTTTGAACCTCGATTTGACTAGTAAAGTTCCCTATTTTTCCCTGATTATAAATGAATGTTGCAGAAGTGTTTTGAGAGTGTCCAAGCATCCATCAACATCATTTATATGTATGAATACCTTACAAACTTATTCAGACCCAATTCTGAAGCATTTGGATCCATTTGGAAGCAATTCAGTCATTACTAGTCTAAAGGTCGAATTGGCCAAAAATTGCAATTTTTCCTAGTTTTTACAAATTCTTAAAAAGGGACACTACAAGTGGTATCAGATCATGGTCCTTGCACCTGATGTGGATGACCATTTATGAAGACAAGAAGCCAAATAAATCATCCCCCACTCTTACAAACTGAAATTGAAAGTGCTTTTGGTGAAGAGGAAGAAGAAGGAGAAGAGGTGTATCTATTGAAACTATGGCTAGGGATGAGAAGGGAACCTCAAAGGATAAAGATGAATTTACTAAATTCATGAAACCATTCTTTGGAGACATGAAAAAACAAATCATGAAAGGGTTCAAATTGTTGTCTAGTCAACTTGGAAGCAAAGGAACAATAGGAGGCATCAGTAGTTCTTCTTTCGAGGAAAAGAAGGCAATGGGTGAAAACATTTTCTCAAGGACAGGACCTCATAATAGACCTAATGAATTTCAGAGTTCAGTAATTCTTACTACACCTAAATTTCTTGAGGCCAAAGAAGAACCTAACACCCAATTTGATATGCAAGAAATTGTAAAAGAATGGGAAAAGTGGAGTGAAGATTGTAGAAGGACTCTACCCTTTGAGCAATACTTTAATGTTGCAAACAAAATCAAAATGAGGGAAGGTAATAGGACTCCACTTCAGAATAAATAATTGAATTATGCCATTGTAAAAATTCCCCTTCCCACTTTTGATGGCTCATCTCAAAGTTCTGCAAATACTTGGGTACAAAAACTAGATGTGTATTTTCAGTTGAATCCAATGGTGGAAGAGGATGCTTTAAAAATGGCTATTTTGCATCTTGAATAAGAAGCCAATGATTGGTGGTTCCATGGTTTGAGAACCTTGGGACATGATTAGGTTACAACATATGGAGAATTTTTTGACAGGGTATTAGAAATATTTGAGCAAAAAGACCTAGAATTGCCTTTCAAAGAACTAGCTCAATTGAAGCGAGTTGGAGCCCCTGCTGAGTATATGTTGGAATTCCAAAAATTATCAGTTAAGGTGGATGATATATATATGGTAAGATTAGTATTGATCTTTACTGAAGGATTGGATGAACCCTTAAAAGGTTTAGTTAAGGCCCAAAAACCTAATTCATTGAAGGATTCCATGAACTTGACAAGAGATTTACAAAATGTGTTACCTAGGACAAGGTTTCCTCCCAAGCCTAAATTCCCTTCCAAATTCAGATTTGAAAAGAAGCCATGGCAAAGAGATGCATTTGGAAAGGATAAGAAAGAGGGACGAAACATGGAATAACTCAAAATAAATAAATTGTGTTACACATGCTTCCAACCATGGGTACCAGGGCATAAATATGCTAAGGGGAAAACACAATACATTGAATTATTTTCTGATAATGATGAGTATGAAGGGGGTATGGAGGAAGAATGACATATTTCAGACCAAGAAGAGTGATATGATACAAGTGAAGAAGGGAAACAAGAAGAAAATCATCCTTCACCTGACAAAGGAAGGATGGCAGTACTTTTAGTAGTGCCTCGTTTTCACACTATTCGATGCAAGGGAGTGTTACAAGGATAAAGGGTCTCTGTATTGGTAGATGGGGGAGCCACACATAAATTCATTGATGCATAAATGGTGGAGAGGAGGAAGCTACCTACTGAACCATTCGATGGCTTCACAGTCATCATTCCAGGTCACAAGACTATGGAGTGCAAAACATAGATTCCAAAGCTAGAAATCACCATAGGTAATTACACTTTTTTTGATAGATTTTATGTGGTTGATGTTGCTGATAATAATGTGGTCTTGGGAGTGCAATGGTTGTACTCTATATGGGAGCATACAGTGAACTATCAAATTCCTGAAATGAGATTGAAAGATTTAGAAGGAAAACAAAGGGTTGTGAGAGGGCAGCACACCTATCCGAATCAAGTAGTGAATTCCCACAGTATGAGGTCCATATTGAGTGGGATGCTAAATGTTACATCACTTCATCCAAACCAAAAATAAATATTTTAGAACATCCCAAGGATATAAGGAAACTACTACACAAATATGAAAAGGTTTTTGGATACCTCCCTCTTGGAAGGCCACTGGATAGAGGAGTTGAGCACAACATTGTTTTGGAGGTGGGAATTTCACCTATACAAATCCCACCATATAGAAATCCCAAAAAGTTCAGAGAGGAGATTGAAAAGGCTATTGAATAAATCTTGGAGCTGGGATTCATTAGACCAAGCTCTAGTCCCTATGCTTCTTCAGTGGTTTTGGTGAAGAAGAAGGATGGGACCTTGAGAATGTGCATTGATTTTAGAGCCCTCAACAAAAAGACAATAAAAAATAGATATCCCACCCCAAGAATAGATGAGATCATGGATGAGCTACATGGAGCAAAATTCTTCTCAAAAATTGATCTTAGATCTGGTTATCAGAAAATTCGAATGAAGGAGGAGGATGTGCATAAAACAACTTTCAGGTGTCACTATGGCCATTTTCAGTTTCTTGTCATGCCTTTTGGGTTGACCAATATTGCTCCAGCCACATTTCAATCATGCATGAATCCGATATTTTGCAAACAACTCCATAAGTTTGTTTTGGTTTTCTTTGATGACATTCTAATTTACAACAAAACATGGGAGGAACACTTGCACCATCTAGAAGTTGTCTTGAAAATTTTGCATGAACAACCTTTGTTTTCTAAGTTGTTTAATTGTGAATTTGGGATGAAAGAAGTTTTATATCTTGGGCACATCATTGGGAAAGATGGAGTGAAGGTGCACTTGGAAAAAATAAGAGCTATTCTTGGATCGCCATCACCCAAAAACATCACATCATTGAGAGGCTTCATTGGAATATGCACTTACTATAGAAAATTTGTGAAAGGGTTCTCTAAATTGACTGCTCCACTTATTGATTTGACCAAGAAGGATGCTTTCAAGTGGGATGAAGAGGCTGAAAAGGCTTTCCAAAAAATGAAAGAGGTAATGATTAGTTGTCCAGTACTTGCATTGCCTGATTTTACTAAACCACTTGTCTTGGAATGTGATGCATCAGGAGAAGGGATAGGGGTTGTCCTAAAACAAAATCAACACCCCATAGCTTTTGAGAGCAGAAAGTTGCAGCCACATGAGAAGCTATATTCTATTTATGACAGATAAATGTTAGCCATCATGCATGCCTTGGAAAAGTTTAGACAATACTTGGTGGGAAACAAGTTTGTACTCAAAACTGACCATAACAGTTTGAAGCATTTTCTCACACAAAAGGACCCCAATGAAAGGAAACAAAAGTGGGTAAGCAAAGTCCAAGATTTTTATTTTGACATTGAATATGTTAAGGGAAAGAATAATATTGTAGCAGATGCATTATCTAGAAGACCATCATTTTCTCTTATGAACATTTCAAAAGATTGGAAAAATATGCTAATAGTTGAATATGCCAAATATAGTTTTGCTTTTGGTGTGTTAGATGGGGTCAAAGGGACTAAACATGGAATAACTCAAAAGAAATAAATTGTGTTACACATGCTTCCAACCATGGGTACCAGGGCATAAATGTTCTAAGGGGAAAACACAATACATTGAATTATTTTATGATAATGATGAGTATGAAGGGGGTATGGAGGAAGAAGGACATATTTCAGACCAAGAAGAGGGATATGATACAAGTGAAGAAGAGAAACAAGAAGAAAATCATCCTTCACCTGACAAAGGAAGGATGGCAGTACTTTCAACAGTGCCTCGTTTTCACACTATTCGATGCAAGGGAGTGTTACAAGGATAAAGGGTCTTGGTATTGGTAGATGGAGGAGCCACACATAACTTCATTGATGCATAAATGGTGGAGAGGAGGAAGCTACCTACTGAACCATTCGATGGCTTCACAGTCATCATTCCAGGTCACAAGACTATGGAGTGCAAAACATGGATTCCAAAGCTAGAAATCACCATAGGTAATTACACTTTTTTTGATAGCTTTTATGTGGTTGATGTTGCTGATAATAATGTGGTCTTGGGAGTGAAATGGTTGTACTCTATATGGGAGAATATAGAGAACTATCAAATTTCTTAAATGAGATTCAAAGATTCAGAAGGAAAACAAAGGGTTGTGAGATGGTAGCACACCTATCTGAATCAAGTAGTGAATTCCCACAGTATGAGGTCCATATTGAGGCATGGAGATATTGAGTGGGATGCTAAATGTTACATCACTTCACCCAAACCAAAAATAAAGATTTCAGAACATCCCAAGGATATAAGGCAACTACTACACAAATATGAAAAGGTTTTTGGATACCTCCCTCCTGGAAGGCCACCGGATAGAGGAGTTGAGCACAACATTGTTTTGGAGGTGGGAACTTCACCTATACAAATCCCACCATATAGAAATCCCAAAAAGTTCAGAGAGGAGATTGAAAAGGCTATTGAATAAATATTGGAGCTGGGATTCATTAGACCAAGCTCTAGTCCCTATGCTTCTTCAGTGGTTTTGGTGAAGAAGAAGGATGGGACCTTGAGAACGTGCATTGATTTTAGAGCCCTAAAAAAAAAGACAGTAAAAAATAGATATCCCATCCCAAGAATAGATGAGCTCATGGATGAGCTACATAGAGCAAAATTATTCTCAAAAATTGATCTTAGATCTGGTTAGCATCAAATTCGAATGAAGGAGGAGGATGTGCATAAAACAACTTTCAGGTGTCACTATGGACATTTTGAGTTTCTCGTCATGCCTTTTGGGTTGACCAATATTGCTCCAGCCACATTTCAATCATGCATGAATCCGATATTTTGCAAATAGCTCCATAAGTTTGTTTTGGTTTTCTTTGATGACATTGTAATTTACAACAAAACATGGGAGGAACACTTGCACCATCTAGAAGTTGTCTTGAAAATTTTGCATGAACAATCTTTGTTTGCTAAGTTGTTTAAGTGTGAATTTGGGATGAAAGAAGTTTTATATCTTGGGCACATCATTGGGAAAGATGGAGTGAAGGTGCACTTGGAAAAAATAAGAGCTATTCTTGGATTGCCATCACCCAAAAACATCAGAGGCTTCATTGGAATATGCACTTACTATAGAAAATTTGTGAAAGGGTTCTCTAAATTGACTGCTCCACTTACTGATTTGACCAAGAAGGATGCTTTCAAGTGGGATGAAGGGGCTGAAAAGGCTTTCCAAAAAATGAAAGAGGTAATGAGTAGTTGTCCAGTACTTGCATTGCCTGATTTTACTAAACCACTTGTCTTGGAATGTGATGTATCAGGAGAAGGAATAGGGGTTGTCCTAAAACAAAATCAACACTGCATAGATTTTGAGAGCAGAAAGTTGTAGTCACATGAGAAGCTATATTTTATTTATGACAAATAAATGTTAGCCATCATGCATGCCTTGGACAAGTTTAGACAATACTTGGTGGGAAACAAGTTTGTAGTCAAAACTGACCATAACAGTTTGAAGAATTTTCTCACACAAAAGGACCCCAATGAAAGGAAACAAAAGTGGGTAAGCAAAGTCCAAGATTTTGATTTTGACATTGAATATGTTAAGGGAAAGAATAATATTGTAGCAGATGCATTATCTAGAAGACCATCATTTTCTCTTATGAACATTTCAAAAGATTGGAAAAATATGCTAATAGTTGAATATTGCAAAGATAGTTTTGCTTGTGGTGTGTTAGATGGGTTAGAGGGACTAAACATGGAATAACTCAAAAGAAATAAATTGTGTTACACATGCTTCCAACCATGGGTACCAAGGCATAAATGTGCTAAGGGGAAAACACAATACATTGAATTATTTTCTGATAATGATGAGTATGAAGGGGGTATGGAGGAAGAATGACATATTTCAGACCAAGAAGAGGGATATGATACAAGTGAAGAAGGGAAACAAGAAGAAAACCATCCTTCACCTGACAAAGGAAGGATGGCAGTACTTTTAGCAGTGCCTCGTTTTCACACTATTCGATGCAAGGGAGTGTTACAAGGATACAGGGTCTTGGTATTGGTAGATGGAGGAGCCACAAATAAATTCATTGATGCATAAATGGTGGAGAGGAGGAAGCTACCTACTGAACCATTCGATGGCTTCACAGTCATCATTCCAGTTCACAAGACTATGGAGTGCAAAACATGGATTCCAAAGCTAGAAATCACCATAGGTAATTACACTTTTTTTGATAGATTTTATGTGGTTGATGTTGTTGATAATAATGTGGTCTTGGGAGTACAATGGTTGTACTCTATATGGGAGCATACAGTGAACTATCAAATTCTTGAAATGCGATTCAAAGATTCAGAAGGAAAACAAAGGGTTGTGAGAGGGAAGCACACCTATCCGAATCAAGTAGTGAATTCCCACAGTATGAGGTCCATATTGAGGCATGGAGATATTGAATGGGATGCTAAATGTTACATCACTTCATCCAAACCAAAAGTAAAGATTTCAGAACATCCCAAGGATATAAGGAAACTACTACACAAATATGAAAAGGTTTTTGGATACCTCCCTCCTGGAAGGCCACCGGATAGAGGAGTTGAGCACAACATTGTTTTGGAGGTGGGAACTTCACCTATACAAATCCCACCATATAGAAATCCCAAAAAGTTCAGAGAGGAGATTGAAAAGGCTATTGAATAGATCTTGGAGCTGGGATTCATTAGACCAAGCTCTAGTCCCTATGCTTCTTTAGAGGTTTTGGTGAAGAAGAAGGACGAGACCTTGAGAATGTGCATTGATTTAGAGCCCTCAACAAAAAGACAATAAAAAATAGATATCCCATCCCAAGAATAGATGAGCTCATGGATGAGATACATGGAGCAAAATTCTTCTCAAAAATTGATCTTAGATCTGGTTACCATCAAATTCGAATGAAGGAGGATGTGCATAAAACAACTTTCAGGTGTCACTATGGCCATTTTGAGTTTCTTGTCATGCCTTTTGGGTTGACCAATATTGCTCCAGCCACATTTCAATCATGCATGAATCCGATATTTTGCAAACAGCTCCATAAGTTTGTTTTGGTTTTCTTTGATGACATTCTAATTTACAACAAAACATGGGAGGAACACTTGCACCATCTAGAAGTTGTCTTGAAAATTTTGCATGAAC
The DNA here is from genome assembly GCA_027924585.1 of Larix kaempferi. Taxonomy (NCBI): domain Eukaryota; kingdom Viridiplantae; phylum Streptophyta; class Pinopsida; order Pinales; family Pinaceae; genus Larix; species Larix kaempferi. Next base: position 14,498,567 of record BSBM01000125.1, on the reverse strand, counting down.
AATCTTTGTTTGCTAAGTATTTTAAGTGTGAATTTGGATGAAAGAAGTTTATATCTTGGGCGCATCATTGGGAAAGATGGAGTGAAGGTACACTTGGAAAAAAAAGAGCTATTCTTGGATGGCCATCACCCAAAAACATCACAGCATTGAGAGGCTTCATTGGAATATGCATTTACTATAGAAAATTTGTGAAAGGATTCTCTAAATCGACTGCCTCCACTTACTGATTTGACCAAGAAGGATGCTTTCAAGTGGGATGAAGAGGCTGAAAAGGCTTTCCAAAAAATGAAAGAGGTAATGAGTAGTTGTCCAGTACTTGCATTGCCTGATTTTACTAAACCACTTGTCTTGGAATGTGATGCATCAGGAGAAGGGATAGGGGTTGTCCTAAAACAAAATCAACACCCCATAGATTTTAAGAGCAGAAAGTTGTAGCCACATGAGAAGCTATATTCTATTTATGACAAATAAATGTTAGCCATCATGCATGCCTTGGACAAGTTTAGACAATACTTGGTGGGAAACAAGTTTGTAGTCAAAACTGACCATAACAGTTTGAAGCATTTTCTCACACAAAAGGACCCCAATGAAAGGAAACAAAAGTGGGTAAGTAAAGTCCAAGATTTTGATTTTGACATTGAATATGTTAAGGGAAAGAATAATATTGTAGCAGATGCATTATCTAGAAGACCATCATTTTCTCTTATGAACATTTCAAAAGATTGGAAAAATATGCTAATAGTTGAATATGGCAAAGATAGTTTTGCTTGTGGTGTGTTAGATGGGGTTAGAGGTGATGATAGGTATAAGGTTTTGGATGGTATCATCTACTACAAGGATAGAATATACTTGGTTCATGGTTCGAATCTCAAACACCATATTTTGAAGGAAGCTCATGACTCTCCTCTAGCAGGCCATCGTGGTTTTTTCAAAACATGTAGGCAACTAAGTGAAAGGTTCTTTTGGAAAGGGCTGAAAGAGGATGTTCTAAAATATGTGAATGAATGCAAGTCATGTCAGCAAAACAAATATGAACATACACATCCTGCTGGTCTATTGCAACCATTGCCCATTCCACATCAAAAATGGGAAAGTGTCTCCATGGATTTCATCACATGTTTTCCCAAGGCTTTGGGTAAGGATTGAATTTATGTTGTGGTGGATAGACTCACTAAATTTGCCCATATATTTGTTGTTACATCATTTTTACTGCTGCACAAGTGGCTGATCTATTCTTTAGAGAAATTTTCAGATTGCATGGACTTCCCAAGAACATTGTGAGTGATAGAGATAACAAATTTATGAGTGCCTTTTGGCAAGAAATTTTCAAGTTGGTTGGCACTCAATTGACTCCAAGCACAAGATATAATCCTAAAACTGATGGAAAAACAGAAAGAGTGAATCAATGGTTGGAAGGGTACTTGAGGAACTATGTTGGTTAGCAGCAGAAAACATGGGTGAAATGGCTACATTTGGGTGAGTTTTGCTACAACACTACTTTCCATATGTCCATTGGCATGTCTCCTTTCAAAGCACTATATGGTTATGAAGCACTTACATTTGTTGAGCACATCTTTGGTGATAGTAGAGCCCCAAAAGCTAAATATTGTGTGGAGGAAAGTCAAGAGATTTTGAAACTCCTAAAAGACAATTTGCTGGTTGCCGAAAATCAACAGAAACAGTATGTGGATCAACATAGAGTGGAAAGAACTTTTCAAGTGAATGATTTGGTCTATTTGAGGCTACAACCATATAAACAAACATCCTTGAAAGTGAAAGGATCATAAAAGCTCAAACCAAGATACTATGGTCCACACAAGATAGTTCGAAAAGTTGGGGAGGTGGCTTATGAGTTGGAACTTCCGGAAGGGAGAAAAATCCACAATGTATTTCATGTTTCATGAATTAAGAAGGCTATTGGAGAGAAAATATATGTTTCAGAAACCCTCTCTCTTTTAGATGATGAAGGACAACTCATACTTAGTCCAGAAAAAATGTTTGAAGGCAAGAGAAAGGAAATTGAGGAGCAGAACCATAAGGGAGTATTTGGTACAGTGGAAAGATTTTCCAAGTGAGGATGCCACATGGGAGGAGGAATTTTTTTTGCAGAATACTAATTTAGAATTGATTGAGGGCAAACAATCTTGGGTGGGGAGTACTGTAATGTCCCCATTCAAATAAATCTCAAGAAGAGAAAATTCCAGCAATCTACTAGTTTCCTAGGTTGGGGTGGAGACATTAAATTTGGAATAAGGAGACTAATAAACCCCAAATGGACTTTAGCTTGACATAAATATATTGAGAGGGAATAAATAAATAGTTGTGATGAGAAAATAAGTTGGCACTTGGTCATGGAGACACATTGATGGTGTGGGACCCATACAAAGCTATATTCCCCATGCCACATGGCATTCCACTCTCACCCATTCGAATCCAAGGTGGAGTCAACTATTCTTGGGGGAGTTGGAAGGGAATAATTGTTAACACCCAAAAAGTGCTCACTAGCTCATTCCCTTATTCACATGACCCATTTGTCCACTTTTCCACCATCTGAGCCTCTGAAGCCAACAAAAGGTCACCAAAAGACCTTGGTACACCCCTTTTTCCCACTCAAAAAGATTATTTTTCCTAAAAAGCATAAAAAACCCTCAAAAAGGGTCCAAAATTCCCAAAATATTAAAAAGGGAATAAAAATATTAATTTTATTCAAAAAAGGAAAAAGGAGGGAAAAGTACCTAAACCATGTTGGTCAATACCATTTGGTTTCCACAAAACCACAAATGGTATTCCCCACCACCAAAACCTATAAAAAGGTGGTAGAGGCTCCTCATTTCACATCCATCCATATTCCTATCCTCATGCTGCCAAAATCTCCATTGAGTATTTGGCCATTGTAGCAACCTTGGAGAAAGGACCCATTGGAGATTGGAGCTGCTCACCATTGGAGCCATTCAAACAACCTTCATCACTTGGAGGTATTGTTCTTGCAAGCATTTGCTTTCCCCATTGTCAATACAAAAAATTATTTTTTATCTTTCTTGTTCTTGTTCTTTAATTCAAAATGCACATGCTAGTTTAGTTTAGTTTAGATTTAGTTTATTGTTATTTATTTCTATTGAAACTGCTGCCACTAGTTAGCAGGTGCCCATAGCACTAAGCTTGGTTACAAAACCAATCCAACAATAATACTTGGCATGAATCAATGAGGTCTAAATGTAGAGGAAGAGTAACTCCCATGGAAGAGGAAGAGGCATTTTGGAGCTAGTGGGACACTTGGGGCTAGATTCCCTAGCTTCTATGACACCAATGATGAAGATGCCTATGACACTATGACAAAATCAGACATGATGGCTGAAATATGACATACATTACATGTCAAGGATAAAAGTATCCTCCAAGAAGGCGCAAAAGGGAGTTAGGGCAGCCAAAGAGACACCTATTCAAATTGAGTGAAGGAGGAGGCTAGAATTGGAGGGACAAGTGGCATACTTTGGAATCTCTTCCCAATTCGAGTTGGCATGAAGGTCATGGATGGAATTCGAGTTAAGGAAGCCTTAGGAAGTTTATAAAAGTCAGGAACAAATAAAGAGAGCATATTTTTATCATTTTACATTTTTCATTTGGAGAGGAAAGCTAGTAGAGTGCTATTCTACTTGCCTTAGCACCAATTTCGAGGGTGAAAGATTCCCATCCTAATTGGAAATTGGAGAGGCCATTCAGAACTTTCATTTGGAGCTAAAATGGAGTCCTTTTTTACTGGTTGAAGCTTTAGGACATCTCGTGGTCACATCTCTTTCAGCTTGCTTCTACAACCATTCTTCCATTTCTTGTCATATTCTTGCTCCTTGAGGAGAGGTGCACTTGGTGAGGTGATGATATCTTTGGAATAGTTATTGAGGCCCCATATACTTATAATCTAATATATAGACTCTGTATTTACTACTCATAAGACTTTTAGATCGAAACTCCAAGAGATTTTATGTATAAATACTAAACTATGAATAAATGGTGTCATTTCCCCCAATACCTTGTTACTTGCACTTGAAGTGGTATCAAATTCGAATGGTTCAGTCAAAATATGATATAATATTGTTATATGGAGTGGAATTAATATGATAAAGAAGTTTCATATTCATTAGAGAAGCATTGGGAGCAATATTCTTAAGTTTTATAACCATTTGTGAAGATTTACTATCATTTCCCCCTATGTTAAAGCTAGTATACAAACATCTGATTTATGGAAGTTGTAGAAGCCTATAGAAACTAATTGATGATGAATTTGGGAGCTCATTGAAGTCATTTATCAGTACCATGTCTCTTTTCTGAAATTTGGGAAGGTCTTACAGTGTTTGGGAAGCTGTCTTTGTCCCCTACCCTTGGGGGTTTTGAACCTCGATTTGACTAGTAAAGTTCCCTATTTTTCCCTGATTATAAATGAATGTTGAAGAAGTGTTTTGAGAGTGTCCAAGAATCCATCAGACTCATTTATATGTCTGAATACCTTCCAAACTCATTCAAACCCAATTCGGAAGCATTTGGAGCCATTTGGAAGCAGTTGAGTCATTACTAGTCTAAAGGTTGAATTGGCCAAAAATTGCAATTTTTCCTAGTTTTTACAAATTCTTTAAAAGGGACACTACATTATCTGGGATTTGGAGTCAAACGTGTTTCCTATCTTAAGAAAGATTGGAACTAGTTTATTGCTATGTGCAAAAGAAGAATATCCAATTGGTTGTTTTGCTAGCTGTCCAAAGTAGGGAGACTGGTTCTAATCAACTCTGGGCTTATGGAAACACAAGTATATTGGATGGCTTTATCTCGGATTCCTCAAGGCGTTATTGAATCTATTAGGAAGTTTATGTTAAATTTCTTTTGGGATGGCAAGTCATCTCAGAAAGGAGCCGTTTGGATTAAATGGGAATCACTTTGTCTTCCTAAATATTCAGGAGGCCGGGGAATCAAGATACTACTCTTTTTCGAAAAATTGTTAGCTGCTAAATCCATCTGGAAAATGATTTCAGGTACCAGCCTTTGGAAGGAGGAAATTGTTCAGAAATACATTGCACCTCTATCTATTATAGATTGGAACAGGAATCCAAGGAAAGCAATTCAGAATATGTTTGTGTGCTAGAAATTAGCTATTCATGTTTTTGATGTAATTGGCAGAGGTTTTTCGTGGAAAATAGGAAATGGTAAAAGTGTCAGGGTTGAAGAAGACTTGTAGGATGGAAGTGAAGGTACTCACTCATTACCATTCAATATGATTCTGCAACTTAGATTCAAAGGTAGTTTTACCTTAAATCTGTTAAAGGTCATTGGCTCATCTACGATAATAAGAGAAGGTTGGAGGAATGTTGATTCCCTGGGGTTTAGACGAGATGATGAATTCAGGTGGCTCTCTTATGTCAAATATTCTTACATGTCATGTGAGACTTAATAATCAAAAGGATGAACTTATATGGGACCTTGATCCCCATGGTTTATATACACCTAAATTAGAATATTTATCTCCGTTTAATGAAAACCATTTGGAGGATCTGATCTGGTGGTGGAGAAGTGTATGGAAGTTCAATTGTCCGCCCAAAACCAAGTTACTAATGTGGTTTTTTCTAAAGGACAAAGCTCCCACATGGGACCATATTCAAAGGAGAAACTTTGAAGGCCTAGGAAGATGTATATTGTGTAAAGATGATAAAGAGACAAAATTCCACCTTTCTGTAGATTGTGTACACACCAAACAGGCATGGTCGATCTCGAGTACGCGGTTAAATCAAAGGTTTAATTGGAAAGGTAATTCAGTGCAAGACTATCTCAAAAAATGGTGCCTAAATCATTCATGTAAAGACTATAAGAGTTTTGCCTCTTATTGTAGGATGACAAGTGTGGATAGAAAGGAATCAATTACTATTTGAAGGTAAAGTAATTTCTCTTATGCAGAGTGCTAGTCGAAGTGCAACAATCTTAAAGATTTTCCCTCAGAAAAATAAAGTGGTTTAAGTAAGACAGATCAAACAAGAAGAAATAAATAGAGACACTCCTTGGTCTTACTTTGATGGAGCTTCGAGTCATGACCAAGGAACTTCAAGGGCAGGTGGAGTGATACATATTTCATAAACAGAGAAGATATACTACATGGCTGGTCTTGGTGTTGGATCCAACAACTCTTCAAAATTAAATTCTCTCAGATTGTTATTAACATATGCAATTGAGAAAAATATATTCAACCTGCAAGTATTTGGAGATTCAAAACTAATTATAGAGTGGGCATCATGGTTGAAGAATTGTCTCAACATTCTCTTACAACATATTTTGAATGAAGTGCTAATACTAAAAATATCCTTTATGGAAGTATCTTTCACCCATATATACAGGGAAAGGAATATGGTAGCAAACTCTCTCTCAAATCTAGGAATGGAAATGAGGATGGGAGAGTGGTACATCACAGAAGAGATTAATGGAAACTATACATGTTTCTTCCACTCACCAATTTATGAACCACCTTGAAGGAATATTACTATATCATTCAAGGAGATGGAATGATTGCTTTTGTTCTGGTTTTGTGATCATTTTTTGAAACTATTTACAAATTCTAATTGCTTACCTGAATCGACTTGGTGTTCTACAACCATGATGACAGGACGTTGTTTTTGAATGCTTGTAATGCTATAACAGTTAGCATAGATATATTTTGTTTGGTATCAAGAGTCATATAACCATGGAGACAGGTTGTTGTTATGAAAATGCATGTAATGCTAAATTATTAACAATGATTTCAGTTTTGGGATTTGGTCTTATGTTGGATGGACTAAAATAGTGTTGGTCTATTGTCTGATAGCATATTTTTACTGATTTTTTATATATCCTTCTGATGGGTTTTATTTCCTGGAGTGGCAAAAATATATATCAAATTGAGATTGTAAAGTCATGAAAGATTCTGAAGGTTTCAGATTTTGTGATGGATACCATCATAAGAATGTAAACTCTTATTAAATAAAAGCTTATGATTTTCTTTTCAAGGAAAAAAAATAGTGTGCAATTATACCTTACATGTTGATAAAAAATAAGTCAAATATATTGTATTAATTAAAAATATATATGTCAATAAAAATAAAAGGACAACATATACATATATATTGTTTGTGTAACCACATAAATTTATATATATTAGTGCTAAGTCAAAAGATTTTTTTATTTTTATTTTTTTATTAATAAAACTTATATTCATATATTCTTATTATTTAAATACATATATGCTAATAAAAAGACAAACATATGTTTATACATTATTCATGTACTATAAAAACTCGTGTATATTAGTGTTAGGTTAAAATTAAAAAATAGTTACTATTAATTCATAAAACATGTTTTAAATATATATATGTGATTGATTGAATTTTTAGAATTAGAAATTAATTTCAATGTGAATATGGTCGATTGCACAAAATGATATCATTAATAAAATTGTGTACTTATCATTAATGACAATGTACAAAAATGATAGTATTCATTAGCATTAATGAAACCTTTAGTACAAAGACCACATGTCAAGTTAGAAAAAATAATTGTTTTTTAAATTTTAAATTATTATTTTGTTTAAACAATTTCATAGCTGTACAAAAATGATAGTATTCGTTAGCATTAATGAAACCTTTAGTACAAAGACCACATGTCAAGGTATAATTTTTTTTTTTTGAATTTTTAAATTTTAAATTTTTAAATTTTAAATTATTATTTTGTTTAAACAATTTCACATCCAACTAGGGGTAATTTGTCACTTCAAGGCCTTAAACCAATCATAAAATAGAAATAATAAATATTAAATATTCAAAAAAATCATTATATTTTCAAAATATTAAATTTAATACACAAATATTACAAAACATTGAGAAACATTATGAATTTGTTTTAGGATTCATATAAAGTCAAAGTTTATGTATGACCAACTGATTGTTATATTCCCTGCCTTGGCAGGGACTAAAAATTGACCCATAGTATCATCCTGCCCCTTTGTATCCATAAATATATTTGTATTCAAAAAAATAATTTTACATTAAATAATAATAATAATAATAATAATAATAATAATAGGAGCAAAAGATTGTTCACAGAATGTAGCTTGAGTGGTTGGGAGGAATGATTGTTACCCTCCCCACCCAGGTTCAATTATTGTATGTGACATGATGCTCTTATTGAGCCTCAATGTATTGACTATGTAATTATGGCCATACCTTGATTCTCTCGAATAGCATGTGTTGCCATTTCTTCCGGTGGATGTATCCCTTGACAACGGTGAACCACCAGTTTAAAAAACAATAGCAGCAAAATATTTAATCACCCTATATATTAGGTTTTAAACTAGGGTTTTGCAACAATCACATCACTGATGGCTCCCATGGTTTCTATGAAAGGAGGTACGAGAGTCCCCTCATACAAGGGAACCCTCTATCCAAATGATCTTCGCAATCAATCCAACCAAAATATCAACACTAAATCCACAAGCGTGACAAATTTCATCAAAGGAATGCGAGGTGTAGGGAAGGCCTCTCCATCGTAGCAGACGTCAAATCCTTCAGATAAGCACAACAATCCGAAGCCAAATCCTCAAGCCAAAAGTCGCTGCATTCTGAAATCCACAACCCTCCTCAAGTATGAAGTCACCTCCAGTAAAATTGCTACCTATAGACAATACATGGGCGATCACGCCATCGGGTGGAAACGCGAAGGTGGGTTACACTTTGGTGAGAATCGGGTGCCGAAGAGCCATAGCGAAAGTTATTCGGCCGAATAAATTTAATTATTCGGTCGAATAATTTAGTTATTCGGTCGAATAACGTAATTTATTCGACCGAATAACTTCTACTTTATTCGGTCGAATAACAATTAACGGGCCACCGTTAGACCTAACGGTGGCCTCGATGTGTGCGCGAGGTTTTAGCCGGACGGAGAAAATGCACGGTGTTGTTCAATTATTCGGCCGAACAATTATTCGACCGAATAATTATTCTGCATAAAAGCTCGACCGCGGCCATTGTTTGTCAGTTTCTGCAGGATTTCGTGGACCCCTTCGAGAGCTGTTGCTGGCCCCGCCTCCGGGCCACCCCTCTCGTCTCTGTCCCGTCCACCCACTCGTCCATCTAGCTGGCTGTCGTTGAACTCCACCACCCGCTTCCCCGCTCTCTACGTGTCACTTCTCCGCCACCTTGTGCGTCATGTTTTGCTCGTCGGTTGGTCGTTGCTCGGTTGGACGTTTCGAAGTTTGTTTGTGGAGTGTTCGTCCACCACCTTCTGCCTCTCCCACCTGCTCGTCCACCACCTTGTGCCTCCCCCATCCGCTCGTCCGCCACTTTCTACCTCAGTTGTTGGTTCGTAAGCCCGTTTTGGACGTCTAGACGCTTGTTGGTGGAGTGCGCGTCTGGACGTCTGTAGGTTTAGCGTGCGACTGGACTTTTGTTGGTGGAGCTTTGGTGTTGGAGTGTTCTCCTGCGGTCGAATGATTATAATTCGGAGAGTTTATGCTGGTGGACGATCGTTCTGGTGTTCGTTTCGTTGGGGGACATTTGCATAACAGTGGGGTGCTGTCGCTGGGGGACCTGTCGATGCGAGGTTGTCTGCAGAGGTAAGTTTTTTTGTTTATTTGTGTTTTTATTTTTATTTTTAAATTTCTTATATTAATTTTTAATTGTTATTGCAGGTTCTATTTTTGTTGTTGCTTGGCTCGTTTCGTTTCGGCTGTTTCCAATTTCGCTTGGGTTCTGTTCGGCCGGATCTAAATTCGCCTGCTTTCGTTTCAGCTGGGTCTAAACAGGTAAGTCGAAAGTCCATTTTTTTTTAATTCAAGAATTAAGTATTAATTTAAAAAGTTTTGAATTTGTCCCTGTAAATGAACTCTGTCCAATTGGACAGAGTTCATGAACTGTGTCTAGTTGGACAGAGTTCATGAACTCTGCCCAAATGGACAGAGTTCATGAACTCTGTCCAAAATTGGGCAAAGTTCATGAAATCTGTCCAATTGGGCTGAGTTCATGAACTCTGTCCAATTGGGCAGAGTTCATGAAAGAGCATAGGTAATGATACTTATTACTCACAGATAGTGTGGATTAGTACTAAGAGGTTTAACATTAACTCTGTCCAATTTGGAATAATTTATGAACTCTGTCCAGTTGGGCAGAGTTCATGAACTCTGGCCAAATCGTATGTTGAAAATGATTTAAATTTAAATATAAAAAGAGAAATATATGGAGTCTTTAGTTAGTTAATTTTGTTAAACTATTGATTTTGCTTATGTGTTTAGAAATGAAAATAAAAGTAGGAATGTAATTGTATTTGCAAATGATATCTCCCTTTTATATATAGGCTTGTCTTATTGGCTGAACTCTGTCAACATGGACATGGACAAAGTTCATGAACTCTGTCAACATGGACATGGACAGAGTTCATAGATCAATATATTAGTTTTATTACAAACTGTTTTAATGCATAGCTATAGATACAACAAAACTTTAGACACGATTAAACTCTACTTTGGATACAACAAAACTTTAAAATTTACTTTAGGTACAACTAAACTATAGACATGAATAAACTTTAATTTAGATGTAATATGAAAGAACAAAAGTAAATTCTATTATGTACCAAACTGAATACCATTTTGCAACATAGCAAATTTCTGAAACATAGCCAAACTTGTGAAAAATAATACCATGCATTGTTTAATATTTTAAGATTGTATGGAATAATGAAAGTACTTGTAGATATAATTAATGTTTAAATATTATTAAAATAGCAATTAAGTAAGTAATTTAAGATTTTAATTAAAAGTTAACATGTTCATGAACTCATTCTTTGACAAAGAAAAGTAACCCTTCATTTTGTATTTAATTATATTGGTTCTATTCATTTTAAACATCAAAACACTTAGAAGATTGACACATTAATTCCTTATTAGTTATAGTCATTTTAAGAATTACTAGATGATATTAGGTATATTTAGGTCTTTATTACATTTAACTTAGTCTATTTAGCAGCCAGGTTTTAGAATTTCTAGAAATACTATCTAAATGTAACACTAAACTTAGTATTAACTATATTTGCTCTATTCATTTTAAACATAAAAAACACTTAGAAGATTGGTACAGTAATTCCTTATACATCCCAACAATATTAGTCATAGTCATTTTAAAAACTATTAGATGATATTAGGTATATATAGGAACTTTTTTAACAGAACTTGCTTTTCTAGTAGCTAGGTTTTAGAATTTGTAGAATTAACAATGTAGAATTTGAATATGTAATCAGTTGATATTTGTGCAAGTGTAGACATTATATTAAATGGAAAGAGAGGAGTCTTTGAGGCGAAAGCGTAGGAGGTCTTCACAGTCTTCTGGGGTTGGTGTTACAAGTGATAATCGGAGGTTGTCAACTTCCCCTCGAGATTCTAGTTTATTGTATAGTTTACATTCAGTTGATCATCGACGAGGCGAAAGGGGGTACAAATGATTCCCCTATATCTTCTGTGGGAGAACGTCAATCTCAACCCTCTGTTGGTATATGAATATCGATATTTTAATGTGTACATACAAATTGTTTTTTTTGTGTACGCAAAAATTGTACTTGTGTTTAAACAAAACTTTGTTTTTATTTGAAGCAGAGGATGGTTCAGAAGATGCTTGTAATTCTATAGAGAGGGAGGCAGAGCGAGCAAGGGAGACAGATGAGGATGTAGAGCAAGGTTCTCAAGAGGCTCATCATTCTACACAAGGTAATGATGGTCGAGCCAGGATGCAATATGTTGAATTAACTGAGGGTTGTACACTCATTACAACATATCCATTTGATCTACCTCGGGAGCTTCCATGGGAAAATGGTGATCATCAAATGACTCTTGAAAGATGTAGATCCCACTACGACAAGTTGGAAAATGATTTGTCTATTATGGATCTCCCTCTAGAGAGTAAAAAAAGTTTGGAGATTGTTTTGGGATCATTGCAAAAATTCATTCAGGCATATGAGAATCTTGGACCAACTACAAATGGTTTTATTGATTTGATGCGAAGACGAAGGGAACAAGTGATGGGTCCAGACAAGTGGGTTGTTGTGAAGGAGAGAGTGACGAAAGAACAGGCTAAATCAATGTTTAACTTCAAAGAAGTTCTAAAGCGAGAAATGTTGAAAGTGCAATATTTCAAGCATCCTGATCTTGCACATCTACTCTATGATCGGTTTCTTGCAGCCTATGGTCGGTTGCCATGGAACGATGAGGTTTTTCAATATTTTGCTAGATTTTTTTATGCTGAGTTTTTTTTAAATATGAAGCCAGACTATACTGATGTTCATTCAGAATTTTATGGAGTTGGAAAGGATCGAATATATAATCGAAAATGTGCTCTTAGAGACCCTACAACTCTTCGACCTCCACCCCAGATATCTCACCCACCCAGGTTGGTGGCATTAAGATCAGACATAGAGCCCACATCTCAACTTGGGACAACTGCAAGGAATTTTGTTGGCGATGGTTTATCATCAACATTAGTTGGAGTAGATGTGGGATTGGTTTGAGAAAGGGCTCGTTCTACTATTCGTCAAAAGTTTGTTTACAAAATCAATGATGAGATAGATGGAATGAGCATTGAAGATCTCAGGGCGTATGCCAAGGTTTTTCCCGACCTAGCGGCAAATGTTAATGACACATCGAGTTTGGGAGAGGTTTGTTGGTTATGATATGACTTGATCTTAATTTAATATTTTATTCATTTTGAATTGAATTTTTTGTTACATTATATGAATCATAAATTATGTTTTTTGATGTAAAGTAATAGGTACATTATGTAAATGTTTATTGATTGCAGTTTTCAAGAATGATGAATGAACATTCTTTCCATGTTTCCACTAGCGAAAATATAGAGTATATTCGAGAGGGATATTTATTATTTACATATTTATAATTATGTTTGAACTTTATATATATATATATATATATATATATATATATATATATATATATATATTTTAATTTTAATTTAACTATGCATCTTATTGTTAATTTCACTTATCCATGCAGGTTTCTTTAGATACAAACTTTATAAATGATTTACCATTTATTGTGAGCTAATGTTTTTAATCTTTTTGTTTTGGTTTTAAGTTAATTGGCACAATAATTGTTTTGGTTTGCATTATGTTTTATTTATTAACACAATTTAAATTTTAGGGGGGAGAGATAGGTTCTCTGCTTCATGCAGCAGATATTGGCACGAAGATAATTTTGTTCACACTTAAATTGATCTTTGATATAAGTTTAATATTTTAATTTTTATGGATTTAGTTAAAATTTGTTCAAGTAATTTATGAGATTCATAAATTGATTTTATACATGTTGCAGCTTGGGTCTCTTAAATCTTTTGGAGGCAAAGGGAAAACTCCTTTGGAGGATGGTGGTGGATAAGTATTTGGAGAATTTGATGTAATTTTGTTAATAATTGAATTGTTTTTTGATATATAAGTTTAATATTTTAATTTTTTGAATTTAGTTTAAATAATTTAAATGATATTCATAATATGCTTTTATACATGTTGCAGGGTGGGTTGAGTCCAAGGGGAGGCCCCAGTGGAGGATAGCATGGTGGACATTTTTTTTTGTTGATATGCATAGATTGCAAAGATTTGTTTTGGACATGTCAAGGAGATTTATTTTTGGACTAGATACATATATGTACATTGAACTCACATGTTCATGAACGTGTTTTTGAGGATTATATACATGTTCTTTGAACTTACATATTTTGTGTTTGCTTTAAATGATCTACTTATTTTTGTTTATTTAGCATATTTGGTGTGATTTAAAGGTTTATAATATGTATTTGCATGTTTAAATGAATGAATGAATATGTAAGAATGAATGTTAAGGATGTTATAATCTAGGTGTGTAATGAATGAATGTTAGGTTTTTATAAGAATTTTAAGAATGAATGAGTGTTAAGATTGAATGTTAAGAATGATTTATCTTTGAATGTTAGGAAGTTTTGATAGAAAAATGAACATGTTAGGTTTAAAGTTTTGGAATGTTAGGAAGTTGTGATTGAAATATGAATGTTAAGAAGCCGAAAAATGAATGTTATGTTCAAATTTTGATATATGTATGTAACTACTTGAATATGTTAAGAATGAATGTTACATGGTAAGAATGAATGCTAACGAAGTTATGATAGGTGCAATGAATGAATGAATGTTAGGTTTTTATATGTATTTTAAGAATAAATGAATGTTAAGATTGAATGTTAAGAACATGATATCTTTGAATATTATGAAGTTTATGAATGTTAAAGAAAGTTTAAAAATGGATGAACATAGGTTTAAAGTTCAGGAATGCTAAGAAGTTTTGATTGAAATATGAATGAATGTTAAGATTGAATGTTATCTTTGAATGTTAGGAAGTTTATGAATGTTAGAAGTTTTGATAGAAATATGGATGAACTAGGAAGTTTAAAAATGAATGTTAAGAACGTGAATGTTATCTTTGAATGTTAGAAAGTTTAGGAATGTTAGAAGTTTTGATAGAAATATGGATGAACTAGGAAGTTTAAAAATGAATGTTAAGAACATGAATGTTATCTTTGAATGATAGGAAGTTTAGGAATGTTAGAAGTTTTGATAGAAATATGGATGAACTCGGAAGTTTAAAAATGAATGTTAAAAACATGAATGTTATCTTTGAATGTTAGGAAGTTTATGAATGTTAGAAGTTTTGATAGAAATATGGATAAACTAGGAAGTTTAAAAATAAACATGTTAAGTTCAAATTTTAGGAATGTTAGGAAGTTTTGATTGAAATATGAATGTTAGGTTCAAATTTTGATAGAAATGTTAAGAATGAATGTGATGGTAAGAATGGATGCTAATGAATTTATGATAGGTGCAATGAATGAATGAATGTTAAGATTGAATGTTAAGAACATGACTGTTATCTTTGAATGCTAGGAAGTTTAGGAATGTCAGGAAGTTTTGATAGAAATATGAATGTTAGGAAGTTTTGATTGAAATATGAATGTTAGGAAGTTGAAAAATGAATATTAGGTTCAAATTTTGATATGAATTTTTAATTAATAATTCTTATTTTCAATGTCCAGGTACATTTGATGCGACTGAAATCATGACAAATGGGGATAACAACTTTTTGTTTTTTAATCATAAGCGAAGATTATAGGATTGTGAAGCTTGTGCTAAATTAGAGCAATGATTTTAGACAACAATTTGATGAATTTTCATTGATTTGTTG
Source organism: Larix kaempferi (assembly GCA_027924585.1). Taxonomy (NCBI): domain Eukaryota; kingdom Viridiplantae; phylum Streptophyta; class Pinopsida; order Pinales; family Pinaceae; genus Larix; species Larix kaempferi. The sequence continues at coordinate 14,483,299 of BSBM01000125.1, read as the reverse complement.
TAAATAATCATTCCTCTAATTTAGCATAAGCTTTACAATCCTGGAATTTTTTCTTGTGATTAAAAATCAAATGATCGTTGTATCCATTTGCCATGATTTTAGTTATGTGAACTTACACAAGTGATATTTTAAAGTAAAGATTCGGGGCGACAGCCACAGATCCGTTATCTCATCCCTTAAGTGGTCTAATAGACATATGGGGACTCGAATAAAGTATTTTATACAGAGTTAAGACACAATTTTTACACATTGAGGTTTTCATTACCAAATAACTTTTGAATTCAAATTTTAACATACTAGAGTACGATCATTTAAACTCTTATATTCCAGTTCCTTTCAAGATCATATATATAGAAAGAAAAAAATATATTGTACACAACATTTGACAATGACATGGACAAAACCATTGATCTATTAATTTTTTATATAGTTAAAAACATCGCAATGGAATGTTGTCCTCAATTATCCGTTCATGGTCATATTTGGACAGTTTCCATTTTTTTTTTTTTTTTGATGGAACTTGAACCAATTTTATTCAAGATGCACATACTAAATGACTATATTGACAACATATAACATCAGGTTCATAATCCTGAAAGTAGACATAATTTTGAGTCATATGGGTCTGCTGAAAAAAATAGCCCTTTAAAATGATGGATCCTCTCTCGTATGTATATCCGTTGTCATTGTAGTCTTCTAATAACTTCATTTTTCCTTCAGTGCATCGCATCAAATAATACTTCACATTTTCGTTGTTGTCTACAGGTGCAATCACAGCAAAAACATCTCCTGTGCGAATTACAATTGACGTTAGGATTTTTAAATCAATTAAATTGACTAATATACATGTGTATAAGGTGATGGACAAGAATGAACAATCGACAAAACAATGGTATTTGATCATTACCTTCTCTAACAAGATCTGAAATTCTGTCGCCATCAGATGATATTGTTATTTCTTCTGATTCTAATTCTTCTATGCTTGCTAGTGGCATTTTTCCTTTAGGATTAATCTCTGTATGTTTCCAATGTTTTACGTAGTTGTTCGTTATGTTTTCACAAACTTATGTAGATTCAATATTTTCAGTGCAAATATGACAAAAGCATGATTGCTTTCTATTGTCAAATGCATACACGTTTTGGAAGGATTTTGTTTGAATATAGTGAAAATCTCTAGTCCTATGTATGGTGCTAGCGTCGTATGGTATTGATCTATTTATATCTTGGACCCCAACAAGCCAAAAAAAATTAGTACACAAATGAAAAATTTTAATGTTAGGTACATACTTTTTTTTTAAATTGAAAATAAAATATAAATTAAAACATTTGTGTGTACATACCTGCGCACATCTTTTGATTGTTGATTATAATCATGGTTTAGATGTGATTTACACCATTGGAAAACCTCTACAGCTGAATGGAATCGTGCATAACTATGGTTCATTTGCCATCTTCGAAGTGCCTTTTTTACGCATGCTCCTGCACCATCATGTTCACCTTTTCTATGACCAGTTTCAAAGAAATTCCAGCGATGTTTAATGTTCAATGCTTTATGAAGTCGACATAACCAATAAAATGATTGTGAAGATTTAAATTTTTCGGCACATCCATCCGACCATATCCAATTCTCATTGAATTTAACATTACGTCCCTTTAGTGAATTGTAGAAAATACTTTCAATACAATGCTGAACAAAATGTGTATCGTGTGTACGATCGTCGCTGATATAAAAGTGATATTCTTTAATTACATCTCGATTGTCACACGTGCTTTCAATGCCATCAACATCCTGTTGAGAATGTCTATATAAAACATGGACAAATATCGAAACTTGGTTAGAATGATAGTATTCACTCTGTATCTCTTTTTGTGCAGCAAATGTGTAATTTTCTGCAAAATCAACCACTGACGAAATTGTTCCTAGTGGAAAAATTTCACGAGACTGTTTGAATTGAAAGTCTTGCCATCGTGCTCTATGTGAATGCTTGGTGTATTTATAAATTTCACTTTCAAATTTCTTGAGAAAATCTGTCACACCTATTTTATCTTCTCGCAAATCAATCCTTTTGGAATGTACATTACTAGTACTTGTAATGTATTCATATATTCTCCAATCAACGGTGACATTTGACAGCGAGTGATCAGTATCGATAGGATATTTATTGTGGAATAAAACCAAATTTCCACAACGATTACAATGTTTTCCATTGACACATTTCTTATTATAAAATACTTCATCGTGATTTCTCTCACATAGGGTTTAAGATATGAATTCACGTATTGTGGGTGGAGGTGGTGAATTTGTCCAAAACATTTTACGAAATTCAAGAAATGTGTCGTAATATAATTGAAATTGCACATGATAACGTCAAAAACATGTGTCACGGATAGTAATAGGTCTAACATACCATGGTTTTAGTTGCACAAATGTAGTGATTGACACATTAATTCCACGATGATCTTTCTTGAATTTATTGAATAATTGTACTTGTGTCATATCCATTATATGTTTTGGACTACTTACATATACTCCTCGTGATACTCTTTGTCGTATTACATCTCTTGAATTTGGTGAAACTTGAACACGTGTCAACCAATATTCCCGTACAATATCTTTAACACCTGCTCCCATTCTATCTTTGTAAGGCTGTCTACAAATAATTGCCCAGCAAACAAGTTCATCATTTTCATCTATTTGCATTCTGAATTTGCTATGTTTTTATAATGTCTTTCTTGAGGTTCCAACTGCTTTTGCTAGCTGTGTTGTCAAACGTTTTTGTTTAGTACTAGTCAAAATAATTGCTGTATGAATTGCTCTTCGTGCAACACTGATGTATTTCTTCCTAGATTTTCCAAACTTTTTTATTGCATCACCTATATTTTCTATCACATTATGTTTTAATTTCAACTCTTTGGTCACCTTGTGAATACCTAATAATGACGTAGCATCTTCTAACTTCTTGGTCACTAATAAACATCTCAAAATTTGTGCTTGTTCTGTTGCTGAATAATTCTTCAGAACATCATCATAAATTTTTTGAGACCGATATCGTGCAGCATGTATGGGTATTTTTTTTCATATTTGTTGCAATCAACGTTTTCTAACGTTTCATCATCAATGTTGAAAGTACCTATACATCAAGTTAAATTTAATTTAAAACATGTATCCAAAAATACAATTCATTATAAAAAATGAATTTGGAAAATACATGATATATACATACCTGGTCCAATTTCTGGTTCTTGAACTTGATCTTCAATATTGACTTCATCGACATTAGTATGTAAATCACTATTTACGTCTTCAACAATGGTTTCTTCAACTTCAATTTGTTTTTCTTGTACTCTATTTTCAATTTCCATTTCATCAACATTATCATGTAAAACTGTATTTATATCTTCAATAATCATTTCTTGTGTTTCTGCAAGGCTTGCTTTGTTGGAATGATATTTAAGTTTTTTTTTTTTTTTTTCATCATCATCAGCACGCTTATGATCATATTTTCTTTGACGGTTTCTCTTACTGCCCATAATTGTTTAATCTATAAATGATAAATTAAAGAACCATAATTTTATAGTAAAAAAACAAAATGAAGATTTAAAAACAGTTACAAAATTTATAAACACATGAACTGAAATTTACTTCACCTTATCAAAATCTTGTAAGAGTCTTTTGAAGAAAAAGTCCTTGGAAACAAATTTTCTTTGAAAAGAACCTTCTTTGAATGAAATAAGAACTCTTTGACAATAAATCACTTTTGAAAAAACCCATTGGAAAAGAATAAGAACACTTTCTAAATAAATATTCTTTGTAAAACCACTGGAAAAAAACTTCTATGAAAAAATACCTAGGAAAAATATTTCTTTGTAAAAACCCTTGCAACGAAATAATTTTTTTGCAAAAATAATGTGATGCACCTGCAACAATTAATTAATAAAAGTATGCGAAATAGCAGAAATGACAGAACTCAGAATCACTTTTATATTGATCATAGGCCACTTCGAGGGGGCAACCTCCTATGAGCAAGCTCAATACAAATAACTTCACGGTGCCTTCGTAGGTCTCAACACACACTTATATACTAAGTCTAGGTGCCAATACTACGGGTCAAAACTATGGGCCACTACAAACTATGGATCAACAATACTACGGGCGACTTACAAAGCATATGCGCCAACAACAATAACATAAACTATTGATCAACAAATACTACGGGATGACTTACAAAGCATATGCGTCCAACAATAATATACTAACAAAGTAAAGACATGGGTTCCTAACATCCCCTCCCCTTTAAAAAAAAGCTTTGTCCTCAAAGCTTTAGATGTGGAAATTGTTGTTGAATCTGAAGGAGTGGTTCCCATGTAGCATCCTATGGTTGCATGCCATGCCACTGAATTAAGACCTCTGTGATAGAGCGAGAGCGAAGCTGACGAGTGCGCCGATTGAGGATGGCCTCCAGCTCCAAAAGGATGGATCCTTCATTATCCAGTTCGGGTAAAATCGTTTGTCCACTGATGTTGGTGCCAAGAAATTTCTTCAGACAAGAGACATGAAAGACTGGATGAATGTGGGAAGAAGGAGGAAGTTCCAATTTATAAGCAACGGACCCAATCTTCTTAAGAATCCAATATGGTCCATAGAAATTTGGAGCGAGCTTATGACGCCCTTTGAGTTTCAGGGAAGACTGCTTGTACGACTGGAGACGAAGAAAAACCATATCGCTGACTTAAAAAGTGCGCTCAGAACGGTGCTGATCAGCTTGTTGCTTCATGCGATTTCTTGCCATGTGAAGATTGTCCCGCAAAATGCGAAGAATCTGATCACGGTTTCGAAGGACCGTGTCAACTTCCTGAACTGGTGAACTGGTGGGGGTGTATGGAAGAAGAACTGGAGGTGCCTGACCATAGACTGCTTCATATGGGGTCATTTTAGAGGCAGTGTGGTAAGAGGTATTGTACCACCATTCAGCGAGAGGGAGCCACTTTTCCCACTGATGTTGTTGTTCAGAGGTGAAGCAACGAAGATAAGTTTCCAAGCATTTATTGATAATTTTAGTCTGACCATCTGTTTGTGGGTGATACCTTGAGCTCATCTTCAGTTTGGTGCCAGTGTGGCGAAATAGTTCAGTCCAAAAATGATTGGTAAAAGTCGCATCACGATCCGAGACAATGGAAGAAGGGATGCCATGAAGACGAAAGATCTGGTCCAGGAAAATTTGAGCGACTGAAGAGGCTGTATAGGGATGGCTGAGAGCACAAAAATGACTATATTTGGAGAGGCGATCAACCACAATGAGAATCACTGTTTTCCCGCTAGATTTAGGGAGCCCTTCAATGAAATCCATAGAAATATCTGTCCAAATCCGTGTAGGTATGGGCAAGGGTTCGAGCAATCCTGGAAGGAGTGTTGTTTCACCCTTATTTCTCTGGCAGGTATCACATTCGGCCACCATCTGTTGAATTGTCCTTTTCATGCCCTGCCAAAAGAAGTTACGTCGTGCCCGCTCATACGTTTTGAGGAACCCAGAGTGCCCTGCCGATGGAGAAGCATGGAGTTCATAGAAGACAGCCTGTTGAAGATCTGTGCTCTGGGGAAGCACCAAACGACCCTTGTATCTCAGAGAAGCACCATCCCAAGAGAAATGTGGTACAACAGAAAGGTTATTGGTCAAGCGTTGGATGATTTGAGATAATGAAGATTCATTGACATAATCCTGTTGAACAGATTGCAACCAATTTGGAACAGGCATAGAAATAACTGAAAGAGAACCTTGGGAATCAAATGTGCGAGAAAGAGAATCTGCCACAATATTGTCTTTACCCTTCTTGTAAGTGATCTCATAGTCATAACCCATGAGTTTGCTAACCCATTTCTGTTGTGCCAGGGAGGAGACACGCTGTTCCAAGAAATATTTCAGACTCTGGTGATCAGTCTTGATGCAGAAATGATTCCCTAATAGGTATGGGCGCCACTTCTGTACTGCATGCAAAATAGCCATCATTTCCTTCTCATAGGTAGAGGCAGCTAAATTCTTACTTGAAAGGGCTTTGCTGGTGAACGCAATGGGGTGTTCATCTTGAAGGAGAACAACACCAAGTCCATTGCTGCAAGCATCACTCTCAATAGTGAAGGGCTTGAAAAAATCGGGCATAGCTAGAACAGGTGTAGTACACATAGCTTGTTTTAGTTTGTCAAATGCACACCGAGCAGCATGTGTCCATGTAAAAGCATCCTTTTTCAATAGAGCAGTTAATGGAGCTGCAATCTTCCCATAATCCTTGACAAACTTGCGGTAGTATCCAGTCAACCCCAAAAAACCACGAAGGCTCTTGAGTGTCTGAGGATGCGGCCAATTGTTCATGGCATCAATTTTGGCAGGATCCACGCGAACCCCTTGTGCTGAGATAATGTGCCCGAGATACTCAACTTCCTTCTGTCCAAAAACACATTTAGACTGCTTGGCATGGAGATGATGTCCAGAGAAAAGTTGCATGACAAGATCCAGATGCTGGAGATGTTCATCCCATGTTTTACTGTAGATGAGGATATCATCAAAGAATACCAGAATGAATTTCCGCAAGTAGGGTCGAAATATTTTATTCATTAATGCCTGGAATGTGGAAGGAGCATTAGTGAGGCCAAAGGGCATGACCAAAAACTCATAATGGCCATCATGTGTGCGAAAAGCTGTTTTAGGGATATCATCCTCATGAACCCGAATTTGATGATACCCAGAACGAAGATCCAACTTGGAGAAAAAGTGAGCCCCATGAAGCTCATCAACAACAGGAATTGGAAACTTATCCTCGATGGTGAGGTGATTAAGTGCTCGGAATTCAATGCAGAGGCGCCATGACCCATCTTTTTTGCGGACAAGAATAACTGGAGAAGAAAAGGAACTAGTGCTTGGGCGAATAATGCCTTGCTTTAATAAGTCCCGAACGAGCATTTCAATCTCCGTTTTTTGGTGAATTGGGTAGCGATAGGGCCTGATGTTGGGAGGAACGCTGCTAGGAAGGAGCTGAATACGATGGTATTATGGCCTGGAAGGTGGCAATCCCACTGGTTCAGCAAAAACACCTGTATATTGATCCAGAATTTGTTGTAGATCCAAAGGAGTAGTGGAGACCGCTGAAGGTTGCATCTGAATGGAATGGAGCTGAGCGATGACACCATGTGAATTCTTCTTGAGGATTTTTTCCATGCGATGTGAACTGATGATGCTGAGAGAACCTGGTTGTAATCCTGTCAAGGTGTGTTTTTGGCCATTGAGGGAAAACTGCAGCCAAAGTTCAGCAAAATCCCATAATATAGGGCCAAGTGTGCGTAGCCATTGAGCGCCCAAAACCACATCACATCCGCCTAAGGTCAAGGCAAACATGTCAGAGCGCAAGGTATAATCTCCCATAGAGATACGCACATTTCGACACTTCCCTTTGCAAGGTAAGGTGCCCCCATTGGCAACCATGACTTCAAAGTTGGAGCAAGGATGGATAAAACAATCAGCTTGTTTGGCGATCCGAGGGTCAATGAAATTATGAGTGCTACCAGAATCAATGAGTATTGTAAGAGAAAGCTTCTTGAAGTAACCCTTGACCCGCATTATTTGGGGGGTGGTGATTCCAGCTAAAGCATGGAGAGATATCTCTGGCTGGTCATCCTGAGATGAAGGGTCAATAGGCAGTTCCTGAATGTCGACCGGAGCATCCAATGTTTCTGGATCTTCGTCACCAATTTCAGAGGTAGGTGGAGAATCCACATCCAAGAGATAGAGATTTTGCTGAACACATCTATGTCCCCGAATGAATTTCTCATCACAATTATAGCAAAGCCCCTTTTCTCTACATGCTTGCATCTCTGTTTCAGACAAACGCTTGATAGGAGTTGGTTGAGGAGCCTGCGGTATAGGTGGTCGTTGCGAACCCATATTTCTGAATGTAGCAAAAGTGGGCTTGGAGCATTGTTGGGCTGCAATCTTGTCTTCTGCCAACTTAGCCAACCCGAGGGCTTCCATCATTGTGTTGGGACAAAACATTTTGACCTCAGAGCGGATGGCATCCTTTAGACCACTGATAAAACAACTCTGGTAAAAGTCATCAGACAATCCTTCGGTGTGGTTGGCTAGATTCTCAAATTCGGTTTGATACTCTCTCACAGTGCCAATTTGGCGAAGTTTAGTGAGGGCTCCTGTGAAGTCATCAAAAGAACTAGGACCAAATCTTTGCAAAAGGAGCTGGCAAAAGTCTGGCCATTTGGGCTCTGGATGAGCCTTGATGTACCAACGGTACCATTGAAGAGCTTCCTGTTCCAAATGAAAGGATGCCAGCGGAACTTTGTTGACATCAAAAGTATTATGCAGACTGAAATACTGTTCTGCACGATAGATCCATCTAGTTGGATCGGTACCATTGAAGCGAGGAAAATCAAGCTTCGGACCACGAAAATTGCTGGAAGAAGAGAACCCATTGTCTGATGGAGACTCGGACTGCCGTTTGTTGTTCATAGCTGAATGTTCAAGATGGAGGCCGAGAAATTTTTCATCCAGATCCTAGAGTTTGGATTGGATGGTTGCAAGTGCGTCCTCCATGGTTTTTGCTCTTGCATGGGTGACAACCATAACCAGGAGTTTTTTATTTTTTATTTTTTATTTTTTATCGGTTGACTGGGTAGGAAAAAAAAATAGAAACTACTTCAGTAAAGGAAAATCTGGACTTGGAAAAAAATCTGAAGGGTAATTGGGGTTTGACTAGGTTTTGGACACTGTTGAATAGACAGGGAAGCAAAAATGACGATTTCAGAAGCGGGGTGAAAGGATGGGAAAATTTGGCAGAGGGGAACAAATAAGCAGAATTCAGAAAGGAACTCTGTGGTAAAATTTGAAGGTGATTGGGTGAAATCTGAGGAAGTTATGGCAAACCCTAAAAATAGACAAATGTGAGATTTCGGGCTTTGAGAAGGGGAATTGAGGATAGGGTCCTTAGGAATGAAATATGCAGAATGGGATGACAGGGGTTCCCCAAAAATTTCAAGGGAAATAAAGTGAAAATAAGGGAGATATGGAGAAAAAACTGAATTTTATACCTTTTTTTTGTTTTGTTTCCAGACTGGAGCGTCTACGGCTCGGAAGGGATCTGAAACGACGCCGAATGGATTGAAAACGGCTGGATCTGGAACGGCTTGCAAAATGGATCTGAACGACTAGATCTAAAACGACACAGCAACGATCGACAACAGTTCAGCTGAAAATAGATATGGACCCCAAGTATGTGCGGCTTCCTAACAGTTCAAGGGTTTCACTGGGCCACCAATGTTGTCTGACGGCTTGCGTATTGGGGAAGTACCCCTCACTCCACGACTCAGGTAAAACTGATAACCGTTTTGCCACAAACGATAGCTCTTGGTTTACCTCACGGGTGGGAACTAGTCAATCAGGTAGGGGTCGTTGCCCTTTTTGCTGGCAGATCCTCTCAATGGGCCAGCTACTTCGGGGTTCCTGTGGTACTCCTCACAATGAGTTTTAGGGCTTATGCCCAAGTACTTCCCACAATTAAGCGGATAGGGATTATTCCCAAATCCGAACCTGCAACAGATGTGATTTTTTTTTTTGCAGAAATTTCACCCAGCGAGCCCAAGAAAGTGCTCTGATACCAGATGTGATGCACCTGCAACAATTAATTAATAAAAATATGCGAAATAGCAGAAATGACAGAACTCAGAATCACTTTTATATTGATCACAGGCCACTTCGAGGGGGAAACCTCCTATGAGCAAGCTCAATACAAATAACTTCACGGTGCCTTCATAGGTCTCAACACACACTTATATACTAAGTCTAGGCGCCAATACTATGGGTCAAAACCATGGGCCATTACAAACTATGGATCAACAATACTACGGGTGACTTACAAAGCATATGTGCCAACAACAATAACATAAACTATTGATCAACAAATATTACGGGACGACTTACAAAGCATATGCGTCCAACAACAATATATTAACAAAGTAAAGACATGGGTTCCTAACAAATAACTTGGGAGACTTTGAAAAAACCTCTTTTCAAAGAAATAAGAAGGAAAAATACATCTCCTTTGTAAAAATAACTTGAAATAAAATCTTATTTGCAAAAATGCCTTGGAATAAAAACTCTGTAAATGCACCCTTTGGAAAGAAACATTTTTTGAAAAAACCACTTGTAAAATACTTTGTAAAAAATACGTATTTTGCAGAAATATCTAGAAAAAAAAAACTTTCAAAAAACTCATTTTCAAATAAATAAGAAGGAAAAATACAACTCCTTTGAAAAAATAACTTGGAATAAAAACTCTTTAAAATCACCATTTTGGAAAAAAAACCCATTGCAAAGAAATAAGAAGTGCATAAAGCTTGGAATAAAAACTCTTTAAAATCACCATTTTGGAAAAAAAAACCCATTGCAAAGAAATAAGAAGTGCAAAAAGCTTGGAATAAAAACTCATTTTGCAAAAATGCCTTAGAAAAACATTCTTTCAATGTATTCCTTAGAAAGAAGTAAGAAAAAAAATACCTTATAAAAAAAACTCCCTTTGCAAAAAAAGCTCCTTAGAAAATCCCTTCAAAAATATTCTGACCAGAAGTATGCGAAATTAAAATGTGTGAAATTAATTAAAGTATTTAGTTTTATTTATATAAGTTTAGACAATAACGTTTTTTTTTTTTTTTTTTGTCCGACGAGTTTTTTTTACGTTTGGTTATTCGGCCGAATAACCTTTGCTCTAATTGACGTCGTCATTACGAAAAATAGTTATTCGGTCGAATAACCTTTGAAACCTGAAAATCTGATTTTCCCTCACAGTTTTCAGGTTTCTCCATTTTCGGAAGGTAAAAAGGATCTCTTACACTACAAAGCGACTGTTGGACTTGATACCATTAGTTTCGTTATTGAATCTACTTTCCGAATATATAGATTTTGTTGTGTATAAGTAAGATCTGATATTTGTAATTATTTGTTTTCTTAACAGGTGTCCAGTTTGGTTCCATCTGTTTCAAAATGCGGTGAAATGAAAAATCCATAACTTTAAAAATACACCACGAAAAAAATTGATAAAACTATGATGCAGTTAATTGGCGTGTCTACTTCAAAAGGGTATTCATAGAATTTTTAGTTTTATATTCAATTGAGAGAAAAGTTTTGCGACAAAAAATATGTTGAAAATCGACAAGGTTTCCCCATTGATCGAATTCAAAAAAATATAATAATTAGTATATAGATCCATTGGTTACAAACTTATAGTCATGCAGTAGTATATTGTGTGTAGATTGTCGTAGCATATTTGTCTTTTGCAAAAAACAAGTTTAACAATGATTTTACGTGTGCGACAAAACATGGCTATTTTGTAGTCCTTTCATTTTATAAGAACACATTGTCAAACATTTTCCGAATCGACATATCAAATGTCAATATAAAAAATTGAAAAAAATATGGATAACAAGCTAACATAATTCTCTAAAAGTTTGTTTTTTAGTGAAAAGTGAAATTCCAAACAAAAATATCACTTTTATTCGCCCAAAGATGGAAAACATGAAAAACTCAGATTTATTTTCTCACGGGACCCCCCAAAATAGACACCCATCTTCATCGATTCAAATTTATGGGACTCTAGCCAACAAAGAAGGCCCTTTAATGGTGGATCACAAATAAATGAAAGTCGAAGGGTCAAATCAACCTCAAACTTGGCTCTAAGGGATTTTTCATAGCCATCTTCTCAAATTTGGAGGACAAAACTAGGGTTATTGACAATGGACCCTATTTCTTCAAGTCAATCAATCTCTATATGCCTTTCTGGATGAAATTTTTTTGCCCAAACAAGGAAGAATTTTCCATTGCGTCAATCTGGATTCGAATGTACTCCTTACCATATGAATATTAGAATGAGGAGACACTCAAAAGAATTGGGTACCAACCTTGGCTCCTTCGTAAGAATTTCAGATGCAACAAACTAGGAAAATACACCTCATATGACCGTATCTATGACTACGTGAACATATGCCAAGCCCCACCAGAGAAAATCCATATGCTTAAGTTATCAAGACAATGACTAGATCCAAAAATTAACTATGAGCATGTACCATTCAGACGTCATAGATGTCACGAACATGGAAATCTCTTCAAATATTACCCTCTCAACGCCTCTATAAAACCCTCTTCACCAGAGACATCCTTAGATCCAAAAGGATTCACACCAGTCACATGCAAAAAGAAAACGGGTAGAAATCACAACCCTTCGAAGCCACCCTTGAAATCTCCACCAACTAGTCAATTTGAGGCTCTCACATAAGAAGATTTAGAAATGCCAAATGACGAGACTAAGCCTAATGATCCAAGAAGTTCCAGAGGACAAAACCCATATCTAGAACTAAGCAATCAGAGCAATCCAAAATAAGGAAAACATAGGAAACCATCCCTCCTAACAAACCAAGTAAGTTGAGGAGACTCAAATGGTGGAGGATGACCCAACATAATTAAAATGTGGTGATGATATGGATCTAGGAGACCTCGATCTTCAAGGTATCACGAAGGCCTATAATAAAGTGGGAGTGCAATCAATTCCAAAGCAGCAAATGCAACTTCTACAAGAGGCGATCCAAAAGTCCAAATCTCATTCAGGCAGAACTATAGGAAAAAATGAGCACTCTTGAGGTCTGCTTGGAATCAAAAGCCATAGCCCAAAGGATCACAACAAACCCCTGCGTGAAGTCCGCAAATGAGGAAGAAGAAGCAACTATAAGCTCCTCAACAAGTCAAAATAAATGTTTATTGCCTAAAGTAAATTCCTCCCAGTCTTGAACTACTTTCTTTCCTCCTCCTCAACTCAATAATCATCAAAATCATCTAATGGAATGTAAGAGGGTTAAATGGGAAGAGTAAACAAAAAAATATTCGAAACAGAGTAAATCAGGGAAAACCTACCATCTTAATGTTACAAGAAATGAAATGCTCTGGCGAATCCCTTACCAATATTGAAAAATTATATTGGAAAGGATGCCAAGCTATGGTAGTAGATGCTAGGGGTGCCACAGGGGGTTTGTCACTCCTCTGGGACCCTAAAAGAGTTATCCTATCAGACTTCTTCTCTACAGCTCGTTCTCTTTTAGCCAAATTTCACTTAATAGGCACTTCCAACTCTGGATTCATCACCAATTCCTATAGCTTCGTGACCATTGAAATCAAACTCAAGTTCCTTCAGTCCCTCCGCCAAATCAATCGAAGGATATTAAGCCAATCATGGATCATAGGGGAAGACTTCAACATGGTAACCTCCCGTAAGGAAAAAAATGGAGGCATCATACAGTTGGACACTTCTCTTGAAGCATTCATGATCTCATCCACACCCTTTAGCTTGTGGATAGAGAATCCAAAAATGACAATTATAACTAGAAAACGAAAAGAGGAGGTTCCCACCAGATCGCTTCTCGCTTGGGTCACTTCTTGCTCTCTGAAGGCTTGGTCATCGAAGCACCCATCCTTCCCTTTACAGGATTGGATGTTGGGAGAGGCCCAAATGAAGTAGTTTTGATGGAAGAAGTACAATTTAGGCGAGGCCTAACATTGGCCAATTTTGGGAGAAGCAACTCCGCAATTCCTGGGAGTAGGGTGTGGAGCGATGCGAAGTCAACAAAAAAGGACCTGTCCCCTTAGTAAAAGCGAAGTACTAAGGACGGTTAAGGTAGTTGGAGCAGTTATGTATGAAGCGACGGACTGTCAGCTACAGGAGCGAAGAGTAAAAATGCAGAATGGTGTAAAGGACACACCATGTCAGCGTCAGAGCCGCGCAGTCAAAACTGCGACTGTCAGAAGAAGCGTCAGAGCCATAGAAGCTACGCGAATGAACAACAAAGCTCCAGCAAAGTAAAGAAAAAGCATGGTCAATAAGAGAATCGTGTCATTTTGGGTTTAAGGGTACTATGGGGTTTCGACCCATAGTTATTGTAAAGATGTGACCTTCGAGCACAATCTATAAAAAGGGCAATTTTGTATAGGGAAGGGTTAGATTTTGTTAGAGACTTGATGAGCTTCAAGTAGATCTAAGAGAGAAAGACTTTGTAGCTGTGTGCGCAAAGATCCATTGTAAGAGAGGAGTCTGCAACTGTGTGCGCAAACCAGAACTATAAACCCTTCCTTCTAATATAAAGAATAGTTCCCGTGGACATAGCTCCCATCTGGGGGGTGAACCACGTAAATATCTGTGTTGTGTGATTGGATCTATGAGTTATTTTGTGTTCATGTATGCTTATTCTTTTATATGTATTTCCATGTGTATGTTGACGGAATACATGCTAAGTGGTGGACACATCTGAATACTCTAAGTGTTAATGAATGTGATGAATGCATAGTTACATAGTTAAGGGTTAAGGAATAACAATGATTCAGCGGAGTCTGTACTATTGGAACTGTGAAGTGCGCAGTCACATATTCACCTATACTATTGGAACTGTGAAGTGCGCAGTCACATATTCACACTGTTATAATTGAGGCATATGCGAAGTAAGGGTAACTTCGCTAGAAGCCAGCTCCATATCCGCTCATCACAACGGTTACAGAAACTTGCTTCTATAATCCCCCATAACTTCGCCTCGGGTGAGATCTCAGCCTGTTCGTAGGTTGTTGCCGAAAGGGCCGGTGAAAAGGGGTTTGTTGGGTCCGTGAGAAAGAACTTCGCAAAACCCGGGTCTGTCTAATAAAGTCAGAGCTCAACAAATGGTTCCATTTCCGCGCTTGAATTGGTGACGTGCTATGATAATTGGAATCCCGAGAGAACAGAGATAGAGAACTGGGTGATTCAAACAGAAAATGAGTTTGCAAAGAAGGAGAACAAACATCCGCGTTTGTCTACGGAAGAATGGTTGCAGAAATATCTAATTTCTGACTTGCACATAGTTTTCTTTGCATTTTTCGCTAACGAGCTATACGAGTGGATATCAAGGCTCGTAGAATGAAAAAATTGTTTCCAGGGTGGAGAACCTACAGTTTGGACTCCAGAGTTGATTTAGAGGCTTAAAGACATGGATAACCCAATTTCAAGAGCAATAGACTTTTGGTTGGATATCACACTAGAGAGTTACATTACATAATTCGTTGTGGACACTGTGAAGTCTTACAACACAACAGAAGGATATTTCTTCAAAGGATTTAGAGGTAAGTATCTGAAAAACCTCAATTTATACATTAAAATGTTGTCAGCAGAAAAATGTGTCTTAAGAATGAAATCAGATTCCCAGGATTTGAGTCTGTAATGGTTAGTAACATGGATAGTGACATAGATGAAGACATTGGTATTTTAAGAAGTGGCAAAAGATATAAACTTAGCACTAGAAATAAGTATCGTGAAGCCGAACCTCACACATTCCTAGAAACTGAGTTAGGAAGTGATAGAAACTCATATCAGGTTGAGTCTAAGAGTGAAACAGAGCCTAGACAGCTTGGCTATCAGCCTATCACTCCGCAGAAACCTCTAGTCGACGAGATAAATATTGCTAGTTCAAAGAACACTAGTAGAAATAACACCGCATGAGAAAATAATTAGAATTTTCCAAGTAGTGGTATACCTCCATCGTTCCAGAACACTACACCTCCTAGAAGAAGAATGACATACGACATTAAGATACCCATATTTAAAGGAACTGGTCTAGAAGACCCAGAGAAACATTGGTTTCTCTGTGAAGCCGTGTGGAATGTTAAGCAAGTACATGATGATGCCATAAAACAAGCTTAGTTAGTTACTACATTCAGAGATAGAGATTTAACATGGTTCATGAAATATTCTGTGGCACAAAATAGAACATTAGCAGAGATCAGAATTGCGCTTATTAGAGAATTTAAGAAACCTAAGTCAGAATCTCAGTGAATCACATAATTAAAAGAAATCAAACAAAAACCTAATGAGACTGTATGGGAGTTTGATCAAAAGTTCAAAGAATTATTAGATCAAGTTAGCTTTGAAATAACACCGCAACAACATCAAGAATGGTTCATAACTGCGTTGTTGCCCCATATTAGATTGCCGTTGATGCAACACAAGGTAGCATCGCAAACAAAAGCATTAGATATTGTGATGAAGCTAGAAGCTTCGCCTATTGGAGAAACTAGCACATGAATGGTACCGATACAAACACAACTAGCAAACTTGATATTACAGCTACAAGACATGAAGAAAGGAAATTAAACCAGAGAAGAGGTTTGGTGTACTAAATGTAAAGGGGAAGGACATTCCAAAGAAAACTGCCCCGTATTCTGAGATTACATCGCTAGTGGAGAACTGAATCCATTGAATCAACAACAAGGACCATGATGTGAGATTTTACGATGTAGAGGACATCGCCGAGAGGACTGTTACCTACTTCGGAAGTATGTACAGACACCAAAGAACCTATAATGCACATTTTGTAAATCAATTGGACATGATGATAGCAACTGTAGAGCATATGACCTCATGATAGAAAGAAAACATGATGTTTACAGAGTTCAGGGAGAAACACATAACAATAATGAAAATGCGCAGTATGATCAAGGCACATACATAGGTCGTGGAGGATTCAAAGGAAGATGATGAAACACTGGCCAAGGAAGAGGAAGAGGTCATATTGTATGTTATAACTGCACTCAACCAGGACACTTAGCCAAAGACTGTCAGAATCCTTGTACTACTTGCAAGTACTGTAAGCCATTTGACCATGTCATTGAAGCATGTTCCATTTTGCAAGGCAAAATGCAAGAGAGAAGACCAGAAGGACAAAATAAAAACATACAGATGATTGCAGCTGAACAATGAAACAAAGATCACAACGTTCATGTTGTGACACGAAGTGGAGCCATGATAGGAAGTGACCAGAGAAGCGAAGCCTCGACTTCTGAAGATCACATAAACATACAAAATCCTACTGAAGGGGCTTGGATAAGAAAAGCGGTTGGAAAAATGCCTACCTTCAACCTTAACAAAGAAAAAGAAGTCTTTGTGGAAGCAAGGAAATTTTTACAGAACTCAGAACCTTCGACTACAATAATCCCATTGCGAAGTGAAACACCACCTATGATTGATATGCCAACTTCGTATGATGGATCGCGAACTTCACTAGAACAATCTAGTCCTATTATGCAGTTCCTACAGAGCTGTATGAAGCTGTTAAGACATGAAAATGCCTTAGGAGAATTACTGAACCTATTAGGACATTACGAGCAGCGTAATATAGTAAATAATTCAGATAACACAGTTCGTCATATCAAAATCCATAGAAGGACTAGAAGAGAAATGAGATTAAGTGCGCAGATTGGAGATTTTGAAATGAACCAGATCATTCTCAACTTAGTCATCAGAGGTGAATGTCTTGACAAAGCAAACAAGGGAACAAATGGGAAATCCAAAGTTATCCTGGTCACCTATACAGTTGAGACTAGCAAATCAACAAAAGGTTCTACCTTTTGGGAGATTATCAAATGTCCTTGTTGACATTGACGGAGTTCAAAGTAAAGCAGACTTCGAGGTTATTGATATTATAAATGATAGCAATCCGTATCCTTCATTATTGGGAATAGATTGGGCAATTGATAACCTAGCGATTATCAATTTGAAGAAGAAACATATGATATTTGAAGGACCAGATATCAGGGTCATCTCACCTTTGGACCCTGCACAAGGACCCAGATATGTTGAACCAGTATGAGAAGAATCCAGAGCCCAAGATCTTGATAATATATACAAGATGGCAGTGAATCAAGCAGATTACATGAACCCTACAAATGATGGAACATTGAGTTGGAGATGCGACAGTTCTTGCATATCAGAATCATACGCAGGGCTAGAGAACTAGTAGAGCAGAATGCACAAAGTATCAACAAGATGATGTGCACAGATAACAAAGTCACTACGCTGGATTGGAACAGAGGTAAGTTCAATTCCTACTTATGACGGGTTGGGTAATATCTACGCATTTATTCAAAAATATCTTGTATCAGTTTCAGATGAACATAAGTTAGCAAGTTTGGATATAACACTGCGGGCTACACTTGCTAGATGGTGGGATACGGATAAACAGAACTTGAACACATGGGAAGAATGTAAGCACATGATGGAGATCAGATTTGTAGAGAAAACTGAGATTGTACAAGTAAAACATAATGGACAGACTGATCCTAGAGATCATATAGGACTTTGCTTGAACGCATGGACACACATAACACAAGCAGAATGGGTTCATATGTTTGTGCACACATTGGATTATATACCAAATAACTGGTACACAGACATAGAAATTAGCAGAGGAACGACATAATGGTCCAGCATGACAAAGGAATTCCAAGCAACTTTCAGTTTTGAAGATGATTTCCCAAGTGTCCATGAGGCTTTGCAGGTCATTAAAAAGAAGGTATTTGATGATGCACCGTTACCAATATATGAACAACCAGAGTGGGCTATACAGTTTGAGCATGCCCTTGAATGTTTTAACTTTGCATTAGATGAAGATGAAGATGAAGACCCTCGCGATGTAAATATACCTGAGTCAGAAGGAGAACGCGATGTTGAGGGGCCTGATTTAGAAATTCCAGAACTGAGTAGTCCTGTGAAGACCAGAAATATCAACATTGGTACTGAGAATGAACCAAAGTTTGCTTCTATTGTGGATTACTGGGATGAAGAAACAGTAGGATAGATTGTAGACCTACTGCGCGAATATCAAGATTTATTCCCTACCAAGTTTTCCGAGATGAAAGGAATTTTAGGAGACTTGGGAGTTATAAAAATACCTCTCCAGCCTCATGCGAAGCCTATTAAGCAAAGGCCTTATAGACTGAATCCGAGATATAAAGAAAGAGTAAAGGAAAAAATTGATAAAATGCTTGACATAGGAATTATTGAACCAATACAAGAGTCAGAATGGGTAAGTCCCATGGTTATTCAAGACAAGAAAGCTAAAGGCGAGATCAGAATCTGTGTGGACCTCGGAAAGTTAAATGATGCCTCGCTGCTTGATCCATTTCCTACTCCATTTACAGATGAAGTGCCAGATAATGTTGGAGGAAATGAAGCATACTCATTCACTGATGGATTTTCTGTATATCATTAGATCGGAATTGCTACATAAGACAGACACAAGACAACCTTTCCACTGAATGGGGATCATTTCAGTATACAATTATTCCCTTTGGATTGAAAAATGCACCTGCTATTTTTTCAAGAGTGGTTGTTGCTGGATTTAAGGATTATATTCATAAGTTCTTAGAAGTCTATTTTGATGATTGGATAGTATTTGGTTTACTGAAGAACCATTATGTGAACTTAAGAATGATGTTAGCGAAGTGTAGACAACATCAGACTTCCTTGAATCTAAATAAAAGCATCTTCTGTGTTCCTTATGGAATTCTATTGGGACACATTGTATGTAAGCAAGGACTGATGGTTGATCCAACAAAGATCGCAGTTATAGTAAACCTACCAGCGCCTAACTCAGTGAAACAACTACGCACTACATTGGGGCACACATGATACTATAGGAATTCCATCAAAGGATACACGTAGATCACTGCACTATGGAAAAATTATTAAAGAAAAAAGCGAAGTACAATTGGACTGAGGATTGTCAAAAAGGATTGGATACATTAAAAGCGAAAATGATTACAACACCGATTCAAGTATTTCCTGACTGGAATAAACCATTTCATGTACATGTAGATGCTTAAGCCATAACACTTGGTATTGTCTTAGCTCAACCAGGTGAGGGAGGCATCGATCACCCCATCACATTCTCATGCAGAAAGTTATCTTCAATAGAAAATAACTATACCATGACAGAAAGGGAAGGCTTAGCTATGGTGTATGCATTGCATAAATTCAGACACTGTCTGCTAGGTTAACATTTATGTATGTTTACTGACCACTCAACTTTGAAATACTTGGTCAATAAACCAGTGTTAGGGGGGAGAATATGTAGATGGCTCTTACTCTTTCAAGAGTATGATTTTGAAATCATTATCAATCCAGGAAGATTGAATTCAGGACCTGACCATCTCTCCAGAATTGAGTCAAGGGAGGAACCTACTAATTTGGAAGATAGCCTACCAGATGCACAGTTGTTTGCTATTCACATAGCAGATGAATATTATAAGGACATTGTAAAATTCCTGACTACAGGTAATACACCTTTCAGATTAGCATATGGACAAGAAGCTGTCATGCCAATGGAATACATAGTCCCAAGCCTGAGAATTGCAGCATTCACAGATATGGCTAATGAAGAGATAATAGATGAAAGACTACTACACTTAGTTGGGATGGAGGAAGATCGCTTCATTGTAGGGTTTCACCAACAAGTGCAGAAAGACAGAGAAAAAGCATGGCATGATAGGCACATCAAGTACAAATTATTCCAGGTAGGATATCTTTTACTCCTCTATGATAGTAAATTTATGAAATTTCCTGGAAAATTTTGTATGCACTAGTTAGGACCATACATTGTCAAACATGTTACTAATGGTGGTGTAGTTCAGTTAGCCACACTACTTGGAGAAAATTTGAAAGGACTTGTTAATGGGAGTAGACTAAAGCCTTACAGGGATGGCCCTATTTTTCCAGATGTCAGTTAAGCAACGCAAGAAAATTTTAAGTGTCAAGTGCAGTTGGAATTGGACATTAAAAATTAAAGAATAAAGAGTCTGCACACAGGTTTGGGTAAAATGTGAAGTTTCATAAAATAGAAAGATGCGATGCGAAGCACACAAGGAAAGCTGAGTTGCGAAGAAAAATAAAGGAGTCGCGCTACGAAGTTAAAATTGAAAGAAGGAAAATGCGTAGTGGATTCGCGAATAGCCTAGCCGCTAGTAAAGTCCAAGAAAACCAGTCGTTACAATTTTTGGTCGGAAAGTAGCCATTATATAGTGTTTTTTTGAACCGACTATTTCCGCATTTAAGGCATATTTGTCCGTTTCAGGCACATCCAAAGAAGGGGACCAATATCTCAGCAAGATTTGGCCAATGGACATAGCATTTAATGCTTAGTTAGCTGTTTTTGGGCGCGCTTTTGTGCTGCTGCGCCTATAAATAGTTGAGGACCACATGCTCATGGGTTTCACTGTGATTTTAATTTTTACTGCCTATAAATTCCAAGTTTTTACCCAGCGAGAAGAAAAGAGCGATTTGAGGTGAATGTCTGAGCATTCGACAATAGACGACATCTTGAAATATTTTCGCAAGTTAGGTCTAGAGGGAGTCATGAAAATGCCCATCAATAAAGGTGTTCCAGAGAAAGGCGCCCCTTCTAGAAGTTCACCACGCAATATACCAGAGCCGAAGAAGAAGGGTAAACAATAGAGCACTGAACGAGAGAGGCCGGGAGCCAGAGGGATTCCAAATCCAGGACCGCAAGAACCATCCCGTGAGAGGCCCATCTTCCTTACATCTGAGTATATCCCTCCGCAAAGAGCCGATGCACCCCTTGTGAATCTTCTGAAGAACCCACAGTATGACATTCCCATTCCACCCATGTCAAGCCATGTGAAAATGCAGAAGAAATTGCTTGGCCAGATTCCAGATTGCAAGTTCGCGGATCACGACTTGTTGCAGCAGGACAAGTACCCTCAGTTTCATCCTGATCAGTACATGTGCCGAAGGTATAACGAAACAATGAAGAAATCCACGCTTCATGGACAAGACTAGATTGCAATGATAACACCGTCCGAATATCTGAACCTTCTACGCATCTCGCATTTTGATTGAAGTCCTTAGCTCACCGCGGTTGTGTGCACCCTACTCTCCTGCACGCATCAGGGATACTTGTGGCTAGACCGTAATATTGACATTAACATTGATCTCATCTACCGGATTACGCACTTAAGCAAGAGAGGTGATGATCCCGCAGTGGAGTTCGTAGGCAAAACCAAAGATAAGGAGCTTGCGAAGAGAATGAAGGAAGAATTCGGCTTGTTCAAAGGAAGCCATGGGTATATCATAGATGGAATCTAGGATAAAGCTGCGTGCTTTACAGTCCAGTTGCTCGCAGGGAAAGTTTTGAGAAAATGCAGACCGACCGAGGTGCCGACTGCTGCAGTTTCTTTAGATGTGAAGGCTAAAGATGGAATTTCTTATAACTGGGCAAGTTATTTGCTGAATGAGTTCTTAGACGATGTATGCGAAACTAAAGAGAGTGGGAATCACTTCCACTATAGCTGGTTGTTGGTGCTAATAGCATTTGTAGGCTGGAAAGATCCTTTGTACCAACATAATGTATCGATCATCATGGGAGATTGTCAAGGAAACAAGTTTGCAAACATGTGGGCAAACAGGAGGCCAAAGAGACAGCAGGTTAATAATGAACATTTGTTTACATACTACCAGCAGTTATGCGAAGTTAGCAAGAACACTTTGCGTATTACCAAGGAGGTAACGATTGCGTACATCCGAAAGATGACATCTAGAGCCGGTCTCCATTCCATCTTTGTTCAGCCAAGAGGACAAGTAGGGAGTCCTGAATGGTTTGAATGTTTGTACCAGTTGGATGCATAGAAAATTGATTTGATTATGGAAGACTGGCCGCAGGAGTGGAAGGTTGATGCGTCAGAAGCATTCATCACCACATCAGATGAAAGTGAAGCTGGAAATGCGCATAACCAAGAAGAAGAAATGAAAAGTGCGCAAGCCAAATATCCAAACCTAGAAGAGGTTCAAAAAGACACTACTGGAGTATCAACAGGAGAAAAGCGAAAGGACCCCGACACCGTCATGTAGGAAAAAGGGAAAAAGAAGAAGCAAAAGGAAACTAGATCCCCACTCGATGTGCAGTTACACGCTGATGATTATGAATGCATCAAAAAATGATTTAGTGATCACCTGGAAGAGACGCTCGCCCCGAAGGAGAGAAAAAGCGAAGAAGTCCAAGAGAGCTTGAAAGAAAATCTCGCATAACTCAAAATCATGGTAGTAAGGATGGAACAAGTTCAGTAGGACTTGATAAGGGGATCCGTCTCTGAAGGCAAATCAGGCGAGTCAATCCAGCAGAAGAGAAGAGAACCTCCCCTGACAATGAAACCCCGGTTAGTCTCAATGGAACCCATTAATATCATATTCCCAAGCGACAAACTTGTTGAAGGTGCGAAGAAGCTCGCGCATGTAGATATTAATTTCGGGATGTTACCCCTCGAAGAATTACATAATATGCATTTGCAGGCTGTGCAAGAAATCCAGGATAGAGACATTGTCTCTTATAACCAACATCTGCAGCCG
This sequence comes from Larix kaempferi, assembly GCA_027924585.1. NCBI lineage: Eukaryota > Viridiplantae > Streptophyta > Pinopsida > Pinales > Pinaceae > Larix > Larix kaempferi. The sequence continues at coordinate 14,460,049 of BSBM01000125.1, read as the reverse complement.
GAGGAAAGCTATAAGGAATTGAAGGACAAATACTCGCAGACAACCAGAGAGCTCGTTAGTGTTCAAGAGAAGCAGCGGAAGCTAAAATAAATAGTTGAAACAATCTGTACGAAGATACCTAAATGTGAAGAAGAACCGGAAGTAGAAGCAACCATACTTAAGATTGGTTTCGCTGTGGACAATATTAAGGCGGAAATGATGGACATGGAGATCGCCTAGAAAGAAAATATTGATAACTTAGAATCTCAGCAGCAACCTGGCACTCCGCAGGACATGAAGGAAGCAAGAACAAAAGAGTTGAAGGTGTCAACAAAAAACATCTCCACGGAAGTGACGAGATGTCAAGACCTACTTGAAGAAATCACCAAAGTATGGGCCAAGCTGCAGGAAGACCCTAAGCTACAAAAGATACAGGATGAACTACAACAACGGAAAAAAGAACTTGAATCTGTGAACTTGGCTATGAAGGATTTGCCACCAAGGAAAATAATCTAGAAGTTTGCGGAGACAAAGGAGTTGTAGAAAGAGCTAAAAGCATTGAGGATGAAGGAGGCTGACACTTCGACAAAGTTACAGCCCATGCAGGAAGAAGCATTCACTATTTCGGAGGATATTGAGGAGAAGATACAAGAACTCCACACTACGGAGAATACAATAAAGGAGCAACTTCAGAAATCCATCTCAGAGGAGATGTTTGAAACAATTAAGGAGTTTGAGCAAGAAACTAAGGAAGTAGTTGCAAAGTTGAGCGCAACTCTTCAGCACTTCATTGCGAAGTTGAGTACCCCAGGCGATGCGTAGTCGAAGCAACCACATGAAATTGGCTCTAAGGTGAGCCACATGTGAGTGTTAGGGGCCTTTTGGCAGAGGCCCAAATGCAACAGTTTTGATGGAAGAAGTACAAGTTAGGTGAGGCCTAATATTGGCCAATTTTGGGAGAAGCAACTCCGCAATTCCCGGGAGCATGGCGTGGAGCGATGCGAAGTCAGTAGAAAAGGACCTGTCCCCTTAGTAAAAGTGAAGTACTAAGGACGGTCAATGTAGTTGGAGCAATGATGTATGAAGCGGCGTACTGTTGGCTACAGGAGAGAAGAGTAAAGAGGCAGAATGGTGTAAAGGACACACCATGTCAGCATTGGAGCCGTGCGGTCAGAACTGCGACTATCAGAAGAAGCGTCAGAGCCATAGAAGCGACGCGAAAGGACAACAAAGCTCCAACGAAGTAAAGACAAAGCATGGTTAATAGGAGAACCGTGTCATTTTGGGTTTAAGGGTACTATGGGGTTTCGACCCATAGTTATTGTAAAGATGTGACCTTTGGGCACAATCTATAAAAAGGGAATTTTTTATAGGGAAGGGTTAGATTTTGTTAGAGACTTGATGAGATTCAAGTATATCTAGGCTGAGAGGGATCTAAGAGAGAAATAATCTGCAGCTATGTGCACAGAGATCCATTGTAAGAGAGGAGTCTGTAGCTGTGTGCGCAGACCGGAACTGTAAACCCTTCCTTCTAATATAAAGAACGATTCTCGTGGACGTATCTCCCATCTGGGGGGTGAACCACATAAATATCTGTGTTGTCTGATTGGATCTATGAGTTATTTTGTGTTCATGTATGCTTATGCTTTTATATGTATTTCCATGTGTATGTTGACGAGAATAACATGCTAAGTGGTGGACACACATATCTGAATATGCTAAGTGTTAATGAATGTGATGAATGCTTAGTTACATAGTTATGGTTTAAGGAATAACAATGATTCAACGGAGTTTGTACTGTTGTAACTGTGAAGTGCACAGTCACATATTCACGTTGTTATAATTGAGGCATATGCGAAGTAAGGGTAGCTTCACTAGAAGCCAGCTCCATATCCGTGCATCACCACGGTTACAAAAACCTGCTGCTGTAATCCCCCATAACTTCCCCTCGGGTGAGACCTCATCCTGTTCGCAGGTTGTTGCCGAAAGGGCTAGTGAAAAGGGGTTTGTTGGGTCTGTGAGAAAGAACTTCGTAGAACCCGGGTCATCCTGAGAAAGTCAGAGCTCAACATTGGACCACTAGACAATCTTTCTAGACTTGGAACTAGATGATAGACCTAAAAATAGACAGTTAAAATTCAAAACGTTTTGTCTTGAGCACGCAGACTTTCACAACAATGTTCACAACTGGTGGAACAAAATGCTCGTTCCCTATGAATAAAAAATTCTTTGTTTCCACAAAAACTAAAAAGCTTGAAATAAAAAATCAAGCCCTGGAATAGGGAAGTCGTTGGCAATATCCTCGAAGAGCATAGAATATTGGAAGAGAAGATGGAGAACCTCCAACAATGGAGCATTGTGGAAGGGCATATGAAACACACATGGGAGGAAGAAAAATCCCTACAGAGTCAAATTGATCTCCAGAATCAACAAACCAAAAATTTATGGAAGCAAACATCCAGGATAAAATGGCTTAAGGAAGGTGAAAAAAACACTTGGATCTATGTCTACATGAACATATCCCAAGCCCTACTAGATAGATTCCATCTTCTTAATTTATCAAGACAATGAATAGATCCAAACAATTGACTATGAGCATGTAACATTCATATGTCGTAGATGTCACGAACATGGGATCTATTCAGATATTACCCTCTCAACGCCTTTGTCAAACCCTCTTCACCAGAGACATCCTCAGATCCATAAGGCTTCACACTAGTCACATGCATAAAGAAAATGAGTAGAAAGCATAACCCTTCGAAGCCACCCTCGAAATCTCCGCCAACTAATCAATTTGAGGCTCTCACATAAGAAGATTAAAAAATGGTAAATGACAAGACTGATCATGATGATCCAAGAAGATTTAGAGGACAAAACCCATATCTCATAACTAAGCAATCCAAAAGAAGGAAAACAAAGGAAACCATCCCTCCTAACAACCCGAGCATAGTTAAGGAGACTCAAATGGTGGAGGATGACCCAACAAAATTAAAATGTGGTGATGATATGGATATAGGTGACCTAGATATTCAAGGTATCACAAAGGCCTATAATAAAGGGGGAGCATAATCAAGTCCCGAGCAACAAATGCAACTTCTATAAGAGGTGATCCAAAATTCCAAATCTCATTCATGCATAACTATAGGAAAAAAGGAGCACTCTCAAGGTCTGCTTGGAATCAAAACCCATAGCCCAAAGGATCACAACAAAATCCTGCATGAATTCTGCAAAGGAGGAAGAAGAAGCAACTAGCAGCTCCTGAACGAGTCAGAATAAATGTTTATTGGCTCAAGTAAATGTCTCCTAGTCTCAAAAAAATTTCTTTCCTCCTCCTCAACTCAGTAATCATGAAAATCATCTCATGCAATCTAAGAGGGTTAAACGGGAAGAGTAAACAAAAAACTCTTCGAAACAAATTAAATTAGGAAAAACCCACCATCTTGATGTTACAAGAAATGAAATGCTTTGGCGAATCCCTAACCAATATAGAAAAATTCTATTGGAAAGGATTCCAAGATATGGTAGTAGATGCTAGGGTGCAATAGGGGGTTTGGAACTCCTCTGGGACCCTAAAAGAGTTATCCTATAATACTTCTTCTCTATAGTTCGTTCTCTTTCAACCAAATTTCACCTTAATAGGAACTTCCAACTCTGGATTCGTCACCAATGCCTACAGATTCATGATCATTGAAATCAAACTCAAGTTCCTTCAGTCCCTCTACCAAATCAGTTGAAGGATATCAATCCAATCATAGACCATAGGGTGAGACTTCAACATGGTAACCTCCCTCCAAGTAAAAAAGGAAGGCATCAGACAATTGGACATTTCGTCTAAAGCATTTAAAGATCTCATCCACACCCTTCAACTTATGGACATAGAAACCAAAAATTCCAATTATACCTAGAACAACAAAAGAGGAGGTTCCCACCAGATAGCTTCTCGCTTGGATCACTTCCTTCTCTCTAAAGTCCTGATCATTGAAGCAACCATCCTTCCCTATGCAAGATCGGACCACTTGCCAATATTTCTAGACTCAGAACTAGATGATAGACTTAGAAATAGACCATTCAAATTAAAAAACAATTGTCTTGAGCACCCAGATTTTCAAAACAATGTTCACTACTAGTGGAACAAAATTCCCATTCCTTATGAATTAAAAAGGTTTCGTTTCCAACAGAAACAAAAAATCTTGAAAGCAAAAATCAAGTCCTGGAATAGGGGAGTCATTGGAAATATCTTCCAAGAGCAAAGAGTACAGGAAGAGAATATGGAGAACCTCCAACAACGAAGCATTGTGGAAGGGAATACATAACACACCAGGGAGGAAGAAAAATCCCTACAAAGTCAACTAGATCTCTAGAATCAACAAACCAAAACTCTATGGAAGCGAAAATCCAGGATAAAATGGCTTAAGTAAGGTGAAAAAAACAAAAAATTCTTCCATAACTCCATGATTTAGCATTGGAATCACAACGCATCACTCACGTCAAGGATGCTTAAGGTGATAGTATCAATAAACATGAAGAAATGGCCAAAGAGCTCACTATTTTCTATGAGCACCTCCTCGCACAACCTCTCGACAATAGATCTAAATCCATTTGAAGCATCACTCATAACATTGCCAACCCGATCACTCTGAAATAGAATGTCAGCCTCCTCAAAACCATTTCCCATGAGGAAGTGGAGCAAACAACACTAAGCATGGCCCCAAGTAAATCTTCGGGTCTCGATGGATTTACTAACAAATTTTTTCACTTGCATTAGAATATCATCAAACAATATGTTTTGGAGGTAATGGAGGAATACATGCATCAGTTGGAAGTTCTCCTAACTCTCAATGCTACCTTCCTCACTCTCATTCCCAAAGAATAAAGAGCCAACACCCCTAGCAAATTTAGATCGATAGCCATGTGCAACGTCATCTACAAGATCATAACAAAATTAATTGCCAACATAGTAAAACCACTATTTCCTTCTTTAATATTGAAGCAACAATCAATGTATGTGGAGGAGCGACAGATTCCTAGATGGAATCACCTTCGCCCATGAAACCATTTACTCTCGCAAGACCACCAAAAAATTGGGAATGATGATGAAACTGTACTTCTTCAAAGGCTCTGATAGCAGTTGGAAATTCCTCCAACAAGTTCTTATGGCTTTTGGCTTCTCTCCTGAATGGATTTCTTAGATTCACTCCTTAATTTCGCCCACCTTCTTCTCCATGCCAATTAATTGATCTTCATTTGATACATTTTCATAATAAAGAGGCATAAGGAAAGGAGACCCACTCTCGCCCTTCCTCTTTGTTCTCTTGGATGATGGTCTGGGCCACTCCTTGAAAGAAACTATGGAATCTAGCAACACTGAAGGAATTCGATGCACGGAGAGGATTTAGCCTCCACTCACCTCCAATTCATAGATGCCATGATTCTAAGGGGTGAATCAACAATCCGAGAATCCAAATACCTAATTAAGGTCCTATCCAACTTATTGGATGCCTCGGTCACCAATACCAATCACAGTAAGTCTCATATATTTTTGTCAATACCCCTATAGTTGTCCAAATTCATTTCCAGAATCACGGGGTTTCAAAGAAGCTCCCTCCGATCAATATATTTGAGTTCCCCACTCATTGTTAGTGCCTATCAAAACTCCACTTGGGAAGACTTACTACCCAAAACTGAGAAAAGTTTCTCTAGCTAGATGTTTTGATCCTTAAATCTAATAGGACGCCTAATCCTACTCAAGCATATCCTTCCTGCTATGCCCACTTACCTCTTCTCTATGCTCTCTGCCCCGAAAAACATCATCAAGGAAATCGTAAACATTCAACAAAATTTTCTCTATATTGGTACCCAAACCAAATGAAAATGGGCCAATGTAGCTTGGGCTACCACCTTCAACCAAAGAACCATGGAGGACTTGGGATTTGAGATCAAGAAGTTGAAAATGCTTCCTTAGGAGCCAAAACCTTGTGGATATGGCTCAAGAACAACACAGTTCTTTGGATTAAAGTTTGGAAACAAAAATATGCTCTCGAGGTGCAAGAACAAGACCTCATCAGAATGGATGGAAAACTTAATGGATTCCTCATATGGAATACCTCCTGGAATAATCAAAAACTAATTCAAGAGCATTGTTTTTGGGAAATATGAGACAATCAATCTACCTGGTTTTGGGATGATTCCTGGCAACAAAATGTGAAGCTATGAACCTTTCCCAACAACTAGGGTCTCCAGGAGAACCTCCTTGCAACCAATAAAACCTATGTCTACGAAGACTAGACTGGCTACCATCCCCCAAGCAAGTGGCGACAATGGATAAAAAAAGAAGGTTGGGCCAATGTCCCACACAACTTCAACTGGGACTGATTCTAGTAGGATCTTCTCATGAGAAAGATTCAAACTCATTTGGAACTTGAAAAAATAAGATGGGGGCACAAGGAGGGTGGGAATTTTTATCTCAAAGAAGTCTAATCTATCCTCACCCAAGCAAATGGCCAGGAAGCATATGTTATTTCAAACCAGATCTATAGACAGAACCTCTAGCCCAAATTCACCACCTTTCTATGGTTGGTCACCCAAAAAAAGTGCTTACCTGTGATCAACTCACCCATCGTGGCTTTGAAGGACCATCAATGTGCTTTCTTTATTTCTCAAATTCATAAACATTGGAACACCCTTTAAACAAATGCCAATTCACCTGGAGGCTATGGGATGAAAGTGAAAACAAGTTTCGATAAACCAACTGTAAGTTGAACAACATTCGTGAAACCATTTATTTTTGGAGAAAAACGTTCTTCCACAACACCATACTAAACTTAATATGGAAACTTTCCTTGGATTTATTCAGTGGGAAACTTGGAAGGAGAGGAATCACAAAATATTCAAAAATATTTGTTGGAGTGTGAAAAAAGTTTGGAACCGGGTTCACTCCAACACAAGAAAAACCATTCAATCCTCTGCCTAGAATGAAGAAGATTGGAATCCCCCACCTCACAAATACATCATCTTCCAAGCTCGTGGGACTTTCCCACTGGACTCCCTCCATCCTTCTTGCCAAACCCCCCCTCATATTTCCAACCCCCCTCCACTGGTCCCCTCCTCCCGATGGCTTCCTAAAATTGAATTTTGATGAGAATCCATGCCCAACTAGATTTGGAGGTGTCTTTCGAAACAATGATGGTAACATTGCGAGGATTTACTCAAGCATCATAGGTAGGGATATGAACAGTGGTGTTGAGCTCCATGCCTTTGCCTACAACATCCATATTACTTTAAGAGAATATTTCAATAAGTTGGTCACAACAGGTGACTCTCTCCTCATGATCAACATTATTCATTGCATCCAAAACAATATTGCTGGAAACAAACTATCACATTGTTGGCGACTAGCACCGAGACTGGAATGGATTGAATATCTTATGCATCACACCAATGCCTTTATCCCTTCTCATGTCCAAATAAAATCCAACAAGGTAGCATCCATACTAGCTAATGAAGGATAGTATCGATACATTGATCAATATCTGAGATGGGAAGAGACCCTCCCTTCCCCAATACACGAGGATTTCTCCGCTCTTGTTCAGAAGGATATCGAACACCCATATTGGGTGATAGGGACACATGATATGACTCCACACGATCCCAAATCCAACTGCCATGAGTTGGTGACTTTCGAGGACACTCTAAGATGATGTGGAAGCATGGTGAGGGTTGCAGTACAAGCTGTCACGTGCCCCATGCATTCGCACATCATAGAAACCTCTTCCCTCCCCCTGCGCATGAACTCTCAGTCCTTTCAATCAGATTTGGAGAATGTGGCAGATCATTCCTTGTCATGTTTTCTCTACTCCACTATCAATGATGAAAACATCCACTACGAACTGGAAGTTTAATGAGAAGATGAATAAGGGCAACAAGGCATATTTGGGATATTTTCTTATTAACATCCTTTTCCATCTCGTTTTGCATGAGGGGAAAATCCATTCCATTTCTGGGAAGCTGATTCGCTTGAAGGCTTCCTCCAGGGATCATCCTAGTGGGTGTAACACTGAAAAGGACCATGAAATTAGGATTTGGCTCTCAACTAGCACGCTCTTGCACCATCAGAGGTATAATTCAAGCATGACTCCCAATTAGAACTCATGTAGGTGGCAAAGGAGATCAAAGTAGTCGCACATGCCTTGAGTCCTTCAGGAAGTTGGGGAATCCAGGGTCTCATATTAGAATGAAATTTCTCCTCCATACCAATAGATGATTGCACGTTGGGAAACCTAAGCAGCATACAGGCATAAGTCACGAATTTGGGGGATATGCTACCTGAGTTTCAAGCCATCATCCTAGATACTGGGGCTACCCACACACATGAGATGAAATATATGAAGACTGTGGTAATGTATTGGTACACCAAAACCTTGTTGGGGAAATATTTGGTGAATAATGGCATGGAGAAGCATGAAATCCTGATGTTGATGGGCAAGTTTCATGACCACATTAGCAATATGGAGGATATGCAACATTTTATGATCAAGGCAATCACAACTCTGGGAGAAAAATTAAACATTTTGGCAAAGGCCACCATTGGCATGGTATTTGTAGAGACATTTCTAAGGTCTCTGCACTCGGTTCCTGTTGCTTTGAAGCACTCCCCAAGACAGTCAAGTGCCTCTCCTCGTGCCTCAGAGGTTCCTGTAGTTTCTATTTCATATGACCAATAAATTAGATAGTGTTATAGCTTTTTCTTTTCCTTTTAAAGTTGTTCAAACTTTCATGAATCATTATCAATATTTTCATTAGGGCTCTAGTCATATGGGACAATATCCCAATTTTTTGGACCATGGATCTACTAGCCCTATTATATGTTTTGCCTCTGGAATGTTATGGAGATCGAGTGATAAATTAAGCTTTTGTGGCTAGTTTGGTTTCCCAAGTGGTAGGCTAGACACATAAGCCACTATATTTCTTGTTTATTTTGGAAATATAATGTTTTACTGAACTTAAAAAAAAGGGAAGATTTTATACAATGAAGTTCATAATCTTTGTTCATTCATAATTTCTTATACAATTAAAATAAGTTTATATTGAAAAATAATAATAAGAAAAGTAAAAAAGTGGAAGAGTATATATTATGGAGTTCATAACTTCTTATGTAAGACAATTACAACATAAATATAGTTAGAGTGTGTTATGGGCTCTAAATTCTTAGCATTTCTAATCAACAAAACATCTTTAACTAAATGTTCATGGTTTATCTCATCATGCACAAGGAACCAAAGGTAGACAATGACCTGACCTCATTCTTAGAAATAGATTTACATTGAATCATCCAAAAAATGAAAAAAGCAAAAATCCTTAAACAATGCTAGATCCCAAAGAGGGCAGAACGAACTAGAGATCGACAATATCCAAGCAAGGTAGTGTTCCAATGAATATGCCCCTAATGGAGCATGAAACAATGATCTTGTAAAAACTGCTAGCAACTATTAGGAAATCAACATTCCCTAAATATATGTTTCACAGTCTCCAACCAAAGACACATCGGGCGAAGACCATCCAAAACTCTTCTCTTGAACAAATGGGCCATAGACGAAATCCCTTGATACATCACTAGCTAGGCATAAACTTGCAAATTATAAGAAATTTAAATGGTCCAACACTATGAAGTTGACGTACCCATCCGTCCTCCACATATTTTGGCATCCATCTCACATTATGAATCAAAGACAATGAATGAAGATGGTGCAACAGTGGATACAATATTCTAGTGATATACTATTGAATAGGATGGTTAAATATCCATCCCCAATCCCTCCAAAATGGACCAGGCATCTTCATATTCATATTGAATAACTCTACCTTTGAGATGAGCTCTCTCAGCTACATAATCAATAGGCAATTATCGGCCATCAAAACAAACTCATGAGCAAGAATATTCCAATCCTTCCATGCACATGAGACAAAATCCCACAAGTATTCCCAAAAGAAAATACCCATCCTACTCAACCGGTGTGCTTGAAAACAAGGAATTTGTGCAACACATTGGCTTTCCAACACCATAAGGGGTGACAAGTTAAGTCCAAACCTCCCTTGTTGCCCTCCTAAAACCAATAAACTAAACCTACGACAACTTTCCAAGATGAACATACACTCAAGAAAATGGACAATCCTAAAACCTAAAATAAGTGATGTGTAGAAATCATGCAATACAAATGCTCCTTAAACTTTCCTTGCATTTTGTGTAGTCATCAATTGATTCCTAAATAAGCCTTTCCAAGGAGTGGAACCCTCTAAGCACATTACCACCCAATTGGCAACAAGAATATGACCCTATGTGATAAAATTGATCAAGACAAGTCCTCAAACTTTCATTGAATGTTGTGCAGTCATCAATTGATGCCTAAATAAGCCTTGTTAAGGAATGGAACCCTCTAAGCACCTTACCACCCAATTTGCAACAAGAATATGACCCTATGCGATAACATCGATCGAGCCAAGTCCTCAAACTTCCCTTGAATGTTGTGTAGTCATCAATCGATACCTAAATAAGCCTTGTCAAGAAGTGGAACCCTCTAAGCACCTTACCACCCAATTGGAAACAATAATATGACCCTATGTGATAACATCGATTGAGCCAAGTCCACCCTTATCCTTGGGCATAGTTCACACATCCCAAGGAGGAACATCGGAAGGCCCCTTTCCCCTCTATACTTAAACCATAGATATGATCAAAGTACCCGCTCCAAGTGTCGAAATTAATCCTTTCTAAGAAACCAACAAGAGACATAATAAGCATGGGAAGCCTATTAAATGTGCCCAACCATAATTAACATCCCAATAAAGGAAAGTCCTTATGATGTCGCACATGGAGTTTACTCTGAAGCCTCTGGAGACACCAATCCTACATAGCCACTGGAGACAATCCCACACCAAATGGAATACCCAAGTATCTCATAATCATCCCAAGTCTAATGTAAGTCCAAGTTGTAGGAAGCTAGTCTTGCAGAGAACCCAACCCAACTAGACATAAATTTGTCTTGTGCTCACTAACCACAATGCCCAAGAAAAAACAAAAGTACTTAGGTAGGAAGAACACCATCCATCGAATGCTTCTTTGCACTCATAAGGAGAAGAGAGCTAATGACAAAGTGATTATTAACCATTTTGAATCCATCCAAAAGCAGAAAACCCTACACTTGCTCGTAGAGATGAGCCGACTCTAACAAGTGACCCAAAGTATTAGTTGTCAAAACATATAAGTATGGGGCCATAGGGTATCCATTGCAAATGGATTAATGAAATGAAAACCATGGGGACAATGAGTTGTTCACTGATAGAAAAGTTGAGTCACTAGTAAAAAGCGTGTTGACCATGGAAATATATCTTAGCCCAAAACCCAAACATGGGAGCATCCCTATATTGAAGGACCAATCAACCAAATCACATACATTGTCAAAGTTGATTTTGAGAAACATGGACTATAATTGGCCAATATCCCAAATCCAATCCAAAGATTTGAAAGTTGAAATCTCAATGAAAAGAATAAATTGCCCCCTCTCAAACCCTGTTTACACCAATCTAACCACTTAACGTGCCACCTAATGAATACTCAATGCCAAAGCCTTAGCCATAATTTTATAAGCAAAACTAATCAAAGTGACATGCCTCCACTCCCCATCGGTGTCTCATGTTTCATTTTTAGGAATAAGCTAAATTACACCCCGATGGAGAGACTGGGAAAGCTTCTCATAAGAGAACACCTCAAAATCCAAACAAAAAAAGTCATCCTAGTGACATCCCACATGGCCTTGTAAAACTCACATAAGAAGCCTCCATACTTGTAGATTCACCATTTTGCATGGTTGAGGAAAGCACAACAAATAACTCCTTATAGAGCTCCCTATCCAAATTGTCACAGTTTTTAGTAAATACCTTAAAAGGAGCAATCCTACAATAAGCATATCTAGAAACCAATTCCTTATTTGTCAGAGAACAGGGAGATAAAATGCTCTAAAAATGATGCCCAGACATACCTGGAACCTTAAAATGGTCTTCTGGAAGAGACCCATCAACCTTGTGTAAGACAAGCAATTTATTTACAACCACCTTCCTCTTAAAAAAATCAAAGAAGAATTTGGAGCATTCATCCCCATCTTGAATCCATTACAAGTGGGAACGAACCCAAGCACCCTGAGCAATGTCGTCCTCTTCAGAAGGAACATACATGTCTAGCTTCAAAGCCTCCTCTTAAAGAGAAAAAATATGGATATCCTCTCAATGAAATATGTGAACCTCCTCAAGTCTACCTAAGCCTATTGCAAGCCCTTCCTTCACTTGCGATCCATCATCCAACCCCAACCTCATGTAAACTTTATTGTGCTACAAATGCATCCTACCAAAGAATCCAACCATTAGCTCCCATAGGACTAGGAGAAAGGTTCCACACTCTTTGAAATAAAGCATGAAAGTTTTTTGCCTCCAAACATGGCACATTTAACTTAAAAAAAGTTAATGAAGGTGAATCCACCACATGGTCAACAATGATCAAAGTTTGGATAGGAAAGTGGTTTCACTAGTCACATCCATCAATACATCAACTAACCAAAGCTTTCCCAAGAAGGATATGTCATCATGTAAACCATAAACCTTATCCAACCAAGCATGAACCCTTATTGCAACTCCACATGTAGTTAGTCCTAGTGAACCAACCCCCATAATTTGGGCTTCTCTCCTTCCGATTCTGGTCAAATATATAGAATTCAACCTTGCAATGAGACAAATCTTTCTTCTTTAAGCTATTGACCACATAACCTAAACTTCCACATCAACCACCCTCCCACTCCACCATGTTGAAATCCCCTGAAACAATATACTCTACAATTGGGAGAGACGAAGTGATCGAATGTCAAAGCCTCACTTGCACTAAACTAAGGTTATGAGCATAAGCTACACAAAATCCTAGTAGTCAATCCTGCACCAACAATTTAACCCGCAAAACTAAGCAATTAAATGGAAAGGCCAATCACCACCTCCCAACTCCCTTAACAATGCTCAAGCACCCAAAAAGGTCCATACCAACAATAATTCATATAGTTCCAAATCTCAAAGCCAATGAAATTGACATATTCAAGGAGAATCATATCCAGTTGGAAGCACTAGAAAACACCATGGACTATCTATCTTCGACTAGGAATTGTCATCCTACAAACATTCCATGACAATAGAGAGAGCTCCACTCTAAAGGTAAACGAAGTCCTAAACTACTATATATGTTATCCATCTCAAACCCCTCCAATGTTGGAGTACGGTGATCAAGCCAATGAACCATTATGTCCTCATAGGACTTCACTCTCAACTTGGGGCTGACATCCTCCACTAAATGGCCTCCACCGATAGGGGAGGATGTCATTTTCTGATTATTAGTCTTGACTTGCCAACCCAACTCAATCTCCATATTGTTGGCCAAGTTGAGATAAACCACCTTGAATCTCTATATTTGCATGATTATTTTATATAATCCTTGTTTTTTAAATAAGTAAAAAATATTATAACATCTTTAGAAAAAAATACAATATTTTATTTTGTAAGCCTTTACGTTTAAAACTTAAATTTAAGCATGTGTGTGTGTAATATTTTTACATTTGAAATAACTAATGACAAATTTGTTACCAAAGGTTACATATAAGTTTGAATACTTTACATAACTTGTTAATGGGATTATCTACTCATTAACTTGGATGCTTTACACAATTCATTAAGGGGATTTGTATTGTTGGCTCCTTTAACTAAGGACCCTACATATTCTTGAGTTGCCCTTCTCTTTTTTTTTTTCTAATAAATTTTAGATATCTAGTATCTTAATTGGAGACTATTGTATTTTCCCATAACTTTAAATATATTGTAGTTTCTTATTCGGTCAAAGGGATTAGTTTCCTTTCCTAGTATGAATTTTTGAACTCATGCCTATATTTTTCCCTCGCAATGGTGAGTTAGACTCCTTAATCATCTTTGTATTAATTGTTACACCTCCCACCTTGGCTAGGGGAGGAATAATTTAATGAATCTCCAAACATAGTTACATCTAGATATGTAGGTAGAGCCACTTAGAGGTGACTCATCTCCCAATCCTTTCACCAAGAGGATTTATTATTCAATCACTTTTTAACCTCATAGACCCTTCCCGATGAGCAAGACAATGCCATGTGTCTATGCTCAAAATAGAGCATGCAGTGGAATGTTATGTTTTCATAGTCCATAAGTTGTGTCCAAATGTGATTCTCACACTTTGTTGGACTGATATTAAATAATAAGCCCGACGCTCAACCAAAACAATATGCTAGCTTAAACACTAACTACATCAAAGCACTATGGTGTCTAAAATCACAAAACACCTCATTCACATTGACTCACACATCAATAATATTTATCTATCTTACTTCAATCATTAGTCTAGTGGGTGTCATGAAATAAACCATAATAGATGAAAGTGTAAACCTAACACATACTAGCCTCACATGAGACACAATTTTACAATGGGAACCCTGAGAACCAAGAGAAGAACCCACTCTAAATTTGTTTCTTCATAAACAAAATCTATCCATTGCATGATCATATGTCCACCTATCCCATGAAGACATATGTCCATGTCCACAACTTCTCCCAAATCTGTTTCATCGAGCACTATTGATTGTCCCGTGAGACAACATAAGGTAGTCCAACAACATCACAATTGTGAAACAAATTCATGGAACAAACATCACTAACCAAATATAACCCTTTCTTACTCAATATTACATATATAAATAGGACTCAACTTCATCACTCAACCAAAACCTTGACACAACCCTTCTCAATAAGTTGTAATCATTATCCCATAATTCACTCAACTAACACTTAATTGTTTAACTTCACCCTTATACCACTAAGGATGTGCTTTTACATTGATATAACAAAAGTCCCAAGTCAAACATAATGAAAAGGAGAAATTCCCATACAATATTAATTTGACCCCAAAGTGATTGGTAGCTGCTTACCTACGTTACCTTGTTTATGGTCTTAAGAGGTCCTAAACTATAGCTATAACAATCATCACAACTAATCCACCATAAACATTGGCAGTGTTGTGCCAAGTCCTATTCCTAGTCGCACCATGTCTAGTCTCTTCTTCAATGCCTCGTCCCTTAATACTCTTTCTGTCATGAGTTTATCCCACCTTGCAGTCCTTCATACCATGCCCAGTGAGATTCCCACATGACCTATGCCTTTGTTTGTCTCTTGTTTTCCATAACGTCCAAATATTACAACCTCCCCTAGTCCTCTTAATTATTTCCACATCTTATGTACACTTGTTAGATCCATTTGAGTCATTAACTACATCCATAAAAGCTTCTTGACCTATCGCACACTTTCCTATCATTGTTGTCCCTCGTCAGGTTCCTCAAAGACAACCCACTCAAAAATATGCAAGACTTCGTATCCTCGATCGATTATCATTTATAGTGTTATGTCTTCTTCTGTGGTTGTACTTTCCCACATGTAATCTCATGTTTTTCTCTCATTCCCCTTATCTACCTTAGAGCTATGTTTTCTTTATCCATGTCTTGTCTCCAAGGAAATTTCCGATACATTGTTTCACTATCCCCATAAATTTGATTTATTTATACGTCTTTATCATGTAGTCTTTGATTGACTACTCCCTTATATCCTACAACAACTCTCCTCTGGTGTGCATCAACTCATTCATGTCGAACCTTGGCTTTTTTCATCAATGTCATGTCCTTGACTTGTCTGACGATGCCTTCACATGGTGAACTTGGGCACCACCTTGCAAATTAGTGAACCTACATGTCTTGCACACTATGTGGGAATCCAATTACCATCTAACCCCATTGTGCCTCATATAGCTCTTTTTTGTCTATAGATGAGGTTGGGTCATCAATCGACCCTTATTGGGATCTCTCTCTCTCTCTCTACTATATGTTGGGGCTTTCTCACTATAGCTTGGTATCTTTCATATGCATGAAATGAACTTAGTCGAAATACATTCACCTAGCTAAGATATGGAAAACCTTCTAGTGTTTCCATATCAACTAACCCATTTTCATGCAACTTATTTTGCTTGTTTGGTCAAAGGCATCCATAATTCAACTTTTGTAGATCGTCTTTCTTCTTTCTTCTTCTTTATCATTTCCTTTTCCATGACCTATTGGAACTCAAACCATAACCTATCCTCTTCTAGTATCTTAAGCTCCTCTAGTTTTTTTCATTGATTTTGACCTTTGCCATCTTTGATCTACCACAACCTAATAAGGGGTTCCTAGTACTTGATCAACATGATGGCTTCCTCTTTGAATGCCACCCTAAATGGTGTATCACTTGTAGCTCACTTTAGTGTGATTTCATGATGTCTAATAAGCCCACAAGGTAGACTTGAGAAGCTTACTTGCCCACTTCCTTTTGTTCAAATAAAAAAAATTCATCAATGTCCCTACCATCACCTTATTCATTCTCCCCACCCATCCATTCTCTCTCAAATAATACAATGTACTCTTATGATGCATCAAATCTTTAAATCCTTAATTAAATTTGTTGTAAATTGTGTTATGTTGTTTGATGTCATTTTACTTTGACATACAAAGCTACAAAATATGGACTGAAATATAAATTTTATTATCACGATCATTGTGTCCTTTTGGAAAACTTTCACCCTCATCCGCTTCTTAAAGAAGATAGTGTCTATAGACATACTTGGCACGTGTCCTCTTTGTTCACACAAAAGGAGCAATGTAGTCTAGTCCCTAGTATTCAAATGGTTGCATCAATAAGATAGGGCTTAATGTATGGAAGTCTACCACTTACAGCTTGTGAATGAGATTTGGACACCCCTCACCTTTTCCCACAAACATGAGATAATACTCAAAATGTTAAGAGATGAAGTCGATATCCAAATCTCCAATATTCATTTTTAGAGCTCTTGACTAGGACCATGTGCGATCCCTCGAGGAAATTTTTTATAGACCCTTCTAGTGTATTTTGGTTGTTTCTAGAACCCTCGTATGTATTGTATAAAAGGGGAGTGACCCCTCGCCATTGTAAGACAAGAGAGATAGAAGAAATAATTGCAAGTTTTTTCCAAGTAATAATAAAATATCAAAGCTACCATTTCCCCGTGGTTTTACTAGCGTATAGCAAGGTTTCCACATAAATACCGTGTTACGTTATTGCAGTGGTTTGCTTCTATTTTTATATTTCTCTAACATCTAGTATCAGATCCTGAAAAAATCGCAAGCATAGGGTTTTTTGTGAGTGGGAGTTGCAACAATGACAGGATGTTTGACCAAGTTCAAGATTAAGAAGTTTGATGGCAAGAATTTCTCCCTATGGAAGATGGAGGTGGAAGATTTGTTGGTTCATAATGGACAAGCCCCGACCCTTAAAGGGGATGTGAAAAAAATGAGCGGCATGATAGATGAGGAATGGAAAAATTTGTATACAAAGGTAGTTTCTACAATTTGTATTTGCATAGCAAACTCTGACTTGTTCAATGTTGTTGAAGAAAAGACAACAAAATCCCTTTGGGAGAAACTTGGGAAGTTGTATTAGATTAAATCAACAACAAATAAGGTTTCCCTGAAAAAAACAACTTTATTATCTAAGGATGAAAAGTCGTTCAACTGTGGTAGATCATATGAACGAGTTTAATACCCTAATCAATAATTTGCTATTGGTTGGTGTAAAGGTGGAGGATAAGGACATATCGATCATTTTAGTTTGTTCCCTCATGGATACTTGAGATCATATGGTGGTGACCATTTTCCAACTCAGCCTCAGGAACTCTATAATTTGATGATGTGGTAGTTTCTTTATTGGGAGAAGAGTCGCGACAAAGATTCTCTCTGGATCCCTCTACCATTGAAGCCTTATTTGTGAGAGGGCGATCTAGTGAAAGGGGTCAACAAGAGAGATCATAATCCATATCAAATAAAGGGAAGTGCTGGAATTATGGGAAACTAGGGCACTCAAGGAATGACTATTGGTATCTGAAGAAGGAAAATGATGAAAAGCTAGATCAACCATTAGTTGAAGCTAGTACAACAAAATTCAAAAGATACGACAACATGTGAGGCTTTCTATCTCTGTAAAAACATATCTCTATTGTATGCTTGGGTTTTTGGACTTGGGTGCATATTTCCACTTGTCTCGACATGGAGAGTGGTTTCTCAAATATCATCCCTATAGTGGTGGAATGGTCTACTTGGGTGATGATAATCCTTCAGAAAGTGTGGGAAGAGAGGACATTAATATAAAGTTGTACGATGGTCATAGAAAGGAAGCTATGTGATGTACAATGTGTACTTGATGTATGAAATAATTTGCTCTCAACCAAGATGATGGATAAGCTAGGGTATTCTACTACTTTTGGTGACAGTTGATGCAAAATTACCAAAGGAGCCCTCGTGGTAGCAACAAGAGAATCTTGTGGGACCCTGTATCATTTGTGCACTGATACAATAACAAATCATGCAACAACAACAGACTCATGAAATGTTTTGGATGTAGTGAAGTTGTTGCATCAACGACTTGGACACATGAGTGAAAAAGTTTTGAAAATTCTGCATGATCAAGGTATGCTTAATTTATGGGATCATGTCTTGTGATTTAGACTTGTCTGAGCACTGTATTTTTGGTAAACATTAGAGAGTTCGGTTTACTACAAGCTCTGATAAAAGTTCTGATCTTTTGTAACTTATTCATTCTGATATATTTGGACCAGTCCCCACTCTATCTATAAATGGTGCTAGATATTTTTTGGCTTTTATAGATGATTATTCTAGAAGAGTGTGGGTGTATTTTCTAAAAAATAAGTTAGAGGCATTTGATAAATTTAAAGAGTTCAAAGCACGAGTAGAGAAAAGTTTGGGCAAGTCCATTTTATGTCTCAAATCTAATAATAGATGAGAATATTGCTCCAAGGAATTTGATAAATTTGTATGTAGGAAAAAATTAAGTACCATAATACTATTGCATATATACCACAACAAAATGGTGTGGTTGAGTAGACGAATCACACAATCATGGAACATGCAATAATCATACTCAACGCATCTAGGTTGGTTAATGGGTTATGGTTAGAGGTTGTTAATACAGATGCATATCTGATTAACGTATCACCTATAGGTGTGTTGGATGGAAATATTCCATAGGTGGTTTGGTGTGGTAAGCCAGTTATCATTTGCATATTTTTGGCTATGATGCATTTGCCCATGTGCCTAAAAAAATAGGTCCAAGCTTGAATCAAATTCAAGGAAATGTGTTTTTATTAGTTATGATAATACAATAAAGGGGTATAGATTGTGGGATCCTATTGACCAAAAGGTAATTGTTAACCAGGACGTTATTTTTAACAAAAAATCCATGCAAAGGAAGGAGGTACAACAAACATTAGTGATTGTACCAATTGAAATAGAAATGAGTGAAGATGAAAATGAATCTTTTGATTGGCATGAAAACCAACAAGTTCAACAACCACAACTCAGAATATCTACATGTCCTAAGAGACGTCCAAAAATGTATTCTCCTTATTTTCAGTCTTCTTTTTCTTTGTTAACTGATGATGGTGAACCTAGTTCATTTCAAAAAGATAGAGAATTTGAGAATGTAGATAAATGGAGGAAGGCCATGGATGAAGAAATGAAAGCATTAAACAAGAATCAAACATGGGAACTTGTGGATCTCCCACCATGATTTTTTTTTTGGAAATAAGTGGGTATATAAAGTAAAGAAGAACAATGATGGGTTGTTGGAACGTTGTAAATCTCGCTTGGTAGCAAAAGGCTACGTACAAAAGTTAGGTATAAATTTTAATGAAATATTCTCTCTAGTTGTGACGCTTAATAATGTAAGGGTTTAGGGTTTGTGATGCTTAGTTGTGATGCACTTGTAGAAACATAGGATTTAGAGTTGGAACAACTAGATGTAAAAACTACTTTCCTGCACGATGATCTTGATGAAGAAATTTATATGGATCAACCTGAGGGATATAAAGAAAGAGGAAAAGAGAATTTGGTTTGCAAACTCAATAAATCTAAGTATGGATTCAAACAGGTGCCAAGGATGTGGTACATAAAATTTGACACCTCATGAAGAGCCAAGGTTTCAATAGAAGTGAAGTTGCCCATTATGCATATTATAAGAGGTTTGATGATATAAATTTTATTATCTTGTAGTTGTATGTTGATGATATGTTGGTTGCAAGCCCCAACGAGAATAAAATCGTTGAACTCAAGGCTTAGTTGGCTAGGACATTTGAAAAGAAGGATTTTGGAGTAGCAAATCAAATTCTATGAATAAAGATACATGGGGACAAAACATGTAGGAATATCTGGTGAACTCCAAAATCATATATAGAAAAGATTCTATAACTCCTTACTATGTGGAATACAAAACCAATTCACACCCCACTTCCTATACACTTCAAGTTTCCTTTCGAATAGTCTCCGAGCACAGAAGCATAGAAGACAAGCATGTATTGT
This sequence comes from Larix kaempferi, assembly GCA_027924585.1. Taxonomy (NCBI): domain Eukaryota; kingdom Viridiplantae; phylum Streptophyta; class Pinopsida; order Pinales; family Pinaceae; genus Larix; species Larix kaempferi. Next base: position 14,439,539 of record BSBM01000125.1, on the reverse strand, counting down.
GTACCATATTCATCAACAGTAGGGAGCCTCTTATTTTCCATGGTGAGCACTAGATCGAATATTGCTTAAGTAGTGGGAGTTGTTAGTCAATTCATGGAAAATCCTGGTAAGGAGCATCAAAATATTATGAAGTGGATACTCATATATTTATGGGGTAAAATTCAGATGCTCCTATTTGCTACAAATCAACACATTTACAAATTAAAGTTTCTGCAGATTTTGATTTTGGTGGAGAAAGAGATGGATGAAAGTCTACTACAAGATATACCTTCACTCTTGCTGGTGGAGCTAAAAGCTAGACATCTAAGTTGCAACTAGTGGTGGCTTCATCAACCACTGAAGTAGAATATGAGGCAACAACTAAGACCACTAAAGAGATAATATGGCTAGAGCGACTGATGGATGAATTCAAGATGATACAAGAGAAGATCACTTTGCACCGTGATCTTAGTACTTAAGTGTTATTCACTTAGTGAAGAATCTAACATTTTATGATCACATGAAGCATATTGATGTTAAATACCATTTCATAAGGAAAGTGGTGGAAGAAGGTAGGATCTTGTTAGAGAAAATTGATACTGATTATAATACTGTTGATATCCTTACAAAGCCGGCCATGACAAAGAAGTTTGAACTATGCAAAACTTCTCGAGGCTTGCTGAAAATGTGATGAAGCTAGCATTAAGCAATGGCACGTGGATGGAAAACATTGGCAATGAACTTCTTGTATATTGATTTCAAGTGGGAGAATGTTAGGAGATGAAGTCAGTATTTAGATCTCTAATATTTGTCTTGTAGAGGTCTTGATTAGCCCCACACACTGCTCGCATGCACCGAGAACGCCAGGGGTTCAGAGGGGGGCCTCCGAGGGTGTGAGGGTAGATCACCAAAGGAAAAAGTTTCTAGACCCTCCTAGTGTATTTCAGTTCCCTTTGGAACCCTCATGTGTATTGTGTAAAAGTGGAGTGACCCCCTAACATTTTAATACAAGAGAGATAGAAGAAATCATTGTAAGTTTTTGCCAAGTAATAATAAAAGATTGAAGCTACCATTTCCCCGTGGTTTTGCCTGCGTACAACATGGTTTCCACATAAATCTTGTGTTCTATTGTTATTGTTGTTTGCTTCTGTTTTTATATTTTTCTAACACAATAATTATTGGTCACAATAGTCCTACACATAAATCTTCTATGTTGTATTTGTTATGGAGAAATGGCATCCTATGAATCCATATTGTCATTCCATAATCAAGTTTTAATTTTTTGTTGGCGGAACAAGTCTCCTTAATACTTCCATCCCAAGCCTACCTCTAATGCACATGACAAGCTTAAATCTTTCTACTATTTTGGCCATACTTCTCTATGCGTTGTGCATATTTTAGTCAATGCTAGTCCATTTTTCAAGAAATAGAGAATGACCTATAAATTTCTCAAAGATCCATTTTTTCTTGGTTTGACAAAAATATCAAATTCATACTCTTTGAGAAACATGACGCACTTGCAAAACCATCTTGATAACATTAGCTTATTCACAACAGTCTCTTTCAAGGCTTAATGGTCCATAAATTGGAACTTATTTGCAAGCAAATAATCTCAAAAATTCTGCAACACATATATCATACCCAATGCTTCTCGCTCTATATGTATAATTCTTACCCACCATTGCTAACTTTATACTAGGAAAATAAATCATATAGCTCACACCCGTTCACCTCATTATGCTAATACAAATTCTATCGTGATTCTTAAAGCATCCATATGTACATGAAAAATCTTGTTCCAATTGAGGAATATCAATATAGTCACGTGGGAAAACTTGTCCTTCAATGTCATAAAAGTTGTTTGATAGTCAACAATCCACTCAAATGTAATTTCCTTCTTCAAGAGAATTTATATGGGATTCATTAAACCTATATAACCTTTAACAATTTTTCTATAATATCTAGTGTCCTGAAAACAACTTTACCTTGGATGGCTTTGTAGGAGGATCCAAGTCCTTTACTGCTTTTACTTTTTAAAGACCACCATCATTCTATCACTCAAAATGGTGTGTCCCAACAACTTTCCAAATGGCTGTTATAACTGTGATTTATTTGGATTTATGGTCACTTTCATCTCCTCGCACTAGTTTAGTATTGTCCTTGGGTCTACCAAATGATGGTTCAAATAGTTGCACAAAGATCAATAATCCAAGTACACTCCTAATAACCAATGGATTAAGTCCTTGAAAATGTCTATCATTGTACTCAAAATGTATGTGAGTGCATTCATGAATATAAAGGGAATCCTTCTAAATGCATAGATTCCTCATTCTGTCACAAATAGAGAATAAATTTATCTTATGGCTACTACTTCAAGCATTTCCTTGATGATGGGGATGGAAATGGATATTTATTTATCATTAGTTTAACCTTGAAAAATTCTCACAAATCCAAAATTTCCTTTCTTCTTTTTTCAACTATTATTGGAGACACCCATTCACTTTCCTTAAATGGATTTATAACACATACATGCAATAATTTATTCAAATCCTCTTTGATGGTTGTTTTATAATAATGATTCATCTTGTCTTATATGATCTTTGTTTTAATAGTTTCATGTCTATCTATAGCTCAATTCTTAACTCACCATATTTCTTTAGAATGGATTTTAGGTCATCATAACTATATGTAAAGACATCTATGCACAATTTAAAGATCAATTTCACCAATCTCTACGTACCTTGGTTCTCCACTTTCTTTCACAATATTGATCTTTTGCGTCCTCTCTTTTGTCCCTCGCATCTTCTGCTAGTCTTTAGGTTATTTATCTCTTTGCTTCCAAACTATTATTTCACATAACTTATTGATACCATGTCTCGGTGTTTTGTTGAAAAGTGGAAAACCATCTTGACATCGTGAGTTACAATATGTGTTTGAACAAACATGTTCATTTTATGAAATATTGTGTCCAATGTGGGATTGTTCTACACGTGCCCTTTCTCCAACCTTGACTTGAATCTCTACCAAAGCTTTGTCCAATTCTCAACTTGTCTTTTATGCTCATGATTACAATACCAAATGGATGTGAATCCATCAATAAGTCATCCCAATGACTTACTCCTATGGGTTTCCATATCCTCAACTTGCTTACTACTTGATGTCCATTATCCTAGAGAAGTGAGACATACATACAATACCTTAATAACCATAGTCTTCTCACCTCACTTCTTCTTAAAGCTGCATAGAAAGAGTGTCCCTGTCTTCATCCATGTGTCCATCCTACAAAAAGTGTGTCAACCGCAAAGGAAATATTGTATGCCCCAATGCATCCAAAAATAGTCTTGCCTTGTCCTCATGGGACAAGTGTCTTGATGCTTCCTCAAATTTTCTCAAATATTGCATTAGATGTTTCCCATCCTAAAATTATTTTATTGGCCTCGTCAACTTCAATATTCCCTCTTATATAAGTAGAGTCTCTTCTCTAACTATTGACATTTTGAGCAAACTCTTCACATACCTTGGATATATTTCTTGATTCTTGCATGCCCTTGTTTAAGACTTCACCTAATAACACTTCCACATGTAGAATGCCTTGGTCATCTAGATTATACTCATTGTTCTTCTATACCAAATACAAGTTGTTTATATGAGTCCTTGATTGGATTGACTCCTCTCTACTAGTGTCATTTATCTCTACTTCATACTCTACCTTTCTCTTGCCTAACTAGACAATCACTTGACTTCATCCCTTGATATTAAGAATTGTAACATATTTATCTGGGCGTATCATCACTCTCATTACATAGATACATGACCCACATGTGTCCATTGAGAATTTCAACACTTCAAAGCTCAATGTGGTCTTAATTTTGTAACAATCTACTTTTACAACTATTATTGATTTTCTCATGAGCTTACATGTGTAATGGCCAACAACCCTTATACATGTGCTACTATACTACAAAATAGGTATAGCAATTATATATATAATATTCAATTAGCTCATGTATACTACCTCATTCAAAATTTTCTTCCCCGTTATCATAGCAAGATCTCTCAAATTGTAATTAAATAATGCACTAATTTTACATACCCACATTGTGTGATCATATTGAAACCGTATTTGTTGGCATCTAGAAGATGTCTCGAGAAACCATGCATATTTTTCACATAATACATGTACTCTACCAACTTTCTCAATTACATGGAAAAATCTTTTGTCCTACTCATGTATGTCCTTTCTGACTTTGCTCATGGATTTTTCTCACGCATGATTTTCTTCTTAACCTGACATTGTATTACCTTTATTGCTTTGAGTTCTTCCTCTGGGACATGTTTATGTTTTTCGTAGTCCACCTCTTCATCATTTCTCTACATCTCTTTGTCCTTTAATTATATTGCTCCATACCCTCGGGGATAAGCTTTGGTGTCTACAAAATATTTTCTTCGACTCTTTTTTAATCTTAATAATCATCGTGCAAACTTTTGTATATATATCTCTTTCATCTTGGGAAACTTACGTGTCTTGTGATATGTAGTTCCTTAGTGCATATTGATTTGTTGGCTTGGGATACTATAATTTTAGTTCTATGTAGTATGTCCCACAAAGGTTGTTGCTTTTTCCTTGTACTCATAAGCCATTTTCATTGTCATATTATTTTCCTCCTTGCATAGCCTACACATTAAGGTAATTATGACCACTCTATCTTGGATGCTCAGTTGTCCCACCAGTCCCTCCTTTATTGTATCATATTCTCTTCCTTTCCCACAGGTCCCTCCTTTATTGTATCATATTCTCTTCCTTTCTCATGCTTCCCTATATGTCATTCTCCATGCTTACTAATCCCTCTAAACATTTTCAAGGTATTTCCCATCTTCTAATTTTTTTCTCTTATTCATACTTCCTAGATTCCTTGTTCATCGCGGTAACATCTATTTTTTATTCATCTCAATTGCTTGATTAAAGTCATATCTATACATCTTGGATCATGTGATCCATACATTTTTCCAAATACTTGGATTCAACATTGATATGAATTAATTAATCTTCTCTTCTTCTGAATTGTGACAACTTAGCTGATTGTGTCGAACAGGTGCATTCTACATCCCAGTAGGAGGGATGTGTAACTCCTTCTGTGCTCACCCTGGAGTTGACACGTGTCCTTTTAATTTTTTTTTTTTATAAAAAATAAAATGTTGGCTCAAATTATATTTAAAACATTTAAGACTTCATATATGTAAAACTACACAAATTAGATAAATTAAAACCATAAACATTGCATTACACACTTAAATAATGCCGAGAGTGAAAATGTTGAGTAAGGGTTTACAGCTCGAAAGATTTGATCCCTCTTGGTGCTTGGTAGATCCCTTTTTAAGATGGATCTTGTTGGTTTAGTAATTCCTTTATTTGCACATCATACTCAATGATTGTCTTTCCATTCTTTTTCTTGATAATTTTTTAGCTTAATAATGAAAATTTAGGCTTCACATTCAAATAAACCTATCTCTACTTAAATATGATGATGACATCATCTTGATTGTCGAATAGGTATTGTTTATATACTTTTCTATACTAGGACAAAGCATTTCCATATAGGATCCTTTAAACCACTACCACTTTCTCGTGTTTCTTTCTCTTAAGGATACGAGGCCACATCCACGGTGAAAAAGTGATCATCCATTTTTGTGATTCCATCATAAGTGGGAATTCACGCCAAATGTCTTTGGTTTTCCTCAATATGGATGGATGTTTCTATCACCATTGAAAATATCTACATCATATATGTACCTTTGTTCTTTGTCTCAGTTGGAGGACCAACATCTATAGTTATACTGGAGACTCTTTATGAGACTTATTAGATTACACCATTCTTAGGGATTTCTCCCTTTTGCACCATACTCATCACCCTAAATTTTCTGTTTTTATTTCCCTTCATCTTATTTATGTAATGAACATAAATCATGATAAACATACACACACCATACACCAAATATGGGCATAAAATACAACTCTCGAAAGTCTTGTTATGATGAGCTACATAATAAATCCTTAGATAGTTGGATAACAACTGCAAATAACCCAAATACATCTAAGTACTATAATCCTAAATAAAAAAAGTGTGTAACAATGACTCTATTGGCCTCTTATATACACTATTTTTTGCTCATTTCACATGTAGGTCCACTACCACACTAACCTAACCTAATATATATATATATATATATACCCCTTTTATACCCAAATTAGGGTTATTACATAGTACCCCCCTTTGAAAATATTTGTCCTCAAAGCTTTGTGGTTAAGGGTTTTACATATGATGAAACCAAGTAATCATATTTCGTCATAATTTTTCTCTCTTGCTACCGCTATTGATTATCAATCCATATGTAATTGGTTATTGTTGGCGCCAATCATTGAAATTTTGGTGTTGCATAGTTTCTTTTCCTTTGATTCCACGTGTTGTTATAACTTCTCCCATTTGTTGCAGTTGTTGGTATTTGATCATATATTATTGATAATGGTTCATTTATACCATATTCCATGAATGTCATTGATTTTTCCATCGTCTTTTTTCAAGGTGAGGATGGTGTTCTTGCCTTCTTATATACCTTCTATTTAATTCAAACGATATTTAAAAGGTTCAACCTTTGATCATTTGTGCTTGTGGCTCTTTGTCATGAGAGTGTATTAAAAGGCCCCTCCCAACTAGTTATAACATCAAGGGAGACAAATAAGTGAGTGAACAAGAAATCAATTATATCCCCTAAACTGCATGATACTAACTAAATATATATTCAAACATGAACTCAAATGCATAAAACATCTATTTGGTGAGCAATAAGATAAGTTTTTTCCATTATCCAAAGGAAAAGAAATAAAACATGAATTATTTCAAGAGGGAATTCTTGCATAAGTGGTATCCAATCTCTCTCTTCATTAGAGTTTTTTTTGAATCCTTTGGTAGATTATCTTTGATCTAGCAACACATTGGTAGCACTTCCCTTATGAAATGGACACTTTAGAGGGAAAATTAGACAAAATGAGGCTAATGAAGTGAATAGAATTAAGGGGTTTCGAAAACTGGGTCACAATCTTGGCATCTTACACTGGCACAAAAATAATTTTTTTAAATTGAGGGTGGAAACTCTCATTTATAAATTTTTGCAAAGGTGAAATAGAGGGGAAATGAACTTAGGAGTCAAATCTTGGTTCATGCCTCACCCATGTGATTACATTCTAGTCAAGGGTGGCATTGTATCCCACATTCAATGAGGAAGGCTCACTGGCATGGGATTCCCTTCATCCACTAGTCATGAAATTGGCATGAATTACACCTCTACAGAGACTACATGAGTATCACGGTATTTCTCACACATATTTTCACCTAATGAACACAAGGGTCATGTAGTTATCCTTTTGGTCAATTTTGAGGGTTGACTTATGCTTTTGGTGCACAATTAATCTATTCTCCATAGTTTTGGGTGAATTAGTGGGGTTAGTGTTGATTTGGGATGTATTTGGCTAACATCACTGGAGTGTCTTGGGTGGAAAAAATTGGTGTGAAGACAGATTCCTATTGATGTGTGAGGTTAGGAGCACATCATATAGTTGAAATGTATCATGTATTTCTATTACAGAGTAATAAGAGAAAGAGCTTGGACTTGCTGGGAGAAAACCCTTATAAGAGAAAGAGGAGGTTTCCTACAAAACAAAAATGGTGAGGTGATACATGTATACAATCTATTTAAAAATAAAGTGGGCATAACCATGCTTGTGAAATAATCAAGCAAGCACAATATGGGACCATGGATTATGGATCTAGGTCATAATACACCTTAAAATGAATGTTTTTTACATTTGAAAAGTGTGAAAGAACAATATTGCCCTTGGGGGCATAGAATTGCAATGAAGAAATTACTAGAAGAGGACTCAAAACATGTGGAGAGATGATGGGATGCAATCTCAAATTGAAGGTTATACAAATGCTAAAAAAGAGTCATACATGTTCATGGTCTTCAACAAGATCTATAGTGCTAGGTTTATTGACTGCAAATCTCCACGATGTGATAATGTGTTGTGTTTGAGCATGGGAGAAACAATCTAGTTAGTAATCAATGATGGAAATCATTGCCACACATAAGGTAGCCCAAAGATAGTGATAATGGGCAGCAAGGTACTAGTATGAACCAATGCAGTGCAAATGGAAGTTTTGAAGTTGAACATTGAAAGGATCTACACAGTCAGGAATACATGATGTGTATCCAATATTGCTTATGAGGTAAACTACTTATAATGAAAATGGTGACCAACGTATTGGGCCCCTAAATCAGTCCCTAGGAGAAAATTATTGTGGTCAATAGAGGCAAATCCATTAGAGAAAGGGAAATGATGATTCCATGTAAACCAACATGAGGAATGATGAACATTGATATATGATTAGGAATAGGGATTGACACATTAAGACAAGTTAATAAGGAGAGAGGGGACTTTCCTTGAACAAATCATTAGTGATGATTGACTTGGGCGACGACCATAAAGATTGACGAGATAACTTGACCAAATGTCAATGTGGAATCTAGGAGGCAAGTAATGTTGAAGGTGTATTAAAGGCCATGGAGACAAAGACATGTTAGTGACGTAAGGGACTGCACAAGGAGGTCTTCCTTTTAAATAGACATATTTATGATATAGTAGGGGCTGCATGAGAAGGTCTTCACTCAATCAAAATTGGTACTAAACTAGTGGTCATGAAAATTGACCTTCCTAAGGCATATCACAAAGTAAGTTGGCTTTACATTAGGTTGGTTATATTGCAGTTAGGATTGAATTTTCAATCTATTAACTGGATTATGGGCAGCCTTGAAGTAACATCATTTGCAGTTTTTATAATTGGATCTCCATTAGATTTCTTTAAGTCCTCAAGGGGACTTTGACAAGGGTGTCCCTTGTCCCCTTTTATGTTCCATTTAGTAGTAGAGGGATTGAACATGCTAATTACAGAAGCAGAGAGGGAGGGTTTCATTGGAGGTATAAACTTAGTGGGATCAATCAATATATCACATTAGTTATTTATGGATGACTTCTTGATATTTGGTATAGGGTTTTTAAGGGAGAAATGCTACAAGGATGGAGGTAAATATGAATAAATTTTGTTTATTGTTTAATAGATTGAGTGAGGGCCATTAAAATAAAATCATTCAATTATTTCCATTGAATTTTGGTACTTTAGATAACAAAGTTAAATACTTGAGCTTTCACTTAAAGCCAAATGACTCCAAATATGCAAGCTGGTTATGGCTTTAAACTTGTCTAAGTTTAGATGATGATTGTGAATTGTTGATGCCATTGCTCATCCATATCATAGCCATTGATTATGTCATCAAAATATTATATCACATTTTAAAATCATTTATAACAAGATCACAAAAATATTTTCAACGAGGTATCAACCAATACTATGAAGAATAAACATTATTTGTTTTACATGACATCTAAAACTATTTGTTTTCCTTACTGTTGGATCTGAATTCTACTCCAACCTAGAAACAATGAACATTATATAAATTATACAATCAAGTAGTTGGCTTAGATATGAATAACAATCTTACATTGGATCTATAGTTAATATATTTTTATTGAATGCATAGTTAAAAATAACTTATAAACTAATCCACAATATTGAATACATGAATAACACAAAATTAAAGGACAACTACATAACCAATAATCAAATAATTAACGAATCATACCAATATCGAGGTCCAACAACCATAAAATTTCATCACTTCCACAAAACAACAAGAGTTATAGTGGGAAAGAATCCACGAATACAATGAAAATCATTATTGAAAGATCAAAGCATTGTTTCATAGAAAACTAGTATTGAACAAGGAAGCACAATGAGAATCACATAACTAAATAGTATCCCACCTATTCTTTCTATGACGATATAGAATTATAACTTGAGGGTTGCTTGACAAAGCCAAGTTTGATCAAGTGCTCTTTATGTTGACTTCTTCAATAAGGTCAAAATTGATTAACTTGTTTACGTTTCAATTAGCATGTTTTTCATGGCAATTTTACCCTTGATCACCTAGTAGCCTCTTGATTACCTTTGCTTGTTTGATCAAAACTAGTGCACATCATTTATTATACATGGTGTTGTTGGATATCAGTTGATCCTTAGTATCATCATGTCTTCCCAATTATGGTTCTCGACTGTTGCATTCAAATAAATTATCTTTGCATCTCTAAACAGACTCCTTTAGTTCATTAATAGTCAAAATTTCCACTAGTAGATCTTAATGTCTCACTTCCATCTCTATGAGGTTATCCTATATCCTATATAGATTTTATAACCTTCGCCTAGTAATAGTGAGTCTTCCTCTTTTAGCCTCTACTATGTTTTATAGTCCAACCTTATTCTAATATTGAACTATTTTCCAAAATTTTATTGGAATGTCTTCTTTGACTTGTTTGAAGGCTGGTTGAAAGGTATCTTAGATTGCAATTGGTCATCCCCTTCTTTGTCTGTGAACATGGTCACTCCTATCTATGATTGAATATGCAATGCCTTTCATAATAAATTTTCCACACCAGTAATGTTTTTGCGTAAGTCTTATTCTAGTAATTCCCAACTCATCCTCTCTAGTTGGTAAGAGGTGTCAGTTGACCTCAAAGGTATTTGACTTGTACTTATGGGGGTTTACCTTATGTAACTTACAACGAAGATCCATTATTTAAAACACTTAGTCTTGGATATTTAGGCCTAGACATTATCTCGGGACTTGCTAAAGTATTCAAACACTTAAAAACCCTCTCTCCTTGTCCTTCATGGTGTTGTACATATTCCATTTCCTAGTTTTTCCATGTCCTTTTGCTATAATAGCAATCCTCCTCTTCTCTTTTTGGGTCTTATTTTTTGATAAAAAAAGTTTTTGCCTTTATTTGTAGTTGTTATTTGTTTTGATCCACCATTCCCTGGAGTGCATAAATCTTCTCTTATAGTTTTTTAGTTGGCATATTTGTGTGTGTTTTTTTATATTGTCTCCCGTGTTTCTCCTAACCTTTCCTTGGTGAAATATAGTAAGATTTGGCATGTTTTAAAGCCTACTTACTTTTCTTAAGTCTCTATTAATCTTCCTACTTGTCAATATGCTTCCTTATGGACTCTTCCCATGCTTTCCTTTAGTGTTCGACTTCCTCCTTAGCTATGTGTTCCTTTTTGTCCTCTTCCTTATCCCTTTTGTGTTTGGCATATTCTTTTGTGGTTTGAAGCTATTTTTGACTTATTTTGTAGTTTAGCGCTCCTTCTTGGCCACTTCTTTTGCTTGGAGCTTATTGTTGAGGATGTTTTTAGCTTGGTGATCTCATTAGCTCAATGCTATTTGTTAGTTGCCTCTTTATCTTGGAACTTCTTGTTGGATTTATTATTACCCTAACATGCTACTTGCTAACTTTCTCTTTCTCTTGTTTCTTATGGATTTCTTTGGACTTCATAAAGACTTTTACTTTATTTCTCTTATCCTTGTCCTCTTGCTACTTCATTTTGGGTTCTCTTTCTTTCCATAGCGCTTGAGTATGAAATCGAATGGTAGTTTAATATTTTTCCTTTAGCTACACTAGGGTATGATGCTGACTTGGTCATTTTTGAATTCTTCTTCGTCATTAAATTGTTTATTTTCCACTAAATAGTCATAAACTTGGCATTTTCCAAGTTCTATAACTTTTGAAAGACAACAATCTAGGTTTCTTCTTGTTTTACCTCGGTCTTCATATGGTTTTTGGGGTTCGAAGACCCTTCATCAACATATTTGTATGTGTTGGACAACTATTATTTTCCTTCTATTGGAGCCACCCTTATTTATTTCTTCTTTGATGACTCTAGGTAGATTGAATTTTCTTTCATTGTTTTTTTTTCGTTTTTTTTCATTGTTTATTTCCTAGTATTCTTTTTGGTCCCTAATGCCATCTAATCCTTTTGGTGGTCCTCATATTCTAGCTTGGTTTTTCTATTTGCTTTCTTCTTTGTTTCTGCTCAATTTTAAATCGAAAAAACTTATTCCTCAACATTCTTCTTATTTTGGTCATTGAGGAATGCTATCCTATCTTTTGGGACACTCTTTGAAATTGTTATTTCTACCTCTTCTTAGATTTTTTTATTGAATTTATTTTAACTCGTTTCTTTTTATTTCCCTGTATAAAGTATCTGACATCAATGAGTACCTCTTTGTTCTAGTTGATATCATATGCAACCATTTCTTATTAGCAACCCTTTGGGTTAAGGTTGGTTCTATTGACATTGTATTCAACATTTGTGTATAGCTCAAGTTCCTCTTCCTCCGCTGGCAATATCAACTCTCACCCTGCATGTAACTCCTCGATGATGATGATTTGGTCTTTAGAGTCTTGATGCTTATGTTAGAATTCTTCCTCTTTGGTAGGATATTGGGCCCAACTAAAACATTTTGGTAGATATGTCTTCGTTACTTTATTCAAAGGATCATAGTGCTACATCCTTAAATTATGAAGTCTATGACATGAGGATAAGTCATGTTAGCTTCCTCTTCAGTCCTTTCCTTTGATAAATATTGTGTAGTTCAAGTCTATGGTAACTTATAGGGTGTATCCTTCTTGATATTGGTGAACCTTTGAGTTGTCAGGTACACTTGTTGACAAACCTCTTAAATGAAAAAATCGCTTCATATGAATTTTGGTAGGTTTATTGGATGGTCTAAGAATCCCAATATACAATTATAACCAATCTTCAACTTCTTCTATCACCATTCAACCATACTATTCAAACCATCTAGCCATGCCCTATTTCTAATGGTGTGTTTTTAGGGACAAACCCCAAAAGTTCTTATCCACTACTTGATATTTATATTGAATATTTTATGCCTATAATAGCCATAGCCCAACAAGTTTATTGTGGGATTATTAATCAAAATATTCCCCTCTCTAAAATCAACATAAAATATTTACATGCATAAGTGATTTTTTTACAGTTATCAAACAAGATTATACTTTAAACAACAAAAAATGACCAAAGGCAAATATCACTTATTTGTTTCCAGTTTGCATTGAGGATGTCCAACCAATTAGATAAAACTATTCTTCAAAATCAAATAAAAATAGCAGGGATTGACACCTTAACGATGTCTTTCCTCCTATCATAATGCAATCACCAAGAAAATAGGTGGTGCCTCCTGTGTAGGGTAACGACTATTTACAAGATAGGTGTATGTGGTGGACATGCTTGTCACATATGTAACACCTCCCTTTAGGGATCTAGTGTGTAACTCTACACACTCTAACTTTGGTACTACTGTACCTCCAATAATGGAGCTATTTCAAACAAACTAGGACAATGGGTTCAATACTTCCCATAGGCTTTGGTACTCCTAAAGCTCATCTCACTCACTTAGATAGAGCTATGTGTAGTCTTCGACATATTCTGATTACTTCACATTAGATAGACTTCACCTTTCCCAATATCTCACAAGAGCAATGCAACACGAAAATTAAAAAAAAAAAGGTTCTCCCATGAAATCATAAGAAGAGTGTAGAACAAAAAAAAATTAGAACCCCCAAAGGTTATTTCCTCTCCTCCTTTAGTCCCCTCCCAACTTTTCTCACTAACTCCCCATTAATATCCCACAAAAAGGATGTTAGAAATCATAAATAGGGTATAGGGTGAAATTAGGATTAGGGTAAACTATTGTAGGTTCCATGAAAAGCTATTTTAAACTTAGTCTTATCCCCTTTGAATCTTTAACCCTACTTAGATATTAGGAGCACTTAATTTCCTACTAAGCTAGTATTGTGCCCCATTTTATGCCTAACAAGGTCCTATAATTTCTAGGTTATGTTATCCTCATTGAGTCAATTAAGTCCTTCCTTAGAGTGCAAGTTCATAACATTGATATTCATTCGCGTTGCTCCTAACATCTGATCTAGGTTAGCGTGTGACCCAAGATCACTATTATTGTATCAAAATGCCTTCTCAATAACAATGTTAGTTCCATAAAATCCATATTCATGATAAAACGAAGCAATACATCTATTGTTTCCATACACCTTATATTATGTAAATGAGCATGATGACATCAATATCACTATAAACAAGAAATTCACTTACATAACATGTCCTATTACAAACCGCAGAGTGAATAATCATGGTGATAGAATAGTTCTAAAATATATCATAACAACATTGAAATAATAATATCTCATAATGTATATAAAAAATAAATAAACTATAACTATAACTAGGTGATCAAAATAAACAAGGCACACAATGAGGTGCTACAATGGCCATGTTCTATGGTATAAGTGTCATACATGCATACAAATATTTTTAGTGTGAGTGGAATAGGAGTTAGAGGAATGACTGTTACAACCAAGCAAAACACATAATTATGAATAGATATATGGATTTGGTGGTCTCGTTTTACCTTAATGAGTTGCAAGTGCAACTATTATACATTGATTACAACCAAATCAATCTTGACATCGGAGTTAAGGACCCATGAAAACATTTAAGCCTATTTTGGTCAATTTTGAGGGTTGACTTATGCTTTTGGTGCACAATTAATTTATTTTGGTGCATAATTAATCTATTCTCCATTTTTTTGGGTGAATTATGTGGGGTTAGTGTTGATTTGGGCTGTATTTGGCTAACATCACTGGAGTGTCTTGGGTGGAAAAAATTGGTGTGAAGACAGATTCCTATTGATGTGTGAGGTTAGGAGAACATCATATAGTTGAAATGTATCATGTATTTCTATTACAGAGTAATAAGAGAAAGAGCTTGGACTTGCTGGGAGAAAACCCTTATAAGAGAAAGAGGAGGTTTCCTACAAAACAAAAATGGTGAGGTGATACATGTATACAATCTATTTACAAATAAAGTGGGAATAACCATGCTTGTTAAATAATCAAGCAAGCACAATATGGGACCATGGATTATGGATCTAGGTCATAATACACCTTAACATGAATGTTTTTTACATTTGAAAAGTGTGTAAGAACAATATTTCCCTTGGGGGCATAGAACTGCAATGAAGAAATTACTAGAAGAGGACTCAAAACATGTGGAGAGATGATGGGATGCAATATCGCATTGAAGGTTATACAAATGCTAAAAAAGATTCATACATGTTCATGGTCTTCAACAAGATCTAGAGTGCTAGGTTTATTGACTGCAAATCTCCATGATGTGATAATGTGTTGTGTTTTAGCATGGGAGAAACAATATAGTTAGTAATCAATGATGGAAATCATTGCCACACATAAGGTATCCCAAAGATAGCGATAATGGGCAGAAAGGTACTAGTATGAACCAATGGAGTGCAAATGGAAGTTTTGAAGTTGAACATTGAAAGGAACTACACAGTCAGGAATACATGATGTGTATCCAATATTGCTTATGAGGTAAACTACTTATAATGAAAATGGTGACCAACGTATTGGGCCCCTAAATCAGTCCCCAGGAGAAAATTATTGTGGTCAATAGAGGCCGATCCATTAGAGAAAGGGAAATGATGATTCCATGTAAACCAACATGAGGAATGAGATATTAGGAGCACTTAATTTCCTACTAAGCTAGTATTGTGCCCCATTTTATGCCTAACAAGGTCCTATAATTTCTAGGTTATGTCATCCTCATTGAGTCAATTAAGTCCTTCCTTAGAGTGCAAGTTCATAACATTGATATTCATTTGTGTTTCTCCTAACATCTAATCTAGGTTAGCGTGTGACCCAAGATCACTATTATTGTCTCAAAATGCCTTCTCAATAACAATGTTAGTTCCATAAAATCCATATTCATGATAAAATGAATCAATACACCTTTTGTTTCCATACACCTTATATTATGTAAATGAGCATGATGACATCAATATCACTATAAACAAGAAATTCACTTACATAACATGTCCTATTACCCACATAGTGAATAATCGTGGTGATAGAATAGTTCTAAAATATATCATAACAACATTGAAATAATTATATCTCATAATGTTTATATAAAAAATAAATAAACTAAAACTATAACTAGGTGATCAAAATAAACAAGGCACACAATGAGGTGCTACAATGGCCATGTTCTATGGTATAAGTTTCATACATGCATACAAATATTTTTAGTGTGAGTGGAATAGGAGTTAGAGGAATGACTGTTACAACCAAGCAAAACACATAATTATGAATAGATATATGGATTTGGTGGTCTCGTTTCACCTTAATGAGTTTCAAGTGCAACTATTATACATTGATTACAACCAAATCAATCTTGACATCAGAGTTAAGGATCCATGAAAACATTTAAGCCTATTTTGTTGGCCACCTATTAGCATCCTCTCTAAAAAAGAGTCGACTTAGCATTTTGATTGCATACTTGTACATTCCACTCTTGAGCTTCTAGATGCCTTATTTATCTATGAATTCCATGGTAATTCCCCCATGCTACAAGAAAAACTAAGGAAACTCATGCTTTAACCGATTTGGGCCTTAAATTATGAGTTATTCTATTCCTTGGTAATTGTAAACACTTCATGGAGATTAAATTTGGTTATAGGTATTGTGATTCCAACTTGTACATCCATGAACATACTTTTTGTGTGATCATATAATCTAGCCACCTAATGAATTAATCTAGACACTATGACTGCTTTGGCAATGTATCTTGCACGGTAAATTCTTGAAAGGATAAGTTAATCTTCCTTTACATTTTTTTTCCACATACCATTTCTCATCATGAACATTGCATTCTATGTCAAATATACCCATTGTGTTATACTATTGATGATCTAAGTTGAATATAGGTCACCTTGTGCAAGAAATCACGTGCTTAAGAAAACCCTAGCTCTTTCCTTAAAGAATCCTTGAATTTGATTATGCTATGCATTGGTATTTGCTTGAAATATTTTAAACAATTGAGGCTACCTTTTCCTTTTAAAGAGATTGATTGTTGTATTTAATGTAGTTTCTATCGATGGGTGAATCACTTAGCTGGTCTATTTTCACATGTGACCTATCTTCTACTCTCATTGTTTCCCTTATCTTGAAATCACAGTTATCTATTGCGCTTAGCTAAGTAGAAAGGACATTAAGCCCCAACATGCTCTCATAAATTTACCAATTACCCCATCCCTTTTTTGTTGTTAGTTCCATTCATGGCTATTTGGGATTCTCCTCTATTCGTTTCCCACTAGGATACATTAGAATAAAAAATTCCAATAGATTCATGATTCTAATTCTCCAACTTGAGTTGATTGACCTACTTTCTCAACACTAGCAAGCCGACAAAAATGGCGAGAGCAATGCAACTAACTCAATCAACTATCTCATGGGTCATGGACATCATATTGCCGAACTGTTGCATAGGGATGGAATTAGCAACTAAATCTATAATACCATCAATGGCATGTGATGCCCCCAATTATTGAGGTGGTTCATGTGAGGGGTATTGATGGGTGTGAGGGATGACAACTTAAAAGTAACTTTGTTGTGCTTAAAAACGGTCAATTTGTTGAACTTTTAAGATTGCGTCCTCTTATTTTTTTTGCATGGTGGTGGCCATGCCTTTAGCAATAACAATACCAAGTGATTTCAAGAACCAATCCATGAGGACAGGTGTTATGCACTAGATACCCCAAATAGCATAAAAAAAGAAAGAAGTAGTAACTCCATGCCTTGAGAATGAAATATAAATAATGAATTAGAAGCCTCTTAGAGGGGGGAACCTTCTTTTACATTATGAATAAGGCACAAGATGAGATAATATCTAATACTGAATCTCCTAGGGATATATAGGAGACGACACTACAACTTACAATTAAGGGGTCTAGCTAGTCAATAATGATAACACTAATATAATAATAGAATTGTAATGTCTCAATATCTAGGGCCTAACGTGACCCTCCCCTTCAAACAAGTGTTTTCCTAAACATTTGCTTAACTATGGGTTTTTCTACATGAAGAACTCATTTTCCCATGTAGAATATTCTATTGGCATGTTTTTCTAGTTCATTAGGTACGAGTACTCAATAATTACTTGATTTCATAGTTGCTTGATCTGTGTTTCAAGGATTGCTACAAGTTCTAATATGATTTCCCTTATTCATTAATTTATGGAGGTAACTCCAGTTTGTAATACATACTACCAATACTTTGCAACACCTTATAAGGACCATAGTACTTGGGTGCTAATTTATTGTCCTTCTTTTGTTGCTAGAGGGACATCTACATATATGGTTGCAACCTCATAAATACCAAGTCACCCACTCCAAAGTCCCTTTCACGGCAATGTTGATCAACTTGTTGTTTCATCCTATTTTTTGCTATAACCAAGTTGTTCTTCAATAGTTGGAGAACCTCTTGTTGGTGTTCTATGTGATCCTTCACTTCTTGAACCTTAGTTTTCCCTCTCAAGGGTGATGTGACTAATGGAGGATGATACCCATAAAGTGTCATAAATAGATGCATATTGGATGAAGTGTTGTACCACTATTATTATAAGGGTAACCACTTTACCCATTATCTCTATTTATTAGACACGATGCAACAAAGATAACCCTCTAGACTCTTACAATCTCAGTTTGTCCATCAAATAAAGGGTAGTAACATGAGCTATAAGTCAATTGAGTTACCAAACAAGAAAATAAGTTAGTCTAAAACTTACCTATAAAAATTGGATCTCCATCACTTACAATAACCTTGGGGTTCTCACGTAAATTATGAACTATTTTGATGAATGTTGTAGCTACTATACTTGCTTTAAAATGAAGAGAAAGAGATTAAAAGTGGGCATACTTTGTGAGTCTATCCACCACTACCATCATGCCATTATTTCCTTTAGAATTTTGTAGACCTATAATAATATCCACTAAGACCTATTCCTTGCATTGACTTGGTATGGATAATGGTTCTAAAGGACCTGGGGTCTTGATCATCTCTCCTTTATTTTTTTGGCAAACCAAACATTATAACACAACAATTTTAACAATGGTTTTAAGACCCTCTCAGAAAAATTTCTTCTTGATCATGTGGTAAGTTTGTAGAAATCCTAAGTGTCCCTTTATAAGAGAGGTGTGTAGTTACAATAGGACCTTATGTTTGAGTTTGGGAATCTTACATAATTATATCGAATCCTTACACCATAGTGACTCATTCTTCCACATGAATTTATCTAATGTAGTGGGGTATTGTTGTAGTTGTTGAATAAGATTCATTGCTTATTTTTATAGATATTTGGAAACTTGTGTGGAGTTTATCATGTTCTCGACGCGTTTCATACTTTAGATTTGAGTCCGTCTTTCTCCTGAAGGCAGAATCAACTCTGAAGTCCAAAATGTGTCGAGAACATGATAAACTCCACACAGGTTTCCAACTCTCCACAAAAATGAATACAACCTGTGAAAGCCTAAATGAAACCAGGATTCATTGCATTATGGTCATGATTCCATTATTTCCTTGCCTCTTCCACCCAATAAACTTGTATAATGGGGATAGAACAAAGCAAGGCCTTAGTGTTTTCTTATTTACTTGAAAGTGCATATGCCACCACATTTTGTTTCCATTTTTTGTAGATAATATCAATCATAACCTAACATCTTTATAACCCATTTTTGTTTCTCTTTTGAAGATAACTTTGTTCAAGAATTATTTTAGACTATCATGGCCTTTTTTTACCTTGAAGTGCTTCCTATTGGGTAAGGGCACCATTTCATAATTGCATGTACTATGGCCAACATTTGTTTTTAAAAAATGGGTTTAAGTCCCTTCCTTTAAGTTGGTAGCATTCAAAAGCAAGTTTCCTTCCTTTTTGCATTATAATTGCACCAATGATTTGTCTTGAGGCATCACACTCAATAATAAATGTTTTTATGAAGTCAGGCATGGTGAGTATAGGATTCTTTAAGCTAGAATCTCTCTGAGTATCGAGCCACTTTTCACTTGTTTAGAGCTCCTGAGGATGATCCCAGTGGGGATCACTTCGAGACATTTATTATTCAACACATAGATCTTGGATTAAATATTTTACTCTTGTGTGTTGACTATGTTTGTTCTACACATAGACTCCTTAAGTTTTTCAAAAGACTAGGTTTCCTCTTGAGTCCAATAAAATGCATAAGTTTTCAATAATGATGTTATAGGTGCTACATTCGACCATAATTATTGGGGTCCACTTTGATGCTCTCCTGAGATAAAATATGACCCAAATATTCCACTTCTTGAACATCAAAGGCACACTTGGAAGGATTTTCATATAGTTTCTTATCCTCCAATATTTTTAAGACCCTGTCAACATAGTATACATGCTCTTACAAGATTTTTTGTAGATTACTATAGCATCAAAAAGTACTAACACATTTTTTTTGAGTAATGGTTTGACAATAGAATTCATCAAGATTTGAAATGTGGAAGGTGTGTTAGTAAGTCCAAATGACATCACCAAAAACTCATAATGACCTTCATGTGTTCTAAAGGATATTATGGGGATGTCTTCTTCCGTATTTTTGATTTGATAATAACTTGAATGAAGATCCAACATGGTAAAAAAATTGTTCCCTACAATTCATCTAATAATGAATCATTGACAGGAATATGAAACTTATGTTTAATGGTCATCTCATTGAGATCTCTATAATATCGAAACATACACCGTGAATTATCCTTTCTATAAACCACAACTATTGGTGAAGAGAAAGCACTTTGGCTAGGTCCAATTATGTCGGCCTCTAACATTTCTTGAACCATATTCTCAATCTCTCTCTTTCAGGCGTATGGTTTTTTATAAGGTCTGATGTTAGGTTGTGCACTTCTTGATTTTAAATGAATAGCGTGATCGTGCTCTACAATGGGTGGAATACCTTTGGACATTTATAAAAATAACATGGAATGATTGTCAATAACTCTTTAGGGATCCAATGGAATGGAGGGTTTATCTATTTGCACTTCCAATGAGCACGCCTATGAAATTATACCAGGGTGCCCATTTTTAAACAATTTTATCATGATGTTATATCTTATCACTCTGGATGGTTTCCCTTGAATATCTCTAAGTTCAATTTCCTTGCCTTTCGAGGAAAATTTCATGAAAATTTCTTGCAAATTAAAAGCCACTATTCCTAATGATTGCAACTATTGGACCCCTAATACAACATCAATGCCTCCTATTTGGATTGTAGCCATTGGACTATCCAATAAATACTCGCCCATTGTAATCTTAATGCTATGTTACTTTTCTAAATAATTTATGGTACCTCCATCTGCAATCATTATTGAAATTCCAGTGCTAGATATATAAAGTAGTTGAGAAGTTTTGCTAATGTTTAGTTATTGCATTTATTGGTACTACTAGAATCAATCAAAATTGTTACCTTTTTTTTATATATCCTTCTATTTTTCCAGTTTAAGGAGTGTTGATGCCATCGAAATCCTGACAAGATATGGTTGAACTAGTCTCTTCTATTTCTTGAGAGTGTTCCAATTCTTGATCTTCTTCCTCTTCATGATTTATATAGAATAATTTCTTCTCACTACACTTATGCCCTTTACTATACTTGTTGTCACAAATGAAACACAAAGATTTTTCTCTTCTTTCAACAATTTGTTGAGGTACAAACCTTATAGTTTGATTAAGCTTAGTAGTGGTAACATGACCCTCTCTATAGGTGTTAAGGACAACCATTCTAGTAGCCATATTTTTACTTTCAACTTTATTTCCATAGAAAAAGGTTTCTCCAATTATTTAGGCTCAAAGAGATGTACCTCATGTTGAAGGCTCTCCTTTAAACTACCCATAAATATATCCAAATTTTTTTCCTTTGGAATGTTCTTCAGTCTAAGGAAACTTTTGTAAGTGTTTAATGTGCTTTGAAACTATACCTCTTTCCTTGAGATTTACCAACTGGCTAAAGAAGGCGTTGCTCTTAATATCCCCATATTGTTCTATCAATTCGTCCATAAAAGCAAAATACGAGACAACACAGTTATTTTTATGAGCACAAAGTCATTGATCCACACAAATTCATCAGTTTCTAAATACAAGGCTGCAATACATACCTTTTGTAAAGTTGGCACTTGGTGGAGATCAAATAATTGCTCCATATAGAATATCCATGTTATTGGATCATTACCATCAAAATTTCTCATATCAATTTTGGGAATGAAGTAGTTCCTTGGTCTTGAGTTGAAACCCTTATGATGTGGATCTTGGAGTGATAAATGATCATGTGTTTGGGACTCAATCCTCTTGTTCTCCTTGTCCTCTTCTTGAGGAGGTGAAAGAAATAGTTCTAGGTCATTCAAAATTCCCTCGTTCATTTTTTATATTTTATTTGAGATCCCTTTTAAATTATTCAAAATCTTTGTCACACCACATCTATTGTCACCATGCTTTACCACTATCTCTTGCATGCTTGCTATTTTTAGTTTGACATTGAAAACCCTAAATTCCATCTCTTTATTCTCTTCTAGTTTCAATGATGAGCTCCAAGGAGGTTTAATAGGCTTAGAATTTTTTGTAGTACCCTTTACCACATGAGACAAAAAAACCTACAATTCTCCTCTTTTTTCTCTTTATACCACTTTTTGAATCACCCAAAATAGATTTTCAATCAAATATATTCTAATTTCAAGTTAACATAAAATTTAAAGCCTTGATTTGGAGACTGTTTTGGTAGTCTACCTTTCTCCTAATGTATCTATGAAATTTCGACTTCTATGATTCTGAAATTTTGGCCCATAGTATTATGATTTTTCTACTCTGTAATGCCAGATGTTTGACCAAATTTTGATATTCCAAGTAAAATTTATGGTAATTCTCCCACAGTTTGTTGTTTTTGTCCCTTTCACGAGAGCAAACTTGTACAACATGCCACGAGTCCAAGTTCTCAGATATGCTTTTTAAATTTTTACCAAAAACACTATGATCTCTTATATTTCATATTAAACTAGTGTCACTCAAATTGGAGCTCCCAAACTTTAGATGTGATAATTTTACCAAGGATGCTTGTTTGGGACTAGCTTTTGGACTAGTAAAAAATTATAACTTCCACATATTGTAACTATGAAATTATAGTGAACAAAAACTTGAAATTTTGATCACAAATACTTTGTTATGTCTCCTTAGGCTCCCAAAAAATTTTCTATCTCAAAATTTCTATTAAAAAAAGCTATAGCAAAAATGGAAATGTGACTCATTTTGAAGGAGCCAACCTAAGGACCATATGCTCTTATAGCAAATGTTGTGCACCATATACCTTGAATAGCATAAAAGTATAAATAAGTAATAATTCCCAGCCTTGAGAATGAAAGATATATAATTATGAGACTCCTCTTCAAGGGGAAACCTCCTTTTTCAATATAGCAAAGGCACAAGATGACTCGATCATCTCTTAGACTAAGTCTCCTTGGGATGTATACGAGACAAGATTACAATTTACCATTAATGGGATTAATTGATCAATAGCGAAACACTAATATAATAATAGAAATATAATGTCTCAATATCCAGGGACTAACAAGGGGGTCTTTCATAACACATAGATTTAAATGAGGTTGGAGACTAACATAAATCCACTTGTCTGGCCTCAACATTGACACCAAAGATATGTAACATATTTTGTATTGGTACTAAACACACATGCTAGAAAGGATTGCAATATCTCCAAGACATGTCTATGTTTTAGTGAGAAATGACCATGGAGTGTTATTTGGCTTCTGAATCCATGGTCCTAACCTAGAATATAAATTGTTTCAGTTTCTCAAGGGAGGATTTAGTTGATTATCCTAATTGGTTGATCTTAAGAGTGTTGGATTGAAACATAAACAAGTCTATTATATTTTAAGGATAGGAGGTATGACACTCTCTAAATCCTTTCTTTATCATCTAGATTGCTAAGAGTGCAAGGCGACGAGCATAATTTGATATGAAAGAGTTTTTGTTTCCTTTGATATGTGTACAAATGGTGTGTAAAGATAAAATAAAAATACTGAAACATAAGTTGTAGAGAAGGTAAAACTAAAAATAAAAAATATTTGAAACAAATGATTTCCTTCATTATCACTACAAATGCCTTAACTTCTAGTTTTTTTTGTTGAAAAATAACATTAATAGATAGTTAGTAATTCATTGAAAACCTAGCAACTTCCTCAACAAGAAAATGGGCCTAAACAAAGGGATTATAAGCCAACTACGCAAGATTAAAATCCTACGAAGAGTGCATTGCATGAACACTACATAGTTTTGGAACTACATGACTCTATGAATCATGGACGACACAATTGTGCGTGAAAAAGACATGACATTTGTGCAATTTTCCAAGGTTGTGAAAAAATAAGAACATGCAAATCTAAAAAAATATGGGGCCTCACATATGTGTGTTAGGGCTCAATAACAATATAAAAAGGTTACAAAATAGTTAAAAATATAGAGGAATCCTAAAAGGAAACCAATACAAAATTTAGTGATCAAATCCCAAGTATGGTCACCATCATTCTTGTGGATTTTTGGTGTGTGAGTGGAGTGAAGGGCATCTCCTAGCTAGTTGCAGAGGTGAGGTAGGAAAATAAGTGAATGAACAAGAAATCATATAAAATATTTTGCCTAAGCATGTATACTAATGAAATATGCATTCAAGCATGAATTTAGTTACATAAAACAACTATTTAAAATATGCATTCAAACATGAATTCAATTGCATAAAACAACTATTTAGGGGAATGAATGGAAGTTCTTTGTATTCTACGATGGAAATGCAATAAATTCATGGATGATATCATCTAAGGGGAGTCTTGTTGAAGTCATCTCCAATATCTATCTGTGGGAGGGTTCTTTGTATCCTCCAATTGGCTCTTACTGATCTCACAACAAATTGACAACATTTCTGCTCCTACAATGGACACTTTGGAGGGGAAAATGGACAACATGAGGGTAAGGAAATTTAAGAATGGTGAATGCAATCTTGGGAACACAACCTTATTACAAAAAATATTTTAAAAATGGAGGATAGGAGCATTCACGGTGGTGAATCAGAGGAAAAAAGGACTTGGGATTCAAATCTTGGCACATGCCTCAACCATGTGGTTGCATTCTAAGTCAAGAATGAACTTGTAACCTCCTTTTATGTTCTCTTACTTATACTTTTGAAGCTAAAGTATGATACCAACCATCAATTTATTTCACCTTTTTTTTCATTTTTAATTTGACATCTTAAATTAAGTCTTCTTTACCCTTCTTATATATTTCCTCTTCAACACTTTCGACATCTTCTTCATTTAAGGTCTTTGATTCTACATCTTGTAAACATATTTTCACATTCTTAACATCACTAAGAAGGTATTGATAATGATTACACAACCCTTTTATTTCTTAATCTTTCTTCGTTGATTATTTGTTTGAACCATCCTTGTTCATCTTCTATTAATTATCCCTCTACTTTATGTTTTTAACCTCATTAACAAGTTTTTGATTAAGGGCTTGCAACTTGGAGATCTAGTCATTAAGTTGCAATTATTTGGGGGTGTACATGAATAAATTCACCTCATGAATCTCTAGAGTGTTGTGTTGATGTGGTGGTGTTGGAACAATAGGTTTTGTAGTTCCATCACACCCCTATACTTTTTGGAGACAATCAATAGTTGATTAGGGATATTCGACTAAGATACTGATTGGATGGTCGAATAGGCATTTGACTAATTGGGTAGTGTTAAAAAAATCAATCCTTGGTGTGCAAAACAAGTTAGAGATTAAGAAGTTTGTTGTGCACCCTAACTAATCTATGTGGACCTCATATTCCTCACTTCAAGGACGTTGGTTACATCTTGGTGATATATAAGATGGCCATATGGGTTGATCTAAAAAAGCAAGAGAAGTGTATTGTGTATGAAAATATTTTGGTTTTTGACATTGCTATGTATATTGAGCTATGCTTTGTTTTGCTTAAGTGCTATAATTGTGTATTTAGACACCACATCTCTCTTAGAATACAAGCTCTCTAATATACCTAATCCTTTAATTATCCAACCAGACTAGCTTCTCCACCTTGTCTTTTTTCCAACTACTACACAAAAGGAGCAACCACTTTTCTCAAAGCCATGCTTCTTGTGTTTTCTATAATGGTATATTTTCATCATACGTTTGGCTATTTCATTTTGAAAGGTGGCCCATAGTTAGTTCTTATCTAGTCATTCTAGTTCTTGTAATCATTATTTCATTCATAGCTTGGGTTTGAGATCATATTGTGACTTTAATCCATATTGATGAGACCTAGTACTCGATTGACATTGTATCCACTTTGGTGAAACCCAGTTAGAAAGGGGTTTACCTCGACTACATCTTCCATGTTGTCTGATATGCCCAAAGAGTAGGATGTAATTCTTTGGCACAATCTGATTGCTTCAAGTTTCAAAACTTTATGACGATTGACACTAACACTTTGTTCAAACTTTCTTCCCACCCATTTTCCCTTCAGTAATATGGAATACTCTTTTGGTATACAATATTGAATATTTTCATCAATTGACGAAAATATCACATATATCTAGTACAATATTAGTCACAGATATTTTCATTTGAACCTCCATAACACATTGACACTTAACCACAGATATTTTCCATCCATTTAGTCATAGATATTTTCAATTACCAATCCTTCCCTCAAATTGACACTTGGATATAGTTTGTGTATCAACGAAGGAAGGAACAGATTTCCTTGGTTATGTTCTAAGATCTCTATGAGAAAATGTATGAGAAAATGGTATTTTCTAGTTACCTAATTAAGTTTATGGACGTCTACGCAAATCATGACCTTCTCAAATTTTTATGACGAGGAGCTATAATTGTGTCTGGACTTAAAGAAGTAGATTATGTCGGGGAGCTATAAGTGTATTCTTTAAAGTTTTTTATTAGTAAGGTAGTTATACCTAAGAGAGAGTGTGGGCCATAATGTCCATGTAAAAATGCTATGTGTGGTAACAAACATAGTTCCTAGACCTATTGTCAAAAAATATTGCATTGGCTTTGAGTGAGTGACACTAATTATTTAGATTTCTACCTTGAAAGTCGTATGCCGAGTACAACACACTCTACATTGTGGTAGATGGAATATCTACCAAAAATTTAGAAATCCAAACAAGTCTCTCTACAAGGTTTTTATCCTACCCAATAATTACATAAACTATTTGAGGAGAGCTCAAAGTGGCAATACCTCCCCTCCAAAAGACAATATTTGATCACAACACTTTCATTGTCCTTCTTAAATGAAATATTGTAACTTTTATTACAAACATATTAATCAATCAAGGTTGTCGCTTAAATAGGTCCAAATGTAATGAATTATGTGTTTCCTTCAAGTATCAAACAACCCATAGTTTAGATCAGTGGGATAGATCTAGTGGTTGAGTGCTTTGAGCTTCATGCAGGAGGTATCAGGGTCAATCACTTGGAATATTTGGGTTTATTGCAGGACTCACTTGATGTCCTTACAAGGTACCATTCATGAAATGTGGGAAATTAATCGATGCTTTTTGTGCAAGGGTTTCCTTGGACAAATAAAACAACGCCCAAACATTCCCCTAGGAAAACTTCATTGGGAACTAGAAAGGATGTATTCTATCCCCTCCTCAATATATTCAAGATGATCTAAGACTAAGTACTTGTTTTAAATTTTAGGAGATATAAATGATGAAAACTAGAGATCCAAAATGATGGTTGGCATCCTCTTTAGAAGGCCATCAACCATTTCATATACTGGGGAGTTGAGTAGGGGGTGAAGAGTGAACCCTATAGCCACCACTTTGCAAGGAGGTGTTGAGGTAGGGTGAATTGTTATTGGATCCAACTACCATGAAGAATTTGCTAACGAGATCCTTCACAACACCATTTGTCCTATTATTTTGGTTATTCCTACAAACCTATTGGATGTTTGTTGTTAGTATCATTGTTGTATAAGAACTGGTTTGAGCTTAATCACCCTAAGAAATCAGTAGTGACCAATTTTTATACTAGTATATCAGTAAGTTGACACTTTTTTTTGTTATATTCACTTTGGAAATGAAAAATCATATTGGTTAAGTTGATGTACCTAGTATGTTACGTTGAAATATTTTCCTAGACAAAAACAAATTCCTTCAATCCTTTAAACAAATTAACTCGGAGGAATTCCCTCTTATGGAGACTAGGGATGAAACACTATTAATTCTCATAAGAGATTAACTCACTGCCCTACATAGAAACACTTAGTGAAAGGGTAGAATTGCATGGAAGGCTAGGGAAATCTACCCACATTGGATACAATATTTTAGTTCTGTAGTTGGGTGTGAAACCTTTGTCACCTGGGGAAAATGATACCAAGGTGTTCTTGAAAACCTAACTATTCCTTCATCTTTTATGTTTCTCAAGATTGTACTTGTACATATTAGCTCATGTAATATATTTCCTTCAATCTCGAACTCATGTCATGGTATTGGGCACCTCAATTGTTTCTATCTTGGCCCTTCCTTTGCTCTAAAGCATGCCTTTGGCTCAGACTAAACCATGTCAATAAATTCCCCTCTTTTTCAATGACACTATCATTCTCACCATTGATCACAAACTATGCATCAATATATAATGAACAAGTCCTCATTACCAACTTGAATTTTTAGAGTGGGTGATGATAGAGTCAACGATTTTGTCCATAAGAAATAAATGCAACAACTTACAAACCATACAAAAGAATTTGTCATGTATGTCAGTATAAAACTTTCATCTATTGTCAAATTGATTATATTGTATCTATTCCATATTCATAGATGACTTCCAATAGCTTGTGGAACTAGTTCTGTAGGTTAGTCTTACCAGAATAATAATCTTCTATGTCTTCTTTTCATCATTAGCATCCACTATTAGCTTTTGTTTTCTATTTTTTCAAACACTTCAAACAATACCAACACATTTGATGAACTCCCCATGCATTTTATGAGATATCATGTGTGAGCCTATACGAAGGATGAATTGATCCACCTCGCATGCTCTTTAAGTTATTTTTCTCTTTCATTTCCACTTCTATTTTACTTGGGGACAAATTTTCTCTTTTGTGTAGACTACACCTTTTCAACCAAGTTCAACAATAGGCACATGTCCAACTATGACCTTAAAGCATCCCAAATATACACTTAACTAAGATTCAATAATACTTTATCCATCAAACACAATACAATGAATAATAACATTCAACAACATAAAGAGACTACAACACAAATGTATAGGCAAAACCCAAGGCGGGTTCCTTAACTTTATAAATATGCAAAATGTTGAAAATATACAACAAGGGAGTGTGGACCTCTACTTGCAAGTCTATTATAGATGTACAACTAATCAAAGGTAATATTTCTTACTCCCATTGCCCAATAGACTTATACAATAAAACCCTTGATGCATCTGTAGGCCTGCCTCCTACAGTCTTGGTTATTTCTCAATTCACTCCACCAATGTCCAAGTAGTCCACTATAGCGATCCTAAACTTAGCACAATCCCCGAGCTCCTTGTCCACCTTTGTGTGAAAGACTAAGCTTGAATGAATAACTTAACACATTGAGGAATCCTCTTTATATAAGAGTCAATTCCTTATTCATTTTCCTCAAGGTGAGGTGCCCTGTAACCCACTCCATGCCAACGTGGACCAAACATGCAATCCATCAACCAAATCTAGCTATGTGCCAGTGAAGCTGACTTGTTCCCATTGATTGGTTGCAATCGATTGTGCCTCGATGCCTTTTGGTGACTTGAATTGACATGCTAGATCGTGTGTCAATGGTTGTGCCACCCATTCCATCCAATGGGTGCATCCAACGGTTGCATTCAATGGTTGTAACCCCTAGTAATGGAGTGCCTATCTTTTGGGTCCACATGCTACCCAAGGAACCCAAGTGTATAAATCCAATCAAGTCTATTACCAATCATTTGCCATGGATCGTGCATGCTTGTAGATCAAGTGGGGTTACTTGCAATAAACCCAAATTTGCCTCCCTTATCCAATCTCTTTGCCAAGCTTCTCTTGGCATGTTCTAGCACTACGTGAGGCTGCCCAATGAATGTGGTACACTTTAGTGTAAGGTTTCCTATGAGCCTGTGGCATGTCGTGCCATTTTGCAAGAGTTCCAAAGCCAAATTGTTTCCCGGACTAACCTATTGATGCATCCATTCATGCCAACCAATGACCACTGAAGTGAAAATGATACGAAGGTGCATGAAGCCATTCAAGGCTAGGGCCTTACATTGGGTTTCTCATGTAAGAGTCTCGAGTATAATAACCAACTAGACCAAAACATATTTATCACTCGAAGGCATGGGTTTTAAGAATCATGAGAGGTGAAATTTGAATCATCATTAAATCAATCAAAACATAGGAAGAAATAAGTAGATTATAAATTTGGAAATATCAAACAAATAGATTCATGACACAATAGTGGTAGAGAAATATTGATGAATTTATGTTATTTATTTGACCACACAACACATCTAGAGTTGATGGATGGATGTAGTACTTGTATGCAACATAAAATATAGACACACATTCACACAACAGGAAAATAATATCAAGAGTTTTATTATATTTATTCCATCATTGAATTGATTTCGCTCCATGCTCCTTTTGTAATTGTTTGTTTGTTATGTCCCAAAATGGGAAATATGTCATTTGCTATGATGCATTAATCTTTCCATACTAGTATGCAATATTTCTCAATATAAAGTTCTACATAGGAAATATTTTTCATATTTTAATTAATTATGATTTCTCTCTGTTACGCCTTAGAGCTATTGCAACGTTCCAACAGGGCCAAACCTAGAGCAAGGGGTTTAATTTGTTTTTTGTAAAGGCCAAAGTGGGTTATATTATATGGATATTTGGATTAGGGGTTGTTGTCCCCCTGGATCGGCCATGGTAGGCTCCCTTGGTTTCACTCTTAGAATTACTTAGCTTTGTAGCATAGCTGATTGCCCCTTCGGTGTGTGGATGTCCCCACCATGCAAGGATCTAAGCCCATGGGTTGGTGTCCAGGGCTTCTAGGGGTGACCCACTGGGGCACATGACCACCTTGGTTTTGTTATGCAGAGGTGATTATGTCTTGCAAAGGGATGTTTTCCCTTATTTAGCACACCTCCTTCACCCACTTGGTCCTCATTCCATCAAAAAGAAATCCCTCCTCTAGCTCTTTGGCCTATGACGTTATCCTTCCACAGTTGAGCCTACAAGCTTGGAAAGGGGGGAATTGAGGTATACATAACACTTTTGGGTTAGTTGGGGCATGACATCCCCCTTTGGCTCACTGTTTCATCAAGTGAAGCCTTATTTTAGTCTATTTTCCCATTTAATGTCTATTTTAGGGTTTAATTCCCAACTTGTGGGGGATTTACCCTAAAAATAGTTTAATTTTATTTTAACTTTATTTTAAACATGTAGGCTAAAAAATTAGAAAGGATGAGGATGAAATCATATAAATAGATCACCTCACCTCATTGTAAAATCATAAGACAAGGGTTCAAATATGTTTTTTACTCTCTTTATCCTATGTATGAGTCATTGATGTGATACACACTTCTCTTGGAATAAATTCTTTGGCTTGAAGGTGGATGAATGTTGTTTTAGGGCTTCTTTTTTTCACATGTAAGTAGTTGATACTAGACTATTTGGAAGAACTCATGCACAAGTGTGACCTAAGGTCTCTTTCCTTACTCATTCTTGTTAAATGTTGGTAAGTTATGCTCCTAGCTTAGCTTAATGGTGCTTTTATGGTGCATTTTTCTGATCTGATAGGGATTTTGTCAACATTTTTTCGACTCTTGTATGAAGGGAACATCCTCCATAGGAGTTATCTATTGCTATTTAGGGCCTTGGAATTCTTCATTTTCCCTAGTTAGGCTCTCCTACTAAACCCTAGAGGTTGCTAGGTGATGTGCTAGCTTGCAAGTGTTGAAAGACATTTCAAGAGAGGGGCGTTAATCATTGATCTCTCAATGCCCTAGGGATCGAGACAAAAATCATATCCCCTTTCTTGTCACAAAATTATTCTTTTTCATCAATTTAATTGTACTTTATTTTGCTGCAATTTTATGCGTAAAAACCCTACAAATTTGAAAATTTCCAAAAACCCTAAAAATTAGAAAATTCAAAAATTTAAAAAATATTTGAAAATTCGCAAAACTAATTTGTGGAGCAAGTGTGCCCTAGTTGAATTGTTCATATATATTGAATGAAATATTGATTAAATCCATTGTCTTGTGAATCGTGAAAACCCTAGATCTCTCTTACCATTGATTGTGTTGTGCTTCTAGCTTCAACTAGGGCTTTGCCATAGTCTCTTTGTCTCGCTTTCCCACAGGGAGCACTTTTATGAGGGGTTGCCTTGGGATAAGTGAAATTGCATCAAAATATGTGAAATGGTCTAAATTGGAAAGGTAATTGGTGATATACATGATAAGCTATTGAACTAAATCCTCAATTAGATAAAGTTGTCTTCTTTATATATTGTTTGACTCCATACAAGGCACTGATCTGGTTATAAGGTTGTGGAAATGTATTTGCATGTGTGATGTTTGCAGGTATCATTTTGGGCTCTCCCCTACGTTTAGGAGTTACCCAAAGAAGTTAAAGAGATAGACCGAGGTGATATTGGGTCTTACCTCCTCTTACATGCTTACCCTCACTAGCACTCGGCCACACATATTCTGTTTTAAAAGGACTACTAGTTTGAGTGGTAACATTTTTTGGCGCCATTGCTGGGAACTTTAAGACAATTGAGCTGGTTTGCTCAAGCCATATTTTCATTTCCTTGGAAAAAAAATATTTGGTAAGAAATTGAGGTAAGTACTTGCTTGGTTTTTGATGTTGTTAAGGACTAACCCTACAAATCTTATCTAGTGACTCCAATAAAAAAGCATTTCAATTGAAGAAGGATCCTCGAGTTGAATCCATTATTCTTTCAGATACATCCAACATTTTTGTTGTGGCTCAAGTGTGTTCTTGTTTTGTACTTTGGTAAGATTTGTTTTGATCTAACTTGATAGGTCTCTCTTGGCGACTCCCACTGAAGAAAATTAAAACAGGTACTTTGTAAGAACAAATCTAAGAGGTAAGCTTTGATTTGTCCTTTGATAAGATTATTGTTAGGGGCTAACCTTGCATGTCCTATCTTGACATGAGGGTAAGGATAAATCATCATTTCCTTTTGTTCTTCAATTTATTCCACTAGAGCTTCTTGGTCTTAATTTTTCTGAACCTCGTCATCTTTGTCTTCAGTAGTAGCTTTTTCTTGGACAATTGGGCTTAGAATGTTATCGATAAGATATTGATTGACGGTTTCTTCAAGCAAGATTTTTGAGACTTGATCTTCATCATGGATTTCTGTCTTGAATAAAATATTTGCCTCTTCGACATAGGTTATACATTTATTGCATTTTATTGGGCACCGACAACTTCAAAATACCTCTATCAGCTCTACGAGAGAGGATATTGTACCTTTGCTAAGGTCTTTAAACCAATCACGGGCCTCTTCATCTAGATGCCACACAAATTCCTTCATGTAGGTGTCCTCATATTATTAAACACTAGAATATGGAACACTATACATAAAATATTTGACAAAGTGAGAATTTTCCCTGTTATATGATCTCTTGAATGATGCGGACAAAGATCAAGGTCCCTAGTCTTAATGATTCATATCTACAACAAAAGGAGACAAATTGTACAAACCTTCACCTAGGTCAATGAAATAGTAACAATGGATGAGTATAGAAGATACATAACACTGATATAGCAGTCACTGTGGCGATACAAGAGCAACCGCGATCCAGCTTCACGTGCAAAAGAACCTGCCAAAGATCGGAACAAGACAACAAAAAGTGAAATAGAAACAATATAATTGACCTATGGAAGTGACCAAGGAATCTCAAAATACACCATCAAGAACATTAGATGTATGGGAAGGAAAATACAATTGTATTAACAAAGACAGAAAGAGAGTACAACCATTTAGGCCTTGGTGTTGTAGCTTCTTTCCAATGGGCTCTTCTTGCTCCAACGAGTCATTGTCAACTTGAATATAAAGCCTCAAGAGTCTAGAGTAATTTCTCCAGCATTTTCCTACTTCCAATCTTACCCCCCTCTCACCCATGGCCCAAGCCTTCAATTTATAAGACAATGTGGATAAGGAGAGGATGAGAAAAGTGTGGGGAGTGGATGAGATATGATCCCCATAATGGTGGGAGTTGAGCTAGATCCAAAACAATAGGAGGGAGAAGCTATCATTCGATATTTCTCTCTAGAAGCTTCTCAAAAACCAATTTTGTGTCCATACAGAGGTCAATGCGGTTTGCAGTGGAGCAAGTTGCGCCAAAGAGGATCGACGCGGGTTTCTCTTAAGGCAGACTGCATCATCGATGTGGGTTTCTAGTAGGACACACTACGTCGATAGGGAATCGACGCACGTTGCTAGCTAGTAGAGCAAAGCGCGTCGAAGTCACAAAAGAATTACGTTGCAGGGAAAGAAAGTAAATGATCATTCACCATGAAAGTGACTTCAGGGATTGTGGCAACACAAGATCATAGGTATTTGTACGAATGACGGAAATTCTGTGTAACACTCCCACAAACCTATCTGGTAACTCATTTAAAGCATTCAACAAGACAAGAGAGGCAAAACATTCTTTGGGGTTTATTCCAAGAGGCTCCTTTGTGGGAAGAGAAATAACCGTCTCAATAGTTTCTTCATTGAGATTAGGATCCCACTCTTTCCCAAATGTCTTGACTAATTGTAATAGTGAATAAATCCCATGAGGAGGAAACCCATGATACCAATCTACCATATACTTGTTATTTCGGAAATCAAGGAAAATTACAAACCCCTTCATTATGAGATCCTCATCCACAATATCCCATGTTACAAGATATTCTCTAAACTTCACAATATGCTCTGCAAATGTATCTTCATATCGATGGATATTGGGATGGAATTGATCCACCCACGTTTATCTGGCGAATTTGGATATCCTAGAAATTTGAGAAACCCAATGGAGCATACATATTATGCATCCATATTTCATCAATGGAAGCCATATCTTCTTATTGATAACTGAGGCCTGTTGTTTTGACTTGCAATTATATGATTTGTTTTCTTCGATGGAGTTGCCAATATATGATGCTTCAACACCAAGTAGTATTGTTTCCGAGCCTTCTGGTTGCACATATTTCGAAGAAGAAGTCTATGAATCTTTCTTTCCATTCATAGAAGAGAAGGAAGTTAGTATGGATCAGTTCAAGATAGATTTTTATGTAGATTTGAAGCCGTATGAAGAAGTCTTAATCCCTTAAAGGAAGCATATTGAAGACATAATTAATGAAATCTTGATTATTCCTTCCCCTCGTTGCATCAATGATGCACATTGGATCAAGAGAGGTCGGTCATTTGGTGTTGGGTTGTGATTTTCCCATAGATCTAATTATGTTGATTGTTGGAGGTAGGATGGGTTAATTACTCCCATACTGGTTCATTATTTCCATCATTTCTCATTCCCTTCAAGAAATTTCGCTCTATGAGTTTCTGTGCGTTAGCAATTGTGTCTCAAGGACACTGTCATTGATTCCAATTGCCATTAATTCCTTGTGAGCTTGGGATTGAAGGCATTGGGCTTAGAATCTTACCTCATAGTTCACTTTTCTTGGTTTGAGGTGGATTTGTGAAAACTTGAAGCCCCTAGTCTGATTTGGGTTTGGCATTGTCTGTTTTGTCTACAAGTGAATCTCTCTTTCTTTAAACTTGGGTTCATTTCATTTTCATGGTTAATACTCCATAAATGTAGCTTTTGGTTTTTATTCTTTTGGTATTAAAAATTAAATTTCGATTTCAATGCTTTTCAACACTTACTTTTAAGCCTCTTTTAAGGGATTCAAGGTGCACCCCCGCAAGGATGAATGCATTATGCATTATGCATTTCTCTAATAACTTTTTATTGTAGATTTGGAAGTTACCTAACAAGGATGTATGCATTATGCATTATGTATTTCTCTAATAATTTTTATTGTAGATTTGGAAGATATGATTTAGAGCTAGAAATCATTTGATTTAACACTCTTTGTTGTGATGAAACATGCATATGCATAGAGAGGCATATTATTCTTCATTATTAGTAAGAGTTGAGATCGGTTGTAGTTTATATTGCTTTCTCTAGTGATATTTGAACACCTCTTGTACCAACTATATCAACTCTAATGTTTGGGTTTGTTTTGTAAATGGTACTAACCATGTGTTGTGTATGCTATGCCTTAGAGTGTCTGAAGCATTCCTTCCAGATGTATCAGAGTAAGGGATTTATTTTTCTTTTGTAAAGGCCAAGTTTTGGGGCTATAACATGTAGACTGTTCATTTTGGGGCTAAATACCCTTGATCAGGTCATGGAAGGTTCCCTTGGTTTCCACCTCAAAGAGGTGTTGGCCTTGTGGCTCTATTAATTGTGTCCGATGCCCTTGAGGAAAATCATTGGGACAAATGGCCATAGTTATATTTTGCTTTGTAGAGGTGATTTTGCGTGTAAGGGTTGTCATATCCAGTTATCACACCTCATTTTTCCCACTTGGACGTATTGTTTTGATGAAAAACCCCTCCTCCCGGTGTCCATACCCATGATGTCATTCCTTAAAGAAGAAGCCTACATTGTTAGAAAGGAGAGCGTTGAGGGATAAGCATCTGTTGGGTTTAGTTCGGGCATGACACCCTCCTTTTGGCTCACCTTGCACATGGTGTAGCCTAATTGCACATTTTAATTCTTTATGTCATTCTATGGGTTAGTCCCCAGTTTGTGGGTGTACTAACTTTAAATTTTATAATTTGTCATTAACTTTGTAGGATCAAATTTGAAAAAGGTTGAGGGTTGTTTCATACAAACAAGAAAACCTCACCTCATTTGTAAATCATGGACAAGAGTTCAAATTGTGTATTCTTTTCTTTTTCTCTTGGTATATTGGAGCACTTGACTCTATGCACACCTCTATCTTGGATGTTGTTTTTGCTTGAAGGATGAATTGATGATGTTCCGGGCTTTGATTTTGCACATTCTAAGTTGTTTCTAGACTAATTATAATAACTCATGCTCAAGGGTGACCTAAGACACACAATCTTGCTCATTCTTGGTTAATGTTGGTAAGTTTATCTCCTAGCCCTAGTTTTGACATTGCTCTTGAAGTGGTTTGGACTGAGTTAGGGTTTTTTTGCTAGCATTTTATCAACTTGCATTAGGATACCTTCGTACCAAGGAGCTATCCATTGTTTTGTTAGGCCTTGGACTTCTCTATTTTCCCTAATTAGGGTTTCACTACCTAACCCTTGAGGTTGCTATCTTAGCCCTAGTTGCAAGTATTGAATACCATCTCAAGAGGAGGGACATTAGCCTTGATCTTTCATATCCCTAGGGTTTGAGACAAGAATATAATACCATATATATCAATCCTATTTTCAATCAATTTTTACATGTTTGATTTTATGCAAAAAGTCCATAGACATATTTTACTACTGGAAAAAAACCTAAAAATCTAAATAAATTCAAAAATCCAAAAAAATAGCTGTGATTTGGTATTTCTGGTCCACCCTAAAATTTCTCCCTAGGGTTTTATCCACAAACCCTATAGTGCATACTCTTCTAAGGAAGTGCATTGGGATATGTGAAATCCTTGTAACTAGTGAATTAGAGGGTTTGTGGTATTTCTAGCTTATCCTACAACTTCACCCTACTTCACTTGTCCTCTTTTCCTTGATGGCACACAATTTTGGAGTGGTTTCCTTGGGAAGTGTGACATCGCCTTGGGAGATGTGAAATTTCCTTGAAAGGCATGATATTATTTGGAATTTGTGATAAGGTGAATAAGTCTATTTATATATGATTCTTGTGTCTTGATTTGATATTGTTTAACTCCAATAAGGCACTGATCATAGCTATTAAGGTTCCGTGGAAGGTATTTGTGGTTTGTTGGTGGTTGCAGGTATCTTTCATTGATTAGGGTCTCCCCTTGGGTTTTGGAGTTACCCAAAGTTTTGAGAGGTTAGACTATGGTGACATTGGGTTTAACTCTCTCCCAAGCTTACCATCACTAGCACTAGGTCTACATAGCCTTGATTTGCAAAGGTGTGCTAGTTTGAGTAGTAACAATGTGGGTAGGAAATAACATTTTTTAGGGCTTGTTTTGTTGGGATTCCTTTCAATGCTTCAAGTTTCACATGGTTCTAGATGGATCTATGCTATGGGGTGATAGCATCATTATAGGTACAATGGGTAAGTGCGACACAATTTTGCCATAATGGATTCCAATAATTGCTTTTGTTTGTTTTTCTTTGAGTTTTGATGGAGTTTTGTTTTGTTCAATGATTTGTTTTAGGTGGTGCCTATGGATATGACAATCTATACAACCAGGGCTACGAAACCAACACTACGAATTTCAACACTTCATTGTTCAACAACAGTTTCACTTGCGGAGCTTGCTATGAAATTTGGTGGAGTAACAACCTATAATGGTGCCTTATTGACTCTATTGTTGTCCCTGCCACTAGCTTCTATCCACTCAACAACATGCTTATCGATGAGCACGATGAATGGTGCAAACCTCCTCTGGAGCACTTCGATCTCTCAGAGGTTGTTTGTTAGCACATTGTCAAGTACAAGGCAAGCTTTGTCCCTATTCAACATAAAAGTTTTTTAGTTTTAGTTGGCTTTGCTAGATCTAGCATTGTTTGAATTTCTTGATGTGGGTTTTGAATTAGAGTTAGTTTTCCTGATTCAGGGTACCATGAAAAAGAAAGTGTAGAATTTGGTTCGCCCATAGTGGTCAATTGGACTTTAATATGTTTCTCACACTAACATGAGTGGAGTAGGGGACATAAAGGAAATTTTGATAAAGGTCTCCAACACTGGCTGGAAATCAATGTCCAGGAAATGGGGCCAAAATTAGCAAAGAAACAACTACCTCGACAGGTAGAGCCTCTTCTTTAAGGTCACTACCAATGATGGGAAAACCATTACTTCCTACAACATAGCTTCCAACAACTAGCAATTTGGATATACTTTTACTAAGGAGAAGTTGCATTGATTTAGAGGTTTTGTTTGTCCTTTAATTATCCTTTCCATTGGTTTACAACGACTTTTCCTTTCTAGATTTAACAAACCTTTTGGCGTACAACATGCCTTTTCCTTTCTAGATTTAGCAAATCTTTTTGGTTTTTTTTGGGGGGGGGGCTATTAATTTTCGTGTGATTGTGTAATGGATGTTGTGGTGGCTCTAATTTTCTACCCGCTCCTTAGCCAACTGTTCTTCAATAGATATTGTCATTGTCAATGTCTTGCTATTGATGGATTATAAGTGGCAGAGATAGCCTCCAGAACCCACCCTCTTAGATATCTTTTGTAAATCTTTGTTATTATAATAGATACAATGCCATTTATGTGTGTAGATGTTGTTATGACATATTGAAGCTATATGTGCTTTGAATCTTGAAGATATGATAATTCTAAACTAAAAAGGGCATGTTTCATTTTGCAATGAAATTTATGTACTTTGAAATACACATCATGTTTTTGTGTTAAGATCTCTTAAGTGATATAAATGCCAAAACCACTTGCTAACACAGTTATGGAAAAATATTATTTTAAAGGAATTATATATATATATATAATTTGATATTAAACATTTAATTAAGAAAACAAAAGCCACATAGTGTTAATGTCTTTGTGCCTTTTAGCATTAAATGTTAAAAACGCAGGGAAGGTGGAGAGACACGTTGAAATAAAAGGGTGAGTCCCTTCCATGGCAAGGTTGCTTTTGTTCTTTGAGTTCAATGCTTCTTTCTACCTTCAATGGCAATGTCCATTGATGATTAACTAATTAAAGCAATTTTGACCTAATATGATTTAGTTGAAGTAGGGAATTTAATTTAGATTTTTCTTCAAAGAGGGGAGGTGTCACAGTACAACTTGGCACAAGTCAATCTAACCCCCTAGTGGCCATGCGACACTGCCCAGAGACTATCCGAGGGTGAGACCAGCTTGGTAGTCTTCCGACAGACTACGCCTTTACTTGCAAAAGTTTTACTTATTTGTTTCTTAGATTAGGTCACTGTTTGTTTACTTATCCAATTCAACACTTAGCCATTTCCACAAGTAAAACAACAAATGCACAAAGAAACACAAGACAATAATGTATGGTGGTAGCCCTAACTAGGAGTGCCCAAATTTCTTTATAACTTGGCGGAATTACAGATATTACAACAATACATAGAAACGGGGGTTCCCAACTGGCCAAACCCACTTGTGGAGGTGCCCAAATGGATACCACCAGAAACCCTAAGAAATTCAGTATTTCCAACTAAAGACACTTGTCGAGATTCCTTCCTGTATTTCCACGAGCTTCACCCCAATATTGCTACGTTCCATGTCCCTGCTGGAACTTATTGCTAGCGTGAGCTTCTTCTCGTGAACCTACATTTCTGCTGTCGCACATGGAGGCCTCCAAGACGAGCCTCCTCCCTATTGTGAGCCTTGTCAAGGGTCTGCCCAAGTGATTCCAAACAGAGTCCCCCCAAGAGTGTTAGGAGCGCCCCTTCTACAACCTACACAAAATGACTTGGCCTACCGAACTCAGGGCCCCTTGGATGTATTTTCCTCCTTGGATTTCTTAATTTTGATTTCGTCTTCTGTTAAGCATTTATATGAGTTGCTTGTTGGCGCCTGTGACCCTAACTTGGTCACACACACCACACTTTCTTGCTTCGCGTACACGCTACCAACGTTCCAACTGTTTGCTTGCTTGTTGAGTCCACTGCTGACACGCTTACTTTCCGTGCAAAGTCCGCTTGTGCCCAACCTTGACGTGTTCACCCATTTTCCAATTCTCTCCCTTGCCAAGCCAAGTAGCGTGCTCCCATTGTGGTGAAATGCCCAAGGGACTAGGGCCTTTGTCCCATGGATTCCTTGTTGAGATTCCCATCCGTTTTCCCCCCTCGATGTGCTCTTCTGGATGGGGTTTCACCCGAGCTTTCCATGTATTGGGATACTTGGGTGTGGGCACTCGCCCCTCCTTGGGAACACATCCCAACCATCTTCATGCTGCCGACGGGCTCTCGGTTTCCTGTCCAACACTTCGTGTGATTTTGGTTAAGTGTCCAACCAATGCATGGACCGGGCTCCCAAGTCAAGTTAATTGGGTGAGCTCCTTGCTTTTCATGTGGGTAATAGGTTTAGCCAAGTTCCTAGAGCAACTAGGTCGTTACAACCTCCCCCACCTCCAGTAGTTGTTGTCCCTGGGAACGTCTCCAACCGACCACCGTCTTTGGAAACCTTTGTTACTGTTACCTGCTGTACACAGTCTACTATTCAGTCCACCCCCTACGCTTCGTCTCTTCCAATTCACATGGTGTGTCTTCCCTCATCTCTTGCAATTGTTTGTATGGTCAGTACATCCAATTGGAGTCCATAGATTTTCCGTCCCACTGCCCTCTTTGCATGAGTCTACGTAACTCAATGACCTATCTCATCATCTGGACGAAGCCTAAACACTTCATCTTACTTGGATTCACTTTTGGTATCCTCCTGCTCGAAGCTCATGCGGCCTTGCCTACCTGTGCCAAAGGTAGAGGCCTTTTCCATAGGCTACCTTACCCAAAGAACATGGGTGGATGGTGCTCCAAGCCATCACCCAAACTATCGTTCTCTCTGTTTTCTGCAGCCTTCTTGCTCAGATACACAAGGAGCATCACGTCTCTACTGATCATGCCCTCACCTTCAACAAACAACCATCGCACTTCCGGGTCATCTAGCCACATCTTCCCATCCATAATTGAAGTGCCTAAGTCACAACTTGGCGCTGCTTCGTTTTCTTGAGTAGCTGCTATGCATCCTTTTTGGATA
Organism: Larix kaempferi; assembly: GCA_027924585.1. Lineage (NCBI taxonomy): Eukaryota > Viridiplantae > Streptophyta > Pinopsida > Pinales > Pinaceae > Larix > Larix kaempferi. The sequence goes on along the minus strand of BSBM01000125.1, from coordinate 14,397,618 downwards.
CAATGGTTCTACCCCATGACTGTGTAGTGATTGACAAGCTTCTCCAAGGTCATCCAATCCAATTCTACTATGTTCTCCATGGTATCCATTCGCTTCGCCTTTCCTATCATCCAGATGCCTATGAGGGTGTATTGCACCTGTGGAAGTCGTCATTTCCATATACATGACCTTTCCACTTCCCTGTAGTTTCCTCATGGTCTCCACATAGATAGGATAGTCTTGCAACATAAATACCAAGCATTCCAAATGCGGCATGCAACTGCCTTTGCCTTCCACATGAAATCCTATCCAAGTACCACATCGAAATCCTCCCACAGAATGATGGTGAAGGTTGCCTCTCTTGACCATTCTCCAAGCCTCAAAGGAACTTGGTTGGCCACTCCAACCACCCTTTCCACTTTCAAGTCGACAGCCTTAAAGGATGTCTTTCCCAACTCAATCCGTAAGTTGAGCCTCCTTGCCACTTCTTCCTTCACGAAGTTATGTGTCACACCACTATCAACCAATGCTAAGACCTGTTGTCCATTCACTTCTGCCGGTACATAGCACAACCATGCGAAGTTTGTATCCTTCATTGTTGTCGGTTCCTCCTCAAGAACCACATTTAACACTTGCAACACTCTAACCGATGGTTTCTCATGTTCTACCACAACCAACTTCTATGGTCACAAAGGATAGTTCTTGGAGTAGTGGTCTTTAGCACATATGTAACATGATATTGATTTATCCTTATCCTTGGGTCCCTCTGCGTTCTTGGGCAATCTCTTCCTCACACTTGCCACTTATTTTAGGCTTCCCTCTCATCTTCTTCTTGAAATTACCTTGAGGTCTCTCACATGCATCTTCATTTCCTTGGACTAAGTTTTCCTGTCCGCACATAGTCCAACAACTTATCAGATTCTGAGATCGTTGTAGCAAGGGTCTTTACACCTTGGCGTCGCAGGTTCATTAGGATCCATGGATGTAATTCCTTCATGAAGTGATAGAGATGATCCTCTTCAATCATATATTTGATTCCCATCATCAAGCTTGTGTAGGCCTTAATATAGGCTTGGATTTCACCAACATGCTTGAGCTTCATCACCTCGTTTTGGGAAACCCAACCTTGGTTTCCAGGCCCAAACTGAGCTTTCCATGCTACCTTAATTTGTTCCCAATTCTCAATTTGGTCCGTTACCTACCCCGCAACCACATCTTCCACACAGTTTCTCCACCACAACTTTGCGGTGCCCGTGAGAAACATGACAACATTGTTCACCTTGGACTCATCCAAACTTCCATTCATTTGGTCTAAGTACTGCTCCACATCCTAGCAGAATTTTCCTAGCAACTTCGCATCTCTTGTGCCGTCATAAGGTTCTGGTTCCTTCATGAAAATCTTCATTTTTGTTCCCGCACTATGCCCGCTAGCCACAACACATTTCAACAACACAATTGTTTCATCTTTCTCTTTTATCTGAACCTGGAGCTATTCCACAACACTCTCAAACTTCTTATCCCGAACCTCTGTGTGATCCTGCATGGAAGCATGCAACACATCCATTGTAGCCCTGCACTCGCTCACAACCTCGTTAAAATCCTTTCACATCTGTTCCTTTTCGCTACCCATGGTTGCAGCCTTCTCACCGTGCTTGTAGAGAGCCTCAGAGATCAGCTCCATGCTCTTCTCAAGTTTTGTGAGCTCGGTCTTCACCTTGGGAGTTTTTAGTAATGGTCCACCTTCTCGCTTCTTACAGAAGGACTCTTCCACATCTGAGGGAACTTTTGGTTCTATGTCCGACTCCAATGCTTGGTCTGCGGTGCATTTTCCCATTTTGGGACTTAGCCGATTTTCCAAATCTGCTGCACTTCACCAAGTGTCGGTTCGCAGGTCTGCACAACATCTCCTTAACGAGATTGGAAAGAGTTGTAGCTTCAAGTTGTTCTTCTAAAAATCCTGTGCTCAACCTAACATGGAGGTCTGCATGCCTTGGATCTTCTTGTCCACATGCACCAACCACTTCAAGTCCTGCAGCACCTGATCCATCCAAACCAACCGATTTGCTAACTTTGCTGGTTGTGAGTCTAACCATCTTCTTCCCAACCAAACCTGACTTCATCCGAATTTGCCTTCATCTTCCAATTTCGTCAACCCCGCGGTACCCTGCTAGGCAAGCTACTTACCACCCACGGACTTCCTTCTGGCTGAACTCTTGACTCCGTCTGGCTAGTTGCTGCGAAGTTATCCAAGTTGTTACCCTGACCAAGGAAACAACATGGAGCTTCTGATAGTACCGTCTACTGTCGTACTATTTCCCCAACTAAGCAACAATGAGAGCTTCCAGAATCCTTTGGCTACGTTCCACAATCGAATTCGAACTCTTACTGGCATACATGTCCGGTAACTTGATCTCTCGATGAACACTTTGATACCACCTGTTTACTCGAAGTGGTGAAGAGCGTTCCAAGCTCTGATATCACCTCTTCACTAGAAGAGTGGTGAAGAGCCCAAGTGACTCTTGCTCTGATACCACCTGTCACGACACAACTCAACGCAAGTCACTCCGACCCCTGAGTGGCCATGCGACACTTCCCAAAGACTGTCCGAGGGTGAGACCAGCTTGGCAGTCTTTCTGCAGGCTACGCATTTACTTGTGGAATTTATACTTATTTTTTTCTTAGATTAGGTTACCCTTTGTTTACTTATCCAATTCAACACTTTGCCATTTCCACAAGTAAAACAATAAATGCACAAAGAAACACAAGACAACAATGTATGATGGAAGCCCCAACTAGGCATGCCCAAATTTGTTTATAATGTGGAAGAATTACATAGATTGCAAAAATACATAGAAACGAGGGTGCCCAACTTGCAAAACCCACCCGTGGAGGTGCCCAACTGGATACCACTAGAAACCCCAATAAATTTAGTATTTCCAACCAAAGACACTTGTCGAGATTCCTTCCTGTACTGCCACGAGCTTCACCCCATTACTACTACGTTTTGCGTCCCTGTTGGACCTTACTGCTGGCGCGAGCTTCTTCTTGTGAACCCTCGTCTTTGCTGCTGCACATGGAGGCCTCCAAGTCGAGCCTCCTCCCTGTTGTGAGCCTTGCCAAGGATTTTCCCAAGAGTTTCCAAACAAAGTCCCCCCAAGAGTGCTAGGCGCGCACCTTCGGTGGCTTGCACAAAAATGCCTCTGCCTACCGAATTCAAAGCCCCTTGGACGCCTTTTCCTCCTTGGATTTCTTAGTTTTACTTTGGTCTTCCGTCGAGCCTTTATGTGAGTTTCTTGTTGGTGGGTGTGACCCTAACGTGGTCACACACCCCACACTTTCTTGCTTCGTGTCCACGATGCCAACATTCCCACCATTTACTTGCTTGCCAAGTCCATTGGCGGCGTGCTTGCTTGCTATGCCAAGCCCGCTTGCGCCCAACCTTGCTGCATTGACCCATTTGCCGACGCTCTCGCTTGCCAATACGAGTAGTGTGCTCTCGTTGTGGTGAAATTCCCAAGGGCCTTGGGCCTTCATCATGTGGCTTTCTTGGTGAGTTGCCCATCCATCTACCCCCTCGACGTGCTCTTCCGGATGGGGTTGTGTTCAAGGTTGTCATGCACCGAGCAACTTGGGTGTGGGCATGCACCCCTCCTTGGAAACACGCCCCAACCATCCCCATGTTGCTGACAGGATCCTGCTTGGCTGCCCAACACTTAGTGTGATTTTCGCTAAATGTCCAACCAATGCATGGACCCAATGGGCTCCCAAGTCGAGCTACTTGGGTGAGAGCTCCTTGCTTGTAGCGGGTAAGAGATTTAGCCAAGTGCTTGCAACAACTAAGCCGTTACAGGAGGGGAGATTAAATGATAAAAGCCTTTTGTTTCCAACTCATGTTCATGTAACTTGTTTGCTTTTCAATAACCATTAAGGATTTACTAACACAAAAAAATAAAATTGAATTTTATGTTGGGATTTACTAACACAAAGAAGAGAATTGAATTTTATGTTGGGATTTACTATCACAAAAAAGAAAATTGAATTTTATGTTGGGATTCACAAAAAAAACATACTTAATTTTGACTAGATTTCCTACACTATAACCCGTATTTACTGACAAAAAAAGAAAATTGAATTTTATGTTGGGATCTACTAAAAAACATGTACCTAATTTTGACTAAATTTCCTAGTGACAAAAATAAATTGAATTTGATTTTAAGATTTTACTAATTAAAAAAATATTTATTTTGACTTCAAATAGCTCATAGACATTATGTTCTCAACTTAATTTATAATTTTTTTATTTTTATTTTTATAATTGATCCTTTATAACACCTTATTTGCAACATATGATTAGGATTTACAGCCATAATGCTTTTAATATTTTGAAAAATAAAAAAAATGGTAATTTAATTGTATGTTTATTAGTGCATGATATAAGAATTAGGAATCTAGCTTTGCAAATGACCATTAAGGGCCGCCTAAAAATATAAATATGAAGACTCATTATAGAAATATCCAAATTAACAAAGAAATATATCTTTTGTGTTGATAATATATATCTTGAACTTTAACACTGAATATCAGTGTACAAGGCTACTAAAAATATCTTAAACGTAGTTTTATTTGATCTCTTTGTTCTTTAAGATTTTGTCACTTGTGGCCAATGCTTTTTAATAATAATTTTCTATAATTTGTACATTGCAAAATGGTTTTAAGAAAATAGAAGGGACTCAAGAAATATTCGTCATATGTAGATTGTTGTGCTTGAACTTGGCTATATTTTAAAGGATTTTTTTTGTCAATTGGCTATTTTTTGGTCATTAAAAAAATTGCCAATTGAATTAAAAAATGACTTATTTTTTACATAAAATATTATTAAATTGATAAAATTCGCCAAAACTTATCAGTTTTAATAGTATATTATATGTTTTTTAATTGAATGTTTGCTTGTGTATCTATATGTATGATTTTTCCAATCCAAATAACCATTTAGAATACTATACATAGGTGTAATATTTGAATCCTTAAAAAATATGCTATCTTGAACTACAAAGACACAATATGACAGTAAATTATTATTTGTTAAGTTCAATGCCATCAACAATTTTTTTGCATTTCAACTCCATGCCATTGGTAGCTATTTACATTTGATAGCAAAATGTCTTCAAGATTTTCACAAAATGGCTTTTAGCTCTTTACTTTTTTTGTCTATTTAAGCTTAAAAGTGTAGGGACATTGTAGCAATGTGACTCCCCTATCCTTGGAGAGAGTAATTGATATTACCATTAATTAATTGTTTATATGCTAACTTTATTATTGTTTTTCAATGTTGGTGTTGTGTGGGGACTCCATGAATACAGACCTCTACAACGACAAATTATGACATTCACTCTCATCAACAGGATATGATAGGGAGATCCCCTCCCACATGCAATGGAAGTCACTTTCTTAAGCCATTAGCCTTCTTAATAATTGATTGACCTTGTTCAGGAAAGTGTGTTCCATCACTTGTCATCTTCCCCATTTATATCATAATGTGTCCTTGCTTTTTATTACTTTTTTGTGTTGGACATTTAGCTATATTTTAGTTCATATTTTCTTTGATAATTTTGGGTGTTTAATGGTTCAAAACTTTCAATTTTTATTTATTTTTTTATTTTGGATACTTCGGTTATGATTTTGTAGTATATATGGTCGATGTTGCAATAGGGTCTATTTGTAGGATTGTTGCTTAATGGTTGGGAAGGGGTATCACCATGTAAAGAGTCCAAGTTCAAAACTCAACGTGTGTAGAGCTATTGTGTTTGTGAGGGAAATTGTTTGACCTTAGGGAGTTGGTTACCCTCCCTTGTCAAAGGGGCTTAACACATGTCTAGCAAACCAAATTGGTTTAAGTGGATGTTAATAAAATACTTTATCCTTTTCTAAAATTATTGTTATTAGCCAATTGATAAAAATGAAGAAATGCAAATTGTTTGAATATGTTAAGGTTCCTAAACTAATAGTGTTTATTAATTACCATTTGGTTGAGATTTTGAAAATGAGATAGTCAATCTTTATCCTAGCTCAATAGATAGAATTTGTATTGCATGATCTTGAAGATAAATCCTTATCTTTAAAGGGTCAAATTATATTTTTCTACACTACTACAATACAACATTGCACATGTGGTTTAGAGAATTAATATTTCACTATCGCACATCGCTCTAAGTAAACATCATGCTCCTTTGCTTCAATTATCTCCTTTTCTCCTACCCACACTGTTGTAATTTTAGAACGACATGATACATAGATTTGCACTCAAATAATTTATCCTAGATCTAAAACAAAAACATTGAAACACAAATAAAAGCTAAGATCTACAAAAGTGTTGAATGGAAAACTCAAAAGTACAAACACCTCATATGAAGGATGAAATAAGGACTAATGGGTTTTTACTAGGTGTCATCAATATGAAAGGAGGGAAAGTGCCTAGGGGTGTTTGTGCAAGCTTTTCCTTGGAAAAATCAAACAAACCCAGATATTCCCTAAGGAAAATTTCATTTGAAACTAATAAATATGTCTTCTATCCTCTCCTCAATATATTCAAATAGCTTCTAAAGTCAATACATATTTGAAATTTGAGTAGCTCTAAATGATGAAAAGTAGAGATCCAAGATGATGGTTGTCATCCTGTTTGGAAGGCCATTGACTAGAGGTTTAAGGCCATTGACTAGAGGTTGGATGGGGGAAGAAAAGTTATTTGTATAGCCACCACCTTGTAAGGATGTGTTAAGGTAGGGTGAACTATTGTTTTTAAGCAAGAGTGTCCTTGGAGCTACTTGATGTCATACCCCCATTTTGATCCTTATAATATTTTGGGCTATAATGTAAATATTGTATGCATATTATGTATGATTCCTAGCGTGGAGCTCAAGGCCAAGGCCCCGCTAGTGAACGCTCGACCTTGAAGAGGCAAGTATTGGATATTATGCTAGCCATGTGCTAGTGAACCATGGGAATTGTAAATATGCATTTTAATATAAATGCCCACAACTAGATATGCAATGCAACAAGAGATGGGGGCATGATGTTTACAAGGAATTGGGAGGGGAATATTCAAACCCTTAAGCCAATCAAGTCAAGCCAAGTGTTAATGAGAGAACCCATAAAACCCTCAACTACCCATGTTGACTTTTGTACCCAATCATTCATTTCTCCCAAGAGTTGGGTGAAATAGTTAATGCCTTGGGGAATGGGAGGTATGGCTGTCCAAATTCGGGTATGGCCAAGCCACCCTGCATGGAAAATCGTGTTTGGCTTCCTTGGCAAGAAAAGAGCCACGAAATTGCTCCCCAAGCCATTATTCACCCAGGAGTTTTGCTCTCTCATGAGTTGGGAGTCACCTGGGTGTTTTCCTCCTTGATTTTGCTGTGTTTTCATCCATTTTTCTAACTGGGAAGGGCGTTTTTGTTTTGGTTAACAGTGGGGAAGAGAGGAAATCGATTTGGGGGTTTTATAGAGGCCATTTTGGCCCACTGAATGCTCATAAATTTGTGGGAGAAATCGGTTTTCTTCCTCGGGGTTGATTCCCTCTTCCCACAATCCGTTTTGGGTGTGCCACAATTTGGGGAAAACCCATGGACCCTAATTTGTAAAATCCATTGTTGAAAATGCGTATCCATGCTCGGTTTTTGAGTTTGCTGTGTGTAAAAGAATGTTGGGGTTGAGATGGGTATCCATTGCTTTGGCTGTGCTGAGCTTGAGAGTTCCATTTTCCTTATAGATATCATGCCCAGCTCGGGGGTGGTCTCTGAGTGCTGAAAGAATATAGGCTGGACAAAGACCTATGGTTGGGTGGAACATTGCAGCGACATAGTTAGTTGCTTGGGACAACATTACATCAAGATGAGTATTTTATTTTATTGTGTTTTACTTATGCACTGTTTTAATTAATGGATGGTTGTTCTTGATATGGTGGATGCATGTGAAATGTGTGTGAATGATGTTTTATTTCGTTGTGCATGTTTGCTTGATTTGCATCTGCACACATATGCATTTAATTTGTAATGCCATATGTTTTATTCATGGAGAATGGGGCTAACTTTTATAAAAGCCCAGATTTTAGTGTCATGATCCCTTCCTTGCATTGGATCGACCGGAGGGACGTGACACCTGCCACCAAGAATTTGTTTTGAAAGCCTTCATAACACCTTTTGGCCTATTATTTTGATTATTCTTATAAACTACTTGGATGTCTGTTGTATGAAAATTAATTTGAGCTTAATTAACTTAAGAAACAAGAGTTGACTAAAGCTTTTTTTCCAAAGAAAAAGTCATAATCTATTTAATATTTCGATGTCTAGCTTACATTCTTCAGGTGCATTGCATTGTTATGTTAGAATTTACAAAATAACAGGTAATTTGTCAAAAATTGTTCAAAATTTACAAAATTTTTCTAATAGTGTCAAAAAACAAAAACATCACTTAAATCCTTTTGTAAAGGAGCATAAAATATTTTGAAACGCTGCATTATCAGCACATAAAGTCCATTGTAAAATTTGAAGTTTTCCGCTGTCCTCCCCTGCAAAAGGTCTTCTCGCAGATTCCAGGAGGAAGAAGCAGCCCTTCCTTGGAAAGCAAATCAGCAGTCTCATTTTGCTCACGATAAAAATGACTGAAGCTTATAACCTCGAAAGTCTGTGCTAAAATTTCCAGCTGATGTTCAATTCCAGTAAGGTGCAAATTAGATATTTGTTGCTCCTTTAGCATAGCTTTTATCCATATTTCGGAGTCTCCGAAGATATGGAGAGAATTAACCGATTCTTCTCTTGCAATCTGCATAAGTATTCTCATAGCCATTCCTTTAGCTCTATTATTAGTGCCTAAGCCTCCATTTGCTTTGAACAAGATGCTGCCCCCATCCAAAAGGTCTAGGGTCCCCCCTAATCCACAGAACCGGTCGAGAACCTCGCAGGCCCCGTCGAAAAAACCTACACAATCGTCTTCGAAAACCACTGTCTTCAGCTTCCTGGGACACTTCGGAGTATCCTGATCTATGAAGTACCTAAAGGTTGCTTGTATACTTGCAATAACATAGAAGTCCGGAAGCTGGATATCATAAAAAATTGCAACATTCCTTACATACCAGATCCGCCACACTACTAAAAAAGGAATACATCGGAAAGATTTTAGTGAAGGGTTCTCAAACCAGATTTTAAGATTATCTTCTAAGGACTCTGCTTCCCAAAGACTTACTTGTCAAAGACAACCTTCCAGGCCTTTCCAGACACGAAACGAAAAAGGACAATCCAGAAACATATGAACTATGGTCTCTTCAGCTCCTCTGCACAGACTGCACCAACTTGGACCTGCCATGTTTCTCTTTTTCAAATTGTCCCACGTAAGGACCTTTCCTTTCAGTATTAGCCACATAAAGACCTTGTGCTTTTGGGGTGCCCGAGCTTGACAAATGGCTTTCCACCACCAGCATGCAAGGGAAGTTTCTAAGTACCAAAACAACTTGTAGGCTTTATTAACTTCGTATCTACCACCCTCCTAATTACCTGTCCAGACCAGCCGATCAGTTGCTTCCTTTAAACAAATGAAACCCCTGTGCATACCAGTGATCCACGATTCCCAAGACTCCACCCAGATAACCGGGATTGCATGTTCAGTGGTCCTCTTCCACTTCTGTAAAAACCCGACCGAAATTGTTCTGGCTACATCCTTTAGAGTCTCGTACCCCCTGTCGGATAGAAAATGGATCAGTTCAATCGGAAGAAAATTAGAAGCCCCCACTATCTGGTCCTTCCCCACTAAAACATTAAGGCCGTCTCCCACAACCCACGCCATCTTATCCTCGATAACAAGGAAAGCTCTCACCAAAGATTTCCAAACCAAAGAGCCAGCTTTGCTTGCTAAATAAATAGGCATAAATGTTGGATTTGAATTCATATTAGAATATGTACACATGTGTAGACTTGAGTATTCAAATCGTGGATAAAACATTTTTTTGATAATTCCTTGGAAAAAAACATTTTTTGATAATTCCTTGGAAAAAAACATTTTTTGATAATTGCTTGTGATACACAATGCCGTCAACCCCGGTGAAGCGCCACAGTCCATTAAAATTAAGAGGATTTTTGGAACTGTACTCGGAGTCAAGTCCATTAAAATTAAGAGGATTTTTGGAACTGTACTCGGAGTCAACAACTAAAATTTCGTCAACTTCGGTGAAAGCATCGCGCCACAGAAAACTTAAATTCCGTTGGCGGGACTTGAACCCGGGTCTCTCGGGTGAGAGCCGAGTATCCTAACCAACTAGACTACAACGGATCTGATGATCACTACCGGAACGTTTATATTCAATTAATCAAAACAATCTCTCCGTTAGACTTGTTACGGGTGGCCCGGCGCAGCGCTAGCGCCTGTGTTTATATAGACTATGGGCTTGAGTAGATATGAATATGCAACTGTGAGCAAGCGGAGCCGTGACACAAAAACCATGGAAGAAGATGCATGGAATTAAGTGATTTATTTGACGACACAACACAGGTGGAGCTGGAGCTGATGGATGCTGTGCCTGTTTGTTGTTGTAATCGTTTTTAATTTTTTTAAACCAGGGGAATTCATAATTGGTTGAGATTATTTAAACTAGATGCAGCATAGCTCACTGTCACTGTAAACCCTAAACCGCTTACAAGCCAAAGCATAGCCGAAAATTTATTACTTTGCGAGAGCAGAAACGCACCGAGTAAGCACCTACAAGCCAAAGTTGGTTGAGATTATTTAGACTAGCTGCAGCATAGCTCACTGTCACTGTAAACTCTAAACCGCTCACAAGCCAAAGCTTAGCGGAAAATTTATGACTTTGCGAGAGCAGAAACGCACCGAGTAACCGCCCACAAGCCAAAGCTTAGCGGGAAATTTGTGACTTTGCCAGAGCAGAGACGCACAGAGTGAACCTTTATCTCTGGGGTTTACCCTTTTGCCAATATATATCTCATTGGAGTTTTGAATCAAGAAAAGAATGCAAAGCTTACATCCTCAACTTCAACTTTAGAGCTATTACCCCTTGACTGTAATTGTTTGATTGTTATATCATGTGGAGACATAGAGCTACAGGCTTGGTAATTTGGCTGTCCATACAACTCCTATATTTTTCACTTAGTTAATGTTGGCAACGTTCTAATGATGTTTGTTTTCCTTTGAGTTCTGATGAAGTTTTGTTTTGTTCATTACTCTGTTTCAGGTGTTGCCTATGGATAGTTTGTTTTCCTTTGAGTTCTGATGAAGTTTTGTTTTGCTCATTACTCTGTTTAAGTGACTATGATTTGAACAGCTAGGGCTATGACACCAACACTCTATGACTCTCTCAGCACTAGGGCTATGACACCAACACTCTATGACTCTCAGCACTGCATTTCTTGCATATCTCAACAACAGTTTCAGCTGCGGAGCTTGCTATGGAATCTGGTGCAGCGACAATATATAATGGTGCCTTCTTGACTCTATTGTTGTCCCCACTACCAACTTCCACCCGCCCAATAATGTGCTTTCCATTGACAATGGTGGATGGTGCAATTCTCCCCTGGAGCACTTTGATCTCTCACAGCCCGTTTTCTAGAACATTGCCAAGTACAAGGCAAGCATTAGCCCTGTTCAATACAGAAGCTTTGTGGTTTTAGTCAGCTCTGCTGGATTTGGCATTGTTTTGAGTTTCTTGATATCGGTTTTGAATTAGAGTTAGTTTCTTGATTCAGGGTGCGGTGACGAAGAAAGGGCAGAATTTGGTCCACCTTTAATGGTCACTTGTACTTCAATATGGTTCTCATCACTAAGATGGTCAGAGCATGGGACATCAACACAGTTTTGATGAAAGATTCTGGTTGGTTTCCAAAGTTCCTTTGGGTTGCTCTAGAATTGGAGATATAGAAAATTTTAGGGGTCAAATTTAGTTCATGCTCTAATTTGCGTGACTTCAATATTTTTTTTTTCAAAAAAATTGACCAATTTCTATTCTTTCTTTCTAAAATTGATTAGCCTAAATTCATTGAAAAACATTTGTTAACTCTACAAATCACCAAAATTGTTCAAGAACTATACAAAATCTTTATAAAATTGAATCTTTTTATCGCCAAAAATGTTATCACACTATCTCTAGCTGTTGATGGTAGGTGTCCCAACAGGGATGGTAGAGGTGAACAACTAGGAAGGTGTAACCAGCAATAGCCAGGTCCTTCGCTTAAAGAACGGAAGTCACACTGGACAAGGCTACTGTCACTTCAGACAAGGCACGTAGCTAAGTCAGGGGGGAGACCCCACTCAACCGGTGATGGTTGAGGAACAAAAATACACCCAAACCCAAAGATAGAAAGAAATACAAACAGGCAATATGTGCAGATAAAGTCCTAAGTCTAGCTCCAACCAAGAGATGGGCACAATCAGTAAAAAGGGAGATGGTGTGGAAGTGACCAGCAATCAATTATAATGGAATAAACTGATTAGATTAGTGATTGCAAAGCTGAAATAGACTAGAACATATAGTGAGCTAGAAGTGAAAACAAATAGAATGAATTTGCCCAAGGAAGAGAGTTAATTAGTGCCAAAATGGACCTAGGGCAGCAAACAAAACGTGATTTAAAATACTTCTAGCGATTGGTAGTTCGATTTCTTGACAGAAAATGATGATTTGAAACCATTTACAAACTACCCAGAACCCCAAACTGACCCAAGCAAGCAGAAGAGAAAAACGCCCTAGGTGTGGCGTTTTTACCAGGGAGACCAATGCTGAAACTACGAGCAAATGGAGTCTAAAGCTAATGAAACTTGAGATAAAGACTTTTAAGGTTAATTCATTAACAGGTTTTGAATTAAAACTAATTCTAACGGTGAAAACTTGTGTTTCGTATTTTTAGGGGTTTTTTATGAGATTTCTGCTTAGCACACATACAATGGAATTTAAATGCAAGAGACCAGCAAGAAGGACCTACTTGAGAATGAATCGATGGACAAAATTGCCGAAGACTAGCCCTCCAAACTCAGTTGTTGAACAATAGCGTGTTTCCTTTGCGTTTTGAGCTCCAAATGACCAAGTGCGCCCTAGGTACCTGCCACAAACAGGATCAAGTCAATGATGCAGCAAATAACAAGAGAAACCAACAAGTAAGAATGACTAAAATGAAGGAAATTGAGAGGCAAAATGCAATAACAACTCCCTTTGTTGATACTCTGAAGAAGATGAGCAAGTGTGGAGCTCCCACTCCAAAACTAGCGCCCTCCTCCAGCTGTGCTCTTCACCTGCAGATCGAATGGCCAAGGACAATATGGAAACAATACACTAACGACTCAACAAGGCTAAGGAAGAATAGATATTAGTCAAGCAATACATATACATCCATAAACTCTCAAGAAATGTGGAAGAGTGGCTCCATATCACCAAAAACTCAAGTGTACAATGTGCCAAGAGAGGCAACAATGGAGTGAGTCCATTATCTTATAGAGATGGCTCAAAACCAAAATAGGTTTCCCCCCAAAATGGAGGGTTGAGATCACTCCCCACTTCACAAATCGAAGGGTGGAGATGAGCATATGAAGGGGGGTGCGAATTGCCCCAAGAGAAGCGCACATGTGGAGGAGAGGGGACCCATGTGGGGTCCATACAACACAATATAACATGTTGGGGGGTGTCTATATGGGGTTTTATCCCCCCAACATAATACATAAGGTCCCACATACAACAAAAACATCAAATCGAATTCCCCTAGGTGGAGAAAAACGCCCCCCATGGGCAATTCGACCTCTATAGTGAGTTGTCCAATGTAGGGCCCCACAATGCCCAAATATAATGTCAAACATTACCAAAATACCTTAGGAATCACCTTTTCATTTGCTGTACATTGATTTTTGCCATTTCCAATAGTTGTCCTAGTCAAATTTTAATTTTCCATGTAATTTTTGTTGGTTTATATGGTTGAAGCTGAAAATTGGGCTTTTGACCCACTTTTAGTGCTCGGATTGCCGAACCGTCTGCTGCAATGCGATCGTAGACCCCAAATGTAGTAGGAATGGTCACTCGAATGGCCCTAATCCATCACTTTGGCATTATTTGCCCAAAATCAATAATTTTTAATTAAAACAGGTCAAAATTGACCAATAATAATTAAAAATTTCTCAAATCCTTCAGTTGTTTTGCACCTTTCTTACACCCCTTGTGTCAGCCTAATAATGTTTAAAATGTTGCAGAGTTTAATTTCATCATTGATATATTTCATTTCAGCATTGTCATTTTGTTAGATTTCTGCTGGTTTATATATACATGTATATTGTGCAGCCTGACATGTGGTCTGGAGAGATTGGTATAGCATCTGCATTTTACAGGACTAGGTACACATTGATGATGATGACGCAGATAGCATGCGGGTGCATGTACATTGATGATGATGAGAGGGGTGCTACGGACCAGAGATTCTGTGGTTCTCAAGCACTCTCTCCCTTATAGCACTTGTCCCAGTTGGAGCCTGATGTTATCACATTTATTGTAGCTGGAGCTACCATACTGCAGACTGTGCGACCGAGGATCGCACAGTACTTCTTTTCCAGATCAGAGATCAACCGCCTTCAGATGAGGCATTTTTGGTTCATATTGCCCCTAGGAGATGTATCAGAGGGGACAGACAGTTGCACAGTATCACAAACATTGTTACTTACCATCTACCACAGGGTCATCTCTTCATTGCCAGGCTTTGATATAAGCCCATTTGAGACAGTTGCATAGTCTTATTTTGATTGAGACTATCACGTTACATTGCTGGTTTATTATGATTGCCTGTATTTAACAGAGGTCCAGCTCAGAGATAGCTTCAGCAGCAGCAAGTATATGGTGTAGCAGGTATTGCATTTTGATGATTATTGCTCATGTTGTAGATTAGACTTCTTTATACTTGTTGGTACACTAACTTTGCATGAGATGATATATTTGGTGATCTAGCTATTGTATGATGTGGTTGGGCCCTTGATGATGTCAGTCCACCCCTCCTAGTAGACTTATGTATATGCACGTTGAGTCATGTTCCCCTACACTTGGCATAGACTTGGTCACTTAGTCCCTCTCGGTAGCTGGCTTTAGCTCCACTTTCACTTTATCCGTCCATCCGATTCATCCATGATGTTTATCCTTGACTTGGATTCTGATTTGTGATCCTGAGGACCCCTTCCCCACTGATCTCTGAGTTTTCTATGACTTCCCCGTTTATTGTGCCTGGACTCTTTAGTGTGTGAGATGCACTTTTAGACCTGGGATTTACTCCTGTCGGTTGCCCTCGATGTTGCAATGCAGTTAGGATTGTGTAACCTCACCGGGTGTTCCCCATTGGTCATCGAAGCTAGTATGCTTACCCCCATTACCTTTGCAGTATGAGCACCATGTTTATATCTTTTGAGATATGTATGTAGCCCAAAAGGGCCATGAAAAAATGAAGAAATGTAAATCAAGCCAAAAAGGCTTCTATATTGTAAATATAAAATCTAGCCAAAACAGGGCTAAGTATGAAAATCATTGTAAAATCCATGCAATGTGTTTATGAACACACATGGACACTGGTCAGCCGTACATGTCAGCATTTGTAGTGGTCATTTCCTCACCTAGTCCTGCGGGGCAAGGAGGTGAGATAGAGTAAGGGACAACTAATTCTAAGTGTCCCCTAGAGTCTCAAGTTACAGTTAGCCAAACACCCAGTTTTGGCGGCTCTAGAAAAGAACCTCACGGAGTCTTCGGATACGGATGTGAGTTGTGAGATACTTGTTAGATGACTAGTGGAGGTTTCCTTGCACTATACCCATTTGTGAGGCACCGCCCTTCCCTTTGTTTTGTCATGGCATGCTTATCTCAGTGGACCCCGCTTTCTCGAGTATTCCAAAGGGTCACATGATCTTTATCCTCGTCCTCCCATACCTTTCACCTTGTTTTTCACATCACCTAAAGTCAGCAAAGTGGTCAATTCTATAAGATGTGCATAGCATTTTAGTCTTTTGGAGGTGGTGGGCCCACCTCATCTAGGCCTTGTATTATTTTGGGATTTAATGTATTTTTGATCACCATGTTATCATCTTATTGTTTAGTAATGTACTAACTTGTATAATTGAGCCTTGTCACTCAATGTTTGCACACAGGTATTCAGCTAGCACTATTGTTGACCATGACAATGTTTTTACATTTTCAGAAAATTATAAATACTTAAAATTTTTAATCGACTTGGACTTGGAGATTAGATAATAAAAGCCTTTTGTTTCTAAATCATGTTCATGTAACTTTATTTTAGATGATAAAAGCTTTCGTTTCCTAATCATGTCTCATGTTCATGTAACTTGTTTCATTTTCAATAACTATTAAAAAAGGAAAATTAAATTTTATGATAAGAATTACTATAAAAAAAATATCTAATTTTGAATAAATTTTCTAGTAACAAAAAGTAAACTAAACTTAATTTTGAGATTTACTCATTAAAAAACATATTTGATTTTAACTTCAAAGTGCTTATACAAATAATTTTCTCAATGTAATTCATAACTTTTTATTACAATGATCCTCTATAATACCTTATTTGTAACATGTGATCGATTTACAATCATAATGTTCTTAACACTTCTAAAAAGAAAAATGGTAATTTAATTATATGTTTTAATATCATCTCATGAAATATGAATAAAGAATCTAGTTCAATAAATAGTAAGACTCAATATAAAAGTATCAACATTAACAAAGTAATATATGTTTTGTGTTGATAGCAAATATCTTGAACTTTAGTGTTGATTGTTGTTAGTGTATGAGGCTGCAAACAAATATCTTGAACCTTAATGCTGATTATTCTGATTATTAGTGTAAGAGGTTGTTAACAAATATCTTAAACCTAGTTTTATTTTATCTCTTTGTTTTTTCAAGGTTTTGTTATTTGTGGTCAATGCTTTTGGATAATAATTTTTTATAATTTGTATATGACAAAATGGTTTTAAGAAAATAGAAAACACTCAATAAATATTTGTCACATATACATTTTTGAGCTTGAACTCTAGTATTTTTTGAAAGGAAAAATTTAACCAATTAACTATTTTTTGGCTATTTAAAAAAATCACTATTGACTTCAAAAATCACATATTTTACTTTAGATATGATAAAATTGATAAAATTCACCAAACTTATGAGTTTTAATAATGTATTATATGTTTTTTTTATTTAATATTAGTATATGTATCTATATGTATAATTTTTCCAATCCAAATAACCATTTAAAATATTATACATAGGTATAATATTTGAATCCTTAAAAAATACCCTCGCTTGTTTAATATGAAAATGACTATTTGCAAATTGTTTAATATCTTAAGGTTCCTAAAAAAATAATGTTTATTAGTTACCATTTGGTTGAGATTTTGAAAATGAGATAGCCAATCATCATCCTAGCTCAATAAAGACCTACCCCATTACAGATTCGTATTGCATGAGCTTGATAAAAGAAAAGTGTTTATTAGTTACCATTTGGTTGAGATTTTGAAAATAAGATAGCCAATCTACATCCTAGCTCAATAGAGACATACCCCATTAAGGATTCGTATTGCATGAGCTTGAAGAAAAATCTTTATCTTTAAAGGGCCAAATTATATTTTTTCTACATTACTATTGTACAACATTGCACATGTGGTTTAGATCATTAATATTTCACTATCGCACATTGCTCTAAGTGAACATCGTGCTTCTTTGCTCCATTGATCTCGTTTTCTCCTACCCACACTATTGTAATTTTACATCCGCATGATGCATAGATTTGCACTCAAACAATTTGTCCTAGATCTAAAACAAAAACATTGAAGCACCGATCAAATCTTAACATTTACATAAACAAAAGTGTTGAATGGAAAACTCAAAATTGTAAACACCACATATGAAGAGATGAGATAAGGATTAATGGGTTTATACTAGGTTCCATCTATGAATTGCGAGAAAGTGCCTAAGGGTGTCTATGCAAGGTTTTGCTTGGAAAAATCAAACAACTCCTAGACATTCCTCAAGGAAAATTTGATTGGGAACTAGCAAGGATGTCTTCTATCCTCTCCTCAATAGCTTCAATATCATCTAAAAATCATTGCAAGTTTGAAATTTTAGGATATCTAAATTATGAAAACTAGAGATCCAAGATGATGGTTGTCATCCAAGGCTATCGACTATTTCATATATGGGGGGTTGAATAGGGTGTAAAACATTATCTTCATAGCCACCACCCTATGAGGAGGTGTTGAAGTAGGGTGAATTATTGTTTTTAATCAAGTGTCCTTGAAGCCACCTATCACCAAGAAAAATTATATTTTTCAAATTGATGTAGTTGACAAGTTGAAATGCTATGAATTCTCATGCCATGAATAAAAATCATTGACGTCCGTTGTCAGGACTTGAACCCGGGTCTCTCGGGTGAGAGCCGATTATCCTAACCAACTAGACTACAACGTAGAGCTGATAAACATGATAAATTATGTAATTCATACTATAAATCAATCGATAAAAAAAGTATTCCCCATATAATTGTTACAGGCGGCCCAACGTAGTGTTGGTGCTTGCGTTTATATTCATAATGAGTGAACTATGAATCTGCAACTGTGAACAAGCGGTGCTATAACACAACGATGGGGGAAGATGGATGGATTTTTGTTATTTACTTGAACACACAACACAGGTGGAGCTGATGGATGGATGTTGTGCATGTCTCCAACATATATGGACACACGCTTACACAACAAACAAAACCTAACAAGCGTTTTATCTTTAGGGACCATAGAGGTTAAAATGATTATTATCATGGGGACCATAGGAATTATAAGGATTATAAGGGCTATTATCATGAGAACCAGAAAGGTTTTAGGTGTTATTAGAACATGAACCGTAGGGGTGACCACCATAGGGACTGTTAGTCCTAAAGTATGTACTAGACTAAAAGGATATAACGTTTAGGCACCTCAGGTTTTAAGGGTTTGGATTTTAATGTTGTTTAAGTAATGAGTCAAGGGACTGTAAATAAAAGGGGGAGAGTATAAGACAACTGAAAACATTAGAGTCTGGAAATAATAACAACTGGTCAAATAAGAGGGATATATATATCAAGCTTGCTCAGGTTTAGGATTTAATGATAGCATGTGGAACAAACTGTTCAATCATAGATAACATTAAAAACATTATGTTTAGAAACACATTCTAGACACGAACTTCATGAACATTCAATCACAGTATGAGAAAACATCAACATTAAAGTTTTCATAACAGTGATAGTTTTAATAAAACTACAGAACATTCAAGTTAAAAGAAAGCTAAAACCTAGCTCTTGATATATAATATAAATATCAACATTTGTTAGAGATCTTCAAAATGAATATCTAGTATATGCCTTAAACTCTCCAAAATGACCTTATGACCCTCATATCAATAATCCCCACTATCATATAACTTTTTACATTTTCTAGCTAAACTGAGTCCTAAAAGCAGTTTCTAAGATCCACAATCTAAGGATCAAATATTGCAAAATAGTTACAAATTAAGCTAGACAATTAAAACAATACGTTTGCATTCAATTCATACCTTTAATTCATCCAAAATGAATCATGACGATAATCGCCAGCTGTAATTCAATAATTGATAAGAGACACATATTGATTCCAAGAAGACGAGCCAAGGTTAATGGATCTGCTTCAGTTATCTCGAGCCTTCAATGATTATCCAAATCAACTCAGACTTTGTTCAACTTTCTTTAAATTTCTTGGACACGTAAAGTTTGTCAAAATTAGAGGTTGACTTAATCAGACGCGACGAGCTGCTTCCGCTAGAATAGCTATCCCATCCAAGGCCTAGGACTTCTTCAGCAACCGTGAACATTCCTTTTCTGTACTTTACAGTCTCTCTAGAAGCTCTTCATTCTTCTTTGAAAGCTCCTCATTTCTTTGTTGAGTTGCTTTCCTCCTCTTAACTACTTCTTGAGCCACTTGGATTAATTCTTCATAGTTTGTGTTTAACTCCTGTAGATCCTTCCTAAGCATCTGGTTTTCCAGTATCATTCTGTCGTTGGACTCGTTCAAATGTTTATTATGTGCTTTATACTGTTGAAGTTCTTTTTTAAGATTTTCTACATCCAACTCTTTCTCAAAACGAGTCTCATCTACATAAACTTCCATGGAATGATCTGTTTATTGGAAGTGCTTTCATGCTAAATCTTAGTTTATTGGTGGCTCGGGTTTTTGGTCTCCATCTACTAGTTTCAGGCTTGATGACACAACTGTCAAACATTTCAGAATCAGAGAAAGACTGTTTAGACATACCTCGGTTCTCAAAAATTTCAACCATCTCAGTAATGTCAATGGCTTCTTCCCCTTGCTTTATGACTTGAATGTTTTCTTCATAAGTGGGAATCCTATGACTCTGAACAACTTCAGATGACTTGATTTCTAAATGTGCTTTCCCTTCATTGATTCCAACTGACATCTGTGAATTCACCTCTTCCACTAAAGCTTCTAGCTCAAAATTACATTGCTTTTATTCTTAGAAACCTCCCCCTGTATAGATTTTCCATCCCGGTCGCTTTCGAGAGACTGTTTCAATTTTTTCTTTGAAGTTTCAGGCTGCTTTCTCTTTTTATTATTCTCATTACCTTTGTCACCACCAAGCATTTCTTGTTCAAGCTTAAAGCCTGACCAAAATAAGAAATGTGACCAAGGCATTTCATGTTTCTTTAATTCCTCAAGTACAAGTAATTTTACCAGGCCATGATGAAAAACACCATGGCCTGTATGTTCAGGGTGGTTCTGAACTTTGGTAGCCATCTTGGAGAGACTTCTTAGCAGATAATAAGGGAAATTTAAATTTTTAATGCCTACTATATGAACTAGGAATCTCAAATGATACATGAACATTGTAGCAAATCTCCCTTCACAAGTCACATAATGTTGAACAATGCTTAGGATGTTGCGCCATTCATCTTTTGGGAAGCTCCTGTGGATTCCCTTGCTCCAATTGGGGCTTTTATGATGAGAAAGGAGGAAATGATTGATCTATGTCTATTGGTTTCTTTTTAACCCATCTCTCCCCCTCTGTAATCACACCAATTGCGGTTGAAATTGACTCCTCGGTGACTTGGAATTCAAAACAATCAAAATCAACTACTAAACCCTTGAAATTCAAAGAAACATGTTCTGTGACTTCAATATTGTATCCTTGTATCCTTTCGCACATGGAATATTAGCCCGCCTCCTTCAACTTATGTACACAATGCGAGAGTGTTTTTGTCCATTCCATGTTGTCTGGCTTGAACCTAAGTAATTTTCCACTTGGGCCACTCGCTCTTTTCATCTTTGCAAGCACACATTAAGAAAGCCGAAGAATGTAATGTGAATGCAAGCCACACCCAAGAGGAATTATTCTTATGGTAAGAAATTCAAACCAAAATATGATACATGTATGTCGGGCATGTCCCAGAATCTCACAACCAAATAGGGGTTAGCGTAGGACTTCTTCTGCAACCGTGAACATTCCTTTTCTGTACTTTATAGTCTCTCTAGAAGCTCTTCATTCTTCTTTGAAAGCTCCTCATTTCTTTGTTGAGTTGCTTTCCTCCTCTTAACTACTTCTTGAGCCACTTGGATTAATTCTTCATAGTTTGTGTTTAACTCCTGTAGATCCTTCCTAAGCATCTGGTTTTCCAGTATCATTCTGTCGTTGGACTCGTTCAAATGTTTATTATGTGCTTTATACTGTTGAAGTTCTTTTTTAATATTTTCTACATCCAACTCTTTCTCAAAACGAGTCTCATCTACATAAACTTCCATGGAATGATCTGTTTATTGGAAGTGCTTTCATGCTAAATCTTAGTTTATTGGTGGCTTGGGTTTTTGGTCTCCATCTACTGGTTTCAGGCTTGATGACACAACTGTCAAACATTTCAGAATCAGAGAAAGACTGTTTAGACATACCTCGGTTCTCAAAAATTTCAACCATCTCAGTAATGTCAATGGCTTCTTCCCCTTGCTTTATGACTTGAATGTTTTCTTCATAAGTGGGAATCCTATGACTCTGAACAACTTCAGATGACTTGATTTGTAAATGTGCTTTCCCTTCATTGATTCCAACTGACATCTGTGAATTCACCTCTTCCACTAAAGCTTCTAGCTCAAAATTACATTGCTTTTATTCTTAGAAACCTCCCCCTATATAGATTTTCCATCCTGGTCGCTTTCGAGAGAAAGGAGGAAATGATTGTAATCTATGTCTGTTGGTTTCTTTTTAACCCATCTCTCCCCCTCTGTAATCACACCAATTGCGGTTGAAATTGACTCCTCGGTGACTTGGAATTCAAAACCATCAAAATCAACTACTAAACCCTTGAAATTCAAAGCAACATGTTCTGTGACTTCAATATTGTATCCTTGTATCCTTTCGCACATGGAATATTAGCCCGCCTCCTTCAACTTATGTACACAATGCGAGAGTGTTTTGGTCCATTCCATGTTGTCTGGCTCGAACCTAAGTAATTTTACACTTGGGCCGCTCGCTCTTTTCATCTTTGCAAGCACACACTAAGAAAGCTGAAGAATGTAATGTGAATCCAAGCCACACCCAAGAGGAATTATTCTTATGGTAAGAAATTCAAACCAAAATATGATACATGTATGTTGGGCATGTCCCAGAATCTCACAATCAAATAGGGGTTAGCGTAGGACTTCTTCTGCAACCGTGAACATTCCTTTTCTGTACTTTACAGTCTCTCTAGAAGCTCTTCATTCTTCTTTGAAATCTCCTCATTTCTTTGTTGAGTTGCTTTCCTCCTCTTAACTACTTCTTGAGCCACTTGGATTAATTCTTCATAGTTTGTGTTTAATTCCTGTAGATACTTCCTAAGCATCTGGTTTTCCAGTATCATTATGTCGTTGGACTCGTTCAAATGTTTATTATGTGCTTTATACTGTTGAAGTTCTTTTTAAAGATTTTCTACATCCAACTCTTTCTCAAAACGAGTCTCATCTACATAAACTTCCATGGAATGATCTGTTTATTGGAAGTGCTTTCATGCTAAATCTTAGTTTATTGGTGGCTCGGGTTTTTGGTTTCCATCTACTGGTTTCAGGCTTGATGACACAAATGTCAAACATTTCAGAATCAGAGAAAGACTGTTTAGACATACCTTGGTTCTAAAAAATTTCAACCATCTCAGTAATGTCAGTGACTTCTTCCCCTTGCTTTATGACTTGAATGTTTTCTTCATAAGTGGGAATCCTATGACTCTGAGCAACTTCAGATGACTTGATTTGTAAATGTGCTTTCCCTTCATTGATTCCAACTGACATCTGTGAATTCACCTCTTCCACTAAAGCTTCTAGCTCAAAATTACATTGCTTTTATTCTTAGAAACCTCCCCCCGTATAGATTTTCCATCCTGGTCGCTTTCGAGAGACTGTTTCAATTTTTTCTTTGAAGTTTCAGGCTGCTTTCTCTTTTTATTATTCTCATTACCTTTGTCACCACCAAGCATTTCTTGTTCAAGCTTAAAGCCTGACCAAAATAAGAAATGTGACCAAGGCCTTTCATGTTTCTTTAATTCCTCAAGTACAAGTAATTTTACCAAGCCATGATGAAAAACACCATGGCATGTATGTTCAGGGTGGTTCTGAACTTTGGTAGCCATCTTGGAGAGACTTCTTAGCAGATAATAAGGGAAATTTAATTTTTTAATGCCTACTATATGAACTAGGAATCTCAAATGATACATGAACATTGTAGCAAACCTCCCTTCACAAGTCACATAATGTTGAACAATGCTTATGATGTTGCGCCATTCATCTTTTGGGAAGCTCCTGTGGATTCCCTTGCTCCAATTGGGGTTTTTATGATGAGAAAGGAGGAAATGATTGTAATCTATGTTTGTTGGTTTCTTTTTAACCCATCTCTCCCCCTCTGTAATCACACCAATTGCGGTTGAAATTGACTCCTCGATGACTTGGAATTCAAAACCATCAAAATCAATTACTAAACCCTTGAAATTCAAAGCAACATGTTCTGTGACTTCAATATTGTATCCTTGTATCCTTTCGCACATGGAATATTAGCCCGCCTCCTTCAACTTATGTACACAATGCGAGAGTGTTTTGGTCCATTCCATGTTGTCTGGCTCGAACCTAAGTAATTTTCCACTTGGGCCGCTCGCTCTTTTCATCTTTGCAAGCACACACTAAGAAAGCTGAAGAATGTAATGTGAATCCAAGCCACACCCAAGAGGAATTATTCTTATGGTAAGAAATTCAAACCAAAATATGATACATGTATGTCGGGCATGTCCCAGAATCTCACAACCAAATAGGGGTTAGCGTAGGACTTCTTCTGCAACCGTGAACATTCCTTTTCTGTACTTTATAGTCTCTCTAGAAGCTCTTCATTCTTCTTTGAAAGCTCCTCATTTCTTTGTTGAGTTGCTTTCCTCCTCTTAACTACTTCTTGAGCCACTTGGATTAATTCTTCATAGTTTGTGTTTAACTCCTGTAGATCCTTCCTAAGCATCTGGTTTTCCAGTATCATTCTGTCGTTGGACTCGTTCAAATGTTTATTATGTGCTTTATATTGTTGAAGTTCTTTTTTAAGATTTTCTACATCCAACTCTTTCTCAAAACGAGTCTCATCTACATAAACTTCCATGGAATGATCTGTTTATTGGAAGTGCTTTCATGCTAAATCTTAGTTTATTGGTGGCTTGGGTTTTTGGTCTCCATCTACCGGTTTCAGGCTTGATGACACAACTGTCAAACATTTCAGAATCAGAGAAAGACTGTTTAGACATACCTCGGTTCTCAAAAATTTCAACCATCTCAGTAATGTCAATGGTTTCTTCCCCTTACTTTATGACTTGAATGTTTTCTTCATAAGTGGGAATCCTATGACTCTGAACAACTTCAGATGACTTGACTTCTAAATGTGCTTTCCCTTCATTGATTCCAACTGACATCTGTGAATTCACCTCTTCCACTAAAGCTTCTAGCTCAAAATTACATTGCTTTTATTCTTAGAAACCTCCCCCTGTATAGATTTTCCATCCTGGTCGCTTTCGAGAGACTGTTTCAATTTTTTCTTTGAAGTTTCAGGCTGCTTTCTCTTTTTATTATTCTCATTACCTTTGTCACCACCAAGCATTTCTTGTTCAAGCTTAAAGCCTGACCAAAATAAGAAATGTGACCAAGGCCTTTCATGTTTCTTTAATTCCTCAAGTACAAGTAATTTTACCAAGCCATGATGAAACACACCATGGCCTGTATGTTCAGGGTGGTTCTGAACTTTGGTAGCCATCTTGGAGAGACTTCTTAGCAGATAATAAGGGAAATTTAAATTTTTAATGCCTACTATATGAACTAGGAATCTCAAATGATACATGAACATTGTAGCAAACCTCCCTTCACAAGTCACATAATGTTGAACAATGCTTAGGATGTTGCGCCATTCATCTTTTGGGAAGCTCCTGTGGATTCCCTTGCTCCAATTGGGGCTTTTATGATGAGAAAGGAGGAAATGATTGTAATCTATGTCTGTTGGTTTCTTTTTAACCCATCTCCCCCCCTCTGTAATCACACCAATTGCGGTTGAAATTGACTCCTCGGTGACTTGGAATTCAAAACCATCAAAATCAACTACTAAACCCTTGAAATTCAAAGCAACATGTTCTGTGACTTCAATATTGTATCCTTGTATCCTTTCGCACATGGAATATTAGCCCGCCTCCTTCAACTTATGTACACAATGCGAGAGTGTTTTGGTCCATTCCATGTTGTCTGGCTCGAACCTAAGTAATTTTCCACTTGGGCCGCTCGCTCTTTTCATCTTTGCAAGCACACACTAAGAAATCTGAAGAATGTAATGTGAGTCCAAGCCACACCCAAGAGGAATTATTCTTATGGTAAGAAATTCAAACCAAAATATGATACATGTATGTCGGGCATGTCCCAGAATCTCACAACCAAATAGGGGTTAGCGTAGGACAGAGCTGTTATAAATTTAAATGGAATGAGCATGGTTGCTTAAGGCATAAATATGCTCAAAGGAGATTATAAAACATTAAAGAGCTAGGATAAAACCAAATTTTAGGCTTGACATATAATGCAATTAAAAACAAAAATTATTCTAGAAGTAGGTAACTTGGCTAGGTCTAAATAAACTCAAAGAGTAACTGGACTGTAAAGGAAAAAGATGAAGACAAATAGGATGACATATCTAGTACTAACATCTGTCTCTGTCGGGGGGTGGTATTCTCCTTGTGAGATACCAAGAACAACATACCAAGTGCCATTTAAATTCCACCGTCATCCTCATAAAATTGCAATTGCTAATTCTAACTGAAAATGATCATTCTAACTACAAATCCATTGGGATGGAGTCTTATTCCACAAAACTGAAAACTCACCAATATTTACAATGAGATTAGGTCACCCACGACCTTAGTAAATGTAGAAATGTTTCAGGAATCTCCCATTGAATGGGCCTGCAAGTTCTTCCCCTTCCAGGTTCTGTAGAACAAATGTATTATTACCCAAAATCTTTGCAATCTTAAAGGGACCAAACCACAAGTTATCAAAATTTCCATGTTTGGATTTTTCATCTCTTCATGCATCCCACCTAAGAACCATATCACCAGGGAGAAAAGTGGCCTCTTTAGTCTTTAGTCTCTGCATGTCTGATATTTTTCTACCAATAGCTCCCTTTCTTGTTGCACTTCCATCAAGTGATAAATTCATCTTTGAACTTCATTTGGTTCTTCCATATTATCCTGCATAAACTTCATTATTAGTAAGCCCATTTGAACTGGAAAAATCACATCAATTCCATAGACCAATTGAAAAGGGGATGTACTTATTGCTTTCTTAGTAGTTACCTGATCTTCCCAAAGAACATATTTCAGCTTGGTATCCCATGCTATCTTGTTATGAAACAACATCTTCTTTATGTTATTGTCAAGACTTTTATTGGTTGACTTTGCCAGCACATTAACCTGTGGGTAATAAGGGGTGGAGTGCTTAAGCATTATGTCATGCCTTTCACAGAAGTGAACCATAGCACTAGATTTGAAGGTTGCAACATTATCAGTTACAAGTTTCCGAGGACAACCAAAACTACTTAGAATGTTTTCCTCTAGGAAGTTGATAATTACTTTGTGAGTTTCCCTCCTAGTAGGAATTGCTTCTACCCATTTAGTGAAGAAATCAATGGTTGTTAAAATCCACCTATGCTTCCCACTTGAGGGAGGATTAATTTCACCTTTGAAATCTAATCCCCACTGCTGGAAGGGTGCTTCCATTGCAATTGGTTTTAAGGGTAGGGAAAGAAGTTTTTGCTTACCTGCAAAAACATCAGAGAATAATGAAGGTCAGTAATATCCTGCCCTCAAAATTTTGAAGGTTGTGGCTTTCCAGTAACGGTGTCCTCCACATGCACTTCCATGAAAATATGTTGTTATCATATCAATCTCATCTTCATCTACACATCTAAGAATAATTCTCCTAACATATTTCTAGTATGAGGTCTGTCCAACTATACAATTTTTCATAGATTTTAGCTTCAATGATCGGCATTTTATCTTGTCCAAACCTGATGGGCACTGCAAATATAAAAGAAAGTAAACTATATCTCCATACCAAGATGAAGCAACATACCTATTATAAATCTGATTCTTTCCTGCCTGTCTGCAATTTTGACTGTGCTGATTTATTCAAGATACAATTCAATCCCAAAGCCTCACAATTAGAGTCTGCTAGTAATTTAGCAAGTCCTTCTCCTTAACTAATTTGGTGGGTCTAATTTCCAGGTCATATTTCATGATTTTCTCTATCGAACCCCCTCTTTTTCCTTCACTGTCAGGCTATACAATAACTTCTTTGACTGCAACATTAGACACACAGGCTATGATCTTGGAGTGCAGAAGATAGATTCTAAAGAACTTAAGTGCTTTAAATAAAGCATAAGCTTGTTTTTCAATTATGTTATACTTAAGTTCAGAATCCCTAAGATTTTTACTAAAGAATTGAATAGGATGTTCCAGACCCTCTGAATTCTTTTGTAACAGCACCGCAGCCACAGTGTCTTCAGATGCAAAAGAAAAAAGTTAAGAACTCCTTAGAAAAATATGGACTCACCAACACTGGAGCTTTAGTAAGGGCTTGTTTTATTCTTTCAAATGATGACCTGGCTTCAGTTGTCCACCTTACTTCTTGATCCTTCTTAAGCATCCATGTAATTTGATTAATGATTTCTGCAAAATTGGGAATGAACCATCTTAAAAAATTTATTTTCCCAATGAAAGATTGGATTTCTTTTTTGTTTCTTGGGATATAAATTTTTAGAATAGCTTTAACACGGTCAAGATCAATTTTGATACCTTCAGCCGAGACTATATGGCCAAGAAGTTTACTTTCCTGCATGGCGAAATGAGACTTCTTTGTGTTCAAAGATAACCCAAACTTCCTACACTTGAGAAAAGTCTGTCTCAAATTATTAATTTGCTCATCATCAGTTTTAGAAAAAACTGTGATAATATCTAAATAAATCACCACAAACCCTTCTTTTTCGCCAGTAAAGGCTATATCCATAACCCTCTGGAAAGTTGTGCCCGCGTTCATAAGACCAAATAGCATATTGTCATACATGAACATACACCACGGAGTAGTAACAATTGTTTTTTCACTATCATTTGCATGTACAACTATTTGATTATATCCTGAAAAACCATCAATCATGGATATCCTCTGAGCACCTACTACCCTTTGCAAGATCTGATCAATATTTGGCAGTGGATAGTTATCTTTAAGAGAACACCTGTTTAAATTCCAGAAGTCTACACAGATCCTAATCTCTCCATTTTTCTTCCGTACTGGCACTAAATTAGCTAACCAGGTAGAATATCTAAGAGGAATTATAATCTTTGCATCTAACAATTTCTTTACCTCTTTTTTGATGATTGGTAGAAAAATTGTATTTATGCACCTTAATTTCTGTTTAAAAGGCTTAATGCCTGGCTTCAGAGGAATTTTGTGTTGGAAAATACTGGTATCATAAGTTTTCAAATCTTTGTAAGACCAAGCAAAAATATCCACAAATTCTTTCATCAGATCTACATACCTTTTTCTCTATTCATCTGATAGAGCTTTGGACAGGTTTATCATTCTTGGTTCAATAGTAGTTCCTATGTTACATCTCACTACATTCTCTTCAGAAGACTTCATAGTAGGCTTTAACATTGTGTCATTATTAGAAAACAACCTTTCTAAAGGTACAAGGCCCTTTGGGATAAAATTGCGTTTAAGTTCAATAATATCATGATTGGAAATTGAATTTCGAAAACAAGAAGCACTGTCACTTACCTCAGTATCTTCATCTTATTCAATCCGTGATGTAGAAAAATCACCAGTCAATTCCAGAAACTTCTTGATTTCTTCATCATCATGAAATACTCTCCAGTGCTTAATGTTATCTGGAACTGATGGTATGTATCAGATCTCAATAGGATACATAAGCTGAGGCTTTTTAGGCACTTTAAAATTGATAGATGCTAGTGCTAGAGAGTCAGTTGTTTGATTATAATATCTTGCAATAAAAGATATATGAAATGCTGAAAATAAATTATCAATTAGGTCCCAGACTTCATTTCTATAAACTTTCAACAACTGTTGTTTCACCTGCTACACGTTTCTTACATGTTGAACAACTAGCTCTGAGTCACCAAAGACAACTAATTGTTGAATATTCAAAATTTTAACAGCCCTTAAACCCAGTATCAAGGCTTCATACTCAGCTATATTATTTGTTGTTTGAAACTCCAGTTTGTACATTAAAGTGATTACCTCATCAACCAGAGAGATCAACACAATTCCTGCCCCTGCTCCTTCCTTGGATGATGAACCATCAAAATACGTACACTAGAGTGTGTCCCGCATTTCTATACGTCGCTGAACTGGAACATCTTTCTCCACTTACACAGAGCCTGCAATCTAATCATTCAAATCTAACATGCATGATCCAATATCTTCTTGAACATCATAAATAGGATGATTAATTGGATTTTCATGGTCACTAACAAGATAAGCAATATGTACTTCCCTGTACAATCTTCTTTGCTCTCCTCCAAATACTGGGATGGTTGCATAGGAAAGGTCCATTTGCAAGGTGCCTCCTAGTTTTTTAGTCCAAGACCTAGACAACAACATGCCAAATTTGGAGGGAATGTCAGCCACTACAATATTCATTAAGATACTTTTCATAGGACGCTATGTAAGACTGACCACTAAATATTCTATCACTCCTAAACATTTGAATCAAAAGAATACAAATAATGATATGGCTTGGTGATATTTCATCCTAGGGCTTCCATGACCACTTTTAGCATCAAGTTGTGGGAAGCACCAGAGTCTAAGAGGCAATTATGCAACATCTTGTCATGGACAGTAAGAGTGATAAAAAAAGGTGGAGGAAAATTAGACTTTTATTCTGACTTGGGACCAAAGATTATAGTGGGATATTCATCTTGCAGATTAACAATATCTATGGAGACATGACTAATTTGTAAATGCAGAAGTTTAAGGGCAAGTTCCCTGTAAGACTGGTTCTTCATGAGTTTAGTTAATGGAATGGGTATTTTAATTTTGCTAATTTCATATTAAAGATTGCACATAGAAGAAGATCTTCCTATCTCTTCAATTTCTGCAGGTTTATCTTTGTTAGCATGCTGACTTTTCTTCTTTTCAAGGATATTCATTGATACTTGATTAGTAGGAAAAATTATATTTTTACGCTAATTCTGAGGAACTTGTTTAGTCCTAGATCTCAGGTCATAATTCCTTTGTGGAGCGGTTTGATAAATTTTTGCTGAACATACTAGATTTGGAAAATTTTGCTTTACGCTATCTTCAATATCCTGATAAAAAACCATTGAATGTTGATAATCAGATTTAGTTAGGTAACCACAAGAAGACTTACCTTCAAGATGGTTCATATCCTAATCCCGCTATTCAATTTCAATTTCATCTATTTCTTCAGTTTCATCAACCATATTGTTATGAAATGGAGGTTGTATCCTTTGATCATCATTATTTCTCTCGTCTCTAGGAAAACACCTTGGATTAAAGGGTCGCCTGAACTGGTTTTGATTTCGATTGACCACCTCCTGGGAAGGTTTATTTTGAGTTTTATTCTCCATCTCTAATCTGGAAAGCTTTGATGAAAGATCCTTGATGAGTTTAGTCATCTCATCAATTTTGTTTTTTGATGGTTTTGAACCTAAACTAGAAGGCCCTACTTCTTTTTTTTTCTTTTCTCCATCTTGAAAGTGTGGTGTTAGTACCTAGTTTTTCAGAAGAAAGGCTAAGGTGAAAGGGATGAAAATCTTGAAAGTTCCTTGGAGGGAGCCCAAAACTGCCTTATTTCATGGCTAGGTGCTGAGGTATGAGACAATTGGCCTGGGGGGTGTCAAATATAAATAAGCCTAAAGAAAATTCCAAAATAAATGCAAAAGCGCGACCAAAATGACCAAAAAGGGGCCAAAGTCTATAGTCCGAAGCCAAAATATTTCAAGGGCTAACTATCGCGCAGATACCACCGTTGATCGGGCGCGAATGGAGGATCAACGACTCTTGTTAAATGGTCGCATATCCAAGTTACATGAAGGATTAAGGGCGCAGGTGGTTGCGATGGGAAAGCCGGAAGGCTACGTGTCGCATGCAAGAGGCATCGCAAATGGAAAGGGTGGTATGCAAAAATAACTCGTGGGGATGCGATACCGTCGAGGCGAAAGGTAAGCTGTTGGCCAGGTGGACGGATGAGGCAAGCCAAGTTAGATCCTGTGGATAAAGGGTAAAGGTTCCAAAGAGTGTGTTGATGCCCCGAAGATCGCAGCATCAATCAGAAAGGGATCCTCCCCGGTAGACTATCCCAATTAGATTGTCCACTGTTTGGTGTGGGGAATCCGTCCGGTTAGCGATTCCGGCAACCGTGGGTTTGGAGATTTGCTCCAATTATACCGGTTATGGCCCGATCCACCGTTCTTTTGATTTTATGTTTTAGAATGATATGCAAGTGCCTAGACTAGTTTAATCTAAATGCAGAACTTGAAAACAAATCTGTGTCTAAAACTGAAATAAATCTAAACTATCGTTGCAAGGAGCAAATTGTGAGTATGAGTAATATGCTGGAAGAGTTATCTAAAATTCAACAGACAACCATTAAATCTTAAAGATAGATCCACAACAGAAGCAGGAGATATTAGAAGATAGCTTCTAATACAGATATAACATATTCTATTACTCATGAAAGAGAGAATTCATTTGCACAGAGAGAAGTAAGATCATTCAATACAAAGAAATAATTCAAGACAGTAAAGAAAGATCTCACAGTAAAGTATAGAAATCACAGGAATAATCCAACATGCCTCCATTCTCCATTTCTATGCAAAAGACGTCCTCTCCAGGCTCTTATTAGGTAGATTTTATTTTTCTTGAAACAATTGCAAGATAGCTCGTACAAGTTCCAAAAAATTATTTCCCTTCCAAAAGTCCCTTACACTGTTTCCTAAACTTCTATTTATAATATTACAAAATGCCCCTTGGGCTGCCACCTGGCTCTTTACGCTTGTCTCCTACAAAATTTTCCCTTTTAATAAACAAAAATTGTGAACAGAAAATTCCCAAAAAAGAGAAGGACATCTATCCAATGGCTCTACGCTTTAGACATATGAAGGCAAAAAAATAGGAATCAACGCCTTAAGATTAGCGTGTTCACTCTTGGGAAGGCGCTCCAGCTGGGAGAGAAGCACTCGGGCTGGCTGTTATTGCTGCTGCTGCTGGGAGAGAAGCACTCGGGCTGGCTGTTACGGCTGATGCTGCTGCTGCTTTCTTTTCCTCTTCTGCAATGTAACTGAACCAGACACCAGTGTATCTGATAACTACATTTGCTGAGGAAGGGAGCAAGATTTTCTGGGAAGTCACATCTTTACCACGATCTACTCCAATACCCTGAATTTCCACAACTGCTGCTTGGTGGATTTCTTTAAGCAAATGGTTGTGTATTGATGACATCCCAATATAATGATGGGGATCATCAATGGCTAAGACATCAATCTTATTTACATATTCTGTTTGGATACCCAGTTCCTCCTTCAAGTTAGACAAATGTTGCTCTTTGCTCGGGAAATCATCAAGGGACTGAGGGAAATTCAACTTGCACTTATCATGCACTTCATGGATTTTTTGATAAAGACTGTTACTTTTATCCATTGTCCCTTGGATCTTAGCCATTAGCTTAAGGCTACAATTCTTGCAAAATTCTAAAAGGGCTATGTCTTCATTAAAACCATCTACAGATTTGAATGGGAGATGCTTGGGGAAATAAACCTTCCCTTCTCTCCATTCCATCTGGCTTAGGATGTTTGCTTTAACCCGAGTATATTTACCCTTAAGCCTATTGGCCTCTGCATTAACCTCTTTTAATCTAACCACCATGGCTTTGAGCTTGTACACTTCCTCAGTAATAAACTCCTGAGTGTCATACATTTGTTTCAGGATGCTACAAGACAGCTCATGGAAGGGAGACATATCTATTTCTCTGCTCTTCGCCTGCTCTAATTTCTCAACCAATGCCTGCTTATCTGCTTCTAGATGGGACACTATGGCTTCTGCATCGTTCTTTTCTGCTTCTAAAATCATCATCTGGACTGCCAGGTGCTCCTTTTCTTCTTCTAAATGGTTATGCTTGTCTGACAATTCTTTATGCTCAACAGACAGGCGATTATACCTATTCACCATGAGATCCCTGTAGGCTTGCTCATTAGCCACAATATGTTGTAACATGCGAGCTCTCCTCTTTGTCGACTCAACTTCTCTAACTATATCGGCCACATTGTCCTGCGTTGCTTTTGCTGCTTCTACAGCAGCGGATGCCATAGCTAAGGGAGCCTTATTTGTATTTTGCATTACTGTGGTCTCCCGCCGGGTAACAATATCTTCTTGGAAGAGTCTCTTTATCCTCTCTTCCGATTTTAGGACCACTGCCTTTCTCTTCTTATCATACAAAAACTCATCCCACCGAGACACCGTATGCTCTTCTAATGGAGTGTAAGGGACTATTGGGAGATCTATCACATTTATTTCTGCTTCTGCGGGTGGGGTCTGGGCTGCTTGAGAAGTGCCTTCCTCCACATTTTGGGTGCCGGGAACACCTATTTGAGATGTACCTGCCTCCACATTCTGGGTGTCGGGATCACCTGCTTGAGGTATGTTTGTTTTCATATCCTGGGTGCCGGAACCACCTGCCTAGGCATCTTCATCGGCCTTAAGTTCTTCTTCTGCCTTCTGTTCTTCCTTAGCTTTTCGCTATCTTTCTTCTTCTTCCGCTTGCTGCCGATTTTCATTTTCTTCCATCTGCTTTGCATCTTCAGCTTCCTTCTGCAGCCTTTCATTTTCTGCTTCTTGTTGCAATCTTGCCACTTCGGCTTCTTGCTGTAATCTTGCAACCTCAACTTCTTGCTGCAACCTTGCTTCCTCTTTTAACCTTTGCTCCTCTTGGGCTAGGGCATCAGCTGCTTCTCTCTCTTTCTGTAGGTTGGCTTTTCGGGCTGAGGTAGAGCTAGAGCTTGATCCACTGCTTTGGCGACAAATCTGCAGCTCATTCATGTTGCTGATGCCTCTGAATGCCTCTTCCTCGGCATCATAATAACGAGCATATTCAAAATGAGCATAAATTTCTTTGCAATGCTCGGCAACTTTCCCCTGCCTATCATTTCTGTGGAAGATCACTTCGCCGAAGAGAAAAGATTTCAACTCTTGAACAAATTCCTCAGCTGATGCAACCCCTGAGAACTTGTAGGCTCCTATGCAGAAGGGTAAAGGAGGGAAAGAAGCCTTATGCTGCTTGTTAAGCACTGCTCCAATTCCATGAAGGAAAATTTGCCTCACTGCTTCCTTGAGGACTACAGAGTCAGTAGCGTACTTTGGAAAAATGTATGGAGCTTTGGTCCCTCCAAACATCCTGATGTAGGTTCTCTTCATTGAATATTTGCTCATATAGAGGCATGATGAACTCCTCGCAGATGAGCTTATAGCTTGCTCTGTAATTTTGAGCCACATTGTCTTGTAAGAAGTGTAGACTGGGGTGTTGGCTTTATCTCACGTGCAACCTAAGCTGGGGAAAGATAGCTTGGCCAAAATACAGTCAATGAGATATGAAGACATGTAAAATTATGACTTTTTAAGGCCAGACCTTCTCTTGCAGCAGCCACCGTTGATGCCAAACTGTCCGACAGGATAGTAGCCCAGTCAAACACAGTCCCTTTGAATGCTACAAAGTGGATGATGGGGGCCCACTGTATCCTGTATACAGTGCCATCGGGCATGCCGAAAATTCTGCATAGCATCAGGGCGATTAACCTGAAAGGAGGTCTTAGATTCTGAACATCATATTCATCATTACCTTTCTTTCTCAAGTGCTTTCCTGTGACCAATAATTTTTTGGCCATCTCAATATTGTTCATCTGGCCCAACCATTCATCACTTAGAGCTCTCTGGGGACGCAAGAATTTGTAGGCTGCAGCAATATATGTTGGATGGAATGAAGCGAAAGCTACTCCCCTGCTGTCATGTAATACTCTTGTTTCTGAATTAGCATGTTCCAGTATCCACCCGATC
The DNA here is from genome assembly GCA_027924585.1 of Larix kaempferi. Classification (NCBI taxonomy): domain Eukaryota; kingdom Viridiplantae; phylum Streptophyta; class Pinopsida; order Pinales; family Pinaceae; genus Larix; species Larix kaempferi. The sequence goes on along the minus strand of BSBM01000125.1, from coordinate 14,361,933 downwards.
AATTCTGAACATGGGAACAATTCAGGGCGGGTAGAAGCCTTAGCTATGCCTGAAGTTCTGATGTTGATGTAAATCTGTTCTTCTTCTAGTAACACATCCGGGATATCTTGGTCCCTGATCATCCTGTAAATATCGCCCCACCGGACTTTGGGAGGAATACCGGTGGTACACTTAGTATCTTGGAACATAGTTTCAGTTCTAAGTGGTACTGGCTCTGGTTCCATTACTTTAGCCTTCTTCCTACCACCTTTTGGCATCTTGTCTTATCCCTGCTAGCAACCAAATATAAGTCATTATAAAAATGTGCAACCTGTTATGATATTTTAACAAAGAGAAGGACCAATTCAACATGCTAAAAATAGACAAATTATGAAGCTGTGTGTTGGGGAAGCAAAATAAACCATTCCAAACAAGAAATATAGTTCTGAGACTTGATTATCCTAAGGAGACAAAGTTTGGAATGTTTCCGAAAGGGTAAGCATACGATGTGGAAACAACGTGCTTCCCATCTAGCCCTAGGAGAGATGGTATCCTTCATCGTTGCACTTCTAATGGTCAATGGCGGATGAGCCTGGATTGAAACAATCCTATGACGAAACAAGGGACCGCTTTCCACTTTTATCGAAAGGTGAGGGGTTCAGCCGACCACTACTGTTATTAATAACATTTATGATACGTTGTGTGGTCGGCTCGAAATTTGAACGAGGGTGACGATGCCTGGAATGTGGCCGGTGAAAAACTCGGGTGGTCACAGTTATGGCTTTTAGCTGGCAGGAACGAGAAACCAAAGGGGCCTCGGCGGTCTTAAAAACAAAAATAATGACATATGCGACCAATGTCTATCGACCACGTTATGGACGGGAAAAAAAAACCCAAAGGTAACCTGACGTGGAGATGAGACAAAAATAGCGGTTAAAAAACCTACCTGGCAACGTGATAGTGGCTGAGTGAGGTGGACGCGGTCGTGGATGAGCTGAGCTGAAGCGGTCCGGCGCGGTCTTCCAATGACCTTTATTTGAACGAAAACTAACAATGTGACCAACCAAACCCCCACCGTCCTTTTAAAAAGGTTAGACACGTGCGGTCATTAAACCGGTTGGTGGTGCCATTAAAACGGGTTTTAAATTTTGTACGGCGCGGTCTTTTCAAGCCATCTCGGCATTTGTGTGCGACCGTCACTTGCGGGGTGGACTTACGAGTTTCACTCGCAATTGCGGATCGTTATGGTGAACTGCCTCGACGTTTCGGAAGAGATTGGCATATCCTTCCGAAATGCAACCTTTGGAAACTTGTCGCGAGTGGTTTCGCTGAGTCGTCCCGCAGTTTCGGGAGAACATAAGATTTCTTTCCACAATTTCGATGGAGATAGGCCAATTGCTTCCACAATTGCGGAACAATTTCGCGAAGGTTCCCGCCGTTTCGGAAAGGATTGGCGAATGGCTCCCGCAACTTGAATAAAAGTCTAAGTCTTTCCGCGGGGTTTCGGGAGAATAACGTGAACACTTCCGCAGTTTTGGAAGGGAAACCCAAATGGTTCCGCTGTTTCAGAAAGGATTGGCGAATGGCTCCCGCAAGTCGAGAGAGAGGCTTAAGTTCTTTCTAAAAAGCGTTCCGCGGGATTTCGGAAGGGATTGGCGAATGGCTCTCGCAAGTCGAGAGAGAGGCTTAAGTTCTTTCCAAAAGCGTTCCTTGGGATTTCAGAAGGGAAACCTGAATGCTTCCGCTGTTCCGGGAGGGATTTCGGAAATGGTTCCGCAAAAAGTCTAAGTCCTTCCGCGGGGTTTCGGGAAGATAACGTGAATGCTTCCGTCGTTTCGGAAGGCTTTCGCAAATAGATTCCTCAACTTCGAGAGGAAAAGACTTAAGATTTTTTTCAAAGACATTAAGTCCTTCAGCGGGGTTTCGGGAAGATAACGTGAATGCTTCCGCCGTTTCGGAACGCTTTCGCAAATAGCTTCCGCAACTTCGAGAGGAAAAGACTTAAGATTTTTTTCAAAGACACTAAGTCCTTCGGCGGCTCCTGGGAAGATTTGCGAATGAATCCAGCAGTTTCGGGAGGGAAACCTGAATGGTTCCGCAGCTTCGGGAGGCGTTCTTGAATTTTTTCGCCGTTTCGAGAGACTTTCCCGAATAGCTTCCGTAGCTTCGAGAAATAATTTCTAAGTCTTTTGCGGAGTTTCGGGAGGCTTATGCGAATGGCTCCCGTAGTTTCGCGAGGAAAACCTGAATGGCTCCCGTAGTTTCGGGAGGAAAACCCGAATGGCTCCCACGGTTTCGGGAGGATAACCTGAATGGTTCCGCAATTTCGAGATGAAAACTCTCCGGGGTTGATGGAGACAATCTTGACTACTTCCGCATGTTTCGGGAGGCTTTCTCAAATGGTTCCGCATGTTTCGGGAGGCTTTCTCAAATGGTTCCGCATGTTTCGGGAGGCTTTCTCAAATGGTTCCGCAACTTCAGGAGAATTTCATGAATTTTATCCTTAGAAGAAAAACTTGAAATTTTCAAAGCAAGATCTTCAGTTGAAAACAAAGTAAAAAGGAGAATTAACCTCTTAAGGCAGTCTTTCTAGAAAAATAAAAGGAGGGGCCCCAATATGTACAAAAGTTTTGGGGGGGATGTTGCTGCAACAACAATTTGCGAGTCGCTGGCGAACACAGATCTCTGAAAAATTCCTCTCCATGATCCAAAACCTTATTAAAAGACATCCATCTTATATGCAATATTCAGCTGAGCACTTGAATCTCGGTGAAGGAAGAAGGCACTTTACCTCCTAGCCATTGGGGAAAGGGGAGCTTTGACAGAGACATCTTTAAAACTCTCAAAGGGCCAACATATGAGATTTATTTTAGAAGATTCATCTTTCAGATGGTTAATACTGTCGGACTCCACAGGATTCGCAACACTTTCTCATGGACATTATTGCTCTTGTTCCTCATTCCCATGCCGCTTGCATCCTTTTGGATGTTTGTACTTTTGACAGCTTTGCTGTCTGGGCCTTCCAGAGATATTTTCTTTAGACATGATCTTTGATTTAGGCTCCTCAGTCCATAATGTCCTTTTGTGTGAGTGAGAGATTTTATTGGTTTGATCGAGCCTCATGGACGGAGAGGAGCCTATTTTGAGCTGAGCCTTTTGGACAACCTTCTTGATTTTACATGTTTTGCTTTGTCTCAGCCATGCTTCAATTGAGGCGAGAATCTCTGGAAAACAGACCCTTGAATATAAGCCATTTTGGCTGTTAAATTTGCAGCATGAAGTCATTTCAATACCCTATGCCCTCGGGATGTGCTACTTTCCATGGGTCCAACTTCAATAACCTTCTTGAGATGCCTTTAAGTGTGAGAGTGGGTGGAGCCCAAAGATAGTAATAAGATAGTCATAGATCTCGGCTAATTAAACAGGATTAGTGTGGCTAGCAGAGTAGGCTTTCTTCCTTCTGAAAAAGTTCAGCAAGAGCACAATACATAGATAACTTTCATTCGAGCATAGTTCCAAACTCATGGGTTGTGAGATTTCTTTAAGAGACCTATCTTGATGGGAAACTCAACCGCAGGGGCTTTCAGAAAGCAAACTTTGTGCAAAGGTTCAAATGACAAGAAAAGAAACAAAAATGGCTGAAAATAATGCAAACAAAAGGCTAAAGCAACCATACAAAGAAAAAAATTATTTATGTACAGAAAGTCTCAGCGAGACTATGCAAAGTATTGCTTCAGGGCGAGGCCATTGAGAGGAAGGGTTATTTCTTCTCCCTCGAGATCTGTCAACTTATAAGTGGATGGGCCTATCTTTGCCGAAATTTGGTATGGACCTACCCATAAATGTTGAAATTTCGTATGCATTCCTTTGCCTTCATGATTATGGTCCCATTTCAGGACTAAATCCCCAACTTCAAAACTTATTTTACCGGACTTCCTCTTATCGAACCACCTCTTAACTATGTCTTGGTGTTGATGGAATCGGTCTTTAGCTTTCTATCGGGCTTCTTCAAGTTGAAGCAGGGTATTAATCCTGGATTTTAAGACTTGGCTACCAGAACCCCGAGAGGCTTGGGACAACTGTAAGGATGGGAGCAAGATGTTGGGGGGAAGGATGGCTTCCTTGCCATAGACAAGAGTGAAAGGGAAAACCCCTAATGCGTTCTTTGGAGTCACCCTATCTTCCCATAAGGCGTTTGGGAGAGCTATATGCCAACTTCGCTGGTTTTCTATCACAGTTTTCTTGAGAATTCGAATAAGATTTTTGTTTGAAGATTCAGCTAATCCGTTCCCTTGAGGGTAATAATTGGCTGAATAATGCAGCTTAATTCCCCATTCATAAACAAATTCATTTATCTTGAAAGACGAAAAATAGGGAGCATTATAAAAAACAAGGGAAATTGGAACCCCAAACCTGGTTATGATGTTTTCTTTCAAGAAACTGATGACTGTATCTTCATTGATCTTGCGCAACGGGATAGCTTCCGTCCATCTAGTGAAGTAGTCGGTAGCCGTCAGGATGTATCGATGTTGCAAAGAATAATTTGGATTTCTCTCTCTGATAACATCAATACCCCACTGCTCAAAAGGATCAGAGATAATAACCGGCTGCAACGGTCCTGCTGCCTTAGGTAATTTCCCGGCACTTCTTTGGCATACATCACAGTTTCGTGCATACGTATGGGCATCTCGGAACAGAGTGGGCCAATAATATCCAGCTCTAAGTATCTTGTGTGCTGTCGTCTCCCCTGAATAATGTCCACCTGCGGGGCCATTGTGTAATTCTTTAACAACTTTACTTGCATCTTCCTCTTCTAGACATCTAAGGAAAACTCCATCATAATTCTTTCTGAAAAGTATCCCATCAATGATTTGATAAGGTGTTGATTTCAAACGGAGTGCCCTTCTTTGTTTAGAGTTCCAGTGCTCAGGTAGGTACCCTTGCTGTAAATAATGCACTAGATCTCTATACCATGACTGAGGAGTTGAGAAGATAGGACATACTTCAACCGAGTTTAGCTCAGCTTCATTCTTCCAATGTTGCTCTTCATCAGTCGAGTTTCCCGCAAGTAATTTGAACAGGCCTTGCCCTTTGATGATCATGGCTGGTTTAAATTCTAAATCATATTCTTGAAGAGCTGTGACCTAGTTCCCCCTCCTTTCTCCTAGTTCCTTTTGAACGAAAAGGGATCTAACAGCTGGATGGGGAACTATAACTTTAGTTCTGTTCTTAAGAATATATGGCCTGAACTGCTTGACTGATTTGAAGACAGCGTATGCATGCTTGTCCACCATGGGATAATTTAGCTCAGCCCCCTGCAAACCAGTGCTCATAAATGAGATTGGGTACTCGTCTCCTAGTTCCACCTTCTGAGTGAGTACATCCGCGAGGGAGTCATCCGAAGCAAAGGTGTACAGGATAAAATCCTTATCAAAATCTGGGCTTCTTAAGGAAGGAGCTTTAGCTATAGCTGTCTTGATGTCTCTAAAAGCATCCTTTTCTAAATCTGTCCACTTGAATTGTATGCTTTGTTTAACCATTTGTTGTAAAGGTTTAACAATTTGCACGAAATCTGGAACAAATCTTCGGACAAAATTGATAGTGCCCATAAAGGACTGCATAGATTTTTTGTTGTAAGGCATTGGAATCTTATTGATAGATTGTACTCTTTCCTGATCTATTGACACTCCTCTTTTGGAAATGATATGGCCCAAGAGTTTACCTTCGGGAACTGCGAACACACTCTTCTTGGGATTCAAAGAAATACCATATTTCCGACAACGATAAAAAATATGCTTTAAATGGACAACATGATCTTCCCTTTTCTTTGAAAAAACTGTCACATCATCTAAGTAGACAACAACGCATTGCCCACCCAATCCTCGGAAGGCAATATCCATTGCTCGTTGGAATGTAGCTCCTGCGTTTATCAGACCAAATGGCATCCTTCTGTATGCGAAAGTTCCCCACTTAGTGCGGAAAGTAGTCTTAAGACGATCCTCTTCGGCTACTAATACCTGATTGTAGCCAGAGAAACCATCGAGAAGAGAAAATAGCTCATATCTCGACACCATTTGAAGGATTTGTTCCATTGAAGGGACGGGGTAGTTGTCTTTATCCGAAGCTCTGTTTAAATTTCTGAAGTCTACACAGTCTTATCTCTCCTGACTTCTTTCTTACGGGAACTAAGTTAGAAACCCACTCAGAATGCCGGACCTTAAAGATTATTTTAGCGTCCAGGAGTTTCTTTAATTCCTTTTGAATCAGAGGATCCAAAGTAGGATGCATCCTTCTTAATTGCTGTTGAAATGGATTGACACCCTCTTTCATCGGTATAACATGCTGAATAATGTGGACGTCATACGTTTTCAGATCCTCATAGGTCCATGCAAAAACATCCTTATATTGCTTAAATAGTTTGATGAACCTATCTCTTTCTCCTGGTGAACAACATTTTCCAAGGTTGACAAATTTTGGTTCTGCCTCGATGCCCAAATTGACTAACTCATGTTGCATCGATGAACTGTTAGTTTTGGTATTAGCTGGCCTTTTGAACTTATTTTGAAGATCGAACAACATTTCGAGGGACCTTACTCATTTGGGGATGAAATTTCCTTTATCTACATCCTTCTTTTGCAAATCAGAATCGTGTTCTTCTTCATCTATCGTAGTTCCTTGGAAGCTGTCTTCGTTCATTAAAAAATTGATAATCTTCTCGTCATCATTGAAGACTCTGAAGTTTGTGATGTTATCGGGAACGGAGGGCCTGAAAATTAATTCAATTGAGCATTTGTTATTAGATGGCACCAATCTAGAAGCGGATGTTGCTAACAAATCAGCTGCAGAATTTTGCAATCTAGGAATAGACTTTATATTGAAAGCATCAAAATGCATAATTAAATCCCATACCTCAGCTTGATAACCCTTCAAATGAGGTGAGAGACAATGAATAGTGTCTCTTACCTGTCTTACGACTATTTCTGAGTCACCAAAAACCTTTAGGTATTTAACATTTAAACCAATGGCCTTCTTTAATCCATGTACCAAAGCTTCATATTCTGCTGTGTTGTTAGTACAATCAAATTCTAATCTACATGACAAAAAATACTTGTTTCTTTTTGGATCCATCAGAATACAACTGGCTCCGGATCCTTCCATAGTTTTAGAACCGTCAAAGTATAATGTCCAAAAAATATCTTTTGATTCAGCTAAGTTAGTATCTCTATGATCTAATTCAGTTACTAAACTAACTATATTATAGTCAACATCATCAGTCCGAGAGAAATGAAGGAGATCAGACTGTTCATCGGATTCATGGCTGATGGTTTCAGACTGATAATTACCTGGATCAATTTCTAAGAAATAATTCCCAAGAACCGAGGATGAGAAGGTTACAGCCTCATTCTTTCCCTCTAGTTGGGTTACATTTTGCTTCATGTGTGGTTCTCTCAGGACTTTGATCTGATTTTGTCTATTTTGATAAGGCAACCACAGATGAGACCAATCAGTTGCAAAGTAACCATTCAGCTTGGAAAACCAGTCCCTGCTTAAGATCAGACCATAGGCTTCAGGAATATCAACTACCATTATGTCAATAAACTGACAGACTCTAGAGTCGGCTGATAATATAATGAGAACATCTTTCATCTCCCCAATCACTTTGACAGCAGTCCTATCTAACTGGATAATTTGGATCGAAGATGGCACAGGTTTCCCGTTAATTTTTTTACAAATTGACAGTGGCATGATGTTTGAAGATGCTCCAGAATCTACCAAACAATTGTGAACATTATGATTGAAGATTTCAAAGGTCAACATGAAAGGCAATGTTTGAGATTTAGATTTCCCTCCGATGCTAGCTTCATTAATTTCGGGATCTTCTTGAGAGTCTGTTAATGGGGTGCTGGGATGGGGCTGCAGAACATGCAATAGTTTGTCTCGTTGATGAGGCAAACTACACATGTCAAATATTGACACATTTGCTTTGAATTTCTTTATATCCTCAATAATGTCATATCCTATATCAGACTCGCTCCCGATTCGGGTTGGTTGATCTGTTTTACTCATCGTGACCTTAGGTTGCTGAACTATGGTGTTAGCGTTTGGCGGTTTGGCCGCTGTTTGGTTAGCTTTAGGCTGGGGTGGAATGATTGTTATATGCCTTCTAGGTAGTTCTTTTGAAACTTTAGGCTTGGGAGGAGCCGAGTTTGATACAGGATCCGTAATAGGGCCTTTACTGCGAGTAGCAACATTCACGGTAGAGAGAGAGCTTTATATGGGATCTTCTTCTGCTAATTCAGTCATAGGTACCCAATCCCATAGCACCATAGTAGTGTCCGGGGTTGGTTCCTCTAATTTAGGGCTCGATTCCTCTAGAGGATCATCTTGGTCTGGAATCTGTGAATCCAGCATTTGGTTCATGACTAAACTCATGGAGTTAATCCATTGTGGGCAGCTCTTTTCCGAATGCGGTTCTTGATGAAAGGTGCAGAAGTTTTCCATCCCGATTTCATTGAGGTTTAAAACAGGGGAAGTATTCATGGGTGGATGAGGCTGATCGTCGTCTTCCCTCTTTTTATAAAATGGCTTGTAAGGTTTCCTAGATGTACTAGCAGCCTTATCTTTCTCGAGATCTATAATTTTATTGGACAACTTCTGCATCATCTTAACTACATTTTCCATGTCTGTAGATGACTCTTCTTTACCTCTAGCGAGCAACAAGGGTTTTTTACTGGCTGCTGGTTTTGGTTCTGCATCTAAGGCATGTTTAGCAATGCTATTTGCTTCTTCTTCTACCTTTCTAGCTTCTTCGAAGTTCTCTATCAGGGTGGTTTTCTTAGATCTTTTAACGAACATTGCTATGGGTCCTTCAAGAGCCGTTGTATAATATTCAACAAGAGATTCCTTTGCTGGTTTATTTGCTTCACTGAAATTATTTAAGAGTGTTGTGAACCTTTGATTAAAGTCTTGAACCTTTTCTTTCTTTTCCATTCTCATGGATAAGAGTTCTTTCATAAGTGTAGCTACAGTCTTTTGGTTTCCATACTTCTTCAAAAAATAGTTTTCAAATTCATCCCAACTTGAGATTGAGCTAGGTTGCAGGCTAAAATACTAGGATGATACTTTCGGCTCGAAGGTGTATGGAAAAATCCTACAGACTACATCTTCATGTTGCACATCTAAAAGGTTTAGTGCTAGATAAAAACTCTTGAGATGATCTTCGGCCGAAATGGCCTTCCCTGGGTTGAATTTAGGCAAGACCTTCTCTGGATTTTTCGGAAGATTGTGGAATGGCCCAGCTAGATTCAACGCTCCCCTTGCTCTCCAAGCAGGTACGACCATCTTTATATGTGGAGAATCTGGTGGAGAGTTGTAAGGTGAGTTCAGGGGAGTGTTCTTTGGAGTAATAAGTTCTCCAAGACTTTCTTGATCTGAAATATCTTCTGGGTTTTCAAGATCGACCTTGTTAAGAGGTTCTACAATTTCTTCTAAAGTTAAATTCACAAGCTCTTCAAAACTTTGCACAAGAATCGAATCACGGGTGTACTGTCGCTTTTTTCTAGGGGAACTTTTCCTAGGGAGAAAATTCACTGCATTTAAACCACCTAGCTGTCTAACGTAAGATCGTGTATGCCTCCTCAAATCTTCTATTTCTGCAAAAGGTACATCGTATAATGCTTCTTGAGGCTCAGGATCAGAAACGAGGTTTTCTTGATTTGATACTTCAAGATTTGGGTTGGTTGAAATTCCTTCTTTAAGCGGGTTTTTAGTAACATTTATGACAGTGGATTTTCCTTTATCATCCATGCACTTTCAGGCCCTCCTTCTAGCGCCAAAAACTGTTGATGCCTCGAAGATCGTAGCATCAATCAGAAAGGGATCCTCCCCGGTAGACTATCCCAATTAGATTGTCCACCGTTTGGTGTGGGGAATCCGTCCGGTTAGCGGTTCCGGCAACTGTGGGTTTGGAGATTTGCTCCAATTATACCGGTTATGGCCCGATCCACCATTCTTTTTATTTTATGTTTTATAATGATATGCAAGTGCCTAGACTAGTTTAATCTAAATGCAGAACTTGAAAACAAATCTGTGTCTAAAATTGAAATAAATCTAAACTATCCCTGCAAGGAGCAAATTGTGAGTATGAGTAATATGCTGGAAGAGTTATCTAAAATTCAACAGACAGCCATTAAATCTTAAAGATAGATCCACAACAGAAGCAGGAGATATTAGAAGATAGCTTCTAATACAGATATAACGTATTCTATTACTCATGAAAGAGAGAATTCATTTGCACAGAGAGAAGTAAGATCATTCAATACAAAGAAATAATTCAAGACAGTAAAGAAAGATCTCACAGTAAAGTATAGAAATCACAAGAATAATCCAACATGTCTCCAATCTCCATTTCCATGGAAAAGACGTCATCTCCAGGCTCTTATTAGGTAGATTTTATTTTTCTTGAAACAAGTGCAAGATAGCTCGTACAAGTTCCAAAAAATTATTTCCCTGCCAAAAGTCCCTTACACTGTTCTCTAAACTTCTATTTATAATATTACAAAATGCCCCTTGGGCTGCCACCTGGCTCTTTACACTTGTCTCCTACAGACTTTTCCCTTTTAATAAACAAAAATTGTGAACAGAAAATTCCCAAAAAAGAGAAGGACAACTATCCAATGGTTCTACACTTTAGACATATGAAGGCCAAAAAATAGGAATCAATGCCTTCAGATCAGCGTGTTCACTCTTGGGAAGGCGCTCCAGCTGGGAAAGAAGCACTTGGGTTGGCTGTTATTGCTGCTGTTGCTGGGAGAGAAGCACTTAGGCTGGCTGTTACTACTGCTGCTGCTGCTACTGCTTTCTTTTCCTCTTCTGCAATGTAACTGAACCAGACACCAGTGTATCTGATAACTACATTTGCTGAGGAAGGGAGCAAGATTTTCTGGGAAGTCACATCTTTACCAAACTCTATTCCAATACCCTGAATTTCCACAACTGATGCTTGGTGGATTTCTTTAAGCAAATGGTTGTGTATTGATGACATCCCAATATAATGATGCAGATCATCAATGGTTAAGACATCAATCTTCTTTACATATTATGTTTGGATACCCAGTTCCTCCTTCAAGTTAGACAAACGTTGCTCTTTGCTCGGGAACTCATCAAGGGACTGAGGGAAATTCAACTTGCACTTATCATGCACTTCATGGATTTTTTGATAAAGACTGTTACTTTTATCCATTGTCCCTTGGATCTTATCCATTAGCTTAAGGCTACAGTTCCTGCAAAATTTGAAAAGGGCTATGTCTTCATTAAAACCATCTATAGATTTGAATGGGAGATGCTTGGGGAATCTCCATTCCATCTGGCTCAGGATGTTTGCTTTAACTCAAGTATATTTACCCTTAAGCCTATTGGCCTCTGCATTAACCTCTTTTAATCTAACCACCATGGCTTTGAGCTTGTACACTTCCTCAGTAATCAGCTCCTGAGTGTCATACATTTGTTTCAGGATGCTACAGGACAACTCATGGAAGGGAGACATATCTATTGCTCTGCTCTCCGCCTGCTCTAATTGCTCAACCAATGCCTGCTTATCTACTTCTAGATGGGACACTCTGGCTTCTGCATCGTTCTTTTCTGCTTCTAAAATCATTATCTGGACTTCCAGGTGCTCCTTTTCTTCTTCTAAATGGTTATGCTTGTCTGACAATTCTTTATGCTCAACAGACAGGCGATTATACCTATTCACCATGAGATCCCTGTAGGCCTGCTCATTAGCCACAGTATGTTGTAACATGCGAGCTCTCCTCTTCGTCAACTCAACTTCTCTAACTATATCGGTCACATTGTCCTGCGTTGCTTTTGCTGCTTCTACAGCGGCGGATGCCATAGCCAGGGAGCCTTATTTGTATTTTGCATTACTGTGGTCTCCCGCCGGGTAACAATATCTTCTTGGAAGAGTCTCTTTATTCTCTCTTCCGATTTTAGGACCACTGCCTTTCTCTTCTTATCATACACAAACTCATCCCACTGAGACACCGTATGCTCTTCTGATGGAGTGTAAGGGACGATTGGGAGATCTATCACATCTATTTCTGCTTCTGCGGGTGGGGTCTGGGCTGCTTGAGAAGAGCCTGCCTCCACATTTTGGGTGACGGGAACACCTGTTTGAGATGTACCTGCCTCCACATTCTGGGTGCCGGGAGCACCTGCTTGAGGTATGTCTGTTTCCATATCCTGGGTGCCGGAACCACCTGCCTGGGCATCTTCATTGGCCTTAAGTTCTTCTTCTGCCTTCTGTTCTTCCTTAGATTTTAACTTTCTTTCTTCTTCTTCCGCTTGCTGTTGATTTTTATTTTCTTCCATCTGCCTTGCATCTTTAGCTTCCTTCTGCAGCCTTTCATTTTCTGCTTCTTGCTGCAATCTTGCCACTTTGGCTTCTTGCTGTAATCTTGCAACCTCAGCTTTTTGCTGCAACCTTGCTTCCTCTTTTAACCTTTGCTCTTCTTGGGCTCGGGCATTAGCTGCTTCTCTCTCTTTCTGTAGGTTGGATTTTCGGGCTGAGGTAGAGCTAGAGATTGCTCCACTGCTAAGGCGACAAATCTGCAACTCAGTCATGTTGCTGATGCCTCTGAATGTCTCTTCCTCGGCATCATAATAATGAGCATATTCAAAATTAGCATAAATTTCTTTGCAATGCTTGGCAACTTTCCCCCGCCTATCATTTCTGTGGAAGATCACTTCGCCGAAGTGAAAAGCTTTCAACTCTTGAACAAATTCCTCAGCTGATGCAACCCCTAAGAACTTGTAGGCTCCTATGCAGAAGGGTAAAGGAGGGAAAGAAGCCTTATGCTGCTTGTTAAGCACTGCTCCAATTCAATCAAGGAAAATTTGCCTCACTGCTTCCTTGAGGACTACATAGTCAGTAGCGTACTTTGGAAAAATGTATGGAGCTTTGGTCCCTCCAAACATCCTGATGTAGGTGCCCTTCTCTGAGAAATAAAAATCTCCATAGTTCTCCAGGATCTCCATGGCATTCTCTGACAGGCAGTTGGGCTCTTCATTGAATATTTGCTCATATAGAGGCATGATGAACTCCTCGCAAATGAGCTTATAGATTTCTCTGTAATTTTGAGCCCACATTATCTTGTAAGCAGTGTAGATTGGGGTGTTGGCTTTATCCCACGTGGAACCTAAGCTGGGGAAAGATAGCTTGGCCAAAATACAGTCAATGAGATATGAAGACATGTAAAATTCTGACTTTTTTAAGGCCAGACCTTCTCTTGCAGCAGCCACCGTTGATGCCAAACTGTCCGACAGGATAGTAGCCTAGTCAAACACAGTCCCTTTGAATGCTACGAAGTGGATGATGGGGGCCCACTGTATCCTGTATACATTGCCATCGGGCATGCCGAAAATTCTGCATAGCATCAGGGCGATTAACCTGAAAGGAGGTCTTAGATTCTGAACATCATATTCATCATTACCTCTCTTTCTCAAGTGCTTGCCTATGACCAATAATTTTTTGTCCATCTCAATATTGTTCATCTGGCCCAACCATTCATCACTTAGATCTCGCTGGGGACGCGAGAATTTGTAGGCTGCAGCAATATATGCTGGATGGAATGAAGCAAAAGCTACTCCCCTGCTGTCATGTAATACTCTTGTTTCTGAATTAGCATGTTCCAGTATCCACCCGATCAATTCATAACATGGGAACAATTCAGGGCGGGTAGAAGCCCTAGCTATGCCTGAAGTTCTGATGTTGATGTAAATCTGTTCTTCTTCTAGTAACACATCCGGGATATCTTGGGCCCTGATCATCCTGTAAATATCGCCCCACCGGACTTCGGGAGGAATACCGGTGGTACACTTAGTATCTTGGAACATAGTTTCAGTCCTAAGTGGTACTGGCTCTGGTTCCATTACTTTAGCCTTCTTCCTACCACCTTTTGGCATCTTGTCTTATCCCTACTAGCAACCAAATATAAGTCATTATAAAAATGTGCAACCTGTTATGAGATTTTAACAAAGAGAAGGACCAATTCAACATGCTAAAACATAGACAAATTATGAAGCTGTGTGTTGGGGAAGCAAAATAAACCATTCCAAACAAGAAATATAGTTCTGAGACTTGATTATCCTAAGGAGACAAAGTTTGGAATGTTTCCGAAAGGGTAAGCATACGATGTGGAAACAACGTGCTTCCCATCTAGCCCTAGGAGAGATGGTATCCTTCATCGTTGCACTTCTAATGGTCAATGGCGGATGAGCCTGGATTGAAACAATCCTATGACGAAACAAGGGACTGCTTTCCACTTTTATCGAAAGGTGAGGGGTTCAGCCGACCACTACTATTATTAATAACATTTACGAGACGTTGTGTGACCGTCTCGAAATTTGAATGAGGGTGACGATGCCTGGAATGTGGCCGGTGAAAAAATCGGGTGGTCACAGTTATGGCTTTTAGCTGGTAGGAACGAGAAACGAAAGGGGCCTCGGCGGTCTTAAAAACAAAAATAACGACATATGCGACCAATGTCTATCGACCACGTTATGGACGGGAAAAAAAAAGCCAAAGGTAACCTGACGTGGAGATGAGACAAAAATAGCGGTTAAAAAACCTACCTGGCAACGTGATAGTGGCTGAGTGAGGTGGACGCGGTCGTGGATGAGCTGAGCTGAAGCGGTCGGGCGCGGTCTTCCAATGTCGTTTGTTTGAACGAAAACTAACAATGTGACCAAACAAACCCTCACCGTCCTTTTAAAAAGGTTAGACACGTGCGGTCATTAAACCGGTTGGTGGTGCCATTAAAACGGGTTTTAAATTTTGTACGACGCGATCTTTTCAAGCCGTCTTGGCATTTTTGCGCGACCGTCACTTGCGGGGTGGACTTATGAGTTTCACCCGCAATTGCGGATCGTTAGGGTGAACTGCCTCGGCGTTTCGGAAGAGATTGGCGTATCCTTCCGAAATGCAACCTTTGGAAACTTGTCGCGAATGGTTTCGCTGAGTCGTCCCGCAGTTTCGGGAGAACATAAGATTTCTTTCCGCAATTTCGATGGAGATAGGCCAATTGCTTCCGCAATTGCGGAACAATTTCGCGAAGGTTCCCGTCGTTTCGGAAGGGATTGGCGAATGGCTCCCGCAACTTGAATAAAATTCTAAGTCTTTCCGCGGGGTTTCGGGAGAATAACGTGAACGCTTCCGCAGTTTCGGAAGGGAAACCCAAATGGTTCCGCTATTTCAGAAAGGATTGGCGAATGGATCCCGCAAGTCGAGAGAGAGGCTTAAGTTCTTTCTAAAAAGCGTTCCATGGGATTTCAGAAGGGATTGGTGAATGGCTTTCGCAAGTCGAGAGAGAGGCTTAAGTTCTTTCCAAAAGCGTTCTGCGGGATTTCGGAAGGGAAACCTGAACGCTTCCGCTGTTTCCGGAGGGATTTCGGAAATGGTTCTGCAAAAATTCTAAGTCCTTCCACAGGGTTTCGGGAAGATAACATGAATGCTTCCGCCGTTTCGGAAGGCTTTCGCAAATAGCTTCCGCAACTTTGAGAGGAAAAGACTTAAGATTTTTTTCAAAGACACTAAGTCCTTCCGCGGGGTTTCGGGAAGATAACGTGAATGCTTCCGCCGTTTCGGAAGGCTTTCGCAAATAGCTTCCGCAACTTCGAGAGGAAAAGACTTAAGATTTTTTACAAAGACACTAAGTCCTTCGGCGGCTCTGGGGAATATTTGTGAATGACTCCTGCAGTTTCGGGAGGGAAACCTGAATGGTTCCGTAGCTTCGGGAGGCTTTCTTGAATTTTTTCGCCGTTTCGAGAAACTTTCCCGAATAGCTTCCGCAGGTTCGAGAAATAATTTCTAAGTCTTTTGCGGATTTTTGGGAGTCTTATGTGAATGGCTCCCGCAGTTTCGGGAGGAAAACCTGAATGGCTCCCACAGTTTCGGGAGGAAAACCCGAATGGCTCCCACGGTTTCGAGAGGATAACCTGAATGGTTCCGCAATTTCGAGAGGAAAACTCTCCGGGGTTGATGGAGACAATCTTGAATACTTCCGCATCTTTCAGGAGGCTTTCTCAAATGGTCCCGCATGTTTCGGGAGGCTTTCTCAAATGGTTCCACAACTTCAGGAGAATTTCATGAATTTTATCCTTAGAAGAAAAACTTGAAATTTTCAAAGCAGGATCTTCAGTTGAAAACAAAGTAAAAAGGAGAATTAACCTCTTAAGGCAGTCTTTCTAGAAAAATAAAAGGAGGGGCCCCAATATGCACAAAAATTTTGGGGGGATGTTGCTGCAACAACAGAGTGTAAGTGCAATGTGACAAAAGAATGGTTCAGATTTTCCTACAATAGATCGACGGTTCATTATGATCGTCGCACAAGGGAGATGCATGATGGGTAGAGGCCAATGGTGGATGCGATGAACGAAACCACTAGACAGGTGTCGAAGCCAGGTCGTGTCTCAAGGAAGGAAAGTGGTATTGGAAACCACTTCGAGTGCTTGCGACACCGCTTTGTAGGATATATGGTGCTAATAAATGGGCGGCTAGGATTGTAGCCCGGGAGATGATCCGACGGCAGGTAGAAAGGGGTGTCGAATCAGTAAAAGGGGAATGGATCTGATGGTGGAGAGCAATGCCCAGGAGATAAACGGACAGAAAAGAGGGACAGCTGGAAAATAAGACCAAAGGTTAAGGAAAAAGGGTTATATATATAAAGACGCGCGCTAAAGTTGACATTTGTGTCTGGTAACCTTTCGGGGTCGGAATCCTCCGGGCATGTAGAAGATGAAGAAAGCGACATGGCAGTCGTTCTCAGAGCTTCTCAGTGATGGGTGGGGGCCTCATAACTGCAGTTTTTTTTACAAATCTAAGCCTGTTTATAGTATAAGATGGAGGAAGAACTAGTTTCTGGAAATGCTAGGGTTAAATTTGTTCCGGGGGATAGGGTTCGGATGCATTTGATACAGAGTCTCGGCTGTCCGTGCTTGAAATCAAGAGAAGATGGAGGGTTTGTTTGAGGTAGGATTGAGCATGTGGGGAGTGTTTCAGTCGTCTTTTATCCCTTTTGCATTGGTCC
Source organism: Larix kaempferi (assembly GCA_027924585.1). NCBI lineage: Eukaryota > Viridiplantae > Streptophyta > Pinopsida > Pinales > Pinaceae > Larix > Larix kaempferi. Next base: position 14,344,870 of record BSBM01000125.1, on the reverse strand, counting down.
TCTCTTTTTGGTACCCAGGAGCATAGTCTAATCCACTGGTCCACCTAAAAAGGACTCAGAGATGATGTTGGCCCTGACCCTCACTAGTACTCCGAGGAAAGCTCTCACAGCAGGAAGTGGTGAACCCTTAGGTGTGGAAAGTGGTGGTTGGAAAGCATTTAAGAGACTAACAGTTTGAAGACACAAGCGAGGCGACGACCGAGACGAAGATGAGGTTGAAATATGTGGTGTAGATTTGACCATGTGTGTAGACGACTCGAGTACAACCCTGATGTCACCACAATGATTGCAAATAGGGTGGAGGCCACCTTAGCGCCGTCGTATACTTTTTACTCATCTGGAGGTCCTGGCTAAGCGTGTTTCATGTCAGCTCAAACCTTAGGCATCATTATTGCTTAATTACGAGATTCAGTAAGGTCATCATGGCGATGGTGATCGCACGCAGCTGCTGTCATCGTCACAGCCATTATGGATGTGATCCCTACATCCCTTGTTCGAAATCAATGCATGAGAAAGGTGGTGCACCTGGCAGATCATGAATCTTTCAGTTAGAATTTGATCATGGAGAAGGAGCAAGGGTCCGAAGTGGTCATTATGCCCGAGCAGGCGTGGTCTGAGGTGGAGGAGGAACACGCCCTTTCATCTCTGTGGTATTCAACCACGTGGAAACCAGCAGCACTGACGAATAGGAAGAGCCCGAGTGTTGAAATATTGTAACTTCTAATAATATTATATTTGTATTATTCCGGAGATGTTTCATTCCTCCGATGGGACTTTATTATGTATCCGGAGATGTTTATTCCTACGATGGATTATGGTAACTAGGGTTATTAGATCTCCCATGTGGGGGTCGGCCTTGAGTTAATTTATTAGGGGTTATTAGACTCTCTTGGAGAGGTCGTCCCCATAGGGTAAAAAGTCAGTCGAAAAACAAGTATAAGTAGAGGAGGTTGTTCCTCACTTATCTCACTCTTCCATCACTCGGAAAGTAGCGCACAAGTGAGAGAGAGGTCTGCATAGGAGGTAGAGAAGGATCTCTAGTCTTGGACTACATCTTGTATTTTGGTTGATCATCTTATTGAGGAAAGCTTTGCTGGGTTTTCTACCCCATGAGGGTTTCCTAGGGTAAAATCTCTGTCTATCTTGTGATTGTGTTTCTTTCAGTGATCTTGCTAGTCAAATTAGTATAAACTTAACATGGTATCAGAGCTAGCCTGAATAGGACATCTTTCACAAGGTGAAAATCTCTCTCTCTCTCTCCTCCAGTGAAAATTAGGGTTTCTACAAAAGTTGGTATTTATGAATTCTGATTGCATGGCTGGATAGCCCTCCTCAAAATCGAAGTTTTGAGCCCTGGATCGAGGTTTTTGGTTGGGTGGAACTTTGGGAAATTCAAACCCTAGTTTGACCAAAAGTGCAGTAAACCAAAAATTCTGTTGCAGATCCGGAAGGTGAAAAGTTGAAGTTTCCAGAAGCAGAACACACCAGACCTTTCAATCAAGCACATCTCCTAGTAAGTGTTATTCTATCCCTTGAGAAACTTCAATCTCTTTGATCCCTGAAGAAGATGGCTCCAAGCACTAAGCTTGAAGACAAGCTAGAGGGTATAGAAAATTTTCGGGCATGGAAATACAGAATTGGCCTCATTCTTGAAGAGAATGATCTTGCCCAGTATATCAAGGATGAGATTGCAGAACCTGAAGAAGATGAAGCCAAAGAGAAGCATAGGAAGGATTTAGAGAATCATTGCTAATTCTATTAAAGACCACTTGATTCCCCAAGTGGCATCCAAGAAGACTGCAAAGGAAATGTATGATGCCCTTTCCAGAATGTATGAGGGAAAGAACATCAATAGGAAGATGAATTTGAGAGCTCAATTGAAGAGCACAAAGATGAATAAAGGAGAATTTGTTCAAGACTATTTCTCAAGGATCTCCCAGTTCAAGGAACAACTAGATGCTATTGGAGATACCCTTGATGAAGATGAACTAGTCATGACTGCTCTAAATGGTCTCACTAGACCATGGGAGTCATTTATCCAAACCATGTGTGCCAGAAAAGAGAGCATGAAATTTGATGTGGTATGGGAAGATTGCATCCAAGAAGAAGCTAGGGTTGCCAACAGAGAAGCCTTGCTCAAAGAAGATGACAAAGCCTTGGCTACACACACTAATAGAAGAAGGAAGCAATCCTACTTCAAGAAGGACAATCACAAGGAGTCTGAATCTCCACAAAGATTTCAGATGAAAGGAAGAAGAAAACACTCTTCTTTCCAATGTTTCAATTGCCACAAAATAGGACACATTGTTAGACATTGTCCTTCAAAGAAGAAGAAAGATCTTCACCATAGAAGACATCAAGCACATCTTGCAGAAGATGATAGTGAAGAAGAAGAAGAAGAAGAAGAGGAAGAAATGACTCACAAGAAAAGATCTAGAAGAGAAGAAGAAGAGGAAGAAAGGCCCTTCTTCAAGAGAAGATCTAGAAGAAATGAAGAAGAAGATGCAGAAGAGTATGTTCTATTCTCTGCACTCTCAGAATCAATAACACCTGGAGAAGATACATGGCTTATTGATAGTGGTGCTTCAAAGCACATGACTGGACAAAAGAAGACTCTTTCAAAATTGGAAGAGAAGACCTCTCCACAGAAAGTGTCATTAGGAGATGACTATCAATATCCCATCAAGGGAATTGGTGAAGCAAACTACAAGCTTGATTCTAGAACCCCCATGAAGATGAAAGAAATATTGTATGTACCAGGATTGAAGAAGAACTTGCTTTCCATCTCAACATTGGATAAGAAAGGTTATAGAGTTGCATTCATTGATGGACAAGTATTAATGTGGTCCAAAGGTAAATCTATTAAGGATGCAATTGTCATTGGTGAAGAGGAAGGAGGTCTGTACAAGCTCAAGGGCCATTCAGAAGTTGCCCTTATACATGAAGCCACTAGCCCAAATGAGCTATGGCATAGGAGGCTTGCTCATATTAATTACAAGGCACTACCTCATGTAATCAAGGTAGTTATAGGTTTTCCAGACTTAAAGATTGATCATGATGGCACATGCAAAGGTTGTGCAAAAGGGAAGAATATCAAGAACCCATTTCCAAAGAGTGAAACAAAGATTAAGAGTATCTTGGAGTTAATTCAATCTGATGTATGTGGACCAATTCCCTCCACATCCTTGAGTGGATATGAATACTATCTCACATTTATTGATGACTATTCAAGGAAGACTTGGATACACTTTCTAAAAGGAAAGAATGAAGTCTTTGGAAAGTTCAAAGAGTTTAAAGCCTTGATAGAGAATCATTCAGAAAAGAAAATCAAAATACTCAGGACAAATAATGGCGGAGAATATACTTCAAAGGACTTTGAAGATTTCTGTAAAGAAGCTGGAGTCAAGAGGGAGCTAACCACTCCCTACAATCCACAACAAAATGGTGTTGCAGAAAGAAAGAATAGAACCATCATGGAAGCTGTGAAGACAATGATACATGATCAATACCTACCTATGTATCTGTGGGTTGAAGCAGCTAGGACAACAGTCTATGTGCAAAATAGACTATCCCACAGTGCTCTTGATTTCAAGACTCCAGAAGAAGTGTTCACAGGAAAGAAGTCTGAGGTAAGTCACCCCAAGATATTTGGATGTCCAGTGTATATTCACATTCCAAAAGAAAAGAACCAAGTTGGATCCTTCTAGTAAGAAGGGAATATTTGTTGGATATTGTGAATCATCCAAAGTATTCAGAATTTACATCCCAGGTTTTCATCATATGGAAATAAGCAGGGATGTGACATTTGATGAAGAAGCAACTCTCAAGAGATCTAGGAAGTGTCAACATGAAGAAGCCTATGAAGAAGATGCACCTCCCAGAATCACAAAGGCTGTACCCATCTCTGAAGATGCTACACCAGAAGACCATGACATGTTAGAACCACAAGAAACCCCTATTACAAACTTATCAAGAAAAAGAAGGCCAGCATGGGCCAGAGACATTATTCAAGGAGCTGAAAAGTATGGAGCTCCTGAAGGCTCCACTAGAGAAAGGAAGAAACCAAAGCTAGTATCCAACTATGTGGCTTTGATGTGTGATCTTGTAGATCAAGAACCTACTAGTTATGAAGAGGAAGTTCATAAGAAAGAATGGGTAGAGGCAATGATAGAGGAATAATAGTCAATAATGAAAAATGATGTTTGGGATATAGTATCCAAGCCAAAAGACAAAAGTGTGGTATCCTCCAAATGGATATACAAAATAAAGCATGCTGCGGATGGTAGCATTGAAAAATATAAAGCAAGATTTGTGGCCAGAGGATTCTCTCAGAAAGAGGGAATTGACTATGAAGAAACATTTGCACCAGTTGCGAGGTACACTTCCATTAGAACCATCATGGCACTTGCATCCATGATGAAATGGGATTTACACCAGATGGATGTAAAGACAGCCTTCCTGAATGGTGTGATTGAGGAAGAAGTGTTCATAGAACAACCACAAGGATTTGAGGTGGAAAATGGAAGAACCCATTATGCAAACTGAAGAAGGCCTTGTATGGGTTGAAGCAAGCTCCCAGAGCTTGGTATGGAAGAATTCACAATTTCTTGACAAACTTGGGCTTTACAAAAAGTAAAGCTGATCCTAATATTTATCTCAAGGTTATGAATGATGAACCTGTCATATTGTTGCTATATGTGGATGATCTATTTCTGAATGGAAATGAGAAACAGATTATCGAGTGCAAGAAGAAGCTCTCATCAGAGTTTGAGATGAAAGATCTTGGATTGATGCACTACTTCGTAGGTCTGGAAGTATGGCAAGGACCGAATGGAATCTTTCTCAACCAAGGTAAGTATGTTGTGGGAATCCTGAAAATATTCGATATGTTGGAATGCAAAGCCATGGCCACTCCCATGGATTCCAACTTAAAGCTATTAGTTGATGACTCCTCAGAGTTAGTGGATGTGACTCTGTACAGACAGATTATTGGGTCATTAATGTATCTGACGAATACCAGGCCAAATATATGTTTTGCGGTGAACACTCTGAGTCAGTATCTAGTGGAACCTAGACGAGTTCACCTAATTGCTGCAAAACATGTGATGAGGTACCTAAAAGGAACAATAGATTTTGGTCTCTATTACCGTGGAGATCATGACTTCAGATTATATGGCTACACAGATGCTGATTGGGCAGGAAGTGTATCAGACATGAAGAGTACATCGAGTGGATGTTATTGTCTGGGATCTGCCATGATCTCATGGTTTAGCAGAAAGCAGTCAAGTGTGGCTCTCAGCACAATTGAAGCAGAATATATAGTGATGAAAATGGTTGTCTATGATTGTCATTGATGACAACATTAATGACAAAAGTGTACATGGCATGAAGATAAGAAAGCTTGATAACATTGACAAGCACGGATGATAAGCATGAATGACATGGCAAGAAGGAAATTGGATGTGGGCACTGGAGCCATTTCAACACCTAATGGGCCAAATGACCCATTCTGTGGTCATTAGTGGCTTGATGGGGTCATGGATCCCACAATACTTGGTTGCTTGTTGATCGTTTTCCCACAAGCTTAAATGGAGGTAAATATGGTGCCTTGCACTTAGTCAACGTGGCTAATATTGATGATCACATGAAGATGAAGACCTTGATCAGCTGTTAAAGTATTATGGAACTCTTGTACCCATACCCATAAGCTTAATGAAAGAGTCCATGATGAAATTCTTGACATGACAATCAAATGATGCTGTTACATATGATTGTTGTCCTTGGTGCTATGACACTTGCACTTGATGACATGGCTTAAAACAATTGAAGAAGTCCTTAAAGAAGCCATTGATATCTTGATAAAGTCATCCCATCCCTTATAAATTGCAATATAAATATTAAAGGGGCATGACAAGTCGGCTCCTAAATTAATCAAAAGATAAAAGGCAAATTTAAAATTATAATTGCAAAGTCGTCTCAAAGATCAAAAAGAAAATTAAAAATAAATATATTTAACCCTATGACAAGTCAGCCAGACTTATTTTTTTATCCACTAAATTCTATATAAAAAGGCAGCTCGCCTCATTTCACAAAAATTGTAAGAAAAGCTCTGAGAAAATTTGGGCTCTGAAATTCATGGGTACAGAGAGGAGCTCTGATTCTCGGGTAGCAGCATAATTTGAGGAGCAGAAACAGTATAAGTCTGATATATTTTTGGTGATGGAGTGAAGAATTTCAGGTGAATAAAGTGGACTAATGCAGCCTCAGATCCGAGGGTCTCAACAGATGGAGGTTCACATTTTTTGGGTTAATTCTTATGTTCTTTTGCTGCTAAGTGACTGTCCCAAATTACCTTCAGAGAAGAACAATATTTTTGGTTTAATTTCTTCTTGTTGCTGCTGGGTGAACAGTCCCGAGTTTAAAAGACAATCAGAGCATATATAGTCTGAGTTGACACACAAGTACACAGTACCGTGTTTTGGGTTCCTTCTCACAGTCTGAGGTCTAACTTTTTCCACAGTCCGAATTTTTGCAGCATCATACATAGACCCGAATTTTGGATCAGTCCCTGAGAAGGATCAAACTTGAGGTAGATGAAGTTTTAAGTAGAAACTTGAAAAGTCATGAGCTGACTTTGATGACTTGAGGAATATTTAATGAGCAGACCTTAATGCACAGACCTTGATAGTTGGCATAGATGACAGTGTGGACAGGTTGAAGATTTGAGCAGAGGACAGATCTGTGTATTTTGACTGAGTTATTTGACAAGTGACATGATGACATGGCTATGATCAGAATGATGTGTTTGGGCTGAATATGCATATGTTGAATGCTGATATGATGATGAAATACATGGACAAAATTTTGATGGACATAATGATATGATAAAGACATACTCAATGCTGAAGATGATGGACAGTGTTGACAGAATTATTCTATGGCTACAGTATGCTGATGAATGCTCAATATGATGATATCTTATGTATGGTGATGCATAGAAGGATTGTGGGGATAATTATAATGTGAATATGGACAGCTAGATTGATAAGACAGATGTTACTGAGATAATGACATATATGCTTATCCAAAGACTTGTGATGAAGTTGATGATGTGACAATGAATGAGATGATGTGGATAAAGACATGACTGTAATGAAATGTAATGTATGTACATATGATTTGCAAGATGGGTCTTGTATCTACTTCTTAGTAGGATCTAAGAAGAACTAGGCTGGGTCCTAGATAACAAGTTGGTACTCTTTTGTTTCAGTTGGTGCTGAATTGCCTCATGGTTGAAGCCATTGAACCAGTTACAAAAATTGCAAAACTATATCTTCTGTCTCATGTGTGATGTGTTGGTGATTATATGGCATGTGCTTAGATGATTATTGAAATATAATTCATTGATGAACATGTTGTTGAAGTAATTGTGAAATGATGATTTAAGTTTTAGTGATTGAAGAAGTTGAATTTTAATCAAGTATAGGCTCACTGATTCACCCCCCCTCTCAATGAGCATTGTGTCTAACATATAGCTGCCTGCTCTGCTAGTTGCGAAGCGGTATGGCTTCGAAAGTTATTATCAGGATTGTTTGACTTAGAGATGGACCCCACTGTGATTCTATGTGACAACCAGAGTTGTATCAAGATGATAGAGAATCCAGTGTTCGATGATAAGTCAAAGCACATAGAGATCCGATATTTTTATATACGGGATATGGTGCAGAAAGGAGCTATCAAGCTCGAGTATGTAGGCACTGATGAACAAGTTGCCGATGTATTGACCAAACCTTTGTCTCGAGTAAAGTTTGAGTATTTTCGAGACAAGCTTGGTATAGTTCAAAAGGACCCTCCTCAAAAGGGGGAGTGATATGGTCGATGATAATATTTGGATACTGGTATCGATAGGGATACCTGTATCGATGATTAGATTGCCTATATTGATGGTAAGGTCAATATTGAGGATACTTGTATTTTATGATGTGTACTTGTATTGGTGAGGATACTTGTATTTGATATGTATACTTGTATTGGTGAGGATACTTGTATTTGATATGTATACTTGTATTGGTGAGGATACTTGTATTTTATGATGTGTACTTGTATTGGTGTGGATACTTGTATTTGATATGGATACTTGTATTGATGATATGGATACTGGTATTGGTGTGGATACTTGTATTGATGATATTGAGGCTACCTGTTCCAACGATGAGGTTGATGATGAGGTTGCCTATTCCGATGATGAGGTCGATGAAATGGTCCTTAGACTTTGTCTAAGTGGACAGTAAGAGGATTGTATCATCCGTGGACTTTAGTCCTAAAATGATCCACAGACAGATGTCTCCGAGAGTAAGAGGATTGTATCATCCGTGGACTTCAGTCCTAAATTGAGCTGCAGACAGATGTCTCCGAGAGTAAGAGGATTGTATAATCCGTGGACTTCAGTCCTAAAATGATCCACAGACAGATGTCTCCGAGAGTAAGAGGATTGTATCATCCGTGGAATTTAGTCCTAAAATGATCCACAGACAGATGTCTCTGAGAGTGAGTGGATTGTATCATCCCTGGACCTTAGTCCTAAACTGAGCCGCAGACAGATGTCTCCGAGAGAGAGTGGATTGTATCATCCCTGGACCTTAGTCCTAAACTGAGTCGCAGACAGATGTCTCCGAGAGTGAGAGGATTGTATCATCCTTGGACTTCAGTCCTAAACTGAGCCGCAGATAGATGTCTCCGAGAGTGAGGGGATTGTATCATCCCCGGACTTCTGTCCCTGAATTGATCCATAGACATATGTCTCCGAGAAGTGGTCCTTAGACTTTGTCTAAGTTGATGAGGGGACTGCATCGTCCCTAGACATGATATGGTGTCTTAAAAGGATCATGTGTGTTGCAGGGTATGCTGCTATTGTGTCGTTGATCGAGAGGATCCAGTTGATGAAGATGATGCAGATCGTGTGATGACGTTGATGCAGATCATGTGATGGCGATGCTGATCTAGATGACGATGCTGTGGTCGTGATGGTCTAGATGACGATGCTGCTGATCTAGATGACGATGTTGTGGTCGTGATGGTCTAGATGACGATGCTGCTGATCATGATGACGATGCTGTTGATCGTGAGGATCCAGATGATGATATTAATCGGTAGATCTAGACGATGAGGCTGTTGATCGAGAGATCCAGATGATGTTTCTGTAGCTGATCGAGTGCTACAGAAGATGAAGACTCAATACTGACGATGTTGATGTTCCAGTATTGATTATGTTCCAGTAACTGTCTGAGTTATTGATGAAGATGTATAAAGAAAGCTTCCGATGATTTATAGATGTATCATGTATCATGTAGTCGATGACTCCTTTCTCCTGCAGATGTTGTTATAATATCCTTCTCGTTAAGGGGGAGTGTTGAAATATTGTAACTTCTAATAATATTATATTTGTATTATTCCAGAGATGTTTCATTCCTCCGATGGGACTTTATTATGTATTCGGAGATGTTTATTCCTCTGATGGATTATGGTAACTAGGGTTATTAGATCTCCCATGTGGGGGTCGGCCTTGAGTTAATTTATTAGGGGTTATTAGACTCTCTTGGAGAGGTCGGCCCCATAGGGTAAAAAGTCAATCAGAAAACAAGTATAAGTAGAGGAGGTTGTTCCTCACTTATCTCACTCTTCCATCACTCGGAAAGTAGCGCAAAAGTGAGAGAGAGGTCTGCATAGGAGGTAGAGAAGGAGCTCTAGTCTTGGACTATATCTTGTATTTTGGTTGATCATCTTATTGAGGAAAGATTTGCTGGGTTTTCTACCCCATGAGGGTTTCCCAGGGTAAAATCTCTGTCTATCTTGTGATTGTGTTTCTTTCAGTGATATTGCTAGTCAAATTAGTATAAACTTAACACCGAGGAGCGACAAGTGTACAAAAAGGTTCAACGCCGGAGGAAGAAGAAGACCCCTGAGGGTGAGTGAGTCGTCCCCCAGGATATGGAGATTCTCAAAGACTTGGTAATCCCCACTGAGGAGGCGACACCTCCCCCTCCAGCAGAAGAACCGTAGGCGGGCAATTCCTTGAGAATAGAGAATTTCTTTGATCCGCAGGGCCAATTAAAGGATCAGGAGTAAGGTGGCGCCCTGCTCATAATATTCATGTTTTCCGTCTTAATCAATTTGTTTTGAGCTCGACACGTATGTAATGGTTCCAAAATTTTGAGGCTGTCAAGGTGGCAACATATTTTTTACTTTTTCCTGATGACCAGTTCAAGGCTAAAGGCCTATAAATATAATTGTAATAGAGAACAAGGGGTTGGAAAATCATTTTGGCTGAGGCCTTGGGAGAGCTAAGCTTTGTCCCTTAATAATATAACAGTGTTTTGAAGCTGGTTTTTAGGGCAGAGATTCATGTGTCGTTTTTTTTACAGTCTGTCCCCTTTTTCTCCCTCATGTGCATGTGTTTCTTGTGATTTACTTACATTATGTTTGCTTATTTCATGCTTGAATAAGAGTAGCATTGGAATAGAATTGATAGAAATTATGCTCTGTTCCTTTCATTTCAAGTATCCACCGCTAGATTCTACTAAAGTTGACATTGAACTCATCCCTGTTAGATTCTCATGTCAATGGACTATTCATCTTTTCTTCTTTTATCACCAGACAACAACATTTTGACTGTAAGTGGGCGGCTACCTTGCCTTTGTTTTGACATTCCATGCAGCAGCATTGTTATTTGATTTATGTATTAGGTTTTGACTCCATTGCCCAAATGTCTCTCCTATGATTTGTCTTACCAAATTTTACACAAATTGTCCCAACAGAAATCTGACCTTTTGAATGAGCCTTGTATGCATACCTCGAGTATTAAGACTGTGTTTCTTTTTTGAATATTTTCAGTCCTTTCTCAAGAGAGATCCGTCTCTAGCTATGCTGGGTCAGTAGCACGAGTCTAAAGTGGTTAGTGGTTACCCCGATTATGCCTCTCCACAACCTTGGGGTACATTTTGGGTGATAACATGTGGTTTGGCCCTACGTTTATTTGTTGCCAAAATATTTGAATCTACCTCTAAGGAATCCTACTGCATGTTTTCTAGGGTAATAGATCTCCTTTCCCTCAACAATAAGGAAAAGTATACATCAAAGGCATTGGCAAAGGTGAGTTTTGTTGAGGTTTCAGTTCGTATTATCTCAACATGAATCTTACCATACATTTTTTTAAAGCGTTTTGTAAAATCTGCCATTGATTCATCTGGTTTTCTTTTCAATGCCCCGAACTTTGTTATGTAGTATAGATAGTCTTTTGTATCCCCCCAGTGTTTCATAAAGGATTCCTCTAGAGAATCTATCCCATTTATGGAATGAGGGGGAAACTCTGTAAACCACTTCTTGACTTATTCATCTAAACTCTACACAAAAACCCGCATCCACACATTCTCATTTTCAATGTTTTGGTTATCAACATAGCTATAATAAGAATAGATATTTGTTGCCTTTTTATAGTGTTTCTGATGTAGATTTTGCTTACTTGAAGTCTTGTAACCCAATATTCAAATAAAATATGAATGCATGTGTCGTACTATGACTACATGCGAATGCATGCAAGTGCATGGGGTTGTGTAAACCCTAAATAACCCAAATATTCATATATGTTATAAAATAGGGATAGAAATGATGCATGCACGTACCAATAATATGTGCCCGGTATGTAGGTCAATATGAGTTAAGCATGCATGAAGGGTCAATTGAGATGTGAGATGATATCTATCCAATAATACTCCCTTGTGATAAATGTGCCCTCTTCAATATGGGGATGGATGTATAACCGCTCAAATGATGTCAGATAGCTCCCGGATGAAGGTTCTAGGGGTATAATTCCCTCCTGATCAGTATGGAAACCGCATGCAAGACATGCATGAACTCTAGGTCACAGGGCAAGATTCTCCTCAAGGAAAGTCGCCCATGCAAGGAAAGGTTCCCTTATGGTTGATGAAGTGGTGATATCTCTCTCCTAAAGCCGAATAAGAAGCATGTATTCAGTAACTAGGTTAATAACGGTTCTCTCAGAAGGATGGAAACTACATGCAGACCAAATAGAAGTTGTAAGTCAATATATGATGATTCCCTAGTTTTCCCAAGTCGCTCATGCAAAGGGCGAGTCCTCTTGATCCAATCTGTGACTTGAATCCTGAAGAATGCTCAAGACTAATGTGTAGTATGGAAGTAATGTTGAACCTGTATGATCCAACCCTGGAAGTGACTAGGGAAGATAGATTTCGCTTGCAAAATACACTTAATGGTTGAGTAGTGTTCTCTCAACCCCAAATTGGATCTCTGAGATCTCCAAGTCGAATTCTCAAATCAATAATCAATAAGCAGACCTAATCATTCATTTTATCCTTCTTTTATAACTTTGACATTACATGCCCTAACTTTTGGATGCCTAGGTTGCTTTTCTCTTCTATTTTTCAGTTGACTTGCGTGCATTGCTTTCTGTGTGCATGAAGGCTTAATTAAGGTATTTATGTGCATGCATCATGAAATATGGCCCTCATGTAATGCATGTAGGTGGCCCCTAGTTCCTGTGCCCTCTTTTATCTACTGATGATCTAATAACCCTGATTAAGATCTTATTTTGGTATGAATGGTATCAATCCTCAGTTAACACAACCAATTCCACTCTGTATGTTAAAAAGGGAACATTACAATCCTCCCTCGCCAAGATTTCTCGTCCTCAAGCAATACCAACACAAATCCATAATCAATCAAACTGAACCAACTGAATCCAGGAAAAATACCAGGGTCCCAATTCATCCTAGGAGATTTGTAGCACCTTCTACTCAAAGTATTGTCCTATGAGGTACCATGACATGAGACCTCCTGAAAGCATCCTCTAATAACCACTAAACTTCCCATCACTGAAATTCCGGGGTCCCAAATCAATCTGAGAACTATGGAGTACCTATTGCATCCATGTGCAGTATCAACACAAGGAGCATCCTGTAGAATTGTAAGCATCCAATCCAGTAAACACTGTATCCATCCCTCATAAGTTTTCCCACCTAGGAATCTAATCCACTGCTCCATATGGATAGGCTCCTGAAAGTGATAGTTGACTCTCATCCTCATGCTAAATGATGTACCGTCCACTACTGCAATCTCAGGGTCCTCTGCTACCCAAAAAAAGAGACCAGTATGTAGTCATTGAGCCACTCTTATCATCATCAGTTGTCTCTCAAGCTCTACCAACATCCACCTCTCCTGGAACTCCAAGTAGAAATATCTGTAAGAGATGCCCCCCTCACTATGAATGGTGTAGTGCATAGGCAACTAGGTGAAGTCTGCAATTCTGCTGTCATACTCAACCTCAAATACCGACAAAGGAAATCTGCTCCGATAACTGGTAACAACTTTGGGATGCTCATGAACTCTAATCATCTCCTCAAGAGACAAATCTATCACTCGCACTGCCCTATACTCCGAGGAAATCACCAGAATTTGCAAGAACTATGTTAACCGATGAGTCTCTGCACATATATACTTTGCACCTTGCATCCTCAGTATACCTGTGTTGCAATCTAACAGTAGGCTCCCACATGGCTGCTCAAAATTTGTCGAAGGCTGCATCAATGCAAGTCCCGACTTGCCTTGTTGACCCGCCATAATATCCACCTAGTTTATCCATGCAAACCTACCTCGCATATTCCTGTAAAAGGTGAAGTCATCCGAGTCCCTCACTAGTATGTGTGATGTGAATCGCTCTCTACCCCAAGTGTTGTTCTACCTAGTGCTAACACCAAAATCCATCTGAATGCCCCTAAAGAGCCAAGAAATAATAAGATGCACAAACTCCTCAAAATACTGCTCAGTCATGCATCCAAACCTAATCATCCCACGAATAAACACCTGAAAGCAGAAACTGGCCATCTCCTTCGTAGCGGTTCCACTGTCAATCTCAATCCTGAATACTAGGAAAGAAAGTCGGCTTTGCCATAAAGAAGTCTCAACCTCTCCTCCATTGTCATCCCATAATATAGCGGATCAATCACCCTCACAACTCTATCAATCACCTCTACTATCTGAAACAATCCATTGTGCAGATGAATGCTTGGATCCCACCACCAACTAAGGGGTCCACCAAACCCAACTCCAACGAACTGTTGTTGTATGGTGCCGATAGTCATCGAAGTTTCCATGTATTCCTATGGTAGAAACCAAGTACTAAGAGCTTACTCCACTCCTGCTAATCTAATCAGCTCTCGCCAAACTGCATCTATACATTTGCTAACCCACTCACCGTATATGTACTCAAATAATCCATGGAGTCTAAGCCTCTCTCTAGAGAATAGCTCCGCCACCTGCGGTGCCTCATACTCATGCAGATACCAAGAATAATATACCAACTGCAAATCCCACATAGCCCTCATGATCCTCTACCTAAGTGAGGACTCAAGGTCTGTACGTGGGTAATATCTATAGGAGATGATGTCATTCCCTACTCTCTCAACTGCAATCCATGCAAACCAATCTAATATCCCGTGTGTACTCAATGTACCAATCCCATGGTCAAATTGAAAGGTCTCCCTTGTGGCCAAGATGTCATTCACCTCATCTAACTATATCAGGTGAACCTCCCACGTCTTGCTGTGTAATAGCAATAGATAGCTCTTCTCCTGTAGATGCGACTGGGAAGTAACTAGTGTGTTGGTCAAGCCCCACGGGCATGACCACAATCCCATAATTAGGTCTTGAAGTAGAAATGTGAGCATCATGCTCTCTAATCCTCATTGGATGATATCCCCAAAAAATATAGGCTATCGAGGGATCTACTACCCTATGAAGCATGCCCTTCCCCTCATTGATCTTAGGGAAAACCGGTACAAGGGTATGCTCGTGATATCTGTTAGGTGGTCTCCCAGGAGGAAACACTCCAAAAATCCATGGAGTCTCATCATGTGCCCCTATGTACCCTTGTAGATTGTTGCATACTCATGTATCCTCCTGAGCCATCAAGTATCCTATATGCACTGTTGTAGCCAATACTCCATTGATATCAACGAAGCCTGTAATCCAATGTGTCTCTATATCTTCCATATATCTGTCCATCCAATCTTTGTATGCATATACTTACCTATTGGTTGATCCACAGGGAACATGCTCAACTATCTCTTGTGTGGATAAACCTCTCTCCAACATAAGCGGCTCATAATCCCATGCCTGATCCAAACCCTCTGTGTCAGATCTCTCCTCTAGCACATGCAAATCTATGCACTCTTAATGCAAAATCATCACTGGATGCTCTCCCCTCAAACCATGGGTGCCACTCATGCCCTCATGTGTTACCATGGTCTTGTATCATGTGTGGGCTGCAGTATCCTCCTGTGCACTCACTCTACTAGTGTCATCTGAACCAACATCCCACACATCTGTACTATACCCATCCTGGAAGATACAGAATGTGTCCATGTACTATCAATTGGTCCTTGGAGTGTCTCTCTCATCAACATATGTGTAACTACAACCAGAACCATTAATGGCCCCTCCACAAAAAGTGACCCATAACCTCCATACTGCCCCGTATGTATAGAGTCAACCATCTCCAAGTCATGTCTCTCCTCATGGATCTCACCTGTCATGAATGTCTCGACTCTTGCTATAGATGATGAAGAGTGTACCAACTCCAACTCATCACACAGCCTATCTACATGCATATTGGACTCCTAAAGAGCCATCTGAGTCTTGTGTAAGGAATATCTAGTAACCATAGGCTCATAGGTGGGATCCTCTTCCTCTTAAATGTCATGTACACCCAAATCACTCAATATTGAATCATGTCACATCTAGGTGAATCATATGTATTATCCTCCTCATGTACTTTCAACTCCATATAAAGTTCACCATCATCCTGTACTTCATGCTCATCTTTCTCTACTCCCTAAACTATGCTTTTAAGGAGATATCATCCAAATCCTTGGGCCAGCGCCTGAACTGGATGGAGTAATAGTATTGAAAGGACAATGCTACACATACCTCATTCCCCAAGGATTGATATTTCTGATATCGAGGCAAGTGTCAAAGTGCTACTAACCTCCCCAAATTTCTAGCCAATATCCTTCTCAGTGTCTTCATGATCTCACTGGATGGCAAGAAACTTGTGCTTTCAGGCATGGACTTCACCAAAATTGGCATGTACTGTCATCCATTGACATTTATTTGTATCCATCTAGCTGTTTACAACTGCATGCTCCCACAACTGGCGAGGAACATGCTCTGATACCACTGTAATATCCCAGCTGCTATTTGTTGCCTTTTAATAGTGTTTATGACGTAGATTTTGCTTACTTCAAGTCTTGTAACCCAATATTCAAATAAAATATAAATGCATGTGTCATACTATGATTGCATGAAAATGCATGCAAGTGCATGGGGTTGTGTAAACCCTAAATAACCCAAATATCCAGATATGCTATAAAATAGGGATAGAAATGATGCGTGTACGTACCAATAATATGTGCCAGGTATGTAGGTCAATATGATATAATCATGCAAGCCATGCATGAAGGATCAACTGAGATGTGAGATGATCTCTATCCAATAATGTGCCCTTGTGATAAATGTGCCCTCTTCAATCCGGGGATGGATGTATAACCGCTCAAATGATGTCAGATAGTTCCCGGATGAAGGTACTAAGGGTATAATTCCCTCCTAATTAGTATGGAAGTTGCATGCAAGACATGCATGAACTCTAGGTCATAGGGAAAGATTCTCCTGAAGGAAAGTCGGCCATGCAAGGAAAGGCACTCTTCTGAATGATGCAGTGGTGAGATCTCTCTCCTGAAGCCGAATAAGAATCCTGTATTCAGTAAATGGTCTAATAATGGTGCTCTCGAAAGGATGGCAGTTGCATACAGACCAAATAGCAGTTGTATGTCAAGATATGATGATGCCCTAGTTTTCCTAAGTCGCTCATGCAAAGGGCAAGTCCTCTTGATCCAATCTGTGGCTTGAATCCTGAAGAATGTTGAAGAATGATGTGTAGTATGGAAGTAATATTGAACATGTATGATCCAACCCTGGAATTGACTAGGGCAGATAGATTTCACTACCGAAATACACTTGATGGTTGAGTAGTGTGCCCTCAACCCCAAATTGGCTCTCTGAGATATCCAAGTCGAATTCTCAAATCTTTAATCAATAAGAAGACCTAATCATTCACTTTATCCATCTTTTATAACTTTGACATTTCATGCCCTAACTTTGACTTGCATGCATTGCTTTCTATGTGCATGCAGGCTTAATTAAGGTATTTATGTGCATGCATCATGAAATATGGACCACATGTAATGCATGCAGGTGGCCCCTAGTTCCTGTGGCCCTCTTTTATCTACTAATGATCTAATAACCCTGATTAAGATCTTCTTTTGGTCTGAATGGTATCAATCCTCAGTCAAATCAATCAATTCCACTGTATGTTAAAAAGGGAACATTACAGATTAAAACTCATAAGACTTGTTTCCAATCCGTTTCTTCCTCTAATAGCAAACTTCCTGAAGCAGAGTTCAAAACAAAATCTAAATTTTCACCATTTGGAGGAAGCGAAGACTGGACCTCTGTAGGAGAATTAACAAATCCCCTCTATCAAGCCCTTTCTTCTTTGGTAAGTCTCTATGGATCAGACTGAGGGGGTATATTTGGTGAATGAGGATTACCCCTGGTTCTAATCCCTTTGGAAGCTGGAACTGCTTATTGAATTATAGGTGAAATATGTAGTCTGTCAAATATGTTTATCTTGTTCACCATCAAAATCAAACCGAAATGTTGTAGATACCTAGGGAAAATAGCTCATTTTCGATCCCCGACAATGACGCCAGAAGATGTTAGTCCTAAAGTCTGTACTTGTAACCTACCTAGTACTTGAAACATTTTATGTTTGTGGAAAAACATTACTTTAACTTTTATTGTAAAGTTTTATATTAATGACCAAGGATGGTCAAGGATGACTGTAAATGAATAATATTATTATTTAATAAATTAAAATAGGAGACACTCACCCAAAGGGACTGTTGAAGAGTGTTCACTGACCCACTAGGAGGAATGTAATATGATGTAGAAGGAAATGGACAAGTGGCAGCATCTGCACTCATTTACTAGCTGTTGTTATGGGACAACTTCCCTTAAAATGTGGTCATGTTCCCCAAGGAAGGTGGAATTGAGCTGATGGCTCATTGAATGCAAAACTGACCCAAAAGACCTAGGCAATATTTATATAGCCATCGAATTTGAGCAAGAGCTCACATATTCTCTAAGGAGATAGAACTTTTTCCTTGTGGTGTTAGAACGGATCCCACAAGAGATTCGATGAGGGGAAGCTAAGTAATGAGTTGCAGAGTAAGACTGTCTTATTCCTGCTAAGTGCAGAGGTAGAGCCATGTATGCAAGTCTGTATGATTGCTGAAGTACATGAGTATGATATGTATGCAAGTCTTCATGATTGCTGAAGTACATATGAGTGGTTTGTATGCAAGTCTTCTTGATTGCTGAAGTACAACCTGAGTGTCTTGCTTCTACACGGTTCTTCGTCCTGGTGGCTCAGTGAACGGGCTCGGGGGTCCAAAAGCAAGTGATCTTGGCTGCTTTCTGGAGAAGGTTTGTAGGAACGGTTCTCTTTGGGTGTTTGTCCACCCTATCAGTTAACAGGTTCTACTTTTCTTTTAAGTTATTTATTTCTAAACTGTTGATCTAGTTCTGGAAGTTGTATCTACATGTCATCATAGTTTTCAGATGTTTTTCTTAGATATCAGTAGTTGTTAGAAGTGAAAGTTTTCTGAACTGATAGATTATTTTGTACAATGCATGGATGAATCAAGATTGGATAAATATAGAATGATGAATAAAATGTCTTCCTGTATTTTTCCTTTCGCCTTAAGTGATGTACTCTAGTACATGAAGATGTTTAATTAACATAGATGATATGATTTGTAAATTCGGAGTAAAGGAATTGTTTTATATTATGTCTGATATAAACTTCATTTTATTTTTGTACACTGTAATAAATATACAGAACCTAGAGTTTATCTTCGTTCTTCCTTACAATCTATCCAAGTTTCAAACAGTAGGATTTATTTTTCAAAATAGAATAGATTTCTACAAGCGATAAGCTACCCTCTTATCCTATATAAACATTAATTATTTACAAACAATAAATATCAACACATAACTGTAAAATCCATTTTTATTTCATCATAGATTTTACACAGTAACCATATTGATAAAACCTAGTTAAGTAAATAATGCTAATTATATAGATAGATTACAATGCACATATTTACTTAGTTTGAATTCATAAGAGAATATATAATCATTTAAACCAAGTATTATACTATCATGATATATAGGATTATTACGATTCTCTTATATACAATCAAGCATAATGAACAAAACTCATACCGAGCTTTATAGAAATACATAGTATAGATATAAACATCTTTAGCTAAACCCTACAGGCATCGAGTTTCATAAACAAAGTATGCATAAATATATATATACATATCGAAACAGAGTACATAAACCTTGGAAACACATTCACATAAACATTAATACAACTGATAGATTATACTATGAAATATTTTGTTTCTATTTGATATTCCCATAAGAGATCAACGTGAATTATACAAATGGTATATTAAGTTCAAAGAATAGTCAGGGTTAAACCCGGTAACTAGTATAGGGTCTATCACATTATCAAACCTAAGTCAAGGATCAAATCCTGTAGCCATTCATTGCTATGATGTAAAGAATCAACATAAACATTATGACAATGTAGTATAGTCGTAGTCCAATATATTTCAAGTAGTGCCAGAAATCAAACAAATGACTCACAAAATTATTAAACTCTATACAAGGGTTCGAGACCCGTAACGGGTTTGACCCAAGTTCCTTATATATTATTGAACTGGGTGTATTATAATCTAGAGAAGGCAAACAGTCACCCACGACGGGGTTAATCCCAACACCGCCAGGTGTGAAAAAATAAACGTAACCCTAGAAACAATTTTACAGTCAAACCATTATAACATACAGTTAAACCTTTTTGAAGCTTTACTAAATGTATCAAATTAAGAGCTCGATGGTCACAGAGCTTGTTAAACAATTGAATCGATGCCATCAAATTCTAGACAGATAACATAGAATGAGAAATCATTTAAAGAATTAAGGGTTTGGGTCTCAAGAGTGAGCTCGCCCGGTTTTTAAACACTTTCACGCTATAAATTTTATAAATACCAAACTTCCTTTCGAAACAGGGTTTAGGGTTAAACCCTGTAGACACCAATTCTTAACCGAGAAACAATGCAAACACTTTAGCTATATTAATAACAAGCTATGAAGACGGGCTTAGCGCCAAAAACAAATACTTACAACTGCTAACAATTATTTAATTAAAACTGTAAAGGAAGCCGAGAGCCACATTGTTAACTTTCAAACAAGTATCGAAATCGGTAACCATTCTTCTTTTAAAAACAAATACATTACAGTGAGCAGTGCTCAGGGTTTCCTAAATGGTACCCATAAAACAAAACAAACAGTGATTCTAAACTTTCCTTTACAAACAGTGGTCGAAACCCTAGCTTTGGCATTTAGCCAGAAGTCAATAACAACGCCATCACTAATGAATGCTTTAATAGCTCATGCTCGTAGGAAAACAAGAAAACCATCGCTGAACTTAAAACATTGTTGACAGAGGTCACTCTCGTGGATGAGCCCAAAGCTTACCATGGTTCCCAACCATTGGAGCAGCTTATCCTTTCTCCCAAGCTATTGCTGAGACCCAAGGAAAGACGAAGGCTGGTAGAAGCTCTATCCATTAACCAAATGAGAGGTTAAACCTTATTTAAAACAACATATGAAGAATTTTCGATACAAATACAGAAAAGTATTAAAGCTGCAGAACCTCACAAACAGTAAATGAACGTTAAAGAAACTTAAGCGTGGAAGTTTACCTTACGGAATTCGAACTTAGTCTGAGAGGAGAACTAAGCAACTAAACCCAATGCACGTTCTGAAACACCATAAAGACACCATGACCCAACACTTACAACATTGAACTAACTCTGCGAGTGGTGCTCGGGTCGCATAGCAACCATGGCGGCCGAGAGGGCTTTGCCCTCTACATCAATGCTGGAGCAACAACTAGTGCAAAGACCAAACCCCCAAGCGTAGAGATAGGGTTTCCATTATGCTGTTACCATTAACTCATTTTCACATGGGTTCATTTAATGTATGAACTATCATCCACCACCTTTCAATATAAAACCCACTTTGCCATAGTTCATGCCATTGTTAGTTTGGAGAGCTCTTTACTTTAGCGTCGATCGATCCTGAAACCTACTTTGATATAGTTTTGGTTCACATTTAAAATAACACCTTTAAGTTTTCCTAGGAACCACGAAGTCCATGGTAAGAACTTAATCAACAATTATATGTATAATGTAAAATCAACCCTAGAGACAATAGATTAACACCATTAAGTTTGAGTAAGAAGCCCGCAACTCCTTAGTCAAGTTTGGACTAAGTTAGTAATAATAATCAAACCAGTATGAAGTGAATAGGTAGATTATCACCATAGTAATCTCGATCATAATATTAAAAATCACGTTATAAATGCAAATTCTCACTTGTAACCTGGATACAATGGCAGCATGCATTAGCGTAAAGCTAAGTAAGCTTCAGGGCATCACAAAGAACCCCTTCAACAATAAATTACAAGTCCAGTATTAACATTGTAACTATAACTACAATATCATATTACGACACATGAGATAACAACTTAGTGATCAAACATCATCATAAGCAATAATTTATCTTATTAATGGCAGATAAAAGAAGGTTGTATAGCGCTTAAGACCTATTGATTTAAACGATAAATTTTGTATGTTAGTGTCATAATTATAAATTGCAGTTAAGCAGTTAACAAGGAGATTAACATTCCAAAATTATACCTTCCACATAATAAATTGTAATATTTATACGACACATAAAATTTTTAATTTTTATGATTTTTGGGGATGTTACAGTACTAGACTACAAGTATACAAAGTTTAGGCACCTCGGGTTTTAAATGTTTGGATTTTAATGTTGGTTAAGTAATGAATCAGGGGACTGTAAATAAAAGGGGGAGAGTATAAGACAACTGAAAACATTAGATACTGAAAATAATAAGAATTGATTAAATAAGAGGGATATAAGATATATCAAGCTTTCTCAGGTTTAAGATTTAATGATAGCATGTGCAACAAACTGTTCAATCACATATAACATTAAAAACACTGTTCAGAAACACATTCTATACATAGAATTCATGAACATTCAATCATAGTCTGAGCATTCATAATGAAAACATCAACATGAAAGTTTTCATAACAGTGATATTTTTAATAAAACTACAGAACATTCAAGTTAAAAGAAAGCTAAAACCTAACTCTTGATATATAATATAAATCTTAGCATTTGTTAGAGATCTTCAAAATGAACAGAGTATATGCCTTAAACTCTCCAAAATGACCTTATGACCCTCATATCAATAATCCCCACTATCATATAACTTTTTACATTTTATAGCTAAACTGAGTCCTAAAAGCCATTTTTGAGATCCACAATCTCAGGATTGAATATTGCAAAATAGTTACAAATTAAGCTAGACAATTAAAACAATAAGTTTGCATTAAATTCATGCCTTTAATTCATCAAAAATCGATCATGAAGATAATCGCCAGCTGTAATTCCATAATTGATAAGAGATACTTGTTGATTCCAAGAAGACAATCCAAGGTTAATGGATCTCCTTCAGTGATCTCGAGCCTTCAATGATTATCGAAATCAACTCATGTTGGTAAACTTTCTTTCAATTTTTTGGATACGTAGAGTCTATCAAAACTGGAGGTTGACTTAATTAGACGCGATGAGCTACTTCAACTAGAATAGCTAGCCCATCCAAGGCTTGAGACTTCTTCTGCAACTTTGAGCATTCATTTTCTGTACTTTGCAGTCTCTCTAGAAGCTCTTCGTGCTGCTTTGAAAGCTCCTCATTTCTTTGTTGAGTTGTTTTCCTCCTCTTAACTGGTTCTTGAGCCACTTGGATTAATTCTTCATAGTTTGTGTTTAACTCCTGTAGATCCTTCCTAAGCATTTGGTTCACCTGCATCATTCTATAGTTGGAATCATTCAAATGTTTATTCTGTGATTTATAATACTAAAGTTCTTTTTTAAGATTTTCTATATCCAACTCTTTCTCATAACGAGTCTCATCTACATAAACTTCCATGGATTGATCTATTTCGGCTACAACTTGTCTTTTGGAAGGCTGAGCCAATTCCTCTGTATCCACGCATTCCTCTATGTTTTTAAAATCTACAGGATCTAGTCTCGCTTTGTCCCTTGAATCCTTGATCACAACATTTCCTTTAACTGCATGTTTTCCTTCTAAGAGTTCTGGAAATTTTTAGGCCTTCATCAATCTTTTCTAAAACCCCATTCAACATTTCCTCTACCTTCTTAGATTTACAATCCTCTTCATCTGAGGAGTCCTCATTGTCGATTGCAACCTCTTTCTTCAATTTGGTATTTAGAAGTGCCTTCATGCTAAATATTAGTTTATTGGTGGCTCGGGATTTTGGTCTCCATCTACTGGTTTCAGGATTGATGATACAACTGTCAAACATTTCAGAACCAGAGAAAGATTGTTTAGACATACCTCGTTTCTCAACTTTTTCAACCATCTCATTAATGTCAATGGCTTCTTTCCCTTGCTTTATGACTTGAATGTTGTCTTTAGAAGTGGGAATCCTTTGATTCTAAACAGCTTCATATGACTTGATTTCTGAATGTACTTTCCCTTCATTGATTCCAACTGATATCTGCAAATTCACCTCTTCCACTACAAGTTCTGGCTCAAAATTACATTTCTCTTCATGCTCAGAAACCTCCTCCTATATAGATTTTCCATCATGGTCATTTCCGAGAGACTATTTCAATGTTTCATATGAAGTTTCAGGTTGTTTTCTCCTTTTATTATTCTCACTACCTTTGTCTCCACCAACCATTTCTTGTTCAAGCTTAAATCCTGACCAAAACATGAAATGCGACCAAGACCTTTCATGTTTCTTTAATTCCTCAAGTATAAGTAATTTTACCGCGCCATGATGAAAAAAATTGTGATTGGTATGGTCAGGGTGGTTTTGAACTCTGGTATCCATCTTGGAGAGACTTCTTAGTAGATAATAAAGCAACTTTAATCTTTTAATGCCTGCTATATGAACTAGGAATCTCAAATGATACATGAACAATGTAGAAAACCTCCCTTCACAAGTCACATAACGTTGAACAATGCTTAGGATGTCACGCCATTCATATTTTAGGAAGATCCCGTGGATTCCCTTGCTCCAATTGGGATTTTTATGCTGAGGAAGGAGGATCTAATTGTAATCTATGTCTACTGGTTACTTTTTAAACCATCTCTCACCCTCTGCAATCACACCAATTGTGGTTGAAATTGACTCCTCAGTGACTTGGAATTCAAAGCCATTAAAATAAACTACTGAAACCTTGAAATTCAGAGCAAAATGTTATGTGACTTCAATATTGTAGCCCTGTATCCTTTCGCACATGGAATACCATCCCACCTCCTTCAACTTTTGTACACAATGCGGGAATGTTTTGGTTCATTCCATGTTGTTTGGCTCAAACCTGAGTAATTTTCCACTTGGGCCGCTCGCTCTTTTCATCTTTGGAAGCACGCATTAAGAAAGTTGAACAATGTAATGTGAATCCAAGCCACACCCAAGAGGGATTATCCTTCTGGTAAGAAATTCGAACCAAAATATGATACATGTATGTCGAGCATATCCACAGCCAAACATGGGTTAGCATAGGACATAGCTGTTATAAATTGAAATGGAATGAGCATTGTTACTTAAGGCATAAATATGCTCAAAGGAGATTATAAAATATTAAAGAGGCGGGCTAAAACCAACTTTTAAGCTTGAAATATAATGCAATTAAAAACAAAAATCATTCTAGAAGTAGGTAACTTGACTAGGTCTAAATAAACTCAAAGAGTAACTGGATTGGAAAGGAAAAAGATGAATAAAAATAGGATGACAGATCTAGGACTAAGAGGGTCCATTATTTTATAAGGGTTATTGATATATGGAGCCTAGGACTATTTATAGAGGTTATTAACACAATTCATATAATGATTATAATACATATCAACATGATGAATATGTGGGTTATGTTGCTTGTGCGGGTTGTTAGTGTGGAAGCCATATGGCTATAGGATTTAGTCGTGTTATCAATATAAGGACCATGTAGTGGTAATAGGGATTATATGAGTTATTAGCATGGGGCCACAAAGACTATTAATATGAGGGCCATATGGATTATAGAGGTTGTATGAGTTATTAGCATGGAGAGAATATGACTCATAAGAGTTATTAGGATGAAAACCATTAGGGTTATTGGTATGGGATTTTACAAGGGTTATTAACATGGGGACCACATGGAGTATAGGGGTAATAGGGGTTACTAGCACGGGGGACACAATAACTATAGTGGTTATTAAAATAGGAACCATGGGTATCATTAACACATAAATCATTTGGGTTATAGGGGTGCGTTATAGAGTAGATGGGTATCATAGGGGTTATTGGCATAGGAATCACAAGAGTGATCATTACTAAGATCATAAAGTTAATATAGGTCATTAATATGAGGACCATAAAATGTGTACATGTTTTATGAGTTATTAGCACATGGATCATATCAATTGTATGGGTTATAAGTGTTATAGACACATGGACCGTAAGAGTTATCAAGCCAGACACCATAAAAGGTTATATGGGTTATTATCACTAGGGCCTTAGGGTTTATATATAGAGGTTATATGAATTATTATATCAATGAATATAGTTAGTATTTTTTATAGTTTCCAAGGGAAACCTGACTAGGAAATATGAGGGACACTTTCCCACATTCATGGATGACATCCCTAGTAAATCCATCAATGTATACCGGTGCAACTCACCCAACGATATTCAAATTGGTCACTTGTTGGCACAAAACTAGCTAAATTCCCAACAACATTTGTGACAATCAATTGATCTAAACCTTTGGGTTATTTATTAAGATAATTAAAACCTTGACTTGATTGAAATAGTGAATGAGGCATGCAACAAATGCAACTAGCTTAGGGGATTGGACTTGAAACCTCCTACATGAAGCTCAAAGCACTCAATCGCTCAAGTTATCCCAACATGCTTATGCTTAATCTTATTTATAAATGGACACTTTGCAATTCAAACTATCTAGTCCTTTGTCTTAACTTTCTTGTTTCTAAGTTCACAATAACCGTATTTATTTCTTTGTAATGAAGAATTGTCCTAACTCTCTTGCTTCCAAGTTCAAGATTTTTTTTATTGATTGTTAATTTAAGTGGCATCAAGATATTATCTCGTTATGGTTACAAATTGTATTTTATGTATAATTATTCAACTTTTGGTTGGATTTTTTCTTTTCTAAGAAAAAAACATAAAATTATATTTCAAGAAGAAATTAAAATATACATATGCTATGCCATCTTGTCACTCTCCCCAAAAAATTAAGCTTATTCTTATGCAAACCTACAATATTTGCTTGGATACTACATTCTTCTTCATGAATTTTTTTTCATCAAGACTAGAACTCTTACAAAATATTCATACATAAATGTTTAACAAACAAGATCCATTCAAGTCAACTTCCATTCTTCTATCACACTGATTTAGTAAGGTTAAAATATATTGAAAGATATTTATTTAGAAGGGCATGCCCATATATTACTTCTAGAATTTCCATCACTCCTTGTAGTCTCAGGGCTTCTTTGGACAAGAGGCCAACCTCGGCATTGAGATCCATTTAAACATCTAGAAAGAAAGATATGTAAATTGAGCTCTAACATGTTTAATCATATCCATTAATGGGGCAAGAATTAATTTTTCCAGCCCATAGTTAAATTTTCCCACTACATAATGAGTTAATTTGAGTCTCTTATTACCCACAAGCAATTTATGCCTTTTTCCATTGCAAGATTTAACATAAACTAAAGAACATATAATTCATATCTATTATTAGAACCCTTTCCTACTATTGCTTTTAAAATGATTACGTGATTATCTCTTAAAAATATTATGTTTTTTGCTCCACATTTGCTTGGGTCACCTTAACATGCCCGACAAAATAACCCCAAGCATTTGTTATATCTATCTCTTGTTGATGTATATGTAACTTCGGAATGTATTTCACATATATGTATATTGTATTCCTATAGAGATGGTATTATTCCTCTATAAGGAAATGTCGTCATTTATATTGTAAGTGTCGTAACTTATACTTGATGGGTTATTAGACCACCTTATTTGGGGTCGGCCCTATATAAGTCATGTGGGTCAAAGGGTTACTAGACCACCCTATTGGGGGTCGGCCATGTGGGTCAAAGTGTTATTAGACCACCCTATTGGGGGTCGGCCCACTCAGCATTATGTTATGTGGTAAAGTTCGAGCCTACATGAGTTAGGTAAAAAGGCAAGTCAAGTCAAGTATAAATAGAGTGCGGGAGGCACTCTATTTGTTCACTCACTTCTCACACATGCACTCAAGGAGGAGTGGCGCACTTATGGAGGAGGAGGATCTGCTGCTAGGTTATGGCTATCTCTCTTGGTTGGTTGTATCATTGCTCTATCTATCTCTGAGGAAGTTATTGGGGTTTTTCACCGTTATGGTTTTCTCCAAGTAAATCTTTGTGTCTCTTGTGTGCTTGCATTATTGTCTCCATGATTGATATGCTATAGATATGCTGTACATGTTGTTCTCTCAGTTAAGATCCTATATCATATTGAAGTAAATTCAGAAAATTTAACATGGTATCAGAGCTAGCCTGAAAGAAGGCATGATATGGCATGTATGACACTTGTTGCACTTACGACGCTAGGGCTTGATATAGCAAAAACAAGTCATCGTAGCACTTTCGCTATAAATCTGTTTTGGCGAATTTTTCGGATCTGAAATTGTTACAGGACGAAGCTAAGATCTCCAGGTACCTTGTGTCCAAAGGGAAACCTCTAATTCGTTGTACTTTGTGATTTATGATCTGTGCAATATAGGGTTTCTGCCTCTTCCAGATCTGAGTTAAAATCAGGTGACCTTGGGAAAAAGGTCATAACTTGGGCTAGGAAGCTCCAAATTAAATTTTTTGAAAAGTGACAGGTAGTACACAGAATGTACTATCTCAGAAAACTTTTTCAGAGGCCGAAGTGGAACCAGTGACACGTGGAACTCCGTACAAGTGCGCTCTCCTGTATTATCCCATAAACAGGTCATGTTGCGACATTTGGAATAACTCTCTCTCAGAGAGTCCAATTGAGGTCAGACCTGTCAACATGGAAAGGTGATAGGCCGAGATAACTCAGGAAACTTTTTCAGAGGCCGAAGTTAAAAAAGTGACACGTGGCATGCCGTACAAGTTCGCTCTCCTGTTTTATCCCAAAACAGGTCACGTTGCGACATTTGGAATAACTCTCTCTCAGAGAATCCAATTGAGGTCAGACCTGTCAGGATGGAAAGATAACAGGTCAGGCTATCTCAAGAAACTTTTTCATACCCTGTGGATCAAAAATTTCGGAGTTACACCAGAAACAATCGGGTACATATTTCTGTCAAAACAGAATTATTTTTGGTACCTTCATTCATGGCTTCCGGAATTTAGGGCTTTGGAGAAAGTTGGAATTTTTGTAATCGGAGACCACGGCTGGATGCTACTCATCAAAATAGAAATTTAGAGACCAAGATCAGAATTTTTGGTTGGGCAGAAGGCCGGGCTTGATTAGACCCTAGTTCGGGACTTTGATCAGAAAAGTGGAAAATTAGGGCTTCTGTAAAAATGGGAATTTTTGAAATCTGTGACCACGGCTGGAAGCTCCTCAGAAAAATAGAAGCTTAGAGCTTTGGATCAAATATTTTGATTGGGAAGAAGAGTGGGCTTCATCAAACCCCAGTTCAGGGTCACATCCAGTGAATCCAGAAGTTTCAAAAGAAAAATTGAGGAGTGAAACTTTGCAGTTTTCAAATTCTGAATATACCAACTTGATCAGCTCATCAAGGCACATATTTCTATCCTGTCAGAAGTTTGAAATTCAAAGTTTGAATTTTTGGGGTTTCTCTGACAAACCCATATCCAGCTCAAGGTCCAGTTCTTGCAAATCAAGTGGATTGGGTTAATCCTAGAAGAAGATGGATTGATCACCTGCATAAGTGAAGAAGTTCCTGTCTCAGAGGGAGATGAGGCTAAGGCCTTACATTAGAAGATTACAAGCGATCTCGACAGGTATGACTCATCAAGGTATGTTTCGATATTTGTCCATGATTAAGTTTATGGTATGTTTGTCTTCATGTTATTACGGTTAGTACAATTTTGATTTTATATTTGTCGTATCACCTTAACAAAATTATGAATGCATGATAGAAGATATTTATTGGTTAGGGTGTTGACACTTATGATCATACTAATACATTATGGTGTTGTATGAGGTTTATGTTGTCTACTAACATGAAAGGTACACCAATAAAGACAAATCATGTTCTGGTCCAAGAACATATGATCATGATAACATGAGGACAAAGATTCATCCATTGTCATGGATCTCATAGAAGATCCATTTACGAGGTATGTATAACTTGGTTTTGTAATAGTTAACCTATGAGATATGCAGGTTACTAGCACAAGTCATTGAAGAAGAACAAGAAGACATCATGTGAGTATGTTAGACATAAATAGCTAGCATGCTAATCCAGGTATGTTTTTCCTATATCAAGCTAGAATCCTACCTTGTGTTAGGATCTTATACTGTTGTTGATAATGATTATTCATGAAGTCATAGGTTTGAATAATCATGGTTGTATGCATATTATGTTTCTTACCATAATTGATGATATGACTAACTAGAAGAATCATGAAGGTATAGATTTGAATAATCACAGGTGTTATGCATATTATATCTCTTATCTTGATTGATGATTCAACTAACCTGAAGAGTCATAGGTTTGAGTAATTACAGGTTTAGACATGTTATGATTTGAATAACCATAAGAATCCTACATAAACCTTGAATGCTAATGCTTATTATTTCTGTTTGAAATGATCATGACTATACATGCTTGAGATTATTGTGTTTTAATAGTATACTAATGAATGTATGATTTTATATGAGATCACAAGGATAACACATTCATGATACTAATAAGCATGCATAGGGACCAAGGATGAATATGAGTTCAAGAAGAGGTAATCCAGGGAGCAAAGATCAAGAGGTAGTACACTCCAGTGGTTTATGCAAGGATGCAGATATTCAGAGGGAGTTGACCATCTCTCTACATCCCACAACAGAAAGGTGTAGAAGAAGCTACTTCAGATTAGGACTCCAGCAGCTCCTGCAAGGAAGCGAAGACTCAGAGGGAGTCCACCCAACGAACAAACAAAGATAAGTATTTGAATTGTCATTTCTTAAATAATACTATTCAATAATGTATATACTGATGTTCCTAGAATTAGGTTGTGTATTATGCATATTAGAATAATTGCATTGATGAACAGTATACTCCTAATATGCATGGGTAAGTAGCCTATGGCACTGTACAACATTCCATTGCTACTTATCTAGAATGAAACCTCTTTGCTGACATGTTGGGAGTTGTGCACACTCTTAACAATGTTCTGGTAGAGATTGGAAGGCATCTAGAAAGTTACGGAATATGGATAAATGTTGTATTGAAGCATTGGCTAAGATAATTGCATGACTGTATGGCATATTTCTTTATGTGTAAGAATTTGTTCTGAAAATTATGAGATGTTTCTAATCATGCAATTTAACCTGTTTTGTAGGAAAGACCGTATATCTTCACCTACAAAAGGACTACAGCATTTGTTCCAGCAACAAAGATATCTATTGAATATATTGAAGTTCCCAGGATCTGGGATGAAGAAATGGAATGCCATGATCCGTCGATCATGAAGAATGATGTTTGGGATGTAGTCCCAAGATGAGAAGGGAAGTTTGTTATGACTTCCAAATGGAACTATCAGATCAAGCATGTTGCAGATGGAAGCATTGAGAAATATAAAAGTGATGAAATAGAAGATGCACCAGATGGATCTCAAGACAGCATGGTGTAGTCATATATGTGTGCAGAACTTGGTATGGTAGGATAGACAGCTTTCTATCCAGTTTGGGCGTTACCAAGAGTAAAGCAGATTCCAACCTTTTATACAAGGTTGAAGAAGGCAATCCAGTGATACTACTTTTGTATGCAGATAACCTATTTGTTACAGGTAAAGATAGATTGATTGCCGACATGCAGCGGAAGATTTCTTCCAAGTTCGAGATGAAGAACTTGGGGATGATGCACTATTTGTTTTTTGGCATGGAGGTGTGGCAGAGTGCATATGGAATCTTCCTTGGACAAGGGAAGTATGTAGTAGAGATCCTGAAGAGGTTCGGGATAATGGACTGCAAGGATATGGCCACACCTATGGCATCGAATCTGAAGCTTCTATGTGATGCTTCATCTGAGCCAGTTGATGTCTCTTTGTATCGTCAGATGATTGGGTCCTTGATGTACCTAACGAACACAAGACCAGACATTTGCTTTGCTGTGAACACATTGAGCCAGTTCCTGACGGATCCGAGGAGTGTTCACCTAGTTGCTGTAAAGCATGTTCTGAGGTACCTGAAGGGTACAGTGGATTATGGGCTCAGGTATGAGGAGAATCAAAAGTTTAACCTGCAGGGTTATGTTGATTCAGATTGGGCTGGCAGTACTGCAGACAGGAAGAGCACATCTGGGTGTTGCTTCAGTATGGAATCAGGTGTGATCTCTTGGTTTAGCAGGAAGCAGTCCTGCGTAGTACAGCTGAGGCAGAGTATGTTGCATCTTGTTCAGCTAGTTGTGAGACAGTATGGCTACGGAAGCTACTGTCTGGGTTATTTGATCTCCCATTGGAGGCTACTGGTATCTTCTGTGATAACCAGAGTTGTGTGAAGATGTCCGAGAACCCAGTGTTTCATGACAGGTCGAAACACATAGAGATCAAATATCACTATATCAGGGATATGGTGCAGAGAGGAGCTGTGAAGCTCCTATATGTTGCGATAGACGAGCAGATTACAGCTGTGCTGACGAAGCCGCTAGCCAGAGTGAAGTTCGAGTACTTCAGAGAGAGGCTTGGAGTTCTTCAGATCGAGGACACTTCGAGGAAGAAGTGATGGACACATTTGCTGAAGCCATTCCAAGCATGTTGGAAGGAGGATCCTTCACATGGCTGTGGATGTAAGCACTGGATAATGGGCATCAGGATGATGTTCTGGTTTCTGCTTGGATATGATCAGTTGGATCATTTATGTATGTACGCATCATGTTGGATGCTGGATATGATCAGTTGGATCATTTATGTATGTACGCATCATGTTGGATGCTGGATATGATCGGTTGGATCATGTGTATGTATTTTGTATGAACGCATCATGTTGGATGCTGTTGGATACATTGTGTGGATCATGTATCCTTGTATGATCAGGTAGATCATGGATGTTGTTGGATACATTGTGTGGATCATGTATCCTTGTATGATCAGGTAGATCATGGATGCTGTTGGATACATTGTGTGGATCATGTATCTTTGTATGATCAGGTAGATCATGGATGCTGATGGATACATTGTGTGGATCATGTATCTTTGTATGATCAGGTAGATCATGTATGTTGATGGGTACATTGTGTGGATCATGTATCTTTGTATGATCAGGTAGATCATGTATGATTGATGGATACATTGTGTGGATCATGTATCTATGTGTGCATCAGATGGATGCATTGTATGATCAGGATGATCGTGGATGACGAGCTTCTCTAGATGACATGCAGCAGGATGTTGCAGTGATGATGATGAGTATCAGATGATACTTTGTGGCCGTGGATCAGGTTGTGCAGGAAAGCATGTAATTTGTGCCCTGGGAGATTTGCAGATGGTCTTTCGAGGTTTTGCCTATGGCATGTAATTCGGTGCCCTGGGACATCTGGAAAATGCTCTTGCGAGGTTTTGCTTGGGAGGACATGTAATTTGTGCCCTGGGAGATCTACAGATAGTCTTTCAAGGTTTTGCCTATGGCATGTAATTCGGTGCCCTGGGATATCTGGCAGATGCTCTTGCGAGGTTTTGTCCTATGGCATGTAATTTGCTCCTGGGAGATCTGGACAGGATGAAAAAGGCCGCATATGCTTCAGCCAGGTTTTGCCATGACCACATGTAATTTGCTCCTGGGAGATCTGGACAGGATGAAAAAGGCCTCAGATGCTTCAGCTAGGTTTTGTGGTGGACCACATGTAATGTGCTCCTGGGAGATCCGACAGGTAGAGCTGTGTGCTTGTAACAGCCTGGGATGCTTCAGCCAGGTTTTGTGGTGAGATCACATGTAATGTGCTCCTGGGAGATCCGACAGGTAGAGCCGCGTGCTCGTAACAGCCTGGGATGCTTCAGCCAGGTTTTGTGATGGGTCACATGTAATGTGCTCCTGGGAGATCCTACAGGTAGAGTTGTGTGCTCGTAATAGCCTGGGATGCTGCAGCCAGGTTTTGTGACGCACGTAATAAGTCCTGAGGATTCCATAGTATGGCTAGTGATGATGAAGACCTGCAGGTGGTGGGCCTACATCCAGTATGAAAAAGGACTGGCTCTGTAGAACTTCCCATGACGAGTAGATTTAGAGATTGATTGAGATAGCAACAGCAATGACGATGATGATGATGACTCGATGACGATTATCCAGTGACGATGATCCAGAGAAGATGACTTGTGCTAGAAGAACTGTGCTGAGAAATACCTTCCTAGTTAAGAGTGAGTGTTGATGTATATGTAACTTCAGAATGTATTTCACATATATGTATATTGTATTCCTATAGAGATGGTATTATTCCTCTATAAGGAAATGTCGTCATTTATATTGTAAGTGTCGTAACTTATACTTGATGGGCTATTAGACCACCTTATTTGGGGTCGGCCCTATATAAGTCATGTGGGTCAAAGGGTTATTAGACCACCCTATTGGGGGTCGGACATGTGGGTCAAAGGGTTATTAGACCACCCTATTGGGGGTCGGCCCACTCAGCATTATGTTATGTGGTAAAGTTCGAGCCTACATGAGTTAGGTAAAAAGGCAAGTCAAGTCAAGTATAAATAGAGTGCGGGAGGCACTCTATTTGTTCACTCACTTCTCACACATGCACTCAAGGAGGAGTGGCGCACTTATGGAGGAGGAGGATCTGCTGCTAGGTTATGGCTATCTCTCTTGGTTGGTTGTATCATTGCTCTATCTATCTCTGAGGAAGTTATTGGGGTTTTTCACCTTTATGGTTTTCCCCAAGTAAATCTTTGTGTCTCTTGTGTGCTTGCATTATTGTCTCCATGATTGATATGCTATAGATATGCTGTACATGTTGTTCTCTCAGTTAAGATCCTAGATCATATTGAAGTAAATTCAGAAAATTTAACATCTCTATAGCCTTCCAATTTCTATGATTCTTTTCCTTCAAAGGTTTCCAAATTCCTTCGTATGCATATCAAATATTGTGACAAATTGGAATAGGTATGCTTTCTTTATTTTGAAAGGTCTTTTCATTTCTTGCCAACCAAATTGTCCACACCTCTATAAAATGTAATGTTTTATGTCTTGTAACAAACCTATACTTATGCCATTTCACCTAGCAGTTACGCAATAGTTCCTTTTCTATTCACATTTTCCATCAACTAATTTCAAAGCCTCCTCCCATGTCTCTTTTGAGAATGGGTAATGAATAAACAAATGATCAATATACTCATCCTCCTTTTTGCACATGATACACCATTATAGACCCTACTAGGTCCCCCTCTTGCAATTATCCCTAGTTAGAACCTTACTGGACAAGACTAACCATAAGAGTATCATTGTTTTGAGTAGACATTTGAGCCACCACAATTTCTCTTCTTTTTACTTTTTTTCATAGAAGCCCCATATCCTAGTTTTGTTGTATATTCTCCTATAGATTTATTTATTTTTGGACCATATGATTTCATTTTCCTCTATATTCAATCTAATATCACTATTCTTGAGATACAAGATTTACTGTTTCCACTCCTTTACTAGCTCTCCTTGTATACCCATTTGAAATTTTGACTTCCACCCTTTATTTTAATATGAGGTTGTTTCAAAATTAGATGCCTTTGTTGAATAGAGGATTTCCTTACATTATAGTTCAATTTTGAAGGATTTTGACAACTTGAAGTTTCCAATACTCCCCATCCTAGGATCTTCTCCTATCCTAATCATGTCACACTTACCAATTTTCCTAATCAACCATATTTCTAGTAGAGGAATGTCCTTGTTATCGGAGAAAACTTCCTATGGCTTGGGGTAGACTACAACAGACAGATGACTACCAGAAATAAACTCAATTTTTAATACAATGCTAAGATAATGGAGAACATAACCAACCTCGATCCAACATTTGATGTAGATCCCCATTGAAGCTTTCAATCCACGCACACTTTCAATCAATGCATTTGAACCTGCAAATTAGTCTTGACAGCCAATATACAACAAGTACGTATGATATATGAAAGACATTAACATCATCAATAACAATGGTCCATAATATCATAAGCAAATGCAACCCAATGTGATATAAACAACATTAACAACATTAATGGACGAGAATATGAATATTTCTATTAATAAACAAGAAGAAGTACAATGTGATACAACCTCCTGCCGTCAACCAATCCGAACCAAGAACTAGGTCAATCCACTTGTGCCTCCACCACTTCAATCCTCCATGAAAAGCAAACTCAAAATGTGATAGGAGTTTGGAAGGTGAACATAAGAGGTTCACAACAATTAGGATCAATGAGTGTAGACTCAAGATGAGGCAAAAATCCACTAGAGTTATCTTGCTTTCTCTTTCTCCTCCCTTCCATATGCCATAAGTGCTCAATATATAGCCTTCCAAAGGTAAGTGAAAGGACACATCGAGGCGTTACTGGGAAAATGGAGGGCCAAAGGTCACCCTAAGACCGCTTTTTGGGAGTAAAAAGTAATTTATTAGTGATTTTTACCATTTTACTTGATACCCGCGGGCTATAGTGATGCAGCTCGCGGGTACGCGTGCTATAATGATGCAGCAAGCGTACAGGAATAAAAATGAGGAAAAAGGTGTTCTGAAGGACATAAAGTGTTTATGAGTCAGTGAAATGGATCCCAAGGGCCAAAGAGTACTAATACTCACAAGGTGGAAGATTACGTTGTAACAGATGCCCCCTAATGTGTGAGGTCAGAGAATGGTGCTACGATGGCCGAATACATTATAAATCTCAGAAGTAGAGTGATGGGAACACAAGTGGAAAGAGTAGGTCACTCGTCATAATACAATAATATCTCTGGTTACATATCGGTGTGATACAACAATCTGATACAATGGCCATGAATAGGCAGTACATAGTGAATACACGTCATAAGTGATCATAGCCATGATCCCTCTATAGTAAGATATGGTTCTTGCTGAAAAGGAACAATTGGTGCAAATTGGAGGTACAAGCTGCTGAAGTCTGAGAGGTGATATCTCAGATGTAAAGTCATGATCATAAGTATCATACTGAATGCCACTATCTCCTGGGGTCTTCTACACAAATCGTCTACAGTGCAAGTCCCATCAAGTGAATAAAGGGTGTTGGGGTCGAACCTGATTTGACATCGTCTGATTACCAGTTAATAATGTAAACTGTTAACAGACGCGAGATAAACCACCGATAATGAAAATGGGAATCAAGGCACAGAGTACAATCGTCGGAGTGTGAATAGATGTGGTGAAGTCGAACACTAAGACGAATCCATCGATCAGGGGACATTGATGTATTCCCAAAACTGTCGATGGCGAGAGAACCTGCCACTAATGACTGCAAGCCTCAAGGTACTCAACCGAGCTCTAAGCCTCAAGTTCCGGAATAAATGGGTTGAATTCGACGGAATGAGACTCACCGGAGGGAGGGCATTAAGGCATCCCCCATCGACCAGCACGAGGTACCAGCTATCCTGAAAGATTTGGAAGAACTCAGGTAGAACAGACCGACTCAATAAGGATGTCCGACATGCAATAGTCAAGAGATCTGAGGAGTGGCTGACACTGGTTTCAGGACTTTCTTTGAACAAGAGAATGAGCAGATGGATATACTGAGGCAGCATAGACTCGATATAATACTGTGCGACACAGGAGGCATCGACAAAGGGCTCCATAGTGACTAGAAGCTTCACCAATCGATGGAGTAGAACTGAAAAACGAATACAGCTCCTAAGGTCCAACTATAGTCCCGACTCATAATGTACGGAGTGGAATGAGTGCTCTATTCAAAGGCGACACAACAACTGCCAACAAGAAGTAGTAACCATAATCCCGTTCGGCTTTTTGGAATATTTGATTTTTTTTGTCTTTTTCATATTTGGAAAGCTTGAAAAAGAATAAAATTGCTTATAGTACAACAATCGAAAGAACGAGTGTCAAAGCAAGCAGACTAGTTCCAAGCAGTGGAACATACCTATGATCAATGCAAGGAAGTGCGTGTAGGATGTGGACACTCGGGGGAATGTTCCATTAGGGTAAAGGGTCATCAAGTTGCGAAAGATAAATTAAGGCTCTGCTTGGCTCAGAAGGTAAAGTGCTCAAGCACATGGCTAATAAGTGAGTAAGCGGGAGCCGGCACAAGGCTCAAGCGGCAAGCAGGATAATGCAATGCAATTTCAACTCGACATAAAAGGGGAGTCCTTTTTCGTAAAGTTAGTCTCCTCACCCAAAAAAGTGTAAAACAATGAGAGAATAACTCTTCTAATCACGTATGAATAGAGTATACCTTTTTCGTAATTAATCCACAAAGGTCCGGAAAAGGGGTAAACTTATACCTAAGTGGATGTCGCTTCAAATCCTTTAACGAGTCTGAAATAACAAGTATACTCGGCAATATTGTTTGATTTTGAAAAAGTCTAACAAGGGCTTAAAAAATACTTTATAAAATTATTTTCCGTAAAGGTTTAACGAGCCCGAAAACGTAAACTCGTGACCTCCTTACTGTTTTTAACGAGCTCAAAGGAGAGATGGAAGAATGCTCGTAATGGTGGCAGACGAGTGTCAGGGACATGGGAGACTAGTTCCAAGCGCATGGAACAAAGCTATGCATAATGCAAGGAACATGAGCAAGATAAGGACACTCAGGGGGTGTCTACGAATTCAAATGGAAAAAGGTTCAAATGCATCATAACAATGGGGAGGCCTAAACCTATATGCAAGGTTCCGAATATGCCTTCCATGACCGAAGCAAATGTCGAAAAGGACCAGTAAACAAGTATAAGTCCAACTAAGAATCCTGTCTCCAAGAAACATAAGTACCAAGATCATCTCTAAAACGTACGTAAAGAGAAATTTGATACAGGTCACTGTGGTAGAAAAATTTTCAACTTCACTATGATCACCCTCAGACATAATGCAGGGAGAGCTAACCACTGAAGGTGCCATAGTACCAACACCCGAGGGACCAAAATGATCAACTTCGAAATGAAGAGCAAAGCTGAAGGACGTGGAGGAATCTGCAGTGGCAAATTCATCATCACGGGAGTTGGAAATTCTAGAAGTAGAATCAAACTCAGCAGGATCACCGATTTGCGGATCTATAGGAGAATCTAAAGACTCATCACTAGGGAGATCAGACTTTAATGTCAAACCGGGGCTAGACAAAACTATTCCAGGATCAAAATCCAAATGCATGGCAAGCTGTACTCAAGGCTCATCTCGTTCAATAAGATCAAGGGTAGGAAGGAAATAAAATTGACGATGAGGATCCTCCCAAGCCTGGTCATCACCATTCATGGCCTTGATAAAAATTTCATCTAAAGGTAGAATACCATCGAGGCAATCATGTGAACAAGATGGGTCGACTGCACACGTGGGCAGCATAACGAGATCTTCTTCCCCTGTCCGTGAAGAATAGAGATCCGGATCTGTAGTGGCTTATTGAATATCTTGAGGAGCAAGATCGACCGCAAACAAGGGCATATCCATTCTGATGTGCAAAACGTCTCCAGATGGGGAGCTCGTGGAAAGTGAATCCCACGGATCACTGAGATATGAGGTCCGGAAAGGTACACGATTCAACGAGGAAAGAGTATCATCAGAGATGGTTTCTATGAAGGAGATTGGTGCAGGGAGGTCGAAATATCCCATCAAAGAAGGGTACAATCCTACACCAATGTTCCCAGTTGCCAGCTGAGAATCGTTGACTTGGGGAACAAAAGGTCCCGTGGATGCTGTGGAAGAAGGACTAACATAATCCAGTTGATCGATGGTCACAATCTTGCCTTCGTGAGGAAATCAAATAACTATGAATACAGTAGACGCGACATCTTTCATAGGGTACATCCAATTCCTACCTAGTAAAAGGTTGTAGTCGATGGGCGCATCAACCATCTCGACTTCAATAGGCACAGATCTCCCACCCAAGCGGACAACAAGGGAATGGATGATCCCATGCATCTTAAACGAACGACCGTCAAATGCAGTGAGCATGGTCATAAATTTAACTAGGGGAGGAGAGCCAAGAGCTTTCCAACAAGAGATCGGCATTACTGACGTCGACGCGCCTTCATCAACCACCGTTCTCCTGACGAAGTTCTGCAAACATTCCACCTGGATTTGAAAAGCCACGTGGTAAGGTAAGCAAGGTTAGACATCAGTAGTGTCAAACTGAATAACATTAGGACTTCCCCAATCTTTGTCATGTCCCAAATTTGGAATTGGGTCACAATGGCCTAATCACATTAGCCATATTCATTAGAGTTTGTAAAATTGATGTTAAGGGTCAAATAATTGCCAAGGAGGAAAATTACTAGTTTCCTAGGTTTGGAGTGGAAGCTTTGGGATTTGGAATAAGGGGGATAATAAATGATGTTTAGACATTAGAAGGGTTCAAGTATTTAATAAATAGAGTAAATAAATAAATTCAAGAGAAATCCTAAGTGACAAATGGTTTTGGAGACATATGGAGGATGTGGGACCCACACTAGCTTGATTTTTCATAATACATGGCATCTCTCTTTTGCAAATTCGAATTAATGGGAATGTGAACACTCTTGGGTGAGTTGGTAAGTCATAACACATGTCATTGAGCATATTAGGTCGAATTTGGAAGTATTGGTAACCTTCATGGAAGATAAAGAGTCAAAGTGGAAGTTTGTGGACACTTGGGCTAGATTCCCTAGCCCCTATGACACCAATGATGGAGAATCTATGACAACTATGACAAATTGCAGACCTGACCTCTGACATCTGACCACTATGACATGTCAGCCCAAAAATAGGCTCAAAGAAGGCGAATGTGGGAGTTGGAGAAGCCAAAGAGACTCAAAATCGAATTTGGGAGAAGATGGAAGGTTGGAACTAGGAGACAAGTGGCAAATGTGGAATATTTCCTAAATGAAAATCTATTGAATCTATTGAGAGGATTTCGACCCTTAGAAGAATAATGTTGGTTATAAAATGTAGAAATGAAGTATGAGAATGGCTTTTGATCATTTGTATAATTTGCAATTGCATTTGTGAAGAGGGAGAGCTAGTGGATGACTAGTTTCTTGCCTTAGCCAATTTCGAGGGTGAAATATTCCCATCCAAGTTGGCAATTGGAAAGGCCATTCAGACCTTTCATTTGGAGCTTTAATGGAGTCTTTATTTGCAGGTGTAAGCTACAGGGAATCTCATGGTTTCTTCTATTGCAGCTCGCTCCTTCAACCATTTCCAGTTTTGATGGCATATTCTTGATCCTTGAGGGAGGGCGTTTTTGGTGAGCTATTGTACTCTTTGGGGGAGCTTCTAATGCCCCATTTCTTTTTTAATATGAATTAAATACTCTGTTCTTCATCTCCAAAAATTTTCAAGTCGAAATTCCAAGTAGAAATGTATAAATCTCATTTTTAATGGAAGAACAATGCCATTTCCCCACTACCTTGTTGTGAACCAATGTATTGATGATGATTTCGAATGAATGGATGATTCTATGATATATTTGTGATCAATATACTGCCATGGATGTCTTCTACAAGCTTCATGTACTGTACTTGAGCATTTGAAGCACTGTTACTCAGTTTAGTTGTATTGGGAGGTGAAATAGTGCCATTTCCCCAAGGGTCGAATTGGGGATTTTTGCAGTTGAATGGGAGAGGGTGAGAACAGTTGTAATAAACCATTAATGGTGATTATGAGACCTTAATAACATACTTAACACATTATATACCTCTGTTCATAAATTTGAGTGGGTTTGGAGGCAGTTGGGAAGCCATTTTCAGTACTTACCTCAGGGGGATTTGAACCCCAAATTACTAGTAAAATTGCATACTTGGTCCAGAATCTTAAGAGAGTTTGAAGAGGTATTTTGGTGGCCATATGTTATCCCTGAACATCATATTCAATTCCTAATATCATTCATAAACCTTCCTTGAAGATTTGAAGGAATTTGGAGTCAATTTGAGACCTAGAGACCAATACTAGTCAAAGGGAAATCACTAGTAAAGTTACCTACATTGACCAAAATTGAAAGAGTATTTGCAGAAGTGTTTTAAAGGTACAAAGGCATCCTTGAAACACATATTTATGTTCTAATATCATTCATATACCTTCTCAGAATATTTGGTATCATTTGGGGCAAATTTGGGACCTAGAGATCGAAACTAGTCCAAGGTCGAACCAAGGAAAAAAGTGGAAAATTGCAATTTTAATAAAATTCCTAACAAGGGACATTACAATCTTGAACTCCTAGAGCAGATAAAAGGGCATGCCGTTGCGATGGGAAAGCCTGTAAAACCTCGAGAGCCGACATGGAACACGGAGTTTGGCCCAAATCTTCTACAATGGAGTAGTTCTGGCCGGCTCGGGCATTAGGATTATGCGTAGAGCGCTTGAGTACACCTTTCGGTATCCGCGGCATAGTAGAGGCCTTCTCGATATGCAAGGATGTATCAGGGGGAGGGGGAGGCTCATTCCCCAAATTCGGTTGTGGTGCACCATAATCGCGTTGACGAGTGGTAAAACTAACCGTTGATTGGACCATATTCACGCATCCATAGCCACCAGTATTGGAAGAAGACGTTGGAGTCTCATTAGGTCCATAACCAGTGGTGGGAGTATGCGAAGCCATATTCTGATGATGTGGAAGGGGATCATTCAACACAGCTAGGATCTGTGCAAGATGCTTCGATGCCTCCTCAATATGGGGACACAAGTGAGTAAGGTGATCTTCCCCACAAAGCTTGCATGGAAATTTCACTTTACGTCTAGACTTACGGTCCCCACTAGCGTTTTTGTCGTCCTGAGGAGGGTTGGCGTTTTTTTTCTGTGGAGTATTGTGATTACTACCATTGTTCCCATTGCTTCTACCCTTTCTATTGTTTCTCCCCTTCTTCTTACCACCAGGCTGCTGGTTACCCGATGGGTTCGTCGATTGCACAGAATGTACATCGGACGATGGGATGGAAGTGGACAAGGTGTGAACCTGCCCCGGAGTAGATTGGTTAAGCGACAAATTTTGCATTTGATTTGTAACCAAGTCCACATGTTGAGTACTTGCGGATCCCACGATGCCATCGGCATGTGGTCCAGGAACTGACTTGGGCTCATGTCGTGTTCTCGGTGCGTCAGCGATAATGTCGTATAAAATGCCAAACTGAGAGTATAACAAATCTAACTGCTGGACTTCTAGGATGGCTTGTTCCTCAGTCATAATTTCGGACATCGAAACATTCTTAGCAATATATGGAAGTAAGGACTTGAGAAACCATTCCAACAGAAACTCTGGAGGAATGTTGGCTTTCACTAATCTCTTCTGTCGACGCCACTCTTGAACGTGGTCAGAAATATGCGTGGCCCTATTCTCGTGGAAGGTGGATAGAAGTTCAGTACCAGTGTCGTAATGAACTGGCAGCTGGAAATGATCCAAGAAAACCAAAGTGATCTCATTGAATCCCCTACCGGTGCCCCCAGGCAACTCGACATACCACTTCGCGGCCGCCCTCGTGAGGGTGCATTGAAATAGTCGTAAACGAACGGAATCGTGATTTAACGAGTTGGATGAACACCAAAGGTGAAACGTCGTGACGTGGTCCTCCAGGTCCTCACCACTCTTCCCCTCAAACTTTGGAATGTTCGAAGGGAGCTTAGTGGGGACCGGAGGCCAACTAGGATCGTGACACACTGGATCATTCATGAGCTTCGAAAGATCCGGAAGGTTTAGTCGAGCAAGAAACGGAAGCTGCGGCTGGAAAGCTTGATTATGAGCTCCCATAAAAGGTTGCGTGTACGTACCCAAAGGATATGATGGACCATAATCTTGATTATGACCATTAAAAGGTTGATGATACGGACCATACGGACCATAAGTTTGACCATGGCCATGAGGTTGATAATTCCCCCCAACCTGACCCGTGTGAGGGTAAGCAAGTATGAAAGTATTCTGAGCACCAAATTTAGGTGAAGGGTACTGAAGTGGCAGATATTGAGGTGGAGGGTACTGATGGCCAGCTCCGACCGTATTGTAGTAAGGGTTATCCCCATAATGATGAGAAGTATGTGTGTTATTCGCAACGGGAACCGTGTTGTAAGGACCATAGTTATGAGGTATGTTCCTGCCCCCTACGTGAGCACTATTAGTAGTATGAACGATCGTGTGGTGGCCGTGAGTAAGA
Source organism: Larix kaempferi (assembly GCA_027924585.1). Taxonomy (NCBI): domain Eukaryota; kingdom Viridiplantae; phylum Streptophyta; class Pinopsida; order Pinales; family Pinaceae; genus Larix; species Larix kaempferi. Next base: position 14,300,999 of record BSBM01000125.1, on the reverse strand, counting down.
GGTACATTTCCGAGCTCAACATGGGCGTTGCTAGTAGCAGAAATTGTCGAAAAGGTAACCGGTATGTTTCCACCCCTAGTATTCGGAGGATTATGAACGTTTGCAGAAGTAGTCCTTGGTTGTCGTGGTCACGTGTATTAGGCGGTGGATGAGTCGCGGCAGGAATAGTCTTCCTATTAGGATTGGTAGTCCTAGTAGGTGGTCGTCTTCCAACATTAGCGTTGTTAGGAGGAATATGACCAGTCCTCATACTATGTGTGTGAGTAGCAGGAATAGTGCCCCCAGTGAGGGGGTTTCCCCTAGTGGGTACAGTGTTGTTAACGCCATGGCTAGTGCTAGCATGACTACCAGATCTAGTGGACGGATGAACTGTGTCATGACCAAGAATATCATAAGAGAATGGATTAACGTCAGCCATAGTGTCGTGGTCGACATGAGACTCTGACTTCCTATACAAATGATGACGTGGATGTGCAGGGTGAAACGAGTTATCCTCAGGTACAATAAGATCATGAAAATCAGGTTCGGTCTCGGGTGGATCTGGACCAAACGAGCTAAAATGGGTCTCGAGTGGATCACCCCCCCATTCCTCGCGAGGGGTAGGGGTGTTTGCAGTGTGTTCGAATCCATCTAGTGGAGCCGTAAGGATTTCTCCCGTGCCAGAATGAGCAGTCATAATGTCGACTAAATGTGTTTGATAAGAATCCGAAGACTCGGAGGGGTCCGTTCGGCGTCCCCTATCAATGAGATGTGTAGGCTCGACGACTGGTAAACCAGCCAACCGACGAGAGCGGCAAAGAGCCGGACTTCTCACCATGATATCTTCGGAGAGACTATACAATCAAAACGTGTCCTATCGGCCAAACTATCGATCAAAAACAGAAAATCAAGAGCACACACCTAAAAAGAACCTACAGCCAAATGTACACAAACGGAACTGGCTCAAGGAGCTCCCGACACTACAGCCGATATGTCTCGCCTAGGAGAGGCTTGAGACTCCCAAACTATAGCCGGAGGTAACAAAATCAATTATAAGGATTCCTAGACTTCACTGCGTGCACAAGGTCAAATCCCTGCACAATCACAACTGTGTTGTCCAATCCCTATCTGACTCAAGACACAAACAGTATAACCACTGCAAGCACCCTGTGCGGCACCTAGGTAAGGAAACTAAGGTCACCACAATATAACCAATGCTCAGGGGGACAGTCGCAGGTGGGATTCATCGTATGGGCAGGGTAACTGAGCCCGAAACTCAAGAGGTTCAAATCCCCCAAGATTCCCCTATCCGAACAAATCCTGGAAATATCTCCCACGTTCAGCCGGTATTGGAGGGCTATCTCCGCAACCAACCTCCTGTGACCTCGTGCTCAACTCTGTTCTGAGTAGAGCTTCCTGAGAACACCGATGTATACGATGGAATTCACCACTCCCTGGTCAGACACATAATGTTGGTCTAATAGTCTTGGATTGTTAACTCACAATGATCTATTCCAAGACTCTAAACCTAAGCTAGTTGGTGCACCCTATAAAATGAAAATCGTTACTAATCAATTTTAAGATTAAGCGTTAATTTTAGGTGGCTGTGATTACTCAAAGGGTATGGTCGTGAAACTAGTGATGTATATGACTCAATATGCACAATTGTCCAAACGCTAGACTCATCTACTCAATGAAAACAATGCCTCTCACATGACAAGCAAATCCAACGATTTCGAAATAAAAATGCAACTTTTTAAATTTCAATGCTCAAACATATCCTAAATGAAAGCACAAGCACTCGAATGCAAAATGCAATGCGGAAAGTAAAATGTTTTTGTATTTTCTTTTATAAATGAAAAGGAAAATGCAAAAGCAATATTTTTGTATTTTTCAATGTATAAAAATGAAAAATGCAAGGGAAATCTACCTATTTGGATACAGGAATGCAGAGCAGATCACTAAGACAACCCAGCACACCCCAAACAGTGAGACTCAACCAATGAAATGAGCTAGAAAATAAAAAAGGATGATAAGCTAATAAACTCAAATCAAAGAGAAAAGAGGAGTTCTGGTCACCAACAAGGCATGGAACAGTCAGGAACAAGGCCAAAGAAAACTTAGGAACATTCACAATCAACCCAACAACAACCAAAGGTCATAAACCAATCAAAGTCAGAGTTATACGCTACTGTCTGAGCAAAAACTGCGGGTACCCGCGAGCTATAGTGTAGACAAATGCGGGTATACGTGGGCAGAACTAGGCTCACCTGCTGGTAGGAAACAACAAATGGACAACAGAAGAGCCCAATGACCCAGAAAAAACTTGTTTTCTATAGGGTATCCTAACGGCCAGATAATGACACAGAGACTCAAGAAACAACAACTCAAAATAAGGACTAAAGCCTAAAAATCCCCAAAAATGGATGTATTCCCCAGTGGAGTCGCCATTTCTATTATTGGAGAAAACTTCCTATGGCTTGGGGTAGACCACAACAGACATATCACTACCAGAAATAAACTCAATACTTAATACAATGCTATATAATTGACAATGCTAAGATAATGGAGAACATAACCAACCTCGATCCAACGTTTGATGTAGATCCCCGTTGAAGCTTTCAATCCACGCACACTTTCAATCAATGCACTTGAACCTGCAAATTAGTCTTGACAACCAATATACAACAAGTACATATGATATATGAAAGACATTAACATCATCAATAGCAATGGTCCATAATATCATAAGCAAATGCAACCCAATGTGATATAAACAACATTAACAACATTAATGGACGAGAATATGAGTATTTCTATTAATAAACAAGAATAAGTACAATGTGATACAACCTCCTGCCAGCAACCAATCCGAACCAAGAACTAGTTCAATCCACTTGTGCCTCCACCACTTCAATCCTCCATGAAAAGCAAACTCAAACTGTGATAGGAGTTTGGAAGGTGAACATAAGAGGTTCACAACAACTAGGATCAATGAGTGTAGACTCAAGATGAGGCAAAAATCCACTAGAGTTATCTTGCTTTCTCTTTCTCCTCCCTTCCATATGCCATAAATGCTCAATATATAGCCTTCCAAAGGTAAGTGAAAGGACACATCGAGGCGTTACTGGGCAAATGGAGGGCCAAAGGTCACCCTAAGACCGCTTTTTGGGAGTAAAAAGGAATTTATTAGTGATTTTTACCATTTTACTTGATACCCGCGGGCTATAGTGATGCAGCTCGCGAGTACTCGTGCTATAATGATGCAGCAAACGTACATTAATAAAAATGGGGAAAAAGGTGTTCTGAAGGACATAAAGTGTTTCTGAGTCAGTGAAATGGATCCCAATGGCCAAAGAGTACTGATACTCACAAGGTGGAAGATTACGTTGTAACAGTCCTTGACTAAATCCTTCCAAATAACTAATCCACCTACAAATTTTATTGCTTCACTTCTTATTCAATCTTTTATTATTCGAGGGGAAATATATTTTTCAATAATTACTTTCCTCCATAACGCTCCGATCATCAAAATTCTTCATAAGCTCTTTGTTTCTAGGATTTGTTCAAATAAATGGATATTTTGCCTATATTTTCCATTTCACCAAAGGGATTTATTCCCTTTCCCTTTTTCCTGTCCACAAAAATTAAAACATTTCTTCCTTTTTTAGTCCAGCATGCCCTTCAGAATGTAATCTAATGAATGCCAATACATTAGTATCCCCTCAAATACTAATTTAATTAAAACTATGCTTCCTCCCTTGGATAACCACCTATGGCACTAGTTGGTCACCCTTCCGTCTATTCTTTCATAAATTTAGTTCCAATCCTTTACCCTATAGCCATTTGGTTTAAGATAGAAACCAATATATTTTAATCCTCCCTCAATGCTTAATTTGGATTGTGTATATAATGTTTGAGAAAACTGCCTTTCCAATTGTCTATTTATCCCATTAAATAATAGTGAAGATTTGGTGACACTAACTTCCATTTATGTGGCTTTGTAATACAAATCTAGAATTTCTTGTACCTTTTTTCTTCCTTGTGTGATCCTTTTCCAAAAAACACTACATTGTCTAAAAATAATAAGTGAGTCAAAGTCACAGAACACCCTACTATTATGCCTTTGAAAGACCCTTCCCTTTTTGTTGTTGTAACCATCCTATTTTAACCCTCAATGATAAGGAAAAAGAGAAATAGTATTGAAGTATAGCCTTGTCTCACACCCCTGGATGGGAAGAAAAATTTGAGGTTGAACCATTGATTAAGACTGCAAAGGATATTGAAGTTACATATCCCATTATCAAATCCACTATTTTAACTTTGATTCCATTCTAAATCAACACCAATTTGAGTTTTTTTTCCTCGAAAAAAAATAGATAATTTATTAATGAAAATAAACCATATAGTTCAGGGCTTATGTATCCATTACATGAATGTTCTCTATTGCCGATGGGAGGTCTAATTTCCCCCATCTTAGACGACAATCTATTTTGCTCCAAAATACATCTGGATTAGATAGCTTGTCTATAATAGCATCATACAAAAAACATTTAGAGCAAAACTCCAACCAAAAAGTTTCGAGGACTAAACAAATTTTCAAATATCCAAATCATGAGTAGATGTGAAACACTTCTATCGAGCCAAATGCAAAAGGACCCCGAATTAGTAAAAAAGGGATTGGACCTGGGTCCAATTCTTGAAAGTTGTCATAAGGTGTTCCCACCGGTGCCAAGTGCCATAACATTCTACCCAACACTAAGATGTATCCTATTTAAGAAAGAAAAAAAGATTCATGGAATATTTCGTATTTTGGGCATAACTTTTTGCTAGTAACTCGGAATTGGGAGGAGTTTGGACCATTGGAATGGTATTGAAATTCTCTACAACTTTGTTGTTTGAGTTTTCTCCGATTCCTTACTGATTTTCCGGATGGACAACGAATCAACTACCCCATTCCTTTCCGGAAAAATGTGTTGAAAGTAGATAAACTGAAACATGTCCGCTAGATGGGTTAGTTCTTCAAACAGAGCTCTTAGGAAGATGTTCTTAGGAGTAGTTCTATTTGTCATCCATTCAATCACCAACCTACAATCGCCAAAAATATGAATATATCTGATCTCTTTGGAAATGGCAAGGTTTAAGAGAAGCTTGAGGGATCTGATTTTAGCATAGTTGTTTGTGCTCAACCCTAGACCTGTAATGAATTTGATGCAATGACGCACATTAATATACAGAAAACTGCATGCTCCTCCCATGGAAGGGTCTCCTTATGCAGCCCCGTCAAAATAGGCCCAACTTCAATCCATGCTGTAAATCTCCTATGAAATTACTATGTTGAATTTGGGCAATCTCACCTGAGAGAAATGGTTAAGAGTGGCCAAACAAGAAGTGGAAATATTGGAAGGGGGGGTGGCTTAATCTTAAAAAATAGCTTTATTCCTTGCTTTCCAGATCCACCATATGATAAGGACTGGGAGAGCTCAGAAGTCCGAGTCATGTTCAATAGTTAGCCATCTTCTGAAGGAATCCTCCAAATCGGTTCCAAAACAACTAAATTGTTTGTCTGAGATTAGGGAGGATTGTTCACATACCCACCTCGAAAACGAACAATGAATGAATATGTGGTCGATTTCTTCAGCTTCCCCCTGATAAAGAAAGCACATCTTGGGCCTATCCAAAATATGTGAGTCAATACCTCCCACATAGGGATAGTCTTATGGAGGGTGAGCCAAAGGAATAATTTGACCTTTAGAGGACAGGAAATGTTCCAAATTCCTGGTATCCACCAAGGAATCTCCTATCTATGTTCTTCGTCAATAAGGAATCTATACCTAATCTTCGATTTATAGATACCTTCTTCTAGATTTTTGCACCAAACTGTTAGCTTTATTTTTACCTGGGAGATTGTTGGCATATTGAGAGGTATTATGGTTGTCATTGATGGCAATACAGGTCTCGAAGGAGTATGTTAATAGCAGAAGAAGACTAGTAGCAGAAGGATAGAAGAAATCACATACAAGCATGAATTTCTACTTAGCAATGGTTATGGCAGAGGTTTACATGAGTTAGACTCTCTCCAATATTGGCAACAAATTTTAATAGCCAAAAGTGTCGCTTGTTTGGAGGTTTTATGCGGGCCCGTCTCTAGTGTTAAAAAGTCAAACAAATCCATGGTGGAGATCTTCGCGGGTGTTGAAGGTGCACGTTCTATATAGATCTTTGGGATGCCGATGGATGTGACTGCTTGGGTACGTGTCGCCCAGTAAATGGCATCGCTACTCAAATGCCCGTACACAAGATCACTTTATGCGGAGAGCGATAAGCGTCTTATTTGATAAGCTATGGTCTTATGAGTTAAACAGTAGTGGGTTATGCGAAGCTCTTGAGGCACTAATCGTTGTAAAGTCAAAGAGCGTTACGTGTATAATCTAACGGTTGAGATTAAGTATTCAACCTAATCATATGGTTGTTGTTTCTTCATGAGGTACTTGAGTTCTTGGCCAATCACACTCAGTCGTGAAGTAAGTTTCAGTCACAGGCAATTATAGAATGGTAACTGTTTCTTGATCAGGGATACGAAGTGTTTGGGAAGTTGAAAGAGCTCTTGTCGAATGTATATAGGGGATCGAATGAAACTTAGACGGGTTAGTTGTTTTAGAGGAGAGACGAGAGCCCTGCAAGTTTAGAAGAATGGAAAGAATCAGTGACAGAGAGAAGAGCAGAGGTTATAGCAGAAACAGAGGAAAGCTCAGACAATGAGGAAAGCAGAGACTGTTTAGCAGAAGCAGAATTAATGAGGAGCAGAGACAAAGAAGACCAGAAGAAGAATTATGACCAAAGCTGAGCAGAAAAGATCAGAGAGGATGAATAGACAAAAGCAGAATGGAAGCAGAGCAAAATAACAGAACAAAAAAGGATTGGTAAGCATTGACATATCTGAATCATTGTATTGTATTGTTAAAATATAATTATGGCAATTAAGGGTGGTAGGGAGGTGCTAGGGGAGACTGGTAGTCTTCTTACTACAAGTTGATGCTTGTAATAGTGGAAGTTGGTGCTGGAGAACTTTGAGAGTTGGTGCTTGTAATTCAAAGGTTGCAACCTCACTTGAGTAGAATCTCAAAGAAAGAAAAGATGTACAGAAGTTGAAACTTACCTGACATGCTAAGAAGAAGAGGTTTTTTCCCTTTATGGGTTTCCTCATGAAATATGTGTCTCTGTGTACTTTATGTGATTGAGTGATGATTGTTTGCTTTAATGTCAAATCTGCTGCAACAATGTATCTGCTAATAAAATATAAGCATAGTGTTCCTCATAACATATTGTCTGCTATAAAGTATCAAGGATAAAAAATTTTAAAAGGTGTAAAATTATTTAAGCACAGTAATAACTAATTCACCCCCCCTCTCAGTTATTTGAATACTTTCAACAATTGGTATCAGAGTCGGTTCCTTTAGTCTAATGTAGATCTGAAAAGCTTAAACATGACAAGTCATGAAGGATCAAATAATAAAATTCCTCTGTTTGATGGAACAAATTTTTCCTTTTGGAAAATAAGAATGAGAACATACCTAATGTCCTTAGGTGCAGATGTTTGGGATGTGGTAGAGACTGGTTATACAAAACCTATTTTGGTAGCATCGAAAGATGATAAACTAGAATTTAGTTTTAACGCAAAGGCAATGAATGCTATCCTAAGTGGGTTTGCAGAAGCTAAATTTGTAAAAGTGATGCATTTTGAATCTGCAAAAGAAACGTGGGATAAGTTGATAAGCAACTATGAAGGAAATGAGAAAGTAAAAGATGCCAAACTTCAAACTTGTAGATTGAAATTTGAACAATTAAAAATGAATGAGGATGAGACAGTCAGTAAATATTTCTTCAGAGTTGAAGAACTTGTGAATGCCATGAAGGGTCTTGGTGAGAAGATTGAAGAAGTTCCTCTTGTTTAGAAAATATTGAGATCTCTGCCTGATAGGTTTAATCCAAAAGTCTCTGCAATAGAAGAAATGAAAGATCTTAAAACTCTATCTATTGATCAACTTCTAGGAACTTCAATTGCCTATGAAATGAGGATTAGTAAAGATAAACCTGCCACTAGAGAAGCTTCCTTTAAAGTAGACAAGAATTCTGATTCTGAAATGGAAGAGTTTGAGGCAAAATTTGTAAGGAGGTTGAAGATTGGATCTGGAAAATATAAAGGTAAGTTGCCCCTTAAATGTTTCAACTGTGGAAAGGTAGGACACTTTGCATCTAAATTCCCTTATAAGAAGAAAGACCAGAATCCTATTGATGAAGAGAAATACACATTTAAGATATACAATACAGATAATAAATACAAAAAGGAAAGCTTGTGTGTAAATGATGTTGATTCCTTAGAAGCCACAGACAATGAATCATCCTGTGAAGATAAGGTGAACCATTTTATGCTTATGGCCATAGAATATTTTGATAGTGAAGATGCTGAAGTTGATATGGAGAATTAATCAGTTCCTTGGAAGAAATTGATAGACTTCGATTAAAGAAGAGGAGACAAAAACATTTTCTATTACAATTTGAAAAGGATTGCAAAGAACCAAATAAAGATTCTGCTCTGTTAAAAGTAGAATTAGAAGAAGCAAAGAAAATAGGGGACATACTTAAACATCAACTGGAAGAAAAGACAAAGAGATGTGAAGCTCTGGAAGAAGAGGTTGTTCAAACCAGAAAAGAACTAGAAAAGTTTCAAGCTTTGTATCATCAAAATCTGTCAAGCATCAAAGCTTCAAAAGGTCTGAATGATATTCTAAATAGACAGAGATCTTCTTTGATAAAAACTGGATTAGGTTATGAAGAAGCTTCAAGCAACAGTCAGTCAGGAAATAAAGAACCAACTAAGATAATCATATTTCAAAACAAAAAGCAATCAATAGACTTCATCAAAGTTGAAGCCAATAATGTCAAACTAATGAGTGATAAAGAGAATATAGTTACAAAAAGAATTAATAATGATACTTTGCAATCAAGAAGGCACGAGGAAGAGTCAAGCATTCAAATCAGAAATTCAGATAAAAAATGCCAGTCAATCTCAGCTCAGGAACAAAGTCAATAGAAGATAAGGCAATCAATTCCAAGAAGACAGCCAAGATTCAGGTATCAACATTTTTTCAATGGCTACTGTTATTATTGTTCTAACTTTGGTCAAAAAGCTGCAAATTGTGCTCTTAACCTTAGAAGCACACAACAAAGGATGTCTAGTGATGATAAAATTATGCAACTTAGATTAAGACAGTTAATGAATAAAATAGAACATCATACTACTCCTCCTCCATCTAGAAGAAGAGTTCATGATAGAAATGTCAATTCTTTTGATCTTTTGTACAATGAACCAGAGTGTTATATTTGCCATAATTTTGGACACAAGGCTTCAGAATGTTAATTGAAGGGTTATAAAACAGATTCAAGAGTAAATTATTCACTTCAAAAAACAAAGGTATGGAAGAAGAAAGAAAGTAAACAGTGTGGTTTAGTACTTTATGCTCAAATACAAAAGGACCCCCGGTATATTGACAATGGATGCTCCAAACACATGTATGGGGATAAAAGTAAGTTTCTGTCTCTAAGAGAACACATATCAGGAAATGTAACTTTTGGAAATGATGCTCCAGGAAAAATCAGAGGCAAAGGAATAGTAAGTCTGAGTAATGGTAAAGGGAAAGCTCAAGATGTGTTGTTTGTAGATGGCCTGAAGCATAATCTTCTTAGTGTCATTCAGATGTGGGACAAAGGATGTGAAGTTGTTTTCACCTCTAAAGCTTGTAAGATAAAATCTACATCTTCAGGAAAATTGGTTGCAAAAAGAACAAGAACAAAAAACAATGTCTATATCTTGAAAGAAGAAAAGGAAGAATGTCATCTAAGCAAGTATGATGAGAGTTGGCTATGGCATAGAAGACTTGGACATTTGAACTTTGATCATATAATTAAGCTTGGAAATAATGGGGCAGTAAAATATCTTCCTAAGATATCAAAGCCTTATGGCTCTATTTGTAAGCCTTGTCAAATAGGAAAACTTACTAGGACACAATTTAAATCAAAAACATGTATATCAACAGAGAAACCTCTTCAGTTAGTACATATGGATCTGTGTGGATCGTCAAGGAAGGCACATGAAAAGAAAACTATTTTATGCTGGTCATTGATGATTATTCTAGACTTACATGGGTTGTTTTTGTGAAAGAAAAATCTGAAGCATTTGAGAAGTTCAAAATATTTAAGGCTCTGACTGAGAATCAAACAAGAAAAAGACTGAAGACGGTGACATCTGACAGAGGAGGAGAGTTTTGTTCAAAGGATTTCAAACAATTCTGTGATGAACAAGGAATCAAAAGAGAATATACAATTCTAGGGACTCCACAACAAAATGGAGTAGTTGAGAGACAAAATAGATCAGTCCAACAGATGGCAAGATCAATGATGAATGAAAGAAATATTTCTCAAACATTCTAGCTGGAGGCAATTCACACAACTGTTCATATTCTTAACAAAGCTCACTTAAGACCAAATAGTGATAAAACTCCTTATGAATTGTGGTTTGGAAGACCTGTTCAACTAAGCATTTTAAAGTCTTTCGAAGTAAATGTTATATCAAGAACAATGATGAGCATCTTGGCAAATATGATGACAGTGCTGATAAAGATACTTTCTTAGGATATGCTACAAACAGTAAAGGGTACAGATGCTATAATAAGAAGTTGCATAAAACGGTTGACTGCATTGATATTAAAGTAGATGAAGGTAGTCCTGTAAAAGACACTCAGATAAATAATGTTGAACCATGTACTGAGGATACAGCTGAAGATGAAGAAGAACATGTCCAAGAATCAGAAAAGGAAGACTCTGAGTCAGATAATGAAGATGCAGATACACAACATCAATTAGTAAAACCTCCTTCTAGAATTATTCAGAAAAATCATCCAGAAAGTTAGATTATTGGAGATAGGAATGAAGGTGTACAAACAAGAAGAAAGATACTCAAAGATTCAGAACAATCTCACATTGCTTTTCTATCTAGGATTGAACCCAATAATTTTATTGAAGCCAGTGAAGATGAAGATTGGATAAAAGCTATGAATGAAGAGCTTGATCAGATTGAAAAGAATGATACTTGGGAACTTGTTCTTAGACCAGCATCTAAGAATGTGATAGGTTTTAAATGGGTGTTTAAAAATAAGATGAATGAACAAGGACAAATTGTGAGAAATAAAGCCAGACTGGTATGTAAAGGATATGCGCAAGTTGAGGGACAAGATTTTGATGAGACTTTTGCACCTGTGGCAAGAATGCAAGCTATCAGAATGTTTCTTGCTTATGCCTGTCACAAGAATTTCAAAGTTTATCAAATGGATGTTAAGGCAACTTTTGTCAATGGAGATCTAGAAGAAGTCTATATGGAACAACTTGAAGGATTCTCACTGACGGACAATCCTATGTATGTATGCAAACTGAAGAAGGAACTATATGGATTGAAACAAGCACCCAGAGCATGGTACTATAGATTGGATAAGTATTTACAAGAAAAAGGATTTAAGAAAGGCACTGTTGATAGCAATCTGTACATCAAAACAAAAGGTGATGACTTATTAGTTGTTTTGGTTTATGTTGATGATATTATTTTTGGCTGTACTAATGATTCTTCTGTTCAATGGTTTGCTAATGCCATGCAATCTGAGTTTGAAATTTCAATGATTGGAGAACTGTCATATTTTCTTGGTCTTCAAATCACTCAGATTTTTGAAGGTCTATTTCTCTCTCAAGAGAAGTATCTAAAGGAGATGTTGAAGAAATTTTAGATGGAGGATTCTTCACCTGTTAGTACTCCTATGCTTGTTGGCTGCAAGCTTAACAAAGATGATATTTCACCTGGTGTTGATCAAAGAACATATAGATCAATGATAGGCAGTCTTTTATATATTACAGCATCTCGTCCTGATATCATGCACGCTGTTGGAATGGTAGGTAGATTTCAATCTGCTCCCAAACAGAGTCACTTGGTAGCTGTAAAAAGAATTTTCAAATATTTGAAAGGCACAATGACTTATGGTCTTTAGTATCCTAGAAATACGAATTTTCAGTTAATGGCATATTCAGATGCTGACTGGGCAAATTGTGTGTATGAGAGAAAGAGCAGAAGTGGAGGTGCATTCTTCTTAGGTGATTCTTTAGTAGCATGGATGAGTAAAAAGCAAGGTTCAATATCTCTATCCACAACTGAAGCTGAATATATTGTTGTTGCCACCTGTTGTACACAAGTACTATGGATGATACAAACTCTTGCAGATTTGGAGGTGAAATACATTGAACCTATTCCTATTCATTGTGATAACACTAGTGCCATTAGTGTGTCCAAGAACCCTGTTATTCATTCCAAGACTAAGCACCTACCAATTAAGTATCATTTTCTGAGGGAGCAAGCCACAAACAAAGTGGTTCAATTGAATTTCATTCCTTCTACGAAACAAACAACTGATATCTTTACTAAACCCTTATCCAAGACTCAGTTTGAATATCTTCGCCAGAAGTTGGGTGTCATACCCTCTTCCAATTGACCTCCTCACCTTGATAGGGGGAGTTTGTATGTATTGAAGATCTGTTATGATTCTAAAATGAGTTCTTTGTAGATCCTCATGACTAGGTATTTGGGTTTATCTTGATAGGGGGAGCTGTTTTGTACATAGTGTCTTTGACATTGATGTCAAAGGGGGAGAAGATCCTGTAATTGGCAATGTCAAGCAGAAGGTGTTCTAGAAGTTTTTTTTTTTGAGGTTGCCATCAATGCCAAAGGGGGAGTTTGTTGGCTTTATTTTACCTGGGATATTGTTGGCATATTGAGAGGTATTATGGTTGTCATTGATGGCAATACAGGTCTCAAAGGAGTATGTTAGTAGCAGAAGAAGAGTAGTAGCAAAAGGACAAAAGAAATCACATACAAGCATGAATTTCTATTTAGCAATGGTTCTGGAAGAGGTTTACATGAGTTAGACTCTCTCCAATATTGGAAAAAAAACTTAATAGCCAAAAGTGTCACTTGTTTGGAGGTTTTATGCGGGCCCATCTCTAGTGTTAAAAAGTCAAACAAATCAATGGTGGAGATCTTCGCGAGTGTTGAAGGTGCACACTCTATACAGATCTTTGGGATGTCGATGGATGTGACTACTTGGGTACGTGTCGCTCAGTAAATGGTATCGCTATTCGAATGCCAGTGCACAAGATCACTTTATGCGGAGAGCGATAAGCGTCTTATTTGATAATCTATGGTCTTATGAGTTAAACAGTAGTGGGTTATGCGAAGCTCTTGAGGCGCTAACCATTGTAAAGTCAAAGAGCATTACGTGTGTAATCTAACGGTTGAGATTAAGTATTCAACCTAATCGTATGGCTGTTGTTTCTTCATGAGGTACTTGACTTCTTGGCCAATTACATTCAGTCGTGAAGTAAGTTTCAGTCACAGGAAATTATAGAATGGTAACTGTTTCTTGATCAGGGATACGAAGTGTTTGGGAAGCTGAAAGAGCTCTTGTCGAATGTATATAGGGGATCGAAGGAAACTTAGACGGGTTAGTTGTTTTAGAGGAGAGACGGGAGCCCTGCAAGTTTAGAAGAATGAACAGAATCAGTGACAGAGAGAAGAGTAGAGGTTATAGCAGAAACAGAGGAAAGCTCAGACAATGAGGAAAGCAGAGACTATGTAGCAGAAGCAGAATTAATGAGGAGTAGAGACAAAGAAGACCAGAAGAAGAATTAAGACCAATGCTGAGCAGAAAAGATCAGAGAGGATGAATAGACAAAAGCAGAATGGAAGTAGAGCAAAATAGCAGAACAAAAAAGGATTGGTAAGCATTGACATATCTGAATCATCGTATTGTATTGTTAAAAGATAATTCTAGAAATTAAGGGTGGTAGGGAGGTGCTAGGGGATACTGGTAGTCTTCTAATTACAAGTTGATGCTTGTAATAGTGGAAGTTGGTGCTTCCAACCAATGGGTGCTAGAGAACTTTGAGAGTTGGTGCTCTCTACAAGTTGGTGCTTGTAATTCAGAGGTTGCAACCTCACTTGAGTAGAATCTCAAAGAAAGAAAAGATGTACAGAAGTTGAAGCTTACCTGACATGCTAAGAAGAAGAGGTTTTTTCCCTTTATGGGTTTCCTCATGAAATCTGTCTTTGTGTACTTTATGTGATTGAGTGATGATTGTTTGCTTTAATGTCAAATATGCTGCAACAATGTATCTGCTAATAAAATATAAGCATAGAGTTCCTCATAACATATTGTCTGGTATAAAGTATCAAGGATAAAAGTTTTAAAAAGGTGTAAAACTATTTAAGCATAGTAATAACTGATTCACCCCCCCCTCTCAGTTATTTGAATACTTTTAACACAAACCAGAACGTCCTCTTCGTGCTTCAAGTGAATATAGCTAGAGAGCAAGTTCAAAACATATATGTTCCAGCTTAACCCATCCAGATCAAGAAAGGACAACCTCACAATGCTCAACCAAGCTTGTAAGAACACATTAGAGTTAACAGGATCGGCCACATGAGATATAACCAACTCACCTTGACATAAGCCTTTTCAAAATCTAGTTTCAATACCATGACTTGCATTATTTTTCAAATTTATTGTATCGAGACCTTCTTGTGATGTCTCGACTACATCATATATTTGTCTATTGTGGACAAATCCAAACTTTTATTATGAGATATAATTAAAAAGATTTTAATCTATTAGCCAATATATTTGTCATTTTCTTATATATTGAATTACACAATGAAATTGGCTTGTAATCATTAAAGTACTTTGGTTAATTTTTCTTTGAAACAATTTCTATGAAAGTAGAATTCAAAGACCCCAAGATTTTCCTTGCAAATATAGATTCACCATTCATCCTCCAAAGGTTTTCTTCTATCATGTCATAGAACCCTAGATAAAATTCTATAATGTACCCATCCAAGACTAGGTCTTTTCCTTCTTGAATGATGAAATTACAAATTTTCTCTCTTCCTTTGTGATTGTTGCTTCCAAATCCTCATTCTCTTTATCCTCCATCATTCTTGAAAAGAAAGAGACCACATTTAATATTTCAACAATATTATCCCTTGAAGGTTCTAGAACAAACTTCTAAAATTATTTACTCCTACATCTGTTATTTCTTCAAACTTTCTAACTTTGACACTCTCCATATTTTTCATCTCCCATACTATGGTAATATCTCTTCTATGTCTAGCATAACTTTAGACAAATTATGTGTGTTTGGACCCCTTCTACCAAGCAAATTGCTCTGCTATTCAACCTTAATTCTACGTCCTCTTGCTCCTGCAAATACCTTTCTCTCTTTTTTAATTCTTTTTATATATTAATTCTTCTTCTATAAAGACTTGTGCAATATTATTTTCTAGTAGCACCTTTATCTGATCTTCAATATCTATTAGTTGATTATGTTTCTCTTTTGCATTTTTCCTTAATCCATACTCTCGTGCTTATTTTTACTCATTTAATATTTTCTTCCATTTTGAACATAGTTGTTCCTACATTGGGTTCATATTTTTCCAACTTTCTATGAATATATTCTTGAAATCTTCCACTGTATCCATCTATAATTGAACTTGAAGGATCTTGGTGGTTTGGGAACTTCCTTTTCTAGCTGCAACTAAATTGGAAGATGGTCTTAAGCTCCCCCTTATCCAACCTAAGTTTTGATCCTCCCATTCTCTTCAAGTATCCTTTCTACAACTAGAAACCTATCTATCTTTTTAGATATCCCCTCTTTTCCACTCAAATTCTCCTAGTGGGAACTAGCTAAATGGGTTGCACGTCACTAAGTTCTACCTCCTTAAAATGCTGTAAAAAATAATCTACTAGAGGATCATTTATGGAATTTTCTCCCTAGACTTCCCCTATTTTCCTTGTTAAATTAATATACCCCCATATAATCACCTTACCAATTGCGACTCATCCATGATATTTAAACCTATCCCAAAACTCTTTTCTATCATAATACCTACATTTTGAAAGGAGGAATGGATGAGTTCCATTGAATCATTCTATGATGTAAGTAAACCCCTTGACTCACCCTTTCCATCTAGTGAACAAAAGGACCTATGTTTTAAGCAGGATGAAAAATTTATCACTACTTTTGACCCCTCACACATAGTCTCTTGAATCAACACTACATCTAGCTTGTAAGTTTTAAAAAATATTCCGAGGGATAGATTTTTATGGGCACCCTTTTCCCCTCGAATATTCAAGGATAATATTTTCATGGTTTCACCTTCTATGTGGCACTCCTTGCTATAAGGGTCACCTTTATTGTGACATGTTTTCCTTCTTTAACATCCTTTTTTGCTTTCTATTTTGCTAGGGAAATAAAATGTTTCCTTCTTATTGATGAAAGTTATCCTAAATCAATGGATAAAATTCCTTCAATCCATAGATCCTATTTTAGGGTGTTATCTTTCCTTGTCCTTAATGTGTACCTAGTGACCAAGTTTCAAATTTCTCATAATTCCAAACATTTGTCTTCTATTATTTTATATTGACTAAGACTTCTAGGTCTAGCCTCTAACATTTCTATGTTTTTTCTATCAAGTTAGGAGATTTAACCTCTTCTTCTTGTTAAGAGAGAGCCCTACAACCATGAGGGTTTAATTGGAGTATTCATTTTATTCAAATTATTCCCCCCTAAAAGGTATCAATAGGATTTAGTTCCTCACCTTTATTTAGTTCTTCATAAGACAGAGAAAGATAATCAAGATAATTTCTTTTGAGACCTTTCAATGCACTTTGAGTGTTGATTGTAGCTTCCGAGTCCAAGCTCTTGTGGTCATCTTCTGTTTTAGCAGCCCCATTCCTTGATGCCTTTTCCTTTTGTAATTTTTATTCAAACCCTTTTTTTTCTACTAGATCCCTAGTATACTTCCTTTTTAATTCTTTGTATGATAATCCCAAGGATTTTTTTGAGACTATTGATGAACTCTGCTTTTTTCTCCACATCTTTCTTTTATTAGGTTTTGGGTAGTTTCTCTACAAATGCCCTATTTCTATGTAATTAAGGCATTGAAAGGGAATCTTAAAATAGTCCGAGGGTTGAGTGTTAGTCTAATTTCCCCAGGCTATCTCAATTTCCTTCAGTAACCCCACTTGGATATCTGATTCTCTAAGGATTTTGATCACTCTTTTATCGACCTTCTTGTTATGGTTATCTATGATATCTATAAACATCCCCAAATTGCTTGCCACTACCTTTAGAATGTCAATGTTCCACAAACTTGACATTATCACCCATAAGGATTGCAATTGAATTACTTCCTTTTGTAGATCAAACACAAGTTACGATCTTTTTATGTCTAGATAAGATGCTCTCCAGTACCATCTTTTAGCCAGGATCTTCTCAACATATTGCCCGCTCCAGTTTAAATGCCAGTCAACCAAAAACCATGATGTGATATACTGGTATGTCAAAAAGAATTTCAAACCAATCATGCTCCACCCATCTAAACAATGGAACTTCCCTCAACTGTCTACCAACAAATCTTCCTGTAATGAGTTTGTCCCTAAACCCCATCACTGATTCAATCCCTATGCCCTCACTAACTACCAACCTTACCTTGTCACCTTTAACCTCTTTTAGCTATGTTTAGCTGCTTTACCTTGGTTCATAGGGAGACCCTTTACACAAATTCCTCCTCCTCCTCCAGATTGTTCTTCTAGAGTTAACTCTTTGAACTGAATCTTTGGACCCCCGTACCTATGGTAAGTTCCACCTAGATTTGATGACCATAAAGGTTACTCCTATTGAAATTTTAATTCCTTATCCTTTCCCTTTATAGCTCGATCTTCCAAGATCGTATTTTTCCTATGGAATATCCATTAGCTTGATGCCACATTTTCTCTATGAACCTTCCTCTTCTGACATCAATGGGACCCGTGACCACACCTGTTGGGATTTCAACCTTTTGGACATTTTTGTAATGTTTTGAAAGTGTTTAAGTCTTCCTCCATCCTAATGTCTTCACGGATTAACACCCTAATTCCAATCCAAATATCCACTAATTCTTTCCTTGACACAAGAATTTACTTCCAAAATACCTCTTCTTCGTCGTCCACATAATCCACTAACTCTTCTTCCTTTTTGTCCTAGAAAATTTGTAGATATAAAAACGAGTTGTGAAGCCATATGGCTTCGGAAGTTGTTATCAGGTCTGTTTGATATGTAGTTGGATACCACAATGATTCTATGTGATAACTAGAGTTGTATAAAAATGACAGAGAACCCTATGTTCCATGAGAAGTCGAAACACATAGAAATACGATATTTCTACATCCATGATATGGTGCAGAGGGGAGCTATAAAGCTCCGTTACGTGAGCACGGATGAGCAGGTTGCAGATGTGTTGACTAAGCCTCTGTCTCGAGTGAAGTTTGAGCACTTCTGTGACAAGCTTGGTATAGTCCGAAAGGACTTCCCTCGAAAAGGTGAGTAGTGCTGATGATACTGTGGTGCAATGGGACTGATCATCCCTAGACATAGATAGTCTTAAATGTTGATCTTGAGTTGTGATGGGATCGATTGTCCCTAAAGAGAGATGTCTTAAATAATTGTGATGGGATCGATTGTCCCTATACAGAGATGTCTTAAATAATTGTGTTGGGATCGATTGTCCCGAGACATAGATGTCTTAAATAATTGTGTTGGGATCGATTGTCCCGAGACATAGATGTCTTAAATAATTGTGTTGCGATTGATTGTCCCTAGACAGAGATGTCTTAAATGATTGTGTTGGGATCGATCGTCCCTAGACAAAGATGTCTTAAATGACTGTGTTGGGATCGATCGTCCCTAGACAGAGATGTCTTAAATGATTGTGTTGGGTTCGATCATCCCTATACTGAGATAGTTTTAAATGATTGTGTTGGATCCGATCATCCCTAAACTGAGATAGTCTTAAATGATTGTGGTAGGATTGATCATCCCTAGACAGAGATCCCGAGTTCCGAAATGAAGGATAGTCTTAAATGTTGATCTAGTGTTGGACTTAATCCTTGGTTCCGAAAGGAAGGATTGCCCATGATCCCTAGTTTTGAAAGGAAGGATCATATGTGTACTGCAGGTGATGCTCCTAATGATATTTCAGTACTATAGATGAGGATGCTCTAGTGCTGCAGAAGATGAGGTGCCAAGATGCTCCAGTGCTGCAGATGATGATGTTCCAGTACTGGAGATGAGGATGCTCCAGTGCTGCAGGTGATGTTCCAGTACTGAAGATGAGGATGCTCCAGTGCTGCAGGTGATGTTCCAGTGCTGAAGATGTTGATGTTCCAATGCTGAAGATGAGGATGCTCCAGTGTTGAAGATGAGATGTTGAAGAACTTCCAATGATGTATAGATGTATCAAATGATGTTGTTGTTGATGCCCTCCTCTCTTCGATGATGTTGTGTAGAGTTACACATTGTTGTTGTCAGTAGAATACCCTTCTTGTTAAGGGGGAGTGTTAAATTAATGTAACGTCAAAGAATATTCTACTTGTACTTTATTATTGTAACTCTGTTGGGGATGTTTTACCTCCGTCAGGGATCTCATTATTACATTTGGTCATGTAAAGGTTATGAGGTTAACGCTCCATTGTAAGTTGGGTCGTTAGCACCCAAGTAAATGTAATATAAGTGGTAATTGAGTCTCTCTAGAGAAGTCGGCCTAGTTAGGATTACTGGGGCCGACCTAGCTAAGTTAAAGGTTAGGTCAAAAGTAATGTCTAAATAGAAGGAGAGACTCCTTCATTTATTCATTCACTCACTTGTGCAATTCGCATTAGTGGTTAGAGAGATATCTGTGAAGGAGAAGCAGTGGCCTGAGTCCATAGTTTGGTCTTTTTGTCTCTCTTATTTGTGACATATTTTTGGGGCATTGCACTTGATCATCTATATTGAGGAAGTTCTTGCTAGGTTTTCTTCCCCTTGAGGGTTTCCCAGGATAAATTGTTTTGTGCTTTGTGATTGTGCATCTTTAAGAGATCCGTATTATGCTGTTATTGTGAATAATGTATTGAATGCTAATGAATTTGCAATCTAGTCTATGGTAGCATACAATCTTAACATTATTCCAAACACCAGTTGAGGAGACTAGCTAGCTTGAAGAGAAGAGGTTTGGACAGAGGGGCACTCCCAATAAGAAAATCACCGTCCTATTGTTGTTCTTGAACTATTAAAGGTTCCTTATGCAACCCAAAAAATCCATGGGATAGCATGGCCTCCATTCGAAGTGATCTAGCTATGATATTAGTTCTGGTTGGAGGGATAAATTCCATTTCAAAATTTGTTTTATTTCTTATTGTCTATATCTTCCAACAAAAATATTTTGGAACAACCATCCATATTATGCTAGGAATTGGCTTATGAAGCAAAGAGCCAGGAAAAAGATCTTTCCAATTAAGAAAAAGATCCCTCCATTGTGATGGAAGGACGATTTCAATTTCTAGCCTTGCTATAGCTTCTCCCCTTACCACTTTGGCATACTCACATTCTAGGAATAGGTGCTTGGTTGTTTCTTCCTCTTTTTGACATATAATGCATCTTGATGGTCCTGTAATTCACCTTTCCCTTAAGTTATCAACAATAAGTATTTTTCCATGGGCAAGAACCCAACAAAAACATTGATTTTGGGAAATCGCCATATAGGCAAATCGTGTTGCACATTCTTGAAGACGAAGGGAGAGAGTAGGAGCATATAATCTCTCCATGATGTTCCTTGATTATGTAACAACCACTCGATCCCCAACCTTAGATATCTTGAGCCAAAATGCTTATGGGGGAAGCTCCTTGAAGCAAGAGAGGAGAGCCTCAAGGGGGTATGGTAGTTCACTTGGAACATAAATTTGTTTCCATCCACAACATCTTACCATTGAATCCCAATATGAGATGTCATATAGAGTGCTTATACATGTGCTTACTGCCCACTCTTTAAGCTCACACAACCATTCTTTACTTGCCAAAGGAGGTCTTCCTAGAATCTTATCATTCCAAAGGTGGATTTTCTTTCCGTTACCTAGGTTCTAGTAAACTCCTTGAATCGGATTACTAGTCACTCCTACAAATCCTCCATATACCCGAGCCATTCCTTTCCTAGGAGCATTGATCCAAACAACAAAATCTTGAGCCTTCTATGTATTTTGTCCTTAAGATATACTTCCAGCATGCAAAATCTCTTTTAATCAATCTCCACAATATTTTTTCCCCAAGAGAAATATTCATCAATTGAGGGTCTCTTATTTTAATACCCCCATGAGCAAACAAGGCTCTAATAGTCTCCCAATCAACCAGGTGGAATTTCTTCTTATTTGATTTCCCACCCTGCCAGATAAATCTTCTTATCTCCTTATTGATACTGAGCATAACACTTACTAGGGCGAGCAAGAACGAGCATTGAAAAATCAAGACAGAGGAAAAAGCAAACTTGAATAACATGATTTTATCTATCGGATCTAATCAACGAGCTTTCCAAGCAAGAATTTTAGCTTTGACCTTATGAACTATGTGCATCCAATCTATTGCTTTTTCATTTTTTAGAGTGACAAACGTGCCCAAATATTTGAATGAAATCCACTTTTGTTGTCTTGCAACCCAAATATATGAGAGATCCTTTGTTAAAGACAATGAGATATATTCCAATTGTAGATCCTACTCGTATTTCTATTAGCCTTTCCTCCTAAAGCCTTTGTGAACATATCTCAAGCAACTTTGAATTGTTGAGCACTTATAGGAGAAGCTCCTCCAATGAGGATGGTGTCATCTGCAAATTGAGCATGGTTGACATGTTTCACCCCTTGAGTGATAAGGATGCCAGATAAATTGCCATTCTCCCTCTCCTTTTCCAATTTCTTGCTGAACAATTTCGCCATGATGATGTATAAGAATGGTGAAGGGGGCAATCTTGATGAATACCACAATATGCTTGAAAAACGAAGTTGGTCTCCCATTTACCAGGGGGGCAGTCCAAGGTCTTCCAATGCACACCTTTACCCATTTGATAAACAAAGGAGAAATCTAAACCTTTGAAGCACTGCATAAATGAAGTTGTGCCTCACCCTATCAAAATTTAGCCAAATCAAGTTTAATTATCATACCTTGTTCTCCCCCTGATGCTAGAATGAATTGCTTCATGTACCATAATAATATTGTCTATGATTTGCTTCTTAGCTTGAAATCCCCCTTGATTCTCATAGATAATATTATGGATAAATCTCTTTGCACGAGTTGTTAAAATTTTGTTAGGATCTTGTAAGTTGCATTGCACAAAGAGATCAACTTGAATCGAGTGAGAGAGGATGGTTTAGACTCTTTTGGTACTCCCATCTTCTCCTCACCTTTGGTCCAATAGAGTATCTTCCCAACACACTTTGTAGAAGCTACTCGTGAAGCCATAAAGCCCTAGGGCCTTGTCCAAATCAAGAATCCCAATGGATTCCTTGACTTCTTCCTCATAACTAGAGTGCTTTACAAGTTTATTTTCTTTACCACTAAAATGTGATTTGAGATATTAATGAATCATCTTTGAAAATAATAGAAAATACAAATCCCCCCCTAGCCGCCCCCCCAAAATAAAAAAAAGTGGGATAAATCACCTTCTGTGTTAGACCATGCTCACATAATTTTGTTTTGGAAATTTTACATTTAGCACTGAAATTGTTGTTGTAAATAAAAGTCTCTTATTATTTTTTTTCAAACATTTGCAAGGACAAACACGTAATTAAAAGCAAATTTGACACAATAAAAAACATAATTTTTTTTTGAAAAAATGTCATTATACAGATAACCCATTCCCTACAAATTGTTTTTTATTGCACAACAAAATTCACAAAGCATATATGTGTGTTGAGAGATTCACTTTAAAAAATATGTAAAATATCATATTTTCATTGTCAGATTCCGAACTAGAAAGTGTGACATATATTCATGGCTTCACCTCAAAACTTAATGGACAAAACTCTCACAAAAATGATCTACTCTCATTCACACTATACTAATCCTCTAATCCTATAGGGGATTATGTTTCATAAAATTTCCATGATCAATAGCCCCCCCTCTCACAAGAAAGAGCAGAGCCATCCTTATCTTTAGAGCCGTATTTTCTCTAATACCATGTTAAAACTTATAGGATTCATAACATGTAAGAAAATATTAGAGAGAAGAATGAACAAATCACAAAAAAAAATATTTACTCACATTATCATAATTCAAGTAGGCTTTAACATTTTATACAAAATTGGCATAGAGTTGACACTTTGACATTTTAAAATCTGCTAATATTTCACTAATACCATCTTAAATTTTGGCTAGCACTTAACCAACTAATTCTCCTAAATATGCTCAAGCTAATTGCCAACCATTTTAAATTTGTGCTAGCACTTAAAAAACTAACTCTCCTAAATATGTTCATACTACTTGCACTAATAAACACTAGTTAAAACCTGGAACTTATACAATATTGGACTACTTGCACTAATACTTAATAAAATCTTGAACTCACTAATTATACAATATTAGAATTTATCCATTCATGAATTCTTATTATATTGAGAGAGGATGTGTAGTTGTAACCATAACATGTGAATTACCCTAATCAAGAGACCAAAGACTAGTGGTAAGACAAAACAAAGGACCTAAATAAGCCTCCTAGAAAATACTTGAAAATATATATGGTATAACCTTGAATATTTCGGAGATTGGGACAAAGGACACAAAAACATGGAGAATTCCAATCTTTTTTTTTAAGCTAGTACCCACGAAGTTCTGAACCAGTGACCTAACACAAGGAGTTCCTTAACAATACACCCATTCACCATCTATTCTACACCCCATGGGCATTGGAGAAGTCCAATCTTGATAGTGATGACTTTTATTTTTGATTAAATCTTCAATGTCTCTCTCTTACTTTATTGACACAAAACCTATCTTTGGTGCTTGGGCTAATCTATATTTTTGTACAATGCCGAGCCTGACAATACTATCTATTTTTAGTACTTCAAGTTTTGTATGCACTTTTAATGTTAGAATCCCCAACTATCATTTCAGTGGATCATTGAGGGAAACACCATACCTTCCGAAATTTTGAAAGTCAACAAAGATTCAGTATCCCTTTTATAAATTTTATAAGCTTAAGTTCCTACATGTACATTTGAAGCATTTGTATGTTCTTTTGAAATTATATAATATAAATCTTGTTTTGGTTAAAGAAAATTTAACATTTAGAAATAAACCTACAAAGAACTTCCTATTGAGAGAAGATGGAATGTTGGCCATAGACTATACACAAATATCACAAAAATAAATTTATGAAATATAGTCACTTACAATATATTAATGAAAAACATGGACATGCAGTAATGAAACATCAACTTACAAGAATCATTAATAAAGAATGTACGATATAAAACCAACCTAAATTTCCCATTAATCATGGGAAACATTTTCAACCTTAAATCCAAGTAGAAAAATCCTGTTATGTACAATTTTCAAAAGGGTAAAGGAGAGTCCCTTATATTTCCTTAAATGTCAAGAAAGCAACACATCAATAGTTGCAAAAATAGCAATCCTTTCACTACTCTAAACTAAGTTATATACCCATAAATAATTACCTACAAATTGCCATCTAACTACCCAGATTGTATGCAGTTTCCCATCCCCATATGCTATCTTCTTTGACATTGTCAAATTTCCACAAAAAATAGTAAAACAGGACCCTATAAATTTTAGCACAAATTTGACCATAAAATCCAATTTCTTCAATGTTGGCTACATGCTCTCACAGATCATAAGGTTTAGAAATGGGTCACCACTCACCATCCCAACATATAAAATCTTTGAAACGATGCTAAGTTTACCAACAAAAGGAAGATCAATATATTGCTACTTCTATACTTTAGCCTTTAGTGTCTTCAAGCACCAATCCCACATCGCTGAAGGAGAAAGGTCGTCCTCAAAAGAGACTCCTGAGTACCTAACTATTTCAGGCCTTATCCTCTTTCAGCATTGCCGAATGATGAATCCATGGAGGTTCCTCATTAGCACAGATTAACTAAAACTTGAACTTGTGATCACTGAATATTGCAACCAAAGCTGCAAAGAAAGTAGATAAGCAACCCATAGTCCCAGTCACTAAACTAGGATCTAGATGTACAAAAGGAATAGAATCATTAGCAAAATGATTATTGAGGATCTCCTTATCCATTGGATTTTTTATTCCTCGGATCCTCCCCTACATCCTTCCTGCCTTTAAAAGGTATCATGCATCAACAATCAAGAAATATAAATACGACACCAAAGGACAACCATTCCTCTATGCATCTGAATGAAATTAGACAAAGTCCGTCCCATTGACTGGAACAAAAGAAGAAGTGTTTGTGAACAAGGTGCAGGCCATCCATGTGAGACGGAGGAACCAAATCCTAACCATTACAACATATCAAAAATAGAACTCCAATCAATTCTATCATATGCCTTATCAAAATCAATATTCAAAAATAGGGAATCTTGATCGATCTCCCTAGCCCACTCCATGCCTTCACACTCTGCAATAACAATATCTGAAATAATTTCACCACGAAATAAACTAACCTATTTGCCGGAAACCATTTTTACAGGATTTTATATGATATTCAAATCCTAAAGCAACATTAAACATGTGATACCATTTAGCAAGGATGGGATGGTTCTGTAATCACTTAAATATCATCTTACAACTCAGAGAGTGAAGGAATACTTTCAATTTGTGCAAATTACAAGATCCCTTAAAATTAGTTTTTTAATTTTTATCCATGTAAATCACAAATGAAATTCAAATAGGACTATGCATATTAATATTCAAGACATGAAAATAACTGCATACAACTTGACCATAAATCAATATCTAGTGACATGTGATGTGCTATAGCCATAATTAATGTGAAAGAACAATGCTAAAATTCCAATCATTATGCAAAGGACATCACATACAATTATAATTTTTATGAGCATATTCACATGTATTAGCCTTCACCGTTCTTGTTTTTTGAGGGGGAGCAGGAAGGAATAATCTAAACTGGTCTGTTTTTTTGGGTGGGAAACAGTCAACACCCACCCATTCAAAGGAATGGTTGAAGCAATATGCATTTGAATCATTGCAAAACCACAAGATAATAAAAAGGAATAAAGAGCTTACATATTCAAATCAATATATTTAAAAATTAAGTTACAAATGAGTTATTATGCATCTAAAATCAATTATAATTAATATGTAATGCTTTATAGTTTATACTTACCAAATCCCTTTTGTTTAGTGACTCTCATGCCCATGTAGTATTGTCCACTAGTCACCACCGACTCTTACTCCCTTCATAGCTTTTCCATCTTTCAATAACCAATTTCAAATTTTGATCCCTAGTTCGAACCTAAAGGTTTGACATATAAAAATTGATTAGATTCAAGGCAACAATGCCCATAACAAATGCCACATTGAGTGTAATATAATCAGATGAAACCTGAAAGATCTTCACATATATTTCATAAAATACAATGACTTCGACATCACTTAAAAATTATTGTTTGGAATAAATCGGAAAATGCAATAACTTCTTTAGAATGAACATTGCAACAAACTCTAAAGCAGTTTATTCAATTCATCTTCAACTAAATCATAAAAATCACCAAATTCTTTCTAATTCTCATTTAGCATAGGTTCTTCCGGTGTTCTACCATTTATTTAAGAAAGGAGACTCAACTTTCAGTTTTTAAAATATATGGATTCAAGGTTGTATATTTTTTCTACCATCTTCCTTTGCTTTCCTCTTGTTTGATATTGGCCTATCTTATGTTCTAGATGATAAGACCTTAGAATATCTACTTAGACCATATGTTTTGTCTCTTTCTTTCTTTGGCAATACCTCCTTCAAATAATGTGGATACAAAACATTTCCTCACATGCATAAATATAGAGAATAACCATTCTGGAATTATATAGTTCATAAAATAATAAGACTCACGTGGAGGCATACCATGTCCCTACCTAGTTTAGACTCAAACAAAAATAAATTAATGTTGTACTTGCACCTTAGTCACATCCAATTCACCTTTGAAATCATTTCTAATGATTGTAGCTTTCAATTTGAGTAACATTCAATTCCGATGATGTCTAATTCAATAAATCATATTAGATCTCTTGCTAATATCAATCACAATATATAAAATAATGTTTCTTATTTCATAATATTGCCATTACACAATTATTTTTGGTTATCAATATTTAAAGATGAACTTTAAATTAGGTATTTTATGAAATTATACTTTGCTTCTATATTAATACGACTAGATAATATATCTTTGAACCTACATAATGTTAGAATATAAGCCATACTTGGTGTAATAAAGTCATGTTTTATAAGTGACATAGATCAATTAATGTTTAGTTTATAATTAGGTTTGATGTTTTAGATAACATTAGCTATATAAAGAGACTCATTGCAATTGTATTCAATGACTTGAAGATAATAAAGAATATCATTTTTGAGTCCATCTTTGTTAGGGTTTAACCCTATCCAAGGTTTTGTGTATGCTTCATTGTTGATTGTTCTTTTTATTCATCATATACCTAGGGTTTGTTTCATGATTATTCATTGTCGAATCAGTAACTGCATTACATTGTTGTTCATTGTTAATTGTCAAATGGTATGAAAACTGCATGATCAGAGGCCGAGTTTGAATAGAAAAGTCGTATAGATCATGAAAGTGTGCAGATCATAAACAAGGAGTTGTAAGCTGTCATTAGGAGCAAACCAATTAAGATCATTGCATGAGAAGGGGTTGCGATTCAAGGCAGATTGTGTATAGATGTAGAGATGTGTGAGCTTGATTCGCTTGAGCAGTTGGTCTTAGTCATCATTCATAAAGCAGAGCCACCATGGAAAGAAGTCATTCCTGAATTTCCCACTCAAGAAGATTGCAAATTCCATTTCAAAAAGGAGTAGCCATGATTAACTTGTCCACCAACCACAAAATGAGGCGCGGCCTGCAACCAACGTCTATCATACGATTTCTAGCATTTGACAGTCGTTGTCCACCATACAATTCTAATTCAAAGAGCCAAGTCATGTTTTAGATCCGTAGATCTGGTCACTAACATATACCTATGCTTTGTGTTGTCCTTTGTTAATGTATTTGTAACTTCGGATGATATTCACTTGTATATTTTATATTGTATTCATATGCCATTGTACTTCCAACGGAGAGGTTTTATTCCTCCGATCGGGAAAGTTATTATTGTATTTGATAGGGTTATTAGACTCCCCTAGAGGGGTCAGCCTGAGTCAAGTGGTAATGGGTTATTAGACTCTCCTAGGAGAAGTCGGCCCAGTTAGGGTAAAAAGTCAAGTGAAGGTAAAGTATAAACAGAGAGGAGCATCCTCTCTATTTTCTCATTCACTCACTCACTCATTGCGCATTAGTGAGAGAGAGAAGTTCGCACAAGTGGAGGAGGAGGAAGCTGCTGAAGACCATCTCTTTGTTTTGGGGTTTTGTATTATTGCACATTCTATCTCTGAGGAAGTTGCGGAGTTTTTCTCCTTTATGGTTTCCCCGGTGAAATGCTTTGTGTCTCTTGTCTCTTGTGTTTGATTCGCTGTGCATGTTGTTCTCTCAGATAAGATCCTAGATCATATTGAATTAAATGATGAAAATCTAACATGGTATCAGAGCTAACCTGAGAAGAAGACACTGTGCAGCTGCAGAAGCTAGGGATTCTTAATTTTTCGGTTTCTCTCTATAGATCATCAGCAAAAGTAGGCTAGGCTAACTCGCCTAAGGAAGGCGCATCTTTCTGTCGAAGCAGAATTGGATTCTGAGCATTTTCATTTTTTGGCTTGTCACTACTACGGGAAATTAGGGCTTTTGACAAAAGTGGAATTTTGGAGTGCTCTCAGTACAGGATTGATCTCCTCATCAAAATCGAAATTTTAAGACCAAGATCGAAGTTTTTGGTTGGGTAGAACCCCAGGATATGTCAAACCCTAGTTTGACTTTTGGACCAGAAAACCAGAAAACTAGAAATTGATAGAAGCTGCAGACCCAAAATTCACAGGTCACTTTTGAGGGGTTAATTTTTGGAATTTTCAAAATCCAAGCATACCAGCTTGCTTGCCTCAGTCAATTGCATCTTTCTATCCAGACAGAAGTTTGAAATTCCAAGCTTGATTTTTTTAGGGTTTCTCTGAAAAACCCTAGCCATCTCCAGATCTAGTTTCAGCAATCAAGTGGTAAGACCTGAAAGCTTTTCTATTTCCATTTGAGTTTCTCATTAAAAATGTCTCACCACACCAAGCTTGAGGATAAGCTTGAAGGGGCTGATAACTTCCGAGCATGGAAGTATAGGATTGGGTTAGTCCTAGAAGAGAATGAATTGGACACCTACATAAATGAAGAGGTTCTAGTTCCAAAGGGAGATGAGGCTAAGGCCTTACATAAGAAGAACTTGGTCAAGGCCAAGAGGATTATTGCAGATTCTATCAAAGACCATCTCATACCACATGTGTCTTCTCCAAAGACACCCAAGGAGATGTTTGATTCCTTGACCAAGCTATTTGAAGGAAAGAATATTAATTGGAAGATGACTTTGCGGAACCAATTGAAGAATGTGAAGATCCAAAATGCAGAAACCATCCAGTCTTATTTCACAAGGGTCTCTCAAATCAAAGAACAACTTGAAGCCGTGGAAGAAAACATAGAGAATGGAGAAATAGTGATTACCACCTTGAATGGACTCCTTAGGTCATGGGATTCCTTCATTCAAGGAATATGTGCTACGAAGAAGCTCATCACATTCAATAGGCTGTGGGAGGAATGCTCACAAGAATCAGCTCGACTCATAGCTCGAGAAGAGAAGATGGGTAATGAAGACCAAGCTCTCACAACACACTCCAAGAGGAATGATAACAAGAGGGTGCACCACCACAGTAAGAAAGAAAAACACCACCACCAGAATCATAGGGGTAACTTTAAATCCCGAAGAGATCTATCCACTATTCGATGCTATACATGTGATGAGAGGGACACTTCTCCAGGGATTGTCCTAGAAATAAAGGTGGCTCTCACAAGAAGAA
Organism: Larix kaempferi; assembly: GCA_027924585.1. Taxonomy (NCBI): domain Eukaryota; kingdom Viridiplantae; phylum Streptophyta; class Pinopsida; order Pinales; family Pinaceae; genus Larix; species Larix kaempferi. Next base: position 14,270,862 of record BSBM01000125.1, on the reverse strand, counting down.
GAACAACAAGAGAGGACATCATGCTCACACTACAGAGGATGATGAACCTCCCAGGAAGAGAGCTAGAGAAGAAAGTGAAGATTCTTCAAATGATGAAGAGTATGTTTTGATCTCTTCCCTCACAGGAACTATTACACATGGAAGCAATGATTGGCTTATAGATAGTGGGGCTTCCAAGCATATGACAGGATTCAAGGAATCCTTCATGAACCTATCCGAACATGAGTCACCCCACAAAGTGAAACTTGGGGATGACTACCAATATCCTATAAAAGGAAGTGGTGAATCCTCTTATAAACTAGACTCTAGAAAGTCTACGAAGATGAAAGATGTCTTGTTTGTACCAGGACTAAAGAAGAACCTTCTCTCCATATTTGCATTGGATGCAAAAGGTATGAGGGTTGCATTTGTAGATGGCCAAGTTCTTATGTGGCCAAAGGGAAAGACCATAGATGATGCAGTAGTGATTGGAGAGCAAGAGGGAGGCTTATACAAACTGAAGGGCCAACCAGAACAAGTTTTGGTCCATGAATCCATGGAGCCTAGTGAATTATGGCATACAAGGCTTGCACATGTGCACTATAGAGCACTACCTCTTGCAAGCAAAGTTGTTGAAGGTCTTCCAGAAATCCAAGCAAAGCATGAAGGCGTTTGCAAAGGTTGTGCAAAGGGAAAGAATACAAAGAAGACATTTCCAAGTAGCGAAAGCAAGGCAAAAGGAATCTTGGAAATCATCCACTCCAATGTATGCGGTCTGATGTCATCCAGTTCATTGAGTGGGTATGTATATTATGTTTCTTTCATTGATGATTTTTCTAGGAAGACTTGGATATATTTCTTGAAGAGCAAAGATGAAGTATTCAGTAAGTTCAAGGAATTCAAAGCCTTGATCGAAAACCACACAGAAAAGAAAATCAAGATTTTCTGGTCAGACAATGGCGGAGAGTTCACCTCAGAAGACTTCAGATATTATGTAGAGATTCAGGGATTAAGAGGGAGTTGACTACTCCATATAATCCGCAGTAGAATGGAGTTGCAGAAAGGAAGAATAAAACAATTATGGAAGCAGCAAGGGCAATGCTTCATGACCAGGATCTTCATATGCATCTATGGGCAGAAGCTGCTAGGACAGTTGTGTATGTACAAAATCGTACTCCACATAGAGTACTTGACAATAAGACACCAGAAGAATCTTTCTCCAACGAGAAACCAGAGGTCAGCCATCTCAAAATATTTGGTTGCCCGGTGTACATACATATTCCGAAAGAGACGAGGACGAAGTTAGATCCTTCAAGAAAGAAGGGTATATTCGTGGGATATAGTGAAAGCTCAAAGGCTTATAGAATATATTTCCCAGGATTCAAAAAGATCGACATCAGCAAGGATGTAACATTCGATGAAGACTCAGCATATCACAAATCCATAAAGATACCTGTTGAAGACATTGAAGAACCAGAATTACCCAGGAACCGAGATACAACAATGAATGAAGTAAATCTAGAAGACTATGAAGAACGTGAGGTGGAAGACCCACAGGAACTTGTAGATCCACCACGTGTGAAGAATTCTCACAAGAGGAAACCATCATGGGTACGAAAAGCAATTCAAGATGCAGAGAGATATGGTGCTCCAGAAGGAATGCATAGAGAAAGCAAGAGACCGAGACCATTCTCCAGTTATGTAGCCCTGTTGTGTGACATCATTGACAAAGAAGCTTCCAACTATGAGGAAGCAACTGAGAAGAAAGAATGGAAGGATGCCATGATCGAGGAGTACCAGTCGATCATGAAAAATGATGTTTGGGATGTGGTCTCGAGACCAATAGGGAAGTCTGTTGTGACTTCCAAATGGATCTACAAGATCAAGCATGCTGTAGATGGCAGCATAGAGAAACACAAGGCAAGATTTGTGGCACATGGCTTCTCCCAGAAGGAAGGGATAGACTGTGAGGAGACATTTGCACCTGTAGCCAGATACACTTCCATCAAATCAGTACTTGCTCTAGCTGCAATAATGAAGTGGAAAGTACACCAGATGGATGTCAAGACAACGTTCTTGAATGGTGTAGTAGAGGAGGAAGTGTATGTGGAGTAGCCACTTGGATTTGAGACACATGACAGGGAGACTCATGTGTGCAAATTGAAGAAAGCCTCGTATGGATTGAAACAGGCACCCGGGACATGGTACGGCAGGATAGACAGCTTCCTGACTAGTTTGGGATTTACCAAGAGTAAAGTGGATTCCAACCTTTACTATAAGGTTGAGGAAGGCAACCCAGTGATACTTCTACTTTACGTAGATGACCTGTTTGTGATAGGTGAGGATGGGTTGATTGCTGACACGAAGAGGAAGCTTGCTGCCGAGTTCGAGATGAAGGACTTGGGTATGATGCACTACTTTCTAGGCATGTAGGTGTGGCAGAGTACGGATGGAATCTTCCTTGGACAAGGGAAGTATGCAGTAGAGATCCTGAAGAGGTTTGGGATGATGGACTGCAAGGCCATGGCCACACCTATGGCATCAAACCTAAAGCTATTGAGTGATACTTCTTCAGAGTCGGTTGATGCCACGATGTATCGTCAGATAATTGGGTCCTTGATGTACCTGACGAATACGAGACCAGATATTTGCTTTGTTGTGAACACATTGAGCCATTTCCTAACGCATCCGAGACATGTTCACTTGATTGCTGCAAAGCATATTCTAAGGTACCTGAAGGGTACGGTTGATTATGGGCTCAAGTATGATGCGAATCAGAAGATTAACCTGGAGGGTTATGTTGATTATGATTGGGCAGGCAGTTCCATTCATAGGAAGAGCACTTCGAGGTGCTGCTTCAGTATGGGATTAGGTGTGATCTCTTGGTTTAGCAGGAAGCAGTCCTGCGTGGTGTTGAGTACAGCAGAAGCAGAGTATGTCGCAGCTTGTTCGGCTAGTTGTGAGGCAGTATGGCTGAGGAGGATACTGTTTGATTTGTTTGATCTCCAGTTGGACACAACTTATATATATTGCGACAACCAGAGTTGTGTGAAGTTGTCTGAGAACCCAGTGTTCCATGACAAGTGGAAGCACATTGAGATCAAGTACCACTATATCAGGGATATGGTGCAGAGAGGAGCAGTGAAGCTCCAGTATGTTACGACAGACGAGCAGATAGCTGATGTATTGACCAAGCCGCTGACCAGAGTGAAGTTTGAATACTTCAGAGAGAAGCTTGGTGTACTTCAGATCGAGGTTCCTTCCAAGGAGAAGTGATGAGTTCGGAAGACGCAGATGCACATGGGCTTTTCCGACATGGTGGTAGGTTGGTCCTCCCATGGTCGTTGATGTAATTGTCGGACTTTTCCGGCATGGTGGTAGGTTAGTCCTCCCATGGTTGTTGATGTAATTGCCGAGCTTTTCCAACATGGTGGTAGGTTAGTCCTCCCATGGTCGTTGATGTAATTGCTGAAGCTTTTCCGCCATGGTGGTAGGTTGGTCCTCCCATGGTCCTTGATGTAATTGTTGAGCCTTTCCCGGATGGTGGTAGGTTGGTCCTCCCATGCCGGTGGATGTAAGTGTTGTATGATGTGCATTTGGGCTGTGCTCCATTGACGATAAGATGATCTGAAGATGATGAGGTGACAGTAGGGTACACAGGTTTTGCAGAGGCATATAATCAGTCCTGGGATGCTCCTTCAGGTTTTGCAGTGGCATATAATCAGTCCTGGGAGATCTTGCAAGTTTTGCAGAGGCATATAATAAGTCCAGAGATGTACCTACTTGATGGCTTGCTCGCAGAGATGATGAAGACCACCATGGAGGGTAGGCCTACATCCAACATGAAAAAGGGTTGGCTCTGTAGAACTTCCTATGACGAGTAGATTGGAGATTGATGATCGAGATAGGAGCAACAGTAATGATGATCCATCTTTGATGATGATCCAGTGACGAAGAATTGTGCTAATGAACTGTGTCAAGAGAATACCTTCCTAGTTAAGAGGGAGTGTTAATGTATTTGTAACTTCGGATGATATTCACTTGTATATTTTCTATTGTATTCATATGTCATTGTACTTCCGACGGAGAGGTTTTATTCCTTTGATCGGGAAAGTTATTATTGTATATGATAGGGTTATTAGACTCCCCTAGAGGGGTCGGCCCTGAGTCAAGTGGTAATGGGTTATTAGACTCTCCTAGGAGAAGTCGGCCCAGTTAGGGTAAAAAGTCAAGTGAAGGTAAAGTCTAAATTGAGAGGAGCATCCTCTCCATTTGCTCATTCACTCACTCACTCATTGCGCATTAGTGAGAGAGAGAGAAGTTAGCACAAGTGGAGGAGGAGGAAGTTGCTGAAGACCATCTCTTTGTTTTGGGGTTTTGTATTATTGCTCATTCTATTTCTGAGGAAGTTGCGGGCTTTTTCTCCTTTATGAGTTTCCCCGGTGAAATGCTTTGTGTCTCTTGTCTCTTGTGTTTGATTTGTTGTGCATGTTATTCTCTCAGATAAGATCCTAGATCATAAATCCAGTGCAACCATTCATCGAAAAGATTAATGATTCTTCTTTGATTTTTGTTAACAAAACAAGTCATGATTAGATTAAAGATTAGAGAAATTGATAACACAATCTTCCTGACTTGTTCAAAAATTGAAAAATGATTGGAATGGTGCAACATGAAATTATGCCAAGGAGAAGACTGACTGATGCAAACATCCTCCAAAAAAGAATCGATAGGATCATAAAAATTATGCAAGTTAAACTTCGAGATGGATGGAGGAAAAATATGTGGTGAAAAAATTGACTTCTCTTGCCTCATACTACTTTCTTTATTCACTTCTCTTAGATATTCAATTTGTTTCTCCTTGGGATGATGATCAAATAAAAACCAAATGGATACAAATTAAGGCTTAAAAGATGAAAAATCAAAGTCAAACCCACTTGATGCTCAAAAATGGAGAAAAGATGGAAATGATCTTTAAACACCTTTTCTAGCCACCAAGAATGATTGATAACTTGACAACAAGCATTATGGTTCCAAAGTCCCTAAAAAGGGAAATGAAGTGCTTTTTCTCCAAACATGTAATCATGCTTATACTTCCTATTGGAAATTTCAAAAGCAAAAGATTGACTAGACCACCAACCCCAAAAAGATTGAAAATGCTGGGCAGGGAGGGTGGATGCATTTTCTCCCAAATTGATAGAAAAATTTGGCCTCGGAATTTGACAAAAGGAAAGGCCTTCTAAAGCAATACTATTTATTCTAGGAATGATTTCAAACTTTTGATGAAGTCTAATATTTACAAACTGAGGACAAGATTCTAATTCTAAGAATTGGATGAAACTAAGGATGGAAAAAGAAAAAATTAGAGACTCATTATAAGAAGTAGAACAAGATTAGAGCATCTAGTGTGATTCACTAATTCATCCTCATCTTGAGATTGACCTTCTATTGATTCATCATTAAATTCATATGAGGATAAATGATCATTTTTATTTAATTTGTCAGGGAGAAAATTAACAAGTTCATTTAAAACATCCTAATTATTTGCACAATGATCTTGTGAAAGCACTACTAAAGGATCTTGGTCAATGTCCCCACTTTCTTCTTCTTCAATAAGGTGATAAGGAATTGAATGATCAATAAAGATAGAATGGCTAATGAGTTTCTCCGAAGGAGGAACTTCAATAGACTTGTTGACTAAAAGCTCATCCTCAGAAACTTCCTCAGGATCAGGACTAGGGCTACCTAAAAAGAAATTTGAAAATTTACCATTTATACAATGATTAGGGATTTGACTTTCGATTGAATCAAAAGTGGAAAACTTATCCTCAAAAGAAATTGGGCAGGAGGCATCATCCCCGGATGTTGACAATTCACTTGATATTTGATTATTAATTGATTCAAAAATAGGATCGGAAAGGAGAAGATTTTGATCTTGGATTTGATTTGAAGAATATACGTCATCGCATTCACTTCCCTATTCTTCTAAGAATTTATTTTCAAATATGTCATATCCGGAAATGCTATTGGCCTTTAAATTTAAGAACCGGAGCTCAGCTATTCTTTGGAAAGATGAGGCCAATAGTTTCATATATACATCCTCATGGGTTATAGACAATTCGTTACAAATTTCCCTAAAGATTTCAAGGTGCCTTTTAGTAGAGATTTCATAACTTCCATCGAATTTAGGCAACCTTTCACGGGTTTGATGAGGAATATGATGAGGATACCCAATAATTTTTTAGAAGTCAAAGACTTTCAATCAACCGAAAGTCCTAGGCCGCTCAGAAGCAGCCATGGATGGCAATTATTAGAAAAATAAAAAACTAAAATACAAATTGATGCACCCCATGGGTTCTAGATAATGATAGGATCGATCACCAGTGGAGTCGCTTATGTGGAGTCGCCAGGTAGATTTTAAATCTATTCTACCAAAAGATGTCGTTAAAATAGCAGGGAGAGATGAGTGACAAATAGATGGCTATGAAAGATTTAGGAAAACAAATGATAACCATCTAGATTAATCCGAATGCGATAAGATATGAATTATGAATGGATACTCGCAAACACCTAAGGTAAGCCTCTACCTCCTCGGCAACAGTGCCAAAAATGTTATCACACAACTTGTAGCTGTCCCTAAAGGTATCCCATCCGGGATGGTAGAGGAGATGGACAACTAAACAGGTGACCCAAGAGATGCAACGGTTCCCAATGCAAGCTGGGTGTCACAATAACCGAGGCACTCTTCACTTTAGATCAAGACTAATCAAGATCAAGGGGGAGACCCTGGCCAATCAATGAAGATTAGCTAACCCAAAGGTTCCTAGGGAAATGTGTAAGTTGAGTTACGGAAACCAATGAGTGAGTTAGATTAAGTGGACCCAAGAGTTTAAGTGTGGTTGAAGAGGCTTAAGAGGTGACAAGTGTTTCAACCAATGAATGACTAGGGCCACTTATGAAGCTCAAATGGATAGATCTAGTACCATCAAAATCCACAAGTGGGGCCTATTATCACCTAAGATGTAGTTGCCCCTATGGATGTATCCAGTCATGAATGGCAATAGGGAAGGGAAACTCAAAGGTGCAACCACGATCACCTCGACCTCCAATATGTATGGTTGTCACGCCAGTCGAGGCAACCTTCGCTTTATGTTATCTAGCCCAGACAACAAAGGGGGAGACCCGATCTACTCCCGACAGGAGAGATCAAAACCAAGACACCAAATCAGGGTAATTCTAGTTGAAGTTAGGTGTATGGTTTATCCTAGACCTAAGGATGAAGTCACAAGCCAAGTGAGGGGTTTAATAGGTATAGCTTTGGTTCATGGTTGATGTGAAAGTGACTTACAATGTTTATAGTGAGATCTAGGGCTAGTGTACTAGTTCAATGTCAACAAATCCACTGCCTTGGGAACCGTGTCCAATGCAGGATAGTTAAGGTTTATATTGGGGCTAACTAGTACATAAGACAAGTTTGACCATGATTCATGATAGCTTTAGGGGTATAGTTCACCATGCAAAAGTCAAACCACAAGTCAATCCCACAATCTAGGAGAGTGGGTTGTCTTGGAGATAAACCAGTGCCTTGGGAATTGGGAAGTGGAGTCAAAGTAGGGTTGACTTTATGGTTTAGGACTCCTACAACATGAGATAAGTGGACAGTATAAGTCTTGATGGTTAAATGTGTCTAGATCTAGGTTTGACCTAAGTGGACCACAATCCCTTAAAACAAGGAATGCAGTCCCCAAGGCAAAATTTGACAGAGTGACAGTCTAGACCTAGGTTTTGAATTATTCTGATTCCGGATCTGCAAAAATCTCAAGTACCCAGTTCCTCGAAGTGAGTGAACTCACTTCTCCAAGGTGGTGCGACTTTCCCTAAGGAGGCTTCAATTCGGTCTTGGGTGGGTCAAATCATGTCGGATGGCATCCAAACTTTAGATCCGGGTAGATCAGTCAAGTAGGGATATGGATCTATAATTTTGTGGCAATCCACCGGTTAGATCTTAGTAGATCTGAGTTTAAGTGTTCCAAGTGGTCCAAAATGGGGATTAAATCCCTTAAAATGTGGAATGGGGTCCACAAGGTAAATTTCAAGAAAGAGACAACCTGGGTGTATGTTATTTGATGTGTAGATGTCAAATCAAGTGGAATCTCAAACACCCATCGCTTAGATCTAGGTCAACCTGCTCAAATGGTGAAGTGCGCCTTCCTTGGGAGAAGCTAGGTTGGCTTGGGAGAGGGGTCAAACGGAAGCCAATCCTCACCAAACTATAGATCCGGGATGCCGTGGATGCTATAGAGGTGGGTTTTTAATATCATGCCCAACAACCCACTAGATCTCAGTAGATCTAAGAAAATGCAAAATTGGGGTTTTGATTAATTAGGGTTTTAAGTGTTTTTGACAATTGGATAGACTATGGAGATAGAACTTACCTTGAGATCATACCTGAATGATGTGGTTGAAATGCCTTGATGTTGAGGAAGATTCCCGCAGAGATCAAATGAGAGATTGTTGATTTGCTTGCCAATTTGATGCCCAAGTCCACAAGTGCGCCTTCCTCTACCTGTCAAACCAAGGAATGAAATTCAATTAGTAAGATCAAGCATGGAAGAAATACAAGAGAAATGCAAATAGTGACATGAAATAGAAGGTCCTGGGACAGTAATACTCCCTGTTACCAACGAAGAGCTCCAAAGAAGAAGTAGGGAGAGTCTTCCCCTACCAATACCTCCTCCTCCAAGCAAATCGGCCTCCACCTGTAGATGCAAAATCGTGGTACAATAGATATGGCAAACAAGATCTCCAATAACTCAGTGCAAAGGAAGAACCAACGAACGAACACCAAAAAAACATTCACCACAACATTGGAGATAGATGCAATAATAATTTTCTATTCCAATAATCCAGAGCCAAAAGTCCCTTTAAAATGAGAGGCTCTCTCCTTTAAATAGGAAGGAGAGGCACCAAAACCCTAACCACTTTTTGAATGAGTGGCTAAGATTAAAAGATACAAATGTCTAATCAATGGTTGAGATGAGCTCAACAACATAATACATGGATCACACATAAAATATAACATAAGTGGACAAAGTCGCCCTAGGAGAGGGGAATCCCACCAAATCATGATGACAAAATATCATAAGAGGCTCATGGTGGGTCCAAGGGGTAATTTTATCCCTCCTTGGTCAATCCCCATGGCACAATAACCAATACATAATCATGAAAGTACCAAATCGTGCCTCCCAGGTGAAGTCGTGGTCCTCCAAGGTGAAGTCGTGGTCCTCAAAAGACCTCAAAAATCAACAAAAAGTGCCATAAGTGATGGATGCGGGCCCCGATGAAGCTGAAACTGCAGGAGGAGGTGTGGAAGGTCCCGATCTATCATCACTGATCATCCCATGCCATAACTTTGCCTCAGTAGCCCAAATCGATTTCCTCAATAGCCATTTCTACCAATCCTGAAATGCCTCGGGAAACGTGAAACTGCCCAAACTGCCTCCTGGAGTGATGGCGCTGTCAAGGTGAGGGTGCCAATGTGTCCGGGAGGGGGGTAATATGGTAAAAACAAGTGGCTGGACCACCCCCTCCATCATCAGCGCCCTAGGTCAACCGGATAAAAGTCAACTCTGCTCCGACAGGGCCTCCAATAGACCAAAACTGCACTAGGACAGCTTACTGAGGCTCAATCATCACTGTAAGTGCCCAGAACTGAAAACAAACTGTCCCATTGGACTCAGAAGGTCCAAATCTATCCAAGATGTGTACTCATACACCATATGAATCTCTGCATGATCGAAATAAACATCCAATGTACTGGAACAAGGCCAATAATAATGATCTGTAAATGACCAAACACTGCTGTATCCCAAGAATCATCATCATAACCCTGTAGCTGCTGCATAGAATCATCCTGTATGTGTACATGGACCATATATCATCTATCCATATCATCATAAGGTCCAACATCTCATGTCCCATGGTCCTCCATGGTCCAACTAGGTCTAACCAAGACCAAATACAACTCAGACTATCATCCATAGCTGCTGCAAGGTGTCAAGGTTAATACATGCTTTACAATTTATTCAAATAGCTTCTATAACACAGAGTAATCATGACTGGCGATCTAAATCCAAATATATAGTGTCGTTAGTTATTATTATTACTTAGACTAGACTTTCAGGACCATACTCACTTCATAGTTATGATCAATTTGCTAGTGAAGGGTGAAGGCTGAAATAAATGGCTAGGCTAAGGGATGACTTGACTAACTTAACTTTGTGACACTTTGGCAAAGGAAAGGGAATACACACCATAGTATATACTGAATGAGCAATAACACAGGGAATGGCGGTGTCTCACAAATGGATGAGTTGTTTAAAGAGGGTTTATTCACCTTCACAGATGCGCACAATCCATAATACAAGCAAGGCCAGCAATTGTTTAGATATAACATTTAAGTTCCATTGCTTTTTGGGCCTGAGGTTTCCATAGCCTTGATCTATGTGTGTTTACAAACACATTGCATAGATTTACATTTATTTTTAGGCTTTCTGCTGCAGGTGTGTTTTTAAGGCACTTGTTTACCTGAGCACTTCTAGGTGTGTCATGGACAGCTTGTTTACCTAGGTATTTATTTTTCCAAAAGATATAACATTTTATTTTTCATGGCCATTTTCATTTGGCATTTCTTTCATATACAAGATATAGCATTTGATTTTTCCAGATTTTGTATTGATGGCAGCACTAAAAGTTTCAGGTTTAGCCAACACAACTTTAGTGACTAGGGGGAATTCTCAAGGAACTCCAACTCACCATAGGTAAGTTTTGTCACCAACTCAGAGCCGAGACACAATAAACAGGGAAGCTCATCCAGTACAGAGGCTACAGTGGGGAAAGGTCCTCCATGTCACTAGTCAAGTAGCAAATCAAGGTAATAATCTAAAAGGTAGGCCACGGATGGATGAAGACAATGAAATGATGGAGCCAACACTAGCAAGCCAAAGTATGGTGTAATGATCACCTCTATTCTCCCTAGGGAGGGTATGTACCAATGAGTATGAATAGTGAACTTCTAAGTCTGAGTAGGGACAATATAATATAAATAATAGGTCAACCAGGTCCATGTATCTATATGATCGCCAGATCATGACACTAAGTGCTAAGACATGCTATAAGAATAAGTATAAAAGCAATCTAACCATAACACAATAATATACCTGCTGAGTCATATACCTGAATGCACATCAACCTGTACCATCATCTGTCCTCTGGAACTGCTGCTGTAACTCTGGGCGCTACTGTCTGCTCTGTACCAATGGCATAATGGCTATATCGGGCATCTCTCTGAGTGTCCTGAAACTCAGTCATGGCATGGGGAATATAACTACTGTCCACAATCTGATAGTGATCCGATCTAGATGCTCATCTCGGCATCTCAAATGCAAGGGAACTGGCTGAATAGTGTACTGGAATGAGAAAAATAATGTATGGTAGCCCGGCTACTATATGTGTGATAACATCTGGCTCCGGCTGGGACAAGTGCTCTGCTGAAATGAGCGCTTGAGAACCTCAGAATCTCTGGTCCTCGAACTCTGCTACTCGAATCCACGATCCAGCACTCTACCATTTTATTTCCAGCTTTTATTTTTGCAACCTATTTTCTGCATTCACAAACATCTAAACAAAATACCTCATGCCGCATGTGTGGGAAAAATATAAAATCAACTGAAATAAAATCTACTCTATGTCAGAAATATAAATGCATAAAATATAAATGCAGAAAGTAAATTAAACTACTAACATAATTTGCAAAATTTGAGTTTTATTGTGCAGGAAAAGAAAAAGTGACGGGTACTCAGTTAAACTAGGAGCTTACAAAGGAGCTTAGAGACTAAGAAGGTGCAAGACTCAATGGCTGAAAAGACTAACTACTGCCTAAGTAGGCTTATTCAGTTCCTACCTACCCTAATCTAACCAGTGATCACAAATGTTAGGTAAAATCATAAATCCAATGCAACCATTCATCAAATAGGTTAATGATTCTTATTTGATTTTTGATAATAGAACAAGTCAAGATTGGGCTAAAGATCAACAAATTTAAGGGCACAGTCTTCTTGATTTGTTCATAAATTGAAGAATGGTTTGAATGATGCAATATGAAATTATGCCAAGGAGAAGACTGACTGATGCAAACATCCTCCATCAAGGAACTGATAGGATCATAAAATTTATGCAAGTTAAACACAGAGATGGATAGAGGAAGGACATAAGACATGTGATTCGATTCATTTTCACACAGATTAACTTGTTCATTTACTTCTCTTACATATTCAATTTGATTCTCCTTGGGACTTGTTATCACCTAGGATGTAGTTACCCCTATGGATGGATCCAATCATGGATGGCAATAGGGAAGGGCAACTCAAAAGGTGCAACCACGATCACCTCGACCTCCAAATATGTATGGTTGTCACGCCAGTCGAGGCAACCTTCACTTTATGTTATCTAGCCCAGACAACAAAGGGGGAGACCCGATCTACTCCCGACAGGAGAGATCAAAACCAAGACACCAAATCAGGGTATTTCTAAGTGAAGTTAGGTGTATGGTTTATCCTAGACCTAAGGGTAAAGTCACAAGCCAAGTGAGGGGTTCAATAGGTATAGCTTTGATTCATAGTTGATGTAAGAGTGACTTATAATGTTTGAAGTGAGATCTAGGATGAGTGTACTAGTTCAATGTTGGAAAATCCACTGCCTTGGGAATTGTGTCCAATGCAGGGAAGTTAAGGGTTGTATTGGGGCTAACTAGTACGGATGACAAGCTTGACCATGATACATGATAGCATCAAGGGTTTAGTCCACTATGCATGGTCAATCCACAAGTCAATCCAACAATCTAGGAAGGTTGAACTAACTTGGAGAGAAACCAGTGCCTTGGGAATTGGGAAGTGGAGTCAAAGTAGGGTTAACTTGTGGTTTAAGACTCCTAGTACATGAGATAAGTGGGCAATTTAAGTTTTGATGTGTAAATGTATTTAGATCTAGGTTTGACCCAAGTGGACCACAATCCCTTAAAACAAGGAATGCAATCCCCAAGGCAAGATTTGACAGAATGACAGTCTAGACCTAGGTTTTGAATTATTCCGGTTCTGAATCTCCAAAAATCTCAAGTACCCAGTTCCTAGAAGTGAGTGAACTCACTTCTCCAAGGTGGTGCGACTTTGCCCAAGGAGGCTTAAAAGTGGGGTTAGGTAGGTCAAAACAAGTCGGATGGCATCCAAACTTTAGATCCGGGTAGATCGGTCAGGTAGGAGTGTGGATCTGTATTTTCGTGGTAATCCAACGGTTAGATCTTAGTAGATCTGAGTTTAAGGGTTCCAAGTGGTCCAAAATGGGGATTAAATCCCTTAAAATGTGGAATGGGGCCCACAAGGTGAATTTCAGAAAAGTGACAACCTGGGTGTATGTTATTTGATGTGTAGATGTCAAATCAAGTGGAATCTCAAACACCCATCACCTAGATCTAGGTCAACCGGCTCAAATGGTGAAGTGCGCCTTGCTTGGGAGAAGCCAAGTTAGTATGGGAGAGGGGTCAAACGGAAGCCAATCCTCACCAAACTATAGATCCGGGATGCCGTGGATACTATAGAGGTGGGTTTTCAATATTATGCCCAATAACCCACTAGATCTAAGTAGATCTGAGAAAAAGTAAAAATGGGATTTTGATTAATTAGGGTTTTAATTGTTTTTGACAATTGGATAGATCATGGAGATAGAACTTACCTTGAGATCATACCTGAGTGATGTGGATGAGATGCCTTGATGTTGAGGAAGATTCCCGCAGAGATCAAATGAGAGATTGTTGATTTGCTTGCCGATTTGATGCCCTAGCCCACAAGTGCGCCTTCCTCTACCTGTCAAACCAAGGAATGAAGATTCAATCAGTAAGATCAAGTATGGAAGAAATACAAGAGAAATGCAAATAGTAACATGAAATAGAAGGTCCTGGGACAGTAATAATCCCTGTTACCAACGAAGAGCTCCAAAGAAGAAGTAGGGAGAGTCTTCCCCTACCAATACCTCCTCCTCCAAGCAAATCGGCCTCCACCTGTAGATGCAAAAATCGTGGTACAAAGATATGGCAAACAAGATCTCCAATAACTCAGTGCAAAGGAAGAACCAACGAACGAACACCAAAAACATTCACCACAACACTGGAGATAGATGCAATAATAATTTTCTATTCCAATAATCCAGAGCCAAAAGTCCCCTTACAATGAGAGGCTCTCTCCTTTAAATAGGAAGGAGAGGCACCAAAACCCTAACCACTTTTTGAATGAGTGGCTAAGATTAAAAGACACAAATGTCTAATCAATGGTTGAGATGAGCTCAACAAATAAATACATGGATCACTAATAAAATATAATGTAAGTGGACAAAATCGCCCTATAAGAGGGGAATCCCACCAAATCATGATGATAAAATATCATAAGAGGCTTATGGTGGGTCCAAGGGGTAATTTTATCCCTCCTTGGTCAATCCCCATAGCACAATAACCAAAAAACAATCATGAATGTACCAAATCGTGCCTCCATAGTGAAGTCGTGGTCCTCAAAAGACCTCAAAAAATCCACAGAAAGTGCCATAAGTGATGGATGCGGGCCCCGATGAAGCTGAAACTGCTGGAGAAGGTGTGGAAGGTCCCGATCTATCATCACCGATCATCCCATGCCATAACTTTGCCTCAGTAGCCCAAATCGATTTCCTCAATAGCCATTTCTACCAATCCTGAAATGCCTCGGGAAGCGTGAAACTGCCCCAAACAGCCTCCTGGAGTGCTGGCGCTGTCAAGGTGAGGGCACCAGTGTGTCCGGGAGGGGGGTAATATGGTAAAAACAAGTGGCTGGACCACCCCCTCCATCATCAGCGCCCTAGGTCAACCGGATAAAAGTCATCTCTGCTCCGACAGGGCCTCCAACAGACCAAAACTGCACTAGGACAGCCTACTGAGGCTAAATCATCACTGTAAGTGCCCGGAACTGAAAACAAACTGTCCCATTGGACTCAGAACGTCCAAATCCATCCAAGATGTGTACTCATACACCATATGAATCTCTGCGTGATCAAAATAAATATCCAATATACCGGAACAAGGCCAATAATAATGCTCTGTAAATGATCCAACACTGCTGTACCCCAAGAATCATCATCATAACCCTGTAGCTGCTGCATAGAATCATCCTGTATGTGTACATAGACCATATATCATCTATCCATATCATCATAAGGTCTATCATCTCATGTCCCATGGTCCTCCATGGTCAAACTAGGTCCAACCAAGACCAAATATAACTCAGTCCATCATCCAAGGCTGCTGTAAAGTATCAAGGTTAATACATGCTCTACAACTTTTTCAAATAGCAATTATAACACAGAGTAATCATAACTGGCGATCTAAATCCAAATGTATAGTGTCGTTAATTATTATTATTACTCAGACTAGACTTTCAGGATCATACTCACTTCATAGTTGTGATCAATTTGCTAGTGAAGGGTGAAGGCTTAAATTAACTGGCTAGGCTAAGGGATGACTTGACTGTCTTGACTTGTTGACACTTTGGCAAGGGAAAGGGAATACACCATAGTATATACTGAGTGAGCAATAACACAGGGAATGGCGGTGTCTCACAAATGGATGAGTTGTTTAAAGAGGGTTTATTCACCTTCACAGATGCGCACAATCCATAATACAAATAAGGCCAGCAATTGTTTAGATATAGCATTTAAGTTCCATTGCTTTCTGGGCCTGAGGTTTCCATAGCCTTGATCTATGTGTGTTTATAAACACATTGCATAGATTTACATTTTTTCTTTAGGCTTTCTGCTGCAGGTGTGTTTTTAAGGCACTTGTTTACCTGAGCACTTCTAGGTGTGTCATGGACAGCTTGTTTACCTAGGTATTTATTTTTCCAAAAGATATAACATTTTATTTTCATGGCCATTTTCATTTGGCATGCCTTTCATTCATGTGTGTTTAGAAACACATTGCATGAATGGGCTTTTCATACAAGATATAACATTTCATTTTCCAGATTTTGTATTGATGGCAGCACTAAAAGTTTCAGGTTTAGCCAACACAACTTTAGTGACTAGGGGGAATTCACTAGGAACTCCAACTCACCATAGGTAAGTTTTGTCACCAACTCAGAGCCGAGACACAATAAACAAGGAAGCTCATCCAATACAGAGGCTACAGTGGGGAAAGGTCCTCCATGCCACTAGTCAAGTAGTAAGTCAGGGTGATAATCTAAAAGGTAGGCCAAGGATGGATGAAGACAGTGAAATGATGGAGCCAACACTAGCAAGCCAAAGTATGGTGTAATGATCACCTCTATTCTCCCTAAGGAGGGTATGTGCCAATGAGTATGAATAGTGAACTTCTAAGTCTGAGTAGGGACAGTATAATATAATATAATAGGTCAACCAGGTCCATATATCTATATGATCGCCAGATCATGACACTAAGTGCTATGACATGCTATAAGAATAAGTATAAAAGCAATCTAACCATAACACCTGTAATATACCTGCTGAGTCATATACCTGAATGCACATCAACCTGTACCATCATCTGTCCTCTGGAACTGCTGCTGTAACTCTGGGCACTACTGTCTGCTCTGTACCAATGGCATAATGGCTATATCGGGTATCTCTCTGAGTGTCTTGAAACTCAGTCATGGCATGGGGAATATAACTGCTGTCCACAATCTGATAGTGATCCAATATAGATGCTCATCTCAGCATCTCAAATGCAAGGGAACTGGCTGAATAGTGTACTGGAATGAGAAAAATAATGTATGGTAGCCCGGCTACTATATATGTGATAACATCTGGCTCCGGCTGGGACAAGTGCTCTGCTGAAGTGAGCGCTTGAGAACCTCAGAATCTCTGGTCCTCGAACTCTGCTACTCGCATCCACGATCAGCACTCTACCATTTTATTTCCAGCTTTTATTTTTGCAACCTATTTTCTGCATTCACAAACATCAAACATACCTCATGCCGCATGTGTGGGAAAAATATAAAACCAACTGAAATAAAATCTACTCTATGTCAGAAATAAAAATGCATGAAATATATAACTGCAGAAAGTAAATTAAACTACTAACATAATTTGCAAAATTTGAAATTTATTGTGCAGGAAAAGAAAAGTGACAGGTACTCAGTTAACCTAGGAGCTTACAAAGGAGCTTAGAGACTAAGAAGGTGCCAGACTCAATGGCTGAAAAGACTAACTACTGCCCAAGTAGGCTTATTCGGTTTCCTACCTACCCTAATCTAACCAGTCATCACAAATGCTAGGTAAAATCATAAATCCAGTGCAACCATTCATCAAACATATTAGTGATTCTTCTTTGATTTTTGATAATAGAACAAGTCAAGATTGGGCTAAAGATCAACAAATTTAAGGGCACAGTCTTCTTGATTTGTTCATAAATTGAAGAATGGTTTGAATGATGCAATATGAAATTATGCCAAGGAGAAGACTGACTGATGCAAACATCCTCCATCAAAAAACTGATAGGATCATAAAATTTATGCAAGTTAAACTCAGAGATGGATAGAGGAAGGACACAAGGCATGTGATTCGATTCATTTTCACACAAATTAGCTTTTTCATTTCCTTCTCTCACATACTCAATTTGATTCTCCTTGGGACTGATGATCAAAAATTCAAGTGGGAATAAATTAAAGCTTAAAAGACGGAAAATCAAAGTCAGACCCACTTGATGCTCAAAAATGGAGAAAATATGGAATTGATCTTTAAACACCTTTTCTAGCCACCAAGTATGATTGATAACTTGACAACATACATTATGGTTCCAAAGTGACTGAAAAGGGACATGAAGTGCTTTTTCTCCAAACATGTAATCATGCTTATACTTCCTATTAAAAATTTCCAAGGCAAAAGATTGACTAGAGCACCAACCCAAAGACGATTGAAAGAATTGGGAAAGGAGGGTGGATTGCAAATATGAAATTTCTCCCAAATGGATAGACAAGTTTGACCTTGGATTTTGAAAAACATTCTTTATGCTAGGAATAATTTCAAGCTGATGATCAAATTTAATTTTTACAACTTGAGGACAAGATTGACCATAACTATCTAACTCTAAGTTATCTTGATTAAAGATTAAAAAAGGAAAATTTAAAAATTCATTGTAAGAAGTGGAACAAAGATTAGAACACCTAGTATGATTTATAAACTCTTCCTCATCTTGATATTGATCTTTCATTAATTCATCATTAAAATTATAAGAGGATAAGTGATCATTTTCATTTAATTGATCAGGGGTGAGATTAATAATTTCATTTAACATATCCTGATTATTTGCACAATGATCACCTGAAATCACCACTAGAGGATCTTGATCTATGTCCCTACTTTCTTCTTCTTCAGTAAGTTGATAAGGAATTGAATGATCACTAAAAATAGAATGACTCATGAGTTTCTCTGAGGGAAGAACTTCAGTAGACTTGTTAACTAAAAGCTCATCCTTAGAAATTCCCTCAGGGTCAGGACTAGGGCTACCTAAGAAGCAATTTGAAAACTTATGATTTGTACAATGATTAAAGATTAGACTTTCGATTGACTCAAAAGTAGAAGACTTATCATCAGAAGAAATTGGGCAGGAAAGGTCATCTCCGGATGTTGACAAATTACTTGATATTCGATTGTTAAATGATTCAACAATAGGATCGGAAAGGGGAGGGTTTTGATCTCGGATTTGATTTGAAAGATACATATCATCGAATTCACTTCCCCATTCTTCTAGGAATTTATCTTCAAACATGTCATAACCAGAAATGCTATTGGGTTTCAAATTCGAAAGCCAGAGTCCAGCTCTTTCTTTGAAAGATGAAGCCAATAGTCTCATACACACATCCTCATGGGTTATGGATAACTCTTTAATAATTTCCCTAAAAAGTTCAAGGTGTCTTTTAGCAGAGATTTCATAACTTCCATCGAAAATAGGCAACCTTGCACATGCTTGATGAGGAATATGATGAGGATACCCAACAATTTTTGAAAAGTCAAAAACTTTTAAACGACCGAAAGTTCTAGGTCGCTCAGAAGCAGCCATGGATAATAATTTTTTATCTTTTTATTTTTTATTTTTTTATATTTTTATATTTATTTTTAAATTCAAGAACCTGAAAACAAAATGATGCACCCCATGGGTTCTAGATAATGATAAGATTTGTCTTAGTGTTGTAAGGATGTAAATGAGCTCGCTCCTCAGCGGAGTCACGATTGGGAGTCGCCAGGTAGATTTAACTCTTCTACCAAGATATGTGTCGTTGTATATGGGGGAAGGACTAGTAGCTTTTCCAAGGTAAGCCTATTGCGTCCCCGGCAACGGCGCCAAAATGTTATCACCTAGGATGTAGTTACCCCTATGGATGGATCCAATCATGGATGGCAATAGGGAAGGGCAACTCAAAAGGTGCAACCACGATCACCTCGACCTCCAAATATGTATGGTTGTCACGCCAGTCGAGGCAACCTTCACTTTATGTTATCTAGCCCAGACAACAAAGGGGGAGACCCGATCTACTCCCGACAGGAGAGATCAAAACCAAGACACCAAATCAGGGTATTTCTAAGTGAAGTTAGGTGTATGGTTTATCCTAGACCTAAGGGTAAAGTCACAAGCCAAGTGAGGGGTTCAATAGGTATAGCTTTGATTCATAGTTGATGTAAGAGTGACTTATAATGTTTGAAGTGAGATCTAGGATGAGTGTACTAGTTCAATGTTGGAAAATCCACTGCCTTGGGAATTGTGTCCAATGCAGGGAAGTTAAGGGTTGTATTGGGGCTAACTAGTACGGATGACAAGCTTGACCATGATACATGATAGCATCAAGGGTTTAGTCCACTATGCATGGTCAATCCACAAGTCAATCCAACAATCTAGGAAGGTTGAACTAACTTGGAGAGAAACCAGTGCCTTGGGAATTGGGAAGTGGAGTCAAAGTAGGGTTAACTTGTGGTTTAAGACTCCTAGTACATGAGATAAGTGGGCAATTTAAGTTTTGATGTGTAAATGTATTTAGATCTAGGTTTGACCCAAGTGGACCACAATCCCTTAAAACAAGGAATGCAATCCCCAAGGCAAGATTTGACAGAATGACAGTCTAGACCTAGGTTTTGAATTATTCCGGTTCTGAATCTCCAAAAATCTCAAGTACCCAGTTCCTAGAAGTGAGTGAACTCACTTCTCCAAGGTGGTGCGACTTTGCCCAAGGAGGCTTAAAAGTGGGGTTAGGTAGGTCAAAACAAGTCGGATGGCATCCAAACTTTAGATCCGGGTAGATCGGTCAGGTAGGAGTGTGGATCTGTATTTTCGTGGTAATCCAACGGTTAGATCTTAGTAGATCTGAGTTTAAGGGTTCCAAGTGGTCCAAAATGGGGATTAAATCCCTTAAAATGTGGAATGGGGCCCACAAGGTGAATTTCAGAAAAGTGACAACCTGGGTGTATGTTATTTGATGTGTAGATGTCAAATCAAGTGGAATCTCAAACACCCATCACCTAGATCTAGGTCAACCGGCTCAAATGGTGAAGTGCGCCTTGCTTGGGAGAAGCCAAGTTAGTATGGGAGAGGGGTCAAACGGAAGCCAATCCTCACCAAACTATAGATCCGGGATGCCGTGGATACTATAGAGGTGGGTTTTCAATATTATGCCCAATAACCCACTAGATCTAAGTAGATCTGAGAAAAAGTAAAAATGGGATTTTGATTAATTAGGGTTTTAATTGTTTTTGACAATTGGATAGATCATGGAGATAGAACTTACCTTGAGATCATACCTGAGTGATGTGGATGAGATGCCTTGATGTTGAGGAAGATTCCCGCAGAGATCAAATGAGAGATTGTTGATTTGCTTGCCGATTTGATGCCCTAGCCCACAAGTGCGCCTTCCTCTACCTGTCAAACCAAGGAATGAAGATTCAATCAGTAAGATCAAGTATGGAAGAAATACAAGAGAAATGCAAATAGTAACATGAAATAGAAGGACCTGGGACAGTAATAATCCCTGTTACCAACGAAGAGCTCCAAAGAAGAAGTAGGGAGAGTCTTCCCCTACCAATACCTCCTCCTCCAAGCAAATCGGCCTCCACCTGTAGATGCAAAAATCGTGGTACAAAGATATGGCAAACAAGATCTCCAATAACTCAGTGCAAAGGAAGAACCAACGAACGAACACCAAAAACATTCACCACAACACTGGAGATAGATGCAATAATAATTTTCTATTCCAATAATCCAGAGCCAAAAGTCCCCTTACAATGAGAGGCTCTCTCCTTTAAATAGGAAGGAGAGGCACCAAAACCCTAACCACTTTTTGAATGAGTGGCTAAGATTAAAAGACACAAATGTCTAATCAATGGTTGAGATGAGCTCAACAAATAAATACATGGATCACTAATAAAATATAATGTAAGTGGACAAAATCGCCCTATAAGAGGGGAATCCCACCAAATCATGATGATAAAATATCATAAGAGGCTTATGGTGGGTCCAAGGGGTAATTTTATCCCTCCTTGGTCAATCCCCATAGCACAATAACCAAAAAACAATCATGAATGTACCAAATCGTGCCTCCATAGTGAAGTCGTGGTCCTCAAAAGACCTCAAAAAATCCACAGAAAGTGCCATAAGTGATGGATGCGGGCCCCGATGAAGCTGAAACTGCTGGAGAAGGTGTGGAAGGTCCCGATCTATCATCACCGATCATCCCATGCCATAACTTTGCCTCAGTAGCCCAAATCGATTTCCTCAATAGCCATTTCTACCAATCCTGAAATGCCTCGGGAAGCGTGAAACTGCCCCAAACAGCCTCCTGGAGTGCTGGCGCTGTCAAGGTGAGGGCACCAGTGTGTCCGGGAGGGGGGTAATATGGTAAAAACAAGTGGCTGGACCACCCCCTCCATCATCAGCGCCCTAGGTCAACCGGATAAAAGTCATCTCTGCTCCGACAGGGCCTCCAACAGACCAAAACTGCACTAGGACAGCCTACTGAGGCTAAATCATCACTGTAAGTGCCCGGAACTGAAAACAAACTGTCCCATTGGACTCAGAACGTCCAAATCCATCCAAG
Source organism: Larix kaempferi (assembly GCA_027924585.1). NCBI lineage: Eukaryota > Viridiplantae > Streptophyta > Pinopsida > Pinales > Pinaceae > Larix > Larix kaempferi. The sequence continues at coordinate 14,248,714 of BSBM01000125.1, read as the reverse complement.
ATGTGTACTCATACACCATATGAATCTCTGCGTGATCAAAATAAATATCCAATATACCGGAACAAGGCCAATAATAATGCTCTGTAAATGATCCAACACTGCTGTACCCCAAGAATCATCATCATAACCCTGTAGCTGCTGCATAGAATCATCCTGTATGTGTACATAGACCATATATCATCTATCCATATCATCATAAGGTCTATCATCTCATGTCCCATGGTCCTCCATGGTCAAACTAGGTCCAACCAAGACCAAATATAACTCAGTCCATCATCCAAGGCTGCTGTAAAGTATCAAGGTTAATACATGCTCTACAACTTTTTCAAATAGCAATTATAACACAGAGTAATCATAACTGGCGATCTAAATCCAAATGTATAGTGTCGTTAATTATTATTATTACTCAGACTAGACTTTCAGGATCATACTCACTTCATAGTTGTGATCAATTTGCTAGTGAAGGGTGAAGGCTTAAATTAACTGGCTAGGCTAAGGGATGACTTGACTGTCTTGACTTGGTGACACTTTGGCAAGGGAAAGGGAATACACCATAGTATATACTGAGTGAGCAATAACACAGGGAATGGCGGTGTCTCACAAATGGATGAGTTGTTTAAAGAGGGTTTATTCACCTTCACAGATGCGCACAATCCATAATACAAATAAGGCCAGCAATTGTTTAGATATAGCATTTAAGTTCCATTGCTTTCTGGGCCTGAGGTTTCCATAGCTTTGATCTATGTGTGTTTATAAACACATTGCATAGATTTACATTTTTTCTTTAGGCTTTCTGCTGCAGGTGTGTTTTTAAGGCACTTGTTTACCTGAGCACTTCTAGGTGTGTCATGGACAGCTTGTTTACCTAGGTATTTATTTTTCCAAAAGATATAACATTTTATTTTCATGGCCATTTTCATTTGGCATGCCTTTCATTCATGTGTGTTTAGAAACACATTGCATGAATGGGCTTTTCATACAAGATATAACATTTCATTTTCCAGATTTTGTATTGATGGCAGCACTAAAAGTTTCAGGTTTAGCCAACACAACTTTAGTGACTAGGGGGAATTCACTAGGAACTCCAACTCACCATAGGTAAGTTTTGTCACCAACTCAGAGCCGAGACACAATAAACAAGGAAGCTCATCCAATACAGAGGCTACAGTGGGGAAAGGTCCTCCATGCCACTAGTCAAGTAGTAAGTCAGGGTGATAATCTAAAAGGTAGGCCAAGGATGGATGAAGACAGTGAAATGATGGAGCCAACACTAGCAAGCCAAAGTATGGTGTAATGATCACCTCTATTCTCCCTAAGGAGGGTATGTGCCAATGAGTATGAATAGTGAACTTCTAAGTCTGAGTAGGGACAGTATAATATAATATAATAGGTCAACCAGGTCCATATATCTATATGATCGCCAGATCATGACACTAAGTGCTATGACATGCTATAAGAATAAGTATAAAAGCAATCTAACCATAACACCTGTAATATACCTGCTGAGTCATATACCTGAATGCACATCAACCTGTACCATCATCTGTCCTCTGGAACTGCTGCTGTAACTCTGGGCACTACTGTCTGCTCTGTACCAATGGCATAATGGCTATATCGGGCATCTCTCTGAGTGTCTTGAAACTCAGTCATGGCATGGGGAATATAACTGCTGTCCACAATCTGATAGTGATCCAATATAGATGCTCATCTCAGCATCTCAAATGCAAGGGAACTGGCTGAATAGTGTACTGGAATGAGAAAAATAATGTATGGTAGCCCGGCTACTATATATGTGATAACAGGACTGATGATCAAAAAACCAAGTGGGGATAAATTAAAGCTTAAAAGATAGAAAATCAAATTTAGACCCACTTGATGCTCAAAAATGGAGAAAAGATGGAATTGATCTTTAAACACCTTTTCTAGCCACCAAGAATGATTGATATCTCGACAACAAGCATTATGGTTCCAAAGTGACTGAAAAGGGAAATGAAGTACTTTTTCTCCAAACATGTAATCATGCTTATACTTCCTATTAAAAATTTCCAAGGCAAAAGATTGACTAGAGCACCAACCCAAAGATGATTGAAAGAGTTGGGAAGGGAGGGTGGATTGCAAATATGAAACTTCTCTCAAATGGATAAACAAGTTTGACCTTGGATTTTGATAATAGAAAATATTCTTTATTCTAGGAATTATTTCAAGCTTTTGATCAAGTTTAATATTTACAACCTGAGGACAAAATTGACCATAACTATCTAACTCTAAGTTATTCTGATTAAAGATGAAAAAATGAAAATTTAAAGATTCATTGTAAGAAGTGGAACAAAGATTAGAACACCTAGTGTGATTTATTACTTCTTCCTCATCTTGATATTGATCTTTTATTAATTCATCATTAAAATTATAAGGAAATAAGTGATCATTTTCATTTAATTGATCAGGGGTGAAATTAATAATTTCATTTAAAATATCCTGATTATTTGCACAATGATCACCTGAAATCACCACTAAAGGATCTTGATCTATGTCCCTACTTTCTTCTTCTTCGGTAAGTTGATAAGGAATTGAATGATCACTAAAGACAGAATGACTAATGAATCTTTCTGAGGGAGGAACTTCAATAGACCTGTTAACTAAAAGCTCATCCTCAGAAATTCCCCCAGGATCAGGACTAGGGCTACCTAAAAAGCAATTTGAAAACTTATGGTTTGTACAATGATTAAAGATTTGATTTTCGATTGACTCAAAAGTAGAAGACTTATCATCAGAAGAAATTGGGCAGGAAAGGTCATCTCCGGATGCTGACAAATCACTTGATATTTGATTGTTAAATGATTCCACAATAAGATCAGAAAGGGGAAGGTTTTGATCTTGGATTTGATTTGAAAGATACATGTCATCGAATTCACTTCCCCATTCTTCTATGAATTTATTTTCAAACATGTCATAACCAGAAATGCTATTGGGTTTCAAATTCGAAAGCCAGAGTCCAGCTCTTTCTTTGAAAGATGAAGCCAATAGTCTCATACACACATCCTCATGGGTTATGGATAACTCTTTAAGAACATCCCGAAATATTTCAAGGTGCCTTCTAGCAGAGATTTCATAACTTCCATCAAAAGTAGGCAACCTTTCATAGGCTTGATGAGGAATATGATGAGGATACCCAACAATTTTGGAAAAGTCAAAAACTTTCAATCGACCAAAAGTCCTAGGTCGCTCAGCAGCAGCCATGGATAATAAATTTTTTTATTTTTATTTTTATTTATTTTTTTATATTTTTATATTTATTTTTAAATTCAAGAACTTGAAAACAAAATGATGCACCCCATAGGTTCTAGATAATGATAAAATCTGTCTTAATTCTAGTGTTGTAAGGATGTAAATGAGCTCGCTCCTCAGCGGAGTCACGATTGGGAGTCGCCAGGTAGATTTAACCCTTCTACCAAGATATGTGTCGTTGTATATGCGGGAAGGACTAGGGCAAGCTATTGCCTCCCCGGCAACGGCGCCGAAATATTATCACCTAAGATGTAGTTGCCCCTATGGATGTATCCAGTCATGAATGGCAATAGGGAAGGGCAACTCAAAGGTGCAACCACGATCACCTCGACCTCCAATATGTATGGTTGTCACGCCAGTCGAGGCAACCTTCGCTTTATGTTATCTAGCCCAGACAACAAAGGGGGAGACCCGATCTACTCCCGACAGGAGAGATCAAAACCAAGACACCAAATCAGGGTAATTCTAGTTGAAGTTAGGTGTATGGTTTATCCTAGACCTAAGGATGAAGTCACAAGCCAAGTGAGGGGTTTAATAGGTATAGCTTTGGTTCATGGTTGATGTGAAAGTGACTTACAATGTTTATAGTGAGATCTAGGGCTAGTGTACTAGTTCAATGTCAACAAATCCACTGCCTTGGGAACCGTGTCCAATGCAGGATAGTTAAGGTTTATATTGGGGCTAACTAGTACATAAGACAAGTTTGACCATGATTCATGATAGCTTTAGGGGTATAGTTCACCATGCAAAAGTCAAACCACAAGTCAATCCCACAATCTAGGAGAGTGGGTTGTCTTGGAGATAAACCAGTGCCTTGGGAATTGGGAAGTGGAGTCAAAGTAGGGTTGACTTTATGGTTTAGGACTCCTACAACATGAGATAAGTGGACAGTATAAGTCTTGATGGTTAAATGTGTCTAGATCTAGGTTTGACCTAAGTGGACCACAATCCCTTAAAACAAGGAATGCAGTCCCCAAGGCAAAATTTGACAGAGTGACAGTCTAGACCTAGGTTTTGAATTATTCTGATTCCGGATCTGCAAAAATCTCAAGTACCCAGTTCCTCGAAGTGAGTGAACTCACTTCTCCAAGGTGGTGCGACTTTCCCTAAGGAGGCTTCAATTCGGTCTTGGGTGGGTCAAATCATGTCGGATGGCATCCAAACTTTAGATCCGGGTAGATCAGTCAAGTAGGGATATGGATCTATAATTTTGTGGCAATCCACCGGTTAGATCTTAGTAGATCTGAGTTTAAGTGTTCCAAGTGGTCCAAAATGGGGATTAAATCCCTTAAAATGTGGAATGGGGTCCACAAGGTAAATTTCAAGAAAGAGACAACCTGGGTGTATGTTATTTGATGTGTAGATGTCAAATCAAGTGGAATCTCAAACACCCATCGCTTAGATCTAGGTCAACCTGCTCAAATGGTGAAGTGCGCCTTCCTTGGGAGAAGCTAGGTTGGCTTGGGAGAGGGGTCAAACGGAAGCCAATCCTCACCAAACTATAGATCCGGGATGCCGTGGATGCTATAGAGGTGGGTTTTTAATATCATGCCCAACAACCCACTAGATCTCAGTAGATCTAAGAAAATGCAAAATTGGGGTTTTGATTAATTAGGGTTTTAAGTGTTTTTGACAATTGGATAGACTATGGAGATAGAACTTACCTTGAGATCATACCTGAATGATGTGGTTGAAATGCCTTGATGTTGAGGAAGATTCCCGCAGAGATCAAATGAGAGATTGTTGATTTGCTTGCCAATTTGATGCCCAAGTCCACAAGTGCGCCTTCCTCTACCTGTCAAACCAAGGAATGAAATTCAATCAGTAAGATCAAGCATGGAAGAAATACAAGAGAAATGCAAATAGTGACATGAAATAGAAGGTCCTGGGACAGTAATACTCCCTGTTACCAACGAAGAGCTCCAAAGAAGAAGTAGGGAGAGTCTTCCCCTACCAATACCTCCTCCTCCAAGCAAATCGGCCTCCACCTGTAGATGCAAAATCGTGGTACAATAGATATGGCAAACAAGATCTCCAATAACTCAGTGCAAAGGAAGAACCAACGAACGAACACCAAAAAAACATTCACCACAACATTGGAGATAGATGCAATAATAATTTTCTATTCCAATAATCCAGAGCCAAAAGTCCCTTTAAAATGAGAGGCTCTCTCCTTTAAATAGGAAGGAGAGGCACCAAAACCCTAACCACTTTTTGAATGAGTGGCTAAGATTAAAAGATACAAATGTCTAATCAATGGTTGAGATGAGCTCAACAACATAATACATGGATCACACATAAAATATAACATAAGTGGACAAAGTCGCCCTAGGAGAGGGGAATCCCACCAAATCATGATGACAAAATATCATAAGAGGCTCATGGTGGGTCCAAGGGGTAATTTTATCCCTCCTTGGTCAATCCCCATGGCACAATAACCAATACATAATCATGAAAGTACCAAATCGTGCCTCCCAGGTGAAGTCGTGGTCCTCCAAGGTGAAGTCGTGGTCCTCAAAAGACCTCAAAAATCAACAAAAAGTGCCATAAGTGATGGATGCGGGCCCCGATGAAGCTGAAACTGCAGGAGGAGGTGTGGAAGGTCCCGATCTATCATCACTGATCATCCCATGCCATAAATTTGCCTCAGTAGCCCAAATCGATTTCCTCAATAGCCATTTCTACCAATCCTGAAATGCCTCGGGAAACGTGAAACTGCCCAAACTGCCTCCTGGAGTGATGGCGCTGTCAAGGTGAGGGTGCCAATGTGTCCGGGAGGGGGGTAATATGGTAAAAACAAGTGGCTGGACCACCCCCTCCATCATCAGCGCCCTAGGTCAACCGGATAAAAGTCAACTCTGCTCCGACAGGGCCTCCAATAGACCAAAACTGCACTAGGACAGCCTACTGAGGCTCAATCATCACTGTAAGTGCCCGGAACTGAAAACAAACTGTCCCATTGGACTCAGAAGGTCCAAATCTATCCAAGATGTGTACTCATACACCATATGAATCTCTGCATGATCGAAATAAACATCCAATGTACCGGAACAAGGCCAATAATAATGATCTGTAAATGACCAAACACTGCTGTATCCCAAGAATCATCATCATAACCCTGTAGCTGCTGCATAGAATCATCCTGTATGTGTACATGGACCATATATCATCTATCCATATCATCATAAGGTCCAACATCTCATGTCCCATGGTCCTCCATGGTCCAACTAGGTCTAACCAAGACCAAATACAACTCAGACTATCATCCATAGTTGCTGCAAGGTGTCAAGGTTAATACATGCTTTACAATTTATTCAAATAGCTTCTATAACACAGAGTAATCATGACTGGCGATCTAAATCCAAATATATAGTGTCGTTAGTTATTATTATTACTCAGACTAGACTTTCAGGACCATACTCACTTCATAGTTGTGATCAATTTGCTAGTGAAGGGTGAAGGCTGAAATAAATGGCTAGGCTAAGGGATGACTTGACTAACTTAACTTTGTGACACTTTGGCAAAGGAAAGGGAATACACACCATAGTATATACTGAATGAGCAATAACACAGGGAATGGCGGTGTCTCACAAATGGATGAGTTGTTTAAAGAGGGTTTATTCACCTTCACAGATGCGCACAATCCATAATACAAGCAAGGCCAGCAATTGTTTAGATATAACATTTAAGTTCCATTGCTTTTTGGGCCTGAGGTTTCCATAGCCTTGATCTATGTGTGTTTACAAACACATTGCATAGATTTACATTTATTTTTAGGCTTTCTGCTGCAGGTGTGTTTTTAAGGCACTTGTTTACCTGAGCACTTCTAGGTGTGTCATGGACAGCTTGTTTACCTAGGTATTTATTTTTCCAAAAGATATAACATTTTATTTTTCATGGCCATTTTCATTTGGCATTTCTTTCATATACAAGATATAGCATTTGATTTTTCCAGATTTTGTATTGATGGCAGCACTAAAAGTTTCAGGTTTAGCCAACACAACTTTAGTGACTAGGGGGAATTCTCAAGGAACTCCAACTCACCATAGGTAAGTTTTGTCACCAACTCAGAGCCGAGACACAATAAACAGGGAAGCTCATCCAGTACAGAGGCTACAGTGGGGAAAGGTCCTCCATGTCACTAGTCAAGTAGCAAATCAAGGTAATAATCTAAAAGGTAGGCCACGGATGGATGAAGACAATGAAATGATGGAGCCAACACTAGCAAGCCAAAGTATGGTGTAATGATCACCTCTATTCTCCCTAGGGAGGGTATGTACCAATGAGTATGAATAGTGAACTTCTAAGTCTGAGTAGGGACAATATAATATAAATAATAGGTCAACCAGGTCCATGTATCTATATGATCGCCAGATCATGACACTAAGTGCTAAGACATGCTATAAGAATAAGTATAAAAGCAATCTAACCATAACACAATAATATACCTGCTGAGTCATATACCTGAATGCACATCAACCTGTACCATCATCTGTCCTCTGGAACTGCTGCTGTAACTCTGGGCGCTACTGTCTGCTCTGTACCAATGGCATAATGGCTATATCGGGCATCTCTCTGAGTGTCCTGAAACTCAGTCATGGCATGGGGAATATAACTGCTGTCCACAATCTGATAGTGATCCGATCTAGATGCTCATCTCGGCATCTCAAATGCAAGGGAACTGGCTGAATAGTGTACTGGAATGAGAAAAATAATGTATGGTAGCCCGGCTACTATATGTGTGATAACAGGGCCCACTCCTTAAAATGTGGAAAATGGTCCAAGTGGAGCCCACAAGGTCAAGTTAGGGGTGAGATGGCACTAAGGGGTATGCAATGATGTGGATATATGGATCTAAGATGAGATAGGCAACACCCACATATGGGATCTAGCAAACGAACACTAACCCAAGGAGTGTGATTTACCCAAGGGAGACTAGTGCCTTAATTTGAGGGGGCAAATGGAGTCCAAATTTCACCAAAATGTAGATCGGGGTAGTTAAGGCAATTATCAAGGTGGGTTTGAAATGGCATGCCCCAATATGAGCTAGATCTCCATAGATCTAAGATTGAAAATATCTCACCAAGTGACCCAAGTGGGGCTCAACCCTCAAAATGAGGAATGGGGCCCACAAGGTGAAAATCAACAAGGTGAAGCACTAGGGGTAGGTTATCAAGGTGGATCTATCCAAATCAAGTGGCATCTCACCTACCCACAACTTGGAACTAGCCCCACTAGCCTTCCTCAAGGAGTGCGACCTCCCTTGGAGAGGCTAATGTGCCTTGGGAAATGGGTCAAATGGAAGCCAATCACCACCAAACTATAGATCCGAATTGTCGTGGATGCTATAAAGGTGGGTTTTAAAAATTATCCCAAAGCCAAGCTAGATCCAAGTAGATCTAGAAAAATATAAAAATGAGAGTTTTAATCAATGAGGGTTTTGTGATCTAAGAGAGTAGATGGATAGGATAGAAGAATATCATACCTCATGGAACATACCTGGAAGATGAATATGGAGGTTGCTTGTGACGAGGATTACTTCCCCCAAAGATCAAATGCCAAACTTGATGAAGCCCTTCTTGCCAATGCTGTGCCTCCTTCAACCAAATTGGCCTCCCTATTCCTGTCAATCAAGGACACAAAGATCAATCACTTAATCAAGAATGGAAGTAGATGCAAGCAAAAGAGATGAAGAAACATGAAATTGTTGGTACAAAAACAAAACAACTCCCTGTCACCCAAAACGACTTGTTGAAACAAGTAGGGTAGGCCTCCCCACCAATGCGAATTGCCCCAAGATGTCTTCTTTTCCTGCAAAAAATGTTAGTTGAAGATAAAATCCAAGATGGCCACCAATGTCTGTCAGTGTAGAGGAAGAAGCATTTACAATCACCACAAGCATTCGAACTCCAAGATCCAAGATGACCAAGAAAGTATTTTTATTCCAATAGCCAAGAGACAAAAATCTCTAGATAGCGTTTACAATAGGGGGGTCTCCTCCTTTTATAGGATAATAAAGACCAAAACCCTAAACCACAAAACCACTTTTTGAAATGAGTGGTTGAGATCAAAAGATACAACATAATAATCAATGGCTAAGATGAGCCTAACAATATATCACATGGATCACTCAAAAGGAAGGTGACGTCATGCCTCAAAGGGCGTCATGCCTCAAAGGGGGCTAAGTAACATGGGCCCACCATATATGACATGGACAAGACTCAAAAGACACATGATGGGACTAGTAGGTATCAATCCTTCACTAGCTCGTCCCCATGGCACAATAATATAAAATAATAGGACTATGACATGTCCAAATGACACAAATGATCAAAATCCTGTTTCCAAAACTGAGAGAGACAAGCAGTAAAAGGCCTCCTGTGGCCACTGTGGACCCCACTGCCTGATGCCAACTAATCTGGAAGAAGGGAGGTTCACCATAGAAGACCTTTGAGAAGACCAAGTGCCAAAACCTTGCCTCAACTTCCCAAATTGAATTCCTCAAGGACCCTTTTATTCCATTTTTTAATCCTCCTAAAAACCCTGAAATTGCCCCAAACTGCCACCCAGGGTGCCTGCGCTGTAAAACTGAGTGCACCAAACTGTTTGGAAGGGGGGTATAATGGTGAAATCAAGTGGCTAGACCACCCCCTTCCTCTGCAGTGCCCTAGGAAACGACTGGCCTCCAAGGCCTCTGCTGGACAGGCTGGATCAGCATGCCCAAACTGGTCAACAGGTGGATAACTGCTACTATCATCATCATAAGTGCTCGGAACTGAAAGATAAGTGTCTCTATGGATTCAGAAGACCCAAATCTACTAGAAATGAGTACTGATACACCATGGGTTGACCTGTGGGGTCAACTGTAGCATCCACCATACCTGGACAATGTAAAATATGATAATCTGGAAATAATAATAAAACTGACCAACTGCATCAATCATCATCTAAAGCATATGTCCATCATATGGAATCATCAGTAGGTGTATGTGGGACCACAAATCATCATCCATAAACATAAGTGGTCCATCTCATCACGGATCCCAAGAATGACCATGGTCAAACTATGTTTGACTAGGTCAAAATACAACCAAAGACTAGATTATAGCAATAGACTAAGACATGTTCCCTTAATCACATTCACAGCTTAACTTAAAGTACAAACATCGTTCAGTGGCAGTTAATACATATATATATATATATATATATATCAATGTTATTTATAATTTACTTGCACAGAAGCTTTAAAGACATACTCACCAAATGGACATGGCCTAACTGCTATCAAAGGATGAAGGCTAAAAACAAGGCTAAGCAAAAGGGATGACTTGGCTAAACTCAACTAAGTGACATTTTGGACGGGGAAAGGGGGAGCTACACTCTGTGCTAGACAAAAGAACAAAGGGAAGGGCTATGCCTCACAAATGGATAAGTTGTTTAGAGAGTGCTTATTCAACTTAGGCATCATGTCTACATCAAGTTGATCCAGGTTCATTAGGATCATTCATTTCATTTCCATGGCCTTTTTGGCCTATATGACCCCTCTGGGATTTCACATGTGCTAAGAAGCACAACTAATTGCAGCTTGCATTAGGGGCATATTTATAATCATGAGGTTAGCAATATTTAGATATAGCATTTATTTAATCATTGCTTTTTGGACCCTTTTATACCCTTCGCAGGGTATTTTAGCAGTTCATTGCTATAGCCTTTATTCACGTGTGTCAAGAAACACATTCTAGAATTCTAAATTCACAGGCTTTCATAATACATTTCCAATACAAGTAGTACATGAGCTTTCAGTTTTAGCCAACAACTCAAGTGACTAGAGGGAGTTCTGCACAGTGCCAAACATCGGGACAACCGACCAGAATGATTTAGGCATACAATCCAACTTACCAAAGGCAAGTTCTGTCACCAACTCAGAGCCGAGACACAAAACAAACATGGATGCGGTCCAACACAGAGGTAGAAATGGGGAAGTCCTCCACATCAAAAAGTCAAGAAGGCAAGTCAGGGTGAAAGCCAAATAAGGAGGGTCATGGATGGATGAGTCAAGTTAAAGTGGTGCCTAAGCTAGCAGACAAGATGTCAGGAAAGACCATATTTATGCTCACGGGAGGGAAATGAAACCAATGAGTATTGTCAGAAAACCTTAATGAGCAAGTAATACATCCAATTTTATATTTATAACATCATCCAAGATATTTCATTTCATTTTAAATAGTACTGCCACATCACGAATCATGTACCAAGTCAATGCTATGAAGATGACTAAAACAACAAGATAATAATCCAGTATTAATAATCACAAGTCCATAGGTCACATCATATCATAATAATCATCCATGAACAACTGAAACACTGCTCCAATAATACAACTAGGCACTGAACTGGAACTGTATGGAACAAAGGGTCACATCGGTCATCAAACCTAAGCTCTCAAGGCTCAGCCTTGGCACAAGGTCTAATCAATATCTGATACATATATTGCTCTGATCCATAAGTGATCTCAAATAAACAAGCTCATCATAGCTGATCTCTGTAAAAGTAAAGCTCTGAAAAGTGAAGATATTTGCTTAGCAAGAATAGTAGCCCAGCTACTATGGTGTGATAATAGGACCAAGCTGTCCTGATACATTCCCTCAATTCCTTTGAAGGATGGTTAGGATACCACTTGAAAGACAAAGAGCCCACCACTCTGAAGATAGCCCAAGACAATGCAAGAAAAGCCGATGCTAACGCTGCCTCCATGGGCAAACAGAACTTCTTTGACCACTACGCTCCTTCTTCCTCCCGTACCGATTCCCGATCCCGCAAGGCCAAACAACCTGCCAAAGAACAAACCGAGTCGGTTGATAACATGCAGGAAATGATCAAAACCCTCACTCTTTTGACTAGAGACCTTGTGAAGAATAGAGACTCGGATCATTACAAAAATCCATATGGCCCCAAGCCATATTGGAATCCCAACAGGAGGCCTAATATAGAAGAGAACAAGAGGCCACCTATTGCACCAAATGCTCCTGATGCAAAGAACATCAACTGGTGTGACAAGTGTGATGATGAGCACCCTAAATCCGAGTGTCAATTCACTGAGCCTGAGGAACACCTGGAGAAGATGAACTTCATTGATGACACAACCTTTGACTTAGATTTTGGGAGGATCCTCATCAATGACGAAGAAGAAGAAACCGTGGATGATGAGAGCCCCTCGTGTCTCCCAGTTCACCATGTGTGTGAGGACCCAGTAAGGACGAGAATTTATCGACGACATAGGGATGAGCCGAGACCAGCCCCTTTCATGGAGAGGTACAAGACCACTCAGCCCCACCTTGACATTATACCTCCCACATCTAACGAGGTCTTTGGCAGTGGCATTGAATTGGAAAAGGAGTTAGCGAAAATTATGCAAAGTGTCCCTGTTTCTGAACTCGTGAAGCTTCCCTCGGTACGTGACCAGATTACGGATTTTCTTGACAACATTCCCGTGCAGAGAGATTCACCCAGTACTTCCACAAGTGTCCTCGAAAACCCTGATATTACCTGCGAGAGAGAGAAGGATGTAGAGGACCCCTCAATCAACATTCAAACTGCTATATATGAAAGGAAGAATGGGGGGCATCAACCATTTTACCTTACCCTTCGCATCCAGGACATGTTGCTCCACAACTGTATGCTTGATTCGGGAGCCTCTATGAATGTCATGTTGCTGCGCATCATGAAGGCCCTGGGCCTCGAGGTGAGACGCCCTTATGGGAATGTGTGCGGGATTGATTATAGACAAGTTCCAGCCTATGGCTTAATCAAGAACTTGAAGGCCGACCTCTTTTCGTGTCTGGATATCTCCACACTCATGGATGTGGTTGTCATCGACCTTCCCCCGGTATATGGCATGCTCTTGTTAAGAAAGTGGGTTGCTGGGTTAGGAGGACACCTACAGATGGACTTATCTTATGCCTCCATCCCTGACCCTAATAGAGTGCTGGTGAGAGTTTACAGAGAGCCTTTCTATGAAGGGCACGTTGAGGGCATGGAGGAGGGCCTTAGGAGAACCTACGGAGAATGTGAACCGAACCCTGAGGGGATCTACATGGATTTTGGTGATCACCGAGAGGACTTTGATGACCAGGCCAGAACTAGGCGCCAGTTTGACCGGTGGCATTCTAGCCCTGGGATGCACTCATCTGAGGACGACTCTGATGAAGAGTGTATCCGCCAGCTTTCCCATGAAGATCTTATGAGCGAATTGAACCCGCCTCCTAAGGGGCGTGATCCTACTGAGACACATGAGGGCACCTCCAGTAGTTACCCTCACTGTTCAGACCCTCCAAATAGGCTGGATCAATTATCTTTGGATGACCGTAGTCCTTCTGCCCGGATAGATGAAGAGGGGGGGCGTTCTCCGCGAGCCAAGACCGACGTGATCACTCCTGAGCTGCCCCTTCCTGGAGAGAGAGATCATCAGATAGAAGCCCCTGTTGACGATATCCCACGCCCTTTAGAAGATTGGGAAGTGAGAGGCATACCACCCCCTGAGCAGAGGAGTTTACGAACGCTGACCGAGATCTTGGCTTCTGTAGATGACAATCTAGCTATGCAAGCTAGAGGCCTGCCCCCACGATACTGGTGGGAAGAGTCCTCTTCTTAGGATCCTCCGGAGCCGGAGAACGGGCGTTTGGATCAAACCATTTTTCAGGAGTTTTCCCTTCCCATTGACAACATTGCTGAGTTTGAGCCCGCACCTGTCGACACACCGCCTCCTTCACCTCATCCGACTAGTTTTCCAAGTTTCCTTCTTCCGGCCGAGATTCCTACCCCATCAGGAGAAGGATGTAGCACCCATGCCCATGCTCTGCCTTCCATCGATCTGGATATTGGAAGCCTGTCTCCCCAACCTCGGGATTTCTGGACCTTTGGCGAAATCCAACGAGATGTCATTTATCCTAAGTCCTTTGGTCCCCGTGTTAGCCCTGCCCCTGCGAGGGAGGTGATCTATGAGGTGTTGATAGATGAGGTCGCTATACCGATAGATGGAGGTCCCCCTAGATTTGATGCCCATGTCAGCCGTAGGGACCACCATCCTGATGATAGGGGGAATGCCGAGGTTTCAGTTTTTCGAGATATAGGAGTGGACCCCCCATCGGTCAACAGGAGGAGATATGCCACTGGTGACCAGGTTGTCTTGCAAAACCACGTATATCATCATATGACTAGGGACCATAAGGTTCTTTTGGTCGGTCCTTTCAGAGTGGAGCTTTGTGAGCGGCACATGTACTATTTATCCATTGAGGATGGGCATCTTTTCTCAGTTCTGGTGAGCGGACATCATTTAAGAGGATATGTCCCCGGGTCCACCCAGGGGGATTTTCCTTGATCACGAGGTCTGTCGTCTCCAGTTTTGCGGCACATAAGCTCTTGGGAGCAGCAGCCGATTGTCTTTTGCCTTGATTGTCTTACCTTTTCTTGACAGCCTGTTGTCCTTTTTGTCTTGGTTTTTGTCTTTCTTACCTTTGGCACAATTTTCTTTGGTTTGTTTAGCTAGCTTTCTTTTTCTTTGTCTTTTGTCTTTAAACACTTTCTTTTAGCAGCAAAAATAAAACTTTAACAATGTTGTCATCTTGGACTAACAGAGTAGATTTCATTTCTGTCATTTTACAGTTCAGCATTGTCATTTTTGTTTATTTTACTACTGGATTATATATATATATATATATATATATATATATATATATATATATATATATATATATATCGCATGTCCTGACGATCGGTCTGCAGAGATTGGTAGAACGTCTGCATTTTACAGGAGCAGGTACATATACATGGTGATGATGCAGATAGCATGTACGTGCATGAGCTTGGATGATGATGAGAGGGGTGCTATGGACCAGAGATTCTGAGGTTCTCAAGCACTCTCTCCCTTAGAGCACTTGTCCCAGCTGGAGCCAGATGTTATCACATCCATGTTAGCTGGAGCTACCATGATGTAGATTGTATGGTCAGGGACCATTATCCCGATTTTTTTTTATCCAGAGCAGAGATGAGCTGAGATTTGAGGGGGCATTATGTATTTTGATGGTCCAGATGCTACTACTGAGCAGTATTATAGAGCCCCTCTTCCTTTCTCACCTTTGCATGACCCCATTGAGAGGGATAACTTAGCCATATTGTGATGAGAGCAGCACAGATCACAGTTGGTTCACCACTTCCTGCCCGCACAGAGCAGAGATTGGTCTTCAGATGCACTTACAGCAGCAGGTGTATGGTATGGCAGGTATACATTATTTATGGTTATTGCTCATGGTTTTGCTTTGAGCCTTGTTTATTTGTACTAGTACATTGACTTGACATATGATGGCTAACTTGGTGATCTCGTGTTATTTGTATGATGCTTGTGGCCCATGGTGATGTCAGTCCACCCCTTTCGGTTGAGACTCCTGCCAATGCACATTGGTTCATGTCCCCTCTTTGGTATAGATTTGGCCATTCGACTTATAGGAAGCTAGCTTTGGTATCACTTGTCACTTCTGTCCACTCATCCGACCCATCCATCATTGGTTCTTTCCCCGACTTAGACCGGAATAGGTGGCCTTGAGGATCCATTCCCCCAGTGGCCCCTGAGTACATTATGATTCCATGTTGTTTTGTGCCTCAGCTCTTTAGTATGTGAGATGCATTCTCAAACCTGGGATTCACTTCCTGTCGGTTGCCCCCGATGTTGCGATGCAGTATAGGATTGTGTAGCCTCGCCAGGTGCTCCCCATTAGTCCTTGAACCATACACACTTGCCACCATTACATTGCAGTATGAGTATCATTGTTCTATCTAATGTGAAATGTAAAATCCAAGAATGTGTTTCTTAACACACACAAATCAAAAAGCCTAGTGAAATGTAAATCCAAGAATGTGTTTCTTAACACACACGGATCAAAGGCTGAATGTGAAATGAAATGTAAAGGGCCAAGCAGCGGTAACACAAGCACTATCTGAATGACTGCTTGGCCACATATGTATTTGAGCATGTAATGGTTATTTCCTCACCGAGTCCAAAGGGACTGGGAGGTGAGATGGAGTAAGGAACAACTAATTCTAAGTGTCCCCTAGAGTCTCAAGTTACGGTTTGCTGGGCACCCAGTCTCGACGGCTCTAGAAAAAATCCTCACGGAGTCTGTTCCAGGCACGGATGTGAGTTGCAAGGTGTGTGTTAGAGTCTAGTGGTGGTTTCCCCATACTATACCCATTTGTGAAGCACCGCCCTTCCCTAGTGTTCCTCATGTTGTACTTATGTCATTGGATCCCCATTTCCCCACTCATTCGAGGGGTCACACAATTTTGGTCTATGGCATTCCCCTTATCCTTTTAGCCTCGTTGTCCACCTCACCCAAAGTTAGCTGAATGACCAAATCTATAAGTGTGCTTAGCAGTAAAGTCTTTGTTGAAAGTGGTGGGCCCACCTCACCTTGGGGCTATTTTTGAGATATTATTTATTATGATCACCATATGTTCGTCACTTTATGTTTATAGTTTTTGTACTAACATAAATAAGGAAGCCTTGGCATCCCATGTTGCAAGCAGAGACATACACTTCATCCATTGCCATTGTTGACTAGATTTGACTTCGTCAAACTAGGTTGACCAGGCCAAAAATGGGTCCCGAAAAAATTTGGAACCAGAACTTCGATTTTGGTTATTTGGTATGTATTGGGGTCCCATACAAGCCCCCAAGCGTCAGATCAGGAAAATATGGAAGCAGCTATGAGATTTTTAATTATTAATGGCCAATAGAGCCATATTTTAATTAAAAATGCTTGGAATTGGGCAAAATGTGCTCACATGATGGATCATGGTAGCTCTAGTGACCACTACTAGCGGATTTGGGGCCTACGATCGCATTAGAACAAACGGTTTGTCAATCCGGGCAAAAGAAGTGGGTCAAAAGAGGAATTTTCATCTTCAGCAATGTGAACCAGCAAATAATTAATGGAAAAATCAAATTTGGCTAAGTTATACTTTGATATGGCTAATGCAATGTTGGGTAAAGGTAAAAGGGTCTCTCATTATCATTTTTGTATAGTTTGGACATGATTATATTGGTGTGGGGCCCACCATTCAGCCTAGCCATTTGTATGTGGCGAATTTGACCCTACTTGGGCGTTTTTGGCCAAGTGAAACTTCATATTTTGACATTGTAATGTAATGAAACTTAAGGCATGGGGCCTAGGGGGCTAAAATAGCCTAAAGCCACCCCCTAGGTGTCCCCACTTGATGTATGTTACACTTGTTGTTCCCCCTCACTCTCCTTGGGCGCACTAGGGTAATTCGCCCCCCCTCTCTTGGTGTAATTCGAGTTGATCTCAGCCATTGATCTCTCATCAAGAGATCTAATCCTAGCCCTCCATCTCTTTGGGCTAGGGATTGTGTATGGAGTTTCTCTACTTAAGAGAAAACTCACTCATTTTGTTTTTTTCTTGACACTCTTACCATTTGGAATAGAGAGAAAATGATTTGCAGCTCCATCTTGTGTTCTTGTGGTGATTTCTCTTGAGGAGTTGATTGTCTTTGTTATCTCAATGCACTAAGAGAGATTGTGGTTGTCTTCAGCACTTTGTTTCTTACCATATTTGTGGCAGGCGAGGGTTCTTGGAGGAGGGCGCATCACTTGGATGCCATTGCTGCTCCACTCTCTGGAATTGGATTTCAAAAGGGAGTGTTTTTGCTACATATGCCAAGCATTTCCTTTCATTTTCATTTACCTTGCTGTACTTTTCATTTGCTTGTCTTGCAATCTGATTTTTGTCCATTGTTTCGGTAGGCAAAGGAAGGCGAGTTGGTGAGACTGGGCAAGTCGATTTCACTTGGGGACTTCAACAATTGCTCTTATTTGATCTTTGGGCCACATATTCTCAACAAATCAGAGATTTCACCCGGGTACCAAGTAAGTATCTCACTTCTTTCTCTTGAATTTCATTTTCTAAATGGTATAGAGAAAATCTTCATAAGTTAATTACCATAAAAATTCACATCTCCAAATTTAACCGTAGGATTTCATTTTTGTTTTAAACCCGCTCTTATTTTGCTTTGAAAGCCTCTAATCCAAAGCCCCACAAATTTTTTACTCCATCTACCCACAGTTTTGGCACTGGTCCATTTTCTGATTTCGCCCTCCTTGGGAGTTTTGCCCTCTTTCTTGGCTGGGTCATTTTGGGTTTGTGAATGCTTTTGCTTCCACTTTGTATTGGTTTAACATCATCTAATATCAAGTTAAAATCACTAGAAGTGTTAGTTAAATTGACAATTTTACTTCTGCTATGCATGCACAATTGGATTGAGTCATTTTCCCCCATAGGCAGAAATCCATTTTTCACTTCTACTTAATTCTACTCTTTGAGTCAATTTCCAGCCATCCATCTTTCAATTTTCATCATCCTTTGGACTCATATCAGATCTAGAATCACTTAGATAAGTACAGTATTTCACCCAGAGTCTTGATCCATTGGCTGGAAGAGGTCTCAAACACTTTAGGCATTCACCTTGCGTCTTCATTTGCTCTTCTTTTGGGGTTGGGTGTCTGATTTTGAGTCTCAACCTTGGCTGGTTGAATAGGGTCTCCCCCTTGACTTGGCTATGTGCCTTGTCTAAAGCGACAAGCACCTTGTATGGAGTGGCAACTGTTCTTCTGAGAAGTGGACTTGGTGTTCACAGGTGTCACCTGCCTAGCTTCCCTCCTCTACCGTCCTGGATGGGATACATCTAGAGTTTGTGTGATAACAGTACTTTCCCAGGTAACTGTAGAGATTTTGTGCATTTGCTTTCTTTGTCAATCATTAGCCTTGGAAGGATTAGTACTAATCGATAGGAGTGAGTAAACATAGTTTCTTTTCTCATTTAAAATGCTTATGTTTAAGATAGGGAATTCACATGCTCAAGAAGTATTTATGTATGCTCTTTTCATCTTCGATCTAAGTTTTTACTAATAGATTTCACAAGTTGTTTGGCAAGTGTAAGGGTTTTCTTGCAGGTGATTCAATTTGGATTGATGGAGGAACTAGTTTGCTTGCTTCATTCTCCAAATTCTTTGTGAAAAAGACATAGTCTCTCTCAACGCCACCGGAACGACTCCATTGCCCAAGTTCAAAGGGCTTGACTTTCCACTTTCTCTCCCTTTTTAAAATTTCACCTTTCTTTGGTTACGGTTACTCATATGCTTAAATTAAATAAGTTTGTCTTTTAAAAGAATATCTAAAGGGCTGATTCATTTAAGTATATTGCTAGATCTGAGTTTAAAGCTTCATTTTGAGTAGATCTAGGTTGCTTAAGTACTTGTGCATACTTCCAATCTTTTAGTACTTAACCTTTTTTATGTTTTTAATGCTTTATTGAGCACATTTGGTGCATTTCAGGTGGCTGGTTTTATACTTTTCTCGCCATGACAAAAGGAAATGCTGCTGGAAAATCGAAGATCTAAAGCCATCCAAGGATTCCCGGAGCAATATTCTTCTCTCTTGTTTCATTTCTGAAAACTTGTAAACCCTTTGGATCCAAATCTACAAGGACAAAGGCATCCACCTGATAATTTCTAAAATAACAATGAAGCAAGTGGGTTACCCAGTGCCCACACCCCATTCCCCCTGGGGGATTCGCAGTCTTTTTTTTATGGTGTGATTTTTCTAACATGTTTGCTTTATTTCATCAACACAAGCACACAATCCATCCTAACGAGTTGTATAGTTAATTTTATCTTTCTTTCTTTCATTTCGCAAGCAAAATAAATACTAACCAAGCATTGCTCTCTCTACGTATGCTCTCTCCCTCACACCGGTGTTGGATGATCAAAAAAGAGACTCCTTGCTTTAGTAATTAGTCTCACACTTTAATTTTGTTTCTTTTACAATCTCAAATTGGAACGAATAATTTTGTTGCAACTCGCGTATGCTCTTTCCCTCTGCGGGCCTTGCCTGATTGCTGGGAAATCATATACGAATTTGTAACTCTTTAATTTCCAAATTTCTTAATTTAAACAACTCACCGTAATAAAAGCTAGTCCCCTTAAACAGAAGAAAATCCGACGTCTCCATCTTGACCATTTGTGGGCAAAGTTTGGAGTGAAGCGGGAACAACCAGATAGTGACCGCAAGGCCCCATCAGGCTACACCCTCATTTGGTGTAGTGTTGGAAACACCCCCGTGACTCCGATCTACCCCACTTTTCATGTGTAGAACCACACTTGGCAAATATGGACATATTCCCCATACCTTCTTGGTATATTGGGAATTTCCCCTTCCCGTAATCCACTCATCTATAATAATTAAAACTGACCATGAAGCACTCGCACAACATTTGCTTTTCAGCAGACTCCATTTACACTATTTTGGCACTGGTCTATCAATTTACTATCTTTGCTTAAACAACTATGTATCGTGGTTAATGTTATTCTCTGCTGCTATCTTAAAACATGCATTGTTGCTTCCTTGCTCCAGTAATCATTTCAAACTCCTAGAATTAATTCCATTTTCATAACTTAACATAAAAGCCATAGTTTTCTTTTGTTAGGGACCGCCCCCCTTGGCTTCGCTAGGAGTTGGCCTAGACGGAGGAGTTGAGTGTTGAGTGAAAAATATCTCAACTCTAGACTTTCCCCCAAGGAGCGCACCTAAGCAGCTTGAAGATTTCTTCCGCATTAACCCCCAGGTGCATGTTCCAGTGGCAACAGTAGGTAAAGAACAATGTACAGCTCCTACACACCCACTTGTAGCATGATTTAAAGGGAGTGGTCATTGTTGTTACATGGTCAGATCGCTCTCTCTTGTACAAGGTTTATTTGTGGTAAAAGATGCTTACCAAAAGGACCCCATATGCCCAACTGTCTAGGCACTAATTCACCACTCAGCCACTCTATTTTATTTCATTCTCCTTTTATTTCAGATCTGGAATAAACACAGCAAAATCTCACACTCCAGATCTTTGTTTATTCAGCCTTGTTATTAAACTGTGCAAATCTTTTTTAGGCTGAATTTTGTTTGTAAGCCAAATCTGGAAGTTATAGAGTAAATTGTAAATCGAATCAGATTTTATTAGTGGCCTGTAATTTTCCTTTAAAATCTGATTTTCAGGTTGCTGTCTTGTTTATTAAAATCTGGATATTTCTATGGGTATTTTCATAAATAGATTTCAGAACCTCATTCACCCTTTACCACTCAAAGAAACCACTCAAAGGGGCTGCTGTACATCAACTCTCAAATCTGGAATTCACCTATCAGCTATACCCAATAACCAGATCAGAAAATAAGTCTATCAAGCCTTCGTTCATTAGATCCTTAGTTAGATTTCGGCCAATAGGAAAGCCTCTCTGGCTGCATTATCGCAAGCCTAAATAGCAGAAGGGGGTTTGGCGAGGTGACATTTGGCCTCCCTCTTAGCTCCTCTGTTCTCCCATTTTGGGTTCAGGACTTTGCATCATAGTGGAAAAAATCGCCGAAAAATCGCCGATTTCCCGAGAAATCGCGATTTTTTCAGCTTGCCGATTTTTTCTGCCGAAAAAAAACGCGATTTTTTGCAAAAATCGAACCTCGCGATTTTTTAGGAAAAATCGCGCGAAGACCCAAAAAATCGCCATGGAGTTTTAAAAAGTTGACCAGTACATCAGACATTGAAGCCAGTAACAGTAAATGGTAATGTTAAATTCTTAAAGTAAAAGGATGGAAAATAAAAGATAAGGAGAATGTCACTGGAAAATAAAAGATAAGGAGAATGTCACTTTTAACATTACCAATTACCATTAATTGTTTCAGGATGTTTGAGAGTGGTTCCAACCTCATGGGACTTCATATGCAAAAAGTAGACTTTTAGATCCCATTTAGGTTCAACAGACTTAATAGTTTTCAGGATTTCGGGATTGCAACGTTTCCACTAGATTCTATCATGTATGAGGGTAAGGGATTGGAATTTAATCAAGCACATCAAACTAGGTACATACCTTGATGTTGGTGGTGTTGATGCCTGATTGTTGAAGTTGATTGAACTCCTCTGTCATGACCTTAATAAAAATATACCCTTTAGTCAAGCAAAATCACTTATTAAGCATGGAAAGCTTTTTCTACCTTATCTTAACGCTTGGATTAGGAAATTTCATTAAAATTGTAGGGTGTTGACTAATGTCCTTGAAGGATTAACTTCAAGATTCGAGGTAGAGGCAAGGGCTAGAGCCTAAATCCTAGAGGAGGGGGGAATGACCAATGTTCCAACCAGTGTTGAAACTTCCAAATTTCCAATCTTTGAAACTTTGATGTATCATTTTTTATTTGGCATCCACTACATCATATATATCAGTGCTTTCTCCATATTTATGTGCCAATGTGTTTATCTAATGTTGTTGTTGCTTGATATGTTTAAAATTCTAAAAAAAATGAATATATTTTGTATTTTTTAATGTTTTCCGCGGTTTGCCGATTTTTTCGCTGATGTTGCCGAGAAGTTGTATTCGGGACCCTTGCCGATTTTTTGCCGATGCCGATTTTTTTCCACTATGCTTTGCATTGTAACAGGTACCATGCTGAAAATTATGTCTTGTGATGAAAATCACAAGAGTTGCCTTCATGTGATAAGAATGAGGGGTGACAAGGGGTAACAATGTGTACAAGATTTTAACCTAACTATAACTAAAGGGATTCAAGTATGTCTTTCCCTTATATCTTGCAGCGTCATTTTTCTTAAATTGTATTTTATGTTATGAATGAGAAGGAAAGAATAGGAATGATGAGTGACATGGATTACATGACATGGTGTACGTTATCATAGCACCATGCCTTGACCTAAAAGAATACCCTATAGGACAAATGCTATGAGTTGAAGGAATTAGAAAATCAAGCCCTAAGGAAAGATTTCATTCCAAATAGAAGTAACAATAGATCCAAATATAAGGGCAATAAATTTTATTGAAGTTCAACAATATTTGAAAGAAAATAAACATGGTGCAACCATAACTACTTATAGAAGCTACAAAATTATAAACCTTGAATCACTCAACAATTTAATTAACATAATTTATTGTCGCTGCTAATCCATGAACCCGCAATAAATAATTTATGTTCGCATCATTCCACATCCTAAGCAAGAATGCAATGCTTCTTTCTTCTTTTTTCGGTGCCTTATGTTCATAATATAAAGCTAAAGATTGCCTATTTGTATAATACTAGAAATGCATTTTTAAAACCAAAAGTCTTACAAGAAAATAATTTCTTTTTTGTATTTCAACTAACCTCAACCAATGGCTTCCCACCATGAAGCAAAACATCCACACTTCTTTCTGTCTGCAATATTATGACAATGGAGATCTTCCAAAAATCAATATAGCACAAAATCAAGCACCAAATCTTACAATGTCTTAGTAAATCAATCTTTCAAAAATCAATATAGCACAAAATCAAGCAACAGATCTTACAATGTCTTAGTAAATCACAAATGAGAGAACAATAGGTGCCCATATACCTAGTAGTAGTAAAATCTAACTATGTAGAGATAATTAAATTTTAAGCACTTTTTTGGGGAAACTGTAGATTATATTAACAAACGACAAAAGATGTGCAAAGTTTGTTACAACCAACTCCAAATCAAAAAGAAGGGGATGGCCCCATCAAAATATGCCATGTGTACAGAAAAACCTCAATATATGTGCCACCTACTAAGAACAAGTGGAGCACTACATGAGGTGAGAGATCAAACTGGTCAAAAGATGCTATCCCCATGCTATAAATATACATAGAAACTAGGGCACACCATTCTCCATGAAATCAATTTATAAAATATACCTCAAGTAGCTGTTTGGAGGGCTAGATTCCATGAGAATGTGTGCCAAGGTGAGAGCACTTCAAATAAATGATGAATGAAGATGCCACACATGCCATCCAAGTGCTAGAATAATTTATATATCTATCCAAATCCGCATAGAAACTCATGCCAAGGGGGGAAAATGCAATGTAGAATATCCCTGTTACCGGATGAACTAGCAGGGCTAGTCTCCGATGACCAATATGAGAGAAATGACCACTGTCAACTCAGCCAATTCCCTAACTTCTTCGGAGAGTCGGAACCTCCAAGGGGAAGAGCCCTTCTGTGATCTACCTAAACACTTAGAAACTATGTCTTCTTGACAATATATCAGTGACTAGTGCCAATGTTCAAGCGAATGAAGAAGACATACTAATTAATCACTCAGTGATGACAATACAAGTATTTGTACAAAGGTAGTCACTTTCAATAATAAATTTCATGTAGCGCCAAACAAGTGTACATACCCAACCAATCAAATGTATGCACCACAATAAGTTAATTGCTATGATGGTGATGAAGTAACATTCACATTAGGTAGGTTTGAAATACATAAGAGGCAATGTAGTTATGATCAAATTTTGCAAGGAACAATGAAGGTGATACCAATAATCAAAACCACTTCTATTTCCCAATACCATGTACTATTTCACCATAAAATCATAATTATTACAGCATAGCAGCAATATGAATAATAGCCACAAAGACAAACGGAGAATGAGTTACTAGCATGTTCAAATCAGATTGAGATATATCAGAAGTGTATCAGTAGTATAAATTTCCTTCCTCAAAATGTCAAGTTTGTGGCAATTGAGATCAAAGGAGAAGCATGCAATACGTAATCCAAATTCTGAGTAAAGGAACCAATGTATTTCAGGCTGTAATATTATGTTTTCAGACAAGAATCAGACCTCTTATCAGTTAGATTTCAGACTTCTAACAATCACTGCTTGTTCACCTTTGCAATGTGTCAAAAGCAATAATTAATGATGAACACTTCTGTGGTTTTGTGTGAATGTGGAGATAGTGTAGGAGGTGTTACCAGCTAAGTTGTACTTAGTTGGACTATCACGTGAGCGGGCAAAGTTGAACATGTTACATGTTCATTTTCAGTGATTTGATGTCCATCAGGCCTTTATAGGGGGGCATTTTTTAATTTTTTCTTCACATGTCCATGCCCTGCGGGGTTTGTAATAAAATGTACTAGCATGGTATTTTTTTAAAGGACTTGGTTCCCTAGGACCTTTTTACTAAGTCGGCTATTCCAAGGAGTTTTTTCACTTACTAATTATGTCTTGCATTTTTGCATAACATAATTCTTGAGTTTTTCTCCTACTCCTCCAAAGCTGGAATGCCTAGTGAGGTTAACGGGCCTTAGGGAGTTATTAAAGTCCATGGGTCTAGGTTTTTTTTTAGTTCCGGCGAAAAAAGTTTTTCCATGTTTTTAAGCCATTTTTTAATGGTTTAATTAATTTTTTTGTAAAAGGTGTAAAAGTGTGGTCTAGGGGTCTTTTTTGCCTTGGGGGTGCTCGTTTTCTAACTCAGAGCACCCACCTTACGCCAAAACCCACTTTCTATAGTGGTTGAGGCATTTATTTTTCACTTTTCTCAAAAAATCCCAAAAAAGTGAAAATATGGAGGAAAAAAATAAAAATGTAAAAAATCAAAATCCACAAATTTTGGGATTTGGATTTAATTTTCTAATTAGCTACGTAAGAGGATGTATGAGGCGGATTTTAGAAGGTTTTTGGGCAGCCCAATTTGTGGGATTGACTCCCCACTTAAGGCAGGCGCTTTCCCTCTTGTGGTGGGTGCATTTCCCAAAAAGGGGATGCCACGAATCATGGAAGTTTGCAGCTTGATTTGTGCTGGTATGTGGGCACATTTGGGGCTGATTTTTGCAGCTCGTTAAGAGGAATGAGGCAGCCCCATTCACTCCACATGTTTCTCCACCACTCTCTCCATCTCTCCTACTCACTTGGGCGCCTTCTCTTCCTTGTTTTCTATAAATTCATGGCAGCTCTCTCCTACCAGGAGGGTGTCAGTGGTGACCTGGAAGAGAGATAAAAGCCTCAGTGCTGAGAGAAATGTCACCAAAGTGATGAAATAGGTGAGGGGTCATGTGGTCCAATGACCCACCCCTAGGAGCCTCGGACACCAACCTCAGGGCTTCAATCCCTTCAGTGAGGCAGTCAGCAATGCCACTAAGCCATAGTACTCCTAAGAGAGGGACCAAAGGGTTTGGCCATAACCCCCACTCAGAAAATGTTGGATAACACCCCTCCTGGTCAAAAAAATTTGACCTTTTTTCCCTGGGACACATTTGAAGGTGCATTGGTACTGGTACCACGTAACATGGAGTAAACTCGACTTCTTGGGATTTGATTCCAATCTACGAAATTTTATCTCCAGACAACCCAATATTTGATTGTCAATTAACCACCAACAATCTGATTGACTGAAAACATGTTTGCATCAAACATGGGATGCTGATTTTTGTCTTTTTTTGGCCTTTTATTATGTCTTTTTGGCCATTTTGGAGAGAAAATCACTTTAAGTGATAAATAAACATGATTTTTCTCTCAAAAGTGGGTTTAGGGGTTAAGTGTGTGCTCTAAGTTAGAAAATGAGCACCCCCATGGCAAATTCCCATTCCAGACACCACTTTTATGACATTTTGATTTTTTACAATTAAAACATTATAAAATTTGTTCGTTTTACGGGAAAAAATTTATTTGTGGAAAACTGAAAACCCCTAGGGGGGACTTAACACGTGTTCATATGACTCAAAACTAATGCCTAGCATGGTAATATACATTAGACTTTAATAACCTCCTAAGGCCTAACCACCAAGACAACTACTCTAACTTTGGAGGATTGAATGTAAAACTCGAAAATTATAAGTCGTTGAAGAGCAACTTATAATTAACAAGGAAAAAACACTCTGGACTAGTCGGATTGATGTCTAAGTCCTAGGAAAGCCAAGTCTGTTATATAATTTCATCATGCTACGATATTTTATTACAAATCCCCCATGGGGGTATGAACATGTGGAAAAAAGTAAAGGGACTGTTACCGGGCAAATTAGCAGGGCTAATTCCCAGCAAGCATAAATAAGAAAAGTGACCCAATGTCACCTCGGCTAAGAAACCGGATTTGCTCATACCCCCCCTCATGTCCCGTGGGGATCGAATCGGACACGATTCGATCTCAATTCGTGTCCGATTCGATCTTCAGTCGAATCCGAAATCGGGACACGATTCAAATTCGAATCGGACACGAAATCAGATCGAATCCTCGACTGTCGGAAATGAGTCCCGACAATAGGACACGTAAAGCGCGGAAAAAGGGAGGACAGGTTTGCTTTAAAACAATTTTTTGGGTTTCTATTTGTCATTTGCAAGGAAGCAATTGGTTGGGAGTGAGTTGTATGTGCAGGTGAAGGAGATTTGAAGGAGATTTGAAGGCTATCCATTGTTTCCACGCGATTCCAAGTGCATTCCGGTGGATTTGTGGAGAGGATTGCAAGCTCAACCATCACACAAGAAAAGGAATGTCTCAATCAGCTAGGGAAGGAGGTAGGGGGAAAAGGAAAGGGAGAAATGCACCATCTAGTGCCTCCCCTCCTATTCCACCAAGCACAAGGAGTTCTCCTCCTCCGTCAAGTGCTCCATCAGCTGCTAGTGGAGCTCATTCTATGGCTCCATTTAACCTTGTTTTAGCAAGACAACAAGCCCAAGAAAAAAAATACCCTTTGTGGAAGTATGTGACAAGGAAAGATGGGCCCAGGGCAAAGCTTGGTGGGGAAGGCAATGTGTCTTGGAGATGCAATTTTTGCAACCATGAGTTCAAGAGCACATATTTCTGGGTTAAGGGCCATTTGTTGGCCCTTCCTTCTTGTGGGATTTCTTCATGCAAAGCAGTGAGTGTTAACCAAAGGAGGGATATGGAAAGAGAGGATCATGTTGGCTTAGGGAAGGTGGCAGTAGCAATCAAGAAAAAAGAGGATGATCCTCTTCCATTTTTGAGGAAGTCCTCTAGCACCAAGCCTCCATTTCCACCTAGCATTCATGGGAGTGGGGATACTTATCAAACAAGAAAGAGGCAATCTACAGGTGGTCCAATGGATAGGATTTTCCAACAAGAGG
Organism: Larix kaempferi; assembly: GCA_027924585.1. Lineage (NCBI taxonomy): Eukaryota > Viridiplantae > Streptophyta > Pinopsida > Pinales > Pinaceae > Larix > Larix kaempferi. The sequence continues at coordinate 14,220,455 of BSBM01000125.1, read as the reverse complement.
CGCGAGAAGAGGTAGACCTTACCATTGCATTTTTCTTCTACCTCAACTTCATCTCATTCAATGTTGCACGGTCACCATTGTATTTTGAGACGGTTCGAACTATCTTGGAACGAGCTCTAAGTGGTTATGTGTTTCCTGGTTCAGAGAAGCTTAGAACCACATTGTTGGTAAAAGAAAAGAAGGAGGTAGATAAAATCCTTGAGCCAATTAGAACAACATGACCCTCATGCAGTGTGAGTATTGTTTCTAATGGATGGACGGATCCAACACGCCATCCACCCATCAATTTCATGGTATCTTCCCAAAATGGACCATTGTTCTTGAAAGCGGTGGATGCTCTTGTGAAATACAAGGATGCACAGTATATGGGTGATTTATTCCAATGTTGAAAAAGTCGGCATCGGCAAAAAGTCGGCAAGGGTCCCGAAAACAATTTCTCGGCAACATCGGCAAAAAAATTGGGAAAAATCGGAAAAAGTCGGCAAACATTAAAAAATACAAAATACATTAATTTTTTTCAGAATTTTAAACATATAAAGCAACAATAACATCAGATAAACACATTGGAACATAAATATGTAGAAAGCACTAATATATAGATGTAGTGGATGCAAATAACTCCGAGTGGTTTGATTTCAATGACTCGGACTGTTAAAAAATACATAAAATTTTACAACTTTAATGAAAAAAATATATATTTAAGATTCCAAGCTATGATTCCAAACCATTAGAGACAAAATATTATCAAAATGGCACCAAGCACAATACATATCTAAATCAAAATTGAAAAAACATAACCATCAAAATCATTGTCTATGTCGAGATCATATTCATCAATAGCACCATGTTCCCCCACCTCTAGGCTCTAGACTTTGCCTTTGCCTCCAATCTCGAAGTTGATCCTCCAAGGACATCAATTAACACCGTACAATTTTGTTCAAACTTCTTAATCCAAGCGTTAAAATAAGGTAGAAAGAGCTTCCCATGCTTAATAAGTGATTTTGCTTGACTGAAGGGTACATTTTTTTATTACGGTTGTGACAGTGGAATTCAAGCAACTTTAACAATCAGGCATCGGCACCACCAACATCAAGGTACATAGAGAGTTTGATGTACTTCATTAAATTCCAATCCCTTACCCACATACATGATAGAATCCATTGGAAACGTTGGAATCCTGAAATCCTGAAAACCATTAAGTCTGTTGAATTCTAAATGGGATCTAAAATCCTACTTTTTGCATATGAAGTCTGATGAGGTTGGAACCACTCTCAAACATCCTGAAACAATTAATGGTAATGTTAAAAATTTAAGTAAAAGGATGGAAAATGAAAGATAAAGAGAATGTCACTTTTAAGTAATTTTTCGGCGACTTTTTTAAGAATTTAACATTACCATTTAGTATTGTCGACATCAATGTTACATGTACAAAACTCATCAAATTTATAAAAAAAACCCGAGTTTTTTAAACTGTGAAAAAGCCTGGGCGATTTCTTCATTCAACTCGCGATTTTTCCGAAAAAAGCGCCGATTTTTTGAAAAAGTCGGAAGTCGCCGATTTTTTAAAAAATCGCGATTTTTGCGAGCCGATTTTTCGGCAGGGGTAACACCTTGCGACTTTTACAAAAAGTCGCGATTTTTCGGCGACTTTTTCAAGACTGATTTATTCATCAAAACCATTGAAGAAGTAGGTGTTGATTTGTGTGTACAAATCATCACGGACAATGCATCTGTTTGCAAGGCTGTTGGCATGATTGTGGAAGCAAAATATCCACAGGTATGTTCATTTTGGACACCTTTCATTTCTAATTTGCTCATTGTTTGAATTTGGTCATTGCAATGTTAGTGTTGTAGAGTCATTGATACATGCTTTTACTGCTCTTACAGGTTTTTTGGACACCTTGCATTGTCAATTCCTTGAATTTAACACTGAAATCCATTGCTTCGGATGTGACATGGATTGGCAACCTTATTGAGGATGCACGCCATATTCGTAACTTTGTACAAAACCACACAAATGCCCTCACCATCTACAAACAATACACACAGCTTTCATTGCTGAAGATTGCAGATACTCGGTTTGCTTCCTCATTCATCATGCTCAAGAGGTTGAGGGAGGTCAAAACCGCTCTTGGGTCCATGGTGATTTCAGAGTTTTGGGCTTTTTGGAGAAAGACAGATCAGGCTGCTTCACAAAAGGTGAAGGACATGGTGTTAGATGATGGTTGGTGGGACACGGTAGATCTTAGCATTAAGATCATGGAGCCAATCATTTCTTTGTTGCGGTTTGCAGACACGGACCAACCCATCCTAGCAGAGGTTTATGAGGGGTGGGATTCCATGATTGAGTCCATGAGGTCCATTGTCATGGAGAATGAGAGTCCCGCGTATGGGACATCGACAGAGAACTTATGGACCATTATTCGGGATAATCTTATCTCTAGGTGGGATAAGAATTGCACACCTTTGCATTGCTTGGCCCACTCCTTGAACCCCAAGTTCTACACTCAGGAGTGGCTCACTGGTGGATCGGGGGCCTCATACAGAGTCCCTCCTCACATGGATGCAAAGATTGCAAATGGGAGGAAGATAGCACTTAGATGACTATTTCAGGATAGAGACATGCTTGAGGAGGCGGAGGAGGGCTTTGTAGATTTTTCCACTAGCACTGGGAGATTTGGAGGCTATGATGTGCTTAGAGATAGGGAGGGTAAGAAACCCTATGCTTGGTGGGCAATTCATGGGGAAACATCCCCTATTCTACAGAAGTTAGCCTTGAGGGTCATCCCTCAAGTTACATCATCCTCTTGTTGTGAGAGGAATTGGAGCACATATAGGAACTTGTACAGTGTGAAGAAGAGCAAGCTTGAGTAGTCCAAGGCAGAGTCGATGGTGTATGTGCACTCCAACCTTCGTCTTATTTACAGGAAGAGGGAGGAGTGGGTGAAGGGAAAGACAAAGATGTGGGATGTCTTTCCTGATGATATGGGTTTGGACAGCAGTACTGAGTTGGCATTAGCCAACATGGATCTTAATGATCCAGTGCTAGAGCCGGTCACTTTTGATGATCGTGATCGTATAGAGGGGTCATCCTCCACAGCAGCAGATGCAGATGGGCAGATGGGCAGAGAGGAGGAGGAGGAGGGGGAGGAGGATGAGGATCAGGGCAGTGGTAGTGATGAGTATGTTGATTCAGGCATGGAGGAGGACTACTGACATATGGGATTCTCCCATCTTGATCCACCCCTTTTTGTATTTACTATTAGTCGATTAGTCTATTTGGCATTTGCCAGTGCCCAGTGGCATTCCGACATATATGTATACATTTTGATTTTGATGACTTAATGAGAAATATGGTTCCGACATGCATCTATGTGTCTCATTGTGATTTGTGAATGACAAATGTGAAATGTGTTGTGATTTGTGAATCGTGATTTGTGAATGACAATGTGTAATCAATAATCATTAATGTGTTTTTATTCTAATTTCTATTGAATATTTGTAAATGTTCTAGTTTCTATAGATTTTTGGATCTATATGTCTATATTTTTAAATTTTAATATATTTAAAAAAAATATTTATATGTATATAAAACGTATCCTTCGTGTCCTGATTCCGGGGGTCATCGTGTCCGTGTCGGACTCTCGTATTTTCGTGTCCCGTGTCCCCATGTCAAGTGACTTAGCAACTCGGTCACCGTTCTAACTTCTTCGGAAGTCGAAACCTCCAAGGAGAAGTATCCTTATGGAATCCTGTAAAACACTAGAACAACCAACCAACTATATTCTACGCAATCTTATGGTTAGACCAGCACCTAAATGGAGTCAATAATAATATGATCAATGTCAGTGAACGCAAAAGATATGGTCAGCATCAATCATTCAATGAAATGTATAATCATGTATTTCAGTAATCAATATAGGATCAAAAGACTATATTGCCAGAACAACTTCAACCACTAACCAAAGAGAGTAAACGCAACAATTCACACCCAATTAGATACTGAAGATATTAAGACCATAACAGATTTAATTATAGCAGCTGAAGCAAATGGTCTAAATGATGAAAAGACTAATCCTTCAGTGAGAGAACAAGACAATACCAAGAAATCAATCTCATTCAACAAGCAAAGTGACAATATTATCCTCTGATGTAACGAGTATTCTTGCAAGTTGTAGTATAATCAAACATAGGATTTGTACGATATCATTAATGATGTTATGCGCTAAAATCATTATAATAACTTGCCCTTTTCAATAATCAACATGCATACTTCGAGGACAAAGAACTTTCCAACCAAATTATGCTCAAGGATCAAATATTTAACTATTGGAAACAAATAATCTTAAGTACACAAATCTCGCATCATCCACCAGTATAGCACTCAGTAAATAATAACTCACTGTACATTATCTCAGGCTTAATAGCAGCATTAAAATGTAAGAATTAGGACAAGTACTAGGGCTGGAATGTAGGACTGTGATGAAGGCACTCAACACCAAAACTCAGAAAAATTAGAAGTGCTTCCTATCGATCGTTGACAACAAGGACTTAGTTTTGCTGTATGTAAAATATGTCCAATTTGTAGCAACAGAAAACATGGAAAAATCAAGTCACGTAACTTCAAGCTTCGATCATCCAAGAACTAAATCCACATAATACATGAAGGATTGGGAGCACTGAGAATTATACTGAAATGATTAGCAGCAGTAGGTTCCAAGATAAGTCTGAATACTTAACTATCTATATCAGTCCAATAATTAGCAACTTTCGTAGTGTAATTGAAGACATAACAGCAGTATCATAGTGGTTTATTATAATGATTGTATGCCAACCAAAAGATGCCAGAACGAGTGAACAATATGACATGCACTTTGGGCCAATTCTACCAGAACTTGTACATACTGAGATGTAAACATATCAGACTTACTTGCAGTAGAAGAATATCAGAAATTTGCAGCAGCTTCCAGTTTATAACATAACCAAGGCTAGAAGATATCCAGAATCAATCCAATAGCATTTCTCCTTAATTAATTTAAGACAAATTTAGCATACTATATGTAACATAAAATTTAGACCTGCTATAAGTTCAGAATGGATGAGACTTCCACTTGGTAGCCCTGGCAAAACTTGTTAAAATACCCCAGAGTTTTAACCTTCTAACTTGTCTTGATGTGTTCAGGTGTTATAGCTTTAGAAGTGGGTAGCTCTGGTGGAGAGGAGCAGAAATGGAGAAGTGGACCGAGATGATATGGAGAATGGGGAAGGAGAAAAGGTGGTGGACTGTGGAAAAGGGAAGCAAAGTAGGGATGGAAAGTGGGTAGCAGCGAAGGGAAGTGGCCCGAAATTTTAGGGGCAGAAAATTTCGGGAGGCCCTAAAATGGCCAAAAAAGGGGATTTTTGGAATTTGGTGAATTTTCAGAGTTTTAGGGTTTTGTTTTTAACATTTAGAAACAAAACAAACTCAGAAAATTAAATAAATAAAATTAGCTAACATAATATGTACAACGTACAACTCAGAAATCTAGGTTTAATAAAGAAGTTGAACAATTAGGGCATCAATAGAAAACTAGCTACCAAACCCTAGGGCATCAATGAGAGGAGGTACTCCTTGAGATGGTACTTTGGCAAGCTTGTCAACTAGGGCTAACCTCAATAATCTCTAGGATTCATTGAGGAAACCTAGTCTTAATAAGATTTGAAGACCTAAAGCTCAAGCTTGAATGCTAGGGTGACCAATGACAAAAATGAATTGCAAATCAAGACAAAATGAGCTGGCTAAACACCCCCCCTGTTCAGGAAAAAGACGCCCTCTCCCTAGGGTACCTCTACAGGCACACTAGTGCTGGTACCATCGTAACAGGGACCATACAAGGCCTGCATGGACTTCTGAACGTTGATTACGAACAAGTAACTTGTTCATACTTTGGCGGCTCACTTGTAAGTCCAACTGAGTGCAACTTAGTTGGTAACGCCTCCAAAAACAAGCCCAAAACCCTAGACGTCCAATTGATCTGTACATTCCACTGTTCAGACGATGTTTCCAAGGCTGCTGCTTCTCCAAGCTCATCTTCTTATGGTGAATATACTACTGATACCACGGATTGAGGTTTGTAATATACCTATAATGCCGATTTAGTGCTGAAACATGCTGAGATCCTGTCCAAAATTGCTATAGGAGGTGTCACCGTTGCTGCACCATGGTTTTAGGCTCTCAAACATGTTTCGGGACTGTTTTGGGGCTGAAAAATGACCAGCAAAGCCTATAATACGCCCATAAAGCAAATACAAGGCTGGAGCTGCTGATTCAAGTGCCCATAACTGATCTTATGGGCTGTCTACTATTGATTCAAGGTCTAAAATATGCCCAAGAATTGAGATTAGGGTTTTTTCATGCCCAAAACTGCCTAAAACAGCCTAGATCTGTCATTTTACTTATGTACAAGCTTCTTTACCGCCCAAATTTCAAGAGGTGTAAGTTATGAGCTTGTCTTCATCCCCAGAATTATGTTAGCTTTTTAGCTCGGGAGGCACTCTACATAATTTTGTCTTATATGCAAAAGTGACCTTGCATTTACATTACCTAGGCACTTGACTTTTTCTAAGTTGTAATAAAGTGGCTCTTTTTATAAAGTGACTTTTATGTAATGTTCCTAGTCCATTATAAAGTGATTTTTATAAAGTGACTTTATGAAGTAAAAGTGCACATATTTCATAAAGTGAAAATACTTTATTAAAAAATTATAAGTGAATTATTTTGGAGGGAATGAATTTAATCCCTTGATCTTGTCAAGACAAGATTAGAACTTGACCGTAGGATTTAAGGATTGGGAAGGTGAAAAGTCACTTTCATGTTATGAGAGCAAGCCTAGGGTAATGTGCAAAGACGCAGTTTTTCCAAGAGAGAGCATTTTGGGCATTTGTGAGTTTTTGAGAGCAAGAGCAAGAGTTCTTTTGGGTGGCTCAATTCCCTAGGAGAGGAATTCATCCCAAATAGAAGGTGGCTCGAATCCCAAGGAAGCTCTGCTGCAAGTTTTTGCTGGGCCAAACAGCTGGGCCGTACTTCTCAGCTGGCACACTTTTCAAGAAATTGCTGGGCACAGATTTCGAGGGTTGGCACAAAGTTCGAGAAGAAGAAAAAATCTGCAGTCCATACATCCGAACAGTCTGTACAGTCCGTGGGATGGATTTCGAGGTACTGTTGGGCACGAATTTCGAGATACTGCTGGGCACGAATTTCGAGGTACTGCTGAGCATGAATTACGAGGTGTTGGTACAGTCATTAAATGTTGAATTTATTGCTGCTGTAACTCTGATTTTATGCCTGAAAATTGCTAAATAAAATTGTTCTTGGACTGGTTTTCCCCGCGTGGGTTTTGCCAGGGTCTAGTTTGACCAAAATTCACTGTGCATACAATTTACAGTCTGCTGTTCTATTTGTCTTCCACTGTTTATTTATCTCAGTGTGTATTTCAGCTTGCTGATTCACTGTTTAAATGTCTGTAAATTGTCATTTAGCTGTGACAACTTAAGTCTGAAGTCTAAGTGTTTTTGCTGAGTGGTTGAATGGCTTCAAAAGCCTGATTTTTATGAAATTAATTATTAGGGCTGTATACTGTTGTCCTACCAAGAATTCTGGTAAATAATTGATAATTAGTGCTGCAAAATGCCTACCACATGCTCAGATCTGCTTTAGCATTAGCCCAGAATTACCCAGATCCACAATTATGATGTTCCCATCCACCAGATGGCTTCAAAACCAAATTTCAAGGCAGCTTACATGCCCAGGTAAGCCCAGAATTACTTCTTTACTGCCCAAAATTGATTTTACAGTTGTTATCGTGCTTCAGACCTGCCCTGGAAACTCAGGAAAAAACCAGGTGTACCCATGCAAATAGGGGGGTAACAAGTCCACTAGGAAGTGGAACTAATGACCAAGTCTCATCCAAAAGATGTACAAATTCTCGAATTCTTCATAGAAACAACAATCGCTTTCCCAAGAATGCTACCTAACGTTTGGTTGATGCTAGCTAAACAAAATAATTCTACCTAGACATCTCTTCAAGACTACCATTAATGATTAATTAGAAGGTGTATACTTATGCGGTCATAATCTTGGTAAAGATGACACATCACCTTAAACCAAGAAAGTATATTTGTAGAATGTATGTCATCAAAACCATCTTAGAAATGAAAATGTAAATCTTAAGGTTATTGACAAATAGAAGTAGAAACATTTACTATTTACCAACTGTCCTGACTCCTGAGACTTGATATAATAGATTTTTTAATATAAAATAGAATATTATGCACTAGACTTCTCTTTTGCAAGTAAATAACATCCCCAAATAAGTTATAACACAGCAGGTGAGCATCTAAACCATTACCATGATCCAAGACAGAGTCACAGACATGATCTCTAGCCCAAGGAGCTAACTCAACTGGATGTCGTGAATGTTGTTGAGCATTCGGTTAGTTCTATGTCGGCAAGTGCCTGGTTGGAATCTCCTTGGGTGAGGCACACTAGTCTACATCTACATCGACAGGTTCACTATAGATGCCATCCATGAATGTGGGGAAGTATCCCATGGGTTTCCCCACAAGTTTTTCTTTGGAAGAAAAAGACTTATGATCTCTATATTGCATATAGACATGTGTCTCGACATTTAATTCTACTCTATTTTTTTTATTTTTCAATTCCATGGTTATCGCATGGCAATTGATATACTACTCTAGGTTCCCTAATGAGGTGATTTCTAATTTTGTGCTAAGTAGGATGATTATTGATTGCTTTTAATTGCAAAGAGATGCCTTATGTGCTCCCATGTACTTTCACACTTGCATGTAAATATCAATCCCACTGATTGCTTCTAGTCATTCATGAACATTCTATTTGAATTGATTTAATTAAAGAGCATTAAAACCATACCTAAATACCTAATTTCCATAGAACACTAAATTCTCTTTGAAATCACAAAAATATCAACAAGATGTATTGTTTGACAAAAGGAAAATGATTTGTATTATATTTGTCTTTAACAGGTTCGTTAATCTCATTACAGTGAGTCATCTGATGCACATACCCGATGAGCAACCCAATAACTCCGCTCCCTCATTTCAATTAAAAGTGGAAAAGTTGGAGGAGCTTTACGCTCAAGAACACTCTTTTGTGTTCCTCTTGCTCGAGCTTCATCATCTCCTAATGTAACCACTTGCACTCCCCCAATCTACAAAAGCAAGAACAAGGCAAAGCATCATCAAAGGACTGGGTCAAAAATTCACCTTAGAATCTTAGATATTAAAAGACATTAAACACAACCATAAAGTCTTATAAAATTATGATATGAATTATTAAAAAGCAACCTAGAAGCACTCTTTTTATTAAAATACTTTGCAAGTACACAATTGTAACAGCCCTAGTTAGCAAAACTATTGTAAAAGCCGAGTTAATATATTGAATCTTTAATGTACTAAAGTACACCCTACATTAGAAAAATTGATAGAATTACATAAAGACAAGAAGACCAATTTGAAACTATAAGGTAGGAAGGTTGGTTTGTCTTAAGCATTCTAGAATTTGCACCCATGAAAGGGACATGTTGATGCACAATTTCGTAGTCTTATGATGCAAGGAATATCAAGTACTAGACTTGCATAACGTCATAGATCTACCCCTAAGTGTCACACGGATAGCTCTCTCTCTCTCTCTTTAGACCTCCTAAATCTCCTAAGGAAATCTAGACTAGTCACAGGAGGTGTCTCCCACTAAATTTTACAAGGTACTAACTAGAAGTTCCACATGCAAGCCTAAAGAGGATGGTACAATATGGGCTAGCTTTCTCAAGTACTAATCAAGTTGATTTGTGAGAGACTATGTACTTATGGTGATTAAGTGGAATGAAATTTGGTACACTCAATCTAAAGGCTAAGGATGCTTAGGTAAAAGGTGAAAGATCCTAGCCTAGAGTCTATGGTTGATGGAAAATGGTGACCAAAGACCAAGTGAATTTGATGATGCTTAAGATGAAACCAAGGATCTGAGTGACCAAAATAGTTGCTGTACTTAAAACCTCAAGTTATTAAATCGCATCAATAATCAAATCAACACAAATCAGCACAACCTAGATGGAAACAAAGGTTGGATGTCACTGTCACCTCAACACTCACAACCTTTCACTTTAGGCTTAACACTCTAATCCAAAACCCTAGGGTAGTATCCTTAATAAATTGATTATTTAAAGTCTAGATAGAATATTTATAAATTAGAGTTGTCTAGAGTCTAGACTAACTAAGTACAATGTATTTATATAATTATTGAAGTAACATGTACCAATATTACCAGAATCTGAATCAGCAATAAATTGGCGAAGCAAAAGTGTCAAAGTTTTGAATGGATCGGGAAAAAATCGGCAAATAAAAAAAATCAAATATGTACACATATTTTGACTTAAAAAAAAAACATTTTTCGTTGATATTCAAAGTAGCCATATCCATATACAGCAAAATATCAATATATGTCCAAAATATATCAATTCTCATCCATAAGATGAGTCCATATAGATAAATCATTGCCTATATTGGGATCCTATTCATCAATAGCACTCCGTGCCCCCTTCCTCTAGGCTCTAGCCCTTGCCTCTACCTCAAATCTCGAAGTTGATCCTCCAAGGACATTAGTCAACACCCTACAATTTTGATGAAACTTCCTAATCCAAGCATTAAAATAAGGTAGAATTACAAAAAATTCCCCATGCTTAATAAGTGAGTTTGCTTTATTAAAGGGTACATTTTTATTAAGGTCATGACATAGGAGTTCAACAATCATCACCACCAACGTCAAAGGTACATAGAGAGGTTGATGTGCTTGATTAAATGTCAATCCCTTACCCTCATACATGATAGAATCCAATGGAAACATTGCAATCTTGAAATCCTAAAAACTATTTAGTCTGTTGAATTCTGAATGGGATCTAAAATTCTACTTTTTGCATATGAACTCCGATGAGGTTGGAACCACTCTCAAACATCTTAAAACAATTAATGGTAACGTTAAAAATTTAAGTAAAAGGATAGAAAATGAAAGATAAGGAGAATGACACTTTTACTTACTACTGAACACCTCCAAGCAGGCAAACACACCTCCACCAATCAAAATAATGACCAAAAACAGTCAAAATCGGTATTAAAATTTTTTCTTGGGCACATAGTTCAAAAATCAGAGCTTTCAATCGCAAGTCAAGAAACAAATTGCGAGTTTGACTCATGTTGACCAAGTCAAACTTGGTCAACTAAAGTTTGACTCGGCCTGAACTGAATCGGCTCGTTTTGTGGGCGATCCGAGTCAAACTCACGATTTTCTGAGTTTGACTCGCAATTCCTATTACATTGACATGTACTTAGTGAAAGGAGCTTAAACACATGAAAAATATAACAATAGCAATCTAAATCACCTGACACAAGGACACGAGAATACGAGTATCTAACACAGACACGGCGACCCCCAGCGACCCCTGTAATCAGGACATGAAGGACACGTTATATATATATATATATATATATATATATATATATATATATATATATCTGTGTGTGTTAAAAATATAGACATATAGATACAACTTTTTTAGAAACTAGAACATTTACAAGTATTCAATAGAAATTAGAATCAATACACATTACACATTCACAAACACAATGCATATGTGAAAGGGATCCCCCTTAGGATTGTTAAGTTTTTTACTTTGTTTAGCATAATAACATTGAACAATAGGATCACTGAAAGAAATACAAGCACAACAACACAAAGAACACAAAATTTCTATCAAGGAAACCACAAGGGAGAAAAACCCCGGCAAAACTTCCAATATATAGAATTCACCAATACAAGATAAAAGCCCCAAGACAAAACAACTTCTCTCCTTCACCAACGAACTTCTCTCTCTCTCCTATGCGAGCTTGAGTGAGTGAGATGAGTGATACAAATGAGCAACTCAACCTCCTATTTATACTAAACAAGTGACTTGACCTTTTTACTAATTAGGTCAGCTTGACTCACCTAACTGGGCCAACCTGTACACTTTACAATAAAATATTATTTTCTAGATATTTCCAGGTCAACCTAACAGTTAGGGTTTACATTGACTCTTTCAATGATCCTTACATTATCAATTACATCAATGACATCTCCCGAAGGAGGAATACAATAATACAATAGACAAGTACATTTAGAATATCTTTCGCAGTTACATTTCTTTAACACTCCCTCTTAACTAGGAAGGTATTCTGCGAGCAACATCAACAACTGTCCAACTGACTGGTGAAACTCTATATCTTGTAGGAAGTTTTTGGAACATCATCATATGTCTGGGGCATCATCAACACCATCTGTAATACCCCTACCCTACCTTAGTAATTATTGGCCTCAATGTAAATATTGTGTTTATGCAATGTGTGTCGATCCTAGTGTGGAGCTTGTTATCACACCATAGTAGCAGGGCTACTATTCTTGTACAACGGATATCTGCACATTCCAGAGCTTACATTATTCCAGAGCATGGCTATATATTTTGGATCACTCATGATCAGAGCAGTGCATTATTCAGATTTGTATATGACCTTGTGTCAAGGCTGAGCCTTGAGAGTTCAGATTTGATGACTGATGTGACTACTTATCCCATACAGTTTCAATTCAGTGCCTAGAGATGTATTACAGCAGTGTTTCAGATGATATTGGATGATTATTATTATGATGATGTTGTATGATCTATGGATATGTTCTCACTGACTGTGAATTATTATCTTGTTGATTTAGTCATGATCATAGCATGTGCTTGGTATATTATTCCTGATGTGGAAAATTATTTAAAATGAACTGTAAATCATAAAATGGAAAATTGCTTGCACATTTAGGTCATTTAACAAAACTTACTGGTTTTTCACCTTACATAGATATAGTCTTTCCCGACACCAGTTGTCTGCTAGTGTAGGCTCCATATTCACTTGTCTCCATCCATACATGACCTTCTTGTTTGACTTTAAACCCTGACTTGTCTCATTTGACTTTCTGATACTGAGGACTTCCCCATTTTTTTTACCTCTGGGTTGGACCGCATCCCTGTTTATTCAGTTTCTCGGCTCTGAGTTGGTGACAAAACTTGCCTTTGGTGAGTTGGATTGTAGGCCTAAATCATTCTGGTCGGTTGTCCCGATGTTTGGCATTGGCTCGAACTCCCCCTAGTCACTTGAGATGTTGTTGGCTAAAACTGAAAGCTCATGTTCTACCTATGGAAACTTAATAAATTCGCCCATGGAAACAAAAAAAAGGGCAAGAGCGATGAAAAGCTAAAAAAAAATACTCCTCGAAGAGTATAAGAAAGGTCCAAAAAGCAATGGTTCTTAAAAGCTACATCTAAACAATTGCTGACCTTATATATATTTGAAAAACATGCCCTGGATGCAAGCTGCAACTAGTTGTGCTTTTCAGCACATCTGAAATCCGAAGGGTTATGTAGGCCAAAAAGGCCGTGGAATAAAATTGAATGATCCTAATGAACCTGGATCAACTTGATGTAGACATGATGCCTAAGTTGAATAAGCACTCTCTAAACAACTTATCCATTTGTGAGACACAGCCATTCCCCGTGTTCTTTTGTCTAGCACAGAGTTTGTAGCTTCCCCCTTTTCCCAGTCCAAAGTATTTTTGAGTTAAGTTAGACAAGTCAACCCCTTTGGCCAACCTTGCTCCTAGCCTTCATCCTTCACTAGCAGTTTGACCATGTCCAATGGGTGAGTTTGTCATTTGAACTATTGTGCAAGTAATTTTATATAACAACGGAATATGTTAACTTGATTAATGCCACTGAATGGAATTTATACTTTGAGCTTAACTGTGAGAGTGATTAGAGAAGCATTGTCTTAGTCTACTGATGTGATTTATCCTTGATTATATATTCTTGGGATCCGTGATGATGTGGACCATGTATGGATGATTATTGATGATGATTGATGGGCCCACATGTTTGATGATGATATCATATGATGGACATATGATGCAGATGATGTTTGATCCAGTTCAGCAGGTTTATTACTACTTCAGATCAGCAGATTATACATTGTCCATATATGGTGGACCCTACAGCTGGCCCATTAGGGCAACCCAGGGTGTATGAGTACACATTCCTAGTGGATTTGGGTCTTCCGGATCCATTGAGACACTTATCTTTCAGTTCCGGGCACTTCTGATAGTGATTGATGCAGTTTTACACTTGTTGACCAGATTTGGGGCTGATTTCCCAGCCTGAGCAGCAGGGGCCCCGAGAGGCCAGTTCACCTAGGGCGCTGATGATGGAGGGGGTGGTCCAGTCACTTGTTTTTACCATTTACCCCCCCTTCTGGAGAGCCTGGTGGGCTCAGATGGACAGCGCTAGCACCCTAGGAGGCAGTTTTGGCACTTTCACAGTTCTCGAGGCAGTTAAAAAATGGGATAAAGTGGTCACTGAGGAAATCGATTTGGGCAATTGAGGCAAGGTTTTGGCATTTGGTCTTCACAGAGGTCTTCCAGGGTGGCATCACTACCTTCCAGTCAGTTTTCACCATGTGGGTATGCCCAGATTGATCACAGGAGGACATTTACTGCTTGACTGTCATGGATTCTGAGGACAGTTTTGATCATTTATATTATATTGGACATATTTTATTATTTTATTGTGCCTTGGGGATGAGCTAGTAAGGATTAATACCTACTAGCCCCACCATGAGCTTATATTGTCATGTCCTAGTCACCATGAGGTGGATTTTGGTGCTTATGTTTCTCTAGTGGATGACGTCACCCTCTTATTGTACCTCTTAGTGGGGGCGCTATCATTATGTGGGTGATCCATGTGATATATTGTTATGATTTATTGTTAGCGATTGATTAGATCTAGAGATTTTTGGCTCTTGGCTCTTGGAATAAATTTTCTATCTTTTGGAGTACATGCTTGGATTGGAGTGGATGTTGGTTGTTTCGATTGTAAATGCTTTTGTCCATTGCACTCGAGGATCTATTGTAGCTATCTTGCATATTTGCCATATTTTATTTACAGGTTAAGAGGGCGATTTTGGACAAGGGCGAATTGGTGGGGAGGCTTTCCCTTCAATCTTGGAAGAAGTCGCTTTGGTGTAACAGGGAGTAGTTTTGCCTTTGTGTCAACTATTCTATGTTTCTCTCTCTCTTGCTTGTATCTACCTTCAATTTGTTCAACTGATTGATGCTTTGCTCCTTGGCTTGACAGGTTATAAGGAATCACATGTGGCTTGAAAAAAATCGATTTGGCAAGAGGGCTTCAACAATTCTCCATTTGATCTTTGGCAAAGTAATCATTGTCTCAACTAGCATTCATCTCTTCATCCAGGTATGTTCCAAGAGGTATGATCTTCTACTTCCTTGAATCTTCCATGATTTCTAGATCATAAAAACCCTAATCAATTAAAACCCTTGTTTTTTTGGTATTTTCTTAGATCTACTTAGATCTAGCCTTGCCTTTGAAGAGATATTAAAAACCCACCTCTATAGCATCCACCCCTAGTTGGATCTATAGTTTGGTGGTGATTGGCTAAAAATTGACCCACTTTTCAAGGCAAAAAGCCCTCCTTGACCCAAATCGCACTTCCTAGTGAGAGGCTTGTTTGGTTAGATCTAGCACATGGGTAGGTGAGATCCCACTTGATTTGGAATCTAGACACTTGATAACCTACCCCCAGATTCTTACTTTGGTGAAATCTACCTTGTGGACATCTCTCCATGTTTTAAGGGGTTAAAACCCCCTTTTGAATTTCTTGGCACCTCAAAACTCAGATCTACTAAGATCTAGCCCTTGGATTGACTTGATTTTCGGGACATACATAGATCGGGGTACTAGCTACTGGGATCTATAGTTTGGTGGCCATTGGACTTGATTTGGTCCACCAAACCCACTTTTTAGCCCTCCTTTAGCAAATCGCACTCCCTTGAAAAAGTGAGTTTGTCCATTTCTAGGAGGTGGGTGTTTGAGATTTTCATGGATTTGGAATGCCCATACCTTGAAACCTAGGTCTAGACTGTCTTTCTGTCACGATCCGCCTTGGGGGTAGCATTCCTTGTTTCAAGGAATTGTGGTCCACTTAGGGTAGTTACTTGAAAACCTAGATCTAGCAAAATCCAACCATTAGATCTCATTTAGCCCACTTGACTTGGCCTCTAGGTGTCCCGATCTACACTTTGACATACTTTTTGACCCCATTAGCCCACTTAACAAGGCACTAGTCCTCCTCAAAGCAAGTCGCACTCCTTGGGAATTGTGTCAAACCCTAGATCTAGTACATGGGTACTCCTAGAATCAACCTAGAGTCATAGATCTAGCCTTTATTCGACCTATAGTACCAATTTCACACCTAACTTCACCTTGTGGGCCTACCTAGAACCATTTCACACTTCCCAAGAAAACTAGACCTACTTGTGTAAACATATGGTACTATACTTAGTCATCACACCTTATCATGTGGCCTAAACCATACATAGGTTGAAACACTAACAATCTCTTATACCACCTTCAACCATTCCTTAACTCTTAGGTCCACTTAGTCTTGCATTGGTTTCCGTAACTCATCATTTACCTACCCTTAGAAACCTTTGTTTGGATCCAATCAACTGTGATTGGGTATAGGGTCTCCCCCTTGGTCTAGTTACACCCTGACCTAAAGCGAAGAGTGCCTCGGTTGACGTGACTCCCACATTGCATTGGGAACCGTGGCATCTCTTGGGTCACCTCTTTAGTTGCCTGTCTCCTCTACCGTCCCGGATGGGATACACCTAGGGGCAACTACAAGTTGTGTGATAACAGAGCTCAAGGCCAAGGCCCCACTAGTGGATGTTTAAGGTTTACCTTCATAGGAAAATACTGGATAGTGAAACTATGCATGTGCTGTTAAGCCATGAAATTTTGTAATAGATGTAAATGTTTAATATTGCAATAAAAATACCCTGAACTGGCTAAGTGAGGTAGCTAATGAGAAGGGGACGAAGGTATCCACTAGGGAGAGGTGGGGGGCTGTGGGATGGTGACCCATCCTGCCACTTGGGCAGGAGTAACCGTTTTGATTCCCTGTACAGGAACGGATTTGGTTACAGAAGGTGGAGAAGGTAAGCCTGTGGGGATATTCGCAGGTGGATAAAACGGCGCAGAGATCAAGGTTGGGGGTTCTCACCCAGTTCCTTCGTTTCGTTGATGGTTCGTCGTTGATTTTGGGAAGGGAAGGGTAATTCTGTTCGATTCCTGCATTCGGATTCAAGGGGTTGTGAAGAGCGATCGGGAAAAGAAACGCATAGAGAGAGAGCCAAAGTAGAGAAGCCGAGTGCCATAGAGATTCCGTGCATATACGAGACCTGGAGTAGAAACCTGAAGATGAGTTCGAAGGCGGTGTTATCACACCATAGTAGTTGGGCTACTATTCTTGCTGAGCACTTTTCAGCACTTTGCTTTTACAGAGATCAGCTATGATGAGCTTGTTTATTTGAGATCACTTATGGATCAGAGCAGTATATGTATCAGACATTGATTAGACCTTGTGCCAAGGCTGAGCCTTGAGAGCTTAGATTTGATGACCAATGTGACCCTTTGTTCCATACAGTTTCAGTTCAGTGCCCAGTTGTATTATTGCAGCAGTGTTTCAGTTGTTTATGGATGATTAGTATGACATGATGTGACCTATAGACTTGTGATTATTAGCACTGGATTATTATCTTGTTGTTTTAGTCATCTTCATAGTATTGACTTGGTACATGATTCAGGATGTGGCAGTACTATTTAAATAATGAAATGAAATATCTTGGATGATGTTATAAATATAAAATTGGATGTATTACTTGCACACTAAGGATTTCTGACAATACCCACTGGTTTCATTACCCTCATGTGAGCATGAACATGGTCTTTCTTGACATCTTTGTCTGCTGGCTTAGGCACCACATTCACTTGACTCCATCCATCCATGACCTTCCTTATTTGGCTTTCACCCTGACTTGCCTTATTGACTTCTTGATATGGAGGACTTCCCCATTTCTACCTCTGTGTTGGACCGCATCCATGTTTGTTTTGTGTCTCGGCTCTGAGTTGGTGACAGAACTTGCCTTTGGTAAGTTGGATTGTATGCCTAAATCATTCTGGTCAGTTGTCCTGATGTTTGGCACTGTGCAAAACTCCCTCTAGTCGCTTGAGTTGTTGTTGGCTAAAACTGAAAGCACATGTACTACTTATATTGGAAATTATTATAAAGCCTGTGAACTTAAAATTCTAGAATGTGTTTATCAACACACGTGAATAAAGGCTATAGCAATGAACTGCTAAAACACCCCATGAAGGGTATAGAAAAGGTCCAAAAAGCAATGGTTAAACAAATGCTATATCTAAATGTTGCTGACCTTGTGAATGTAAATATGCCCCGGATGCAAGCTGCGATTAGTTGTGCTTTTTAGCGCATGTGAAATCCCAGAGGGCTCATATAGGCCAAAAAGGCCATGGAAATGAAATGAATGATACTAATGAACCTGGATCAACTTGATGTAGACATGATGCCTAAGTTGAATAAGCACTCTCTAAACAACTTATCCATTTGTGAGGCACAACCCTTCCCTTTGTTATTTTGTCCAGCACAGAGTGTAGCTCCCCCTTTCCCCATCCAAAATGTCACTTAGTTGAGTTTGGTCAAGTCATCCCCTTTGCCTAGCCTTGTCCTTAGCCTTCATCCTTTGCTAGCAGTTAGGCCATGTCCATTGGGTGAGTATGTCTTTAAAGCTTTTGTGCAAGTAAATTATAAATAACATTTAACTATATATATGTATTAACTGCCACTAAATGATGTTTGTACTTTAAGTTAAGCTGTGAATGTGATTAAAGGAACATGTCTTAGTCTATGGTTATAATCTAGTCTTTGGTTGTATTTTGACCTAGTCAAACATAGTTTGACCATGGTCATTCTTGGGATCCGTGATGAGATGGACCACTTATGTTTATGAATGATGATTTATGGTCCCACATACACTTATTGATGATTCCATATGTTGGACATATGATTCAGATGATGATTGATGCAGTTGATCAGTTTATTATTATTTCTGGATCATCATATTTTACACTGTTCGGGTATGGTGGACCATACTGATGACCCCGCAAGTTATCATGAGGTGTATGAGTACTCATCTCTTGTGGATTTGGGTCTTCTGGATCCATTGAGACACTTATCTTTCAGTTATGGGCACTTCTGATGATAATAGTTGCAGTTATCCACCTGTTGACCAGTTTGGGCATGTTGATCCAGCTTGTCCAGCAGAAGCATTGGAGGCCAATCGTTGCCTAGGGCACTGTGTAGGAAGGGGGTGGTCTAGCCACTTGTTTTTACCATTATACCCCCCTTTTAGACAGCCTGGTACACTCAATTTGACAGCGCAGGCACCCTGGGTGGCAGTTTGGGGCACTTTCAGGGTTTTCAGGAGGATTAAAAAATGGAATAAAAGGGTCACTGAGGAATTCGATTTGGGCAATTGAGGCAAGGTTTTGGCACTTGGTCTTCTCAGAGGTCTTCCATGGTGAACCCCCCTTCTTCCAGATCAGTTGGCATCGGTCAGTGGAGTCCACAGTGGCCACAAGAGACCTTTTACTACTTGTCTCTCTCAGATTTTGGGGACAGGATTTGATCATTTGTGTCACTTTGACATGTCATAGACTCATATTTTATATTATTGTGCCATGGGGACATGCTAGTGAAGGAAACTAATGCCACCTAGCCCCACCATGAGCTTGTAGTGACTTGTCTTGGTCTTGATGATGTGGCACATGTATTTTTAGCAGTGAAGCACCACTCGCCAAGACTCGGCGAGTACTCGCGAGTCTTGCCGAGTAAGTCCTGAAACGAGTACTCGCCAGAAACTCGCCCAGCAACTCGCCATGTGTCCAGACTCGGCCAGACTCGTCAAAGACTCGACCATACTCGTCGAAGACTCGGCCTGACTTGTCGAAGACTTGGCCATACTCGTCGAAGACTCGGCCATACTCACCCTAGACTCGGCATCTTACTCAAAAAATGTGGTATTTTTTTTTCTTGGGAGCTTGTTAGCCTAGTAATTAATGGTAACATATTTTGAGTTTTTTTCCTATTTGCCGAGTCTGTCCCGAGTCGACGAGTCATTGGCCAGCCGAGTGTTTGCCGAGTCCGAGTGGTGCAACATTGATTTTTAGACACCCCTATGTATGACATCACCCTCCATGAGTCTTTTCTAGCTATGACGTCATCACTCACATTAGTGATCCATGTGATTATATTGTATTGGCTCATCTTAGCCATTGATTAGATTGTTATATCTTTTGATCTCAACCACTTGTTGTTTTACAAAGTGGTTTTGTGGTTTAGGGTTTTGGTGTTTATTATCCTATAAAAGGAGGAGACCACCCTATTGTAAAGGCACCTTTGGAGCTCTTGAAGATTGGAATAGAATACTTCTTTGTGGATCTACTTCTCTTGTCTTGATGGATTCTTTTGCAAGTTGAATATACAATATTATCTCTATGTATCATTGTGGATCTTGGGGCTACTAGTTGTTTTCCTGCAGGGAGGCCGAATTGGTGAGGAGGAGGACGAATTGAAGGAGGCTATTGTTGGGGGGTCCCACATATCTTCTCTTGGGTTGATCTTTGTGACAGGGAGTATCATTATTGTATCTTTGTGACATAGTTGATGCTTTCTCTTACATCTCTTCATCATTTTCATATTTCTCTTACTTGGCTTGTTTCTAACTTGATCTTGTCTTGTAGGAGGAGGACGATTTGGCTATCTTTGGAGTAGGACGTTTTGGCTTGGAGCACTGGATCTCACTCTTGAATATACACATAGGGGGGATGCTATCAATTTGCAAAGTGGCCACAAGCATTTGAGGTATGTTCTACAAGGTATGTACTTAGATCCATTCATTCTTCTTCATTGGTCATACAACCCTTAAAATCAAAACCCTCATTTTTACTTTTTCCTAGATCTACTTGGATCTAGCTTGGCTTTGGGTATGAAACTTAAAACCCACCTCTATAGCATCCACGGCAATTCAGATCAATAGTTTGGTGGTGATTGGCCTCCATTTGACCCATTTCCCAAGGCACCTAGCCCTCCTTGAGGCAATTCGCACTCCTTGAGGAAGGCTAGTTTGGCTAGTTCCTTAACGTGGGTAGGTGAGATCCCACTTGATTTGGATAGATCCATCTTGATAACCTACCCCTAGTGCTTCACCTTGTTGATTTTCACCTTGTGGGCCCCATTCCTCATTTTGAGGGTTGAGCCCCACTTGGGTCACTTGGTGATGCATTTTTAAATTTTAGATCTATGGAGATCTAGCATGCATTTGGACTTGATAACTTAAACCCACCTTGTTTATCACCTTAACTACCCCGATCTACATTTTGGTGGAATTTGGACTCCATTTGCCCCCTCATTTTAAGGCACTAGTCTCCCTTGGGTAAATCGCACTCCTTGGGCTGGTGGTCTTTTGCTAGATCCCATATGTGGGTGATGCCTATCTCATCTTGAAATCATAGATCCATCCTTTGCAACCCCCTTGGTACCATTTTCATCTCTAACTCAACCTTGTGGGCCCCATTTGAACCATTTCCATATTTTAAGGAGTGGGCCCCACTTGTGTAAATCTCATGGTACTAGATCTCTTAGATCTATCTTAACTTCATAAGTGGCCTTAGCCATTCATAGGTTGGAACATTTGTCACCCCTTGAGCCTCTTTCAACCACCCTTCAACCCTTGGGTCCACTTAACTTTTATAGATCTATTTCACTCATTGGTTTTCATAACTCAATTTCACATTTCCCTAGGAACCTTTGGGTTAGCTAGTCTTCATTGACTGGCTAGGGTCTCCCCCTTGATCTTGATTAGTCTTGATCTAAAGTGAATAGTGCCTCGGTTATCGTGACTCCCAACTTGCATTGGGAACCATTGCATCTCTTGGGTCGCCTCTTTAGTTGTCCATCTCCTCTACCATCCCGGATGGGATACCTTTATGGACAACTACAAGTTGTGTGATAACAAGCGGACTGCAGGACGTGAATAGCTTGAGGAAGTTGTGTGCAGTCCTGAATCTGCGAGTAGAGAGTCGAGGTTCGAGGCAGAGTCTAGCCCGCAACCTTGTAATGAACCAGCTTGTTTAAGTGGACGTATGAGATAGAGTTAAGGGTTGGGAATGCTTGATAAACTCGGTGAAGACTATGATCTCCTGGAACTAGCAGTAGGACCTTCTTATGCCTACCCTGAATAGCACTGGAAGGGAAGGGGCCTTGAGGGACTGTGTAGCAGAGAAGAGGGTCTTCCTTGTGTTGGGTGAGGTTGATAATGTGGGTGCCTGATCTGCTGAGTGATTGAGATGTCTGTAGCTCTGTGGTTGAGCTCACTGACTTAGCAATAACCTCCCTGTTTCCCTGTATGCTTGTTAAACCCAACTGCAGGGTGGCTTAGCATGAGTATGTTTTCTGGATTTCTTGATAAACCCAGCCAGAGGTTGGTTTAGCATTGGAGTGGATCTTGATTGTTAGAGAGCCCACCTAGCCCTCCTTAGTGGATACACAGCCCAACTCGGGGGTGGTCTCTCAGTTGAAAGAGTATAGGCTGGACAGAGACCTAAGGTTGGGTGGAACATTGCTATCACTTAGCCAGTTGCTGGGGCAACTTCAAGGTACAAAGATAAGTGCTATGTGGAAGGAATGGTGTTATTTATGTGTTATTATTATGTGTTTTGCTTAAGCTGTTAAATGAATGTTATATGAATATGAGCGATAGGTAGGCCATGTGTAAGCCTGAGTGTAAGGCTGAGCGCTAGTTGAAATACTTCATATAGTTGCATGAGTTTAATGCATTGTTAATCTTACATGGGTTAGATGTATGGATAGACTTAACCTCTTGTATTATGTGCATTTTGTATGAGATGTTAACCCTGTAATGGACTGCTAACCTCATCGAATCATGGAATGCTTATGGGGCCTACGGTATCCTTAAACTGCTCTGTGAGTCAAAGAAAGATAGGTTATGACAGGAGACAAGTAAAAATCTGTTAAAGTTTGGAAGGTACCTCGAAGTGTTTACAAACCAAACTTCAGAGAAGAAAACGAAGAGGTTGGATACCTCAGTTAGGCAGGGGATTGCACCAATTGATAGAGCTCTCCAAGAGCTTTCCAACGGTACCAACCTTGCTCCATTTGGACCAAGGGTGAAGGAGTTATGACCCTTGGAAGTTGCTTAGGATAAAGGTCTTGAGCATGGCCATTTCCGCACCTGCAATGCGGATTGCGAATTGCGGAAGGTCATTTAGCGGAAAGGAAAGTTAGGTTTCCGCATTCCTGCACCCGCAATTGCGGATTGCGGACTGCGGAAGGTCACCTAGCGGAAAAGATATATCCCCAAAGTTCTACACCCGCAATGCGGATTGTGGAAGGACGCAATTGCGGATTGCGAAAGGTCACTTAGCGGAGAAGTTATATCCCCACAGTTCCGCACCCTCAATGCGGATTGCGGATTGCGGAAGGTCACTCAGCGGAATCGACTGTTAGATTATGGTAACTTCGGGATGTCCTCCATGGTTCAGATGCCTTACATGGAGGTACATTAGCTGCATAGGCATCAGGATGGAGTAGAGGCACTCTACTCAGTGGCATGAGTCTAGTGGGGGATGGATGCAGAGCTTCAGGGAAGATTGAACTTTGCATGCATGAGTATTGCATGACCTATCAGCATTCAGTGACTGCATGCAAAAGTGACTTTTTGCATGCACAGAGAATTAGGGTTTTGGCAAACCTAATTCATCGGTGAGATTATTTATAGAGGCAGGGGTCCCCAGATGAGGTTACTCAGTTGCATTGTTGGAGAGAGATACTGCTAGAGTGAGGAGGGCGTAGCTGCACATGTGGGGCGACTTTCTGAGATAGAGAGGAGTTGCTGCAGGAGCTAGGAAGGTCAGATCTGAGCTAGATCAGTGACCTTCAATTCCAGAGAGGCTAGACACCCATTACTGTGAGCTGAGAGAGCTCAACAGTGTGATTACTGTGGAGATTGGAGGAGGCCGAGTTCTCTTGGAGGAGGCCGAGTTCTCTTGGAGGAGGACGTTTTTCCTGAGGGAGGAGAAGCTTGTTGTGAGCTGGATTGACCGATTCGGAGTCTTTGACTTTCAGGATAGCCTTTCCTCAGTATTCGAGGAAGGTTAGGGACGATCGGAGCTTAGATCTGTTGAGATCTAGACTAGTACGAGCATTTGACATCCAAAGGGGAGGGCACACTTGTGCATGTAGAGGAGGCCGATTGCATCAGTGGGCAGTCTTCAGAGCGAGCAGATCAGAGTAGAGAGATCTAGAGAGGGCAAATCAATCAGAGGCACCGTCAGAGCACTCAGATCCAGTTTGGCAGTTAGGGCTTACTTCTTCAGTGCATGCATCAGCTGGATGCATGCAAATTTGAGGTCTGTCCTGTTTCAAAGGGATTGAGTTACCGACTGAGGTAATCCTGTATTGTATTGTCATTTCTACATCTATATGCTCTGGGCTCGAGAGAGAAGATAGCCCCCTAGTTAGTTGGTTTTTCCCGCAAGGGTTCCAGGGTACATCTGTTGTTTATGTGGTTGATTGCATTTATATTTTAGTTTGTAAATGCAAATCTAGTTGTTTGAGTTTATGTTTGTATGAGTATTTACTTACATTGAGACTCATACTGTTTGAGATCTCAGAGCAATCCAAAGGGAGTAGTGATCTCTGGATCTAATATTTACATCGACCACCATGGAAAATACTCCAGCTTTGGAGGTATGAATGAAAAACTCAGGAATTATATGCCATTGAAGCACAACACATAATTCCTAAGGAAAAAACACTCTAGAGTATCCCCTTGACGGCAAACCCTAAGGTAGGCCAAACCTTTTACAAAAGTATCATGCTTAGACCAACTTATTACAATTCCCCTGCAGGGGTCAGGACATGCAAAATTTACAAAGGGCCCAAAAATTTTGGCCTGGTGGATCTCGGAACACTGATGATGAACAATTTGATTGTTCAAGTCTTCAACGATTCACTCGGAATCCACTAAGTGCAATTTAGTGGATAACAATAACTTTGTGACATCTTACTGATGAGTGGTCAGCCAAGTTAGATGGAAAATATCTCCTACATCAATTGTTTGAAATTAAGAAGAAGGAGAATGAATCAGTCCATGAGTTTAACCTTAGATTTGATAGGACTATGGCTAGTATCCCAGAAGACATTAGGCCAAAAGACCAAGTAATCCTTATTCATTATCTCAATTCTTTCGAAGGATGGCATGGGTATCATTTGAAAGATAAGAATCCTGCTGACCTTAAGACTGCACAATCTAAAGCTAAAACTGTTGAGTCCAATGCGGCCTCTATGGGCAAACAAAAAAATTTCGATCATTATGCCCCCACCACATATCGAACTAAGCCTTGACCTAGAAAATCCAAGGAGTTTGTTGTTGAACAAAAGCACACATTGTAAAGTATGCAGGAGATGATGAAGCAACAGACTCCCCTTACATGGGATGTAATGAAAAGTAGGGAAGTTGAGCATTATAGGAATCCTTATGGCCCTAAACCTTACTGGAATAACAATAGAAGGCCTAAGGGAGAAGATAGTAGGCGTTGTCTTGTAGTCCCCGAGTCCTCTGAACGTAAGAATGTTAATTGATGTGAGGAACCCGAAGAAGATCCTGACCATACTAGTTATCCAGATCTTGATGAGCAACCCGAAAACATCAATTTAATTCAAGATTTATCTTATGATGATGAGTTCGAGAGGATTTTACATTAGGAAAAAGAGGAATCAAATGAAGAAGAAGTCTCTCCATGCTATGCAGCTAAGCTACCAGAGACAAAGAAGGAATCTCAAATCCAAGTATATAGAAGGCGCAACCAAGAACCCAACCACCTGCTTTCCTCGATAAACGTACTAGTGCTCAGAGTGAAGGGAAAGAAGATAGAAATATTTCTACTTGTGATTACAATCTGAACATTGATATGAAGGAGTTGAGCAAAATCTTGTACAACATCCCTATCACTGAGTTAATGAAAGTCCCATCTGTGAAGAGCCAAGTAGAAGATTTCTTCGAAGGCATTCATCACAAAAATGATCCTAAAGTAGCTTTCGAGTCTTGTCATATGCAGGGTCTTATTGGGAATGTGATTAGGAAAGTTGAAAAGATCCTCCTATACACATCCAAACGAAAAAATGGTGGTCACCCTCCCTTCTACCTTACATTGCACATTTAGAATATGCTCCTTCACAATTGTATGCTAGATTCTAGAGCAACTATGAATGTCATGCCCTTACATATCATGAAGGAAATGGAGTTAGAGATTACCATACCATATGGAAATGTTCGTGGCATTGATTCGAGGCGTGTGCAGTCATTAGGTTTGATTAAGAACCTAAGGGCTGATATGTTTGCATGCTCAGATATATCCACCACAATGGATGTTGTTTTGATCAACCTGCCCCAAGCTTATGGTATGTTGCTCTCTAAAAAGTGGGCAACCGGTCTAGGTGGATATCTCATGATGGATTTGTCCTACATTTGTGTTCCCAACTTAGATGGTGCTCTAGTTCGGATCGATAGGGAGCCTTTCTTTTATGGGCATCTGGAAACATTTGAGGATGGGATAAAAAACACCTATGGAGATGATCTTTTAAATTCTGCAAAGGATGGAATGATTAAAAATGAAGATGGGATTTGGAATTTTTCTTATCAAGAAGAAATTTTTATGGTTATGGGAGACACTGATTCTTCTGAGGAAGAAAATGACCATGCAAAATTTGCTAGAAGGGTAAATTATGAAATGCACTTAAGTGAGGTTTCGGATGAAAATCAAAATATGAGAAATGAAGCAAATAGCATTAGACCTCAAAATGAAGAGCCTAGTCATGAAATATCCCATGAAGAAGAAAATGAATATTTATTACCTCAAATGGAGTTGGATGATGGGTTAGAGCAAATAAGGCAAGGAAGGCGTATTCCTAGAACTGTAAGGGAATTTCTAGCTTTAGTCAATAATAATTTAGAGAGAGAGAGAAGGGTTTCCTCCTATTCATCCATGGGAAAGCAATAATGAAGGGATACCTCCTTCGCACAATGAAGGAAGTGACATTGAGACAAATTTTTCCCATTATTCTGATGTTTCTGACCATCTATCTCACCAATCCCTATAAGAGAATTTAGTAAGGCAAATTAATGATGATGATTCTAGGAGTTGGCAGGAAGATGTGCTAGTCAATGATGCCCTAGAGGGAGAGTTTTCGTTGAATAACCTTGCTATCTTTCAAGAACCTTCTTCTCTCATGAATGCAGTAAACGAGACCAAGCCTTCATCATTGTATCCTCATGTAAGAAATTTCCCGATCTTTTTATTGCCCCGTGAATTGCCTGTTCATGAAGAAAGTATCCCTCATACTAATCCATCTCATATTCCTACTTCCTCACCAACATTTTTGGAAAGTCAAGCTCAGAGATTCAGAGACATGACTTTGAGTCCTCCCGCACCACCAGGGTCTCCATCCCAAAGGCTGTAAGATATGATCATTCTGATTCCTTTTGGGGAAGGCACTAGTCATAGTGATGAATATTCTCATATGCCATCTCCCCTTGCAGAGGATACTAAGGGAGTTTTTAGAGATTTTTGGACTGTTGGAGAAACGCCTAAATACGTCATTTCCTATGTTGCACAAGTTTCTGGTACACAGGTACATGGGGTACGCAGACACGAGTAACCGATACGGCTAGAAGCTTCACACAAATTTACAGGAAACGTCAGGTTGGGAGCGGCAATAATATAATATATTAAATTTTAATATATATTAATAAAACATCAATTTATTAAATTATAAGTTTAGTTTTTAACTTTTTGGCATTTTGCCTATTTTAAAAGTTAACTATAATAGTCAAAGATCACATAATGGACTTCAATTAAAATTATAATTATGTATGACAAATTTATTTCTTAAAAAGTTAAATGATTCAAGTGACAATCTTAAAAACAAAAACCCACACAAATCATATTGATATTGATATTGGCAAAATGCCCAAAGTAGTACATATTCCAAAATGCCCAGTGGCCAAAATACATCAATAAAAGTATGAAGCTAAGATGATCATAAAGTACGATCTTTCGCTTCAAGGATGTCCATATAAGCCTGAGCCTCATTAGGTACTGGTCCTGCATCATCATCATCATTGCATACATCAATGGCATTTAAGGGTATGCCAACCAACCCTGCATCTAGTAAATGATTATCATCATCATCATCAATTTGGGCAACATCTTCAGCATTCACATCCCATCGTGCTGTAGGTCCTTCTAAATACTCAGGTTGCTTCCTTGAACAAAGTCGAAGACTACTATGCACATAAACAAGTTTCTCTGCTCTCTTAGAGGTGAGCCTTTTCCTCTTAATAGAGTGGATGAAACTATAAGTGGACCAATTCCTTTCAGCAACCGAGGATCTAGCAACTTGAGATAACAAACGTGAGGCAAGCTTTCGAAGCTCTGGGACTTGACCCCCATACATTCTGCACCATCCGAGGAGTTTCTTCTGAGCATATTTCTTGATGTCCCTCTTTGCCTCTTGAGTAAATGTAGGGGGGCTTAAAGTACCAAAATCAATAAACTACTCCCTTATCACACTTGCTTCATCTAGTGTACACATCTTACTTATAGCATCAAGAAATCCCTGTTTTACCTTTTCATCATCAACAGGAAGAACTCTATTTAGTCTTTCCATATACCACTTTGGATTAAGGGCATATGCATCCATGTGAAGAGAAGCATTGAGTTTGTTCCATCTTTTCTCTATCAACTTGTGGATTTCATTGAAAAAATCCAAAGAGGGGTTTCTTTGACGAATGATGTGCTTTACCCTACCCACCATGGTATCAATACATTCATATATTTCCCCAAGACTAGGGGAATCTGAATCTGCATACCTAATAAACTCCACAATTGGAGATGTGAAAGAAACAATATATCTACATTCATCCCACCAATCCTCATTAAGAAGCATTTATTTTATCTTCTTTGCTTGAGGTGATTTAGACTCAGTCTATGCATTCCACTCTTGACTGACAATTGTGGCTTGTAAAGATGCATACATCTCAGCCATACGCTCAAGCAAAATAAAGTATGTAGCATATCTTGTCTCTGCAGGTTTTAGAAAATTCTTCTTTGCATACATCCTATAATTTGCCAAGGAAGCATGGTGGTTGAAAATAAACATTTGCACATCTCTTGCATCTAAAATGGTTTTTGCAATCCATTGTATTTTGCCAATATCTTTTAGGACATTGTTAAGGGTATGCACACAACAAAGAGTCCAAAAGATATGCCTATATCGACTTTGGACCATCAATCCTGCTGCTCTACAAATAGGGGCTGCATCTGTGATCACATGTACCACATTTGAAGGGCCAACGTCTTCAATGGCATCCACATTTCAAACATGAATGTAGCATCCTTGTATTTTCCACTACAATCAATTGCCTTTAAAAAGTAAGGCCCGTCTGGTGATGTGACAATAACATTCAACAAAGGTATTGACTAAACATCTATCCAACCATCCATGACAATTGAACAACCCGAATGAACCCAAGATTGCTTAAGGTCCGTTAACATTTGCATTCTTGTCACCCCCCCTATCTAACAATGAAGTCCTCATTTTGTTATAACCTGGGGGTACATATCCTGACCCTAAAGCTTGTATTTTTTTCACCATTACTTTATATTGTGGTGAAACGGTAGCATTAAATGGAATTCCATTAGCCATAAAAAACACAGATATAGCATCATCTACCTCATCCCTGTGCACCACATTGTACATTTTCAAAATGGATTCATTTACATCACTCTTCCCCTTAGTACTAGAACTCCCCCCCATAGACTGAATTTCCTCATTGATTGAAGAACCATGGTTAGATGGGGAAAAATCTTGATGTCTACCTCTCTTACTAGGGGATGAAGAGCTACCAGCAATGTTACAACTGGTGTTTCCCTTGCCTTGCATGTGAACCTTGGCCATCTCCATCCTTTGTTCAAGGCTGCATGTGCATGCCTTCACTCCTATCCCAGGTATGGCTAGGAGATGATGCCATACTCTAGTGTAGCTACCTTTAAATACATGTCCACACAAAGTACACTCCCATTCCTCACAACCCCCACTATTTTTTCTCTTGTTTCGAGTTATCTTCTTTACAAATTTCATTTAGGGTTTCTTGGAATTGTTGTTAGCTTGAGTTTGAGTGGCTGCCTCCTGCTCTTGAACTTGTGGGGGTCTCATGCTGCTGTCTTGTGGAGGTCTCATGCTGTCGTCTTGTTGAGGTCTCATCCTACTGTCACCACATTCACTATCCAACTCTCTATCCATGGTGTGTATAATTGAACTGGAAATTAAAAATACAATCAAAAGTTAATTTCAAATTTGTGGTCACAAAAGCATACAGTGCACAATAATTGGAACTAAGCTAATTCAACCATGGTGTGGCATGTGCACAATATAATATAATAT
This sequence comes from Larix kaempferi, assembly GCA_027924585.1. Taxonomy (NCBI): domain Eukaryota; kingdom Viridiplantae; phylum Streptophyta; class Pinopsida; order Pinales; family Pinaceae; genus Larix; species Larix kaempferi. The sequence goes on along the minus strand of BSBM01000125.1, from coordinate 14,189,849 downwards.
ATATAAATGAGTCCACAAGGTAAGGGCAGTGACTAGTGCAAATCTGTGATTTAAAAATCGGTGAAATCGGTTTGTAAATCGGCCGACTCACCGATTTATTCCCTACCCGGTTCAAATCGGCCTCCAAACCGGTTTGTTGGACCGATTTAACCGATTTAACCAATAAATCGGACCGATTCATCTGAAAAAACCGGTTTGACCGATTCAAGTAAAAAATCGGACCGATTTTTTGCGTGTGGGTTTTTATTATTTTTTTAATTTTTATAAGTTAAATTTTAAACCTAAACTACCTCTAACCTACCCAACCCGACCCCTATTGCACCTATTGCACTTGGAAGAAGAATCGGCCGGCGTGAAAGGGAAAGATTCCTTGTACCTCTTCAATGAGAAGGTCATCTATATATATTTTAGGCTTAATTAAAGGTTTTACAAGAGCTTTGTTTACAAGTTGAAAATACTGGGATGATTACTGTTGTAATGGTAAAACTGGTTCCAATCAATTTCTCATGAAGGTATTGGTTGTGTACTTACATCAACTCTTGGATGGAGACTGCTGTAGCTCACTTTAATTGTAAACTGGAACTAGAATGGACTGGGGTTGATATCTGGGTGAAGTCCTGTTAATTTTTTCAAGTTTACTGTTGTGTGCTATGGTAGATGCTTGTGAAGATATTGCAAGTAATTATATCAGACCTTTGTATCAAGAGCACATAATATTGAAAAACTTTGCAAATCAATGAGAGAATACACTAGTTCTTTTGTAAACCACAGAGATCAAGCCATTTCTAAATCTGATATTTAAATGAGACAAATGAAGTTACATGCCTGGACTGGGTATGGAGCAGATCTGAATTTTTGCACACCTCTTGTCTCAATAAATTGTTCCCTTGAATGCTGTAGCAGACACCACGAGTTCTGGAGATGTAGGCTATCAAATACTGAGGATATTTCAGTCATTCAACAGTCTAAAGCAGCTTAGAATCCAGATACAAACTGATATAAAATACAGTAACCCTCTGCCTGTAGGAAATTGTCTTCTCTGGAAAAACGCAGCAACAGATAGGTGCATAAAATATTTCCACAAATCTCTGTAGCTTGTGTTTGCTCCAGATGGGGGCTAAAACCAACTGATAAGACAGCCAACACTTTTTTTTTCTTGACAGAGATGAAGGTTCAGTAAGTGGCTACCTGTAGAATCTTACATATGGGTAGCTAAGACTAAGATAGTTAAGCTTAATGCCGCCAGCATATCCCCCCACCTCATGGCATGTGATAGCCCTACGGCATAAGAAAGACGTAGTAGATAATTTCCTAGGAAGGCATAAGAAAGATGTAGCAGATAATTTCATAGAAAGGGTTATTATTTTACAATTCACGTCTTGGTGGAGATTTATATTCATTGTTTACACACCAATGCAAATGTAGCAGATAATTTCCTAGAAAGGGTTATTCTATTATAATTCACATCTCGATGGAGATCTGTGTTCATTGTTTACACACCAAAGCAACAGTTTATGAACAGATGCAATTGATTATATAGGTTCCAATCCTTTCTTCCAGTTTGATATGTCTAGGGGAATATTTTGTTTCTAATGCTATGGAATCATGAATTAGAATCTTGAAAATATTGTTTTTCTTAAAAAAATTAAATATTTTATGTATTTTTGAGCAAACCGATTCATTAAATTCAAATCGACCGATTTATTACCGATTCCGATTCCGATTCCGAGTTGACCCTCGACCGATTCCGAGTCCGATTCTGATTTTTAAAACCTTGGTGCAAATATGACTGAATTTTAAAGTGTTGCCTTAGAGTTGACCCCAACTGTGTATTTTAATTTAACTAATACAACTAAAAGCTGCAATGTAAAACCACAAATCAGAAAAAACATTACCAACTGAATCAATGATATTAGTAACTTTACCAATGAGTGGAACAAAATCTGTTTTAAGTTAACTTTTATGAATAAAAAATCCACTGAGGCATGTTTGTTTGAGAGCACTGAACCATGTTTTGTTGCAATAAACTTATAAAGAATCCATTGAGGCCTGTTTGTAAATTTGTAATATAAAATATTCGCTTTAATTCAATGAATCAATTGTCTAGATGAATTAGTGGTTTCCTCCCTTATATTATTTGCATTGTATTATGCGAATTTCTATAGGCTTGCACCAAGATATTAAGACACATATAGCAGAAAATTTAAAACATGTACATTGTACTCTAAACACATAAAAATTAAAAAGTTAAAAAGTTAAATATTTATAATTTTATTCTTTTTTGTTCTGTTCCGAATGGGCAGGTATGCCAAAAGAGAATATAGCACAATTATGAATTATGAATCAGAATTATGAATTATCTGTTCAAGTTAGAAAAGAGCCAAGACTACAATAAAATGTTAAAAAGTAAAAACTGTAACAATAAGTTAAGGAACAATGGAACAATAGTTTGAAAATTGATACTTGACAATGAACGTAAATGATTCTATGAAACTACAGTGTACATCAACTATGATTTTCCAGATAATATAAACCAACGTATATACTTGTAAGTTGTTTGAAAAATTCAAAAACCTATTTTTCCCATAAAGAATAGATCACATTAAATTTCTTTCAATATTTTTTTATTTCCTTTAATAATGAAAAGTAAAACGTACAAAGTTACAAACATTATGGTTAAAAAATAAAAACTTAAACTCTATCTATCGACATAGATAAACTTATAAAGTAAATTGATAAAAAAAATAAAAACCACATGTACAAGTTACAACTCACTCTGTCAAAATTCAAATCTGTGAAAGACAAATTAATAAATTATTATATTAAATTTTTAAAATTAAATTCTAACATTATAATTTAATAATTTATAACCTATAACAATTCCAAAAAAAAATTAAAATCCATTTCAAATTAAACAATGAACACGTTCATTTGTAAATTTGTAATTAATCGTGACAATATGAATCTAAAAAATTTAAAAATATGGTGCATGGCAGCATGCATACATTACATCGCTGCACTTCAAACAAAGTTACAGCAATCACAAATTTAACACGGAATAATTATAAAACATAAATTATCAAATATAAATTTATACCAATGAATCGACACCTGCAGCCGGCTTGAAAATGGAATTGAGGCAGACAGTGATCAATACCCAACACCTGCAGCCAGCTTGAAGTTGAGGCAGACGCTGACCAAGATCATTGGACGGCTCAGAAGTTTAGACTCCGAAGTTAGGCTCAGAAGTCGACACTCAGAAGTTCAGAGAGAGTCGAATGGGATTATGGGAGACTCGGAGAGACAGAGACTCAACCGGAAACAAATCTCAGAAAATTTGAAAACCCAAAACCGTCAAATTCTTCCAAGATTTCCAGCAGAGAAAACCGAAAACACTAAGAAAAAGCAGTCTGAAGACTGTAATGTGATTTTTTAGAGAGGCAAAGTTTGTTTATAAAGGCTCCATTGCATGTACGCTGCCCTCTTCTTGCCTCCACGCGTCCTTCAATTTGGTGCCCCAATCCAATTTCACTTTCCCGCGAAGTTCATTTTTTTCCCGCAATGTGCCTTTTTTGTTGGTGGGTTGGGAGCGTGAGGAAGCTCCTCGTTGGTTTGGGATCTTATTCAAGCTCCAGAACATGGGAACTTGCGGCTGGGAGCTTGAGGAAGCTCCTGATCCATCAAGGAGCTTAACTTTTTGGGTAGAAGCTCCTCGATGGATCGGGAGCTTCCTCAAGCTCCCAACCACAAGTATCCTAGGAAACTCCTATCGGAAACCGCGATTTCACCTCTTCAAAGTACCCGAAAAGTTCCCAAGTATCTGAGGAAGCTCCTGTCCATTTTGGAGCATTTCATACCAGCTCCAAAGCTCCTGGGATTGCAGGAACATCGGGTATGCCCTTTCTAACGGCCAGGAGCAGTAACCGTGCAACATAGGTCATTTCCCCACAAAACGATGAAGCCAATGCAACTCATCAAGAGGTGAGAAGAGAGATTAGGGAAGTTCTGATTGGAAGGGTAGCTATTTATTTCAATTGATGGAGGTACCCCAAATTTTAATGCAATAACTCCATGAAGGTACTTGAGGTATTATCCCACGTACTCAAAGCAATGTTGATGTTGTTGTTATGCCCATCCGTGATATCGAGGTTATCCCTTCGTTTGTTAATTGCCACAGATTCTCATGTGGCGATAGAGTAATCATTCTAAATCACCTATTTTATCTTAGATCAAGGGGATCTAATATAAGTTCCCAAGTATCTGAGGAAGCTCCCGCCCATTTTGGAGCATTTCGTACCAGCTCCAAAGCTCTCGGGACTGCAGGAATGCCGGGTACGCCCTTTCTAATGGCCGGGAGCAGTACCCGTGCAACATAGGTCAATTCCCCACAAAACGATGAAGCCAATGCAACTCATCAAGATGTGAGAAGTGAGATTAGGGAAGTCCTAATTGGAAGGGTAGCTATTTCAATTGATGGAGGTCCCCCAAGTTTTAATGCAATAACTCCACGAAGGGACTTGAGAGGTATTATCCCACATACTCAAAGCAATGTTGATGTTGTTGTTATGCCCATTCGTGATATCGAGGTTATCCCTTCGTCTGTTAATCGTCACAGATTCTCATGTGGCGATAGAGTAATCATTCTAAATCACTTGTTTTATCTTAGATCAAGGGGATCTAAGATAAGTTCCCAAGTATCTGATGAAACTCCCGCCCATTTTGGAGTCGTACTAGCTCCAAAGCTCTCGGGACTGCAGGAACACCAGGTACGCCCTTTCTAATGGTCGGGAGCAGTACCCGTGCAACATAGGTCATTTCCCCACAAAACAATTAAGCCAATGCAACTCATCAAGAGGTGAGACGAGAGAATAGGAAAGTCCTGATTGGAAAAGTAGCTATTTCAATCAATGTTGAAAAAGTCGGCAAGGGTCTCGAATGCAACTTCTCGACAACATCGGCGAAAAAATTAGGAAAAATCGACAAAAGTCCACAAACATTAAAAAATACAAAATACATTCATTTTTTTTCAGAATTTGAAACATATAACGCAACAATAACATCAGATAAACACATTGGAACATAAATATGGAGAAATCGCTAATATATAGATGTAGTGGATGCAAATAACTCGGAGTAGTTTGATTTCAATGACTCAAACTGTTAAAAAATACACAAAATTTTACAATTTTAATGAAAAAAATATATATTAAATTTTCCAAGTTATGATTCCAAACCATTAGAGACAAAATATTATCAAAATGGCACCAAGCGCAATACATATCTAAATCAAAATTGAAAAAACATAATCATCAAAATCATTGTCTATGTTGAGATCATATTCATCAATAGCACCATGTTCCCCCACCTCTAGGCTCTAGACCTTGCCTCTACCTCCAATCTCGAAGTTGATCCTCCAAGGACATCAATTAACACCCTACAATTTTGATGAAACTTCTTAATCCAAGCGTTAAAATAAGGTAGAAAGAGCTTCCCATGCTTAATAAGTGATTTTGCTTGACTGAAGGGTACATTTTTTATTAAGGTCATGACGGAGGAATTCAAACAACTTTAACAATCAGGCATCGACACCACCAACATCAAAATACATAGAGAGTTTGATGTGCTTCATTAAATTCCAATCCCTTACCCACATACATGATAGAATCCACTGGAAACGTTGGAATCCTGAAATCCTGAAAACCATTAAGTCTATTGAATTCTAAATGGGATCTAAAATTCTACTTTTTGCATATGAAGTCCGATGAGGTTGGAACCACTCTCAAACACCCTGAAACAATTAATGGTAATGTTAAAAATCTAAGTAAAAGGATGGAAAATGAAAGATAAAGAGAATGTCACTTTTACTTAGTATTGTTGACATCAATGTCACATGTACAAAACTCATCGGACTTAAAAAAAAAAAATCCGAGTATTTAAAACTATGAAAAAGCCTCTGCAATTTTTTCCATTAAGGCGCGCCAATTACCAAAAAGTCACGATTTTTTCAAACTTTAAAAAATCGCGATTTTTACTCGCCAAAAAATCTTCTAGAGGAAAAACTCGTGATTGTTCCGCTTTTTTCCGAAAAATCGGCGACTTTTTCAATTCAATTGACGGAGGTCCCCCAAGTTTTAATGCAATAACTCCACGAAGGGACTTGAGAGGTATTATCCCACGTACTCAAAGCAATGTTGATGTTGTTGTTATGCCCACATCATGGCTTACCCACATCCAGTCTGGCGCATTTCTTGTCATGAATGAGGACCCCAAGGAATTTGTCTGCCATATCATAGCAGGTGTCAAGTTTATAATTTCAACACCGATGATTAGAAAATAAGGGGAAGCCACGTGCTTCTCAAACCCATAGTGTTGTCAACGATTTCTACCATAATTAGTTTGTTATCAGGTTATCAGTGAAGTCGATAATCAAACACAGCAAGCATGGGTAGGAGTGGCAAACTCTGTAGATTGGAGCCAACGAACACTGGATGGGCTAAAGATTTCCCTGAATGAGCAGAACTGTTCAGGAAAGCTGGTTGGTTCACATTTTTTGAGAAGATTTTAGGTTATAATTTGAAGGTTACTCATTCTTTTGCTCTGGAATGCTCAAACGCCTGTGTTAGCTTCGACACCCTAAAGTTTGAGTTGACAGAAGAGTTAATTGTTGAGGCCACTGGTATGGCCATTGAAGGGGAGCGTTGGTTCAAGAAGATCCCATTTGAGTTCGATCCAAGTCTGTTCTTATTACCAGGTTTCGGGTCTCTTGACTGGAATAAGGGTATTCATCTAAGTAATATGAAACCAGAATGGCGGGAGGTCGTTGGCATCGTGCAAAGCTATATCACATGCGAGGGTAGGTTTGCATCGGTTTATAAATACCATGTCAGATGTTTATTGCATTTGAATGATCAATCAAAAATGAACTTGCCCTTTTATCTATTAAAAAGTCTCCTGAAAATGTTGAATAGGGTTAAAACTCATGTGAATCATACGAACCAGTCTCTTTTCCACCATAGTCTAGTCAAGTTAATAGTTTTAATAGAGCTGGAGAAAAGAAATCGTAGTTGGCAACATTTTTTGTTTTGTTCAGGGTTTGAATCAGAGAACAATGAACCTGAAAGAAAGCTCCTGTCAAGAAAACAATTTAGCTTCATAAACAGGTTTAAAAGAAGCATTGTTGAAGAGGTGCATAAAACTGAAGATGGTGATGTATTGGGGAAGATTGTAAAGTCAAATGATGCAGAACAGAGACAGATATCAATGGAGGAGCAGCAAGAGTATATCCCTGAAGGAGACAGTCTTGTAGAAGGTATTTATGTTTCAAATAATGAAGAAAGCATTGATTTAGTTGTAGAAAAGCATAAACATACCCCTGAAGAAGATACTCTTGTGCTTGATACTCCTTCTATGAATGAAAAAGAAGACATAAAAATAGGTATTATTCATTTCCCCGATTTCAAAGCAGATGCTAAATCTATAATGGAACCTGAAAGGCCTAGGATGGAGACCTAAAACTAGAGCAACTAACAAATTAGGATTGAATATAAAAAGAATCTTGAAACCCAAATTGGGTAAAGAACGGGTTACCATTATTCAGGACTTCTCAAGTGAGGAAGATTTAAGAGATGGAAAACTAGAATTGAGGCCGCAACAACTTGTCAAAAACAGAGGAAAGGAACATCTAGATTCAACAGAGCAAATGGGAAAATCTGATGAAGTGGCAAAAGAAGAAAATGTTCCAAGTGTTGAACACGGAATGACCTTGAAAATTCTCTATTCAAATGCAGCAGCTACGGAATCAGGTGAGACTTATGAAGCACAAGAAGATTTCCTTATTGAAAATCTAAACCTTCCAGTAGGTTCAAATGAAGATCCGATACTTCAAGGAGAAATTAAAATGAATTCTGAAATTGAAAATCTTAAAGGATCATTACAGCAGCATAAAAGACAGATTGGATTTCTGAATGAAACAAATGAAAGGCTTGTATTGGCCAATAAGTGACTTACGGAAGATCTTAAAGATGTCAATGGTCATTATCAAGAGCTTATTTCAATTGCTAAACAGGTTTTGAAAAGGAAAAGGAATGCAGAGGGACAAATTGAGGAGCTAAATAAACACATTGAAGACCTAAACAAGCAAAATAAGGAGTTGTCCAGCAAGGTTCAGGTCATGGAAGTAGAGCAGGCTCGTCTTTCCAAAGGATCACAAGCATTGGATGGAGTAACCCTTTTGGCAGACACAGCAAAACAATTCTGATTGCCACATATGCATACAGTTGTCCCACAAAGTTCATAACACAATTTTGTTGATAAGTGTGAAGTCCTATTTTTAGTAATTAGTTGTTATACTTTAAAAGACTCCTTTTTTGTATATAATTCTTGAACAGATTCGAAGCCTAAGAAAGTGGATCTCAAATCACTTTACTTTTCATATTTTGTAATTATAAAAGAAGGAAAACAAATAGTAGGTGGGGTTGGTTTTTTGTTCAGGAAAGAAAGTGAGAACTGTGGAATCAATTGGTATGAAGCCCATATAATGCACTCGCCAGTAAGTTTTTGAAGACTCATGTTTGAATTGAAATATAATACGTAAGCCATATGTTATTGTTATTTTCTGGTTGATGTTAATGATCTGTTAGATCACCTTGTTTACTATTTCATTTCTTGATAAAGGTTTTTTATCTTGTACATGCTCTTAAGCCTGTGGACATAACTGTAGATCTTGTTGTATTTATATTTATGGTTTATGCTTATGTTTCTTAATTCTTCCATTTCAGTCTTCAGATTTCTTATGACTTAGTGATTGTATGTGATTCATGTTTTATTACTCTTTCCATGAATGATACCTCCAGAAATTATAAAATTTTAAACCCTTTACTTTCAGTTTCTTTGGATGTTCTAGCTTGTACTTCTTTTGTAGTCTTAGTACAATTTCTAGGACAAACAGGTAGGAAACTAAATAAGCTCACTTGAGCAGTAGTTAGTCTTGTCTTTGTCATTAAGTCTGGCAGCTTATTTACTTGAGTGTCTTTTCTTTTGTTTCCTGCAAAAGAATAAAACAAAAATTTTACTTTCAACTAGTATAATAGCATTTAATTTTCAGTACTTTGTTTTTCTGCATTTTAGGTTTATTTTATATCTATAGGATAGTGTTGATATTTGGCCTACAGAGATTGGTATAGCATTTGCGTTATGCAGGTGACACGTATATACCTGAAGATGAGGCAGATGCTCGAGTGCACATTCATGGATATGACGAGAAGGGTGTTGCGGACCAGAGATTTCTAAGGTTCTCAACTGCTCTCTCCCTTAGAGCACTTGTCCTAGCTGGAGCCAGATGTTATCACATACATTGTAGCTGGAGCTACCATGATGCAGATTAGATTTTTTCAGATCCTTGAACTAGTCTTGTGGTTGAGATGACCCTATTGATCAGCAGTGATGCAGTTATTTCTGAGCCAGTAGCAGCAGCTTGCCCCCTTGTCATGAATGATCCTGCATGACCCTATTGAGATGATTATGGTCTGGTTATGGTTCATTTTACACAAAGCAGAGTAGTTGGTCGGTGATGATCTTTTGCCCATATTCAGTTGCAGATGGTTCCAAAGACAGGTACATGGTTGAGTAGAGGTATATTGCATTTGGATGTTATATTTGGCTCTATAGTTTATTTTAATTATTCTTACTATGCATGTTCTTCTGACAGTGACATTTGAGCTTTATGGTTTGAAATTTGTGTCTTGAGTGTTCAAAGACTCCCTAGTGCAAGGCCATTATATATGCTTGCTAGTACTGCCATACCTTACATAGACTTATTCTTACTCAAGCTCTGATGGCATCACCTTTTCACTTGTCTCCATTCATCTGACTCTTCCATTATTTGGTTTTGACTCTGTCTCTTCCATTATTTGGTTTTGACCCTAACTTGTACCTAGACTAGTGAGATTGAGGACCCCCCCACTTAGGCCTCTCTGTTGGATAGACTCCATGTTTACTTTGTGTCTCGGCTATGAAGTGTGTGGCCTGGTCCCTTCTAGTTGCTTGTATGATGCCTTGTGGATTGGTTGTGTGGCCTGTGTCACCGGAATGTTTTCCTTTAGTCCTCAAAAGCAAGTACTCCCATAAAAGTATCAGAATGCATAAATGCTATATCTAAATGGATGCAAAGTCAGCTACAAATAAAGTGTTTTTAAACACTAATAAATCAAAATCTTTCGTAGCTAATCAGTGGCCAAGGGATGAGCACTCATCCTTTGTATGATGTAAGGCCATTTGCCCCTATAGGGAAACAGGTGGTAACTCCATCACACCTATGGACGGTGGCGAGCAATGGTGGTAAGCCTGAGTCATTATCTAAGGCCCACAAGGCTATTCAGGGTACCTACCCTTGGAGGTTGGATAGTGAAAGATAGATAAAAGGTTAAATGTTAAATGTTAAATGTGCAAAAAACTGGCAAAACTAAATGCAATAAAGGATGCTTGTCTAGAGTCTACTAGAAACCTTCCAAGCACTTTACCCATTTGTGAGGCACCTCCATTCCCTAGTGTCTTCCATCCTGCATATGTCTAAGTGGTTCCCCTTTTCCCTCATGTCCAAGAGATCACAATGTTGAGGTTATCAAGTTAATTCCCTTTGTCCTAGCCTTGTTTCATCCACCTCACCCATCCTTGCAGTTTGCCTAAGTCTGTGAGTGAGCATATGTAGGGGTCTTCATGAAATACTTGATGGTTTCTCTGACACAGGTATATTATTATGTGATTATGATCGCCACTGTTATGTTTTGCATGTTTTAGTCTGGTTTCTTTTTTGTTTGTTCGATTGCTCGTCACTCGAGGCCGGTAGCAATGAACCATTGGTTAAGAACTGCAACCCAGGGGCATCTAAGCTGTCAAAGTCACCTGGGGATCGCACCCGGCCTGGGCCACACCAACCCTTGTGATGGCTGGATTTTTGGGTGTCTCCTCCCAACTAGCTCACCCCTAAGGGGAATTGAACTTGGGTCGCCCTGCTGACGAGATCGACACCTTAACCAACTGAGCTAGTGAGAATTGACATGTTTTAGTCTGGTTATTAACATAAACTTGTGAGGATTATTCATCCAGTGTGCATGCAAGCTTATCTATATTATTGCTCAGCCTACAGTTTGAGTATTTTGACTTGGTCAAACCCGATTTAACCTGGTCAACATGTTTTTCGAGGCAATGACTGCAGTGTTCAAGATTGTACATTTGTTCTCTAGATGTGTCCAGTACACCAATTCCATGCTCAGTTTGTGATTTTTGGCCATTATACAGTAGTTCCATGGATTATTATTATTATTATTATGGCCATATTTTATTTTAATTTACTAAATGTGGTGTTGGGCTTCGGATGCATATTTTGATGGACATATGTGGTATTTGTAGTAACTATTAATGGATTTGATGTCTCTGATTCACTTGGTGCACTTAGATGTGGATTTTGGGCAAAGGAAATGAACTTATTGATGGTTTTATTCTTCAGCATGATGAACCAACAATTTTATTCATTAAAAAATGACCATGGCTTCTCCAGGAAAATCGATTTGGCTAATGTAGGCTAAGAAATGACTTCGGGGTGATTTCTTATGATGAGATGAGGCTCTACATGCATGTTTCATGTGTTATATTCATCCGAGGAGGACTTCACCTGTTTTTACCTTGGTCCCAGGGAGGACGTCTTCCTTGGGGGGCGCACTTGGTGTTGGTCACTTGATGTATTTCCATGTTATAACATTATATATTTGTAAAACAGGGATGCCTAGGGTGATTTAAGCCCCTAGTGACCTCCTTACCATGTTGTCACATGTTATATTTTGACATTATGATGTATTTTCCTTTCCTAAGGCGTTACTAGGCAAAAGTACACCCCCTTTTGAGTTAGTCATTGTGATCCATGTATTGTAAAAACAAAAAGATATCCACTATTGATGATCTCCATTGTATCTTTTAATCTCGATTCTCAACCACTTGTTCAAAAAGTGGTTAGGGATATGGTCTCTCGGATCTATTTAAGTGAGAGGACCCCCTCATTATAAAGGGACTTTTGGCTCTGGATTCTTGGCAATAAAAGGAATTTTTGGGGGGAAATCTTGTTTCTTTGTTGAAGATCGTTCTTGTGCTTGATTGTAGATCTAATTTCCTAAGACGTTCTAACTATATGATGTTGATTCCATATTATATTTTCTAGAGACTGTGTGTGACTGCAAGAGAGCGACTTCTCTTGGGGTGATTTTGCGGGGAAACTCCAGATCTCTCCATTGAACGAGTTTAATAATAAGGGAGTTATTTGCTTTGTGTCTTTGATCACTGTTAAATGCTCTTTGGTTCATCCTGCATCATTTATCTTTTCTCATTATGGATCAAATCTCTTTCATAGTTTGTGTTTGTAGGAGAGAGGGCACATTGGCTCAACTTGTGCAAATCGTTTTCACCTTGGATATCTTCATTTTGGCTGGAAATTGATGCGAAGGGGTTAGAGCATCATTGCACTTGGCATCTGCAAGACATTTAGATAAGTTCTCAGCCTTTTTCTTTTGTTTCAAGCTCTATTCCATTAGTCACTCTTCAAAATTAACTTTAAAACCCTAATTAAAAATTTATAAAAATTCTTTGGGTCACACAACTTGGTTTTAAGGCAAAACCCTCAGATCTAGGGTTTCATCAGCTACTCACCTTACGTACTTTACTTTCCTAGTTTGATTTGGTGATTTAGCTTTAGATCTTTCCTTTTAGGTTAGATCAGGGTCTCGCCCTTTGTCACTTAGCTTTCGGTGGCATAAAGCAAAGAGAGTCTTGATCGACGTGACAATTGATCCATCCGGGGATCGAGATTCTCTTAGGTCACCTCTTTGGTTGCTTGGCTCCTCTACCATCCTGAATAGGATTCACCATAAAGGGGCAACTACAAGTTGTGTGATAACGCCTACTTTACAAAAGTGACTTGCAAAATAAATTATGGCTTGTCACCCACAAAATGGCCGGGGACTAAGCCCTAAGATATAAAATAATGACAAATAAGCAATAGTCTTCAACCAAGACGAAATGTTGAGCCAAAAAGGAGGACGTCATGCACCAACTAACCCCAATGATGTGTTTTTAGCCTTTTTCGCTAAACGCCCTCATTTTGCAAGGTATGGCCTTCAAAGAGCTCTTCTAAGGTGGACATCTTCACTTCTTTGACCAAGATGACCAAAAGGAGGTCTAATACAACACAATAAGGTCCAAGTGGGCATAAAGAGGTGTGTTAAAGCGGGTATGAAAACCCTTACAAGCGCAATCACCTTTACAAAGCATAATATCACAAAGATGCACCAATACCTACCCAAGGCATAAATGCCCGACTTGATAGGGGGTTACCACCTCATCAAGGGGTAGTCAGCAAGGCCATGAAACCAGTACACATTGAAATGAGGACCAAGAGGACCTATAATGACCGACCAATGGGTCTAGGTTACCCATAGACCAACACCTTTACATAAAATAGCCCTGTTATCACCAATCTTGTAGTTGCCCCTAAAGATGGATCCAAGGTGGATGGTAGAGGGGATAGGCAACTAAAGTGGTGAACCAAGAGGGCCTTGGTTCCCAGATGGATGGTTGTCACGCCAACCAAGGCACTCTTCGCTTTAGCTATCAAAGCCAAGATAGCAAGGGGGAGACCCAGATCTACTCTCGATAGGAGAGATCAACCAAATCACCAAATCAAATCAATCTAATGAAGTACGTAGGGTGACAGGTATGGAATCCTAGAAATGAGGAATTAGGACCACTGTGGAGGCTTTGAAAAGGTATGTTATGACAGTGAAAGATGACACACAGTGATTCAAGGATGAAATATGATTCCAAGATTCAAAGCTAGTTTCAAAAGGTCAAAATCAACTGCCTTGAGAAACGTGACCCTTAAAACAGGGAAAGTGTCCCAAATCAGAGATCTAACAGTTAGGGATTTCTAGCTGTGCTTGATGAGTGGATATGACAATGTCTAGGTGTTCAAGCAGTCAAACAAAGATCAAACCACAAGCAAACTCAACAACCCAGGAAAGTCGTGAGGGCTTGGAGAAGGATTAGTGCCTTGGAAAATGGGCCAAATGGAGTCGGATGTCCACCAAACTGTAGATCAGGGATGTTGAGGTGTAAAGCTAGGTGGGTCTTGAAGATTAAGATCATCCAATGGCTAAATCTCAGTAGATCTGAGATTGAAATGCATCACCAAGTGACCCAAGTGGGGCTCAACCCTCAAAATGAGGAATGGGGCCCACAAGGTAAAAATCAACAAGATGAAGCACTAGGGGTAGGTTATCAACTGTGGAGAGTAAGGATCAAGTGGGATCTCACCTACCCAAGTGCTAGATCTAGCAAATCTCACCCAACCAAGAAGTGCGACCTCGCTTGGAGAGGCTAATTTGCCTTGGGAAATGGGTCAAATGGAGGCCAATCCACACCAAACTATAGATCCGAATTGTCGTGGATGCTATAGAGGTGGGTTTTAAATATCTTACCCAAAAGCCAAGTAGATCTAAGTAGATCTGAGAAAATGTAAAATGAGGGTTTGAAATATGAGGGTTTTAACAGTTATTTGCTTATGCCAATGGATTGGGATCAAGAAATAGTGAACAAACCTATGGATCTTACCTGGATAACCTTGTATATGCCTTGATGATGATGATCTATGCAAACCCGATCAATTTGAGAAGCTTTGAGGTAGTTTTCTATGAAGTCAATTTAGTCCAAGGAAGCCAATGCGCCCTCTCTCTTGCACAACAAACGTCAACCATATCAGATTTGCTGCAAACAAGAGATAAGACTAATGCCACAAGAGAAATAACAGAAAGATAGCGTAGATCACAATGATACTAATGATAACCCCCTGATACAAGCGAATGCCAAGTGGAGCGAGTTGAAGAAGCCTTCCAAAAACGCCCAAGTGAAGTCGCCCTCATGTAGACAAGACAATTTTTTCCAAAAGGATAGATCTTACCACAAATTTTCAAATGTTATGATGCAAAAGACTTTCCAATCACCATCTAAGAACACCAGATGCAAAGGAGACCCAAGAATTTCCACAAGAATGTTTTTTTATTATCAAAATTCCAAGAGCCAAAGACCCTTTACAATGAGAAGCTCTCTCCTTTAAATAGGATGGAGAGAGGCCAAAATCCTAACCACTTTTTGAATGAGTGGCTAAGATTAAGATCAAACGATCTAATCAATGGTTGAGATGAGCTCAACAATACAATACATGGATCACTAATAAAATAATACATCAATGGACCAAAATGCCCTAGGAGAGGGGGTCCCACCAAATCTCAATGATAAAATATAAGATCTAGCTCATGGTGGGTGCAAGGGGTAATTTCTAACACCCTTGGTCAATCTCCATGGCACAATATCCAAAAATAATACTCTAAGCACCAAATTGTGCCTCTCTGGGAAAGTCGTGAGCCTTAGGAGGCTACAGAAATCATCAAAAAATGCCAAAAGTGATGGGTGTGGGTCCCACCGGAAACTGAAATTGCTGGAGAATGTGTGGAAGACATCCCACTCATCATCACAAGTCATACCATGCCAATCCCCTACCTCAGTAGCCCACATCGAATTCCTCAGTAGCCATTTTTACCATTTTTGATCTGCCTTGGGAAGTGTGAAACTGCCCAAACTGCCTCCTGGAGTGCCTGCGCTGTCAAGGTGAGGTCACCAGGCTCTCTGGGAGGGGGGTAATATGGTAATATCAAGTGGCTGGACCACCCCCTCCATGCATAGCGCCCTAAGTGAACTCATCAACTCTCTGCTCTGCTCTGACAGGACCTCTGATAGACCAAAACTGCACTAGGATCGCCAACTGAGGCTAAAAATCACTGTAACTGCCCGAAACTGAAAATAGATTGTCTCATTGGACTCAGAAGGTCCAAATCCATCTAAGATGTGTACTCATACACCATATAGACCTCTACATGGTTAAAAATAAATGCCCATCATATCCGGCAGACCAAATAATAATAATCTGTAAATGTGCTGAAAAGCACAAATCATCATCATAAGCCTGAAACCATTGCATAGAACCACCATGGTGACCTATACCAAACCATATATCATATCTCTGTATCATCTAAGGTCTGCCACGTCATGTCCTGTGGTTGACTTTTGGTCAAACTACGTTTGAACAAGTCAACATGACCAAAATATAACTCAAACTGTCATCAAAATGCTGCAAGGTGTTAAAGGTTAAGACATGCTCTACAATCAATTCAAATAGCAATTATAACAAAAAGCAATCATTACTGGCGATCTAAAACCAAATATATAAAGGTCTTCAATATTATTTATGACTCAGACTAGACTTTTAGGACCATACTCACTTCATAGTTGTGATCAATTTGCTAGTGAATGGTGAAGGCTAAAAATAAAATGGCTAGGCTAAGGGATGACTTACTGACTTAACACTGTGACACTTTGGAAATGGAAAGGGAATACACACCATAGCATATACTGAACAAGCAACAACACAGGGTATGGCGGTGTCTCACAAATGGGTAAGTTGTTCAAAGAGTGTTTATTCACCTTAGCAGATGCTCACAATCCATAATACAAATGAGGCCAGCAATCTTTTTGATATAGAGTTTAAGTTCCATTGCTTTTTGGGCCTTTAGTTTCCATAGCCTTTGATCTATGTGTGTTTATAAACATATTGCATAGATTTACATTTTTCATAAGGCTTGATGCTGCAGGTGTGTTTTTAAGGCACTTGTTTACCTGGGTATTACATTTCACAATAGATATAACATTTGATATTTCATTGCCAGTTTCATTTGGCTTTTTCACAATAGATATAACATTTCCTTTTCATATTTTGTATTTATGGCAGTACTATCTATTTCAGGTTTAGCCAACAACATCTTTAGTGACTAGGGGGACTTCGTGCCAGTGCCAAACATCAGGACAACCGACTAGAATGATTTAGGCCTACAATCCAACTCACCAAATGTAAGTTTTGTCACCAACTCAGAGCCGAGACACAATAAACAAGGAAGCTCATCCAATACAGAGGCTATAGTGGGGAAGGGTCCTCCATGCCACTAGTCAAGTAGTAAGTCAAGGTAAATAACAAACTGGTAGGTAATGGATGGGTAAAGACAGTGAATAATGAGACCAACACTAGCAAAGCAAAGTATTGTGGGAATGATCACCTCTATTCTCCCTAGGGAGGGTAAAACCAATGAGTATATGTAGTGAACTTCTAAAAGTCTGAGTGGGGACAAATAGTATATATATAAAAGTACAACCAGGTCCACATATCCATATGATCGCCAAATCATGACACTAAATGCTAAGACATGCTACAAGAATGAATATAAAAGCAATATAACCATAACACCAAAATATACCTGCTGAGTCATATACCTGAATGCATAATATCTGAACCATCATCTATCCTCTGAAACTGCTGCTATAACTCTGGGCAATACTGACTGCTCTGTATAAATGGCTAAATGGCTACATCGGTCATCTCTCTGAATGTCCTGAGACTCAGTCATGGCATGGGGAATAAAACTGATGTCCATAATCCGATAGTGATCCATAATAGATGCTCATCTCAGCATCTCAAATGCAAGGGAACTGGCTGAATAGTGTACTGGAATCTGAAAAATAGTGTATGGTAGCCCGGCTACTATATATGTGATAACAAGCCCCAACTTGGTCTTTCACAATAGCAAAAGGACCCCCCTCCTTGGCACATCTAGTAGGGTGCGCTACAGAGAATATGGGGCATAACAAGCGGTAACAGTGTTACCAGATGAACTAGCAGGGCTAGTGTCCGATGAACAAATGTAAGGAAAGTGTGACCACTGTCACCTTAGTCACACACCCAACTGCTTTGAAGTGTTGTAACCTTCAAGGGGAGAGCCCTTTAGATGCTCTACAAGACACTTAAGCAAAGAGACTATGCCTTCTATATGATGATGTTAGTGACCAGTGCCTTTAACAAATCAATACTAAGTAAATGCAAGTGCTTGTAGACGCAATATAGATGTATCAAAGTTGATGTCAAAAGATCATTTATTCAAGTAATCAATTCAAGATGTAAGTAACTAATGGCAAAGACATTCAATATTGCATTTTATGACAGCAGTAGCCATTCAACAAATGTAATTCAATCACTATCCAATGACAATACAAGAGGGTTGTTACTCATCCAATAGTAATTTAGAACAGCAATAGATCATTTAACAATTACACTCATTCATATCCAATGACAAATAAGTGATAGCATTAGTGGACAGTCCCTCTTTATCTCATTTTTATAGCAGCACTTTAGAAGCCAAAGAAGATATGCTTTGAACAAGGATTGTTGCACTTAACAGCCACCCCAAACAAGTCATTTAAGTATTCTCTTAGCAAAGCAAACAAATCTGAAATGTATATGCAAACGGAGTTAAGATTAGTTCTTCATATCAGCTCTCATTTAGTAGTAGTAGCACTATGACTATGCGACAGTCCTAGTTATGCCAATTTGAGCAGTGATTAAGAAATCCAAAAGGTATGTGTGTGATATAAGCAATACAACTCCCACTTTTAACCACTTTTTCTCAACAGTATTTCTGCAGTAAGTTTATGTTTCAGACCAGTAAGTAAGCAAATAAAGTGTACTTTCAGACCTCTTTTATCTCACTTAAGCAAATAAAGTGTACTTTCAGACCTCTTTTATCTCACTTAAACAGTAGCAAGAAGACACGTAACTACTAACTTTGTTTGTTGCTTCTTGTGTAGGTATTGCTGGTAGGAAAGATTGTCAAAGTTGTGACAGTCTGCAATATTTTTGCATGCTTAGATGACAGTGGGAAGAGGGTTGTTATAGGCTGTATTAGCCCTGATTTTGGACAGCCACAAGGAAGGTCAAGGTTTAGGTTTAGTAAAAGGGTAAAAAATGAGGGGAGAAGGAGAGAAAAGAGGGAGAGGGAGGAGAGGAGAAGAACGAAAGAGAAGAGGAAAAGGAGATGGAGGAAGGTGGAAAGGAAGAGGATAAGGAAGAAGAGGAGAAGTAGGGAAAAGAGAGAGTGAGGTAGAGGAGAAGTGGACTGAAGGTCTTAGGAGGGAGAAAAGGTGAGGCCGCTAGGGCATGAGAGAAGGTTGCAGCTAGGGTTTAATTGTTAGAGATTAGGATTTAGATTTTTTATTTTATGAAAATTATGTACATAAGACAAAAATTAGACCTAAATTACACAAAAGAAGTAAAATTTAACCTAAAATTAATATTTTATTAGGGTTTTTTATGAATTTTTGATATTTTAAAATTTTTAGGGCTTCCTAAAATTTCGCCATAGGGTTTTTAGGGCTAAAGAAGGCAAGGAGAAATTGCAAGAGAGAGGGCCGAAATTTTAGGGATGCCAAAAATTGAAAAAATAATAATTTTTTTTTTATTTTTAGGGTTTTTTAAAGAATTTTTTGTTTTTTAAGATTTTAGGGCTTCCTCAAATTTCGCTCTAGGGTTTTTAGGGCTAAAGAGAGCAAGCAGAATTTGTAGGAGAGAGGGCCGAAATTTTAGGGAGGCCAAAAAATGGAGGAAAAAAAAAATCATTTTTTTTTGTTTTTGTCATAAAATTGCAGACCTAATTCTACCATGAAAATGCAAGTTTAACCTAGCAATAACATTTACAAAAATACAAACTAGGGTTTTAGGTGAAAAAAGATAGACCAACTTGGAGTTTTAATGGATGTTACCACAAACCCTAGCCTTAGAGGGCCTTCCTCTTGGAGGTAATTCTCCTTGCGGCTTCTTGAAACAACCTCCAGGGTTAGTTACAAGAGCCTAAACTAGGGCAAAGTTGGAGCTCCAAGGCCAAACTTCATAAAAACCTCTTTTTGGAAGCGTTTTTAACTTTTTACTATGCAATGAAGATAGAATAGTAGGCAAAAGCCCTATTCAACGAGAATGTAGCCCTAGGGCTACCATTCAATTATTCAAGATGCAAAATTTACCTACCATTCATCAAGAAAACCTTAAAAATGTAAAAGACTTACTTGAGCATGAGTTATTCCAACCATTCTAGCATCCACAAAGCATTAACAAGACAAAGAAGGCATCCAACTTCATCTACAAGCAAAAAGAATCATCCCTCCAAGAGGTGCGCATCACTTCATAAGGCCCTTCTAGGGTAAAAAAGTAACATAATGAATTTTATCCCATAAGTTGTGTGTAAAAATGAAGTGAGGAGATTGTATTTATATGATCGCACACTCACTTTTTACAAAATAACCAAGCCTACATGCTTTAAAATGTCAATTTAAAATTAAAACATGTCAATTTAAAATTATAACATAAAATAATCAAATATGTGGGTAACTTAGAGAATTTTCCCCAAAGTTTACCCAAAAATGACTAAAATAGCTAAAAACGAGCAAATCACTCCAAACTGAAAGTTATAGTGGGGAGGGGGGGAGCGTCATGCCCCATCTAACCCCAACAGTAGTGAAAATCCCTCAACGCCCCCCCATATCAAGCAATGTAGGCCTGGTACAAGGATGACATCATCATGACTAGGAGCCCAAGGAGAGAGGGTGTTGCATTGTAGAGGGACTAGGAGGGTGTGGATAGTGACCTAGAAGAGAGACACAAGCCTCAATGTTGAGAGAAATGCCACTGGAATGATAAAACAAGTGGGAGATCATGTGACCCAGTGACCCACCCCTAGGAGCCCCGGACACCAACCTCAGGGCTTCAAGCCCTTTCATGAGGCAATCAGCAATGCCACAAAGCCATAGTACTCCCAGGAGAAGAACCAAAGGGTCTGGCCATAACCTCCACTCGGAAAATCCTAGAAAACACCCTTCCTAGTCAGAGAAAAAAATGACCCTCTCTCCCTAGGGCACATATGAAGGTGCACTGGTACTGGTACCACGTAACAAACAGCCAACGGAATCTAGAGTGCATAACAAACTAATTTCTCACTGGTGACTAAAGCAGTCTTGAAATTTTGAGTATGATTATAATTGGATGACAAAATATTATGAGATGCAATAAAATACCAGAAACCTTATGAACGCACTACGAAATGCTCAATAAAGACTAAAGTTACTTCAAAGCTAGGATCAACTTCAAACTTAACTCTTTTATATGTTTTCATGTAAAGAAGAATAGAAAATGTCCATTAATGGAACCTTCAAAATTTTAAGGGAAACTATTTGAGAGGAATGGGAACACACATGTTCCACCTTCTATACTCTGCAACACATTAAAAGTGAGCTGAGAAAACATATTCCATTTTAGCATTAACTAATTGAATATATCAGCTCATATTCAACTTATAGTTCATTGAAAACTATACAAATGGCACAGAAATTATGCAAACAGGGTGAATACTGCAAGAAAACCTTCAAACAACATAAAGAGTTAAATAATAAAAGAGACAAACAAACCAGATCACAAAGTATGGGATTTTTTATTAGATTCTCCAATCTTTCACCATGTGCAGTGCCAACCAACATCACTCCTCTTTCTGCAATAGTCCGACAAGCAAGAGCTTCTGCTTCAGTGCCAATCTCATCCACAATGACCACCTCTGGCATATGGTTCTCTACAGCTTCAACCATAACTTTATGCTGTAACGATGGTTCTGGGACTTGCATCCTTCGTGCACCCCCTATTGCAGAATGAGGAATGTCCCCATCCCCTCCAATTTCATTGCTAGTATCCACAATCACCTGTTGCAATTTTGATAGTTGAGTTGTGCAGATAGCAACAAAACATAATAAAGATAGTATAGGAATGCCTCTCATAAGTAAATAATTTTAATGACATACCACTCTTTTATGCAATTCATCTGCTAGAACTCGAGCTATTTCACGCATGACAGTGGTCTTTCCCACACCAGGCCTAACAAGTCATAAAGAAAACATTGAAAAAGAAATTCAAGTTTTCAATGAAGTAAATATCATCGAAAACAATAAACTTGAAAAAACGATATTTGTTCAACTCCATCAATCTACCTGCCTAGAAATAAGATGCTCTCTCCATAAGGTAAAAGATCACGGACCATGTCAACATGACCAGTCACTGCACGGCCAACTCTACAAGTCAACCCAACAATCACCCCTTTCCTGCTCCGTACTGCAGATATTCTGTGAAGAGTACCTTCAATGCCTGCTCGATTGTCACCCCCAAACTCACCAACAGCAGCCTGGGCTGCCTCCAATTCCTGCCTTGAAATCTGTTCAAGAAAATGTTAAATTGAAATTTGACTAGTTGGTAATAGTATAATACTAACCTTCTAGACTCGCAATGTCCAGAAACAAGTTACAATCATAAGCATAGCAATTAGATGTCTGTGAATGATTATGAGATCACTGTAACAATATTTTAGTAGAGAGTATGTCTGTCTTTCCAATTTCTCAATGACACAAGAAAACTAGAAGAGAACTGTTTTTATGGACTACATGTAATTCTGACAAGCCTTGAGGACTTTGCCAGTGGCTCTAGAAACACACGTTTGCACATATAATGTAGAATGTAGAATCTATCAGAGATTCCATCCAGGATTTCAATATCACAAAAATTTCTAATGGATGGATGTTAACATGACTTCCTCATCTCTTTAAGAAAATCCAATTATGTTATAGATAATGATACATCTTTCCTAAGCACTTATCAATTTGATAACCTATGAAATTTGGAATTCTTCCAATTTGCTACTGGCATTTTACAGAGTATCAGGCTACTTGGTATGGCTGAGATGTAGCTCCTACAGTACGCCAGTGGCCATTGAGTTTTTTGAACCAAGAATTAGCCTCCAAAATGCATAAGATGTGTTGATTTTAAGGAGATGATGGATAGGCACTAATCTTGATCCATTCATCACCTTATTTATTTTCCTACACTACAACTCTTTGTTTTGCTAAAGCCACTCTTCATATTCACCTTGAGCTAAATTGTCTAAGCTGTAGCAATCCTAAGTTAGGGAAGCCCCTCTTGAGCCAGAAGAGAGCCAGCCAAAAGTGAGAAGATGGTTGGTGAGGTGACAATGGCCTCCCTCTTTAGTTTCCAATAGGCTAGCAATGCACTTTTGGACTTCAAATCTCAAGTGTTAGTTTGTGAGGTAACACCCCCCTTGGCTGGAAGAGAGCTGGCCTAAAATGAGAATAAGGGTTGCTGTGGTGACAGTCGGCAGCCTTCTTGAGTTCCTCTAAGGTTGCATTTGTATTTTAGGGCTTTACGACAGAAGTGCAGGTTTGGGAGGTAACAAGCTCCACATATGGTCAATAAAAGGAATTTGTTCATGTAGTCAGAGAATTGAATAGGACAGCTGACAGGCTGTCAAAAGAAGGTATTCTGCTGGTTGAAGGCACCATGGCTGTGTAGGAAGTTAGGGAGGGAGCTACAGTCTCCTCTCATGGATTTCTCATTATCCTTTTTCTCCTTTCCGACTTACAATTATAATTTACACTAGTTTTCTTGGTTTTGTTGGACAGCTTTTTTTATCCTGTGATTGTAAGACCTTTATGTAAATCTGTAGTATGGACAATTTTCAGCTAGGTTTTATTTTATGTTTTTTGTAATCTTTTGTAACAGCTAAAAGCCCAAATTTTGCTGAAAATGTAAACGGGAAAAATTTCATGAGCAGTATGATGGAAAAAGATGATGATATCATAGGATGTGAGTCAATCTTTTGAAAGAAGGAAGAGACACAGTCCTTTCTCCTGTTTTATTGTAAAGTGCAGACAGCACTTAAACAGTGTGATTTCCATTCTTCCTTTGAATAGAATTGTGCTTTTCTCTTTGGAATAAAAGGGTTAATAAAGGAATTCCTTATAAACAAAACCAGAGCAAGTTTAACATCCATCTTATGCTACATGCATGGTGATACTACCAATGTTATGTATTCAGGGAATATGGACCCATAAGAATTAAGAGGATGAAAGGATGGATAATAGTAATCAACAAATGCCTATTTACTAATAGACTAAAATTGTTTCTTAGTTAGGTAATATGTTACTATATTGTTTACAGTCATGACGTACTTTGGGACATGAAGAGTACTTGTCGCTGAATGATGCTAAAGCACTTAAATACCAAGGTTTATACTAATTACCTCTTTAGTCCGCAAAAACTCTCCACCACCATCACCAAGGAAGCGAGCTTCCGGGCGTCGACCTAAATCTAAAACTACCTGCATGAACAACATATTCATCCCCAACAAAAAAATGAGATGTAGATTCGTTTTTCATTGGACAAAAACATATGGACTTCAAAACATGAATATGTCCAGCATATATGACAATGCCACTTAGATCCTGATTTCTCTAAGTACTTGTTTAGTAATCAAGTATGCATACTGTTGCCGGGCAAACTAGCAGGGCTAGTGCCCAATAAGCAAACATAAGGAATGTGACCACTGTCACCTTAGTCAATTCCCTAACTTCTTCAGAGAGTCGTAACCTCCCAGGAGAAGGACCCTGAATTATCCTGTAAGACACTAGACAACAAACTATGTCTTCTATACAATGTTAATTTAGACCAGTGCCTATATGGAGTCAATGGAAAGATAATAAATCACGCGATTGTATCCAATAAATAAAAGATGCCTCAACTGTTCATATAGCAACTATTATTCAAATATATCATTCAGTGTAGTTTAAGGTCAATAGTGTCATGCATATAAGTGTTGACAAAATAGTAACTTATCTCATTCAAATGGTGAATAACGGACTGTAACAATATAGTAACTAGGCAGCTAACAAATATCCCAAGTCACTTTAAACCAAAACAACCATAGAATCATATCAGCATGAACAATATATAAAAGGTTTGAGACCAATCAGAATTGGTTTCTTGTACTGTAATGATCAGCAGCAGTAAGTGTTTGTCATTCATCAAAACAATAAAGGTTCATGAAACAAAATGCAATGATAACAATAGCGAAGTGTAAAACTGATATGTCCTCACCAGAAGTACTAAATTCAGATCAGCAATAAAGATATAACAGCACTAGTTTAGTATAGCAGCATTACATCATCCTTCATACGGTACCAATTTAGTAAAGATAAAGATCATACATAACTCATTCAAATTTCAGAATAGTGTATTTGTAAAAGAATCAAACTGTAATGTATTTTCCAGACCTTCTATAGGTAAATCTCAGGCTTTTAATAAATTTAAGACCTCTGTATATATGGTATAGCAGTACATCTTATCAGCAGTATAACAGCAGAATGCTCAATATAACATTATTCAATTTGGTGAAGAAAACCATAAGATATAAGCAAAAGATCATACAGATTTTATGTGTTCTTGTATGATGTAAGATAACATATATATATGACTGTAATACCCCTTCCTCAGACCTGTTTTAGACTGAAATCGGACCTTCACTTTCATCTAATGAGATCACAATTAGCATATGAAGTTACCTTGCAAAAAACATCGCTTATTAACACTGAAAATTAAACCTCTTTTTACTGTGTGAGCTGTCCTGTGGTGATGGTTTTGTAGAGAGGAGCAAAAAAGGTGCAGCAAAGACTGCTGGTGGGATTTAAGGACAAGGGATGAAGGGTGATAAAGGAGGAAGGAAGCAAAGGTAGAGGAAGAAAAGAGATGAAGGTGAGCAAGAAAAGAGCGAGAGTGAAGGCATAGATCATAGTGGAAAAAATCGGCATCGGCAAAAAATTGGCAAGGGTCCTATTATCACCTATTTTTGTACAAATAGTTGAAACCTTATTGAGCCGCCAGTGTTGGAACACATCAGTGTTCACTGCCAGAGTATCTGGGTTTCAGAATGTAGCAGTTAGCCAGTTTTGGCTAGCCAGTTTTATTTTTGAGTCAACATGACCATGGCCCCATGGGGGTTTGTAATAAAGTGTGCTAGTAGGATCTGAGTGTCTCGGTTCCCCATGACTTGATTAAGCAACTAAGGTATTCTAGGGAGTTTTTTCCCTTGTCAATTATACTTTGCCTATAGCCGAGCTATAATCGATGAGGTTTTCTCCTGCTCCTCCAAAGCTGGAATGCCCGATTTTGAAAATTTTAGCCATGGGGTGTTATTAGAGTCCAACTAATGTATATAAGCCTACTAGACACTATTAGAATAGGTTTTGGTCATGTCCCAAGTCTCCAGGACCCTCGGAAAAAATTTCGAAAAAATTTTACCGGGTCCGTCGAATTTGGGTTTTTAATTATTTTTTAAATTTTAATAAATTTCTCTATAGTTTAAATAGAGAAAATTCAATTTGTAATATGTCAGTCATCCAGGATCCGATTTCAGTGATTGAAGGCTCCAGACTTAAGCCAAAAATCATTCATGATCCCCGGACCAGCTAACCCTAGGTTTCAGACAATTATTTGGCCTGATAATTAATGTTTTCTCAAAAAATCAAAAAATGAGAAATATTAATTAAAATATTCAAAAAATAATAAATTGGAGATAATTTAAATCTCTCCAAAAAAGGCCAAATTGAATAAAATAAAAGTCAAAATGACATGGCAAAAAGCATTTATGATGATTGGAATCTTCACCCACCTGATTTAGATCAATTTCGGAGCACTGGGAGTGATCTACAGTTGAGAAATTCGCCCACCTTCATGCAAATTCGTTTTTGTGATTTGGCAATTGATTAATGGGTTGTTGGATTTTGAAATCAATGCATGTGGGGCTCCTTCCTCAAATTATGGGCTCCAAACTCAAGTTTAAAGATGAGTTAAGACTCCAAGTCCAATTTGGTTGGTGTTGACATGGATTTGATTGGTTTTTGATGGAGTTTTTGGCTCTCCTTGTGCCAAATTCGAATTAGGTATTTGGTATGTAACCTTTGCTATATAAAGAAGCCATTTGGGCTCTATTCTTCATGGAGATTTTGAGCATGAACACTCTGCCAAAATATTGTTGTAATATATGTTTAATATTGAATAAAGTTTAGACTTTGGAGGTCCATGCTGGAGCAAGTTGGGATGTTCTTCACACTATTGGTGATATCTCTTTCATTTGTTTATTGTTCATGCAATTTCATTATTAGATATATGTTTTAACTTTGATTAGAAATACATCTTTCGGTTTTTGTATGCTTCATAACAAGTTTTTTGCAGAGATTTCCCAAGGTGGAGAAAGGCTTATTAAAGACTAAGTCACTCTTCATTTAACAGTGGTTCTTGGCATCTAATCAATCTGTCTTGCAGGTCTTCAAGCTCTTCTCTTATTTTCAAAGGAAGAAACTTTCAAGTAGAAGTTTTTGGCCTCTTCCTCCATCAACACACTTTCAAAACAAACCTTGGTTACTTAGCTTTGAGATTCTTTTCTTCTAGCTCAAATTTTGCTCCTTGATTTCTCCTTTCCTTGATATCCATGCTTTAGATCGCCTTCCTCTTCCTTTCGTTTTTCATTATCTTTGTCTTCAACACACTCCTTCCTCTCGTTTTTCCCTAGATTCAATTTCTTCCTCTCGTTTTGCCTTAGATTCACCCAGTCCTTCCTCTCATTTTGCCTTAGATTCACCCACTCCTTCCTCTTGTTTTGCCCTAGATTCACTCCTTCCTCTCGTCCATCCCTTTCAAGTCTCCCCCCTCCTCTCGTCCGTCTCTTTCAAATCTCTTTCCTCCCTTTCGTCCACTTTCCAAAAGGGCCCTAAAACACATAAAAGACCAAAAACGATTGTTTGAGTTAGTGATTAGCTTCCTTTTGTTAGAGTTAGTTGCATTTTCTTTCTTAGTTTTTCTTAAAGTTTAGTGTTAGTTAGATCTCAATTTTTGCATCTTATTTACAATCACATGCATTGAAAAAAGTTAGTTTTAGGCATTTCTAGATCTCATATTTTGTTTTGGAAAGGGTAGATTTGAAAGCATTGTAGTCTCATTTCAAAGATAGCAAAGTTTGCATATAGGATAGCTTAAAATCTTGTGGTTTCAACCTCATTCCCATCATTTTTTGGAGCATATTAGCTTGCTGGTTCGTTTCATAAAAATTGCAAATTTTAAATTCAAATCTCATGCTCTTTTATGTTTTAGTCTCATTTTGCAAACCTAGACTTGATAGTTTCAAAGTTTGTAAATTTTCTAACACTAATGGGTGCATGAGTTTGTTGATTTATCCTTTGTTGTAGGATTGTGGGAAGAGAAGAACTCTTGAAATAAAATACCAAACCAAAGAGAGAAGAGGAAACCAAGTACCAAAAACAAAGGGATCCAAAACCGTGAAATTCCAAACCAACAGAAGACAAATTTCAATACATATTTTTTATCCTTTGTAAAAGCCATTAAGGGCTTCAAGCTTCTCTTTTCATAGTTTTGTTTTAGTTTATTTCTTTCTCAAAAGACCTTTCAAGGGCTTGAATCCCAAAGGCATTTGTAATCTCATAATAAAATTTCAAGTGCAGGAGGCCTCCACTTTTTTGGTTTCTTCCCCATTTGGGGAAGAGTGTGGTGTTTGGTTCAGTTAGATCTTTCAGTTTTTGCTTTAGAGTAGTTTTTATTTTCATCTTGTCGCTTCTCTTTCAAGTTTTGACCAGAGTAAGCTAACTGTGGGATTGTGTCCCAAAGGCCACATAGTTTTGTGGTAGCTTCTCGTTCCCCCGTCAGCATCTTGTGGACATCCAGCGGAGGTTTCCAGGACTGACGGTTCTAGTGATTAGCCTTATTCGGAGGTTGATCCCACTTTAGAATAAATCTGCTTGGTAGAACACTAGATTTTGTTTTTTGTTATCTTCAAAGCATCTTTCTTTGTGGTTATCCTTATATTTTCAGTCATTTTCAGTTTCATTTACTCCTTTAAGTTTCACAATCACTTCACTTTTTGCAACAAAACGAACAAAGTCTCTTGAACTTGGCCAAATCCAAGTCAAGAGCACTCTCTGTCGGAGAGCATATAGATTTGCACTTTCCCCTTGCATTAGGCATTTTAAAGTAGGAAGTCTCTTGAACTGTGGTCTTAAGACTAAGTCAAGAGCGCTCTCTGTCGGAGAGTTGAACACGTGCTCCTAATAAATAAAACATTTTCAACCCACATTTCCCCCTTAATTAATTTATCTTGGTCGTTTGTCCAACACCCGTATGCTCTGCCAACCGGAAACGGTTGGACTAGTACTCAGAAAGGTGAAGGACTTGATAATCTCATAAGTGATAATTAATTAAAACTCTCACCCCATAACCAACCAATCCGGAGTTGAGCGATAAGATAAGTTCAGTGGGTAATCTCCTAGTTGGGGGCGCCGAGTTGCCATGTTCAACCTCTAGTTTGCTGGTTAGCATTGCGCGACCTGACTAGGGCACTGGGTGATCCGACATGTCCTTGAACGGAGGCACTTGATACTGTCTTTCCGAACACTCTTAATATCCTTGGTTTTAGCCATAATAATCAAGAACATTTAAAATTTACCAAGAACAATTTCAAAACGATCTCACAAACAGCTACTTTTGACTTACATTTTTCAGCATCACAAGCATTTCTTTTGACTCCATTTGGCACTAGTCTTTAAAAACTCTTATTTATCTTCTGAATCTGGACCATATGTCCTTGTCATTTGTTTAATCTTTATCTTGTGAATGCTTTGTTTTATTTCTAAGTCAAAGTATATTGTCATCTTCTAAATTTGTATCTTGTGGAATTTGCAACGTGGATTGCGTGTTTAACTGTGTTCTCATCATTATACAAAAACTCCTAAACAACACTCATCTGCATCACCCCACACAAAAAACACTTAAAACACAAGAGCCTTAGTGAAACTCTTTTTTAGGGACTACCCCCCTTGGCTTCGTTAGGAGTTAGCTTAAACGGAGGAGCTGGGATTCAGGTGACAGTACCTAGCTCATTGCTTGCCCCCAAGGCCACACCTCTCTCACTTTTAGTGAAGAGACAGTTTTCGGAAGATTTCCGCTGCTGGTGTGCAATCTGGCGGACAACAGGTCCCGAATACAACTTCTCGGCAACATCGGCGAAAAAATCAGCAAAAATCGGCAACCCACGGAAAACATTAAAAAATACAAAATATATTCATTTTTTTCAGAATTTTAAACATATCAAGCAACAATAGCATTAGATAAACACGTTGGCACATAAATATGGAGAAAGCACTGATATATATGATGTAGTGGATGCCAAATAAAAAATGATACATCAAAGTTTCAAAGATTGGAAATTTGGAAGTTTCAACACTGGTTGGAACATTGCTCTTTCCCCCCTCCTCTAGGCTCTAGGCTCTAGCCCTTACCTCTACCTCGAATCTTGAAGTTAATCCTTCAAGGACATTAGTCAACACCCTACAATTTTAATGAAACTTCCTAATCCAAGCGTTAAGATAAGGTAGAAAACGATTTCCATACTTGATAAGTGATTTTGCTTGACTGAAGGGTATATTTTTATTAAGGTCATGACAGAGGAGTTCAATCAACTTCAACAATCAGGCATCAACACCACCAACATCAAGGTATGTACCTAATTTGATGTGCTTGATTAAATTCCAATCCCTTACCCTCATACATGATAGAATCTAGTCGAAACGTTGCAATCCTGAAATCCTGAAAACTATTAAGTCTGTTGAACTTGAATGGGATCTAAAAGTCTACTTTTTGCATATGAAGTCCGATGAGGTTGGAACCACTCTCAAACATCCTGAAACAATTAATGGTAATGTTAACATTACCATTTACTGTTACTGGCTTCAATGTCAGATGTACTGGTCAAATTTCTAAA
Source organism: Larix kaempferi (assembly GCA_027924585.1). Taxonomy (NCBI): domain Eukaryota; kingdom Viridiplantae; phylum Streptophyta; class Pinopsida; order Pinales; family Pinaceae; genus Larix; species Larix kaempferi. The sequence goes on along the minus strand of BSBM01000125.1, from coordinate 14,159,166 downwards.
ACTCCATGGCGATTTTTTGGGTCTTTGCGCGATTTTTTAGGAAAAATCGCCAGTCTGAAAAACTCGCGATTTTTCGACGATGTTTTCCACTATGATATAGATACAAGGAGAGGAGAAGAGCGAGCTAGAGCTCTTTTCGGACTACAGCTAGGGTTTAGGAGCAGAAATTAGGGCTTGTTTCCTTTAGGTTTTTAATTTATGATAACTATAAGATAAAACAAATCAGACCTAAATTACACAAAAATAAGTAAATTCAACCTAAATGATATGTACAAAATCACAAAAATTAGGGTTTTTTAGGATTTTTGAGATTTTAAAATTTTTAGGGCTTCCTAAAATTTCGCCCTAGAGATTTTCGAGCTAAAGAAGGTAGGGCGAAATTGTAGGAGAGAAGGCCTAAATTTTAGGAAGACCTAAAAATTGAAAAATAAATATTTTTTTTTTTAATTTTTAGGGTTTTTGTCATAAAATTGCAGACCCAATTCTAACCCTAATTCTACCATGAAAATGCAAAATTAACCTAACAATAATATTTACAAAAATACAAACTAGGGTTTGATGCAAGGCTGTTGGGAGCACGCAGCAGGAGCGGGAGCGAGAGCGAAGGCGGGAGCGAAAAGCAAAATTTTCAAAAGCTTCCGTTTCGGGAGCGTTTTTTATATAATATATATTTAAATATATTTTGATACATATATATTAAAAAAAACGTGTATTATGCCAAATTAGCTATAGAAAACATGAAAACATAGATATTCATATAACCATTTAGTACACATTGATATAACATCAATCATCTAGGAGCTATAACTTATAACATTGTCATTAAATGATCAAATCATCAACAACATCAACCTTCAAATTTCAACATATAATATTTGCATCAAACTATGCCATAATGTTTACAAAATAGGCCAAAATAAACATGAAAATGAAATACAAAGTACTATGAATCGATGATACTATCTACTAAGCTTTCTGCTTGCCACGAGAAACTTCCAATTTCTTTTCTCATGGTCTAGGTGGAATAGGAGCTGCTAGAAGCAATCGTGGAACATGAGAAGAAGATGAATGGCCCCCACGGATTGTTGGACGTTGTGAAGCTAAAGGCAAAACTCCTGAATCTGGAAAGCTTCCGCTGCTTGGGGGTGGCATCTCTGTACGGGTACCTATAGTATGAATTGGATCATCATGATCACCCAATAGTTCAGCCTCCAAGCGCTCTAATGCTATGGATCCATCCTCCACATTAGCCTCTTCTGGATTGTTGTCCCAAGTCAAAAATGTTCTATCATTCTTCGCCGCCTCACAATAATAGGACAACAACCTCAAGTTGTAGTGCACATAAACCAAGCTTTTTGCGCATTCTACATTCAAACTATTTCTCTTTACACTGTGGATGAAGTTGTAGTTGCTCCAACACCTCTCTACAGAAGAGCTATTAACAACCTTTGAAAGCACCCTCACCGCCAATTTATGCAAATATGTGGCTCCAGAGCCATACATGTTCCACCATCGGAGAGGATCCAATCTATCTTGATCTTTGGTTGCATGCAGGGTACCAAAGGCTCCATGCTCACTGATTTATTCGCTCAATTCACTCCGTACTTGAGCACACTCATCTTCATCGGGGACCAACTTGTCTAATGCAAGCATATACCCATTTTGCACCTCTGGATCTGTGTGGGGTTTTTTCCTAACTCCACCCCCAAGTGCAGGTTGGGCCAACCAAATTGGAGAATAGTATTTTGGGTTAAGGACATATGCAAGGGAATGGAGTGGAACATTTAGATTATCCCACCTTTTGACCACATGTTTATGAATATGGTCATACAAGATTGCATCTCTTTGCTCAACAATGTCTTTGATTTGACCAAGCATGCTATCCATCTGCTCATATACCTCCCCATTCACCGGCTAATCTGTATCTGCAAAACGAATCATGTTATAAACTGGCTTGGTGAACTGCAGAACATACTTAACCTGTGACCAGAAATGAGTAAACCTTCAGAATTCCTTCTAGTTGAATACCTTGAGGGGTTTATTGACAATGGAGTCGCCAAGTGGATTCAAGTCTAATTTCTGAGAGTGATTTGACTAAAAAATCTACCAAAAAGGAAAACTAAAAAAGGGGAGTGGAGTCGCCAGATAGATTCAGAATCTACCAAAGGTAAAACAAACTAGAAAAAATTAAGGTCGTCCAGGAACAAAAAGATTTGTCCCCGGCAGCGGCGCCAAAAATGTCGTCCGCCGAGATGCACACCAGCAGCAGAAATCTTTCGAAAGCTGTCTCCCTCACTGGAACTGGGGAAGAGGTGTGGCCTTGGGGGCAAGCAATGAGCCAGCTACTATCACCTGAATCCCAGCTCCTCCGTTTAGGCTAACTCCTAACGAAGCCAAGGGGGGTAGTCCCTACAAAGAGTTTAACTATGGCTCAATGTGTTTTTTTAAATGTGTTTAAGTGTGTGGTGATGCGGATGGGTGTTATTTAGGAGTTTTTTGAATAATGAAAGACACAATGATACACAAGATAAAAGAGCAAATCCACGTTGCAATAAGAGATACACTGATTCACAACCACTTTAAGAAATCTTTGGATATAAGTCACTCATATATGGAAATTAACACAAGTACTCCGGATTGATAATAAGCAAATAAAATATGTGATTAAGGACCAGTGCCTTATGGAATCAAAAAATACTTGTGTGCTTGGGTTGCTTGATATAAGTGTTCGAGAGATATGTTCGTGAAATCGTTTTGTAATTTATCTTGGTAAATTCAAAGTTTTAATGGTCTTGATTATTAGGATAAGAACACAAGGTAAGCAAAGAGACCGAAAAGTTATACTTTCAGTGGCTTTCCCTTCTGATGGTAAGTCCATCCGCCCAGATTTCAAAGAGTAAGTGTCTAATGACTTAACCACCCTGATGTCTAGACAGCGGAAACCTTCGGCCCCACTAGGTTTAGGAACTTTGCCCACTACCTAAGTATGTCTCGGATAGTCAACGCCGGTTCATTTGTTGTGGGGGTGAAAATTTTATTATGTTATAGAAATTATCAAGTCTAACACCTTTCTGAGTACTAGCCCAACCCTTTCAGGTTGGCAGAGCATAAGGGTGTTAGAAAGCAACCAAGATAAATTATTATGGGAGTGTGAGTTGAAATATTTTATTGTTGTTTAAGCACACAGTTCAGCTCTCCGATAGAGAGTGCTCTTGACTTTGTCTTATGACAAGGTTCAAGAGACTTATTTAATCTAATATGCCTAATGCAAGGGGAAAAGATGTAAACTAAAAATGCTCTCCGACAGAGAGTGCTCTTGACTTGGATTTCTACAAGTTCAAGAGACTTTGTTTGTTTATTAGAATAGAGGCAGCTTGCATAAAAGAAAAGTGCACTTTCTGAAGTAAAACAATTGATAAATATGATAACAAGTATGCTTTCTAAGGCCAAGATTAACCAACTAATCTAAGAAATAAACAACAAGTGGGATCAACCTCCGAACAAGGTGACCACTAGAACCACCAGTCCTTGAGAACTTCCAGCTAGCTGAATTTCGACAAGGAGTCTAATGGGGATAGAGAAGCCGCCACAAAATAATGAGACCCTTGGGATGAAATCTCAAGGTTGCTAACTTAGGTCAATACTTGGAAGAGAATTTAATCTAATTACAAAAATTGAATTTTAATCTAAATGACTTGAAGTAAAACTAACTAATCATGCATGAAAAAACTTCCCCAAATGGAGAAGGGGAAACAATGTGTGGGAGGCCTTATCCCACCTAGCCCTTTTATTAAACGGATTACAATTGCCTTTGGGAACAAAACCCTTGAAAGGTCTTTTCAAGAAAATAAACAAACTATGAAAGAAATACTTGGAAGTCCTTAATGGCTTTTACAAAAAGGAGAATGGTTTTATGTCTTCATGGTTATCATCCTCTTCATTTGTCTTGGATATTCTTATTGGTTCAAATTTCTTCTTTGTGTTTTGCTCTTCTTCTTCTTTGAATCTTGTTCTTTCAAGTCCTTCTTCTCCTTAAAAATACCTACACAAGCTTTAAACTCATCTCAACAATGTACCCATTAGATGTTAGCAAAAATAAACTTTGAAACTAGATGTAAGAACTAAGATCTAATCTATGAACTTTGATAAACAAATGCAACACCTAGATCTTGAAGAGAGATTTGACTATAACAAGATTACAAGATCTAAATCATGAAAATAACTTTAACACTAATCTATCTTACTCTCCTTTGTTGTTATGTGTTTTTGTGGGTTGATGGAAGGGAAGAAGGGCAAGACGAGGGAGAAGGAAGAAGAAGATGAAGAGGGGGACGAGAGGAGGTAGGAGGGAAAAGACGAATGGGAGAAGGAATAGGGTGACGAATGGAGAAGGAAAACTAGAGGAGCGAAAGGGAGAAAAAGACTAAGGGAGACGAGAGCTAAGTGGATAGAGGAAAAAAGGTTTTGGAGAGGCAAACAAGGCGGCAAAGACCAAGTAAGCCGAAAACAAAGGCAAACAAGGTGGTGATCACAAACTTGGAGAAAGGAGAAGCTTGGAAGTCCACAGTTTGGATGGGTAGATCTAGTAACCAATTTAGAAGTTTGTTGAAAGTTTGATGGGTGAAGCAAGATCTCCTTGTTCTTATGCTTATAAGATTGAAAGTCCTTTGGCCACAAGTAGAGTGAAGGTGAACCTGCAAAAGATCTTAAACCTTAGAAGATACCTGCAAGACAAATATGCTCAAGCGAAAAGAGAAGACTTATAATTGCATGTGCTAGATTGTTAGCCTTCTTGAAATATAAATCAAAACTTAAGATTCCTAAGCATATGAGTAATACACAATATCACCTCGGATTTGGGATGATGCATGGCCACCAAGAGCCTCCGCGAATTGACCTCCAAAGTCACAACTTTATTAAATATCAAACAAGTTACAATTCCTCCAGAGTTTCCTTGCTAAAATATCCATGAGGAAATGAGGAAAAAGGACCTCATTATATAACACAAGACAAGCCTAAGCTACCCTAAATCGGATTGGCATGATGGAAGCCAATGGCACCTAACACAATTCGAATCCCATGTCTACATCCAATCATATCCCAATCTATCACAAGCTTGGAGTGCTACACTCCCATATGAACTCGAATTGTATTAAATGAGATGAGGAGGTGGCCTCAACCTAGGTAAGGCGCCCCTCATCTCCACATTGGAATTATCACCAAGCAAATAATCGAATGCCACATGTAAAACTCGAGCTCCAAGTAGAGATGACGTGAGGATGTGGTAGGTGCTTGGAGTTTGATTGCAAATCAAGTGCAATCTTGGTAGTTGGGAGTGGGAGATGGCCTCCACCTAGGCAAGGCACCCCCACCCCTATTAAATGCAACTCAATCACCAACCAATTTTCATTTAATTGTTGATGTATATGTAACTTCGGAATGTATTTCATATATGTATTCCTATAGAGATGTTATTATTCCTCTATACGGAAGTGTTTGTATTCCTATAGAGATATTATTATTCCTCTATACGGAAGTGTCGTCATTTATATTGTAAGTGTCGTAACTTATACTTGATGGGTTATTAGACCACCTTGTTGGGGTCGGCCCTGTATAAGTCATGCGGGTCGAACGGTTATTAGACCACCCTATTGGGGGTCGACCATGTGGGTCAAAGGGTTATTAGACCACCCTATTGGGGGTCGGCCTAGTCAGCATTATGTTATGTGGTTAAGTTAAGGCCGACCTAGTAAAGGTTATTAGGCAAGTCAAGTCAAGTATAAATAGAGATCGGGAGATCTCTATTTGATCATTCTATTTCTCTCTCACACTCTTTGGAGAGTGGCGCACTTGTGGAGGAGTAGAAGTTGCTGCTAGGAAATGTCTATCTCTTATGCTCGGGTTGTATCATTGCTCTATCTATCTGTGAGAAAGTTATTGGAGTTTTTCACCTTTATGGTTTTCCCCAAGTAAACTCTGTGTCTCTTGTGTGCTTGCATTATTGTGTCCATGATTGATATGCTGTAGATATGTTGTACATGTTGTTCTCTCAGTTAAGATCCTAGATCAGATTGAAGTAAATTCTGAAAAATTAACATGGTATCAGGGCTAGCCTGAAAGAAGGCATGGTATGGCATGTATGACACTTGTTGCACTTGCGATGCTAGGGCTTGATATAGCAAAAACCAGTCATCCTAGCACTTTCACTATAAATAAATTTCGGCGAGATTTCAGGGTCTGAAAATCGTACAAGGCGAAGCTAAGATCCCCATGTACCTTGTGTCCAAAGGACAACTTATAATTCGTTGTACTTTGTGTTTTATGAGATGTACAATCTAGGGTTTCTGCCTCTTCCAGATCTGAGTCATAAACAGGTGACCTAGGCAAAAAAGTCATAACTTGGGCTAGGAAGCTCCAAATGAAATTTCGTAGAAAGTGACAAGTAGTGCACGGACTGTACTTTCTCAGGTAACTTTTTCAGAAATTCAGAGGCCGAACCTGAACCAGTGACATGTGGCACGCCGTACAAGTTCGCCCTCCTGTTTCATCCCATAAACAGGTCATGTTGCGACACTTGGCATAACTCTCTCTCAAAGAATCCATTTGAGGTCAAACCTGTGGGGTTGGAAAGATGACAGGTCAGGCTATCACAGGAAAAATTTTCAGACCCTGTGGATCGAAAAGTTCGGAGTTACACCAGAAACAATCAGGTACATATTTCTGTCAAAACATAATTATTTTTTAGCACCTTCATTCATGGCTTCCAGAATTTAGGGTTTCGGAGAAAGTTGGAATTTTTGTAATCGAAGACCACGGCTGGATGCTAGTCATCAAAATCGAAATTTAGAGACCAAGATCAGATTTTTTGGTTGCGCAGAAGGCCGGGCTTGATCAAACCCTAGTTCAGGACTTTGATCGGAAAAATGGAAAATCAGGGCTTATGCAAAAATTGGAATTTTGGAAATCTGTGACCACGGCTGGAAGCTCCTCAGAAAAATCAAAGCTTAGAGCTTTGAATCAAATCTTTTGGTTAAGTGAAGCTCCAGGAAACTCAAATCCTAATTCAGGGTCCTCCCCAGTGAATCCGGAAATCTAAAAGGCAATTTCGAGGGGTGAAACTTTGCAGTTTTCAAATTCTGAGTATACCAGCTTGACCAGCTCAGAAAGGCGTGTTACCAACTTATTTGTACCATAGTTGAATTATCTGAAGAGCCGCCATTTGACAAACATGATGAATGTTTGTACTCCAGTGTATCAGATGATCCAGCATTTGTGACTAGCCAGTTTTGGCTAGCCAGTTTTGTTTTTCAGTTGACATGACCATGGCCCCATGGGGTTTGTAATAAAGTGTGCTAGTAGGATCTGAGTGTCTCTGTTCCCCACGACTTGATTAAACAACTAAGGTATTCCAGGGAGTTTTTTCCCTTGTCAATTATACTTTGCCTATAGCCAAGCTATAATCAATGAGGTTTTCTCCCGCTTCCTCCAAAAGCTGGAATGCCCGATTTTGAAAATTTTAGCCATGGGGGGTTATTAGAGTTCAACTAATGTATATAAGCCTACTAGACACTATTAGAATAGGTTTTGGTCATGTCCCAAGTCTCTAGGACAATCAAAAAAAAATTCGAAAAAATTTTACCGGGTCCGTCGAATTTGGGTTTTTAATTATTTTATATTTTTAATAAATTTCTCTATAGTTTAAATAGAGAAATTTCAATTTGTAATATGTCAGTCGTCCGAGGTCCGAATTCAGTGATTGATGGCTCGATTCATAAGCCAAAAATCACCCATGGACCAGCTAAACCCAACTTTCGGATGTCAATTCAGCCTCATAATTAATATTTTCTCTAAAAAGCCATTTATAGAGAAATTATTAATTAAAATAATAAATTGGAATATTTTGGAGAAATCCAAATCTCTCCAAATTAATCAGAAATGAAAAAATAAAAGGCTAATTGACATGGCACTAGGCATTAAAGGCGATTCCAATCATCTCAGTCATCAACCAGTTCACTATCCAGTCACCAGAAGTCAATCTCTTCAAGCTAATTCGCCCTCCTTCCTTAAAAATTCGATTTAGAGATGTGTCATATGATGAATGGGTTGGTTGTAAAGCATTAAAGCCTGAGGTAGGCGCCTTCCTTCATTTGTGTGATCACTTGGCTTGGCTCCAACTCAAACTCACACTTGTCACTCACCTTCCAACTCATGCCAATTCACATCCCTCATGAAAGCTCACGCATTCTCCCTAATTGCTCACGTGGATCCCTGTTGGAGCATGCCCATTGGATGGGTGAAGCTTCCCATGCTCTCTCCAAACTCAAATTTGCCATGTAGACCACCACTCCAAGCCCTTTTGATTGATTTGAACTGGAATTCGATTTTGTAACTCAGTGTTATTGGCTCTCTTTGGCCAAATTCGATTTAGGGTTTTAGCTTAGAGTTTTGCTATTTAAGAGAAGCCATTTGGGCTCTCTCTTCATGGATAATTGTTGTAAACTTATTCTGCTCATATTTGTAAAGAGCTTGTAGCTATTGCTACCTTGTGGAATAAAGCTGGATTTGGAGGCAAATGGTTTGCATTTCTATTGGTTCATGAGTAAATAATCTTCATTGTTGAGGTAATATCTGTGATTATTTCATTATGCGATTTCAATCTTGGTTATAATTTATGCTTAGATCTCTTTATTAAGAGCATAGGGAAAGCATTTGATGGTCCAAATTTTTTGCTAGGCTTAGGCTTGGATAGTCTTAAGAGTACAAATTGTAATCGGTCTTACTACCTTGTCTCTTTTTTCATTCTTGTCTAACTCTCTAAGTTTAATCAAGTATTGTTTGTATAAGTGTGTATGTATTGCAGATCCTCAAAAGGTTGAGATGAGATGAACTCGGTTGTATCTCCCTCTTCTCCACCAACAAGAAACTTGTGCTAATAGTTTGTTTTCAGGAAACCTCGAAAGGGCAAGATCTAAGGATTTGCATCAAATCGGAAAAGTTGCTTCTTCCATCAACAAAAAAACTCATTCTTCAAACTTGGTTACTTGGTCCTAAAGCTTACCTCCTCTAGCCCATCTCCATTGATTAGTTCCATCCACCCAACCTTTTTTCCATCCATCCTAGTCTCCTCCCTCCATTCATTTCTCCTCTCCATCCTCTTCTTCTCCCTCTCGTTTCTCCTCCTTCTTCCATCAATTTTTCCCTAGCCCTCTCCTACATTCGTTTTTCCTCCCTTCTCTCCATCTTCTCTTTTTGACCATTTCGTTTTTGCCCCTTTTTTCTCCCATTCGCCCTTCTCCAAAAAGCCCTAAAAGCATCACAAAAAGAAGCAAGTATGGGTATTGTTAAATAGTTAGCTTCTTAGTTTGGTTTATTTCTCTTTTTCATAAGGATTTGTAGGGTGCTTTTAGCTTGTTGTAAGTTGCATTTAGCCTTTAGTTGTTTGCATTTTTGTTTCCATTTTGAAATATAGAATTTTCATACAAAAAATATCTTAAATTTTTACATCTTAGATCTCTTTTCTAGGACTTTTTAGGCATTTGTTGTTCGTTGGTCCGTTTTACCATATTAATATTTTCATGTCAAAATCTCATGCATTTTACATTTTAAATCTTAGTCTTCAAATTTAGACTTAACTAGTTTCAAGTTGGTTTTACTTTTCTAATGTTAATGGGTGCATTGTTGAGCATTTTCTAAGTTTGTGTAGGTTTCTTCAAGGAGAGAACCACTTGTGAGGACAAGATCTAAAGAGGGTCAAAGTTACATTCAAAGAGAAGACTTAAACCAAAATCAAAGAAACAACTACATTCTCCTTTGTAAAAACCATTTAAGGGCTATAAGTCTTGTTTCCATAATTTGTTTATTTACTTGAAAAGACCTTTCAAGGGCTTGAATCCCAAGGCATTTGTAAATCTCATAATAAAAGTTCAAGTGGAGGAGTCCTCCACTTTTGAGTCTTTTTCCCCATTTGGGGAAGAGTGTTGTGTTTGTTAACTTAGATCTTTGCTTTCCATGCTTTAGAAAAGTCGAATATTTCATTTTTGTGCTCTCTTCCAAGTTTTGACTTGAGGTAGTATCCTTGGGATTTCATCCCAAGGGCAGGACCACATAACTTTGTGGTTACTCCTCTTTCCCCGTTAGCCTCCTTGGTCGAAATTTCAGCTAGCTGGAAAGTTCTCAAGGACTAGCGGTTCTAGTGATCAACCTTGTTCGGAGGAAGATCCCACCTTAGAGTAAATTTGTTTGGTAGAACACTAAGTCAATTTTTTAAATTTTATTTTTGCAAGTAGCATGCTAGTCGTCTTTTATATCTTTTGAGCTATTACATGGTTTACTTTCACAACTGCTCTTACTTTCAATAAAATAAACAAAGCCTCTTGAACTTGGCCAAATCCAAGTCAAGAGCACTCTCTGTCGGAGAGCATTTTTAGACTTGCATTTTCCCTTTGCATTAGGCATATTAGATTAGAAAAGTCTCTTGAACTTTGGTCTTAAGACTAAGTCAAGAGAGCTCTCTATCGGAGAGTTGAACGGTGCTCTTAATTAATAAAACATTTCAACTCACACTCCCCCATTAATTAATTTACTTTGGTCGATTGTCCAACACCCGTATGCTCTGCGAACCCGAAAGGGTTGGACTAGTACTCAGAAAGGTGTTGAATTTTGCTAAACTTACAAGTGATAATCTAAATTAAAACTTTACCCAATCCAGATCGGCGTTAAATACTGAGGTTGCTTCCTGAAACAGGTGGTGCCGGGAATCCACTGTCAGACTCGAGGGCGGTTCAAACATCGGACACCTATCCTCTAAATCTGGGTGCTCCCAACCTATCATCTAAGATTTTGCCAGTATTTTTCCCATTTGGTCTACTCTTTTGATTACCTTGTTGGTTCTTAGCCTAATAATCAAAGACCACTAAAATTTATAATTTACCAAGATAATTTTCATAAACGATCTCACGAACAGTACCTTTCAAGACCCACACATTCAGCATCACATCTTTTCTTTGACTCCATAAGGCACTGATTATATAATTTTTATATCTTGATCAGGACCATTTGTCCTTGTGTTTATTTTTCATATCGTGAATGCTTTATCTGATTATCAAGTCTTGAAGAATACTATAATCTTGTTATCTCATTTAGCAACGTGGATTGCATTATTATCTTGTGTTTATCACATTTTTTAATTTGGTCTCATCACAAGAAAACTCCTAAACAACACCCATCCGCATCACTTCACCAAAAAACTTTAAAACATAAGAGCCTTAGTGAAACTCTTTGTAGGGACTACCCCCCTTGGCTTCGTTAGGAGTTAGCCTAAACGGAGGAGTTGGGATTCAGGTGACAGTACCTGGCTCATTGCTTGCCCCCAAGGCCACACCTCTCCCCACTTCCAGTGACAGAGACAGCTTTCGAAAGATTTCCGCTACTGGTGTGCAATCTGGCGAACAACATCTTTGGCGTCGCTGCCGGGGACAAATCTTTTTGTCCCTGGACGACCTTAGTTTTTTCTAGTTTGTTTTACCTTTTTTGATAGATTTCATATCTATCTGGCGACTCCACTGCCCTTTTTTAGTTTTCCTTTTTGGTAGATTTTTAGTTTAATCACTCTCTGAAATTAGACTTGGATCCACCTGGCGACTCCACTGTCAGTTAACACCTCAAGGTATTCAACTGGAAGAAATTTTGAAGGCTTGCTTAGTTTTATCCCTAAGCCTGAAAAGGTTTATAGGAGAAGACTAAACAAACTTGCTTCTCGTAAAATCCTTGAAAATCTTAGATCTAAGTCTATTTTAGACATCCATTCTTTGTTTCAAGAAAATCAAGAAAATTTTGAAAATAATAATTGTTTCCTTTCCACAATGGGTGAGTTCTTTACTCAACTAAATTTCACTCAGATAGCAGGTCAACCCCATGATATTCCTGAAAAAGATGTTGACAAACTCACAAATTTCAATGGCACTGATGCCTCTACTTCTGCTGAGCAGCATATCAGAAATTTCTCCAAACTTTGAGGTTCCTACCTCAAAGGCACTGATAAACATGAGGATGTTTACATGACCCTTTTTGCTCTATCCTTAGAAGGCAAAGCTGGGAACTGGTACGACAATTTACCAGACAACTCTTTTGCCACCATAGCAGCTTTCAAGACTGCTTTCCTCGACAAATTTGGCAGCAAAAAGGAGCCCAGACATCTAGTTGCATCTTTAACCAGCATGAAGAAGACAGAAAATGAAACTATGGATGAATTCAATACTAAATTCATGGAGTTGTCTAATTCCATCCCTGATACCTATGCACCTCCTGCAACTTCATTATTGGACTATTACATAGAGGCATTGAGTGGCAAGATACAATACCAAATAAGAGATAAAGAACCTATTACTTTGGCTAAAGCTCAGAATTTGGCTATTAAGATTGACAAGAACATGATGTCTTCCGGTGAGTCCAACATTCAAGGTTACTCAAGATCTTCAATACCTATGAAAAGTAATGAACCAAAAGATAACGATCATTTATCAATTATGAAAGAAACTCATGAAAAACAGATGTTAGAAATGAGGAATGAAATGAAAAGAGAAATGAAGAGAAACATGGAAGAAGCTGAAGCAAAACATCTTGCTCAGCTAAAAGAAATTCAAAGTCGGGTTATAAATGTTGAAAGGACCCAACCTCAACCTCAACCTAGGGTTTTTGCTACAAAACAAAATTGGCAGAGAAGACCTCCCAACCATGAACAGAGGCCTCCTAATCAATTAGAGGCTGCTAACATGGTTGAAACATATAGGCCATTTTGTAGGCCATGCAAAGATTTCCACGAGGAAGCTCATTGTTACTATGCATGCTATGTTCAAGAACATGGTTATCCTATGGGTTGTGGTCCTAGCACTTCTACAGACGAGCCTGTTTTCATCAACCATGTGGGGAATACCTATGAAAATCCTAGAGATAGCGGGACTCAGGCAACCAGGGTCATCAAGAAGTGGATTATCTAACTCAGATCTATGGTGAGATGCCACCTAGTATCAACAACAGCCATAACTTCAAAGGAATGACATACCAAAGAAAACCGAAGGAGGGACCTTCTGCTCAAATTGCTCCTAAGGTAACAATTCCTAACATTACTTAAGAAATTAATAATGAAAAGGAATCTGTTGATTTAAGTTTTGATTTAGGTAGTTGGTTGGCCAACTCTAAGGTTCCAGTCCCGGTACTTGAACTATGTAAAATTCCTGGTCAGAGAGAGAAATTGTTGAAAATGCTAGAGCCTCAAGTTGATGGTACTCCTCCTTCAATTCCAAAACCCGTAGCATCTGAAAAGCCTCCCCCACCTGTAAAGCACCATACCCCTAAAAAGGTAACTTTCTTAGAGACTAAAGAACAACCTTCAACGAGTTGTAAAAATGATTTTGGGGATCCTCCTATAATCCTACATACCAGGGAAACAAGAAAAGAAGCTCACCCGCCTTTCTACATATCATTGATGATAGGTGACCTTCTTCTACACAATTGTATGTTAGATTCAGAATCTGGTGCAAGCCTAATGACCAACACAGTTATGCAACAGCTCAATCTAAAAACCACTAGACCTTATGGGAATGTGTGTGCCATGGATTCTAGACCTGTTGAAGTTGAGGGAATCATTGAAAATCAAACCGTCAGATTAGTCAAGTACCCAGACATCCATGTCACCATGGATATCCTTGTCATAGATGTGACTGATAAATGGGGGATGCTTCTTTCTAGAAAGTGGGGTGCTACTTTGGGTGGGTCAATACAATTAGACTTATCCTATGCAACTGTTCCAGCATCCGAATATGCTCTCGTCAAACTTCACTCAGAAAAGGAAAGAAGATACCATGTTGAAAATCCCCAGAAACCATCAAATGAATACATCTACAATACGGATGAAATAGGAACCTACCAGGTCAATTCCACCTTCTTAGATCCTGTTCATAAGGAAATGAAAGATTAAAAAGTTGATGGATTGTGGAAAATGGAGTTTGACAATGCCTTTTCTAGAGCTGGTAAAGGTGCTAGCATAGTCTTAATATCACCCGAAGGGAAGGTTTTCAACTTTGCATTCAGACTTGAATTTGAAGCCACAAACAACGTTGCAGAATATGAAGCACTTTTGCTCGGCATAGAGATTGCTAAAGACATGAAAATAAAAATGCTTAGTATTAAAGGAGATTTTGACTTAGTTGTGCAGCAGATAAAAGGTAATTTTGCATGTCACTATAAAAGGCTTAAAAGGTATAGGAATGCAATATGGGACACCATGGAGTACTTTGATGCATTAAACATAAAAGCAGTCCATAGGGAAGAAAACAATATGGCAGATAGGTTGGCAGTTGCAGCATCTACCCTCCAGCCTTCAGAAGAAATGTTGAACGGAGACTATACCTTAGAAATAAATTATAGACCATCTGTCCCGGACAATATGAACCATTGGCAGGTTTTCAAAGATGATGAACAGATCCTAAGATTCACTCATAATCTAGATGAATTCATGAATTTTAATGTGAACATACAGGAAGAAGACAAGCAGTATCAAGAACATAGCCAGCCTATCAATCCGATATCACGTGGCTTTACCAAACTAGAGGATATCTTTGATAGGCAAGATGGGAGGAGAAATAACATTGACCAGATGAAACCAGGGGATTACATTGAAATAAATATTGGAACGGAAACAAATCCGAAAATTATAAAAATTGGAAAAGGAACATCAGAAAAGGAAAGGAATGCGCTAATAAGCTTGGTAAAAGAATATAGGGATATATTCGCATTTACTTATGATGAGTTAAAGGCTTATAGGGAAGATGTTTTCCAGCACACTATCCCTCTCAAGCCTGAAATGCAAAATGCCAAACCCTTCCGGCAAAAACTTAGGCAAATAAATCCTAGGTTGGCCCCTATTGTCAAGCAGGAATTAGAAAAAATGTTGGCAGCAGGTATTATAGCACCCACTCGACATACCTTGTGGTGCTCCAACTTAGTTGTGGTCAGAAAGAAAAATGGGAGCATCAGGATATGCATAGACTTCAGAAACCTTAACATAGCCTGCCAAAAGGACAATTATCCGCTTCCCAACATGGAGACTCTCCTCCAAAGAGTCACAGGTTCTAAAATAATGTCCATGCTTGATGGATTCTCGGGATACAACCAGGTTGTTCTCAAAGAAGAAGATAGGCACAAAACGGCTTTCACAACTCCTTGGGGAACTTTTGAATACTTGAGAATGCCCTTTGGTCTCACAAATGCTGGGGCCACTTTCCAGAGGGCCGTGGATTATGCCTTTAACAAATTAATAGGCAAGATCATTGAGATATATCAGGACGACTTAACCGTCTTTTCAAAAGAAAGATCTAGCCACGTTGATCACCTCAGGAAAGTTTTCAAAAGATGCAGAGAATTTGGTATCTCCTTAAACCTAAGTTGCAGGAAACGGGCTGCCCCCCCCCGTCCCCTGCCCGTTTCCGTACGGAAACCCTGAAACGCGTACGGAACGCGGCTGAAACCCGTTTCAACAAATTGGAAACCCGTTTCTCAATTGGAAACCCGTTTCATAAATTCAGAAACCCGTTTCGAACTCGGTTTTTAAAAAAAAATTACGTTTCCGGTTTGGTCAGCCCGTCAAAAGCTAGGTTAAGATAAAATTTCCGTTTTTTAATGAATGAATGACATCCGGTTAGGGGTTCTGCTAATTCGGGAAGCTTCTTGTCCGCCAAACGTTATAAAAACGCATCTATCTATCACTCCATCACACGAAATACACTCAGCGATCGTGTTAGTGACTGTTAGTGAGGACGCGAGCCTTTATTTGCTGGTCGAGCCTGTTCGTGTTCGCGGAGGACACGAGGACGCGAGCCGGAAGCTCGAAACCCTGTTCGTGTTCGTGTTGGCAGCTCGAAACCCTGTTCGTGTTGGCAGCTCGAAACCCAGCTCGAAACCCAGCTCGAACGCTGTAAGCCCGAGTGCGCGAGCTCAGGAGGACGCGATTCGGCTTGTTCTTGTTCGTGATTATGCCTTTGCTCGACAGCCGTAAGCAGAAGGAAATTGCATATTCGTGATTCTGCTTCGTGGTTCTGCTTCTGCTCGACAGCGCGGGAGGAAATTGCTGAGCGCGGGAGGAAATTGCTGAGCGGAGCGCGGGGGGAAAATTGCTGAGCGCGGAAGGTTAGTATATTTTATTTTTTTGTTTTTTTTTAATATTATCATATTGTATAACAGAGTTTTTTTAATTTTTTATAGTCGTTTTCATATGTTATATGTTAGTTTTTTTATAGTTATTACAATTTTTTTTTAATAGTCGTTTTCATATGTTATTTTTTAATAGTCGTTTTCATATGTTAGAGTTTTTTTAATTTTTTATAGTCGTTTTCATATGTTAGTTTTTTTATAGTTATTACAATTTTTTTTTAATAGTTATTTCATTATTTAATAGTTTTTTAATAGTTTTTTAATAGTTATAATGTTATTACATTTTTTAATTGTTATCACATTTTTTTTAATAGTTGTTTTTTTAATAGTTATTACTTTTTTTTTTAATAGTTATTATAATTACATAGTTTATTTAATAGTTATTATATATATTTTTTTAATAATTTTTAATAGTTATTAATATTAAATAGTTTTTTTATTATTAATTATTAAGTTTAAATTATCACATATTAACATAGTTTTTTTTAATCATTATTAAGTTTTTTAATCATTATATCATATGTGAGTGTTTGCAGATTGGAAAAGCAATTGGTCCCGACTCCCAGCGACAGCGTCACAACACAACACTGACAACAGTGTTTCTTCATTTTTTGGAGCAGCAACTCGGTCTTGGTGGTGAGAAGCATGCTACAGCATTTAAAATTTAAATTGTTTGTTAGTTTTTTTTCATGGAATAATAGAATTTGCTTCACATATCCCTTTTTTTATTTCTGATTTGTTTTTTAAATTTTTTTGCAGCAGCAATGGCGTCCAACCAAGCTACTGGTTCAACCCCTAAGGTCAACAAGAGGGCTGAATACTATCCTCTTTGGGCTCATGTTCAAAAGATTGCAAGATGTGGAGGTGGTGGCTCATGGGAGTGGCGATGTACACTCTGCAAAGCTCAGTATAAGGGCTCCTACCCAAGAGTCAGGTCACATTTCTTGCATGAAGCAGGAAAGGGTATTGAAAGTTGCCCAAAAACAAGTGACCCAATTGAGAGGAGGAAGTATGAAATTGAGCAAGATGACGCTGACAAGCTTAAAAGAAGACATGACCAGCTTGCAAATGCTTCCATTCAGCCTGTAAACACCGAGCCAAGGATTGTGCTTGAAGCAAGAAAGAGGAAAGCAGCTCAACAAGAAAAAGTACAACCATCAAAAAATCCCAAAGGGACTCCTTCAATCCAAGAGAGTAGAATAGCCAAATTGGTGAATGTTCAAGGGAGAGAAGAAGCCGACACAAGGGTGGCTAGGGCCCTCTATGCTTGTGGGATACCTTTCAATGTGGTTCGGTCTCCTTACTGGCAAGATCTTGTGCGAGCAATTAACACAGCTCCTGCAGGGTACAAGGGGCCAAACTATGAAAAAGTCCGAACTGATCTCCTAAAAAAGGAGAAGGAGCTTGTGGAGGATATCTTAGCACCGATTCGTGCTTCATGGGGCAGCTCTGGGGTTACAGTAGTCTCAGATGGATGGACAGATACTAGGCGTAGGCCACTGATAAACATCATTGCCACTTCACCAAAAGGAGCAATGTTTCTGAGGGCTGAAGACTGTTCAGGGGAGGTGAAAGATGCTCAATTCATTGCTAATGTTTTAATCAAAGCTATTGAGCAAATAGGCCCTAATAAGGTGGTGCAAGTTATCACGGATAATGCACCAGTTTGCAAAGCTGCAGGTTTAATTGTTGAGAGCAGGTTTGAGCACATTTTTTGGACACCTTGCATTGTCCATAATCTGAACCTGATCTTAGAAGAGATCGACAACAAAGTTCCATGGATCAAGGAACTCACAGGGCAAGCAAGGGAGATAGTTAAATTCATCACCAACCACCACCAATCTCAAGCCATATTTCGAGAGTACTCCAGATTGGAGTTGTTGAAAGTTGCCGAGACAAGATATGCTTCCAACTTCATCATGTTGCGTCGCCTTGTTGAGGTTAAGCAACCATTAGTTTCTATGGTAGTCAGTCAACTTTGGGTTGAGTGGAGACAGGCAGATTCAGAGCGGGGAATTGTTGTGCGCAGATTGTGCCTTGATGAGGAGTGGTGGAGCAAGATAGATTTCTTGCTCAAGTTCACAACCCCTGCATTTGAGCTTCTTCGAAGCGCTGACACAGACCAACCTTTCTTGGGAGAGGTATACGATGGCATGGATACCATGGTTGAGAAGACTATGGAAATCATTTTGCTTGAGTCTCCTCAGCTTTTATATGTTGATGCTGGATTTGTTGATTTGGTACATAAAATCATGGTTGACAGGTGGAATAGTTTCAACACTCCATTGCACACTTTAGCACATGCCTTGAACCCAAGATTCTATGATGAACAACTCATTGCTCAAAGCAATGGGAAGAGGAGGGCACCTCATCAGGATAGAGAGGTGGCTAATGGAGTGAAAAAGGCCCTTATGAGAATGTTTCCAGCTCATCTACACAGGGAGGTGAAGGAAGAATTTGCTAGTTTTGCTGCAGGATTGGATGATTATTCAGATATATCATCTTTGGATGAGAGAAGCACCATGAGTCCGGTTAGGTGGTGGATTTGTCATGGAGCAAATGGTGTGCATTTGCAAACACTTGCCATTCGTATTCTTTCACAGGTGGCAAGCTCTTCATCGGCAGAAAGGAATTGGAGCACCTATGGTTTTATTCATTCTGTGAAGCGCAATAGGTTGGGTTCACAAAAGGCTGAGGATCTTGTTTATGTGCACTCCAATCTTCGCCTTGCTTCTCGTAGGGGTCCGGAATATACCAGTGGGTCTTCTAAAGAATGGGATGTGGATCCAGAATCAGCTGATTTGGACATCTCTCTTGCTGCCCTGAATATTGAGGAACCTAGAAGTGGAGTTGGCCAATCTTCTTCCAGTCAACAATCCACTATTGGGCGTGCTTCTTGTTCTATTTTTCAGGATGAGTATGAAGATGAGCCTGAGGATGATGACTGTTAGTCTTTGGGCTTGAGTGGATGTTTTTTTTATGTGTTCATTGTTCATGTTGATGTAGCTTTGTACTTGTAGCCTCATATATAAAGGCTGATTTTTGATATATATGTATTAGCGGCTTAGCCTCATTTATGAAGGCTGTTTTTTGGCTATTTCCACTTGCATTATGGAATCGTTTATGCGTAAAATACTAAAATGTGTTGTTTTTTAATTTTTGGATATTAATACTTGCATTATGGAATCACTTATGAAATTATGAGTAAAATCGTAAATGTGATGTTACATGTATGACTATGACTAAAATTTTAATCTGTAAATAATTATATATATATATATATATTATTATATATATATATATATATCGCGTTTCCCCGTTTCCTAAATTTTGGAGGGTCACGTTTCCTACGCGTCCCCGTTTCGGAAACTCGTCCCCGTTTCCCCGTTTCGTGCAACTTAGCCTTAAACCCAGCCAAGTCTGTCTTAGGGATAGACGAAGGAAAGCTTCTTGGTCATATCATATCAAATGACGGAGTCAAAATTGACCCCGAAAGAGTAGAAGCAATAAAAAAGATACCCCTTCCCAAGAATGTCAAAGCTCTTCAGTCTTTCAACGGTCATATCAACTTCATAAGAAGGTTCATCCCGAATTTAGCCGAGCTAATGAAACCCATGCAACGGTTACTTAAAAAGGATGCTAAATTTGTCTGGGATGATGAAGGGAGGGCAGCCTTTGGAACCATCAAAGATGCCATTACTAGATCACCTGTCTTAGTCAGCCCAAATTACACAAAAGATTTCATGATTTTCACCTTTGCCTCAGAAGACACCATTGCTGGTGTGTTGCTCCAGAAGAACTTCGAAGGGTTCGAGCAACCAATTACCTTTATGAGTAGAGCATTACAACATTCCGAGTTAAACTACACAATCATGGAAAAGCAGGCTTATGCCTTAGTCAAATCTTTGAAACACTTCAGAACATATATCGGCTATTCCAAGGTTATAGGGTATGTTCCCCATGCTGCGATAAAAGACATCCTATCTCAACAGGATTGTTTAGGAACAAGAGGTACATGGGTTTCCAAAATCCAGGAATATGACCTTGAGATAAAGCCCACCAAGTTAATCAAAGGACAGGGGCTTGCTAAAATGCTCACTCAAAAGAATGAAGAATCCATTGAAATGATTGCTGAAAATAACATTCCCCAACCTTCCATGACTCCTACCCTCCAGGAGCTTGACAACATCTGGTATTCCAACATCATCTACTTCCTCCTCCACTTCAATTGTCCTGATCACCTCAAGGGTCACAAGCGAAGGGCTTTGAGACTTAAAATTGCTAGATATTGCCTTACCCAAGAAGGTTTGGGCTGGAGAAACCCAGATGGCATCATACTTAGGTGTGTGAATGAACGGGACTCCAAAAGAATCTTGACTGAGTTTCACTCAGGATTTTGCGGAGGGAACTATGTAGCAAATACAACTGCCCACAAGATCCTAAGAGTTGGATACTATTGGCCCACCATCTTCGCAGATGTTCACAAACATGTCAAGTGTTGCCAAGAGTGTCAGCTTTTTACTAGTAAGCAGAAGTTGGTTGCACTCCCCCTCACACCTGTTGTGGTCCTTGCCCCTTTTCAACAATGGGGCCTTGATTTTATCGGCAAGTTCAAAGACAACTCTAGCAATGGATTTTGCTGGATTCTTACGGCAACCGATTACTTCACTAAATTGGTAGAGGCCATACCTACTAAAAAGGCCGATGAAAATGTTGTTATAAACTTCATTGAAGAAAGAATCATCACCAGGTTCGGAATCCCTTTAAAGATAACAACTGATAATGCCAAGGCTTTCAGTTCTGGAGAAGTAAATGACTTCTGTTTCAAATACGACATCATCCTATCCCATTCCTCAGATTACTACCCGCAAGGAAATGGACTTGCTGAGTCTACAAATAAAAATCTAATGAGTATCCTTAAGAAAACTGTGGGTGATAACAAGAAAGCATGGGACATCAGAATTAAGTATGCTATATGGGCTGATAGAATAACCAAGAAGAACTCCACAGGAAAATCCCCTTTTGAGTTGGTGTATGGTCTCACAGCCACCCTTCTGGTTAGCATGCAGATTCCAATTTTCCGATTAATAAGTGAACATGGAATAGAAAAATTGGAAATGGAGCAGAGGATAAATCAGATCATAGAATTAAATGAAGCCAGAAGAGCTGCCCTTGATCAGTCTTTAAGACATCAAGAAAGTATGAAGGGTACATTTGACAAATCAGCCAAGCCAAGACCTTTCCGGGTAGGAGATATTGTTCTCCTATGGGACAAAAGAAGGGAGAAGCCTGGGAAACATGGGAATTCGACAGCCTTTGGAAAGGCCCATTTATCATCCATGCAATTGCTGGCACTAATTCTTTCTTGTTGAATACCATGGAAGGAGAAGAACTGAGCCTGCCCAGAAATGGACAACACCTGAAGCCTTTTTATCGGAACAACCTCCAAGATGACCAAGGGGTCATCTCAGGACATCTCTAAACCCATCCTTGTTGATCTTTATGCATTTTTTATGTACCATACTGATGTATCATAGTTTTTCACATGTTAGCTTCTGTGTCCTACTTCATATATATGCTGAAAAAGAAAAGATTTTATTTTTCATGTACCTTTGATTATTAAAAAAGCAAAAAAATATTATGTTGGTATTTCATTTTGGAATTATTTATCATGAAAATGTTGGACTAAGACACTTCCGTTTCTATGCAGGAAATTGATATTATGGGGTTCTCGAATACTCTTTTTGATCCATAAATCAAACGAGCACCCGTCCCACAGTTGGAGCCAGATGTTACCAACTTATTTGTACCATAGTTGAATTATCTGAAGAGCCGCCATTTGACAAACATGATGAATGTTTGTACTCCAGTGTATCAGATGATCCAGCATTTGTGACTAGCCAGTTTTGTTTTTCAATTGACATGACCATGGCCCCATGGGGTTTGTAATAAAGTGTGCTAGTAGGATCTAAGTGTCTCGGTTCCCCATGAATTGATTAAGCAACTAAGGTATTCCAGGGAGTTTTTTCCCTTGTCAATTATACTTTGCCTATAGCCGAGCTATAATCGATGAGGTTTTCTCCCGCTTCCTCCAAAGCTGGAATGCCCGATTTTGAAAATTTTAGCCATGGGGGGTTATTAGAGTCCAACTAATGTATATAAGCCTACTAGACACTATTAGAATAGGTTTTGGTCATGTTCCAAGTCTCTAGGACCCTCAGAAAAAATTTCGAAAAAATTTTACCGAGTCCATCGAATTTGGGTTTTTAATTATTTTAAATTTTTAATAACTTTCTCTATAGTTTAAATAGAGAAATTTCAATTTGTAATATGTCAGTCGTCTAGGATCCGAATTCAGTGATTAATGGCTCGATTCATAAGCCAAAAATCACACATGACCCATGGACCAGCTAAACCCAACTTTCGGATGTCAATTCAGCCTCATAATTAATATTTTCTCTAAAAAGCCATTTACAGAGAAATTATTAATTAAAATAATAAATTGGAATATTTTGGAGAAATCCAAATCTCTCCAAAATAATCAGAAATGAATAAAATAAAAGGCTAATTGACATGGCACTGGGCATTAAAGACGATTCCAATCATCTCAGTCATCAACCAGTTCACTATCCAGTCACCAGAAGTCAATCTCTTCAAGCTAATTCGCCCTCCTTCCTTAAAAATTCGATTTAGTGATGTGTCATATGATGAATGGGTTGGTTGTAAAGCATTAAAGCCTGAGGTAGGTGCCTTCCTTGATTTGTGTGATCACTTGGCTTGGCTCCCACTTAAACTCACACTTGTCACTCGCCTTCCAACTCATGCCAATTCGCATCCCTCATGAAAGCTCACGCATTCTCCCTAATTGCTCACGTGGATCCCTGTTGGAGCATGCCCATTGGATGGGTGAAGCTTCCCATGCTCTCTCCAAACTCGAATTTGCCATGTAAACCACCACTCCAAGCCCTTTTGATTGATTTGAACTGGAATTCGATTTTGTAACTCAGTGTTATTGGCTCGCCTTGGCCAAATTCGATTTAGGGTTTTAGCTTAGAGTTTTGCTATTTAAGAGAAGCCATTTGGGCTCTCTCTTCATGGATAATTGTTGTAAACTTACTCTGCTCATATTTGTAAAGAGCTTGTAGCTATTGCTATCTTGTGGAATAAAGTTGGCTTTGGAGGCAAATGGTGTGCATTTCTATTGGTTCATGAGTAAATAATCTTCATTGTTGAGGTAATATCTGTGATTATTTCATTATGCAATTTCAATCTTGGTTATAATTTATGCTTAGATCTCTTTATTAAGAGCATAGGGCAAGCATTTGATGGTCCAAATTGTTTGCTAGGCTTAGGCTTGGATAGTCTTAAGAGTACAAATTGTAATCGGTCTTACTACCTTGTCTCTTTTTTCATTCTTGTCTAACTCTCTAAGTTTAATCAAGTATTGTTTGTATAAGTGTGTATGTATTGCAGATCCTCAAAAGGTTGAGATGAGATGAACTCGGTTGTATCTCCCTCTTCTCCACCAACAAGAAACTTGTGCTAATAGTTTGTTTTCAGGAAACCTCCAAAGGACAAGATCTAAGGATCTGCATCAAAGCGGAAAAGTTTTCCATCAACAAAAAAACTCATTCTTCAAACTTGGTTACTTGGTCCTAAAGCTTACCTCCTCAAGCCCATCTCCATTGATTAGTTCCATCCACCCAACCTTTTTGCCATCCATCCTAGTCTCCTCCCTCCATTCGTTTCTCCTCTCCATCCTCTTCTTCTCCCTCTCGTTTCTCCTCCTCCTTCCATCCATTTTGCCCTAGCCCTCTCCTACATTCGTTTTTCCTCCCTTCGCTCCATCTTCTCTTTTTGACCATTTCGTTTTTGCCCCTTTTTTCTCCCATTTGCCCTTCTCCAAAAAGCCCTAAAAGCATCACAAAAAGAAGCAAGAGTGGGTATTGTTAAATAGTTAGCTTCTTAGTTTAGTTTATTTCTCTTTTTCATAAGGATTCGTAGGGTGCTTTTAGCTTGTTGCAAGTTGCATTTAGCCTTTAGTTGTTTGCATTTTTGTTTCCATTTTGAAATATAGAATTTCCATACAAAAAATATTTTAAATTTTTACATCTTAGATCTCTTTTCTAGCACTTTTTAGGCATTTGTTGTTCACTGGTCCGTTTTACCATATTAATATTTTCATGTCAAAATCTCATGCATTTTACATTTTAAATCTTAGTCTTCAAATTTAGACTTAACTAGTTTCAAATTGGTTTTATTTTTCTAATGTTAATGGGTGCATTGTTGAGCATTTTCTA
Organism: Larix kaempferi; assembly: GCA_027924585.1. NCBI lineage: Eukaryota > Viridiplantae > Streptophyta > Pinopsida > Pinales > Pinaceae > Larix > Larix kaempferi. The sequence continues at coordinate 14,134,660 of BSBM01000125.1, read as the reverse complement.
AGTTTGTGTAGGTTTCTTCAAGGAGAGAACCACTTGTGAGGACAAGATCTAAAGAGGGTCAAAGTTACATTCAAAGAGAATACTTAAACCAAAATCAAAGAAACAACTACATTCTCCTTTGTAAAAGCCATTTAAGGGCTATAAGTCTTGTTTCGATAATTTGTTTATTTACTTGAAAAGACCTTTCAATGGCTTGAATCCCAAGGCATTTGTAAATCTCATAATAAAATTTCAAGTGGAGGAGTCCTCCACTTTTGGGTCTTCTTCCCCATTTAGGGAAGAGTGTTGTGTTTGTTAACTTAGATCTTTGCTTTCCATGCTTTAGAATAGTCGAATATTTCATTTTTGTGCTCTCTTCCAAGTTTTGACTTGAGGTAGTATCCTTGGGATTTCATCCCAAGGGCAGGACCACATAACTTTGTGGTTACTCCTCTTTCCCTGTTAGTCTCCTTGGTCGAAATTTCAGCTAGCTGGAAAGTTCTCAAGGACTAGCAGTTCTAGTGATCAACCTTGTTCGGAGGAAGATCCCACCTTAGAGTAAATCTGTTTGGTAGAACACTAAGTCAATTTTTTAAATTTCATTTTTGCAAGTAGTATGCTAATCATCTTTTATATCTTTTGAGCTATTACATGGTTTACTTTCACAACTGCTCTTACTTTCAATAAAATAAACAAATCCTCTTGAACTTGGTCAAATCCAAGTCAAGAGCACTCTCTGTCAGAGAGCATTTTTAGACTTGCATTTTCCCTTTGCATTAGGCATATTATATTAGAAAAGTCTCTTGAACTTTGGTCTTAAAACTAAGTCAAGAGAGCTCTCTATCGGAGAGTTGAACGGTGCTCTTAATTAATAAAACATTTCAACTCACACTCCCCCATTAATTAATTTACTTTGGTCGATTGTCCAACACCCGTATGCTCTGCCAACCTGAAAGGGTTGGACTAGTACTCATAAAGGTGTTGAATTTTGCTAAACTTACAAGTGATAATCTAAATTAAAACTTTACCCAATCCAGAGCGGCGTTAAATACTGAGGTTGCTTCCTGAAACAGGTGGTGCCGGGAATCCATTGTCAAACTCGAGGGCGGTTCAAACATCGGACACCTATCCTCTGAATCTGGGTGCTCCCGACCTATCATCTAAGAGGTTGCCAGTATTTTTCCCATTTGGTCTACTCTTTTGATTACCTTGTTGGTTCTTAGCCTAATAATAAAATACCACTAAAATTTATAATTTACCAAGATAATTTTCATAAACAATATCACGAACAGTACCTTTCAAGACCCACACATTCAGCATCACATCTTTTCTTTGACTCCATAAGGCACTGGTTGTTTAATTTTTATAGCTTGATCAGGACCATTTGTCCTTGTGTTTATTTTTCATATCGTGAATGCTTTATCTGATTATCAAGTCTTGAAGAATACTGTAATCTTGTTATCTCATTTAGCAACGTGGATTGCATTATTATCTTGTGTTGATCACATTTTTTAATTTGGTCTCATTACAAGAAAACTCCTAAACAACACCCATCTGTATCACTTCACCAAAAAACTTTAAAACATAAGAACCTTAGTGAAACTCTTTGTAGGGACTACCCCCCTTGGCTTCGTTAGGAGTTAGCCTAAACGGAGGAGCTGGGATTCAGGTGACAGTACTTGGCTCATTGCTTGCCCCCAAGGCCACACCTCTCCCCACTTCCAGTGAGGGAGACAGCTTTCGAAAGATTTCCGCTGTTGGTGTGCAATCTGGCGGACAACAAGGCGCATCTTTCTATCCTTTCAGAAGTTTGAAATTCAAAGTTTGAATTTTTAGGGTTTCTCTGACAAACCCTAATCCAATCTCTGCAAATCAAGTAGATTGGGTTAATCCTAGAAGAGAATGGATTGGTCACCTGCATAAGTAAAGAAGTTCCTGCTTCAGAGGGAGATGAGGCTAAGGCCTTACATAAGAAGATTACAAGCAATCTCGACAGGTATGGCTTACAGGTATGTTTCGAATTCTGTTCATAGTTAAGTTTATGATATGTTTGTCTTCATATCATTACGGTTAGTACAATCTTGATTAATTACTATACTTGTCATATCACCTTAATAGAAGATATTCATTGATTAAGGTTTTTGACACTTATGATTGTACTAATGCATTGTGATGTTGTATGAGGTTTATGTTGTTCACTAACATAAAAGGTACACCAAGAAAGACAAATCATGTTCTACTTCAAGAACATATGATCATGGTGACATGAAGACAAAGATTCATCCATTGTCATGGATCACCTAGAAGATCTACTTACGAGGTATGTATAACTTGGTTCTACAATGGTTAACCTATGAGACATGCAGGTTACTAGCACAAGTCATTGAAGAGAACCAGAAGACATCATGCGGGTATGTTAGACATAACTAGTTAACATAGTAATCCAGGTATGTCTTTCCTATATCAAGTTAGAATCTTACCTTGTGTTAGGATCCCTTATATAAGTATACTTGGTATGATTGGTTATGTTTATTCATAAAGTTAGAAATGTAAGTAATCAAGGGTTTATGCATATTATGTCTCTTATCTTGATTGATGATTTAACTAACCAGAAGAGTCCTATGATCAAATAAGAATATGCATGAGTAAAAGAAGACTCCCCTGAAACCTTGAATACTAATGTTTATTATCTGTGTTTGAAATGATCATGACTATACATGTTTAATATTATTGTGTTTTGATAGTATTAAGATTATACTAATGAATGTGTGATTATGTATGAGACCTCGAGGATAACACAATGATGATACTAATAAGCATGGATATAAGTTCAAGGACAAGTAATCCAGGAAGCAAAGATCAAGAGGGTGCACACTCCAGTTGTTCCTGCAAGGAAGCAAAGATCAAGAAGGAGCACACTTCAGTAGTTTCTGCAAGGATGCAAATATTCAGAGGGAGTTGACCACTTCTCACAATCCACATCAAAATGGAGTTGCAGAAAAGAAGCAAAGACTGAGAGGGAGTCAACCCAACAAACAAACAAAGATAAGTATTTGAATTATCATTCCTTGCATATTTTATTGTTTAAATAATACTGTTCAATAATGTATATACTGATGTTCCTAGAATTAGGTTGTGTATTATGCATATTAGAATAGTTGCATTGATGAACAGTATACTACTAATATACATGGATAAGTGGCCTATGGCACTGTACAACATTCCATTGCTACTTATCTAGAATGAAACCTCTTTGCTGACATGTTGGGAGTTGTGCACACTCTTAACAATGTTCTGGTAGAGATTGGAAGGCATCTAGAAAGTTACAGGATATGGATAAATGTTGTATTGAAGCATTGGCTAAGATAATTGCATGAATGTATGACATATTTCTTTATGTGTAAGAATTTGTTCTGAAAACTATGAGATGTTTTCTAATCATGCAATTTAACTTGTTGTGTAGGAAAGATCGTATACCATCACCTACAAAAGAAGGATTACAACATTTGTTCAGCAACAAATTTATCTATTGAAAATATTGAAGTTCCCAGGATCTGGGAAGAATGCCATGATCGAGGAGTACCAGTCGATCATGAAGATGTTTGAGATGCAGTCCCAAGACCTGAAGGGAAGTCTGTTGTGACTTCCAGATGGATCTACAAGATCAAGCATGCTGCAGATGGCAGCATAGAGAAATACAAGGTAAGATTCATAGCTCGTGGCTTCTCTCAAAAGGAGGGAATAGATTATGAAGAAACTTTTGCTCCTGTAGCTAGGTACACTTCCATCAGAACAGTACTTGCTCTGGCTGCAGCGATGAAATGGAAAATACACCAGATGGATGTCAAGACTGCCTTCTTGAATGGTGTAGTTGAAGAGGAAGTGTATGTGGAGCAACCAATCAGTTTTGAAACACATGACAGGGAGTCATATGTGTGCAGATTGAAGAAAGCCTTGTATGGCTTAAAACAAGCTCCTGGAACTTGGTATGGTAGGATGGACAGTTTTCTATCTAGTTTGAGCTTTACCAAGAGTAAAGCGGATTCCAACCTTTACTACAAGGTTGAGAAGGGGAATCCTGTGATTCTACTCCTATATGTGGATGACCTGTTTGTAACAGGAGATGACAGATTGATTGTCGATACAAAGAGGAAGCTTGTTTCCGAGTTCGATATGAAGGACTTGGGGATGATGCACTATTTCCTAGGTATGGAGGTGTGGCAGAGTACAGATGGTATCTTCCTTGGACAAGGGAAGTATACAGTAGATATCCTGAAGAGGTTCGGGATGATGGATTGCAAGGCCATGGCTACACCTATGGCATCGAACCTGAAGCTTCTATGTGATGCTTCATCTGCGTCGGCTGATGTCTCTTTGTATCGTCAGATGATTGGGTCCTTGATGTACTTGACGAACACGAGACCAGATATTTGCTTTGCGGTGAACACATTGAGCCAGTTCCTGACAGATCCGAGGAGTGTTCACCTGGTTGCTGTAAAGCATATTCTGAGGTACCTGAAGGGTACAGTTGATTATGGACTCAAGTATGATGCGAATCAAAAGTTTAACCTGCAAGGTTATGTTGATTCAGATTGGGCAGGCAGTGCTACAGATAGGAAGAGCACTTCTGGGCGTTGCTTCAGAATGGGATCAGGTGTGATCTCTTGGTTTAGCAGGAAGCAGTCCCGCGTAGCACTGAGTACAGCCGAAGCAGAGTATGTTGCAGCCTGTTCGGCTAGTTGTGAGGTAGTATGTCTTCGGAAACTACTGTCTGAGTTATTTGATCTACCGTTGGAGGCTACTGGTATCTTTTGTGACAACCAGAGTTGTGTGAAGCTGTCTGAGAACCCGGTGTTCCACGACAAGTCGAAACACATAGAGATCAAATATCATTATATCAGGGATATGGTGCAGAGGGGAGCAGTGAAGCTCCTGTATGTTGCGACGGACGAGCAAATTGCAGATGTGCTGACAAAGCCACTAGCCAGAGTGAAGTTCGAGTACTTCAGAGAGAGGCTTGGTGTTCTTCAGATTGTTGACACTTCGAGGAAGAAGTGATGGACACATTTGCAGGAGCCATTCCGGGCATGGTGACAGGAGGATCCTTCCATGGCTGTGGATGTAAGCGCTGGATGATGAGCATCAGAACGATGTTCGAGTTTCTGCTCTGTATGATCAGTGGATCATTTATATGTTTATGTATGTACGCATCATGTTGGATGTTGGATATAATCAGTTGGATCATTTATGTATGTACGCATCATGTTGGATGTTGGATATGATCAGTTGGATCATTTATGTATACACGCATCATGTTGGATGTTGGATATGATCAGTTGGATCATTTGTGTATGTATGCATCATGTTGATGCTGGATATGATCAGTTGGATCATTTGTGTATGTATGCATCATGTTGGATGCTGGATATGATCAGTTGGATCATTTATATGTATTTGTATATGCATCATGTTGAATGCTTGGACCATGTATCTGTATATGTATCAGGTGGATACTGGGTATGATCAGGTAGATCATGTATGTTGATATATATCAGATGGATACATTGTGTGGATCATGTATCTATGTATGTATCAGGTGGATACATTGTATGATCAGGTGGATCATGTATGATGATATGTATCAAGTAGATACTTGGTATGCATCAGGTAGATGCATTGTATGATCAGGATGATCATGGATGACGAGCTTCAAAATGTTGCTCCAGATGACTTGCATCAAGACGATGCAGTGATGATGATCAGGATGATCATGTGTACATCAGGATTATGTATGGTGAGTATCAGGTTGATACTCTGTGGTCATGGACAGGTTGTGCAAAGGAAATCCTAGATTTGTTCTAGGTCACATCCAGTATGAAAAAGGACTGACACTATGTATCACATGTAAGACCTGGGAGATCCGATAGGTTGAGCTGTGTGTCCGTAATAAGTCCTGGGATGCTCTTTCGAGGGTTTGTGATAGTGGGCCACATGTAAGACCTGGGAGATCCGATAGGTTGGGCTGTGTGCCCGTAATAAGTCCTGGGATGCTCTTTCGAGGGTTTGTGGTGGGATGCTACATGTAAGACCTGGGATATCCGATAGGTTGGGCTGTGTGCCCATAATGAGTCCTGGGATGCTCTTTCGAGGGTTTGTAGCAGAGGTCACATGTAATCAATCCTGGAGATCTTGTCGGTCGTGCTTAGGCACATAAATGTTCCTACGATGCTCTTTAGAGTTCTTGTCGGTCGTGCTATGCACATAAACGTTCCTGGGACACTCTTTTAAGGTTTTGTGACAGTCACATGTAATAAGTCCTGGAGATCTAGACAGGATGAAAAAGGCCTCAGATGCTCTTTAGGGTTCTTGCTATTCAAGAGACTCTTTTAAGGTTTTGTGACGCACGTAATAAGTCCTGAGGATTCCACAGTATGGCCAGTGATGATGAAGACCTGCAAGTGGTGAGCCTACATCCAGTATGAAAAAGGACTGGCTCTGTAGAACTTCCTTTGACGAGTAGATTCAGAGATTGGTTGAGATAGCAGCAGCAGTGACGATGACGATGATCCAGAGAAGAAGACTTGTACTAGCAGATCTGTGTTGAGAAATACCTTCCTAGTTAAGAGGGAGTGTTGATGTATATGTAACTTTGGAATGTATTTCATATATGTATTCCTATAGAGATGTTATTATTCCTCTATACGGAAGTGTTTGTATTCCTATAGAGATGTTATTATTCCTCTATACGGAAGTGTCGTCATTTATATTGTAAGTGTCGTAATTTATACTTGATGGGTTATTAGACCACCTTGTTGGGGTCGGCCCTGTATAAGTCATGTGGGTTGAAGGGTTATTAAACCACCCTATTGGGGGTCGACCATGTGGGTCAAAGGGTTATTAGACCACCCTATTGGGGATCGGCCCAATCAACATTATGTTATGTGGTTAAGATAAGGCCGACCTAGTAAAGGTTATTAAGCAAGTCAAGTCAAGTATAAATAGAGATCGGGAGATCTCGGGAGATCTCTATTTGATCATTCTATTTCTCTCTCACATTCTTTGGAGAGTGGCGCACTTGTGGAGGAGGAAAAGCTGCTGCTAGGAGATGTCTATCTCTTATGCTTGGGTTGTATCATTGCTCTATCTATCTCTGAGGAAGTTATTGGGGTTTTTCACCTTTATGGTTTTCCCCAAGTAAACTCTGTGTCTCTTGTGTGCTTGCATTATTGTGTCCATGATTGATATGATGTACATGTTGTTCTCTCAGTTAAGATCCTAGATCAGATTGAAGTAAATCCTGAAAAATTAACAATAATAACCAATCCACATCACCAATTCGAGCTTGCATGCATGGAGGGCAAATTCTCTTGGAGTTAATCACTGCTGGTGACTAGATACTTGACTGGATGATGACTGAGATGATTGGAATCTTCATTAATGTTCAGTGCCATGTCAATAAACCTTTTATTTTAATCCATTTGGATTATTTTGGAGAGATTTGGATTATCTCCAAATATTCAATTTTTAATATTATAATTAATAATTTCTCTAAAAATGGCTTTTTTGAGAAATTATTAATTATGAGGCTGAATTGACACCCGAAACTTAGGATAAACTGGTCCGGGGATCATGAATGATTTTTGGCTTAAGGTTGAAGCCTTCAATCACTGAATTCAGATCTCGGATGACTGACATATTACAAATTGAAATTTTTTCATTTAAACTATGGAAAATTTTATTAAAATTTAAAAAATAATTAAAAACCCAAAACTGGAGGACCCGGTAAAAAAATTTCAAAATTTTTTCTGAGGGTTCCAGGGACCTAGGGCATGACCAAAGCCTATTCTAATAGTGTCTAGTAGGCTTATATACATCAATTGGACTCTAATAACCCCCCATGGCTAAAATTTTCAAAATCGGGCATTCCAGGTTTTGAGCAAGCGGGAGAAAACCTCATCGATTATAGATCGGCTGTAGGCAAAATATAATTGACAAGGGAAAAAACTCCCTGGAATACCTTAGTTGCTTAATCAAGTCATGGGGAACCGAGCCACTCAAAATCCTACTAGAACACTTTATTACAAACCCCGTGGGGCCATGGTCATGTTCACAGAAAAACAAAACTGACTAGCCAAAACTAGCTAGGCACAAATGATGGATCATCTGATACACTGGAGTACAAACATTCATCATGTTTGTCAAATGGCGGCTCTTCAGATAATCCAACTATGGTACAAAAAGTTGGTAACATAGCCAATGCCTCTCTTACCTTCAAAAGCCTCTTGAAGGTGAGGTAGTAGCTAGCAAATCTAGTCTTTGCAATCTTCAATAGCTCCAACCTAGAGTGATTGCGAAAAATGTGGTGGGCCATGCTATGATTGGTAATAAATTTGATTATTTTCTTACCTCCCTTGTCCAAGGCACCAATCCATAGGTAATTAGGGTCCTTCATTTTAACAATATCATTCATCAAAAGGTTCAATGTGTGAACCAAACACCCTGACCAAAATATGTTGAGATACTTATCCTCAATGATTGCTCCTGCTACCTTACAATTAGCAGCATTATCAATGATGACTTGAATGACATTGTATGGCCCAATCTCTTGAATGGTTTTAAGTAAAGGTTGTGGAATATTAATACCGGTCTTGTAGAGATCTGAGTAGTCATGGGCTGAAAGGAAGATCGCACAGCTAGCAGAAATGCCAAGAATATTTATCAATGGCTTGCCTTTAACATTTGTCCACCCATCAGATACAATGGATACCCCATAGTTGGACCAATCATTTGTAAACTTTCCAAGAGCACCATTGATTTTGGCTCTTTCCCTGTCAAGTCCCACGGTTCTAGCTTTGTCATACCCAGGGCTTCTGTATCCTTGAGGGGCACCATTGATGGCTTGTACCATTTCATGCCAATAGGGTGAGCAAAGAACATTGAATGGCACACCACATGCATAGAGAAACCTATAAACTTTTGAATCCACATCATCTCTACAACCTTGGTCAAGGAAATCCGATAATGTTCTTCGCATAGGTGAGATTACATGGGGAGATGAGGGTCCCGATCGAGCCGATGATGATCTAGTTCCAGTTCCACTACCAAACATTCTCTGTGAGGATTCAGATTCAACCCTTGATCTCTTGGAATTGTTTTAAGCAGCCTCTTCTTCCATCTTGTATTTGTTTCTCTCTTTAGCTGGCACTTTGTCACAGGTTTTGACTCCAGTAGCCTTACCTTGATCGCATGGCATAATCCCACACAAATGCTTTCTCACCCAGGTATATGAACCTATGTAAGTTTTATTACAATGGGGGCATATAAACTTTGTGGTTCCACCCCCTCTCCCTCCCCCAAGCCTTGTCACATACTTTCACAAAGGTGTTGTGTCTTTTTGTTTTTGCCCCTGATCACTCTCATTCTCATCATCATCACCCTCTTCCCCTTCCTCCTCTTCTCCATGGTATGTGTCACTCTCTACATCTTCCGCCTCATCACTACCACCACCATATCTGCTTCCCAACACCATCATAATGAGAAGAAGTGGAACCAAAAGCCAAAACCACATACCCATCATGTTTCTTGATTCAAGATGAGTCACTTGTTGCTTGCAATAGAATGATGGAGAAGAAGAATTTGGAAAGAGTAGGAGAAGAGAACATTGCAAGGTTTAAATTTTTTAACATAGTGAAATATTTTTTCAAAAACAAACAAAGATTGGGTTATTAGGGCCTACCTTTTAGCTCTTAAATGGTGGTTGAATGTCTCTATGGAAGCCTTCAATCTCCCTTCCAAGCTCTCACAAATAGAAGCCTTCAATCTCCTCTTTAATCTCCCCTCCAAGCTCCCACAAATTTCCTCTCAAACAACTAGCAAACCCACTCAAAGCTCTAGCAAGAGAAGTGAAATCAATGAAATGAGGAATAGAATGAGTCGAAATGGAGTCCAATAGACTTTATTTGCCCAAATTAACCCTAGCCAATCCCTAAAAAACAAAACAAAAATGCAAAAATGAGAAAAATCCTCATCAAACCCGCGGAATCGTTGCGGAATCGATTTCGGGAGCGATGTTTTTTGCAGGAATTGATTTCGGGAATGATTTTTTTTGCCCGGAATCGATAAGGAATCGATCCAGAAGCGTCGATTCCGGATCGATTCCTCATCGATTCCTAAAATTCCAAGGATCGTTTTTTCACCTAGGAATCGCAAATTTTGAAGTCGATCTCGAGAGGAATCGCGATTCCAGGATCGATTCCTCCAGGATCGCGAATCGGGAGTGAAGCACAGGGGCTTAGAGTGATTCATTGCAGCTTAGGTTTGATGTAGAGAAAACGGACAAACTTAGGGATTTAAGGTTTTACCATAACCCTAGGGCATCAAGGAAGATGGTGTTCCTCTTGAGATGGTACTTGCCATGTTTGGAAAACTATGGCCTTCTTCAACAACCACAAAAGTTGGTTAAAGGGGCCCTAGTTAGAACAAACTTTGGAGACCTAAAGCTCAAGCCTCACAATGTTATGGTGACTAAAGGCTGAAAATGAGCTAGCTAGGATAAAATGCAGCATTAATGGCTACCATTCAACCAAGAACAAACATCATCATTCAACATTTAACATAGAGAAATCAAGAGAAGAACTTAGATACCTTCTTGTGCATGTGTTAAGCCAACAACTCTAGCATCACCTTAGCAAAGAGCAAGAACAAAAGATACTTCAAAAGATTGCCTCCAAACCAGAAATTACATCCATCCTCAAGAGGTGCACATCACTCAAAGAGCCCTAAGAAGGGTAAAAAAGTAACATAATGTTTTATCCCATAATTTGTTATGTTAAAATGAAGTGAGGAAAAGTCTATTTATACCTTTTCACACTCACTTTATAAAAATATCAAAATATCCAAGCCGGCATGCCTTTTAAAAGGTCAATTTGAAATTATAAAATGTAGACTTAAAATAATAACAAAAATAATATAAAATAATCAAATCAGTAGGTAACTTGGGGCATTTTACCCAGAGTTTACCCAAAAATGACTAAAATAGCTAAAAATGAGCAAAACACTCTGTTTTGAAGGCCAGACTGCGGAGGGGGGGATCGTCATGCCCCATCTAACCCCAACAATAGTGAAAATCCCTCAACGCCCCCCCTAATCAAACACTGCAGCTTGGCTTGGAGGATGACATCATCATCAAGAAGAGCCCCAGAGAGAGGGCATTGGTGAACTAGAGAGCCAGGATGGTGTGTAAGGTGACCTGAGGAAAAAACACATTCCTCAGTACTAAAAGATTTGCCACCAGAATGATAAATCACGGGTGGGGTTATGTGACCAAGTGACCCACTCCTAGAAGCCCTGAACACCAACCTCAAGGCTTCAAGCCCTTTCATGAGGCAGTTAGCAATGCCACTAAGCCATAGTACTTCCAAGGGAGAAACCAGAGGGTCTGGCCATAACCCCTACTCAGAGAAAGCTGGCTAAACACCCCTCCTGGTCAAAAAAATGACCCCCTCTCCATGGGGCACCTCTGCAGGTGTGTTGGTACTGGTACCACGTAACACATACCAAACTAAGTTCCCTATAAAAATAAAAGGAAAATTCATGAAAAGAAAGTAGTGCCTGAAACTAAATGTGATCTCTTAGCCTCTCTCAATATTATTTGCAACAAGAGGGGGGCTTAAGAAAAAAAATATTTAATATCAATGCAAAAGTTGTAAAACGAACTCAATAACATAGGCTACAAGTTTGAAACGAGAATGATCTGTGTTACACCTAAAATCTTGCCATCATAAGACTCGGTGCAAACATCCCTGAAGTTTCCATGACTAGGAAGTTCAACTAGAGAAGTTGCTGACCCCTATCCATAGGATCTAGTTGGGCCGACACAGGTTTCTCCCTAGCAACTTGCACCCAACTAGGTCAGGCGCAGATGGTCACCTGCCAGATTGCGTCGATGGCTCATGTCACCTTTGTTCAACATGTGTCGTCCCTATCAGGCGCAGGTTGTCCTAATACAACTTGTGCCGATGTCAGTTAATGTGGATAAAGGCCATCTTCGAGTGATTTCTCGAAGGTGTATGACTTGGATCTCTATCCCTAGCTTGTAGTTGAGTTGGCATTCGGTTCCCTAACCCCTTGGGAGGATCCCTTAGTCCTCTCCCACTATTTCTCAACCTATTCTATCCTCCTAGTTCTATATATATGAGGTTCCTCTCCATTCCAAAGAGAGGAAGGATATAGCATCCATATGCTAGTGGAATAAGCTTAGGAGATCATCTTTCATCTCTTGGAGGCACCCATTTCTCCTTAGAGGAATTGGCTTGGCTTGTTGGAGGAAGATTGCGACGTTAGGGCTTGGTTGTAATCTTATCTCTTCTTTGTATTCCCACTTTTATATAGTAATACAAAACTCTTTCCATAAATGTCTTGTTGTTCATTGATATTTATAGTTTACTTCCTTAATCGTTTACTTAGATCAATTATTGTGTACATGTACCATTACTGCTTGTTTGTCTCTTGCATGTTCTCACAGGTCTTGCAGCTACGGATCTGACGACCATGGAGCCTGAAGCGACAAAGGAGAAGGAGATCTACAGATCTGAAAGGTAAGATGTTTACATCACTTAATCTCTAATTTGATCTAGGAAGGTAGATATGTGTTCTATCTAATTTGTTCTAGATTCGCATTGAACTAGGGAGATCATGCCTTAAGTCCGCTTTCGGTAGATTGTCCGGTAACAAATTTGTCGACTCCGCTGGGGACACGTGCGTTGTTTTAAGTTTTCAATTTGAATGTCATCTTCTTTGATTTCTTTGTGAGCCATTTCATTTGCCTCCTAAGCCTTTTTCGCCACCAGATCTTCTCTTTGAAGAATCTATTGACTTCCTTTGAGTCTGTGTGTATAATCATCAAACCTTTTAGTTGCTCATTCTTGGAGATCTTTTCATCCTTGCATTGGGATTTCGCCCGGTGCACCTAGGCCGTATAGTCAGAGCACCATACCCTCACGGGCACATTCTGCTTCCTTGCAACCTACGCCTCCGATGCTCAGTTCAGATCTTCACCTTGCATCGCCAGCGCAAACCACATACTTATCACCTGCGCCTGACGCTCTAAGCCTAACCACAAGCTGCACCGAGCAGTCAAGCCTAGTGCTTGGGTCATACCCTCTCTAACTTTTTGAGTTTGGTTTGATTTGCAGACCTCTCTGTACTACATTTTCCAGTTAGAGATCTTTTGATTTTGCATTGATAGTGTTTGGACCTGTTTGGATTGGTTTTGGGTTCCGTTTTGGACAAGTTTGAGATTTGGTAGTGGTGGACACTTTAGACTCCCCCGCCTTCATCCGCTTGGCCTTGCATTCCCTCCTCTCCTCACCTGATCTGGTCATTGTATTGGATCTGTTTCCAGACCTCTTTCTGCACACATCATTTAGTTTTGCTTGCATCTGGTTGATTTTGAGTGTTTTGTGTGTTTTTGGTTTATTGGAGTGCTTGTCATTCTCTTGAGAATTTCTGAGTGATTAGAGTGTTGCAAGTAGTCTCTTCTTTTCAGCGATTTACATTTAAAAGCGTTATTATTATCAAGTGTTGCCTTGGTGCATTCATTGGAAAAATCAAAAAGTGCTTCATTTTTACCATTTTTCAAGTTCATTTGAGAATTGTTGTAAAAGTTGTCTCATGCATTGGAATTCATCATTCATTGATCTTTTGGAAAGTTTGAAAAGAAGTTAATTGTTTGTGTTTTTCACGAATTATGAGATATTCGTTTTCTTGAAAAATCCAAGTGACGTCAATTTTTTGCAAAAATGTTTCCATGCTTGAAGAAGTTATATGCATTTTTGGTTTTCATGCTTTTGGGCCATCATAGTGAAAAGTGAAGAGTTAGCGTGCTCTAAAGTAGAAAATTCTCCCTTTTCATCACTTAGTTTCATTCTAATTGAAAAGACAAAAAGAAAATGCTTTGATTTGGATTTGATGCTTGTTGATTTTCATGTTTTGCTTGAAAAACGAAAAAGAGTACTTTCATTGTCATTTTTTGTAGATTTGAGATTTTGTTGAAATTTGTTGTTTTGGTAAAAACCACTTGGAAAAAGATTTCTCCTTCCCGTACATAGATTTCATCAAAAGAAAAAGTGCATTTCTTCATGTAGTTAGGGCTTTGAACCAGATGGATATCGGTGGCCACCCACCTATCCCACTGGCTCAAAACAGCTTCCCATTTTGTCAATTTTCTAGTAATTTTTCTACAGTTTTTCAAGTCCCAAACTTCCGGGGCCGTTTTGAGGCCCTAAACGACGTTTTTTGGGAAATCGTGGTTCGACGGAGTTTACTCAATTAAGGGTCCTCGGTGTAGTCCTCGGCTAGATCTTTCCAACGGGCTACTGAGTGCCCCAAAGGGAGATCGTATGCAAAAGTTATGACCCCGGGAAATTGATTGTTCAACTAACCACCTTGGGGCCACAAACTTTATGATGGTTCATCTTCTAGGGTTAGGTTTTTGGATGTTTGGGATTATTTCCCTCATGCTTATGATAAATAGGCCCTTTCGGCCTCTCTTTGTATTCATCTTGGCACGAATGAACACAGCGGCCACATCTCTTCTCAGAGATAGCTACTACCATTCTAGCTGTTGTATTTGCAGTCTGTTCTATTTCCGATATTTAATAGAATGTGTTTACTGTATCGCTGTGTTTCTTGCCATATATCTGTGTATGTGAGTATATATCTCTCTATATGATTCTGTATATGCTGTCTTTTGTTTCGTTCCCACACAAATCCGGATCAGTGGTATCAAAGCAGTCTACTCTTTGATTGTTTCTCGGTGCTTGTCCCCGACGAGGTCAGGATACAAAGAGTTGGGTCTCAAACTAGTTTCACTTGGGGAAGATCACTCTCGCCGCCCCAAACGACCTCCCATGGCGGACGAAAAGAGAGACGACGGAGCAGTAGATCCTATCAAATTGTTGCTCGAGGAAGCCCTCGCGCGACAGAGGAACGAGATGATGGATAATTTCACCCAAATCCTTCGACGCATGCCGACGGCAACAGATACACCTTCGACAAGCAGCCGTTTCAGAGATGCGACTCCATTCAAGGCACAAGTTAACTTTGTTATCCCTTTATTTGAAGGCCAAATCGATGCCGATGCCGTAGATAAATGGTTGAATCTACTAGAAGGGTATTTCTCTGTCCACAATTTTTCTGACAAGGAAAAGGTCGTCTTTGCGCTCCTCAAGGCCGTCCCCCATGTCAAAAATTGGTGGGAAACTTATTGTGAGCAAAACTCATCAGACGAGTCTGGATTGTTTGAATATTCCAATCCCACTTGGGCCTCTTTTATAGATGTCGTCAAGGAACAATATTACCCTGTTGGAAACTATGATGACCAATACACAAAATGGGCCATTCTGCACCAAGAGAGGGACCAAACGGTGTCGGAGTACACCAACAAATTTCATACCTTGCGCACAAAGCTAGGTATCAAGGACTCCGAGCGACACATAGTACTGAAATATCGCAGTGGCCTACACCGGTACATACGAACAGAGATGGATTTCCTGGAAATCTCTTCACTCGAATCCGCCTATCGATATGCTTTCAAAATTGAGCAAACATTTCAGCAAAAGAACAAGCGTGACTTCGGACCTGCGCAAAAGTAGGGCAAGGGGAACTCTGGCTCGCAGAACACAGGGCAGGGAAAGGACAACCAGTCCCAACCACAAGCGAAGAAGGGTAACGAAAAGACAAAGGACACCGGGAAGTGGTGTGAGTTCCACAAAAGCCCCTAGCACAACACTGATGAATGTCGCTCAAAACAGTCATTGGTGGCTAAGATCAAAGCTTTAGAATCAGATCCCAGTTCTGATTCTGAATCAAAACCTAATTTCACAGCTACGCAAAAAGGGAAGCAGATCATTGATGCAGAACCCAGTGCCGTTGTTGCCACCACACAGATTCAACCAAAGGAACCTGAAGAGTCGAAGGCAGAGGAGTGCCTTTTCCACTCACAGATGTGGGTGAAGGGAATTCCCCTACACTTTGTTGTGGACAGCGGTAGCCAAATGAACCTGATCTCAGCAGAAGTCATCAAGAAATTGGGGCTACTAATAACACCACACCCACAACCATACACCATTGGATGGCTAAGCCAAGGACGAGGGATCCGCGTCAGTCACCGATGTCGCCTACCATATGGCATCAAGCCCTTCAAAGATGAGGTATTGTGTGATGTGACCCCACTTGAAATATGTGATGTTCTTTTAGGACAACCGTATATGTGGAAGTGTCATGTTGTGTATGAATCACGACCTCGTAGTGTTATTGTCTCCTTGGGAGGACAACTCTATCAGATACCCGAGACAGTTTCGCCTACCCCAACCAAGCAGGGCAGGAAGATAATCTCCCACACTGGAAAATTTTCCTTATTTGCAATTTCCACTAAAGGAGAACATCAGATCGCAAAGACATCCACAACCTCTGCCCATTATCGCTCTACTCGACAGAAACAAGAAAAACAAAAGTTCGGTTCAGCATCGCCTATTCGAGTACCTTTGCAGTGCAAGGCCACGCATTCAAGGTGCTCCTCCAAAAAGAAACCATCCACACCAGCGCAGACCAAGGATATCACAACAACCAAAACTATTGAACAGCTCCAGCGCATCCAACAACAACAATTACAACCCTATGAAGATTTCAAAGAAAGGCAACCTTTCCGCTTCAGCAAACGCCGCACCAGGAGCTCAACTCAACACACAGTTCGACATATGATAAGGGATTTGACGCAATGGAGACCATTGCTTCCTAAGGGGGGAGGATTGATCCAGATGGATATCGGTGGCCACCCACCTATCCCACTGGCTCAAAACAGCTTCCCATTTTGTCAATTTTCTAGTAATTTTTCTACAGTTTTTCGAGTCCCAAACTTCCGGGGCCGTTTTGAGGCCCTAAACAACATCTTTTGGGAAATCGTGGTCCGACAGACCCCATCCATTTCAGGGTCTTCGGTGTAGTCCTTGGATAGATCTTTCCAACGAGCTACCGAGCGACCCAAACAGAGATCGTATGCAAAAGTTGACCCCGGGAAGTTGACTGTTCAACTAACCACCTTGGGGCCGCAAACTTTATGGCGGTTCATCTTCTAGGGTTAGGTTTTTGGATGTTTGGGATTCTTTCCCTCATGCTTATGATAAATAAGCCCTTTCGGCCTCTCTTTGTATTCATCTTGGCACGAATAAGCGTAGCGGCCCCATCTCTTCTCAGAGATAGCTACTACCATTCTAGCTGTTGTATTTACAGTCTGTTCTATTTCCGATATTTAATAGAATATGTGTTTACTGTATCGCTGTGTTTCTTGCCATATATCTGTGTATGTGAGTATATATCTCTGTATATGATTCTGTATATGTGAGTATATTTCGTTCCCACACAAATCCGGATCAGGCTTGCATTATGCTTACGTTTATGTACTCACTTCATGTATTCACCTAACCGTCCAGATAAAATTAACGGTAGAACTAGGGTAAAATCTTTAGTAACTTGTGTGTTAAATTAGAGACATGTTCCGGCTTTTCGTAAAACGTGGCATCTGTCGTTATTTGCCTGCACTGCATTCCAGGGGTATTGTAGTTCTTCCACGTACCAACCGATATATTGAAGCTCTTTCATGTACCAACCGGTATATCGAAGGCTCTTTCACGTACCTTAGGATATATCGAAAGGCACTTCACGTACTCGACGTATATCGAAAGGTGTTTCACATACTTGGTAGTATATCGGAAGGTTCTTGTCGTACGGTTGTGCATTAGACAGCACCACTATGGATTTGAACTCCCACGTACCTTGAGTATATCGGGAGACACCCTTATGATTCCTGAAAACAACTGAGCTAACCATTTGGCCGTCTTGGCAGAGCAATACATCGAGAACAGCACTCGGGGAGCTACTACGCACGTACTATCAGGCAGTTGGGTTATATGGTCAGGGGTACGGTCCTAATCCTCCCTGGTTAGTGCTCTGAAATATTGGGCCAAGTATAACTGTTGGACCCTGGAGTATATCGCGAGTTGCGAAGCCTTGACAATCCCGTGAGGTTCCAGACTTTTGAATCCACACCTATCACATAAGTTTGCTTGAGCCTTAGTTTGTGTAGATTTTTTTGGACTGCTTTTCTTTTGTTTAGAATACACTTGGGAGAAATTCTGGTTCAATCACTTTGGCTAAGTTTCTTTGGAGAAGGTCCCGTAGAATTTTAAACTTACCACCTAAATATCCCCTTAATCAGGAGGTAATTTTGAGGGTAAGAATGGACCCACATGTCACGGTCATGTCACCCTAAGTAGAAAACCCTATTATGGAGTCGGGAGCACATATGTTTCCTCCAGACTCACCAAACTCCAACCCCTCCAAGGGCGAAGAGGCGGAAATTTCCTATCACCTACCCACATTCTAAGAATATTATTTTATTTGCAAAATACTTTATGTTAAATTTTAATTACAAAGTTTTGTAATTATGACCAAGTTTGGTAAAGGATGATTGTAATTACTGATTATTATTATTTAATAAATTAAAATAGGAGACAAACACCCAAGGAAACTGTTAAATGAGTGTTCACTGACCCACTAGGAGGAATGGAAGTTGTTAGAAGGTATAGGACAGATGGCAACATTTGCACTCCACCACTAGTTGTTGGTTATGGGACAACTACCCCTACATTTGTGGCATTATCCCCCAGGTGGGTGGAAGAGAGCACGCAGCTCATTAATGACCAATTAACCGCTAAAAGGCCTAGGCAACCTAGATAAGGCAATTCGAATTGGGCAGGCACCCTTACAATATTTTCTACAGAAATATTCCTCAAGTGCATCAGGTGATCACTGAGAGATTCGAATAGGGAGGCTATGTGAGAGTGCAACTGTGAGTCTGCTAATTATACTGAGAAGGAAAACCAGAGGTGCTGGTGCAGGTCTCTTTGACTGCTAAGTCTTGATGACTGGACAATTTACATTCTATTGCAAGTTGATGTACTAAGGCTTCTACAGAATCTTCCTCCTGGTGGTTCAGTAAACAGGCTCGGGGGTCCTAAGGCAAGTAACTTGGCTGTCTTCAGGAATAGGTTGGGTGGAACAGGTTCCTTGGGCTATTTGTTTCTCCTACAGTCAACCAGGTTTTACTATTCTTACTTTTGTTTACAGTTAAATGTTTCTGCATAATAGAATTATTAATTATAGTCTTATAGAAAAAACTATTTTATTTTCTGATCTAAGTATGATTCTGAATGAAAGAGCTTTATGAAATGATTGAATCGATAACCATCTCTATAAGTTTTCCCCATGCTGTTATCTACATCGTACTCCAGTATAGAGAAGTAAATTAAGAAAGATGAGTGATAGGCAGAATGTCGTTGATTGGAAAAGATGAATACAGTAGTACTCTTGTAATAATTCTGCCATATATTTACACACAGTAAACATTACAGTATAGTATAAACAGCTGCATAGAATTCATCTAATTCTTGAATAAAAGAAAAACACATTTTGTTTCTGCACAGTTCTATATATTTCTTTTTAACTCTATCTAGTTTAGATAATAATCACATGCATTTCGATATTATACATTTCATGTTTTTCAGAGCATTTATATTTTAAGAATTATAGTAACTGCAAAATTAATCTCTGTACAGATTTGTTATAAATATACATATATTATTTCACTAACTATCACTTCTGATTTCATTTATTAAATATCTGTACAGTAGCATCAAAACCCTAAGTTATCACAAAACCTAGAATTCGAGTGTTTATTTGGTACTCAGTTGATAAATTTCTTATCAAGCCATTCATGGCAAACTTCAGATAATTATTTTTATAACAGACCTATTATCTAACCCTAAACAACATTCTATTTTTCAACTTACTAATTCTCGTACTGAGAATACAAACAAGATATTTAAACATCAAATAACTCCACTTAGCCGAAAGTATAAATTGTTCAAACCCTAGCAAGAAAACATACATTGTATCGAAACCATTTGATGCACAAGTTAAGTCTCGGTTACAAAAGCTCAGTACAAACCAGATAGCAAACGAAAGCTATAGGTAGGTTCTCATTCGTGAAACAAAATCGAACACTGTGGCATAGCCATTCCAAAAACACTTAACAGCCGAACTATCTCATCACGATTCTAAAAACGTAATTATCAACAATGATAAGGATGTACAAGAATCAACTATCTACAGTTATGCAAACCATAACTCTCGGCCAAAAACAACTATTGTTGTTCGGCATCACACAACAGTATACAATTATTTTTCTCAACCATTAATTTTAAACAAGTCTTTTCATTTCAAACGAGCCATTGTCTTTTAGAAAAAGGTGAACCCTCGGCTCTCGATTCACATTCAAAACTATAAATTTTAACAGAGTTTACATTTCGGACTGTTTTACAGTTCCAACATCATACAGGGTCTAACCTTCATCAACCAGAGAACTAAAAACGAGTTCAAGGCTCCACAAAACAACATAGGGTTTTACCCTTAACTTTTAGCATAACAAACAAAAGTTCGAAGTTCCTTTCAACAACGCAGCCAGGTATAACAGAGCCGAATGGCATCTTAAATAACTGAAGGTCATCCTCTATACAGCATCTATCGAAACAAGACTTTAAAAACTTCACACTCGGCCATCACTGAAACAAGGTCGATTAGTTTCAACTCTCGGCACACAGTAATCATCATCAAAACCATGCCCAAAGGCACCTACGAGGTTTCGAGAACCACCGGAGCTTACCTGGAAGTGGATGCATCATTTCCATTCCAAACCCTTTGCATAGCAATCTTCTACGAAGAGGGTACCTGCCAAGCACAGTTCGCAAGGTTAAAACAAGAAAATGCAAGAATAAAAGCAAGCAACACAGTATTATTTTCATTATCGTTAGCACTTACCATTAGAAACGAAGCCCTGAAGTTTGGCACACCACACAGCAAAAACGACGAAGCTTAATGGTATTTGACAGCAACCACGAGTTTAACACAGAAGACCTTTTCACAACTGGAGGATCGAACCCCAGTTCAAACTATGAATTCAACAACTAACAGAAAAACCATACACAACTTCCATGATTATATCGTAGTGCTATGGCATAAGATTGTGAGCCTGCAACTATTAAGAAATATCCCTCACATGTCCAAGGTTCGAAACCGAGGAAGGAGTCCTCTTCTCAACAATCTCTAAAACCCTACATTGCAGCAGACAGTGGGCTCTACGACCTTCCACCAAAAACGCAACAATGAATGCCGAAAACCATTTTTCCATTACTTACCAACGCGTGAATAGGGTTTCATTCACAGCCCCAGATCTTGCAGAGATCAACGGTGGGATATCTGCCAGTTAAGGCATGTTGATATTCGAACCACGATTGCAATCAATATTGCATTGATTACTTCATCTACCAATTGCCAAGTAAGCAGACCGAGAGCCAGTGCATGGCACAGCTCAGCTTATTGTGATACTCATTACAAACACAAACCACGTGAAGACCTTACAATTGGGCTTCCACATCACTTAACCGTGGAACGACGTTAATGCTAGGCCTGTCAACGCCAGCTTGGAAAGCATGCCAAGTTTAATAACCTGGCAACATCAAATTAATTGCATTGTTAAATCCGTGGATCGTATTTCATATTAATCTCTATAGTTTATTGTTATGCATCATAACCTTTGTATTGTATGCCAATGTATGGTGTGATTGTATAGTCACTTTATAATGTTAACATTTCATTACTATGGCTCGAGTATAGATATATAGAATAAAGTTTAGCCATATATATATATATTGTTAATCATTTGATAAATGGAGATATTAGATATAGTTAGGATTCTAGCTATGCAAAAGTATAATTAGATACTATGTACATTATATTTTTCACACAATAGCTATGAATTTCCAATTCATAATAGTAGTGTGAGCCTATAGGTATAGATAAGATACACATTTTAATATGCTAGCCATGTATTGCAAAGTCTAATTGATAGATGTAATACCTAAGGTACAGTTTAAATGGTAATGTTATATACTATAATGCTGAGTTCATAGCACAAGCACTAGTCACTAAACCGTTCATATATTAACTGTGTAATGATAATCCAATGATGAATTCAGGACTTAGAATAGTCTAAGTTCTGTAGAAGCAAAACGTAATGATAGTACAAAAGTATAAACACTATTTCTACAAGCTTTCTAATAGCTTATCAATAGATATGGTATCACTGTTTTGATAATAATGACAATAGTCATATGATAATAATTGTAGCATTATAACAAAACTCTTGGACGACGTGAAATTATAACACTGAAGGGTTTTTGTAAATCAGCACACAAACTAGATTTAGGACCAAGTATCCATACCTCCAATAACTTGTATTGCAAGGAAGTATTTAGCATTTTAATATTACATTGACGATGAATTGAAAGACACATGTACTCTTAACACATGTTGTCGTAGAAAATCTCACCTGTGGTCTGCACATGGAAACAAGATTCAAATGCCTTAGCTAAACGTAGCTAAGTAAACTCCAGGATACCTCGTAGGACCCCTTCGTCATCATACAAACAAACTGTCAACACTTCATCAAGAACATCATAATAGTACAAACTATGTATAGCATGTAATCATAATTAGAACTTAAGCAAATCTGTAAATTGTATTCTTATGCATAATCATAAAAAGATCTTTCGTTAAGGAGATTAACATCCGTTTAAATCTGAAATAGCAAATACAATTATATCATTTGAGAAGTATGACGTGTCATCGTTATTAATTATCTTAGTTAAAAAATCTGATTAATTTATATGTTCCGCATTAACGACTTCGATAATTATTGCTATTTTAAAAAATTTTAAATTTTGGTATTTTTACGGGATGTTACATTTCCTCTTCACAAGACACATCTCTCGCTCACGCTTTGCCGAGAGAGCCTGGATCTTTAGAATGGTTAATAAATCCATCCCAGGACGACCCTGTATCCGCTGCATTTGGTCCAGCTGCATCCCTTTGGGATACATCTCTAGGTCAACAAGTGGCTCATCTTGCCATTTCACCCCCACCCAGTTGGGCTACTCCTGATGTGCTTCTAGCACCCTTACGTAATCGCTTGGACAGATTACGTGCCATGGACGACGAATTTCGAAGACAAAGTCTCTTACGAAGGGCTAAAGACACGGAGGTACCCACATATCGACATATCCCGATTCGTTCATTATCTTATGATTCACCAGAACCATCCACCCACAACATGACGACTTATGAACTTGGTCAACCCTCATTTCCTACAAGTACACCCCTTGGACAGGAGACCGGTTCTATGCCCCAAATGACTCAACCTGTTGAGAGACAACAGTCCAACACCCCTCTTACTACTACGGGAACATTACCCGCCCCTCCCCCACCCCAAAACTCATGGGGAGGATACTCTTTATCCCCTAATTTTCTTACGAGTAATGTTCATCCCGTAGCAAGTAATCAACAACCCATTATGGGTCAACCATCGATTAGTGGTCATCATGTTGTTACTGGGGGAAACCCCTGCTTCCTAACCATAATACAAGTGGAGGATTTCCTATCGACCATTCCATTGGAACTTCCTTACCCATTGTGGAATCCACCGTGGATTTATCTCATATTGGGGGACCATCCAATTTAACTCAACCACCATGGAGTCAAGCGTATCCAGGTTATCTTAACCCTGTGTCAAGACAATTCAATCCCCGAAACGCACTCTACAGGATACCTTATCTCGGCAATCCACACACTCTATGGGGGCACCAAAATGTTTTACAAAATGGACCCCCACCAACCATCCCTCAAGTACCACCATCCCTATTTGGTCCGCCTCCACCTCCCTCTGGAGGCGATGGGCCCCCATACAATTCTGGAGGAGGTGAACCCTTACCTTTTGGTGGAGGACCACCTCATTCTGGCAACAATGGCCCACCCCACTTCGGTGGGGGAGGCGGAGGCCCTCCCCCTTCCGACAGAGGTGGAGGACCACCCCCTGGTGGCGGAGGACCCCCACCTTATGGTGGAGGACCACCCTATTTTGGTGGAGGTGGCGGAGGAGGACCACACCCTTCCGATGGAAATGGTGGCGGAGGCCCCCACCCTTCCAGCGGCGATGGTGGAGGCCCCCACCCTTCCGGCGAAGGCGGTGGAGCACCACCCCCTCCTGGAGGAGGTGGCAGAGGACCACCTTATCCCAGCGGCGGCGGCGAACCTCCACCATTTGGAGGAGCCCCACCCCCTCCCGGTGACGGCAGCGGATCCCCACCTTATGGTAATGGACCACCCTATTATGGAGCGGACCTACAAATGGTCCGGGGGGCACACCCCCTTACGGCCAGTTTCCTCTGGGAACACCCTACAAC
The DNA here is from genome assembly GCA_027924585.1 of Larix kaempferi. NCBI lineage: Eukaryota > Viridiplantae > Streptophyta > Pinopsida > Pinales > Pinaceae > Larix > Larix kaempferi. The sequence goes on along the minus strand of BSBM01000125.1, from coordinate 14,110,268 downwards.
CAGTCGATGCAAGGTCCCACTGGTCTATATATGCCATATCAGTACTATCAGTACCCGCAGCCGAATCAACAGCTTCCTTTCTTGGCAACTTTGGACCTACCTGACCTGTCTCATCTGACTAATGACCCTGTTATTAGCTATTTTGTACAATAGCTGAATTTCTTGTGAGCCGCCAGTTTATTGAACATGATTCATGTTCATCATCAGTGTTCAGAAGTTCAGAAGTCATTTCCAGGGGATTTTTGCCCCATTTGTAATAACTGCATGTTCATACCCCCATGGGGAAAATGTAAAAAGTTGGTCTAAACGGGATCCTTTTATAAAAGACTCGGCTATCCTTAGGTTTAGCCATTTGGGGGAAACTCTAGAGTGCTTTTTCCTTAGGAATTATGCGCTACTCATCGGTGGCGTATAATCCCTAAGTTTTTCACTCAAACCTCCAAAGCTGGAGTATTTCCCATGGTGGTCAAAACCTAAGGTGGTTATTAGAGTCTTGTGTCTAGGATTTTTTACGTGTTAGCCATCTCGATTGAGTCGTGTGAACATGCACTAGGTCCCCTAGGAGTTTCGTTGGATTCCGAGGAAAATAATTTTTTTCGTAAAATTAGACCATTTTTTAATGGTTTAATTAAAAAATTTCAAATTATGATAAAAAACTCCTCCAGAGGCGGATTTTGGCGTGGGGAGGCTCGTTTTGACGCTCAGAGCGTCCTCTTTACTCTAGCGCCCTCATTTCTCAGATTTCGGGTAGTTACGTCACCCTTGGAGGAGTTTTGGTTAATAATACATCATTCTGGCATTTAATTGTTAAAAAAAGTGACAAAATGCACCAAAGGGCAAAATTGAAAAAGGACAAAAATGATTAAAAAATCATTTTTAAAAGGTTGAAGTGATTTAAATGAGGAGGTACGATTACATTAGAGATAATATCACATGTTTCAAAAGTCAAATTTTTGATTTTTTGGATTAAATTGAAAAGGTTCACGAGGCCTCACGTGGATGTCATTTGGGTGAAGATTCTAAAGTGGTGGGATACCATTTGTGTTATAAGGAGCATGTTATATTAAACATTTGATATACGATTTGTATTAAAATGATGACGTGAGCTAGGGATCAAGCTTGGGTATCAATCACGTGTTTTACCGTACGGCTTGTCTCCCGCACGAATTGATGGGCGATTTCTTCAAGATGGTGGGCATTGAAGCTTATGGGGAGAGGCTCCACGTCATCCCCCACCAACCCAATCACACCTACCAATCTTCAATTCGCTAACTCCAAGGCTCTCCCAAGTGGAAACTCGGCTTCCCTTTGCATGCACACGTCAACTTTAAGTGGAGGCTCACGAATGGCTTGGTGGAGCTTCCTATGTGAGAGTGGGGGGCACCTTGCCAAGATGGAGGCCACCTCCCCACTCGCATTTACTTCAAACTTGAGTTGTCTTTTGGATCATGCTCTCCAAGCTTTGGATTGATGGGAGTTCGACTTAGTATTGATTGACATTGGCTCTCTCTATTGCCAATTCGTTTTAGGCTTTGGGCATCTTAGTTTTTGTATAAGTAGAGGTGCTTGGCACTCTCTTTCTGATGGAGATTTTGAGCATGAACACTCTGCCAAAATACTGTTGTAATATTTGTTTAAAACATTGAATAAAATTGAGACTTTGGAGGTCCATGCTGGAGCATTTGGGGTGTTCTTCACACTATTGGTGATATCTCTTTCATCTTGTTTATTGTTTATGCAAATTCAATATTAAATGAATGTTCTAGTTTTGTTTAGAAATACATTTTTCGGTCTTTGTATGCTTCATAACAAGGTTTTTGCAGGGGTTTCCCAAGGTGGATAGAGGCTTAGAGATTAAGTCACTCTTTCCTTAACAGTGGTTCTCGGCACCTAATCAATATCTCTTGCAGGTCTTCAAGGTTTTTTCTTCATTTCAACAGAAGAAACGAATAGGAGAGTTTGGCCTCTTCCTCCATCAACAAACATTTTCAAAACAAGTTGTCTTGGTTACCCTAGCTTCCATCTTCTAGCTATCTAGTTTTCTCCATTGTCTCCCTTTTTTACTTGATTTGCTAAACTTTACTCTTCTCCATTCGTCCTACTTCATTTTGTGGCCTCTTTTCCACCCTCTTTGCCTCCTACATCCTCACCTTACTCCCATTTCTTTTTCCCTCACCATAGCATTCGTTTTTGTCTTCCTTAGCTCCTCTCGTCCATCCTCTTCTAGCTTCCTTTTCTCCTTTTTGTCCCTCTCCAAAAGAGCCTAAAAACACAAAAAAACGAATTTGCTAAGTTAATAGTTAGTCTCATGTTAGTATTTCTTGTTTGCTTAGTTAATTTGTCTCATTGGATTTAGTATTAACTCGCATGCATTGGTATAATTGCTCTACTTGTCAGCTAGATTACATTTGCATTAGTGTAGCTTGCATTTGTTTGATTTTTTCGTTTCTACATAAAAGATAGATCTTATATACCAAAAAATATTTCAAATTTTTTATTTTTTAGATCTCTTTCCCATCACTTTTTAGGCATTTGTTGTTCGCTGGTCTGTTTGACATTTCTCATAATTTAGAGTTAAATATCATGCTTTTTTATGTTTTAAATCTCATTTTGCAAACCTAGACTTAGCTAGTTTTGAAGTTTATTTTATTTTTCTAATGCTAAAGGGTGCCTTGAGATTGAGCTTTCTTGTAGGTACTTTGGAAGTGTAAAAGGTTTGAAAAAGTTGAAGTGAAGAGATCCAAGCCAAAAGTAGCAAGAACTTCAATAAAATACAAGGAGGATCCAATATACGAATCTACCATTCACTATCCTTTGTAATGGCTATTAAGAGCTAGTTCAATTTTTTCAAGTTTCGTTTTCACTTTAAAGATCTTTCAAGGAATTATCTCCAAAGGCAATTGTATCAAATTAATAAAGGGTTAAGTGGAGGAGTCCTCCACTTTTGGGGTTTTCTTCCCCATTTGGGGAAGAGTGTTGTGCTTTGCTTAGCTTAGATCTTTCTTTCCATTTTAGTTTTTAGATTAATCTTTCATTTCTGTACTCCATTTCCAAGTTTTGACTAGAGTAAGCAAACTTTGGGATTGTATCCCAAAGGCCACATAGTTTTGTGGTAGCTTCTTGTTCCCCATTAGACTCCCTGCCGAAACTCAGCTAGCTGTACTTTCTCAGGGACTAGTGGTTCTTAGTGATCGACCTTGTTCGGAGGTAGATCCCACCTTAGATTAACATTGTTTGGTAGAATACTAAGTCTTTCTTTCAGTTTATTTTTAGCATCTTGTCATATCTTGCTATCATCTTTTATTTCCAGTCTATTTAAAGTTTCATTTTTGTTCTTCAATACACAACTGCTTCTATCTCATAAAAAGAACCAAAGTCTCTTGAACTTGGCCAAATCCAAGTCAAGAGCATTCTCTGTCGGAGAGCATTTACTTATTCCATTTCCCTTGCTTTAGGCATTTAGATTAATTGAAGTCTCTTGAACTTTGGTCTTAAGACTAAGTCAAGAGCGCTCTCTATCGGAGAGTTGAACTGTGCTTTAATAATAAAATATTCCAACTCACACCCCCATTAATTAATTTATCTTGGTTGTTATCTGACACCCATATGCTCTGCCAACCTGAAAAGGGTTGGGCTAGTACTCAGAAAGGTGTCAGATCTGTTAATCTCATAAGTGATAACCTAATAAAACTTTACCCCAACCAAGCAAACCAGCGTTAAATACTGAGGTTGCTTCCTGAAACAGGTGGTGCCGAAAATCCACTGGTCAGACTCGGGGGCGGTTCAAACATTGGACACCTATCCTCTTGAATCTGGGTGCTCTCGACTTATCATCTAAGAGGTTGCCAGTATCTTTCCCGGTTGGTTTTTTTCTTTTTTATCCTTGTGTTCTTGACAGCCTAATAAACAAGATCACTAAAACATTCAATAAACCAAGATTAATTCGCAGGACGATCTCACGAACATCACCACTTTGAACTCTTGTATCAAGCAACCCAAGCACTCAAGACTATTTTTTGACTCCATAAGGCACTGGTCCTTGACATCATTTTATTTGCTTATTATCTATCTGGAGCATTTATATTTCCATGGTTGTCTTGCTTTAAATTCACCAAAGTGTTTGTTTCTCAAATCTCTTGTCTCATATCGCAACGTGGATTGCTTCATTATCTTGTGTTTATTTCAATTGTTAAAATTGTGATCTCTCATCATTAAAAAACTCCTAAACAACACTCATCCGCATCACCCCACACGTTTAAAACACTTAAAACATTGAGCCATAGTTAACTCTCTATAGGGACTACCCCCCTTGGCTTCGTTAGGAGTTAGCCTAAACGGAGGAGCTGGGATTTAGGTGACAGATTCTAGCTCATTGCTTGCCCCCAAGGCCACACTTCTCCCCACTTTCAGTGAGGGAGACAGCTTTCGAAAGATTTATGCTGCTGGTGTGCATTCGGCAGACAACAGACCCCATCTTCCACGGATACAATTGGCCACCAATTCCGGTTAAACTACCATCTGATATTCCCAAATTTGATGGCAAACCTGATGAGGATCCAAAAAATCATGTGATGACATACCATTTATGGTGTTCATCCAACTCCCTGATGGACGACTCGATCCGTCTTAGGTTATTCCAACAGACTCTCACCGGCCCAGCCGCCAAGTGTTATATTGAATTACCACCCAACTCCTTTCCATATTTTCATTCTCTTGCTATGTCTTTTTTGACCTATTTTCAGTTGCCCATTCGCTACGAGACTGGTATGGACTTATTGACCTCTCTTCGCCAGAATACCGCAACTCATATCTTAGATCATATCCATGAGTGGCGGCGAAGACGACGTCTCATTAAGGCTCACATTCCAGACCAACTCCTAGTTGACTGGTTCACGAAGTCTCTTTTGCCTACCGTCTCTTTTGCCTACCATAGCTCGAGACGTGGCCATGGGAAGGGCCGTCACCGAGGAATAGGCTATTGCCCGTGCCCATTACTTAGACTTGGTCTATGCTCAATCTGGCACGTTGTATGAAATTGTTCCTAACGCACCCCACCCTACATATGACCCTACAAAACCACCCGAGGGACCTCAGGACGATGGCATTATTGGTTCCCTTACCTCCCAGCCTCCTACTCAAAATGGTGGACCATCGAACCTCCAGGGTTCTTCCACATCCCCACCACAGGCTGGCAACAGCACCACCAAGTCCTCCACTCCTACCTCCACCAAAGAAGTGAATTTTGTTCAATCAGCTTCGCCTCAGAAATCCGGTGCTAAGAAGAAAAACAAAGGTAAACCCAAGAAACCTTCTAACCAGCAAGAGCCAAAGACCACCCCTGCAGACACCAAACAGAAGAGGAAGTTGAAGTATCCTTGTTTACTATGTGGTGGTGACCATTTCTCAAAGGAATGTCCCCACCAAAATGAAGTGCAAAAGTTTCTCAAGGGAAACTCTACTCTCGCAGTTCTCAACGATCCCTTCCCCACTCAAAACCAACAACTGATCGCTCAAACCTCTCCTTCACACGGAGAGGCATCCTCTACCGAGCATGTTCTCATGACGCATAGCGAGACGGTTAGCTTGAACACATGATCGCGTTCATACGACTCAGTCCCTTCGAAGGAACCCATTGGAAGTAATTCTGAAAAAGCTTCCACTTCTATGCCCGATGTTACCGTACCACAGGCCTCCCTCACCATTGAGAAGCCTTCTTTAGAGTCATTATTGCGTCCGCCTAAGAGCACAATTCGAAAAGCAGTTTTCGATCCCAATGCTCGGGCAGCTCAGAACTACAATATTGTGGAGGACTTAGCGCAAGTTCCTTGTGCCATGTCTACGCTAGAGGTCTTGCAGAATTGTCCCAACCAACACAAGACTCTTCTTGCTGCTATTGGCGGGGTAGATCCGGATTCCTCGAACACCATCATGTTTCGGCTTGAGTACTTTAAGCCGAGGCTTTCCCACCAGTTGGCATTTCAAGTTGCCACGAAGATTGCTGGAAAGACAATCCATCGTACGGTGTTAGACGAAGGTGCCTCTACCTCGGTCATGTCAATATCGTGTTGGAGAGCCATTGGCTCTCCCGAGTTAAACCGTTCTCCCACTACCTTGAAAGCATTCAACGGTCGTGGTTTTCAACCTCATAGGTTGTTACAAGCCTTGGCAGTAGAGTTGGGGGGTAAGACCGCAACCATTAACGTGGAAGAAGTCTCAGCCCCTTTAGATTATAATCTCCTACTTGGTCGTAAATGGTTTTATGCCATGACCACGGTCACGTTATCTGTCTTCCGCATAGTGCAATTCCCCCACCAAGGCCGAATTGTCACTATTGACCAACTAGACTTCTGTACACCGGACACCGCTACTCATCCTGGCGATAATGTCCCATTACTTGGACAATCTTCACAACTATATGAGAGCGTGGGGGTCGGCCTCATAAAAGATTCATCTCTTATAGGCGTCTTTCCAACCCCGGATCCCCCTAATCATGTTGCCACGGTGCATATGATCTCCTCCTCGATTTCATCTTTTCCCAACTCTAATGATCAATGGCTTGTACCCGATGAAGCCACTATGCATCTGATTGGAGATACCATGCCTCTTTCACCCGCTGAAGTCACTTACGAGGCTATCCAGTTAGCACCCGAGGACCACTTGGTTGTGGCCTCTACGTCCTATTTTCTACAGCGGACGTCATCCTTACCCGATCCTCTGCTCCGGACTTTTCATTCCGACGAGTCCATTATGGAGATCATGAGTGGGGATGACCCCCCATGGGAAGACCTCCATCATCGATCATGTTTCCTACCCCCATTGGACTCTGTGGAGAACCACATCACCACCATTTTTACACCGGATGTCTACCCTTGCCCCCAGTCACCGATACTCACATGTCATACAGACACTGAGGGCAACTTGGCAAACATCGAAACTACCATCCCAGATGACATCTCGGTTACTCCTGGTATAGTGGAACATATTCGTTTAGGCCAGAAATGTTCCCCTAAAGAGATTACTACTTTCACGGCCTTATTCAAGCAATTTCGAGATGTGTTTGCTTGGACCTACGAGGAAATGCCCGGGATAGACCCTGCTCTCGTTTCGCATGAGATTAAAACCTATCCCAATGCTAAACTAGTCTGTCAAAAGTTACAACCGGTACACCCTTGAAAAACTGCGCCGATCAACACAGAAATTGAAAAGCTCTTGAAGGCTGGCTTTATCTACCCTGTTCCATTAACAGAATGGGTCTCAAATGTCGTCCCTGTGGCTAAGAAGCAGGGCACCATTCGTGTCTGTGTCGATTATCAGGATTTGAACAAGGCTTGTCCTAAGGACAATTACCCCACTCCCTTTATCGATCAGATCATAGACAATTGTGTCGGAAGTGTCATCTTTTCATTCATGGATGGCTTTTCCGATTACAACCAGATTGAGATCCATCCGGCCGACCAACACAAGACAGCTTTCATCTTCCCTTGGGGCACGTTTGCTTATCGCAAGCTCCCTTTTGGTCTCAAAAATGTTGGGGCCACATTCCAGCAGGCCATGTCGTACACTTTTCATGACGTGAAGGACTTTGTGGAACCCTACCTTGATGATCTCCCTGCTCATTCGCAGCAGCGTGAGTTCCACATCAATCATCTAACGACCGTAATCCTCAGATGCAAGCGGTACAACATCCACCTGAACCCTCACAAGTGTATTTTCTGCGTCGAGTCCGAACGCCTCCTAGGTTTTATCGTTTCGAAGGATGGGATCCGCATTGATCCCTTGAAGGTGGAAGCCATTGTCGCTCTCCCACCTCCTACTAACGTTACGGAACTTCAAGGTTTGCAAAGGAAGGCAACTTACCTACGGTGTTTTGTCTGTAATTTCGCTCAGAAGACACAGGGCTATATGAGACTACTCAAGAAGGACGTCCCGTTCATTTGGGACGATCAAGTGCAACACTCCTTCGATAGTCTGAAGCATGCCATTACGCATGCCCCAGTGCTCCAACCGACCAATTACTACAAGGATTACATCCTTTATCTTGCTACTTCTGATACCACGATCGCCATGGTCTTGGTGCAGGAGGACAACAACGCCCAGGAGCATGTGATCTATTACCTAAGAAAGCGTCTTATTGACTCCGAAACTCGTTATTCACATGTCGAGAAGCTCGCTCTCGCGGTAGTCATTGCCATCAAAAAGTTCCGTCATTACATACTGCTCCGCACCACCACCATTATCGCCGACTCGAGCCCCATGTACCACATTTTGACACATCAAGTACTTGGGGGGCAAGTATTCACGTTGGATCGTGATACCTCAGGAATTCGATCTCCTCTTCGAGAAGGCCAAGTCTAAAAAGTCTTTGGTGTTTGCCGAGCTCATCTATGATCTTCCCCCTGTTGTTTTAGGATCTGAGCCCAACAATTCTCTTCCCGATGAGTCGTTGTTCCTCATCAGCACGTCTGACCCATGGTATGGAGATATTACATTATATCTTCAAACCCAACGGCTCAACCCCCAACTGTCTCGTGATGATCGTCGTCATATCCGCCACCACGCCAGGTATTACTTGATCATCAGTGATACCCTGTACCGTCGTGGTATTGATTTTGTTCTTCAACGTTGTCTGACACATGAGGAGGTTGAACACGTCTTGAATGACTGTCACGCCGGTGCTTGTGGCGATCATCTCTCTGGGATGGCTACAGCCCAGAAGATACTACGCGCGGGATATTACTGGCCATCCATCTTTAAAGATTGCATAAAGGTCGTTAAAAAATGTCCCCCATGCCAGCATTTTCAACTGAAAAAGCGCACCCACCCAGCCCCTTTACACCCGGCTATTGTTGTTGGCCCCTTTGCAAAATGGGGCATAGATTTCATGCACTGTAAGCCTACCTCGGTCGGGGGGCATGGTTACATCATAGTAGCCGTGGATTACTTTACTAAATGGGCCGAGGCTATGCCTACGTACAATGAAGATGGCAAAACCGCCGCACTCTTCATGTTTAATCATGTTATTTCACGATTCGGAGTTCCACAAGCCATAGTCCATAGTCACCGATCATGGAGCTCATTTCCAGAAATATATGGTTGACGAATTGAGCGCCAGACTGAAAACTCAACCCCTTACTACCCACAGTCTAATGGACAAGTAGAGGCCATTAATAAGGTCTTGAAAACCATGATTCAACGCATGGTGGGTATGCACAAGTCTAACTGGCACAACATGCTCTTTTCCGCACTATGGGCATACTAGACCTCCGTCAAGACTGCCACCGGATTTACACCGTTCCAACTCGTTTACAGATTGGAGGCAGTCCTACCTATAGAGTGCGACATTCCATCCCTCAAACTCGCAGTGGAACTTCTTCCGAACACCACTACCGAGGAAGAACGCTTCCTTTACCTAGCGAAACTTGACGAGACCCGCCGTGATGCTCCTCTTCAACTTCATCATCACTTTGAATAGGTGCTAGAAAAGTAGAGTAAATTGCACAGATCCTAGGATCATCAGTATTATAAGTATATTGATTATAAGGCTTCTTGGCATTCTCAACATGATATTTCTTTTCTTTCTCATTATGCAATTTAACCACAGAATCCTCAGATGCTGGCACAGTAGCATAAGTCCAATCCATTTGGATCCATCCTCCTAAAGTGGCAGCCCACTTCCTAGAAAGCAGCATTCCCCATTTATTTGGAACATCTATAACAACTATGTCCATGGTTACATGGATGTCCGGATATTTAGCCAACCTGACTGACTGATTTTCAATGATTCCTATAACTTCAACCTGTCTGGAATCCATGGCACAAACATTTCGATATGGCCTTGATGTTTTCAGGTTGATTTGGTCCATGACCGCTTTGGTCATGATGTTGGCGGAAGACCCTGAATCTAACATACAGTTGTGTAGAAAAAGATCACCTATCATTAATGATATGTAGAACGAGGGATGATCTTCTATTCTTGGATCCTTGGTATGTAGAATTATAATGGGGTCTTCAAAGGCACTATAATTGCTCGTGGAAAGTTGTTCTATAGTTTTGGCAATAGTGACCTTTTTAGGGGGAGTAGGATTTGGAGGTGTAGGACTTGAGATTTTCAACAGTTTCTCCTTTTCCTCAGGTAATTTGCATAACTCTAGCACAGGCACGGGTACCTTAAAATTTAGCAACCAATTGCCTAAATCAAAACTTAGATTACTTTCTTCTTTGGAATTATCAGAAACTGCTTCTTTAGGTGCCCTTTGAGTTGAAAGTCCATTATTTGATTTCCTATGGTAGATGACATCCTTGTATCTTTGCATATTGTTGACCTGATCAATTGAAGGACTTTCCCCAAAATACTTAGTCATATTATCAAGTTTTTTACTATACTGTTTAGCTTGCCTCCAACTCTCTCTAGGAATGTCAAAAATGTCACCTACATGATTAATAAATTCAGGCTCGCTTGTTGATGCACTAGGACCACAATCCTCTGGATGACCATGTTCCTAAACATAACATACATAATAGCAACCAGATTCCTCATGGAAGTCTTTGCATGCCCTACAAAATGGTTTGTATGACTCAACCATGTTAGCAACCTCTAGCTGATTAGGAGGCCTCTGTTCATGATTGGGAATTTTTCTCTGCCATGTTGGTTTTGCAGGAAACGTTCTAGGAGGCGGTTGGGGTTGAGTCCTTTCAACATTAATGACCCGATTCTGAATTTCCTTTAGTTGTGCCAAGTGCTTTTGTTCAGCTTCTTCCATGTTTCTCTTCATTTCCTTTTTCATTTCATTCCTCATTTCCAACATCTGTTTTTCATGAGCCTCCTTTACAACTGATAAAGAATCTTTATCTTTGGGTTCATTAATCTTTAAAGGTATTGAAGATCTAGAGTAACCTTGGATGTTTGACTCTCCTAAAGACTGCATGTTTTTGTCAATTTTGATGGCCAATCCCTGAGCTTCAAGCAATGTGGTGGGTTCCTTGTCTCTTATCTAATACTGTATCTTGCCGCTTAATGCTTCTATGTAATAATCCAATAAGGAAGCTGCAGGAGGTGCACAAGTGGCAGGGATGGAATTAGACAACTCTGTGAACTTAGCGTTGAATTCATCCGTGGTTTTGGTATCTGATTTCTTCATACTGGTCAAGGATGCCACTAGATGTCTAGGTTCCTTTTTTATTGCCAAATTTGTCGAGGAAAGCAGTCTTGAAGGCTGCTATGGTAGCGAAAGAGTTATTCGGCAAGTTGTCATACCAGTTTCCATCTTTACCATCCAAAGATAGAGCAAAAAGGGTCATGTATACATCTTCATGTTTGTCAGTACCCTTGACATAAGAACCACAATGTCTGGAAAAGTTTCTAATATGTTGCTCAACAAAGGTAGAGGCATCAGTGCCAGTGAAAGTCATGAGTTTATCAATAGCCTTCTCAGGAACCTCATGAGGTTGACCTGCTATCTGAGTAAAGTTGAGTTGAGTAAAATACTCACCCATCGTGGTAAGGAAACAGTTATTATTTTCAAAATTTTCAAAGTTTTCTTGAAATAAAGTATGGATGTCTAAAACAGACTGAGATCCAAGTTCTTCAAGGATCCGACAAGAAGCAAGTTTATTCAATCTCCTCCTGTAAACCTTTTCAGGCTCGGGGATGAAACTGAGTAAACCTTCAGAGTTTCTCCTAGTTGAATACCTTGAGGTGTTTACTGACAGTGGAGTCGCCAGGTGGATTCAAGTCTAATTTCGGAGAGTGATTTGACTAAAAATCTACCAAACAAGGAAAATAAAAGGCAGTGGAGTCGCCAGATAGATATCAAATCTATCAAAAAGGTAAAAAACTAGAAAAAACTAAGGTCGTCCAGGAACAAAAAGATTTGTCCCCCACAACGGCGCCAAAGATGTTGTCCGCCAAGATGCCCACCAGCAGCAGAAATATTTCGAAAGTTGTCTCCTCACTACAAGTGGGAGAAGTGTGGCCTTGGGGGCAAGCAATGAGCTAGGTACTGTCACCTAAACCCCAACTCCTCCGTTTAGGCTAACTCCTAACAAAGCCAGGGGGGTAGTCCCTACAAAGAGTTTTTCTATGGCTCTTATGTTTTAAGTATTTTTTGGTGTTGAGTGATGCGGATGGGTGTTTTTTAGGAGTTTTTATGATGAGATCACAGTTTTTTGCAATGAGATAAACACAAGAAAAAAGAGCAATCCACGTTGCGATCACAAGATACAAGATTTAGAGATATACAATATAATGAAGACTTGTGAAATAAGATAGCATCTACAGATAAAATGACTCGAACAGATTCTCAATGGACAAATGGCCCAGATTAATTAATACATGAAAGTGTAAAAAGACCAGTGCCTTATGGAGTCAAAAAAGTGTAGTGCTTGGGGATGCTGATGATTAAGTCTTAGAATAATGTTTGTGAGAACGTTGTGCAAATTATCTTGGTAAATTCAAAAGTTTTAGTGATCTTGATTTATTAGACTAGAAAAAGCAAGGTATGCGTCCAACCGGAAAAGTATACCTTCAGTGGCTTCCCCTTGGAGACATGACGGACCTATCTAGGATCACAAGCTAGGTGTTCTGAGAACTTAACCAACAAGTGCCCAGATTGGGTTGCCCGGCGCCACCAGTTAGGAACTTTGCCCACTACCTGAGTATTTCTCGTAAAATCAACGTCGGTTCGTTGGTTGTGGGGTGAAAATTTTATTATGTTATCACTTTCAAGATTAACAATTCCAATCACCGTTCTGAGTACGAGTCCAACTTTTTTAAGGTTGGCAGAGCATACTGAGTGATGGAAAGCAACGAAGTAAATTTTAATGGGGAATGTGAGTTGAAAGTATTTTATTATTAAGAGCACACAGTTAAACTCTCCAACAGAGAGTGCTCTTGACTTTGTCTTAAGACAAAAGTTCAAGAAACTTTAGTTAATCTATATGCTTGATGCAAGGAAATGCAGTGGGAATGCTCTCCGATAGAGAGTGCTCTTGACTTGTGTTATGGCAAGTTCAAGAGACTTTGGTTCTTTTTAGAATATCAAGCAGATTGTAAACAGGAACCAAGTGATCACTCAAATAATTGAAAATGAAATGACTAAACTAACAATTAGTATTCTAAGTAAAAATGAAATTAATCTAAGTACTTGAAGCAAATCTAAGCTAAGAAACAATCACACTCTCACACTCTCACTCTACAATCTAAGCAAATCCAAATGGGGAAGAAACACAAAAATGGCAGGCCTTATCCCACTTAGTCTTATTTTATTAATCAAGTACAAATGCCTTGGGAATTTAACCCTTGAAAGGACTTTGAGAGAAATAAACTTGGAAAATTTTGAAACAAGCTCTTAAGAGCTATTACAAAGGATAAGTAATGATTTCTCGGTTTGGATCATCCTCTTGGTTTCTTGATAATCTTCTTGGTTTAGAACTTTTTCTCTTCTACTTGCTTCAAAAATTCTTGAGTTTCTCTTTCTCAAAATAACTATCACAATAGTGAACTCAAATACCCATTAGCATTAGTCAAAATAAAACAAATTTGAAACTAAAATCAGACCTTGGGAGAGGCAACACAAGCTCACCGTTTATGATGTAAAAAGCACGTTTTTTAACGAAATAACTTGAGATTTTTTGGGAAACGAAATTTAAAGATTTTTTTAATATTTTAGGCTAATTTCTAGAATCTGGAAAATAGCATAAAATTGCAGAAAATCAGTAAAAAATCAGCAAGTACAAAATGACACACTTTTCGAGAAAATGATAAAAAAAATCACAAAAAATTTTGAAATTTTTTCTGATTTTAAGGCTAATTTCCAAAATTGGAAATTAGTAGAAAGAATCAAAAAACAGCAAAATACAGCAAGCTTAAATTTGCACGTTTTTCGACAAAAAAGTACAAAAAAGTTAAAAAATAATAATTTTTTGAAATTTTCCGAAAATTTTCTGATTTTGAAAGAATTTCCAGAATTGAAAAAATGCCTAAAAACACAGAAAAAACAAGCAAACAAAAAGTGGAAAATATGCATGTTTTTCGAGAAAACTAGTGCACGTTTCCCAAGGCAAAAAAGAAGTCAAAAATGACTTATAAACACTGTTCATGAAATTTCCAGCTAGCTGGAAATACGCAGTACACAATAGAGAAAGAGAAGTAGCACACAAGGTCAATGCGGCACTTGGGATCAAATACCAAGACACTTCTCAAGTCAAAACTTGGTCAAAAAAGAAGATGAATTTACAAATTTGGAAAATGAAACTAGATCTTTAAATATGGGCCTTTAAAAGGATGGATCTAGCTTTGAAAAAGTAGATCTAAGGCTAGAAAGCCTAGATCTAACTTAGTAGAAGCCAAGTAAGCTTGAAATATAAATTTTAGTGACTTGATAACTTCTACAAAAAATCGTGGAAAAGAAATAGAATAGAACCTTGAAAATTCGAGATCCACTTGTAGTAACCAATGTAACCAAGAAAAAAATTTGAAATAGTTTGTTTGATGGATGAGGCAAGCAAGCCCTTTGTGGCTATGTTTCTTCTTTTGGAAGTAGAAAGGCCTTGTAAATCCTGCACAATGAAAGCATTAGATGAAAAGAGCTCTTGTTTTGTGAAGAGAGGATAGATGCAACCGAGCTCACACCTTTCTCCACCTTTGGTGATCCCTGAAAAGCCACAAACTTCAAAATGCAAGTGATATCAAATACTAGAATGCTAAATCAAATGAAGATCCAAAAGACATTAGTATAACTGACTACATCCTGACCGCTTTAGATAATCAAAAGATCTTGCATAGATAACCAAATTAAAGACGATAAATGGCTAACCTTGTGTGCTAGATTGATAGCCTTCCTAAGTTAGCAATGACAAAATACACTTGCATAAAAAAAGAGTGAGGGTTAGAGAAATATCACCTCCCACAAGATGAATTCACAATGCTAATAACTCATGCATAGACCTCCAAAGTCACTTTTATTCCAAACTTAAACAAATAGTACTTTACAATATTTTGGCAGAGTTCTCTTGCCCAAAATCTCCATGAGAAGAGTGCCCAAAGGCATCCTCTTTATACAAAAGCATCAAGCTAAAACCCTAATTCGAATTTGCCTTGAGAGGGACAAATGGCACTTTGAGAAAATCAAATTTCAATCACAAACTCCAAAAATTTCAAGCTTGGAGTGATATCTATCCATAAACTCGAGTTTGGAGGTGATGTGGATGGGGAGGTGGCCTCCACCTTGGCAAGGCGCCCCCCATCCTTCATTGTTAACTCCACCATACCAATAGCAAGCCTCCACATCACAAAAACGTCAAGCTAAAGGAGAGGGCGAATTTCTCAACTGTAGATCACTCCCAGTGCTCCGAAACTTATCTGAATCAGGTGGGTGAAGATTCCAATCATCATTAATGCTTCTTGCCATGTCATTTAGACTTTTACTTTATTTAATTTGGCCTTTTTTGGAGAGATTTAAATTATCTCCAATTTATTATTTTTTGAATATTTTAATTAATATTTCTCATTTTTTATTTTTTGAGAAAATATTAATTATGAGGCCAAATAATTGTCTGAAACTTAGGCTAAGCTGGTCCGGGGATCATGAATGATTTTTTGCTTACGATTTGAGCCTTCAATCTCTGAAAACGGACCCCGGATGACTGACATATTACAAATTAAAAATTTTCCCTTTAAACTATGGAAAAATTAATTAAAAACCCAAAAACAAGAGGACCCGGTAAAAACATTTCTGAGGATCCTAGTGACTTAGGACATGACCATAGTCTATTCCAATAGTGTCTAGTACGCTTATATACATCAGTTGGACTCTAATAACCCCCCAAGGCTCAAATTTTCAAAATCGGGCATTCCAGCTTTGGAGGAAGCAGAAGAAAACCTCGTTGATTATCACTCGGCTATAGGCAAAGCATAATTGACAAGGGAAAAAACTCCCTGGAATACCTTAGTTGCATAACCAAGTCATGGGGGACCGAGCCACTCAAAAATCCTACTAGCACACTTTATTACAAACCCTGTGGGGCCATGGTCATTTTGACTGAAAATAAAAACTGGCTAGCCAAAATTGTATAATTATTGTCATCTGAAACCCTAATACTCAGGAAGTGAACACTGATGTGTTCCATCATTGGCGGCTCAATGGAGTTTCATCTATTTGTACAAAATAGGTGACAACAGGCACCTCCTCTCCTCGCAATAAGTGAGACTCCAACTGGTCACGATGGACCCACATCTGCACAAAACATTATTCAGTCATCAGCACTACTCCAAAAAATCATAAATGCATAAAATGAAAAAACACAATAGTTGTTCTTACCGATGTCACCCCATTGTGCTCCCTCGGGAAGCACCAAGTCGAGTCGCCTCTGAAATCTGTCCCGCTGAACGGATAATCCTCTATCATGAGGAGTTGTCCCTCCAGCCAAGTGAAAAATCCTGAACCGAAGCCTATGATGGGACCCCCGCCACCATGGCGGGCCATCGCCTCTTCCCACCGGGTCATGTGCGGATCTCGAGCATCTCGGTCAGCCAAGTCCACCTGCGGACGCAGATGAGGCACCCGCTCCAACAAAAATGATATGACCACCGACCCATAGCCAAACTGTTTCAGCGCCCCGCGTCGACATTTTGTCAACTGACTCCGGAGGTTGGTGAGGAGTCCCTCACACCAGTTGAATACCCAAGGACCCATACACTCCTCCGCACACATCAACTGCGATTTGTTCGCAAGGTGAGCAGATCGACTTCCCGCTACTCTCACTATGGTGAAGAGCACGGTACGTAAAGCACGGTCCCGAATGTCTTTGATGGAGGGCCATCCCTTCAAGTCTTGCGTTGTCTTCAGAAAATTGAAGATCTATAGTAGGTTCTAGAGACCTTTTTTATGAGAATGTTGGATCTCTTGATAGTGCACATTTGGTAGTACACCCTACACTTTGGTCTTCTTCTTCTTAGCAAGAGTGGATTGTTGATTCTAGAGATATACAACACATGACCAAACATGAACACCTTCTCCCTAATTATAGATAACGTCACAATGGAGAGAAAGTAGTTATTGGCGACAATTCATCCATACAGGGAGAAGGTTATAACCTTTTGGGAGTGAAATATAACGGCACCAAGAATGTTATAGACTAGCGTAGATCCATCTCAAACCCGGATCTATCAAGCACCGAGAGGGATCCAATTTCTTGAGGTGTAATTTCTTTTGTTTTATCTTAGATTTTTTACACATTAAGAAAAAAATTACCCCTCAAGAAATTGGATCCCTCTCTTTTAATTTTTTTATTTTTGATAAGTTATGAGCGAACATGAAATTTTTAATTACTTTTGATTTTTTATAAGTTATGAGCCAACATTGAAACGTAACGTGACAAATGTGACAAATGTGACAAACGTTACAACATCTCCCCCATACTGGGTTGTAACGTAACATGACAAACGTGACAAATGTGACAAACGTGACAAATGTGACAAACGTGACAAATGTGACAAACGTTACAACATCTCCCCCATACTGGGTTGTCACGTAACGTGACAAACGTGACAAATGTGACATGTGACATCCGTTACAGGATCTCCCCCATACTACAAACGTGACAAATGTGACATGTGACATGTGACATGTGACATCAGTTACAGGATCTCCCCCATACTGGGTTGTAAGCACCTCATTTACACTCGGTGCAAAAACAAAATTTCTTGGAAGGTGAGGAATGATAGATTCGCTATAATCTATCGGGCACTCTTCGCCTCTCTGGCAACGATGCCAAAATGTTGTCACACGATGTGGCAATCTCTATATTTGTAGAATGATGATCGCCAGACTGGTGGCACCTTGGGACTTTGCCCCAAAGTGTCACACTAGGCAAGGTCCCCTCTCTTCAGGTTTTATGTATCCACTGAAAGCAGATCCAGACTAACCACGGGAGGTGTCCCCAGTCAAACGTTCCCAGATAATTGCCGGTAAAACCATCTTTCTCACACTACTAATAAGACCGATTTGTGGAAGAATAAGGCACCTTGGAGTTTAACAAGTAGGGAAATGTGGTACCCTAGGGGGATTATCTCTAGGGGGTAACATAGGAATTTAACAAGGGAAACAACACCCCCTCAAAGAGTCAAACAAGCAACAAACAAGTAGGACAAGATGCACAGGTCACTTGAATAAAACTCAGGCATAGACCGCTCAATCAACAGACAGTCATATACAAAACAATATTTCTAATATCAAGTACTACACCTTTCGTTCCTGGTGGAATCACTACTTGACACATTTAAGGTCTCAAGCCGGGTGTAGTTTCTGATGAGTAATCACGGATCACACTACAAGGCACTCAAATGTTCACTAGACTTGGTTTTAAGTGGTTTCCTTAAGGGTTTTAGTCACACGGAAAATTGGGACAGCTTATGAATAAAGCCTATAAGGTTGGGAAAACTTGTGCCTTGGAGATTTGGTGCTAAGAGAATAATTACCAGCTCCAAACAGTTTAGTTTAAGAGTGATTTAACCTTTTATAAGTTGAAATATAGATCTATGGGTAAAATTTTGGAGCTGGGCTGAATTTAGGAATGTTCTTAGTACTAGATGGCTTGCTGCTATAAAAATATCAGATCTGAAAATGTAACAGAACAAGCAGCAAAATACATGCAAATGGCTTAAATAGCTCCTAGATAGTTGATTTGAACACTTGGACAACTAGTGCCTATTCCTAGGGCGATTTGGAGTCAATGGCCAATGGATCTTCTATGTTAAAATAAACTAGGAAGGCAATTAAATCTACAGCCACAGAGAAACTAGAAAAACCACATGCATGCAACACAAAACAGAGTAAAAGCAGTAAAATAGAGTGACTAGTGGACTATCAATGAAGTAGATGGACGTTTGGGCATGTTGCCGCCTGGATGCACACCTAGGGGGAACGCGGCAGAAATATTCAAGTCGCTCGGTGTGGCCTTGGGGGCAAGTTAGAGTCAAGTGCTGTCACTCGAAACTTGACTCCTTCGTCTAGGCTTACTCCTACAGAAGCCAAGGGGGGTGGTCCCTAATAAATGAAAAAGAATCTAAGGTGTTTAATCTATGAACAAAAAAAGCAACTAATCTAGGAGTCAAATAAATATTTCTTTCAAACACGGCAGCAATATGGAAAATTGAAACTTCAACAGCATAAAAAATCCATCATTATCATCATTTGCATAAATAAAGATAAGAGCAAGATAATAAGTAAGTAGACTAGTGCCCAAAATAAAATATGCAAAAAATGAAAAAATGCTTTGGAGTGCAAATGCTGTGTCGGGAAAGTATTGGAGGTGTCTTGGTTGGTAAATTTTATGTTTATTAATGAGTATTAAGGGAGTGGGATTGTTGTTGGTTTGGCCCAAGTAAACTTAACTCCTTGAATTGAGCACTAAAGCGACTTTACCAAGTGTCCAACGGGGCGAGGCATAACCTGCTTAAAGTAGCCCCCTGACTCTGTGGTATTCACCCTTTGCGACCTCTTGAATTCTCAAAGATTCAGTTTGTTTGGATTGTTCTATTAATCTAATGCTTACCTCCCTTTCTGGATTGACCAACTGGTCAGACTAAGCAGCAGTGGTCTAAAGCATACAAGGAAAATAAGTGCTGGTTAATTTTATTAAACAAATTTAAAATTTTCTACTTGATTAATCTATTCCAAGAATCTCTTTTCCGACCGAATTCCAGTACTCGAGCAAGCTCTTTTCGTGGCACTGTACTTCAGTAAAGTAAGGGGGTTTATTACTGAAGCTTGAAAGCAAATTGTAAAAAAAATGTTAAAACTAAGTCCTGAGTGAGTTTGTGGTTCGCCGTTGAAACATAACCAACAAATGGTTAATTTTATCCTAGATTTATCGATTAGAATAAAAGAAAACAAAGTAGAAGGTTAGAGACATTCACGCCATGAAAATTGACACAGACACAAATCCCCCCAGGGGAATGGGGTGTGGGTGCTTGGTAGCACACTTACTCTCTTTATGCTTATTACAAACTTCCTCTTTCTTTTGGAATGCCTCTGATCCTTTATAATGGAGGACTTAGTAGGCTTACAATGGTTTAGGAAGATGGTTAATTGTAGAGGAAGGTGTCTGGAAAGTCTTGAAGGCTTTAGATCTTAAAAAATTAGCCAGAGTGCCTCTCTACCTGTTTGCAAAAATCAGAAAAACAGCAAGCATATATTAGTGAAAAACACCCAAAAACACTTTAAGAGTGCTTTGGGACAGCCTACAAAAATACTAAAAAAATCTAAGTATAAAAAGAGAACTAAAAGGAAAAAAAATAACTAAGGAAAATGAGCTAAAAAGCTTCTTCCCTTAGCATCTTTGCTTGCTTCTTAAAGAAGACAAGCAAATGATAAGCACTCTATTGCTAGATATGACAATGATATCTACTACTAAACAAATCTAACCAAGCTTTTAGATGTACAAAATAAAATAACTTGATTGATAGCTTAGCAATAATAGATCTAGACTATGAATGATAAAACTTAAATATTTAGCTAAATCTTAAGCAAAAAACAATATTAGATCTACTTATGATTAAAACAATAGCATATAGATCTACTACTATGATTGCATAAAGAAAACTGGAACAATAAAGGGAATGGTAGAGAGAGGGAGATAAGAAGGAGCTTGTTGTTGAGAAAGAGGCTTCGAAGTCTATTAGTGGGGAACCGAGGGACTATGTCTACAAAAGAATTTGTTAGAAAGATAGAGGAAGCAAGCAAGATCCTCTAATATTCCAGCTGAGATAACTTGCAAATCACATCAACTTGAACACACAAGATCAAATCTAGAAATACACAAGTAAGAAATCATTGTAACATGCTCATAAACAAATGAAACATGAAGATTAGATCTCTACACATGCATAGATAAAAGATTAAACAATAAACAAATTGCCTAGCCTTCCTTATAGATCGATATCAATCCTTACAATAAGCAAGATTAGATGCAAAAGTAAGCAAGCAACTCAAATACGGATTACCTGATTGAAGCACAAAGACATTCATCCACTCATCAAAGGAACCATACCAAGCTTGACCTCCAAAGTCTCTTTATTCTCATAAACAAAATAGATAAATGATGCAATGTAAGCTCTCACCCAAAGACTCCAACTCGAGCACAATGGGAACAGAGACTTGCTTTTATAGAAGAATTGAAAGAGAGAGGGTGAATAAGCCAAGATAGGGCGCAATCCTTGATTGAGGAGTTAACTAGAATTGAGGTTGAGTTATCCCTTGAGATGTGGGATTGAGAGGGAGTTGCAACATGAGAGGAGTGCGCCACCTCTCAAGAGGTAGGCGCACTCTCTCCTTGGAGTTTTCGCCAACCAACATATGGCTGCCACTTCAACAAATTCGCCCAAGATGGAGATATGCACCCCCCTCTTTGAGGAGAGAACTCGAACTCCATATATTTGATTGCTAATCATCCCAACCGGTCTTCAATTAGCTCAGATACATTGCTAGTTAACTCTTCCATCACTGAGATCTTGTCCCCGACATGTTCCCATCAATTTAGGAAAGCCGATTTTAACTTTATTTTGTCTTATTTGCCAATAAAATATGTCTTTTTGGCCTTTTTCGAGCAAATATTATTCTAAGTGATAAATAATCACTCAAAAACTTAGGAAAGTGGGTTTAGGGGTTAAGTGGGTGCTCTGGCTTAGAAAACAAGCATCCCCTTGCAAATTTCACCTCATAACCACACTTTTATTACATTTTTAATTTTCCCAATTAAACTATTAAAAAATAGCTTGATTTTATGGGAAAAATTATTTTTTCCAAAACTTAAAAAAACACCTAGGGTGATCTAGCACATGTTCATACAACTTTATATTATTGTCTAGCATGGTAATATACATTTACACGTGAACTTTAACAACCTCCTAAGGCTTAACTACCAAGACGGGCATTCCAGCTTTGGAGGAGCAGGAGAAAAACTCGAAAATTATACCTTGCTAAACGCCAAGTATAATTAACAAAGGAAAAAACTTATTGGAATACCCAGATTGATTGCTAAGTCCTAGGAAGCCAAGTCCTTTACATAAAAATCATCATGCTAGCAGACTTTATTAGAAACCCC
This sequence comes from Larix kaempferi, assembly GCA_027924585.1. NCBI lineage: Eukaryota > Viridiplantae > Streptophyta > Pinopsida > Pinales > Pinaceae > Larix > Larix kaempferi. Next base: position 14,088,167 of record BSBM01000125.1, on the reverse strand, counting down.
GTGGGGCATGTGTTATGTGTTGGTAGTATGGCTGCCGTTACACCAAAACCTGCAGGTGATTAGTAAACTCACCACCGCCAAATTTCAAGGATCCACGAGAGGCGATTAGTCCCTTGTCACGATACACAGGGGAGCGCTTCGTGCAACAATCTCCCCCTCAACGCGAGCCGAGTGTGTATCCAACTCGTGACCTCTAGCTCTGATACCAATTGTTGGTAGTACGGCTATCATTACACCAAAACCTGCAGGTGATTAGTAAACTCACCACCGCCAAATTTCAAGGATCCACGAGAGGCGATTAGTCCCTTGTCACGATACACAGGGGAGCGCTGACTACTTACAATTTCGTGCAACAATTGGTCTGACCTGCCGGATCCGAACCAGTACAACTGGAAGGAGGCTACAACCCCCTGGTTTACAGGCTACAACCTGAAGGAAGCCTTAGCTCCCTCAATTTCCTTGCCCCGTCCTGCCACCCTGATACGAAGATAGATACTGATATGAATCAAAACCGCACTGATCCTGCGGACCTATTAACCAACACCTGCACCACACTGCTCAACCACTGTCACTGCTCATCAACTGACCACTGTCATCAATTGTTCACTGCTCATTCACTGCTCATCAACTGTTCACTGCTCATTAACTGACCACTGCTCATCACAACTGTGCCACACTATTCATCATCCTATACAATCAATCTGTGCAATCTAGCTGTACCAATCAATCTGTCTGATCTAGTTGTAGCAATCAATCTGTCTACATAAATCAATCTGTTGTTCACATCATTCGAGTTAGTCAATTTGAGTTTAACCAACCGTACACGAGACTCAGTCCACCTGAGTCAAACCAACTGCTCATACAACTCAGCCAATCTGAGTCAAACCAACTCATACAACTGTGCCAACCTGCTCAGCTGCTCAAATCTCATAGACCACAACTGCTTCTTTGCTCATTGGGTAACATACTTTCTTGCTTGATCGAGACAGGGTTAAGATAGTACAATCACAGCTCATCAAGCAACAACCAATACAATAACTCATCCAATCATACTCAACTTAATGACACCACAACCAACTTTGATCTTAGTTAGGGAAGATTCAATCAACAAGACAAACCTCAACCAACTAACCCCAGCTTAGAAGATAAGAGACTTAACCAACACTATCAAACTCAATCAATCTCAAAGCTTTCAGACAAGAAGGACTTTTCGACTTTATTTAAATCAAGTCAACAACCCAATCATCAAGGCAAGTCTAAGTCATAAAAGCCTTACTTGGAATTTTGTCTTGATCTGACCTTCTAGTTTATAGATGACAATATACCTCTGCTCAAACTTCAGATCCCTTCACACTGTGCATTTTTAATGTATTGTGCTACCTCAGAAGTCAAACTTTGACTGTCTTCTACTGTGGGTTATGTAAACTTCAGATGGCTTTAGATATGCCTTAGGATGCAAGTCTTCTAGCACTGTGGTCACTGAATTTATGCTTGCTGGACCAAGGATAAACATTAGCACTGTAGCCCCAAAAAGTTCTTCAAATTAAATTTCATCTACATCAACTACTGTACACATGCCTTCAAGATCTATCCTTTTGTTGTGGCATCAGAACAGTGCTTAACCCAAATGTTGTGCTGCTGATTGGCTAGAGTATTCCTTTTTCGTAAGTAGTGCCCCCTGGTCCAAAAAAGGGGTAAACTATCACTAAGAAGACGATCATTCAAATACTTTTACAAGCATGAATGCATCAAGTTCGCTTGGCGATCTTTTCGTATTTTAGAGAGCCTGAAAAGAGCTTAAAGAAAGACTCCGGGGGGTTCCTTTTTCGTAGGAGTTTAACGAGCCCGAAAAAGTGATAAACTATAACTCAGTAACTTATTCTCATCGTTTTACGAGCACGAGAAAGAACAAAGAGTTAGCTCAGTGTCATTACTAATTTGAATTTAATGAGCGAAATAATGACATAAAAATGCTCGATGAGTTGTTCATACCTGATAGTACTCGTGAGATGATCACCATGACGAAAAATGGTATTAATTAGGCACCTAACTTCACCTGCAAGCTTAAATTCTAGGTCAAAACAGTTAACCGAGTATTTAAATGCAGAAAATAAGTCAAACTATAGTAAATAACCCACTAAAGCATCAAAATTAAAAAAGGAATATCCCTTTTTTAGTTATAGAATGGGCAAAATAGTGAAAAAGAACCACAATTGTTTTTTTACCAAGTTGGAGAATTGTGAAGAGCCATTTAGAGCCATTTTCATTTGCTGATTCCGGGAGCTACAGTCGACCGTTTCGCGTGCCGTCAGAGACAGGTAGGCCTAACCTTTGCTATTTAACTTTCTAGTGGATCACTTTTATGTTTTTGGTGCATTTTAGTGGGTTTTGAGTTGGTTTGGTGGGGGGATATGCGCTCGTGGGTCGACGCAATCCCTCCTTACGGGATCTGCACTGGGCATTAGCCGACGCAAAACCCGTAAGGGTAATTTGCACCGGCGGTGCCCTGTCAGCAATGACGTCCTGCGCCGGCGCAAACCCCCAAATTCAACCCAACGCCCAACCCAAAAGAAAGTTTTATTATGATTGGAAATGGTTCTAATAATGTTTAAATGCCCTTTTTGACAAGTTCACGGTGACAGATATGGTTCTCGAGTGGCGAGAACGAGAGCACAAGGTTGATGATGCTCAAGCTGAGAATGACCCTCGATGCATTGCTGCATTGAGACACTGTGGGTTGCTCAAATACTTCAGAGTGTCGGGCATGAGGGCTCAAGTTCCGCTGCTAACGCACATGATCCAATGTTGGGATCCGGTGCAGCAGCATTTTGCAATCAGAGTGCATAAACTGAGCATAGATGTCGAGGACATCTATTTCTTGACAGGGTTATCCTGGCGAGGAGAGCCTATATCTCTTATCGGATCACGAGGAGGTGATCGGACAGTGGATGATATGATTGACCAGTGGTGTATCCGAGGCACTACAGCTAATGGTGGGAAGATCCCCATCAATAGCCACATATGACCTTTTTCTTCGTGGAGGATTTTGAGTGTTCCCCTTTAACCAGATCAAACTTAGAATTAAGAGGGGTTGAGACAACCTTTGGATGGGCTTGGCCTCCCACTATTGCAATTTTGTTTCTCTCCTTTTCTTTCTCATTTTTTCTCTAGGGGATGAGTCAATGTACTTCGTATCTCAACTTGCCATAAGACTATGCCTGAGGGGTGTGGTAACTCACCTATATTCCTCAAAGTAACTTGATGTTGAATGGAATTAGATAAGATAATTTTATTAATGTCCAACAAATTACCACAAAAGTAGGTCAATGGGACTGTGTGGTACCATGGTAACAATACAAAGTGGGAGCCCTCAAGAGTAGGAGTTACAAGATCCTTGACGAAAAAAGAAATATTGTAGAATATTAGAGCAAATGATTTGAATGATGGAGCCAGATTATTCAAAGAAATACTTACAAGTTATGGATCTGATTTGCCTTTTCCTCTTGTTTAAATAATGTCAAGCTTCAAGTTTTTAAACCTTGCAATATACTCCTCAACCATGTCGAAATCACCCATCTTGAGGTAGGAGAGTTAAATTTCAAGTCAATTGCCCTGAGTAGTATTCATTGCTCCAAAGAGAGTTTTGAAGGCATCCCAAATTTACTTTGCACCTTTCTTATCCTTGGTATGGTGAATGAGATCAGGCTTGACATTAAGAGTGATCAACCCAAGAGCTTCGTCCTTCTTCAAACATATGACGTCATAACTGTCGTCATTTTCAACAAGAAGCAACCTCGTCGGGTACATACATAGACCTTTGCTTTGAAGTAGGGCTGTCATTTGATCCACCCAAGAATGATAGTTGGCACCATTCAGATGGGGAAACAACCACTTAAAAACCATAGGCTCAACAAAAGCAAGATGAAGGCTCTTTATGGAATGAAGACTTCAAAAATTTGCCTTTATAGATCCAAATGGTACAAAAACTTAGGCAGCCCTAGGAACAAAGGCGTTGACCTTTAAGAAGGGTGAAAAGCGCTAAAGAACACCTTACAAGGAAGGCACAACCCCAGATTAAGGTTTATATCTCTAGAACCCCTAGAGAAACCCTAGAAGAGGTAATCCAAGAAACACTACTTCTACGCAATAACATAGATGCCACTAGCCAATAGTTTTGGACCAGCCAAAAGAATTAAGAGTAAAGTTCACACCTACTCTAATACCATGTTGAGATTTATAAGGGTGAAGAAAAGAATTGTTGAAATCATATCTCACCCAAATTCTGAAATAGCCTCCTCAAAGGTGTAATATAGAGAGATGGATCTAGTGCGCTTGAGAGAGTGTGCAAAAGCCAACGTGCTAAAAACAGAAATACACAAGTGTGGCTAAGAGAAAGATGCCAATCACAAGAGGGAATGCCAAAATTAAGTGCCCTTAGGCTTATAACACTTTGCAATACAGATAAAAAAGATCACAAGATGAGATGATACAAATGAGAACTTGAGTTCTGTATTTATACACAACTCAAGTGAAACGTCCCTTCAAGAAGGGCAGTGTCACTTCAAGAGGGAGTTAAGGGCCCACAAAACAAGGCACACACCTCAAGAAGGTTATTAAGCCTCCATATCAAGTTTGACTAGGTCAGCCTTAACCATTAACCATACCTAGTAATATAACGAAATAAGTAAAATATGACATTTGCTATAATCACAAGCACATAATGATAAATATGAATTGGTTGTGGCCACATGTACAGATTGCACCAATAATTCCAACAGACAACTCCATTCACCTTCTTCTCCCATTCACCTACAATGTATTTGTTAAAAGAACATAATCAACTTCACTGGCAGGACCATCTTATGCTTCAACCTATATTGTTGAGCAGCCCTCCAACCAACAGCTTCAATGCATCCAAGTCCATCTATATTTTCTATCAGCCGTCTTTTTGCACATGAAAGATGCATAATGCTAACTCTATCTTACAACAGTTCTAGTTGACGCTGTAACAGAAATAAAAGAGCCTTCACATATTTTTTATGAACTCAGTCTAAAACAACCTGCATGAGAAACATGTAGTCTAAATTGAAGACTTTCTGATTTCACAATGAGAGTTATGATCCATAATGTTCGGTGTGTCCTACAATGCCTTTCTGTTGACAAATAAATTGTTCCTTCATGACCTTTTATAACTGCAGTTCAAATTCAGGACAAATAGAAGTCTTCTTCGCATTGAAAAAGGTAATTACTTGTATTTTCACATCTAACAATAAGCTCTTTTCCTGCAAAACAAAACCAGAATATCAAGTACCTCTCAAATTTGCTTACCTATAGATGATGTTTAGCTGTCAAGCAACTTTAACTCTCATTTCTAGCTGAGATTTATCTCCCAATTAGATTTCCAAAACTAGCTAGATCATTTTACCATTACGTCTATCATAATTAGGTGCGGAGGACCTTCGAAATCTTCTCTATAAACCTTGCAATAATACTCATGTCCAGTTAGTTGGTTATTATTTGCTATCTCCAGTTAAAGTTTGCCTCCATGAATATGCATTGTATGAATAATTATAAAACAAATGTAAGTGAATTACAAGACATACCTCCAAGAGTTCAGCTCTCCGTGGTTGCCTTAGCAGATTCTCACACAAATCTTTCGGTAAAATCTGCAGCCAGTAAAAACTGCCAAAGATGACATAATCCCAGAAAATACATGTCATAAATGAAAATTGATGTTGAATGTATAGCAAACACACTAGCTAGGAAACCTTGTGAATCTTACAGCATTTATAAATATTCTCATAGCAAACTTTGCACTCCATATGAAAATTCCAAAAATTAATGAAAAATAAAAATAAAACATTTTCCATCAAGCATGCATGGAAATAAAGCAATAGAAGCATGTTGCCCCTCATATTGTATGAGGGTTACACTTGTGATTTTTGTTGTTGTAAATGTAACTTCAGAAGATATTCAATTGTATTTTATATTTATATTATTATTGTATTTTACTTGTACCTCCAACGGAGATGTTTTTCCTCCGTTTGGGGATGTCATTATTATGTTTGGTCATTGAGGTAAAACCTCCATTGTAAGTCGGGGCAATAGCACCCCAAAGGATAAATGTAATTTGTATTCTTGAGTCTCCCTAGGACAAGTCGGCCCAGTTAGGTAAGTGAGGATGGCACCATTAGGAAAAAGGTCACTCACACATAAAGTATAAATAGAGAGCTTTGCTCTCTCATTTGGACACACCACTCACTCACTCAAGTTCGCATAAGGAGACAGAGAAGACAAGTTCGTTGGTGGAGAAAGAAAGAGAGCTGTAGAAGACATCTTACCTTTTGGTTTCTATCTTGTTTGATATTGTATTAGTGACAAATCTATTTCTGAGGAAGTTGCGGGGTTTTCTCCTTTATGGTTTCCCCGAGGAAAATTATTATGTCTCTTGTGTTATGTTGTGCTTGTCTATCTTTCAGTTAAAGATCTAATTAAATTGAATTAAAGTGCAAACTCTAACATGGTATCAGAGCCAACCTGAAAAGAAGGCATTGTGCAGCAGCAGGAAACTAGGGCCTCCTAGTTCAAGGTCTTCTCTCCACAGATCATCAGAAAAAGAGGGCTAGGCTAACTCGCCCTAGGAGGGCGCATCTTTTGGAGGAAGCAAAATCAAGTTTGAAGAATATTCATTTTTTACCTAGACACTAGTGCGAGGAGAAAACTAGGGCATCAAGCTTTTGAGGTTTTCCTCCATCAATCCGGACAAAGGAGTACACTGGACAACTCTCCTTGAGGAGACACATCTTTCTATCCAATCAGAAGTTCAAAATTCCAACTTTGGAAAATTAGGGTTTCTCTAACAAACCCTAGGCCGGCCAGCTCCAGAACCAGGTTGGGCATCTCAAATTGGTAAGATCTAAATCTTTGTTATTTCCATTTGAGTTTCTCATTTCAAAATGACTCACCACACCAAGCTTGAGGATAAGCTTGAGGGAGCTAACAACTTCTGAGCATGGAAGTATAGGATCTCTCTTGTCCTTGAAAAAAATGATTTGGAAAATTATGTTAATGAGGAGGTTCCAAAACCAGAGGGAGAAGAAGCAAATGAAATCCACAAGAAGAACTTGGTTAAGGCCAAGAGGATTATTGCAGACTCCATCAAGGATCATCTCATCCCTCATGTATCATCCTTGAAGACTCCAAAGGAAATGTTTGATGCTTTGACAAAGATATTTGAAGGGAAGAACATCAATCGGAAAATGACACTAAGGAACCATCTCAAGAATGTGAAGATCCAACTCTCAGAGACCATGCAATCTTACTTCACAAGGGTCTCTCAAATCAAGGAGCAACTTGAAGCAATTGAAGACAAAGTAGAAGGAGAGATAGTTATGACCACCTTGAATGGTCTGTTAGAGATAGTGGTATCTCGGGATGTCCTCCATGATTCAGATGCCTTGCATGGTGGTACATTAGCAGTATAGGCATCAGGATGGAGTAGAGGGTGAGATGCACTCTACTCAGTGGCATGAATCCATTGGCGGATGCATGCGGACCTTCCGGGGTGTTTTGTCTCATGCATGCATGAGATTTGCATGTACATTTAGTAATTAAAATATGCATGCAAAAGTGACTTTTTGCATGCACATATATTAGGTTTTTGGTAAACCTAATTGATCAGTGAGATTATATATAGAGGCATGAGGTCCCCAGATGAAGTTGCTTAGTTGAATTATCAGAGAGAGATTACTAAAGAGTGAGGAGGGTGTTGTTATCACCTAACTTGTAGTTGCCCCTAGAGATGGATCCAAGATGGATGGCAGAGGGGAAAGGAAACCAAAGAGGTGCAACCAAGATAGCCTCAATTCCCAATGGATGGTTGTCACGCCAATCGAGGCAATCTTCACTTTACGTTATCTAGCCCAAGACAACAAAGGGGGAGACCCAGACCTACTCTCGACAGGAGAGATCAGACCAAGACACCAGATCAAATCAAGTATGGATGAAGTACGTAAGGTGTATGGTAAACCCTAGATCTATGGATGGAGTCACAAGATGAGTAAGGGGTTGGATCAAGAGGTTTAAGCAATGTATATTTGGTCCAACTTGGTTATGTGAGTGACTTATGAGATGTAAAACCAGATCTAAGATTAGGGTACTCGTCAAATATGAGAAAATCCACTGCCTTGGGAACCGTGTCCAATGCAGGGTAATTAGGGACCAAATTGGGGCTAACCAGTACCAAAGATAAGCTTGATGAGTGGATATGACAGTGTTTGGGTGTTCAAGCATGCAAGACAGAGATCAAGCCACAAGCTAACTCAACAATCCAAGAAAGTCGAATTGGCTTGGTGAAAATAAGTGCCTTGGGAAGTGGGCCAAATGGAGTCGGATGTCCACCAAACTACAGATTAGGGATGTTGAGGTGTAAAGCTAGGTGGGTCTTGAAGATCAGGATCATCCAATGGCTAGATCTCAGTAGATCTGAGATTGAAATGTATCACTAAGTGACCCAAGTGGGGCTCAACCCTCAAAATGAGGAATGGGGCCCACAAGGTGAAAATCACTGAAGTGACACACTAGGGGTAGGTTATCAACTGTGGAGATTAAGGATCAAGTGGGATCTCACCTACCCAAGTGCTAGATCTTAGCAAACTCACCCAACTAGGAAGTGCGACCTCCCTTAGAGAGGCTAATTTGCCTTGGAAAATGGGTCAGATGAAGGCCAATCCACACCAAACTATAGATCCAAATTGTCGTGGATGCTATAGAGGTGGGTTTTAAATCTTATACCCAAAAACCAAGTAGATCTTGCTAGATCTGAGAAATTGTAAAATGAGGGTTTTAACTGTTTAGACAAATGGATAGATCATGGAATAAGAAATTTACCTTGAGATCATACCTGTGTGATGGATGAGGTTGCCTTTGATGTTGAGGAGCATTCCCGCAAAGATCAAAAGAGAGATTGTTGATTTTGCTTGCCAAAAGATGATGCCCTAGCCCACACGTGCGCCCTCCTCTACCTGTCAAACCAAGGAAATCGATTCAATTAGAAAGATTGAGCATGGAGGAAATACAAGTGAAATGCAAATAGCAACATGAAGTAGAAGGTCAGAGACAGTAATACTCCCTGTTACCGACGAAGAAATCCAAGAAAGAAGTAAGGAGGGTCCTCCCCTACCAATACGTCCTTCTCAAACCAATTCGGCCTCCACCTGTAGATGACAAAATCGTGGTACAAAAGATAGCAAAACAATATGTCCAATAACCCAGTGCAAAGGAAGAATGAACGAACGAACTCCAAAAAGCATTCACCACAACACAACAGATAGATGCAATAATATTTTTCTATTCCAATAATCCAGAGCCAAAAGTCCTCTTTACAATGAGAGGCTCTCTCCTTTAAATAGGATGGAGAGAGGCCACAATCCTAACCACTTTTTGAATGAGTGGCTAAGATTAAAAGATCAAATGATCTAATCAATGGTTGAGATGAGCTCAACAATACAATACATGGATCAACTCAATAATACAATATAATAATGGATAAATCACCCATAATAAGGGGGGTACCACCAAATGTCAATGATAAAATATAAGAAATAGCTCATGGTGGGTCCAAGGGGTAATCGTGCCCCTCTGGGAAGTCGTGAGCCTTGGAAGGCTCCAGAAACCATCATAAAATGGCAAAAGTGATGGGTGTGGGTCCCACTGGAAGCTGAAACTGCTAGAGAAGGTGTGGAAGACATCCCACTCATCATCAATTATCATCCCATGCCATAACCTTGCCTCAGTAGCCCAAATCGAATTCCTCTGTAGCCATTTTTACCATTTCTGGACTGCCTCGGGAAGTGTGAAACTGCCCAACTGCCTCCTGGAGTGCCTGTGTTGTCAAGGTAAGCTCACCAATGTGTCTGGGAGGGGGTAATATGGTAATAACAAGTGGCTGGACCACCCCCTCCATGTACAGCGCCCTAGGCGAACCAATCAAATCTCATCACTGCTCTAACAGGCCAAAACTACACTAGGATAGCCAACTGAGGCTAAATCATCACTGAAACTGCCCGGAACTGAAAACAGACTGTCTCATTGGACTCAGAGAGCCCAAACCCATCTAAGATGTGTACTCATACACCATATGGATCTCTGCATGATCATATAATATATCCAATATGTACGGACAAATGAAATAATAATAATCTGTAAATGATCAAATAATGTTGAAAGCCACAAATCATCATCATAAACCTATATCTACTGCATAGAACCATCATGTACCTATACATAGGCCATGTACCATCTATCTGCATCATCACAAGGTCTAACCATCTCATGTCCTATGGTTGACCTTGGTCTAACTGAGTTTGACCAAGTCAACATGACTACAATATAACTCAGAATATCATCAGAAGCTGCTGCAAGTGTTGGAGGTTAATGCATGCTTTACAATTCATTCAAATAGCAATTATAACAAAAAATAATCATTACTGGCGATCTAAATCCAAATATATAAAGTCATTAATTATTATTATTACTCAGACTAGACTTTCAAGACCATACTCACTTCATAGTTGTGATCATTTTGCTAGTGAAGGGTGAAGGCTTTGTACTGCAAAGGCTAGGCTAGAGAGAATGACTTACTGACTTAACACTGTGACACTTTGGATAAGGAAAGGGAATACACACCATAACATATATTGAATGAGCAACAACACAGGGAATGGCGGTGTCTCACAAATGGGTAAGTTGTTCAAAGAGTGTTTATTCACCTTGACAGATGCGCACAATCCATAATACAAAAGAGGCCAGCAATCTTTTTGATATAGAGTTTAAGTTCCATTGCTTTTTGGGCCTATAGTTTCCATAGCCTTTGATCTATGTGTGTTTATAAACACATTGCATAGATTTACATTTCATTATGCTTCTTGCTGCAGGTGTGTTTTTAAGGCACTTGTTTACCTAAGCACTTCTAGGTGTGTCTTTAGACAGCTTGTTTACCTAGGTATTTACATTTCACAATAGATATAACATTTGATATTTCATAGCCATTTTCATTTGGCTTGCCTTTCATTCATGTGTGTTGAGAAACACATTGCATGAATGGGCTTTCATACAAGATACAACATTTTATTTCCATACTTTGTATTTATGGCAGCACTAAAAGTTTCAGGTTTAGCCAACAACATCTTTAGTGACTAGGGGGACTTCATGAGGAAATCCAACTTACCAAAGGTAAGTTTTGTCACCAACTCAGAGCATAGACACAATAAACAAGGGAGCTCATCCAATACAGAGGCTACAGCGGGGGAAGGTCCTCTATGCCACTAGTCAAGTAGTAAGTCAAGGTAAATAACAAACTGGGTAGGTGATGGATGGATGAAGATAGTGAATAATGAGACCAACACTAGCAAGCCAAAGTATAGTGGGAATGATCACCTCTATTCTCCCTAGGGAGGGTAAGACCAATGAGTATAGGCCAAGAACTTCTAAGTCTGAGTAGGGACAAATATGATATATATACAGTACAACCAGGTCCACATATTTATATGATCGCCAGATCATGATACTAAATGCTAAGACATGTTATAAGAATGAAAATAAAAGCAATATAACCATAACACCATAATATACCTGCTGAGTCATATACCTGAATGCTCATCATCTGTCCTCTGAAACTGCTACTGTAACTCTGAGCACTAATGACTGCTCTATACAAATGGCTAAATAGCTACATCAGTCATCTCTCTGAGTGTCCTGAGACTCAGTCACGGCATGGGGAATACACTGTTGTCCATAATAATAATCATGATCCATAAATAGATGCTCATCTCAGCATATCAATGCAAGGGAACTGGCTGAATAGTGTATTGGAATCAGAAAAATAATGTATGGTAGCCCGGCTACTATATATGTGATAACAGGTGCATTAGTGCATGCAGAGGGCGACTTTTTGAGAGTGAGAGGAGCTTCTACAGTAGGGAGAGTGGGATGATCTGAGTTGGATCAGACACCACTTGACCAGAGGCACTTGGCACCCAGTTCTGTGGATTGAGAGAGTTCATCAGAGTGGTTTCTGCAGATACTGAGAAGGACGACTTCCAGAGAGGGAGAGGGGCGCATTACCTGAGGAGAGAGGAGCTCATTCTAGATCCGATTGACCGATTGAGCAATTGATACTTTCGGAGTATCCTTGCCTCGGTGTTTGAAGAAGGACTGTGACGATCAGAGCTCAGATCTGTTGAGATTTTATTCTGTATGAGCATTTGACATCCAGAGGGAGGGCACACTTTTCCATGCAGAGGAAGGGTACTGTTATCACACAACTTGTAGTTGCCCCTGGAGGTATCCCATCCGGGACGGTAGAGGAGTTAGGCAACTAAAGAGGTGACCTAAGAGATGCCACGGTTCCCAATGCAATGTGGGAGTCACGTCAACCGAGGCACTCTTCGCTTTAGGTCAAGGTATAATTAGACCAAGGGGGAGACCCTATACCCCAATCACAGTTGATTGGACCCAAGCAAAGGTTTCAAAGGGTGAATGAATGATGAGTTACGGAAACCAATGCAAGGCTAAGTGGACCTAATGTTTAAGGTATGGTTGAAGGTGGTATCATGGATAGTTAGTGTTTCAACCTATGTATGGTTTAGGCCACTTAATGGGGTATGATTATTTAGTATAGTACCATGTGTTTACACAAGTGGGTCTTGTTGCCTTGGGAAGTGTGAAATGGTTCTAAGTGGGCCCACAAGGTAGAGTTAAGTGTGAAGATGGTACTATAGGCTAGATCTAGGTTAGATTTACAAGTTAGAGTTGGTTCTAGGGTTACCCATGTGTTAGATCTAGGGTTTGACACTAATCCCAAGAAGTGCGCCTTGCTTGGAGAAGGACTAGTGCCTTGTTGGATGGGCTAATGGGGTCAAGAAGGATGTCAAAGTGTAGATCGGGACACCTAGAAGCCAAGTCAAGTGGTTTGGATGAGATCCAATGGTTGGATCTTACTAGATCTAGGTTTTTAGGTAATGACCAAAAGTGGACCACAATTCCTTAAAACAAGGAATGCAATCCCCAAGGTGGATCGGGACAAAAGGATAGTCTAGACCTAGGTTTCAAGGCATGGGCATTCCAAAACCACAAAAATCTCCAACACCCAATTCCTAGAAGTGGTCCAACTCAAAACTCCCAAGGGGTGCGACTTTCTCAAGGAGAGGCAAAAAGGGGATTTGGTGGACCAAACCAAGTCCAATGGCCACCAAAATGTAGATCCGGGGTGTTAGTACCCCGATCTATGTTCCTTCAAAGTGTCAAGAGAATCCAATGGGTAGATCTTAGTAGATCTAAGTTTTAAGGTGCCAAGAAGGTCAAAAGGGGGTTTCAACCCCTCAAAACATGGAGAGATGTCCACAAGGTAGTTTTCACCAAAGTAAGGATATGGGTATGTGTTATCAAGTGTCTAGTTATCAAATCAAGCGGGATCTCACATACCCATGTGCTAGATCTAGCCCAACAAGCCTCTCTCAAGGAAGTGCGCTTTAGATCAAGGAGAGCTTTTTGTCTTAGAAAATGGGTCAATTCTTAGCCAATCACCACCAAACTATAGATCCAACTAGGGGTGGATGCTATAGAGGTGGGTTTTCAATATCTTTTCAAATTGAGGGCTAGATCTAAGTAGATCTAAGAAATACCAAAAACAAGGGTTTTACTTTGATTAGGGTTTTTGTGATCTAGAAATTATGGAAGATTCAAGGAAGAGAAGATCATACCTCTTGGGACATACCTGGATGAAGAGATGAATGCTAGTTGAGACGAGGATTACTTTGCCAAAGATCAAATGGAGAATTGTTGAAGCCCTCTTGCCAAATCGATTTTTCCAAGCCACATGTGATTCCTTCTAACCTGTCAAGCCAAGGAGCAAAGCATCAATTAGTTTAACAAATTGAAGGTAGATGCAAGCAAGAGAGAGAAAAACATAGAATAGTTGACACAAAGGCAAAACCACTCCCTGTCAAACCCAAAACGACTTCTTCCAAGCTTGAAGGGCAAGCCTCCCCACCAATTCGCACTTGTCAAAGTCGTCCTCTCAACCTGCAAATAAAGTATGGCAAATATGCAAGATAGCTACAATAGATCCTCCAGTGCAATGGACAATAGCATTTACAATCGAAACAACCAACATCCACTCCAATCCAAGCATGTACTCCAAAAGATAGAAATTTTATTCCAAGAGCCAAGAGCCAAAAATCTCTAGATGACTTTTACAATGAGGGGGTCTCCTCCTTATATAGGATAATAAAGACCAAAACCCTAGATCTCAAAACCACTTTTTGAAATGAGTGGTTGAGATTAAAAGATCTCACAACATAATCAATGGCTAAGATGAATCCATAACATAATATCACATGGATCACTCAACATAACAATAGCGCCCTCACTAAATGGTACAATAGAGGGTGACGTCATCCCACAAGAGGGGTATAAAGTACAATAATCCACCTCATGATGACTAGGACATGATAAAATAAGCACATGGTGGGGCTAGGAGGTATAAATCCTTGCTAGCTCACCCCAAGGCACAATAAAATAATAAAATATGTCCAATATAATAATGATGACCAAAACTGTCCTCAGAATCCATGACAGTCGAGCAGTAAATGTCCTCCTGTGATCAATCTGGAGATACCCACATGGTGAAAAATGACTGGAAGATAGTGAGATCACCCTGGAAGACCTCTGTGAAAACCAAATGCCAAAACCTTGCCTCAATTGCCCAAATCGATTTCCTCAGTGACCAGTTTATCCCATTTTTTAACTGCCTCGGGAACTGTGAAAGTGCCAAAACTGCCTCCTAGGGTGCTAGCGCTGTCAATCTGAGCCCACCAGGCTCTCCGGAAGGGGGGATAAATGGTAATAACAAGTGGCTGGACCACCCCCTCCATCATCAGCGCCCTAGGTGAACTGGCCTCTCGGGGCCCCTGCTGCTCAGGCTGGGAAATCAGCCCCAAATCTGGTCAACAAGTGTAAAACTGCATCAATCACTGTCAGAAGTGCCCGGAACTGAAAGATAAGTGTCTCAATGGATCCAGAAGACCCAAATCCACTAGGAATGAGTACTCATACACCCTGGGTTGCCCTAATGGGCCAGCTGTAGGGTCCACCATATATGGACAATGTATAATCTGCTGATCTGTAATAATAATAACCTGCTGAACTGGATCAAACATCATCTGTATCATATGTCCATCATATGATACCATCATCAAACATGTGGGACCATAAATCATCATCAATAATCATCCATACATGGTCCACATCATCACGGATCCCAAGAATATATAATCAAGGATAAATCACATCAGTAGATTAAGACAATGTTTCTCTAATCATTCCCACAGCTAAGCTCAAAGTATAAATTCCATTCAGTGGCATTAATCAAGTTAATATATTTCGTGGTTATATAAAATTACTTGCACCATAATTCAAATGACAAACTTACCCATTGGACATGGTCAAACTGCTAGTGAAGGATGAAGGCTAGGAGCAAGGTTGGGCCAAGGGTTTGACTTGTCTAACTTAACTCAAAAATACTTTGGACTGGGAGAAGGGGGAAGCTACAAACTCTGTGCTGGACAAAAGAACACGGGGGATGGCTGTGCCTCACAAATGGATAAGTTGTTTAGAGAGTGTTTATTCAACTTAGGCATCATGTCTACATCAAGTTGATCCAAGTTCATTAGGATCATTCAATTTTATTTCCATGGCCTTTTTGGCCTACATAACCCTTCGGATTTCAGATGTGCTGAGAAGCACAACTAGTTGCAGCTTGCATCCAGGGCATGTTTTTTATATATTCATACAAGGTCAGCAATTGTTTAGATATAGCTTTTAAGAACCATTGCTTTTTGGACCTTTATTATACTCTTCGAGGAGTATTTTTAGCTTTTCATTGCTCTTGCCCCTTTTTTTTTGTTTCCATGGGCGAATTCATTTAGTTTCCACAGGTAGAACATGAGCTTTCAGTTTTAGCCAACAACATCTCAAGTGACTAGGGGGAGTTCGAGCCAATGCCAAACATCGGGACAACCGACCAGAATGATTTAGGCCTACAATCCAACTCACCAAAGGCAAGTTCTGTCACCAACTCAGAGCCGAGACACTGAATAAACAGGGATGCGGTCCAAACACAGAGGTAGAAAAATAGGGAAGTCCTCAGTATCAGAAAGTCAAATGAAACAAGTCAGGGTTTAAAGTCAAACAGGAAGGTCATGTATGGATGGAGACAAGTGAATAAGGAGCCTACACTAGCAAACAACTGGTGTCGGGAAAGACCATGTCTATGTAAGGTGAAATACCAGTAAGTTTTGTTAGATGACCTAAAAGTGCAAGCAATTGTCCATTTTACGATTTACAGTTCATTTTAAATAGTTTGCCACATCAGGAATAATATACCAAGCACATGCTGTAATCATGACTAAATCAACAAGCTAATAATCCACATTCAGTGAGAACATATCCATAGATTATACAATATCATCATAATAGCAATCATCATGCATCATCTGAGACACTGCTGAAATACATCTCTAGGCACTGAACTGAAACTGTAATAGGATAAGTGGTCACATCAGTCATCAAATCTGAACTCTCAAGGCTCAGCCTTGACACAAGGTCATAAAATCTGAATAATGTACTGCTCTGATCATGAGTGATCCAATATATGTAGCCATGCTCTGGAATAAATGAAGCTCTGGAATGTGCAGATATCTGCTGTACAAGAATAGTAGCCCTGCTACTATGGTGTGATAACAGGTACATTCACCAGATTGAGCAGTTGGCCTTCTTCCATAGTAGAGCAGATCAGAGCAGTGCAATGAGAGAGTCAGTACAGATAGAGTTACCTGCAGACAGATCTAGATACAGATCCAGTTGACAGTTAGGGCACATTTCCTTTGTGCATGCATCAGTTGTTGCATGCAGATCTAGGTTTTTGACCCAGTCACGTTTGGTTGTTCCTTATGAGGTAACATTGTATGTACTTGTATTCTTCTCCTGTTGCTTTGGGCTCGAGATAGAAGAAAGCCCCACATATAGTTGGTTTTCCCCATTTGGGGTTTCTAGGGTACATCCAGTGTTGTGTGATTATTGTGCTTTCATTGTCAAAAGTGTCAAGAGATCTACAGCATTTGATTCTTAAGTCTTTATTGTATTATTGATTTATAGAGACTCAAACCGCTTGAGATCTCAAGGCTATCCAGAGGGAGTAGTGATCTCTAGATTAAATTAACATGGTCTCCCAAGATCATGGGACTCATTCATTCAAGGAATATGTGCCTAGAAGAAGTTGATCACCTTCAATAGACTATGGGAAGAATGCACCCAAGAAGAAGCTCGGCTAGTAGCAAGAGAAGAAAAGATGGGAGCAAATGATAATCAAGCTCTTACAACTCACACAAAAAGAAATCACAACAAGAGGGAAGACCACCATCAAAGAAAATCCAGAAGGCATAATGGATCCAGAAGAGATCTTTCCAGTATTAGATGCTACACATGTGATGAGAAGGGACATTACTCAAGAAACTGTCCCAGAAACCAAGGATCCTCCAAGAAGACCAACAAGAAGAGGCATCATGCTCACATCGCAAAAGATGATGAACCCGCAAGCAAAAGAACAAAAGAAGATTCTTCAAGTGATGAAGAATATGTATTGTAAGGTAACCACTTACAAGGGTTCATTCAGTAGGTTCCACCTCATAAGGTGAAGCTAGAGATGACTTTCAGTATTACACGAAAGGAGTAGGAGAAGCTCCTACAAAGTTGGACTCCAAAAAACAAATAAAGATCAATGCTCTATGAAGAACCTCTCATCCATTTCAGTATTGGTTAAGATGCAGTAGAAGGAACACATCGAGTCTACTCCAGTACAAAGATCAAGTGATCTGCGATGTAGAATACTTGCTCAACATTTCCAATTATAAGCAAGAAAGGTATAGGTCCTCAGAATCAGACGATGAAGTAGAACACACTGTCAGGGACTCCAGTAGTTCCCGAAAGGAAGCAAAGATCAAGAGGGAGTCCACCCAACAACCAAACAAAGACAAGTATTTGAATTGTCATTTCTTGTATACTTAAATATTGTTCAGTTGTTTACATATTTATGTTTTTAGATTATGTATGTTAGAACAATGAACATAATACTACTAATGTGCATGTGATGGGTAAGTGGTCTACGGTACTGAACAACATTCCATTACTACTTATCTAGAATGAAACCTCTTTGCTGACATATTGGGAGTAGTGCACGCTCTTAATAATGTTCTGGTAGATATGGAAGGCATCTAGAAAGTTACCATATGAATACGAGATATGGATGAATGTTGTGTTGAAGCATTGGCTAAGATAGTTGCATGACTGTGTGACCTATGCATAAGAATTTATTTTGAAAATTATGAAATGCTTCTAACCACACAACTAAATTGACTTGTAGGAAGATCGTGTACCATCACCTACAAGAGAGACTTGTTTCGAAGAACAAGTGATGATGATTCAGCTATAACATTCAAGAAGATTTATGAAGTCAAGATGAAGAAACTGAAGAACCTGAAGTTCCCAGAACCAGAGATACAGTTATGGAAGAAGTAATTCAAGAGGATCATGAAGACTGCGACATAGCAGAACCACAAGAACCTATAGATCCACCTCGTGAGAAGAACTCCAACAAGAGAAGACCAGCATGGGCACGTGAAGCAATACAAGATGCAGAGAAGTATGGCGCTCCAGATGGGATGTGTTATCACCTATTTTGTACAAATAGTTGAACTTCCGATGAGCCGCCAGTTTATTGAACATGATTCATGTTCATCATCAGCATTCAGAAGTTCAGAGGTCAATTTCAGGGCAATTTTGCCCCTTTTGTAATAACTGCATGTTCATACCCCCATGGGGAATTTGTAAAATGTTGGTCTAAACGGGGTCCTTTTATAAAAGACTCGGCTATCCGTAGGTTTAGCCATTTGGGGGATACTCTAGAGTGTTTTTTCCTTAGGAATTATGCGCTACTCATCAGTGGCATATAATCCCCGAGTTTTTCACTCAAACCTCCAAAGCTGGAGTATTTCCCATGGTGGTCAAAACCTAAGGTGGTTATTAGAGTCTTGTGTCTAGGATTTTTTACGTGTTAGCCACATCGATTGAGTCGTATGAACATGCACTAGGTCCTCTAGGAGTTTCGTTTGATTCCGGCAAAAATAATTTTTTCATAAAATTAGACCATTTTTTAATGGTTTAATTAAAAATTTTCAAGAAGTGATAAAAACCTCATCCGGAGGCGGAATTGGGCGTGGAGAGGCTCGTTTTGACGCTCAGAGCATCCTCTTCACCTTGGCACCTTCGTTCTTCAGTTTTCGGGCAGTTACATCACCTTAGGAGCAGTTTTGGCTAAAAATGCATCATTTTGACATTTAATTGCCAAAAAATGACAAAATGCACTAAAATCCAAAAAATCAAATAAATCAAAAAGCATTAAAAAATTGATTTTTAAAGGTTGAGGATGATTTATAAGAGGTGTACGACTACCTTAGAAGAGAAAAGCATATGTTATAAAAGTCAAGGGGTTGAAAATTGGATTAAATTTAGAGGTGTACGGATTCCTCCTTCACGTGAGGAACTCCCTCCCCATGCGAATGGTTCCAAACTTCGTGTGGTGGGCTACCATGTGAATAATAAAGCATATGCTATGTTAGGAGTTTGGATAACACGAGTTTAAGAGATGACGTGGGAGAGGGTGAGCGTGGGCCACATTCACGTGGTCCCCCTCATACGCATTGTGCTCACGGTGTGAGGTTTGGGCGAGTACTCCAATGGAAAAGCGTTGAAACCAATGGAGAGTGCTGCCACCTCTATCTATCTTACCTACCAATCACTCCAAGCTTTCAGTTCCTCGCGTGAATCACCCTTCAATCTATGCATGAGTCTCTCTTGAGTTTGGTGAGGCCGATTTCAACCCTAGCTCTCTCATGCCATTCGAATGGCTCTCTCATTCTTGTATAAATATGGGTCTCTTCTCCCATATCATGATGGAATTTTTGTGCATCATTACTCTGGCAATTTTGTAACAGCTCATAGCAATTGCTATTTTGGAATAAAAAAGAGACTTTGGAGGTCTACATGGTGTGCCCTACTTGTTCATGAGGATTGCTTCACACATGATAAGGTGATATTGTGTTATTATATTTGCTCATATTGTTGATATTTGGTCATTCTTTAGCTTAGAAGTCTTTCTTAAGACCATAGGATGAGCATTTGAAGGTACAAGTTGTTCATTGATGTTAGATTTTATGTGATTTAGAAGTGCAAACTGTAGTCGGTAATACTTATGCATTTTCTTGTCCCATCTTATTTGACATACTAAGCTTGATCAAGTATCATTGTGAGTTATATGTATTGTGCAGATCTGTAAAAGTGAAGTGGAGCTTGAGCTTGGATGCATCTTTCTCCTCTTCACAAGCATTTTTCTAACATGTTGTGCATTTCAGGGCTCTCCAAAAGTTGAATTTGTGGTTCAAATTGAGCTTGAGAAGCTTGCTCCAAGATCCATCGCTAAAAACAAAATTTCAAAACCTTTGTTACTTTTTTACTTCAAGAAGCCCTAAAGCTCCAAGTCTTATTTCTTTGGCTTCTCCTTCCTCGCCCTGTTTGGCTCTCGCTTTCTCCTTCTCCTTTCTCTTCGTTCTCCGTCTTCCTCTCTTGCTAGCTTCTTCCTTCTCCTCATTGTTTTTTATTTTTTCTCACTGTTTTAGCCTTCTCTATCTCTGTTTTTCCCTTCTTTGCTTACCTTTAGCTCGCTGCCCACTCCTCTTTTGCTCGCTGCCTTATTCATGCTTTTATTTTGACCGTTTTCTTACTGTTTGTTTGCCTTTCCTTGCCACTGTTTTACTTTTGTTGCAGCTCTCCTCCCTTACCTTATTGGCTGCCACTTCTATCTTTGTTCGCAGCCCTCTTTTGCTTCTTCTCTCCAACCTCCTCTTCCATCTTTGTTGGTTTCCCTTCTTTTTAATCCTTGACTGTCCCAACCTTTTCCAGTCTTCTACCTTGACCTCCTTCCCTCACTTCGTTTGCCTTCCTTTGCTTGTTTCCTTTTCCTCCTTAAAACTTTTTTTAAAAAACCATAAAACGAACTTGTATTTTCTAGGATCTTAGTTTCATGTTAGTTTGCATTTCATTTGATAGATTATATCTTGCATTTAGTTCATTGTTAGATTTTCATTTTTGCATTCTAGATCTCATTTAAAAAGTTGAATCTTGCACTCAAAAAGTTTGCATATAGATTAGCTTGATCATTTTGCATCTAGTTTCAATTTCTTAAATCTTAGATTTATGTTGTGATTTTGTGCTAATGCTAATGGGTGCTTGAAGATCGATTGTTGTGATAGGTATTTGAGAAGAAGAAACCAAGAAGTCTTGAAACAAGAAGAAGAGGAAGATCTAAACAAGAGAGAAATAAACCCAAGGGGATGAGCCAAACCAAGAAAACAAAAACATAACATACTATCCTTTGTAAAAGCTTTTGAGAGCTTGATAAGTCTCTTCTAGTTTACTTTTCTCAAGGTCCTTTCAAATGGTTGAAATTCCTAAATATTGTACTTGATAAATAAAAGTTTCCTAAGTGGGGTTTTTAAGCCCCCACATCCACTTCCCCATTTGGGGAAGCCTTGTGGTCTCGTCTCATTGAGTGGTTTGGCTTTTAGCGTTAGATCCGTTATATGCTAATTTTGTTTCAATAAGTTATCTTCCATATTCACTTACCCCCATGCTCTCCCGAGTAGGGTCTTGAACCTGAAAGAGATTCTTGGGTAGTTAGTTTTATTTCTCATTTATTTTTATCTTGTTTCTCTTCCAAAGCCCTCAGCCGGAAGTTGTATCCTTGAGATTTCGTCTCAAGGGCAGGACCACATAATTTGTGGTTACTCTTTCATCCCCGTCGGTTTCCTTGGTAGAGCTTTCAGCTAGCTGGAGGTTCTCAAGTGCAGGCGGTTCTAGTGGTTGATCCTGTTTCGGGGATCAATACCACCTAGTAGATTAAATTTTGTGTGGTAGAACACTAGATTTGTTTATCTTGCAAGCATTATTGTTAGTGGCAATTTATATCTTGTGATCAATACTATTGCTTAAAATCTGTTTCAAGTTAAGATATACTGCTACTACTTTTTATCTGCTTCTTAAAATAAACCAAAGTCTCTTGAACTTGGCCAAATCCAAGTCAAGAGCACCCTCTATCGGAGGGCATATTAGTTTCTTGCATTTCCCTGCATTAGGCATTGTTAATCTAGGAAGTCTCTTGAACTGTGGTCATAAGACCAAGTCAAGAGCGCTCTCTGTCGGAGAGTTGAACAAGGCTTTCTAATAATAAATTTTTTTCCACTCACACACCCTTTAATTAATTTATCTTGGTTTCTGTCCTACACTCGTATGCTCTGCCAACCTGAAAAGGTTGGGCTAGTACTCAGAAAGGTGGAAGACTTGTTAATTTACAAGTGAAAATCTAATTAAAACTTTCACCCCCATAACCAACCAATCCGGAGTTGATCGATAAGATAATTTCAGTGGGTAATCTCTTAGTGAGGGCGCCGGTGTTCCATGTTCAGCCTTTAGTTTGTTGGCTTGCATTGCGCGGCCTGGCTAGAGCACTGGGTGGCCCGACATGTCCTTGAACGGAGGCACTTGATATTGTCTTTTCTGGACTTTCTTTGAATACCCTTGGTTTTAGCCCTAATAATCAAGACAATTAAAACTTTGAATTTACCAAGATAAGCTGCATAACGTTCTCACAAACTTCAAATGCAAGCACTTGTATCAAGTTTTTACAATTCACATTTAATTCTTGACTCCATAAGGCACTGGTCCTTTATTTCATATTTTGCTTGTTTAAATATCTACATTGGAGTTATCTGTTATATTTCGTGAAAAGTGATTGACTTATTGCCCAAGTGTATCTTTCATCTTGTGTTTGCAACGTGGATTGCGTTATCTTGTCTTATATTTAATTTTTAAATTGTCTCTCATTTAAAAACTCCTAAACAACACCCATCCGCATCACAACATCCAAAAAACACTATAAATACTAGAGCCTTAGTGAAACTCTTTTATAGGGACTACCCCCCTTGGCTTCGTTAGGAGTTTGCCTAAACGGAGGAGCTGGGATTCAGGTGACAGTACCTGGCTCATTGCTTGCCCCCAAGGACACACCTCTCTCACTTGTAGTGAAGAGACAGCTTTCGAAAGATTTCCGCTGCTGGTGTGCATATTGGCGGACAACAGGATGCATAGAGAAAGCAAGAGACCCAGACCATACTCCAACTATGTGGCCCTACTATGTGACATCATTGAGAAAGAACCTTCCAACTACGAAGAAGCAGCAGAGAAGAAGGAATGGAAGGATGCCATGATCGAGGAATACCAGTCGATTATGAAGAATGATGTCTGGGAGATTGTACCAAGACCAGTAGGGAAGTTTGTTGTGACTTCGAAATGGATCTACAAGATCAAGCATGCTGCAGATGGTAGCATAGAAAAACACAAGGCAATATTTGTGGCACATGGCTTCTCCTAGAAGGAAGGCATAGACTACGAGGAGAAATTTGCACCTGTAGCAAGATACACTTCCATCAGATCTATACTTGCATTGGTTGCAGTAATGAAATGGAAGGTACACCAGATGGACGTCAAGACTGCATTCTTGAATGGTGTAGTTGAAGAGGAAGTGTACGTAGAGCAACCACTAGGATTCGAGATACATGACAAACAAACTCATGTGTGCAAGTTGAAGAATGCCTTGTACGGATTGAAGCAGGCACCCAGGACATGGTACGACAAGATGTACAGCTTTCTGATGAGCTTAGGCTTTACCAAGAGTAAAGCAGATTCCAACCTCTACTTCAAGGTTGAAGGCAGAAGACCAATAATACTTCAGCTATATGTAGATGACCTGTTTTTGACAGGTGAGGATGATCTCATTGCAAATGCAAAGAGAAGGCTTGCCATAGAATTCGAGATAAAGGCCCTGGGGATGATGCATTACTTCTTAGGCATGGAGGTGTGGCAGAGTGCAGAAGGAATTTTCTTTGGCCAAGGAAAGTATGCAGTGGAGATTCTGAAGAGGTTTGGAATGATGGACTACAAGGCAATGGCCATGTTATCAACTGATTTGTACAATAGTTGAAACCTTATTGAGCCGCCAGTGTTGGAACACATCAGTGTTCACTTCCAGAGTATCTGGGTTTCATTGTATTTGGGTCTAGCCAGTTTTGGCTAGCCAGTTTTGTTTTTGAGTCGACGTGACCATGGCCCCATGGGGGTTTGTATCAGTGTGCTAGTAGGGTCTGAGTGGCTCGGTCTCCCATGACTGGATTAAACAACTAAGGTATTCCAGGGAGTTTTTTCACCGTCAGATTATACTTTGCTTCAGGCGAAATATAATCTCTTGGTTTTTCTCCCGCTTCCTCCAAAGCTGGAATGCCCGATTTTGGAAATTTGGCCATGGGGGGTTATTAGGGTCCAACTATAATGTATAAACCTACTAGACACTATTAGAATAGGTTTTGGTCATGTCCTAGGTCTCTAGGACCCCCAGAAAAAATTTCGAAAAAAATTTTACCGGACGCGTCGGAATTGGGGTTTTTAATTATTTAATTATTTTCAAATTTTAATTAAATTTCTCTATAGTTTAAATAGAGAAATTTGAGTCTGTAATTTGGGTGATTTTTTCGCCCCCCTCAACATTACTCAGATTGCAGGTCAACCACATGATCTTCCAGATAAAGCCATCGACAAACTTCCAACCTTTACCGGCACTAATACTGTTACTGCCGCACATCACCTCACTGCTTTCTCAAGAATAAAAAGTGGATATGTCAGAGAACCTGCTCATAGGCATGAAGATGTGTACATGAAGTTGTTTGCCTTATCTTTAGAAGGAGATGCTGGTGACTGGTTCATCGGCTTGCCAGCCAACTCCTTTGCCACCTTAGCTGAGTTTTCAACTGCTTTCACCAACAAGTATGGTGAGAAAAAAGAGCCACGTCATCAACTTGCTGCTCTAACAAACATCAGAAGAAGTGAAATGGAAACCATGGAATATTTCAACAAAAAGTTCATGGATTTATACAATGCAATCCCTACAGACTACAAGCCAACTCCACATACCATACTGGTTTACTACATTGAAGCTTTAAGTGGAGAGATGCAGTATCAACTTAGGGATAAAGAACCCACTAATTTGTTAGAAGCACAAACGATGGCAACTAAGATTGATAGGAACATGCAGTCATCTGGGAAGTCAAACCTACCCGGTTATTCAAGAGCCCAAACTCCTTTGAAAACAAATGAGCCTAAAGGTAAAGATCCTTTGGATGCTTTGAAAGAATCATATGAGAAAAAGATGATGGACATGTGTGAAAGGATGGAAAGAGCTGAGCAAAAACATGTAGCCCAAATGAAGGAAGTTCAAAACAAAATAATAAACATGGAAAGGGCACAAGTCCAACGAGTTCAGCAAGTTCAACAAACTCAACCTGTTCAGAGAAATTACCCTCCCAAGAATAACTCGCAAAAGAAAGCTCACGAAAATGAAAAGAGGCCTCCCACTCAGATAGAGGCTGCCAACGCAAATGAGGTATACATCCCATTTTGCAGAGCTTGCAAGGATTTCCATGAGGAATTCGCTTGCTATTTTGCGAATTTTGTACAGGAGCATGGTTATCCTGAAGGGGAGGGTGCCAGTAATCCAACATCAAGCGAGCCTGAATACATAAATGCTGTAGATGACATCCGTAATATTCCCAAAGAAAACTGGAAACATGCTGAGAATGAACCAGACAATATGACAAAAAACTTTGGAGGAAGACCATCAAATGAACAGCTACAAAATATGCAAAGATTTAAAGGGGTCGGATATCAACGAAGATCAAATCCTGCACCTACTATACAACCTGTTGCCGCCTGGTTCCACACCTGGGAAAATGCAGCAAAAGTCTTCAAGCTGCTGGTGTGGCCTTGGGGGCGAGTCAGAGTCAAGTGCTGTCACTTGGGACTCGACTCCTCCGTCTAGGCTTTCCTAGCGAAGCCAAGGGGGGCAGACCCTAAAAAATTAAAAGAAACTAAAGCCTCTAATCTAGGAGTTAGAAAAAATACTTTTGCAACCAAGACAGACAACATATACTTTTTTCAAATAAAAAACAT
Organism: Larix kaempferi; assembly: GCA_027924585.1. Taxonomy (NCBI): domain Eukaryota; kingdom Viridiplantae; phylum Streptophyta; class Pinopsida; order Pinales; family Pinaceae; genus Larix; species Larix kaempferi. The sequence continues at coordinate 14,061,941 of BSBM01000125.1, read as the reverse complement.
CATTTATCATTTACTCCTATTTAGAATAATCATCATTCAACTGCATACTAGTCAATCAATATAAAATGAAATTTGCATCAAGACCAGTGCCTTGTTACGGAGTCAAATAACAAATGCATAAACAGAAAAAGTAAATGTTGTGGAGTGTTCTTGGTTTATTTTAAAATTTAATGTGATGGTGATCTTTTTTATTAAGGCAGGTGGGTTCCCGATATACGCAAGGTACGGGGGAACATGTCCGGAAATTTGAAGCGTGGCTTCCCTCTCAGGCTTTAGGCTGGATCGGAGTCTCGAGGAGGTGTTCAGATGCTATACCAACGAGGGCAAGCCTAACGGTTTCCAAGAGGTCGCTATCCAGTTTCATCCCAAGCCTTCTGGGAAATTTGCCCACGACAACAAATTGCGTGTTGTGCCGGATTTTCACAAAAAGGGTTTTTTATTGGGGTGGTGTTAAGTCCTATTACTAGTCATCCACTCCTTTCTGGTGTGTACCAACTGGATCAGACTAAGCTGCAAGTTGGCCACAGAGCATACGAGAGAAGACCTTGGTATATTTTTATAAAATTTTAAGAACCCAAATTTTATCTTTTTATAACCCCAAGAGTCTCTTTTCAGGCATGTATTTCGGGCAAGCCCTCATACAAAACCCTACTTCGGGAAAGCAAGGGGGGCGTTATGAGTTTGTAAAAAAAATGTGAAAAGCTAGGTTGTGAGTGAACTTGTGGCCCGCCAGTGGAACGGACCAACAAGGTTTATTTTAATCCTAATTTATTTTATTTAATGCCGGAAAACAAAGAAATAAACTACTCTAACATTCACGCCATGAAAATGAGACGACACAGGCCACCCCTGGGGGGATGGGGTATGGGCGTTGGCTAGCCCACTTGCTCTCGTTTAAAAATGTTTACAATGATATAGAGAAGTGCCCCAAGTCTACTTAATGTGACTTGGTGGCTTACAAAATTATAGAAAAAATATGACCGGTTTTGAAAAAATATGGAAATTTGTATTCCGGATCGCCTGGATGCTCGAAATTTTGCCAGCACTTCCTCCTACCTGCTCATCTTTTGCTGCAAACCAGCAAGCAATAATTAGTACAAGATGCCCAAAAACACTTTAAGAGTGTCTTTGGAACACCTCCTAAAAAACCCAAAATTTTCTAAGTTAAAAACTAAGTAAAAATGACGAAAAATAACCAAGTAAAACAAGCTATGGAGCTTGTCTACTTGGGATCTTTGCTAGCCCTTTAATGGCTGCAAATTTCAAGCTCTAGGACAGCCAAATATATCTTTTATATCAGCACTACAACTACCCAACAAGACTTAAAAAAGATATGACGATTTTACTTGCAAGTCCTTTGAAAAGTAGATGCTAAATGAAGGAAAGTCTAACAGTTAAATATATAAGCTTTATGACTGTCTAAACTAATCCTTTATGAAAATATTTCTGATCTAATTGAAATACAATATGAGCATATGAATCAGAAAACTTTCAAATACAAGTAACCAGTAACCAGAAAATTTTGATTTTGAATTAAGTTGAGAGAGAGATGAAGCAAATCTTGGTTGAAATCCGAAGCTTTGAAGGTTGTGTTTGTGATATTCCAAGGGACTGCATCTGCAAACAAAGTTAGAAGGGAGGAAACAAACAAGATCCACCTACTTCCAGCTGAGATAACCTGCACATCACACACTTTGCAAACAAGGATCAAGTGTAGACATATATTTAAAAGAAATCAGTGCTGCATACTCATAAACAAATGAAAACATACAAACATGATCTCTTAATAAACATATATCAATAAGCCAAGACAATAAACAAATTGAATTTACTTATCTCATAAATTGTTACCAATCACCCAATGAGTACAATTGATGCAATAAAATATCAAAGCTTATGCACGGGTTACCTCCATTAGACAAGCCAAAGATGGTTCATCCACTCACACACAACACCACAAACTTGACCTCCAAAGTCTTCTTTATTCAAATTCAAAATGATATGAGTAATACAACGATAATTTTTGTGCTCCAATTCTCACTCTAGAAAATGGAGTGGGCAGCCATGCTTAAATAGCCAAAGATGGAGAGAAATGGGTGGAATGAGTGGCATAAATCGTGGAGAAAATGGGGCTGCCCACTCCCATGTAATGGGCTGCCAAAATCAGCCCCAAATCAGCTAAAAATCAGCCATGTGACAGCCCATAAACATAGCTGCAAATTCCATGATTAAAGGGGCCCAATTTTGGGAAATATGCCCCCCTCAAATGGGGAAGTAATCCCACTAATATAGCTGCCCGGAATCTTTCCAAAATCAGCTCTTACAACTCCTAAAACATAGCTGAAAAAATCAGTCCATAAATCACTCCCAAAATTTAATATTTTTATGAGTCATTTTTTCACTTTTTTTATTTTTTCATGACTTTTTTGGGGTTTTTGGGTTTTTTGGCCATAGGTAAAAATTTAAGCACCCAAACATTAGGAAAAGTGGGTTTAGAGGTTAAGGGGGTGCTCTGAGTTAGAAAACGAGCACCCCTAAGGCAAAAAATACCTCCAGACGCTCCTTCTAGGCCAATTACAAATTTTTTAATTGAACCATTAAAAAATGGCCCAATTTACGGAAAAAATAAAACTTGCCGAAAATTAAAAACAACCTAGGGGGACTTAGCACATGTCCATATGACTCAAAATTAACGCCTAGCATGTTCATATACATTGACCCATAGACTTTAACAATCCCCTAAGGCCCGTCAGCCTCCCCAGGCATTCCAGCTTTGGAGGAGCAGGAGAAAAACCCATTAATTATGTTATGCACTAATGCAAGACATAATAGATAGGTGAAAAAAATCCTTGGAATACCTGACTTAGCCAAAAAGTCCTAGGGAACCAAGTCTTTTACAAAACACCATGCTAGTACGTTTTGTTACAAACCCCGCAGGGCCATGGACATGTGGAAAATTTTAAAAATGGGGGCCTTTAAAAGGCCAGCTGGATATCAAATCACCAAAAATGAACATGTATCATGTTCCACTCTGCCCGCTCGCTTGATAATCCAACCAAGTACAACTTAGTTGGCAACATCTGGCTCCAATTGCGGGACGTGTGCTCGATCCAGTCTTCGGGCAAGGAGAGCATACGAGAATACCAGAATCTCCGGTTTCTATGACCTGTAAAAACATCTCAACTTGACAAGAAAACCTTTCAGTAGCACAAGTTCTTATAAGAAGCCAATGAACCATGAGTTGCATTATTCAAAAACTAAAAAAATGACTAATGAAAAAATTCTAAGTACATAAAAGGAAAGTATTGAAAAATAAATGTTGAAAGTAAATGCTCACTTGATGAGCTTATTTTCCTACTCTAAGCATAACAAAATAAATGCTAAGTAAAATGATAAATCCAATGCAACCATCTTAACATTTTATCAATATAAAAACTTTTCACCTTGTGTTTGGTTACCAGCCAAAACAAGGATACCTTATTTAGAAAATGCAAACCTGCATGATAATTCTGGATTGGAGGATTGGATTGGTGATCATAGGCATATGATAGATCTTTGAAGTGCTTCCCCCAATGGTAAGTCCTCATGCAGGCCTCTTCTACCCATGACTGGATAGAGCTGAGAAAAAACTCGGAATGATAAGGCAGACCAACTACCTCATCATATTGATCTGAAAGGCTCTTCTGATAGTTTATTTCTGTGAAAGTATAAGCCCCAGGCTGCTCCAAATCATAAGGAACCTCTGAATGTGCTGATGAAGGCTGAAACTGACATTCCACTGATTTTATCCTACCCAAATCTTCGTTATACTGTTGATCCAAGTCTTCGTTACTAATACTCATTAATGGCTCTAATTGATCATGAGAAATATCTACAGGCTCCTCTTCCATATCAAATTTTCCCAAGGTCTCAAAATCAACACTCCCCTCTCTTGATATATCAAAGATGGGTTTTTCTAAATCCATCCAACAATCATCATGCCCATCCTTGTAAATGAAGGGGGAGTCTTTGTCTATTGCATCACAACCCTGGCCATGCCCATCCTCATGTTCATAATACTTATCCTCAGAAGGCTTGGTTTGAAAGATATTACAAGGTATAAAGTTGTCCAAGACTTCACCACTATGCCGAGAAAAAGGAGTGTCATCATAAATCATACAAAAATCATCACAAGTTTCTTTAAAGGCTTCTGTAATGGTTGCTTCCTTAGGTGAATTTGAAGTACAAACATCATCATCTTCACTAAAGTAATCCTGAAATCCCAAATCTTCATTGGCAATTTGAGGAAGCTCTTCTGAAACATCTTCAATTGAAGACCCTTCATGAATTTCTTTGTCAACTTCTATAATGGCTTCCTCTTTAGGCAAATCTGAAACACACATGTGATCATCATCGTAGATTTGAGAACACTCCATATTTTCAATGTTTTCAGCTATGGTGACAAGAGGATGGTTTTCAACAACATCTTCAGTTAAGGGTGCTTCATGGAACTCTTCGATAGGGTCATGCTGAGTCTCTTTTTTAAAGCCAGATTGTGCTGTAGGGAGATCTACACGATTGATATAACTTAGAGGCACCTCCCAATATTTATTATTCTCTGTCATGATGATACGAGGAAAGTTGGGGTCTTCCTTATGATACTCAATCCAAGGTATGAACAAGAGAAAGTACCTTCTAAGGATCCTATCCAAGTGCTCCATACTAGCTCCTTTATTATGCCATTGCCTTATAAATATTCTAAGGATGCTCGAAAGAGAGTTAATACATTTATTTGGAAGCTCTTTAAAATACCATTGATAAACAGGTCCCTGTAATGTACTAACAAACATCTCCATTATGTTATCTTCATATAAGACTTTGAAGTTAGCCACAACTTTAAGAAAAGAAAAGACATGCCGGGTTTCTACATCATCATCATCTCCCCAAAAGACCGGTAGATAATCAGATACATCTTCACCATCATGATAATTAGGGAAACCAGGGATGTCTGAGAAGTCAATGGGAGGATGTGCATCGGAAATTTGCTCACTAGACTCTTTATCATCCATTTTCAAAGATCAATAGCCTGCATTTGAAATGACCATGGGATATACCTGGTACTGAATCAGTGGAGTTGTCAAAAGGTGAGTCTTTATAGATTTTACTGTAATGGATGGACTCATCTACACACAAGCAGTCTCAACAAACTACATGAGAAACAAAGGGTTTTATCCCTTCAATGGAGTCGCCATGTGAGAATAAAAATATACATATAAAACAATCTCACAAAAAATTCTATCTTTTTGTTTTTCTTTGAAAATTTATAAAAGGAAAAAAGGTTAGTGGAGTCGCCAGATGAAAAATTAAAAATCTAATCTAAAGATTCATCAAACAAAGCAAAAACAAAAAGGAAAACTCAAAAGTCGTACTCCGGGAATAAAAAGACTTATCCCCGGCAACGGCGCCAAAATGTTGCCGCCTGGTTCCACACCTGGGAAAATGCAGCAAAAGTCTTCAAGCTGCTGGTGTGGCCTTGGGGGCAAGTCAGAGTCAAGTGCTGTCACTTGGGACTCGACTCCTCCGTCTAGGCTTTCCTAGCGAAGCCAAGGGGGGTAGACCCTAAAAAATTAAAAGAAACTAAAGCCTCTAATCTAGGAGTTAGAAAAAATACTTTTGCAACCAAGACAGACAACATATACTTTTTTCAAATAAAAAACATCATTTATCATTTACTCCTATTTAGAATAATCATCATTCAACTGCATACTAGTCAATCAATATAAAATGAAATTTGCATCAAGACCAGTGCCTTGTTACGGAGTCAAATAACAAATGCATAAACAGAAAAAGTAAATGTTGTGGAGTGTTCTTGGTTTATTTTAAAATTTAATGTGATGGTGATCTTTTTTATTAAGGCAGGTGGGTTCCCGATATACGCAAGGTACGGGGGAACATGTCCGGAAATTTGAAGCGTGGCTTCCCTCTCAGGCTTTAGGCTGGATCGGAGTCTCGAGGAGGTGTTCAGATGCTATACCAACGAGGGCAAGCCTAACGGTTTCCAAGAGGTCGCTATCCAGTTTCATCCCAAGCCTTCTGGGAAATTTGCCCACGACAACAAATTGCGTGTTGTGCCGGATTTTCACAAAAAGGGTTTTTTATTGGGGTGGTGTTAAGTCCTATTACTAGTCATCCACTCCTTTCTGGTGTGTACCAACTGGATCAGACTAAGCTGCAAGTTGGCCACAGAGCATACGGGAGAAGACCTTGGTATATTTTTATAAAATTTTAAGAACCCAAATTTTATCTTTTTATAACCCCAAGAGTCTCTTTTCAGGCATGTATTTCGGGCAAGCCCTCATACAAAACCCTACTTCGGGAAAGCAAGGGGGGCATTATGAGTTTGTAAAAAAAATGTGAAAAGCTAGGTTGTGAGTGAACTTGTGGCCCGCCAGTGGAACGGACCAACAAGGTTTATTTTAATCCTAATTTATTTTATTTAATGCCGGAAAACAAAGAAATAAACTACTCTAACATTCACGCCATGAAAATGAGACGACACAGGCCACCCCTGGGGGGATGGGGTATGGGCGCTGGCTAGCCCACTTGCTCTCGTTTAAAAATGTTTACAATGATATAGAGAAGTGCCCCAAGTCTACTTAATGTGACTTGGTGGCTTACAAAATTATAGAAAAAATATGACCGGTTTTGAAAAAATATGGAAATTTGTATTCCGGATCGCCTGGATGCTCGAAATTTTGCCAGCACTTCCTCCTACCTGCTCATCTTTTGCTGCAAACCAGCAAGCAATAATTAGTACAAGATGCCCAAAAACACTTTAAGAGTGTCTTTGGAACACCTCCTAAAAAACCCAAAATTTTCTAAGTTAAAAACTAAGTAAAAATGACGAAAAATAACCAAGTAAAACAAGCTATGGAGCTTGTCTACTTGGGATCTTTGCTAGCCCTTTAATGGCTGCAAATTTCAAGCTCTAGGACAGCCAAATATATCTTTTATATCAGCACTACAACTACCCAACAAGACTTAAAAAAGATATGACGATTTTACTTGCAAGTCCTTTGAAAAGTAGATGCTAAATGAAGGAAAGTCTAACAGTTAAATATATAAGCTTTATGACTGTCTAAACTAATCCTTTATGAAAATATTTCTGATCTAATTGAAATACAATATGAGCATATGAATCAGAAAACTTTCAAATACAAGTAACCAGTAACCAGAAAATTTTGATTTTGAATTAAGTTGAGAGAGAGATGAAGCAAATCTTGGTTGAAATCCGAAGCTTTGAAGGTTGTGTTTGTGATATTCCAAGGGACTGCATCTGCAAACAAAGTTAGAAGGGAGGAAACAAACAAGATCCACCTACTTCCAGCTGAGATAACCTGCACATCACACACTTTGCAAACAAGGATCAAGTGTAGACATATATTTAAAAGAAATCAGTGCTGCATACTCATAAACAAATGAAAACATACAAACATGATCTCTTAATAAACATATATCAATAAGCCAAGACAATAAACAAATTGAATTTACTTATCTCATAAATTGTTACCAATCACCCAATGAGTACAATTGATGCAATAAAATATCAAAGCTTATGCACGGGTTACCTCCATTAGACAAGCCAAAGATGGTTCATCCACTCACACACAACACCACAAACTTGACCTCCAAAGTCTTCTTTATTCAAATTCAAAATGATATGAGTAATACAACGATAATTTTTGTGCTCCAATTCTCACTCTAGAAAATGGAGTGGGCAGCCATGCTTAAATAGCCAAAGATGGAGAGAAATGGGTGGAATGAGTGGCATAAATCGTGGAGAAAATGGGGCTGCCCACTCCCATGTAATGGGCTGCCAAAATCAGCCCCAAATCAGCTAAAAATCAGCCATGTGACAGCCCATAAACATAGCTGCAAATTCCATGATTAAAGGGGCCCAATTTTGGAAAATATGCCCCCCTCAAATGGGGAAGTAATCCCACTAATATAGCTGCCCGGAATCTTTCCAAAATCAGCTCTTACAACTCCTAAAACATAGCTGAAAAAATCAGTCCATAAATCACTCCCAAAATTTAATATTTTTATGAGTCATTTTTTCACTTTTTTTATTTTTTCATGACTTTTTTGGGGTTTTTGGGTTTTTTGGCCATAGGTAAAAATTTAAGCACCCAAACATTAGGAAAAGTGGGTTTAGGGGTTAAGGGGGTGCTCTGAGTTAGAAAACGAGCACCCCTAAGGCAAAAAATACCTCCAGACGCTCCTTATAGGCCAATTACAAATTTTTTAATTGAACCATTAAAAAATGGCCCAATTTACGGAAAAAATAAAACTTGCCGAAAATTAAAAACAACCTAGGGGGACTTAGCACATGTCCATATGACTCAAAATTAACGCCTAGCATGTTCATATACATTGACCCATAGACTTTAACAATCCCCTAAGGCCCGTCAGCCTCCCCAGGCATTCCAGCTTTGGAGGAGCAGGAGAAAAACCCATTAATTATGTTATGCACTAATGCAAGACATAATAGATAGGTGAAAAAACTCCTTGGAATACCTGACTTAGCCAAAAAGTCCTAGGGAACCAAGTCTTTTACAAAACACCATGCTAGTACGTTTTGTTACAAACCCCGCAGGGCCATGGACATGTGGAAAATTTTAAAAATGGGGGCCTTTAAAAGGCCAGCTGGATATCAAATCACCAAAAATGAACATGTATCATGTTCCACTCTGCCCGCTCGCTTGATAATCCAACCAAGTACAACTTAGTTGGCAACACAACCTCCCAAGGTAATCATCCCAAATGATTCAACAGATTCTAGCAAGTTAAATTTTGATTGGAATAATTGGTTCAATACTACTAAGGTACCTATACCTATAAATGAACTCTATAAGATTCCTGGTCAAAAGGAAAAATTGTTGAAAACATTAGAGGCACCTATCCCTGCATGTATCACCAAGCCTTTAGAAGCACTTATTCCTGCGTGTAATGCCAAGCCTAGTCCACCTCCTCCTCTCACTCCTCAAACTCCTAAAAAGGTCACTTTTTCGGACAATGTGGAAGAACCCTCAACCAGCTATGAATCAACTCATGAGGACCCTCCTATAATCCTGCATACTAGGGATACAAGAAAAGAAGCTCACCCTCCCTTCTACATATCATTGATGATAGGTGACCTTCTTCTACACAATTGTATGCTGGATTCAGGATCCGGTGCAAGCTTAATGACCAAAAGGGTTATGCAACAACTCAACTTAAGAACCACCAGGCCCTACCAGAATGTATGTGCCATGGATTCTAGACCTGTCAAGGTTGAAGGGATGATAGAGAATGTTCCTGTAAGGTTGGCCAAGTACCCGGACATCCATCTTACCATGGATATCCTGGTCATAGATGTACCGGATAGGTGGGGCATGCTACTCTCTAGAAAGTGGGGTGCAACCTTAGGTGGGTCTATACAGTTGGATTGGTCTTATGCAACAGTTCCTGCTTCCGAAGACTCTCTTGTAAAGCTACACACTGAAAAGGAAAGAAGATACCATGTGGAAAATCCTGATAGACCTTCAAATGAGTTTGTTTTCCATGTCGGTGAGATGGGAGATATCCAAATCAATTCCACCTTCTTAGATCCTGTTCGTAGGGAAATGAAAGACAAAGAGGTTGATGGATTGTGGAAAATGACTTTTGATGGTGCCTTTTCTAAATCTGGCAAAGGTGCTGGTATAGTCCTAATATCACCTGAGGATAAAATCTTTTACTTTGCTTTTAGACTCGAGTTTGAAGCTACCAACAATGTTGCGGAGTATGAAGCACTCTTACTAGGCATAGAAATTGCTAAAGACATGAAGATCAAAATGCTTAGTATTAAGGGAGACTCTGATTTAGTGGTGCAACAGATCAAGGGGAACTTTGCATGCCATTGCAAAAGGCTTAAGAGATATAGAAATGCGGTATGGGACACCATGGAATACTTTGATGCTCTAAACATACAAGCAGTTCATAGGGAGGAAAACAGTATGACGGATAGGTTAGCCGTTGCAGCATCTACCCTCCAGCCTTCAGAAGAAATGTTGAAAGGAGACTGTACTCTCGAAGTAAATTATAGGCCATCTGTCCCAGACAACATGAGCCATTGGCAGGTTTTCAAAGATGATGAACAAATTCTAAGATTCATAAATAACTTAGATGAGTTTGCCAATTTCAATGTTAATGAACAGGAAGAAGGCAAGCAGTATAAAGATGAAAGCCAGCCCATGAACCCAATTTCACGTGGTTTCACTAAGTTAGAGAACATCTTTGATAGGCATGATGGGAAAAAGAACAGCATTGACCAAATGAAGCCGGGGGATTACATTGAGGTTAACATCGGAACAGAAACAGATCCAAAAATCATAAAAATTGGAAAAGGAACGTCAGAAAAAGAAAGAAATGCACTAATAAACCTTGTCAAAGAGTTTAGAGATATATTTGCTTTTACTTATGACGAGTTGAAGGCCTATAGGGAAGATGTATTCCAACATACCATTCCCCTTAAACCGGAGATGCAAAATGCTAAGCCTTTTCGTCAGAAACTAAGGCAAATAAATCCTAAGTTGGCTCCTATTATCAAAAGAGAGCTAGAAAAGATGTTAGCAGCAGGCATTATAGCTCCTACCCGACACACTTCATGGTGTTCCAACCTAGTTGTTGTAAGAAAGAAGAATGGAAGTATCAGAATATGCATAGACTTCAGAAACCTAAACATGGCGTGCCAGAAAGACAATTATCCACTTCCCAACATGGAATCCCTCCTCCAACGGGTCACTGGATCTAATATGATGTCCATGCTTGATGGATTTTCAGGATACAACCAGGTTGTCATCAACCCAGAGGATAAACATAAAACTGCCTTTACAACACCTTGGGGAACTTTTGAGTATCTGAGAATGCCCTTTGGCCTTACAAATGCAGGAGCCACTTTCCAAAGGGCCATGGATTATGCTTTCAAGGAATTAATAGGAAAAATCATCGAAATTTACCAGGATGATTTAACCGTCTTTTCAAAGGAAAGATCCAGCCATGTTGATCACTTGAGAAAAGTCTTTGAACGGTGCAGAGAATATGGTATTTCCCTAAATCCGGCAAAATCTGTGTTAGGTATTGAAGAGGGAAAACTCTTAGGGCATATCATAAACAAGGACGGGGTCAAGATTGACCCTGAAAGAGTTGAAGCCATCAAGAAAATACCTCTCCCAAAAAATGTGAAGGGTCTTCAATCTTTCAATGGACACATAAATTTTATCAGAAGGTTTATTCCAAACCTTGCAGAGTTGATGAAACCCATGCAGCGGTTGCTTAAAAAGGATGCTAAGTTTGTGTGGACTGATGACGGAAAAGAAGCTTTCAATACTATTAAAGATGCCATTACTAGGTCACCTGTGTTGGTTAGTCCGGATTATACCAAAGATTTCATGATTTTCTCCTTTGCCTCTGAGGATACTATAGCTGGGGTTTTGCTCCAAAAGAACTTCGAAGGGTTCGAGCAACCAATTGCATTCATGAGCAGGGCTTTACAAAATTCAGAATTAAAGTATACAATAATGGAAAAACAGGCCTATGCTTTGGTCAAATCTTTGAAACATTTCAGAACATACATTGGCTACAACAAAGTTATAGGTTATGTCCCCCATGCTGCAGTAAAAGACATCCTATCCCAACAGGATTGCTTAGGAACAAGAGGCACATGGGTCTCCAAGATCCAGGAATATGACTTGGAAATAAAACCTACCAAACTTATCAAAGGACAGGGCCTAGCCAAAATGTTGACCCAGAAGAATGAGGAAGCCATTAACATAAACTGTACAGATCAACCTGATTGTCCACGAATGACACCTGCCTTGCGGGAGTTAGATATCCACTGGTATTCTGATGTTATATACTTCCTCTTGCATCTGACTTGCCCTGATCACCTCAAAGGACACAGACGAAGGGCATTAAGACTAAAAGCTGCTAGGTATTGTCTTACTCAAGAAGGCTTGGGTTGGAGAAGCCCTGATGGGGTTATCCTTAGATGTGTCCATGAACAAGATTCCAAAAAGATCTTGATTGACCTTCACTCAGGATTTTGTGGAGGACACTATGCAGCAAATACAACTGCTCACAAAATCCTTAGAGCTGGATACTATTGGCCCACCATATTTTCAGATGTGTACAAACATGTCAAGTTTTGCCAGGAATGCCAACTATTCACAGGAAAGCCTAAACTGGCCGCCTTACCCCTCAACCCGGTTGTTGTCATTGCCCCTTTCCAACAATGGGGTTTGGATTTCATTGGTAAATTTAAAGATAACTCTAGCAATGGTTTTTGCTGGATTCTGACGGCAACTGATTATTTCACTAAATGGGTAGAGGCCATTCCCACCAAGACAGCTACTGAGAAGGTTGTTATGGATTTTATTGAGGATAAAATCATCACTCGATTTGGCACCCCTTTGAAGATAACTACTGACAATGCCAAAGCTTTCAGTTCAACAGAAATGACTGATTTCTGTTTCAAATATGGCATTGTTCTATCTCATTCTTCTGACTATTATCCACAAGGTAATGGCCTTGCTGAATCCTCAAACAAGAACCTGATGACTATCCTTAAGAAAACTGTTGGTGACAACAAAAGATCCTGGGATAGCAAGATCAAATATGCCCTTTGGGCGGACAGAATTACAAAGAAAAACTCCACTAGAAAGTCCCCCTTTGAACTTGTTTATGGCATCACAGCAATACTACCTCTTAGCATGCAGATCCCCATCTTCAGAATGCTAACTGATTATGACTCTGAGAAGTTAGAGTTGGAAGATAGGGCTAACCAAATCATCGAGCTTGATGAAAACAGAAGAAATTCCTTAGACAAAATGCTAAGACAAAAGGAGAGTATGAAAGCCACATTTGATAAGTCAGCCAAGCCAAGAGCCTTTCAAGAAGGAGACACTGTTCTATTATGGGACAAAAGAAGGGAAAAACCTGGGAAGCATGGGAAGTTCGACAGCCTTTGGAAAGGCCCCTTTATTATACGCTGCACTGTTGGAGATAATTCTTTCGGCCTCAACACTATGGAAGGAGAAATATTGCCTCTTCCTATAAATGGGCAACATTTGAAGCCCTTTTATCGGAACAACATACAAGATGACCAGGAGGCCATCTCAGGATCTCCCTAAGCCCTTATCTTTGTACTTTATGTATCATTATTTTTGTATCATAGTGTATTTTTGTACTATAGTTCATATTTATGCTGAAAAAGAAAAGATTTCTATTTCCATACTTTGAATTTGAAAAGAAAAAGCAAAAAATAGTTTCATAGTTGTTATTTCATTTTGGCATTATTTATCATGTACATGGGAAACTAAGACACTTCTTTTTCTGTGCAGGAAAATGATATTCTGGGATTCTCGAACACCTTCTTTGACTCCTAGATCAAGCAAGTGTCCGTCCCGCAGTTGGAGCCAGATGTTATCAACTGATTTGTACAATAGTTGAAACCTTATTGAGCCGCCAGTGTTGGAACACATTAGTGTTCACTTCCAGAGTATCTGGGTTTCATTGTATTTGGGTCTAGCCAGTTTTGGCTAGCCAGTTTTGTTTTTGAGTCGACATGACCATGGCCCCATGGGGGTTTGTATCAGTGTGCTAGTAGGGTCTGAGTGGCTCGGTCTCCCATGACTGGATTAAACAACTAAGGTATTCCAGGGAGTTTTTTCACCGTCAGATTATACTTTGCTTCAGGCGAAATATAATCTCTTGGTTTTTCTCCCGCTTCCTCCAAAGCTGGAATGCCCGATTTTGGAAATTTGGCCATGGGGGGTTATTAGGGTCCAACTATAATGTATAAACCTATTAGACACTATTAGAATAGGTTTTGGTCATGTCCTAGGTCTCTAGGACCCCCAGAAAAAATTTCGAAAAAAATTTTACCGGACGCGTCGGAATTGGGGTTTTTAATTATTTAATTATTTTCAAATTTTAATTAAATTTCTCTATAGTTTAAATAGAGAAATTTGAGTCTGTAATATGTCAGTCATCCGGGGTCCGTTTTCAGTGTTTGATGGCTCGTTTCATAAGCCAAAAATCACACATGACCCATGGGGCAGCTAAACCCAACTTTCGGATGTCAATTCCGCCCCATAATTAATGTTTTCTCTGAAAAGTCATTTACAGAGAAATTATTAATTAAAATAATAAAATTTATTATTTTGGAGATAATCCAAATCTCTCCAAAATTAATCAATTTGATTAAAATAAAGGGCTAAATGACATGGCAATGAGCATTAAGGAAGATTCCAATCAAATCCAAGCCCATCCAGTCACTCACCCAGTCACCAGCAAAGAATCTCCTTGAGTAAAATCGCCCTCCCTCATGCATAATTCGATTTTGTGATGTGTCACTTGATGTATGGTTTGGTGGCTTGCATTTAAAACTTAAAGAAGGCGCCCTATTGACTCACCATCCAAACCATAGCTTGACTCCTTCATGATTCGAGTTGTACCTACCTTTCCCCACGTGTTGTCTTCACAACTAGCTCGCATGAGCATATCCCTCACGTCAATCCTTTAGGGATCCACGCCATTCCTTGTTGTTGCTTGTTCATTGGTTAATAGATATGTTGATTGGCTTGGCTTTGGATCAAAAACGAGTTAGTACCTACCTCTACAACCTGCCATCCAATGAACTAGCAACCAACTCGCATTTACCCTAAATCCTCACGTCAATCCCCTAATTCCTCACGTCAGTCTCCTTTGAACTCGTATTAGATCCTTGTTGGAGTTTAGGGATTGGTTAAATGCAATAACACATGGGCTTGGCTCTCATCTAAACTCGAGTTAGTGCCTACCACTCCCTAGCTCGCCCTCCACATGAGCTCACGCCCTTGTCTTCCTAGCTCGCCTTTCCTTGTGTAGAATGCCCATTCGTTGTGTCTCCTTCACAAAGTCGAGCCCTTTGCCACCTATTCAATCCTGCCAACCTCAAACTCGACTTTGGGCCATTGTTTACCATGCCAAGCCCTTGATTGATTGGAATTCGACCTTCTCCATTGCCAAATTCGACCTAGGGTTTTGGCTCTTAGTTTTAGTATAAAGAGAGGCCCATTTGGGTTGTTATCTTATGGAGTTTTGGATGTAAAGTTACTCTGCCATTTTGTCATTGAAAAGCCATTGGCTTAAGGAAATAAAGCGACTTTGGAGGTCTATGTGTTGTCAAATGCTTTTCATGGGAATGTCTTCATAATATCAAGGTGATTTTGTTCTTGTTATTTGATTATAATCTCATGTTTTGATCTATAATTTGCTTAGAAGGCTTTCTTAAGCCCATAGGATGAGCATTTGAATACAAGTTGTCCATTTATGTTTGGTTTAAGTGTGATTTAGAAGGAGTAGACTGTAGTCGGAAATACTTATACTATTCTAATCTCACTTTTATTATGCATACTATTATGATCAAGATGTGTTTATGAGTGATTGCTTGTGCAGATCCGACAGGTTTGAAGAGAGATTTGAGCTAGGTTGCATCTTTTATCTCTTCAAAAGGCCTACATTTTCTAACCATTTGTGCATACTTCATGATCTTTCTAGAGTCAATCTCAAGCATTAAGGGATTTGGCAAAAGGCCCAAATCTAAGGTTCCATCTCTCAAATTCATTTAAAAAATCAACTTGGTTACTTAGGGCTTCTCTTCTTCAAGCCTTCAATTTTTCTCTTTGAACTCCTTTTGCCATTTGTTTGCTAGCCCTACTTCCTCTTTGGCCCTAGATCTATCCACCCCATCCCATTCGTTTTCCCTTCTCCATTCGTCCCTCTCCATCTTGCATTCGTTTTTCTCCTTTGGCTTTCCTATCCCCATTCATCCTACTTCATCCTAGTCTTGCCCTAGTCTCCCCTACCATTCGTTTTTGCCCTTCAAGGTCTCTTGTCCAACCCCTTTTTCCCTCATTTTATCCCTTAGATCCATTCCCTTCCATCTTCCTTTCTCCCTCTTGTTCACTTCAAGAAAAAAGTGCTCTAAAAACACACAAGAAAACCAAAAACGAATTGTTAAAGTTGATCAATAGTTTCATTCTTAGTTTGCAAGGTCATTGGTTAGAGTTGGTTTGTTTTGAAAATGAGTTATTTAGTTAGATCTCATGCATTGAAAAGATAGCTTCAAAATCATACTAGATCTCATTATTTGCACTTGTTAAATTTTGCATTTAGTTTCCCTTTTAAGATAGAAAATTTTTCACAAAATTTTCCAAAAGTTTTTAAGTCTTAAATCTCATCTCTAGCATTTTTAAAGCAACTTTTGTTCGCTGGTCCGTTTTCCCATACAAACATTTTTCGAACAAAATTTCATGCTTTCACATGTTAGAGCTTAGTTTTCATTACTAGACTTGGTAGCATTTCATTTTTATTTGATTTCTAATCTCTAATGGGTGCTTGTTGAGTGCTTTTTCTAAGCTTTTGTAGGTCCATTTTTTGAAAGAGAAGACGAAATTTGTGAAGTATATTCAAAGAAGAGCAAGCATATGCAAGGAGAAGATCCAAACCAAGCAAGAAACCAAAACACAATCTCCTTTTTGTACTAGCCTTTAAAGGCTTCCAGATTTTATTTGCAATTATTTTGTTTATCATAAGTCTCTCAAAAAGACCTTTCAAGGATTTTCCCTTGAGGCACTTGTAATTATCTAATAAAAACTTTCAAGTGGAGGAGGCCTCCACTTTTTGGGTCTTCTTCCCCATTTGGGGAAGGGTGTTGGGTCTTTTGGATGGTTTTAGCTTAGATTTACATTTCCATGCTCTTAGATTAGTTTCTATTTCGCTAAGTAGCTTGTTTATTTATCTTCTATATTTTACTTACCCCCATGCTTTCCCGAGTAGGGTCTTGAACCTGAAAGAGATTCTTGGGTAGCTTAGTTTAATTTTTATCATTTATACTGTTTCTCTTCCAATCCTTGACCAGAGAATAGCTAACTTTGGGATCGTATCCCAAAGGCCACATAGTTTTGTGGTAGCTTCTCGCTCCCCCATCAACTTTTTGTGGACATCCAGCTAGCTGGAAGGTTTCCAGGATTGGTGGTTTCTAGTGGTTGATCTTGTTCGGAGATCAATCCCACCTAGTAGATTAAAGTTTGTGTGGTAGAACACTAAATTTATTTATCTTGCAAGTATTTCGTGTTAAGCATTAAGTTATATCTTTCAAGTTTATCAAGTGGTTTCATCTTTTAAAGTTATTTTACTGCTTTCACAACACAAATACTTTTGCTTCCTTAAAATAAACCAAAGTCTCTTGAACTTGGCCAAATCCAAGTCAAGAGCACCCTCTATCGGAGGGCATTTTTAGTCTTGCATTATCCCTGCATTAGGCATTTTAATTTTAGCAAGTCTCTTGAACTGTGGTCATAAGACCGAGTCAAGAGCGCTCTCTGTCGGAGAGTTGAACAAGGTTCTTTTAATAATAAAATTTTCCACTCACACACCCCTAATTAATTTATCTTGGTTTGTCCTACACCCGTATGCTCTGCCAACCGGAAACGGTTGGGCTAGTACTCAGAAAGGTGGAAGACTTGATAATAACGATCGATAAATTTAACTAAAATTTTTACCCACAACCTCAACCAAGGCAAAATACTGTTCTTCCCGCGAGGGGTGGCGCCGGATTCCCACTGTCAGACTCAGGGGCGGTTCAAACATTGGACACCAATCCTTATCGAATCTGGGTGCTTCCGACATGTCATTCAGGGTTGCCAGTATCTTTCTTGGGTAGGGTGCTACCATCTCTTTGAACATCCTTGGTTTTAGCCCTAATAATCAAGACAATTAAAATTTTGAATTTACCAAGATAAGCTGCATAACGTTCTCACGAATTTTCCTTTTCAAGCACTTGTGTCAAATTTACAATCACTTTCATTTTTTTTGACTCCACAAGGCACTGGTCCTTCATTATATATTTTGCTTGTTTAAGTAAAAACATTGGAGTATTTGCTTATACTTACGTAAAGTGATTTGTTTACTGCCCAAGTGTATCTTTCATCTTATATTTGCAACGTGGATTACGTTATCTTGTCATATATTAAATTTTCATAATTGTCTCTCATTTATAAACTCCTAAAAAACACCCATCCGCATCACTACATCAAAAAACACTATAAAAACAAGAGCCTTAGTGAAACTCTCTTTTAGGGACTACCCCCCTTGGCTTCGTTAGGAGTTTGCCTAAACGGAGGAGCTGGGATTCAGGTGACAGTACCTGGCTCATTGCTTGCCCCCAAGGCCACACCTCTCTCACTTGTAGTGAAGAGACAGCTTTCGAAAGATTTCCGCTGCTGGTGTGCATATTGGCGGACAACAGGCCACACCAATGGCATCGAATTTGAAGCTACTGTGTGATGCTTCTTCGGAGACAATTGATGCCACGATGTACCGACAGATGATTGGTTCATTGATGTACTTGACTAACACGAGACCAGACATATGTTTTGCTGGGAACACCCTGAGCCAGTTCCTGACGGATCCGAAACATGTTCACCTAACAGTTGCAAAACATATATTGAGGTACCTGAGGGGTACAGTTGAGTATGGGATCAAGTATGAGACGAATCAGAGGATTAACCTGCATGGTTATGTTGATTCGGATTGGGCAGGCAGTGCCACAGATAGGAAGAGTACTTCGGGATGTTGCTTCAGTTTGGGATCTTGTATGATCTCCTGGTTTAGCAGAAAGCAGTCATGCGTGGCAGTACAGCCGAAGCAGAGTATGTTGCAGCTTGTTCGGCTAGTTGTGAGGCAGTATGGCTTCGGAAGCTACTGTCATATTTGTTTGATCTCGAGCTTGAGGCGACTTGTATCTTCTGTGACAACCAAAGTTGCGTGAAGTTGTCTAAGAACCCGGTGTTCCATGACAAGTCGAAGCATACTGAGATCAAGTACCACTATATCCGAGATATGGTGCAGAAAGGAGCAGTGAAGCTCTAGTATGTGGCGACAGACGAGCAGATAGCCAATGTGTTGACCAAGTCTTTAGCAAAAGTGAAGTTCGAGTACTTCAGAGAGAAGCTTGGAGTTATCCAGATTGATGTTCCTCGAAAGAGGGAGTGTTGAGACCGGAAGACGCAGGTGCACTAGGGCTAGATCTCACATGGTGGAAGACGCAGGTGGTCCTTGGGACGTGCACCTAGGGTGCTCCTGGGCTGTATCCACATGTTGGAGTCGTTGAGAGGTCCATCGGTCACAAAGAAACCTGGGGTACACCTAGGCTGGTTCTCGCATGGTGGAAGACGTAGGTGGTACTTGGGATGTAATGCACCTGGGGTGCTCCTGGGCTGTATCCACATGTTGGAGACACGGGCTGACCGTGAGAGACGTAATGCACTTGGGGTGCTCCTGGGCTGTATCCACATGCTGGAGACGTGGGCTGACCATGAGAGATGTAATGCACCTAGGGTGCTTCTCGACTGTACCCATTAGGTGGGAGATGCAAGTGGTCTGTTGGACATGAGGTGGGCACCTGGGTTGCTCTCTGTGTGAGATGATGAGATGATCTAGATAGGATGGGATGATAGTAAGAGACACAGGTGATTGTTGTGGCAATGTAATGTGTGGTCCTGGACTGTCCCTACTCCCTACTTTATGGCTTGCTCGTGGAGATGATGAAGACCTAGATGAGAGCTAGGCCTACATCCAGCATGAAAAAGGGATGGCTTTGTAGAACTTCTCATGACTGATAGATTTGAGATATGTCACTAATCAATGATCAACAAGATGAGGATTGATGCAACAGCAACGATGATGATCCAGTATTGATGATGATGTTCCAGCATTGAAGATGATTCAGCGATGATGACATTGTCCAGAATTTGTGTCCAAAGTGATGATGACTGTGGTGAGAGAATACCTTCCTACTTAAGAGGGAGTGTTGTTGTAAATGTAACTTCGGAAGATATTCAATTGTATTTTATATTTATATTATTATTGTATTTTACTTGTACCTCCGACAGAGATGTTTTTCCTCTGTTCGGGGATGTCATTATTATGTTTGGTCATTGAGGTAAAACCTCCATTGTAAGTCGGGGAAATAGCACCCCAAAGGATAAATGTAATTTGTATTATTGAGTCTCCCTAGGATAGGTCGGCCCGGTTAGGTAAGTGAGGTCAGCCCCATTAGGAAAAAGGTCACTTACACATAAAGTATAAATAGAGAGCTCCTCTCTCATTTGGACACACCACTCACTCACGCAAGTTCGAATAAGGAGAGAGAGAAGACAAGTTCGCTGGTGGAGAAAGAGAGAGAGCTGCAGAAGACATCTTACCTTTTGGTTTCTATCTTGTTTGATATTGTATTAGTGACAAATCTATTTCTAAGGTAGTTGCGGGGTTTTCTCCTTTATTGTTTCCCCGAGGAAAATTATTGTGTCTCTTGTGTTTTGTTGTGCTTGTCTATCTTTCAGTTAAAGATCTAATTAAATTGAATTAAAGTGCAAACTCTAACAATTTTGATCACAAAGATTGAGCTTGCAATATAATTCATTGAATGCTCTTTGTTACCCCTAATATTGCATATGAGTAACTCTTGTGATTTTCATCACAAGATATGATTTGTAGCACGGTACCTATTGCCACAAAAACTAGCACCCCTAAAGTGCAAGGTCCTCACTAGGGTGTAGCTATGTGCAGCTATGGAAGTAATGCCACTGTCACCTTAAACAAATATTTCCCTTCACTTTATTCTCAGGTGTTAGAGAAGATAGTTTGCATTCTTTGAAGATATGATGAAGATTCCCTACAACCTAAGATCATTCCTAGCTATGATGATGAGCCTATTTTCACCAATACCAAAAGTGGGCCTAGGAAGTTCCGGAAAATTGAATCCTCTAAAGTTGTAAATCCAGGAATAATTAAAGCAAAACCCATTGCTAGAAGTCAGCCTATTAATCATCCTAAATCCATGACGAATTGTGAATTTGACATCAACATCCTGGGAAAGTTATCCAAAACAATTATACCAGTTCCCCTTGGTGATTAAAGAAGATATCATCAATAAACAAGGCAATCATGGAATATTTTGGAAATGATGTTAGGAAAATTCCAACTGAGAACACCAATCATGTAAACATTAATATAGCAGGATTCCTTGCCAAAGTCTCTGTCCCTGTTCCTCTCGGGGAACTGATGAAAGTCCCTTCAATGCGCAAGAGGGCTACAAAATTCTTTGATATAGATCATCAGGAAATTCTCGTCCCGAAGCAACCAGAAAGAGAGCTTGAAAAATATCCCTCAATCATGCTTTAGAGTATGGAGGAAAGAGAACGGGATGGTTTCCCACTTTTCTTTATAGCACCTCAAATAAATGGGTTGACTTTACACAACTGTTTGCTTCACTGGAGTGCCTCTGCCAATGTCATGCCTCTAAAAGTCATGAACCAGTAACAGTTAAGTCCCTCTTGTCCTTATAGGAATGTATGCGGTTTGGATTCAAAAATTGTCAAAGTTTGTGGACTTATTGAAAATCTACAAGTGAATTTGGCAGCCCATCTAGACATCGGTATGACTATGGATGTGCTTGTGATTGATGTACCTCATGCATGGGGCATGTTGTGATCAAGAGAATGGGCAACAAAGCTAGGAGGGAGTATCCAAATGGATCTTTCCTATGCCAATATTCTTGTAGATAAAGAGCCTTATATTACTTTGTACAATGAGACCACAATGAAATATCACGTAGAAGATCCTGAAGATTCTTTTAATGAGGCCATATGCACAAATGGTGAAGTAGGTAATTTCATGGTATTGACCAATTACTGGGCAGGAGAAGGCCAAAATGAGCTTGTAGACAACCAAATCTGGAAAATGCACTTTGATGGTGCTAGGTCTAGGCACGGTTCCGGAGTTGGAGTTGTTTTAACTTCACCATCAGGGGAGGTAAGAACTTTCTCTTTCTGATTGGAGTTCGACTATACTAACAATATTGTTGAATATGAAGCATTGCTATTAGGCCTTGAAATCGCCCATGATATGAAAATCAAATGTTTAAGTGTTATAGGGGATTCAGATATGATTGTCTTCCAAGTTAAGCATGAATTTTCAGCAAAGAATAGTAGATTAAGAGTATACAGAAATGTTGTTTGCGACAAAATTGAAATGTTTGATGCGTTTTCTATAAAAGCAGTCCCTAGGGACAATAACACTCTTGTCGATGCCCTGGTTGTTGTTGCTAGTACTTTTGAAGTTCCCGAAAACCTTTCCCTCCAGAATTTTAAAATGGAAGTAATCTTTAGGCCTTCCGTGCTAGATAACTATGAGCATTGGCAAGTGCTTGATAATGATGCTCAAATCATCCGTTTCCAAAAAATAT
Organism: Larix kaempferi; assembly: GCA_027924585.1. NCBI lineage: Eukaryota > Viridiplantae > Streptophyta > Pinopsida > Pinales > Pinaceae > Larix > Larix kaempferi. Next base: position 14,039,590 of record BSBM01000125.1, on the reverse strand, counting down.
GGGAGAGTTTGAAGGAAATATTATCAGTTGGCAAGATGAGATGGAAAACCAGGACATTCCTAATACTGAGATTTTTGAGGTTGCCATCCCTTTAGAAAAGAATTTCAATAGGCATGTCAAATACAAGGGTAAGCGCGCTAAAGATATAGATGAAGTTCTGGTAATAAATATTGGCTATGTCTAGCCCTAAAATAATCAACATTGGGAAAAATGCCTCTAGGGATGAAAGGAGAGCTATTGAAAATATGATCCAAGAATATAAGGAAATCTTTGCTTGGACGTATGATGGTCTCAAAACTTATAAAGAAGATGTCATCCAGCACACAATTCCCCTTAAGGAAGGAACCAAGCCTTACAAACAAAAGCTACTCAACATTAACTCAAAGCTTGCTCCTTTAGTTAAAAAAGAGTTAGACAAAATGTTGGCTGCTGGAATCATCAAACCTGCAAGACATTCCACTTGGATTTCAAATTCTGTTATTGTCCGAAAAAAGAACAGAGAGATAAGGATCGGTGTGGATTTTAGGAATTTAAATCAGGCCTCATTAAAGGATAATTATCATCTCCCTAATATGGAAAACCTATTACAAAGTGTTACAAAAGCCGATATGTTGTCCATATTAGAAGGGTTCTCGAGATATAATCAAGTGTTGGTTAAGAAGGAAGAACGGATTAGGACAACTTTCATGACTCATGAGGGAACCTATGAATTTGTTAGGATGCCCTTTGGGTTGTTAAATGCCAGATCAACCTTTCAAAGAGCTATGTATCAAACTTTCAATTATCTAATCGAAAATCTCATTGCTATTTATCAAGATGATCTGACTATCTTTCCAAAGGAGAGAAGAGACCATGCAAGTCATTTGAGGAAGATTTTTATTGGTGTCGCAAATTTGGGATTTCTTTGAATCCAAAGAAATCAGTGTTTGTTATTGATGAAGGAAAACTATTGGATCACATAGTATCGAGAGACAGTGTCTGTATTGACCCTGAAAGGATTCAAGCAATCAAGAATATTCCTCCTCCACATAATCTTAAAGCACTCAGATCATTCTTCAGAAAGATTAATTTTCTCAAAAGATTTATCCCTAATTTTGTCGAATTAGTGAAGCCAATGAATGCCCTTTTAAAAAAGGATGTTAATTACACGTGGAATTTTGCTTGCCAACACGCTTTTCAGAGTATTAAAAAATCCATCTCCTCTTCCCCAATCCCAGTCAGTCCTGACTATACCAAGGACTTCATCATATTTTCTTTTTCTTCTGAAGATACTATAGCAGGAGCTTTGTTGCAAAAGAATAAGGATAATCATGAGCAACCCATTCATGAGAAGAAGTTTGAGGGATGCTGAATTAAATAATAAGACAACTAAGAAGCAAGCTTATGCCCCAGTGAAATCTTTAAAACATTTCCGAACTTATATAGGATATTCCAAGATCTTGGCCTATGTCCCTTATCCAACGGTTAAGGATGTTCTCTCCGAGCATGATGGTTTGGATGTACGGGGAAAATGGATATTGAAGATCCAAGAATATGATCCCAAAATAAAGCCAATTAAGATCAAGGGACAAGGTTTGGCTAAGCTCTTAGCTGAAGGAAATTAAAAGGCTATAGAGCAGGGTAACAGAGTAGAAAGAAACAATATGAATATTTTTGTTCTCAACGAAGAACACGAATGGTATAGAGACATCATATTTTACCTCCATAATTTGACCTATCCTAATCACTTGGTAGAACATCAAAGAATAGCTCTTAGACTGAAGGCTACTAAATATGTTATCACTAAAGATGGACTGGGATGGAGAAACCCTGATGGGATAATTCTCTGATGTGTTAGCCCAAAAGAATTCGTCATGATTATGAAGAAGACACATGCTGGAGTGTGTGTTGGCCATTATGCTCCTAGAGCTATTGCTGCAAAGATCATGAGATCTGGCTATTGTTGGCCCTCCTTGTTTAAAGACGTTCACACATTTGCGCGATCTTGTCAAGAGTGTCAATTCTTTACTGGAAATCTCAGGTTTCCTGCTTTACCTTTAAAACCAATCATAATAGAAGCACATTTTCAACAATGGGGAATGGACTTTGTGGGTCCATTCAAGGAAAATTCCAACAATGGTTTCAAGTATAATCTCACTTGAATGGATTATTTTATCCGTTGGGTTGAGGCAATACCTACTTAAAGGGCAACTACTGGAGTAGTAGTTAAATTCCTTGAAGAAAACATCTTGCCAAAGTTTGGATGTCTCCTTAAGATCACAACCGACAATGCCAAGGCTTTCAGTATGATTGAGATATCAACTTTATGTATTTAGCATAGTATTGTATTCTCACATTTTTCAAATTACTATCCTCAAGGAAATGGCTTGGTTGAATCCAACAATACGAACCTAATTACTTTATTGAAGAATATGGTTGGGGAAAATAAGCGAAGTTGGGACAGTAAGTTGAAATATGCGTTATGGGCAGATAGGACCACCGTGAAAGAGTAACAAGAAAATCTCCTTTTGAACTAGTGTATGAGCAAAATTGTAGGTTTCCTATAAATTTGCATATCCCAATATATGAGTTGTTGTAGCAATTCAATTTAGACCAGGAAGCGATGCAAGTGCAAATAGATAGGTCGGTTGAGCTCGATGAAAGTAAAAGGGAAGCATTTGATCAGTTGAAAAAGATAACTATGGAGGTCCTCCCATATTTTCAATGTTCCCCCAAGGTTCCGAGACGGCGGGACGCGGGTGTGGGGAGACGCACATTCGGGACGTGTGGAGACCACCCCCAAATTTTAGAGAAATTCGGGGGGACGGCGGGACGCGAGAGTTATAATTTTTTTTTAAAATATTAAAAATATGCAAAATATAAATCCCAACAATAACAAACCATCCCATGCAAATTAGTGAATTACTAAACACTACATTCATCATTGTGCAATCATTGTGCAATCATGCAATGTAAAATTGTAAATGCAAAGTTCAAACAAATTACACGATTCATCATAATTATATTAATATATGAATCTATGATTAACATGAACATCATATTTCATGTTTGTCACTTTTGAGTCTTTGTCATTTGATATTTCAGTTTTGAGTCTCGCCGGAGTTTCGGAGTTTCGGGCGGGACGCCCACAAATCTCGGAGTTTCGAGCGGGACGCCCACAAGTCTTGCCGGAGTTTCGGAGTTTCGGGCGGGACGCCCACAAGTCTCGCCGCCCACCGAAACGTTTCGCTGTGCGTTTCGCCAAGTTTCACCCAAAGCGAGACGTCCCGAAACGTTTCGCATGGAGTTTCGGAGTCCCCGGGACGCAAGAAACGCCGAAACGCGTCCCCGACCCTTCGGGACGCGTCCCCGTGGAACACTGCATATTTTTGGTGTGGGTGTGATGAGGAGGACCAGACAATTTTGTTCTTTGTGTATTTATGTAACAAAGTGATGTTTATGTAAATAAAGTGAAAGTGATGTTTTGTACTTTATAAAAGTGGGTCACTTAAGTGATGTATTTATTAATTAATTATTAATTGAAAAAGTGCATCTATTGTGAACCATAGATCTCCTAATCTAATCCTAGCCATTGATTAGGTAGTTTCTTTGGTAGTTAGAGTTAGTTAATGAAAAGTAAAGTATAAAAGAAGACAAAGAGACAAATGAAGAACACTCACCATCAGAGAGGAATAAGAGAAAAAGAAGAAGAAGAAGAAAGCTTCCAAGAAGAAATTGGCACATTTCCCAAGACATTTACAGTAGCACATTTCCCAAGACAACCAGCAAGAAGGCATGGTTCCCAAGACAGTTTTGCAGCAGTCCATACAGCACGTGTGGGCACAGAAATCAATGCAGAAGGTACAGAAATTATTGTTGTCAGTCTGCTCCGTACAGCAGAATTTCTGGTACAAGTTGGGCACGAATTTTGAGGCAGCATTCAATGCAGAAAATGAACAGTCCGTACAGTAGAAACTGGCACGTGTGAGGAAGGTCGTACAGCAGACCGTACACTGTTTTGTGGGCACGAATTTCGAGGCAGCAGTCTGAAAAAGATATGTAGGGTTAATTTGTCAGTTTATGAGTGAAGGAAATTTCTGTGTTGAAGAAATTCAGAATTCTTTTTAATGAAATTTTTCTCTTAGGGTTTTCCCCAAGTTTGTGGGGTTTTGCCCGGTCTTTTGACCAAAATTCTTGTGTTCATCTTGCTTAAAGTTATTTTCAGTATTGGAAGTATTTGGAAGTATTTGAGAGTTTTTGGGAAGTACATTTTTGAAATTGTGGTTTTACTTTCTGAAATTCAAGTTAAAACCCTAGTTTTGAAAAGTGTTTGACTAAACGTGTGAATGAGTAATTTCATATTTTAAAGTCAATTTTCTTCATGATCAAATGGTGATTCAATAGGAAAGGACAAAGGGGACATTTGACCAAGGTACTAGAAATGAGGAATTTAAGGTTGGTGGCGTGGTCCTTTTATGGGATAAACTTAAGGAGAAACCAGGAAATCATAGTAATTTGGACAAATTATGGTTGGGGCCTGTTGTCCGCCAGATTGCACACCAGCAGCGGAAATCTTTCGAAAGCTGTCTCCCTCACTGGAAGTGGGGAAAGGTGTGACCTTGGGGGCAAGCAATGAGCTAGGTACTGTCACCTAAATCCCAGCTCCTCCGTTTAGGCTAACTCCTAACGAAGCCAAGGGGGGTAGTCCCTACAAAGAGTTTCACTAAGGCTCTTGTATTTTATATTATTTAAGTGTATGGTATAATGCAGATGGGTGTTTGTTTAGGAGTTTTGTGATGAGACCAATATTATAAATGTGATAAACAAGATAAGATGCAATCCACGTTGCTAAATGAGACAACAAGATGACAGTACGTTTCAAGATTTTATAATCAGACAAAGCATTCACAAGATAAAATAACCACAAGGACAAATGGTCCTGATCAAAATACAAGTTTTAAATAACCAGTGCCTTATGGAGTCAAAGAACAGTAAAGATGTGATGCTGAATGTGTGGGTCTTGAAAAGTGTTGTTTGTGAGATCGTAGTGCAAATTATCTTGATAAATTACAAATTTTAATGGTCTTGATTATTAGGCTAAGAACAAGGATATCAAAAAGAACAAACCAACTAGGAAACGATACTGGAAACCTCTTAGATGATAAGTCGAGAGCACCCAGATTCAAGAGGATAGGTGTCCAATGTTTGAACCGCCCCCGAGTCCGACCAGTGGATTCTCGGCACCACCTGTTTCAGGAAGCAACCTCAGTATTTAACACCGGTTTGCTTGGTTGGGGTAAAATTTTACTTAGATTATCACTTGTAAGATTAGCAAATCCAACAAGGCCCTTTCGTATCTCAAGGATAGAAGGAAAGGGATCGTTCCGCCTTGAGTCATTGGAGGTTGAAGAATTGGTATTGCATGTCAATGGTAGAATGTTAAAATATTATTTTCCTCCTATTCAATAATCTAAATGATTATCCTTCTTGTTAGTTTCAAGATCCAATTTTGAGCTTTTGCTATGATTCTAGTTTTAGTTTTCATTTAGTTGCTTCTGTTTTCACATTTTTGAGCATTTTTCTTTCCAATTATCTAGATTAGACTTCATTTTTACACAATAGTTAGAAAATTTTGAGCACTTTATTTATTTATAGTTGATTTATTATATATCTATTTTCGGCTACTAATGAGTGGTCTGTGAGAAAGGTATACTTTGTATTGCAGGTGTTTTGGTTGCTGATTGTTGTTGTGGACCAGAGATTCTACAGTTCTCAAGCACTCTCTCCCTCAGTGCAATTGTCCCCAATGGAGCCAGATGTTATACCAGATTGTATATGGGGATGTTTACCCTCATTTTTGTTGACATATCAAGCTGATATTCATTTGTCAGAGCAAGGATGTCATGTTATGTTGATGTGTTATCTTGTGGTTTCCATATGTTTTGCCTTGGATGATGCCATGCCATTATGTTATGTTCCTAGTCTCATGCCTTGAGGGCATGTTATTATGGATTTATGGTCTTTATTGATGATTTTACTAGATGTTACTCATGTTATTTATACTAGTTGATTTTGATAAGCATGGTTAGTAGAAATGTTATGTAGGCTAGTACTTAGAAGTGATTTTTGTTTTATGCACATGCCATTGACTGACATCCCTTGATCCTTACAGGGACCATAAATCTCCTTTGGCTCCACCTATGACTTGTCCATCTCCACACCATTCCACCTTTGTGTCTTGAAACCATTGACTAAGACTTGACAGATTGACTATTGACTTCCCCTCTGTGACCACGAAGGTCTCCCTGTGTTCCCTAGTGTCTCAGCTCTACTGCGTTGCAATGATCTTGTGACAATTCATGAGGCTTCCTTGTAAATCCCTGGGGTTAACTACTTATCAAGCAAAGAGAATTGCCATGGAGCAATGCTCTCCCTAGACCGGAAACAAGTCTCCCTATATCCTTGAAATTTGTTAGTGTTTGGATGGGTAGGTACTACCTATTTTCTGTAAACAAGCATTATTGTGGCAACTTCGTTAGGCCTATGGACGGCTGTTGGCAGCGAAGCTAAGGCTGTCATCATTAGTGCCCATAAGGCATCCAGGGCTAGTACCTTTCAACCATTATCCAACTAAAGGAGAAAAGAAAATAAAAGAGAAAAAGAAATAAAATCAAAAGAAAAGAAAAAGAGAAAGATCCAAAGTGAAAGAGAAAGAAAGAGAAAAAACAAAGAAAATAATAAATGGGGCTTGCTAAGGTTAAAAGGAGTAGTACCTCCCTACACATCACCCATTTGTGAGACACACTCCCTAGTGTTTTCCTAATTGGTGAATGTCATAGAGTTTCCCTTGTCCCCTTATCTTGAGTCAATTAGTCATCTTTGACCGATCCTTCACTTGACCAACCTAGTTGACTTTTCCACCCACTTCACCCAAAGGAGATGGTTTTTGTAATGCTCTCGATGTTGTTTAGATGGTGGTGTTGTCCTCCGAAATGGCATGCGTGTCGTTTTAAAAGCCCAAAATGCAACACACTAGCCGAAATGACAACTCTCTCAGGAGAGAGGCCAATGTCACCACACTCCTCTCCTCTTCGCTTCAGGTTGGCTCTTCTCCAACACTAGGGGGGTATCCCTAAACTAGGATCGCTAAGGCAGGTACAGTAACGGGCAAGGTGAATGGAAGAGGCTGCCTTAGGGAAATGGAAGTAACAAAAGATAGTTTTCAAAATGGATGATGGAAAAGAAAGGGAAGATCAATCCTCAGGGAAAGACCAGTGCCAGTACCAGAAGGGGAAATGGAGTCAAAAGAGCGCTCATGGAGGCTTTATGCTTCATAAAAGTGAGATGAATCTAGAACGCATAAACAATCAAATCTTAATCAACATTTCGTACAACCGAATACTGATGTCCATTGAGAAACTAATTGTTCAAGCATAATTAACCAACTTAATCCTAAATGGCTAATCTATTGTGCTTGAGAAAGCCCTCACAAGCTAAATTCATTCTACAACTTGAAATACATCACACAAGCACATGAAGGAAGCTCAATCTGTCCACAAAACCGGCTGATTTTTTCATTAACGCTCAACAGGGATAAAAAACCCAGAAATTTTCCATCAGGTTACAATGAAGAGGCTAACTCCTTTTATAAGCCCAAAAAAAAAAAGCTTTCTTAAAACAAAAAGATAAAATAATAAGAAAACTAAAAGAAAAAGTGAATGGAGATCCACTTTTCTCTCCACCTAATACCCTTAAGTGGTTGTTTTAAGCAAAAGACACACAGCAGCTACCGATGCCAACAGGTCCCTTTAAAAGATAAACTAATGCTAATCGGCGTCTTAAGTGAACTGGTGTCATCTTTTGAGAGAATAAGCATAAGCTGTCAAATTTATGAATGAACCTGAACGCCAAACTAGCAATTTACCGAATCACGCCCACGCAGGCTGTCACGAACTCAAAAAGGATAGTAATTCCGATAGCTTGGCATGTTCTGTCAGAATTTGGAGTTAACTGCTGTTTAAACAGTTGATACGAATGAAGGGACCCGAAACTGCAACCCTGGCGCTGCTGATTTGTGAACCGGCGCTCATTTTTTAGAAGGCAAAAGATTTTACCATATATTAACGCAGTGTTACGACAAATCAGCGGCCCGAATTATTAAATTATGTCCACGACGGAAACGCTAGGAATCAATCTGTAATCGGCGGTCAACAAATCGTGAATCCATCACAGAAAACTGTCAAATATCTTTCACCGGCGCAATTCTTAAGCTCGGGCTGTCAATAAATCAACGTGGATATCCATTGATATTCGGCTATGCAGGAGAAGTTGCGGAGCGACTAGCAGACCTCCAAAATGGCGGGTCTATCTCAAAAATTTTGCGAAACATGAGTGTCTCTCTCATTGATGAATGAAACCCTTATTGGTATTCGGCCTGCGTGGATCATATGAACACGACTTTAACCAGTAATGACGCGAAAAAGACTTACTTTCATGCCGGCATGACCCGTGGAAACACTGCGTTAAATTTTTCTGTGTGAACACGCTCTGCTAATGACCCGATTCACGCTGCCTTTTATTTGCCAAGTGAACGGATCTTTGTGACCATCGATTTCCACTGTACCGGTTTAGCACCGAGTTCTGAGTTTTGGCGTTTCCATGTGGGTGGATTTCAGAAGAGATGGTGCCCTCTACTAAAGGCGGAATGGAACGTGGCTGATAAATTGAGAATGGATGTTTCATTGGCTGATTCTAGCATGATGTTGCTGGCAGCTCTATGCTCGGGCTGTTCACGAATCGCGAATTCGACACAAGCACAGATGTGCCTTGATTTTCAAAGTTTCATGCTGTTGTCGAGATGGTATCATAAATGTGCCCTGCAATTTATGACTGAAAAACGCTCCACAGGTTTATTTGAAACTCGAGCTCTGAAAATATAACTCCTGCATTATTTATTGGCTGGCGACGTGGAGATCTCCCCCTGCATTTGATTGCCGAACGAAAATGTGAGTCTACACCACGTAGATGCTGCGATGATGCCTGAGTTTGATGGTAGAGGTCCTCTGCCTTGCAACAGTTGAATAAAACATGTTTGAAATTTGCCGGAATAAAAATATCACTCTGGCTGCAGATATAGAAGTCCAAGGCCTTTTCAAATTGTGTTTTTCCTGAATAAAGAAATTTGCCTAAAAGGCATACTATACTCCTTTGTGTATACGTTTGGGAAAATCTCTCTTAATGGATCCAATGTTGCACCCCATCAAGACTGTCAAATAAATAGCAGTATCTGTTGGAAAGCCGAGTTCTTTCAAAAATTCTCCAACTTCTAAAACAGTTACACACTTCTTGGCTTTGGATTTATTATGTTCACTGGTACTGTTAGTGCACCTTTTCCGCTGTAACAAATCAACCCGCAGATCTTGTTCTTCTCGAAAAAGGTAGTTTTCTTCGGCTAGCTTTGTTGGAGTAGAGCAAATAGAAATTGTAGCAAGCCCGGGCTAGCTCTTCTGCGAGCTCCATATATTTGGCCGATATTTCAAAAACATTTGTATTAGCCCCTAATGCAAGCATTCCAGGGGCAAAGCAAGCCAACTCCTCTATCTTATCTATCAATGAAATACCAGAGCGCTCTACAATATAAGTAAAAGAGGATGGCTCAGATTTTCTAATCAGGCCTGTCAATCCTTCCATAGACTGTTCCCACATTTCTCTGTAATGTTTTACAGCCTCTGTTTTGTTCCCCTGGATCCACACCTTCAGAAGATATTCATAAAAATCATCACCCATGGCACCAAAGGTAATTTTGCAGGAAGCTCTTCATTTGTGATCACAATCATGAAATCCTGAGCAAAATCTGACCGTTCGACTACAAGTTCCAGGCATACCTCTTTCATTTGTCACTGCATCTGTGGAAATACCAGAAGATAATTTGGTCTTACCTAATTGAGAAGAAATTCTTTCTTTCAGCCCAACGGTGACAGGAGTGTTCAAGCTTATTTTTGCAAGATCATTAACTTGCTCATTCAATGTTGCTGACAAGAGAAGGTTCTGCCGCTGGTACTCATCATCAGAAGACCTATTACTTGCTGTAAATCCTTTTCACTAGCTGCGTCGACTAAACAGGCCTTATTGCTGCTGTGCGAACACCCATGTAAAAATGGGAGGTAACAGGTGGCATGTTTATAAAAAGACAATCTCATGCTATGTACTAATCTATGTGATATTTTCTATGCTTGAAGTCATGCAATGATTAAAATGGATCACTAGTGTATGTAAGTATTGTAACTCTAGCATGTCATCATTATAAATCATTTGAGATGTTATTTGACTTCCCAAAGGCATTGGAGAGGTTCATTCATTCATTGGACAACTTTGTCTAACTTTGACCAAAGTTGACTTTTTCAACTTTTTGACTTGGTCAAATGGGGTTTGACTTGGTCAACAGGACCAGCGAGCAGTATGGGACCATATTTCATCATCACTTGTCATATTGAAGTCTTTAAAAGCCAATTTGATCCTTCCAAATGTGTTTCTCAACTCATATGGACTAATAGGCTTTAATTAATGGATTTTCCTAAGTTTTCAATTAAAAAACCTAAGTACTACTTTAATAATTTTGAACAACAAGAAAATGAGAAATTCATATCAGTTTTGGCATGGTATGGATTGGTATTGATTGGTAATGTAATGTCCCCACCCATCTATCCAATTTATGGAAGGGAACATGAAGCCAATCTATGGGGCTTTTTAAACAAACTCAGCCCATTCATTAGATTCATACAATTAAAAACACATGTGTGCAGATGTGAATTTAACAAACATGCACAACGGAGACAAACTCGTCCACACACATAATTTCATATGCATTCGATATATAAATAACAGTCATTTAATTTGAACACTGCAGAGGCAAAACACATAAATAGAAAACACTTACCTTTGTGGTGAAATGGCCCCAAACAACTAGCTATGTTGCTGCAACGTTCCTCCCAACCGTAGGTCTCTGCCCAGCCTGTATTATTTCAGCACTCAGAGACCACCCCCGAGTTGGGCATGATATCTACAAGGAAAAGGGGACTCTCAAGCTCATCACAACCCAAAGCAATGGATACCCATCTCAACCCCAACATTTCTTAACACACAGCAACTCAAAACTGAGCATGGATACACATAACAACAAAATCCCAAGTGTTGGGTATGAGGAAAAACGTGGGCAGCCAAAACAAAGTGATAGATGGTGAATCAAGCCAAGGAAAGCAGATTCGTTTTCAGAAAACGTCCATGGGTATTCAAAGAGCAGCAATGGTCTCTACAAACCCCCAAATCGTGCTCTCTCCTTCCCAACTGGTATGTAATACAAAACGAGTTCCCAGCAATGCCAAAAAGGGAGGAAAACACTGGAAATCAGTGGGGAAAAATGCCTAGGCAGCTCCCAACAGGTCTACAACACAAAAACGCCCTCTTCCAAGCTAGAAGACCCAGAGAAACCAGAAAAACGTGGCTGGAAAACGCCCAGGCAATTCCAAAAACGTGAGAGAGGCAAACTCCTTCATGGGTAATGGCTTAGGGAGCAAATCATGGTTGTTTTCTTGCCCGAGAAGCAAAAAACACGATTTTCCATGAGGGTGGCTTGCCCATACTCGAATTTTGGACAGCCATAGCTCCCCAATCCCAAAGGCATTAACTACTTCACCCAACTCTTGGGAGAAATGAATGATTGGGCACCAAAGTCAACATGGGTAGTTGATGGTTGATGGGTTCTCTCATTGACACTTGGTTTGACTTCATTGGCTCAAGGGTTTGAATATTTCCCTCCCAATTCCTTGTAATATCATGCCCTCATCTCTTGTTGCATTGCATAGCTAGTTGTGGGTATTTATATTAAAATGCATATTTACAATTCCCATGGCTCACTAGCACATGGGTTAAATAATACCAGCATACTTTCCTCTTCGAGATCGAGCGTTCACTAGCGGGGCCTTGGCCTTGAGCTCCACGCTAGGAATCATACAAAATATGCATACAATATTTACATATAGCCCAAATATCATAAGGGACAAGAATGGGGACATTACATAAAACATCATGGAACTCATCCAAGGCAACTTCCAAATGTTTCCATCATGAATTCATCAAGATCCAACTAATAGGTGTTTATTAATCAAACTTCCTGTTGCGCGGTACCAGTACCTACTCACTTTCAGATATCTACCCAGGGAGGGGTCGTTTTTTTTTTCTTCAAGGCAAGGATGGGGTATTATCTGCAGTTTTGAGGGTTGGTTATGGCTGGACCCCTTGATTCTCCCTCTAGGAGTACTATGGCTTAGTGGCATTGCTGACTGCCTCATTCTGGGGCATGTAGCCCGGAGGTTGGTGTCCGGTAATTGACTTCGGGAGATTCATGATTCAAGAGTTTGAGGAAGTGGAATCTAGGAATTTGGGAATTCAACTCAAAAAACTACACCTTTTCGAGGGTTACAAGGCAGCTTGATGGAGCTCAACTTAGTCCAAGAATTGTGTTCAAAGAAGAAGCTTCCAACAGATGTGTAGTTTTAAGTTTGTGTTTTCATTCAATATGTGTATTTGATTTCAGTTTGTTATCTTTCAGCAATGTGCACCTTATGGGGTGTTAAGATATAAGGTTACACATGTAATAAAGTCACTTAAGTGACTTAGGTTAAAAGTTAGGTTTTTAGACGTATTTGGGTTTACATATTAGGGTTAGGGTTTTGGTCTCTCAGATTCTTTAGAAGAGTGAGGACTCTCAATGTAATGTTGTACCATACAGTCTAATAATAATATTGTTCCATGTGTTATTGAGATCATGTGTTCGGTAATGTAACCCATTCTAGGGTTTCCCGCTTCTTTGTTTTTGTAATAGGGACCTTCTCAGAAATAACTTGCAGTCTTAAGCAAGGAAGAGCAACCCATGTACCCAGTGATCTTCCTTTAGTTCAAACAAGGACTCACACTCAACTCTTTGCTCTCATGCACCTCAAATTTGAAGCAGAACAAGTTACACACTTCTGCATACAGCACTACTTTTGTAATTCCTCCTATTCATGTTCCTTTTACAACATAAGCATTATATTTTGTATCAGTGCTTCTCCTTAAATTTCAGCATGCTTCTAGTAGCTCTGTTCTTAAACAGGAAGGCCATCCAACGGTTTTCTTCCATTAAGCTCTCTCCTTCGACAGAGCCTTCTGCCACTGGTTCAAGCACTCCATTTTAAGTGGGAACACAGGTAAATAGTGATCACCGGCATGTGCACTGACAATTAAGCCTTTTTATTTGCTCAAAGGAGGCTTTAAGTATAACTTTCCCAACTTTTAGGCGGTAAAATAGTGATCACATGGCTGTGAGAAATACTGAAAACTGGGGGTAAATAGTGATCACCAGCATGTGAGCTGACAACTGATTCTTTTTATTTGCTTAAAGGAGGTTCTTCGTAAATATTCCCAAGTTTTAGCGGGTAAACAGTCTGGATTCAAGCAGGTTGTCTCTGCTTCTTTTTTCTTGATTGTATGAATACTTAGGCTATTCAGAAAAGAAGAGTGGATCTGTCTTCGAGGATGAAAGGATCTCAGCAGAATTCATTGAGGTGGAGAAAGGCTATCGATGATCATGTATGATTTTTGGCAGGCCTTTTACCTGCTGTGCTTCCATTATAGGTCTAGCAGGAGGCATCTCCAGCTGATAGAATGCCCCATCAGTGACCTAGTCTTTTGCTTCGTTCATGTTGCCTGAGGCCTGCACTATTTAAATTGGCTGATGGTTTCACACAAGCCAGGTGCTTAAGGTTTTGCAGATCAAGTTATCTTGGGGTCTCACTGGGAGGCTTGGCAACCTGTCATTCAAGTAACTTCAGTGCACTGCTATACCTACATCTTCTAGCAATGCAGAAGACATGGCTTTTCTTGCATTTACATGTTGGTGGCCTCTGACAACAAAGGGAGCTTTTCTCATGTTCTGAAGGTCATGACTTATGGCCGACTATAGACTTAGATCCAGCCATCCCTATTTGACTTCTGCTGTTAACATTTCATTGAATCTATCGTGCCAAAAGTTCTATGGACTTTTTGTTGTGCTATCAGGTCTGCATCAATTTTATGCATGCCGTTTCCCATGCTTTCCCATGTTGCAGAGCATCGCAATGCAAATAAATGAACACTTTTGCTAAGCCTAGGATGTGCATGAACTACCTCAGCCCTGTAATTGTCTGTGTAACAGGTTTAAGCTTTGATGTCCAGGAGACGTGCCTTTGCCCCTGTGGTTGTCTTTGTAAGAGGTCAGCTTGTTAGAAATGATTGTTTACCGCCTTGCAGCCTCTAATTCCCTCAGCAGTGGTACTATGATTGCAGTAATGAGTGCGGGTTGTGTGCCTACTGCTACTAAGGTTTTACAGTGCTGCAGTGAACATACTAAAAGCAGACCTTGCCGGGTTTTCCACACACATATATTTATATATGGAAAAACGGATACGCCCTATGAAAACTAGGGCTGTGACCATTAAATAAATTTTCAGTAAAATGTCAACGTAATTGGTGGTCGGCCTGTGGCCTCCAATGGCTGTTGTGGGGCAACAAAAACGAATATAAAATTGAGGGAAATTTTGATGCAAATAAGAAATGAAAAAGTTAACGTGTGCAATTGAAGTGAGTAAATGGCGACTAAATAAGTGGGTTACCTCTAAAAGTGCAGATAGATCATCACGTACCACCATTGCTCCATCCTCCATTGTTGTTGTTGCTTGCTGGGAAGCTCCTCCATTCTGATTAGAATGGCAATGGCAAGCAGTAAGGCTCAAAATAACTTTTTTTCTTTGGTTGGCATTCCTACTCTTCCACTGGCAAGCTTTGTGTCTATATGATTTGATTGATACAGCAAATCCATGTGTCAGTGTTGGGTGGATTTGAAACGTTGAGCTGAGGCTGGTAACGTTGGCAATGGAGGTGGAAGACATGGATGAAATACAAGAGATACATGTATTGATTTACTTAAAAGGTCATTTTAATGTCCAATCGAAAGTTTTGAAGACGAACGAGTGGCTATTACTTTCGTTTCTTTTATGATTTGTAGATTAAGATTTGCCTCAACTTCCCTATTGATTTGAATAAAATGCGATTTTTTGTTTTTCAATGAAACATGCATTGGGTACTTTTTATACTTTCTATAGAAAAGTTAAATACCACTATCCAATACTTAGGAACTATTGACATAACATTGTTTGACATTTTGTAAATGTTTTGGGCATTTGTTCAATGATGTAATATAGAAATGTGTTACAATTTGGTATAGTTTAGCTTGTCTACAAGCTAAATCTAGCTGTGGGGTTTGAAGTGTTTAATGTTTATCTTGGTGTCATACATTGTATATATGGACAAGGTTTAGTTTTGTGTATAGTATACATCGTAATGTTAATGTTATATATAGAGTTCAATGGTGCAATTAGGTTGGTGTTACGGTGTCCCATATGGGTATTGTAATGTCCTTCCTAGGCATAGTCGTATCTGCATACATAAATTACTGAAAGCTCGGATAAACAATATTTAATCTTGTTTTGTAGCTCGAGTTTGTGAATTAGGCATGTCATGTAACCCTTATTTCTATTGTGTTTTGAAAGGTTATGTTGCGTGCAAAGGTGAACTAATTGATGTTTATTGTTCATGTACTTATACAAGAGATGAGTTGGAGCATCCCCTAAGACATGAAGATTTTTCTTTTGATGTGCCACAATAAACATTGAACCCAACTCAGGGATCCACGTGTTGGTCTAACCACACAAGCTAGTTGCGACAAAAGGAATTCACTAGTCACAGATGTCTACTCATTTATTAAAATTGGGATTACGAGTGCCATTGGTGCATACAAACCAAACACCTATGGTGTTCTGCTCCTTGGCAAATAGTCCACTCTCGGACTTCTTCTCATGTGGCTACAGCTTGTGATGCCACAAACACTCTTACTCATTTGTACTCCTCGCCCTCTAGCATCAAAACACTCAAATCTCAATTATCTCCCCTCTTCAACCAACCAATTGTAACAACCCATACTTTGACCTTCAATAATTAAAACCCTAAATGTGATTTATTTTACCATTCATTTGCTTATTATTTGTTGGACTTTATGTGTTCTGCTCCTCGGCAAATTGTCCACTCTCACACATCTTATCACATGGCTACAACTTGTGATGCCACAAACACTCTTACTCATTTGTACTCCTCACCCTCTAGCATCAAAACACTCTTACTCATTTGTACTCCTTGCCCTCTAACATCAAAACACTCAAATCTCAACTCTCTCCCCTCTTCAACCAACCAATTGTAACACCCCATACTTTGACCTTCAGTAATTAAAACCCTAAATGTGATTTATCTTACCATTCATTTGCTTATTATATGTTGGACTTTGTTGGATTTATTAAGACTATTGTTAAGTGAACATTTGAACTTGCATGTATATGAATAGTATCTGAATTTTTCAATTTCATGTTATTAATGGTGATGAATATGTGATTTCATTTGAGCGTGAAAAGTAATTTGGAATGTGGTACATGGATACTAGTTCAATTTGTGATATGGATGTTTAACTAATACAGCACTTGATGCAAAAGAATATATATGCTTAATTACATAGCATTTTAATGATATAGATTATCACATGTAACAACTAGATGTGTTATTTCCTAAAATACATGTTATTAGTGAGTTGACAGACTATGGGATAGTCAAATTCTTGTAGACTCAAGGTGCCCTCAGTTGTCCTAGACATTAGGAGGATAATGATATGATATCAGTTTTCTTATGAATTACATTATGATTACTAAATATTGCTTTGATTTGGGTGAGTGAGAGTTTTGACAGGACCCATAGCTTGCCGATAGTGGTTGTTTGATGATGGGACTCTTAGAATAATGATTACACAATATGGTTGATGAAGGGTGTTGACCCGAGTGATACCAAGGGGGGTGGAGGCATTTCCCACCATCTATCCTCTAACCTAGGGTCGTGGGAGGGAAATGTTGAGCACGCTCCCCTATACGTGTGATGGTGACTATTGGTTGCATGCTAGGGAAGTTAGTTGATGCAATCAACCCTTCCACCTTAAGGTTTTATCTATGTTTAGATCGATATAGCCAATGACATAGCATATTGCAATAGAGGATGAGATGGGGAGTTCAGGGATGGGAGTAGTGGTGACTAGGTATGTGAGATACTTATGGATGCAGATGAGACCTCAATGGGATTGGATGGGGTTATTCATTATTATTAAAATCCTTGAATGTGTTTATACAATTCAATTCTAATGCATTGAATGAAGATAACAAATGATGAATGATGCATTATTTAATTGTTATTATGCATGTTGACTTCCAACATATAAGGACTATGCATTAGGGGCATTGGATGTTAATTATTAGTACCCATGTGAGAGGTGTGTATCTTGCCCATGTATACCCACCTTCTTCGAATCCAATAGTTTGTTTGGTTAGTATAGTGTTTATTAGCAACTTGGTTGAGATTAAATAAATTGTTAGTTTATGTCTATTTATAAATATGTAATTGCATGGTTTACAAGAATTGTTGACATATTAGATATATGTAATGCATTGTTGAAATATTATTATTATTATTATAGTATAAAAGTACTCATTATGATATTATGTATATAAATAGGTATGTATATACATAATATAATACAATATGTATAAAATATCTTCATTTGATTAATGTGAGGTAGAGATAGATAAGATTTCATGAATTCATGGTCCTTGTTGTCATATCACATTTAATTAATATCATGTGAAATAAAACTTTGCACTCATGTTATTGATTCTTTTTAATATAATTTAACCTAAAACTAAGAGAAGGCAGAGGTGAAGATTTGAATAAATAGGGAAGAGGAGTTAAGGAGAAAGGGAGGGTATTGAGGAGAAAGGGAGGGTTTTGAGAAGTTTTTGGAAGAGTTTTAAGAACTCTTGGAAGAAATATGACCGATATTTGTGCATCACTATTGTTCTTTGTGGATCTCTATTCTTTGAGTCACAAGCATGGAGGACCAAGAAACCAAAGTCTTTATTGGGGCCAGGATGTTGGCAAGGCTCCTAGTTGGTAGGGTGGTGTAATCCCGCTCTGGGAAAGGACAAGGGAGCAAATCGAGGTTGGCTCACTACAGTTCGGCTTATTGGCCCAATTCCATTAAAGAGGTAGTTTTCTTGTGAAATTAAATTGTTTATGTATTGTTTTTGTTGCATGTACTCTTATGTTATTTTATGCTATGTGAATCATAAAAAATTTACTAGTTTTACCTAAATTATGGAACAATATGCTTGTCTTAGTACTCTCAAATAGTTTTAAAACTTTTGAAACTGAAACTAAAAACTACAAGACTAAGATTCATTATGGAAAGAGGCAAATTAGACAATTGTTAAATAAGAAACTATAAATTAATGATAATACCCGATCAATGCTTAACGAACCTTGATGGGTTCTACACCAATGTGGTCCTCTTTGTAATGTCCCCAATTAAAAAATCAAATATATTAACTCTACATTTAACTACGAGAAGGGACTAGTAAAAAAATTTAACTAAAAATTCCCTTAATTCAAGCTTTCCCAAACACCTCCTAACCTGCTTGAATTTGTCGCAATCAGCCTTGGATGGACTCTAACAGTCCCAAACACACTCAAATTGATCACTAACAGACTTCTAGTGGATGTTAGGGAAGTTTTACAGACAAATACTTATGGTTGTATCACCCATTTTTGAAGATTTTACATAGATCAAACAATGACTCTTCCTAATTGACCCAAACTCTTTCCTAACAACTCCAAATCGAACTAAACAGACCCAAATACATATGAATGACTCTCCAACAAACTTCAGAGTAATTTTATGGGAGCTTTGAACACTTTACACAGACATTTATAACTGAGGGTGCGTTAGCATAATTGGATAGGTTGACCGATCGATAAAATTATCATAACTTGGGCATACATAAACCTTTCGATATGAAATAAAAAGTGTTTCCTACTTGAACAACTCTCCCAACACAATGGAATATGGATTAGAACCAAAAAACAATCATAAATGGTCGAACCAAAAATTAACTTCCGGTCCCCAAAACCCCAGTGCAATATTGTAAACATACACAACTGTAAAAATCCAAAATGGACACTAAAAGCTTCCAAATACACTTAATTCAATCCAAATAGATTACTAACAAATCATAGTCTCATATGAATTTTTCAAACCCATACACCAAGTTTACACAACCATACATTGACGGATCTACTTGTGGAATTACATATCTATACATAGTGAAACCAATGCTTGAATATTGAGCAATGTATGAGGAAAAAACATTGTGATTTTCATTAAGAGAGGGAAATTTATAGAGATTACATTAATGGCTGCTATGGAAGCTCGAAACACAGAGAAATATTTTCTTCAGAGAGGGAATAGATGGTTGTTACATAGCCATGGAAGAAAGAGAGATGAATATTGCTATGGATGAGTAGTTTTCTTCCATTGTCGCACCCTCCTTCAGTAGATTTCTACCCAATATTTTAGATATGAAACCATGAGTGCACCCTCCATAAAATATCAATGATTTAAAACCATTATAACAACCTTCATGAATTTTAGATAGCCATAGGTGCGCCCTCCTCAAGAAGAAACCACCACAAATTACTATTGTTCTGAAACACCACAAACTACACACTGCATCAACTGGAACTCGAACACACCACCATGAATTCGACCCCACTATTTTCAATGAACATAAACACCTGAAATAAATCTATGTAGACAAATTTGAAAGTGATTTCCCCTCTCAATCAATCTCCATGAAGCACAATGAAGAGATCGTGATGATCTCCTCCTCTCTACTAGCCAGGGTGGAATCTTTCCCCATCGAAACTAGTTTACAATTGCAAGGGGAACATCTACCAAGTTTGAAAAGCCACAATATATCTCCTATTAAAAATACAAATAAAAATCCAAAAGCCCTTTCCCAAGAGGCATGCATTCTTTTTATAGACTCCACTGAGCCCTTCCCTCCTCATTCTAGAATTCTCTCATAAAATATTTAATCAAATATTAATAAATGTTCTTTTCATGAGAGAATGGGTCCTTAGAACACATTTACAACCTTTCCTAATTTTATTTGACTCAATAGTACTTTACCTCGCTTGGAAATTCGAATTAGCTATGCATAGTCAAGTTTTGGGGAAGTTGCACCTTCATGTGGGCCCACCTTCACCTTTAGCACCCTCCTTGGCTAAAAATAGGACCTACAACATGTCATATGGTGTCATAGGTGTCATAAGTTGTCATAGGACCTGATTCTTGTCATAATTTGTCATAAGATTCTTTTTGGGAGTTACACTTCCACAAGTGCGCCCTCAATGGCTATTTTTAGCTAGATGCATCTTCATGAAACTTCTTGGGAGTTACTCTTCCTTAGAATTCGAATTTGATTCTATCATGAACCTTCTTGCACCTTGGAACTTGAATTTGCATGTGCTTAGATTGATTTGGGCGAGTTACAACTCATGTGGGGCCCAATTTCCACCTCCTATGCACCCTCCTTGTCCAGTTTTTACTAATACTGCATTAATAATAAATATTGGATATCATACATTACAATTTCATGAACCATGCCACCACCTTAATAATTTATCATGAACTTACCAAGTAACTTAGGCCATTGCATCCCCTATCCCAATGGAGTGGTCCATAGCAAAAATTTGGGGAGATGACACTCTTCAACATGTCCTCAATGTCTGCATGCTCTCTTTCTTCATGTCAACACTCTCAACAATTTTCTCTACCTTCCACCTTGAGGTCTAGCTTCCTTCATAATCCTTCTCAAAGAAAAACTATATTATCACCCACTTGATTCTAGTCGAATATCTTTCTATTTATCTCAAAGATAACCCACTCTCCATCTTTCTTCATCAAGATATAAGGTTGACCTTTGTCTCTTGGCATTCTAGCCAACTCAATTTTCATATTTCAATGTACCATCTCCACTAATTCTTGGCTTGCTCGCACTATCATGTACATGTCCTTTAGAATTCTGATGTCCAACCTTTCATATTATTTCATGTGCAACATGCTTTGTCCTCATGTGCATATGGTTTTATGTGTCAGTCACTCCAATTGCATATATGTGCTTGCCTACACTATTACTTCTTGTGCAATTTATTTACTCATCATCTTTTATGTGTACCCAATCAAGCATGCATCACGATGCTCCTACGTCAAACTCTCCTTGTTGGAAAAACCTTTGCTTTGTGCGCAAACTACTCCTTGCTTGCTCAAAAACCATCTTTCCTTTGCATAATCTTTGAAACTTTGGTGTTGAGATTCATGTACTCACTATATCAATCTCACTTCTTCATTTCACTACATATTGTTTGTATTCTATGACTCACATCTTGAATACTTTTCCTCCAAAATCCTCTACATATCTTGTTGTTATTTCCTTGGAAATTTTTATATCAAATCTAGCTCTTCATTCTTAGTATCCTCACATGCAACTTCATATAAGCCATAAACTTCAAATCATTAAGGTATTCACACAATAAATATAGGTGAAATTCCAATTCCACTAATAATTATTCATAACCGTTGTCTTTGAATCTCCCTTTGATTTGACAAGGTTCAAAATCTTCACATTCAACTTGATATACTTTCCCTTAGGATAATGATCCTTGATCAAATAGCCATCACCAATTCACCTACTTGGAAACATTTATATCTTCTCACTATATATATGCATATTTTATATCTTACATTATTTTCCCTTATTATCTCATGCATTTGCAGATGTAAATCTCTCATTTGCTCCACAAAAATTTTGCATCATCACTCCTTTGAATTTTTGTAGGTAAACCAACTATATTTGTAACTCCCTTCAGATCACACCAATACACATTTCAAAAAGGCAATAACCTTGTAGAGTTATTCACTATATTATTATAGGTAAATTTAGCATATGTTAGAATAATATACCACTACTTGTATTCTATTATCTAAACATCTTTCAAGATTGGTTAATCTTTGATTCACCACCTCAATTTTTCCATATGTATATGGGTGCTATGTTGATATAAATAGAGTTATTAACTATACTATTATAGGTAAATTGTAATGAATATTAACTGCATTACAATAATAATACTAGCATACCCCCTAAACAGGTGAATGGGAATACTAAATTGAATCACTTAGTGGACATATTTAATGAGGCATAAGTCGGTTTGTGCTATTTCCATTCTCGAGGGCATGGGATTTGAACCAAGACCCAAGTTGTTCATTATTTCATTGGGGAATAAATCTACTAAGAAATCCATAAATTAATAAAATAATAAATTTGAAATGAAAATACATTAGATTTGGGTTGGCATTGATGAGGATTGAAACATTGATCACTGACATAAGTAGTAATGGATCGGTTACATGTTCCAATCACATACATGGAAATGGAAGCAAGAAGCTTCACATACATGGGTTTATTTATGTTGATTGCATGGGTGTTGTGGAGAATTCAAAGTTGATATGGATAAGAGGGTGTAGTAACTAAAATGATGAAGCAAATAAGAAAATGAGTCAGACAATGAACGCAAGAAATGCCTAATTGTACACCTGATTATTTTCATATATAAGTATTCATGCACATATGAGAGAGAGATCCAATCTGACCAAGTCTCGTATAAGACAATAAATAATAATATTTACTAATTTCATTATAAACAATCATTAATATATTACAACTGGAGATAGGTTTATCTTTAATGTGCGATGTTATTACTTCTTATGCAACATGTTAGACATCCTCCAATTTTGGGTGTACATATCTAAAATCAAGGCTTCTACAATCCGACCACCCACATAACCCATATCATTTCCTCTCAATTTTAGTTGGAGAGTGTTCTCACTATCCTCTCGGTTTAAGCTTGATGCCTTTATCTCGATCTTGTGGTTGTGGTAGGGTAGTTGGAGAAGAGTTAGGAGTGTGGTTGTTTGTTGAATTATTGGAAGAAAAGTGTGGATTGTGTGTTTAGATTGTAGTGTTAGATTCGATGAGTACGCCTAATTAAATTGACCTTAGCTAACCACTAGAGATTGAGTACAATGTTGATGAGGAGTATCCCATTCATAGAAATCATTCAAAGTATTATGCTCCAAGGATAGTTAGGAATATATAATATGGTGTGTGAGAGGGATGCCCTTAAATAAATGAGATTGTTGTAATGAATGTTGGAATTGCGCGAGTCTGTCCAATTGCTTGGGTATCAAGGAAATTGCAAGAGTTTGAGATACATTTGGATTAAGAAAATATTGTGCAACATTAGGAGAGTGAGAAGTAGAAATTTATGGTGGACCAATGGTGATAGAGTAGGCTTTAGTTGATGGATATTATTGAGGATCCTTAGTAATGCTCATATTTGAGGGAGAAGAGACAATGGAGGTGGATTTTATAGCCACAGTCTCCATAAGAGGCGAATAAGTAAGAATGGACAAGGGGAAGTAGTACATTGTACATGAGGTTCACTTTGTGGATTCGGTAGTGGTCATGGTATTAGAATTTGTGGATATGTTGGGAAAGGGAGATGCTGAGAAGTTTGAGAGGAAGATTTCTGGATAAGGTACAACAAAGGGGTAGAAAATTATGGTGCTAGATTACAATATTGATGTTGTTGTTTTGGTAGTTGGTGTGAAGGAATTGAGAACTAACCACAACGATGTCAATGTTGAAGAGAGCTAAGAAGGAAGGCAATATTGAGTGTTTAAATTATGCATAATATGAGACAACAATTGGGAATGGTGTGGAGGATAACAACAATGTTAGTTAAGAGATGGGAAGTGGGAGTGGATGGAGATGGGGAATAAATAAAATGGTACCTACAACATTGGAGCTTGATGGTATATGTGTTCTAACACCCGTTATGAAAGGCATTGTGTTCAATTTGATAGGGGAACCCTAAGATCATGTGAATGTAGTCTAGAGGAGCTAGACTTCAATCAATGGTGCCAATCTTGGGTTTGGTGGAAGAGGTAATTTGGCAGTGTCATGTGATGAGAAAGGGATGTCATGATTGGTTACCTATCATGTATGGTAGGGATAATGATGGAGTGCAGCAGGAAGATTAATTTTAGAAACCAATACTTGGGATACAATATTGTGTTCACATCCATTGTCAATAATCAATTGGTCTATGTTCTATTTGATTTGGTAATTATGACAAAAGAGAGAGAAACTAATAGATGGTGAGATTGGGATTGGGGGTGGAAGGGTTATCCAACTCAAGGAGATTCAATTATGGGGGTGAAGGATCAATGGTGGGGTAGTGAGTAAAGTTTTATCCTCTTGGCGATCTTTCAAGGAGGGACAATTTGTATTGTTATGTGTGGATGTGTGGTGGAAAGTGAAAAACCTGTTAAGTTTAGCATAAAATTCACAACAAGAGCATAATAAGGATCACTGAAAGAAACACAATCACAAGATAAACACAGATTTATCTCGAGAAACCCTCATGGGGTAGAAAACCCAGCAAATATTTCCTCAATATAGATGACCAAAAAATACAAAGATGTAAACCCCAAACAATAGCTCCTTCTCCTCCTTCGTAGATCTCTCTCTCTCTCCTATGCGCAATTCACAAGTGAGTGAATGAGTGAGTGAGTGTGATAAATGAGGAACACACATCCTCTATTTATACTTTACTTCACTTGAATTTTAACCCTAAGTAGGCCTACTTCTCCTAGGAGAGTCTAATAACCCCTAAACACTTAACTCAGGGCCGACCCCACTAGGGAAGTCTAATAACCCTAGTTACAACATCCCGACGGAGGAATAAACATCTCTGGATATATAATAATGTCCCGACGAAGGAATGAAACATCTCCAGATAAAGTACAAATAGAATATTCTTAGAAGTTACAATATTTCAACACTCCCCCTTAACGAGAAGGATATTCTAACAACATCTGCAGGAGCGAGTCATCAACATCATACATGATACATCTATAAATCATTGGAAGCTTTCTTCAATCATCATCAGTAACTCAAACAATTACTGGAACATAATCAATACTGGAACATCAACATCGTTAGTATTGAGTCTTCATCTTCTGCAGCACTCGATCAGCTACAACAGCATCATCATCATGATATTTTGATCAACAACATCATCTGGATCTCTCGATCAACATCATCATCATCTGTATTTTCCAATCAACAGCATCATCTGGATCTCTCAATCAACAACATCATCATCTGGATCTTCTGATCAACAACATCATCTGGATCTCTCGATCAATAGCCTCATCGTTTGGATCTCTCAATCAATAGCATCAACATCTGTATCTTCTGATCAACAACCTCATCGTCTGGATATCTTGATCCACAACATCATAATCTGCAACACACATGATCCTTCCTTTCGAAATTACAGGATCGTGGACAATCCTTCCTTTTGGAATTATGGGACCCTAGTCCAACAACTTTGGTGATCCTTCCTTTCGGAATTACGAGATCATGGACAATCCTTCCTTTCGGAATTACAGGATTCTGGTCCATCAACTTTGGTGATCCTTCCTTTCGAAATTACAGGATCATGGACAATCCTTCCTTTCGGAATTACAGGATTCTAGTCCATCAACTCTGGTGATCCTTCCTTTCGGAATTACGGGATCATGGACAATCCTTCCTTTCGGAATTACGGGATTCTAGTCCATCAACTCTGGTGATCCTTCCTTTCGGAATTATGGGATCATGGACAGTCCTTCCTTTTGGAATTACGGGACTCTAGTGCATCAACTCTGGTGATCCTTCCTTTCGGAATTACGAGATCATGGACAGTCATCCCTTTAGGAATTACGAGACTCTAGTCCATCAACATTAGTGGTGCTAAAACAATCCTTCCTTTTGGAATTACGGGACCCAGTCTTTACTGAGCTACCACACTTGGACGATCCTTCCTTTTAGAATTACGGGATCCTTGTCCACTACTCACATCTTAGACAATCCTTCCTTTATGAATTATGGGATTCTAGTCTAAGGATCAATATTTAAGACTATCCTTCCTTTCAGAATTACGGGATCACTGTCTAGGGATGATCAATCCCACCACAATACAAGGATCAACATTTAAGACTATCCTTGCTTTCGGAATTGCGGGATCACTATCTAAGGATGATCAATCCTTATCCAATTACGGGATGATCAATCCCTATCAATTTAAGATACCATAACATGTCTAGGGATGATGCAATCCAGATCTATTTATAGGATCATCAATCCTTATCACTTTAGGACATAAGTCCAAGGACGATGCAATCCAGATCTATTTACAGGGTGATCAATCCTTATCACTTTAGGACATAAGTCCAAGGATGATGCAATCCCACTAGTCCTCTTAGACAAAGTCTAAGTACCACTTCATCGACCTCATCGTCGGTACAGGTATCCTCATCATCGACCTCATCGTCAGTACAGGTATCCTCATCATCGACCTCATCGTCGGAATAGGTAACCTCATCATCGATACAAGCATCCTCCTCATCGATACAAGTATCCACATCATCAATACATGTATCATCATCATTGAACTTACCGTCGGTATAGGGAACCTCATCATTGGTATAGGTATCCACATCGATACCAGTATCCAAATATCATCATAGACCACATTGTTGGAACAAGTAACCTCATCATCGATACAGGTGTCCTCATCATCGATACAAGTATCCACATCATCAATATAGGTATCCTCATCATCGACCTTACCATCGGTATAGGCAACCTCATCATCGATACAAGTATCCATATCGATACCAGTATCCAAATATCATCATCGACCACATCACTCCCCCTTTTTAGGAGGGTCCTTCTGAACTACACCAAGATTGTCTCGGAAATACTCAAACTTTACTCGAGACAGAGGTTTGGTCAATACATCAGCAACTTGCTCATCAATGCTCACATACTCGAGCTTTATAGCTCCTTTCTGCACCATATCCCGTATATAGAAATATCGGATCTCTATGTGCTTTGACTTATCATGGAACACTGGATTTTCTATCATCTTGATACAACTCTGGTTGTCACACAGGATCACAGTGGGATCCATATCTAAGTCAAATAATCCTGATAGCAACTTCCAAAGCCATATGGCTTCACAACTAGCAAAGCAAGCTGCTATATATTCCGCTTCAGCTGTGCTGAGAGCCACACTGGACTGCTTCCTACTAAACCACGAGATCATAGCATATCCCAGACAATAACATCCACCCGATGTGCTCTTTCTGTCTGAGACACTTCCATCCCAATCTACATTTGTATAACCATACAATCTGAAATCATTATCTCCAAGATAATGTAAACCAAAGTCTATCGTAACTTTTAGGTACCTCATCACATGCTTTGCAGCTATCAGGTGAACATGTCTAGGATAGACTAGATACTGACTCAGGGTGTTCACAGCAAAGCATATATCTAGCCTGGTATTCATCAGATACATCAGCGACCCAATAATCTATCTGTACTGAGTCATATCCACTAATTCTGACGATTCATCAGCCAACAACTTCAAGTTGGTATCCATGGGAGTGGCCATGGCTTTACATTCCAACATATCAAATATTTTTAAGATTTCCACAACACACTTTCCCTGGTTGAGAATGATTCCTTCTGGAGCTTGCCATACTTCCAGACCTAGGAAGTAATGCATCAATCCGAGATCTTTCATCTCAAATTATGTAGCTAGCTTATTCTTGCTTTCCATGATATGTTTCTCATTTCTTGTCAGAAATAGATCATCCACATATAGTAATAGTATGACAGGTTCATCATCCATAACCTTAAGGTAAAGGTTAGGATCAACTTTACTTTTGGTAAAGCCCAAGCTTGTCAAGAAGCTATCAATTCTTCCGCACCAAGCTCTGGGAGCTTGTTTCAACCCGTACAAAGCTTTCTTCAACTTACATACGTGATTTCTTCTATATTCAACCTCAAATCCTTGTGGTTGTTCTATGTACACTTCTTCCTCAATCACACCATTTAGGAAGGCTGTCTTCACATCCATCTGGTGTAATCTCCACTTCATCATGGATGCAAGTGCCATGATGGTTCTAATGGAAGTGTGCCTTGCAACTGGTGCAAATGTTTCTTCATAGTCAATTCCCTCTTTCTGAGAGAATCCTCTGGCCACAAACCTTGCCTTATACTTTTCAATGCTGCCATCTGCAACATGCTTTATCTTGTATATCCACTTGGAGGATACCACACTTTTGTCTTTTGGTTTGGGAACTACATCCCAAACATCATTCTTCATTATTGAATGGTATTCCTCTGTCATTGCTTCTACCCATTCTTTCTTATGAACTTCTTCTTCATAACTGGTAGGTTCTTGATCTACAAGATCACACATCAAAGCCACATAGTTGGAAAATGGCTTTGGTTTCTTGCTTGCTCTAGTGGAGCCTTCTGGAGCTCCATACTTTTATGCTTCATGTATGATTTCTCTTGCCCATGCTGACTTTCTCTTCCATGATATGTTCATTGGTGGGGGTTCTTGAGGTTCTATCATATCATGGTCTTCTGGTGTTTCTTCTTCAAGGAAGGAAACAACTTCTGTATTTCTAGGAGGTATATCTTCTTCATATACTTCTTCACACTGTCTCTTTCTATATCTTTTGAGAGTAGCTTCTTCATCAAATGTTACATCTGTACTAATTTCCATGTGATGGAATCCTGAGATGTATATCTTGAATGCCTTGGATGCTTCACAATACCCAACAAATATTCCCTTCTTTCCGGAAGGGTCCAGCTTAGTTCTCTTCTCTTTTGGTATGTGGACATATACGGGGCACCCAAATATCTCTAGGTGGCTTATCTCAGGCTTCTTCCCTGGGAACATTTCTTCTAGAGTCTTGAATAGTTGAACCATTGTCACTTGTTCTATGGAACAAGTCTCATCATTCTTCATTTGTAGATGATCGTTGTACGATACTTCCTACAAGTCAAATTCAATAGTATGGTTAGAAATATCTCATAGTTTCCAAATAAATGCATAAAAACATAAGTCATACTATCTTAGCCAATGCTACAACATTCATCCATATCCCACATTCATATGGTAACTTTCTAGATGCCTTCCATCTCTACCTAGACATTATTAAGAGTGTGCACTACTCCCAATATGTCAGCAAAGAGGTTTCACTCTAGATAAGTAGCAATGGAATGTTGTATAGCACCATAGGCTACTTACCATCACATGCATAACACTGCAAACATCTTAATACATATGTATACAACTAGATACTATCATTTAAACAAAAATGACAATTCAAATACTTATCTTTGTTTGTTTGGTAGGATCTCCTTTTTGATCCTAGTCTTCTGATCATCATCAATATTGTATGTTTCTTCTCCTATTCTCCTAGAGAGATTTGTGAGGGGACTCCCTTTCTTCTAAACTGGAGAGAGTATTCTTCTATCTTGTCATGTGCTTTGAAGCACAACTGTCACAGGACATATTCTTTGATTTCTTCCTTTGCTTGCTTCCTGGGAGGTTCTTCATCCTCTTCTTCTTCACTATCATCTTCTGCTAGATGTGCTTGATGTCTTATGTGGTGGAAACCCTTCTTATTCTTTGAAGGACAATCCTTAGCAATGTGTCCTATTTTGTGACAATTGAAACATTGGTATGAAGAGTGATCTCTTTCTGGAATGGTTCTTCTTTCCTTTTGAAACCTTTGTGGAGGTTGAGACTCCTTGTGGCTTTCCTTCTTGATGTTGGATTGAATCCTTCTTATTTTGGTATGGGTAGCTAATGCTTAATTATATTCTTTGAGTAAGGCTTCTCTATTGGCTACTCTAGCCTCTTCTTGAATGCAATCCTCCCATACAATATCAAACTTCATGCTTTCCTTTCTGGAACACATGGTCTGGATGAATGAATCCCAAGGTCTAGTGAGACCATTGAGAGCAGTCATGAATAGTTCATCTTCATCAATTTTGTCTCCAATGGCTTCTAGTTGTTCCTTGAACTCGGATACCTTTGTGTATTAATCTTGAATATATTCTCCTTGATTCATCTTAGTTCTCTTCAATTGAGCTCTCAGGTTCATCTTCCTATTGATGTTCCTCCCTTCATACATTCTGGCTAGGGAATCATACATTTCCTTCGAGGTCTTATTGGATGACACTTGGGGAATCAAGTGGTCTTTAATAGAATCAATAATGATTCTCTTTGCCCTAATTATATCCTTCTTGTACTTCTCTTTAGCTTCATCTTCCGTTAGTTCTGCAAATTCATCTTTGATGTATTGGGCAAGATCATTCTCTTCAAGAATGAGACCAATCCTATATTTCCATGCCTGAAAATTCTCTATACCCTCTAGCTTGTCCTCAAGCTTAGTGCTTGGGGCCATCTTATCCAGGGGTTCACCAAAAATTGAAAATTCTTAAAATGCAAAACTGACCTTACCAGGAGATGTGCTTGACTGAGTTGAGTTGACTGGTGTACTTGATTTCTGAAAACTTCAACTTTTCACCCTTCAAGCTTGACCAGGGAAATTCGGATTTGCAACAGATTTTCTAGTTTACTGGTTCACTATTGCGCATCTTTTTTGGTTCACTGGTGCACAGGTTCGCAGCTTTTCTGGTTCACTGGTGCACAAGTTCGCAGTTTTTCTGGTTTACTTGTTTTCTAGTCCAGAAGTCAAACTAGGGTTTGACTTTCCCGGAGATATACCCACTCAAAAAGTTCGATCTAGGGCTCAAAATTTCACTTTTGAGGAGGAGCATCTAGCCATGCAATCAGATTCCAAAAATTCCAACTTTTGCAGAAACCCTAATTTTCACCAGAGGAGGAGAGAGAGGTATTTTCACCTTGTGAAAGAGTCCTATTCAGGCTATCTCTAATACCATGTTAAGTTTAGCATAAAATTCACAGCAAGAGCATAATAAGGATCACTGAAATAAACACAATCACAAGATAGACACAGATTTATCCTGGGAAACCCTCATGGGGTAGAAAACCCAGCAAAGCTTTCCTCAATATAGATGACCAACAAATACAAAGATGTAAACCCCAAACATGAGATCCTTCTCCTCCTTCGCAGATCTCTCTCTCTCCTATGCGCAATTCACAAGTGAGTGAATGAGTGTGATAAATGAGGAACACACATCCTCTATTTATACTTTACTTCACTTGACTTTTAACCCTA
The DNA here is from genome assembly GCA_027924585.1 of Larix kaempferi. Lineage (NCBI taxonomy): Eukaryota > Viridiplantae > Streptophyta > Pinopsida > Pinales > Pinaceae > Larix > Larix kaempferi. Next base: position 14,008,365 of record BSBM01000125.1, on the reverse strand, counting down.
ACTGGGCCGACTTCTACTAGGAGAGTCTAATAACCCCTAAACACTTAACTCGGGGCCGACCCCACTAGGGAAGTCTAATAACCCTAGTTACAACATCCCGACGGAGGAATAAACATCTCCGGATATATAATAATGTCCCGACGGAGGAATGAAACATCTCCGGATAAAGTACAAATATAATATTCTTAGAAGTTACAATATTTCAACAAAACCTAATGTTGCATTGGGGTAAGGAGGGGGTGTGGGGAGAAGGGAAAAAGTAGTAGTTTCGATAAGAGACTAAAAGGGCTTCTTGAGGGCATTTCCTTTTCTATAGCAAGTACACTCTTAAGAACTTCATTAATAATGGTGTTAGTAATTAAGAGAACATCATGCCACAAAGAAGGTGATAAACCATAGTTAAATTTCATAATAAGCAAGTTTCAAAGTTGATGATTTGAAATTGAGGTTGGAGCTTGGAAAAGAGATCAATGAACTATTTCAATGTCTACCCAAATGACCATTGCAATTGAAAATAGTGTGCAAGGAGATCCTCCCAATAACTAGTAAGATAGAAACAACCACAAAGAGCAATTATGAATGGTTTCCAAGGGTTGGAGATTTATTCATTTAATTCGACCACTAGAGTGAAGCGGATTGAGGATTGTGTTCCAATTTATAGAGTTTGGATATATTTATGCCATCAGTTGCTTACAAGACCCTCCAAATGTTGCATAACATGTGTTAGTTTCTCAACATCAATAAGTGTTGAATGGGCCTAGAAAGAGATCTCGAAGTTTTGAATCCACAAGTCTATCTTCTCCCCGTCCATCGTACCATTGAAACAAGGGAGGAAATGTGTGCACCAAGATTAAGTGTTGAACATGATTTTTCTTCGTGGGCTACTTAAGGAAGACATGCTAGTTGTGGTATTGGTCCTCCAAGTTGGTACTCTAAGCTTGTTTTCATTCATAGTTCTTTCTAGTAACTCTCTTGAACTCACAGGATTCAGTAACAAATTATGTGTTGTATTCTTCATCAGAGGGAGTTGAGTGTCATGAGGGAGCTCTAGAATCGGGAGGGGTTGGTGGAATTGCATTCAAGGGTTCAGGAATTCTGCTAAGAATTAAATCTACGAGATTGTATACTATGTCTACTAGAACTTGATTAGGACTATGAATGGGATCTCCTGTAGCTCTTTTCCTTCTAGGAATCAAAGGAGCAGTGGGAAACCCACCAATATTATTCATGTAGGAATTTGTATAATGACATAGGTTATTTAATTCCTCTGTAGGGATAGTATACAAAGAGGTTGTTTTGGAGGAGGGAGCATGTTCAAAATTTGTAGCAGTGTCTTCAAAGACTACTCCAGGGTTAGATTCTACACATTAGGTGGGGATGTGACTTTCAAAAAGACCGGTAAAGCATCCATTCCCTTTATTGAGGTGTAGTATGGCATGGAAAAATATGACATATTTTTGGGGCCTTCTGTGGCCAGTGCATGATTTTGCAACACGCCCCCCCAGAAGTCTGCCCCTCGACCATCGTCATCCACTTCAGCACCATGTGGAAGCCTCCCAAGACTAGAGCTAGTAATGTATGCCTACCCAAGAATGTGATACAACATCCAAGATGATCAATGCAACATATGGGTCAATCATTAAACTCCAAGCCCTATCGGGATGTTGCATTTCTCTCATCGCAGAGGCATTAAAAAAATGTAGGGTGCAACACTAGGACTTCTTGGGAGGTCACCCATCGTAGTACTAATCTAACCCAAGTGCACTTAACTATAGAGTTCTAATGGGATATGATGTAGTAACACTAGTATGATCACACCCACAAGGATCACGTTCCCTTCCCCTCTTCGAGGATAGTTGTTTAGTTTTTGGGTGGGGAGAGTAATATGTCAATTAATAATCATTGATCTGAAATGGACTAGTACAACATTGACTCTCTTTCTTGAGGTGCAATATGGAGAAAAAAAATACAACATCTTTTCGCAGCCTTCTTGGGCCAATGCATGATTTCACAACTCGGGCCAATGCATGATTTCACAACTCAGGCCCCTAGAACTTCCACCCCTCGACCAATGTTTCCTCGGTGTCAAAATGAAAAAGGGATAAAAATGGGGGGGGGGGGGATGTAAATTATGCGACCATTGATGGTGTTGTGTAGAGCTCGTTGAGGGTTTTCCAAATATTTATCACATTGAAGAAATGAACTTAGTGTGCCAAAGTTCCACTCTTCGCAAGTCCAGGGTTACTCGATCCACTTTGGGGCCATGTGGAAGCCTCCCGCGTCTACAACTAGTAATGGGTACCTACCCAAGAAGGTGCCATAAAAACCAAAAGGATTAATGCAACATACAAGTCAATCATGAACCTCTAATCCCTATGCAGACATTGCATTTGATTCATCACATAGGCTTAAAAGAAATGTAGGATGCAACACCAGGACTTCCCATAAGGTCACCCATCATAGTATTACTCTAACACAAGAATGCTTAACTGCAGAGTTCTAAAGGGATTTGATGCGTGAACACTGGTACGATCACACCCACAAAGATCACGTCTTCTTCCCCTCTTCGAGGATGGTTGTCGATCTTTGAGGGGGGAAGGGGAGAGTAAGAGGCCCATCCAAAGTCTCCAATCCCCATGCCACTAGATGTCCCACTTCGCTCAACATAGAGTTTGAAAAAAAGGATTGTGAAATAATAGGACTTCCTAAGAGATCATCCATCCCAGTGCTACTCTAGCCTAAGAACACTTAATTGTGGAGTTCTTATGGGATATAGTGCATTAACAATAGAATGATTGTACCTGCAAGAATCACGCCTCCTTCCCCTCTTAAAGTGTGGTTGTCGAGCTTCGTGGCAGGGAGAGTGAGACATTGATTAAGAATCGTTGATCCAAAATGTATTAGTACACCATTTAATTTCTTTCTCAAGGTGTGGTATGGAGCGACAAATCCAACATATTTTTGTGGCCTTCTAAGAGAAATGCATGATTTCGCAACTTGGGCCCCTGAAACTTTCACCCCTTGACCAATGTTTCCTCAATGTCAAAACGAAAAAGGAAAAAAAGGGGGGAGCATAATTTTTGTGGCAACAGATGGTGTTTCATAGAGCTTGTCAAGGGATTTCCAATAGTTTATTGCATTAGAGAAATAAACTTAGTATACAAGAGTTCCACTCTTGACGAGTCAACATTTACTCTATCCACTTCAACACCACATGGAAGCTTCCCACATCTAGAGCTAGTAACAAATGCTTACCCAAGAAGGTGCCACGACAACCAAGAGGATCAATATAGCATATGGGTCAGTCATGAACCTCTAGGCCCTGTGTGGAAGCCACATTTCACTCATCACAGAGGCGTGAAAAAACTAGAGCAAAGTACAACACTAAGACTTCCTGAGAGGTTATGCATCACAACATTACTCTAGACCAAACATGCTTAACTATGGATTTTTAATGGGATTTTGTGCATTAATGTTGGTATGATATCACTTGCGATGATCACCCCTTCTTCCCCACTTCATGGGTGGTTGTTGAAATTCACTACATCTACCCATATTCAGAGGGTGGCTGATTGAAGGTGCTAATGAGTTGGCACTATCAACATTAAAAGGTTATTTCTTAGTTCCAAAAACACAACTGGAAAAATTGCGTAATGGATAGGAGCTTCATGTGCTTAAGTGGCCAAAGGAAAGGTCCACATCACCCAATTGCAGAAGGGTTTTAATACTTTTCTATTTGAAAACAAGAAAGACAAGGAGGATGTCCTCTTCAAGGGTCCATGGCGTATGGAGCCTTTGGGTCTATTTTTGTAACACTTATACAATTATATCAACTCAAAGAGAGCTATGAAATATAAGATTCTCCTTTGGTTTCATCTTCTAGGGTTTCCATTGTATTTTTGGAACACCAAAATTATGAGTCTTGTTGGGAATATAATAACATATTTCTAGGGTATGGTTGTAAAAACGCTCGACTCTTCTAAAACCCTTCATATCATTATTTAAGTATCCATTTCAAAAGGATTATCGGAGGAGATCATTTTGAAATGGGGGAAATAGATGATAGATTATGAAAAATCATCTTTTCGATGAAGAGTATCCCATGTGCGGGGGTATCTATTCTGGAAATGCTCACAGAAGAACTTATCTCATTCTCACGGTTATATAAAATCTAGTCATATAGTGGATGTACTTATGACGCAAAAATATGTTCAAAAGAATAATAAGTTTAATTCCAACATTGAGGCTATCCCCTTTCGTTCCAATGGAAGTGTAGAGGATGCACTACTTTCATTTTTAAGGGAATCCAAGTGGATTTAGTGATGGCGGGTAGGGTTGACCTAGGTGCATATATTAAAGGCAAAGTTATGGATTAGTGTGGTATGTACCTAGGGAAGATAATACGGGGTACCCAATGGGGATAATTTATGTAATATAACCATAAATAAGGAAATAAGGCCCACATGGTAGCTTGTGGGTAATAAATAGGCCTATTAGGTAGTTAAAGGAAATAAATATAATAATGAGGGGTAGTTAGCATAGATCCCTATGAATACTCATGAGAAAGAATACAGACACACAAGTACCATTGTAATCACATAGGTTGGATGTTGAGAACTATATTCTAGCAAGCATGGCTTGTGCACTAATTCCTTCCATAAGGAAAATTTGATGGTGTTAACCTACCTTAAGGGTTCTCTCTATATTCTAGTGTTGTTTATTGTCAAGATGTATTTTATGTTTCTAAATTTGAGGGTTTATCTTTTATCATTTACTAAGATTAATTGCAAAGTGGCATCAGATCTCTTCTTGGGCCAAAAAGGGAGATTATTTTCTTATTGCAATTATTTCAAGGGAAACAGAGGGCCATGAATTTTAGATCTATTCATGTAGCTTTCTATGCAAAATATGAAATTTTTTTTTACAAAATTGAGTTCCTCTCGAAAAAAATACCCAATTAAAAAAAACAGTTATAATCAATCTAGGAAGTGGAGATGCCATTGATTTAAAATTAACTCTTCTAGGGTTTTTTTCCTATTCACGGCCACATGTCTTGCAGAGTAGACATATTTTGAGAAAGAAGGAAAATTAATATGAGTAGATGCATAGTGGCCATGGAATTTAATAATTGTGGTAATAATAGTGTAGTGTCCTTTTTTAAGAATTTGCACAAATTAGGAAAAATTGCCAATTTTGACCAATTCGACCCTTAGACTAGTATTACTGCTTCCAAATGACTGCAAATGATTCCAAATTGGGACTAAATGTATTTGAAAGGTATTAATACATATAAATGAGGATGATGGATTCTAAACAACCCTTAAAACACTTCTGCAACATTCATTTACAATCTGGACAAAGTAGGGAATAATTCTAGTCAAATCGAGCTTCAAAACCCCCAAGGGTAGTGGACAAAGATAGCTCTCCAAATGTTGTTAAACACTTACAAATTTCTGAAAAGAGGTATGGTAATTATAAATGGACTTAATTATCTCCCCAATGTATCATTAATTAGTTCCTATGGCCTTTTGAAACTCACTTAAATCATATGTTTATGTGCAATACTTCACATAGGGCGGAAAGCTAGTAATTTTCACCATATGTTATGAAATTCGAATTTTAGGTACCAAGGAATTGTGCACTGTTAATGAAACTTATTCAGAACATTAATGAAACTCTATACATCACCAAAATCATAGAGAATGACTGATACAATTCGAATTAATGTCTCTTCAAGCTCCAACAACAAGATCTAGGGAAAATGGCATCATTTATGCATTGTTTGGTATTTTTACACAACTTCACTTGGTATTTCGACCTGAGAGTATTATGAGAAGTAAATAAAGAGTATATATATCAGAATACAAAGAAATGGAGATTCATGGACTCTCATAAAGAGATCAACATCTCACCAAGGACGCAATTCCTCCAGGGGCCCAAATATGCAATAAAATGTGAAAGAGATGGAATAATGAGTTGTAGCTGAATGAACCACGAGCTTCCCTGTAGCTTCAAACTGCAACTAAACACTCCATTGTATCTCCAAATGAAAGGTCTGAATGTACTCTCCAATTTCCAATTAGGATGGGAATCTTTCACCCTCGAAATTGGTGCTAAGGCAAGTATACTAGCTCTCTACTAGCTCTTCTCTCCAAATGCAAAATGCAAAATGTAAAATGATCAAAAGATGATATTATTCTTTGTTCCTGAATTTTATAAACTTCCTAAGTTCTCCCTAACTCGAATTCCATCCATGAGCCTCATGCCAACTCAATTTGGGAATATATTCCCAAGTATGCCACTTGTCCCTCCAAATCTAGCCTCCTCCTCCACTCAATTCGAGTAGGTGTATCTTTGGATTCTCTAACTCCCTTGTGCACCCTATTGGAGGCTATTTTTAGACCCGACATGTCATATATCTCAGATGTCAGCATTCAGGTCTGATTTATGTCATAGGTGTCATAGCATCTTCATCATTGTTGTCATAGAGGTAGGGAATCTAGCCCAAGTGTCCCACTAGCTCCAAATTGCCTCTTCCTCTTCCATGGGAGTTAATATTCCTCTACATTTCGACCTCATTGAGTCATGCCAAGTATTATTCTCTTACAACTCCCTCAAGTATAGTGGACTCCACCTTGGATTCGAATGAGTGAGAGTGGAATGCCATGTGGCATGGGGAATCTAGCTTTTTGGGGGTCCCACACCACCAATGTGCCTTCATGACCAAGTGCCATCTTATTTTCCTATAATAAATATTTATTTAACCCCTTTTAATATATTTATGTCAATCTAATGTCCATTTGGGGTTTATTATCTCCCTTATTCAAAATCCCAATGTTTCCACCCCAACCTAGGAAACTAGTAGATTGGTGGAATTTCCTTTTTTGAAATTTATTTGAATGGGGACATTACAATCCTCCCCACCCAAGATTGCTTGTCTTCAAGCAATTCGAACATGGATGTTGAAGAACCTGATTTCTTTCCCCCCAAAAAAATTGAAACCAATGAGACTAAAATTATTCCAGGGTCCCATTGCTTGTATTGCACTCCAACAATTAGGAGTGCTCTCCAACCCATACCATTAGGCAAGAGAATTCCAGGATCCCATTTCCTTGTATGCCTTCTTACAAACATTAAAAGTAAAAAATATAGATCATCAAAGTACATGACAACATAATAAAAATGTACATCAAGGTGGTGCCTCATCAAAGAATCATGAAAGTGCTTGTACCTCCAAGTAAGTAGACCACCATTTGCCAGGTGCATACAAGCATCAAGTGAACAATCAAATCTGCTCCAATGACATAGGTGAGTATCCCATGTCCTATGCTACTCCAAAAATATGTAAGAAGCATCAAAACAATCAGCCCTGTATTCTTTCATCCAAGTAGTTAATGAAGTTCCTCCAACATCAATTGAACTAAGCAAGGACTCAAGTGACTCAAGTGAACATCATAAGTGCATCCATGAAGATATGTATCATCATAAGGTAAAAAAATATACTGCTACAAATGTAAATAATGAGGTTCTCTATTCATGTCATCATCAAAAGGATAGGTAGGAGTTTCATACCCCTGATGTGGCACCATTAGAAAAAAAAACCTTTCACCCAATTTTCATCCCCAATTGATGTGGCTGAAAAAGAAATAGGGGGTGAGGAATTATGAACCAAAATTAAATATTTACAACTCTTACCCATTGAAATATTTAATTCATCTTCTCCATAATTGGCTGGTCCAACTATTGTGAGATCATGTGCCTCCTCCAAGGCTTTGCAACTCTCTCCACGAGGCAACTCATAGTCCCTCTGAACAAAGACAAGTGCTTGTCCTTCTTCTTGTTTGAGTGTAGAATATTCAAGCACCTGCATATCAACATGTACCTCATGTGCCACCATTACATGAGGTTCCTCCTTTGTGACATAAATTCTTTCATCCATTGCCTTCTTTTCCTCGAAAGGGGAGCCACTGCTCCCTCCTATTGCCAATTTGCTTTCAAATTGACTAGCAAACAATTTGAACCCTTGCATTAGTTGTTTTGTCATGTCTTCAAAGAATGGTTTCAGGAATTTTCTAAACTCCTCATTATCCGCTAAGGTTCCCTTCTCATCCTTACTCATGGTTACCAAAGAATGCACTTCTTCTCCTACTTCTTCTCTTTCACCAAAGTACTTTCAGTTTCAGTTTCTAAGGGTGGGGGATGATTTCTTTGACTTATTGTCCTCATGAATGGTCATCCAAATCAGGTTCAAGTACCATGCTCTTATACCACTTGTAGTGTCCATTTTTAAGAATTTGCACAAATTAGGAAAAATTGCCAATTTTGACCAATTCGACCCTTAGACTAGTATTGTCACTACTGCTTCCAAATGACTCCAAATGATTCCAAATTGGGTCTGAAGGTATTTGAAAGGTATTAATACATATAAATGAGGCTTATGGATTCCTTAAAAACTCTTAAAACACTTCTTCAATATTCATTTACAATCTGGACAAAGTAGGGAATAATTCTAGTCAAATCGAGCTTCAAAACCCCAAGGGTAGTGGACAAAGATAGCTCTCCAAATGTTGTTAAACACTTCCAAATTTCTGAACAGAGGTATGTTACTGATAAATGGCCTTAATTATATCCCCAATTTATCATTAATTAGTTCCTATGGCCTTCTGAAACTCACTTAAATCAGATGTTTATGTGCAATACTTCACATAGGGGGAAAAGCTAGTAATTTTCACCATATGTTATGAAATTCGAATTTTAGGTGCCAAGGACTTGTGCATTGTTAATGAAACTTCTTCAAAACATTAATGAAACTCCATAAATCAACAAAATCAAAGATAATGACTGATACAATTTGAAATAATGTCTCTTCAAGCTCCAACAACAAGATCTAGGGAAAATGGCATCATTTATGCATTGTTTGGTATTTTTACACAACTTCACTTGGTACTCGACTTGAGAGTATTATGAGAAGTAAATAAAAAGTATGTATATCAGAATACAAATAAATGGAGACTCATGGACTCTCACAAATAGATCAACATCTCACCAAGGGCGCAATTCCTCTAGGGGCCCAAATATGCAATAAAATGTCAAAGAGATGGAAGAATGAGTTGTAGCTGAATGAACCACGGGCTTCCCTATAGCTTCAAACTGTAACTAAACACTCCACTGTATATCCAAATCAAAGTTCTTAATGGCCTCTCCAAATTCCAATTAGGATGGGAATCTTTCACCCTCGAAATTGGTGCTAAGGCAAGTAGACTAGCTCTCTATTAGCTCTTCTCTCCAAATGCAAAATGCAAAATGTAAAATGATCAAAAGCTAATATTATTCTTTGGTCCTAAATTTTATAAAATTACTAAGGCCTCCCTAACTTGAATTCCATCCAAGAGCCTTATGCCAACTCAATTTGGGAAGATATTCCCAAGTATGCCACTTGTCCCTCCAAATCTAGCCTCCTCCTCCACTCAATTCGAGTAGATGTCTCTTTGGCTTCTATAACTCCCTTGTGCGCCCTCTTGGAGGCTATTTTAAGCCTTGAAATGTCATATGTGTCATATGTCAACATTCAGGTTTGATTTGTGTCATAGGTGTCATAGCATCTTCATCATTGTTGTCATAGAGGTAGGGAATCTAGCCCAAGTGTCCCACTAGCTCCAAATTGCCTCTTCCTCTTTCATGGGAGTTACTCTTCCTCTACATTTCGACCTCATTGAGTCATGCCAAGTATTATTCCCTTCCAACTCCCCCAATTATAGTGGACTCCACCTTGGATTCGAATGGGTGAGACTGGAATGCCACTTGGCATGGGGAATCTATCTTTCTGGGGGTTCCACACCACCAATTTGTCTTCATGACCAAGTGTTGGCTCAAATAATTGTTCTAGAGGTTTCCAATGTAGACCCGGGTTCTTAGCGGTTCAAGGAACCAAAAAAACCCATTTTCACTGGCCCTTTCGGCAACAATCTGCCAACAAACTTAGGTCTCACCCGAGGCGAATTTATGGGGTGGCTGCGGAATTAGGTTTCCACAACTTGGCGATGTGTGTGTCGAACAGACTGACTAGCAGCACGCCTTGGGGCTACATTGTGCGACCGGTAACTGCGCAAGGTTCGCCTTCTACGCAGCCGATACCTCTACAAGATGAGATACTTGCACACCCAACGCATCCTCAAAGGATGCGCGGTTCGGAGGGTGTTTCAACGATAGGACAATGCAACTGACAACTGTGCTTCCTCTTTTATATTCAACCGATATAATGTCTTTCCTTATTGATTTCTAGCCATTCATCTATCACCTTAAGTGTTTATCCAACTGACTTATGCATTCACAGACTTAGAAATACTTGTGCATATAACATTCAATCACATGTGTGATACTTAACATATTAATCCCATCTTTACTCATAGCGAATACATATAAAAGTAAAACACATAAACTGATAGGCAAGATCTTAAGCATTCATTGTAAGAAAATACGCATATTCAAATGCATAAACAATCACACAACATAGTATTTAACGTGGTTCACCCCCAGGATGGGATCTATGTCCACAGGAACTGTTGTTATATTATCTTGGGAAGGGTACAACAGTTCCAGTTATGCACTCAACTGCAAACTCTCTTCTCTCTCAATAGGCCGCTGCACACAAAGCTTGCAAAGCCTTACAATGGCTTTCAACAATACAACATAGTATCACTCAGATTCAACAATTACATTTCAACATTAACCCTTTCCCTTACAAAATGTGCCTTTTTATAGATCATGCCCGTAGGTCATGTCTTTACAAATGCATAGGCGAAAACCCTAAGGTTTCCCAAAACTGGTGCGGATACCCGCCACCCTACCTATCGTCGTCAACTGCTCCACTTGCTTTGGCCGCCTTACTGGACCACTCGTGGCTCTAACGCCCTTCTGATAACCGCAGTCATAAAAAAAACGGTTACAACTGCATCGTGGCTTGTCACTTTCTGCTCCTTTAGCATGCCTGTTGCCGTCAACTTAGTGGCCTAGCTCCTTAACTGCTTTCCGCCACTCTCTCTGACAGGTCGCTTTCCTCTTTCTTCTCTCTTCTCCTTACCAAAATTAGGTCGCTTTCCCAGCTCGACCTTCCCTTATACTCTTTACCCAAAATGGTTGTTGTGCTGGCACTGCGCACCAACTAAACTGTGCAAAACTAATTTTGCAATCCAAACTGTGCGCTCCCCAAAACTGTGCCATCTGACCCGCATCCCGAACTGCACAGTTCCAAAAACTGTACTTTATCAAAATCATGCCCAACGGCCCCTAACACTTACCTGTGGATCGTCCCCGATCCACTCCCACTGGCCGACTTCTCCTGCGTATCTTCGGTGGTGATTAGCTTTGCAGTGAAGTTGTTGAAAGTAACGGCGATCTCCTCAACCGTATCCTTTTCCTTTTTCTCAAAATCTCTAATGGTCTCCAGCTGTGCCTGCGAGACCTTCTCCTGAGCTTGCTCTTTAACTGTGCCCTCCGTTGTTTGAAGTTCCACGAACTTCTCATCGAACTGTTGTATCAACTGTAGTCCTTTCTCCTCTATGTCCTGCAGCTGCGCAGAAGTGGTAGCTTCCTTTTCCCTTAGTGCCGTTAACTGCCTCTGGAGCACCTTTACTTCGTTAAATTTGGGCAGCTTCTGCTGTGCAGGCAAGGTCTTTAACTCCGTGTTCGCAACATCGATCTCTTGCTGTGTCTGTTGCAGATCAACTTTGATCTTCTGGAGCCCTGGATCTTCGTTTAACCCTGCCAAAACTGTGTTCACTTTTTCGAGTAAACATTGACACCTCGCCACTTCAGACGAGATGTTGCCTAATGTTGCTTTCATCTCCTCGCTTGGGGCTGCACGTTCATCTGGCGGTGTAGTGGGTTTCCTAGCCTCCAAGTCCACAATCTTCCCTTTATAGGAAGTTTCCATCTCCATCATCTCTACCGCAAGGGACTCTACTTGGCCTTAAGCTTTACTATTGTATCTTCGACATTTTCCTCTTCTGTGCATTCTGCAATCTTTGCGCATACCGCTGATACCATCTCTTTAAGCTTGCGGTCCCTTTCTCAAGCCTCGGATAATTCTTTTGTATTGCGTTTTGATTCTTGCATTAGCTCGTCAATGCTTTCTCTCAGCTGGGCACTCTGGTCATAGGAGGCAATACCTCTTTCATGGATCTCTTCCGCAATCTGTATATGCAGATCATTCAAGTCCTCGAGTGCTAACGACCCAATGTTGAGGTCAAACTGTGTCGAGTCCTTTACTACTTCATGCACTCTATCATTTAGGAAAATGAAGTGCGTCAGCTCTATATGCGCCACCTGAGGGTACTTACTCACAGTAGGTGGCGGTCTCTTCTTCGCTCTCGTTGTCCCCAACTTCCCTTCAGAATCTGATGATTGCTGGACTAGGCTCATCTACGTGACCATGGTATTCACCATCTCCATTGCCTGAATGAGGCTTAGTTGCATCTGTTCTTGTTTGGCCTCTTTCTCTGCGCGGGTTTCCTCCCATAACTCCTGAAGCTTCATGGAGATTGTATCGCAATCATCTGCATGCAACATTGGCACCAACTTGGGCTTATTAGCCTTTTGTTTCTTTTGTGGACCTTTCGCCGATGAAGGGCTTCTAGTTGCCTTTCTCTTATTTCCCTGCTGGTCTTCCAGATTGTTCTGCGCAGGATGTTTTTCTTCAACAATAGGCGTGGGTGTTATTCCTTCCTTATCTTCACTTTTGTCTTCATCCTTGTCTTCATCTAGCTCTTCATCTGTGTCATCATCTTTATCTTCGTTCTTCTCTTTCTCTTTGTTTTGTTCATAGTCAGATTCAATGTCCATTGGCTGGGCCACTTTCCAGTCTGGTTCCCATTCCTCCAACATCTGCTCAATTTTCTCAGCATCTAGTCGATAAAATCCTGGATACCATAACTCTGTATCCGAGTCATCCCTGGGCTAAATGTACGATCTATGCTTATCTACCATGAATGTCATTATCCCCTTGTAAGTGTCTATGAGCGGCTGTGACACGCGCAGTGTGCGCCGAATTACCTCACATAGCTGCTCATAGTATGTGTAAAATACCTCATTGATTTGGCACTACCTAGGGGCCTTCGGGTTTGCCCACAAGTTGGCGAAGTGTGTCCCCCGGTATTGCCCCTTGAAAACTGGGACACCTTGGTAGCCAGCAGGTTCTTTCCAACCGACGAAGCCAATCACCAGTAATACCCAACTATAGTGGAACGAGGTTCCCTTTTCCTGAGTTTCTTCAACGTCTGCTAAAAACTTGTTCAGCAGGTACTGCGCCCAGTTGTAGGATGTGCCTCTCAATGTATTAGATGTGAGCCGGATTGCCGCGGCCGGTACCTCAGGTGGTCTACTCTTGTGCAGTGTCTTCCCTGCGAGCAGTTGGACTACGAATTTGGTAGATTCATCATTGATATCCTTGGTGGGGAAGCCACGTTTGCTCCGGGATGACACCAAATTCCTTTGTGACCGAGGCGGCGAGCTCTTTTTCTTTCGCCTTCCCTCCCATTAGTTGCGAAGGGTTGTCGCCCCTCTTATTTAGCAACGTAATGTAGTGTATCTTATCTATTGATATCGATGCGCTTGTCCAACCATAAAAATCCTTCATGTACGCAAGACAGCAAAACGTGCACTACCGCATTGAGCTCTAGGCTCCTATCAAAGTGTGGGATGCGCAGTAGGTGTAGCAATCCCGACGGTTCGAGTCCTTTGATCCAATCCTGTACAAACAAAGTTTTAGCGCTGGATTGGGCGTCAACTTCCCGACGCATGTACCGGTCCGACTGAAATTGTGGGAACTTCTTCGGCTTCAACTGTGCTCCTTCTAGCAAGTCGTGGTCTTCGAACTTGCAGTCTTGTACCTTCCCCAGAAGGTCTTCTACAACCCTCACCTTACTAGACATAGGTGGGATTGGAATCTCATAAGTAGGGTTTTTCTTCAGTTGGACAGGTGGTGCATCATCTTTCTGTGAAGGAATGTACTCGTGTACGAGATGAATGGGTCGCTTGTGGACTGAGATTATTTTCTGCGGCTTTGTTGTTGTCGGTCCTTCATGGTCTGCAGCTATATGCTTATCCTTCTTCATTCTTGCAGCCTGTCTTGCAGAACTTCGAGAAGAAGCACCTTCCTTGCCTGCAGGTTTCGTAGCTGGAGCCGACATGACTCCCTGGAAACCTGACTATATGAATATTTTCAGAACTTTGGCACTAGTAAGTGGCTTGGACATGCACCTACAGACTATTCGAATTTCTAGTTATGGAAGCTCTGAAATCGCACGCAGACGAAATAGAGTTCCCAATAAAATGTATAAGTGCTGGGATGAGGGCTATTTATAGACTTTCCTGATTTGAAACGTGGCGATCGACCGTTAATGGTGTAGTTACTGCTTCGTCCTTGCACTAGATCTCCTGTGAGATCTCGGTCTTGTCGAGCAATCATCATGCCTGAACTAATGATGTTTCCTTAATTGCTAAAAGGTGTCAGTTCCGTCAAGCTGTTAAATCAGTTAAGTTAGCGTTTAATTACCAGCTTGTCAGCCGGATCTTAGCCAGATTTTGGTCACTTCGCCCTTTATTATGCCCGGATAGTCATATTTGTTGTTTAATGCTTGATTTCGTTGGTTCCACCATGATGGATAATGACCCACTAACCGTCCGACAGTTGCCATGGTTAACATTTTCCGTCATGATGCACTGGCAGTTCAGGTCCGGTCAACGGAACCATTTGTTGGCTCAAATAACTGTTCTAGAGGTTTCCAATGTAGACCCAGGTTCTTAGCGGTTCAAGGAACCAACAAAACCCCTTTTCACCGTCCCTTTCAGAAACAATTTGCGAACAGACTAAGGTCTCACCCGAGGTGAAGTTATGGGGTGGCTGCGGAATCAAGTTTCCACAACTTGGTGATGTGTGTGTCGAACATATTGACTAGTAGTGCGCCGCGAGGCTACGCTACGCGATTGGTAACTGCGTGAGGTTCACCTTCTGCGTGGCTGATACCTCTACAAGATGAGACGCTTGCACACCCAGCGCATCCTCAAAGCCTGCGCGGTTCGAAGGGTATTTCAACGGTAGGACAATGCAACTGACAACTGCACTTCCTCTTTTATATTCAATCGATATAATGTCTTTCCTTAGTGATTTCTAGCCATTCATCGATCACCTTAAGTGTTTATCCAATTGACTTATGCATTCACAGACTTAGAAATACTTGTGCATCTAACATTCAATCACATGTGTGATACTTAACATATTATTCCCATCTTTACTCCTTATAGCGAATACATATAAAAGTAAAACACATAAGCCGATAGGCAAGATCTTAAGCATTCATTGTAAGCAAATACGCAGATTCAAACGCATAAACAATCACACAACATGGTATTTAATGTGGTTCACCCCTAGGATGGGAGCTACGTCCACAGGAATTGTTGTTATATTATCTTGGGAAGGGTACAACAGTTCCAGTCTGCGCACTCAGCTACAGACTCTCTTCTCTCTCAATAGGCCTCTGCGCACACAACTTGTAGAGCCTTACAATGGCTTTCAGTAATACAACACAGTATCACTTAGATTAAACAATTACATTTCAACATTAACCCTTTCCCTTACAAAATGTGCCTTTTTATAGATCATGCCCGTAGGTCATGTCTTTACAAATGCATAGGCAAAAACCCTAAGGTTTCCCAAAACTAGTGCGGATACCCGCCACCCTGCCTGTCACCGTCGACAGCTTGCTCCACTCACTTTGGCCGCCTTACTAGATAACTCATGGCTCTAACGCCCTTCTGACAGCCGAATTCATCAACAAAACGGTTAGACCTGCATTGTGGCATGTCACTTTCTGCTCCTTTAGCTTGTCCATCGCTGTCAACTTAGTGGCCTAGCTCCTTAACTGCTTGTCGCCACTCTCTCTGACAGGTCGCTTTCCTCTTTCTCTGCTCTGCTCCTTACCAAAATTAGGTCAGTTTCCCTGCTTGACCTTCCCTTATACTCTTTACCCAAAATGGCTGTTTTGCTGGCACTGCACACCAACTAAACTGCGCAAAACTGATTCTGCAATCCAAACTGCGCACTCCCCAAAACTGTGCCATCTGACCCGTAGCCCGAACTGCGCAGTTCCAAAAACCGTACTTTATCAAAATCATGCCCACTTGGGCCATGCCCAACACCAAGTGCCATCTTATTTTCCTATAAAATTTTCTTTTTAACCCCTTTTAATATATTTATGTCAATCTAATGTCCATTTGGGGTTTATTAGCTCCCTTATTCAAAATCCCAATGTTTCCACCCCAACCTAGGAAACTAGTAGATTGGTGGAATTTCTTCTTTTGAAATTTATTTGAATAGGGACATTACAAATAGAGATTCTAATAATTATCAGGGGAATTATGGTTATTTCAATACTGTCACCTTAAAACTTGATCTACACGTTGGAGCTCCATTGAAAAGTAAGTTATTTATGCAAAACCTAATTCTTTTTCAAGTTACAACACACAATATATATTTTATAGGAAAATATGATGGTCCTAGTATTGAAGAATACATAGAATATCATAATCAAAATGGTTATATTTGGAAAAGCACCCTATACATTAATCTAAGAGATGGAACAACCATATTGAGTAAGTCAAGTTTTTGTATAGGTATGTATGATCTTGAACCTAGTTGAAGAATAAAAAACCGTATATCTAAACATGTGGTATCATGCTAAGAAGAAGGATAAATAGGGGACAAAGTGTTTATTTTCATATAACAACTTCTAATTACAGGTTCATGGTTGTATTAAAAAGGAGAACACCATAATTTTTATTAGCTCTAGCTGCAAGCATAATTTCATCAATGTTGGCTTGGCTAAAATATTGTTGTTCTTAGCAAAGCATATTCAAAGCACACAAGTTGAGGGTGAGAATGTTCACATTTTTAATTGAATATTAATAGATACATATGTTTTGCAATCGAATTTCATGCTATAGATATGGATGATGTGGATATTATTCTTGGATATCCCTGGGTGGACTTGGTTGGTACAATTAATATTAAGGTGCAAAAGAAGTTTATGAAGCTTTGGTACAAGAAAAATAAAATCACACTACATGATATTTCTCTTACTAAACAAGAAGGGTCCAAGGTGGCACAATAAGTCATGGTTACTATAAAACTCATTATAGTACCTATTGACACATTGGATGAAGAACTTGAGGTTGAATCAAAAGTATATTCTTCAAAAGCACTTAAGGGAAAGCCCCATGAGAGGAATTAAAAATAATAATATGAGTGAAATGTTTAAGAGTAAAAGAAAGAAGAACAAATCGCTAAGGTTGATGTATATCACCACCCAAAAAACCATGAGAGACCAAGTTCATCCATGTAAGTTCATGAGCATCGACAAACTTACTATGGACCAACATGGAACCAACCTAAAGGTACCTAGTATGGAGGCACATGGAGTATTTAATGCAAGGAGAAGAGGTATCAGAGTAGCACAATGACAAGAAGGAACTAAAAGAGAAACCTAAATCAAGATTGAGGTGGGAAGGCAACACTTAGACTCCATTTCCATGTTTCACTAGGATGGATGGATGTTCGTACTTGGTACTAATTGACTAGATTGCTTAGCAAATCATATTATTTGGCTTACACTTATGTTTCAAGGACAAAATATGTAAATGGGAATGGAATGTAATGTATCTCGGAAGGATAATGTGGGGTACATAGGAAGGTACACAAGGAGAATAATTTATGGAATATGGCCATAAATCATGGAATAAGGCCCACTTGATATTTGATGTGTAATAAATAGATCCACTACATAGTTAAAGGAAATGGATATAATAATGAAGGGTAGTTAGTGTTGATGCTTGAAACAACATCAAGGGTGGATTTTGCAAAGTGTTGTGAAATTGTGCAAAACTTTTTAATTTTTATCTTTGGTTCTGTACACAAAGATGTTTTGAAGTCTTGTTCTGCCTATTCTTTCTGCACACTCTTGTACTTTTGTAATCAAACAAGGGGGCCCCACTTATGAGAAACTTTGAGTATTGATGAAAAAAATTATACATTTGTTTATGATTGATGTGGTGGTGATGATTGGTTGGAAAAAGAAAACTTTGAGGAGGTTTTTCTCTTGTGATGTGCTCAATTTTCTTGATCAATGCTTGTATGGTGTTCTATTGTTAAAAAGTTTGAAATTGCAAAACAATTTGGTTTTTGCACTAATGGAATACCACATATAAATTGCATTGATATACTTGTGTACACATATGTTATGCATCGAGGTCATGGATGTAATTATTTTCAATCTTTGCTAATAAAAAGGTGGTTTTGCACTACCGTTGTTCATTTGGCCACCTTACACTATGTTAATCAAGTCTTAACTCTCATCCTACTATAGCATTGACCCTGCATGCCTTGTGCACGAGCTTGACCCCTTGGTGTTACTTGGGATATGTTAGTCCTAGACCTGTCAACTTCCTTTTTCTTATACCCCGTTATAACTACCTTACATTCCTTTTACTTCATTTTATTTTACTCCATTTTTTATTGTTTGAATTTCTTTTTGAATTTCATTTCTGCATTTTAAGTCATGTAAGTGTTAGCTTAGCTCCCAATTTTTAAGCTTTTAAGTGTTCCTTATGTTCAAAGTGAATTATGGATTAAGTTTTGAAGCTTGATTAGACATTTTATGCTTTAATACATTCTGGCAGTGCATCACATCATTTTTATACATATGCACGCTGCCGGATTGTCAAATTATGATTTGTGCATATTTAAAGCCATACTATCTAATTATTGCATGTTGCAGCTTCGAGAGTTGTTTCAATTATTTCACCTAACATTTGGTCATGATTATTGATTACATCTGTAAGAAAAGATTCAAAGATGACTTCCGAAAAGAAGAAGCGACATAGTGGCTCCAGTGGGAAATTGCTTCGGATCAAGCCACATAATACAGATTGGACCAACAAATTTCCATGCTCTGTTGTTAACCTGAAAGAAGCGGGTTGGTTCTCTCCGTGTGAGAGAATTCAAGGTCATATTCCATAAGTGACAAGGCATTTCGCTTTAAATTTTAAAGGGCCAATCGTGAAATTTAATGAATTTGAATTTCAGGTGACAAAAGAATCCATTGCTTTAGCAATTGATGTAGTCCTTGAGGGGGGAAGGTGGTTTAAGAGGTGTGCAGTTGATGAAGATTACAATAAGTTTCTTTTATCCAAGTATAGAAACCCTGATTGGGGTAAAGGAATTCAGAGGACCTGTTTGCTAGAGGAGTGGCGTGATGTCTTGGAAATTGTACAAAGATATTTCACCTTTGAGGGGAGGTTTGCCACCATTTCCCTGTACCATATGCGATTTCTACTTCATATAGAAGGTACTAAGAAATTGAACCTTCCTTATTGTTTTCTGAAGAGTCTGAGTAAAATGGCGACTAGGTTACAGAATCATCTTGAGTCTTCAAGTCACAATATATTTCATCATGGACTGGTTAAACTCTTGGTAACAAAAGAATTGAAAAAATATAAAAGGTCTTGGCCTCACTTCTTGTTTTGGTCGGGTTTCAAAATTGAACACAAACAATTTGAAGAAGATAAAAGGAAATGAGCCTATGTTATGAAGAAAACCCCAAAAAGTTCTTCTTGCCTTAATAAAAAGGAAAATAGTACACCCGAATTTCATTCTGAAGAGGGAATACAGATTCAGTTAGAATTTAAATATATTGAAGAAGAATCACTGTGCAAACTCCCTCTAAATTTGATGAAGGAAGAGTTGAAGATGAAGGGTCGATACAGGGTTTTGGTTTTCAGAGTGATGATACACCTGGAGACTCCATTGATATGGTTATTAAATAGAAGAATGAGATTGAGACAAAGCAAAAGGATGATATAGATCCCTCTCATGACAAATATCAGATTCTTACAGAGGGTTCATCAAAACCATGTAAGGTTTATCAAAGACCCAAGACCCGACCTGTAAATAAGCTAAGATTGAATATGAGGGTTATTCCAGACCCTAAAATTAAGAAAAATGAAACTGTGAATGTTCAAGACTCGTCAGATGAGGAGGATCGAAAGGCAAAAGTGTTAGAATCTACGCTAAATGAAGTATTAAACAAAATTGACTAGAGTTTAAAGAAATTTCCTGACCTTATTATAGATGATCATCTATTCAGTTCTGAAAATGAAGACCCAAAAGAAGGAACAACACTGGAGTCTTGTGATATCAAAGGAAAAGCCATTATGGATCCTGAATTGGGAGAATCCTCCAGGAAGGAAGTCAATTTGATTAAGGATAATCCTTCAAATAAGATTGATGAGGACTCAGACCTTTTAATAAGATAATTTGAAACAGAGAAATATAAGAAATAAATACATCAGTTTAAACTTCAGAATGAGCATGTAAATCAAATAAATGATGGTTTGCTACAGGCTAACAGAATGTTGAAGCAGGATCTCCAAGAAGTAAACATAAACTATTCAGAGCTGGTACAGGTTGTAGAAGAAGCTGTAAAGAGGAGAAAGGTGGAGCAATAGCAGAATATTGAGCTTGTTAAAGAGAAAGAAGAGCTTGAAAAGAGGCTGAATCAAACTCAAAAAGAATGCAATCGACTCCAGAAAAAGGTTCATGCATTAGATGGTCTTGCTGTGCTGGCTGAAGCAGCTAGGAGTATATGATTTAGCAGTCATGTTTGATGAGGTTTAGAGTTACACATGGCAGAATAATTTTGGTCAAAGATAACATTTTTTATTTAGTCTTGATTGAATATGGTTATTTGCTATCTTTAGTATGATTTGATCCTAGAATAGTGGATCCTGAACAATTACATGGGGACTTTTTCCCTATAAATTGTAAAAGATAATCAGAAACATGATGAATGGATGAGGGTCGAGAGTATATTTGAAGATTTTTGGGCAGACTTATGTATATTTTGCTAATATAAGGACATATTTGATGATGGAATTGACTATTGTTTAAATCTGGGAGTTAAGTTTTAGCCTTCATGTTCTTAGATATTATGTGGTTCTGTTTGAAGTTTTGCATATACTTTTGATCTATATCGATGTTTTCTATATGGATGCCTGTACATGCAAATGGATATTTATGCAGAGATGTTTGAAAATTATTTTTAAACATCATAATTACCATGATGCAAAGTTTATAAACTGTTTGTTTCTCTTGTATCATTTATGGTATTAAAGCCTAAATTCCTCTTTTATATCAGTCATTTTTTTTCAGATTGTTAAGTCACTATTCATATCCTTATTTGGCAGGATCTGATGTTTTCAGATTTTCCATTAGTCTGTGAATTTTTGAAAGATTTTGCTTTTTAATCCCTCATAGTCATCAAGCCATGAACAAAAACCAAGATTTTGCTTTTTAATCCCTCATAGTCATCAAGCATAGTCATCAAGCCATGAACAAAAACCAATCCATAAAACTTGAGGTGCCTAAACTCTGCCACTCCGTAGTCTAGTTGCAGAGTTTAGAACTAACAGGATATGTTGCGATGAACAAGCATTATAAAGTGTGAAAGATTGATATACGAGGTGCATGTGGGATAAATCCTGTAGCAGAAACAAGGTAAGGTATGTCGCATTGTGAGCCCGATGGCCTGGCAGTTCGTGGCAATGAGTGACTGGGTGGTATAGTCCTATTTTATGTTTGATTTGGCACTGCATGGTGATCGATGGCTTCATGATTTGGTACTTGCGTGTTTCTATAGTGATTAGGCATAAGATGAGTACCTATGGTTTGGTGATGTGTCTTGGTGGTTCGACTTATGAGTTAATAGTTTGAGCTAGAAGAGAGGTTGTTTAATGACCCAAATTTGGCATTAATTCGACGACTTGCAATGCACACAGATTTGATCGTTGAGAAATATTGAACGTGATCCTATGTGCTACGCATTGAATGTTCTAGATGTTGATCGAATACTACAGTGGAGGGTCGACGAGATCTTTGGTTGAACACTTTCCATGTGTGCTCAGTTGGTAATCTTGAGCTCTTCGTCACCCTCGCTCACACACCATAGACGATATGTGGTGATACGGTGATTAAATGTGGAGATTGTGTTGGAGGTTGGAATATTGTATGGCGTATTTTGCTAGGCTCGAGGCTCATTCTTCGCTCTCATTCTACTATTGGTGTGCTCTAAGAATGTGCACCTTGTAAAAAATAGATGGTTAGTGGTACTGTGAACACATTAAAAAAATTGGACATTGGTTCGAGGACCATGAGGTAGACGTCACGGTGAGCTCTTGGTACATTTCAACTAGTATGCAAACCTGCAAATCAAATTTCAAGCTTTTCTAGCGAGGCATGTACATTTAGGTTGTGAATGGTTTAACTACATTTCTGCATGCCATTCATTTTGATTGGAAATTCCGGTTGTTACCCTAACCTAGATAACCTACTCTTGATTCTCATCACCCCTATTGCATGTCACTGGTTAAAAGATAAAAGGAATAATGGATTTAATAGTTTGGTTGCTTACTATGTCGAAGCTCTTTACAATTGAAATTGTAATATCTTGAGTTAATTTACATCGTGTATTCGCTTGGCATGGATGTCTATTTGTTTTTGGTTGCTCTGGAATATGTGACATATTCATAGTCATGTCGACTCACCCAAATATATATGTATGTTAAGTTTATTCATTGTACGCAGTGTATTTTTTGTTGTGAAAGGAGGTGAAAATTATGCATATTAATCTCTTCATTTTCAAAACCATAGAAAACTTGAGCTTAATCAACTCCTGAGGATGATCCTTGCTCTAGGATCGAAACGTCAAGAGTTTTAGAAGTTACAATGCAGTCCTCCTCCTTTCACATTGATATATGCATGTTGACATTACTCTCCATGGTTATGTTTGAACCTCCTCCTTTGTACTTTCTTCCTTAATGCACAATCAATGCCTTACCCTACACATTATCTTGGCCTTACCTTGAGTCGACTATTGCACCGTTGGTTGCTTGCACTCAATCCTCTACTCATTTTTAGATACTCTATGTTCAATTGCTCGGTAACATGCCAACTTAAGCTAGCTATGGAATTCTACACACACATCTGTGTGTGTTCAATATTGTTGGGTTTCTAGTTGAAGATGTTTAAGCTCCTTGGTTATTATGATGGCTGTGTGGGATATTTTATGATTGATTGAACCCTAAACCCAAGTGGTGATAATGTGATTTCATTTTTAGTTATGTGTGAGTTAGTCAAGAAACCATTGGTCATTATGATTGCTTATATTGTTGGTTTAAGCCCGTTGACTTGATTCATTGGTGCATGCTCATAATCCTTACTCTATGGATTATTGAGTTGTGGGTTGTATTTTGATTAATGACTCTAGGGTTTATCTATTTGATAAGAAAATTGTTTGGTTAATATGTTATCCTCATGGACAACCGCTAAGCAACACTTTAAGATGTTTATGCTTTATGGATTGTAGTTACCCGAAGATGAATCTTAAGCTGGGTTTGTTGAGTTTTGTGAATATTCAAGCTGAATAGTTTTAATGGTTTAATAAATATTTTGATAGGTTGTGTCGATTCCCAGTCTATTTGATCTGTGGAGTCTCTTTCTTGACTTGAGTATTAAGCTTTGGGTACTTTTGATCTTGATGAGGCTGTGTTTAATGGAGTATGAAGTCACAGGGTTAATGAATGTTACAATCAATTAGGTAGACACGTTTCTTCACTTAAAATCTGCAGTTTAAGTTCTTGACCTATGTATGGAATTTTCGCCTCTTTGGTTGATACACATATGATCGAATGGTTATTGATATTGGTTATTGTTGATTAATGGACTACATTTGATGCCATTTTCACCAGTGCACCTATCTTCTGAGCTCGGGTTATCTTGTGTCGACCTGATTAATTGTTTTTGTTAAATGTGGTTTGAGAATTTCATTTATCATTGTGTTTGTGATTAGAGAGAGGATTCTGTTGAAGTTGTTTATTAACATTAGTTGGCTAGGCACTTGGATTTGAAACATATGTGTATTAAAACATTGTGCCTCTCTGTGTCGTTTCTGTGATGATCATTGTTATCTATAGTCGGGGATATAAGTGGGGCTAGTCAGTTTTGCTCTGTTGCATTCAAAAATAGTGAATGGATCCTATTTTAAGGATTGGTTATGTTATCATATTGACACAAACTCTGAATGTTCAAATGCATTGAGAATATTGGGGTTATGATGGTTTAGGGTGCAAGGCTTCAGGACTGTAATATTGTACTCATTTGAGGAATTGAAGCCTTCCATATGGTTATGAATATGAGCTTAAAGGATAGAAAGTGAAATATATTATACATTCATATTGCATATATACTTGTTCTTCATTTTGATTTCAGCATTGATGAATACGTTTATGATGACATGGTAGTCTTAGAGATGAGTTGGAAATGGTAACTTTGAATGTGGTTTAATGGGTGGTTTTTGTGCATATTATTTTATTCAAGTGTGGCTCAAAAATATGATGTTGATTGTTTTAGAACAAAGAGCATTATGGTATGGTGATAATATATAAGACTCAAGTATTATTTTTATTTGTGAGGGAGCTATATAGTTTGATTATGATTTGAGTATTCTGTCAATGCATTTTATGAATACAAAAATGATTATGCAGCTGTCATTTCCCTATATGTTCTTCTTGTCTGTGACTAATCTTGCCCTGTTACAATACTTTATGCATGACAATACTTTTCCCATCCCCTACAATAGCATGTTTTCCTTGGTTCACCTTAAATTCTATCCTACCCTACAACATGAATATTCATGATAATGAATGCATGTTGATTTTGCTAGTTATTAAAGAGAAATGAGTCGTTGGACCTGTTACAATACTTGATGCATGATAATACTTTTCCCAACCCCTACACTAGCATGTTTTCCTTGTCTCACCTTAAATTCTATCCCACCCTACAACATGCATATTCATGATAATGAATGCATGTTGATTTTGCTAGTTATTAAAGAGAAATGAGTCGTTGGATACATCTAATGTACATTTTTGTTACAAAATGTTGGGGTCAATTATGCACACATGTTAGGTTTCTTTAAAAAATGAAGAACATGTAGTGAATATCATGACCTTGTTTTGATACTTTGATGGGATATAATGTGCATAAGTTGAATACTTTTTTTGCTTTCATATCATGAGTTTTCACAGCAAGGGATCCAGAAGATTTGGCAGGGTAGAGGCTATAGAGACTAGTATGTTGGCAAGAAGGGAGAAGGAAGAGAGTGAGGTTATCTGCTCACTTTGAAATTCATTCTAATGGATTTTATGAGCTATCCCAAAGAAGCCATCTATTTCTAGGATCCCCTCTTGTACAACCCCCTTGCCTCAACCTCAATCTGAATTGAAACCTCACCCAAATATAGTTTATATGCCAACAGACCCCCCTATTCGCAATGGTGGATGGGATTTCAAACCCCCTTCTCCTAAGTACCACGTGGTTGGTTGGGGATCCCATAGCTCGAAGCATTTAGTTCATCCATCAATTAGTTTTTCCTCCTTTGGGATTAAACCTAAATCACCAAAAGTTGTAGTTGGCCCTAAGAAGCTCCAAGACCCTGAGCACCCATCTCACGAATCTCCCCCTCCTAAAAATCCCAAAGGGAAATAAGTAATGAGCTCGATTAAGGATGGAGTGGTTGGTGTTAGTGGGAGAGGTCATGCAAATGACCAACGACCCTCGACCTTTATAGAAGTTTCATTTGACGACCTTCACCCATGAATTTTATGATTTATGATTTTCAAATCAATGTTGTTGTGGTTTAAATGAACATGTAAAAGAACAATCAGTTTTGGACATATTTGGTTTTGTGGATGATGTTATATATGATCATGTTTTGTGATGATGGATATGGAAGCTCACCTTGGTTTACCATCGGACTTGAGATCTGTTCTTAGGACATGTACCTTGGGACTTCATGATGTTACTTATATTTTCAAGTGTGGTTTTGAATTGATCTTAGTTTCCAGACTGATGAGGATGTTTTGTTTACTTTTGAAAGGCATGAAACATTTCAGAGATGTGTTATTTTACATGTGGTTTTTCACATAGGCTTGATGTTGATATAAACATATATTTTATATGCTTTGATGTTGCATCTATGTATGGGAATTATGATGATGAGAAATGATTATGTGTGGTTATAGCTACTTCAGCTGTCATGATGCATAAGTATGACATGTGCTTGTTTCATAAGAAATGGTGCGGGAAACAAGGAGCATATTTCTAGGTCCTTGGGAATTCATCCCCCTGAGAGACAATATGTGAAAAGTAAAGGAGGCCCCCCTATTTGACCACACTTGATTGTTGTGTCTCCAAATCTATCTGTTCAGTTTTGTTGCTTCTTGCATGATTGCGTTTGTTGTTGTGTAGAGGTTATTTTGTTTGGTCACTTGTCATTAGTTAGTTATTTCTTTGAAACTATCTCGAGGATTATGAGTCACCAACTGTTCTTGTGGTAGACTATATAGCGACATCAAGAAGCAAGGAGCAGGGTTCCAAATATTACACTTGCTATGGAGTTTTGATTAAATGGCAGAAATGGGAGGTTAAGGACTGATGCTATCTATTTGAGGTATATTATATCATTTGTTTACTGATGTTGAGATTTATCTATTTGTCATTAACTGGTCTAATTGGTTGCTTGGTTGCAGAGAATAGTGCCAACTTACAAAAGTATTCACCGAGGATTTTTGCATCTTTGTTAGTACCAATCTTCATTGTTTGTTGTTTACACAATGACTAAGCAGCTTCAAAAACAATAGTCGTATGTGTCAAAACAATTTCTGGTCCAAGATTTCGCAGAATCCTGAAGGAACATTGTGACTGTACTCTGGACATGTATAGATGAAAACAAATATCTTTATTGAGAAATAAAATTTCTTCATTTTATTTATTTATTTATATATATATATATTTTCTGTTTCATTTTTATGTATCTCCATTATGTTTTTTGTTACATCTAGTTAAGATTTCTTCAATATTTTCTGTTGTAAGTGTTGTTTAAAAAAGTCATAAAAAATGTTAAACGAGTTATTTAGTTGGGTTACAATGATATAGTTATTTCTGGTTATTTGTTGTTCTAATTGCATTTCTCTTGTCATTTGCAGCCACTCACTAGTTGGTAGACATACTATAAGCGAAGGGAATCATGTTTAAAGTAATGATGTGGTGCAATGCATTGTTAAGTGTTTGTGGTTACATTATTGTTATTTTAGTCCACTGGTTTAACGTGTTTATGATTTAAGTATTTGCTCTATCTTTTTTATGTTTTGTTGACTTACGTCCTCACACATAATGAAGGTGGTGAGCTTGCGTTGCGTTAGGCTATAAAATCAGGGTTCCATTCTCGTTTATTCTATGTTTAGACAACCGAGAGGTAACAAATTTGACGTGAGAGCATTCAATCTCCTACATCAACAGTTAGCATAGAACGCTAGGAATACATGAGAAAGTATGAATACACAAGTATCATTGTATTGAGATAGGTTGGATATTGAGGATTGTATTGTAGCAAGCATGGTGTGTGGAGTGATTTCTTCCAAAGGAGTATTTAATGGTGTTACCTACCTTAAGGGTTCTCTCTATATTCTTGTGTTGTTTATTGCATGGATGCATTTTATGTTTTTAGAGTTAAGGGTTTATCTTCTATCATTTACCAAGATTCACTACACAATGCCATTTGAATAATGTGCATCCTAACCCTGTCGTAGTAAGGGATTCAAATTCAATATCAACGATCCATTCCTCAAGATTTTTGGTGAGAATGGATGTGCACAACAAGTCTCCAAATGATCTACAGTTTTGTCCACTAGTGCACTACTCTTCCATGAGGGATATTGAATCAATGGAGTTAGCAATATATTTAGTGGGTTCTCTTGAGTGTGATATAGTAGGGTTGGAGATCATTGCTGCAAATAAAAAATAGGGTCATTCTAACTTGTCAATGGAGATATAGATAGGGTTTGGAGGACACACATTTTGTGTCCACTTCTTTGAGAAACTATATGCATGCAAGAGGTCAATATAGTGGGTGATGGGTTGAAGGGACATCCTATTACAAGCACTTATATGTACATGGTTTTAAATTCTTTCAATTTAGTGGAGAGGTGTCCTTTAGTTGCATTGAGTAGTGCGGTTTTCCCAAGTGAGGACAACTTTGAAAGAGTTTTGGTCAAAGAGGACTTAGAAAATGAGGAAAGCACTTGGATAGTTTCAAAAAATAAAGTGTCTTTCCTATTGTCAAGCATAGATTCACCAAGAAATAACTCATTGGGTGAATTGTCCCAATTGATCAAGAACATCAACTATTTCCCATCAATTTTAGATATTGCTTACAATGCCTTAATCCTTGAACTAATGCCATTTGAAATTTCTAGAAGGTAGTTGGATAAGGCTCATATGGTAGTACTATTTAGAGAGACTTCAATGAATAATTCAACAAGGGTTACTCCTCTAAAGCATGTTTCTATGGATTCGAGGATTTCAAGTTAGAATTTCTTGTATTAAAAAATGAAATTGGTCCTTGATGTTTTGATGGCATCAACTCTACCAAGTTCACGTCTCGATGCGTCATGGATGAACAATGCTCCAATATAATTCAATGATAAAGAATCATTTATAATAAGATGATAAATGTATTGGTGATTTTAATATTAGTCAATTAGCATAAACAATACATAATTATTAATGAAATAGTTAGGTTGTACAGATAACACAATTACCAATAAATAACATAAAAAGGAAGCACTCACATTGTATCACTTGACTTCATTTTAATAAAAGTATACATTTTATAACAGAAAACTGAGTCGATAAGAAGATAGAGAATGTTTACTATCTAGAAAAAGAGATTTCAAGAAGACTTTGAATAACAAGAACAAGAGTTTGAGTTGATTATAACTTGTATCATTTCATTTGTTGTATCATATCAAAGGAGAAAGATGTGGTGCATCAATTTACTAACATATACCAATTTGAAAGGTTAGTCATTTGAATTATCTCAAGAGACATTCAATGAATTAGAAGGGAATGCAGTTAGTTACAACATCTGTTGATTCCAAATTTTAATAGGAAGAGAGTCACCACATATAGAAATCGATCATTGATAAAGAAAACGATTATTAATAGGAAGAGACTCGCCTCATATAGACATAAAGTTGCGATCAGAGAAGGAATGCAGAGTCGATGATAAATTTCATGGAATTATGTGAATAGAAGGGAAATATGTAGAGGAATTCAAGATGGTTGATTTCAATAAGTATATCTACCTATCATTCATTCAAATAGAGATATGTATTTTTAATTGGGTTCCATAAATCAAGTGTAGGAATTTTTTAGTTTTAAAAGTGTATATACATAAAGAAAAACCCTAAATATAGAGAGCATGGGCAAATATAAATTGGTTATTAGTTCTTACTACCTCCATGGAATTTCTTAGTAGAGTACAAATATAAAGGTTTTTATTTTGAGAAATTAAGATATATTTTGAGGGATTATGGTGATTATTAGAAAAGTACAAAGTATTTAGGGGTGACATACTGGTTACATAAGAAGCCTTAGTATCATATTTTTTAAAAGGAGGATTTAAAGAGATATATGATTTTTGGTTTTATGTTAAATCTCAACAAAATAAAGGAAGTTGTGAACGACAATGATAAGAACACGTGATGAATTTTTATTTTGAGTGGTTAAATCTCCAAGACAATATAAAATTAAAGAAGTTTTAACTTAGATGGATTCTTGCCCAAGTGATTCAAGAATTTAGAGAATTAGGGAATATTATCCTTAAGAGGGTGATGACATGACTGGATGGAATGTTTCATGAGTTTAGAATTGTGGATGAGGAATTGAAGCCTTCCATATGGTTATGAATATGAGCTTAAAGGATAGAAAGTGAAATATATTATACATTCATATTGCATATATACTTGTTCTTCATTTTGACTTCAGCATTGATGAATAAGTTTATGATGACATTGTAGTCTTAGAGATGAGTTGGAAATGGTAACTTTGAATGTGGTTTAATGGGTGGTTGTTGTGCATATTATTTTATTCAAGTGTGGCTCAAAAATATGATGTTGATTGTTTTAGAACAAAGAGCATTATGGTATGTGATAGTATATAGGACTCAAGTATTATTTGTGAGGGAGCTATATAGTTTGATTATGATTTGAGTATTCTGTCAATGCATTTTATGAATACAAAAATGATTATGCAACTGTCATTTCCCTATATGTTCTTCTTGTCTGTGACTAATATTGCCTTGTTACAATACTTTATGCATGATAATACTTTTCCCAGCCCCTACAATAGCATGTTTTCCTTGGTTCACCTTAAATTCTATCCTACCCTACAACATGAATATTCATGATAATGAATGCATGTTGACTTTGCTAGTTATTAAAGAGAAATGAGTCGTTGGGCCTGTTACAATACTTGATGCATGATAATACTTTTCCCAACCCCTACACTAGCATGTTTTCCTTGTCTCACCTTAAATTCTATCCTACCCTACAACATGCATATTCATGATAATGAATGCATGTTGATTTTGCTAGTTATTAAAGAGAAATGAGTCGTTGGATACATCTAATGTACATTTTTGTTACAAAATGTTGGGGTCAATTATGCACACATGTCAGGTTTCTTTAAAAAATGAAGAACATGTAGTGAATATCATGACCTTGTTTTGATAGTTTGATGGGATATAATGTGCATAAGTTGAATACTTTTTTTGCTTTCATATCATGAGTTTTCACAGCAAGGGATCTAGAAGATCTGGCAGGGTAGAGGCTATAGGGACTAGTATGTTGGCAAGAAGGGAGAAGGAAGAGAGTGAGGTTATCTGCTCACTTTGATATTGATTCTAATGGATTTTATGAGCTATCACAAAGAAGCCATCTATTTCTAGGATCCCCTCTTGTACAACCCCCTTTGCCTCAACCTCAATCTGAATTGAAACCTCACCCAAATATAGTTGATATGCCACCAGACCCCCCTATTTACAAGGGTGGATGGGATTTCAAACCCCCTTCTCCTAAGTACCACGTGGTTGGTTGGGGATCCCATAGCTCGAAGCATTTAGTTCATCCATCAATTAGTTTTTCCGGATTAAACCTAAATCACCAAAAGTTGTAGTTGGCCCTAAGAAGTTCCAAGACCCTGAGCACCCATCTCACGAATCTCCCCCTCCTAAAAATCCCAAAGGGAAATAAGTAATGAGCTCGATTAAGGATGGAGTGGTTGGTGTTAGTGGGAGAGGTCATGCAAATGACCAACGACTCTCAACCTTTATAGAAGTTTCATTTGACGACCTTCACCCATGAATTTTATGATTTATGATTTTCAAATCAATGTTGTTGTGGTTTAAATGAACATGTAAAAGAACAATCAGTTTTGGACATATTTGGTTTTGTGGATGATGTTATATATGATCATGTTTTGTGATGATGGATATGGAAGCTCACCTTGGTTAACCATCGGACTTGAGATCTGTTCTTAGGACATGTACCTTGGGACTTCATGATGTTACTTATATTTTCAGGTGTGGTTTTGAATTGATCTTAGTTTCCAGACTGATGAGGATGTTTTGTTTACTTTTGAAAGGCATGAAACATTTCAGAGATGTGCTATTTTACATGTGGTTTTTCACATAGGCTTGATGCTAATATAAACATATATTTTATATGCTTTGATGTTGCATCTATGTATGGGAATTATGATGATGAGAAATGATTATGCGTGGTTATATCTACTTCAGCTGTTATGATGCATAAGTATGACATGTGCTTGTTTCATAAGAAATGGTGCGGGAAACAAGGAGCATATTTCTAGGTCCTTGGGAATTCATCCCCCTGAGAGAAAATATGTGAAAAGTAAAGGAGCCCCCCCTATTTGACCACACTTGATTGTTGTGTCTCCAAATCTATCTGTTCAGTTTTGTTGCTTCTCGCATGATTGAGTTTGTTGTTGTGTAGTGGTTATTTTGTTTGGTCACTTGTCATTAGTTAGTTATTTCTTTGAAACTACCTCGAGGATTATGAGTCACCAACTGTTCTTGTGGTAGACTATATAGCGACATCAAGAAGCAAGGAGCAGGGTTCCAAATATTACACTTGCTATGGAGTTTTGATTAAATGGCATAAATGGGAGGTTAAGGACTGATGCTATCTATTTGAGGTATATTATATCATTTGTTTACTGATGTTGAGATTTATCTATTTGTCATTAACTGGTCTAATTGGTTGCTTGGTTGCAGAGAATAGTACCAACTTACAAAAGTATTCATCGAGGCTTTTTGCATCTTTGTTAGTACCAATCTTCATTGTTTGTTGTTTACACAATGAATAAGCAGCTTCAAAAACGACAGTCGTATGTGTCAAAACAATTTCTGGTCCAAGATTTCACAGAATCCTGAAGGAACATTGTGACTGTACTCTGGACATGTATAGATGAA
The DNA here is from genome assembly GCA_027924585.1 of Larix kaempferi. Classification (NCBI taxonomy): domain Eukaryota; kingdom Viridiplantae; phylum Streptophyta; class Pinopsida; order Pinales; family Pinaceae; genus Larix; species Larix kaempferi. The sequence continues at coordinate 13,975,867 of BSBM01000125.1, read as the reverse complement.
AACAAATATCTTTATTGAGAAATAAAATTTCTTCATTTTATTTATTTATATATATATATATATATATATATTTTCTGTTTCATTTTTATGTATCTCCATTATGTTTTCTCTTACATCTAGTTAAGATTTCTTCAATATTTTCTGTTGTAAGTGTTGTTTAAAAAAGTCATAAAAAATGTTAAACGAGTTATTTAGTTGGGTTACAATGATATAGTTATTTCTGGTTATTTGTTGTTCTAATTGCATTTCTCTTGTCATTTGAAGCCACTCACTAGTTGGTAGACATACTATAAGTGAAGGGAATCATGTTTAAAGTAATGATGTGGTGCAATGCATTGTTAAGTGTTTGTGGTTACGTTATTGTTATTTTAGTCCACTGGTTTAACGTGTTTATGATTTAAGTATTTGCTCTATCTTTTTATGTTTTGTTGACTTATGTCCTCACACATAATGAAGTTGGTGAGCTTGCGTTGCGTTAGGCTATAAAATCAGGGTTCCATTCTCGTTTATTCTATGTTTAGCCAACCGAGAGGTAAAAAATTTGACGTGAGAGCATTCAATCTCCTACATCAACAGTTAGCATAGACCCCTAGGAATACACGAGAAAGTATAAATACACAAGTATCATTGTATTGAGATAGGTTGGATATTGAGGATTATATTGTAGCAAGCATGGTGTGTGGAGTGATTTCTTCCAAAGGAGTATTTAATGGTGTTACCTACCTTAAGGGTTCTCTCTATATTCTTGTGTTGTTTATTGTATGGATGCATTTTATGTTTTTAGAGTTAAGGGTTTATCTTCTATCATTTACCAAGATTCACTACACAATGCCATTTGAATAATGTGCATCCTAACCCTGTCGTAGTAAGGGATTAAAATTCAATATCAACGATCCATTCCTCAAGATTTTTGGTGAGAATGAATGTGCACAACAAGTCTCCAAATGATCTACAGTTTTTGTCCACTAGTGCACTACTCTTCCATAAGGGATATTGAATCAATGGAGTTAGCAGTATATTTAGTGGGTTCTCTTGAGTGTGATATAGTAGGGTTGGAGATCATTGCTGCAAACAAAAAATAGGGTCATTCTAACTTGTCAATGGAGATATAGATAGGGTTTGGAGGACACACATTTTGTGTCCACTTCTTTTGAGAAACTATATGCATGCAAGAGGTCAATACAGTGGGTGATGGGTTGAAGGGCCATCCTATTACAAGCACTTATATGTACATGGTTTTAAATTCTTTCAATTTAGTGGAGAGGTGTCTTTTAGTTGCATTGAGTAGTGCGGTTTTCCCAAGTGAGGACAACTTTGAAAGAGTTTTGGTCAAAGAGGACTTAGAAAATGAGGAAAGCACTTGGATAGTTTCAAAAAATAAAGTGTCTTTCCTATTGTCAAGCATAGATTCACCAAGAAATAACTCATTGGGTGAATTGTCCCAATTGATCAAGAACATCAACTATTTCCCATCAATTTTAGATATTGCTTACAATGCCTTAATCCTTGAACTAATGCCATTTGAAATTTCTAGAAGGTAGTTGGATAAGGCTCATATGGTAGTACTATTTAGAGAGACTTCAATGAATTATTCAACAAGGGTTACTCCTCTAAAGCATGTTTCTATGGATTCGAGGATTTCAAGTTAGAATTTCTTGTATTTAAAAATGAAAATGGTCCTTGATGTTTTGATGGCATTAACTCTACCAAGTTCACGTCTCGATGCGTCATGGACTGAACAATGCTCCAATATAATTCAATGATAAAGAATCATTTATAATAAGATGATAAATGTATTGGTGATTTTAATATTAGTCGATTAGCATAAAGAATACATAATTATTAATGAAGTAGTTAGGTTGTACAGATAACACAATTACCAATAAATAACATAAAAAGGAAGCACTCACATTGTATCACTTGACTTCATTTTAATAAAAGTATTTATAAGAGAAAATTGAGTCGATAAGAAGATAGAGAATGTTTACTATATGGAAAAAGAGATTTCAAGAAGACTTTAAATAACAAGAACAAGAGTCTGAGTTGATTATAACTTGTATCATTTCATTTGTTGTATCATATCAAAGGAGAAAGATGTGGTGCATCAATTTACTAACATATACCAATTTGAAAGGTTATTCATTTGAATTATCTCAAGAGACATTCAATGAATTAGAAGGGAATGTAGTTAGTTACAACATCTGTTGATTCCAAATTTTAATAGGAAGAGAGTCACCACATATAGAAATCGATCATTGATAAAGAAATGATAAAGAAAACGATTATTAATACGAAGAGACTCGCCGCATATAGACATAAAGTTGCGATCAGAGAAGGAATGCAGAGTCGATGACAAATTTCATGGAACTATGTGAATAGAAGGGAAATATGTAGAGGAATTCAAGATGATTGATTTCAAGAAGTATATCTACCTATCATTCATTCAAATAGAGATATGTATTTTTAATTGGGTTCCATAAATCAAGTGTAGGAAGTTTTTAGTTTTAAAAGTGTATATACATAAAGAAAAACCCTAAATATAGAGAGCATGGGCAAATATAAATTGGTTATTAGTTCTTACTACCTCCATGGAATTTCTTAGTAGAGTACAAATATAAAGGTTTTTATTTTGAGAAATTAAGATATATTTTGAGCGATTATGGTGATTATTAGAAAAGTACAAATAGGGGTGACATACTGGTTACATAAGAAGCCTTAGTATCATATTTTTTAAAAGGGGGATTTAAAGAGATATATGATTTTTGGTTTTATGTTAAATCTCAACAAAATAAAGGAAGTTGTGAACGACAATGATAAGAACACGTGATGAATTTTTATTTTGAGTGGTTAAATCTCCAAGACAATATAAAATTAAAGAAGTTTTAACTTAGATGGATTCTTGCCCAAGTGATTCAAGAATTTAGAGAATTAGGGAATATTATCCTTAAGAGGGTGATGACATGATTGGATGGAATGTTTCACGAGTTTCGAATTGTGGATGAGTGAAGTTACTTAAAAATAATTTTACATGTTATGTTTTTGTTGTCACTCTGTATAGTAGTGTTGAGTGAAGTTACTTAAAATAATTTTATGTGTTATGTTTTTGTTGTCACTTTGTATAGTAGTGTTAAGAGTAGGTGTTGGAGTAGAATGCTCCAATATAACTTAGTGATAAATAGTCATTTACCATAATATGATAAGTGTAATGGTGACTTTAATATTAGTATGTTAGAAAAAATATTAGGTTAATGTACGAGGAATAAAACTCCCTAAAAAATGACATAAAAGGGAAGCTTTCCCATTGTATCAATTGATTTCATTGTAATAAAGTATATATTTTACATAAGCCTATTTTGGTATTTTTTGTGTGCTTAAAATTTTAAGGCAAAGATAGCAATTTAAGAGTTGTTAGGATATGACATCTCGTGCTTCCCTATCTAAATGGAGGGGTTAAAACCAAATATTTATTTCAAAAGATATTTCCCTTATCAGTTGGATATGATCCTTTGTGGTCTTTAGTTTGCAAATCATTGTAGCCACAACTCTATGATGATGATAAGGTGTTTTAAACAATTTTGGATTATCCAAGCCTTTAGGATAGTGAAGATATTTTATGCTTCTCAGAGAGGACCCTTTGTAACAACTCTTTCGAGCATTTATCTCATGATTAATGAACACATCTAAATTTTTGCCTAGAGAATGGCTTGTTATATTTATTTAAAATTTTAGAGGGTATCAACAGTTAATAAGCATTAGATTTATCCCACTATATGCCCCCCCCACACATATATATATTTGTGGAGATAAAGCAATTCCTTATAGACTTTGTGTTTATTTCAAATTAAAATTCTAAAAGAAAATATGAGTTTTGGGCAAGAAGGTTAAGAAACACAAAATTTTGTAATTTTCATCATAAAAAAGCAAGCAAAAGTGTAACTTATTTTCATGTTTTCGCCCATAATGCAATCAAATGATAATAAAGTTAAAATTGATGTCTACATTGTAATATTTGGATAAAATCAACGCGGCTTGTTTAAAATTTATAATAAATACTATAAGGACCACTAAGACAACCCAAAGTTTAGCTCTTCAAATGCATAATGAGTGGATAAATATTAGTATCATGATATTCAAGCAATATTGCATCCTAGTAACATAGCGATGGGTTTGTTTGTTGTTCAACATTACTCTTTCCATCTGTGCAAAAAATAAGAAATTGTTTCCCTAGTAGTGCTCCACATTATCCATTTCACACACCTTCCTAAAAATGTTCATTACTAAGTTAAATATGTCTAACATCATTGCATCTTGGGATTGGTTCTATGACACAAATACTTCTTTGTAATAAAAAATATCTTGCATTGTTTTAGAGAAGTGGGTAGTAACATATAAGCTCCAATTTTTGGGTTGTTTTTGGATTGTTTGTGTTCCTTTTTGGGCTTTATTTCGTCCATTAGTTTCAAACAATTGTAATATAACTTTGTTAAATATTTAGGGTTGTAATACCATTCCAATTAGAGGATTAGGGTTTTGATGTTGCAAAATACCTTTATATTGTATTATGAATAGTGAAAACAATCATATATATATAGAGAGAGAGAGGTGCGACTCTAAGTTTTTTTTTGTTTTCCTAGTGTAAATCTCTTGTGTACTCTGTGTGTGCCATTTTTTTTTTTTTTTTTCTATTTTAAGATTCTATTATTATATTTACTCTTGCACAAGTTTATATTCAAACTCTTCACCCATTTCACATGCCTTCCTAAAAAATTATCATCACTAAGTCAGATATGCCTAGCATCTATGCCTCTTAGAATTGTTTCTATAACATCGATAACTATTTATAAAACCAAATCATATACTGTATAAACAAACAAAAAGATCACTAAGAGTACTTCATTATACCCCTTTCACATGCCTTACTAAAAAATGATCATTACTAAGTTAGACATGCCTAATATCTATGAATCTTGGAATTATTTCTACAACATAAATAACTCTAAAAAATATATTGTCTCACACTGGTTGAGAGAAATGGTTTACGATAACATATAATCTCCAATATACCATGATCCTTTTTCCAATGGAGCTTAGCACAAGGTAGTAGTGCTTCCTACTAACATAATGGTTGATTGGTTTTAGGGTGAGTATGTTTGTTGCTCGACCTTCCTCTCTCCTTCTTTGCAAAAATAAAAATATTTTCTTGGTAGTACTTTACTATATCCCTTTCACATGCCTTCCTAAAAATGGTTCATTACAAGGGAGTGGTGCCTCCTACTAACACAATGTTTGATTGGTTGTAGGGTGAGTATGCTTACTACTCCACCTTCCCATCTCCCTCTATGGAAAAAAATCATTACTATGTCAGATATGCCTAACATATTTGCGTCTTAGAATTGCTTTTATGACATAGATACCTCTCTATGAAAAAATTACTATATTCCACATACCATGATCATTATTCAAATGGGGATAGCCACAAGGAATTGGTGCCTCCAAACATAATGGTTGATTAGTCATGAGGTGAGTATGCTTGTTGTCTCCCTTCCCCTCTCCCTATGTGCAAATTATAAAATGAAATTACTTTCACTAGCCGTACTCTTTCAGAAAAAATTATCATTACTAAATGAGTTATGCCTAAAATATGTGTGTCTTGGGCTTGTGCTATAATATAATATAACTTTGATCATAATTAAGAAATTTAGTCATGAATTACAATGAATGAAGTGATACCTAGAATCAAAATGGGGTAAATATGGACTTTGGGAAGTTAACTTCCATGTAACCATAATCTTTATAAAAAATATTAAATTTAAGGAGCAAAGTTGAAGAGATAAGGTAAGTAGTCAAGTATTAAAGCATTGCAACTTGTCATATATTACATCATATTAATGTGAACCAGAAATCACACTAAAAAATAAAGAAATTTATATGATTTTAATTATGTGTGTGTGCACAAATTTCGTTTCTCTTATGTGGAAGATATTTTTGTATATAATACTTTCCTCTAAAAAATAAAGAAATTTATATGATTTTAATTATGTGTGTGCACAAATTTCGTTTCTCTTATGTGGAAGATATTTTTGTATATAATACTTTCCTCGTGGAATGTGAAAAGTTGTCGTTCTTGCATGCAATGTGACATTTTTTAGTTTCCCCCTCGCACCATACCAGTGATACATATAAAATTTCATTTCGAATTAAAAAAATAAAACAAATCAATAACAAAAAATAATACATAAGAGATAAACAATGTAAACATGGATGTACGATGCACAAGTATTTAAATAAAAACCAAGCTCAAGTGAGAAACTGATTTGTGCCATTAAATATTTTTAAATAATATTTTATAATGCATTTCAATCAATGTAAACAATTAAAAAGTTGTATATTAGTTTAGATAGATTGATGTTGCATTCCTGTTTTAGATACGATGTAAATTGTTTTTTACAAAATCACTTCAATGTCCTAATTACCAATAAATCAATATTAGATTCCTTTGAATTCATGTCCCTTGCTATCAGTTAATATATTACATCAAAAGTGAGAATTAAGATATGATATTGTATCAAATTGGAATGTGTTGTGAGTGATTACCATACAAGTGCACACTCAACCTAGCTTTGAGAGAATTATCTCATGTAAGGGGATATTAGTATATCCAACTAAGATAAAGTCCAGCTTGGAATGGCTAACACCATTTTAAGTAATGAAAGTGGGGTTTTTTTATGGTTTAGTAGGTTACTATATCTAATATGTTCTTCAACACCTAATTATATTAAATGCATGATTATAGGTTTTAAGCTTACAATTAACAATTTTTATTTTAATGTTTGGCATTATGTAGGTTTACAATCCTTGTGGCAATGTGATGGAATTGTGGTTTACAATCCTTGTGGCAATGTAATGGAGTTGTGGTGATCCTTGTCTTGAATATAAATCCTAATATACTTGGAAGCCACCATAAACCTCGACAATATGAAATTATTTATCTCAAAAGCCTTACTTCTTGATTACATAATCTCAGGTATTTAATGGAGATTTGGGGTTGATTATTTTATTTTATTTGAGTGGGGAGTTACCTTGGGCATTGAATAGAGTCTTTATGTTTAATTATTTTAATATTTCATTTTGGGAAAACCAAACCCTAATCCTTCCATCAAAGAATAAACATATACTATTTTATGGGAGTTGATGACTTTGTATCAAAGAAGTTATTCATTCAAATTTCAACGAGATCCCACCTTTGAGAGAGAAAAACTTTGTGGGAAACAACTATTGTAAATTGGGTATCGAAGTTTCTCCCACCCTCTCATCTTTGAACTCCCTAATTATGGGTGATTTCTCTATGAAGGTATGTAGGTGTGTTGAGTGGGGTTTTACTACAAAATCTTTCATGGGAATCTTTCCTCCAAAAAGTAACGTACTTATCTTACTCCCCGTGTCTACTGAAAGGCTTGTAATTGTGTTATGAATGTTGGGCATTCATCTATGTGATTTATGGGTTTCTTGGATGTTAAGAAATGATTGTATATCAAATTTGATTGCCTTATTGACCCATTGAGTTTATTCACATTTCCTTCAATAACTTAACCTTGATCTTCCATTATTGAGATGGATTAGGTGGGTTCAGAATTATGTGGTGTTTACGTTGTTGTGGTTGGGCCTATAGGCCTAATTAGGACTTCTGTTATGATTTTCTTTTAGTTCTATGAATTATTTATAACACTAGAACTTTCCTTAAATGATCTATTCCATGACATGGAAAGAAAAAGAATTCTTGGGTTAATGTTATGATATTTGAGGAAGCCTTGGGAGGGTGACTCTATTATTATTGCTACTACTATCATGAATATGTGATTATGAACTTTATCTTTTGAGAGCCTCAAGTGGCATATGGTATTTTAATGTATGAACATATAATATCTTGAATGGTTGTACATTTTTTTATTTCTTCATCATGCCTAATCATATGTAATATGTAATGGAAGAGATCCTAGCTGACCATAAGTAATAACTTTAGAAAAAATATCTCTTTTGAAATTTGCCTTTACTACATTTAATGCAAATCTAAAAATTTCACCTCAACCTTGAGGTTTCTCTAACATAATTCATGTGATATTTGGAGCTTATAGTAACAAATACTTCACTTCTCTTCAACCAAATACATAAGGCAACCCCATAAAATATATATTGAACAAGTGTACTTTAAAGGAACAAGTTTCCAACCATTAGGGTGCACTCCCCAATCATATAACATATCTAAAAATTAACTTGTGATAGTAGATTTATTACAACAATACATCTCTCTACGTTTAGATTTCTATATGTTTCTTAAATCACTTAACAAATTCTATTCAATCTTATGTCAAATCAACATGCATAACCAATACTAAAAACTACCAATCATCCAAATAAAATAAGTTGAAAATCAAATTTGCAAGTACAAAAAGTTTGTAGTTGGAACACTTCATATATATAGGTAAAATGAAGTACATGCACATACCAACAATTAAATACAAGTTGATACATGTCAACCCTCCAAACCCTAGCTAGGGCATCAACAAAAATAGAAAACCCTATCCACAAACTCCTCCTAGCTAGGGAATCCACTAAAATAGAAAACTTTAGCCACAAATTCCTCCTAGCTAGGAATTTCTCCCAACTAATGTGGTTCACTCCACCAAAAATTGACAACAAGCAAGTAATACACATTGAAAAGACTTCTTTGGCACCTACACTTTCATCCCACAAGTGTACAAGTTAGTCTCCTTATATCTTATCCACATCAAGCACTCCAATTACTACTAGGGTTTCCAAATTTCACAAAACCCTAGTTGTTTTCTTTTACAAAAACCATAAGAACAAGTGCTCCCTTTGATTCTCTAAGGTTTGCCCCAATCCCTAGATTCCCTTGTCTTCTTCTTGAATTTCCTCAAGAATCCTAATGCTCAACACAAAGAAAGAAAATTACAATAAAAAGGAACTACAATGAAAAAGAGAAGTTCGTTATAGTTGTCACATCTCAAATACAAGTATGTGGTCACAATGATAAATGAAGAGATTCACTCCCTTTTTATTTATATGAAAGGTGAAGGAGGCCAACCATGAAAAAAGTGGTCCAAATCCACAATATGTAACCTAACTAAACAATAGATAGTCCCACATGTGAAGCACTCCAACTCTAGGTGAGACATGTCAAGATCCAAGTGGACTAAATCCACAATAAGAAACCCAAATAAACAATAGATATACCCACATGTGAAGCACTCCAAGTGACATATGTCAACATCCAAGTCATGCACGTCCAACACGCGAGGGTTCCAATGTCAGCGGTTGACATAATGTTTCCAATTCTCCTATTTGAAAGGCCTCTAATGCTCCAACACTCCCTCCTAAGCCTGGGTCCACTACACCTATATGATAACTCATCAACCTAAGCATCCTCAAATTAATGACAAGCCTCCATGCAAGCAACCAAGTGTTCCCATTCTACCTAGTGTTCCCATTCTACCTAGGGTTCAATGCCCTCCTCCAAGTGGGTCATCCTCCCAAGGAAGCAACCAAGCCCTCCATGTGTGTGCCTCATGAAGAATGCCATTAAGCCACATAGGTCTCCAACCTCTAAAGGAAGTGCACCACATAAGCATCAAGTCAAGGTATAACATTTCATGAGTAAGTTATCTTCAAAGCATTTGTCCATCAAAATACAACCAAGATTATTCAACACGCCATGCACCCCAGATCTCATGAAGCACCCTCAAGTATGGTGTAAACACCGTTTTTTGGAGTAAGAGCTAACAATTTATACGTTCAATCACTTTGTGAGTGGAAGGAGCATACTAATGATATGCTTTGGAAACTTCATTATAACTCACTAGAATGCAGTAGTGACCTTTATGATCTAAATTGTTTCATTTTTCTCTTGGAATATGGGCCCATCCACTTAACCCAAATATTCTAAAATGTGAAAGTAAAGGTTTGTTTCCATATCATTTATAATAGGGAGTCATACCTTAAACAACATGAGTAGGCATTTAATTGATAGTGTGGGTTGAACAAATAATTGCTCCCCGCCAAAAATTAAGTTTCATTTGTTTAAATTGAAGCATGCCTAAATTTTTGTGTTCATTGACTTTAATGCAAAATAGAAATTTCGTCTCACAAGGAGGTTTCATAAATATAATCCTTGTGAACTTAAATCTTTATGCCTGACATAAAATATTAATTTATAGCAGAAAAAAGTGGATAATTTTCATCTCACTTCAACCCAACACACTAGGCACCCCAATAGAAAAGATAACAAACATATAACAACAAGTTTCAGCCCTTAGGTCACATTTTGACAAGCATAAAACAAATATTAAATACTTTGATTACAACATATTTACACCAATAAAACTATTATGTTATATTCAAATTGTATCTTAAATCACTTAACACTTGCATATATATGTTATGTCAAATCAACATGAACAACAAGTGTTGGAAATTACCAAATCAACAAGACAATGCAAGTTGAAAATAAAATATGCAATTACACAATTTTGGAAAGATGGAAACTTAAGAAGTGTGTGTGTGTGTGGTGTGAATAATTACCCACACATGAAAGAGGGCACATACCAAAGTGTTGTGTAACTTTGGTATAGATTCATAATAAGGGAAAAACAAAATAACAAAAACTAACTAAACTAAACAAACAAGATCTCATCATTCTTCAATCACATCACACATAAAGAGTGCCAAGATAATCACATATATGAATCAAAGAATGATTTTCATATTATCACAAAGAAGTGGTACAGAGATGAGCACCTTGGTATAGTGAAGAGGAAGAGGGGACTCCGTAGCTGTCCAAGGGAAGGTCCACTTGTCTCCTTTGCGATCTTACGATTTCCATCCAACCACCACAATGGTAATCTCCTTTAGGTGAAGTAGAAAGTAAGATGTGGCTTGCTTCTAGTTCTGGGAGAATTTTGGAAGCATAACGACATGAGTGAGAGATGGAAATTGCATATGGAATGGGGGACCTTGAGGGATTTTTTATAGGCACAAGAGTGGCCAAGAGATGGATCTAGAAGCAATGTGAACATTCTCCATTTCCTTGGTTGCTTAGTGGAGAAATTAAGATTTTGGGACCTAGATTCATTAACTAACTTGGACCACATCAAAATTTGTGTCCACTTTTGGCCCTTTCTTTATGAGAAATGCGGGAAATGACAATTTTTTGACGAAAATCAAGTTTTGGGACTTGGCCGCGCCTTTCAGGGAAAATTTATGACGTAGGTCATTAATTTTGAGGGAAAACCCGCGACCTCCTAATAGAGTGTTCAATTTAGGGTTTGAATTTCACTTTTTGATTTTTATCACTTCCCCAAGGTAATATGGATGGAATGAGATGGAAAAATGGTGCCAAAGATGTGGAATGATGATGTATATGTATGACGAAGATGATGACATGATAGGTGAAAAAATTTGGTTGTTAACAAATTCCCCCCTGACGTGTGAGGTTAGGAGATCATCATATGGCTGAGATACATCATAGGAATTTCATACTTCAAGGAGATAGGGGTGATGGTGACATAGAATATGAAGACCACATTAGAGGGAACTCACCCTCCCAAGGGGCTATATATAGAGGCCCATACCTGCAGACACAATGCTCAAAGTGGATGAGGTGTATATAATCTCAAATATATGGATGAGGCGAACACACCCATTCTCATATCAATGTATCAATATAAAAAAAGATCTAGACCAAAAGGGGCTCGATCAATACATGAAGAACTACTGGATAAAATACAACATAAGGGTCAAAGAGGGACTTATGATGAATACATAATGAGGGCCAATACGGGACCCAATTTGAAGGAACAATGGATACATAATCATGGTCCAACCATGGTTGATTTGAATACAACATGTCGGAACAATGGTATCCTAATTGAATACAACATGTCAGAACAATGGTATCCTAATGGAATGCTGAATCACAATAACTGATGCCATTTTGAAACTGAAGGGGCCCAAGATATGGAAGGAGGATATAGGAAAGTCAGTCCTCACAGGTGACTCAATCAACTAAATATTTGAATCAAACAAGTCCAGTGAACTGCTTCTAGAACTGGAAATCATAGGAAGCATGTAACTGGAGGGCTTCCAAACACTGTCACCAACGTAGCCCAGATACCACAGGAAGCATATGACTGAAGGGATTCCAAAGAGACTCACCAAATGAGTAGATTCAAGGATATATGGGGTCTTCAACTAACCGAATGAGAGAACTATCAACCTATATGAATCTCAATGGTGCAATGATGAGCTCATGAGAAACAACCAAGCTAATAGGCATTGAGGTCTCCCCTCAATTGGTCCAAGGGAACCCATTAATTATGGTTATGGGGCCAAGGAAAAGGGTGCCTCTAGGTCTATCCTCTGGAATGGATGTGTTGATGTCGATAGAGGGAGACCCACTACCAACAAGGAAATGTTGTTTCCTTGAAGGGAGGACGAGGGATACGACCAAGGAATTGATATTATATATGGACAAGGGGTTGAGACACTGTAGGGGGATACGAGGGTAACTGAGTGGGGGACTCAAAAATTCCTTTGTTCAGAGCATGAAGGCATGGCTAACCTGGAATCATATATGGGACTCATGATGATATCGGGGGAGAGACACAACTTGGGTACCATGGGGCATAAATACAATGGGAAGGGGGAAATCATGGAGGGAAAATAGGGGGTACTGATGTCAACTCAAAGGAAGAATGGTGTCAATATGAATCCATGGGTGAATCATCGCATAATGCTTTGAAAAAAGGCGACCAGGGATGCTCCCACAAAATGAGATGATACACGATCTACAAAGGGTGTTAAGGATCATTGTTTGTAAATCGTTTCCTCGATGTATGGACATCAAAGAGGGATTACAAAAGGATCCTCAACTGTAATGGATTCTCAAATGTGTGGCAATCTGAGAAAAGGGGGTTCTTAAAAACACTGTTATATAATGGTTGCCAAGGTGGATGGCCACTTTGGCTAGATATGAAGTAATGACAAGGATATAAGTGTCCAATAAATGACCAAAGGAATTGATGAATGGATGATAACAGATGGAACTAATGGAGGGGTAGGACATTGATGGTAATATCCTTGAGGGATGATGAATGATGAAAAAATAATGTAACTTGTATAGTATGGATGGAGCGGTAGGCTCATGAATGTGCAACATGAAACATCAAAATGCCATAATGGCCATAAGTCTGGGAGTCCATGGGTAGGACAATGAGTGATGATGACATAGTAATATGCGGTTGAGTGCAAGATCATAGGCTAGATGGAATTCCAATTCTATGGGAAGAATAACAACATGGGTGCCGAATGGAAAGGGGCACTAAAAGATGGCACCCATGTGAGGCAGGATTTACTATCGAGTAATGGAAATGCAAGTGTGGATGGGTTGGGCCAATTACCCGAATAGAGGGGTCCCTACAGCTGTAGAGGGGATGAAAAAGGATGATGCACATGATGTTCTATAGAGAGGAATCACCTATATGCCAGTTTGAAGAAGTGTACCTGTAGGGAGTGGTTGTAGGTCAAAATGTAAGGATCTTGTCGCAACCTGATCTTGTACACATGGAAATGATACCCAAGTGTAAAAGTGTGTCTAGAAATAAAACCAAATACATAAGTAGAATATAACATAGAAAAATACTGTAACTTACATGCATGCAAAATGAGGACGATGAAAAATATCCCTAGAAAAATACCTCAATCATGGAAAATGGATCACATAATCGAGAAGAGCATAAAACTGCAATTCCAATGGTTTGAATAACGTGGTAAACGAATGTCGTATGAGACCGTGAGTCTCAAAAGAAACACTGGGCCTAAATGAGCTTAAAATAGGTGCGAGCCCACCAAACTAGGTGTCATTTTCACTGTTCACCTTTGGAGGAGTGTGGAGAGCCCAAAACTTTAGACGTTGATTTCTCTTGATTCGACTGTCAGATTTGGATTCCATGACTTGTAGGTTAGTGGTCACATCCTTCTCTTTAATTCTATCCATTTGGTTTCCCGATTTAGTCTTCCAGGGGTCCTTAGCAAATCTCTTGACGGTTTTAGGTCCAGGTCGCGACTTTCGAGTGAATACCAACGACCTAGGTCACAGGATTTCCCTTGATAGTGGCGACCGGGTCGCAACTATTTGAAGAACATAAGCGACTTGAGGTCACATCCGTCTAGAGAAAAGTATAAGCGACTCAAGTCAGTGATTTCCGTTGACTAGGTGTGACCTAAGTCGCAATTGTTTGAAGAACAAGAGCGAGTTGAGGTCACACCTATCTGGAGAAAAGTATAATCGACTCAAGTCAGTGATTTCCGTTGACCAGGCATGACCTAAGGCACAACTTTGGTTTGGAAATTTGTCGACCTTAGTCAAAATTATGATTTAACTACTGAATGACCCTTTTTTATGATGGAATGCAGAATGGGAGTGAGCTAGAGGGAGAGGGATGTTGCAGACATTACACTAGTAGAAATATACGACTAAAAGAATGCTAAAAAATGCATATAAATGACTAATTTTATTCACGTGACTAATAGTAGTTTATTGTCAGTCACTTATAACGTGACTAAATTTATGAGTAAACCATTTTAGTCATTTATTTGATGTTCTAATTCATCAACTTGGTAGAACATTTAGTAGTTTACTTAGTCATTAATTGTTGTTAGCTGGTCGTTTATTTAATAGTTGTAGTCATTAATTGTCGTCAACAAGTAGTATATTTAGTCATTTAAATCATAAATTGTTGTTAATTGGTAGTATATTTAATCGTTTTTAGTCATTGATTGTCACCAATTAATAGTATATTTACTCATTTTAGTCATGGTGTAGTCTAATTATTCTACGTTTTCAACCTTTTCCGATCATATTTTTCGTCTAATTTTGTTCGTATTCCGGTTGGAAATCTTTAAAAAATATTAGAATCACATATATTAACTAATGAAATTGCATAATTTGGATGCCATAGGGGTATTTGAGGGTGTTGAATCTATTTATGGATTCAAAAATACAATTTAAATACGTAAACATTTGTATTTTACCAAAAAGAAATTACCGGATCTTGACAAAAACCCACCGTAAAGTAAAAAACATAGAATAAATAGACTGCTCCTTTTAGTCATTAATTGTCATAAATTAGTTCTATATTTAATCATTTTAAGCATTAATTATTGTCAATTGGTAATATATCTAGTCATTAACTGCCGTCAATTGATAGTATATTTAGTCAGCAATCGTCATCAATTGGTAGTATATTTAGTCTTTAATTGCCGTCAATTGGTAGTATATTTAATCATTTTTAGTCATTAATTGCTGTCAATTAATAATATATTTAATCGTTTTTAACCATCAATTAATAATATATTGATATATTGTTTATTAGTTGCATAATCATTATATTTACTATTAGTTTAGTAGTAAATATTTATTTATATGATATGAATAATTTATTAAATTTCGTAAATTGTGTAATGCACTTGTACACTATTATTGATGTTATTCAACATAAAATACACATTTGATGGTCATCAAAATAAAATAAACATACTTATTGAAATTTTATCGAAATTTAACAACATATGTACTATTAAACTTGAATTAAAAAATAATACATTATAACATACATGAACAAGCTACATCATGATAAAACTTATAACCAAAATTTAACATGATATATTATCTAGTAAACTTGAATTAAAACATAAAATAAAAACACCATATACATACATGAACAATAAGCTACATTGTTATAAAAGATAAAAGACACAAGCTTCAAGTATTTAAAAAATATTTTTGATTGATCACCATCATGATAAAAAGTACAATAATCTTGAATTAAAACATTTATAAATCAAATGAAAACATATAATGCAATTTAGATAAAGAAACCGATCTCATATATATAATCAGAAAAGCCAAAGTACAATACTGTCACTGAGTTTCCAACTATTCAGTAAAGTCTCATAGAGTTTCCAACTTTGCAAATACAACATACTAATAGATTCGTGGACATATATCATTCAAATCTTAAAATGTTGCATAAAGAAGTGGGCCAAGCTATCTGCAACAACTACTACATGAACATCAACTTTGTCATTTTTTTAAAATATTTTAGAGGCGAGCGTGCAAAGCTTCCTTCCATCTCTTTCAAATGGCCGGATCTATCTATTTTGTCTTCATAAGGAACATGTATGTTTCTTGTAACCTTTAAAACATTTATATTTCCATCTCCTCTGCTTAATTTAACTCCATGTATAATAGATAGTGATTGAGTTCGTCCAATGCCCATAGAAGCACCATCATATGGATCCAACACCTGTATTTTATCACTTTCTTCAAATTTATCATAAGATTTATGCAAAAACAAAAAAATACACATTATATTGAGATTTGCAAAATGTTGTTAATGTTACAACAACAATTATATTCTAACATTTAGCATATTAATATTGCACTCACCATGTCAACTTTGGAAATATCATGGCGTAGGCCAAATACCGATTGGACAGCCTTGATTTCGGCATCACCATGTTGGTCAGGGTTACCATCATCAATATTGTCATCATTTTGTACTGCTTCGACAACACTGTTGACATGGCCCGATCTTCCAACATCCTTGCAACATAAGAACAATCCATATTTTATTCAATATGTCATAAAGAGAAAAGTGCAAATGCAATTAATGTAAGAGAATACACAGTTCCATTAACCTTAAAAATACCCAGCATCATTTGCACACAAGAACAACCCAATTTCTATGTAAGTTACATATCCTCCTAACTCTACTGTAAGTTACATATCCTCCTATGTACAAAGGGAGGCCCTTCCTGTGTTTTAGTATGAGATAAACAATAATCTCGTCACTCATATATTGATTGTAATAACCAGGTAGGTATGAGTATGCTAGACACCAATGTTCATGTGATTTGCGCATTATTTTCTTCCGATGCAGAATTATTTGGATCTTGATTTTATTTTGTCGGTAAAGTGAATATTGAATTGAAGTAAAAGGTCAAGATACTGTAGGTGTGTTTTCTGGGGCATCCAATTATAAACCTAACATTTTGTCACTAAGAGACCTATTCACAGATTGTGGAGAAGGGGTTATCGACTTCTAATAGACAAGGGGAAACATGTAACCCATGAGGTGTTGAAAACATTGTAGATACTTCAAGCCAATATGGGATATACTTCAAACAACAATCTTAATCATATGAGGTGTTCAATGCACCTATCCAATTAACATATAATATTTCATTAGAGCACTCATTACTCGTGGACAATACAATTATGTGATGAAACTCATGATCCCATGACCTGTGACCCTTGCACCTTTATTGTAATTGAATAAGAGGAACCCAACAATGAGGTTTATGCTACGATGGCAAGGAATCAGAGTTATTTCAGATCTAGACCCATAAAAAGTTCTAGTGTAGAGAATTATGGATCTAATAAAATAATCCCAAATGAAAAAATTGGTAAATTTTCAGCCTCTAAATAACAACCTATACCTATTGTTCAACCATATAATACATTTTGTTGTTATGCCGCCCAATTATGCACCTTACAATGTGGAAAACGATCTGGAATCCCTTAAAGCCAATAATGACTAAAAATAATTAAATATACTACATGCCCCGAAAACTTTAAAGGTTAACCTTTGTACAGTGGTACTGAAACGATAAAATCGTTTCTTATACAAATAACCAATGCAAATAATAAAAATAATCCATAAATGGTCAAATAATCGAATATATAATTGATAAGATAAATAATGATGATTTACAACGAGGATGTAGCCGCATATATAGGGATTATATGGTGACTACTCACCAAAGGTTATGTCCCTTAGTTAAATATAATTAACATTATGTTTTATTTTATTATTTATATATTTTTTTTGTAATGCTGCAAAGTTCCATTAATCTAGAAGAAGTAAAAATACAGTAATAAGTACAGTCAGTGGTGGTTTGAGCCAACCATGTAGATCAGAGAAATATAGATAGTTCTGGTGCGAATTATATAAAAAGTCCTGCCCAGAGTTGGGGAAAAAAGATAAACTAGAAAGGACTGCATAACCATGGAACCGTAGAAAATAAACAGAGTGGCAATGTAGCTTAAGCAAAAAAACAAAAAACAGCAGGAGAACCTCCTTGTCAGTGAGCATAAGGTGCCTCAGCATTAGAGGGGTCTCCTCGAGGATTGGACAACTGTAGCAGGTGTTGTCCTCCACGCCATCGGGCTGTGGCAAAGAGTTCTTCACAGCTGGCTGGGTGACCTTCGCTGCTGTCGGGGTGACCTTTGCTGTTGGACGAATATCCTTCACCGGGAGCTTAACCGACAGTGGTGCAGTTTTCCTGTAACCAAATTCACTTCCTTCCTTCTCATTGCAGGTGCGTTTGGCCAAGATCGAACCTAGGGTGGAGGGAATGGGGAAGGAGGGCTGGACCGACTCCTTACCCCTCTAAAAATCAAGAGCCTTTCCACGGGGATGGACTAGACTAGGACCTGGAGGGACGTTCAAATTAGTGCCAACATGAGGAGTGGCTAGATTGCCAAGAGTTGCCTTGGGTTTGACTACCAGTGGGGTGGCGCCATGCCTGCTGCTCTCGGGTCGAAAATCATGACGAAGGTGACGGGTGGGGGCATAAGCATCCCAATAGAGGGTGTTTTCCAGACTTCTCATGGCTGCAACCATGTTGGGCAGGGTGGCGCTCAGGGTCTGCGTGGCGTGTCTCGCCTTGGCCCAATTGACCAACATGTCTTCCATAAGCTCACCGAGCATATTCTTCAGCAGCCAGTATGGCTCCCATGGCTGAACCTAATTTCCCATGGTGAGGTTGCAGGCAATGATGCGGGCCTCCCAATTGTCGACCAAGAGGCGAATAGAATGGAGATATCGGCATTGTATCCCTTCCGGGTCTGCCCAGCTCCTTGGGCCTCTATTTTCTTTTTGCCTCAGGTTCCTTTCGACCGCCCCATGTGGTCAAGCAGGAAGTAGGTGTTTGCACAGACGAGCTGGAGTGCATGGAAGGTGGTAGCAGGGGGGCTTGTGAAGCGCAGGAGCAGGGTAGCAGGAACCCATAGAGAAGAGGATCTAGGGGAGTGCTAGACAGAAGGGTGAAAGTGCGGAGGGGAATAAGCGTGGCCAGTGTTGAGAGATGAACCTAGTTGTAGATGAAGTGACAGAAAAAACTTGCACATTTGAGAGCCATGGGGGAGTGAGGTGTGGCAACCAGTCCATGCTGGTGGAGGGGACGGAAGGGGCCGAGGATTTAATGCCTCGAGCGACTCGACATCGCTTCGCTAGAGAGCTTGACGTCAGCTGTGAAACCTGTCTGCCTTGCCTTCTCCTGCCCATGTGACGTGCTAGGCATAGCCCTCATGGCATTACTATCGTCACCACCCGCATCTTGGGAATTGAGATCAGAATCCACGAGATTTTGGCATTGCAAAATAGTGTTCCTGGAGGTTGAGGAAGTAGGGGTGTCTTCATGATAAGCAGTGTTACAGTTCACCCCTTCGTTATCCAGGTAGTCGGCGAGCGCATTGGCTTTCCTTATGACATGATGAAAGGAGATTGAAGTGGCCAGAGTGATGGTTGTTGCCAGTTCCTGAAGGCACCGCGCTAGTCTCCAACCATTTGAGAGCTTTTCAGCTCTGGCTCCATTGTGAAGTTTGTTGGCGAGCAATAAGATGATCTTGGAGTCTCCTTCAATGATGAGGGGAAGTAAACCATGCCTGTGGGCGCGTTTGAGGCCTTCCAGAAGTCCTGTAAGTTTTGCAGAATTGTTGGTGTCATGGCTAATGGTCCCCATGTATATATGCTTGATGGTTCCAGAATCATCTCGAAGGGCTCCACCAAATCCAGCTGCTCCAGGATTTCCTTTGGAGGCCCCGTCAAATTTTGGTTTGAACAAACCAGGAGGGGGCTTACTCCAGTGCTTTGGGATAGGGGAATTTGTAGGGGAGTTATGGAGAGGTTGGGGGTGGGGAGTGATGAGGAGGTTCCAATCAGCAAGAATGGCTCTTTCTCCAGGGAGAGTGGGGAGATTAGCGGAGCTCCAGTTCTTCAAAGACAGAGTTTCCTGGAGGTTGGAGGAGATGGTGGCCCAAATATCCGGGAGCTGCTTTTTCTTAGAGTAAAAAATTTTGCTATTTCTTTCTTTCCAGATAGTCCAGACCACTATACTTGGGATTAGCTCCCATAGTCGATTAACCATGGCGCTCTGAAAGGGGGAAGAGTCCCAGTTGGAGATGGTGAGGACTATATCTTCTCTCATTCTGTTGGTGCGTTTGCAGAGATGGGCCATTTGTCCCAGATATTATTGGCAACTTCACAGGAGCTAAGCAAGTGGTCAATGGTTTCAGGATGAGTTTCACACACGGGACACCGTGAGGGTCCACATATACCCCTTCTTTGAATATTATCCCAGGTGAGAATGCGCCTGTGGGTTAGGAGCCAAAAGAAGGATGAGACTTTAGGCCAGAAATGAGATTCCCAAATTCTTTTCCATATGGGATTTGGCTACTCGTCCCTAGTTCCAGTGATGATGGAGTAGGCCTCCTTAGTGGAAAAACTGTCGGATGGGAGATGTCCCCATCTAAGAATATTAGGATCATTCTTGTGTTTGATTTGTCTTGTTTGGATATCCTTCCAGAGATGATAAACACTATCAGCAGTGACAGGAGGATTCTCAAGGCCATACGGTTTCCACTGTCGGATTTTTCTAGAGTTTGAAGGAGTCCAATAATCCTTAATTGTCAGTTGTGTGTTGGAATTGCAGTGCGCTTGGAGCTTCGGTGAGAGAGTGAGAGTATGGAAGCTGGGAAGTTGTTTCCAGGCGTCAAACCAGAAATTAGCATGCTGACCATCCCTGACTTACCAGAAACTGTGCTGCTGTATAAGGGCTCTTTGATAGTTGGCTGCTCTCCAGATAAGAGATCCCGGGGGATCTTGGTCGTAGCGGATACGAAGCTGAGCTGGCCAGGTAGGGGCATATTTTATATTCCAGAGAAGGCTCCATGGGGAGACTGCGTCTGTGATCCATTTCCACCAAATTTTCCCTGAGAAGACCTATTGTTGATTTCCGGATCTCTAAGCCCGAGGCCTCCCTTTCTTTTAGGCGTGCAGAGAGTGTCCCATTTCACAAGGGCCCACTTGCGATTATTGTGGTTTCCTCCCCAAAGAAAGGAATTTTGGAATTTTCTCATTAATTTGAGGACCCACTTGGGGGCGGCAAGGACAAAGAAGAGATAAATAGGCATGGATTGGCGGACAGATTTGAGGAGGACAATTCTGCTGGGCAGGTTGAGGGAGAGAAAGGTCCAAGAGGAGATTTTATTTTCCAGCTTGTCAAGGAGTTCTCTCCGTGAGGAGTGTTTGATGGCAGAGTTGAAAAGGGGGCGCCCAAGTATTTGGAGGGGAGTGAAGCAGAAGAGTAACCCAGGATGCGCAAGATGTTTCTTTGAGTGATGGGATTGGTGTGGAGGAAAAGGATCTGGGATTTTTCAAGGTTTACAGTGGTGTCAGAGCCTTTAGAGTAGGTATGCAGAATGCGCTTGAGAGTAGAGGCCTCTTGGACAGAAGGGTTCCCAAAGATTAGGTTGTCGTCCACAAATTGCTGATAGGCTGTGGGAGGGTTTCCATGTAGGGAAATGCCACAGAGGGTTCCTGTCAAGAGCTCAGCTTTTAGCATTTTGCCTAGTCCCTCAACCATGAGAATGAAGAGGAAGGGGGAGAGGGGGTCTCCTTGACAAATGCCTTTGGAGGGGGAGAAGGTGTTGGAGGGGTACCCATTGACAAGGATGGAGAAGAAAGTGGTGGAGGTAAGGCACATGACCCAGTTGGTCCACTCTTGACAGAAACCAAAATCCAGGAGCATTTTTTCAATGAACTTCCAGCTGAGCTTGTCAAAGGCTTTTGAGAGATCTAACTTGACCAGCATCCCAGGGGTCTTGGTCATTTTCAAAGAGTGAATCATTTTATGTGCAAGAATGATTCCATCCAGGATTTGTCTCCCTTCAACATAGTCGGTCTGCTCGGGTGAGATTAGGAGTGGTAGAAACACTTTAAGGCGGTTGGCTACAACTTTCATTAGGATTTTGTAAACCAAATTGCAAAGGGAGATGGGTCTGAACTTACCCAGGGATGTGGTGTCAGTTTCTTTGGGGATGAGGGTAAGAAAGGTGGCATTAAGCGTAGGAAGGACCCACTGCTTGGATCTGGATTCGTCAACCAACTCTAAGATCTCCTGTTTAAGGAAGTCCCAGCAGTAATGAAAGAAGGTGATCTCGGAGCATCCACAATGTCAAAGTTACGAAGTCGACGTTTCGAATCCATATTAGGATTCATCATATATGGATTCGAAACGTCGACTTCATAACTTTAACACTATGGATGCTCTGAGATCACCTGAAACAAACAACCACAGAAATATAGCAACAATAATGAAAGAAGTTGGTTGTGAAGCCATCAGGACCAGGGGCTTTGCCTTCTTCCATTTGATTGATAGCGACCTCTAGTTCTGCCATGGAGATTTCCTTCATGAGAGTGGCATTGTGTTCCACAGTGAGGATGGAGGGGATGTGATTGGTAACCTTGCTAATGGCCTGGGATCTATCATCATCCTCTTCAGTGAGCAAAGCCTTAAAGTGATTGATGAGTTCCTGTTCAATATCATCTTAGTCACGGATATCCATTCCATCAGCCGTTTTTAAGGTATTTATCCTGTTGTGCATTCTGTGCTGAATGGTACTACAGTGGAAAAAGATGGTGTTCCTATCCCCTTCCTTGAGCCAATTAATTCTGGATTTCTGCCTCCAGAGAATTTCTTCTTGCTCACATCGGATGTCCAGCTATTTGTGGGTCTCTTTCTCCTTATGTTTGAGTTCCTCAGTATGTCCCTATTCCATTATGTCATTTTGAATGCATTCCAGGTTCTTTTCAAGTTCACTTTTGGTTGAGAAGATGTTGCCGAAAGTAGTTTTGTTCCAAATGCGCAACTGAGATCTTAGCATCTTGAGTTTTTTGTGAAAGATGGCCAGTTTTTAGCGGCCCTCCATGTTCATATTGAGCCACCAATTGTGGATGGTATCCTGAAAAGAGGGATGGGTTAACCAAAAATTTTCAAAACGAAAGGGTCAGAATTTTTTGTTACCTGAGTGATGCCAGATGACATAAATCGACCAGTGATATGAAACCGCAGAGGGTAGAACCGCCATAGTGAGTAGCCCTCGCATATCCATAGCTTTTTCAGAAACCAAAAAACGATTGAGACCAGAAGCGATTTGCTCAGATCCTCCTTTGCGATTGTTCCAAGTGAGGAAGCCTTCAGAGGGCTCAGGATCAATGAGGTCACAATCGTTGATGCAATTTTTGAAAAGAGTGTCTTTAGGGGTGAGGAAGCGACAACCCCCTATTATTTCTTGAAGAGAAGTGATCATGTTGAAGTCCCCTCCGATGATAAGCAGGGAGTCAGGATGCTGCGAGGAGAACTCGGAGATGGAGTCAAGGAGCTTAAGTTTAGCTGGAGGGGTTTGAGGCCCATAGGCATTCATGAGGTGGCTAGAGAGGTTGATGCCTAGGATTGAAAAGAGGCAGAGAGGGAGTGAGAAGTGGCAACAAAGTCATTCAGGTCAAGAATGGCAGGGTTCCAGGAAACTGCTATACCTCTGGAGGCACCCATGGCATCGATTGATATGACTTGGAATCCCTTCCACAGTCTGGACAAAAGGGATTGGACTTTCTCGGAGGAGCTTTTGGTTTCCTGAAGGAAAATAACAGAGGGCGAATCTTGCATGATTTTGCGTTTCAACATTCGGTGCTTAGTGGGTCCATTGAGCCCTCTCACGTTCCAGGATATTAGCTACATTGAGAACCTGGTATAGCAGTAGGAAAGAACTCCGTAAGCTGGGCCTATTGCCCTGATTCCACAACTCTGGTTCCTAGCTGACTAATCCGCTCAAGATCAGTTTTCCTTCCTCTCTTCTTGGTATCTCTTTGCATCTTGTGATTTTCTTTTTGGTGAAGGTTCTGTATCCCTAGTTTTAGCTGTTTGACTTTGCTCAAGGATTCTTTCAGAAGCTGGATCTGTTTGGGTGGGATGGAGTTATAGTATTTTTTGATGCAGGCATCTTCCAGACCTAGGATGTCAAGCTCCCTGAAATCTAGTTCGATCATTTCTTCATCCATTTGGATTTCAGGTCCTTGCATGTTTGCTTTCTGCTTTGGCTCTTTCATGTGTATCCCTTGATCCTATGTGACTATTCCTTCAATGGATGAGGGCTTGTCAGTAGGGATTTCCTTCATTTCATAGGTATCAGTCTGGATATGGTCTATATTCATTTAGGTGAGAACTGGATCTTCATATTGTTGTTCCTTTGCTGGTGGTTGGATCTATGGTTTTCTTTTCCTCTGTGGATTTTTTCTCTTCATTGGGCGTCTTGCGATGATGCCTTCTTTTTTTTCCCAAATTTCTGGAAGCCCTCATCATCTTTATTGGTTTCCTATGGACTGCTATTGTTGAGATGGAAGTCACGGTACAGATGACCATGTTCATGGCATCTTCTACATCTGAAAGGCACATGCTCATAATCTAAAGGTTGAACCCATTCTGTGTCTTCATGATTAAGGCAAATTGAATCAGGTAGAGATTTGGCTATATGCATGTAAACGCATATACGAGCATAGGATGTGTACTTACTATTTGTGTTTGTTCTGAGGCTCTGACATAGGTGCCAAGGGTATTGCCGATGTCCTTGAGCGTGTCTTCTGTTAGAAAAACAGGATCGCAGAGCAACAACAATAAACAAAAATGCAAATACTATCACACAGATACATTACAAGAGAGACACCAATATATCGTGGTTCACCCAAGATGGTCTACGTCCACACTGAAATTGCCAGTCCTTATTATTATACCATCCAGAAAATGATGGGATACAACCTACAGCACATCCGCTGCACTTCCTCTTCACTGTCTCACAGTCTCTCTTCACGATCTCAGAGATCTTTACAATGCATAATACCTAATACATCAACCCTAGCCGTATTACAATGTCTTTCTTACAAAGGGAAAATACCACAGGTTACCCAAAACCATGGTCCCGTAATCTATTGGAGAAACAACCCAAAAATTTCCTTTGTGGGCCATGCCCCCGAACCCCTGATGAGGCCCTGCTGGTCCCCGCGCCCCCCAGCCAGGGGAGTACAAACATTCCCCCGGACCCCTTGGGGCGCGTGCCGGGATCATAACCAAACCTGGGGTACAACATGACTGAAACAACATCATCTATGAGACTGGAAGATCAAGCTCCACAACCAACATCTTCATCCTAGTATTCTTGTGGTAAAGAGTACATCCTTATCTAGATTGGCGCCTAGGTGAAGTCATCTTTATTTGGGTTGAATTTTTTTGTCCAGTGCCGGAGGTATAAACCTGTAGAGTTGAAGAAATAAGGGTCTCCGTCTTCTACTCTTGCTTTGTCCTCAAGATGGTGAAACATGATGGTGAAGAAGCCTTTGGATCCAAGTTGTAGGTCGAAATGTGCCTTGGGTTTCCATTTGGCCATAATCTAGCCACGAAGGGCTTGATTCGTTGGCCAAAAGCCTATGAATTTTCCAACCAGGGCGCGATCCCTTAGTTTCTGTGCACGGGCATTGATTCAATCAGCGGACAACGTGAGCTGGGGTCTTTCAGTGGCTTTAGCTATGCAAGTGTTTTTTCCTGTTGTTGGCTTGGAGGTCGAAGGGTTCTCCAGAGAGTTTGAGGCTGCTAGGTACGTTCGGGGTACCTCAGCCGTCCCGATTTGAATAGAGGCTGCAGGATTGGAGGACGAGGGGGCCGTGCCAGAGGGGCCCTCGGCCCCTCCCAAAGGATCTTCCATAGGTCGTACTAGAGGCGCAGGTCCAGAGCGGAGCAGGTGGATGCGATGGGGTGGGGTAGGAGGGGCAATTCAGAACCCTAGGTTAGGCATGCAAGGCGACAGAGCTCATGCATAGCACATTCTCCAGTTTTGTTCCTAAAACTTCCAGCAAGGGATATAATTGAAAAGATAAGATATAATTAAGATGCAATTGTTCTATTTTATTATTTATTTTATTCATTATTATTTTAATCTTTTATTTGTTACATTGCCTTCCCCTTAAGGGAATCTTTGTCCTCAAAACTTATTGAAGACAAGGTTTACGTCTGATTTTTTTGCTTGTAATGTCATTTGTCATTTTTATGTGTGTTAGTAACTACGACACTTGACAAAATGAGACGATACGAGTTATGAATTCCCAAGAAAAAATGTCGCATTGTTTGTGAAGTTACCCATCCAAGATCTATCTTCATTGGAGTTGTTTGTTGATTGTTTTGTTGGATGGAACTTCTCATTTTCTGTTTAGTTTTTTGATCTTGTGTTCTTTCTTTTCTGAAATCATAACTCCTTTGTTTGTGTTCATTTTGAGCCCCAAAATGACTTTTATAATTTGGGTGTCAATAAGGAGTTATCGTTGTTTGTTTTCTTACTAGATTGGCTTCTTTTTGAACCGTGACAATGACTGGATTTGTATTTGCTTCTTTTTCTTCAGTTTGGAATTTTGAGTTCGAGGGCTTGGATGTCCTCTTCTGAATTTGCTCCAACTTGTTTTCCAACAAATCTTTATCATTTTTAAGATTCCTCATCATTTATTCTTGCGATTTCTCATCATCTTTAAGCTTATGAAACCGATCCATTAGATCTTGTTTATGCTTCCTAAGGTGACCATTCTCTTCGATATTTTTTACTAGTTTCTTATGAAGATCTCGATTCTCCTCTTCTAGCTTTTGATTGTCATTGATTTATCCTTCACCTTCTTGATTTGAAGAAGTAGTTTCTGATTATTATCTCTTAGACAAGATATCTCTTCTTCTTTGTCCATGGTGACCTTATCGAATTCTTCCTACATCTTTTGTATGGTTTTCTGATGTTCTTGTGAAAGCACCTTCGAGATGTCCTTGAAGTCTTCAGACGACACAACTCCTGAACTTGATTTCAGTGTAACATCTTGGAATGTGACTTTCTTCTTTTTGTAAGGAAATGTTAAGAACTTTTTCCTTGTTTTGAACATGAAGGTACCCAATGTATCTAACCAAGGTGACTCTAAAATTATATCAACCTTGTCTTGATCCACTGATACCACTGAAACGACACTGAATTGAGTTAGGACCTTGTAATCATCAACAGAGAGTTGTAGGTTCTTAAGCTCATATTTCTCATCAGAAAGAATTGTGTTATTGTCAATTATATCTAATTCTGAAAGCGTTAATTGGTTTGCTAGGTCAACGTTTATGCAATTCTTCTTGGTAGTTGGGCAAATAGCGATGCAAACAAACTTTCCTCGAATAAGCCCATAAGTTTTTAATATGGGATATGCATATTTTTTAAAATTTTGTGGGAATCTTCCTTGTTTTTCATCATGAGATTCCATTTTATTATGCATCTTATCCAAAGATATATCAAATAAAGACATCTTTTATCTTGTATGTTGGATTTTGTGCAACTTCGGAAGATATTATTTATTGTATTTTATTGCACTTGATTGTACCTACTAAGGGAGATGAACTTGATGTAATTAATTATGTAAATCCTTGAAAGAATCAATTTAAACCTTGGGATGAAAAGCAAGCAAAAGGAAAATTAAATTTAAATTATTTATTGCTCCTCAAGTGAAGTCGGCTCAGTCAAATAGAGAAGTCGAACCAGTTAGGGTAAAAGCCAGTTTTGGCACTTGTATAAATAAGAGGTAAAGTCACCTCATTATTCACTCACTCACTTCACACAAGTTCGCATCACTTGGAGAGAGAATTTCGCACTGCAGAAGGAGAAGACTATTTTGGGGTTTCTGTCTTTGGAAAGCATTTCCATCTTTTCTCTTTTATGATTGTACTCTGATCTCGGAATTATCATCTCTATATGAAGGTTGTTGGGTTTCCTCCCGTTTGGGTTTCCCAGGATAAACTGTTGTGTTATTGTTTTGTGCTTTGTCTTTCTTCTAATGATCTTATTTATGCATTTGAATTATTATGCTATGAATGTATGAAAAAATAATATGGTATCAGAGCGGTACTAGAAGAAGCCACTAATGGAACATTATCGGAACCCTGCTGGAACTAGGGTTTCATCTTTTGAAGTCTTCACTCAATTTTTGGAAGAAAAAGAGCATTGGGAATTTCTATCTAAGGAGGGCACATCTTTTGGTGAACACATAATTCAATTTTGAGAATTTTCAATTTTTGACCTATTTCTTCAGCCGCAACAAAAATTAGGGTTTCAGGTTTTACCCACTTTTCTCCACAGATTGTGATCAACCCTACCTCATCTCAACTCACCTTGCTAGGGCGTATCTACCAGTGGAATCAGTTTTCCAAAATTCCAACTTGCACTTTTGACCTAGCTCCTACTAGGGTTTATGAACTAGATTTGCAGTCAAGATGATTGGCATGAAGGTTGAAGATCGACTGGAAGGAGCTTCCAACTTTATCTCCTGGAAGTCTATGGTTCTTATTCTACTAGAAGAAAATGATCTCTTACATTTTGTAAATGAGAAGGTTCCAGAACCAGAAGCCGAAGAAGACAAATCTCGCTGGAGGAATAATGATGCCATAGCAAGAAGGATTTTGGTGGACTCAGTTAGAGACCATTTGGTTCCTCAAATATCAAGTAAGAAGACTGCTAGAAAGATGTTCAAAACAATAAAGAAGTTGTTTGAACATAGTAGTATCAATGTATCCATTACATTGAGGAATCAACTATCAAATATGAAGATGTCTAAGTTAGAATCCATTTCCTCATATTTCATGAGGATCACAAAACTAAGGGACATGGTTAGTACTACTGGAGATCCCATTGATGATAAGGGGCTTGTAATCACTACTCTAAATGGTCTCCCACCATCTTGGGAGTCTTTCATCCAAAGTATAAGCGGTAGATCCAAGCTACCCAAATTTGACAAGCTATGGGCAGATTGTACTCAGGAAGAGACAAGAATAGTAGCACGACAAAGACTTCATGGCACTCAACCAGAGGAGAATCAAGCATTCATATCCCATGCCAAGAAAGGAAAGGGAAGGGGAAGGAAGTTTTACAAACACAAGCACCAAGATACGATATCAAGTCCACCCCCAAACCAAAACAAGGAGAAGAAGGATTTGTCTCAGATACAATGCTACAGGTGCAAAGCATATGGTCATTATGCCAATAATTGTCGAAGTTCAATCAAAAGAAAGCATGAAGCCTCAACTGCTAATGTTGAAGAAGATACTCCTCACAAGAAGTCAAGGAATGATGATCCTTCATATTTCTTCTTCTACGAGATATGAAGATCCAGATTGCAAGAACAAATATCTCTCATGGTTCCCACAAGAAGGCAGTGGGGGCCCACACATAAAAACAATAAGAGATAAGTATTTGGTTTTCTTGCTTACATAGATCTATTTTGTCTTATCTATCTTCATTATATGCAGATATATCTGGAAGTGTATTGAGCAGTTGATATAGTTTACCTTGTTGTAGTTATTATGCATATGAGCTACACAACACTTCATTAACACATAATGGAGCTAGTCTATATGATATCTCCTTTCTACATGCTTAGAGTAGTGCACACTCTTGATGACATGTTCTAGTGGAGATAGCAAACATCTAGATATTTCCCAGATGTATTTAGAAGACATGTTTATGATTGTTGTGCTCAAGTATTAACTAAGATTCATGTGTAAACTATTGTCATTGCATTGAAATAGAAATTGGTTAAATTTGATTATGCAATGTCACTAATCATCAGACGAGATTTGAATTGCAGGGAAAATACCATGTGATATGGCCTATAAGAAAAGGATGATGTGACCTGTTCTGAATGAACAAGCAATGGACACATGAATCCCATTGATGTTCAGCAGGAAGCTTCCAGGAATACAACTCTCAGCCTAGAAGGATGATCTCGGAGGAAGATTTCACAGAAGTAAAACCAGAAGTGGGCCACCTTTAGATATTTGGCTGTCAATTCTACATAGATGTGCCCAAGAAGAAAAGGACGAATTTAGAACCTTCAGGAAAGAAGGGAACTTTCGTGGGATACAGTGAGTCTTCAAAGGATTATAGAATCTACATTCCAGGATCCAGACAGATTGAAGTCAGTAGGGATGTGACCTTTGAAGAAGAGACGACTGTCAAGAAATACAGAGGATAAGATATGGAGATCGATGATGAATAAATGATAGAACCAAAGGATATGAGATCATCTCCCCCTACAATTCAGAGGGAGTTAGCAGAAAAGGATGAAACCATCGATCCTATTGATCCAGTTGATATTCCCATAGATATTGCAGTAGGCCGAAAAAGGCCTAGATGGGAACAACAGACTTTGTAGGATGCAGAGGGGAATGAAGCTCCACATGGTGCTTTCAGAGAAAGCAAAAGAACTTAGAGGTTCTCCAGTTATGTAGCATTGATGAGTAACATCATTGACTCAGAACCGACCACTTATGAAGAAGCATCCAGACACCAAGTTTGGGAGGATGCCATGGTGGAAGAATACCAATCCATCATGAAGAACGATGCATGGGAGGTTGTGCCGAGACCTGAGGAGAAGTCAGTAGTAAATTCCAAGTGGTTATACAAAATCAAGCATGGAGCAGATGTGAGTGTTGAAAAATACAAGGCTAGATTTGTTGCCAGAGGGTTCTCTCAGAAAGAGGGAGTCGATTATGATGAAACATTTGCTCCTGTGGCTCGATATACTTCCATCAGATCGATCATTTCTATTTCTTTAGCTATGGGATGGAAGTTGCATTAGATGGATGTTAAGACAACCTTTCTCAATGGTGTTATTGAGGAAGAAGTATACATTGAGCATCCAGAAGGCTTTATTGTGCACATAAAGGAGTCTCACGTATGCAGATTGATAAAGGAACTGTATGGAATCAAGCAAACGCCCCGTTCTTGGTATGGAGGGATAGACGGATTCCTGGTGAGCTTGGTATTCACCAAGAGTGATGCAGACCCCAACCTTTACTACAAGGTTGTGGATGATGAGCCACTGATTTTGGTACTATATGTTGATGAATTGTTTCTCACTGGAAACGAGAAACTTATCGTATGGTGTAAGAAGAAACTCACCTCTGAGTTTGAAATGAAGGATCTTGGATTGATGCATTAATTATTGGGATTAGAAGTATGGCATAGGTAGAAGGATATTTTCCTAGGTCAAGGAAAGTACACCATAGATATTCTGAAGAGATTCAGAATGTTGGGATGCAAGTCCATGTCCACTCTGATGGATGCACATTTGAAGAAGCTGAGAGATTCTGCTTCACATTCATATTTGATTGATCCTACTATGTATCACCAGTTGATTGGGTCCTTGATGTATCTGACGAACACTAGACCAGATATATGTTTTGTTGTGAATACTCTTAGCTAGTTCATGTCCGAGCTGAGATAGATTCACTAGATTGCTGCAAAGCATGTGCTCAGATACTTGCGTGGAACTGTGGGATATGGCCTAAGATATGCTTCAGAATGTGACCTGATATTGCAGGGGTTTACAGACTCAGATTGGGCTGGATGTGTTGTAGATAAGAAGAGTACTTTCGGATGTTGCTTCAGTTTGGGTTCTGCAGTGATTTCTTGTTGCAACATGAAGCAGAACTCAGTAGCACTCAGTACTGCATAGGATGAGTATATGGTAGCTAGTACAGCAGCCCGAGAAGCAGTATGGCTTCGTAAAATCCTTGCAGATTGTTTGGCCAGATTCTAGAGCCAACTGTGATTCACTGTGATAACTAAAGCTATGTGCAAATGTCAGTGAATCCTCTATTTCACGATAGTTTGAAGCATATAGAGATTCAATATCACTTCATTTGTTATATGGTGCAGAAAAGTGCGGTTGAGTTACAGTACGTGTCGACAAATGACCAGACTACAGATGTTCTCACCAAGCCTCTTCCCAGGGTGAAGTTCGAATACTTTCACGGAAGACTTGGATTAGAAGAGAACGTGTCCCTCCTTGAGAGGGAGAGATGACGTAGAGATTCTTGCTCTGCTTTCATCCAGGTGCATCCACTCGTCCAGGTACTCAGCCAGGTATGGGAGAAATCCCATCGGAAGATGAGTCAGACAGGCAGTGGATGGTCGGGTTCACACAGGTGCCTATGATCGTCCAGGTTCTCAGCCAGGTATGGGATAAATCCCATCGGCATATGAGACAGACAGGTAGTAGATGGACGTTTGATTGCACAGGTACCTCTACTCGTTCAGGTTCACAACCAGGTATGGGAGTACCCCATTGGTAGATGAGACGAACATGTAGTAGATGGTCGTGCTCCTATGCTCGTCTGGGATCTCATCTAGGTATGGGAGAAATCCCATCGGCATATGAGACATACAGGTAGCAGATGGTATAGCAGAGATGGTATAGCTTATATATCAGACATCCAGGTAGGATGGAGAGACTCTCTTGGACTCATCGAAGGACTGGTGAAGTTGATGCATGATGACACTTCTTGAAGGAATGAGAATGTGTGGACAACCTTTAGTATGCATAGAGATGATGGAGACAATATAGATGTACATATGAAACCCAAATGATTGTGATACTGATGAATACCGAAGAATACCTTCCTCGTTCAGAGGAGTGTTGGATTTTGTGCAACTTTGGAAGATATTATTTATTGTATTTTATTGTACTTGATTGTACCTCCTAAGGGAGATGAACTTGATGTAATTAATTATGTAAACCCTTGAAAGAATCAATGTAAACCTTGGGATGAAAAGCAAGCAAAAGAAACATTAAATTTAAATTATTTATTGCTCCTCAAGTGAAGTCGACTCAGCCAAATAGAGAAGTTGGCCCAGTTAGGCTAAAAGCCAATTTTGGCACTTGTATAAATAAGAGGTAAAGTCACCTCATTATTCACTCACTCACTTCACACAAGTTTGCATCACTTGGAGAGAGAAGTTCACACTGCAGAAGGAGAAGACTATTTTGGGGTTTCTATATTTGGAAATCATTTCCATCTTTTCTCTTTTTTGATTGTACTTTGATCTCGGAATTATCATCTCTATACGACGGTTGCTGGGTTTTCTCTCATTTGGGTTTTCCAGGATAAACTCTTGTGTTATTGTTTTGTGCTTTGTATTTCTTCTAGTGATCCTATTTATGCATTTGAATTATTATGTTATGAATGTATGAAAAAATAACATTGTATAGTATACTATGCTCTTCAATAATTAAATTTTCCCCTCGATAAACAAAAACTTCCCGTGGGCTTTTTTCGATGGAGCAAGTCAGGGCGAACCACCGCTTGGAGGAGCAGGAGGAGTGTTGCATCTATGAGAAGACAATATTTTTTTCATAAAGTATGCTCTGGGTCGAGCTTCCAATAATAAAGCAAAAATTTCATCTCTATGGATAGTCCTTAAATTGGCCATTCTCAAAAAAGTGAAAGATATTCAAATATTTGGAGACTCCAAGATGGTAATAGATTGGGCTAATGGTACTATTCAGATAAAGGCTCCTCATATACACCATTTACTGAATTCAATCAAAGCTCAGATAGACACCTTTGAGAAGATTACCTTTTCTCACATTTATAGAGAACTGAACATGGAAGCTGACAAATTATCCAAATTAGCTCTCTCTCTTCCTCCAGGTCTAACTGAGGTGGAAAGGCGAAGAAATGATCAGCTAGAAGAGCAGTTTTTGTTAATGTAATTTTGACTATATAAGTTTTTGTAAATATATGCAGTTTGCAAGGATAGAATACAAGATGTATGCTCTCAAATGAGTAGTTTTGTATATGTAGCCTAGAAGGAAATACTTTATGATGTAAGCTCTTAATGGGCAGTTCATGTTTATTCGATAAGAATAAAGAGATTTTTTCCTTTTGGAAAAAGAAATAAAATTTCCCCATAATATATTATTACTATTATTAAATTTTTTAATAATAATAATAAATATATATATATTTCAATATGGTTCTTCTTGTAAAATATCTTATTTTGATGCTCTTTTTATCTTCTTTTCCCCTTAAGACTTCTTATAGATTGAATGTAGATTGAGTGGTTGGGAGGAGTGATTGTTACCTTCCCCACCCAAGTTCAAATCTTACTTGCTCCTTAGTAGCATTAAGACTTTTTATGCACTTCTAGATTTTATATTCTAACTTTATTATTAGCTTTCACAAATGCTTCCAATAAACCATTGTATTGTTTTTAAGAAACCACATGTGGTTTCTATATTTTTTTTCTCTTTACTTCTTTTACTTCTTTGTTTTTACTTTACTTTTTATTTATTTTTACTTTCCTTTTTTTTTTAACTTTCTTTCTTTCTTTTTTTCTTTTTATTTATTTTCTGTCGCGGATAATTCTTTTTTCCCACTTCTTCTTGTAATATTTTTTTTCTTACTTTTTTCTTCTTTTTTTTTTTTTACTTCTTCCTTTTTCTTTTTTTGACTCTCTTTTCTTCTTTTACTTGGTCAAAGACCACAATTTTAGGGAAGCCCTAGGATAATGGTTAAAAACCACAGTATGACCAAAGGTATGGATCATGAACGCAGCTCTGATACCAATGAAACGATAAAATCGTTTCTTATACAAATAACCAATGCAAATAACACAAATAATCCATAAATGGTCAAATAATCGAATATATAATTGATAAGATAAATAATGATGATTTACAACAAGGATGTAGCCACATATATAGGGATTATATGGTGACTATTCACCAAGGTTATGTCCCTTAGTTAAATATAATTAACATTATGTTTTATTTTATTATTTATAATATTATATATATATATTCATTATTATTTTAATATTTTATTTGTTACAGGTACTATCAAACTAGCATAGGTTCATTGATCTAGACCTGTAAATCCCTAATTGTCGTTATATTCATGTCCCTCAAAGTTATGTCAAAATTATATGCAAACTAATAGTGGTTGTGTATTCCTGTCCCTCAAAGTTATTTCAATTCTATGCAAACTCAAGGGAAATTCCATCAACAAACCCGTTTGTTGAAGTATCAAATTCGCTTTTTGGAAGACTTAAACTAATTTAGGTCTGGCATACAATTTAGTATGGCTTGTATGTTCTCTTCTGGTACAGTTGATCATTGGACAATTTAGTATGGCTTGTAGGTTCTCTTCTTGTATAGTGGATCATTGGACAATTTAGTATGGTCTGTAGGTTCATCTCACCATGGAATTTAAATTCCAATAGTGTCTTAGTAAACACCTACACCATAAATTTGTTTGTGTCACTTCTTTAAATTCAATCCTTGGATTAGACACTAAAGAAGTTAAGTGTGCATCTATAATTGATTTTCTATGGCAATTACTCGGTTTGTAACACCATAATACCTGTTAATCACAAAATTCAAACTAGAATTATCCAATGAGCACAAGAAACAATGCTCCTTCAAAACCAAACAACTACCCTATAGAATGTTTCTACAACTTCTCTAGCACATTAGTCACTATTTTCAAATAAATAAATATGATGCCCTATTATATAAATATTTATTTTTTTACTTTTCATGTTCATAACTGACAATAGGAAGACAATCTTTAAGCATCTTACCTCATCCGAATCAACAGAATCCTACCCATTCCATGTAGAAATAAGTGGTTTAATAGACGCGACCAACTTAGAAACTGAATTTGACAACTCATATATGCAATTCATTACACGTTGGTCGTCATCATTCAGGTTGATAGAGTTTGTAGTGATTCTTGTTGGGATTCTTTGAAGCGATGGTAGCAAGATCTCTGGCGATGATCTACATTTCCACTTACTGTAAGCTTTAGTAGAGTTTAATGCTGCCATATAATTCACAATCTCTTGTGCACCCGATTTCTTTTTATTGTTTTCGACCTAAAAATCAATGTCAAGTTTCAACATAAGGTCATTTCGATAAACAAATCGAACTAAATAGCACATCGTATATTCAACCAAAAAGCCATGAGTTTACTACAAATTTGTCTTTTTTGGCCTGTAGCCTACCTCAACCAAAAGAATATGTTGCTTTCACATTGTTTCTTGATTCCCCCCCCTGCTCTTCTTTTTCAAGTAATATTGGGAACATGTTAGTCTCCTTCAACTCCTCCCACTATTTGGGATATAGAGTGGAGTCTCCCTTCTCTTTTCCTTCCTAGATTTTTTTCCGCAATTATGTCTAAAATTGTTCATGAGAAGTCTCATCTTTTGATTGTAATATTTTCTCAATATCTCCCCACCAACCGTCTCAAATGCATTTTCCATTTTCTGAATAACATTTTCGACACTTTGTGGATCCTGTTCTACAAATTTTGATTTGCAAACATCGAAATGAGCTCTACACTTTGTACCCAACTTGTTATCCCACCTTACAACATGTTTCCCAATCTGCTCACCATCTTTTGACACTGTAATCAAGAAAGCATTCTTACCTTCTAATTTTCTTTCTTTTTCCTTCCTTTCTATAGACCTATACCAATTTTGACTCAATTTTTGTCTTTTAACAACAATGGATACATATTTTACACCATTACCAATATAATTAGGTGATACTGTTGCATCAAAAGTTGTAGATGTAGCATGCATATTTTGAGGCACACTAGATGTAATCAATGTCTCTTCATGACTTGCATTAACCGAAATTGCATGCTCCTTGGCCACATTAGGTGTGGAAATAGGTAACTCTACCATACCAGCAGATGTTCCTTCAAACATGTTCTTTAGTTTTGAATAAGGGATCCGTAGACCTGATCTTCCTATACTATCATGCTTATCAACAAATATCCCTTGTATACTTTCTGTTAAATTCATATATGATTCATTCTGCATATCACCATGTGATGTATGAGGTTTCACATCACCATGTGGTGTATGAGGATGCAAATCATCACAACTATCCTTTTCAACATGAACTATATTTGTTGAATCACAACTGTGTCGTGTGCTTTTACGAGGAGTCAACACTATATCTTTACTTGCCCTGGATTTTTTCTCCATTTTTTATGTGGAATCTTTTTCTTGCCTATAAAACAAACAAATATCATATAAGTATCTATATACATATATTTCTTGCATATAAAACATTAAAAAGTAAAACAAATAATATACTACTT
Organism: Larix kaempferi; assembly: GCA_027924585.1. NCBI lineage: Eukaryota > Viridiplantae > Streptophyta > Pinopsida > Pinales > Pinaceae > Larix > Larix kaempferi. The sequence goes on along the minus strand of BSBM01000125.1, from coordinate 13,938,661 downwards.
AAATGGATTAACAACGTACGTTCTATTTGGAAGACCTAGAGACAATAAACATTCATCATTCTTGGTCACTTGTTGTTTACAAAAGCGCTCATATTTTGTTATAGTTTCATCGTCATGGTTATCATTTAATTTGTGCCTCAAAGACTTTTTCTTCATTCCTGACGTCCCACAATTCACATAAACAATGTCATTTCAAAACATCTAGAAAATCAAAGTCAAAACAATGTCATTTCACAACATCTGGAAAATCAATGTCAAAACAATGTCATTTCACAATAGGCCAAAATCAATGTTATTTGTGTCAACAAATAGGCCCAACCACTTGATATATAACTCAAAATTTTGGTGACAAATGGAAACAGTAGTTTGGTTGAGTGTGAAAGCAAGGAAAAAATAGTGATAAATTATATTCAAAGCATATTTTTATTCACCCAAATAGCATGTGTTTAGATGTTATGTTCAAGCATGAATGATAATGATGTTTCCAATCTATAACCAATAAACAACAGTGTTTACATAACAATATTGTGATCACTTTTGAGATATGCTATTTAAGTATTAATCAACACTAGAAATAGTAATCAATTCATAAATGATCATAACCATGCATTAGTATAGTATCCAATCAATCCCACAGAAAACAAGTTTAAACAAAGTATATTATTTTGATTGATCAACAATAAAATGACAACCTCACCTCATATAAATAAGATGACAAGCTAATTAAGGTGACAAATCATCATCATAATCATTTGCATTGTTGCTAGGATCATAATATCCATCACTCGTTTATGCATCTGCTTGATTTTCATCCTCATCCTCATCTGTGACATGCAATTCTGCATTCTCTCTCTCAATCTCTTTATTGGGAATCAAAGTGTATTCTTCAAACACTCTATCATCATCTTCAACCACTTCTCCAATGTTTCTTGTAAATTATCATATTTCCCATCACGCATTGTATCGACAACTTCTATGAATTTTCGTTTCGAATGAGAAACTATTTGAATTACATACGACCATCCTGGCCTTCTTGCATCATCAATTAGAAATGATTGGTTAATTTGAATAGGGGAAACATACAACTTATCAATATGTGATAAAAATAGTCGTGTATTTGCATGTACAAATCCATACTCGTCAAGTTGTACTGTGGATGGTTTGATCCACTTACATTTTAATAATATAGGACTATGTTCACCATAATCAACTTGTATAATTTTTTGGATGAATCCAACATAAAATTTCTTCTCCGTTTCGTGATGAAATTCAGCACTAACAACACAATCACAATTTGCCTTTCCCTTGTCCTTTTCTTCCACTCTTAAATGAGTACCATAAGCCCAAATTCCACTAAAATGCGAAGCCCATAAATGTGGAGACGATGAAAGCTCTGTTGTTATATCTTGACCTTTTTTTTTGCATCATAGATTGCATTAACAATCCATTCTTCAAATTTTGGAAAAGAATCACTTCCAATCGAATCAAGACATCAATGCTTTTGATGTCGACGTCCCATCCATGTTTGATTCTCTTCTTTGTATTTGCTACATAGAATATGAACATACAAGATAGTAAGATAATCAATAATATGAATGTATAAATGCAATTGTATAAATAAATTATCATGTAAAAATGATTTTCACCCGCGCCACTTATTGAATGAAGATGTGTTTTTAATAACATAAGCATGTATCACTCTTCTTTCATCATGTGATAGCTTGAAGCGACATCCATTGCCTTCTAATACTTCACTTGCAGCTCTCTCATCTTCATTGTCATCCCATACACATTGATTGACATTTTTAAAATCCTTCATATATATATATATTCTATGCAAAATACCATGGCCTCTTGCATTGAATATCCCTCTGTCGCCTTCCATTTTTTCCCTAGTACTAATAGTTTTTTTCAAAACCTTAATATATCATTCAATAAGATACATCCATCTCATTCTTACTAGGCCACAATGCTCTAGTTCATATTCTAGATGTTTCAAAAGATGCATAGAAATGTTAAATATTGTTGGTGGAAATTCTTGTTCCAATAAACAAAGGAATTCAACAACCTCTTCCCTCAAACTATCAAAGTTCAAAGGATCTAATACATGTAAACTCATTCTCTTCAACATTGGGCCCAACCTTATAATTGCCAATCTTGGTCCCTTTGCCAAACTTGATATATTGACCACAATAGGTGAAATATCCTCGATTATGACATGATAGTCATGGGTCTTGAGGCCTCTTAAGCTATTAATGTCAGTTTGGCTTCTAATACTACTACTTACATATCTAGTGGGAAAGAAAGTCCGATACATCAACTTTAAGAATTGTGCATGTTGTTCCTTTGTCCAAACATAAGGAGCACTAGGTTTTCTATATTTTTCATCATCATATTTTTCAAACCAAAGATTTAAATGAATATTTTAGTTGTTGCAAGTCTTGACGTCATGAAACAGTATCAAAATAAAAAAAAAGTTTATATAATAGCATAAGCTATATTTTTCTAAGTATGCATAAAGTCAGCAATATGCCTAATGGATATATCCTTAAAGTATGACAACTTATAGAATATGCACACTTGTTTTACACCGATTTCATTACATGGATCATCTCCACTACCACAAACCCCAACATTTTCAATAAACAACATTCTTTTTTGTCCATTCTTAATAATGTATTCACACATTATTGGCAATGGTGCTTCACAATTCTCTTCTTGATTATTGAAATGTGTTTTTTGTCAACGATATGGATGATCGATTTTAAGGTAAGCACAATGTCCACAATAAATACACTTATGCAAACTTATTGAGTGCCTCACAAAATCCTCAAAGTTGCAAGCAGGGCATCCATGGTATCCATGAATAGTGTTACCGGTCAATGTGCCATATGCAAGAACACCATGAATCGTAACCAACAAGAAATATCTTAAAGTGAATTTGATTGAATGACCATCCCTTAAAAATTGAATTGCTTCAATTCTTTTTCACAATTCCATTAGATATTCATCAAATGGCTCCAAATAAACATCGATTGTCTCTAAAGTCACACTTTTCTTTCCTGGTATAATCAACGATAACATCAAGAAAAATGGTTTAGTTGCTAACCATGGAGGCAAGCTATACTTTATTAAAAACACTAGCCAAGTTGACCATTTAGTACTTTGATCTGAGAATGGGTTTACCCCATCTAGAGCCAAAACCAACCTTATATTATGAGGATCTTGGGAAAAATCAGGCCATTTGTTGTCAAATTCCATCCACATCTTAGAATCATGAAGATGTCGTTGTTTCCCATTAATGCTCATATTTTGGGCATGCCACTGCATAAGTTCAACAATTCTCTATACTTATATATTCAGAGTAATTGTGGGATTAGTGGAAGTGGCGAAGAACCTTTCTATGAGCTAAATTTGATTTCAACCTTGGTCTATACTTCCCTTCTCGACATTTCATACATTTAGTCTTACTTGCTATATTTTTGTGAAATAATACACAATCATTGACACATGTGTGGATGTTTTCATACCCTAAGCCTAGCTTAGTGATTTTCTTTTTATATTGACTTTGTTTTGTTGGAAATGTGGACTTAGGTGGTAACAACTGACTTAATAATGCCAATAACTCATCTGCACTCATGATTGTCCAACCATGCACCACTTGCAAGTTAAGAATTTGAAGGATTGTTGTCAAATAACTTGACTTGCAATTATCATGCACAAGTTTTAAACCATCCTCCATCAACTTTTTCCAATCATCGTTTAGACCCTCATTCAACATTCTATCAACTACAAACCCTTCATGTATGTTTGTTGCCTCTTAATCTATGTTTGGTTCCTCTTCATTTATAATGCTATTCAATTCTATCATATATTCATAATAATTTCCATCAAAAGCTTATACCACTATGCCCATATCTGATCATATGTTGATAAATCACATTTATTTTTCTCACTTTTCCACCAAGACAATCTTTACATGGACATGGATATTTGTCCATGACCCTCTCATTGGTTATTCTCTCATCATATGCATGGTATTCATTTGTTTTCAACCTTCGACGTGGCCTCATCTTTGATGTTCTACATTCCAATATTATTCTGATAAGTTAAATAACAAATCTCAAATAATATTTAAGAGCTATAATATATATATATATATATATAATTCTCTTTGATTGTCTGTAGACACACACACAGAGAGAGAGAGAGAGAGAGAGAGAGCTGTAAACAACTAAGCTAAGTTCCCTAGACAAAGAGGAATGCAAAGTGGACCGATATCAAATCATGAAACAACCCCAACTAGTACAACCCCACTGCTAGCACCTCAACTAGTACATGTTCCATCATTACTAGGTTGTTGGATAGTTTCTTCCAAAACCAACTGATGAGCATCCTAAGATTTTTCGAATGAAACTATGGGATACATATGGAATATGAGCCAAGTCCAAGTTTTGGTATTTTTTGATAAAGCTCAAGAAGGTGAAGAAGAGTAATGGTCAAATACTTGCCATTAATGAGATCTTTGAGAAAAATCCAACAATAATCAAGAATTTTGGTATTTGGCTTCGGTACCAAAGTAGAATTGGTTGCCACAATATGTACAGAGAGTACCGAGACACATTGTTTCTTATGAGTTTTACCTAGTAGGCCATATAATAAAATGAGGACAAGTATGGGATTGAATAACAAGTTTTTCTAGAGAATGGAACTCATAATTCTAAATTCATAATGTCAATATACTCAAAGTGTCAAAACCCATATAAACCCACTCCTGATGATTTTTCTAGTGCTTTTCTTCAATGATTTAAGATGACAAGCATCATACTTAAAGAGAACTGGGCCAAGTATGTTATTGCTTTAGGCCGAGTCTAAAGAGTTGTCTTTCTAGGGGAAGAATGCAATTGAATTTGGGTTGGATGTGCAACTTGTTTTGGGCTTAACCCCAGTTTGGATTTCTAGATGTTTTTGGGTTGTTCATACAATTGGTATTTAGACAAGGTATGGAGTTGGTTCCAACTGTAATTTAGGGTTGATCATGCATTTGATTGGGTTGAATGTGTAGATGGATTTTTGGATGAATGTAAAGTCTTATTTCATCAACTAATCTCTTCCACGAGCAACCTATTAGCACAGTTCACCTCATTTTTGAAAGCTTGATATGATCATCAATTTGTCTATATTCCTATCCTATGTATGGCTATCTGGGTGTAGCCAATTGTCACAGTGAATGCTTTTATCAAGCATTAAAATTGGATAGGAACTTATTCGTCATTAATTCATACAACCCATACCATAATTGGAAATACTATTGGGATGATTTATTTATGTTACATGAGTTTAAAAATGATTATGTAATTATAGGAAGCATCCTAAATTTTTCCTAAGTCGTATGGGGAAGGGAAGAGTAGGATAGATCCTCTTTCTCCCTACTACTTGCATGAGTTAGAAGAGGCAAACCTATTTTTTTTTATGTTGACCCTATAAAACCCTCTGTCACACATATAAATAACATGTGAAATAAGGAGGGTATTGCAAGAGATTTCATAGATTCTTAATAAATGAGGATTTAATGACCACAATTTCTAGGTATAGGTGATAGATTGGGACTACGGTTATTTATGACCATCTTCACATTTTTCTACAAATTGAAGGAAATGGATAAAATCCCCTCTGGCCTTTCAAATTTAATACACATTTGCTTCACGGGGAATATTTTTTAGACATTTTAAAAAGGAAATGTTTTTTATGATCCATATAAAGAGGAGACAACAATGTTTAAATTCTAGTCCAATTTGAATAATGAAAAACAACAACCATTATCTGAAAAAGGAAAAAATCCAAACTCACAAGTTGATCTAGTCAAGGAGAAACTGACATAGATATATCGATACAAAGGTATGTGACCTAGAAATGAAGCTCTCAATAGAGCTATATACCCATTATTCTTTTCTAACTAGTCAAGTATGGATACTACGATGGAATACAATAGTGTTCTCTTTATGATCATTGTAGGCCTTGTCAGATTGTTTCAATGCACTAGATCACTTTTCATGACAATGGACCCATGCAAATATTCTACACAATAGACATGGCCTCAAATAAATTTTACATGTCATTAGGGGTAGATCCAACTCTCTTCCTCACATCCTCACTGCAAGTGGAGTTGCATCACTTGGAAGTGTTACAAATTCAATAATACTGGAATATTAATAGTCCATCAATTGGACATCGCAAGCCCAATTTGTTAGCTAAGAGTCTAAGACAAATCAATCTATTGAACCTTTCAATTAAAACAAGCATCTTAAGACAATTACAAAATTGGTGTTATGTATTTCAAAGGAATATCATTGCTCATTCTGGTGTTCATTGTTATTATTGTTTTACTTGCTTCCCAGGAAACTGTTATTTGAAATTTGTGTTTAACTTCAAATTCTAGTTATGGTTGAGACTTAGGAGTGACTAGTTTGACTAGAAAACATGTTTTTCAACGTATTAATAGAGTGGTGTTGGCACCAGTGTTGGCCAAATATATACCATTATTACACCATCCCTAACATGGTATAAAAGATTCCATTCTCACATAGCAACTACTCAAATCTTTGAAAAAGAGTTCTGTTGAGACCGTTGGGTAGGCTTACAATCATCGATGAAAATTGATTTGCATCACCACACCAAGATCCATAGTATAGATCCTGATCTCCATATTGACGACATTGCTACCCAAAATGACCCATTTTTTTCCTTTTAAATCATATTTGAATAAAACAACCACCTTCAAGTTCAACTCAAAATATAGATCTGTATTTTCAGGCAAAGAAATTCATTGTCTATCCACTAAAACATTCAAGACTACTCCAACAGAGGAAAACAAATTGTTAGACTCTAGGTTCAAATGGATTTCACAAAATCAAGCAAGTGAAATTTCAAGCCAAGCAAGGGCATGATGAGAAACAACCATGAGATGGTAGGGTTCCAAGGCAAGTGGGCCCTATGTGATATTTCTTTTGAATCCAAATGGGAAGAGAAAAATCCCCATTGGATCAGAAACTTCATTGATATAGAATATGGGTTAGTCTACAATGGCGATGGAAATGGGTTGGGGGTTATTCCCAAGACATGGTTTTGGTCAAATGGGAGGCATTCATTTTCCAAAGCTTATGCAGGCATTAATTTTTCCCAAGATATATGAGAGAATCCAAAACTTGCGAATGTAGAGTATAGAGTTGTGAGGCACTATAGACCTATGGAAAAATTGGGGCTCTTCACCTTGTTTTGACATAAAATGGGTTGGGCTAGAATACATTAGGTCCCAAATTTACAATTTAATGATGAAACATAACTGTCATTTGGAAAGAATTGCTAAGTAATCTCTTACCTATGAATTCATTGTAGAGGGGTTCTCTAGGTGACCCGAATTCCTTGCAGAGGGGTTCTCCAACTGACTCGAATCCCTTGTAGGGGGGTTCTCCAGCTGACTCGAATTCCTTCCATAGGGGTTCTCCATTTGTTATGAATTCCTTTGCCACCTCTTCAGAAGCCTCCATTCCCTCTCCATGACACTTTTATCCATTCAGTTGCTATAAATATGGATTTTTCATAACACCAATTAAAAATACCAACTCATATATAAACCCCCACGACTGGTCATATTTGCAAATAAAGCCCCAATTAAACTCCAATAAACACCCCTCTCGTGGGCTCCAATCCCGTGGTTCTGGATAAAAAACCCTATGGCTTCCCCACAACGCTAAATTCCTAGAGTGTTCATTTGCATAATTGCAGATGGTTTCAATTTGAGAATTGAATCAAGTGAAACAATGAACTCGCTCGTCAATTCACCAATCAACGTGGGTCGATGTGGCCATAAAAAAAAGGAAAGCACACCTTCGAACCATGAAGGATACTCCTAATGAGCTCTCATTCACTGATCAATGTGGGTCAATGTGGCCATCAAAACAAAAATAAAGGAAGTACACCTTCGAACCATGAAGCAGACTCCGAATGAGCTTGCTGCATTATAGATCACATTACTTTTTTTTTGTTGGCAAGTGGTAGTACCCCTTGACTAGCAGGGTTCACCATTGGTTGAGAGACCACGAACCAGGGGCATCTAAGCCGTCAAAATCACCTGGGGATCGCACCCGGCCTGGACCGCACCAACCCTTAGCATGGTTGGATTTTAGTATCCGCGGGTTTCGAACCGGTGACCTTTCTACTTAGGGGTGCCTTAACTATCACCCGCCATCGACTGTTCTACATCTCACAGATTACTGATCACATTACTTAATACTCATGGAGGTTATAGTATAATCATGACCCTGTTACACTATGATTTACCAAACCATGTTACATTATGATTTTAGCAAATGGCATAAGATTTTACTAGACCATTTTACATAATTTTTGCAAATGGTGCATTGTGTAATTCCAAATGGCGCATTGTGTGGTTGAATTACCAATTGGCGCCACAAGAAATTTTCATTATTAAGTCTAATAAGAAATATATTAATGTATTTAATTATAATTAAGTTTAATAATATTAACCATATACATTATTGTATTTCATTATAATTAAGACTAATAATACTATTAACCATATTGTATATAAAAACTATATTTATAATGTTATTAAATATTGTTATAAGGTGCATGTGTAGGGATTATACTGTATAAAAAAATTACTATTGTGTAGGACTAGTGTGGATTGTGCCTTAATATTGTTATAGGGTGTGTAGAACTAGTGGGGATTGTGCCTTCATAATCTCCCATGGTCATGTGTCGACGAGGAGGATCAGGGAGATGTTCCAATCAATATGCTTGTTAATTATAGTTTTAGTGGAAATTTAAGTAATTTGCATCCTAGTTGTTTTGCTAGGTCATGGGTATAACTAATCAACAAGTAAATTCCATCCCAGTTTTGTAAATTTTAACACTGTAGAAGGATTGAGACCCTCCTAAAAGGGGTTTCTGAATCCATCTGCAGTGTTAAAATTTACGAAATTGCAAAATTTCATTGTCAAAATTGCAGTTTTCCATTTTCATTAAATATTGCACCACCTAATCTCTAATGTAATTTCAGTGATTAAAACTATCAATTTCAACAATCCATAAAAAATTCTAACGGAATTATATAATTTTTTTGAGAAACATAGGGAAGAATATGCTCCATGATTAGCTTTCTCCATGTTTGGACTAATTCATATTAATCTAGTTGTAAATGTTATCTAGTCGTCTTTTCTAGTCATTTTTATTTGTGTCACTTATTATTTAGTGGTATTTTTTTTATCTCGTGACTAAATTAGTCATTTAATTTAGTAGTAATTAGCGTAAAAACACAGTTGTGACTAATTTTTTTAGTCACTTAGTCATTTATCACTCATTTTCTACTAGTGTCAGGAGGGATATCCTCATTGATCACCGAGATAGTCTTGCACGACACAGGTTGCTCAAGTTCAATGAGAATCCTTTGATGAGATCGTCAGGGATACTATTGAACAATATTATTGATTACTGGGACCATGATGTCGGAGTCTTCATCATACAAGGTGAGCAAATAGATCTCACCCTCCATGATGTGTACTTCATGACAAGCCTCCCATGACTGGAGGTCATATGCAATACTCATCTAGTGCATCCACCAGATGTGTATATGTAGGATATTCTGGCCCGTCACTGGGTAGATGGCGTTTATTTATATGGATCATCCATACTCCTGGCAGACAGAGAGAGTCTAGAGACATGGGAAGTGACGGCGGGAGTTGTGCAAGTATTGGGATCGAGTGGGACCCACAAGATCTCTGGCGGTCAGATGCTTGTGGTAGAGAAGTTGGTGGAGAGGACCTACTTTGGGTGGGCCCAGGTTTTCTTGACAGTGGTTCGACACCAGAAAAACCACTATAGTTGACATGGTGGCGATTTTGGGTTCACCACTTTTATCTCTACATTCTTCTTTGATAGGGTGCATGCACTGTGGCCTCACATCGTAGTATGAGCTAGCGGGTCTATGGATCCCATGTTGGGATGATTGGGTGAGATGATGATTCAAGAGGTAGGCAGTGTTGTGGGAAACATATTTAGTTAGGGATTCTTTTCACACTGGAAATTCCTCCCAATAGTCATCGAGGGCTAGCCCTATGCAGAGATGGACTTCAGGGGAAACCCAGAGCTACCACGACCTCTCAGCCAAGCCTGGGGGCTCGAAGGTAAGTATGATTGATGCATTATGATTATAGGTATGTTTAAAATACTAGAATAGGTGGTAGCTAAATTTTATATGTGATCATTGTACTGATGACTTGCCATATGTGTGTGCATATGTGGTTTCGATGCCCACTGAACCAATTTTCAGAGACGACGTGGTAGGGTTGAGGGAATCGACCCTGCACCTCGAGTACAGTGCAGGAGGACAAGTGTTGAGATGACCCTAGAGGGAATACACTGAGACATATATTGACTACTTGAGGGAGTATTTGACAACATATGAAAACATCTAGATAATGAGTTGATTGTAGCATGCTACCAAGCATCACTTGAGTGGCGTTCAACCATGCGTCATACAACCATGTTTCCTAGGGGATTCAAGACCTGATGCAGGGAGACATACCTCATATAGGACTTGATAGTGATGAGGAGGAGGTCGAGGACTCCTATGACTACTCTGATGACTGGTCGAAAACTTGTAGAGTTTCCCCCCATGATATGGATAGGAGGTTTTTTGACTAATGTATCACTTTTATGGAGCTATTGGGGCTTCTTGCTGTAAACACTTCTATATTTTGGACATATGCTTATATATATATATACAAATGCACCTGGATGCAAACTTTTATTTACACGAGCCATTTATTATTATGATGACGATGTTTTGCTTACACAATGCTTTATGTACATGTGGATGCACAATGATTATGAATGCATATGGATGATTTATTTCCTTGTTATTGACGATGGATGTGCCAATCTAGAATTCCATTATCCATATGGTTTGCCACACTATTGAAACTCCTAGGAATATGTATGAATGTAATGGATTCAATCTCTCTAACCAATTGTCTAGTGCATATGAACTTTCCAAAAGGAAAGGATCATGTACTTGATAACAATTATTCAATTGTGCAACAAGTATATGAGAATTTAGATAAACACGAAGGTGATGAATGCACATATGGAGGGCATCATCTAGGAGTTCAATTATGGCATTGTATTCCACCTAGTTATTGGTGGCCGCACCAATACACACGCCACTGATACGGATCAAGTCGTGTGACGCAGAATAGAGGACCCACATAGCCAAAGCAAGACTCAAACAATATCTACTTGTGCCATCGGCATAACTGATGTAGACATCAGGATGATGATCCATCTCATAAGACCAAGGAAAAAAACCACGAGGATGACTTCAAAAAGGGAAAAAATAAGAGAAGAAAACTATGATACAACAAACAAGGGTTTGGTTGATTTATGCATATAATTTCTTGAGGTACAAACCATTACAAGGGTTCATAAAGAATTGGCCATCTAGACCAGCGAGGAGGTATACCCCCTTATCGAGGTAATGCTTCACGACATAGTGTCCTTTCCACATAGACTTGAACTTTCGTTTTCCAAGTTTATTAGGGCTTGGTCATAAACAAGGACAAGGTAACCTTCCTGGAACGTGTGTGGGTGGACATGGATGTCATAGTGTGATTCCGAACACTGCTTGGAAGATTCAATTGTTTGGAGCACCACACAATAATCCTCATCTGTTTGTTCCAAAGTGATCGAGCATTGTTCCAGAGAATATATATTTGACAAAAGTTCGACGTCAAGGTGTAGTGAAGGGATTTGAAATTCGATATGGATAAAGGACTCTACTCCATGAACAAGATGGGATGGAGTAAACCATGTCACAATTTTGGTTGACATTTGATATGCCCATAGGGTTGGAAAGAGCATATGATTCAAGTTGGACTTGTGATTATCTACCATCCGTTGGAGAATGGTTTTGAGGATTTTTTTAATGACCTCAACTTGGCCATTTCCCTGAGGGTAATAGGTGGAAGAAAACTGGTGCTCAAATTTCAAAATATGTGAAAGTTCTTTCTAGGTGGTCTCCTCGAAGTGAGAATCGTGATCTGACACCAATTGCTGAGGGACACCAAATCGAGCAATAACGTGGTTGAAAAAGTGACGTGTCGTAGTGACCCCGGTATAGTTAAAAGTCAGCATGGATTCAACCCATTTTTTGAAATAGTCGACAACTACTATGATGTATTTATGGCCATTGATTGACATAGGATTGCACTACATGAAATTGATGGCCCACTTGGAAAAGGTACCAATAGTAACAATTGGATGTAACGACGCAGGAGGGGTTCTCTCCTTTGGGGAGAAAGGTTGGCAATTATGACAATGTTTGTTTGTCACAATACAATTAGAAAATAGGGTTGGACAGAAATAACCGATGTGGATGATATTTTGCGATATCCATTCCCAAAAGATGGACACCACAGGATCCATTATGGCATTCATTTAAGACCCGTTTGGCCTCACCGTGTGTGAGGCATCATCGCAAGATGGTTTCAATGCCTTGTCGATATAAAACATCATTAATAAGGAGGTATCGGGGGGATTGGTGACTAATACATCGAGGATCGTCACAGTTGAGGTGATGACCAAATTTTGTTGATGTATATGTAACTTCGGAATGTATTTCACTTATATATTTATTGTACTCCTATAGAGATGTATTATTCCTCTATATGGAAGTGTCGTCATTTGTATTGACAAGTGTCGCAAGTGTGTTAACTTGCCGATGGGTTATTAGACCACCTTGTAAGGGCTCGGCCCGATATAATGTAATATGAAGTTATTGTACCTAGCTAGACAAGTCGGCCCCATAAGGTTATTGGGAAAACAGGACAAGTATAAATAGAGATCGGGAGATCTCTATTTGGATCACTTCAGAACTCACACTTCCTTCACTCAGAAAGTGGCGCACATGTGAGGAGGAGGATCAGCTGCTAAGAGGAGTCTATCTCTTGTACTTTTGTTATACTTTGGTTGAGCTATTGCTCTATCTATCTCTGAGGAAGTTTTGGGGTTTTTCACCTTAGGGTTTTCCCCACAAAAAATCTGTGTCTATTGTCTCTCATGCTTTTGCTTCTTGTGATGATTGACATGCTTGTTATGATTGATATGCATTGATATACTGTACATGTTATTCTCTTAGTAAAGATCCTAGAGTATTGTGAATTAATGCTCAAAATTTAACATGGTATCAGAGCTAACCTGAGAAGAAGACATTGTGCAGTGACAAAAAGTAGGGTTTCTCTCCACAGATTTTGGAAAAGCAGTATAGTAGATTGACTCTACTCATCAAGGAGAATATATCTGCCCAATTAGAATTCAATTCTGAGCATTTTTAGATTTGGCCCTACAAATTAGGGTTTCCACAAAAATAGAAATTTCTGAAATCTGAAGACATAGCTGGAAGCTCCTTGGAAAAATCGAAGTTTAGAGCTTTGGATCGAGATTTTTGGTTGGGTAAATCTCCGGGAAACTCAAACCCTAATTCAGGGTCCTCCCAAGTGAACTCGGGAAGACTAAAAGGAATTTCTGAAGGGTGAAGCTTTGCAGATCTCAAATTCTGAATACACCAAGCTGATCATATCGTCAATGCACATCTTTCTATCCTTTCAGAAAGTTGAAATTCACTTTTTGAATTTTTAGGGTTTTTCCGACAAACCCTAATCCAGGACCAGATCTAATTTTTAGCAAAGCAAGTGGTAAGACCTAAATCTCTTCTATTTCCATTTGAATTACTCTTTAAGATGTCTCACCACACCAAGCTTGAGGATAAGCTTGAAGGGGCTGATAACTTCTGAGCCTGGAAGTATAGGATTGGGTTAATCCTGGAAGAAAATGAATTGGACTCCTACATCAGCTTTGAGGTCCCTATCCCAGAGGATGAAGAGGCTAAGGTATTGCATAAGAAGAAATTGGTCAAGGAAAAGAGAATCATTGCTGATTCTATCAAATACCATCTCATACCACATGTGTCATCCCTAAAGACACCCAAGGAGATGTTTGAGTCCCTGACCAATTTATTTGAAGGGAAGAACATAAATAGGAAGATGACTCTGCGGAATCAATTGAAAGGGGTCAAGATGTTGAATGGAGAGACCATTCAATCTTACTTCTCCAAGGTCTCTCAAATCAAGGAACAAATTGAAGCTGTGGATGAGGTAGTGGACAATGGTGAAGTTGTTATGACCACTCTGAATGGCCTACCTAGGTCATGGGACTCCTTTATTCAAGGAATCTGTGCAAGAAAGAAATTGATCTCTTACAGTAGACTATGGGAGGAATTCTCTCAAGAAGAAGCTAGGCTTGTGGCACGAGAAGAAAAGATGGGGAATGAAGATCAAGATCTCACAGCTCACACCAAGGGAAGAAAGGTTAAGAGGGAGAAGTCTCATAACAAGAAACATTCTCACCCTTATCACAAGAAGAAAGATCTATCTCATGTTCGATGTTTCGAATGTAATGAGAAGGGACACTTTGCTTCAGAATGTCCCAAGAAAAAAAGGGACAACAACTTCAACAAGAAGAAGAAGGGCAACAAAAGAAGGTATCATGCTCATGCTGCTGAAGATGATCAACCTCCAAAGAAGAAGGCTAGAGTTGAAAGTGATGATGATGATTCATCAAGCGAAGAAGAGTATGTTCTAATATCTGCTCTCACAGGTACTATTTCTCATGGTTGTAATGATTGGCTTATTGACAGTGGTGCTTCCAAACACATGACGGGGTTTAAAGAATATTTTGTAAATCTATCTGAACATGAATCACCCCATAAAGTGAAACTTGGGGATGACTATCAATACCCCATCAAAGGAAGTGGTGAAGCCTCCTACAACCTAGATTCTGGAAATTCCTTGAAGATGAAAGAAGTTCTCTATGTACCTGGGCTCAAGAAGAATCTACTCTCCATATCTGCATTGGAGCAAAAGGTATGAGGGTTTCATTTGTAGATGGCCAAGATCTAATGTGGCCAAAAGGTAAAACTATTGATGATGCAGTAGTGATTGGAGAGCAAGAGGGAGGCTTGTATAAATTGAAAGGACAACCTGAACATGCCATGGTGCATGATTCCATGGAGCCAAGTGAACTTTGGCATAGAAGACTTGCACATATGCACTACAGAGCATTACCAATTGCAAGTAAAGTTGTAGAAGGTATTCCTGAAATTAAGACCAAGCATGAAGGTGTTTGCAAAGGATGTGCAAAAGGAAAGAACATAAAGAAGGCATTTCCAAGCAATTAAAGCAAGGCAAAAAGTATCTTGGAAATTATCCACTCTGATGTATGTGGCCCGATGTCATCCAACTCTCTGAGTGGGTATGTTTACTATGTCTCTTTCATTGATGACTTCTCCAGGAAGACTTGGGTTTACTTCTTGAACAACAAAGAGGAAGTGTTGGATAAGTTCAAGGAATTCAAAACCTTGATGGACAACCAAACTAATAAGAAGATCAAAACATTCAGATCTGACAATGGTGGAGAATTCACCTCAGGTGACTTCAAGAAGCTATGCAGTGATTCAGGGATTAAGAGGGAGTTGACTACTCCTTACAATCCACAACAGAATGGAGTTGTAGAAAGAAAGAATCGAACAATCATGGAAGCAGCAAGGGCAATGCTGCATGACCAGGATCTACCTATGCATCTATGGGAAGAAACAACTAGGACAGCTGTATATGTGCAGAACAGAACACCCCACAAGATATTGGACAACAAGACACCAGAAGAGGTCTTCTCTTGTAAGAAACCTGAAGTCAGCCATCTCAGAATATTTGGTTGTCCGGTATACACTCATGTCCCAAAAGAAAAGAGGACCAAGCTAGATCCTTCAGGAAAGAAGGGTATCTTTGTGGGTTACAGTGAAAGCTCGAAGGCTTACAGAATATACTTTCCAGGGTTCAAGAAAATTGATGTCAGCAGGGATGTAACAGTTGATGAAAATTCAGCATTCATCAAATCAAGGAAGACACCTGTTTAAGTTTATGAAGAACCTAAGGAAACTAGATTTCAAGACACTACCATGACAGAAGCAATTCCAGATGTTGATCGTGAAATTGAAGATCCGCGACAACCTGTAGATCCACCCCGTGAGAATAACTCTCACAAGAGAAAACCTGCATGGGCTAGAGAGCACATTCAAGATGCAGAAAGATATGGCATTCCAGAAGAAGAACACAGAGCAAAGAAGAGAACTAGATCACATACCAGCTATGTTGCTTTACTCTGTGATGTCATGAACAAAGAACCTTCCAGTTATGAAGAAACAACGGAAAAGAAAGAATGGAAGGATGCCATGGTCGAAGAATACCAATCAATAATGAAGAATGATGTTTGGGATGTTGTCCCAAGACCTGAAGGGAAGTTTGTTGTGACTTCCAAGTGGATCTACAAGATCAAGCATGCTTTAGATGGCAGCATAGAGAAATACAAGGCAAAATTCATAGCTCGTGACTTCTCTCAGAAAGAGGGAATAGATTATGAAGAAACTTTTGCTTCTGTAGCCAGGTACACTTCCATCAGATCAGTACTTGCCTTGGCTGCAGCGATGAAATGGAAGATACACCAGATGGATGTCAAGACTTCTTTCTTTAATGGTGTAGTTGAAGAGGAAGTGTATGTGGAGCAGCCACTCGGTTTTGAAACACATGATAGGGAGTCATATGTGTGCAGATTGAAGAAATCCTTGTATGGCTTGAAGCAAGCTCCCAGAACTTGGTATGGTAGGATGGACAGTTTCCTATCTAGTTTGGGCTTTACCAAGAGTAAAGTGGATTCCAACCTTTACTACAAGGTTGAGGAAGGAAATCCTGTGATACTACTCCTATATGTGGATGACCTATTTGTAACAGGAGATGATAGACTGATTGCCGATACAAAGAGGAAGCTTGCTGCCGAGTTTGATATGAAGGACTTGGGGATGATGCACTATTTGCTAGGTATGGAGGTGTGGCAGAGTGCAGAGGGGATCTTCCTTGGACAAGGGAAGTATACAGTAGATATCCTGAATAGGTTCGGGATGATGGATTGCAAGGCCATGGCCACACCTATGGCATCGAACCTGAAACTTCTATGTGATGCTTCATCTGAGCTGGTTGATGTCTCTATGTATCTTTAGATGATTGGGTCCTTGATGTACCTGACGAACACGAGACCAAATATTTTCTTTGCGGTGAACACATTGAGCCAGTTCCTGACGGATCCGAGGAGTGTTCACCTGGTTGCTGTAAAGCATATTCTGAGGTACCTGAAGGGTACAGTTGATTATGGGCTCAAGTATGAAGCGAATCAAAAGTTTAACCTGTAGGGTTATGTTGATTCAGATTGGGCAGGTAGTGCTGCAGATAGGAAGAGCACATCTAGGTGCTGCTTCAGTATGGGATCAGGTGTGATATCTTGGTTTACCAGGAAGCAGTCCTGCGTAGCACTGAGTACAGTCGAGGTAGAGTATGTTGCATCCTGTTCGGCTAGTTGTGAGGCAGTATGGCTTCGGAAGCTACTGTCAGAGTTATTTGATCTCCCGCTGGAGACTACTGGTATCTTTTGTGACAACCAGAGTTGTGTGAAGCTGTCTGAGAACCCGGTGTTCCACGACAGGTCGAAACACATTGAGATCAAATATCACTATATCAGGGATATGGTGCAGAGAGGAGCAGTGAAGCTCCTGTATATTGCGACGGATGAGCAGATTGCAGATGTGATGACGAAGCCACTAGCCAGAGTGAAGTTCGAATACTTCAGAGAGAGGCTTGGCGTTCTTTAGATCGACGACACTTCGAGGAAGAAGTGATGGACACATTTGCTGAATCCATTCCAGGCACGGTGGAAGGAGGATCCTTCACATGGCTATGGATGTAAGCGCTGGATGATGAGCATTAGGATGATGTTCTAGTTTCTGCTCTATATGATCAGTTGGATCATTTATATGTATGTATGTACGCATCATGTTGGATGCTGGATATGATCAGTTGGATCATTTATATGTATGTATGTACGCATCATGTTGGATGCTGGATATGATCAGGTAGATCATGTATTTGTATATGTATCAGGTGGATACTTGTATGATCAGGTAGATCATGTATTTGTATATGTATAAGGTAGATACTTGTATGATTAGGTAGATCATGTACTTATGTATGTATCAGGTGGATGCATTATGTATATCAGATGGATGCATTTGTATGTATCAGGTAGATACTTTGTATGCATCAGATGGATATACTGTTTGATTAGGATGATCACAGATGACGAGCTTTAGGATGTTGCTCCAGATGATACGCATCAGGTTGATGGTATGATGATGATCAGGTTGATCATGTGATGATGTACATCAGGATGATGTATGGTGAGTATCAGTTTGATACTCTATGGCCATGGCCAGGTTGTGCAGGTAGCATAGAAAAGACCCTTTAAAAACTAGATAGGTAGAGCGGTGTGCTCGTAACATCCCGGGTTTCTCTATCGAGATCCAGGAAGGTAGAGCGGTGTGCTCGTAACATCCTGGGATTCTATGAGTAGGTTTTTCTACAGGTAGCATAGAAAAGACCCTTTAAAATATGGACAGGTAGAGCGATGTGCTCGTAACATCCTAGGATGCTCTATCGAGATCCAGACAGGTAGAGCGGTGTGCTCGTAACATCTTGGGATGCTCTGAGTAGGTTTTGCTACAGTTTCACATAGAAAGATCCTTTAAAATCCGGACAGGTAGAGCGGTGTGCTCGTAACATCCTGGGATGCTCTATCGAGATCCAGACAGGTAGAGCGTTGTGCTCGTAACATCCTGGGATGCTCTGAGTAGGTTTTGCGAAAGTTTACATAGAAAAGATCCTTTAAAATCCGGACAGGTAGAGCGGGGTGCTCGTAACAGCCTGGGATGCTCTATCGAGATCCAAACAGGTAGAGCGGTTTGATCGTAACATCCTGGGATACTTTGAGTAGGTTTTGTGAAGGTCATTATGTAAAAGAACCTATATTCTGCGCTAGGTTTTGTTGACGCACGTAATCAGTCCTGGGATCCGGCACAGTATGGCCATTGATGATGAAGACCTGCAGGTGGTGGGACTACATCCAGCATGAAAAAGGGCTGGCTCTGTAGAATTTCCTATGATGAGTAGATTCAGAGATTGATTGAGATAGCAGCAGCAGTGATGATGACGACAATGCATCGATGATGACGATCCAGAGAAGAAGACTTGTGCTAGCATATCTGTGTCGAGAAATACTTTCCTAGTTAAGAGGGAGTGTTGATGTATATGTAACTTCGGAATGTATTTCACTTATATATTTATTGTACTCCTATAGAGATGTATTATTCCTCTATATGGAAGTGTCGTCATTTGTATTGACAAGTGTCACAAGTGTGTTAACTTGTCGATGGGTTATTAGATCACCTTGTAAGGGGTCGGCCCAATATAATGTAATATGAAGTTATTGTACCTAGCTAGACAAGTCGGCCCCATAAAGTTATTGGGAAAACAAGACAAGTATAAATAGAGATCGAGAGATCTCTATTTGGATCACTTCAGAACTCACACTTCCTTCACTTGGAAAGTGGCGCACATGTGAGGAGGAGGATCAACTGCTAAGAGGAGTCTATCTCTTGTACTTTGGTTGAGCTATTGTTCTATCTATCTTTGAGGAAGTTGTGGGGTTTTTCACCTTAGGGTTTTCCCCATGGAAACTCTGTGTCTATTATCTCTCATGCTTTTGCTTCTTGTGATGATTGACATGCTTGTTATGATTGATATGCATTGATATACTGTATATGTTATTCTCTCAGTAAAGATCCTAGAGTATTGTGAATTAATGATCAAAATTTAACAAATTTTTGGGTGCGTAGATACACGAGGATGTTCTCGTACCAAGGATCGTCGAAAGATATGCAGAACAAATGTTCATCCAGAAGGTGATTGGTGATAGGGGATGACACATAAGTAGATGGTAAATGCGTGATGAGCTGTTCCAAATCCAAATACTTTGTGCTCTTGGGGGTTATAAAATTGAGGTCATACTCTTATAGGATAACAATCCATTTGTAAAATCCACCTTGGATAAGGCGTCGATTCAAGAGATATAACATGGGGTTTGAGTTTGTAATGAATTTGGTTCAACTCAGGAGTATGTAATGATGAAGCTTCTAAATAAAAAAGACGACAACTAAGGCTATCTTCTCCTCATGAGGATATGAGATAGGTGGACCGAACAAGTTATTACTTACGTAAGATATGATGTGCTCTTGACGAGTATAATCTTCTTGTATGAGCACTCTAGTAATGGCATAATTAGATGTCGAGATGTAGAGAATTAAATACTTTGTAAAGTACGGAGGTCAAACCAAGAGAGTGGAAGTAAGATCATGTTTCAATGCGTCAAAAGATGCTTATGCTTTCTCATCCCCCAAAAAATGAGCATTTGAATGAAGCAAACACAAGAATCCATGAACGAACATGTTATAATATGGTATGAAACGACGCAAGAAGTTTGCCTTGCCTTGAAGTCTTTGCAATTGGTGCAAGGTCCTTGGGGGGGGGAAGGTCAACAATGTCTTGAAACTTCAAATGGTCAACTATGATCCCTTTTTGAGAAATGATGAATCCTAGAAATTGACTGGTAGGAACACAAAATACACACTTGAGGGGGTTCAAGTAGATGTTATATTTACAAAATTGAAGGAATACTTGTCCAAGATCCTCGAGATGCTGTGATCATTTCTTGGAGCGTGTCATGAGATCATCCAAGTATGTGAGGATAATGTGGATGACATCATGGAAACATAAGACATGACACACTGGAAAGTGGCTCCAACGTTCTTGATCCCAAAAGGCATGAATTTATAGGCGAAGGTTACCCATGGGGTAGTGAAGGTGATTTTATACTAGTACGATTGGCAGATTGAATTTGGTTATACCTTGAGAATCCATCTATGAAGGAAAAAACCTCATGCCCAACACAAGCATCGATAAACTGGTTGATGAAGGGGGTGGGATAATTGTCTCTGGGACATGCCATATTTAGATCCTGAAAGTCAGTACAAACACATATGGTGCTTTGTTTTTTGTTGATTGGAATGAGGTTGGATACCCATGTGGTGTACAAAATCAAATAAATGAATTTGGATTTATGTAACTTGTCGATATTGGATTTAAAAACCAACGCTTTTGAATGGTGAATAGGTCTCTGCTTTTGGTGCACCGATGCGATCTCCAACCATGTATCAATATGGTGTTCAACAATAGCAAGAGTTATGCCTGAGAATTTCAGCACAAGACCAAGTGAAAATATCACGAAACTCTTGAAAGATCACCCGATAGGAGGAAATCTCTTTAGGAGTACATAAAGCACTTAGGAGAATGTCCTTGGTGACACCGGGTTTAACCGAAATGTCCACTTTGATGGTGGGAGATATATTTCCCATATTATTTTCTTCACATGCATCTGAGGCCGAGATTGGATTTTTGAACCAATCAATGTTACCATGAGGGATAAAGTCTTTCAAATCAATAGAGAATTGATCCAAATACAGTGAAGGAAGTGTAGGTTCATCTAGAATGAAGTATGCAAAATGGTGCATATCATTCTAAGGGAATTCTAGTTTCGTGAGGGATTTGAGAATCTCTTCATCACTTTGAAGGATCGAACAAATAGATCGGAGGAATATGTATATGTCAACACAAATACAGTGGTATAAGATGACAAGGAAGCCTCACTGGAGGAAAAAATGTAATATATGTTGGTCATCCCATCTAAAGATGAAACAAGAGGGGGCACTTCCTCAATAGTGGTAACTTGGGAATCTAGTGAGAGCTGGTAGAAATTAGCCAAGTTGGACTGAAATTAGGGGAGATCAGTACAATGATGTGAGTAGTGACCATAAATACCTCACAATTGACATGGGTGGTTGGTGCATAAGGATTTGTTGCCCTAATTATGAGAGCCAGGGAGATGGACCACCGAAGTGTTCTCATCGATCTTCTCCTTTGTCATTGTTAGGTGAGTGCGTAAGACGGGAAAATATTAACACTACTTAGTGGTGTGACCCAAGACATCGCACACAACACAAGGTGGTGGTGCTCAGATTGTGGTAGTATGAGGGGGATTTACGGCCTGGATCATAGTGTCTTGCATCGTTGCATTCTTGGCCTTTCGCCCAACCTTCTTTTTGAGATGAGGTTGGGTGGAGGGTGGGGATTTCTTTGTGACTCCAAGAGGTGGGTGAATGGAAGTACCGATAGGTTACACATGATTTAGATGACCTATGGTGTGTGGGGCGGGTTCAGTGGAGTAAGGTACCAAACATGAAGTCCTAACGTCAAACCCAGAATGTTGAGTGTAGCCATCACATGCGTACTCACTATTCCAAAAGGTGGAAATATAAATAGGATATGATGAATAGGTGTGTCTCCCCACATGTTCCTTGGAAACTGATTGGGAGAGGGTGGAGGTTGAGTTTGGGTGGTAGAGTTCTCAGAGGAGATAATGCAAAACTCTGATATCTTTACCTTTGGGGGTGGGGAATGTGGGGATTAGAAAGACCCAACTAGAGAAGAATATTGAAAGATGCCTACACTGTCTCTCGTAAATGAAGGAATGGATAAAATTTCAAAGTTGTTGTCAACTATAGGTAGGATTTTATCTGGACAAGTCGTCCCCTTGGTATTGTAATAGGTTAGTTGATCCAGTTTTATGATCTTCCTTTCACAGGGGGGACATCAAAACCCTAAAAATCATAGAGGCAATTGCTTGCATAAAATACATGTAGCAATGGCCAAGGAGGAGGTTGTAACCTAACTGGATGTTCACAACCTTGATTTCAATCAAGACTATTTTCCTGGCTAACTGGATAGGGACATTCTGTAGGATACCTTATAGTTGAGAAAAATGACTATCATATGCGTGCAATGTCATAAGGGACGTCGCAAGTTCGAGGGAACCAAGATTCCACCAGAGATGAGTAGACATGATACAGGTGGAGGCACTTTCATCGATGATGTACTGATGAATAACCAAGTTCTTGATGGTTATGAGAATATGAAAGGCTACTGAAAAGGGCATCCAAAGCTTCACTTGATCGATATCAAATGTCATTAGCTGAGTATCAGAAGTATTGATTACACCTAAAGCAGACAACAACACTTTGTATTGTGTAGGATGGTTCTAGAGAACCTCTAACGTAGACATGACGACAGGGGATTGTGCCAATTCATCCACAATGCTATAGTTAGGAGCAACATGGGCATTGAGGTTATTCACTACATGACACAAATAGATCTTGGAGATATTGGGAACACCATTCACAGTCAGACGAGGTAAGTGCAAAGGTTCTTCGACTTGTGTGGAGTATTTCCCTTTATTAGTATGGTAGGTACCAGTAGCCGAATCATATTGGTTATGTATAATCTGGATATTGATATTAGCAGACATCATGAGAAGATGTTGGACGGAAGGATAATGAGGATGACCGAAAGACAACAATAGAGATGGATAAGGTTCCATAGGTTGTGTTGTGACCACCCCTTATTCCAGGAAGGGGTTTTACAGGACCATCGATTGCAATTGAGTCAGATGAGGTGGAGGTGGATTAGGTTTCCCTTGTGGGACATTATTCGTGTCACGTTGGTTAGCCTCATTCCAAAATTGGTGAGCCTTATACATATGGGGCAATGGTGAGAGTAATGTCCATAAACACCACAAAAGGAACACATATGGTTAGTCTGTAACTAAGGGTTCTTACCTTGCTTGGGAGGTTTATGATTTGTGGGGTTGGGGTTGTCTCCAGTGTTGTCAATAGGGTTAGGGGTTTGGCCCCTACCTTACTCTCATTGGTTATTTCCTTTTTTCTTCCTCCTTTTCCTTATTCTTTGAATTTTTATACTGCGCTTGTTGATTATTAGGTGCGGGTTGGGAAGGTGTATTCTATTGAGCGTAGACTTCCCATGAGGAAAAGGAGGAGACATAGGGTGTGGATGCATTGGAGGGGATGGAAGTAGGCCCGAAAATGGGTAGTAAGGGTTTATGGATGAAGGAGCCACATATCTGGTAGAAGCACCACCACACATGGTGCCACTACATGAGGGTCCATGAACATGGGGGCCGAAGGAGGAGATGAACATGAAGTACTTGTTCCTGCATATGAGGTTGAGTGAGAGGGATTAGGGGGATTGTACGGTGCAAGTGTAGAGCCCTGATGATGATGATAAACACTTGGGGGATTACCATACACATAACCACTTGAAGGGGGAGGGTAAGGCGAGTATGGATTTGGACGGGATGCAAAAACACTAGTAATGCCATCCGCAGATTGGGATTCCCTCATAGCGTCCTTCTGGGAAGAGTCACCTTTAGGAGCATTGAGAATGATCATATATAGGTAACTGGACTGTGCATAAATAAGGTTGTATGGCTAAGCCTTAAGAATGGATTCTTCTTTGGTTTGTGGGTGCTCAAAGGCCATGTTCTTGGCTATAGTGGGGAGGATAGATTTAAGGAACATGTTTAAGAAGATATAATCACTGAGCTTAATCGTACAAATACTCCTGGGTAAATGCCACTCATCATGTGATCCGTGATATAGGTGGATGATGTCTGATGTCATGACAACAGAATCTCAACTCCCTCTTCATAATGGAAAGGTAACTAGAAGAACGTCAAGAAAGTGGAAGCTAGGGACACAAAGTTGGGATGCATCCCATAGGGTTGTTCGATATACCACTTGGTAATGATGCCAATCAAGGTCCTTTGAAACAAACACAATCGAATGGAATCATATATGATGCTATTGGATGAGCACCACAAATCAATGTACATGATATGGTTCTGAGGGTTCTCTCCTACCTTCCATTCAAACTTAGGGATGTCCGAAGGGAGTTTGGTAGGCATGGGAGGCCACATAGGGTCATAGTGAATGGGATCACTAGTTAGTCTCGCAAAATCTAGAAGGTTGAGACTAGCCATGAATGAAAGAATCACAATAGGATATGAGGTAGAGAGGAAAATAGTGGTTTTGGTTGTAGCTATGATGGTGGGACCACCACCAACGGTTCCTCTACCGAAAAGGGGGATGCTTCTGCCACCAGAAGCAGAGATTCTACCAGTACTAGGAATACTAGTGCAAGTAGGAACAATACCAACCATGATACCGACAATATTGGGAGAGGAAGGTGATCCAAACTATGAGGAGTCAGAATTAGATGACTCATAAGAGTAATCGAGTGAGGGTGATGGATTTCAAACTGGAACACAACTCGTAGAGCCAATGGCGTGGACTAAGAAACTATGCAAAAGGGGACGACCCCAAAATCTATGAGAGTAACTCTGGGGAGCTATGGTGACGGGATCCAAGACAACCAATCCAACAATATAGATCTAAAACAAGGCTAATATAAGCAATGCCCCAATCATGTAATATCAACTCTATAAATGGTACTAAATCAAATTACGACTGTGACGTGGTGCGAAAATGTTGAAGAATGTAAATTTAGAAGATATTCTTATTATTTTTTTGTTGTACTTCCTTAAAGGAATATTCATATTGTATTTGATCATGTAAAAAGCCTAAAAGAGATCAAGTAAAATAGACAAGTTGACCCAGTGGGTAAAATTCCCCAAACAATGGGAAAAACTACCCCAATCAAGTCAGCCCAGTTAGGAAAGGACAGGCCGGCCCAATTATGTAAAAAGGTCATGTTATAACTAGTATAAATAAGAGTGGCGCCTAACTCATTTGGCACATCACTCACTCAAGTTAGTTCACATTAGTAGAGAGAGAAAGACAAGTTCACTTGGGAGAAAGAGTAGTTACATTGAAGAAATATTATTCCTGTGTTTCTTTTTTCTCGGGTTATTGTACGAGATTGACATTTTACTTGCTGACGAATCTATACTAAAGAATTTCTGCTAGGTTTTCTGCCCCAAGAGGGTTTCCCAGGATAAATTGTTGTGTATGTAAAATTAGTCACAACAGATCTAATGAACAAGTAAATCAATCACAACAGATGAACATAGAAAATATGGTGCAAAACTGTGCAAAAGATGCAGCAGTGCTCTCTATCCCAGAAAGGGTGAATGAATTACAATACAAACTGTCACAATGACTGAGCAATTCGAATTGCCTAAGGAGGTCATTCGAATCACAGAATGGAGTAGCTTGACTCTGTCTAGGAGTCCTCATAAATCATCGGTGGTGCTCATCAATCACAACAACCAGTCATCCAGGTGTCAAACTGAGTCTAACTGAGTGTAATAAATGTAACTGAAGTGTGTAGCACTGATATAGGATCTGGAGGCTCAGTGGGGGCGCATGGGAGGCTAACTGGAGTCAGAACAAGTCACCTAATCGAACTGGAGGTCAATCGGAGGTGAAACAGTCAGTCAGGAGTGAAACTAGCCTCAAATCAGGGAGAATCGGAGCTAACTGAATGTAACTGGAGTGCATCTGCAGTGGTAGGTGAACAAGTGCGCCCTTCTCTGACAGTAGGTGAGAAGAGGGCACCTTTCAGCTTAGGAGGGCTAAAACTCTGTGGTAAGTGGCTCCCGGGTGCTAGAAGAAGGTGGATAAGGTGCTGGAGGCATCAAACTGGTGACTGGGATGCATATCCTGAAATAGATCATGCAAGATCCTGAAGTAGATATGTATCCTGAAATAGATATGTATCCTGAAATAGATGATGTGGATATCCGAACACCCCCCCTCAAGCTAGACTATGATGTGCCAACTAAAATAATGTGGGGCCCTGGTAACTAAGACCAAAGGTCACCCCAATACAATAATCCAAAAAATGCTGAAAATAAACTAAGTGAGGAAAGAGGGAAAACCCAGTGGGAAGAAAGCCCCCCCTCAAGCTAAAGCATAATAATGAATCAATCTGTCTCCACCATGATGGAACTCACCCCCAACAGTGAACGGAGGTAAGAGAACTTCTTCTCAGTGAAGCTCTTGGTGAAGATGTCTGCAATTTGCTCATCAGTAGGGCAATATTGCAGAATGATGGTGCAGTCATGCACCAACTGTCGAATGTAATGCATATGAATCTCAATGTGTTTGGTCCTCTGCCGCTGAACTGGATCTGTGGAGATCTTGATAGCACTTTGATTGTCACAAAATAGGACAGTCGAAGTAGTGCCACCAAAACCAAACTCGGAAAGAATACCCTGCAACCAAACTGCCTGAATGCAGGCATTGACTGCCCCTCGATACTCTGCCTCTGCTGAAGAAAGTGCAATGGCTGCTTGCTTTTTGCTGGACCAGCAAATAGCACCATGAACAATCATGAAAACATAACCGGAAGTGGACTTTCGATCAATGCTATCACCTGCCCAATCTGAATCAGTAAAACCAATGAAATCTAGCTCAGAATCTGCAGCATAATGTATGCCAAACTGTCTCGTACCTTGCACATACTGCAAGATCCGCTTGGCTGCTCGCCAATGAAGCTCATGTGGCTGCTGCATATATCTTGACACGGCACTCACGGCATATGAGATATCAGGCCATGAATGTGTCAAATAAAGTAGTGAACCAATCAACTGTCGATACATACTGCAATCTGCAAGCGGTGTGGAATCTCCCTCCTCAAGACTGATTCCTGAGAGGAATGGGAACGGGGCTGCCTTACATTCAGCCATATTAAACTTCAATAACAGGTCGGAAGCATATTTTTGCTGAGATATAGTGATCCCATCAAAATTTCGAGCTATCTCCAAGCCCAAAAAGTGACTCAGCAAGCCCAAATCGCTCATGTCAAAAGCTAGATTTAAGGCAGATTTTAGCTTGTTTATTGAAGTAAGTGTGCTACCAGTAATAAGCAGATCATCAACATAAAGTACAATAACCAACAAATTACCTTTAACTCGCTGAAGATAGACATTCGGATCAGATTTGCATCTTTGGAAATTCTGAGAAAGAAGGAAGGAGTCCATCTTTGCGTACCAAGCTCTTGGGGCCTGTTTTAACCCGTACAAAGATTTCTTCAATCTACAAACCAATGATGGATCTGATGTATAACCCTCTGGCTGCTGCATATATACCTCTTCAGCAAGGTCTCCATGTAAAAATGCACTCTTCACATCCATGTGATGCACCTCCCAGTGCTTGGATGCGGCAATAGCTAAAACAAGGCGGATGGAATCCATCTTTGCAACCGGTGCAAAGGTCTCTGTGTAGTCCACTCCTTGGACTTGGGAAAAAACTTTTGCCACCAAACTTGCTTTATATTTGCTGATAGTGCCATCAGCAGCAACTTTAGTACGGTAGACCCATTTACACTTCACTAATTTTCTTCCAGGTGGAAGAGAAACTAGCTCCCATGTATTGTTCTTTTGAAGAGAACTGTACTCTTCATCCATGGCACTTTTCCATCTCGGATCTCGATGGGCTGAATAGTATGATTGGGGATCTGAACCAGCCATCAAATAACAAATCTCAGGAAGAAATGGATCAGCAATAGAAAGAGCCATACCTGCCCTTTGAAAGTCTCCTCTTGTTCGTCTCGGATCAGCAGGATTTCCAAGACTAGAACCAGCAGATTGTAGAGTGTTTTGGGCCCACTTTGGTAACTGAGGGGGATCTGAATGGTCGGATTCCGAACCTGATATGTCATGATCATCATATGCTGCTACAATATCAGAAATATCAGAACTCATACCTTCATTATCGCTGCTCGAATCTTCTTCTGGTGAAGGCGGTGAATCGGCAGTTTTCTCCTCAACTAGTTGCAATTCTTGAAGCGGTTCTTCAAACTGCACACTGCGCTCTATGAATATATTTTTAGATCTGATATCCATGAGTTTATATGATTTTTATTCTTCCCCATATCCTATCAATATGCACTCGATACTTTGTGGATCCAAAGCTCGTCTCTTCTCAGAAGGAATTCTAGCCCATGCAGTAGAGCCAAAAACTCTCAAATTTGACACATCCGGTTTGTGACCAAAGAATGCTTCGAAAGGAGTCATACCTTTCACGGATGAATGTGGAACACGGTTCTGTATATATGCAGCAACATTGATTGCTTCAGCCCAAATATTTGCAGCCAAACCTTTTGATTCAATCATGCATGTAGCCATCTCTTTCAGTGACCGGTTTTTCCTTTCCGCTACACCGTTCTGCTGGGGTGTGTAGGGAACTGTATGTTGGATCTTGATTCCACTTTGGGCACAAAGTTGCAGCAACTCGGACTTGATATATTCCCCACCATTATAAGATCTAAGAGCTTTGATCTTTCTCTCAGTGGTGGTCTCAACAGAAGCCTTAAAATCCTTGAATTTTCCAAGCACTTCTGACTTGTTTTTGAGAAAGAATACCCATGTAAAGCGGGAAAAATCGTCAATAAATGTCAAAACATACCTTGAACCATTTAATGACATATGGGGCAGCGGACCACTGATATCAGAATGGATCAATCCCAAAATAGTAGAGGCTCTGCTAGCCTTGCCGCGGTCGAATCTGTGCTCAGGGTGCTTCCCAATAATGCAACCGGTGCATATTCCCTTCGAGGAACGGAGTTGTGGAAGCCCATCTACCATGGATTTATTTGATAGCAGCAGCAAATACTTATAATTTAGATGTCCAAATCTTTCATGCCAAAGCCTACTAACCTCATTACCATGTGTGCGAAGAGCAGTGGGCTTTGCAAGCGGAATAAAGTGCGAAAACTCATAACATTTAGCAGTGTGGTTTGCCTTTCCAACCGCAACTAGTCTTCCACTTTTGATATCAGAAATTTCAACTGTATTAGGGCTGAATGTGACTTTCTTTGGATCACCAGTATGTGTCATTTGATACACAGAAAGGAGATTCGAAGCTAAGGAAGGCACATAGAGAACATTCTGAAAGCATCCATGTTCTACATGAATCGTACCTTTGCCCTTTGAAGAAATTTTTGAGTCATCTCCCAAATGGATGGGGATGGAGCTGTTTGGATCGAATGAGGAGAAAGAATCAATGTTTGCAGCCATATGATTTGATGCACCCGAATCTATCAAGAGAGTTGAGGGCTTCGAAACCGTTGCCATGAGTGCTTGTCCTCTTTCATGATCATCATTCCGATCTTTCTTCCTTGCACCGTCAGGAAGGGTTATGTTGTTCTTTTCCAAAAGGAGGGCCATTTGATCTATAGTCTTCTTCATACATGAACTTTCGGGATGAAAGCCACGGTTACAATAAGTACATTTAGATTTTTGGTTACCTTCTTTTCCCTTTTGCTTGGATTTCGAACTGGATGGTGCATCTGTTTGCTTGCCTTTGTCTTTTTGCTTGTGAGGCTCGAATTTGGGATTCTCCTTCTTTGGCTTTCCTTTACCATTCGAGATCTTGGGTCCTTGAAAAAATAGGGCTGAATCTTTGGAGCTTATGGACCCCATTTGAATCAACTTGTCATGCTCTTTCATAACGGACTCAATGAAGGCATTCAAGGTAGGCATCTTCCAATTCGGGGTAGTTAGCCGACCGGAATTGAAAGTGGAGACAAATACCGAATAATCTTTCCCAAGCTTGCTTAGAATGGAGAGGATCAACTGTTTATCCTCTTTGATAACACCACTGTTCTTCAATTGCAAGTTCAAGTTCTTGAATTTTGTGAAGAATTCATTGATGCTCTCGAAATTCTCAGGATTAAGGCCAATCAATTCATTTTCTAATTGAAAAGCCCTAAGCTCATCCTGCTTGCCGAATAGTGTCTCAAGTTGCTCCCATATGGATTTTGGAGTCTTCAATCCGCTGAGATGGAAGTGAAGATCCTTGGAGATGGAGAGACAAAGAAGACCGTAAGCTTCATCAAGCTTGTTGTAGTGTTTGGTTCTTTCTGCTACATTGTTTGGCTCCAATTCAAGACCAAGAGTGACTCGGTAGTAACCTTTTGAACGTAATATGATCTCCATATCATCTTTCCAATCAAAATAATTGAATGGGGTGAGGATAGGCTTTGAAGAAGAGTATTCCATTGCAAGGATTGAGTCAACTGATGAAGAGGAAGCTTGCATGCAGACTATAGCGAATGCAATTGAAGGAGGAAACCTTGCATGCAGAAAATAGCGAGTGCACTTGAAGGAGACAATAAACCTGCAAATCACATCAAAACAACCACAATAAGGTCGAACAATCCACCCTTTGAGAGTTGCATCACACCTGGGATTGGATTTCAAGCAATGTTGAATAGGTCCAATGTATCAGATCCAGGAATTATGTGGTAACTCAAGCTTCTGGAGTGGTATTGGAGTATTTTTCAAGCTTTGCATGCACAGGAGCGAATGCCCTTGAGATATCTCATGCCAAACTTTTTGCAATTTTTAGCAATTCAGTCAAATCTTCTTGTAGAAACACCTGTAGAAAAGAGATCTTGTCCCCGCAATGGCTCTGATACCATGTAAAATTAGTCACAGCAGATCTAATGAACAAGTAAATCAATCACAACAGATGAACATAGAAAATATGGTGCAAAACTGTGCAAAAGATGCAGCAGTGCTCTCTATCCCAGAAAGGGTAAATGAATTACAATACAAACTGTCACAATGACTGAGCAATTCGAATTGCCTAAGGAGGTCATTCGAATCACAGAATGGAGTAGCTTGACTCTGTCTAGGAGTCCTCATAAATCATCGGTGGTGCTCATCAATCACAACAACCAGTCATCCAGGTGTCAAACTGAGTCTAACTGAGTGTAATAAATGTAACTGAAGTGTGTAGCACTGATATAGGATCTGGAGGCTCAGTGGGGGCGCATGGGAGGCTAACTGGAGTCAGAACAAGTCACCTAATCGAACTGGAGGTCAATCGGAGGTGAAACAGTCAGTCAGGAGTGAAACTAGCCTCAAATCAGGGAGAATCGGAGCTAACTGAATGTAACTGGAGTGAATCTGCAGTGGTAGGTGAACAAGTGCGCCCTTCTCTGGCAGTAGGTGAGAAGAGGGCGCCTTTCAACTTAGGAGGGCTAAAACTCTGTGGTAAGTGGCTCCCGGGTGCTAGAAGAAGGTGGATAAGGTGCTGGAGGCATCAAACTGGTGACTGGGATCCATATCCTGAAATAGATCATGCAAGATCCTGAAGTAGATATGTATCCTGAAATAGATGATCCTGAAATAGATATGTATCCTGAAATAGATGATGTGGATATCCGAACAGTGTACTCTTGTTTATGCTATGCTTGTCTATCTTTCAATGATCCTATTGTTTATGGTTATTGTGATATATTGCAAATTGATTGAATATCTAACCTAACCATCATTATAGTATTAAAATTCTAACATGGTTTCAGATCTATCCTGAAAGAAGACTTTGTGCAACAGAAACTACCGAAAGTGAAAACTAGGGTTTCTTATTCCGAAGGGTTTTAACCATAGATTGGCTTGAAAAGGAGGACAAAGAAACTCACCCTATAAGGGTGCATTTTTCTATGGAGGAAGTTTACAGATATGAGATTTTTTAATTTTTACCCTATCACTGCTGCTTGGGAAAAATAGGGGATCAAATTTTTCATACTTCTATCCACATATTTGGCTGAAGGACGGGTTTGGTCAACTCGCCTCAGGGAGGCACATATTTCCCTCAACTCAAATTTTCAAGATTCCAAAGTTGGAAAGTTAGGGTTTCTCTAACAAACCCTAGGTCAACCAGGTAGCATATTTCAGAAGGCATTGGAGCAAGCAATTTGTTGGAGCATCTTGATTGGTAAGTACTATTATCCTTATTTCCATTTGAGGTTCTCATTCAAGATGAAAAAAAACACCAAGCTTGAGGATAAGCTTGAGGGAGCCGATAACTTCCAATCTTGGAAGTATAGAGTATTTCTCATTCTAGAAGAGAATGATTTGGACAACTATGTTAGGGAGGAAGTTGCGGAGCCAGAGGGAGATGAAGACAAGGCTAAACACAAGAAGAATTTGATTAGGGCCAAGAGGATCATTGCTGATTCCATCAAGGATCACTTGATCCCCCATATATCATCATTTAAGAATCCCAAGGAGATGTTTGATGCATTGAAGAGACTATATGAAGGAAATAACATTAATAGGAATATGACCTTGAGAATTCAACTCAAGGGTGTGAAGATGCAGAACTCAGGAAGTATCCAATCCAATTTCACAAGGGTCTCCCAAATCAAAGAATAATTAGAATCTATTGGAGAACATGTTGAAGAAGCGGAATTGGTGATGACTACATTGAATGGTCTCCTAAGATCATGGGAATCATTCATTCAACGAATTTGTTCTAGAAGGAATCTCACCAAATTCAGTAGGCTATGGGAGAATTTTACTCAAGAGGAAGCCATAATTGAAGCCAGAGAAGAGAAGATGGGTGAAGAAGATAATCAAACCTTAGCAGCTCATAGAAAGAAGGAAAAGAGCAAGAAAGGAGAACACTCTCACAAGAATCCTAGAAGATTCCAAAAGAATCATAGACCTCGTAAGGACTACTCAAAGTACATATGTTACAATTGTGATGAAAAGGGACATCTTGCAAGAGATTGCACCATAAGAAAATACAATAACAATAAAGGAAAGAGGAAGAGGTATCATGCTCATGCTACATAAGGTGATGAACCAGTTAAGAAGAGAGCAAGGGAATATTCCTCAAGTGATGAAGAATATGTCTTGAGTTCAACACTTACAAGGTAATTTTTTGATGATACAGTAGTAATTGGAGAGCAAGAGGGAGGTTTGTTCAAATTAAAAGGTCAACCAGATCAAGCATTGGTTCATGGCACATAAGGATTGCATATATATACACTAAAAGGATTTACCGATCGTAAGAAAAATGGTGATTGATATGCCCGAGATATAGACAAAACATGATGGTGTATTTGAATCATCTGTTTCCAAGCAAAAGGAAATCTTGAATCTGGTACATGATTCCAAGGATGAATACTTCAGAAAGTTCCAGACTAGACGAAGAAGAAGATCAAGGTCTTCTAAATCAGATGATGGAGCAGAGTACGCTTCCAGAAACTCCAATGAATTCTGCAAGGAGGCAGAAACTAAGAGGGAGCCTTCAAAACACATGAAAGATAAGTATTTACTATCATTTAAATTCCTAAGTATTTTGAAGGATATTGCTCATAACAGTTACATGTAGATCTGTGATACAATTTTCTTTTATGCATTTATATATGACTAAGATTGAATAGCAGTAGGCTCATGTAGTGCATGTTATGGGTATGTGGCCTATAGTGTTGCACAACATCCCATGAGTCCTTGATGGAGCTAGTCCAGGATGAAACCTCTTTGCTAACCCGTTGAGAGCAGTGCACACTCTTAATAGTATGTTCTGGTAGAGATGGAAGGCATCTAGATAGTTACTGTGTGTATACATGATATGGATAAGCATTGTGCTGAAGCATTGGCTAAGATGCATTATTTACATGACTGTGTACATGTTGATGCCTCGGATATCGTAGCATCAATCAGAAAGGGATTCTCCCCGATAGATTATCCCAATTAGATTATCTACCGTTTGGTATAGGGAATCCGTCCGGTTAGCGGTTCCGGCAACCGTGGATTTGGAGTTTTATTCCAATTATACCGGTTATGGCCCGATCCACCGTTCTTTTGATTTTATATTTTATAATGATATGCAAGTGCCTAGTCTAAGTTTAATCTAAGTGCAAAACTGGAAACAGATCTAAGTCTAAAACTGAAATAAATCTAACTATCCCTGCAAGGAGCGAATTTAAAACATGAGCAATGAGCTGTGGGAATTATCTCAAAGAAAGAACAGATAGCCATTAAATCTGAAAGAGAAAGCTACAACAAAGATAAAGATATCAGAAGATGGCTTCTGATTTAATATAAAACACATTCATTGCTCATAAAATAGAGAATTCGTTTGCACAGAAAGGAGTAAAATCATTTGTTACAAAGAAATAATTCAAACAGTAAGAAAGATCTCACAGTAAAGTATGGAAGTCACCAGAATAATCCAATATACATCCATTCTTCAATCCCATGCAAAAACATCCTCTCCAGGCTCTTATTAGAAGATTTTATTTTCTTAAAACATGTGCAGGACAACCCGTACAAGTCTGGAAAATAATTCCCTGCCAAAAGTCCTATTCATTCCTTCCTAACTTCTATTTATAGTTACAAAATTGCCCTTTGGGCTGCCACCTGGCCTTTTACACTTGTCATCTAGAGAAATTTTATTCTATAACAGACAAAATGTGACTCCCTTTTTCATTACAGAAATTATTTTAAAAGAAGATAGCGACCGCTGTCCCATAGCTCTACGTATCATACATATGCAGGCCCAAAATACAAAACAGCAGAAATAATGCTCTATCATCAGCGCTTTTACTCCTGTACACGCGCTTTAGCTGGAAGAGAGTCGCTCAACTGGCTGTTGATGTCGATGCTGCTTGAAGAGAGGCACTCGAGCCCACTGGAGCTGCTGCTGCAGCTTGGGAAGAAGGAATTGAACCGGATGGAATATCTGCCACTGCTGGGGGAGAGGGAATCGAGCTCACTGTTGCTGCTGGAATGGTTTGGGAAGAAGGAGTTGAGCCCACTGTTATTTCTGCTGCTGCAGGGAGAGAGGAAAACGAGCTAGCTGCTACAACTATTGCTTCTGCTTTTTTCTCCACCTTTGCAATATAACTATACCAAATACTAGTGTCCCTTATGACTACGTTTGTGGAAGCAGGGAGCAAGATTTTCTGAGAAGTCACATTTTTTCTAAGCTCTGCTCCAATGCCTTGAATTTCCGTTACTGCAGCTTGATGCACTTCTTTAAGCAAATGGCTGTGGACTGATGACATTACAATATAATGTTGTAATTCATCAATTGCTAGGACATCAATTTTCTTCACATATTCGGTTTGGATGCCCAGTTCTCCCTTTAGTTCAGCCAAGCGTTGTTCTTCACCCGGGAAGTCATCGAGGGATTGTGGGAAACTCAATTTGCACCTGTCATGCACTCCCTGGATTCTTTGATATAAACCGTTGATCCTATCTCTTGTCCCTTGTACACTGGCCATTAGCTTACTGCCACAATTTCTGCAGAAGTCCAAAAGGGCTATGTCTTCATTAAAACCCTCCACAGATTTGAATGGGAGATGTGTGGGGAAATCCACCTTTCCTTCTTGCCATTCTATTTGGCTCAGGATATTTTCCTTAACCCGAGTGTGCTTAGATTTAAGCCTATGGGCCTCTGCATTAACTTCTTTTTGTCTGACCATCATGGCCTTGAGCTTGCTAACTTCATTAGTGATTAGCTCCTGAGTGTCATATATTTGCTTCAGGATGCTGCAGGACAGCTCATGGAAGGGAGACATGTCCATCGTTCTGCTCTCAGCTTGCTCTAATTGCTCAGCTAATGCCAGCTTGTCTGCTTCTAGCTGGGACACTCTGGCTCCTGCATCGTTCTTTTATGCTTCCACAATCATCATCAAGACCGATAGTTGTTCCTTTTCTTCCTCCAGCTGGTTATACTTGTTTGATAGCTCTTTATGCTCGACAGATAAGTGATTATACTTGTTCACCACAAGATCCCTGTAGGCTTGCTCATTAGCCACGGTATGTTGTAGCATACGAGCTCTCCTCTTTGTCGATTCATTCTCTCTGACTATATCACTTACATTGTCCAGTGATGCTTTTGCTGTCTCTACAACTGCGGATGCCATAGCTAAGGGATCCTTATTTGTATTCCGCATTACAGTGATCTCCCGGTGGGTAATGATATCCTCCTGGAAGAGTCTTTTGATCCTCTCTTCTGATTTAAGGACCATTGCTTTCATTTTCTTATCATAGACAAATTCATCCCACCTGGACACCGTATGTTCTCCTCATGGAGTGTACGGGACAATTAGGAGGTCCATAATGTCTATTTCTACTTCCGCTGGTGGGGTCTGGACTACCTGAGCTTGATCTGTTCCCACATTTTGGGTACCAGAGCCACCTTCCTGTGCTGCGTCCGCCTCCACATTTTGAGTGCCGAAGACACTTGCTTGAGGTATGTCAATTTCCATGTCCTGTGCACCGGAGCCACCTGCCTGGGCATCTTCACCTGCTTTAAGCTCTTCTTCTGCTTTCTGCTCTACCTCATCTCATTGCCCTTTCTCTTCTTCCTCAGCTTTCTGCTGTCTTTCATCTTCAGCCTCCTTTTGCTGCTGGGCTTCCTCAACTTCTTTCCGTAGCTTTTCACTTTCTGCTTCTTGCTGCAATCTGACAACTTCATCCTCTTGCAGCAACCTCGCTTCCTCAGCTTCCTGCTGTAATCTGGCTTCCTCAGCTTCTCGTAGTAACCTTGCTTCCTCTTTTAATCTGATCTCTTCCTAAGCTCGGGCCTCATCGGCTTCTTTCTCCTTCTGTTGGATGGTCTCCTGGGTCCTGGTAGAGCTAGAACTTGCTCCACTGCCTTGGCGAAAGGTTCGCAGCTCAGCCATGTTGCTGATGCCTCTGAATACCTCCTCCTCGGCATCATGATAATGAGAGTACTCGAAATGAGCATAAATCTCCTTACAGTGCTCAGCAACTTTTCCCTTCCTATCATTCCTGTGGAAGATTACCTCACCGAAGTGGAAGGCTTTCAGTTCCTGAACAAACTCTTCGGTTGAGGCGACCCCCGAGAACTTGTAAGCTCCTATGCAGAAAGGTAGAGGGGGAAAGGAGGCCTTATGCTGCTTGTTGAGCACGGCTCCAATTCCATCCAGGAAAATCTGTCTCACTGCCTCTTTAAGGACCACATAATCTGTAGCATATCTTTGCAAAATATATGGAGCTTTAGTTCCTCGAAACATTCTGAGATAGGTGCCTTGATCCAAGAAATAAAAATCTCCATAATTTTCATGGACTTCCATGGAATTCTCCGACAGGCAGTTGGGCTCTTCCTTGAATAGCTGCTCATATAGGGGCATGATGAACCCCTCACAGATGAGCTTATAGTTGGGTTTGTAATTCTGAGCCCACAACATCCTGAAAGCGGTATAAACCGGGGTGGTGGCCTTATCCCATGTGCAGCCCAATTTGGGGAAAGATAACTTGGCCAAAACACAATCAATAAGATATGAGGACATGAAAAATTTTGCCTTCTTCAAGGCCAGTCCTTCTCTTGCAGCAACTACCATTGAGGCCAAACTGTCTGACAGGAGAGTGGCCCAGTCAAACACCGTTCCTTTAAATGCCACGAAGTGGATGATAGGGACCCATTGAATCTTGTACACGGTGCCATCTGGCATGCCGAAGATTCTGCACAACATCAAGGCGATCAATCTAAAAGGAGGTCTCAGATTCTGGACGTCGTATTCGTCATTACCTTTTTTTCTCAAATACTTGCCTGCGACTAGTAGCTTTTTGGCCATTTCAACGTTGTTCATCTGGCCCAGCCATTCATCAGTCAGAGATTGCTGGGCGCGGGGAAATTTGTAGGCCGCGGCCAGGTATGCTGGGTGAAATGAGGCAATGGCTATCTTCCCGCTGTCATGAATTACTCTTCCTTCCGCATCGGCATGTTGGAGTATCCACCTGATTACTTCAGAACATGGGAACAGTTCAGGGCAGGTAGCAGCTCTAGCTATGCCTGAGGTTCTGATATTGAGATAGATCTGCCCCTCTTCTAGCAACATGTCCGGGACATCCTGGTCTCGGATCATCCTATAGATGTCACCCCAGCGGATTTCTGGAGGAATACCGGTGGTGCACCTAGTATCTTGGAGTGTGGTCTCAGTTCTAAGTGGTGTAGGTTGTTTTTCTGTCATCTTAGCCTTCTTCCTACCACCTTTTGGCATTTTGACTTATCCCTGATAGCAACCAAATACCAGTCATTATAAAAATGTGCAACATACTGTGAGATTTTAACAGAGAGCATCACCATTTTAACATGCTAATGAGATAAATACAATGTGAAGCTGCATGTTGGGAAGCAAAATACACCATTTCAACAGGAAACATAGTTATAGAAATTTGATTCTTTTAAAGGGACGGGTTTGGAATGCTCCCGAAAGGATAGGTATGTTGCGGAACAACCTGCTCTCGGTCTAGCCCTAGGGGAGATGGTGTCTTCCATGGCTGCGGTTCAAATGGCTAATAGTGGGTGGGCTCGGATTGAGGTAAACTTAGGATGAAGTCAGGGATGGTTTTCCGCGTTGATGAATAAGCGAGGGATCCAGACGCCCTCCATGGTTATTTATCGCACTAGACGAGAAGCTCCATGGCCAGCTAGGGATTTGAACGGGGTGGTGGCTGGTGAATACTTGGGCGGCCACTCTGTGGTTTCAGCTGATAGGAACGAGACCGTAACGCGAAAAATAACGACGTACGCGTTCAGGGTAGGAGGTTGGACACATTCCACTCATCAAAACTGACGCTCTTTACATCATATACACATGTTTTTTACAATTTCTTTGGGAAATATGAAATTTAGACCATATTTGACGGGCAAAATAGCCCATGACGGGCATTTTGCTCGTCAAAATCCAACCCTTGCGACCAATGCCTATCTTCTTCTAAAAAAGAACAACACAAAGGTAAACCGACGCGTAGAAGAGACAAAAATAATGGTTAAAACATCCTACCTGGCACCGTGAAGATGGCTGAGTGAGGTGGCCGTGAACGTGGACGAGCGAGCTGAGCTGGAGCGGTCGCGCGGCGTCCAACAGTTTTGTTAATCGACACAAATAGCAATGGGGTCGGTCCAAACGCAATCGTTTATTTAAACATTCTACGCATGTGCGAGGTTTTAATACGGTGGGTGGCGCCATTAAAACGCTTTTAAATTTTGTACGCCGCGGTCACATCGTTGTCTCGATATGCATGCGTGATCGCCATCTTCGGGATGGACTCACGAATTCCGTCCGCCATTGCGGAAGCATATAGTGAAGGCTTCCGCCGTTTCGAAGGGAATTGTCGAACGTTTTCCGCAAAATGATCGTGAACGTGAAATTTTCAGTAAAAGGCTCCCGCGGTCGCTGAAAGAAAAATTAAAAGGCTCCGGCGTTTCGGAAGGTTCTCGCGAATGGCTTCCACAAAATGAACGTGATCGTCAGAGTCCTTTTGGCGGGTTTTCAGGATGATAACGTTAAAGCTTCCGAAATTGCGGAAGGCTTTCGCGAATAGCTTCCGCAGTTTCGGAAGGCTTCCGCGAATGCTTCCGCAAAAGGCTCCCGCAAACTTGAGAAATTTTCTAAGTCTTGGCCGGGCTTCGAGAGCGCTTCGGAAAGCTTTTTCCATTAGCCTCCGCTATTTCGGAAGGAATTGGTGAAAGCTCCCGCAACTGCGGGAGGAAAAAACCAAATGGTTCCGCAATTTTGACAGAAAATTTCTAAGTTCTTTTCGGAGTTTCGGGGGAATTTGGCGAATGGCGCCCGTCGTTTCGGGACGAAAACTCGAATGCTTTCGCAACTTTCCCATAATAATTTCTAAGACTTTCGAGAGGCTTATACAAACGGTTCCCGCCGTTTCGGGAGAAAAGTTGAATTGTTCTGTGGGGCGTTCCGCAAAC
The DNA here is from genome assembly GCA_027924585.1 of Larix kaempferi. Lineage (NCBI taxonomy): Eukaryota > Viridiplantae > Streptophyta > Pinopsida > Pinales > Pinaceae > Larix > Larix kaempferi. The sequence goes on along the minus strand of BSBM01000125.1, from coordinate 13,898,172 downwards.
TTTCGAAAAAAATTTAAGTCCTTTTTCGGAAAGCTTATGCTAAATGGTTTCCGCAGTTTCGGGAGGAAAACCCGAATCCTTCTGCAACTGTGGGGCTTTCTCGAATTCCTTCGCCGTTTCGGAAGGAATTCTCCAATGGATTCCGCAAATTTCCAACGAAAGTTTCTAAGTCTTTTTCGGGAGGTTTATGCGATTAACTCCCGCTGTTTCGGGACGAAAACTCGAATGCTTCCGAAACTGCGGGGAAGGATTCTGAAAAGCTCTGCATCTTCGGGAAGGCTTCACGAATTCTATCATTTGGAAGAAAACTTGGATGCTTTCAAAGAAAGATTTTCTGTTGAGAACAAAGATAAAAGATGGAAATGGCCTCTTAAGGCAGCCTTTCTAAAAATAAAAGGAGGGGCCCCAATATGTACAAAAATTTTGGGGGGGGATGTTGCTGCAACAACAATGGCGAGTCACTGGCGAACACAAATCTCTGAAAAAATACCTCTTCATGGTCCGAAACCTCATCAAAGACATCCATATTAGGTGCAACACTCAGCTGAGCATTTAAATTCATGTGAGGGGAGGAAGGCACTTTACCTGCTAGCCATTGGGGACAGGGGAGCTTAGACAGAGACATCTTAACAACTCTCAAAGGGCCAACATATGAGATTCATTTTAGAAGGGTCATCTTTCAGATGGTTATTATTGTCGGACTCCACAGGATTTGCAACACTTTCTCATGGACATCATTGCTCTTGTTCCTCATTCCCATGCCGTTTGCATCCTTTTGGATGTTTGTACTTTGGACAGCTCAGTTGTTTGAGCCTCCCAGAGATATTTTCTTTTGGACATGATCTTTGATTTAGGCTCCTCAATCCATAATGTCCTTTTGTGTGAGTTAGAAATTTTATTGATTTGATCAAGCCTCACGGACGGAGAGGAGCCCATCTTGGGATGAGCCTTTTAGACAACCTTCTTGATTTTACATGTCTTTTGCTTTTGTCTCAGCCATGCTTTAATTGAGGAGAGAATCTCTGGAAAACAGACCCTTGAATATAAGCCATTTTGGCTGTTAGATTTGCAGCATGGAGTCATTTCAATACCCTATGCCCTCGAGGTGTGCTACTTTCCATGGGTCCAACTTTAATAACCTTCTTGGGATGCCTTTAAGTGTGAGAGTGGGTGGAGGCCAAAGATAGTAGTGAAGATGTTCATAGGTCTCTGCTATTTAAACAGGATTAGTGTGACTAGCAGAGTAGGCTTCCTTTCTTCCGAACATTTCAGCGAGAGCACAACAGACAGACTTTATTCGAGCATAGTTCCAGACTCATGGGTTGCGAGATTTCTTTGAGAGACTTATCCTCGACGAGAAACTCAACCAAAAGGGCTTTCAGAAAACAAAACTTGTTGCAAAGGTTCAAATGACAATAAAAGAGACAAAATGGCCGAAAATAAAGCAAGTAAAGGCTAAAGCAACAATAAAAGAAAACTTTATTTATGTACAGGAAGTCTCAAAGAGACTATGCAAAGTATTGTTTCAGGGCGAGGCCATTGAGAGGAAGGGTTACTTCTTCTCCCTCGATATTTTTCAATTTATAAGTGGATGGGCCTAATTTTGCCGAAATTTGGTACGGGCCTACCGATAGATGTTGGAATTTCGTATGCATTCCTTTGCCTTCATGATTATGGTCCCATTTCAGGACTAAGTCCCCAACTTCAAAACTTCTTTTACCGGACTTCCTCTTGTCGAACCATCTCTTAACTATGTCTTGGTGTTGATGGAATCGATCTTTCGCTTTCTGTCGTGCTTCTTCAAGTTGAAGCAGGGTATTGATCCTGGATTGTAAGGCTTGGCTACTAGAACCCCGAGAGGCTTGGGATAACTGTAAGGATGGGAGTAAGATGTTTGGAGGAAGGATGGCTTCCTTGCCATAGACAAGAGTGAAAGGGGAAACACATAAAGCATTCTTTGGGGTCACCCTATCTGCCCATAAGGCATTTGGGAGAGCTACATGCCAACTTCTCTGGTTTTCTATCACAGTCTTCTTAAGAATTCGGATCAGATTCTTGTTTGAGGATTCAACTAATCCGTTCCCCTAAGGATAATAATTGGCTGAATAATGCAACTTAATTCCCCATTCATAAAGAAATTCATTTATCTTTCAAGACGAAAAATAAGTAGCATTATCAAAAACAAGGGAAATTGGAACCCCAAACCTGGTTATGATGTTCTCTTTCAAGAAGCTGATGACCGCGTCTTCGTTGATCTTGCGCAAAGGGATGGCCTCCGTCCATCTAGTGAAGTAGTCAGTAGCCGTCAGGATGTATCTATGTTGCAACGAAGAATTTGGATTTATCGCTCCGATAACATCTATACCCCACTGCTCAAAAGGCTCAGAGATAATAACTGGCTGCAAGGGACCTGCTGCCTTAGGTAATTTCCCGGCACTTCTTTGACATACATCACAGTTTCGTGCATACGTGTGGGCATCTCGGAACAGAGTGGGCCAATAATATCTGGCTCTCAGTATCTTGTGTGCTGTTGTCTCTCCTGAATAATGTCCACCCGCGGGGCCATCATGCAATTCTTTAACAACCTTACTTGCATCTTCCTTTTCTAGACATCTAAGGAAAACTCCATCATAAGTCTTCCTGAAAAGTATCCCATCAATGATTTGATAGGGTGCTGATTTCAAACGGAGTGCCCTCCTTTGTTTATAGTTCCAGTGCTCAGGTAGATATCCCTGCTGTAAATAGTGCACCAGATCTCTATACCATGACTGGGGAGTCGAGAAGATAGGACATACTTCAACCGAATTTAGCTCAGCTTCATTCTTCTAATGTTGTTCTTCCTCAGTCGAGTTTCCCGCAAGTAATTTGCACAGGCCTTGTCCTTTGATGATTGTGGCTGGTTTAAATTCCAAATCATATTCCTGAAGAGCTGTGACCCAGTTCCCTCTCCTTTCTCCCAATTCCTTTTGAACGAAAAGGGATCTAACAGCTGGGTGGGGAACTATGACTTTAGTTCTGTTATTAAGAATGTATGGCCTAAACTGCTTGACTGCTTTGAAGACCGCATATGCATGCTTGTCAACCATGGGATAGTTTATCTCAGCCCCTTGCAGACCAGTGCTCATAAATGAAATTGGGTATTCATCTCCCAGGTCCACCTTTTGCGTGAGTACAACTGCGAGGGAGTCATCCGAAGCGAAGGTATACAAGATGAAATCCTTATCAAAATTTGGGCTCCTTAAGGAAGGAGCCTTAGCTATGGCTGCCTTGATATCTCTAAATGCATCCTTCTCCAAATCTGTCCACTTGAATTGTATGCTTTGTTTAACCATCTGTTGCAATGGCTTAACAATTTGTGTGAAATCTGGAACAAATCTGCGGACAAAATTGATAGTGCCCATAAAAGACTGCATAGATTTCTTGTTGTAAGGCATTGGAATCTTATTAATAGCTTGGACTCTTTCTTGATCTATTGACACTCCCCTTTTAGAAATGATATGACCCAAGAGCTTACCTTCGGGAACTGCAAACACACTCTTCTTGGGATTCAGAGAAATACCATATTTCCGACAGCGATAAAAAATATGCTTCAAATGAACAACATGATCTTTCCTTTTCTTTGAAAAGACTGTCACATCATCTAAGTATACAACAACACATTGCCCACCCAATCCTCGGCAGGCAATATCCATCTCCCTTTGGAATGTAGCTCCTGCGTTTATCAGACCAAATGGCATCCTTTTGTATGCGAAAGTTCCCCACATAGTTCAGAAAGTGGTCTTAAGACGGTCTTCTTCGGCTACTAATACTTGATTGTATCCAGAGAAACCATCGAGGAGAGAAAACAGCTCAGATCCTGACACCATTTGAAGGATTTGTTCCATTGAAGGAACGGGGTAGTTGTCTTTATCCGAAGCTTTGTTTAAATTTCTGAAATCGACACATAGCCTTATCTCTCCTGACTTCTTTCTTAGGGGAACCAAGTTTGCGACCCACTCAGAGTGCCGGACCTTAAAGATTATCTTAGCGTCCATAAGCTTCTTTAATTCCTTTTGAATCAGCGGTTCTAAAGTAGGATGCATCCTTCTTAACTGCTGCTGAAATGGTTTGACACCCGCTTTCATTGGTATAACATGCTGAATAATGCGGACATCATATGTCTTCAGATCTTCATAGGTCCATGCAAAAACATCCTTGTATTGTTTAAACAATTTGATGAACCTATCCCTTTCTCCTGGTGAACAACATTTGCCAAGGTTGACAAATTTTGGTTCTGCCTCGGTACCCAAATTGACTAACTCATGTTGCATTGATGAGCTATTAGTTTTGGTATTAGCTGGCCTTTTGAACTTATTTTGAAGATCGAACAACATTTCGAGGGACCTTACCCCCTTGGGAATGAAATTTCCTTTCTCCTCATCCTTCTTCATCAAATCAACATCGTGTTCTTCTTCATCTATCGCAGCTCCTTGGAAGCTATCTTCGTTCGTTAGAAAGCTGATAATTTGTTCATCATCATCGAAGACTCTGAAGTTTGTGATGTTATCGGGAACGGAAGGCCTGAAAATCAATTCAATTGAGCATTTATTATTTGACGGCACCAACCTAGAAGCAGATGTTGCTAACAAATCAGCAGCAGAATATTGCAATCTAGGAATATATTTTATATTGAAAGCGTCAAAATGCATAATTAAATCCCATACCTCAGCCTGATAACCCTTCAAATGAGGTGAGAGACAATGAATGGTGTCCCTTACCTGTCTTACAACTATCTCGGAGTCACCAAAGACCTTCAGGTACTTCACATTTAAACTAATGGCCTTCTTTAATCCATGTACTAAAGCTTCATATTCAGCGGTGTTGTTAGTACAATCGAATTCTAATCTACAAGACAAAAAATACTTGTTTCTCTTTGGATCCATTAGAACACAACCGGCTCCTGATCCTTCCAGAGTCTTAGAACCATCAAAGTATAATGTCCAAAAAATATCTTTAGATTCAACTAAGTTAGTCTCTCTGTGATCTAAATCAGTAACTAAACTAACTATGTTACAATCAACATCATCAGTCCGAGAGAAATGAAGGAGATCGGACTGTTTATCTGATTCATGGCTAATGGATTCAGACTGATAATTACCCGGATCCATTTCTAAGAAATAATTCCCCAGAACCGAGGATGAGAAAGCTACAGCCTCATTTTTTTCTTCTAACTGAGTTACGTTTTGCTTCATATGTGGTTCTCTCAGGACTTTAATCTGATTCTGCCTGTTCTGATAAGGCAACCACAGATGAGACCAATCGGTAGCAAAGTAGCCACTCAGCTTGGTAGACCAATCCCTACTTAAAATCAGCCCATAGGCTTCAGGAATATCGACCACCATTATGTCAATGAATTGACAGACTCTAGGGTCAGCCGATAATCTAATGAGAACGTCTTTCATCTCCCCAATTACTTTAACAACAGTCCTATCTAATTGGATAATTTGGGCTGGAGATGGCACATGCTGCCCGTTTATTTTTTTACAAATGGACAATGGCATGACGTTGGAAGATGCCCCAGAATCTACCAAACAGTTGTGAACATTATGGTTGAAAATTTCAAAAGTCAATAGGAATGGCAATGTTTGAGATTTAGATTTCCCACCGATGCTAGCCTCATTAATTTCGGGATTGTCTTGAGAGTCAGTTAACGGAGTGCTGGTCTGGGGTTGTAGAACATGCAGCAGTTTGTCTCGTTGATGGGGCAAGCTGCACATGTCAAATATTGACACATTTGCTTTGACCTTCTTGATATCTTCAATAATATCGTATCCTATGTCAGATTCGTTCCCAATTCGAGCTTGCTGATCTGTTTTGCTCGTTGCGACCTTAGGTGGCTTAACTATGGTGTCAGAGTTTGACTGCTTGGTCGCTGTTTGGCTAACTTTTGGCTGCGGTGGGATAATTTTTATATGCCTCCTAGGCGGTTCTTTTGTAACTTTAGGCTTATGAGGAGCTGTGCTTGGCACATGATCCGCAATAGGACCTTTGCTGCGAGTAGCAACATTTACGGTAGAGGGAGAGCTTTCTATGGGATCCTCTTATGCTAATTCAGTCATAGGTACCCAATCCCATAGCACCATAGTAGTGTCCGGGGTTGGTTCCTCTAAGTCAGGGCTCGATTCCTCTGGAGAATCATCTTGATCTGGGATCTGTGAATCTAGCATTTGGTTCATGACTAAGCTCATGGAATTAATCCATTGCGGACAGCTCTTTTCCGAATGCGGTTCTTGATGAAAAGTGCAGAAATTTTCCATCCCGATTTCGTTCAAGTTTAAGACAGGAGAAGTATTCATTGGTGGATGAGTTTGATCACCGTCTTCCCTCCTTTTATAAAATGGCTTGAAAGGTTTCCTAGATGTGCTAGCAGCCTTGTCTTTCTCGAGATCTACAATTTTATTAGATAATTTCTGCATCATCTTGACTACATTTTCCATGTCTGTAGATGGCTCTTCTTTACCTCTAGTGAGCAGCAAAGGTTTTTTGCTAGCTGTTGGTTTTGGCTCTTCATCTAAGGCATGTTTAGCAATGCTATCAGCTTCTTCTTCTACCTTTCTAGCTTCCTCAAAGTTCTCTATCAGGGTAGTTTTCTTGGACCTTTTCACGAACATTGCTATGGGTCCTTCAAGAGCTGTTGTATAGTATTCAATCAGAGATTCCTCTGCTGGTTTATTAGCTTCACTGAAATTATTTAAAAGCGTTGTGAATCTTTGATTAAAATCTTGAACCTTTTCTTTCTTTTCCATTCTCATGGATAAGAGTTCTTTCATAAGTGTTGCCACAGTCTTTTGGTTTCCGTATTTCTTTAAGAAACAATTTTCGAATTCATCCCAACTAGAGATCGAGCTGGGTTGTAGGCTAAAGTACCAGGATGATACTTTTGGCTCGAATGTGTATGGAAACAACCTGCAGAACACATCTTCATGATGTACGTTCAAAAGATTCAGAGCTAAGTAGAAACTCTTGAGATGGTCTTCCGCCGAAATGGCTTTCCCTGGGTCGAACTTAGGTAAGACCTTTTCTAGATTTTTTGGAAGATTATGGAATGGCCCAGCTAGATTCAGCGCTCCCCTTGCTCTCCAAGCAGGCACAACCATGTTTGGATGTGGAGAACCTGGCGGAGAATTGTAAGGTGAATCCTGTGGGGTATTCTTTGGAGTAATTAGTTCTTCCAGGCCTTCACGATCTGAAATGTTTTCTGAGTTTTCAAGATCTGCCTTGTTAAGAGGGTCTGAAATTTCTTCTAGAGTTAAATTCACAAGTTCTTCAAAACTTTGAACAAGAATCGAATCTCGGGTATATTGTGGCTCTTTTCTAGGGGTAGTTTTCCTAGGGAGAAAATTTACAGCGTTTAAAACACCTAGCTGCTTAACAAAGGATCTTGTATGCCTTCTCAAATCCTCTATTTCTGTAAAAGGGACAGCGTACAAAGCTTCTTGAGGCTCAGGATCAGAAATGAGGCGTTCTTGATTTAATAATTCAAGATCTAGGCTGTTTGAAATGCTTTCTTTAAGCGGGTTGTCAGTGACATCTATGACAGTGGGAGATTTTCCTCTATCAGCCATGCACTTTTAGTGCCCTCCTTCTAGCGCCAAAAACTGTTGATGCCTCGGATATCGCAGCATCAATCAGAAAGGGATTCTCCCTGATAGATTATCCCAATTAGATTATCTACCGTTTGGTATAGGGAATCCGTCCGGTTAGCGGTTCCGGCAACCGTGAATTTGGAGTTTTATTCCAATTATACCGGTTATGGCCCGATCCACCGTTCTTTTGATTTTATATTTTATAATGATATGCAAGTGCCTAGTCTAAGTTTAATCTAAGTGCAAAACTGGAAACAGATCTAAGTCTAAAACTGAAATAAATCTAACTATCCCTGCAAGGAGCGAATTTAAAACATGAGCAATGAGTTGTGGGAATTATCTCAAAGAAAGAACAGATAGCCATTAAATCTGAAAGAGAAAGCTACAACAAAGATAAAGATATCAGAAGATGGCTTCTGATTTAATATAAAACACATTCATTGCTCATAAAATAGAGAATTCGTTTGCACAGAAAGGAGTAAAATCATTTGTTACAAAGAAATAATTCAAGCAGTAAGAAAGATCTCACAGTAAAGTATGGAAGTCACCAGAATAATCCAATATACATCCATTCTTCAATCCCATGTAAAAACGTCATCTCCGGGCTCTTATTAGAAGATTTTATTTTCTTAAAACATGTGCAGGACAGCCCGTACAAGTCTGGAAAATAATTCCCTGCCAAAAGTCCTATTCATTCCTTCCTAACTTCTATTTATAGTTACAAAATTGCCCTTTGGGCTGCCACCTGGACTTTTACACTTGTCATCTACAGAAATTTTCTTCTATAACAGACAAAATGTGACTCCCTTTTTCATTACAGAAATTATTTTAAAAGAAGATAGGGACAACTGTCCCATAGCTCTACGTATCATACATATGCAGGCCCAAAATACAAAACATCAGAAATAATGCTCTATCATCAGCGCTTTTACTCCTGTACACGCGCTTTAGCTGGAAGAGAGTCGCTCAACTGGCTGTTGATGCCGATGCTGCTTGAAGAGAGGCACTCGAGCCCACTAGAGCTACTGCTGCAGCTTGGGAAGAAGGAATTGAACCGGCTGGAATATCTGCCACTGCTGGGGGAGAGGGAATTGTGCTCACTGTTGCTGCTGGAATGGTTTGGGAAGAAGGAGTTGAGCCCACTGTTATTTCTGCTGCTGCAGGGAGAGAGGAAAACGAGCTAGTTGCTATAGCTGTTGCTTCTGCTTTTTTCTCCACCTCTGCAATATAACTATACCAAATACCAACGTCCCTTATGACTACGTTTGCGGAAGTAGGGAGCAAGATTTTCTGAGAAGTCACATTTTTTCTAAGCTCTGCTCCAATGCCTTGAATTTCCGTTACTGCAGCTTGATGCACTTCTTTAAGCAAATGGCTGTGGACTGATGACATTCCAATATAATGTTGTAAGTCATCAATTGCTAGGACATCAATTTTCTTCACATATACGGTTTGGATGCCCAGTTCTTCCTTTAGTTCAGCCAAGCGTTGTTCTTCACCCGGGAAGTCATCAAGGGATTGTGGGAAACTCAATTTGCACCTGTCATGCACTCCTTGGATTCTTTGATATAAACCGTTGATCCTATCTCTTGTCCCTTGTACACTAGCCATTAGCTTACTGCCACAGTTTCTGCAGAAGTCCAAAAGGGCTATGTCTTCATTAAAACCCTCCACAGATTTGAATGGGAGATGTGTGGGGAAATCCACCTTTCCTTCTCGCCATTCTATTTGGCTCAGGATATTTGCCTTAACTCGAGCGTGCTTAGCTTTAAGCCTATGGGCCTCTGCATTAACTTCTTTTAGTCTGACCACCATGGCCTTGAGCTTGCTAACTTCATTAGTGATTAGCTCCTGAGTGTCATATATTTGCTTCAGGATGCTGCAGGACAGCTCATGGAAGGGAGACATGTCCATCGTTCTGCTCTCAGCTTGCTCTAATTGCTCAGCTAATGCCAGCTTGTCTGCTTCTAGCTGGGACACTCTGGCTCCTGCATCGTTCTTTTCTGCTTCCACAATCATCATCAAGACCGATAGTTGTTCCTTTTCTTCCTCCAGCTAGTTATACTTGTTTGATAGCTCTTTATGCTCGACAGATAAGTGATTATACTTGTTCACCACAAGATCCCTATAGGCTTGCTCATTAGCCACGGTATGTTGTAGCATACGAGCTCTCCTCTTTGTCGATTCATTCTCTCTGACTATATCACTTACATTGTCGAGTGATGCTTTTGCTGTCTCTACAACTGCGGATGCCATAGCTAAGGGATCCTTATTTGTATTCCGCATTACAGTGATCTCCCGGTGGGTAATGATATCCTCCTGGAAGAGTCTTTTGATCCTCTCTTCTGATTTAAGGACCATTGCTTTCCTTTTCTTATCATAGACAAATTCATCCCACCTGGACACCGTATGTTCTCCTGATGGAGTGTACGGGACAATTGGGAGGTCCATAATGTCTATTTCTACTTCCGCTGGTGGGGTCTGGACTACCTGAGCTTGATCTGTTCCCACATTTTGGGTACCAGATCCACCTTCCTGTGCTGCGTCCGCCTCCACATTTTGAGTGCCGGAGACACTTGCTTGAGGTATGTCAATTTCCATGTCCTGTGCACCGGAGCCACCTGCCTGGGCATCTTCACCTGCTTTTAGATCTTCTTCTGCTTTCTGCTCTACCTCAGCTCGTTTCCCTTTCTCTTCTTCCTCAGCTTTCTGCTGTCTTTCATCTTCAGCCTCCTTTTGCTGCTGGGCTTCCTCAGCTTTTTTCCGTAGCCTCTCACTTTCTCCTTCTTGCTGCAATCTGACAACTTCAGCCTCTTGCAGCAACCTCGCTTCCTCAGCTTCCTGCTGTAATATGGCTTCCTCAGCTTCTCGTAGTAAACTTGCTTCCTCTTTTAATCTGAGCTCTTCCTGAGCTCGGGCCTCATCGGCTTCTTTCTCCTTCTGTTGGCTGGTCTCCTGGGTCCTGGTAGAGCTAGAACTTGCTCCACTTCCTTGGCGAAAGGTTCGCAGCTCAGCCATGTTGCTGATGCCTCTGAATACCTCCTCCTCGGCATCATGATAATGAGAGTACTCGAAATGAACATAAATCTCCTTACAGTGCTCAGCAACTTTTCCCTTCCTGTCATTCCTGCGGAAGATTAATTCACCGAAGTGGAAGGCTTTCAGCTCCTGAACAAACTCTTCGGCTGAGGCGACCCCCGAGAACTTGTAAGCTCCTATGCAGAAAGGTAGAGGGGGAAAGGAGGCCTTATGTTGCTTGTTGAGAACGGCTCCAATTCCATCCAGGAAAATCTGTCTCACTGCCTCTTTAAGGACCACATAATCTGTAGCATATCTTGGCAAAATATATGGAGCTTTAGTTCCTCCAAACATTCTGAGATAGGTGCCTTGATCCGAGAAATAAAAATCTCCATAATTTTCAAGGACTTCCATGGCATTCTCCGACAGGCAGTTGGGCTCTTCCTTGAATAGCTGCTCATATAGGGGCATGATGAACCCCTCACAGATGAGCTTATAGCTGGGTTTGTAATTCTGAGCCCACAACATCCTGAAAGCGGTATAAACCGGGGTGGTGGCCTTATCCCATGTGCAGCCCAATTTGGGGAAAGATAACTTGGCCAAAACACAATCAATAAGATATGAGGACATGAAAAATTTTGCCTTCTTCAAGGCCAGTCCTTCTCTTGCAGCAACTACCATTGAGGCCAAACTGTCTGACAGGAGAGTGGCCCAGTCAAACACCGTTCCTTTAAATGCCACGAAGTGGATGATAGGGACCCACTGAATCTTGTACACGGTGCCATCTGGCATGCCGAAGATTCTGCACAACATCAAGGCGATCAATCTAAAAGGAGGTCTCAGATTTTGGACGTCGTATTCGTCATTACCTTTCTTTCTCAAATGCTTGCCTGCGACTAGTAGCTTTTTGGCCATTTCAACGTTGTTCATCTGGCCCAGCCATTCATCAGTCAGAGATTGCTGGGCGCGGGGAAATTTGTAGGCCGCGGCCAGGTATGCTGGGTGAAATGAGGCAATGGCTATCTTCCCGCTGTCATGAATTACTCTTCCTTCCGCATCGGCATGTTGGAGTATCCACCCGATTACTTCAGAACATGGGAACAGTTCAGGGCGGGTAGCAGCTCTAGCTATGCCTGAGGTTCTGATATTGAGATAGATCTGCTCCTCTTCTTGCAACATGTCCGGGACATCCTGGTCTCGGATCATCCTATAGATGTCATCCCAGCGGATTTCTGGAGGAATACCGATGGTGCACCTAGTATCTTGGAGTGTGGTCTCAGTTCTAAGTGGTGTAGGTTGTTTTTCTGTCATCTTAGCCTTCTTCCTACCACCTTTTGGCATTTTGACTTATCCCTGATAGCAACCAAATACCAGTCATTATAAAAATGTGCAACATACTGTGAGATTTTAACAGAGAGCATCACCATTTTAACATGCTAATGAGATAAATACAATGTGAAGCTGCATGTTGGGAACCAAAATACACCTTTTCATCAGGAAACATAGTTATAGAAATTTGATTCTTTTAAAGGGACGGGTTTGGAATGCTCCCGAAAGGATAGGTATGTTGCGGAACAACCTGCTCTCGGTCTAGCCCTAGGGGAGATGGTGTCTTCCATGGCTGCGGTTCAAATGGATAATAGCGGGTGGGCTCGGATTGAGGTAATCTTAGGACGAAGTCAGGGATGGTTTTCCGCGTTGATGAATAAGCGAGGGATCCAGACGCCCTCCATGGTTATTTATCGCACTAGAGGAGAAGCTCCATGTCCAGCTAGGGATTTGAACGGGGTGGTGGCTGGTGAATACTTGGGCGGCCACTCTGTGGTTTCAGCTGATAGGAACGAGACCTTAACGCAAAAAATAACGACGTACGCGTTCAGGGTAGGAGGTTGGACACATTCCACTCGTCAAAACTGACGCTCTTTACACCATATACACATGTTTTTTACAATTTCTTTGGGAAATATGAAATTTAGACCGTATTTGACGGGAAAAATAGCCCATGACGGGCATTTTGCTCGTCAAAATCCAACCCTTGCGACCAATGCCTATCTTCTTCTAAAACAGAACAACCCAAAGGTAAACCGACGCGTAGAAGAGACAAAAATAATGGTTAAAACATCCTACCTGGCACCGTGAAGATGGCTGAGTGAGGTGGCCGTGAACGTGGACGAGCGAGCTGAGCTGGAGCGGTCGCGTGGCGTCCAACAGTTTTTTTAATCGACACAAATAGCAATGGGGTCGGTCCAAACGCAATCGTTTATTTAAATATTCTACGCACGTGCGAGGTTTTAATACGGTGGGTGGCGCCATTAAAACGCTTTTAAATTTTGTACACCCCGGTCACATCATTGTCTCGATATGCGTGCGTGACCGCCATCTTCGGGATGGACTCACAAATTCCGTCCGCCATTGCGGAAGCATATAGTGAAGGCTTCCGCCATTTCGAAGGGAATTGTCGAACGTTTTCCGCAAAATGATCGTGAACGTGAAATTTTCGGTAAAAGGCTCCCGCGGTCGCGGAAAGAAAACTTAAAAGGATCTGACGTTTCGCAAGGTTCTCGCGAATGGCTTCCGCAAAATGAACATGATCGTCAGAGTCCTTTTGGCCGGTTTTCGGGATGATAACGTGAAAGCTTCCGAAATTGCGAAAGGCTTTCGCGAATAGCTTCCGCAGTTTCGGAAGGCTTCCGCGAATGCTTCCGCCAAAGGCTCCCGCAAACTTGAGAAATTTTCTAAGTCTTGGCCGGGCTTCAAGAGCGCTTCGGAAAGATTTTTCCATTAGCCTCCGCTGTTTCGGAAGGAATTGGTGAAAGCTCCCGCAACTGCGGGAGGAAAAAACCAAATGGTTCTGCAATTTTGAAAGAAAATTTCTAAGTTCTTTTCGGAGTTTCGGGGGAATTTGGCGAATGGCGCCCGTCGTTTCGGGACGAAAACTCGAATGCTTTCGCAACTTTCCCATAATAATTTCTAAGACTTTCGAGAGGCTTATACAAACGGTTCCCGCCGTTTCGGGAGAAAAGGTTAATTGTTCCGTGGGGCGTTCCACAAACTTTCGAAAAAAAATTAAGTCCTTTTTCGGAAAGCTTATGCTAAATGGTTTCCGCCGTTTCGGGAGGAAAACCCGAATCCTTCCGCAACTGCAGGGCTTTCTCGAATTCCTCCGCCGTTTCGGAAGGAATTCTCCAATGGCTTCCGCAACTTTCCAACGAAAGTTTCTAAGTCTTTTTCGGGAGGTTTATGCGATTAACTCCCGCTGTTTCGGGACGAAAACTCGAATGCTTCCGAAACTGCGGGGAAGGATTCTGAAAAGCTCTGCATCTTCGGGAAGGCTTCACGAATTCTATCATTTGGAAGAAAAATTGGATGCTTTCAAAGCAAGATTTTCTGTTGAGAACAAAAATAAAAGATGGAAATGGCCTCTTAAGGTAGCCTTTCTAAAAATAAAAGGAGGGGCCCCAATATGTACAAAAAGTTTGGGGGGGGATGTTGCTGTAACAACAGTACATTATAAGAAGTTGTCATTACATGGAATGTTACTAATCATATGACTAAATTTGACTTGTAGGAAAAATCGCATGCTATGATCTACAAGAGAAGGATGATAAGATTTGTTCCGAAGAACAAGTGATGAATGTTCAAGTAGATTTACAAAATCAAGCATACTATGGAAGTACAAGGAAAGGTTCATGGTTTGTCTCAAAAAGAGGGAGTCGATTATGATGAGACGTGTGCTCCTGTAGCAAGATACACTTCGATTAGAGATATACTTGTGATAGCTACAATGATGAAGTGGAAGGTACACCAGATGGACGTGAAGACAACTTTCTTGAATGGTGTAGAAGAAGAAGAATAAGTTTACGTGGATCAACCACTAGGATTTGAGACACATGATAGGCATGCACATGTGTGCAAATTGAAGAAGATATTGTACATTTTGAAACAAGCACCCAGGACGTGGTACGACATGATTGATGAATTTCTGACGAGCTTGGGATTTACTAAGAGTAAAGCAGGTTCCAACCTTTACTTCAAGGTTGAGGATGTAAAACCAGTGATACTACTTTTGTATGTAGATGACATATTCCTAACAGGTGACGAGAAGCTCATTGCAGAAATGAAGAGGAAACTTGCCACATAATTAGAGATGAAAGACCTCGGTATGATGCACTACTTCTTAGGTCTTGAGGTGTGGTCGAATCCAGAAGATATTTTCCTTAGCCAAGGAAAATATGCAGTAGACATCCCGAAGAGATTTGGGATGATGTATTGTAAGGCCATGGCCACACCAATAGAATCGAATTTGAATTTGTCGTGTGATACTTCTTCAGAGACAGTGGACGCCAAAGTATACAGACAAATGATTGGTTTGTTTATGTACTTAACAAAAAAGAGGATGTATATATGATTTGCGGTGAACACATTGAGTCAGTGCATGGTAGAGCCAAGACATGTTCACTTGATTGCGGAAAAGCATGTTTTGAGGTACTTGAGGGGTACAATTGATTATGGGCACATATATGCGATAGATCAAGGATTAACCTACAAGGTTATGTTGATGCGGATTGGGTCGGTAGTGTCACAGAATGGAAGAGCACTTCAGGATGCTGCTTCAGTTTGGGATCATGTATGATATCATGGTTCAGTAGGAAGCAAACAAGTGTGCCACTCAGTAAAACTAAATCAGAGTACATGGCAGCTTGTTCAACTAGCTACGAAGCAGTGTGGCTTCAAAAGTTACTTGCAAGATTGTTTGATCTCGAGTTAGAGGCGACTTGTATTTTCTGCGACAACCAAAGTTGTGTGAAGTTGTCTGAGAACCTAGTGTTTCATGACAAATCGAAGCACATCGAGATCAGGTACCACTATATCAGGGATATGGTGCAAAGAGAAGCAGTGAAGCTCCAATATGTGGTGACAGAAGAGCAGATAGTCGATGTGTTGACCAAGCCTTTGTCAAGAGTGAAGTTTGAGTACTTTAGGGACAAGATTGGTGTGGTCCAAATCGATGATCCTCGAAAGAGGGAGGGATGAATAACATAGCATTTGTGAGATGCAGGTAATCACATAGTGACGTAATTTGTGCTCTTGGGAAGGTCTCCACTTGAGGTGATGTGGTAGTGGGTGGTCACTTTGGTGACGTAATGTGGGATCCTGGAATACACTCACGAGGATGCAGTAGGTAGTCACATTGGTGACGTAATTGAGTGTTCTGACTACTGGTGCTATGTTGGGGATACAAGGCATGTGTGAAGATGCGGGTGGTCACTGGGTGACATAATTCGTGGTCCTGGGTTTTTCTCCACATGATGTGACGTGATAGTGGGTAGTCACTCCTGTGATGTAATTTATGCTCCTAGGATATACTCATGATGTTCATGTTGCCAATATATGTGAATACGCAGGTGGTAACTGGGTGACGTAATTCATGGTCTTGGGATGATCTCCACATGACGAGATATGACATGCTAGCGGGTAGTCACTTCAGTGACGTAATTTGGGATCTTAGGCTACACTCATAAGATGATATGGTGTTTCGCGGACAATCTACCGAGAGCGGACTCAAGGCCTGATCTCCCTAGCTTAACGTAATTCTAGAACAAATAGGACAGAACATAAAATACTTTCCTAGATCACATAGAAGTACAAATGTAAGAGTAGATCGTTTACCTTAGATTTGTAGATCCCTTTCTCCTTCGTTGATCCAATGCTCCAGCGCTGCCAGATTGCAAGTCGCTAAACCTTGTTGAACATGTGACAGACCACGAGAAGTGAAAGCATATATCTCATATGATAGATCTAAGCTAACAGTTAAGGAGGAAAGCTCTAAACATCATCAAGGAGACAACATTTATGGAAAGCAATTATATTAACTGTATTGAAGAGTGGAGAAGTACAATAGAAACGAAGATTACAACCATTGCCTTAACGCTGCAAGCTCCTTCCGACAATCCATGCCAATGCTCCTAGAGAGAAGTGGATGTTCCCCAAGCTAGAGTATTAGATCTATTGAGCTTGATTTCACCAGCATAAGAGTACCATAGACTTCCTCCCTTTAGGATGGGAGTGAAATTCATTTAAATAGGACTAAGTGGATAGGGTATGGATGGGATAGGTTGAGATATGATAGGAGAGGCTTAAGGGATCTTTCCAAGGTGATAGGAATCGAGTGCCAGCTCCCCCAAGAGGTCAGGGATAGGGTCCCAAGTTAGCAAGCTTCGAGAAGGGGCTCGAAGGGATATTTTTGTCCATTAATTGACATCGGTGCACCCTGCAATAGATCAAGCTGCGACGTCGCATGCTGCATGAGTGCAACCTGCGACGACCTCTCAAAACCTAGTACAAATGGGTACAAATCCTTCCAGGTTAATCCCTCAATCCATGTAACTCCAGGGGTGTATACACTGAATCTCATGATGGGAAGATTTTAGGTGTAACAGAATCCCCCCCAAAGCATGAAGCTGTTGAAAGATAGACAGGTGAAATTCTTTGATAGAAGGAATGGCAATAGACTTGTCGGACGAAGGACACTACTGCAGTACAACTGATTCCGAGTATACAGTCTCAAATGACTCACAACATGGCTGTCGACCAATACAATGCAGATCCATGGTAGTAATGACCGACTGAACACAATCATGGCTACTAGACACAAGCATAGATCCATGATGAGATAATAACACAGCCATGACCAATCCAAATGTGGATCCGTGTGATATAACTCGATACAAACTCCATCGTAACCTGGGTAAAATATGATTTCCTAGGGTCTTCAAGCTGAACCCGCAATGATACGAATCTATCCATGTGATTACAAAGGTCTTGACGTCGAACATGGTAGAAACCACTTGATTACCAGTCATTGATGTAAACCGTTAAAAAGGGCGAGGGAGATCACCATTAATGTCAATGATTCCCAAGGTATCATAGTACATATCAGCAAGCGTGAATAAGTGAGTTGAAGTCGAATGCAAGATGAAATATTTCAATCAAGAGTCAATGATGTAAACTCATGTTGAAAGCGAGGTAACCTGCCATTGAGGCATGCAGGGCCAAGGTACTTGGTTGGTTTCTAGATTCAATCCTCAGGTGATGAGTTGATGTCGACAAGGACGAATCCGTCGAAGGAGGGCCATGATGAAGCCCCCATCAATCGACATGAAACACGACAAAAAATGTGTAGAGTAGATTGGATGGTACAGTAACATGCAAGAATGACTCAGAGTAGACCGTCATGGTGACGGGTGTACTGACTAAAGATGATAAATGGTGGACATATTCTTGAACATGGGCATGGCATGACTTGGAAGTATTGACATGACGAGTCCAACACTAACTCCTAATGCGACTGATGAGGGAAGCTTTCTTTGAATGACTCAAAGGAGTAACAAGACTCAGGAAGTAGGTAAAAATCGAGGACAAATGGATGACCCAAGTACAGTATGCAAATGCAGATGAGTGCCATGTTCAAGAATGACTATGTACTACCACTAACAAAGTGTGTAACATAAAAGCCTTCCTTTTTCCCCATCATGAATGATGAGTGCCTCATGTGTTTTTTATGAGCTCGATGAGGGTAACTAGATGCTCGGTATAGCTCATCTTATAGATGAGTCCAATCCCAAATATTTTCCGAACCTGAGATAGGAGGGGTTCGTCCCATGGCGGGCCCTTTAATGTAGGAGTTTAATGAGTCCATAGAAGGTAAACTCGGTCGTCATTTCATGTTTAGAGAGTCTGAAAAGAACTAAAGAAGACTCCAACGGTCCTTTTTCATAAAGTTAGCCTCATCGCCCGAAAAAAGGGTAAAGCAACGCAGGAGAGGACTCTTCCAATCATGATTGGCTGGAGTATACCTTTTTTGTAAGTAGTGTCCCCTGGTCCGAAAAAGGGGTAAACTATCACCAGGAAGACGACCATTCAAATACTTTAACAAGCGTGAACACGACAAGTTCGCTTGGCAATCTTTTCATTTTTCGAGATCCTGAAAAGAGCTTAAAGGTAGACTCTGGGGGGTATCCTTTTCCGTAGAAGTTTAACGAGCCCGGAAAAGTGATAAATCGTAACTCGTTACTTATTCTCATAGTTTCAAGAGCACGAGAACAAACGAAGAGTAAGCTCGTCATCATAAATAATTACAATCTAACCGTTGCGAAGTTATGACAAAACATTCAAGGGAGTGTCCATACCTGAAATGACCGTTGTAACGTGAGAAACGACACACAAAAGACCACTTAACAACTCCTGCACACTTGGAAACTAGGTCAAATAGTCAACCAATATTCCAAATATGATCAAAGATGATTAAAACTATAGCAAATGACCTCAAAGCATCAAATATTTGAAAAAGGAATATTTTGTTTCATTTATAAATAGAAAAATGGGTCAAATATAGCCACCATTGTTTCATTTTCCAATTTGGGAGAAGAAGTGCCAATTTGGAGCCAAAACTTCACTTATCGATTCCGGGAGCTACCAGCCGCCATTTGACACACCGTCTGGAGCAGGTAAGCCTAAACTTCATCCAACAAAATTGTAGCGGATTACATTTTGATTTTAGGTCCATTGTAGCGGATTATGCCGACTGGCGTTGTATGCAAATCCATAGCATGTTTCCATCTGCACACGCAGACAAAACATGGTATAAGAAGCGGAAACAAGATCTAAAGACACTAAAAAACAAGCGCGTCACACTACACAAAAACACACAAACATGCCATGTACAGTATATACAAGAAAGTCTATGCATGACAGGTTCATGCATAGTACCTCCTCAGGTAAATCCCATTACGGGGTTCACCCAAAGATATTCGGTCATAGTCTTCAAGCTCGTAAGCTCCATTTTCCAAAACACGTTTGACTATGTAAGGTCCGTGCCACATGGACTCGAACTTTCCTGCACCTAGTTTTTCATGTTTCTGTTCATATGTGAGGACCAAGTCACCCTCGTTGAAAATATGAGGTTCAACTAACTTGTCATATTGAGCTTTGATGCGTTTCTTGTGTGCTTCGTTAACAAGAGCAACATGTCAGTGCGACTCGTCAAGTTTTGATAAGTATAGGAAACGTTCTTCCTCGGCAGTAGTGTTAGGAAGAAGTTCGACAGTGAGTTGTAGAGGCAGAATTTCGCACTCTATAGGAAGGACAACCTCCAATCTGTACACCAATTGAAAAGGAGTGAAACTTGTGGCGGTTTTAATGGAAGTTCTGTAGGCCCATAATGCTGAAAAGAGCATATTATGCCAGTTGGACTTATGCATACCTACCATCCTTTGGACCATAGTTTTCAAGACCTTGTTAATGGCCTCGACCTGTCCATTAGACTGTAGATAGTAAGGTGTTGAGTTTTCATGGCGAAAACCCAATCTATCGCTCAGTTCAACAACCATATGGTTCTGAAAATGAGAACCATGATCGGTAACTATCGCCTGAGGAACTCCAAACTGCGCTATTACATGATTGAACATGAAGAGTGCGGTGGTTTTGCTATCGTTTTGGTTTGTAGGCATTGCCTCGGCCCACTTTGTGAAGTAATCCACAGCTACAACGATGTAACTATGCCCCCCGACAGAGGTAGGCTTACAATGCATGAAATCGATGCCCCATTTTGCGAAGGGGCCCATGCCAATAACCGGGTGTAATGGGGCGGGATGGGTGTGCTTCTTCGTATCGAAGTGTTGACATGGAGGACATCTTTTCATGGCCTCAATACAATCTTTGAAGATAGTAGGCCAATAATATCCTACGCGCAAAATCTTCTGGGCTATATCCATCCTAGAGAGGTGACCGCCACACGCCCCAACGTGACAGTCGTTCAGAACGCGTTCAGCCTCATCGTAGTTAGACAACGTCGAAGAATTGAATCGACGCCACGGCGGTACAAAGTATCACCGATGGTCAGATAATACTTCGCATGGTGACGTACTCAACGATGGTCATCACGAGATAATTGAGGGTTGAAGCATTGGGTTTGAAGATATAACGAAATATCTCCATAACACGGATCAGTCGTACTGATGAGAAACAACGATTCATCCAGAAAAGAGTCATTGTGCTCAACTTCTACATCAGAACGGGGAAGGTGACAAATAAGCTCAGCAAACACCAAGGACTTTTTAAACTTGGATTTCTCGAAAAGAAGGTCGAATTCTTGCAGTATCACAATCCAGCGTGAGTACTTTTCCCAAAGCACCTATCGTGTAAGTATGTGGTACATGGGGTTCTATTCTGCGATGATGATGGTGGTGTGGAGCAAGATATAGTGCCGGAACTTTTGGATGGCGATGACTGTCGCGATATCAAACTTCTCGACATGTGAATATCTAGTTTCGGCGTCAATGAGACCCTTACTTGCATAGTATATTACATGTTCCTAGGCGTTTTGATCCTCCTGTACCAGGACCATGGCGATAGTGGTAGCAGAAGCGGCGATATATAAGATGTAATCTCGAAAATAGTTTGGCGGTAGGATTACGGGGGCATGCGTGATGGCATGTTTGATGCTGTTGAAGTATTTTTGAGCTTGATCGTCCCAAATGAATGGGACGTCCTTCTTAAGCAGTTTCATATACCCCTTAGTCTTCTCTATGAAGTTACAAACAAAACACCTTAAATAAGTCGCCTTCCCTTGGAGACTTTGAAGTTCCGTCACATCAGTTGGAGGTGGTAGGTTGACAATGGCCTCCACCTTTAAGGGATCGATGTGGATCCCATCCTTCAAGACAATGAACCCTAAGAGGAATCCAAACTCAACGCAAAAGATACACTTATGAGGATTCAGATGGATATTGTACCGTCTGCATCTGAGGAAAATGGCCGTCAGATGGTCCATGTGGAACTCACTCTGTTTTGAATGAGTAGGGAGATCATCTAGGTAAGGTTCCACAAAGTCCTTAATGTCATGGAAGGCATACGACATGGCCCGCTAAAATGTGGCACCAGCGTTTTTAAGGCCAAACGGGAGTTTACGGTATGCAAACGTCCCCCAAGGACAGATGAAAGCCGTCTTATGTTGGTCGGTTGGGTTGATCTCAATCTGGTTGTAACCAGAAAAGCCATCAATGAATGAAAAGATGACGCTTCCGGCACAATTGTCGATAATCTGGTCAATGAACGGGGTCAAGTAGTTGTCCTTCAGACAAGCCTTGTTAAGGTCCCGATAATCGACACAGACGCGAATGGTACCTTGTTTTTTGTTCACAGGGACGACGTTTGAGACCCAATCTATCAACGGGATAGGATAGATGAAGCCAGCCTTTAAGAGATTTTCAATTTCTGCCTTGATCGCCGCAGTCTTCCGGGGGTGTACCGGTCGCAAATTTTGACATACAGGTTTGATTTTGGGATAGGTTTTTATTTCATGGGAAATAATCGCGGGGTCTATCCTAGGCATCTCCTCATAGGACCAAGCGAATATGTCTCGAAATCGCTTAAATAAGGCCGTACCAATAGCTATTTCTTCAGGGGAACACTTCTGGCCTATGCGAATGTGTTCCACTACACCAGGTTTCACCGAGATGTCTACCGGGGTGGTAGGCTCAATGTTGGCCAAGTTTCCCTCAATGTCCGAAAGACATGTGAGTATGGGGGAATGAGGGAACGGGTAGATATTCGGTGAAAAGATGGTGCTAATGTTGTCCTATATGTATTCCGAAGGAGGAAGAAAAGACGACCTGTGGTGGAGGTCATCCCACGGACCATCATCAACATTCATAACTTCCATGATGGACTCGTCTGAATGAAAAGTCCAAAGTAAGATATTAGGTAGAGATGATGCCCGTCGTAGAGAACAGGATGGGGAAGTCATAGTTAAGTGGTTCTCCGGCGCTGACTAGATAGCCTCGTAAATACGTTCAACGGGTGAAAGAGGCATTGCTTCTCCAATCAGGCGTGTTGTGGCTTCGTCAGGTACAAGCCAAGTATCAATGGAGTGAGATGAAATATCTGTGGAGATCATGTTCACCGAGGCAACATGATTAGGGGGGTCTGAAATTGGAAAAATTCCCATGAGAGATGAATCTTTCAAAAGGCCAACCCCTATATTCTCATACTATTTTGACGTTTGTCCAATGGAAGGAACATGGTCACTAGGATGAGTAGTAGTGTCCGGTGTGCAAAAATCTAATTGGTCAACAATACCAATTCGTCCTTGGTGGGGGAATTGTACTACGCGGAAGACTGAAGAGGCTACTGCCTGCATGGTGTAAAATCAATTGCGACCAAGCAAGAGATTATAATCTATCGGGGACGAGACCACTTCCACATTAATGGTTACGGTCTTTCCGCCCAACTCAACTGCGAGAGATTGTAGGATCCCATGAGGTTGAAAGCCACGCCTGTCGAATGCTTTCAACGTGGTAGGAGAATGATTCAATTCGGGAGAGCCGATGGCTCTCCAACAGGCGATCGACATGACAGAAGTAGAGGCGACTTCGTCCAAAATGGAACGATGGACAATTTTCCCAGCAATGTTCATAGCCACTTGGAAAGCGAGCTGATGGGAAAGCCTCGACTTGGCATAGTCAAGTCGGAACATGATGGTATTCAAAGAATTAGGGTCGACTGCACCGATTGCTGCAAGGAGATTTTTGCGTTGATTAGGACAATTCTGCAAAACTTCCAGCGTGGACATGGCACAAGGAGCTTGTGCCAAGTCTTCTACGATATTGTAATTCTGTGCTGCCCGAGCATTAGGATATAAAACAACGTTTCGAATCGTGCTTTTGGGAGGTTGCAATATCGAATCTAAGGACGGCTTGTCAATGGTGAGAGAAGCCGATGGTATAGTGACATCAGGTAAGGAGTTAGAAGCTTTTTCAATATTACTTCCAATAGGTTCCTTCGAAGGGACCGAGTCGTATGATCGTGAGCGAGTGTTCAAATTGATCGTTTCGTTACGCACCATGAGAACATGCGTGGTATTGGATGGTTCCCCTTAGGCTGGGGGGGGTTGAGCAATCATTTGTTGATTTTGAGTGGAAAATGGATTGTTGAGGACCGCGGGAGTCAGTTTACCCCTAAGAAACTTTTGAACTTCATCTCTATGGGGACACTCTTTGGAGAAGTGATCATCTCCACACAGTAGACAAGGATACTTTAGTTTCCATTTCTGTTTGGTGTCGTCAGGAGTGCTCTTTTGTTCCTGCTGGGTGGAAGAATTCTTAGGTTTCCCTTTGTTCTTCTTGTTGCTGCCGGACTTCTGAGATGAAGCTGATTGGAAAGAATTCACCTCTTCAGTTACAGTAGGAGTGGTCGATTTGGTGGTGCTGTGGCCATCCTGAGCTGGTAATGGGGAGGAACCATGGAGGTTCGACGCTTCAACGGTGTTAGAAGCAGGCTGGGTGTTAAGGGATCTAATGATGCCATCATTTTGGGGTCCCTTAGGAGGTTTCGTGGGGTCATAAGTGTCGCGGGGTGCGTCGGGAAGAATTTCAAACAGCGTGCCCGATTGAGCATAGACCAAGTCTAGGTAATGGGATCGAGCTATAACTTGTTCTTCAATGATAGCACCGCCCATGGAGACATCTCGAGCTATGTGAGGGATGAGAGATTTCATAAACCAATCTGCTAGGATTTGTTCTGGAATGGGAGCCTTAATCAAGCGTCTTCTCCTCTGCCACTCATGTTTATGAGTAGAGATATGAGTAGCGGTATTCTGGCGGAGAGAGGTGAGAAGGTCCGTACCAGTTTCGTACCGTATAGGAAGTTGGAAGTGAGTCAAAAATTTCATAGCAAGAGAACCGAAATCATGAAAAGAATGAGGTGGTAGTTCGATATACCACTTGGCAGCCGAACCAGTGAGAGTCCATTGAAATAATCTCAGATGGATCGAGTTGCCCATCAGGGAGTTGGATGAACACCATAAATGGTATGTCATCACATGGTGTTTGGGATCCTCGTCCGGCTTGCCGTCAAACTTAGGGATATCCGATGGAAGTTTCACTGGAATCGGGGGCCAGTTAGTTCCATGGTAGATGGGGTCGTTTGTCAGTCGAGATAGATCAGGTAGGTCCAAAGTAGCCAAAAAGGGAAGCTATTGATTAGGCTACGGGTACTCGTAGTACTAGTAAGGCATGTAAGGACCGGTAGGACCTCGTATTGACTGATTAAAGGGTGACCACGGAGGAAACTGACCATAGGGGGGTGTGCTTCCCAGACTATAAGGGGGTCCGCCACCATAAGGTGGTCCATTCCAATAAGGTGGGGGTCCACCTCCACCACTGGGAGGAGGTGGAGGTCCGTCGCCACCGCCGGGAGGAGGTGGGGGTCCATAACCATAATAAGGTGGCCCGCCACCGCCTCTGCCTGGAGGGGGTGGTGGACCACCTCCGTGCTAAAAGGATGGGGGCCCCCACCACCTCCGACACCGAAAGGATGAGGGTCTCCACCACCACCACTGCCACCATAATAATTAGATCCGCCACCGCCTCCACCTGGAGGGGGTGGTGGACCACCTCCGCCGCCTGAAGGGAAATGTCTTGCTCCACCATAATAGGGTGGTCCTCCGTTGCCTTTTCCTGGGGGGGGTGGTGGACCATTCCCGCCACTGCTGAAAGGGTGGGGGCCGTTGTTGATAAAATGAGTTGGACCTCCGCCAGAAGGGAGGGGTCCGCCTCCTCCAAAGTTAGGTGGGGGCCCACCGCCACCAGCAGGAGGTGGGGGTGGACCGATCGGGGGTAGTGGTGCTTGAGGGATAGTTGGTTGGGGTCCATGTTGTAAAACGGGCTATTTCCCTCATAGAGTGTAGGTATTTATGGGATAGGGTATCCCATATGGTGCGTTTTCAGAATTAGATTGGCCCGGTGCAGGGTTAATAGAACCTGGATACGCTTGAGTCCATGAGGGTTGAGTTACATTGGATGCCCCCCCAACATGAGATAATCCCATGGTGGATGGTCTAGTGGGTAGTCACTTCAGTGACGTAATTTGGGATCTTAGGCTACACTCATAAGATGATATGGTGTTTCACGGACAATCTACCAAGAGCGGACTCAAGGCCCGATCTCCCTAACTTAGCCTAAGTCTAGAACAAATAGGACAGAACATAAAATACTTTCCTAGATCACATAGAAGTACAAACGTAAGAGTAGATCGTTTACCTTATATTTGTAGATCCCTTTCTCCTTCGTTGATCCAATCCTCCAGCGCTGCCAGATTGCAAGTCGCTAAACCCTGTTGAACATGTGACAGACCATGAGAAGTGAAAGCATATATCTCATATGATAGATCTAAGCTAACAGTTAAGGAGGAAAGCTCTAAACATCATTAAGGAGACAACATTTATGGAAAGCAATTATATTAACTGTATTAAAGAGTGGAGAAGTACAATAGAAAATAAGATTACAACCATTGCCTTAACGCTGCAAGCTCCTTCCGACAAGCCATGCCAATGCTCCTAGAGAGAAGTGGATGTTCCCCAAGCTAGAGTATTAGATCTATTGAGCTTGATTTCACCAGCATAAGAGTACCATAGACTTCCTCCCTTTGGGATGGGAGTGAGTTTCATTTAAATAGGACTAAGTGGATAGGGTATGGATAGGATAGGTTGAGATATGATAGAAGAGGCTTAAGGGATCTTTCCAAGGTGATAGGAATCGAGTGCCAGCTCCCCCAAGAGGTCAGGGATAGGGTCCCAAGTCAGCAAGCTTCGAGAAGGGGCTCGAAGGGCTATTTTTGTCCATTAACTGACATCGGCGCACCCTGCAATAGATCAAGTTGCGACGTCGCATGCTGCATGAGTGCAACCTGCGACGACCTCTCAAAACCTAGTACAAATGGGTACAAATACTTCCATGTTAATCCCTCAATCCAGGTAACTACAGGGGTGTATACACTGAATCTCATGATGGGAAGATTTTAGGTGTAACATATGGACACGTAGTGTGGTAACGCAAGTGTTCATTGTGTTGACGTAATGAGGGCTCCTGGGATGGACCCACTTGATGGCTTGCTCGTACAAAACTTATAGTGATTTATAGATTTGAGAGATGTCAAAATTCAATGGTCAGAGTACAGAGTTGCTATAACAGTGATGATGATGGCCCCGAAATAATACCTTCCTTGTTAAGAGGGAGTGTTGAAAAATGTAACTTCAAAAGATATTCTTATTGTATTTTTATTGTACTTCCTTCGAGGAATATTCATATTGTATTTGATCATGTAAAAAGCCTAAAATAAATCAAGTAAAATAGACAAGTCGTCCCAATGGGTAAACTACCCCAAACAATGGGAAGTCTTCCCCAAAAAATGGGAAAACTGCCCTAATCAAGTCGACCTAGTTAGGAAAGGATAGGTCGGCTCAGTTAGGTAAAAAGGTCATGTTATAACTAGTATAAATAAGAGTGGCGCCTATCTCATTTGGCACATCACTCACTCAAGCTAGTTCGCATTAGTAGAGAGAGAAAGAAAAGTTCGCTTGGGAGAAACAATAGCTGCATTAAGACATTTTAATCTTGGGTTTCTTTGTTCTCGGGTTATTGTACGAGATTGACATTGTACTTGATGATGAATCTATACTGAAGAAGTTTTGCTGGGTTTTCTTCCCCAAGAGGGTTTCCCAGGATAAATTGTTGTGTACTCTTGTTTATGTTGTGCTTGTCTATCTTTCAATGATCCCATGTTTATGGTTATTGTGATATAATTCAAATTGATTGAAGATCTAACCTAACCATCATTATAGTATTAAAATTCTAACAAAAAAGTGATCTAATCTAGCAAAGAGAAGAAAGAATGAAAATAACACCCTAGAAAAAAAAGACCCACTAGCTTTAAAAGAGATCTACAATAAGCAATGTAAAAGTAAAAATAAATCTCTCTCAAATATTTTCCATAATGGGGGTCTCAAGTCCCATCCGAAGAAAAGAAGTAGAAAGACGAATAGGGTCTTCCAAACACCAGACACAAATAGGGGCCTCAAGTCCTATCCGATGCAATGAGTGAAGATCGAATGTCACAATTATAGAGAGGGTCTAGGCCAATTGATATCTGCTCTAGGTATCCTCCCACTTAAGGGGATCACCTCTGGGTAATATGCCTAATAGAATGGATACTAAGATACCTCGTTTACGGACATGTTATATGAGTTACCTGCAACTTCAGCTTGAAGGCAACGATCTCAACGATCTTCAATACTGAATGGAAAAGGTGCACCACTCATCCATCCGGTTCCAATGTTTCCACGTACCACCCTAAAAGGATGGGCCCACCAACAAATTGGCCTAAACCGTGTCTGATAGTACTAGAGGATTTTGGATCCCTATAAATTCAACCACCACATCCAAAATGTATAGTGACTAGGGGGAATTGTTTAGATGCCTATCCCCAAATTCCTAACGTAGCTACAAAATTCTTTTTAACCCTCAAGTGAGGAATTTAGTGTGTTTAGATTATGGTTGATTTTTAGGCTGCATTTGGGGTCATGAACCAAGTGATATTTGAATTAAGGTGTGAGAGTGTGTGCACACTGGTGTATACAACTGTCAAATGTAAATGACAAGGAAATGTAAATGCTAAATGACATTTTTTAAAAATAAATCTATGATATTTTTTAAAATGACATTTAAAAAAAATGACATTTTTTAAAAACTAAATGACATTTTTTAAAAACTAAATGACATTATTTTAAAAATAAATATGTGATATCTCGATCCAAATGATCACAATCAAGCCATTCACAAGTCCAAGCAAGCATGCAAATTAGATAGATAATAAATGTATGGATTTGTAAAGAAACGAGAAAAAGGATCCAATCTAGCAATCAAGGTGCTCTAAACAAACCCAACAATCAACTATCAAGTAGATCCGATAATCAATCTTTCGGAAACATGACGAAAAATGTAGCTGAAAACAAACCCCAAAAAGAACCTTAAAGGAGGAAAATACTAGGATCTATGAATCTCTTTTTCGCCTACAACATCTAAAAGGAGAATTAAACAATCACTACAACAAGCAATCAAGTTGAAAAATAGTAAAAGTGAAACCCTAAACATACCCTAAATAGAAAACAAAACCAAACTAGGTAAAGGTGAAAGTGGAACTGACTGCAAAACTGTGAAAAAACAAGGTTTTGAAATAGGTCGTGGCTTTTGAAGGAAAATCAATGACTCAAGCTGCAGGATTTGGCTAAAAGGTCGTGACTTAAACCCAAATCTGCAAAAAAGGTTGAATCTTCTTTCAGATGTAGCTGAAAAGATGGGGTTTCATCTAGGGAACCTACTTGTGACTCTAACAATATAAAATAGACAACAAACAAAACTAGATCCAAGCAAGAAAACACTCAAAATATGGCTAGAAAAGGAGATCTAACACAACTGAAGGGGGATTATGGATCCTCCCCACTATGGTCACAAAAATATGTGTGGTGTGAATAATCACCCACACATGCAAAAGGGCACATACCAAAAGTTGTGTAACTTTGGTATAGATTCATAATAATGGAAAAACAAAATAACAAAAAATAACTAAACTAAACTATCAAGATCTCATCATTCTTCAATCACATCACACATAAAAATGCCAATGCATAGATGAATCAAAGAATGGTTTTCATATTATCACAAATAAGTGGTACATAAATGCGCACCTTGATATAGTGACCAGCAAGAGGGGCCTCCGTAGTTGTCCAAGGGAAGGTTCGTTTGTCTCCTTTGCGATATTTCAACTTCCATCCAACACTCACAATGGTAATCTCCTTTAGTTGAAGTAGAAAGTAAGCTGTGGCTTGCTCCTAGTTTTGGGAGAATTTTAGCAGGATAATGACATGAGCGAGAGATGGAAATTGTATATGGAATGCGATACCTTGAGGGATTTTTTATAGGCACAAGAGTGGCCAAGAGATGGATCTAGACACAATGTGAACATTCTCCATTTCCTTGATTTCTTAGTGGAGAAATTATATTGTTGGGCCCTATATCCGTTAACTAAATTGAACCACATCAAGGTTTGTGTCCACTTTTGGCCCTCTCTTTATGCGTAAGGTGGGAAATGATGAATTTTTTACGAAAATCAAGTTTTGGGACTAGGTCACACCTTTCAGGGGAAACGCTATGACCTAGGTCATTGATTTCAATGGAAGACTCACAACCTCCTTCTAGGGTAATCAATTTAGGGGTTGACTTTCACTTTTTGATTTACTATCACTTCCACAATGTCACGTGGATGGAATGAGCTGGAAAAATGGTGCCAATGATGTAGAATGATGATATATATGGATAACGAAGCTAATGACATGCCAGGTGAGCAAATTTGGTTGTTAATATATATATATATACAAAACCCTAGCTAGGGAAACCATGAAAACCCTAGCCACCACCAAAGATCCACAACTAACAAGCATCAAACAAGTACTCCTTGGAACCAACATCGAGGTTGTATCACACAAGCTCTCCACTCTAGCACTATTGTATTCCTCAGGGTTTACAAACCGTGTCCATGTTGCACACAAGAGTACATGGTAAGACAACTCTACCAACCTCCAAATATGCATGTCCATCCTAGGGTTCGAGTTCTCAAACTCAAGGTCTTCAACTCTTACATCAACACAAGCAACAAAAATCCATGGAACATCAAGAATGTGATAAAATTCCAAGAAAGGTGTCACAACGAGGTCAAGTTTTATCAATATTATCTCTCCATGATCTTTCCCTAGATTTACATCCCTAAAGAACAAGGCTCCAAAACCATGCAAGGTAATACCTCCACCTTCCATGTCTTCTACTAGGGTAGAAACCCTTGTGCTACAAAAAGAGCCGTGAGAACCATCATGACCTCCAAAATGTTCTTCTCTAGGGCTTATGTGCATAGTTCAAACCCTAGACATCACAAGAACAAATCCTAGACATCACAAGAACAAATCCTAGCATCACACAACATAAATCTCTCCATGAACATCCAAAATGTCTCTCTTTCTCCTTATCTTCTCCTAGGGTTTCCTCATGAACCATGATGTCATGCTCCTAGGATTTTCTCATGAACCCTAACATCTCCAAGACAAGCACAGAGAAGAGTACAATGATGATATGAATACAGTACCTCTCTCCTCCCCTTATATATACAAGCAGGTGATGGAGGATAACATAAAATAAAGACATGTGTCCATACAAGTAACCAACAAAGCGACCCCACATGGAGCGCTTTACAATACAAGGATGCAAAGTGTCAAACTAAGGTTTATCCAACCACCAAAGTGAAACACCCTTTAAGTATGATACTAATTGGGTTCAATGACCCTCCTACAAGATGGTGTGTTCTCCAACGACATGCACTTCCAATGCTCTCTCTCCCATGGTGATCTGTTATCCAAGTGTCCTATGCAAGGTGCTACTTTAACTATGTGCCACATGTCCTCTCATGTTCCTAATGCTATTCTCACATATGCCAATGTGCTCACAATTTACAAATTGCCAATGGTCCTCAACATATGTCTCAAGGTCCATCACCAATATTCATGAAGTATGCTCCTCAGTAAAATCATCCTCAAGTCAAGTGTCCAACTAGTTGAGAGCCTATTTGACTCCTCCGATAATTGGTTCCATCATATTCATCTCACTCAAATAGTGTGTGTGTAGGGGAAGGGTTTTATAATGGTGAACATGTTGGTGGTTTGAAATATGTTATAACATATATGTTAATGCATATATTAACATATATAATATTTCATATATATTAATATATGTCGTAAAATATACATGGCAATGCAAAGAAACAACTCTCAATAACATATTATATCATTGTCTATTGTTACGATGAAGAATATAGTGAAATGTATTGATGCTTGGTGTGAAATGTAGAATCTCGTGAATTGAGTTTTTGAATACAATTTACACCTAAGGAATCCACTGAGGGCACTTATATTTGGGCCTCACATCCAATTAATATAGGTGCTCCTTGCAAGGTAGTGGGGAGGACTTGCAGTGGTCACTCATGCGCCCCAATGTGGTGCGATTGGTTGAAATACATGCCATGTTCTCTACCTTCCATTGGTGAGTTATGGTCATGTCCCCTTGGTTGGGTGAGTTGAAATTTGTTAATGCAAAGTGTTTGGGGCATTGAGGGAATTTTTTTTACACACTATCCTTTAGCATGATTAAAATAAATGGAGAGTAATACTCTGTATATGGGATCTAGAGCCCCCTTTATGCCTTTAAAAATCTTCACTCAAACAAACGCATTTCCCATTATGAGACCATAACATCTAAAAAGTGAAATTGATTAACTTAATATATTGTTAAGTTTAACTATTCTATTAAATATTTTGTGATTCTTCCCATTACACTCTCTACTTGTCCTCAAATCCAATAATTTTTTCAAAACATCGGTTAAAACTGACACTTATTTTAAATACCCTTGAAGATGGAAATGACACTAGGAGTGCGATTTTTGCTGGGATGGGATCATATTACTATCACTATTTATCTATATATCTACACACACACAAATTCCAAAACTAATATGTACATGATTCCAACACTAATATAGACCTTAGGAACTAGAAAAGGATGGCATGGCATGCTTACTAGATAAGGGATTGAAAGTGGAAAGGGAGAAACATGTCATCCCATCAAATAGAATGTTGGAGTTCTATCCCATCATTGATCATCATTTTTTAATGGAAATTCTTTATTAGAGGGGAATTTTGTCACATACATATCCAATTCATGCATCCTTGTCTTTATAATCACAATCATACATGTTTGAAAAAATTATGCAATATTAACTAATATTGAATTTGAAATAACTAGGTCATCCATACTATAGAAGGTACATGAAAATATTAAAGAATTATTTCAAAATACAACTTCCTAGGATTAAGCCTTTGGGCTAAGGATGTTATCTAAATGTGCACCAATATCATGAACATCCTATTACACACAAAAATGAGATAAAATAGTTATCGTGAATTGTTGGAAACATGTGTGGTACATCCTAGTACCAACCCCTACTCTCTAATCATCATGGTTCTAGAAATAAAAGGTGCTTCACCCCTATGTCCTAACTTTTACTAACGACGAAGATGATGATTCATATAATGATGACGATGGAGTTCTTGATGATGATGATGATGTTGTTTCTGATGATAACGACGATGATGATAATGATTATCATATGTATGATGACAATGATGGCCGTGAAGAGAATGGCGATGATGGTCATGATGACGATGATTTCGTTATAAAATATCATCATAATTGTCACTGACCATGATGATGATTATGATGACGATGGTGTTGTCTATGATGATGATGATTACTGATGACGACGACGACAAGGATGATGCTTATGATAGTGTTCATAGTCAGGGGGTGTGTGTTTTGAGGTGGGCTAGGGGTGACAGGATACTATTTAGGGATAAGAACTTAATGGGGAGGGTTTTGGGGGTCAAATGGTCGTGATGACTATGACGACGTGGATAGTTTCTTTTTCAACATCATCATCGTCATAGTCACTAATGATGACAATGATGATGGTGATGATGATCACGATGGTGTTGTTTATGATGATGGTGATGATTATTGATGATGATGACAGCGATGAAAATTATGATGACGTTGATGTTCTTGATGATGATGATGATGATGATGATGTTGATGATGATGATGATGATGATGATCAGTATTGTGGTGATGGTGATGTCGATGATTGTCATTGGCATCGATGTCGTTAGCGTCATCAACACTCACATCATCATTGCATTTTTAATATGTTCTTTTTTAATCAAAAGTTTTTTAAATTAGATCTTATTTTTAATTATATATATATATATATATATATATATATATATATATATATGTATATTTTTCGATATGTATATATAAAAAAATAATTAATTAATTGTATATATTTATATACACACAAATTGTTTTATGTATTATTTTTTTAATATGTTATTTTATTTATTTATGGTAATATATATTGTATGTATTATTTATTTAATATTATATTTATTTAATTATTTATGGTAATACATATATATATATATGAAAATAAAAACAAAACATGAACCTTACTAGTACTTCCCACACGCACAAAGAGGGAGATCAAAGGAATCCCTAGCTGTAGCCTTCTATTTCGAACCAGTTTAGCTTGGGGATCATGCACATCTACCCTTACTACTTCCCACGTGCACGAAGAGAGAGGTCAGAGGAAACTCTGGCCGTAGCCTTCTATTTCGAACCAGTTTAGCTTGGGGATCAGGCGCATCATTGCAATCCAGAGGTCACATAGGAGGCCACATTCGCCAAACAGAGGAGACAATGCCCCCTAAATCGGTGAGAAAATATTGTTATTTAATCATGGTGAGGAGCTCAAGGCCAAGGCCCCGCCATTGATTTATCGTTTTATGTATCGACAATTAAAAATCGGTGCCTATGGCTCTTGTGCTAGATACGCACAATGTAAATGAAGACATCATGTAAATACAAATTTTAATGAAATACCCACAACTAGATATGCAATGCAACAAAGAGATGGGGGCATGATTTTACAAGCAATAGGGAGGGAAATTATTCAAACCCATGAGCCAATGGTGTTAATCCATTTCATTGAGAAAACCCATAAATCCCAACTACCCATTTTGGGTTATGCACCCAATCATTTAATTCTTCCAAGAATTGGTTGAGGCAGTTAATGCCTTGGGAGTGGAGATGTATGGCAGTCAATTTCGAGTATGGGCAAGCCGCCAACCTGAAAAATTGTATTTGGTCTCCTTGGGAAAGAAAACACCCACGAAATGGTGCCCAAAGCCATTATGAACCCATGGATTTGCTCTCTCACGCAGTCTGAGATAGCTGGGCTTTCCCCATCACATTTTTTCACCATTTTTCCTGCATTTTCCATGCCTGGGAGCTCGTTTTTGTAATGTACAGCAGCTGGGGAAGGAGGGCCACGAATTGGGACTGTGATGGAGGTTGTTTTTTGCCCCAAAATGCCCATGGATGTTTTTCTGAAAACGATTTCTGCTCTCCAGTGTTGTTCCCCATCTTCCATTTTCATTTTGGGCTTTCCCACATTTTTTCTGAACTGGTAGAAGCCCCATTTTGGACATCCCCCTGAGGAAACGTTTTTCCTCATGCCCAACAATTGTGGTTTTGATGTTATGTGCATCCCTATTTTGGTTTGAACCTGTGAGCAAGAGATTTGGAGTGGTAGTGGACATAATTGGCTTGATAAACCTAGTGGGGAAAATAACCTCTCAAGAAGATCAAGAGGGTTGGCTACTCTTCTATGCACACCTGGGACACTCTAGAATTGGAAGGTATGGCCTAAGGGACTGTGAATTGGTGAAGGGAATACTTCCTTGAGTGGGGTGTGTAGGCATTGTGGGTACCAAGATGGATAGATCTTGTAGAGGAATCCATGGCTCTGTGCTTGAGCTCACTAGCTTAGCAATTCTTCCTTTCCATTTCCTAGCAGCCTGATAAACCCAATTGTAGATTGGCTTGGCTCATGTTGGTGTATACTTGGCTATGTGTGAGTCTGTTGTTCCTTGGTTCCTTGTAGAAATCATGCCCAGCTCGGGGGTGGTAGTTGTATCAAGAGGTTGATAAGCACAACTGGCCTATGGTTGGGTGGAACGTTGCAGATGCACAGCTGGTTGCTCAGGGACTTCTTGTTTAAGATAAGTACTCTCATGTGCTAATTCTGTATTGTTTTAATTGATGAATGACATGAACATCTTGAATGAATGATGGATGTGTAATAGAATTTAATTCTGCTGTGTTTTCAAATATTTATGCATTTGCATATGTCCATCTTCAGTTTATATGAATGTTTGTTTACTAAGTATGGGACTAGATGTCCAGTTTTAGAATTAGTGTTCTCTCCATAGCGTTGGTAGGATGGGAGGGACATTACATTTTGGTATTAGAGCCATAGGCTACAACATTGGGCCTCTATGGGCCAAGTATGATCACAGTTACAATGGAAGATCCCTTTCTAAACACCACAGATTACCCTGATTGGGCCTAAACAAACTAAAGTTGAACAATTGGCAAAGCTTATGATTCAACACTGCGGCTGTTGGACCTTCCATGGAGATATAAATCATTGTGTGTATATGTATGTAGTATTTGAAGTTGAAATGAATTAGAGAAACCTGAAGATATCATAGCTTCTATTTGATTAAGAGGAGAAAACATTTCCATGACTGTTTTGGGGATTCTTGCAAAATTGCTTGCATTGTTTTCATGCTATGAAGTGAGGAGGGAGGAAGAAAATCCCTTTTTTTAGTTGAATGCTTGCTTTACATTGTTTCCAATGCAGTAGCATTCAGTTTTGTAGTTGTCTGTTTTCAGGTTGAATGCTTGCCATCTTATATTATTTTGTAGTTTTGTTGTTTTATTTTGACATGGAAGAAGTGCAATTTCTTGAAATACTTTTACTGTTTTGTTCTATGCAAGTATGATCTGTAAGTGGATTACTCTGTAAAGAAAAGAAGGACACATTCCCAAAAATTCTAACTGTTTGTGAAGAGAGATTCAAAAAAATTTCTAAGTGTCTTGATTTGAAAATTTGCGCCACGGACGCAACGACAAAGTTGAGCATAACTCTACGCGCGTGGCACCAAAATTAGCATAAATGCTGCGCTGAAAGGGAAGAGAGATTCAAAAAATTCTCTAAGTGTCTTTATTTGAAATTTTTCACCACGGGCGCGGCGGCAAAGTTGAGCATAACTCTGCGTGTGCAGCGCCAAAATTAGCATAAATGTTGCACTGAAAGGGAAGAGAGATTCAAAAAAATTTCTAAGTGTCTTTTTTTTAAATTTTGCGCCACGGGCACGGCGGCAAAGTTAAGAAAAACTCTACGCGCGCGGCGACAAAGTTAAGAAAAACTCTGCACGCACGGCGGCAAAGTTAAGGATAAGTTTGCGCCATGCCAAACGGGAAAATGCAGCAGCAATTCAGTTAGTGCAGTTGTAAAGTGTTGGTCTTGGTTGGGGCCAAGAATATCAACATCATGGATGATGCATATGATCCCTATGAGCCTGAGACAGATGCCATGGGGGAAAACATACATGTTGAGAATGTTGAAACAGAATCCAATGGAAGAAGAGATCGAGAGACTCCCCCAGATATTGCAGCCACCATGAGGAGCCTAAGGGTGGAGTTGCAAAGCTATAGAGAAGATAACGAGAGGATGATTAAAGCTCAGGAAGAGCAGAATCAGTTGAATGCAGCCATGCTATAGAGTTTGACAGATATCCAGAGGCAAATTGATCATGGATATCAATCGGAAAATCCAGAAGGGAGTTGGAGTAGTTCAAGGAGAAATTCTCGCAAGAGGGACAATAGCTCAAGAAGAGTTTCTAGAGACAGAACCTATACTCCAGAAATCTCTTCTAGTGGATCATCTGACTCTGGAGAATCCATTGAAGGTTCAAGCTCTTCATCTCACAGGAGTAAGAGGAAGAGACACCACAAGAACAATTCACATGGGGAATTTAAAAAAAGCAAAACCTCCTACCTTTGATGGAGAGGTAAAGTCTGGTCAATAAGCTGAAGCTTGGATTCTTAGGATGAGAAAGTATTTCCAAGTCCAAGACTACTCTGGAAATATGAAGGCCAGAGTCACCATCTTCAACATGAATGGAAGAGAATCTATATGGTGGGAACACATTAGGCAAGTGAAGAATATCAATGAAAGAAAGATTTCATGGAAGCTGTTCAAGAAATATTTCAAGCAGAAGTACCTCTCTGACAGGTACTATGATGACAAGATCAAGGAGTTCCATGAGCTGATATTGGGACAATTGACCATGGAAGAATATGCGAACAAGTTCTTGGAACTGCTGAGGTATGTCAGATATATTCAAGATGATAAGGTGAAAATTCAGTGTTTTCTAAGTGGGATACCTTTGTCATATAAAGGCAGGATTGAGTTTGATGAACCTCGAACTCTAGAGGAGGCAATAAGGAAGGCCAAGTATTTCTATGATCAAAACAAAAGCAAACTTGATTTCCATAAGGCATGGAAGGACAAGAAAAATTAGAAGTTTGACCAAAGGAAGAAAGGTTTCAAACCTCCTCAATTCAGAAATCAGCAAAGGCAGCCATCACAGGTTGTGACTAAGCCAAATAGGATGGTGGGGGACAAGCCAAGATATACAAAGGAGCCAAGAGAACCACTTCAATGTTGGGGTTGTGGAGGAGACCACATGCTTAGGAACTGTCCACATCAGAATGGGAATACAAATCAAGTTCACAACATCCAAGGAGCTGGAACTGTGGGTCAAGTGGTGAGGACAATCCCTGGAATCTATGCAGCACTAGATGACTTCCAGGCAGATCATCAGTCAGCTGTAGTTGAAGTTGAAGGTAAGATTGCTAAGCAATCTATTTCTATTTTGATTGATCCTGGATCTACTCACAGTTATGTCACTCCTAAAATTGTTGGGATTTGTGCTTTTAAGAAATCAAAGCATAGTAAATCATGGTTAGTTCAACTAGCCACTGGAACCAAGAGAAAAGTCAGTGAAATTGTAGAGAAATGTCCATTAGAGATGGATGGGCTATTCACTTATGCAGATCTGAATATTTTTCCACTTGGTTCCTATGATATTCTCATTGGGATGGATTGGTTAGAGGCACACAGGGTTAAACTTGACTGCTACAGTAAGACATTTGAATTCATGGACAAAGAAGGAAACCCAAGGGTTGTAAAAGGCATTCCAAAGGTGACTTATGTTAGGCAGGTTTCAGCCATGCAGTTGAAGAAGTTATGTAGAAAGGGTTGTCAATTGTACGCAGCCCATGTTTTGCAGGCAACAGAAAATGAAACTCCTATGTTAGAGGACTATCATGTATTGTAAGAATTTAGGGATGTTTTTCCTGATGAGATTCTGGGACTTCCTCCAAAGAGAGACATTGATTTTACAATTGAACTTGTGCTAGGAGAAGCACCAGTGTCTAAGACACCGTACAGGATGAGTGCACCGGAATTGCTAGAATTGAAAATGCAATTACAAGAGTTGTTGGAAAAGAAATATATCAGGCCAAGTGTGTCCTCGTGGGGAGCACCTGTTCTATTTGTGAAAAAGAAAGATGGAACACTCAGATTATGTATTGACTACAGGCAATTGAACAAGGTCATTGTGAAGAACAAATACCCATTGCCCCAAATTGATGACCTTTTTGATCAAATGAAAGGAGCAAAGGTATTTTCAAATATTGACTTAAGGTCAGGTTACCACCAGGTAAGAATCAAAGAGGAAGATATTCATAAAACATCATTTAGAACAAGGTATGGACACTATGAGGTTGTAGTGATACCATTTGGTCTCACAAATGCACCAGCTACATTCATGTGTCTCATGAATAGTGTTTTTAGCAAGTA
Source organism: Larix kaempferi (assembly GCA_027924585.1). Taxonomy (NCBI): domain Eukaryota; kingdom Viridiplantae; phylum Streptophyta; class Pinopsida; order Pinales; family Pinaceae; genus Larix; species Larix kaempferi. The sequence continues at coordinate 13,859,203 of BSBM01000125.1, read as the reverse complement.
TTTGGACAAGTTTGTTCTTGTTTTTCTAGACGACATTCTCATCTATTCTAAGAATGAAGAAGAGCATGAAGAACATTTGAGAATGATATTGCAATTGCTAAGAGAGCATAAGTTGTATGCAAAGTTGAGAAAATGTGACTTTTATAAAGATAGAATTCATTATTTGGGTCACATTATCTCAGACGAAGGAATATCTGTGGACCCTGAGAAGATTGAAGCCATTATGAATTGGCCAAATCCAAGGAATGTGACAGATGTGAGATCTTTTATGGGCCTTGCTGGTTACTACCGGAGGTTTATTGAAGGATTCTCCAAGGTCGCAAACCCAATCACTTCTTTGCAAAAGAAGGGAATAAAGTTTGAATGGTCACCAAGATGTGAGGAAAATTTCCAATGGTTGAAGAATCTTCTTACGAGTGCACCTATTTTGAAGATTGCAGACCCAGAGAAAGACTTTGTGGTATGTATGGATGCATGCAATCAAGGACTTGGAGGATTTCTTATGCAAGACAACCACGTGGTATGCTACCAGCAAGAAAGTTGAAGGAGCATGAGAAGAACTATGCTACTCATGATTTAGAACTTGCATCCATAGTACATGCTTTAAAGATGTGGAGGCATTACTTGATGGGAAGGAAATTTGAGCCAAGGACAGACCATTGTGGTTTGAAGTACTTATTTGATCAACCAAATTTGAAAGCTAGGCAAGCTAGATGGTTGGAATTTTTGTGTGAATTTGACTTTGAAATAAAACACATAAAAGAGAAATAAAACAAGGTAGCTGATGCACTCAGCAGGAAAGTACAGGAAATGCATGTGGCAGTGCTTAGTACTTGCCAACCAGATTTGAGGCAGCAGATTGTTAACCACGTTATTGAAGATGAAGTGTATGTGTAGATAAAGGGAAAATTGCAGAAGCAAGACCTTGAAAAGAAGTATGAAGGCTATCATCTGGAAGAAGACGGACTTCTTACTTATAAGAATAGAGCCTATATTCCAAATGTGGCGGATTTGAGGAGGATTGTTATCGATGAAATTCATAGAGCTCCATAATTTGGTCACCCAGGATATCAGAAAACAATTGCTACAACAAGAAAATATTATTTCTGGCCAGGGATGAAGAAGGACGTCGCTGAATACATTTCTAAGTGCATGGAATGTCAGCAGGTGAAGAGTGAACACCAACACCCGACAGGTTTATTGCTTCCAATGCCAATTCCAGAATGGAAATGGGAAGTAATATCCATGGACTTTATTACAGGATTTCCAATGATGATGAGACAACATGATTCCATCATGGTTGTGGTGGACAAGTTAACAAAGGCATCACATTTTATACCGGTTAAGTCTACATATAAAGCCGATGCCATTGCAAATATTTTCATGAAGGAAATCATCAGATTACATGGGTTGCCTAAGGCAATAATTTCTGACAGGGATACCAAGTTCACTTCCAATTTTTGGAAGGGTCTCTTTGTATATTTGGGTACACAGCTGAGCTTTAGTACCGCGTACCATCTTCAAACAAATGGGAAAACAGAAAGAGTAAATCGGGTGCTTGAAGACATGCTCCACATGTATGTAATGGACAAACCATCCAAGTGGGAGGATTATCTACACTTGGTAGAATTTGCATATAACAATGGGCAACAAGCATCGTTGGGAATGAGTCCATATGAGGCTTTGTACGGCAGAAGGTGTAGGACACCAGTGACTTGGGACAATCCAGTGAACAGAATTGTACTTGGGCCAGAACTGCTTAAGGAAATGGAACAAGAGGTTGCCAAGATTAGGAAAAATTTAAAAGTAGCCCATGATAGACAGAAAAGCTATGCAAACAAGCATAGAGTGCATAGGGAATTCAATGTTGGGGATCATGTGTATCTTAGAGTAAGGTCAAGGAAGAGTTCCTTGAAGCTTGGGAGTTGTGCCAAGCTATCACCTAGATATTGTGGGCCAGTTGAAGTGCTTGAAAGAATAGGGCCAGTTGCATATAGACTTGCATTGCCTGCTAGCACTAGAGCTCATAATTTTTTTCATGTCTCTTTGCTTAAGAAATATGTACATGATCCTAACCATGTGATTAATTGGGATGTGATCCAGGTGGAACCCGAGGGAGAGTTCCAAACTGATCCATTGCGCATCCTAGATAAGAAGGTAACCATGCTCCGGAATCGAGCCATCGGACAGGTAAAGGTGCAATGGAAGCACTACGGTCCCGATGAGGCTACATGGGAGCTGGAGGATGCCATGAGGGTGGCATATCCATTTTTGTTCAATTTTGTTGAGCACTGAGGTCAGTTCTAATGTAAGGGGAGGGGAATGTAATGTCCCCATCTTGACCCTATTGCATTAAGATTGTAAATGATGTAAATATTTTTATGTAATCATGGTGAGGAGCTCAAGGCCAAGGCCCCGCCATTGATTTATCGTTTTATGTATCGACAATTAAAAATCGGTGCATATGGCTCTTGTGCTAGATAGGCACAATGTAAATTAAGACATCATGTAAATACAAATTTTAATGAAATACCCACAACTAGTTATGCAATGCAACAAAGAGATGGGGGCATGATTTTACAAGGAATAGGGAGGGAAATTATTCAAACCCATGAGCCAATGGTGTTAATCCATTTCATTGAGAAAACCCATAAATCCCAACTACCCATTTTGGGTTATGCACCCAATCATTTAATTCTTCCAAGAATTGGTTGAGGCAGTTAATGCCTTGGGAGTGGAGAGGTATGGCAGTCAATTTCGAGTATGGGCAAGCCACCAACTTGGAAAATCGTATTTGGTCTCCTTGGGCAAGAAAACACCCACGAAATGGTGCCCAAAGCCATTCTGAACCCATGGACTTTGCTCTCTCATGCAGTCTGAGCTAGCTGGGCTTTCCCCATCACGTTTTTTGACCATTTTTCCTGCATTTTCCATGCCTGGGAGCTCGTTTTTGTATTGTACAACAGCTGGGGAAGGAGGGCCACGAATTGGGACTGTGATGGAGGTCGTCTTTGCCCCAAAATTCCCATGGACGTTTTTCTGAAAATGATTTCTGCTCTCCAAGGTTGTTCCCCATATTCCATTTTCGTTTTGGGCTTTCCCACGTTTTTTCTAAACTGGTAGAAGCCCCATTTTGGACATCCCCCCGAGGAAACTTTTTTCCTCATGCCCAACAATTGTGGTTTTGCTGTTATGTGCATCCCTGTGTTGGTTTGAACCTGTGAGCAAGAGATTTGGAGTGGTAGTGGACAGAATTGGCTTGATAAACCTAGTGGAGAAAATAACCTCTCAAGAAGATCAAGAGGGCTGGCTACTCTTCTATGCACACCTGGGACACTCTAGAATTGGAAGGTATGGCCTGAGGGACTGTGAATTGGTGAAGGGAATACTTCCTTGAGTGGGGTGTGTAGGCATTGTGGGTGCTAAGATGGATAGATCTTGTAGAGGAATCCATGGCTCTGTGCTTGAGCTCACTAGCTTAGCAATTCTTCCTTTCCATTTCTTAGCAGCCTGATAAACCTAATTGTAGATTGGCTTGGCTCATGTTGGTGTATGCTTGGCTATGTGTGAGTCTGTTGTTCCCTGTTTCCTTGTATAAATCATGCCCATCTCGGGGGGTGGCAGTTGTATCAAGAGGTTGATAAGCACAATTGGCCTATGGTTGGGTGGAACGTTGCAGATGCATAGCTGGTTGCTCAGGGACTTCTTGTTTAAGATAAATACTCTCATGTGCTAATTCTGTATTGTTTTAATTGATGAATGACATGAACATCTTGAATGAATGATGGATGTGTAATAGAATTTAATTCTGCTGTGTTTTCAAATATTTATGCATTTGCATATGTCCATCTTCAGTTTATATGAATGTTTGTTTACTAAGTATGGGACTAGATGTCCAGTTTTAGCATTAGTGTTCTCTCCATAGCGTTGGTAGGATGGGAGGGACATTGCAATACTCCATCAATTCTGTACATCTGTCGTAACCGACCTTTATGCCATCCACGCAAAACAACCCCAAACCATGTAATGATGACGGTGAAATTCGATATATCCTCTTGTTCACACAAAAATCTATGTTCAGTTGAGGAAGATCCTTGGGTACCCATTGTTTCAGTAGATGTTTGTACCTCAAGGGAACCTCTATGTTTCCTATTGTCTCATCATCATAGGAACATGACCCCCCTTCGACGAGAAAAAATTCCACGCGTTTATGGAATTTTCTTCTGATCTTTTGACATGTGGTTGATATAACTCTTGTAGACCTACGAGATGTCTCACTTTTCTCTATCCTTCCTAAAATCCCCTCGCTCGAGGAAGACATATCTGACAAATACCCATTTGGTTCTACCTGCACCATGGGAAAAAATTTCAAATAGGACCTTGTTAGGTATGCATAGTTGATATTAGAAAATTACAAGGCATTAAGGCATGCATTTTCCACAATCATCATACATAGTTAGCATGCCTCCACCAAATGTAAACTCCTTTCTTTTATTACATCTAATAAACAAGTACTACTGAAACTAAATAGAACAACATTAACAAAACATAATTTTCATCTCTTTCAACTTTTCCACATTAACACTACCAGTTGGCTCATTGTGTTAAAGTAATCTTCAGTAACATGTAATTACTAAAAATAGTTAATCAACATTAACATGAGTAAAGAAGACAAGTTTAGGGTACTTACACTGTAATGTGGAACCTTCTTATCAGATACTCAGAAATATTACTTTCAGTGAAAACTGAACCTCTCAGAAGTCAACCAACACTAGGAATCCACTGACCCTACTAAAGGGTAAGTACAAACTAGAGAGAGAGAGAGAAAGGTTGTATGCAACAGTAGTTAGACAAATATAATTACATTCATAACATAAGTTGAATAAAGCAAAAAGAATGACTACAACAAAAGTCTTAGTGAAAGTAAAAGCTTAACAAAAAAACACATATCTAATCACCAACAATTTTGTCTGTCAGGACAGTCTTATCTACTTAATACAAAAAATAAAAATTAAAATAAAATATAAAAATTAAAAATTAAAATTTAAAAGTAAAATAATAAAATAACAAATAAAATAAAAAGGAGTCATAAATAATAACATAAATTATAAGTGGGGTACTAGGGTCATTTAGTGGAAAAACAACCATAGTACCCAAAGGACCAAAAACATTAAAGGGTGGTACAAACAACTCAAGATGGGCGAAATGAACCTACTAACCACACGCCAAGGACAAGGTACCATAGGACCAATAAACAACAAGGTGTAAGGACCTGTTATACCTAAATATTGCCATCATAATACTCAGTGTAAACCTCTCTGAAGTTCCCATGACTAAGAAACTAAACTGGAAGGGATACTGACATATTCTCATAAGGTTTAGTGAGGTCGTCGCAGGTCACCTTTGTGTAGCTTGCAACGTCGCAGGTTGTCCTACTGCAGCCTGCGACGATGTTAGTTAAATGGATAAAAGGGCATCTTCGAGCCATTTCTCGAAGGTGTGTGATGTGGATCCCTATCCCCAACCTATAGGAGAGCTGGCATTCGGTTCCCTAGCCCTTTGGGAGGCTCCCTTAGTCCTCTCTCAACCTACCCTATCCTCTTAGTCCTATATATATGAAGCTCATTCCCATTCCAAGGAGAGGAAGTCTATAGCACTTGCATGCTGGTGAAACTTTAGCTTAGAGATCTCTACTCATCTCTTGGGATACCTATACTTCCTTTGGAGGCTTTGGCATTGGCTTGTTGGAGGAGGATTGCGACGTTAAGCTTTGGTTGTAATCATCTCTCTTTCCACCAAATATTGTTGTGTTAATAATGTTTGTGTAGTTTACTTGCTTAACCGTTTACTTAGATCTGTTACTGTTTAGATGCATTTTACTGCTTGTATTGTTCTGCATGTCTTGACAGGTCTTGCAGCTGATCTATGACGACCGTGGATCTTGGAACAACATCAAGGAGAAATATCTACAAGCTAGAGGTAAGACATCTAATCATTCAATCTTTAACTAGATCTAGGAAAGCAGTTTCATATTCTGTCCCACTTGTTCTAGATTCACGTTGAACTAGGGAGATCAAGCCTTAAGTCCGCTTTCGATAGATTGTCAGGTAACAAGTTTGGCAACCATACTGGGGACGTAATAATGCATTGTTTTGAGCTTTCAGTTTGAAAGTCATTTTCTTTTATTTCTTTGTGAGCCATTTCTTTTGCCTCAACCATTTCACCACCAGATCTTCTCTTTGAAGAGTCTGTTGACTTCCTTTGAGTCTGTATGCTTGATTGTCAAGCCTTTTGGTAGATCATATTTGGATCTCGCTCGTCGCACCTGGGTAATATAGCCAGAGTGACGTTCCCCTATTAGGAGCAGTCTGTTTCCTTGCAGCCTGCGACATTGTCGCACAACACAGTTTGTCATCCTCCGCCATCAGCGCAGTTCACCTGTTTGCCACCTGCGACGGTCGCTCTGAGCCTGACCAGAGACTGCAACAAGTAGTCTAACCTTGTGCTTGGGTTCTCTCCTCTCCAAACTTTGAGTTTGGTTTTCCTTATAGACCTCCTTTGCATTGTACCTTCCAGTTAGAGACTTTTTTGATGTTGCATTATTAGTGTTTGGTTTTGTGTGGTTTGATTCGGAGTGGTTTTGGGTTCCATTTTGGACAAGTTTGAGTTTCGATAGTGGTGGATACTTTGGTCTCCCCCATCTTCATCCACTTGACCTTGCATTCCCACCTCTCCTCACCTGATCTAATCTTTGTGTTGGATCCGATCCTAGACCTCTTTTTGCACATGTTACTTAGCTTTGCTTGCATCTGGTTGTTTGTTGAGTGTCTTGAGTGTTTTCAGTTCACATGACTGCTTGTCATTTTCTTGAGAATTTCTGAGTGTTTAGAGTGCTGCAAATAATATTCCTTTTCAATTATTCACGCTTAAAAAAACATTGTTGTTATCAAGTTGTAATCTTGGCATATCATTGAAAAATTAAAAGTGCTTCATTTTTACCGTTTTCAAGTGCATTTGAAAATTGTTGTAGAAATTGGTTCATGCATTGGAATTTATCATTCATAAATCTTTTGGAAAGTTTGAAAGAAAAGTTAATCATTTGTACTTTTCGGGAATTATGAGCCATTCATTTTCTTGAAAAATTCAAGTGAGATCAAGTTTTTGCAAAAGTGATTCCATGCTTGAATGAATAGTATACATTTTTTGGTTTTTCATGATTTTAAGCCATCATAGTGAAATTTGAAAAGTTAAGAGTACTCTAGATATGAAATTTCTATCTTAGTTTCATTTTGATTCGAAAAGATAAAAATAAAATGCTTACATTTGGTTATGTTGCTTGTTGATTTTTGTGTTTTGCTTGGAAAAAACGGAAAAGAGTATTTTTATTGTCAAATTTGGTAGATTTGGGATTGTGTTGCACTTTGTTGTTTTGATAAAACCACTTGAAAAAATTTTCTCCCTCCCATACATAGTTTTCATCAAAAGAAAAGTACATTTTTTCATGGAGTTAGGGCTTGCATTATGTTTACATTTATGTACTCACCTCATGCATTCACCTAACTGTCCAAATAAAATTAACAGTAGAATTAGGGTAAAATTTTTAGTAACTTGTGGGTTAAGTTAGAGACGTGTTCCGGCGTCGTAAAACGTGGCAGCTGTCGTTACTTGCCAGCACTGTATCCCGGCGGTATTGTAGTCTTCCATGTACCAACCGGTATATTGAAGCTCTTTCAAGTACCAACCAGTATATTGAAGTCCATTTCACGTACCTTAGGGTATATCGAAAGGCACTTCACCTACTTGGCGTATATCAAAAGGTGTTTCACGTACTCAGTAGTATATAGGAAGGTCTCGTGCCATACGGTTGTGCATTAGACAACACCACTACGGATTTGAGCTCCCACGTACTTTGTGTATATCAGGAGACACCATTAGGATTCCTGAAACCAACTGAGCTATCCATTTGGCCATCTTGGCAGAGCAATACACCGAGAACAACACTCGGGGAGATTACTATGCACGTGCCATCCAGGTAGTTGGGTATTCAGGAAAGGGTACGGTCCCAATCCTCCTTGTCGCATTTTACTGTTGGACCCTGCGGTATATAGCGAGTTGCGAAGCCTTGACAATCATGTGAGGTTCCATACCTTTGAATCCACACCTATCACATAAGTTTGCTTGTGGCCTTAGTTTGTGTAGATTTTTCTGGATTGCTTTTCTTTTTAGAATACTCTAGGAGAAACTTTGTTTCAGTCACTCTGGCTGACTTTCCTTGGAGAAGGTCCCGCAAAATTTTGAACTTACCACCCGAATATCCCCTTAACCAGGAGGTAATTTCAAAGGTAAGAATGGACCCACACGTCACGGTCGTGTCACATGAAGTAGAAAACCCTACTTTGAATGTACCCACTTCCCACCCCTCAAGGGGTGAAGAGGCAGAAAATTCCACTTCACAAGACCTACCTCCCATTTTTTTGGGAGATCCTGGATCGTTGGAATGGTTAAACCCTCCCCAGGACGACCCTGGATCAGCTGCATTTGGTCCAGCTGTACCCTTTTGGGAAACTTCTCTAGGTCAACGAGTGGCTAAATTTGTCATTGCATCCCCACTTGCTTGGCCCACTCCCAAAGAAATTTTCGGACCCCTTCATGCTCGCTTGGAATAGTTACGTTCCAAGGGTGATCAACTTCGAAGACAAAGTTTTTCACAAAGGGATGAAGCCTCAGAGGTACCCACATATCAACAGATCCCGATTCGCACTTTATGTTATGATTCACCGGAACCATCCACCCACAACGTGCCCACTTATGAACCTGGTCAACCCTCACTTCCTGCAGGTACACCCCTTAGACAGGAGACCAATTCTATACCTACAACGACCCAACCTGTTGAAGGACAACAGTCCAACACTCCTCTTACTACTACGAGAACATTACCCACTCCTCCCCACCCCAAAAATCACGGGGAGGATACTCTTTACCCCCTACCTTTCTTACGAGTAATGTTAATCCCATCGTAGATAATAAACAACCCGTGTTGGGTCAACCCTTGATTAGTAGTCAACATATTGTTGCTGGGGGGAAACCCCCATCTCTTAACCATAATACAGGAGGAGGAGTTCCCATCGTTCCTTCCGTTGGAGCTTCCTTACCCACCGGACCTTCCACCATGGGATTATCCCATGTTGGGGGACCATCCCAGTCAAACCAACCACCATGGAGTCAAGCGTATCCAGGTTATCTTAACCCTGTGTCGGGACAATTCAATCCCAGAAATGCACTCTACGGGATACCTTATCCCAGAAATCCATACACTCTATGGGGTATCAAAATGTTTAACAACATGGACCCCCACCTACCATCCCTCAAGTACCACCACCCTCGCTTGGTCTCCCCCCACCTCCTTCTGGAGGCGGTGGGCCCCCACACAATTCCGTAGGAGGCAGACCTTTACCTTCTGGCAGAGGACCACCTCATTTTGGAAACTATGGCTCACCCCCTCCTGGCAGTGGAGGTGGAGGCCCTCCCCCTTTAGGTGGAGGCGGAGGTCCACCCCCCTGGTGGTGGAGGACCATCCCATCCTGGTGGTGGTGGGGGAGGCCATCCTACCCTGGTGGAGGTAGTGGAGGAGGCCCACACCCTTCCGGTGGCGGCGGTGGAGCACCACCTTCTCCCGACGGAGGCGGTGGAGGTCCACATTATCCCAACAGTGGCGGTGGACCACCTCCTCCTCCCAACGGAGGCGATGGAGTTCCATCCTATCCCGGTGGTGGAGGAGAACCCCTACCATTTGGAGGAGGCCCACCCCCTCCCAGTGGTGGCGGTGGACCCCCACCTTATGGTAACGGACCACCTTATTATGGTGGTGGACCTACATATGGTCCAGGAGGCATACCCCCTTACGGCCAGTTTCCCCCGGGAACACCCTGTAACCAGTCGATACAAGGTCCTACTGTTACACCCAAAATCTACCCATCATGAGATTTAGTGTATACACCCCTGAAGATGTCTTGATTGAGTAATTAACCTGGGAGGATTTGTACCCAGTTGTACCAGGTTTTGAGAGGCCGTCACAGGTTGCACTCATGCAACATGCGACGTCGCAGCTTGCTTCATTGCAGGGTGCGGCGAAGTCAGTTAATGAGCAAAAATAGCTTCTTCGAGGTTCTTCTCGAGACTTGCTGACTTGGGGGCTTATCCCTAACCTCTAGGGGAGTTGGTACTTGATTCCTAACACCTTGGGAGGATCCCCTATCTCTCTCCTACCATCTCTCAACCTATCCTATCCATACCCTATCCACTTAGTCCTATATAAGAGAAGCTCTACTCCTCTCCAAGAGGAGGAAGTCTATGGTGTCTACATGCTGGTGAAATCACTCTTGGGAGATCTCTACTCATCCTTGAGAGACTCAAGCTTCCTTAGGAGGAAATGGAAAATGGTTGGAGAAGGGCTGAAGCGTTAAACCTTGGTTGTAGTTCTATATCTCTGCTATGTACTTCCCTATTTTTACAGTAATACAAATGCTTTCCACCAATATTGTTCGTGTGTGCAATGATATTGACTAGTTTACTTAGATATCTTATTGTATAGATTCCCTTTTACTTGTTTCTCTTGTTCTTGTCTTGACAGGTCTTACAGCTTGGATCTGACGACCGTGAGACGTGGAGCAACGTTCAGAAGAAAGGATAGCGAAGTGAAAGGTAAGACATCTAGTACTCGATCCTTAAGTAGATCTAGGAAATGCATTCGTAGCCTGTCTCATTTGTTCTAGACTCTCATTGAGCTAGGGAGATCTGGCTCGCGTCCGCTCGAGTGGATTGTTCGACAAACAAATCTGGCAACTCCGCTGGGGAAACTACATGTCTGATTCTGTAATTTCCTGAGAGTCATTTTCAGTTGATTGCTTGATACAAGCCTTCTATTTGTAATTTGCTTCGTAAGTTGATTTCACTATCGGATCTTCATCTTGAAGACTCTGATCTACTTCCTATGAGTTTATACAACTCATTTCCAAACCATTCCATGGTTCATTGCTTGCAGATCTGATTCATTTTTGGACTTAGATCTCGCCCATCGTACCTGGTTAGTGGAGAGAGAGTGACACTGTGTCATATCTGGCCTCTGTTCTTTACCTGTTAGTCACTCGTCGCATTCCTTTCATTGGTAAACTGTGACGTCGTTGCACTTCTCGCATTGGTGGACTGCGACGTCGCACTGTGTACAAGCACAAAGTGCGCCGATTTGTCAAAATTTGGCATACAGGCATCCCCTCTCCATTTGTCAATCTAAACTTTGGTTTGCTATATGAACTCCCTCTGTGTTGCAAGATCCAACCAGAGACCCTCCCCTTCGATTTGTGTGTCGAGTGTTTGGCTTGTTTGGATTGATTTTGGGTTCCGTCTTGGACAAGTTTGAAGACCGGTAGTGGTGGATACTCTTGTCTCCTCCACTTTCATCTGCTCACCCTTGCATTCCCTTCCTTCCATCCCTGATTTGATCATTACATTGGATCATCTTCCAGACCTCGTTTTCATCATTGTTTGAGCTTTGCTTGCTTGATTTGCTTGCTACTACTTGATTTTGAGTTAAGTGTGCCTTTCAGCTTGATTGAGTGCTTGTCTTTTCTTGAGTTTTCTGGGTGTACTAGTGCTGCAAGTAGTGTTTTCCTTTCGTTCATTTAGATCTGAAAGCTCAATTATTATCAAGTTTATTCTTTGATGCATCTATTGAAAATTTTAAAAGTGCTTCTTTCCCATCATTTCTTGAGTGTTTTTGAAAGAAAAATGTTCTTGCATTGCAATGTTTTGTTTATCAATCTTTTGGAAAATTGAATGAATGTATAATCATATGTGTTTTTCTTGAAATATGAATCGCTCATCTTCTTGAAAGATTCAAGCTACACTTCCAATTTTGCAAAAGTGTTTCCATGCTAAGGAAAGATAAGTGCATGTTTTATTTTTCATTGCTTTTGGGCCATTGAAAGTGAAACTGAAAATCTTGCATACTCCATCTTAGAATTCTCTCTTTTAATTGCCTAGTATCATTCTCGTTTTGAAAAGAAAAAGAAAAAGAAAATGTTGTGGTTTGGGTAGTAGTGTTGTGATTTTTTGTGTTTCGTTTAAAAAGAGAAAAGAATACTTTCATAGTCAAGTTTTGTTTGAATTGGGATTGTGTTGCATTGTGTTGTTTTGGCAATCTCAACGGAAAGAAAACGATTTCTCCTTCCCATAGCTAGAATTCATTGAAAGAAAAGAATATTTCGAGGGTAAGAATGGATCAGCGTAACACAGTCGTAGTTACTGAAGTGGAAAACCCCACTCTGAACGTTGGAGGAATTTTGTTCCCACAAAATCCTCCAAATTCACCTGCCTCTCATCCCTTGCAGGATGAAGGAGCACAAATCCCCGCTTCACAAGACCTTTCTCCCGTCATCCCGGGAGAACTTGGATCGTTGGAATGGATAAACCGACCCCAGGGCGACCCTACAGCAGTTGTTGGTCCTTCAGCAGCTTACTAGACATCTTCTACCAGTCACCCAGTGGCTCATTTTTCCATCACATCACCACCCAACTGGACCACTCTAGAGTTCTCTAGACTCTCCTACAGGCCCGACCCCGTTGAAGTCTTTTCTCCCATTCAAGAACGCTTGGATCGGTTACGTATCAAGGGTAATGAACTTCGAAGACAAAGTCTCGAGAAAACACCCAAGTATAGAGATACCTCAATTCATCTGATATCTTCTGGATCACCGGAACAATCTTCCCACCACGAGACCATTAATGAGACTGGTCAACCCTCGCAAGAATCCAGTCTTGCACCTCAAGTGAACCAACCGGTGGAAGGACAATAGTCCAACACACCTGTTACTACCACAATTACTTTACCAGTTCCTCCCCCACCTCAAAACTCAAGGGGAGGATATTCCATTCCCACGGGTTATCCCATTGGTAATGTTATTACTACGGTAGCTCATCAACAACCTACGTTGGTTCAACCTTTGAATAGTGGTCAACCTATTGTGGCTGGGGGGAAACCCCCGTTTCCTAACCAGAACATAGGCAGTGGAATCCCCAACGGACCTTCCGTTGGACCTCCCCAACCCGCTAGACCATCCACCATGGAATTATCTCATGTTGGGGGGGCATCCAATGTAAGCTTACCCTCATGGATTCAAGCGTATCCAGGTTCTGTTATCCCTGCGTCGGGCCAATCTAATCTTGGAAACGCACCATACGGGATACCTTATCCCGGGAATCCATACACTCTATGGGGGCAACAGCCTGTGTTGCACCACGGAACCCAACCAACTATCCCTCAAGCACCACCACCCCCGATCGGTCCTCCCCCACCTCCTGCTGGAGGTGGCGGGCCCCCACCTAACTTTGGTGAAGGCCCACCTCATTCTACCAACAATATCCCTCACACTTCCGGCGGTGGCGGGAATGGTCCACCACCCCCTCCAGGCGGAGGCGGAAGGGGACCACCCTATTATGGTGGAGGAGGACTTTTCCCTTCGAGTGGTGGAGGTGGTCCGCCACCCCCTCTAGGCGGAGGAGGTGGAGGACCTAATTACTATGGTGGCGATGGTGGTGGTGGAGACCCTCATCCTTCTGGCGGCAGAGGTGGTGGGGGTTGTAATGTCCCTTGTTAGGAATTTTATTAAAATTGCAATTTTCCACTTTTTTTCCTTGGTTCGACCTTTGACTAGTTTCGATCTCTAGGTCCCAAATTTGCCCCAAATGATCCCAAATCTTCTGAGAAGGTATATGAATGATATTAGAACATAAATATGTGTTTCAAGGATTCCTTTGTACCTTTAAAACACTTCTGCAAATACTCTTTCAATTCTGGTCAATGTAGGTAACTTTACTAGTGATTTCCCTTTGACTAGTATTGGTCTCTAGGTCTCAAATTGACTCCAAATGCCTTCAAATCTTCAAGGAAGGTGTATGAATGATATTAGGGATTGAATATGATGTTCAGGGATAACATATTTCCACCAAAAGACCTCTGCAAACTCTCTTAAGATTCTGGACCAAGTATGCAATTTTACTAGTAATTTGGGGTTCAAATCCCCCTAAGGTAAGCACTGAAAATGGCTTCCCAAATGCCTCCAAACCCACTCAAATTTATGAAAATAGGTATTTAATGTGTTAAATATGTTATTAATCTCTCATATGCACCATTAATGGTTTATTACAACTGTTCTCACCCTCTCCCATTCAACTGCAAAAATCACCAATTCGACCCTTGGGGAAATGGCACTATTTCTTCTCCCAATGCAATTAAACTGAGTAAAAATACTTCAAATGCTCAAGTAAAGTACATGAAACTTGTAAAATACATCCATGGCAGTCCATTAATCACAAATTCATCATAGAATCATCCATTCATTCGAAATCATCATCAATACATTGGTTCACAACAAGGTAGTGGGGAAATGGCATTGTTCTTCCATTAAAAATGAGATTTACACATTTCTACTTGGAATTTCGACCTGAAAATTTCTGGAGATTAAGAACAGAGTATTTAATTCATATTACAAAATAAATGGTGCATTAGAAGCTCCCCCAAAGAGTACAATAGCTCACCAAAAACGCCCTCCCTCAAGGATCAAGAATATGCCATCAAAACTGGAAATGGTTGAAGGAGCGAGCTGCAATAGAAGAAACCATGAGCTGCCCTGTAGCTTACACCTTAAAATAAAGACTCCATTAAAGCTCCAAATGAAAGGTCTGAATGGCCTTTCCAATTGCCAACTTGGATGGGAATCTTTCACCCTCGAAATTGGCTAAGGCAAGAAACTAGTCATCCACTAGCTCTCCCTCGTCACAAATGCAATTGCAAATTATACAAATGATCAAAATCCATTCTCATACTTCATTTCTACATTTTATAACCAACATTAGCCTTCTAAGGGTCGAAATCCTCTCAATAGATTCAATAGATTTTCATTTAGGAAATATTCCACATTTGCCACTTGTCTCCTAGTTCCAACCTTCCATCTTCTCCCAAATTCGATTTTGAGTCTCTTTGGCTTCTCCAACTCCCAAATTCGCCTTCTTTGAGCCTATTTTTGGGGCTGACATGTCATAGTGGTCAGATGTCAGAGGTCAGGTCTGCAATTTGTCATAGTTGTCATAGATGCTCCATCATTGGTGTCATAGGGGCTAGGGAATCTAGCCCAAGTGTCCACAAACTTCCACTTTGACTCTTTATCTTCCATGGAGGTTACCAATCCTTCCAAATTCGACCTAATATGCTCAATGACATGTGTTATGACTTACCAACTCACCCAAGAGTGTTCACATTCCCATTAATTCGAATTTGCAAAAGAGAGATACCATGTATTATGAAAAATCAAGCTAGTGTGGGTCCCACATCCTCCATATGTCTCCAAAACCATTTGTCACATAGGATTTCTCTTGAATTTCTTTATTCACTCTATTTATTAAATACTTGAACCCTTCTAATGTCTAAACATCATTTATTATCCCCCTTATTCCAAATCCCAAAGCTTCCACCCCAAACCTAGGAAACTTGTAATTTTCCTCCTTGGCAATTATTTGACCCTTAACATCAATTTTACAAACTCTAATGAATATGGCTAATGTGATTAGGCCATTGTCACCCAATTCCAAATTTGGGACATGACAAATCCTCCCTTCCCAATATTGCTTGTCCTCAAGCAATTTCAAACATGGGTGTTGAAGAACCTGCTTTATGTATAATTCTTTAAAGTTGCCATTGAATTGCCAAACCTTGAGTCTTTGAGTTTCCCTGAATATTTTAGAGAGGAACCACCATGCTTGCTGCTGCACTACTCTTATTAAAATCACTTTATTAAGTGGGTAATCCATCTCCCATGCTGCTTGCTTCCCCCCAAAAAATGAAACCAATGAGACAAAAATTATTCCAGGGTCCCATTGCTTGTATTGCACCCCAACAATTAAGAGTGCTCTCCAACCTACACCATTAGATAAGAGGATTCCTGGATCCCATTTTCTTGTATGCATTCTTCCAAACATCATGAGTACCAAACATATATCATCGAAGTACATAACAACATAATGAAAATGTACATCAAGGATATGCTTCATCAAAGAGTCATGAAAGTGCTTATACCTCCAAGCAAGTAGACCACCATTTTCCAAGTGCATACAAGCTTCAAGTGACCCATCAAATCTGCTCCAATGACATAGGTGAGGATCCCATGTCCTATAATGCTGCTCCAAAAGGATGTGATATGCATCAAAATATTCAGCCATGTATTCTTTCATCCAAGAAGTGAATGAAGAATCTCCACTAGAATCTGAACCAAATAATGAGCAGAAAAAACAAGGAGACTTCAAATGACTCAAAGAAGTCTCACCCATACATCCATGAATGTGAGAATCATAAAGATGTAACAAAGTACGTGGCTTCCAACAAAAATGTTCTCCCATCATAAATCTATTCATCCAAGTGTTGGATGAAGTTCCTCTAACATCAAATGAACCCGGTGTTGAGCAAGAAAAACCATGAGTATTCAAGTGACTCAAATCAATATCATAGGTGCATCCATGTAGATATGAATCATCATAAAGTGACAAATTATGCTGCTGCAAATGTGAATAAGAATGTGCTCCAACTATGTCATCATAAAAGTTAAATCTAGGAGTTCCATACTCCTCATGTGGCACCATCAAAAAGAACCCTTTCACCCATACTTCATTGAGACTAATACTGCAAAACATGGAATTGTAGGATGTAGGAGAATGTACTAACTCACCCAAATGATCAAAAAGTTCAGGAGTTTCATCATGGGAAGGATCCATGTGGGTAGTATCATGCAGCTCCTTCAAAAGTGTGAACTCTTTGTCATAGTTTGGTTCCAATGTAGAGGAATCATGCTCTTCTTTAAAAATTGCATAACCTTCATCAAGAGGCAATTCAAATTCCTCTTCCACCACATCAAGTGTTTGGATCTCTTCAAGTTCATCTTCAAACACATCAAGAACATTCAAATTTTCACATTTCTCATGATCCACCATGTCATGAGAATCATCCAAACAATCTACCATTTGACAATCTGAAACATAGGAGGAAAAACAAGTATCTTTCTTGCAACTTTTCAAGAAGTTGCTCATTTTGAATTGTGAGCTTATGAATATCCTCATTATTCTTCAAGTATGCATCATGTAACAATTCATTAAGCTCAAACAAATGGTTTCTATCAAAAAGAAAAGACATGAAATTACCTTTGATGTGGCACATTGCTCTTTGAATCTTCTCCATGTCTTCAAGGAAGGATGTTTCCTCCAATGAAGTAGCTCTCCAACAAGAATTTGACACCAATGCTTGAGTGTCATGGAGAATGCTGAGGGACTCTTGGATCTTATTTTCATTCATATTTAAGGACCCTTCAAGAAAATGAGGCTCTTGCAAATGAACCTCCTCATCTTCTTCAATTTTGCTTGGACCAACTTCATGAAGCTCAAGTGGTGATGGGGAAGTTGATCTTGGTTCTTCTTCAACTGCTACAAGGTCTTCATTATCATGCTTAATGAAACTTGTACTTGTAGAAACACTTTCAAAAGTGATCTCTATGTCACCAACATAGAGGTGTGAGCACCCATCAGTAGGTACTCCTTCATAGTTTAAGCATCCATCAGTAGATGCTCTTTGGTTCATGTCTAAGCTAGAAGGTGTCTCGAAATGATCTTCCATATTTTCAATAGAATCTTCTTCATGCTCTTGTGATGTCTCTTCCTTTTGCTCCTTAAAGCAAGCTGATGCATTTTGCCCCTTGTTTTCCTTAGGATCAATATATTTGGAATCTCTTATTGAATAAATCTCAAAAGCTCTCCTCAAGGAGGACATCATTTCATGCACACATATGTGATACTCGCTCCAAGGGTTTTTACAAGAAGGGCATAAACCTTTCTTCACTAACTCCACATCTTCATTTTTGGGCCTATTTTCAAAAACATGTTCAGCATAGTACTCAAAAGACATGGCATTTTGTGTATTTTTGCTAAAAGCAAGATATTCTTGATATTTTTGATATTGTTGGGGCAAGGTTTTATATTTTGCTCTCCATCTTTGGAACTCACTCATAGAATTATCCTTGGTTGGTGTGACACACTCATATTCATCAGATTTAAAGTCATAAGAATAATCTTCATTTCTCTTGAAATTGTAAGAAGTGTTGCATGATGGCACCTCTTCCTCGTACCATTCACATTCTGCTTCATATTGCTCATAAGCATCTGCATATTCCTCATAAGAATTGTACTCATAGGATTCATCATAATAGTAAGACATGGCTGCCAATTATTCTTGAATGTATGTACCTAATACACAGGTGCAAGGACCATGATCTGATACCATTGTAATGTCCCTTGTTAGGAATTTTATTAAAATTGCAATTTTCCACTTTTTTTCCTTGGTTCGACCTTTGACTAGTTTCGATCTCTAGGTCCCAAATTTGCCCCAAATGATCCCAAATCTTCTGAGAAGGTATATGAATGATATTAGAACATAAATATGTGTTTCAAGGATTCCTTTGTACCTTTAAAACACTTCTGCAAATACTCTTTCAATTCTGGTCAATGTAGGTAACTTTACTAGTGATTTCCCTTTGACTAGTATTGGTCTCTAGGTCTCAAATTGACTCCAAATGCCTTCAAATATTCAAGGAAGGTGTATGAATGATATTAGGAATTGAATATGATGTTCAGGGATAACATATGGCCACCAAAAGACCTCTGCAAACTCTCTTAAGATTCTGGACCAAGTATGCAATTTTACTAGTAATTTGGGGTTCAAATCCCCCTAAGGTAAGCACTGAAAATGCCTCCAAACCCACTCAAATTTATGAACAGAGGTATGTAATGTGTTAAATATGTTATTAATCTCTCATATGCACCATTAATGGTTTATTACAACTGTTCTCACCCTCTCCCATTCAACTGCAAAAATCACCAATTCGACCCTTGGGGAAATGGCACTATTTCTTCTCCCAATGCAATTAAACTGAGTAAAAATACTTCAAATGCTCAAGTACAGTACATGAAACTTGTAAAATACATCCATGGCATTCCATTAATCACAAATGCATCATAGAATCATCCATTCATTCGAAATCATCATCAATACATTGGTTCACAACAAGGTAGTGGGGAAATGGCATTGTTCTTCCATTAAAAATGAGATTTACACATTTCTACTTGGAATTTCGAGCTGAAAATTTCTGGAGATGAAGAACAGAGTATTTACTTCATATTAAAAAATAAATGGTTCATTAGAAGCTCCCCCAAAGAGTACAATAGCTCACCAAAAACGCCCTCCCTCAAGGATCAAGAATATGCCATCAAAACTGGAAATGGTTGAAGGAGCGAGCTGCAATAGAAGAAACCATGAGCTGCCCTGTAGCTTACACCTGCAAATAAAGACTCCATTAAAGCTCCAAATGAAAGGTCTGAATGGCCTTTCCAATTGCCAACTTGGATGGGAATCTTTCACCCTCGAAATTGGCTAAGGCAAGAAACTAGTCATCCACTAGCTCTCCCTCTTCACAAATGCAATTGCAAATTCTACAAATGATCAAAATCCATTCTCATACTTCATTTCTACATTTTATAACCAACATTATCCTTCTAAGGGTCGAAATCCTCTCAATAGATTCAATAGATTTTCATTTAGGAAATATTCCACATTTGCCACTTGTCTCCTAGTTCCAACCTTCCATCTTCTCCCAAATTCGATTTTGAGTCTCTTTGGCTTCTCCAACTCCCAAATTCGCCTTCTTTGAGCCTATTTTTGGGGCTGACATGTCATAGTGGTCAGATGTCAGAGGTCAGGTCTGCAATTTGTCATAGTTGTCATAGATGCTCCATCATTGGTGTCATAGGGGCTAGGGAATCTAGCCCAAGTGTCCACAAACTTCCACTTTGACTCTTTATCTTCCATGGAGGTTACCAATCCTTCCAAATTCGACCTAATATGCTCAATGACATGTGTTATGACTTACCAACTCACCCAAGAGTGTTCACATTCCCATTAATTCGAATTTGCAAAAGAGAGATACCATGTATTATGAAAAATCAAGCTAGTGTGGGTCCCACATCCTCCATATGTCTCCAAAACCATTTGTCACTTAGGATTTCTCTTGAATTTCTTTATTCACTCTATTTATTAAATACTTGAACCCTTCTAATGTCTAAACATCATTTATTATCCCCCTTATTCCAAATCCCAAAGCTTCCACCCCAAACCTAGGAAACTAGTAATTCTCCTCCTTGGCAATTATTTGACCCTTAACATCAATTTTACAAACTCTAATGAATATGGCTAATGTGACTAGGCCATTGTGACCCAATTCCAAATTTGGGACATGACAGGGGTCCCCATCCTTCTGGCAGTGGAGGTGGTCCACCACCACCTCCAGGTGGAGGCGGTGGTGGGCCACCTTATTACGGTTATGGACCCCCACCTCCTCTCGGTGGTGGCGGCGGACCTCCACCTCCTCCCGGTGGTGGCGGCGGACCTCCACCTCCTCCCGGTGGTGGAGGTGGACCCCCACCTTATTGTAATGGACCACCTTATGGTGGTGGACCCCCTTACGGTCCGGGCGGCACACCCCGCTATGGCTAGTTTCCTCCTGGTACACCTTACGGTCATACCGGTCCTTACACGCCTTATCCGTATTATCAATACGCGCAGCCTAATCCACCACTACCCTTTTTGGCTACCTTGGACCTACCTGACCTTTCTCGTTTAACCAACGAACCCATTTACCAGAAAACTAATTGGCCACCTATTCCGGTGAAACTTCTGTCTAATATCCCGAAATTTGACGGCAAGCCGGGTGAAGATCCTAAAAACCACGTGATGACTTACCATTTATGGTGTTCATCTAATTCCTTAATGGACGACTCGATTCGTCTTAGATTGTTTCAAAGGACTCTCACCAGTTCGGATGCCAAGTGGTACATTGAGTTTCCACCTCACTCTTTTCCTGATTTTGGCTCTCTTGCCATGAACTTTTTGACTCATTTCCAGCTGCCTGTATGGTATGAAACTGGTACTGAGCTTTTAACCTCGCTCCGTCATAATACCGCTACTCATATTTCTGATCATATCCATGAGTGGCGAAGGAGACATCGTCTCATCAAAGCTCCCATTCCAGATCAACTCCTAGCAGACTGGTTTACGAAGTCGCTCATCCCTGTCATCGCAAGAGATGTCTCCATGCGAGGTGCTGTCACCGAAGAACAAGCCATCGCAAGTGCCCACATACTAGACCCAGTCTACACTCAATCTGGCACTTTTTTTGATATTCTTCCTAATGCACCCCATGAAATTAACGATCCTGCAAAACCATTGAAGGGACCCCAAGCCAATAGCATCATCGGATCCCTTCACACCCAGCCTCCTCATCAAACTTTTGGTTCTTCGAACCCCCATGGTTCGTCCCCATTACCAACACAGGATAGTCTCAGCACCACCAAGTCATCTGCTCTTGCTGCTACTGAAGAAGTGAATTCTATCTCATCAGCTTCACCTCAGAAGTCTGGTAGTAAGAAGAAAAACAAGGGAAAACCTAAGAAATCATCTGCCCAGCAGGAACAAAAGAGCACTCCTGATGACACCAAGCAGAAGCGGAAGCTAAAATATCCTTGTTTACTGTGTGGAGATGATCACTTCTTTAAAGAGTGTCCCCATAGAGACGAAGTCCAAAAGTTTCTTAGGGGAAAACCCACTCCCGCAGTCCTCAACGATCCTTTTCCCGCTCAAAACCAGCAGATGATTGCTCAACCTGCCCCAGCCTATGGGGAATCATCCAATACCGCGCATGTTCTCATGGTTCGAAATGAGATGATCAATTTGAACACTCACTCGTGATCATACGACACGGTCCCTTCGAAGGAACCTGTTGGGAGTAATGATGAAAAAGCTTCCAACTCCTTACTTGATGTCACTATACCATCAACTTCTCTCACCATTGAGAAGCCATCTTTCGATTCGATATTGCGACCACCCAAGGGCACGATTAGAAAAGTTGTTTTTAATCCTAATGCTCGGGAAACACAGAATTACAATATCGTAGAAGACTTGGCACAAGCCCCTTGTGCCATGTCCACGCTGGAAGTTTTGCAGCATTGTCCCAATCAATGCAAAACTCTCCTCGCAGCGATTGGTGCAGTTGACCCTAATTCTTCGAACACCATCATGTTTCGACTTGACCATTTCAAGCCGAGGCTTTCCCATTAGCTCACATTTCAAGTAGCTTCAAACCTCACTGGGAAAATTGTCCATCGTACCCTTCTGGACGAAGGCGCCTCTACGTCTGTCATGTTGATCACCTGTTGGAGAGCCATCAGCTCTCCTGAATTGAATCGCTCTCCCACCACGTTGAAAGCATTCGACGGCCGTGGATTTCAACCTCATGGGCTCTTACAAGCTCTCACAGTCGAGCTAGGCGGAAAGACCATAACCATTAATGTGGAAGTGGTCTCCGCCCCAATAGATTATAATCTCTTGCTTGGTCGCAATTAGTTTTACGCCATGCAGGCGGTAGCTTCTTCAGTCTTCCGCATGGTGCAATTCCCCCACCAAGGACGAATTGTCACCATCGACCAATTAGATTTTTACACGCCCGACACTACTACTCATCCTGGTGACCATGTTCCTTCTATTGGACACACGTCAAAACAGTATGAGAGTATAGGGGTTGGCCTTTTGAAAGATTCATCTCTCATGGGAATTTTTCCCATTTCGGACCCCCTAATCATGTTGCCTCGGTGACCATGATCTCCGCGGAGATTTCATCTCACTCTACTGATACTTGGCTTGTACCAGACAAAGCCACAACGCACCTGATTGGAGATGCAATGCCTCTTCGCCCGTTGAACATATTTACGAGGCTACCCAATCAGCACCGGAGGACCACCTAACCATGGCCTCCCCATCTTGTTCTCTACAACGAGCATCATCCCTACCCGACCTCTTACTTCAGAATTTTCATTCAGATGAGTCCATCATGGAAGTTATGAATGTTGATGATGGCCCGTGGGATGACCTTCACCATAGGTCCTCTTTTCTTCCACCGTTGGAGTACATACAAAACAACATTCGTGCCATCTTTTCACCGGATATCTACCCATTCCCCCAGTCCCCTGTACTTACATTTCTTTCGGACACTGAGGGTAACTTGGCCAACATTGAACCTACCACCCCGGTAGACATCTCGGTAAAACCTGGTGTAGTGGAACACATTCGAATAGGCCAGAAGTGTTCCCCTAAAGAAATAGCTATGGGCACGGCCTTATTCAAGCAATTTCGAGACGTATTTGCTTGGTCCTATGAGGAGATTCCTGGGATAGACCCCGCGATTGTTTCTCACGAGATAAAGACCTATCCTGACATCAAACCTGTATGTCAAAAGTTGCGATCGGTACACCCCCGAAAGACTACAGCGATCAAGGCAGAAATTGAAAAGCTCTTAAAGGATGGTTTCATTTATCCTGTCCCGTTGACGGATTGGGTCTCAAATGTCATCCCTGTGAACAAAAAGCAGGGCACCATTCGCGCCTATGTCGATTATCGGGACCTTAACAAGGCTTGTCTGAAAGACAACTACCCGACCCCATTTATCGACCAGATTATCGACAATTGTGCTGAAAGCGTCATCTTTTCATTCATGGATGGCTTTTCTGGTTACAACCAGATTGAGATCAACCCAACCGACCAACATAAGACGGATTTCATCTGTCCTTGGGGGACGTTTGCATATTGCAAACTCCCGTTTGGCCTTAAAAACGTTGGCGCCACGTTCCAGCGAGCCATGTCGTATGCCTTCCACGATATTAAGGACTTTGTGGAACCTTACTTGGATGATCTCCCTGCTCATTCAAAGTAGCGTGAGTTCCACATGGATCATCTGATGGTCATTTTCCTCA
The DNA here is from genome assembly GCA_027924585.1 of Larix kaempferi. Taxonomy (NCBI): domain Eukaryota; kingdom Viridiplantae; phylum Streptophyta; class Pinopsida; order Pinales; family Pinaceae; genus Larix; species Larix kaempferi. The sequence goes on along the minus strand of BSBM01000125.1, from coordinate 13,835,257 downwards.
GATGCAGATGGTACAACATCCGTTTGAATCCTCACAAGTGTATCTTTTGCGTTGAGTCTGGACGCCTCTTAGGATTTATAGTCTCGAAGGATGGGATCCGCATTGATCCCTTAAAGGTGGAGGCCATTATCAACCTCCCACCTCCGACCACTGTGACGGAACTCCAAAGTCTCCAAGGGAAGGCGACTTATTTAAGACGTTTTGTTTGTAATTTCGCGGAAAAAACTAAGGGGTACATGAGGCTTCTTAAGAAGGACGTCCCGTTTGTTTGGGATGATCAAGCTCAAAAATCCTTCGACAACATCAAACATGCCATCATGCATGCCCCCGTAATCCAACCGCCGAATTATTTCCGAGATTACATCATATATCTCGCTGCTTCTGCCATCACTATCGCCATGGTTCTGGTACAGGAGGATCAAAACGCCCAGGAACATGTAATATACTATGCAAGTAAGGGTCTCACCGACACTGAAACTAGATATTCACATGTAGAAAAACTTGCTTTCGCGGCGGTCATCGCCGTCCAAAAGTTCCGACACTACATCCTACTCCGCACCACCACCATCATTGGAGACTCAAACCCCATGTACCACATACTGACACATCAGGTGCTTGGGGGAAAGTATTCACGCTGGATCGTGATACTGCAAGAATTCGATCTTCTTTTCGAGAAATCCAAGTCCAAAAAGTCCTTGGTATTTGCGGAGCTGATTTGTGAATTTCCCCGTGCTGTTGTAGAAGTGGAGCACAATGACTCCTTTCCGGACGAGTCACTGTTTCTCATTAGTACGACTGATCCGTGGTATGGAGATATTTCTTTATATCTTCAAACCCAACACTTCAACCCTCAACTCTCTCGTGATGACCGTCGTCGAATTCGTCACCATGCAAAGTATTATCTGATCATCACTGATACTTTGTACCGCTGTGGCATCGATTCCATTCTTCGACATTGTCTAACCCACGATGAGGCTGAACGCGTTCTCAATGACTGTCATGCTGGGGCATGTGGAGGTCACCTCTCTGGGATGGCTACAGCCCAGAATATTTTGCGTGCAGGATATTACTGGCCTACTATCTTCAAAGATTGTATTGAGGCCGTAAAAAGATGTCCTCCATGCCAACACTTCCATACGAAGAAGCGCACCCATCCCGCCCCGTTACACCCGGTTATTGCCGTGGGCCCCTTTGTAAAATGGGGCATCGATTTTATGCATTGTAAGCCTACCTCGACCGGGGGGCATAGTTACATCATCGTAGTTGTGGATTACTTCACAAAGTGGGCCGAGGCAATGCCTACATACCAAAACAACGGCAGAACCGCCGCACTCTTCATGTTCAATCATGTAATAGCGCGGTTTGGAGTTCCTCAGGCTATAGTTACCGATCACGGTTCTCACTTTCAGAACCATATGATTGATGAACTGAGCGATAGATTGGGTTTTCGACATGAAAACTCAACACCTTACTACCCGCAGTCCAATGGACAGGTCGAGGCCATTAACAAGGTCTTGAAAACTATGGTCCAACGGATGGTAGGTACGCACAAGTCCAACTGGCATAATATGCTCTTTTCAGCACTATGGGCCTACAGAACCTCCGTTAAAACCGCCACAGGGTTCACTCCTTTGCAATTGGTGTATGGATTGGAAGCTGTCCTGCCCATAGAGTGTGAAATTCTATCTCTACAACTCGCTGTCGAACTTCTTCCAAACACTACTGCCGAGGAAGAACGTTTCCTGTACTTAGAAAAAATCGACAAGTCTCACCGAGATGCTGCTCTTGCTAATGAAGCACACAAGAAACGCATCAAATCTCAATACGACAAGTCAATTGAACCCCGTATCTTCAACGAGGGTGACCTGGTCCTCACATACGACCAGAAGCATGACAAACTAGGCGCAGGAAAGTTTGAGTCCATGTGGCACGGACCTTATATCGTCAAACGTGTTTTGGAAAAGGGAGATTACGAGCCTGAAGATTATGACTAAATATCTTTGGTTGAACCCCATAATGGGATTTACCTGAAGAGGTACTATGCCTAACCCTCTCATGCATAGTTTTTTCTTGTATATATTGTACATGGCGTGCTTGTGTGTTTTTGTGTGGTGTGACGCACTTGTTTTTTAGTGTCTTTAGATCTTGTTTTCGCTTCTCATACCATGTTCTGTTTGCGTGTGCAGATGGAAACGTGCTATAGATTCGCGTACGGTGCCAGCCGGCATACCCGTAACCTTGCTTCGGCAGCCTGGGTACTGTATTCCCCAACAAGTGAGCTCATCAGCTCAGGAGGAAGTTGCCTTGGATTCGCAACCAATAATGCCATAGAATATATGTCGATAGTTGGAGCCTTAACTAACGCAATTTCCTTGGGTATGAACCAAATTGTCATCCACATGGATTCTCAACTAGTGGTTTCCCATCTTAACCAGGTTTATGCTATCCGTGATCCTACCCTACTCCGTCTCTTTAGACGGGTTCGTCTCTTGGAAAGGTTGTTTGAAACCATTCAATACCTGCACATTCCACGAGAGTTAAACACAGTTGTTGACTCGATGGCCAACTTCATTCTAGATTGGTACATCGCACACACATGATAATCATAACATGTAAAAGCATTCACAACATGTAAATAATGCACTATATAGAAGCAAACATATAAACAAGATCACATCATTAATTTTTGAAACACATAATGTATAAATCGCCAGACTGTCTGTATATATATATATAATCACAAAAGGTAGTGCTTATACAAAAATCTGAAGCCCGATAGCCTTCAGTAAATCTCTACAAAATCTGAAGCTTCGCAGCTTTCAGTAGTACAAAACCTGAGGACTCTAAGCTCTCAGTACACACACAATGACAACATGTGGCCTATCGCCTAGCCCGCACTACCCTAGGTGGTCTAACAGCCCTATCCAGCTGAGTCTGGAAACAGTCCACTGCTCCCGCAACCTTGCGAAGTAGTGCATTGAAGCATGCAGTCGCTCCAACCGTGTGCACCTGCATGGGCCGCGACACCTCATCTACCATCGGCTCAAAAACAGCCAGTGTGAACCCACTCAGGTTGGCATAGACTCTGTCCATCTCTATGATGACAGCATGGACAGCTGGATCCACCATCACTCCCTCTCCTCTCTCTCTCCTAGCCAGAAGAGAGGTACCCACTGGTCATATAGGCCCCACATATGCACATACATGTTGTTCACCTATCAGCACTATATCAGGAAAAAAAAAAAAAAAATGCAAAAAACTTAAAAAGTTCAAGGGTTGTTTGTTCTTATCGAGGTCTCCCCATGCTTCTACCTTAGGCAACAGCAAGTCTGGGTCATCCGTGAAGTCAGTTCCACTATATGGAAAGTCCTCCACCATCAAAAATTGGCCTGTCAGCCAAGTGAAGAACTCAGGAGGGAATCCGATGATAGGACCCCCACCATGTCGAGCCATCACATCGGTCCACCTAGCCATGTGTGGATCTCTAAGGTCCCTATCCTCTAGTGGCACCTGAGGACGCAAAAGGGGAACCCGTTCCAATAAGAACGAGATCACGATAGAACCATATCTAAACTGTTTGAGCTCTCCCCGCCGACACTTTGTCAGCTGATCTCGTACGTTTGTGAGGACCCCCTCGCACTAGTTGAATGTCTTTGGGGACAAACAGTCCTCCGCATAAAGAATCTGTGCTCTGGTGGCTAGGTGAGCAGCTTGACTCCCTGCCATCCTCGTAATGGTAAATAGAATGGCCCGCAATGGGTGCTCCCGTACATCTTTAATGAAAATATTCCCGCTAGATGCACGGGCATTGGGACCACAATGCTGTCGGATCAAGTCTTCTACGGTTCGATCACTCCCACGTGATCCAGTGAGTGTCACATTGTCCCCCCTTCGGGACAAACCAGTCAGAATATAGATGTCTTCCACATCTATGTGAAGCTCATGCTCACCAATCATGAATTATTGCTGGGCCACATCCAAACATTGGAGCATGTGGATCAGTAGTGGAAGTTGGGATATCATCCCCTGAATGCGAAAGAACTTGAGAAGCCCACAGTTTCTCAATGCTCCCACACAATTTGGATCATTGACAGCTTGTTCATCATCTAATTCGTGTTCCCGTTCCCGCCATTCTAGAACCATTCTAGATGCTTGGAACCTGTCAACAAGGAGTTTTTTAACAATGTTAAGACTTGCTTCACCCACTGGAAGTTCCTCTTTTGAGTTTTGTTTGAGTTTGGGGATGGACGTCGCCGTCATCGCACCCCATTTTTGCAAATAGGGCGACGTCGTCGCAGTCCACCTATGAGACCTTTGCGATGACTCGGTCTTGTCGTAGTTCCTAAAAAGGCCAACTGCGACGAGCCAAGGGCGCAATGGCCTTACCCAAATCAACTCAAAACCCAAAAAAATGAATGAAAATCAAAATTGTAAACCACTATGATTTTGTTGACTGAATTTTAGAGTTACCTGTTCCTGACGGCAGGTGAAATGGCTGATCATAGCTCCCGGAATCGACAAGTGAAGATTTGGCAGCAAATGGCACTATTCCACCCAAATTTGGCAAATAGAACAATGGTGACTATATTTGGTTTTTATTTCTATTTATAGAACAAATGGAATATTCCTTTTTTAAATATTTGATGTCGTTATACCATTTGCTATAGTTTGGATCAATTTTATTATATTTGAACACTCGGTTGTCTATTTGACCTAGTTTCCGAGCGTGCAGGAGTTGCGAAGTGCCTTTCTACGCCATGCTCGTATGGGAACGGTCATCTCAGGTATGAACATCCCTTGTGAGTTTTTGTCATTTACCTATTTTTTTCATAGATTGCAATTAATGAGCTTACTCTTTGTTCTTTCTCGTGCTCTTGAAACTATGAGAATATGTTACCGAGTTACGATTTATCACTTTTTCGGGCTCGTTAAACTCCTATGGAAAAGGAACCCCCTGGAGTCTACCGTTAAGCTCTTTTCAGGCTCTCGAAATACGAAAATATTGCCAAGCGAACTTGTCGCGTTCATGCTTGTAAAAGAATTTGAATGGTCATCTTCCTGGTGATAGTTTACCCCTTTTTCGGACCAGGGGGCACTAGTTACGAAAAAGCTATACTCCAGCCAATCATGACTGGAAGAGTCCTCTCCCGCGTTGTTTTACCCTTTTTCGGGCGATGAGGCTAACTTTACGAAAAAGGACCGTTGGAGTCTTCTTTAGTTCTTTTCAGACTCTCTAAACATGAAATGACGACCGATTTTACCTTCTATGGACTAGTTAAACTCTTACATTGAAGGGTCCGCCATGGGACGAACCCCTCTTGTCCCAGGTTTGAAAAATATTTGGGATTGGACTCGTCTATGAGATGAGCTATACCGAGCATCTGGTTACCCTCATCAAGCTCGTAAAAAACACATGAGGCACTCATCGTTCATGATGGGGAAAAAGAAATTTTTTTGTGTTATGTACCTTATCAGTGCAAGTACATAGTCGTTCTTGAACATGGCACTCAGTTGCATTTGCATACAGCACTTGGGTCATCTGTTTGTCCTCGAGTTCCACTTACTTCCTAAGTCCTATTACTCCTTTGAGTCATTCAAAGAAATATTCCATCATCAATCGCATTAGGAATTGGTGTCATACTCGTCATGTCAATACTGCCAAGTCATGCCATGCCCATGTTCAAGAATATGTCCATCATTTATCATCTGCAGTCAGTACACCCGCCACCATGTCGGTCTACTCTGAGTCAGTCTTGCATGTTACTGTACCATACGATCTACTCTACACATTTTTGTCGTGTTTCGTGTCGATTGATGGGGGATTCATCATGTCCCTCCTTCGACGGATTCATCCTTTTCGACATCAGGTCATCATCCGAGGATTGAATCTAGAAACCAGTCAAGTACCTTGGCCCTGCATGCCTCAATGGCAGGTTACCTCGCTTTCAACATGATTTTATATCATTGACTCTTGATTGAAAGATTTCATCTTGCGTTCGACTTCAACTCGTTTATTCACGCTCGATGATATGTACTGTGATACCTTGAGAATCATTGACATCAATGATGATCTCCCTCGCACTTGTTAACAGTTTACATCAAGGGCTGGTAATCAAGTGGTTTCTACCATGTTCGACGTCAAGACATTTGTAATCACATGGATAGATTCGTATCATTGCGGGTTCAACTTGAAGACCTTGGGGAGTCATGTTTTACCCAGGTTGCGATGGAGTTTGTATTGAGTTATATCACACGGATCCACATTTGTATTGGTCGTGGCTGTGTTATCATCTCATCATGGATCTACGCTTGTGTCTAGTAGCCATGATTGTGTTCAGTTGGTCATTGCTACCATGGATCTGCACTGTATTGGTCGGCAGCCATGTTGTACTTCATATGAGATTGTCAGTTCAGAGTCAGTTGTACTACAGCAGTGTCCTTCATCCGACAAGTCTATTGCCATTTCTTCGATCAAAGCACTTCACCTATCTATCTTCAATAGCTTCATGCTTTGGGGGGCATTCTGTTACACCCAAAATCTACCCATCATGAGATTTAGTGTATACAGCCCTGAAGATGTCTTGACTGAGTAATTAACCTGGGAGGATTTGTACCCAGTTGTACCAAGTTTTGAGAGGTCATCGCAGGTTGCACTCATGCAACATGCGACGTCACAGCTTGCTTCACTGCAGGGTGTGACGAAGTCAGTTAATGGGAAAAAATAGCTTCTTCAAGGTTCTTCTCGAGACTTGCTGACTTGGGGGCTTATCTTTGAACTCTAGGGTAGTTGGTACTCGATTCCTAACACCTTGGGAGGATCTCCTATCTCTCTCCTACCATCTCTCAACCTATCCTATCCATACCCTATCCACTTAGTCCTAAATAAGAGAAGCTCTACTCCTCTCCAAGAGGAGGAAGTCTATGGTGTCTACATGCTGGTGAAATCACTCTTGGGAGATCTCTACTCATCCTTGAGAGACTCAAGCTTCCTTAGGAGGAAATGGCAAATGGATTTGTTGGAGAAGGGTTGCAGCGTTAAGCCTTGGTTGTAGTTCTATATCTCTGTTATGTAATTCCCTATTTTTACAGTAATACAAATGCTTTCCACCAATATTGTTCGTGTGTGCAATGATATTGAGTAGTTTACTTGCTTAATTGTTTACTTAGATCTCTTATTGTATAGATGCCCTTTTACTTGTTTCTCTTGTTTCTTGTCTTGATAGGTCTTACAGCTTGGATCTGACGACCGTGAGACGTGGAGCAACATTCAGAAGAAAGGATAGCGAAGTGAAAGGTAAGACATCTAGTACTCGATCCTTAAGTAGATCTAGGAAATGCATTTGTAGCCTATCTCATTTTTTCTAGACTCGCATTGAGCTAGGGAGATCCGGCTCACGTCCACTCAAGTGGATTGTTCGATAAACACCTACCAGTCCATACATGCCTTATCAGTACTATCAGTACCCGCAGCTGAACCAGCAGCTGCCCTTTCTGGCCACTTTGTACCTACCCGACCTATCTTGTCTGACGAATGATCCCATCTTCCATGGACACAATTCTAGTGAAACTACCATCCGATATTCCCAAGTTTGATGGCAAACCTGGTGAATATCCAAAAAATCATGTGATGACATACCACTTATGGTGTTCATCCAACTCCTTGATGGACGACTCTATCCATCTTAGGTTATTTCAACGGACTCTCATCGGCCCAGCTGCCAAGTGGTATATTGAATTACCACCCAACTCTTTTCCAGATTTCCGCTCTCTTGCTATGTCATTTTTTACTCATTTCCAGTTTCCCATTCGCTATGAGACTGGTACAAACTTACTGACCTCACTCCGTCAAAATACTTCCACTCACATCTCATATCATATTCATGAATGGCGTAGGAGACGACATCTTATTAAGGCTCATATTCCAGACCAACCCTTAGCTAACTAGTTTACAAAGTCTCTCTTACCTGTCATAGCTCAAGACGTGGCCATGGGAGGGGCTGTCCTCGAGGAACAGGCTATTGCTCATGCCCATTACTTAGACTTGGTCTATGCTCAATCTGACACGTTGTATGAAATCGTTCCCGATGCACCCCGCCCTACGTATGACCCTGCGAAACACCCTAAGGGACCACAGGCCAATGGAATCATTGGTTCCCTTACCTCCCAGCCTTCTACTAAAACTGGTGGATCGTTGAACCCCCATGGTTCTTCCCCATCACCACCACAGGCTGGCAATAGCACCACGAAGTCACCCACTCCTGCTTCCATCGAAGAGGTGAATTTTGTTCAATCAACTTCATCTCAGAAGTCCGGTGGTAAGAAGAAAAACAAGTGCAAACCTAAGAAATCTTCCAATCAGCAGGAGCCCAAACCCACCCCCGAAGACACCAAATAGAAGAGGAAGTTGAAGTATCATTTTTTACTGTGCGGTGGTGACCATTTCTCCAAGGAATGTCCTCACTGAGATGAAGTGCAGAAGTTTCTCAAGGGAAACTCTACTACCGCAGTTCTCAATGATCCCTTCCCCACTCAGAACCAACAACTGATTACTCACACCTCTCCTTCCCAAGGAGAGGCATCCTCCACCGCACATGTTCTCATGATGCGTAGTGAGACTGTTAACTTGAACACATGTTCCCAATCGTACGACTCAGTCCCTCAGAAGGAGCCCGTTGGAAGTAATACTGAAAAAGATTCCACTTCTATTCTCGACGTCACCGTACCACACGCTTCTCTCACCATTGAGAAGCCTTTTTTAGATTCAGTGTTGCGTTTGCCCAAGAGCACGATTCGAAAAGCCATTTTCAATCCCAATGCTCGGGCCGCTCAAGACTACAATATTGTAGAGGAATTGGCACAAGCTCCTTCTGTTATGTCCACGCTAGAAGTCTTGCAGAACTATCCCAGCCAGCACAAGACTTTTCTCGCTGCTATTGGTGCAGTTGATCTGGATTCCTCTAATACCATCATGTTCCGACTTGAGTACTTTAAGCCGAGGCTTTCCCACCAACTTGCATTCCAAGTTGCTGCGAACGTTGTTGGGAAGATAATCCATCGTACCATCTTAGACGAAGGTTCCTTGACCTCGGTCATGTCGATTTCGGGTTGGACAGCCATTGGTTCTCCTGAGTTAAACCATTCTCCCACCACCTTGATAGCCTTGAGTTACAGGCCTTGGCAGTAGAGTTGGTGGGTAAGACCGCAACCATTATTGTGGAAGTGGTTGCCGCCCCTTTAGATTATAATCTTCTACTTGGTCATAATTGGTTTTATGCCATGATTGCGGTCACATCATCTGTATTCCGCATTGTGCAATTCCCCCACCAAGGACAAATTATCACTGTCGACCAACTGGACTTCTGTACACCAGACACCGCTACTCATCCCGACGATAATGTCCCGTTACTCGGGAAATCTTCACAACCATATGAGAGCGTGGGGGTCGGCCTCATAAAATATTCATCTCTTATGGGTGTTTTTCCAACCTCGGATCCCCCTAACCATGTTTCCTCGGTGAACACGATATCCTCTCTTCCCAACTCCACCGATCCATGGCTCGTACCTGACAAAGCCACTATGCACCTGATTGGAGATACTATGCCTCTTTCCCCCGCGGAACTCACTTACGAGGATATCCAGTCAGCACTAGAGGACCACCTGGATGTGGCCTCTACCTCTTGTTCTCTACAGTGGATGTCGTCCTTAACCGATCCTCTGCTCCAGACTTTTCATTCTGACGAGTCCATTATGGAAATTATGAGTGGGGATGACCCTCCGTGGGAAGACCTCCACCATCAGTCGTCTTTCCTTCCCCCATTGGATACTGTGGAGAATAGCATCACCACCATTTTTACGCTGGATGTCTACCCTTTCCCCCAATCCCTGATACTCACATGTCATACGGACACCGAGGGAAATTTGGCCAACATCGAACCTACCATTCCCGTAGACATATCAGTTACTCCTGGTATAGTGGAACACATTAATTTGGACCTACGAGGAAATGCCCGGGATAGACCCAGCTATTGTTTCACACGAAATTCAAACCTATCCTGATGCTAAACCAGTCCAACAAAAGCTCCGACCGGTACACCCTAGGAAAACTGCGGCGATTAAGGCAGAAATTGAAAATCTCTTGAAGGCCGGTTTCATTTACCCTGTTCCATTAACAGAATGGGTCTCAAATGTCGTCCCTGTAGCTAAGAAGCAGGGAACCATTAGTGTCTGTGTCGATTATTGGGATTTGAATAAAGCTTGTCCTAAGGACAACTATCCCACTCCCTTCATCAACTAGATCATAGACAATTGTTCAGGAAGCGTCATCTTCTCCTTCATGCATGGCTTTTCTGGTTACAACCAGATTGAGATCCACCCGACTGATCAACATAAGACAACTTTCATCTGTCCTTGGGGCACATTTGCTTATCGCAAGCTCTCTTTTGGCCTAAAAAATGTTGGTGCCACATTCCAGCGGGCCATGTTGTACGTTTTTCATGACGTGAAGGACTTTGTGGAACCTTATCTCGACGATCTACCTGCCCATTCACAGTAGCGTGAGTACCACATTGATCATCTTATGGTCGTTTTCCTCAGATGCAGGCGGTATAACATCCGCATGAACCCTCACAAGTGTATCTTCTGCGTCGAGTCTGGATGCCTCCTCGGTTTTATTGTCTCAAAGGATGGGATCTGCATTGATCCCTTGAAGGTGGAAGCCATCATCGCTCTCCCACCTCCCACTGACATTACGGAACTTCAAAGTTTGCAAGGGAAGGCAACTTACTTACAACATTTTGTCTGTAATTTCACGCAAAAGACGTAGGGTTATATGAGACTACTCAAGAAGGACGTCCCGTTCATCTGGGATGATCAAGCACAACAATCCTTCGATAGTCTCAAACATGCTATTACGCACGCCCCTGTGCTCCAACCGCCCAATTACTACAAGGATTATATCCTTTACCTCGCTGCTTCTGCCACCACGATCGCCATGGTCTTGGTACAGGTGGACAACAACCCCCAAGAGCATGTGATCTACTACCTAAGTAAAGGTCTTATTGAATCTGAAACTCGTTATTCGCATGTCGAGAAGCTCGCTCTCGTGGTAGTCATTGCCGTCCAAAAGTTCCGTCACTACATACTACTCCGCACCACCACCATCATCGCCGACTCAAACCCCATGTACCATGTCTTGACACATCAGGTACTTGGTGGAAAGTATTCATGCTGGATCGTGATACTTCAGGAGTTCGATCTCCTCTTTGAGAAAGCTAAGTCTACGAAGTCTTTGGTGTTCGTCGAGCTCATCTGCGATCTTCCCCGTGTTGATTCAGGATCTGAGACCAATGATTCTCTTCTGGACGAATCATTGTTCCTCATCGGCACTTCTGACCCATGGTATGGAGATATTATCTTATATCTTCAAACCCAACATTTCAACCCCCAACTGTCTCGTGACAATCGTCGTCGAATACGCTACGACGCAAAGTATTACCTGATAATCAGTGATACCTTGTACCGTCGCGACATTGATTCTATTATTCGATGATGTTTGACGCATGAGGAGGCTGAACATGTCTTGAATGAGTGTCACGCTGGGGCTTGTGGCGGTCATCTCCCTGGGATGGCTATAGCCCAGAATATACTACGCGCGGGATATTACTGGCCATCTATCTTTAAAGATTGCATTGAGGCCATTAAGAAATGTCCCTCATGCCAGCATTTTCAAATGAAAAAGCGCACCCATCCATCCCCATTACACCCAGTTATTGCCATTGGTCCCTTCACAAAATGGGGCATTGACTTCATGCACTGTAAGCCTACCTCGGTCGGGGGGCATGGTTATGTCATAGTAGCCTTGGATTACTTCACAAAGTGGGCTGAGGCTATGCCTACATACACTAACGACGGCAAAACCGTCGCACTCTTCATGTTCAATCATGTTATCTCATGGTTCAGAGTCCCACAAGCCATAGTCACCGACCATGGATCTCACTTTCAGAACCATATGATCAATGAGTTGAGCGCCAGATTGGGTTTTCGTCATGAAAACTCAACGCCTTACTACCCACAGTCCAATGGACAAGTAGAGGCCATTAACAAGGTCTTGAAAACCATGATTCAGCGCATGGTGGGTACCCATAAGTCCAACTGACACAACATGCTCTTTTCTGCACTATGGGCATACCATACTTCCATTAAGACTGCCACCGGATTTACACTGTTCCAACTTGTTTACGGCTTGGAGGCAGTCCTACCAATAGAGTGCGAGATTCCATCACTCAAACTCACAGTCGAACTTCTTCTGAACACCACTTCCGAGGAAGAACGTTTCCTTTACCTTGCAAAGCTTGACGAGACCCGCCGTGATGTTGCTCTTGCCAACGAGGCACATAAGAAGCGCATCAAGGCACAATACGATAGTTCGGTCGAACCCCGCATCTTTACTGAAGGTGATTTGGTCCTCACGTACGACCAAAGGCACGATAAGCTGGGGGCAGGTATGTTCGAGTCCATGTGGCACGGACCATACATAGTGAAACGTGTTCTAGAAAAAAGAGCCTCCGAACTAGAGGATTACGATGGGATATCTTTGGGCGAGCCCCGCAATGGGATCTACCTAAAGAAGTACTATGCCTGAGTCTTTCACGCATAGACATATTGTATATATTGTACATGGCGTGTGTGTTTTGTGTGGTGTGACGCTTTTGTTTTAGTGTGTCTAGGTCTTGTTTCATCTCTTATACCATGTTTTGTCTGCATGTGCAGATGGAAACTTGCTACGGATTTGTGGACGCGCAAATCGGCATACCTGCAACCTTGCTTCGGCAACCTGGGTACTTTATTCTCCCACCGACGAGCTCATTAGCTCAGGAGGAAGTTGTCTAGGATACGCGACCAATAACACCGCAGAATATCAGGCAGTCATTGGAACCCTAACTGACGCTCTTTACTTGGGTATGGACCACGTTGTTATCTATTTGGATTCGCAACTAGTGGTTTCTCATCTTAACCGGATCTACACTATCCGTGACCCTACTCTACTCTGTCTCTTTAGATGAGTCCTTCTTCTGGAAAGGTCCTTTTAATCTATTCAATACCTGCACATCCCACGAGACATGAACACAGTTTCCGACTCGATGGCCAACTTCATTCTAGATTGGTACATTTCACATACATAACATTTGAATAAAATATTAAAGCATACATAACATGTAAATCATCCATTCTATAAGCAAACATGTAAACAAGATCACATTAATCATCCATAGAACGCATAATGTATAAAACCACCGAAAATGTCTGTATATATATATATATAAGTCAAAATGATGGTGTTGATACAAAAATCCGAAGCATACGAGCTTTCAGTAAGTTTCTACAAAATCTGAAGCTCATAAGCTTTCAGTACATACATAAGTAGGACATGACCCTAAGGCTCAGGTCGCCTAACCATGGATCCTAAAGCTCTTAGTTGCTGCCCATGAAATCAAACCACGGCCCTCGCCACTTTGGCCATCAGCGTGCCAAAACGGTCAGACACCCCGACAACGTACTTCAAAGGTAGATCACGAACACCCGGCTCTGGGATATCCACACCATGTTGGAGTTAAGTCACTTACTTCTAGCAATCATGTTGGGGGCATGTACCAACCTTTGGATATCATGATGGGAACACTCCACCAATGGGAATATTTTTTAGCATACTTTCTGTTGGGTTTCGAGCTCGCTAAACCATGAAAATAATCCCGAGCATAGTTCATTTTCTGTTACAAGCTCGTTAAAAAATGAAGCAGACATCATGATCATTCTTTCCACTTGTCTTCGAGCTCGTTAAAAACAGTAAGATGGTTTTGAGCTTACTTTTCACTTTTTTCGTGCTCTGGTTAAAACATGAAAAGTGGTTTGAGCTTAGTTTATACTTTTTCATGCTCTGGTTCAAACATGAAAAAGTTTCCGAGTGCTTTTGATACCATTGTCGTGCTCGTTAAAAAGTTGAGTAAAACGGTGTGTCTAATGAGTATAAGTTTATCACTTTATCCGACCTCGCTAGACTACTTATGGAAAAGGAACTGTGTCGAGTTTACTTTTTCCTTTGTCGTACTCAGTCACCAACCATGAAAAAGTTGTTCATGGAGTCCTCTTTAAGTTATTTTTAGACTCCCTAAATTGGAAAAGATCGCCAAGCGAACTTGATTCTTTCACTCTTGTAAAATAATTTGAAAGGTTGTCCTTCTGGTGATAGTTTACCCCTTTTTTGGGCCAGGAGGTTCTATTTACGAAAAATGAGCACTCCATCCAATCATGACTGGAAGAGTCCTCTCTCGCGTTGTTTTACCCTTTTCCGAGCAAATAGGCTAACTTTACGAAAAAGGACCTTTGGATTCTTCTTTAGTTCTTTTCAGACTCTCTAAACATGAAATCATGCCGAGTTTACCTTCTATGGACTCGTTAAAATTCAACATTGAAGGGCCCATCATGGGACGAACCCCTCCTTTCCTAGGTTCGTAAAACATTTGGGATTGGACTCATCCATGGGATGAGCTATACCAAGCATCTGTTTACCATCCTCAAGCTCGTTAAAAAACAAGTGAGGCACTCATCAGTCATGATGGGGAAAAAGGAAATATTTTGTGTTACACTTTAATTATGGCAATACATAGTAACTCTTGAACATGGCACTAGTTTGCATTTGCATTCAGTACTTGGGTAATCTGTTTGTCTTCGACTCCTGTCAATTCCATGAGTCTTGTCACCCCTTTGGGTCATCCAAAGAATACTTTCACCTTCGGTTGCATTAGGGGTTGGTATCATTCTCGTCATGTCAATACTACCAAGTCATGCCATGCCCATGTTCAAGAGACCTCATTATCTGTAGTCAGTACACCTTCCATCGTGTTGGTCTACCTTGAGTCAGTCTTGCACATTACTCTACCATCTGATCTACTCCAAACATCTATTATCGAGTTTCGTGTCGTTGATGGGGGATTCATCATGGCCCTCCTTCGACAGATTCATCCTTGTCGACTTCAACACATCATCCAAGGATTGAATCTAGAAAACAATCAAGTACCTTGGGCCTACATGCCTCAATTGAAGGTTACCTCACTTTCAACATGAGTTTACATCATTGACTCTTGATTGGAGGATTCCATTAAGTGTTCGACCTCAGCTCATTGATTCACGCTTGATGGTATGTACTATGTTACCTTGGAAATCATCGACATCAATGGTGATCTCCCTTGCACTTGTTAACGGTATACATAAATGACCGGTAATCAAGTGGTTTCTACCATGTTTGACTCCAAAACATTGTAATCACATGGATATATTCGTATCATTGCGGGTTCAGCTTGAAGACCCTGGGAATAATCATGTCTTACCCAGGTTGCGATGGATATTGTTTGAGTCGCGTTACATGGATCCACTTTTGTATTGGTCGTAGTTGTGTTATCATCTCATCATGGATCTACGATTGTGTCTAGTAGCCATGATTATGTTCAGTCGGTATCTACTACCATGGATCTACAATGTATTGGTCGGAAGCCATGTTATGAGTGAGGTGAGATTTGAGTCAGTTGTACTGCAACATCTTCCAACCAACATCCTTGCCTTCGGTTTCTTCACTTTTCAAATCATTTCACCTATCTTGTTTTTCTAGCTTCATGCTTTGGGGGGCATTCCGTTACACCAAAATCTCGTCACCGTGATCCATGTGTCAACTCTGTTCCTAATCCCTGAAGTTCCCTTATCTAAAGTGCATTGAGTTTGGGGTTTTCCCTATGTTTTTCCTTCTCTAAGTACACCGACGCTCTTTCCCTTTAGACAAGGTGCACCATCACACTTTTCACACTGACAAGGTGTGCCACCGGCGCTCTTTCCCTTCATGCAAGGTGCACCAATGTTTCACGGACAATCTACCAAGAGCGGACTCGAGGCATGATCTCCCTAGCTCAACATGAGTCTAGAACAAATAGGACAGAATATAAGTCACTTTCCTAGATCTAATTAAGGATCAAGGAACTAGATACGTTTACCTTACAGGTCGATGATCCTTTTCTCCTTGAATGCTGCTCCAAGCTTGACAATCTTCAGATCCGAGCTGCAAAACCTGTCAAGACAACAAGACAACAAAACAGCTAAAACACATCTATACAATAATAGATCTAAGTAATCAGTCAAGCAGGTGAACTACAGAAGATATCATTAACACAATGAGATTTTGGTGGAAAGCACTTATATTACTGTATTGAAAGGGAAGTACATAGGATAGAAAGTTTATAACCATAGACTTGACATAGCAATCCTCATCCGATCGAATCAATGCCAAAGCCTCCCAAGGAAGTGTGAGTCTCCCAATAGATGAGTAGAGATCTCTCTTAAGGTAATTTCACCAGCATGTAGACACTATAGACTTCCTCCCTTTGGAATGAGAGTGAGCTTCACTTATATAGGACTAAGTGGATAGGGTAGGTTGAGATATGGTAGGAGAGAGATAGGGGATCCTCCCAAGAGGTTAGGAACCGAGTGCCAGCTCTCCCAAAAGGTCAGGGATAGGGATCCATGTCATCTAGCTTCGAGAATGGGCTCAAAGAAGCTATTTTTGTCCATTAACTGACATCGTCGCAGGCTGTAAGAGGCCAACCTGCGATGACCTCTAAAAACCTAGTATGAATGGGTTTGTATCTCTTCCAGGTTAATAACTTAGTCAAGGAAACTTTAGGGATGATTACACTGAGTCTCATGATGGTAAGATTTTAGGTGTAACATAATGCCCCCCAAAGCATGAAGTTGTTTGAAATTTGGACGGGTGAAATTCTTTGATAGAAGGAATGGAAATGGTTCATCGGACGAAGGATGCTGCTGTAGTACAACTGACTCTGAGTACACAGTCTCATATGACGTACAACATGGCTTCCGACCAATACATTGTAGATCCATGATATTAAAGACCGACTGAACACAATCATGGCTACTAGACACAAGTGTAGATCCATGATGAGATGATAACACAGCCACGACCAATACAAATGTGGATCCATGTGATACGACTCAATACAAACTCCATCGCAACCTGGGTAAAATATGACTCCACAGGGTCTTCAAGTCGAACCCGCAATGATACGAATCTATCCATGTGATTACAAATGTCTTGACATTGAACATGGTAGAAACCACTTGATTACCAATCATTGATGTATACCGTTAACAAGTGCGAGGGAAATCACCATTAATGTCAATGATTCCCAAGGTATCACAGTACATATCATCAAGCGTGAATTAAATGAGTTGAAGTTGAATGCAAGATGAAATATTTCAATCAAGATTCAATGATGTAAACTCATGTTGAAAGCGAGGTAACCTGCCATTGAGGCATGCAGGGCCAAGGTACTTGGTTGGTTTCTAGATTCAATCCTCGGATGATGTGTTGAAGTCGACAAGGATGAATTCGTCGAAGGAGGGCCATGATGAATCCCCCATCAATGACACGAAACATGACAAAGATGTGTAGAGTGGATCAGATGGTACAGTAACATGCAAGACTGACTCGGAGTAGACCGACATGGTATTAGGCATACTGACTGCAGATAATGAATGGTGAGGGTATTCTTGAACATGGGCATGGCATGACTTGGCATTATTGACATGATGAGTACGACACCAAAACCTAAATGAAACTAATGATGGAAGCATATTTTGAATGACTCAAAGGAGTGACAAGACTCATGAATTGGGTGAAACTCGAGGACAAACAGATGATCCAAGTGCAGTATGAAAATGCAGATGAGTGCCATGTTAAAAAATGACTAGGTACTGCCACAGATAAAGGGTGTAACATAAAAGCTTTCCATTTTTCCTGTCATGAATAATGAGTGCCTCATGTGTTTTTTACGAGCTTGATGAGGGTAACCAGATGCTTGGTATAGCTCATCTCATAGATGAGTCCAATCCCAAATATTTTTAGAACCTAGGATAGGAGGGGTTTGTCCCATGATGGGCCCTTCAATGTTTGAGGTTTAACGAGTCCATAGAAAGTAAACTCGGTCGTCATTTCATGTTTAGAGAGTTTGAAAAGAACTAAAGAAGACTCCAATGGTCCTTTTTCATAAAGTTAGCCTCATCGCCCGAAAAAAGGGTAAAACAACGCGGGAGAGGACTCTTCCAGTCATGATTGGCTGGAGTAAACCTTTTTCGTAAGTAGTGCCCCCTGGTCCGAAAAAGGGGTAAACTATCACCAGGAATACAACCATTCAAGTTCTTTAACAAGCGTGAACGCGACAAGTTCGCTTGGCAATATTTTCGTATTTTGAGAGCCTGAAAAGAGCTTAAAGATAGACTCCGGGGGGGTTCCTTTTCCGTAGGAGTTTAACGAGCCCGGAAAAGTGATAAATCGTAACTCGGTAACTTATTCTCATGGTTTTAAGAGCACGAGAAAGAACAAAGAGTAAGCTCATCATCATAAAATAATTACAATCTAACGGATACAAAATAATGACAAAACATTCAAGGGATTGTTCATACCTGAAATGACCGTTATAATGTGAGAATGGCACGTAAAGACCACTTAACAACTCCTGCACACTTGAAAACTAGGTCAAAAAGTCAACCGGGTATTCAAATGTCATAAAAATGATCCAAACTATAGCAAATGACCTAAAAAACATCAAATATTTGAAAAAGAATATCCCTTTTGTCTATAAATAGAAACAAAAAACCAAATATAGTCACCATTGTTCATCTGCCAAATTTGGGAGAAGTACCATTTGGAGCCAAAATTTCACTTGTCTATTCCGGGAGCTGCAAGAAACCATTTCACGAGCCGTTTGGAGCAGGTAACTCTAAACTTCATCCAGCACATTTCCAGTGGTTTAAAATTTTAATTTTAGTTCATTTTTTGGGTTTTTGAGTTGGTTTGTGGAGGGTTATTGCGTCCTCGAGTCGTCGAAGGTCGCCCTTACAGGAACTGCGACGAACCTAGGTCATCGCAAAGAACACAAAGTTGGGTTGAGACGATGTCGCACTGTCAGTATTGACGGGGTGTGACAGTGGAAACATCCAACCCCACCAACAATCCTAGCCCAAAAGATAAACTTTCAGTGGTTGAAGTGAGTTCTAATGGTATTAAAATGCTCCTTTTGGCAGGTTAGTAGCAGCCAACATGGTCTTAAAGTGGTGTGAATGAGAGCACGAGATAGATGATGTGAAAGTTGCAAGTGACCCATTATGTGTAGAGGCACTAAGGAACTGCGGGCTACTGAATTTCTTCAACATCCAGGGCATGAGGGCCCAAGTACTACGGCTAGAACATATGGTCCATTGTTGGGATGCCGTGCAGCAGTATTTTGTGATCAGAGAGCACATTTTGACTATAGACGTGGAAGACATCTACTTCTTGACTGGATTGTCCCGGAGGGGGGACAATGTGGCTCTTACCGGATCATAGGGAAGTGCGGACAGTAGACGACTTGATCCTTCAGCATTGTACTCCTCACGCGCGTGCCCCTAGTGGGAAGATTCCCATCAAATAGGTACGAGAACGTCCACTATGAGCTATTCTTTTCACCATCACGAGGATATCAGGGAGCCAGGCACCCCATCTAGCTACTAGGTCCCAGATGCTATATGTGGAGCACTGCATGTATCCAAAGGTATTCAACTAGTGCAAGGGACTCCTCGCAAACATTCAAACTCAGCTGACCAAGTGTCGACGTGGGGGAGCTCAAGCAGTTCGGCTACGGGTCTATAGTGATCTCATTTCTATTGGAGCGGGTTCCCCACTTGCGCCCGCAGGCAGCTCTGGATGACAAGGATTCTAGGGATCCTCACATGGTCAGATGGACAGAGGTGATGGCCCACCATGGTCGGGGTCCTATCATCGGGTACGGTCCTGAGTTATTCACCTGGCTGGAAGGCCAACCGCTTATGGTAGAGTACTACCCGTACAGCGGTACGGATTACAAGGAGGACCCAGACTTGGCACTGCCCGAGGGAGCAGAGTGGGGAGACATCGGTAAGAACAATGACCCTTGTACTTTTTAGTTTTGTGTATTTATGATTTTTTGTTATAGTGTTGATAAGTTAATAGCATGTGTGTGCATATGTGGGCCCTGTGCGACCAGTAGGAGTCTCTCTTCTTGCGAGGAGAGGAGGGGGAGCATCCATGGCTCCAGCCGTACATGCTGCCATCGTGGAGATGGAAGACATCTACGAGAACTTGACTGGGTTGACGTTAGACGTTCCAGAGCCGATAGTGGATGAGTTACCACAACCTATGCAGAGGTATGCGGTGGGAGCGTCCATGCGCTTCAATGTGATGCTCTGCAAGGTCGCGAGAGTAGTTGATTGCTTCCATACTCAGCAGGCTAGAGCTGCGAGACCTAGGGGTGTACGGGCCAGGCGTTAGGCCTTATGTTGTTATTATGCATGTACTGAGAGCTTAGAAGCCTCAGATTTTGTACTACTAAAAGCTATGAGCCTTCAAATTTTGTATAGACTTAGTGAAATCCGTCGTGCTTCAGATTTTGTACCAGCACTACTTTTTATGATGATATATATATACAGACATTTTGGAGATTTTATACATTATGTGTTTTAAATGGATGAATGATGTGATCTTGTTTATGTGTTTTCTTATAAAATGAGTTATTTACATGTTATGTCTACTTTTAACAGTTCATGGATATGCTTATGTGTGTGCAATGTACCAATCTAAGATGAAGTTGGCCATGGAGTTGGAAACTGTGTTCACGTCTCGTGGAATGTGCAAGTACTGAATGGATTCGAAGGACCTTTCCAGAAGACAAACCCGTCTATAGAGACGGAGTAAGGTAGGATTGCGGATGGCGTAGACTCGGTTAAGATGAGAGACCACTAGTTGAGAATCCAAATGGATGACAACGTGATCCATACCCGAAGAAATAGCATCGGTTAGGGTTCCAATGACTGCTTGATATTCTGCAACATTGTTGGTCGCGAAACCTAGACACATTCCCCCTGAGCTGATAAGCTCGCCAGTAGGTGAATAGAGTACCCAGGCTGCCGAAGCAAGGTTGCAGGTATGTCGGTTGGTGCCATCCGCGAATCCGTAGCAAGTTGCCATCTACACATGCAGACAGAACATGGTATAAGAAACGAAACAAGACCTAAGCACGCAAAAATCCAAAGCATCACACGACACAAAAACACACACACGCCATGTACAATATATACCAAAGCACTTATGCATTAAAGACTCAAGCATAGTACCTCTTTAGGTAAAGCCAATTGCGGGGCTCACCCAAAGATATCCTGTCGTAGTCTTCAAGATCATAAGCTCCCTTATCTAAGACGTGTTTCACTATGTAAGGTCCATGCCACATCGACTCAAACTTTCCTGCCCCCAGCTTATCATGTTTTTGGTCATATGTAAGGACCAAATATCCTTCGTTGTAGGCGCGAGGTTCTACCGATTTGTTGTACTGCGCTTTGATGCGTCTCTTATGAGCCTCGTTGGCAAGAGCGGCATCTCGGTGAGTCTCATCGAGCTTAG
Source organism: Larix kaempferi (assembly GCA_027924585.1). NCBI lineage: Eukaryota > Viridiplantae > Streptophyta > Pinopsida > Pinales > Pinaceae > Larix > Larix kaempferi. The sequence goes on along the minus strand of BSBM01000125.1, from coordinate 13,813,728 downwards.
CTAGGTAGAGGAAGCGTTCTTCCTCAACAGTAGTGTTGGGGAGAAGTTCGATGGCGAGCTTGAGGGATGGAATCTCGCACTCAATAGGAAGGACAGCCTCCAATCCATACACTAGATGGAAGGGAGTAAATCCAGTGACGGTTTTAACAGAATTTTGAGTCAGACAACGTCGAAGAAGAGAATCGATACCACGGCGGTACAAAGTATCACTGATAATCAGATAATACTTCGCATGGTGGCGTATTCGACGACGGTCGTCACGAGGTAATTCAGGACTGAAACGTTGGGTTTGAAGATATAGAGTGATATCTCCATACCACGGATCATATGTACTGATAAGAAACATGACTCTTCTGGAAAAGAGTCATTGGGCTCAGATTCTACATCAACACGGGGGAGGTCGCAGATGAGCTCAGCAAACACCAAACACTTTTTAGACTTGGATTTTTTGAAAAGAAGATCGAATTGTTGCAGTATCACGATCCAATGTGAATACTTGCCCCTAAGCACCTGACGAGTCAGAACGTGGTACATGGGGTTCGAATCGGCGATGATGGTGGTGGTGCAAAGCAGGATGTAATGTCGAAACTTCTGCACGGCGATAACTATCGCGAGAGAGAGCTTCTCAACATGTTAATATCGATTTTCAACGTCAATAATACCTTTACTGGCGTAGTATATCACATGTTCTTGGGTGTTCTGGTATTCCTACACCAAAACCATGGCGATAGTGGTGTCGGAAGCAGCGAGGTATAGAATGTAATCTCGATAGCAATTCGGCGGTTGGAGCACAGGGGCATGCGTGATGGCATGTTTCAAACTATCAAAATATTTTTGAGCTTGGTCATCCCAAATGAACGGGACGTCTTTTTTCATCAATCTCATGTAACCATGCGTCTTTTGCGCGAAATTACAGACAAAACGCCGTAAATAAGTCGCTCTTCCTTGTAGACTCTGAAGTTCCATAATATTAGTTGGAGGTGGAAGAGTGAAAATGGCTTCCACCTTCAAGGGATCAATGCGGATCCCATCTTTCGAGACGATAAACCCTAAGAGGCGTCCAGACTCAACACATAAAATACACTTATGAGGGTTCAAACGGATATTTTACCGTCTACATCTGAGGAAAACAACCGTTAGATGATCTATGTGGAACTCACACTACTTTGAGTAGGCAGGGAGGTCATCTAAGTAGGGTTCCACAATGTCCTTCACATCATGGAAGGCGTACGACATGGCCCACTGGAATGTGGCACCAGCATTTTTGAGGCCAAACGAAAGTTTACGATACGCAAATGTTCCCCAAGGGCAGATGAATGCAGTCTTATGTTGGTCGACAGGGTGGATCTCAATCTAGTTGTATCCGGAAAAGCCATCCACGAATGAAAAAATGACACTTCCAGCACAATTATCGATAATCTGGTCAATGAAGGGAGTCAGGTAGTTGTCCTTGGGACAATCCTTGTTGAGATCCCGATAATCAACACAGACACAAATAGTGCCCTACATTTTAGCAACAGGGACGACGTTTGAGACCCATTCTGTCAATGGGACAGGTTAAATGAACCTAGCCTTCAAGAGTTTCTCAATCTTTTCCTTGATTTCCGCAGTCTTTCGAGGGTGTACCATTCGCAACTTTTGGTGGAAAGGTTTGACGTCGGGATAGGTTTTGATTTTGTGTAAAAAAATGGTGGGGTCTATCCCAAGCATCTCCTCATAGGTCCAAGTGAACATGTCTCGGAATTGCTTGAATAAGGCTGTGTAAGCAATGACTTCTTCAGGGGAACACTTATGTCCTAACTGAATGTGTTCCACTACACCAGGAGTAACTAAAATGTCGATCAAAGTGGTAGGATCAATGTTGGCTAGGTTTCCTTCGGAGTCTGTTTGACACGTGAGTATCAAGGACTGAGAGCCAGAGTAGAAATCCAGTGTAAAGATGGTGCTAATGCTATTCTCCACAGTATCCAAAAAGGGGAGGAAAGACAAACGATGATGGAGGTCTTCCCACGGAGGATCATCCGCACTCATGATTTCCATCATGGACTTGTCAGAATGAAAAGTCCGCAGTAGGGGGTCGGATGATGTCCACTGTGGAGAACAGGAGGTGGAGGCCACAGTTAAGTGGTCCTCAGGTGCTGACTGGATAGCCTCGTATGTGAGTTCGGGGGATAGAGGCATGGTGTCTCCAATCAGGTGTGTGGTGGCTTCGTTAGGTAGAAGCCATGAATCAGTGGAGTTGGGGATAGATGAAATCTGCGAGATCATGTTCATCATGGCAACATGATTTGGGGGATCGAAAGGAGGAGAAATGCCCATAAGGGATGAGTCCTTAATGAGGTCGACCCCCATGCTCTCATACTGATGCGAAGATTGTCCAATTGATGGAATGTTATCGCCCGGATGAGTAGCGGTGTCAGGTGTGAAAAAATCCAGTTGGTCGAATGTGACAATTCGGCCTTGATGGGGGAATTGTACTATGCAGAAGACAGATGATGCGACCGCAGTCATGGTGTAAAACCAATTACGACCAAGTAGAATGTTATAATCTAACGGGGAAGCAACTACTTCCATGTTAATGGTGGCGGTCTTGCCCCCCAGCTCGACTACTAAAGCTTGTAACAACCCATGAGGTTGCAAACCACGTCCGTCTAATGCTCTCAAAGTGGTAGGAGAACGGTTCAACTCAGGAGAGCCTATGGCTCTCCAGCATGAGATCAACATGACTGACGTAGAGGCACCTTCATCCAAAACGGTATGATGGATTTTCTTCCCAGTAATGTTTGTGGAAAATTGAAATGCCAATTGATGGGAGAGCCTCGGTTTGAAGTATTCCAGCTGGAACATGATGGTGTTTGATGAATCCAGGTCAACTGCACCGATGGCAGTGAGGAGAGTCTTGCGCCGATTAGGGCAGTTTTGCAAGACCTCGAGCGTTGACATAGCACAAGGGGCTTGAGCTAGCTCCTCTACAATATTTTAGTTTTGAGCATCCCGAGCATTGGGATTGAAAACTGATTTTCTAATCGTGCTCTTGGGTGGGCGCAACACCGACTCGAAAGAGGGCTTCTCAATGGGGAGAGAAGCAGCCGGTACGGTGACATCAGGAATCGAAGTGGAATCTTTTTCAATATTACTTCCAACAGGTTCCTTTGATGGAACAGATTCATACGAACGAGAACGGGTGTTCAAGTTGATGGTCTTGCTATGCATCATGAGAACATGTGCGGTGGTGGATGCTTCTCCTTGGGAAGGAGAGGTGTGAGCAATCAACTGCTGATTTTGAGCAGGGACAGGGTCGTTGAGAACTACGGGTGTGGGTTTTCCCTTAAGAAACTTTTGAACTTCGTCTCTATGGGGGCACTCTTTAGAAAAGTGGTCATCACCACACATTAGACAAGGATACTTAAACTTCCTTTTATCTTTGGTATCATCAGGGGTGCTCTTATGTTCCTGCTGGGAGGAATATTTCTTAGGTTTCCTTTTGTTCTTCTTCTTGCCACCAGAATTTTGAGGTGAAGCTGATGAAATAGAATTCACTTCTTTGGTGACAGCAGGAGTGGATGATTTGGTGGTTCTGTGACCAGCCTGTGTTGGTGATGGGGAAGAACCTTGGGGGTTCGACGATCCAACAGTTTGAGAAGAAGGTTGGGTGTTAAGGGATCCAATGATGCCATCGACTTGGGGTCCCATGGGTGGTTTCGCGAGGTCGTACGTGTTACGAGGTGCGTTAGGAAGGATATCAAACAACGTGCCAGATTGAGCATAGACTAAGTCTAGCAAGTGGGCACGGGAAATGGCTTGTTCCTCAGTGACAGCGCCTCCCATGGAAACATCTCATGCTATGGTAGGGATGAGAGACTTCGTAAACTAGTCCGCTAGGAGTTGGTCTGGAATAGGAGCCTTAATAAGACGTCGTCTCCTCCGCCACTCATGTATGTGATCTGAGATGTGGGTAGCGGTATTCTGAAGGGGAAAGGTTAAAAGCTCTGTACCAGTTTCATACCATATAAGCAACTGGAAATGAGTCAAAAAATTCATAGAAAGAGAACCAAAATCAGGAAAAGAATGGGGTGGTAGTTTGATATACCACTTGGCAGCTGAACCAGTGAGGGTCCTTTGAAATAATCTAAGATGGATCGAGTCGTCCATCAAGGAGTTGGATGAACACCACAAGTGGTATGTCATCACGTGCTTTTTTGGATCCTCACCCGGCTTTCCATCAAATTTTGGGATATCTGATGGAAGTTTCACCGGATTGGGTGTCCAATTAGTTCCATGGTAGATGGGGTCATTAGTCAGGCGAGACATGTCAAGTAGGTCCAAAGTAGCCAAGAAGGGCAGCTGAGAATTAGGCTGCGGGTACTGATAAGGCATGTAAGGACCAGTGGGACCTTCTATCGACTGACCATAGGGTGTTCCAGGAGGAAACTGGCCATAGGGGTACGGGGCCGCTCGGACCAAATGTAGGTCCGCCACCATAGTAAGGTGGTCCATTACCATAATAAGGTGGCCCATTGCCATAAGTTGGGGGCTTGCCTCCGCCGCCGGGAGGGGGGTGGTCCACCTCCAAATGGTGGGGGTCCGCCTCCACCGCCATGGTAGAATGGGCCACCACCGCCTTCGCTGGGACGAGGTGGTGGTCCACTACCACCGCCGGAATAGGGTGGGCCTCCACCACCTCCGCCGGGAGGGGGTGGTGGGCCACCGCCGCCGCTGGAAGGGTAAGAGCCTCCTCCTCCACCTCCACCAGGAGGGGGGGTCCTCTACCACCTCCGTCGAGAGGGGGGGGGTCCTCCACCACTGCCTCTAGGGTGGGATGGTCCTCCACCACCACCTCCATGGTGGGATGGTCCTCCACCACCTCCACCGGGGGGGGTGGACCATGATGACCGGAATGAGGTGGTCCTCTGCTAGAAGGTAGAGGTATTCCTCCTTCAGATTTATGTGGGGGTCCTCCGCCTCCAATGGGAGGTGGGGGTGGACCAAACGGGGGTGGAGGGGACTTGAGGGACTGTAAGCGGGGGGTCCATGTTGTACAACATTTTTCTGTCCCCATAGAGTGTAAGAGTTTCCGGGGTAGGGTACCCCGTAGAGTGCATTTCCGGGATTAAGTTGACCCAGCACAGGTTTAAGATGACCTGGATATGCTTGACTCGATGGTGGTTGAATTACATTGGACGGTCCCCCAACATGGGATAATCCCATAGTGGAAGGTCCAGGAGGTAAGGAGTTTTCAACGGGAGGACCGATGGGAACTCCTGCTGCAGTATTATGGTTAAGAGATGGGGGTTTCCCCCCCATCAACAACTTGCTGACTACTAAATAAAGGTTGAACCAACACTGGTTGTTAATTATTCACCGTAGGATTACCATTACATGTAAAGAAGGTAGGGGGTCAAGAGTATCCTCCCCTCGAAGTTTGGGGTTGGGGAGGAGCAGGTGACGTATCCGTGGTGGTCATAGGTGTGTTGGACTGTTATTCTTCAACAGGTTGGGTCGTTAGAGGTACTGAACTGGTCTCTTGTCTAGGGGACGTATGTGTAGGAATGGGTGGTTGACCAGTTTCAGAAGTTGTCACGTGTTGCGTGGATGATTATGGTGACTCAAAAGATAAAGAGAGACCTGGGATTGGTGGGTAAGGGGGTAATGTCGGGTCTTCAGCCCTTCGTTGGAGACTTGATCTCCGAAGCTCCTCATCCATAGAGCGAAAATGAGCCAATTGGCCATGATAGTAAGCTAAGGGATCATCCGGAGTAGTCCCACTGGGTGGGGGTGCACTAGAAAAATGGGCCACTGGGTGGCCTAGAGAAGATGTCCAATAAGCTGCTGAAGGACCAACAACTGTTGTGGGGTTGTCCTGAGGTTGATTTATCCATTCCAAGGATCCAGGCTCTCTCGAGTAAATGGGAGGTAAGTCTTGTGAAGTGGAAGTTGGGGTCTCTTCACCCTACGGGGGGCGGGAGACAGGCGAATCTGGAGGAGTGTGAGGAAACAAGAATCCTCCAACATTCAAACTAGGGTTTTCCACTTCATGTGACCCGACCTTGGCTTGTGGGTCCATTCTTACCCTCGAAATTACCTCATGGTTAAGGGGATATTCTGGTGGTAAGTTTTGAATCCTACGAGACCTTCTCCAAGGAAAGTCAGCCAGAGTGACTAAAACAAAAGGTTCTCCTAAGGAAAGCTAAACAAAAGAAAAGCAGACCAGAAAAAACCCTACACAAACTAAGGCCACAAGCAAACTTATGTGATAAGAGTGGATTCAAAGGTATGGAACCTCGCAGGATTGTCAAGGCTTCACAAATCACTATATACCGCAGGGTCCAACAGTAAAACGCGACAAGGAGGATTGGGACCGTACCCTTGCCTGAATACCCAATTACCTGGATGGTACATGCGTAGTAATCTCCCCGAGTGTTGTTCTCGATGTATTGCTCTGCCAAGACGGCCAAAAGGTTAACTCAGTTGGTATCAGGAATCCTAATGGTGTCTCCCGATATACACAAGGTACGTGGAAGCTCAAATCCATAGTGGTGTTGTCTAATGCACAACCGTACGGCACGAGACCTTCCTATATACTACCGAGTACTTGAAACACCTTTCTATATACGCCAAGTACGTGAAACACCTTTCGATATACGCCAAGTACTTGAAGTACTTGGTGGGTACGTGAAAGAGCTTCGATATAACTGGTTGGTACATGAAAGAGGTTCAATATACCGATAAGTACATGGAAGACTACAATACCCCCGGAATACAGTGCTGGAAAATAACGACAGTTGTAATGCTTAACGACGCCGGAACACGTCTCTAACTTACACACAAGTTACTAAAAAATTTACCCTAGTTCTACCATTAATTTTATCTGGACGGTTAGGTGAATGCATGAGGTGAATACATAATCGTAAACATAATGCAGGCCCTAACTATATGCAAAAAATATACTTTTCTTTTGATGAACTCTATGTATGGGAGGGAGAAATTTCTTTCCAATGATTTTACCAAAACAATGCAATGCAACACAATTCCAAATCTACCAAAAAATGACTATGAAGTATTCTTTTCCTTTTCGAGCGAAACACACAAAAAATGACACAACGCTACTAAGCCAAATCAAAGCATGTTTTTTCTTTTTCTTTTATCTTTTCAAAACAAAAGTGATGCTAAGTGATGAAAAGAGAGAGTTTCTAAGTAAAGTATGCAAGCTTTTCACTTTCACTATAATGGCCTAAAAGCATAAAAACCAAAAGATGCATATAACTTTCCAAGCATGGAACTACTTTTGCAAAACTTGATATCTATTCGAATTTTTAAGGAAAATGAGCAACTCATAATTCATGAAAAACATAAATAATTTAATTCTCTTTCAACTTTTCCAAAAGATCTACAAATGAGACATACCAAAGCATGTACAATTCTTCAAATGAGCTTGAAAAATGATGGAAATAAAGTACTTTTGATCTTTCAATGGATGTATCAAAATAACAATTTGATGACAGCGATGATTTTAAACACAAATAATGAAATGAAAAGATTACTTGCAGCACTCCAATGACTCAGAAAATCTCAAGAAAATGACAAGCACTCAATGGACTGAAAGTACACACAAACACTCAAAATCAATCAGTAACAAGCAACACTAAAGCAAGCAAAGCTAAAAAATGTATGCAAATGAGGTCTGGAAACCAATCCAATACAATGACTAGATCCGACAAGGAGAGGAGGGAATGCAAGAGTGAGTGGATGTAGGTGGGGGAGACAAGAGTGTCCACCACTACCAAAAAATCTCAGACTTATCCAAGATGGAACCCAAAACAACTCCAAATGAAACCAAACACTTCAACACACAAATAAAAAAATGGGGTCTCTAACTAGATCTTGCAGCACAGAGCGAGTCTATACACCAAACCAAAACTCAAAATAAAAAATGGAGAAGGGATGCCTGTATGGAAATTTTGATAGATCGGTGCAGTTTGTGTTTGTATACAGTGCGACGTCGCAGTTTACCAATGCGGGAAGTGCGACGGTGTCGCAATAGGCCAATGAAAGGTTTGCGACGATAGGAAAACGAACATAGAACATATATAAAAAATGAAACAGTGTCGCTCTGAGTCCACTGACCAGGTGCGACAAGCGAGATCCAAGTTCAAAAATGAACCAATTCTCCAAACAATGAGCAATGAAATGGTTTGAAAAGAGTGAGTGAAGACTCATAGGAGGACTACAGACTCTTCAAAGTGAATATCTAATGGTGAAACAAGGCTTAGAAGGCAAATAAGATTATGGATGGTTTGCAAAAGCAATCAAATGAAAATGGTATTCAAATTGAAAACTAAAAACAATGTCATCCCTAGTATGGTCGCCAGATTTGTTTGACGGACAATCTACCAAGAGCGGACTCGAGGCATGATCTCCTTAGCTCAACGCGAGTCTAGAACAAATAGGACATAGTATAAGTCACTTTCCTAGATCTAATTAAGTATCAAGGAACTAGATACGTTTACCTTACAGATCCCTAATCCTTTTCTCCTTGAATGCTGCTCCAATCTTGACTATCTTCAGATCCAAGCTGCAAAACCTGTCAAGACAACAAAACAAGTAAAATGCATCTATACAATAATAGATCTAACTAAGAAGCTATTTTTGTCCATTAACTGACATCATCGCGGGCTGCAAGAGGCCAACCTGCGATGTCGCAGGTTGTTTGAGGACAACCTGCGATGACCTCTCAAAACCTAGTATGAATGGGTTTGTATCTCTTCCAGGTTAATATCTTAGTCAAGGAAATTTTAGGGATGATTACACTGAGTCTCATGATGGTAAGATTTTTAGGGATGATTATGGATGGTTTGCAAAAGCAATCAACTGAAAATGGTATTCAAATTGAAAACTACAAACAATGTCATCCCCAGTATGGTCGCCAGATTTGTTTGACGGACAACCTAGCAAGAGCGGATTCGAGGCATGATCTCCCTATCTCAACGCGAGTCTAGAAAAAATAGGACAGAATATAAGTCACTTTCCTAGATCTAATTAAGGATCAAGGAACTAGATATGTTTACCTTACAGATCGTTGATCCTTTTCTCCTTGAATGCTGCTCCAAGCTTGACGATCTTCAGATCCGAGCTACAAAACCTGTCAAGATAACAAGACAACAAAACAAGTAAAACGCATCTATACAATAATAGATCTAAGTAAGAATCTATTTTTTTCCATTAACTGACATCGTTGCAGGCTGCAAGAGGCCAACCTGCGACGTCGCAGGTTGCTTGAGGACAACCTGCGACGACCTCTCAAAACCTAGTATGAATAGGTTTGTATCTCTTCCAGGTTAATAACTTAGTTAAGGAAACTTTAGGGATGATTACACTAAGTCTCATGATGGTAAGATTTTAGGTGTAACCGCCATCCCTCAGTGGCGCTCTGTCTCTTCATGCAAGGTGTGTCGGGGGTGTTTATAGGCAAAAACTTGAAGCTTCAAGGCCCTTCTAGAAGCTTTTTGAGGTGGAGGGTCATTCCTAACTTCTAGGTAAGGTGGCATTTCGGTTCCTAACATAATGGGAGGATCCCTTATACCTCTCCCCCTAATCCTCAACCTACTCTATCCCCTTTAGCCTTATAAATACAACCCTCTTCTCCATTGAGAAGGAGGAAGGTCTATAGTACTCTTATGCTAGTGGATTTCTAGGTGGTCCCTATCATCCTTTGGGAGGCATCATTCTTTGGAGGCTTGGCATGGATTGTTGGATGGAAGGTTGCAACGTTGAGGCTTAGGTTGTAACATTCTTTTTCTATGTAATTCCCGCTTTTATACAGTAATACAAAACTCTTTCCATAAATGTCTTGTTGTTCATTGATATTTATAGTTTACTTCCTTAACTGTTTACTTAGATCAATTATTGTGTAGATGTACTATTACTTCTTGTTTGTCTCTTGCATGTTCTGACAAGTATTGCAGCTTCGGATCTGATGACCATGGAACTTGGAGCGACGAGGGAGAAAGAGATCTCTTTCTACAGATCTGAAAGGTAAGATGTCTACATCTCTCAATCTCTAATTGGATCTAGGAAGGTAGATTTGTATTCTGTCTGATTTGTTCTAGATTCGCATTGAACTAGGGAGATCATGCCTTAAGTCCACTTTCGATAGATTGTCTGGTAACACATCTCATGCGCCATTGTTTTCGACTGAACAGTCGGCAACACGTTCCGCAACACCCCCTAGGCCGGCTGTGAGTGCACCCGCCAGTGACCATTAGAGAGATTTTGAGGTCAAAAAAGGGCCTCCTAAGAGATGTACTACAAAAATATGAGATATATTAAAATATTATGAATTGGGGGTTTTATGGGGTAGGTATATATGACAAGTCACCTCCCACACTATTTTCTATGCACAATATAAATAACCATGGTTGAGTTACTTTTCAAAATTCACTAGAAATAAAATTAATAAAATAAGACTACATTGATGTGATTAAGATTCATTGTAAATTCCCAAAAATGTATTGTCCTTTAACATTTATTTGTCTTGAACTTGCAAATGAAATTAAATAATAAAAAACATTTTTAAGAGCTTTTTTTTAATTTTATGTTGACTTTTTATATTTAGTACTTTTATCATGAATTTAATAATGTAATTTAATTGAGAATTTATTTACATGTAAAATGTCAATAATATTATTATAATCCACATTGCATTATTATTATTATTATTATTTATTAAATCTATTATTATTCTTTATTAGTTTGACATTATGTTATTAAATAGAATGGAGTGAATATATAATTTAAAATTAAAAACATAAAAATGATAATATATTATTTTATAAAAAAATGTGAAATGACTTTCTTTATGAATTAAGAGTACTTCACTTGAAAATGACAATAATATTATTTTATGTGAAAGTGTGAAAAGACATTCATTATGAGTACTTTACTTGAAAATGACAATAATATTATTTTATGAAAAGATTATCATTATGAGTACTTTACTTTATGACTTAAAAGTACTTACACCACAACCTTGGTTAACTATGTGTTTTCATCCACCATAGAAAATTTGACAAATAAGCATTCTTAACTCATGCAATGCCACCTCACCAAGGGGGATGATGTCATCTACTAGAATGTGATTGGTTGTATTTTATAGTACATTTTCTTTGTTTTGAGGCCCTTTTTTGACCTCAAAATTTCTCTAATGCGATGCACACCAGATCGTGCAGAAGAAGAGGTCGATGCAGAGCTTTCTAGTATTGATATTGTTGAAGCAACATTTACTGGATCTTCCTGTGTCACTAGAACGGGTACAATACAGACAACATTTTTGGTTGACGAAGATCTCCTTCCAATAAATATAGAGAATATCCCAGGTAATTATACATTGTTAATGTTAGTGTTTATAATTTGATTGTAATATACCGATAAAACATTGTTTTTCAACTAATGATGGCATGATCATTTTGCAAGAAATGATGTCTTTTATAAACATCTAAATGATTTGTACTTGGATATCTTCGGGCCCACCATCCGCACAAGGTGGGATAAACAAATGAAAAATTTAAAAGATGAGCTCACTAATCGGCTGGTTGGCATGTTCGGCAACGAGACCTTCAATCGAGTCGCGGTCCTAAAGAAGGCTGGACAACATATGAATATTGTCTGGGACCAATATAGGGTTCACCTAAAAAGGAACCCTAGGTATGAGCGCCCTCCGATGATTCTAGCAAGAGAGTGGAAAGCCCCAGTGGAAGATGGAAAGGAGAGGGCTCTGAGAAAAGAAGGAAAGCTACCACCAGGAACAGGGAGGTATGCAATACTTTTCACAATGCAATTCTAAACCTTATTATTATTAATTTTTTTATCGAAATTGGAACATCTAACGTATTTCAGCACTTGCATAGGCTGCCAGCCACATCAAAGGCCACAAAGGCAAGACTAGAAAAAATTGTTCAGCACAAGCTTGGGTTTGGTGGTTATTCAAATTTGGCAACACGAATTGTAAGTATTGAAAAAACAATAATGCATCCAAATAATAAATTGCAAATTATTTTCATTTTACTGCACCACAAAAGCTAAATTAATGACGTTATGCAAATATGCAGGCCGACCAATACAAAGAAGTGCCCACTAAGGAAGACTTGAAGCTTGGATTCCAGCACGACTTTGGAGCTGTTGTTGAATGCCGAAAAAGCTTGTCTGGGAAAACATGGTCTTTTGGTGATCCATCTCGTGCATAGGTATATAAAATATATATAGTTTAATGAAGATTTATTACTTGTGCAATCTATTCGTTATAAATAATTGACATAAAATATTGACTATGTTTTGAGCAGGAAAGCAATAATCCCCTTAATGTCGAGGATGGAAAACAACCAATCGAAGATCATGCTTCGAATCCTGGTAATGTATTTATTTATATGCTACAATTTTATATATAATATTGCAGATGGTGAACATTAACTATACTTCTCCATGTTTCAACTGCAGAGCATGTAGAGGGTCACACTATACAGGTTGAGCCAAGACAGGAATATGAAGAACATGATGTGGCCAAAACAAGTAAAAAAACACCTTTGTAATGTTTTTTTTAAATGAAATACCTTTCATTATAATAACATAATATATCAATGTAAGATTTTCACATTATTGCAGCAAATCTGGACCACTTTCCGTAAAATCCACGTCACGAGTACTCTACTACGCAGACATCACAGCAAGTTGATGAAACAACAAGTTCCAGAAGATGAGCTTCTTGTTGATTTTGTAAAGAGAAAAAAAATTAGAAAGAAGTGATTGAATAAATATTGTGTAATTATTTTTGATAATCTAATGTCATGCATGATTTTTTTCCTACTGAATGAATGAATGGTTTAATGAATGTTAGCTTTTATTGAATGAATGGTAAATGTTTGTTAATGATGAAATCTGCATGTTTGCACGTAATTTGTTTTTCAAGTACATGCATTGGGTATGGGGAATTGAGAGTGATGTGAGGGGGGGGGGGGGCATAAGAGCTTCCACCTTCACGTGGTTGGCCCTGTTCAGTAGAGAATATTAAATTATTCTCGAAACAAAGGGGATCTCAATGAATGGCTACGGTGCTGCCTTTCTACAACCCACTCGCGTGTCATCTAAATTTTGACAATTTCTTGGGGATTATTACGAAACTAAAGCATCTTATCCTACTTTCCAATCCTCTGAAAAGGTAAGGAATTATTCATTTCTCACTTACTTGTGACAGTTTGAGAAAAGGTAAAATCAAATGATAGTAAGCACCAACAATATATACATAAGCAAGCAATTCTTACATAGTGATATTGTCAGATAGAAATCGTTGAAATCAAGTTCCACAAACCTATTTATGTTCAAGATCCATTTTCATTTGCAATACATAGTGGATCCTACAGATCTCTGCACATCTTATCTCTTGCCCCACAATTGTCAGAATGTCCTTGTAGATTCATGACAGTGCTAGAGCTCATGTCAACCTGCAGCCTTCGTTGGAGGTCTGCATGTCCAACTACCCACCATGCTCTCTAAACACACCAAAAAAAGACTAAGACTTAGAAATACTTTAGTCTTAGAAATACAATTATAAAGTCTTAGAAATACCATCTTACCTATGCTTGTGAAGGACAATCTAGATTTAATGTTCATAAGATTGGCATGACTGTTCCACTCATTTATGATGTGGATCTATTGTGTATATACATTCTCATTGTAATGGAGTTTCTAGTTACAAATCCTACCTATGCATGTGAAATTCAACCTGGATTTTTTTATGTTCATAAGTTTGGAAAGACTGTTACACTGGAATATTTGACTTAAAGGCAGTCTAATAACCTACTTTTTAATTTTACCAATTCATCCCCACATGCCAAATAGCCGACAAAACAGACGTCGAATATCTGACATCGTGGAGATCGAAGATTTGATAGTCGGGCAGAAATAGATGTCGAAAATCCGACAACTACATGCCACAATCCAACACCAATATCTAATGACTTCTATCGTCGGAGGTATAGCAAATTCGTCGAAGCATTGTTTAGAGTCGTCCAAAATTCAACGGATATGGAGGATTTTTTTTTTAAATAAAATTATAACACGCATGTCCTGTATCATTTTCCAGACACTATGCATCCTTGAAATGATGGTAACCAAGAAGATCCTTGGTGTTGAACTTAATGGCATATTGGACCCTTATCTACTAGACCTAAATGAAAACATGCAGTCAGAGCCCAAAGTAATGTGACATCGTATGGGTTTATGTTAGAGTGTTGCATTTATTTAAAGAGTTTGAGGGATTTTCTACCAAAAACATGCATCATATATTCTATAATCATGGATGTCCAGGAGATCTCATTTCATGAATTCGTTCTATCACAAAGCATGTGCCTTGTTTATGTTTCAGCATTTTTCATACACATCTACAAGGGCACACCCCACAAGGACATCAATCTGAAATCTACTTCTAATTGTTTCTCCATGGGTCTCCAGACCTTGTTCTAAATATGCAATGCTAACACAAGTAATGAGGAAACTATAAAAAATATTTAAGTATGAATTCACACCAACAACTTGCAAATTTTGAAAAACCTTGAGAGACTCCAAATCATGCCCATATGGTGCATATAATGTAATCATAACTGTACATGATATTGTATTTAAGAGATGCATTTTGTCAAATATGATGCATGCCTTCTCTACACTACCATATTTTGTATACATGACTACAATGACAATCCCTATAAAAACATTATATTGGAATCCACCTCTAACTATTTCTTCATGGATCACCATACCCTATTGTAGAGTTATCAAGCTAGCACATGCAAGTAGCTCATTAGCAAAGGTTATGGAGTTTGTTACTACATAGACTAGTTTCATTTTTCTGAAAGAGATTCAGGACCTCATCAAAGTGTTCATTATGTGTGGACCCTACAATCATTGCATTCTATGATGCCATAGCTTGCGAATGCATTTTTAGAAAAAAATCATATGACTATTATTGGCTTGCTCATTTCACCTACATATCTATGAGAGTAGTGCCCACAAAAACACCATAATGAAATCCTCTCCCAATTATTTCTTTATGGGTGTTAATTAACCTTGATCCAAAGCCACTTCTTTGACACGTGATAGAATAATTTGTAGTATGGGGGTATTGATTAATGAAGAATTGGGTCATTTTTTTATAAGGATACATAGGCAATATCGTTGCAAAAAGTTTGTCCTCACAAATACCAAAATTCAATATGTTTCAATAAAAGGATTTATCAATGTTACAATTTGTTATGAGCCCTTTTGGTACATATATTTTTATACCACTGGCATATATTGATGTGCCAATGCCACCTAATTTATTAACAATGCCGCATATGACTATTTTACTAGTATCTTCTGATGAGGACAATATCACCAATAATGTCACTACCATTAGTGACCTTCTACTCTATTTCTAGAGTTTTCATATCAACAATTTCATTGATCTCCAAAACAAATTATGCTTCCTAAAAATTAGCTTGAAATTTGTATGGGCTAGTGGCAACTATGTCTTTCTTTTTGTGGAAAATATTATTTCTAGTTCTTTAAGTTAAGCCACAGTTTCTTTGGAAGGGATACCTTTAACTTAGATAAACATTTTGAGGAATGCTACACATTCACTTGTGTTCCACTATTATCTATGAAATAAATCAGCAGCATCCTTTCTCATTTCCATTTGGACATGCAAATCATTACTACCCTATCTCCCTATTGGGGTAATGTGTGAAATGCACTATGTATTATTTTTCATCACAACTGATTTATGAAAACATTTTTTTGTCTCTTCCTCCATAACATCACTAGTAAGAGTCAAAAGAGCAGTCATAAAAGGAGGCTTAAGTTCCCATATTTCCCTTTGTGTATAAACAGGATATGTGAAATTGTCATGTGATCATATACTTTATCATTATTTTATGCAATTTCTCCAGAGAAAGTTTTAGCAAATTTATGTTTTCTTTAAACATTAGGATCACAGATCATTCCAATGAGTTTGCCAGGGTTTCTTTCTTCAATTTTTGGAGGACATTCCTAGATTTGTGTTTTGATCCACATACAACTAGTAAACACATATATTTTACTTATATGTAATTGAAAAACAGTGTTGTCATTTTAGAGTGGTTTATCACAGTAATTAGGATTTTTCCCGTTGAATTCATTTTTCCAGTATGCATGGATGTGTTGGAAATGATTCATGATACACCTTGTAAAATATAAATTTTTACATCATGAATTGCAAATCCTAGCCCACATTTCACCCAACTTATTTCCAGCCACAATTGAAAGAATAGATTGTTCCTCGGATATTTATATTTGATCCAAAATCCACTAGCACTGCTTAATATTGGATCAAGTGGTTGAGCATTGTACATTTTGTCTTCAATTAACGCCATATATATGACATCAACCACATTATTATAGTGGAGGAGGAAGTATGCATCTCACTTCATGTTCAAATTCATGTTTCAATGAATAAGGGATGCATTTTTGTTTCATTGATTTTTGACTAGTTGATGGAAATGCTAGTATTGTTTCTAAACATATGCTCCTTCTTTTCTAATCAATGCAACTATTATCTTTTCACTTTTCAGTTTTAAATGCATGTTTAATGTATTATTTGAATTCTCGATATATGTTTCACTTGTTCTAAGAGAGAGAGCACCACCTTCTACAAAGAGAGTAAGAAGAGGGACCTTTTTATATCTCCCACTTGAGAAGATCTTGGCGACTCGTGGCACTTAACACATAATCCTTCATCAACGACATCAATTCCCTCTGCAAATTGATGGATGAATTTGTCATTTCAATGATCACTTTCTCCATACTCATACATTTCTAAAAGTTGACAATTTCCTCTATGCAGCATCTTTGTAAGCAACCTACAACGTAAAAAAAATTGAATAATTATGCAATATGTCTTCTACAGTTGCTCATACATGAAAAATAGAATGTGAAAACCCTCTCTTCATCCTTACAACAGAGGAGAAGGCACTCACGCCAACACCAACACCAACACCAACTTAGTTGATATTGATCAAGACAAATTGCATTGCTATATGAGAAAAATGTGTGAGCAAAACCATTTGAAAGATGCACTTAACATTCTACGCATCTCATGGGATACCAACAAATTCTCCTAGATTCCTCTACTTATGCTTCCCTATTGTAGGCCTGTGTAAACAACAATGCTTTGCATGAAGGAAAGGTTTCTTTGGAAGGGATACATTTAACTTAAATAAACATTTTGAGGAATGCTACACATATTCACTTGTGTTCCACTATTATCTATGAAATAAATTAGCATGCTACACATAGTGGTCTCTGTATGGTTTTCTTTGGCTTAAATTTTTCAAACTGGAACATCTTGAATTACTCTGCGACAGTAAAAGACATTTTGGGCATCGAATATCTTTGTATTTTTTTTAAATTCACCATATTCGTCGGATATCCGACATCCCCTTCCAAAGAATCCGACGACCTCGCCATACCACTGACGGAAAACGACATCAAATATCAGACATCCTATACTGTAATCTGGGTCGGATATCCAACGGCCCCTTCAAAAGAATCCGACGAGCTCGCCATACCGACACCAAAAGTCGTCGGACTTTGTCGTTTATATATAGATATATGCGTCGGATATCCGACCACATTTAAAGTAATGGGTGTCGAATAGCCGACGTCCATGTTGTCGGATATCCGACCACCTGTAAAGTAATTGGGGTCGGATCTTCGACGACCCTATTTTCGGATATCTGACCACCTGTAAAGTAATGGGTGTCGAATATCCGACCACATTTAAAGTAATGGGTGTTGGATATTCAACGTGTATATTAAAAGAGTTGTGGTCGGATATTCAACATATTCGTGTCAGATATCCGACGAGACCATATTGTTGTCGAACCAACGTTTAAAAAGGAGAGGCTTGTCAAATGGTCGACAACATGATGTCGAAAATCAAACATATATGCCGTTGGATTTTGGGTTCAAAATTGCTAGTGATATAAGCTAAGCATGCAAGCCATGCATGAAGAATCTATTGAGATATGAGATGTCCTCTCTCCAATAATTTACCCTTGGTATGAATGTGCCTTCTTCAATATGTGGATGGATGCATGAGTCCTCAAACGATGTCAGATTGCTCCCAAATGAAGGTACTAGGGATATAATGCCCTCTTGGTCGATATGGAAGCCGCATGCAGATCATGCATGAACCCTAGGTCAGAGGGCGAATATATTCCTCAGGGAAAGTCGCCCATTCAAGGAAAGGTGCCCTTCTGAATGATGGAATGGCGATATTTCTCTTCTAAAGCTGAATAAGAAGCCTGTATCTAGTAACTAGGCTAATAGTCGTGCTCTCAGAAGGATAGAAGCAGCATGCACACTGAATAGTGATTATCTGTCAAGATATGAGTTATCCACCTTTGTCCAATTCGCTTATGCAAGAGAGGGTGAATCCTCCTTCTCCAGGATGTAGCTGGAATCATGTATGATGATAGTAATTATGTTGAATCTGGATGATCCAACCCTGATGGTGACTAGGGAAGATAGATTTCACTGCCGAAATACACTTGATGGTTGAGTGGTGCCCTCAACCCCAAACTGGCTCTCCAAGTCGACTTCTCAAATCAAAAATCAATAAGCAAAACCTATTCATTCAATTTATCCTTCTTTTATAACTTTGATAGTGCATGACCTAACCTTTGTACGCCTAGGTTGCTTTTCTCTTCTAATTCTCAATTGACTTGCATGCATTACTTTTTGTGTGCATGAAGGCTTAATAAAGGTATTTAAGTGCATGCATCATAAAACATGGCCCAGATGTAATGCATGCAGGTGGCCACTAGTTCTCGTGGCCCTCTTTTATCTACTCATGATCTAATAACCATGATTAAGATATTCTTTTGGTCTGAATGGTATCAATCCTTAGTCAATTCCACTATATGTTAAAAAGTGGACATTACAGTCCTCCCTTGCCAAGATTGCTTGTCCTCAAGCAATACCAACACAACTCGATAATCAATCAAACTAAACCAACTAAATCCAGGGAAAATACCAGGGTCCCAAATCATCCTAGGAGATCTATAGCACCTTCTACTCAAAGTATTTCCCTGTGAGGTACCATGACATGAAACCTCTTGAAAGCATCCTCTAATAACAACTAAATTGCCCGTCACTGAAATTCCGAGGTCTCAAATCAGTCTGAGAATTGCGGAGTACCTACTGCATCCACCAAATCCCTGTGCAGTATCAACACAAGGAGCATCCTATAGACTCCTAAGAATCCAAGCCAGTAAACATTGTATCCATCCCTTATAAGGTCCCCCACCTAGGAAGCTAATCCACTTTTCCATATGGATAGGCTCCTGAAAGTGATAGTTGACTCGCGTCCTCATGCTAATTATTGTACCGTCCACTTCTACAATCGCAGGGTCCCCAACTACCCAAAAAAAGAGACCATCCTGCAGTCGTTGAGCCACTCTGATCATCATCAGTTGTCTGTCAAGCTCTATCAACATCCACCTCTACTAGAACTCCAACCATAAATATTTGTAAGAGTTGGCCCCCTCACTATGAATGTTGTAGTGCATAGGCAACCAGCTGAAGTCTGCAATTATGTTTTCATACTCGACCTCAAATACCAACAAAGGAAATATGCTCTAGTCACTGGTAACAACTCCGGGCTACTCATGAACTCTAATCATCTCCTCAAGAGATAGCTCTACCACTCGTGCTACCATACACTCCTAGGAAATCACCGAAATTTGCAAGAACTCTGATAATTGGTGAGTCTCTACACATATATACTCTGCACCTTACATCCTCAATATAACTGTGATGCAATCTAACAGTAGGTTCCCACATGGCTACTCAAAATTTGTTGATGGTTGCATCAATGCAGGTCCCGGCGTGCCTTGTTGACCAGCCATAATATCCACCCAGTTTCTCCATGCAAACCTACCTCGCATCTTCCTGTAAAAGGTGAAGTCATCTAAGTCCCTCACTAGCCTGTGTGATATGAAGCGCTCTCTACCCTAAGCGCTGGTCTTCCTAGTGCTAACACCAGAATCCATCTAACTGCCCCTGAAGAGCCAAGCAAGCATAAGTTGCACAAACTCCTGAGGAGACTTCTCTGTCATGCATCCAAACCTAAGCATCCCACGAATAAACCCCTGAAAGTGGAATCTGGCCATCTCCTCTGTAGCGGCTTCACTGTCAATCTCAATAATGAATACCAAGAAAGAAATTCGGCCCTGCCATAAAGAAGTCTCAACCTCTCCTCCACTATCATCCCATAAATATAGCGGATCGATCACCCTCACAACTATGTCGATCACCTCTACTATCTGAAACAATCCATCGTGTAGATGAATGACTGGATCCCACCAACAACTAAAGGGTCCACCAAACCCAACTCCAACGAACTGCTACCATATCATGTTGATAGTCATCGAGGTCTCCATGTAATCCTCTAATAGAAACCAAGTACTAATAATTGACTCCGCTCCTGCGAATTTAATCAGCTCCCACCAAACTGCATCTATATATCTACTAACCCACTTACCGTCTATGTGCTTAAATAATCCATGGAGTCTAAGCCTCTCTTTGGAGAATAGCTCTGCCACCTGCGGTGCCTCATACTCATGCAGATACCAATAATAATATACCAACTGCAAATCCCGAATAGCCCTCATTATCCTCTCCCTAAGTGAGGACTCAAGGTCTGTACAAGGGCAATCTCTATAGGAGATGATGTCATTCCCTACTCTCTCAACTGTAATCCATGCGAACCAATCTAATCTCCCTTGTGTACTCAGTGTACCAATCCCATGGTCTAATTGAAAGATCGCCCTGGTCTAATTGAAAGATCGCCCTTGTGGCCAAGATGACATTCACCTCATCTAACTGTCTCAGGTGAACCTCCCAAGTCTTGTTGTGTAATAGCAATAAATAGCTCTACTCCTGCAGATGCGGCTGGGAAGCAACTAGTGTGTTGGTTAACCCCACGGGCATGACCACAATCCCAAAATTAGGTCTAGAAGTAGACCTATGAGCATCATGCTCTCCGATCTTCATTAAATGATATCCCCGACAAAGATAGGTTATCAAGGGTTCTACTACCCTATGAAGCATGTCCTTCCCCTCATCGATCCCGAGGAAACCCGGTACAAGGGTATGCTCGTGATCTTTGTCAGGTGGTCTCCTAGGAGGAAACACTCCAAAACTCCATGGGATCTCATCGTGTGCCCCTATGTACCCCTGTAGACTGTTGCATACTTCTGTATCCTCTTGAGCCATCGAATATCATGTATGCGCTACTGTAGCCAATACTCCACTGATATAAACGAAGCCTATAACCCAATGTGTCTCTATATCCATTATATATATGTCCACCCAACCTATGTATGCATATACTTCCTTGTTGGTTGATCCACAGGAAACGTGCTCAACTATCTCTGCCATGGCTAAACCTC
This sequence comes from Larix kaempferi, assembly GCA_027924585.1. Classification (NCBI taxonomy): domain Eukaryota; kingdom Viridiplantae; phylum Streptophyta; class Pinopsida; order Pinales; family Pinaceae; genus Larix; species Larix kaempferi. The sequence goes on along the minus strand of BSBM01000125.1, from coordinate 13,792,210 downwards.
TCTCTAACAGAGCTGGCTCATGATCCCCTACTTGATCCAAACCCTATTTGTCAGATCTATCCTCAGTCACCTGCAACTCTGAGTGTTCTTCATGCAAAATCATCACTGGATGCTCTCCCCTCAAACCATGGGTGCCACTCATGCCCTCATGTATTACAATTGTCTTGTATCCTATATGTGTTGCGGTATCCTCCTGTGCACTCACTCTACTAGTGTCACCTGAACCTAGATCCCACACAGTTGTACTATACTGGAGTGTGTCTCTTGTCAACACATCTGCAACTACAACCGAAACCATTAATGGCCCCTCCACAATAAGTGACTCATAACCTCCATACTGCCCTGTACGTATAGAGTCAACCATCTCCCAGTTATGTCTCTCCTCATGGATCTAGCCTATCATGAATGTCTCGACCCCTGCAGTAGATGATAAAGAGTGTACCAACACCAACTCGGCACACAACCTGTCTACATGCATATCAGATTCCTGAAGAGCCATATGATTGTTGTTCAAGGAATCCCTAGTAACCATAGGCTCATAGGTGGGCTCCTCTTCCTCTTCAATGTCATGTACACCCAAATCACTCAATATCAAATCCATGTCACAACTAGGTGCTAGCACCCCCTGATCCTCACAAGCACCACTACTAAGGTGAGATGATGAATCCTCGACGTTGTATGATCGAATAAATGCATCATATGTACTATCCTCCTCATGTATTGTCAACTCCTACTCATCTTTCTCTACTCCCCCAACTATGCTTTTAAAGAGATCCTCGTCCAAATCCTTGGGTCAGCTCCCAAACTGGATGGAGTAATAGTCTTGGAAGGACAACATTGCACATACCTCATTCCCCAAGGCTAGATATTTCTGATATCGAAGCAAGTATCGAAGTGTTGTCAAGCTCCCTAGATTTCCAACCAAGATCCTTCTCAGTGTCTTCATCATCTCACTGGATGACCAGAAACTTGAGCTTTCAGGCATGCACTTCACCAAAATTGGCATGTATTGTCATCCATTGGCATTTCTCGATATCCATCTAGCTATTTACAACGGCATGCTCCCACAGCTGGCAAGGAACATGCTATGATACCACTATAGTATACCAACTAATAATTTATGTCTGTTTATGGTGTTTATGATGATGTTGTTGCTTGCTAGTAGCCTTTATGACCCAATACGTGAAGGAAACATGAATGCATGTATTGAACTATTCTTGCATGAGTATGCATGCAAATGCATGGGTTTGCCAACCCCTAAATAACCCAGATAATCAAAAATGCTATAAAGTAGGGATAGAAAGATGCATGTACGTACCAATAGTATCAACAGTTGATGTAGATCAATATAAGCTAAGCATGCAAGCCATGCATGAACAAATTGTTGAGATATGAGTTGTCCTCTCTCCAATAATGCGCCCTTAGTATGAATGTGCCTTCTTCAATATGTGGATGGATGCATGAGTGCTCAAACGATATCAGATTGCTCCTGGATGAATGTACTAGGGGTATAATGCCCTCTTGTTTGGTATGGAAGCCGCATGCAGATCATGCATGAACTCTAGATCAGAGGGTGAATATCTTCCTCAAGGAAAGGCGGCCTTCTAAATGATGGAATGGCTAGATCTATCTTCTGAAGGTGAATAGGAAGCCTGTATTTAGTAACTAGGCTAATAGTGGTGCTATCAGAAGGATAGAAGCAACATGTTGACTGAATAGTGATTATCTATCAAGATATGAGTTATCCTTCTTTGTCCAATTCGCCCATGCAAGAGAGGGTGAATCCTCCTTCTACGGGATGTAGCTGGAATCGTGTATGATGATAATAATAATGTTGAATTTGGATGATCCAACCCTGATAGTGACTAGGGCTGATAAATTTCACTGTCGACATACACTTGTTGGTTGAGTGGTGCCCTCAACCCCAAACTGGCTCTTTGAGCTCTCCAAGTGACTTCTCAAATCAATAATCAATAAGCAAAACCTATTCATTCACTTTATCCTTCTTTTATAACTTTGACAATGCATGACCTAACTTTTGCATGCCTAAGTTGCTTTTCTCTTCTAATTCTCAGTTGACTTGCATGCATTGTTTTCTGTGTGCATGAAGGCTTAATAAAAGTATTTATGTGTATGCATCATGAAATATGGCCCGCATGTAATGCATGTAGGTGGCCTCTAGTTCCCGTGGCCCTCTTTTATCTACTGATGATCTAATAACCGTGATTAAGATCTTCTTTTTGTTTGAACGGGTACCAATCCTCAGTTGATTCCACTATATGTTAAAAAGGGAACATTACAAGCACTCACTGATATATAAATCTGTAGTATGTATACCATATATACATTAAATTTATTATTGTCAATAACATCAAATGTTGGGAGCTTAGAAACATGTGAGATCGTATATCATTTTTGTACGAATACGATGACTTATATTATATGCACATGGTGACTATACATACAATTCTACTGTAAATGTTAAATGTCTATCAATACTACACTCGCTTTAATTTGGTATGTTGGACTTTCCAAAATTTTGGTTCATCCATGTGATACATTTGGAAAGGTAACATAATGAATATCAAAGGAATATTACATTTATGTTTGTTTTTTTAACATGGAATTACTTGTATACTTTTAGTGTATGAAGAATTTGATTATAACATTAAATAATAATATATGTAATTTATTCATTCTTGCGTTTGAAAATCATCATATGTAAGTGTCGTCTTGGCCAGGTCCACATTCTAGTGGCATCCATCACACCACTACGGATTGGACATTACGACACGTAACATCATTCTTTTCAGGTCGCCCATTGAATGGCAACACAACATGGCTTTTCTGTTTTTCAACCTTCATCTCCTTGGTTTTCCGATCTCAATCCCGTTGAACAATTAATATCATTTAACTTTTCATGTCGCCCGATCTTCTCAAATGTTTCCTTTCATTTCCCAAGGATCTCAACCTCTTTCCTTATCATCATTTTTTCGATCTCAACCTCTTTCCTTATCATCATTTTTCCGCTATTAAGTTTCTGCAAATAATAGGCTAACGGTCATTTTTCTTTCTGGTGGAAATTAATTATGTGTTGGCAGTGACACCGTGGAGTTCGTTCCACATTCAATTTGGTGGCAATGTGGAGGATGTAAGAGAACAAACAATTAATAAATGGCGGTCGCTTGACAAGGGATTTGATTTATCAAAAAAGTAAATAAAATGTCCTTTCAAAGACAACGTAGTAAATGAAGGTTAACATGAAAATAAATGGTCTGGAAATTTGTGTCAGTGGAGGCAATGAGTCTTTTGGTTTTTGAAGACGATGAGTGCATTAAATAGGTCAAAATGCATTAAAATGACGAGCAACTGTGACTTTTTTAGATTTTTATTTTTTATTTATTTTTAATAATTGTTGTTGCTCCTTCAGAGATTTATGTTCCATTTATTGTTTTCTTGACCCATCAAAAAATTGATTCATTGAAATTTTAAAATTCTTAAATTTATTTTCAATTTTCATAAAATTATGTTTAATATAGATTTCCTTGCACACATTTAAAAACCATGTAAAGGTTTATATGCCAATGGATCAAACCAATTCACAGTCAAAGCAGTTTGACTTCGAACGGAAAAATATACTCGCTGTTGTGGTAGGGACTAATAACAATTTACAACACCATATAATGCTATGGCAATGGGCCTCTCGGAGAGGTTAAAGAAATCATTAGATGGTATTTTGGTAAGAATGGAATTGCCAGAGTTCTACAAAGGTCGCAAAATCAATTATGACTGATAATGATAATGTCCCATCATCAAAGGTGGGTAAGAGTGGCATTCAGTGACATGGTAGTAACTAGTATGGTACAATACCAAAAAAATGTGCTTGCCTCGGTATCCTGTAGTTGATTTGACATTGAAAAACATGCAAGGAAAAGTTATCCATGTCACAGAAGAATATACATTATGACATCAATAAGATTTTGCAAAGATTGCAATTTCGTCTGCAGGTTTTCCCGTCATTAAACAGGCTTTATTTCCAGGTGGCTGATCAAAGGGGAAACATCGTATTGTTGCACCTGTCTCCTCTTTCACCTTCAACTCTTCTAAATCACTGCAACCACCAAAACAATGTCTCTCAGACTGTCTGAAACGAAAAAAGACTAGTTCCATTTAAGATAAACTAAACATATGCATGTCTCAAAAAATGATGAGACAAAGTGGATTTTGTCTAGCAATATTCTTTATGCTTCTTTGTGTGGATTTTATAAAGGATCATTTAGTGAATACCTTGCTGCCCAAGGGCCTCTCGCCCATTTTCCATCAGAAATCACTGCTTTAAGTTCCTCGTAAGATTCTACATTTACAATGTTGCTAGTAACATAAGAACAGTCATATCAGATCAGATGGTCTGGCTGAAAAATTAAAACATTCGAAAGTACATCAACCTTGCCTCCTCTCTCTAACAATCTATTACTCAAATCCACATTATTTCTTAAGATAAGAAAATAAAACAGTGGGTGATCCTTTTAACTATTAGTTTTGAGCTTAATGCAGAAAATAAGAAGATTACATCTTATAATACACAAAAGGGAAAGAAAATAAGAAAATAAATAAACTTTTAGAGGATAAAAATTGCAACTACAATGAATGGATGCCACCTATTTTCTATCATTTTAGGTCTAGTGCTGCTCATGACTTTCATTTATAATGTGATGTTTCAAATACCTTAGGTGTCAGTTTAACATACAAATGGCAACATTGAAGTGGCAGCCAATACCCCAACTCAAGCATGGGATTTCATTACAAGAACTGTTGAAAGTAGCCACAGGTGTTGTGATCTCATGTTATATAGCATCAGGAAATGAAGAAACAATTATACCATTATCTGAAGGCAACCAACAGATATCAAAAGGACTAGAAAGTACATCATGTAATATGTAAAACTGGAGTGCTTAAGGAATCTCCAATTTGGAAAAGCAAACCAACAGAAATGGTAATAAAGGAAAGGAAAAATGTCCTATACAGATCAAGCCATAACACATTCCATTATTATGAATTAAAAAGGTGCAGAGCAATAATCAATTTTCTAAAGCAGCAAAGCTATTATAGTATTACTTCTTAACAGCCAGATTCTATCATAATAGTTCCCTTCTTTTAGCTATCTACAACATCTGGACAGAAAGTGCATCTCAGACTAGTGATTGCTAGAAACAAATAATATTGTCCATTGACTACGACCATAATAACAAAGAACTAAAACATTTTTGCCCTCTTTTTTCATCAACCAATACATATTTCTTGGGGCGGTGGACAACAGGCTTGAACACGAGCAAAATTTTCTTCACCAGCATTTTTGGCAACTTATGGGTTAAATCAACTGACATCCATGTCAGATTAGAAATGATTAGAACCATTGAACTCACTTAGTGAGCTTTTAATATCTTCACAAATTGCAACTGAAAGCCAATGCTCAGAAGAAAAGTTAAAACCATCACCAACAATGAAGTTGACAGCAAAGGGTGACCCTCAAATTTCAAGCCTGGAGGGACGTTGTGGGCACATTAGCTTACATGTCCATTATCTAAAAAAATGAGATCTTTAAGTTTGTATAATTTACCAATATTTATAATTCAAATTCAATCTATTGAGTCAACCTTGTCTACAAGCAAAATCTAATCCTATCATCCAGTGTCAGTGCATTCCACCAACAGAGTTCATGCAACACACGAAAAGATGGAAAAGAAACAACAAGAACAAAAACAAAATTGATGTCGAAAGCATGACATGACACGATATGCATTTTCATTTAGAAAAGAAAAGAACAGTAAAAAACAATAAATAAAATATTAAAAAGGCCATGTCCAATTTTCTTTCTGAATTCCTAATCAACCAAATTTTAACATTTGCGTTGTCCTTCCATTTCTGAACATGGCTGGCTTTGACTAGACTTTTAAGCAGGAGACTTTAAAAATTCAATTCATGATATAAGATAAGATAAGATAAGACAATTTTATTAATGTCCACAAGTGACCAAAAATAGGTCAATGGGACTGCTAAGTACATCAGTGAGATTAGAAAGTGGGAGCGCTAAAGTCACTCCTGGAAAATCATGATATAAACAAATATATATACCTTATGAAAAGAAGAATCCAAAACCTAAGTCATGGCAGCATGGAGAAGTGAAACAAAGCAATGATGCAGATACATGCAAGTGTAGTGGAGAACCAAAGGTCAAGAGCCATCGGCCTTCCTAGTGGGATATCTTGCTTGGGGAGAGATCAACATCCCCTGAAATCCTCTCTCCTAATATCCAAAGCTGAAAGGAATAAACACCTGCTAGATGATTGGCCGAATGATCTGCAAAATTCAAGGGATAAGGTATGAGATATGTCTCACTGTCTAGAGGAAGAAGTTTGCGACCGTGACCTGGATGAAGTACCCTGACTGCTGGTGTTGTGTGAACTATCCTAAGAGCTGAGGAGATAGGACCGTAAGTGTCTAGTTGGTCGAGCATTGATACCCTCCTGGGGTCTCACCGATATGATATACAATGTAGTACTATTATCTGCCTACCTCTTGGTGCCTCAATCTGCTGGAAGCACCAGAAAGAAATTTGTAAACAGTTGGACCAGATCTGGATGGGGTTGAGAAGGGTAGACTAAGCAAGATTTGAATCCAAGGTCCTCCTTCAGTACAAGGCCAAGCATCTCTGGTGCAGGAAGCCGAAAAATCTAGATAAAGAGTTTTAGGACTCCCTTAAAAGGCAGTAAAATTGTCCTTTGATCTCATAATTGATGGAACACTTGAAGATGAAGTGCTCCTCTGTCTCAGTCCCCTAAAGATGGCAGAATTGGTAGATTTTGTCCCCAAGGATGATGTAGTCGATTTCTATCCAAAGACAATGAGAACCAACCCGAAACTTCCCAAGGGGGATCCGGAGAGCATGCATCTTGTGTCTAAGTGTGAACAATAAGGCCATCTCTCAGCTCCAAAAAGTGATCTACCTAGAATGCCATTGTGGGACTTAGCCCACTCGGAAGGTCAACCCATGTAACTTGAATAAATTGTCTGATGATGTCCTCTCCGATGATCCTATTCAACTCTTGCTTATTCGGCACAAGTCAACCATGGGCATCAAGAGAGTATTTGAATGGAGGGAGGTGGTCAATTGAGATACCGATCGAATGAAGCAGGCAGGAGGCCTCTACAAACCCCCAACGAACTTGATCAGAGGAACAAGAGATGGATATGGAGTCCGAAGAGCAGTAGGCAAGATAAGCATAGCGATCCTTGCTTGCTCAAGATTCAAGAGTACACAAATCGTCGAATTCGGTGTAAGAGGGAAACCAGTCCAAAGATGGTTTCAATCCTAAAGTGGGATTCTGGGAGGCCACAAACTCTACTTAAATAATGGCCTAGGAAATAGTCCTCTTGTATCTGATGATGCGGTGAAGCATGAGAACCTGAACTCTCAGTCATGGCCTAGTCCGACTCCAACAAACTGGTCCCCTCTGAACCATAAAGAACTGTGGGTCTAATGAGATTGTCCAGGAGGTCCATCTTGGGCTAAATATCCTGAAAACAGTTATGGAAACACTGATGCTTAAGGAGAGCGAGGGAGCCATATCCCTTGTTGATCCAAGGTTGAAGGGATTTCCTAAAACCAAATCTTGGCCATGACAATTGAACACCCAAGTGTAAGCTGTAGTGATTTCGATCTTCACACCCAGGAAATAGAAGTGATATCTTGAGAGAACAATCTCCGTCCCATTAAAAATCATAACCCTGGTTTTTCCCAAGTTGACTGTCAGTGGACGAAGATCACAGATTATGGACAAGGCACCAAGTTGTCTCTGCAAACCCTCCAGCGTGGAGAACAAGAGAACTATGTCATCTACAAAGAGGAGGATCGAGATCAAAACCTGGTGAAGAAGGCACCCATTTCTTGGCTGAATATGTGCCTGGAGAAGAGACTCCATCTCATCAATGTGTATCCCAAACAATGTGGGCAAACTTAAAGATCTAAATTGCTGCTGAACACAAAACATTTATGAAACACCAATCAAAACTTTCTGGTTCAAAAACAAATACTCTTTTAGTGTAGATCAGGAGTACAAATACAACATATCTCAATTTTGGATCATTCCACAATGTAACAGTTGGTAAATCTGGGAAATACTCTTTCTGAAAATCAAAAACAGAAAACCAGCATTCTATGGCAACAATCATTAAAACTTCTCATAAAATAAATATTAGACAAGAACTGTTTTTTTCATTAAGTTCAAGGTTACATTTATAGGTTGGGTGTTTCAGGTCACGATGACCTCAGGTAATCCAACAACCCATTCAACCATCTTGTGTCTTAGTGCAAGTGCAAGTGGATCCACATAAGACAACTCATGTGCAACGACGACCCACTTGGAAGACAAGACAAAACTTAGTTGGGTGAATAGTGCATCCCACTAAGATAAAAGACAAAAGATTTAGTGGCCTAATAACAAAGAAAACTTAGTAAAGGAATAGGAGCCCCCACTAAGTGTTAATATGACAACCAACTGGGATGCCACCTTACTATGGACAGATCTACGGTGAAATTGAATGCCCATAATAGAAATTGAAGGGCTCAGTTGTGAAAATTCATTGGCTTATCAGTCAACCCAACCAAACAGCAGCATAATGTGGTCAATTTTACTACAATTTTGCAGATCCAGCAAGTAATTGGTTCAAATTTTGCAAACATAGCAAGCAATTAGCTGGAATTCGACAAATTGGACAAGAAATTCACTATTATTCACAGTAATTTTCTGTTTGGGGGAAGAAAGAACAGAAATTAATCCTGTTTAGCAGGTATTTGGTAGATCTACAATAAACCTATGCATTTTTTTCAGCAGACTTATTGATTTTTCAACAAGAACTTTTGTTTTTATCTGTGTAATATTCAGATTTGGAGAGGAAAAGCACAGTTTTCTTGACTGTAAGTCTCTATTTCAGATATAGATTTGATTTTCAGCAACATTTAAACTGAATTGTTTGTGCTCTATGTTAACAATCAAAATAGCACCCTCGTCATGTGAAGGAAGATGCATATTTTTGCCATGCACTTGTAGCAGGAAGTCATAACACAGTTTCATCCAAAGACAAATCCTCTCTGAGACATGCATTAAGATGCATTAATTGTGATTAAATAATTCTAAATGGTGCAAAAAGGCCTAAAAACTATTCAGAAGTGGGTTTTCACTGGAAAACAATCAAAATTGAGAAAAGTGACTAATCCCACATCCACTAGAAAGACCTAAGACTCCTTTCCCAATGCTATATAAGAATGGCATGGGAGGCATGGTAAAAGGCGATCAAAAAAGCAAAGGCATGCTGAGGAGATTCTGGAGGAGGAAGAAGAGCTTCAAGTCTTCAAGAGCAAAGGTGAAGGAAGGGAAGCTCATGACAATGGAGGAAGGGTTCACATCAAGCTTATTGGTAAAGTTGTACTTCTTCCTTGTTTCAATATGAAGTAATTCAAGTTTCTGCCATTATGATGTTTAGACAATGCTTATGTTGTGTGATTTAAACTGTTAAATGGCTGTAAATCTGAAGGTTGCTTATTTTAAATGATGAATGAATTTAGATTTCGAAATAACTTGTGTTAATTACTTCATTTCTGACGTAAGATCTCACCAATCTTTAGTAAGATAGTTAAGTTTGTGTAGACACATCCCTGCACAAATTACTGTTATCACTCTAATGGCTAGTTTGTCTAACATTAGGTTAAAGGATAACCAGAAATTTTCTGGGAAGAATTATAGTACATGGAAATAGCATATGTTGGCCATCTTTGAGTACAGGTTTTGGATCAGCTTCTGATGGCCGAGGAAATACAACCAACAACAATTGAAAATGATCAACCAAGTTTGATGAGCAAAATAGAGAAGCAGTGATGCTAATAAAGCTTTCGGTGAGTGATGAAATGTTTCCTGACATGAAAACTAGGGTTGATGCTACAGATATTTGGAAGCAATTGAAGGATTTACATGAAACTTCAGATAAAGGTAGAGCTTTCTTAAAAATTTATTGTTCTCAAGCAAAATGGATGAAAATGTGTCTTGGCATGATCATTTGTTGCAGATAAAATACCTTATGAGAATAGTTGAATGCCAATGGGCAGAAAATGGAAGAAGAGCACAAGATAGCAATCACTCTCAACTTTCAAGAGTTTACCAACCTCATTCAAGAATTTTATTGAAACCCTAAACATTACTTCTATTAATGTTGACCTGAAGTTTGAGGATTTGAGCACTAAGCTCTTGCAGCAAGACAGGTGGGAAAAGCAATTTGGAAGTAACAACGGGAATGAGGGTTCAAAAATGGCAAGTTTGCTAAGAAGAATGAGGGCAGCAAGACAGATGATTCAAGTAATCACAAGAGTTTTAAGATTCATTATTGTGAAAAATGGGCCATAAGAAACACTTTTGCAAGAAAAGTTTATATTATGAGAAGAATAACCAAGGGCCAAAGAAGCATGCCAATGTTGCAGAACATAAGGAAGAGGAAGATCTCTGTGTTCATGTCACCAGATAAAGTAGACAATGTGAAAACATCTGCTTGGTATATAGATTCGGGTGCATCCCGTCATTTTACCAATAGGAGAGACTGGTATATTAATTATGTTGCTAATGAATCTTCTAATGATTCTGTGGTGTTTGGTGGTGGGGAGGAATACAAGGTTGAAGGCAAAGGTAATTTGTAGATAACTCTATCAGGTAAAAGGCTCGTATTTCTTAATGTTCAGTTTCACTATGTTCCAAGAATGAATAAGAATATACTATCTATTAGTGAAATTTTGAAGCAATGTCAGTCTGATTAGCCTAATTTATTGTTTTTCATCTGGTTTTCTCATATTATCTAAGTTAAGGAAAGGGATCGGTTACAGAATTATGTTACATCATAATAGCAGGCCACTGCAACCTATCACATCTATTCTAGAATCTAAACCATCCAAATAAAGAAGTTCCTAATTGCTACCACAATATTCTCAAGAAAAAGTATTGTAATGACATCAGAACTATGCCCCCCTCCAAGTTATCAATAATAGAAGTTGAAAAAGACTATAGGACAATGCCTATGCCATGAGTGCCTGTAATGGAAAGCAGAGATCTACTCAAACAAAATAAGAATGGTTTCCAAGTGAATTTTTGAGAAAGATATTCTATCCTTCAAGGAGGAAGTCTAGGAAAATTAACAAGCAGAATCTCTAAACAATTAATGAATTGTTGAATCAAAGGGGTAAGCCATTGCAACATGAATCAATAGAACTATCAGTAACTTGCCCAGTTTTGTATACAGAGTGAGTACCTGTCTCGGAATGCTGTAGCCCTTGCCAAATAAGCCGATTGCACTTCTTCCAATTTGTCTTTTATATAAACTACTATAAATGATGGATCCATCGATATTCCAAAATCTTTCCCATTTTTTCCAGGAACATCTCGCCTTGAAACTACAACACTCTTATTTAAGACATCACGAGGACCAACTTCAATCCTTAATGGCACGCCCTGCATATCAATCAAACTCTTTGAAATAGAATAATTGATCAAAGTAAATTTGATGATATAAAAGGTAAGCATCTACATAGACACACCCAGTCATACACATAAGGACACTGGTGTGCATGCATGTACTCAACACTCATCTTTTGCACAGAACCATGCATGTGCAAATAAGTTCATGTACCCTAAAATGCGCTTGTTTTCCAAAAAAAATGGACCTTTCAAGTATTTGTGTAAAACAACAAAATAATCTCACACCTTCATTTCCCAGAAATTGAATTTCCACCCTGCAGTCTTCAGATCTGATTCATCCAGTTTGACCCTGATGCCAGCAGCCTTGAGCGTCTTCTCTAAGTTAGACGCTACCTCCAAGATCACAACTTTCTCATCAACCTTCTTCCATATTGGAATAATAACTACCTGAAACAATAGCAATTGAGTTACAAAAATAAACAATAAATTATCTATAATGGACACTGGAAATGTTGTATTTACAGATCTGTTTTCCACCATAGAAATTAAAAAACTGACTAGCCACAAGCCTAAATAAGTTATGTAAATAAGACTTGGGGGTCATGGACCCACCAAACAAAGACAACCCAAGAGGGTTATTGAGCCTCCATATCAAGTTTGACTAGGTCATCCTTAACCATAAACCTAGTATACAACCTAACTTGCCACGGTACTTGGGTTCAGGGATGGGGACAAGGATAGTGGGACTGGGCCGACACTTTTTGAAACAGGGGACTTGGGTACGTCAGGGGTACTGTAGGCGTATATTATACTGCCCTCGTCCCCATCCCCGGACCCAAGTACCCTCGGGGTACTATAGACATATTATAATATATGTTAGACATATACACTAATATATATCTAACATACTTTAAATATTTAAAGTTAAACATATAAATATCAAATCATCTTCAACAAGTAACACACTAAAGTCTAACATACTAACTAAAACATGGACATTACTTCATTGATATAAAGTTATAAAATTTAAAATTTAAACATATTGATATTGAGATATTCATATCATATATGTCCATTGTCATACTACATACCAATTTGCCTAATGGCATTTCCAAATATGAAATAGAAAATTCAAAAAACATTCAACAATGAACAACATAGATGATTTGGCTTCCTCAAGCCATGTCTGCTAGGCCAGCTACATCTACATCAGCCTTGTCATCAGCTTTAGTAAGGCCCTCAATCGACAAGCTCTCTAGGTAAGGATCACTCTTAAGTGGAGGCTCCTCCCCATCCATAGCAACTAGAGGTATCTGGACAAGGTTGTCTTGTTCTACCTCCTCGTCCACACATATGGCATCATCTGTGTATCGGTCCCATCTCTTGAAAGACCTTCCTTGTATCCTGGGTCTTTCCAAGATATGAGATGAAGTTTGCTATGAATGTAGACTATGTTCTCTACTTTCTTCAATCCCAACCGGTTTCTCTTCACTAAATGGATGAAAGCATAAGTGCTCTGATTCCTCTCACAAGATGAGGAACTAACTACCTTCCCAAGTAATCATATGGCAAATTGTTGCAATCCATGAGCATCAACACCATGAAGCCATCACCAATCAACCAGATCCTCTTGCTTGCACCTATTAGTCTTAGAAGCATGTGAACTAAAGACAACTCACCCACATGAAAATTAGGCAAATTGAGTCTGTATCTCAAAGGTACGACGTCCCCAATGGGCACCACGTCCTCATATTTTAGGGTGTGGCATCCCCCATTGTGGCCACGTTTTGATTTCTTCGCGGGATGCCCCAAAAGAACCCGACCCCGTTTCAGGGATGCAGGTACATGTTCTCGAGCTGAGGATGCACACCCTACCCTTGGGTACACATGCTCATGCAACATAGTATACAACGAATAAAATAAAATATGGCCTTAGTCCTATTACAAGTACATAATGCTACATATGAATGGGCCATAGCCACATGTACAGATTGCACCAATAATTCCAACATCCCCCATAAGTTGAACAGGGGGCAACATAGATAAATTCATTACAATGCAAGAATACAAAATTTATTTCTCCCCTTAATGTTGAGCAGAGAACTAGATCACCCTACCTGAACTCCATCGCTCCTTCATAAAACCATCAAGATCATCAACAGTCAACACTGAGCTCCAGAGAGATTTAGGTGGGAGATGTTATAGTTCGACAAGGACATCAAAATACTGAGTAATGGCTAGTGCCTAGTGGTGGAGAAGATTCCTTCTAATAGTGCTCAAATGGGCCAGCAAGAAACTCAATTGCATCAAATTCATCCTAAAAAAGTCAGCAACCTGAGCAAGAAGGGCCCGAAGTGGAGGAGATTCCTCCTAATAGCACGTGAATGGACTTGCAAAAAATTATGTTGTATCAACAAGAATGGAGATAGCCCATGTAGGTATAGGCCTTGACCTATCCAAAGGAAAAGTAACTGGTGCAAGTGAATCATGAAAGGTGTCACCATCATCACTGATAACGGAGTCAAATTGTTAGGAACATCTACAACATGATCATTAGATAAACCACTGATAAGAGCATCATCATCTGCAACATGAGGACTAGATGAGCCACTGACAAGAGTATCATGAAAAGGTGAAGAGACAACTGCAATAGGAAGACTAGATGAGTCTCCGATAGGATCCACATCAGCTATAAGAGTCTACCCAGATACTGTAAGAGTACTTGAGAGAGAACTGGTAGAAGTAGAGAGAGGACCAACATCATACTGTGAAGGGGAAGGGTCAATTAAAACACAACAGCAGGAATCATCTAGAAGAGGACCTACATGGTGATGAGATGAAGCATGATCTATGGAAGCATGCTGAGATCCATGTGAAAAATCTTCTGAAATAAGTAATGGGAGAGATCCTGGTCGACTGTGAGTAGGAACCTTGTCAGAAATTATTAATTTTTTATTTTAATGCGGAATTATAGTAGTACTTGAAATCAAATGAATAATCAACAAGCATAAGCATTCACATGAGACACAGTGTTTACCCTGGGAAACCCTCTAGTACTTAGAGAAAACCTCAGCAAAATCTTGCTTAAAATAATGATAGATAGCAGAGAATGTCTTAACAATGAGCAGATTACATCAAGCACCCCTGGTGCATTATGAGAGAGATATACCAAGCACCCCTGGTGCAATCACAGAGCAAGAGAGAAGATGGAAGAATAGAACTCAGAATAATATCCTGCACAAAATCAATTTGTTGGTTTTGGTCACATGCACAATGAATGGGAATTGCCTTCAAGAGAGATGAGAATTCGCTCACATTGAATTCATCAATCTTGTATAACATATATATATATATATATATATATATATATATATTCTTCTCATGCTTCAGCTTCTATTTTTATCTTCCGACTTCAGGATGAACTCGCCCTCCATCCGGATGCTAGGTCACTTAGTTAGGAGGCTAACTCAAGTGTCGTCGTGCAAGTGTCATAACTTAAGTGTTGTAACTCAAGTGTCGCAACTCAAGTGTCCTAACTCAAGTGTTGTCTTTTAGTTCAACTTAAGTGTCGTTTTTTAGTTTAACTCAAGTGTTGACATGCAAAACACTTTAGTTAACTAGATCTTCTTTATTAACACTTAGTTAACTCTTTTAACTGAAGTCCTTCTTGATAACATCACTGAAGTGAACAATTTGAATTCTCCTTTAATTAACTGAAGTCTTTCTTGTTAACATCACTGAAGTGAACAATTCGAATTCTCCTTTAATAACTGAAGTATTTCTTGTTAACATCACTGAAGCTTAGCAATTCAAGTTCTGTCTTATCTTATCGCATCTTGTCTTATCCGCATGGTCCACATGTGCCAACTTTAATTTATCTATCATATCAAATATACTAAGGAGATTTTTCCAATGATGTGATCATCTTGTTCTACTATCGTTCCAAGTGGTCATATGCTATAGTAATTCACTCTAGGGGTGGCCAGTCTCTAGAGGAGACTTAATAGCTCAACCATGGTTAGTAGTACATCACACACCATCCATGCTTCAACGTGCAAAGCATTACCCCAACACATGAGGCACCACCTCAACACATGAGGATCTGTCTTGACACACAAGACCTTAGCCTTGCCAAGCAAGAATGTACAACATCATCACTTTGTCATACAAAGCACTTACCTCAACACATGAGGCTTATTCATTCTTGAGTCCAACTCAAGATTCTTCTCCAAGTTTCCTGAGTCCAACTCAGTATCCTATAAGGCACTACCTTGACACATGAGGCTCAATCTTGGCACACAAGATTAACTTGGAGAATGAATCATGATGTTGTAACTTTAACACTCCCTCTCAACAAGGGAGGCATTCTCTGCCATGCCAAGCTTGTCTCGGAAGTACCTATACTTCGTCAAGGATAGAGGCTTAGTCAACATATCTGCTATCTGCTCACCAGTAGCAATGTACTGAAGTCTTATGGCACCTCTCTGGACCATGTCTTTGATGTAGTGGTGTTTCATCTCAAGGTGTTTCGATCTGTCATGAAACACAGGGTTTCCTGAGAGCTTGATGCAGCTCTGATTGTCAGAGCGAATGACAGCAGTCTCAAGCTTCTCACCGAACAACCCAGCAAGTAGCTTCCTAAGCCACATAGCTTCTCAGCAGGCGGTACTAGCTGCAATATACTATGCTTTTGTAGTACTCTAGGCTACGGAGCCCTACTTCCTGCTGGACCAAGAGATCATAGTTGATCCCGAGCTAAAACAAAATATGGATGTACTCTTTCAATCCACAATACTACCAACCCAGTTAGAGTCAGCATAACCAAGTAGCATCACTCCTCCACTGGAAGCATATCTAAGTCCATAAGAAATAGTACCTCGAAGGTATCTAAGCACATGCTTGGTAGCAACCCAATGTCTATGTCTTGGCTCAGACATGAACTGACTCAAGATACTCACTGCATAACATATGTCTGGTCTACTATGTATCAAATACATCAAGGAACCAATGAGTTGCCTATACATGGTAAGATCCACTAGACCCGATCTGGAATCTAACTCATGTAGTTTCTTCAAATTAGAAACCATTGGTGCAGGCATGGATTTACAATCCATCATACGAAACTTGCACAACACATCAACTATGTACTTTCCTTGTGAAAGAAAGACCTCATATTTCCTTTGCCAAACTTCCAGACCAAGAAAGTAGTGCATAAGACCCAAGTCTTCCATTTGGAACTCAGAAGTGAGCTCCCTTTTGCACTGAACTATCTATTGTTCCTCTCCAGTAAGGAACAAGCCATTAAGATAGAGAACCAAGATCAATGGTTGGTTCTGTTGTCACCCAAAACTAACATGCGTGTGCTGAAGCACAAAAATAAGCACACCAGCTCGATGACAACTCTCAAGAGAGAAGCCAATGTCACCACACTCCTCTCTTCCTCGCTTCAGGTTGGCTCTTCTCCAACTCAAGGGGGGTATCCCTAAGGTAGGATCGCTAAGGCAGGTGCAACGGAGGGCAAGGTGAACTGAAGAGGCTGCCTTAGAGAAACAGTTGTAACAAAAAAGGTATTTTGATTGAGTGATGGGAAAGACGGGAGGATCAGTCCTTGAGGAAAGGCCAGTGCCAGTATATCAGAGGGGTGAATGGAGTCAAAAGAGAACTCAAAGGGGCCTTGTGTCATATGCGACTGAGGGGGAAAGATCGCATGATTGAGCAAGCCCTGCTCAGTCTAGTGTTTGACAACCAGAAAAAATACTTCTTCTTCTCTAGCTGCGGGAGGTGCGCTATGCAAACAAAAGATCAATATTACACAATCAAACTAGATTAAATGCAAAGATCAATGCCCGTGTATGCACGCTCACAAAGGGAAAAAGAAAGCAGTTGCTAAGAATTCTTCACCTTCCAATGTGGTGGATTACACCCCTCTATGGCCTCTTACACAAACATAGAAAAGAAAACGCAGAATCTAGAAATATTCACACTTATCTAAAATCTCACAAGATCATGCCACACAAAGAAAGTGCTCAGTTTATCCGAAAAAACCCATAGTATTTTTCATTAAGCTCACAGGAAATAAAAACTCTCAAGTTTTTTCCATCTGTACAATGAAGGAGGCCGGCTCCTTTTATAGGCCTAAAACCTCATCTACTTCAAAATAAAATAATAAAATAATGGAGATAAAGGTGGCACTTTGAATCCCCTAAAGCCTCTCCCTAGCTCCCACTTTAACTAACCGTTCTCACCCAAAGGCGAACAGATCTGGAGTTGAGTCAGTCGCCATGCAATTTGTCAGTTAATGAGAGAACGATACGTGGATCAAGACACCTTCACGTGGATCAGAACTCCTCCGAAACTTCACGTAAACCCCAACTTGGTGTGGAATTCAACCCAATATTCGGCAGCTACGGCGTGAACCCCGATTAGTTTGAACAACCGCTGTGCCGATTAGCTCATTGAACCCCGAGCATTAGTATCGAATCTAACACTCTGAACCAATCAATCGGCTGCCAATGTAACCTCGGCTGCCAAGGAATGGAAACTTCGTGACCTCTGCTGCTAAGGTGACAAAAGACGCGTGGATTTTAACTGCTTCAGGATTCCGTGTAATCGGTGCTACCCCCAAATAGCTGTCAATGCTGTGTGATACGAGCTGCAAGCAATGCCCACGACTCACCCCTTTTCTGACCTGCTGTCGTTTTCGACTATTTCTTAAAGATTGCAACTTGTTGGCCACGGAAGAAGAACTCTTTCCGATCTTGACGAGTTCTGAATGTCAAACATAATCCGAAGTGAAATCGACGATATGGATCACCAACGCCATCGGATCCCTCAAATCGCGAGCTGACCACTCAGTTTCGTTTTGGGGTTCACCATGAATTACGGCCTCATGGCCATCGTTGAGAGATGCCAAGCACGTTGTTTGCTTTTCTCAGAAACGTTGTATCTTCTGTTCACCAAACCTCAGCACGAGTAACTCTTCATTTATGAATCAATTCTTTCAGGATTTCTGCCTTTCAAAGTTTTACTGGCGACGTCTTCCTTTCTTCTTCAATCACTCTATTCCCATCTTTATCAAAGGAAGTTCTGGATCGAAGAAATTGTATACATCTTTATCCTTGCTCAAAAAATGACCAATACACAGGTCATAATCGATTGGTGTTGTCAAGTTTCTGCCATGTACGATTGCTGCTACCCAGATTCGAATGCCTGTAATTTGGCTTGAGCAGCTTCAAGCTCTGCATCTAACTATAGGAACCTCAGACTCATTTTCCATTCCTTTAGGGATAGGCTGTGAGCTGCTAAATTTATGAGCTATTAAGTGATCATATACTAGTTCTTCAACAGCACGGCGAATGAGTGGTGATTCATCAATCAATAGGTCATATAGTGGACCAAACTCATCATCTGCGAGAAGTTGATGCCTTAACAACTGTTTCAAGAGTCCAATGGCACTAATAGCCACAGATATATCAATATCATCTGCTTGGTATTTGGCTCCACATGCCTCAAATAGTACTGTTAGTAACTCTATCAAGGTAGCTTTGTATCTAATTCATATCTCTCTACCCAATTTTTTGCAGACTGTGGTACAAGCTTTCCATGATACTTAATGACATTAAGTTGTCTCTGCCTTCACAGAAACTTAACTGTCCTCCAAAGGATCCAACATTGCAGGGAAAACACACTTATCAACTTCTCCATCTCTGTCTGTTCAAGCTCTTCAAACGAGGGTTCTCAATATTCATGTTGTTACAGTATATCCCGCTCAGAAACAAACAGCTTGCCCATAAATTCCAAAATAGAGTTCAGAACCAGCAACCTGATTATGAAAATGCCACCCCTTAATAGCGTGATCAAGATCATACGTGGACACCCATGCAAAAATTGGGGGGTAACAAGTTCTTCACAACCTTGAAGTACAGGTTGGGGTCAACTTCACTTTTGGAGAAGCCCAAGCTCTAAAGATAGTTGTCAATCCTTGAATACCAAGCCCTCAGGGCCTACTTAATCCCATGGAAGGCTTTCTTAAGTTTGCATACATGGGATTCCTTCCCATGAACTACAAATCCCTCAGGTTGTTGTATGTATACTTCCTCCTCAACTTCACCATTGAGAAAGGCAGTCTTCACATCCATCTGGTGAAGTTTCCACCCCAGAACTGAAGCAAGGGAAACTATGGCTCGAATAGTAGTGTACCTGGCCACAGGAGCAAATGTCTCATCATAGTCTATTCCTTCTTTCTGTGAGAAACCACAAGCCACAAATCTTGATTTATACTTGTTGTCCGCCAGATTGCACACCAGCAGCGGAAATCTTTCGAAAGCTGTCTCCCTCACTGGAAGTGAGGAGAGGTGTGGCCTTGGGGGCAAGCAATGAGCCAGGTATTGTCACCTGAATCCCAGCTCCTCCATTTAGGCTAACTCCTAACGAAGCCAAGGGGGGTAGTCCCTACAAAGAGTTTCACTAAGGCTCTTATATTTTAAGTGTTTTTTGTATGGGGTGATGCGAATGAATGTTGTTTAGGAGTTTTTTAGATGATAGATCACAATTTAAGAAACAAACACAAGATAAGCAATCACGTTGCGATATGAAACAAGAGATTCGAGATATAACCACTTTGATAAAGTTAAAGCAAGACAACCATAGAAATATAACTGCTCCAGATTGATAATAAGCAAATAAATGATGACAAGGACCAGTGCCTTATGGAGTCAAAAATTGTCTCAGGTGCTTGGGTTGCTTGATACAAGAATTCAAAGGGATGGTGTTCGTGAGATCGTCCTGCGAATTAATCTTGGTTTATTGAATGTTTTAGTGATCTTGTTTATTAGGCTAAGACCAAGGTTATCAAAAGAGTTAAACCAAACGGGAAAAATACTGGCAACCTCTTAGATGATAGGCCGAGAGCACCCAGATTCAAGAGGATAGGTGTCCAATGTTTGAACCGCCCTCGAGTCTGACCAGTGGGTTCCCGGCACCACCTGTTTCAGAAAGCAACCTCAGTATTTAACGCCGGTTTGGATTGGGGTAAAGTTTTAATTAGATTATCACTTGTAAGCTTAGCAAGTCCAACACATTTCTGAGTACTAGCCCAACCCTTTCAGGTTGGCAGAGCATACGGGTGTTGGACAATCGACCAAAAGAAATTAATTAAAAGGGAATGTGAGTTGAAGTTTTTTATTATTAAAGAGCACAGTTCAACTCTCTGATAGAGAGCGCTCTTGACTTAATCTTAAGACCAAAGTTCAAGAGACTTTTCTACTCTAATATGCCTAATGCAGGGGGAAGAATGCAAGTTTAAGATGCTCTCCGACAGAGAGTGTTCTTGACTTGGATTTGGCCAAGTTCAAGAGACTTTGTTTATTTTATAAAAAAAGAAAAGCAGTTTGTAACTTAAAGAAATAGATATGAAGCTTTGTAAATGACTAAAAGTAAAAGATGATAACAACAAGATATTATAAGAAGCTTAAAGATAACTGAAAGCAAGACTTAGTATTCTACCAAACAAATGTTAATCTAAGGTGGGATCAACCTCCGAACAAGGTCGATCACTCAGAACCGCTATTCCTTGAGACTTTCCAGCTAGCTGAAACTTCGGCAAGGAGGCTAACGGGGGAATGAGAAGCTACCACAAAACTATGTGGCCTTTGGGATACAATCCCAAAGTTAGCTTGCTCTGGTCAAAACTTGGAAGAGAGTGCAATGAAATAAAAATGACTAATCTAAATCATGAAACAAAAGATCTAAACTAATAAGACACAATACTCTTCCCCAAATGGGGAAGAAACCCAAAAAAGTGGAGGACGACTCCACTTAACTCACTTTTATTAAGCTATTACAAATGCCTTTGGGATTTAAGCCATTGAAAGGTCTTTTGATAAGAAATGAACTTAGAACAATAATTAGAAAAAGCTTTATCAAATAGCTTGTACAAAGGAGATTGATGGTTTTTTGTCTTGGTTTCAAAAGTGCTTTGTGTTCAACTTCTCCTTGTTTTTGACTTCTTGCTCTTCTCTTACTCTTCCTCTTCTAATTAGGATCCTCTTAGCTTTCTTCTTCTTTAAATACCTACAAGTACTCCAATACACTCAAACAATATACCCATTAGACATTAGCAAAACAAAACAATGCAAATTTAAAACTAGCTAAGTCTAAACTTAAAAAATGGGATCTAGAAAGTAAAAAGCATGAGATTTTATTTTGATTTTATGAAAATAACAAAACGGACCAGCAAACAACAAACTTTTAAAAAGTGATGGGAAAGAGATCTAAAGTATAAAAATTTTGAAATACTTTTTGGTATATAAAGCCTACTTTTGAATGACAACAAAGTGCAAAAATAAACTAAGTAAAAAGCCCTAAATGAGATCTACAATATGAGATTTTGAACTTCTAAAGATGAAATTAAACTAATACTAATACTCAAACCTCTTTTTGATGTTTGCGCTTCTTTGTAGAATGGTGAAAGGGGAGAATGAATGGATAAATGGTAAAATGGGCAAAACGAATGGGTGAATGAAAGAATGGGCAAAACGAATGGGTGAATGAAAGAAAAACGAAGAAGAAAAAGCGAATGGGAGGATGGAAGGGCGAATGGAGATGAGAGAAGGCCAAAGAGATGGGCAAAGTTATGGATCTAGGCTTCTCACAAAGTAACAAGTAACCAAAATTGTAGAATTTTTTATGGATGGAAAACTTGAGAAGAGCTCTTCCTAGCTTTCTTAAGATGAAAAATATTTTGGGAAACTTGTAGATCCTGCAAACACAAAATATTAGGCCAAAACTTGAAGATGAAGCACGGGTTTGATGCAACCGAGCTCTTACCCTCCTTCACTTTAAGCAACACCTAATCACAACCCACACAACTCAACCAACAAGTGAGATCAACAATGCTAGTATGCTAGAAAGATCAAGATTAGATCAACAATTCGTATAACCGACTACTCATGTCCATTTAGATCTTGATAAACTTGCATAAATAACCAACTTGAACTGCAAATGGTTACTCTATTGTGCTAAAGATAGCCCTCACAAGCTAGCAATTAATCAAATACTATGCATAATTAAGAGAAGGGTTTAGAGAAGATGTCACCTCAACAAGAGATGAATTCACACCAAAGATTGAAAGCTCATGGACCTCCAAAGTCGAAATCTTTATTGAAAATATGAAGCAAAAGCTATTACAAAATGTGTAGAGTAATCTTGCATCAAAGTATCCATGAGAAGAGTGCCCAAGGCCCCAAAGGCCTCCTCTTTATACAAAAAACAACCACCAATAGCCTAATACGAAAGGCATGAGAAGAGAGCCAAATCTCAATCAAAATCAAGTCGAACTTCCATCAATCCAAAGCTTGGAGAGTATGATCCAAAATAGAAACTCGAGCTGTGGTTCTCTCTTGGAAGCTCCATCACTCCAATGTGTGAATGACAAGTAACCAAACCGTGAGCATGATGAAGAATGCGTGGGCCAAAGAAGGAAGGCGTGAATCCACGTGAGGGAGAAGCTTGGCGTTGAATGGAGAGACAGCTCGAGCTTGTGGTTGTTGTGATTGATGATTGGTGGGGATGAGGTGGAGCCTCTCCCCATGGGAACCAACGCCCAAGCTTGGAGCTATCACCCATGCCAAAACCCGTGAGGGAGGTCCACGTGAGGAGGGCGAGAGTTTTAATGCAATTTCCAATCACTAATCCAAAGTTTTACAATTGGTAAGTGATTAAATCTTAAGCATGGTTGCCCACATCAATTACTTGCCCATCATACTTGTGAGAATCCGCCCATGTGAAGAGGCCCCACATGAACCAAGCTCACGTCACTCTCTTTACTCAATTCGTTAATCCAATGTTTTATTTAACATGTGCCTTATCCATTGAGTGTAGTCGTACACCCTTACAAACCATAATGCATCCTTTAAAAATCAATTTTTTTAATCAATTTTGACTTTTTGATTTTTTGTCTTTATGTGCTTTTGTCATTTATTGGCCACTAAATGCCAAAAAAATGAAAACCTGCTTCCAGAGGTGATGTAATCGCCCGAAACCTTAGAAAAGTTGGTACTGGGGTAAAGAGGACGCTCCGAGCATCAAAACGAACCTCCCCACTGTTGATGTATATGTAACTTCGGAATGTATTTCATCTATGTATTTCATATATATTTATTGTACCCTTATTAGAGATGTGTTATTCCTCTATAAGGAAGTGTCGTCATGTGGATTGACAAGTGTCGCAAGTGTGTGTACTTGCCGATGGGTTATTAGACCACCATGTATGGGGTCGGCCCTGAAATATATATATTATAATGTGGATGTACCTAGCTAGACAAGTCGGCCCCATAAGGTCACTGGGCAAACAGGTTAGTATAAATAGAGATCAGGTGATCTCTATTTACATCATTCGGAAAAGTATCTCTCTCTCACTCAGAAAGTGGCGCACTAGTGAGGAGGAGGATCATCTGCTACTAGGAGACTATCTCACTGTATTTTGGTTGTACTTTGGTTGAGCCATTGCTCTCTCTATCTCTGAGGAAGTTGTGGGGTTTTTCACCTTAGGGTTTTCCCCACGGAAACTCTGTGTCTCTTGTCTCTCATGCTTTTGATTCTTGTGATGCTTGTCATGCTTATTGTGATTGTTATGCATTGATATACTGTATATGTTATTCTCTCAGTGAAGATCCTAGAGTATTGTGAATTAATGCTCAAAATTTAACACCCACGCTCAATTCCGCCTCCGGATGAGGTTTTTATCACTTTTTTAAATTTTTTAATTAAAAAATGGTCTAATTTATGAAAAAATTATTTTTGTCGGAATGGAACGAAACTCCTAGGGGACCTAGTGCATGTTCATACGACTCAATCGAGATGGCTAACACGTAAAAAATCCTAGACACAAGACTCTAATAACCACCTTAGGTTTTGACCATCATGGGAAATACTCCAGCTTTGGAGGTTTGAGTGAAAAACTGGAGGATTATACACCACTGATGAGTAGCGCATAATTCCTAAGGAAAAAACACTCTAGAGTATCCCCCAAATGGCTAAACCTATGGATAGCCGAGTCTTTTATAAAAGGACCCCGTTTAGACCAACTTTTTACAAATTCCCCATGGGGGTATGAACATGCAGTTATTACAAATGGGGCAAAATTGCCCTAAAAATGACTTCTGAACTTCTAAACACTGACGATGAACATTGAACATGTTCATGAAACTGGCGGCTCACAAGAGATTCAGCTATTGTACAAAATAGCTGATAACAATACTTTTCAATACTGCCATCAGCTGCATGTTTGATTGTAATATCCCAAACTGATATTTCTTTCTTTTTATGGAATTATGTTGCTTGCTAGTAGTCTCTGTGGCTCAGTATATGAAGGGAGTATGAATGCATGTACTGATCTAAGCATGCATGCGCTTGCATGCAGATCTCTTACCCAAATAATCAGAAATGCTATAAAATAGGGATAGAAGTTATGCATGTACGTACCATCAAATAGAGAAGTCCATGTATATCAATATAAGTCCAACATGCAAGACTTGTGCTGGTGGATGAGAGAGATAATGAGTGCTTCTCCTCCAGAAGTGCGCCCTTGGTAATAATGCGCCCTATTCAATGGATATAATGAAGGATAGATAGTATGCTAATGACTGGTGAATCCGGAAGTGGTGTAATGGGGTTATAATCCCCCTCTGAACACAATAGATATCGCATGCAGATCATGCAGTGGCTCGAAAGCCTAAAACGTGAGCACCTCCACTGAGAAAGTCGCCCATGCAATGAGGACGTCCTTGAATTCCTCCAAATGTTGATAACTTGCTAAAGAGGCCAAAGAAAGAGTCCTTCTTCCAGGTATCGGGTAATAGTGTTGCTCTCGAAAGAATGGAGCCAACATGCAGAAGATCCAAACCCTGTAGCCTGAGATACAAGTGTAACTCTCCTTGAGCAATTCGCTCATGCAAGGAGGGCGAATCCCTCAGCCTGATGTGTAACTCGAATCCTGCAAGAAACTGAAGAATAGTATCTTACGATGAAAGCAATGTTGAATCCAGATGATCCAACCTGATAGTGACTAGGGCAGATAGATTTCGCTGTCGAAATACACTAGATAGTTGAGTGTGCACTCAACCCCAAATTAGCTCACTGAGCTCTCCAATTCGACTTCTCAAATCAATAATCATATAAGCAGGTCTTGCTCACTTGCTTTACCTTTCTTTTATAACATTCACTTGCCTGACCTAACTTTTGCATGTCTAGGTCGCTTTATCTTCTAATTTCTAGTTGACTTGTATGCAATGCTTCCGGAGTGCATGGAGACTCAATGAAGGAGTATCGATGCATGCAACATGAAATATAGCTCATATGTCATGCATGCAGGTGGCCTCTAGTTCCTGTGGCCCCTCTTTATCTACTGATGATATAACAACCATCCTGAAGATCTTCTTAGGGTTTAAATGGCATCAATCCTCAGTTAATTCCCTGTATGTCAGTGCCCGCTCGAACCTATGGGAATCAGATAGGTTAGTGGGATGGTTCTCTGTGCTCAAGCAAAAGAGGACATTACAGTCCTCCCCACTCGAAATTGCTTGTCCTCAAGCAACTATAATGTTGGTTGCTGTAATACTTGTTCTCCTTCCCAAGTGGCCTCTTCTATAGGCAATTCTTTCCATTGAACCAAGTATTCTTTGATGATCTTGTTCCTTAATTTTCTTTCTCGAACCTCTAGGATTCGCTCTGGAACCAAAATTAGTTGCCCCTCATCATCAAGGGGGGGAAGCTCAGATGACATCACAATCTGTTGACCTACTGCTTTCTTAAGGTTAGACACATGAAATACGTTATGAATCTTGCCTTCTGGGGGTAATTCGAGCTCATATGCTACCTCTCCGACTTTCCAGATTATCTTGTAAGGACCATAGAAGAGAGGCGTAAGTTTCTCTGCTCCTTTCTTTTTAAGGGACGATTGTCGGTAAGGTTGCAGACATAAGTATACCAAGTCCCCTACCTCAAAGCTGCACTAAATCCTGTGTCTATCTGCATATACCTTTTGTTGATTCTGAGCAACCTATATGTTTTCCTTGAGAATTTTGAGAATATCTTGACTCTCTCGAATCCACTCTTTGGCTTTTGGAGCCCTTCTATCACCAAATATCAAATCTGCAAAAGATAAGACATCATAGCCGTACAAGGCTTTGAAGGGAGTCATACCAATGGTCATATGGTGTTTAGTATTGTAACAGTGTTCTCCTAAGTGTAACCATTTAATCCATGTTCTCTGCTGACCTGCTACATAATTCCTCAAGTATCCCTCAATCCACTTGTTAACTATCTATGTTTGTTCGTTGCTCTGTGGATGATAACTCGTGCTCATAGCTAATTCTGTCCCCACCAACCTGAAAAGTTCCTACCAAAAGGCTCCAGTGAACGTACTATCCCTATCACTGACGATGGTCTTAGGTAACCTGTGTAGTCTGAATACCTCTCTGAAGAACAGCTCGGCTACCTATGATGCTGAATAGTCTGATGGGATGGAAAAGAAGTGAGCGAACTTGGTCAACCTGTCCACTACTAGGTACAAGCAGTCTCTACCCTGTACCTTGCGAAACCCTGTAATAAAATCCATGGAAATGCTTTCCCATTTTTGCTCGGGAATGGGTAATGGTTGTAGTAAATCGGCTGGGTGAGTGTGTTCTACCTTGTTCTGTTGGCACAAACTGCACTCCCTCACATGCTACATCACATCATTCTTGAGGCCCTTCCATGAGAACCTCTCTCTAATCTGCCTGTAAGTCTTAAGAAATCCCTAATGTCCTGCTAAAGGTGAGTCATGAGAAGCTTGCAGAATCATTTTCTTAAGGGAAAACTCAGGGACCAAGTAGATTTTGTTTTTATGGTATATGATGTCATCTATTACTCTATACCTGTCATCCTGAATCTGTCCATCCAATATTTCGCAAGCAAATTTATCTTTGGAATACTCGACCAAAAGATGAGATCTCCAATCTGACGAAATGCTCATAAGGAATAAAGTGGTTAGTCGTCTAGAAAGTGCATCTGCTACCACATTGTTTTTTCCCTTTATGTATTCGATCTCAAAGTCATAGGCTTGAATCTTACTCACCCATTTCGGTTGCCTCTCATTTAATTCTTTCTGTTCCAGAAAATATTTTAAACTGTTGTGATCTGTCATAATCTTGAACCTGCCACCTACTAGGTACTGCCTAAACTTGGTTAGAGCATGGAGAATGGCTAACATTTCCTTGTCATATATTGAATAGTGGCGCTCATAGTCCTTGAGTTTCCTGCTCTCAAATGCAATTGGGTGATTGTTCTGCATCAATACTGCCCCTATACCCTCTCCTGAAGCATCACATTCTAATACGAATGGCTGTGTAAAATTTGGTAGTGCTAGTACTGGGCATGAACTCATTACCTTTTTCATCTTTTCAAATGTCTGTTGTGCTGTCTCTGACCAACTGAATGCCCATTTCTTCGTAAGATCGGTGAGAGGTGCGGTCATCTGTGAAAACCCACTAACATATCTCCTGTAGTAAGTGCAAAGGCCCAAAAAGCCCTTCAACTCTGTCACATTTCTAGGTGTAGGCCAATCTAGTATGGCTCTAATCTTCTCTAAATGTACTTGTACTCCATTGGCTCCTATCACATGCCCCAAATATAGCATCTCTTGCATACCGAACTCGCATTTGGACATCTTGGCATATAGTGATTGTTCCTTTAAAATTCCAAGTAC
The DNA here is from genome assembly GCA_027924585.1 of Larix kaempferi. Lineage (NCBI taxonomy): Eukaryota > Viridiplantae > Streptophyta > Pinopsida > Pinales > Pinaceae > Larix > Larix kaempferi. Next base: position 13,763,953 of record BSBM01000125.1, on the reverse strand, counting down.
TTCATCTAAGTGTTTCAAATGTTCTTCCCAAGTCCTATTGTATATCAATATATCATCGAAAAACACCAGAAGATACTTGCGTAACTGAGCCTTGAAGATGTTGTTCATGCATGACTTGAAAGTGGCTGGTGCATTAGTGAGCCCAAATGGCATCACTAGAAACTCATAGTGTCTGTAGTGACAACGGAAAGCAATCTTTGGAACATCATGTTCCCTAACCCGAATCTGATGGTGACCTGATCGGAGGTCAATCTTGGAGAAGTACTTTGCCCCCTGTAGTTCATCCATCAATTCATCAATCATGGGGATTTGATACCTTTTTTTAATTTTCTTCTTGTTAAGTGCCCTGTAATCGATGCACATGCATAAGGTTCCATCCTTCTTCTTTACTAGCACCACTGAGGATGCAAACGGACTGGAGCTAGGTATTATGTACCCTAGTTTGAGCAATTCTTTAATCGTACTTTCAATTTCATCTTTATATCTTTTGGGGTGTCGGTAAGGGGTAGTGATGACTGCTTAAGTCCCCTTTAGCTCAATAATGTGCTCAAATCCCCTATCTGGAGGTCTACCTGCTGGAAGGTCTCTGAATACTGCTTTGTGCTTCAGCAGTAGTGCTTATATATCTGCTGGATGTTGTGTGGCTTTATCTGGTGGCTTACTGAACATAACCAAGCACTCTGCTGCCCACTCTATGTCTCCTTGTCGGAGCACTGCCTCCATCCTGTGGGATGATACTGCTCTGGGAGGGTAGTTATTCATCCCTCTCAAAACTACTCTATGTTCGTTCGTTCCCTGAAACTCCATCTCCATGGTTTGGTAGTTCGTAGAATACTTCCCGATGGAATAAAGCCACTGAACTCCCAATACCACATTCATGTTTGGTACGTCAACCACAGAATGTTTCGGTCACTATATAGTTCTTGAGTGTTACTTGCAATTTTGGGATCCTCTGACTACACTCCATGGTGTGGTGACCTGCTGCGGCTACCGTAAATCCATCAAAACTCTCAATCGGAATACCTTTCCTTTTTATCTAGGCGGCGTCAATAAAGTTGTGGGATGTCCCACCATCTATCAATACTCCAACCCTATTGCCCTGTATGACACCTCTGATCCGAAGAGTGTGGAATCTAGGAACCCCAGATAATGTAGCAATGACACCTCCTAGTGACTGCTCCTCATCTGTTGACTCGTGTGCCTCTCCCTATTCCTGATCCTGATAATCCTCATCCTCTCCACTGTCGGATTAGACCTCTACGTGGTGAGCCCTTCCCTTCCCTGAACATCTGTGACCCGATACCCATGGTTCTTGACTGCTGAATCATAATTTCTTTCTTCTAAGGTCCAGGCGGGTATCATTATCCATCCACTCTTTCTTGGGCCATTCTTTTTGGAAGGGTTTCCTCTCTTTATCTTTTATAGGAAAATTGGTTCTGGGAGGAAATCTATTTTTGGGAACTGAAACCTGTAAATCTATGGTACGGTTGATGGCATCTACTAGGGTGGTGGGTCTATAAGCCTTAACCCATCCGCGTAAGGGCTCAGTGAGGGCCTCAGTAAACAACATAATCAATCTGCTCTCTGAAATGTCTGTCACCATGACTGCTACCCTCTGAAACTTTGATATGAATGCATCTGGACTGCCTGTCTGTTTGAGCTGTGTTAGCTCTCTGAAATGCACCTCGGGGTCTTTCCTGTCAAAACGCTCAATGAACCTCTGTGTAAAATATGTGTACGAGGTGATGTCATTGTGACCTAAGGTCACTAACCCGTGGTACCACCACTCATGGGCTTCCCCATCCAAATGCAAGGTAGCCAATTTAATGGCATGTGTCTCTATCATGGGGTTGAGTTGGAAGTAACTATCCAACTTTTGCACCCAATTCCGCGTTGGGACACTCCGGGTCCCCTCAAAGGCAGGAATAGTCAATTTCCCTACCGTGCGCTCTAACTCAAAGTTCTGGTTGAAAGGCCTGTTGTAAGCTCTTGGACTGTTCTTACTTTTAAAGTGGCAAAAGTCAATGAAGGTCATGGCCAACTGGAAGTCACCTCCCAATGCTATGTACTTTCTCAAATATGCCACCATGGGTTCTTCTAGCTCTACCTGTACTATGGGCACTGCTGTCGGGCTATCTAAGAACTATGGCATGGTAGGTCTGGAGGACCTATTGTAAAGATGTGGGTGGCTCTGCAGATTGGTATGTAACTGTTCCCCACTGCTACTGGTAGATACCCTGTCACTTTTGGGAAACATAGGACTGTGTGGGGTGGGCCTTAACTTATCTGCTAATTGTTTGATGGCACTCACCATTTCTTTATGTCCTGAAGTTAGTTCTTTCAAAGCGGAAAGGAGGCTACTGAAAGCCATTTTATCATCATCTGCCATTGTTTCTTTGCCTTTACCCTTTCCAAACTGAGTTTCTGTATCCCCCAGTTCTATATCCTCTAACTCTTCTTCTTCTCTTCTTCCACTGTTCCTTAATCTCTGCCTCTTGTAAGTAATATTGTGTGGGTCCTCTGTATTCATTTACTGTTCACAATTGCATGCTCCCATAGCTGGCGAGGAACATGCTCTGATACCACTGTAATATCCCAAACTGATTTTTTTTCTTTTTATGAAGTTTTATTGCTTGCTAGTAGTCTCTATGGCTCAGTATATGAAGGGAGTATGAATGCATGTACTGATCTAAGCATGCATGCGCTTGCATGCAGATCTATTACCCAAATAATCAGAAATGCTATAAAATAGGGATAGAAGTTATACATGTACGTACCATCAGATAGAAGAGTCCATGTATATCAATATAAGTCCAACATGCAAGACTTTTGCCAGTGGATGAGAGAGATAATGAGTGCTTCTCCTCCAGAAGTGCGCCCTTGGTAATAATGCGCCCTATTCAATGGATATAATGAAGGATAGATAGTATGCTAATTACTAGTGAATCCGGAAGTGGTGTAATGGGGTTATAATCCCCCTCTGAACACAATAGAGATCGCATGCAGATCATGCAGTTGCTCCCAAGCCTAAAACGTGAGCACCTCCACTGAGAAAGTCGCCCATGCAAGGAGGACGTCCTTGAATTCTTCCAAATGTTGATAACTTGCTGAAGAGGCCAAAGAAGGAGCCCTTCTTCCAGGTATCGGGTAATAGTGCTGCTCTCGGAAGAATGGAGCCAACATGCAGAAGATCCAAACCCTGTAGCCTGAGATACGAGTGTAACTCTCCTTGAGCAATTCGCTCATGCAAGGAGGGCGAATCCCTCAGCCTGATGTGTAACTCGAATCCTACAAGAAATTGAAGAATAGTATCTGATGATGAAAGCAATGCTGAATCTGGCTGATCCAACCTGATAGTGACTAGGGCAGATAGATTTCACTGCCGAAATACACTAGATAGTTGAGTGTGTGCACTCAACCCCAAATTAGCTCACTTATCTCTCCAATTCGACTTCTCAAATCAATAATCATATAAGCAGGTCTTGCTCACTTGCTTTACCTTTCTTTTATAACATTCACTTTCCTGACCTAACTTTTGCATGACTAGGTCTCTTTATCTTCTAATTTCCAGTTGACTTGCATGCAGTGCTTCCGAAGTGCATGGAGACTCAATGGAGTATTGGTGCATGCAACATGAAATATAGCTTGTATGTCATGCATGCAAGTGGCCCCTAGTTCTTGTGGCCCCTCTTTATCTACTGATGATATAACAACCATGATAAATGGCATCAATCCTCAGTCAATTCCCTGTATGTCAGTGCCCGCTCAAACCTATGGGAATCAGATAGGTTAGCGGGATGGTCCTCTGTGCTCAAGCAGAAGAGGACATTACATTGATTTTATAAAGCCAATTGGAAGTTACAACTGACTTCCCTTCAGGTTTAGGAACTACTTCCCACACATCATTTTTCATGATGGATTAGTATTCTTCCACCATGGCATCTTTCCATACCTGCTGCTTAGCAGCCTCTTCATATCTGGTGGTTCTAAATCACTGATGTGACTCATCTTTGCTACATATCCTAAAATCTTTCAGGTCTGTTTTGCTCCCTGGATGAGCCTGGTGGTGCTCCATGATTTTCTGCCTCTTGCAGAATGTCTCAACACCAGGCATATCTCCTCTTAGCAGGAGGTTCATCAAGTGATCTTTCTACCAGTTCTACTGGCTCTTCATGATCAAGCAGATCTAAGGACTCTTCTAACTTCTCCCACTCAATATCTGAAAGAGGAGAACCAGAACCTGGATTCTCCATCATGGGAGTCTCATGCTCCTCCATATCTAAATCACACTGAAGTTCTTTAGAGCGCTTGAGGGCAACCTCTTCATGAAATGTTACATCTCTGTTGAATTCAATGTGCCTTTGTCCTGGAACATAGATTCTATAAGCTTTGGAGGATTCGCTATATCCAACAAATGTGCCTTTATTTCCAGAAGGCTCCATCTTTGTCCTCTTCTCTTTTCGCGCATGAATTTAGACAGGACAAACGAAAAATTTTCAAGGGTCCAACATCTAGTTTTTCACCATTGAAAACTTCTTCAGGAGTCTTTTCTTCCAGGATAGCATGCGGACTTCTGTTATGAATATAAACAACAGTGTTGGAGGCTTCTGCCCATAAGGAAGTGGGTAGATACTGATCACACATCATAGCTTTTGCAGCCTCACAGATTGTTCTGTTCTTTCTTTCAGCAACCCCAGTCTGCTGGGGGTTGTAAGGTACAATCAGTTGTCTTTTTATCGCTGCCTCTTGGAAGAAGTCATTATAGTCATGAGACTCAAACTCTCCTCCATTATCAAATCTCAAAGCATGTGAGAATGTGCTTTCCAGTCTGATTCTCAACCAGTGCTTTAAACTCTTGAAACTTGTTGAAAGTTTCACTCTTTGCCTTTAGAAAATAGATTTGTGACTTGAGAGAAAAGTCATCTATGAAAAGCACATAGTACAGATAACCACTCAAGGATGGTGCAGACATGGGACCACATAGATTTGAATGGATCAAGTCCAAGATCCCTTTCGATCTCTTAGTATTGTTTGGAAAGCTTTTCTTGATGTTTTTACTAAGAGCACAACCCTTACAAATAAATCATGCTCAAATTGAAATACAGGCATACATTTTACCATCTTCTGTAAGCCCAGTAGCGCTTTGAAATGAAGATGACCAAGCCTCCTATGCCATAGTTCACAAGGACTGAAAGTGTCACGGATCATGGCTTTAATGAACTTTCCAGGAACTTTGTAGAGACCTCCCTCTCTAACTCCAATCACAGATGCAGAATTCAAGTTTGAATTCTTAGGCCACAAGAGCGCTTTGTTGTCCATAAATATTACTTTGAAACCTTTATCTTCTAGAACTGACACAGACAGGAGGTTTTTCTTCAGACCAGGAACATACAGAATATCATCAACATGGAGTACATCACCCGACTTCAATTGAGAGGAAGTGGATCCGACTCCTAGGATTGAATAGGTGGTATTATCTCCAAACTCCACCTGACAAGGGAACTTCTTTTCCTTCGGATCTAAGATAGTGCTCCTATATCCATTCATGTGTTTTGATGCACCACTATCCACCAGCCATGTCTCAGCACTAGTGGTAATGGATCCAGCTAGAGCTAAGACAAGATAGTACTCCTTCCTTTTTTCTTGATCATTTGAAGAATTCTTTCTTGTAGATTCATCTCCTGTAGTAGTAGAAGCATGAAATCTACCCTTGAACTTTTCTCCTTGCTTTGCACGACAGTCTCTTGCAAAGTGGCCCTTCTTATTGTAGTTGAAGCATTTGACTTTAGACTTATCAAAGTTCTTGTTGTATTCTTTTTCTTTTTGATGAGGAAACTTCTTCTGAGAAAAAGATTTATTTCCTCTCTTTGTCCTTGTCGTAAGAGCAAGGTTCTCTTCTTTGGAGGAAGCAGTTTTGCTTTGAAATCGCCCTTCTTCTTGAAGGCAATCATGCCACAATCTTTCAAAGTTTGGTTGCACTTCTCGACCATTAACAACAATCAAGAATGTCTCCCATGAGGATGGAATACCATCGACAGCAGCCTGAATAAGATCATCATCATCAACAGTAACTACAATGTTCATGAGTTGATCTCTTACTTGAGAGATAAGTGTGAAGAAGGAAGCAATAGTTTCTTCCTTCTCCATCTTCAAATTACAAAGCTTGTTCTACAGGGCTCTCTTCTGACTAGGAGCCTTCTTCTCATAAAGATTTGTCAAGGTGTCGAAGCACTCCTTTGCAGTCTTCAATGGAGTAATCATCGGCATCAAATTGTCTTTCACAGAATCATAAATGATTCTCTTTGCTTTGGCTTGATTCTTCTTGAAATTAGTGCGCCCTGCATTAGAAGTAGGCTCTTCAACAACACTGGATATGTAGCCATCTAGATCATGCTCTTCTAGGATATTCAGAATCCTGGCCTTCCAAGTATTGAAGTTTGAAGTTCCTTCAAGTCGGTCTTCCGGTCTTACTAAGAGTGAAGCCATAATTCTTCAAGTATTGTGCTCACTCAAGATCTACGTAGGCTCAAGCTTGACTGTTGAACTTAGCTCTTTCATGTTGAAGATTGTATAACTTCAAAAGATATTCTTATTGTATTATTATTGTACTTCCTTCGAGAAATATTCATATTGTATTTGATCATGTAAAAACCCTAAAAGAAATCAAGTAAAACAGACAAGTCGGCCCCACAGAAATCAGTGGGTAGTCTGCCCCAAACAATGGGCAAAACTGCCCCAGTCAAGTCGGCCCAGTTTGGTAAAAAGGTCAGTTTGTGACTAGTATAAATAGAGTGGCGCCTAGCTCATTTGGCACATCACTCACTCAAGCAAGTTCGCATGAGTAGAGAGAGAAGTGCAAGTTCACTTGGGAGAAAGAGTAGTTGCATTGAAGACATCTTATTCTTGGGTTTTCTATCTTATCTTCTTCTCGAGATCTTTGTGTGAAAGAGGCTTTGCTCTTAGATTGACATTGTACTTGTGATGAATCTATATTGAAGAAGTTTTGTTGGGTTTTTCCCGTGAGAGGGTTTTCCCAAGGCAAATCTTTGTGTACTCTTGTTTATGTTGTGCTTGTCTATCTTTTAGTGATCCTATTGCATATGGTTATGGTGATAATATATAAATTGTTTGAAGATCTAACATAACCATCCTTGAAGTATCAAAATTCTAACATGGTATCAGAGCTAGCCTGGAAGAAGACTTTGTGCAGCAGAAACTACCAGAAGTGAAAACTAGGGTTTCTTGTTCCGAAGGGTTTTCACCATAGATTGGCCTGAAAAGGAGGACAAAGCAACTCACCCTAGGAGGGCGCATTTTTCTGTGGAGGAAGTTTCCAGATCCGAGAACTTTGAATTTTGACCCTGTCACTTCTACTCGAGAAAACTAGGGCATCATATTTTTCATACTTCTATCCACAGATTTGGTTGAAGGAGGGGTTTGCTCAACTCGCCTTAGGGGGGCACATCTTTCTCTCCATTCAAAATTGCAAGATTCCGAAGTTGTAAATTTAGGGTTTCTCTAACAAACCCTAGGTCAACCAAGGAGCAAATTTCATAAGACATCAAAGCAAGCACTTGGTTGGAGCATCTTGATTAGTAAGTACTATTATCTTTAAGTATAGAGTACTGCTCATTCTAGAAGAGAATGATTTGGACAACTATGCTAAGGAGAAAGTTGCGGAGCCAGAGGGAGATGAATACAAGGCTAGATACAAGAAGAATTTGGTTAGGGCCAAGAGGATCATTGCTGACTCCATCAAGGATCACCTGATCCCCCATGTTTCATCATTGATGACTCCCAAGGAGATGTTTAATGCATTGAAGAGACTATATGAAGGAAAGAACATTAATAGGAAGATGACCTTGAGAACTCAACTCAAGGATGTGAAGATGCAGAACTCTGAAAGTATCCAATCATATTTCACAAGAGTCTCCCAAATCAAAGAGCAATTAGAAGCTATTGGAGAACATGTTGAAGAAGCAAAATTGGTGATAACTACATTGAATGGTCTTCTAAGATCATGGGAATCATTCATTCAAGGAATTTGTTGTAGAAGGAAGCTCACCAAATTCAGTAGGCATGGGAGAATTGTACACAAGAGGAAGCCAGAATTGAAGCCAGAGAAGAAAAGATGGGTGAAGATGACAATCAAGCCTTAACAAATCATGCAAAGAAGGAAAAGAGCAAGAAAGAAGAACATGCTCACAAGAAGCCTAGAAGATTCCAAAAGAATCATAGACCTCATAAGGACTACTCAAACTACAGATTATCACTTGTGATGAAAAGGGACATTATTACCGGTTGAATTGGCAGGTCAATTCAACGATAAGCAAATGCACTAAGTTATCTCGAAGTCACCTCGGATACGATGTACAACTTCTTCGGAAGCCAATAACCTCCAAGGGGAGAGCCCTTATATAGATCACATGTAATAAGCAAGATGGCCAAACACAAGTATGTCTACACAAAAGATATCAAATGACCAGTGCCTTATGGAGTCAAATGAACAAATTAAACCAAGGAACCGCATTCAACCATCAAAATAATACTGTCAGCCTGTGATGAGGTATCTAATTGTTTATGAAACTTATCCAATGTTATTGAAGCCAATAATGTCATTCAAGGTCAACAAAGTAATACATGTAAGTATGCAAATATCACCAGTAGTTAATGCCAGAACTCACTAAACAAATAAGGAACAGTTGCTAATGCTAAACTTAATGTACAAAGGAAAACTTGTAGCAACCAATCAATACATCAATTCAGTAAATAAGGTTTCAATGATAGAATAGCGTAATTATGGCAGTTATTTATAGACCAAAGAATATCGCAATGGAAGATCAAGAGAGGGCCTTCACTCCAAATATCAGTTTTCAGATCTGTATGTATGATATGGCAGCAGTAGTATGAAATAATCATTAATCCAAAGAAATGACTCTCATCACCAAGGTAAATAGCAAAGGTATGTTAGCAAGATAAACTCATGAAGAATCAGAAAGCATGACCTCTACTTTACCCTTTCATCAATGGTAGGCCTTTAGAAGATATAAATCAGAAAAATTAATACTGTAATAACACCTCCAGAATTACAACTTTCAGATTTTGTAAGGTTTAACAAACTGTCCCACCTTTTGCAGACTATGACAGAGGAGGAGCAGAGGACAGTTGGAGGGTTGCTTGTGGGATATTGCTCATAACAATTACATGTAGATCTGTGATACAGTTTTCTTTTATGCATTTATATATGACCAAGATTGACTAGCAGTAGGCTCATGTAGTGCATGTTATGGGTAAGTGGCCTATAATGTTGCACAACATCCCATGAGCCCTTGATGGAGCTAGTCTAGGATGAAACCTCTTTGTTAACATGTTAAGAGAAGTGCACCCTCTTAATAGTATGTTCTGGTAGAGATGGAAGGCATCTAGATATTTGCCGTGTGTATACCTGATATGGATGAGGGTTGTGCTGAGGCATTGGCTAAAATGCATTGTTGCATAATTTTGTGAATTATGAATGTCATTAAAATGTAAATATGATTTGATGACTATGAAATGTTACTAATCATACCACTGAATTTGACTTGTAGAATAAAATCGTGTGCAGTGACGTTCAAGAAGAAGATTTACAAATTCAAGCATACTATAGAAGTACAAGGCAAGGTTCATAGTTTCTCTCAAAAAGAGGGAGTCGATTATGACGAGACATGTGCTCCTGTAGCAAGATACACTTCGATTAGAGCTATACTTGCGATAGCTGTAGTGATGAAGTGGAAGGTACACCAGATGGACGTGAAGACAGCCTTCCTGAATGGTGTAGTAGAAAATAAAGTGTATGTGGAGCAGCCACTAGGATTTGAGACGCATGACAGGCAGACACGTGTGCAATTTGAAGAAGGCTTTGTATAGATTGAAGCAGGCACCCAGGACATGGTATGGCAGGATTGACGGATGTCTGATGAGCTTGGGCTTTACCAAGAGTAAAGTAAAGCAGATTCCAACCTTTACTTCAAGGTTGAGGATGGAAAACCAGTGATACTACTTTCGTATGTAGATGACCTGTTCCTGACAGGTGACGAGAAGTTCATTGCAGAAATGAAGAAGAAACTTGCAGCAGAATTCGAGATGAAAGACCTGGGTATGATGCACTACTTCTTAGGTCTTGAAGTGTGGAAAAATCCAGAAGAGATTTTCCTCAGCCAAGGAAAATATGCAGTAGAGATCCTAAAGAGATTCAGGATGATGGAATGCAAGGCAATGGCCACAGCAATGGCATCGAATTTGAAGTTGTTGTGTGATACTTCTTCAGAGATAGTGGATGCCACTGTATACAGACAAATGATTGGTTCATTAATGTACTTAACAAACATGAGGCCAAATATATGTTTTGCAGTGAAGATATTGAGTAAGTACATGGTAGAGCCGAGACGTGTTCACCTGATTGCGGCAAAGCATGTGTTGAGGTACCTGAAGGGTATGATTGATTGTGGGCTCAGATATGCGATAGATCAGAATATTAACTTGCAGGGTTATGTTGATGCAGATTGGGCCGGTAGTGTCACAGACAAGAAGAGCACTTCAGGATGCTACTTCAGTTTGGGATCAGGTATGATCTCCTGGTTCAATAGGAAGCAAACAAGTGTGGCACTCAGTACAACCGAAGCAGAGTACATGGCAGCTTGTTCGGCTAGCTGGGAGGCAGCATGGCTTCGGAAGTTACTTGCAGGATTGTTTGATCTTGAGTTAGAGGCGACTTGTATTTTCTATGACAACCAGAGTTGTGTGAAGTTATTCGAGAACCCAGTGTTTCATGACAAGTCGAAGCACATCGAGACCAGGTATCACTATATCCGGGATATGGTGCAGAGAGGAGCAGTGAGGTTCCAGTATGTGGCAACAGATGAGCAGATAGCCGATGTGTTGACCAAGCCTCTGTCGAGAGTGAAGTTTGAGTACTTCAGGGACAAGCTTGGAGTGGTCCAGATCGATGTTCCTCGAAAGAGGGAGTAGTGAGTGCCATAGCACATGTGCGAAGACGCAGGTTAGGGACCTGGGTTGTTCTCCACATGATGTGACGTGTGAGCGGGTAGTCACTGTGTGTGACGTAATGTATATTACTAGGCTACACTCACGAGGACGCATGTGCGAAGACGCAAGTTGCGGACCTAGGCTGATCTACACATGAGGTGATGTGGTAGCAAGTAGTCACTATGTGTGAAGTAATGTATATTCCTACGCTACACTCACAGAGTTGTGTTGCCCTGATGTGCGAAGACGCAGGTTTCAGACCTGGGTTGTTCTCCACATGATGTGACGTGTTAGCGAGTAGTCATTGTGTGTGACGTAATGTGTATTCCTAGGATACACTCACGAGATGATCTGGATGTGATGTGATGGCAGGTAGTCACTTGGTGACGTAATTTGTGCTCTTAGGCCTCACTCACGAGATGATAGTGTGGTAATGCAAGTAGTCATCTAGTGACGTAATTTGTGCTCCTGGGCTATACCCACTAGATGGCATGCTCATATAGAGAACTTCTTATGATGTATAGATTCGAGAGAAATGTCACAAGTCAATGGTCAGAGAACAGAGTTGCAGCAACAGTGATGATTATAATGATGATGACGATGAAGACAATGATGACGATGAAGACAATGATGACGATGATGACTGTGCCAGAAGAATACATTCCTTGTTAAGAGGGAGTGTTAAAGATTGTGTAACTTCGGAAGATATTATTATTGTATTCTTATTGTACTTCCTTCGGGAAATATTCATATTGTATTTGATCATGTAAAAACCCTAAAAGAAATCAAGTAAAACAGACAAATCGACCCCACAGAAATCAGTGGGTAAACTGCCCCAAACAATGGGCAAAACTACCCCAGTCAAGTCTGCCCAGTTAGGTAAAAAGGTTAGTTTGTGACTAGTATAACTAGAACGCCGCCTAGCTCATTTGGCACATCACTCACTCAAGCAAGTTCTCATGAGTAGAGAGAGAAGAGCAAGTTCACTTGGGAGAAAGAGTAGTTGCATTGAAGACATCTTATTCTTGGGTTTTCTATCTTATCTTATTCTCGGGATCTTTGTGTGAAAGAACCTTTGCTCTTAGATTGACATTGTACTTGTGACAAATCTATATTGAAGAAGTTTTGTTCAGTTTTTCCCCTGAGAGGGTTTTCGCGTGGTAAATCTTTGTGTAGTCTTGTTTATGTTGTGCTTGTCTATCTTTTAGTGATCCTATTGCATATGGTTATTGTGATAATATATAAATTGTTTGAAGGTCTAACATAACCATCCTTGAAGTATCAAAATTCTAACATTTCACGCCCTAAGCTCTACTACCATGTTAATTTTTTATCTTAATGCGGAATTATAGTAATACTTGAAATCAAATGAATAAATCAACAAGCATAAGCTCTCACATGAGACACAGTATTTACCCTGGGGAAACCCTCTAGTACTTGAAGGAGAAAACCCCAGCAAAATCTTCCTTAGAATATTGATAGATAGCAAAGAATGTCTTTACAATGAGCAGATTACATCAAGCACCCTTGGTTCATTATCAGAGAGAAATACCAAGCACCCCTGGTGCAATCACAGAGCAAGAAAGAAGATAGAAGAATAGAACTCAGAATAATATCCTGCACAAAATCAATTCATTGATTTTGGTCACATGCACAATGAATGTGAATTGCCTTCAAGAGAGAAGAAAATTCGTTCTCACATAGAATTCATCAATCCTATATATATATATATATTCTTCTCACGCTTCGGCTTCTATTTTTATCTTCTGACATCGGGATGAACTCACCCTCCATCTGGATGTTGGGTCACTTAGTTAGGAGGCTAACTCAAGTGTCGGCATGCAAGTGTCATAACTCAAGTGTTGTAACTCAAGTGTCGTAACTCAAGTGTTGTCTTTTAGTTCAACTTAAGTGTCGTCTTTTAGTTTAACTCAAGTGTTGACATGCAAAACACTTTGGCTAACTAGATCTTCTTTATTAACACTTAGTTAACTCTTTTAAGTTTTAACTGAATTCCTTCTTGATAACATCACTGAAGTGAACAACTCGAATTCTCCTTTAATTAACTAAAGTCTTTCTTGTTAACATCACTGAAGTGAACAATTCGAATTCTCCTTTAATTAACTAAAGTCTCTCTTGTTAACATCACTAAAGTTTAGCAATTCGAGTTTTCTCTTATCTTATCTGTATCTCTTGTCTTATCCGCGTGGTCCACATGTGCCAACTTTAATTTATCTATCATATCAAATATACTAAGGAGATTTTTCCAATGATGTGATCATCTTGTTCTACAATCGTTCCAAGTAGTCATATGCTAACGTAATTCACTCTAGAGGTGGCAAATCTCTAGAAGAGACTTAATAGCTCAACCATGGTTAGTAGTACATCACACACCATTCATGCTTCGACATGCAAAGCATTACCTCAACATATGAGGTACCACCTCAACACATGAGGATCTGTCTTGACATACAAGACCTTAGCCTTGCCGAACAAGACTGTACAACATCATCACTTTGTCATACAAAGCACTTAATTCAACACATGAGGCTTATTCATTCTTGAGTCTAAATCAAGATTCTTCTCCAAGTTTCCTGAGTCCAACTCAGACTCCTATAAGGCACTACCTCGATGCACGAGGCTCAATCTTGGCACACAAGACTGACTTGGAGAATGACTCATGATGCTGTAACTTTAACAAAAATAGCCTCTCTATTTTCAACCACTTTGTGAGTGGTAGTGTTACCCCTCAAAATGCATCTGCATTTTCAGCTTTCTTTCCAGCAATTCAGTAATGAGGATATGGTAATAGAAAAGCCTTGAGATTCCCCTGATATAGTCACCAGGCAGAATTGCAGATTTCAATGGCACAGCTGGTATTTGCACAGCAATAAAGAGTGAAGAAGACTTGTCTTCAGGGTACCAAATCCCCATGGATATGTTGCAATGAAGGCAACTGTACAGGAAGTCCCTGTGTGTTATCCACAAGCTTTCAGGACTTATTGGTGAAAAGGAAGAAATGTTCAAAATGTAACATTTTGAACAGCATTCTCAAGGGAACTTCATTGTGATTCATTTTAAGGTAAGATGGAAGCATATTTCCGTCTACAGGAAGGCACATGACAATAATATTGGGAGATTCCTGGGACCCTGAGAATGATTTCTTAGACCAGATTTGACAGGTATGGCAGTCTGTGCTTTTCTCCAACTGCCTAAAGCCTTGCACTTCTGATGCTGACGTCAATAATAAGATTTCAGCAAGTTTGGGAGGGGTTACTGAACTGGATTTGAAATTTGATAATTCTTCAAAGAACAAAACTGTAAGTCCCAGTCATGATTACTGCATGATGGAATTCAACAGCTGAAGCGCTCAGTATCTGATCTCTTGATCCTGAAAGAGATTAGACAGTAAAAAGTCAGGGTAAAAGCGATCTGTATGTGTGAGGAGATTGTGCCTAGAAAAGAGATTTTTTACCTCTGCAGTTAACATTGTTAGAGAAGAGTGAGTCAAAAAGTGATTCTGGGCAGCAGGGTCAGATCAGAATGACCATGCTCTGGCGAGGGTAGGAAATTCTGGAATCGCATAATAGACAAACTGAATCATAATCTGAAGTTTTTTATGCTTCAGCATAGACTGCTCTATTCTAGTTTATTTACATACTGTATTTTGTCTTTTATAGAAGAGCTTTTGGTACTCCTGCTTTGTAATGACATCACTGTACTCAGCAATCCCATTGACCTACTTTTGTGGTCATTCGTCGGACATTAATAAAAGTATCTTATCTTATCTACAATTTCTGGCATATCACCTACTCCAGGATGCTGTGGCATGTATGACAGCATTGAAGGAAAGTTTGAAGAGGAATCTTAAGCTGTTAGTAAGTTTCTGGTATTGCTGCAGGGTATAATCCTTTAGCTGCTTTCCTTATTCCATAAAAGGTTGCTGCCATGTTCACTCAGATTATGCAATTGCAAACTCAAGCTGACAGTCCATCATGAATGCTGGTTGATATCCGTACTTTCTATTTCCAAATCCTGGTGCAAGAAATATGCAGCAGCATTCTACAAGGCAATGGTTACTGCAGTCTCGGGGGATCACCAAAGCATGTCTCCCAACAGAATTGATGGAAATCAGGTCTTTGCAACAACTGCAATTGATGATATTTTTCACCACAAGATCTACTATTGAAGTTTCATGTGGTATCCACATTTTTCAAGGGGTCTAGGGGCGCATTTGTCATATTACTAAGAACTGCAAAACAAAGGAATAAAGAGCTCCACTACTCTTAGTGTGAATGGTTACTAAGTGGCCCTCATACTAAACAATGCCCAAGCTGTAAAATGAGGCGTATGGCAGCTAAATCCTTAGAGCAAGGGATGAATTGCATAATTTAGGGGAGTGCTCCCCGTTACCCCCCATTTTGTATGGGTGTCCACATGTGATTCTGATCACACACTTGAAGAGGGGGTGATGCTGTTCTTGATGATATTTTGATGATGCCCTAGGATATTTAGCTACTGTTGGAGGCTGAAGACAACAGTAAAAGACTAATGGAGCATGTGTTGGACAGTTCTGAGCACCTTTCCACCTCCCATCAGCTCTAATTCTCCATTCTGGGCTGATTGTAAGCAGTTCTAGAGCATTTGGATCGGAACTGGGCGAAGTTAGGATGATTCTGGACATACTGCAGCCCTGAAGAGGTAATGAATAGCAACATGAAGCAGTAGCAGAAGGCACCAAACTTCAGGTCTGAAGTTAATCTGAGCAAGAAACAGCCCTAGAATCAAATCTGAGTACTGTTTGAGGAAGACCGAGCATCAATAGGACAAATCTGGGCATGGCAACAGTAAAAATTGAAGTATGGGCACATTCATGGCTAAATCAGAGCAGGTCTGGACTCTGGATGCATTCTTGGCAAAATATGCATGATTCTAACCCTAAATCAGCAGCATCTAGCATCATCTTAAATTCCTGTGCATCAAAACAGCGGAAAGTGGCAATTTTAGCCCAAGCGTATGCATCAAATCAGCAACTAAAATTTTGTTCGAGGGATGTCAAGCTCTGGAGGAGGCATCTCTTCTTATAGATGGAGTATTCATGCCCAGCTGTGGAGCTTGTGGAGTAATTATGGAAGAACTGTCCAGTGCTTTTGCATGTTTTGATGAGTTAGGGTTCAGATCTGAAGGTCTAGAGGCCAGCGATCAGCCTTTGGAGAGATGCCTTGTCATGTATCACTCAACCCTGAAAAAGTCCTGACTGGGCCATGAATTTTCCAGTCTCCTTTTCATATGAGACCACACCCTTGATTAGTTTGTTTGGAGGACTGTTCATGCAGCAAATAAAGCAGCACTTCAGTGTTAGGAGCAGCTGTCATTTGTGCCCTAGTATCTCAGCTGGAAGGGGCCGTCCACTTGATTTTATGGTTGGGGGAGTACCTGGCACATATATGAAGGTTGTTGCAGCTTGAAGAAGCAGCGCCCAACAGCGTCGTAACCAAATTTCAGTGAGAAAATGGGCCACAAGAGGGGATGTCCAGTCTAGATGAGGGTTTCTTGAGCAGCACTCTGGTGTTCTTCTTCACCATTGAAGAACTGATTTGGAGGACAAAAATCAGATTGTGGAAGATGATTTTCCATCATTTTAGACCCTACCCTGGCTAGCATTCAGACCTATTGTGGAAGAGATCATCATTTGAAGTATGTTTATATTCTTTTATACTTCATTAAGGCCCATGCACTCTGCCTTTGCCAGAGTGAAAGCCAGTATAAACCTTTCTTTAATCTTCTTCGAAAGCCTTCCATTGAAAGGATCTCGCCGTATTTATTTCATATTGAAATATTTTAATAAGCTGCTTCAGCTGCTGTGGCTTCCAGGAAACCCAGATCTAATCACTTCTCTAGGGGCTCCTCTCTACAAGGCTCCTCCCATGCTTGCATAATTTCCTTTACTAGTGTATGATGCCCCCATGCTCACGTTAACCTCGGATTAGCTTATATAACCTCCCTTACTTGCATTATGTCAAAAAAGCAAAGGCATAGCTAGGACCAGAAGATGGTTTGCCTGTTGTTATAGAGCCTATTACTTTGACAGCAAAGGCAACAGAGTAAAAGGTAAAGGCATCAGGCATCCGAGCCGCAAAAGCAGAGGTTTAGGACCCAGTTGGAGGTTGCTTGTATTGAGCCTTTAGAAGCCACCTGGTCTTTTATGGGTGAAAATGCCCCTCTTCTAGGGACTTCTTTTGGGCATGTTGAAGGGCATTACTTGGAGACCTATCCATTGGGTCACTAGGCCTTGAGGGTTGCTTGGAGTCTTTCTTGTGATCATCCATCATCACTTTATGGAGGCATTTCAGATTGGAGGGACCTTAGGGCCTACTTTGTTGTCATGTGGACAAGACTTGTTGAGAAAGTTTCCATTGAAGAAGCCTTTGGAGGCTAGTGTGGACACACTTGATTGGTTGGGCTTCCATGTGGTCATCAATTAGTTGGTTCAACTTCCTTGTGGGCTTAGCGTGTTGGAGGATCCACCTTTTGAAGGGGCCTTTGGAGGCCACATCGCATCATCATTTGGTTTTATCCCTTGCTTGAGAAGGCATTCTCCTTTGTTTGGAGCCTTATGTATCTCTTGTAATGTACAAGTGGCTTTGACCACCTTATTTTAATGTAATTTGTTACGAGTTAGCGGATTAAGTGGGGATTTTGTATTATTTTACCCCACCCTAGGCTAGATCTAAGAAAATAATGATATTTTATTGTAAAGGAAGTTTTAGCTCCTCCTATATAACAAGAGCTACTTCCTCATTTGAATTGATGGTTGGATCATTGGATCTCTCTCTCTTTTGGAGCTTAATTGACATATCTTTCTTTGGAGCAAATTTTGTATAAGGATTCCTCTCTTGTGAATGTGTGGCATTTATCATGCTATTGTGCTTATCTATTGGAGACCATATTTGCTAGCATTGTCCATGTTACTTCTCTTGAGCCATTTCAAGGGGAATATTGTCTAAGTGGAATGGATCTCAGATAAGGTTTTGTGTTGGATTCAATTGAAGTTCTTGATAGAAGGAGGTTTTTCTTTGTACTAATCCTCCTCAATATTTTGCAAATCTAACACCTTCTAGTGTAGGGTTTCACTTAAGGAATGAAGTAACGGAGGGACTTGTCCTTGCCCTTGTGATTACAATTTGAACCCTCCAATACATCTATGAAGGGTTGGAGGTCTGGAGGTATGAGGGTCAGTGTCTAAATCGAAAATGATGAATTTGGGTTGGGAGTTTGTTGGTTGTCTTCATCTTGCAACTCACCGGGCCCATTTCCTTGAGGATGAGTCATCCTCTATCATAATAGCCTTTAAACCCCAATGAACCCTGATCAAGGGATCATATTTTGCTTCCATAAATTCCAGTTCCTCATGATCTTTGACTACTGTTGAGAGTATCTCTCTTCCAAATCCTAAACAACTAGTGATTTAACTAGCCAGTAGACTTTGGTCATCTTAGAGACCTTTGTATCCCTACTCCTAGAAACACCCATGTCTAGAATCCACTGCAAGGCTTCACTATCTACTTTGTCAGAAGGGGCCATACCTCTCCTTGCAATAGCTTTCTTCTCCAAGATGTTGGTCTCCACCGTGACCACCTCAAAGTGCTTCTAAAAGGATTTGTTTACAGTGTCCATTGCCTCCTGCTGAGCTCAAGTTGACTTCTTTGATCTTGTTTGATGGGAATGCTAGTGTTTCTAGGCGGTGACCTCTCCTTGTCCTGTGAGAACTACCCTCCTCTTCCTCTTGAAACGAAAATTTACCCTTCTTGTCCACAGGATAAGGACCACTCTTCCTTGTCATGATTTTCTTTGTTCCTATCTATCGAACCTGAGTCAGGCCTATGTCACCCAACACAGGGTTCGCCGAATTTGAACCTTGAGTGTAATACCCCTACCCTACCTTAGTAATTATTGGCCTCAATGTAAATATTGTGTTTATGCAATGTATGTCAATCCTAGTGTGGAGCTCAAGGCCAAGGCCCCACTAGTGGATGTTTAAGGTTTGCTTTCATAGGCAAATATTGGTTAGTGAAACTATGCATGTGCTGTTAAGCCATGAAATTTTGTAATAGATGTAAATGTTTAATATTGCAATGAAAATACCCTGAACTGGATAAGTGGGGCAGCTAATGAGAAGGGGGCGAAGGTATCCACTACGGAGAGGTGAGGGGGCTGTGGGATAGTGACCCATCCTGCCACTTGAGCAGGAGTAACCGATTTGATTCCCTGTACGAGTACAGATTCGGTTACAGAACGTGGAGAAGGTAAGCCTGCGGGGATATTCGCAGTAGGATAAAAACGGCGCTAAGATCTAAGTCTGGGGTTCGTCGTTCTTTTGGCGAGTGGAGGATCGGTTTTTCGGGGGGTCATACATTCGGCATTTTTGGGTTCTACACTGAGTTCATTCATCCTGTCGGTTGTTGGTGAGAGGATTCGTTCTGTTGGGGAGGAGACCCTGAGACGCAGAGAGAGCCGAAGAAGTAGAACCGAGTACCAGAGGGATCCCGTGCGTATTCGTGATCCTTGAGTAGAAACCTGAAGATGAGTTTGAAGGCAGACTGCAGGACGTGAATAGCTTGAGGGAGCTGGGTGTAGTCCTGAATTCGTGATCAGAGAGCCGAGTTGCGGGATAGAATCCAGTCCGCAACCCTGTATTGAACCAGCTTGTTTAAGTGGACGTAAGAGACAGAGTTAAGGGTTGGGAATGCTTGATAAACTCAGTGAAGACTAGGATCTCATAGAACTAGCAGTAGGACATTCTTATGCCTACCCTGAATAGCACTCGAAGGGAAGGGGCCTTGAGGGACTGTGTAGCAGAGAAGAGGACCTTCCTTGTGTTGGGTGAGGTTGATAATGTGGGTACCTAATCTACTGAGTGAATGAGATGTCTGTAGCTCTATGGTTGAGCTCACTGACTTAGAAATAACCTCCCTGTTACCCTGTATGCTTGATAAACCCACCTGTAGGTTGGCTTAGCAGGGGTATGCTTGATAAACCCAACTGCAGGGTGGCTTAGCATGAGTATGTTTCCTGGATTGCTTGATAAACCCATCCAGAGGTTGGTTTCGATTGGAATGGATCTTGTCTGTTAGAGAGCCTACCTAGCCCTCCTTAGTGGATACATAGCCCAGCTCGGGGGTGGTCTCTCAGCTGAAAGAGTATAGGCTGGACAAAGACCTAAGGTTGGGTGGAACATTGCTCTCACTTAGCCAGTTGCTGGGGCAACTTCAAGATACAAAGATAAGTGTTCTGTGGAATGAATGGTGTTATTTATATGCTATTATTATGTTGTTTTGCTCAAGCTGTTAAATGAATGTTATATGAATGTGAACAATAAGTAGACCATGTGTAAGCCTGAGTGGAAGGTTGGGTGCTGGTTGAAATGCTTCATACAGTTGCATGAGTTAATGCATTGTTAATCTTACATGTGTTAGATGTATGGATAGACTTAACTTATTGTATTATGTGCATTTTGTATGAGATGTTAACCCTGTAATGGAATCATGGACTGCTGACCTCATTGAATCATGGAATGGTTAAGAGGCCTGTGGTATTCTTAAACTGCTCTGTGAGTTAGAGAAAGATAGGTTATGGCAGGAACCAAGTACAAATCTATTAAGGGTTGGAAGGTGCCTTAGGGTGTTTGCAGACCAAACTTCAGAGAAGAAAATGAAGGGGTTGGATACCTCAGTTGGGCAGGGGATTGCACCAACTGATAGAGCTCTCCAAGAGCTTTCCAACGGTACCAACCTTGCTTCATTTGGACAAAGGATGAAGAAGTTGTTACCCTTGGAAGTTGCTTAGGTTAAAGGCCTGGAGCATGGCCATTTCCGCATCCGCAATTGCGGATTGCGGATTGCGGAAAGACCGTTTAGAGGAAAAGTTAGGTTCCGCATTTCCGCACCCGCAATTGCGGATTGCGGAAGGGTCATTTAGCGGAACGAAAGTTAGATTTCCACATTCCCGCATCCGCAATTATGGATTGCAGGGTGCGGAAAGGTCGTTTGTCGGAAAAGTTAGATTTCCGCATTTCTGCACCCGCAATGCGGATTGCGGATTGCAGGAAGTCGTTTGGCGGAAAGAAAAGTGGATTCCCGCATTTCCGCTCCCGCAATTGCGGATTGCGGAAGGTCACTTAGCGGAAAAGTTATATCCCACCTTTCCGCACCCGCAATGCGGATTGCGGAAGGACGCAATGCGGATTGCGGATTGCGGAAAGGTGCAGTTGCGGGCTGCGGATCGCAAAGGAGAGTTGCGTATCCGAGCCCAGTGCGACTATGGGTAATTCTGAAAGCAAAAGAAGAAGAAAAAAAGTAACAGAGGATCTTTTGTGGCCTAAGGAGGCCATGGGGACGTTACAGGGTCTTCTGTGGCCTAAGGAGGCCATGGGGACGTTACAGGGTCTTCTGTGGCCTAAGGAGGTCATGGGACGTTACATTGAGGTTCGAAATTAACTAGAGGTTCGTTGAGGTTCCAAGATTAGGTTCGTTGCCCTATCGCCATGAGTCATTATGCCACACCTCGAGCCCTGTTGTTGTGAGTCCTCCTGCCGCGCCCCGATCCCTGTCGTTGTGAGTCCTCCTACCAAGGCCCAAGCACTATCACGAGGAGCCCTCTCGTCAGGAGTCCTACCGCCGCAATTCCTAGCCATGCCATGAGCCTTGCCGTCACGAGATTAGTAAATAAAAAGTTAAATTTAACCCTATCATCGAGAGTCTTGTTGCCGCAAGTTCTAGCGGTGCAAGGATCCTTGCTGTCACGAGATTGGAAAATAAACATTTAAATTTAATTACTTATTGGCTCAACTCGTAAGTTGGGGCAGCAATATGTATTTTTTAATTTTAGTAATGACAATGATTATTAGGTTTGTCACTTAGTGATTATTTAGGTTTAGTAAGTTAGTAATAAATGTTTAATATCACGATATATATATATATATGTGTGTGTGTTTATTTATTTTAATATTTATATTATATTTTATTTTGAAGTTTATATACACACAAACCTTATGGCGAACCCCATCTGAATTTCATCAGAAAGTTCGAACCCGAACCAATCTTAATTGTTGCTGAACCTGAACTCGAACCCGAACTGGGTGACATAACCCAACACCAATACTACAGCCCTTCAAGCTCAGTGGAGTCTAACCTTTGAGCAACAAAGAAGCCCTTCCAAACAAACGTGAGGCTAGAGTGATAAGGAAACCCCAAACTCAAAGAGGCAACCCCAAGGTGCAAGGAGACCAACCCTATGCCAAGGATGACCTCGTCCGAGCGAACCATATAGGACTACAATTCTATTGAGCTAAACATCCAAAACAGTATCAAAGCAAATTTCCAAAATTTGTATTTGCAAATCTCCATCCTTCTTATACCTGGTAGACTAGTTGTTTGCATGATCTTCGACCCCATTCCTTTGAAAGCCGACATGTTGCTTGCATGAGTGGGCTGAAGGTGCACGCATAAGCTCTCATTACCGCTATTGGTGGGGCTGTACTAGGACACGGTTATCCGGACATAGACTGCCATCATACCCTCATACATATCCACTCCCATAAATGGCACCATAAACTAGTTGTGGAGCCTGCAATGCATTCTATAAGTGGAGAGAGTGCCATGAGCCACCATCCACTCCCACATGGCCTTGACATCAACTCGGGTCATGCCAAGGGCCGCATCCCTAACACCCCATCCAGCTGAATATCAAGAAATAAAATATGAAAAATCCAACAATTTTTTATTAAATTCTGAATAAAGTCAATACTCAATTTTGATTGAAAAAAAGGTTTGATCCACCAGTTAGGTCTCAAAAGACATTAAATGATAAACATGAATATGTAGCAGATAGACATTAGTTTCAGACATGTAGAATCAAACAAGAAAAAGCCTAAAAATAACTAAGAAGATTCTGTTCTATTGCCAATAAATTTATAATTTTCTATATTACAAATTGATATGCTTCTTGTTATCACTTTTGAGATGGCAGATTTTAGTTTCTCATACATAAGTTAGAGGAAAACCAATTGTAATTTTTATATGGCTACCTGATTTAGGTCCCACGTGCAATTTTGCTGAGGGCTGCAATGAATGTTGTTTCACTCTTCCAGAAACTAAAAGCCAAATTTTGCAGCAGGCCCTCATGTTTGAAAAAGAAGAAAACATTAGAAAAAGGACAAAGACAAATCACCTGTATTGGAGCCATCCTTGGTGGAAGTGTCAAGCCTGCATCATCACCATGAGTCATAATAATGCCACCCACCATGCGTGTGCTCACTGCCCAAGAAGTTTGCCACACATACTGTCGTCGGCTATTTTCATCAGTGAACTGTGAAAGAACATAACAGTTGTAAATAACAAAAACAAATTGTTGTTCACATTAAAGAAAAACATGGCCATATTGCTTATATAGTGAAGGGGAATTAGCATGTCCCTATTTTGGCTGGAAATGTATGAAATTTGAATTTATGATGTATTCTCTCATGTGCATTAACGATTTATAAGATGAAAGTATTGTAAAAAAATCAGCCATATAACATGAACAGCACAAGTATTGATTTTAAGCATCATCAGTTCTTAACTCTTGACTAAAGACACGACTGTATACAGGAATCTGCTTGATGCCCATTACTAATGCAGATATTAATTGCTTATAAATATATGTAGCTCGTAGTGCAGCTCTCCAACTGCTGAGGAGCCTACATATACAGTTGAAATCACAGTAATTTTCACTTGCGGTTACTTGACACTATGGCTAAGTGCCCCTAGGTTATGGGTTAACAGCTGACCTAGTCAACTTTATTTCATATTATTCTAAGAAACCAAGTCAGCCTAGGAATTTATGTGGGCCCATAACGCCCTTACGGGGGAAGGTGCCCCACCTCATAAGTTGTGTATAAACGCACACCTTATGGATCTTTGTATTAAAATAATGACTCATTAGTAGCTGAATCTTTTCCATAAGGGCACCATATCTCTTGTTCTCTTGTTCATGGATTCACTTCTCTTTCTGTGATATTTTTGTTCAAGGTTTATGTTGGATTAGGGTTTACTAAAGTTTTCACGGTAGACCTTGTTACAGCTCAAACTGGCATGTGTGATTAAAGCCCCAAAGAACAGGCTAGCCCAGCTGCAACCTAGAGGTGTTACCCACTGTCACCTCAGTAACAACCTCCCTGCACTTCTGGTTGGCTCTTCTCCAACTCGAGGGGGGCTTCCCTAATAGGAATGCTAGGCTTTTGCGATGAGGGTACAAAGGTGATATTGAAGAGATAGCTTAACAAAACTTGAGGTCTTCATAGTATAGTTTAAATGGGTGATGGGAGGACTTTGAAGACTAGTGCCAATCCCCAAGGCATATGGAGTCTTGGGATAATTAAAATTTCCCCTTAGGCCTTGTTTGTATGTGCTTGATAAAACCCCTTGCTTAATGACATGGCAAAGATTCCATCCAAGCAATTGATTCGTTTAGTAAACCCTATCAAAGGAAAGGCAGCATTCACATACACTTTCTTCTTACTTGCTTATCTCATAAACAAACCTATGCTACTCGGATACCCCTCCTACGGTTGCTTGATATCTCAAACAAGCAACATAAATTGCAATATGAATAAAACATGGAGTTATACAACCCTTCTTAGGAAAAAGCAAATAAATTTGACAACGGTAAGAACTTACAAAATTACTCAATTAAAGCCACCAAGTTGAACCAAAGAGAACAAGATCCTTAAACGTCAATATACTCCATAAAGATATGACAATAAGGCTCCAAAAGGTCAGAGATCTCACAATCCAACCATGCCAAATGAGTGAGAGAGCCAACCCTTATATAGGTTGCAACTCAACTCAACTCTTACAATAAAGTAATATTATTTTCCTAGATCTAGCCTAGGGTGGAGAGAATAACAACTAACCTCCACTAATCCTCTTGTTATCACATCTATGTTTGTTGGAGCTACCATATACTGCAGACTATGTGGCCGAGGACCACACAGTACTTTTTTTTCCAGATCAGAAATTCGATGCCTTCAGAGGGGGCACACAGTTTTGTTCAGATTGCCCCAAGCAGATGTATCAAAGGGGACAGGTGGTTGTACAGTGGTCCAGACATGTTACTTAGCATTTACCGCAGGGTCACCCTTCCTTGCCAAGCTTTGATATGAGCCCATTGAGACAGTTGCCTAGTCTTGCTTTGATTGAGACTATCACAAAGTATTGCTGGTTTACTATTTGTGCCCGGATTCAGCAGAGATCCAGTTCAGAGACAGCCTCAGCAGCAGGTATATGGTGCGGCAGGTATCGCATTTGATGTATATTGCTCATGATTGTTGCTTAGACTTGTTTATACATGATAGTACACTAACTCTACATATGATGATTGATTTGGTGATCTAGCTATTGTTATGATATATGATTGGGCCCTTGCTAATGTCAGTCCACCCCTTCCTAGTAGGCCCCTGTATATGCACACCGGGTCACACCCCTACTCTTGGTATAGACTTGGTCACTTAGTCCCCCTTAGGCAGCTGACTTTGGATCCACCTTCACCTTCTCCATCCATCCGACTCATCCGTGATAGTCTTTCCCGACTTGGATTCCGATTTCCCGACTTGGATTCCGATTTGTGACCTTGAGGATCCCTTTCCCCACTGATCTCTGAGTATGCCATGATTCCCTGTCTATTGTGCCTCGGCTCTTTAGTGTGTGAGATGCACTCTCAAACCTGGGATTTGCTCCTGTCGGTTGCCCTCGATGTTGCAATGCAGTTAGGATTGTGTAGCCTCACCGGGTGTTCCCCATTGGTCATAGAAGCATGTATTGCTCACCCCCATTACTTTGCAGTATGAGCACCATGATTATATCTATTGAGATATGTATGTAGCCCAAAAGGGCCTTGATGTAAAATGAAGAAATGTAAAGCAAGCCAAAAAGGCTTTTTGTAAATGTAAAATCTAGCCAAAAAGGCTAAGTATGAAATTCATTGTAAAATCCATGCAATGTGTTTGTAAACACACATGGACACAGGTCAGTCGTACATGTCAGCATTTGTAGTGGTTTTTTCCTCACCTAGTCTTGTGGGGCAAGGAGGTGAGAGGGAGCAAGGGACAAGCTCAAGATTGTCCCTTAGAGTCTCAAGTTACGGTTTGTCGGACACCCAGTTTGGCGGCTCTATAAAAGAACCTCACAGAGTCTTCGGGCACGGATGTGAGTTGTGAGATACTTGTTAGATGACCAGTGGCGATTTCCCTGCACTATACACATTTGTGAGGCACCACCGTTCCCCGTGTTCTGTCATGGTATACTTATCTCAATGGACCCCACTTTCCCGAGTTATCTGAAAGGTCACATGATTTTTATCCTTGTCATCCCTCATCCTTCACCGTGTATTCCACATCACCCAAAGTCAGCTAGGTGGTCAAATCTATAGGTTGTGCATAGCAGTTGAGTCTTTTGGATGTGGTGGGCCCACCTCACCTGGGGCCTTGTATTTTCCGAGATTTAATGCAGTTTTTTATCACCATATTATTGTCATGATGTTTAGTAATGTACTAACTTGTATAAGGAAGCCTTTCACTTCATGATTGCATATAGGTATTCAGCTAGCACCATTGTTGACCAGATTTGACTTGGTCAAACTAGGTTGACCAAGCCAAAAATGGGCCCGAAAAAATGTTGCGACCGGAATTTCGATTTTGGTCAATTATTATCTACAGGGGACCCATATGATCTTCCAAGTGACAGAATGCAAAAAGATCGAGGCGTTAGTGATATTTTTAATTATTATTGGTCATTAATGACCTGTTTTAATTAAAAATCATGGATATTGGGCAAATAATGCCCAAGTGATGGATCGGGGTCATTCGAGTGGTCATTCCTACTATTTTTGAGGTCCACAATCACATTGCAGCAGACGGTTCGGCAATCTGGGCACTCTAGGTGGGTCAAAAGCCCAAATTTCATCTTCGGCAATAATAACCAGCAATAAAATACATGGAAAATCAGAAATTGACAAAGGCAACTATCGCAAAGGGTAAAAATCAATGGTTGGCAAATAAAGGGGTGATTCCTAAGGTAAATTGGTAATGTTTAGCATGATATTTGTACATTGTGGGTCCCTCCATTGGACCAGCTCACTAGATGGGTCGAATTTCCTCATTGGGGGCGTTTTTCCTCCTTGGCAAATTCGTTTTTATTGGTTCTTGTGTATGTGGGACCTTGGTATAGTGAGTTAGGGGGATAAAACATCCTATAGACACCCCCCAACCACATTCTATGTATTATAGGGGCCCCACAAGAGGACCCCCTCTCCATATGTGCGCTCTCCTTAGGCAATTCGCACCCCCATGAGGAGGCATCTCCTCCATTCGTTTTGATCATTGGGGATTAAATCCCAACCCTCCATTTTGGGGGGAAACTTGTTGTGAGAGTGGCCTCTCTCTATAAGAGAAGGCATTCACCCATTGTACTTTAGGGTCTTGACATTTTTGGAGTTGAATAGAAGAGAAACGTTGCTGCTCTTGCTTGGTTCTTGTGTGATACTCTCTTGGTATTGTTGATTGCCATACTATCTTGATGCACTAGTTGTAGTTTGTGGATGTTTAAAGCATTGTATTTCTCACCTTTGTTTGCAGCAAGCTCAAAGTCTTGGAGGAAGGTGCACCATTTGGCTGCCACTGCTGCTCCATTCTCCGGATTGGCAACACAAGGGAAGTGTTTTTGCTATTTCAGCCAAGCATTTTCTCTCATCTTTTATTTGTATTGCTGTAGATTTTCACTTGCTTATCATACTAATTTGATTTATGTCCATTGGTGTTGACAGGCAAGGAGGACGAGTTGGTGGGGAGAGAGCAAGTCGATTTCAGCTGGGGACTTCTACAACCGCTTCTATTTGATCTTCAGGACGTACAAACCTCATCAAAACAAGAGATATCAGCTGGTTTCAAGTAGGTGTCTCATCCTCCTCTCTTGTATTTCCATTTCCATTTTGTTGAAGAGAGTAAATTTACGCTAAAACCCTAAAAATCAAAATATTAAAAATCAACAGTTAGAATTAGTTTTTCTTGTAAACCCACTAATGAAATGTGCTTAAAATCCCATATCTCAAATTTCATTTGATTCCGACTCCATCTACCCACTTAACCAGGCACTAGTCTTTCACTGAATTCGCCCCACTTGGGCAAACTGGCCAATCACGCTGTATGGTAATTTTTTGGGTTCTAGGTACTTCATATTTGGCTTCAGAATGTCATTTTACCTTAAAAAATAGAGTACCATTGGCTGGAAGTGATAAAAAACGCTAATTATCTACTGCCCTAGGTCTGTTTGTCCACTACTTAACTCATTCCCTTGGGCAGTTTGACTTCACTTCTTGCTAGTTTGTTTTTCTTCAGTCTAAATCAGTTATTATTCAATGTATGATTGCTAGAAGAAGTGTTTCATTTACCTAATTTGCTGCTGCCATGTTTGAGTAGTCATAAGTGAGCTTCATTCCCCATAGGCAGGATTTTCAATCACTCTTCTAGTTAATTTATGTTTTCTGATTTAGTTTCCAGCCTTCTAATCTTTAAAGAATTCATCATTTAACACTTGTAATCAGATCTGAGATCGCTTCATCTAGTATATTTTCCCATCCAGATTCTCGATTTCACTAGGCTGGAAGAAATCCCAAACTTAGGCATTCACCTTGTGTCTCGTTTTATTTATCTTTTGGGTTGGGTGTCTGACTGTTGAGTCTCAACCATCACTGGTTGAGCGGGGTCTCCACCCTGACTGGGCTACGTGCCTTGTCTAAAGCGACAGTAGCCTTGTCCGGTGTGACTTTCGTTCCTTGAACGGAGGACCTGGCTATTGCAGTTTACACCATTCTAGCTGACCACCCTCTACCATCCCTATTGGGACATTCATTATCCGTCAGCTAGAGTTTGTGTGATAACACCTCTAACAAACTTTTAATGAAAATTATGGTCAAATGCCAATTAGTACAACGCATAAGATAAGGTCAGGCGCTTTGGTCCAAATACCTCTCAACATCTTAAACAAACATTAAACATTAAAGACCTTTTTGAGGCTTTTCCATGCCAAGGCTTCAACCCATTTCCACATAAGCATTATCGAATTCCCTAGAAAGGGGCCTCCATAAAGCAATCATGATAAAATAACAATCTCCACGTCATGATACACCAAGGCATTAAAGATGAATAGTCAAAGGGGCAACCTCCCTCCACACACGTCTTCAACATGACATGCCCAATGAATTGACCCTGCAGTTAGGAAAGACGACTCAACTCAAATAAATGGCCCACATAGCAACCAATTAGAACATGGTAGCACTCCAAGACAAATTGGTGTCCACATGTTAACCGAGAATCCATCAAGATGGCCCATGCTTCACGATGAACACACAAACCGTTTCACGGTCCACGATTCCGTTGATTAACAAGGACACCTGCTGGAGATAAGGAATATATTCGTAACATAAGAACACAGATGGAGGCTCCATGATCCTTCACATCCACAGCCCCTTGACATTTCAATTAGCAGCTAGAATAATTTCTTCAACTATTGGATTTGCCTCCCAAACTCCAGCTTTTAGACTGCATTCTTGCCATTCTAGAACTCGCCCCTCGTTCGATGGCCATGGTAAAGCTTGCTTTGACCACTTGCAAATTTCAAAGCAAATTGCCTCAATTTATGCTATGGCGCCACCCTTTTTTCTAAGTCAGATCAGATTGAATATGCCGGAAAGGAAGGGACCAGGACTAGAGTTTATCGCGTCCTCCAAAATGCAGGTCGATTGTTCTTCCACTGCCGACGTTGCCCACAGATTCTCCATGTTAAATATGCCTTATGATCCTCAAACATTCCAAAGTGGATCAGATCTGCATAATTACAGGTTCACTGTGTCAAATAGTTTGGATTTTTCCTTCAAACAATGAAGATCGGCCTCCAGAGTGTGGATCGCCGTTGATATCTACCCACTTGCCTACTCAGAAAGGGATACATATGGATGCTAGAGGGGCAAAGAAAGCTACAGGACGCTACTGAATTAAAGAATTTTAAGGAACCCCTTCGGTCCTGTCTTTGCAGTCAAGTAATGTAGCTAATATAACAATAAGATGCTATCACATCATCTTCTATGGCCACACACTTGCTTGATTCCAGATCAGTTAATCTGCTAATCACAAGCCTGAAAAGGTGATCTGATAAGTGTCTATGACTGACGTCTTGAAGATTATAATAACTTGGATTCTGATAGAGAAACGTCCAAGTGAGGTAATCCACAGCATCTTGCTTACTTTCAATGGTGTCTGCAACCACTTCAACATTCATGGAGCAAGCAATCAAGATGACTCCCCACTAGGAATGGTTCGTATAAGAATTTTATCACTCATTTCCCAGCATTGCCGAGCAAAGGTCTATTGTCACAGCCCAATAAGTTAAACTATGTTTGTCCTGCATATCCTGCCTTATCGTTGAAGATGTCCCAAACTGGTTGGCCTCCATCCAATAACACATCATCATACACAAACTGCAGCGAGGAATGCATTCTCTGATCCATCATTACAAAGGCTAGAACCTCAGTTAGTTGCCCTGAAATGTTGTTTGATGACCCCAACAAACCCAGACTTCAGGAAAACAGGGGCTGCTTTCTTGTTTACTACATAAACATTCAGGAATGCTTATTTAGATAGCCATGTTATGCAAAGGTTTGAAATATACCATAAACCATTCAGAAATATCCAGAGCAGTCCTAGATCAACTCAAAGTGCCCAGACTGCTACTTTGTACTTCAGCTCAAAGTGTGCCCAGAACAGCTGCCTCATAACTTCATCATATTGCCGGCGGCTTGAAAATGACCTCGAATCTTTACCCCCTGACATCCATGCCAAAAGGAGGGTAACATCTGGCTCCATCTGCGGGACATGTGCTCTTCTTGTGAATGCATGAGAACCTCAGAATCTCTGCATGTACTTGTTAGCATTTACACTAAAAAATCAAAAACAAAACACTACATCACACAATCTTCTAAAAAAGCACATCAAGCTACTACTAATGCTCATGGATGAGCTTATTCATCTCGTACCTACCTACTCTAACCATGAGAAAAGAAGAAATCAAGTGAAATCATATAGCCAATGAAGCCACCTTAGCATAACAACCATGCTAGTGCTTCTTCCCTTGTCTATGGTAATGAACCAAGACAAAATTACATCAATGATGAGCTGAATAAATGTTATTATCTTCATGAAAGTAGAGTTGGAACAATGCAAGAGATCACAAGCAGGAATATCTTCAAAACCTTGCCAAGAAGAAAAGCCCCTTTCACAAGCCCCCTCTATCCAAGCTTGAATAGGGCTGAAGTACAAATCACCTCCAACATGGACCTGCTCTTCAAAATATGTTCGCTGCCCCAAATCATCTTCAGAGCGGGTGTGAATCTCACTTAGTTGAACAGCTGACCTAAAGATTTTTGCATACTGGTATCGCTAAAGGCTTCTTTGTGATTGTGGAACTAGGGTTTTTTCCTTAGTGTTTCTAACACTTGCTGTTAGAGTTTGTACTTTAATTCAATATTATCTAGGATCTTTAACTGAAAGAATAACAAGCACAGCAAAACATAATAGACACAATAGTTTTCCTTGGGGAAACCATAAAGGAGAAAACCCCGCAACTTCCTCAAAGATAGTTTCGTCACTAATACAATATCAAGCCAAGAGTGGAAAACCCAAAATATGTCTTCTACAGCTTCTCGCTTTTCTCCACCAGCGAACTTGTCTTCTCTCCCTTGCTATGTGAACTTGTGTGAGTGAGTAGTGTGTCCAAATGAGGGAGCAAGGCTCTATATTTATACTTTACTTTTAACATGACCTTTTACCTAACTAGGTCAGCCTCACTAAAACTGACTAGGCCGACTTCTCTAGGAAGACTCAATAACCCTTTTACATTTGACTCTAGGGGATCTATCGCCCCGACTTACAGTGGAGGTTTTACCTCAATGACTTTGCATCACCAAACATAATAATGACATTGCCGAACGGAGAAAAAACATCTCCATCGGAAGTACAAATAAAATACAATAATAATATCAATATAAAGTCGACTTGTCTTTTTATCTTCTAAGGTTATTTTACCCATTTTATTGGGGTAATTGTGCTCTTCATTTCTTCCACTTTATCTAGGACTTCTTAAGAATATATTTCGATGCTACATAATCATCAACACAATATAGGGGTCCTGAATCCTCCAACTCCAAATTGGCTATCTGGCCAAATCCCACCAAATGCAACTGCCAACCCTCTGCCACGAAACCAACCCCACCACCTTCCTCCAAGAAAAGCAAATACTCCTAAAGATAAAAGTGCCTGCTATCTAAAACTACTAGGGCACTGAAATAATATCACACAGACCAATATTAAATATACTCTCAAGTCCTATTGACCTATTTCGGTTATCAATGGACATTTATAGAATTTTGTTTCCTCTTTCTTCTTTAATTATCTCTTCCTATCAAGGGGCAATCACTTTCAACTCGTAGTCTCATTGTTGTGCACAGTTGCTTGGTAAGAGCCAGAATTCACTTCTAGAATTCGATTTGCTTCGTAAATTAATTTTTTATGACCTCTGGTGTAACATGGCATCTGGAAATAGTGTATAATTTTTTCCACTATTTGTGGCATCTGGAAATAGTGTATAATTTTTTCCACTATTTGTGGCATCTGGAAATAGTGTATAATTTTTTCCACTATTTGTGGCATCATACTGCATCTATCTTGTTAATTTACAAAATCGTTGCATTAAGATGAAAGATTTCAATCAGGAAACAATATTTATCTTTAGAAACAACTAGTATTGTGACACCACTATCCTTCCAAAAGTGAGGATCTGCATACCATAAGCACCCCCAAAGAAAGATACACTTCTTGCTCAACCACCACACCTGAAACGTGGAAGACTAGATATACAGGTGTATCTAAATGCAAATGCCAACCCTCTCCCACCAAACCAAGCCCAAGTAGACCAAATACTCCTAAACAGTGTTGCAAACATCAGCGATTTTTCGCCAACATCACAAAAAATCACAATGTCAAAACCAAAATGATAATTTTGGTTTGAAAAATCATGGATTTTGCCGATTTTTAGGAAACATTGCGAGTCGATAGGAAAAATTGTCAGCCCGTAGACCGGCTAAAGTATAACCCCAAAATTTAGTTTTTTTCCTCATTTCACTAACAAATTGAGGGGTTTGGACTCTAGAGAGCATAAGGGGTTTCTAGCATTTCTCTTGAAGCTAAGGACTAAAAGAACTATGTTTCCATCTGCTATCACCAATTTATTATGGATTGGGGATTGATTCAAATCAGTGGTTTCCACATTTGCAGGTATGCGTAACCATTTGTTTGTTGTTTTTGTTCTTTTTTGTAGATATTTTATAGGTTTAGGGCTCTTTTATGAGTTTTGCCTCTCCTTGCCAATTTGTAAGGAAAGATCTACCATTTATATAAAATCTAGATCTGTTTTGTTTATTTGCAGCATTATTTTTTTTTTTAAATTCCAATGTATCTTACCATCTACTATCTTCATTGCTCAATCTTGAATCTGAATTTCAGTTTCCATTTTTCTTTGCCCCAAGTTGAGTCATTGTAGTTTGAAACTTCGAAAAATAAAAATGCCGAAAGTTTTGGACTCTATGTGGGTATATGTTGATCCCTTGGATGGGCATAATCGAAAAAAAATTGAATTGCAAGTTGTGTGATAAGGAAAAGACAAGGGGGATCAGTTGGTTGAAATACCACCTTGCACAAATTTCCAAGCATGAAGTGGGAATTTGTGAAAAAACAACCCCATAAATTATTCATATTGTCAATAAATCAGTTCAGGATATGGATAGAAGGACAGATGAAAAGGCATCAATGAGAACTGAGATTGCATGAAGTAGAACAAAAAGTGAGCTTTACCTCAGTCGCACCTTCCAAATCCACAATGCCCTCAACGGCCTTAACTTTCTTTGTTCCAAGAACCACAGCTAGTGCACAACCTTCTATTACATCAATGGTTAAAATAAAGAAGCAAGAAGCAGACAAGCTTGTGGGTTGGTGTCTTTTATGGAGTGGCATTCCTTTCAACATTGCCAAGAACAACCCCTTCTACCAGCCTATGTTTGATGTTGTTGCTATTGTTGGCCGGAGGTATAAGGCCCCTACCTATGAGGAGTTGAGAGGGCCTATCCATCAAAATGAAAAGGTTGACTGCACTCAAAGATTGGAGGAGTTTAATAAGTCATGGGAACTCACACGATGCACTATTATGTCAGATGGTCATGTTATCACGCAACTTGTAGTTGCCCCTAATGATGATCCTATACAGGACGGTAGAGGTGATGGGCAACTAAAGAGGTGACCTAAGAGGGCCTCGATCCGCGAGATGGATTGGTTGTCATTCCAACCAAGGCACTCTTCACTTCTTGCTATCCAAGCCCCAAATAGCAAAAGGAGAGACCCTGATCTACTCCCGAGAAGAGAGATCTAACCCAATTACCAGATCAAGCTATGAAAATAGGGTACGTAAGGTAACGAGTGAAGAACCCTGGATCTAAGAGATAAAATCATTGTGGAGGCTTAGGATGGATGAGATTTGACTTTAAATATATTAGACACGATGATTTATAGATTAGAGAAGAATCTAGGATTTAGATGCGAGGGTAAATGGTCAAAATCAACCACCTTGGGAAACCTGTAATTAGAATTAGGTAAATGGTCCCAAAGAGTAGATCTGACAAGTTTGAGGCTTCCTAGCAGAGCTTGACAATAGATTTGACAGTATCAAAGGCCACAAGCTCAAAAGACAAGGTTTTGATCATTCAGGAGACAAGCAAACAAGGAGGGCGCAAGCATGGAGAGATCAGTGCCTAGGGAAATGGGTAGAAGGAGTCCACAATGCAAGACACCCCTGAGGACCCACTTGGGGCTAGGACTAAGGATGAAAACCTAGAAATTGTTCGCCGGAAAACCAAATAACAAAGCCTAGAGAATTTTTATAAGATTTATGCTTAGGGTTTGAATAGTAAAGTAAACTGGCCAATGGTTTAGAATTTCAAATAAGAAAAATAAGTGTAGATCTTACCTAGAAAATCTTGTAGATTCCTTGTGGGTGATGATCTATCCCTTCTCGATCAATTTGAGGTGATTCAATTGAGTATCCAAGTGAAAACAATTTGCCCAAGGAAGCAAGTGCGCCCTCCTCTCCTACACAAACAAACTACCGAAGTTAGATTTGATGCATCAAGAGAAAATGATTGTAAAAGCAAGAGACATATCAAATGGAAATCAAAGATCAAATATACTATTGAAAACCCCCTGATATTAGCCGCTTCAAAAAAACGAGTTGAGGAAACCCCTGCAAAAACGCCCAAGTGAAGTTGGTT
Source organism: Larix kaempferi (assembly GCA_027924585.1). NCBI lineage: Eukaryota > Viridiplantae > Streptophyta > Pinopsida > Pinales > Pinaceae > Larix > Larix kaempferi. Next base: position 13,728,469 of record BSBM01000125.1, on the reverse strand, counting down.
GCCCTCCTGCAATTAAACATTGCCTCCACGAAAATATTTTGGATCCACAACAAATTCTCAAATGCTAAGAGAAATAGACTTTCCAATCACCATCTAAGAACATCCCACAAAGAAAATCCAAGAGTCTTTGAAATATTCTTTCTATTATGAAAATTCCAAGAGCCAAAGTCCCTTTACAATGAGGGGGGGGTCTCTCCTTTAAATAGGAATGAGAGAGACCAAAACACTAACCACTTTTTAAATGAGTGGTTGAGATTAAAAGATACATCAATCATAATTAACGGTTAAGATGAGCCGGAATACAATATACATGGATCACTCAGAAATAGAGGGGGCGCACTCACTAAGACGCCCTAGGGGGATGCACCACATGATAAGTGACTAAGACACATGACATAAGCACATGATGGGGCTAGGAGATGTAACATATCCTTCTCTAGCATGATCCCATGGCACAATAACATATAATAACTCGAGATAATATTATAATGTGACCAAATGACCAAATCGTGGCCCCTCAATGACACAATAAAAATGCCCAAAATAATAGCTTGGGGTGTATGTGGACCCCACTGAATGTTGCAAGTTGTGCCAGAAGATGTGGGATGCATCACAAAAATCCCCTGAACAAACCTCATGCCAATTCCTTCCCTCATTTTCCCAAATCGATTTCCTCAGTGACCATTTTTCATTCCCAGAATATCACTTGTAAAATAATAAAATGCATGTATCTCTTTGCCTGGTGCCCCAGGCACAAATCTGATTGCACCAAAATGTCTAGGAGCATGGTAATATGGTGATAATGAGTGGTTGGACCCCATACTCCCTCTGTAGTGCCCTAGGTGAACCAAAATAATCCCAAAAGTACTAAACAGGGCATTTTATATGGCAAATATGCAATAAAGTGATAATTTGACCATAATATCATCTGTAAGTGCCTGAAACTGAAAACTAAGTGTCCCAATGAACTCAAAAGTTCCAAATCTAGCAAGGATGAGTACTCATACAACATGTGACCACCAGGATAATCATCTGTAAGCTCAACCATGCCCGGACAATAAAAGTAATGGTCTGTGAATAATAATAATAATAATAAATCCATCAAACCATCATATGAAACCTGTGTCTGATGCATGGAACCATCAAATGGGCACCATAGGACCACAAATAATCAATCTCGAACATCATCAGTCCAACTCATCTCGGATCCTGTGGTTGACTTGGTCAAACTGGGTTGACCAGGTCAAAACTGATCCAAATAATGACCCAGGCTCAAACTGACTGATGCTCCAAGTACAAATGGATAAGACATGCCCCTCTAATTATTTCAATAGCAAGACTATAGTATAAAATGGCATTTACTGGCGATTAAGTATAAAATGGTATTTACTGGCGATTAAGCGATCAATTACTAAGCAAAAGACCCTCAAGTGTATACTCATTTTATGGACGTGACCATTTTGCTAGAAATGGATGAAGGTGGAAAAAACAAGGCTAGGACAAGGGGATGACTTTACAACTTCAACATTGTGACACTTTGGATAAAGGGAAAGGAAAAGCCACCTAAGCATATGTTGGGTAGAAAACACACGAGGAATGGCGCTGTCTCACAAATGGAATAAGTTGATTTGAGGAGTGCTTATTCAACTTTAGCAAATGTCTACAGCTCACATCTAAAAGCTTGAATCAAGCTCCATGAGAATCTTTTCCAGAACCACCATGACTAGGTGCACAGTTAACCATAACTTGAGGTTCTAGGGGACACTTAGAATTAGTTGTCCCTTACTCCATCTCACATCCCAACCCGTAAGCCCCGTGAGGAATTTATCATTACATTTCACTCATGGCCAGCAGTCTTTAGATTTAGCATACATTTAACCACTGCTCTTTAGGCCTTATGGCCCTTATGATTTTGCATGTGCTTAGAAGCACAACTAGTTGCAGCTTTCATCCAGGGTGCTTTGCATTTCATTTCATAGCCCTCTTTCATTGTGCTTAAAAGCACAGGTTTACTTTATAACCATGGGCTTGCATAGAAGATATAACAATGAGTCACATAAGCATGTAATGATGGTAGTACAATTTGCTTCAAGTCTAGTTGACACAACTCAGGCAACTAGGGGGATCATCCACAATTAGGACCAAAGATCGGGGGCAACCGACCAGAGAGGTCAAGGCTTCAAATCCAACTCACCTAAGCTCGGGAACCAACACCAGCGGGTTCTCCTAGCCCAAAAGGATCAAGGCTTCGATAAGTTCTGTTGCACAACTCGGAGCCGAGACACAAAACAACAGGGAGCCGAGACACAAAACAACAGGGAGTCTATCCAACATAGAGGCATAAGTGGGGAAGTCCTCCATATCATAGGTTGAAGTGTAAGTCAGGATAAAACCAAATACGGAAGAGAACGGATGGATGGGGAAAGGTGGTAGGATGATGCCATAACTAACAAGCCATAAATGTTGGGAATGACCAAGTCCATACTACTTAAGAGGGTAAGTGTAAGACCAACGAGTATACACAAGAAATTCTAATTCCAAGTAATTAGACCACTTTAATTCTAAACGATCAACCAATAACCATATACATATATGCATATCGCCAGATCATGACCACTAAATACCTAGTCAAGCTACTAAGATAAGTAAAAGAGCACAATATCCAATGCACAACCATATACCTGCTAGGTCATATACCTGTATCCATCAACTGAACCATCAACTGTCACCGGAACACTGTTGTTGCATAACTCTGGGCACTATCACACTGCTCTGTATGGAAGGAAATGGCCACCTCAGTCATCAAATCTGAGGTCATGAGGCTCAGTCATGGCGAAAGGTTGTAATGTCTGCTCTGGGTCTACTGAAAATATGAGTGATCATAGAATAGCTTCTCATCAATTGTCGATCTCAAGCATCTCATAGTAAAGGACTGGCTCAGAAAAGTACTGGAATCTGGTCTGAAGACACGATAGCCCCTGCTACTATGAATGTGATAACAGGTTGGACTGATCAAAAGGGCAGGACCATTCTTAATTTCTTTGTTAGTTGTCCCAAGGGGATAATGTTTATTAAATTCGTTGATGCATCTACACATATTAAAGATGCAACATTATTATGTGAGTTGTTTGATGGGTTCGTCCAAGAGATAGGTTCGTAGAACGTTGTCCAAGTCATAACGGATAACACTATTAATTATGTGGTTGCTTGCAAGTTGCTTGTGCTGAAGAATTCAACCTTGTTTTGGACTCCTTCTATCACACATTGCATTGATTTGACTCTAGAGGATATGGGCAAAATTGCTTATATCAAAGATATTGTTGAATCAACTAGGAGCATCACAAAATTTATATATAATCATACATATTATGATATTTGCTTAGCTTGATGAGATAATTCACAAATAATAGGAAGTTGGTGCATTTGGCAATCACACGTTTTGCCACTAGCTTCATTTCACTTTGATCTCTCTTGGCTTAAACGTGGGAGGTGAAGAGAATGTTCCTTTTAGATGAGTGGTATGCATTGTCACTTAGCACTAAACTGGAGGGGCAAGCCATATGAAAGCTAGTGTCATACTACGAGAGTTTTTGGGCAAGCATGGAGGAGGTGTGTACCACTAGTGAACCTTTGGTAAAGGTTCTTCAGTTGGTTGATGGAGACAAACCCACCATGGGCTACTTGTATGAGGCCATGGATAGGACCAAAGAATCCATCCGTCCCTATTATGAGGACAAGGGGAATGAGGGGTATGAGAAAAGTGTATTGATATGGAGGGTCATCGATGAGCAATGGAACTGTTATCACACAACTTGCAGTTGCCTCAAAACGCTATCCTATCCAGGACAGTAGAGGAGACGTGCAACTAAGGAGGTGACCCCAGAGGATCATGATCCCCAGATATGGATCGGTTGTCACTCCGATCAGGATTCTCTTCACTTTAAGCCAACTAGATTAGATGGCTAAGGGGGAGACCCTATCCTGACCTTGTGGGAAAGACCGGAAGACAAGATACCCAAATGAAATATGGAAATGAGAGATAGAGATATCTTAACTATGAAACCCTAGATCAAACAAATAGCTAGCGAGAGAGGCTTAGGGGATCAACTGATTATCAACGATGTTAAAATTTAATCCCAATAATTATTTCTCAATAGCTTATTAAGTTATACTGATCTTAGATTTGGGGTTCTAGGTGAAGGATGTCCAAATCACTACCCTGGGGGAATTTGACTTAAAAAATTATAAATTCCCAGAATATGATTTAAAGATGCAATTAGAGGGTTCCTAACACTCGTTTTATTTGCTTGGATAACAGGTATAACAATGTATAGAGATCACAAGCAAAAGGAAAATCACAACACAGAAAAACAAGCTTCCAACCAAGGGGGGCGAATTGTTCCAACTGCCAGTGCCTACTCCGGATGGGAAGGTGGAGTCCAAAGATGATGCCCTAGGGGATCTAGGAATTTTGAGGGAAAGCCGCAAATACCCAAATGTCGAAATTCCGAATTTCTAAGTGATGTGACCCTCAGAATTTTCCTAGTTACTAAAAATGAGGGTTTTGTTGTTAATTTTATTGATGACAATGGAAGTAGAGAAAACACGTTTAGAAGAGGGATTTAGCTTACTTGGAAATGAGAGATTCCATAAGATGTTTCCCTTCGTCCAACATTGTCAACTTGGATGATTGATTCCACTCTCGGTTGAAGATCTAACTTTGCCCAGTGCGCCCTCCTGCCAAAGACAAACAAACACAATAAGTATAAACTAAAATCGTGTTTAGATTTGAATTCAACAAAAGAGAAGTGCATGCAAGAGACTCAGAAGGAAATCTATGATCGAATGACTAGCAAAATTGATAGAGAAAACCCCCTGATAGATGAAGTCGCAGGGGAGAGAGAGAGAGTCACCCCACTAAGTCGCCCTCTTGCCAAATCGCCAGCCTGCAAGCAAAAATGAACACAAAGGATATGTTGAGATATAGAAGGTAAACATCCAGTGCCCAAAGAGACTTAGAAACACAAGAATCACGAACGCCTTAGAGATTTCACAAGTATGCCAAAAGATCTTCTACTATTCTCTTCAATACAAGAGCCAAAGTCCCTTTGCAATGAGGGGTCCTCTCTTAAATAGATTTGAGAGAGACCAAATCCCTAACCAACCTTTTGACAGATGGTTGAGATTAAAAGATAATGCAATGATAATCAATGGTGGAGATCTATTCTCACACTCACTACATGGATCACTTGACAAGAGGGGGGCAAGTTGCCTCATAACGCCTAAATATAAGATAAAAAGTGATATAACATGATAATACATCAAAGGGGTCACCTAGGGGCCAAGTGTGCCACCTAGGGACATAACAACATCATATATCCATGGTACAAGGTACAACAATGAGTCACAACATCCACAAGTGTGCCCTCCTAAGGAAGTGCGATTTGCCTAAGAGAGGCAAAACATGAAGCTAATAATGTTGGAAGATGATAAACACATGAAGAATGATGAAAGGAGACCCTCTGGAGCATAGATAAAAAATACCCAAGTCAAATCGTTGCCTTTCATTCACCCTTTGTTCCACTTACTAAACCATGGCCACTTTAATTAGTTTAATTTTCCCACTGAAATCCTCTGTAAATAATAAAAATGCCCAATATGTCATCATCCACTGCCCAAAAAGCTGAAACAATTGCATGAATGGACTCCGAGATGCCAAATCCACTAATGGTGACTACAAATACACCATGGATCCACCTATGATATGAACTAGTACTACCCTCTGGAAATCCATGCTCTTGTACATAATTTGCAAAGTAACAAGAAAATTTTTCATGAAAATCTTTGCAAGCCCTACAAAATGGTATGTAGGTCTCAGTCATGTTAGCAGCCTCTATTTGACTTGGAGGCCTCTTTTCATTGTTGGGAGCCTTTTTCTGCCAGTTGGTCTTTGGAGGGTAGTTTCTTTGAACCGGTTGAGTTTGTTGAATCTGTTGAACATGTGCTCTTTCCATATTTATGATTTTATTATGTATTTCCTTCATCTGAACTACATGTTTCTGTTCAGCCTTTTCCATTCTTTCACACATATCCATCATCTTTTTCTCATATGAATCTTTTATAGCAGATACAGGGTCCTTATCTTTATGCTCAGTTGATTTCAATGGAGTTTGAGCTCTTGAATAACCAGGGAAATTTGACTTACCAGAAGACTGCATGTTTTTATCTATCTTGGTTTCCATTTCCTGTGCTTCTAACAAAGTGGTGGGCTCTTTATCTCTAAGTTCATACTGCATTTCTCCACTTAAGGCTTCAATGTAATAGACCAATATGGTATGTGGAGTTGGTTTGTAATCTGTAGGGATTGCATTGGATAAGTCAGTGAATTTCTTGTTGAACTCGTCCATGGTTTCCATCTCACTTCTTTTAATGTTTGTTAAAGTTGCAAGTCGATGTCGAGGCTCTTTTTTCTCACCATACTTGTTGGTGAAAGCATTCTTAAAAGCAGTCAAGGTTGCAAAGGAGTTGTTTGGTAAGCTGATGAACCAGTCACCAGCATCCCCATCTAAAGATAAAGCAAACAGCTTCATGTATACATCCTCATGCTTGTGGGCAGGATCTCTGACATATCCACTTGTACATTTTGAGAAAGCTTTGAGATGATAAGCAGCAGTAATGGCATCAGTGCCAGTAAAAATGGGAAGTTTGTCGATAGCTTTGTCTGGCATGTCGTGTGGTTGACCTGCTATCTAAGTAATGTCAAGGGGAGAATAGAAATTATCCATTGTATCGGAAAGACAAATATTATTGTTTTCAATGTTAGTTTCTATAAAAAGACTATGGATGTCAAAAATAGACTGAGATCCAAGCTCTTCAAGGATCCTACGAGAATTAAGTTTATTCAATCTCCTCCTGTAAACCTTTTTAGGTTTGGGGATGAAATTGAGTAAACCTTCAGAATTCCTTCTAGTTGAATACCTTGAGGGGTTTACTGACAGTGGAGTCGCCAGGTGGATTCAAGTCTAATTTCAGAGAGTGATTTGACTAAAAATCTACCAAAAAAGGAAAACTAAAAAGGGCAGTGGAGTTGCCAGATAGATATCAAATCTATCAAAAAAGGTAAAACAAACTAGAAAAAACTAAAGTCGTCCAGGAACAAAAAGATTTGTCAGCAACGGCGCCAAAAATGTTGTCCGCCGAGATGCACACCAGCAGCATAAATCTTTCGAAAGTTGTTCCCTCACTACAAGTGGGGAAAGTGTGGCCTTGGAGGCAAGCAATGAGCCAGGTACTGTCACCTGAATCCCAGCTCCTCCGTTTAGGCTAACTCCTAACGAAACCAAGGGGGGTAGTCCCTACAAAGAGTGTACTATGGCTCAATGTGTTTTAATGTTTTTAGTGTATGGTGATGCGGATGGGTGTTGTTTAGGAGTTTTTTAAAGTGATGAAAAGATTATAACTTATAAATAGACACAAGATAAGTGCAATCCACGTTGCGAAACAGTATATCAGATCAGCAGGATATCAAAGACTTGTGAAAATGAGATAGCATCCACAGATAAATGACTTAAATGGACAAATGGCCCGACAATATAAATATATATGAATGCAACAATTAGACCAGTGCCTTATGGAGTCAAAGAATGTATAGTGCTGGGGGATGCTGAGGATACAAGTCTTGAAGTGACTATTTGTGAGATCGTTTTGCAATTTATCTTGGTAAATTTAAAAGTTTTAATGGTCTTGTTTATTAGGCTAAGAACAACAAGGTAAGCAAAAGACCGGAAAGGTATACTTTCAGTGGCTTCCCCTTCTGATGGTAAGACGGACCGCCCAGATTTCAAAGAGTAGGTGTCTAAAGAATTAACCACTCTGATGTCTAAACAGCGGTAATTTCCGGCCCCACCAGGTTTAGGAACTTTGCCCACTACCTGAGTATGTCTCGAAAAAAGGCAACGCCGGTTCGTTGGTTGTGGTGGTGAAAATTTTATTATGTTGTCGAATATTATCAAATCCAACACCTTTCTGAGTACTAGCCCAACCTTTTCAGGTTGGAAGAGCATACGGGTGTTGAATAGCAACCAAGATAAATTATTACGGGGGTGTGAGTTGGAAGTTTTTATTATTAGAGCACAATGTTCAACCCTCCGATAGAGAGCGCTCTTGACTTTGTCTTATAACAAGGTTCAAGAGACTTAGCTATTCTATATGCCTAATGTAGGGAAAAATGCAATTTTACTATGCTCTCCGACAGAGAGTGCTCTTGACTTGGGTTATTGTGAGTTCAAGAGGCTTTGTTCTTTATTAAAATAGAGACAGTTTGCATGTAAAGAAAAGCACTTTTTTCAAAACAAGTAATCAAAGGAAAAAATCAAATGAGAGAGAAAGAACAAGGCCAAATTGAGTTAACTAACCAAGAAATAAACAACAAGGTGGGATCAACCTCCGAACAAGGTGACCACTAGAACCAACAGTCCTTGAGACCTTCCAGCTAGCTGAACTTCGACAAGGAGTCTAATGGGGATAGAGAAGCTACAACAAAATAATGTGGCCCTCGGGATGAAATCCCAAGGTTGCTAACTCAAGTCAAGACTTGCAAATGGAAATTACTCTAAGTACAAAAATGAAATTTAATCTATGAAACTTTATACAAGTCTAACTAAAGCATGCATGAAACAGTCTTCCCCAAATGGGGAAGACGAAACAAAGTGTGGGAGGCCTTATCCCGCCTAGCCTTTTTATTAACCAAGTTACAAGTGCCTTTGGGAATGAAACCCTTGCAAGGTCTTTTTGAGAGAAGTAAAACAACTATAGAAACAATATTTGGAAGCCCTTAATGGCTTTTACAAAGGAGAGTGTAAATATTTCTCTTATTGGTTCAAGTTTTCTCCTTGGATTAAAATTTTGATCTTCTTTGAGTATTGTTTTCGCAAATCTTTCTTCTCCTTCAAAGAACCTACACAAGCTTAGCCCAACTTCAACAATGCACCCATTAGATGTTAATGAAAATCAAAACTTTGAAACTAAGTGCAAATCTAAGATCTAATCTATATGCCAAATCCTAAATGCAAACTTTAAACACTTTCAAATGAGATCTAAGCTATAAACTTTAACAAACGATGCAAAACTTAGAACTTTGAAATGAGACTAAACTATTGAAAAATGTGAATTCTAAAGTATGAACTAAGACTTAACACTAACAATTTTATGTTTTGCCTTTTTGTGTTTGTGTCTCTTGGAAGATGGACGAGAGGGAGGATGGAAGACAAGACGAGAGGAGAAAGAGGAGAAAAGAGAGGGGAGACGAGAGGAAGGAGGGGAGGAAAAAGACCCTAACTAGGGAAGACGAGAGGGAGGCTTAGGGCAAGAAGAGAGAGGGAAAGCGCAAGACAAAGAGGGCAAAAAAAAAAAGGAGTAAGATGAGAGCTAGAAGGAGAGGGAAAAGAGATGGGAAGAAAGACGAAGGGGAGAAGGTTTAGGAGATGGATCTAAGGGGGACGAGAGCAAAAAAGGAGATGGAGGGAAGACTAGGATGAGAAGTAAGATGAGAGGAGAAAAAGGAGAGCTAAGGAGTTGGACGAGGCTAGAAGAAGGTTGAGGAAGAAGACTAGGATGGAAGAGGAAAACGAAAGGGGCAAAAAGTCAAGCAAGCCAAAAACCAAAGGCAAGCTAGACAATGTTTCCAAACTTGGAGAAGAATAGAGCCTTGGATTTCCACAGCTTAGATAGGTAAATCTAGTAAATGATTGAAAACTTGTTGAAAGCTTGATGGAAGAAGCAAGAACTCCTTGTTTCTCGATTTTGTAATGTTAAACTTCTTTGGCAACCTGCAGAGTGAAAGTGAAACCAACAAAAACCCTTGCACTTTGGGAAGATACCTACAAAACCCACATACTCGAGAAAAGCATAGATTTATAGTTACTTGTGCTAGATTGTTAGCCCTCTTGAATTATAAATCTATAACTTAAAAATCAAAAGTACATAAGCAAAACACGATATCACCTTGTTACAAGATGAAGTATGGCCACCAAGAGCCTCCACATTGACCTCCAAAGTCTCAACTTTATTCAATACTTAAACAGATTACAAAAATCCTCCAGAGTTTCTTTGCTAAAAGATCCATGAGGAATGAGGAGAAAAGCCCTCATTATATAACAAAACTAAAGCCTAGTCTACCCTAATTCGAGTTGGCCATGAATGGAGCCAATAGCACTAAACACAAATTCGAATTTGCCATCAAATCTCAATCACCACTATATCAAACCAAGCTTTGGAGTGCTAACTCCACCAAACAATTTGAGTTGCATTGAATTAGGGTGGGGAGGTGGCAGCCTCCACCTAGGCAAGGCGCCCCCCATCCCATTCTTGGAAGTATCACCATACAATAAGCATGTGTCATGCGTAGAACTCGAGCTCCAAGTAGAGGTTGACGTGAGCACATGGGAGATCTCATCTTGATGTGTAATGAATGCTAACTCCCCTTTGAAGGAAGCCAATGCCATGTGTTTGCACAAATCTAGGGAGACGCCTACCATAGGCTTTAATGCATATCAACCAACCCATTCAACACTTAACACATCATCAAATCGACTTTTGCATGTATGAGGGCAAATTCACTTTAAGGAGATCTCATTTGGTGACTGGATAGTTGACTGAATGATGACTGGGATGATTGGAATCTTCATTAATGCCCAGTGCCATGTCAATTAGCCTTTTATTTTAATCCATTTGGATTATTTTGGAGAGATTTGGATTATCTCCAAATATTCAATTTTTAATATTTTAATTAATAATTTCTCTGTAAATGACTTTTTTGAGAAATTATTAATTATGAGGCTGAATTGACATCCGTAACTTAGGATAAACTGGTCCGTGGATCATGAATGATTTTTGGCTTAAGGTTGGAGCCTTCAATCACTGAATTCGGTTCCCGGATGACTGAAATATTACAAATTGAAATTTTTTCATTTAAACTATGGAAAAATTTATTAAAAATTTAAAAATAATTAAAAACCCAAAACCGGAGGACCCGGTAAAAAAAATTTCGAAATTTTTTCTGAGGGTCCTAGTGACCTAGGACATGACCAAAACCTATTATAATAGTGTCTAGTAGGCTTATATACATCAGTTGGACTCTAATAACCCCCCATGGCTAAAATTTTCAAAATCGGGTATTCCAGCTTTGGAGGAAGCGGGAGAAAAGCTCATCGATTATAGCTCGGCCATAGGCAAAGTATAATTGACAAGGAAAAAAACTCCCTGAAATACCTTAGTTGCTTAACCAAGTCATGGGGGACCAAGCCACTCAAAATCCTACTAGCACACTTTATTACAAACCCCGTGGGGCCATGGTCATGTCGACTGAAAAACAAAACTGACTAGCCAAAATTGGCTAAGCACAAATGATGGATCATCTGATACACTAGAGTATAAACATTCATCATGTTTGTCAAATGGCGGCTCTTCATATAATCCAACTGTAGTACAAAAAAGTTGGTAACAGACACTTACTCCTTGACATCTGGGTAGTCCGTCTTACCATTAGAGGGGAAGCCACTGAAGGTATACCTTTCCAGTCGATTTGCTTACCTTGTTGTTCTTAGCCTAATAATCAAGACCACTAGAACTTTCAATAAACCAAGATAATTTGCAAAACGATCTCACGAACGGTTCTCCAAGACTTGTACTTTTAGCACCCCCCAGCACTATACAATTTTTTACTCCATAAAGCACTGGGCTAATTGTTACATTTTCATATATTCATATTGTTGGGCCATTTGTCCATTTAATTCATTTATCTGTGGATGCTATCTCATTTTCGCAAGTCTTTGATATACTGTTGATCTTGTAATCTTGTATCGCAACGTGGATTGCATTTTACCTTGTGTTTTATCTAAAGTAATTTGTGATCTTTTCATCTTTAAAACTCCTAAACAACACCGATCCGCATCACCATACACTAAAAACACTAAAACACATTGAGCCATAGTAAACTCTTTGTAGGGACTACCCCCATTGGCTTCGTTGGGAGTTAGCCTAAACAGAGGAGCTGGGATTCAGGTGACAGTACCTAGCTCATTGTTTGCCCCCAAGGCCACACTTTCCCCGCTTGTAGTGAGGGAACAGCTTTCGAAAGATTTCTACTGCTAGTGTGCATCTTGGCGGACAACATTTTTGGCGCTGTTGCCGGGGACAAATCTTTTTGTTCCTGGACGACCTTAGTTTTTTCTAGTTTGTTTTACCTTTTTGATAGATTCTGATATCTATCTGGCGACTCCACTGCCCTTTTTAGTTTTCCTTTTTTGGTAGAATTTTAGTCAAATCACTCTCTGAAATTAGACTTGAATCCACCTGGCGACTCCACTATCAATTAACACCTTAAGGTATTCAACTAGAAGAAATTCTGAAGGCTTGCTTAGTTTCATCCCTGAGCCTGAGAAGGTTTATAGGAGAAGACTAAACAAGCTTGCTTCTCGTAGGATCCTTGAAGAACTTGGATCTGAGTCTATTTCAGACATCCATTCTTTGTTCCAAGAAAACTTAGAAAATTTTGAAAATCTTGAAATTAATAATTGTTTTCCTTCCACAATGGGTGAGTATTTTACTCAACTCGACTTTTCTCAGATAGCAGGTCAACCCCATGAGGTTCCTGAGAAGGCCATTGACAATCTCATGACCTTTAATGGCACTGATGCCTCTACATCTGCTGAGCAACACATCAGAAACTTTTCCAGACACTGTGGCATTGACAAACATGAAGATGTATACCTGACCCTTTTTGCTCTATCTTTGGATGGTAAAGCTGGAAACTGGTATGACAATCCGCCAAACAACTCTTTCACCACCATAGCAGCTTTCAAGACTGCTTTCCTCGACAAATTTGGCAGCAAAAAGGAACCTAGACATCTAGTGGCATCCTTGACCAGCATGAAGAAGTCAGATACTGAAACCATGGATGAATTCAACGCTAAATTCACAGAATTATCTAATTCCATCCCTATCACATATGCACCTCCTGCAGCTTCCTTATTGGACTATTACATAGAAGCATTAAGTGGCAAGATACAATACCAGATAAGAGACAAGGAACCCACTACTTTGCTTGAAGCTCGGAATTTGGCTACCAAGATGACAAAAACATGCAGTCTTCTGGAGAGTCAAACATCCAAGGTTACTCTATATCTTCAACGCCTTTAAAGATCAGTGAATCTAAAGAGAAGGACCCTTTATCTGCTATGAAGGATTCATATGAGAAAAAGATGATGGATATGTGTGAAAGAATGGAAAAGTCTGAATAGAAACATGTAACTCAGATGAAGGAAATACAAAATCACATCATAAACATAGAAAGAGCACATGTTCAACAAATTCAACAAGTTCAACAAACTCAGCCAGTTCAAAGAAACTACCCTCCAAAGAACAACTAGCAGAAAAAGGCTCCCAACAATGAAAAGAGGCCTCCAAATCAAATAGAGGCTGCTAACATGACTGAGACCTATATACCATTCTGTAGAGCTTGCAAAGATTTTCATGAAGAATTTTCTTGCTACTTTGCAAACTATGTACAAGAACATGGATTTCCAGAGGGTAGTACCAGTGAACCAACATCAAGCGAGCCTGAATATATAAATGCGGTAGGAGACATCCACAACATTCCCAAAGAGAGCTGGAAACAAGTTAAACAGTACAATCAAGAGTTGGATAATATGACTAAGAACTTTGGAGAAAGACCTTCCAATGAGCAAGTCCATAATATGCAAACGTTTAAAGGGATTTGTTACCAAAGAAGAGCAAATCCTGCACCTGCCATACAGCCAACAAAGGTAATAATTCCAACGAAATCAAATGATTCTAGTAAATTGAATTTTGATTGGAGTAATTGGTTCAATACAACTAAAGTGCTTGTACCTGTGAATGAGCTTTATAAAATTCCTGGTCAAAAGGAAAAATTATTGAAAGCACTTGAAATACCCATCTCTACTTGTACTCCTACCCCTAGTCCACCTACTCCTCTTGCTCCTCAAACCCCTAAGAAGGTCACTTTCTCAGACACTGTAGAGCAACCTTCAACCAGCTATGGCAAAACTCATGAGGATCCTCCTATAATCCTGCATACGAGGGAAACAAGAAAAGAAGCTCACCCCCCTTTCTATATATCATTGATGATAGGTGACCTTCTTCTACATAATTGTATGTTGGATTTAGGATCTGATGCAAGCCTAATGACCAAGAAAGTTATGCAACAGCTTAACTTGAAAACCACCAAGCCTTACCAGAATGTATGTGCCATGGATTCCAAACCTGTTAAAGTTGAAGGGATGATCGAAAACAAACCTGTTAGATTGGCCAAGTACCCTGACATCCATATTACCATGGACATCCTTGTTATAGATGTGCCTGACAAATGGGGGATGTTACTTTCTAGAAAGTGGGGAGCAACTTTGGGTGGATCAATACAATTAGATTGGTCGTATGCAACTGTTCCTGCATCAGAAGATTCGCTTGTCAAACTGCACACTGAAAAGGAAAGAAGATACCATGTTGAGAATCCTCAAAAACCATCAAATGAATATATCTGCAATACTAATGAGATGGGAACTTATCAAATCAACTCTACCTTTTTAGATCCCATTCATGAGGAAATGAAAAATGAATAAATCAATAAGTTATGGAAAATGAAATTTGATGGGGCTTCTTCCAAAACTGGGAAAGGTGCTGGCATAATCATAACCTCACCCGAAGGAAAGGATTTCAACTTTGCTTTCAGGTTAGAGTTTGAGGCCACAAATAATGTAGCTGAGTATGAAGCACTTCTACTAGGCGTGGAAATTGACAAGGATATGGGTATAAAATTGCTTAGTATAAAAGGAGATTCGGACTTAATAGTGCAACAGATAAAGGGTCAATTTGCATGCAAGTGTAAAAGACTTAAAAGGTATAGGAATGCAATATGGGACACCATGGAGTATTTTGATGCACTAAACATAGAATGAATCCCTAGAGATCAGAATAGTGTGGTGGATAGATTGGCAGTTGCGGCATCCACCCTCCAACCATCGGATGAGATGTTAAATGGGGACTGTACCCTTGAAATCGACTATAGACCATCAGTCCCGGACAACATGAACCATTGGCAGGTTTTCAAAGATGATGAACAAATCCTGAGATTCATTCATAATTTAGATGAATTCTCAAATTTCAACGTGAACATACAGGAGGAAGGCAAACAGTATCAAGAACATAGCCAACCCATCAATCCAATATCTCGTGGCTTTACTAAACTGGAAAACATCTTTGACAGACAGGATGGGAAGAAAAATAACATTGACCAAATGAAACTAGGGGATTACATTGAAGTAAATATTGGAACGGAAACAAATCCGAAAATTATAAAAATTGGAAAAGGAACATCAGAAAAGGAAAGGAATGCATTAATAAGCCCGGTCAAAGAGTATAGAGATATTTTTGCATTTACTTATGATGAGTTAAAGGCTTATAGGGAAGATGTATTCCAATACACTATCCCTCTCAAACCTGAAATGCAAAATGCTAAGCCTTTCCGGCAAAAACTTAGGCAAATAAATCCTAGGTTGGCCCCTATTGTCAAGCAGGAGTTAGAAAAAATGCTGGCAGCAGGTATTATAGCACCCACTCGACATACATCATGGTGCTCCAACTTAGTTGTGGTCAGAAAGAAAAATGGGAGCATCAAGATATGCATTGATTTCAGAAATCTTAACATAGCCTGTCAAAAAGATAATTATCCACTCCCCAACATGGACACCCTCCTCCAACAGGTCACTGGGTCTACAATGATGTCCATGCTTGGTGGATTTTCAGGATATAACCAGGTTGTTATCAAAGAAGAAGATAGACACAAAACGGCTTTCACAACCCCTTGGGGAACTTTTGAATATTTGAGAATGCCCTTTGGTCTCACAAATGCTGGGGCCACTTTTCAAAGGGCCATGGATTATGCCTTTAAGGAATTGATAGGCAAGATCATTGAAATATACCAGGATGATTTAACTGTATTTTGAAAAGAAAGGTCTAGCCACATTGATCATCTTAGAAAAGTTTTTGAACGATGCAGAGAGTTTGGTATTTCCTTGAACCCAGCCAAATCTGTCCTAGGGATAGAAGAGGGAAAGCTTCTTGGGCATATCATATCGAAAGACGGGGTCAAGATTGATCCGGAGAGAGTGGAAGCAATAAAAAAGATACCTCTTCCTAAGAATGTCAAAGGTCTTCAATCCTTCAACGGTCACATAAATTTCATAAGAAGATTCATCCCAAACTTAGCTGAGTTAATGAAACCCATGCAAGGGTTACTCAAGAAGGATGCTAAGTTTGTTTGGACTGATGAAGGGAGAGAGGCTTTCACAACCATAAAAGATGTTATCACTAGATCACCTATATTGGTTAGTCCTGACTACACAAAGGATTTCATGGTTTTCTCTTTTGCTTCTGAAGATACAATTGCCGGGGTTTTGCTCCAGAAGAACTTCGAAGGGTTCGAGCAACCAATTGCCTTCATGAGTAGAGCATTACAAAATTCAGAACTAAAATATACTATCATGGAGAAGCAAGCCTATGCCTTAGTAAAGTCTCTAAAGCACTTTAGAACATACATTAGCTACTCAAAGGTTATAGGATATGTCCCCCATGCTGCAGTAAAAGACATCCTATCTCAACAAGATTGCTTAGGAACAAGGGGCACATGGGTATCTAAAATCCAGGAGTATGATCTAGAAATCAAGCCTACTAAACTTGTAAAGGGACAGGGCCTAGCCAAAATGCTAACCCAGAAGAATGAAGAAGCTATTGAAATGAGTTGTGCAAACCATCCAACTAGTCCACACATGACACCAGCATTGCAAGAGCTTGATAATCATTGGTACTCGGACATTATATATTTTTTGTTACACGTAGGTGTCCCTGATCATCTAAAAGGACATAAGCGAAGGGCACTAAGATTAAAAGCCACTAGGTATTGCCTCACTCAAGAGGGTTTGGGTTGGAGGAACCCAAATGGTGTAATACTTAGATGTGTACATGAACAAGATTCTAAAAAGATCTTGACTGAGTTCCATTTAGGATTTTGTGGGGGCCATTATGCAGCGAATACAACTGCCCATAAAATCCTTAGAGCTGTGTACTATTCGCCGACTATTTTTGCGGATGTTTATAAACATGTCAAGTATTGCCAGGAATGTCAACTTTTCACAGGAAAGCCTAAATTGGTTGCTTTGCCCCTTACACCTGTAGTTGTCATTGCCCCTTTTCAGCAATGGGGCCTTGACTTTATCGGGAAGTTCAAAGATAACTCTAGCAATGGATTTTGCTGGATCCTCACTGCAACCGACTACTTCACCAAGTGGGTAGAAGCTATACCCACCAAAACAGCCACGGAAACGATTATCATGGACTTTATCGAGGACAAGATCATCACCCGATTTGGCACCCCTTTAAAAATAACAACTGATAATGCCAAGGCTTTCAGCTCGGTAGAGATGAATGATTTCTGTTTTAAGTATGGCATTGTCTTATCACACTCTTTCGATTACTATCCTCAGGGTAATGGACTTGCTGAGTCCTCAAACAAGAACTTAATGACCATCCTAAAAAAGACTATGGGTGACAACAAAAGATCTTGGGATAGCAAAATCAAGTATGCTCTATGGGCAGATAGGATCAACAAGAAAAACTCTACTGGAAAGTCTCCCTTTGAGCTTGTTTATGGCATCACAGCAACCTTACCACTCAGCATGCAAATACCCATTTTCAGAATGCTAAGTGATTATGATGCGGAGAAGTTGGAGTTGGAGGATAGGGCAAATCAAATCATTGAACTTGATGAAAGCAGAAGGACATCATTGGATAAAATGTTAAGACATCAGGAAAGTATGAAGACCACCTTTGACAAGTTAGCTAGGCCTAGATCTTTCCAAGTGGGAGATACTGTTCTCTTATGGGACAAAAGAAGGGAAAAGCCTGGGAAGCATGGGAAATTCGACAGCCTTTGGAAAGGCCCTTTTATTGTGCACAGCATGGCCGGAACAAATTCCTTCTTACTAAATACCATGGATGGAGAGATGTTGCCATTGCCTATGAATGGACAACAACTGAAGCCCTTTTATCGAAACAACATTCAAGATGACCAAGGGGTCATCTCGGGACTTCTCTAAACCTTATCCTGTTGTACCTTTATGTATTTTACTTTTGTACCATATGTATGTATCATAGCTTTTGTACATTAAATTGTTATATCGTATTTCATATATATGCTAGAAAAAGAAAAGATTTTTAGTTTTATACTTTGATTTTAAAAAGCAATAATATTTTTATGTTGGTATTTCATTTTGGCAATATTTATCATGAACATGTGGAACTAAGACACTTATGTTTCCATGCAGGAAACTGATGTTCTGGGATTCTTGAACACTTTCTTTGATCCATAGATCAAGCAAGTGCCCATCCCGCAGTTGGAGCCAAATGTTACCAACTTTTTTGTACCATAGTTGGATTATCTGAAGAGCCGCCATTTGACAAACATGATGAGTGTTTGTATTCCAGTGTATCAAATGATCCATCCTTTGTGCCTAGCCAGTTTTGGCTAGCCAGTTTTGTTTTTCAGTCGACATGACCATGGCCCCACGGGGTTTGTAATAAAGTGTACTAGTAGGATTTTGAGTGGCTCGGTTCCCCATGACTTGGTTAAGCAACTAAGGTATTCCAGGGAGTTTTTTCCCTTGTCAATTATACTTTGCCTGTAGCCGAGCTATAATCGATGAGGTTTTCTCCCGCTTCCTCCAAAGCTGGAATGCTCGATTCTGAAAATTTTAACCATGGGGGGTTATTAGAGTCCAACTGATGTATATGAGCCTACTAGACACTATTAGAATAGGTTTTGGTCATGTCCTAGGTCCCTAGGACCCTCAGAAGAAAGAAAGAAAGAAAGAAATAAATAAATAAATAAAATAAAATAAAATAAAATAAAAAAATAAAAAAATAAAAATAAAAAAATAAAAAAATAAAAAAATTGAAAAAATTTTACTGGGTCCTCTGGTTTTGGGTTTTTTAATTATTTTTAAATTTTAATAAATTTTTGATTTTTCCATAGTTTAAATGGAAAAATTTCAATTTGTAATATGTCAGTCATCCAGGATCCGAATTCAGTGATTGAAGGCTCCAACCTTAAGCCAAAAATCATTCATGATCCCCGGACCAGCTTATCCTAAGTTTCGGATGTCAATTCAGCCTCATAATTAATAATTTCTCAAAAAAGTCAGTTACAGAGAAATTATTAATTAAAATAATAAAAAATGAATATTTGGAGTATACAGTCAGCACAAGTCAATCTCTCTAAGCAAATTCGCCCTCCCTCATGCAAAATTCGAATTTGTGATGTGGCAAGTGTTTGGTGGGTTGATTAAGTTGAAGTAAATGCTAAAGTGGGCGCCCTCTTCAATTAGGGGCCACCTCATGCATTGGCTCTCATTGAAGAAAAGTTGCATTCATGGCAACTAAAGCCATCACTCCAAGCTCAAGCCTCACGTGTTCTCTCTAAGCTCACGTCAATCTCTATATGGGGCTCAAGTTTTACACATGGCAAGTATTGTATGGCATGGTGGAGCTTCCAAGAAGTAGATGGGGGGCGCCTTGCCAAGGTGGAGGCCACCTCCCCATCCACATAGACCTCAAACTCGAGTGGTATGGTGGGATTAACTCTAAGCAACGAGTTGGCATGGATTAGATTGGATCTTGATTGGAATTTTGACTTTGTGACTTGTGCCATTAGCTCCTTCCAAGCCAATTCGAATTAGGGTAGACTGGTGCCATGGTTTTGTTATATAATGAGGGCTTTCCTCCTCATTCTTCATGGAACTTTTGATGTAAACTTACTCTACCATATTTTTGTAAGAGCTTGTAGCATTTGCTACCATTAGAATATAAAGTCACTTTGGAGGTCTATGGTGTGCCATTGTTTGTCTATGAAGAATGATTCACAATCTATGAGGTGATACTGTTTCTTTTGCACTTACTTAAATTATCTATATTCGATCTTGCTTGGCTTAGAATTCTTTTTTAAGAGCATAGGATGAGTATTTGATGGTCCAAGTTACTCATTGATGTTAGGCTTGATGTGATTAGGAGTACAAACTGTAGTTGGATATACTTATGTACTTCTCTTTCCATTTTGTTTACTGTACTAAGTTTTGATCTGAGTTTATGCTTGTAAGTGGTGCATTGTGCAGTGATTCAAGGATTGAGTGGAGCTTGAGCTCGGGTGCTTCTCCCTCCTCTCCATCAACTATTTTTCTGACAACTTTTGTATTTCAGGAACTCTCCAAGGCTCCAATCAAGTTACAATGGCCTTGAGGCTTGCCATCTTTTCCATCTCTAAATCATTATTTAAAATTGGTTACCTTGGTTCTAAAAGGCTCTTTCTTCAAGCCTTCCCTTTTTCTCCTTGAAGTATTGCCCTTGATTTGCTATCCCTTGCCTCTTAAAACCCTCCTCCTTAGCTTTCGTTTTGCCCTAGTTGTCCCTCATTCTTTCCTTTCGTTTCCTAGCTTTAGATCTCCTCCTTCCTCTCGTCTCCCCTCTCTTTTTTCTCCTCCTTCCTCTCGTCCCTCCTCCTCCATCTCCTCTCGTCTTGCTTTCCCATATTCCCTTTCGTCCACCCTCCAAAAGAACCCTAAACAAACAAACAAAAAAACAAAAGCATAATCTTGTTAATGTTAAAGTTAGTTCATACTTTAGACTTTACATTTTCAATAGTTAAGCTCTAAGTTTCGCATTTGTTTCTTAAAGTTTCTAGCTTAGATCTCATTTGAAAGTGTTTAAAGTTTGCATTTAGGATTTGGCATATAGATTAGATCTTAGATTTGCACTTAGTTTCAAAGTTTTGATTTTTCATTAACATCTAATGGGTGCCTTGTTGAAGTTGGGTTAAGCTTGTATAGGTTCTTTGAAGGAGAAGAAAGATTTGTGAAAACAAGACTCAAAGAAGATCAAAATTTTAATCTAAGGAGAAGACTTGAACCAATAAGAGAATTATTTACACTCTCCTTTGTAAAAGCCATTAAGGGCTTCTAAGCATTTATTCCATAGTTATTTTATTTCTCTCAAAAGACCTTTCAAGGGTTTCATTCCCAAAGGCACTTGTAAGTCAGTTAATAAAAAGGCTAGGTGGGATAAGGCCTCCCACACTTTGTTTCTCCTTCCCCATTTGGAGAAGATTGTTTCATGCATGCTTTAGTTAGACTTGTTTCAATTTTTCTAGATTAAAGTTTATTTTTGTACTTAGATTAACTCTCTTCCAAGTTTTGCCTTGAGAAAGTAGCTTGGGATTTGATCCCAAGTGCCACATAGTTTTGTGGCTACTTCTCTTTCCCCGTTAGCATCCTTGCGGACATCCAGCTAGCTGGAAGGTTTTCGGGACTAGCGGTTCTAGTGGTCACCTTGTTCCAAGGTTGATCCCACCTTGTTTGTTTATTTCTTGGTTAGTTGTTCAATTTGGCCTTAGAAAGTGTGCACTTGTTATTTCCTTTCATTACTTGTTACTTTAGAAAGCATGCTTTTTCTTTGCATATAAACTGCCTCTATTTTAATAAAGAACAGAGCCTCTTGAACTTGCAATAACCCAAGTCAAGAGCACTCTCTGTCGGAGAGCATATTAAAATTGCATTTTCCCTGCATTAGGCATATAGAATAACTAAGTCTCTTGAACCTTGTCATAAGACAAAGTCAAGAGCACTCTCTGTCGGAGAGTTGAACTGTGTGCTCTAATAATTTTAAAACATTTCAACTCACACTCCCCCTTTAATAATTTATCTTGGTTGTTATCCAACACCCGTATGCTCTACCAACCTGAAAGGGTTGGGCTAGTACTCAGAAAGGTGTTAGATTTGATAATTTTCGATAACATAATAAAACTTTCACCCCCACAACCAACGAACCGGCGTTGCTTTATCGAGACATACTCAGGTAGTGGGCAAAGTTCCTAAACCTGGTGGGGCCTGAAATTACCGTTGTCTAGACATCGGAGTAGTTAATTCTTTAGACACTTACTCCTTGACATCTGGGCGGTCTGTCTTACCATCAGAGGGGAAGCCACTGAAGGTATACCTTTCCGGTCGATTTGCTTACCTTGTTGTTCTTAGCCTAATAATCAAGACCACTAAAACTTTCAATAAACCAAGATAATTTGCAAAACGATCTCACGAACGGTTCTCCAAGACTTGTACTTTCAGCATCCCCCAGCACTATACAATTTTTTACTCCATAAGGCACTGGGCTAATTGTTACATTTTCATATATTCATATTGTTGGGCCATTTGTCCATTTAAGTCATTTATCTGTGGATGCTATCTCATTTTCGCAAGTCTTTGATATACTACTGATCTTGTAATCTTGTATCGCAACGTGGATTGCATTTTACCTTGTGTTTTATCTAAAGTAATTTGTGATCTTTTCATCTTTAAAACTCCTAAACAACACCCATCCGCATCACCATACACTAAAAACACTAAAACACATTGAGCCATAGTAAACTCTTTGTAGGGACTACCCCCCTTGGCTTCGTTGGGAGTTAGCCTAAACGGAGGAGCTGGGATTCAAGTGACAGTACCTGGCTCATTGCTTGCCCCCAAGGCCACACTTTCCCCGCTTGTAGTGAGGGAACAGCTTTCGAAAGATTTCTGCTGCTGGTGTGCATCTCGGCGGACAACAACAGAGATATTCTGCATTATCTTGCTTAGCTCCTTTTTTATATCAATAACAAGATCATAGTCTTGAGGTGTCCTATCTTGCCCGCTCCTGTGATTGCTCTTTTGGATTTCACGGTGGTTTTCAATGAAAGGGGTTGGCTTAGGTCCTCCTATGTTTCTTTGATAAATTTGGACCTGGGTTGTGCCCTTATCTACAGGTTGATCTACAGCATACATAGGGCTACTATTAGTGGGGAGCTCTTCTTCTTCTTCTTTAACCAACAAGATGCGACTGAAAACATCATCATATGTTAATTCGTCAATGAAGTTGATGTTCTCAGGTGGCTCTTGGGTATCATCATGGTAAAGATAGTCAAACTCATCAAGGTCATCTTTAAGTTCTTTTAACCAATTGATACCTTTAGCATCTGGCAGATTTGGCACTATAGGGGGTCTTTTGGCTTCCTCATTTATGGATCATTTCTGATAATTCCAAGATGGTTTTGGCCCATAAGGATTTCGATAACGTTCTGACTCTCAATTTTTAACCATATCTCTAATAAGGAGGGTCAAATTTCGCATAATCTCTTGCATGTTTTCTAAGGTTTTATCCTTAACAAGCTCCTTAGCTTTTCTTGTTCGAGGTTCAAATCTATATGAGGAAGGATTAAAAGAGTCAAAGAAATTTTGCTTGTCCATTGATGTTGCATTTGCTTCAACGATTCTAGCAATCTTGGGCAACCTTAAGGTCAGTAGGATTTTTATCCTTCAAGCTATAACCCATCCAGCCATCAAAAGAATTTAGATAGTGAATTACACGGCCTGATCCTTTGGGCTAATGCATTCAGGAATATTGGCAACCATTTTGTCGAAACAAATGTTGAATTCATGGACAGATTCACTGTCTTTCTTCTTAATTTCAAATAATTGATTCAAGAGGAAACATCCATCCAACCTGACTGACCATTCTCTCTTTAATAGATTAACGAAATTATCATAGCCAGTGACTGATCCAGGGGGTAAGCAGTCGAACCACTTACAGGCATCACTCTCCAATGAAGCATAGAGACCCTTCATGTACACATCGACATCAGTAGTACCGTAAGCATCCATATGTTGCCATACTAGCTCAATGTGCTCCTCAATGGAGATGACACAGCTGCTGTTGAATTTTGGGATCTTCCCGAAATATTTTCCAGGCATATCATGAGGTGCCCTGACAATTTGGGAAAAATCAAATGGTGAAGCATGTGCTCGGTTCCCAAATGGTCTTGGATTTGTTTGATTTGGAGGATTGTTTTGGTTGCCCCCAGTATTTGTTCCGGCCATTGGACTAAACTAGAATGATGGTGGTGAATGAGATGAGGACCCAAATAGATTACTCGGTGACCCAAGTGAATTAACAATCTTCCAAAAGAACTTGGATGACTGCTCTTTAGGACCTATTCGGTTGCGGTTCTAAGTATAAGTTACAGGGCCTTCCTTCGGAATTGGTGGAACGATCTAAGATTTTCGAATTAATGGAATGGATTCGTTCCTCAGTGGAGTCGCTTCGTGGAGGCGCCAAGTGAACTTAAAATCTTGTTCACCAAAAGATATGTCGTTGGAGAGAGGAGACAAATGATGGCTATGTAAAATTAGTTAATGAGAAATATAGCCAACTAGATTATAACCCGATGCAATATGATTTGATATAAATGCAAGGGGTACAATCGCAAACACCTGAGGTAAGCCTCTACTTCCTCGGCAACGGCACCAAAATGTTATCACACAACTTCTAGTTGCCTTAAAACATTATCCTATCCAGGACGGTAGAGGAGACTAGCAACTAAAGAGGTGACCCCAGAGGATCCTGGTCCATAGATATGGATCGGTTGTCACTTTGATCAGGATTCTCTTCGCTTTAAGCCAACTAGATTAGATGGCTAAGGGGGAGACCCTGGACTAACCTTGTGGGAAAGACCGAAAGACAAGCTACCCAAATCAAATATGGAAATGAGAGATAGAGATATCTTGACTATGAAACCCTGGATCAAATGAATAGCTAGCAAGAGAGCCTTAGGGGATCAACTAATTATCAAAGATGTTAAAATTTAATCCCAATGATTATTTCTCAATAGCTTATTAAGTTATAATGATCTTAGGTTTGGAGTGCTAAGTGAAGGATGTCCAAATCACTACCCTGGGGGATTTTACTTGAAAATTTATAAATGCCCAGAATATGATTTAAAGATGCAATTAGTGGGTTCCTAACACTCGTTTGATTTGCTTGGATGACAAGTATGACAATGTGTAGAGATCACAAGCAAAAGGAAAATCACAACATAAAAAAACAGACTTCCAACCAAGGGGGGCGAATTGTTCCAACTTCCAAGTGTCAGTGCCTACTGTAGATGGGAAGGTGGAGGCCAAAGATGAATCCCTAGGGGATCTAGGAGTTTTGAGGGATGGACACAAATACCCAAAGTCAAAATTCTGAATTTCTAAGTAATGTGACCCCAGGAATTTTCCTAGTTACTAAAAATGAGGGTTTTGTTGTTAATTTTATTGATGATAATGGAAGTAGAGAAAACAAGTTTAGAAGAGGGATTTAACTTACTTGGAAATGAGAGATGCCATGAGATGTTGCCCTTCGTCCAACATTGTCAACTTGGATGATTGATTCCACTCTCGATTGAAGATCTAACTTTGCCCAATGCGCCCTCCTCCCAAAGACAAACAAACACAATAAGTATAAACTAAAACCGTGCTTAGATTTGAATTCAACAAAAGAGAAGTGCATGCAAGAGACTCAGAAGGAAATCTATGATCGAATGACTAGCAAAATCAATAGAGAAAACCCCCTGATGGATGAAGTCACAAGGGAGAGAGAGAGAGAGTCGCCCCATTGAGTCTCCCTCTTGCTAAATCACCCTCCTACAAGTAGAAATCAACACAAAAGATATGTTGAGATATAGAAGCTAAACATCCAGTGCCCAAAGATACTTAGAAACACAAGAATCACGAACGCCTTAGAGATTTCACAAGTATGCCAAAAGATCTTCTATTATTCTCTTCAATACAAGAGCCAAAGTCCCTTTACAATGACGGGTCCTCTCTCTTAAATAGATTTGAGAGAGACCAAATCCCTAACCAACCTTTTGACGGATGGTTGAGATTAAAAAATGCAATGATAATCAATGGTGGAGATCTAATCTCACACTCACTACATGGATCACAAAACAAGAGGGGGGCGAGTTGCCTCATAACGCCCAAATATAAGATAAAAAGTGATATAACATGATAATACATCAAATGGGATCACCTAGGAGGTAAGTGTGCCTCCTAGGGACATAACAACATCATATCTCCACAGTACAAGGTACAACAATGAGTCACAACATCCACAAGTGCGCCCTCCTAAGGAAGTGTGATTTGCCTAGGAGAGGCAAAACATGAAGCTCTGATGCCGGAAGATGATAAACACGTGAAGGATGATGTCGAGGGACCCTCTGGAACATAGATAAAAATACCCAAGTCAAATCATTGCCTTTCATTCACCCTTTGTTCCACTTACTAAACCATGGCCACTTTAATTAATTTAATTTTCCAGCTGAAAGCCTTTGTAAATAATAAAAATGCCCAATATGTCATCATACACTGCCCGAAAAGCTTAAACAACTACATGAATGGACTCAGAGATGCCAAATCCACTAATGGTGACTACAAATATGTTGAAATATTGTAACTTCAAAGAATATTCTATTTGTACTTTATTATTATTCATCCGGAGATGTTTTATTCCTCCGTCGGGATGTTATTATTATGTAAAGTCATTGAGGTAAAACCTCCCATGTAAGTCGGGGCATTAGTTCCCCTAGAGTCAACTGTAATGAGGTGTTTAAGTCCCCTAGAAGAGTCGGCCCAGTCAACATTATGTTGAGTGGTTAAGTTGTTGGGGCCAACCTAGTTAGGGAAAAAGTCAAGTGAAGTAAAGTATAAATAGAGGAGGTGTGTTCCTCATTTAACACACTCACTCACTTGTGAATTTGCATAGGAGAGAAAGAGATCTGCAAAGGAGGAGAAGGACTCTTGTTTGGGGATTACATCTTTGTATTTGTTGATCATCTATATTGAGGAAGTTTTGTTGGGTTTTCTAACCCATGAGGCTTTCCCAGGATAAATCTGTGTCTCTTGTGTTTATGTTGTGCTTGTTGTTCTTTCAGTGATCCTGTATATGCTATTGTTGTGAAATTGAATTGAATACTGATGTTATCTATCTTAGCATCTTGAATCTTAACATGGTATCAGAGCTAGCCTGAAGGAAGGCAATGTATGGCACTTACGACACTTGTTTCACTTGCGACAATTTGAAAGTTAGGGTTTTGTATAGCAAAACCCAGTCATCGTGGCACTTTCGCTATAAATACATTTTGGCGAAGGTTCAGGATCTGAAACTTGGCCAGGCCGAAGATGAAATGTTCCTGTACCTTGTGTCCGAGTTTCAGCCTCAGATTCGTTGTACTTTCTAAGATATGATCCGTACAAGTTATTAGGGTTTCTGCCTCTTCCATAATGCAGCCCTAAACATGTGACCTAGGGAAAAAGGTCACATCTTGGGATTGGAAGCACCAAATGGAATTCCGTAAAAAGAGACAGTTAGGGCACGGACTGTAGTTTCACAAGTCCGAGTTTCAGAGGCCGAAGTTGAAAAAGTGACACGTGGCACTCCGTACAAGTTCGCTATGTTGTTTCATCCCTTAAACAAGTCATGTTGGGAAAATGCGAATATCTCTCTAATGGAGAAACCATTGAAGCTCAAACTTGTGGGGTTGGAAAAATGATAGGTCATGTACCACAGGCCGAAGTTTCAGACCGTGCAGATCCGAAATTTCAGAGGCACACCAAAAACAATACAGCACATCAGAAATGGCTCAAAGGAGGAATTCAAAGAAGAGGAGGAAGAAGCTCACTTAGGGTTTTCAATTTTTAGGTATGGGAGGACCTGATACAAGTTGAAGACACCTGATGCAACATTGGAAACTTTGATAATGGATTTGGAATCCATTCATCATAGATATTAATCCTCCATCAAAATGTTGTGAGAGGAAGGAGATTGAAAATTAGGGTTTCCAAGTAAGAAGAAACCCTAGCAAGGTTGGGAGACTCATAGGGCAGCAATGAAGGAGGTTTAAATGGTACTGATATTTTATCATCCTAGCACCGTGAACATATATAATATGTTTACAAGTGATCTACCATGGATGGTTAGGGTTTTACCCTTATAAAGAAGACTACAAGCAATCTCGACAGGTATGACTTGAGAAGATAGAGGTATGTTTTGAAATATGTTTCATTATTAAGTTCATAATATGTTTGTCTTCATATTATTAAGGTTAGTACAATCATGATTAATCTTAGATTGTCTGATCACCTTAGTAAAAGTATGAATGCATGTATAGAAGACATTCATTGATTAGGGTTATGACACTTATGATTGTACTAATGCACTGGTGGTGTTGTATGAGGATGATGTTGTCTGCTAACATAAAAGGTACATCAAGTAAGACAAATCTATATGACCATGATGACATGAAGACAAAGACTCATCCATAGTCTTTGATCACATAGAAAGCTCTACTTATGAGGTATGTATGATTTGGTTCTACTATACTTAACTTATGAGATATGTAGCTTACTAGCAAAAGGTCTCTAAATCATTGAAGAGAACAAAGAAAACATTGTTTGGGTATGTTAGACATAATTAGCAACCATGCTAATCCAGGTATGTTTTCCTATATCGAGTTAGGATCCTACTTTGTGTTAGGATCTTAGATAAGTATACTTGTGTATGAAATGATCATGACCATACATGTTTAAGATTATTTAGAATCATAATGTTTTGATAGTATTGAGATTATATTAATGAATGTATGATTATGTATGAGATATTGAGGATGACACAATAATGACACTAGTGCACACTTAAGCATGCATAGTGGTCCAGGATGGATAGAAGTTCAAAGACATATAAACATGATGCTATCATAAAGGAAAAGATAGAGATCAAAAGGGAGGCAACCACACAAAAATAAAAGTATTTGAGTTGTTATTTGAATTAATTCTTGAATCTCTGAATAGTTAATGATATTGCTCGTAATAGTTGTATGCATATTTGTATTCCTAGAATATATCATGCATAGTGTAAGCATTCATATAGCATTGAACAATATACTACTAATATGCATATGATGGGTAAGTTGGACAAACATTCCATTGTTGCTTGTCTAGAATGAAACCTCTTTGCTAACATGCTGGGAGTTGTGCACGCTCTTAATAGTATGTTATGGTAGAGATGGAAGGCATCTAGATAGCCACTGTATGCATACAGGATATGGAAAAGTGTTGTGCCAAAGTATTGGTCAAGATAGTTGCATAACTATGTGAATCATATCAATATGCATAATAGGTTATCATTGAAATGTCAACATGATTTGATGATTATGAAGTGTTACTAATCATGTAATTAAATTTGATTTGTAGGAAACATCAGGTGCTATGATCTATGAAAGAAGGATGATGAACACCTGTTCCAAAGAACAAGTGATGGATGTTCAACAAGAAGACTTACAAATCAAACGTACTATAGAAGGCTCGTGGCTAGAGGATTCTCTTAGAAAGAGGGAGAGGATCATGACGAGATGTTTGCTCCAAGTGGCTAGACACACTTCCAGAGATAGATTACACCCATGGATGACAAGACCGTTCTCTTGAATGGTGTAATTGAAGAAGAAGTGCATATCGAGCAAACTCCCAAGATTCGATAGAAGAAGGCCATGTACGGGTTCAAAAGATACCCAGGATCTATAGTCATTTGATGAGCTTGCTGATCACCATAGGTGATGCGGATTTCAACCTTTGCTACAAGGTTGAAGAGGGTTTCTACATACAGATGACATGCTTCTCTCAGATGGAAGCAAGAAGGAACTCACCATAGAGTTCGAGTGAGCTTGAGGCTCATATCAATAGACCTATCTGACGGGAGATGGCACAGATAGATATGCAGAAGATCACTCAATGCAGAGTGTGCATGATGTTCAGTCACAAAGGGAGGACAATACTCCACTTCAGAGGGAGTAGATCTCAGAGTTATAGAATCTTGGCATGATTCTTGTGATTAGATATGTGGCTGAGATCAGATGAGATTTTTCCTTAGCCAAGGAAAATGTGAAGTAGAGATCTGGGATGATGGACAGTGGTTTCTACAGTTTACAGACAGATGACTGGTTCGTTGATGTATTTAACGAATACCAGGCCAGATATATGTTTTGCAGTAAACACATTGAGTCGGTATATGGTGGAACCCAGGAATGTTCACCTGATTGCAGCAAAACATGTGATAAGATATTTGAAGGGTACATTGGATTATGGACTCAGATATGCCTCAGATAGTGAGTTCAGGCTATATGGGTACACAGACTCGGATTGGGCTGGAAGTGCTGAAGACAGAAAAAGCACTTCAGGATGTTGCTTTAGTTTGGAATCAAGCATGATCTCATGGCTCAGTAGAAAGCAACCCTGTGTTGCACTCAGTACAGCGGAAGCTGAATATGTAGCAGCTTGTTCAACTTGTGGTGAAGCAATGTGGCTTCGCAAGATGTTGACAGGATTATTCGATACAGAGATTGATGCTACAGAGATACTCTGTGACAACAAGAGTTGCATCAAGATGACAGAGAATCCTGTGTTTCATGATAGATCAAAGCACATCGAGATTAAGTTCCACTATATCTGATATGTCGTACAGAAGGGAACTGTGAAGCTCGAGTATGTTCCTACAGAGGAACAAGTTGCCGATGTGTTGACCAAGCCTCTGGCTCGTGTGAAGTTTGAGTACTTCCGAGACAAGCTTGGTGTGGTCCAAAGGGACCTCTCTAGAAAGAGAGATTGATAGATCCTATCCGAAAGGATAGATGCCTGTCCGGAGGGATGGATGCCTCTCCAAGGGTGAGGGAAGATCAGTACTGGCTGACTAATGGTTCCAGTTCTCACAAGCTGATGCCTGTCCGGAGGGATGGATGCCTCTCCAAGGGTGAGGGAAGATCAGTACTAGGTGACTGATGGTTCCAGCTCGCACAAGCTGATGCCTATCTGTAGGGATGGATGCCTATCCAAGGGAGATGGAAGATCAGTACTGGCTGACTGATAGTATCAGTATTTAGTTATTGATGTTTGTTGCAGGTGTTTCCAGCTAATGGTGCTGCTGATGAGGATGTTGCAGTAGATGGTGTTCCAGCTGACGATGATGGTGTTCCAGCTGATGGTGCTGCTGATGAGGATGTTCCAGTTGACGATGATGGTGTTCCAGCTGATGGTATTGCTGATGAGGATGTTCCAGCAGATGGTGTTCCAACTGAAAATGATGTTGTTCCAGATGATGATGTTGTTGATCGGGAGATCCAGATGATGATGCTGTTGATCGAGAGATCCAGATGATGATGTTGTTGATCGGGAGATCTAGATGATGATGATGTTGATCGGGAGATCCAGATGATGATGCTATTGATTGAGAGATCCAGATGATGATGTTGTTGATCGGGAGATCCAGATGATGATGTTGTTGATCGAGAGATCCAAATGATGTTGTTGATCGGGATATCCAAATGATGTTGTTGCTGCAGCTGATCGAGTGTTGCAGAAGATGAAGACTCAATACTGAAGATGTTGATGTTCCAGTATTAAATATTTTGAAGATGTTCTAGTAGTTGTTTGAGTTACTGATGATGATTGAAGAAAACTTCCAATGATTTATAGATGTATCACTATGATGCAGTTGATGACTCCTTGCTCCTGCAGATGTTAGAATATCCTTCTCGTTAAGAGGGAGTGTTGAAATATTGTAACTTCAAAGAATATTCTATTTGTACTTTATTATTATTCATCTGGAGATGTTTTATTCCTCCGTCGGGATGTTATTATTATGTAAAGTCTTTGAGGCAAAACCTCCCATGTAAGTCGGGGCATTAGTTCCCCTAGAGTGAGCTGTAATGGGGTGTTTAAGTCCCCTAGAGGAGTCGGCCCAGTCAACATTATGTTGAGTGGTTAAGTTGTTGGGGCCGACCTAGTTAGGGAAAAAGTCAAGTGAAGTAAAGTATAAATAGAGGAGGTGTGTTCCTCATTTAACACACTCACTCACTTGTGAATTCGCATAGGAGAGAAAGAGATCTGCAAAGGAGGAGAAGGAGCTCTTGTTTGGGGATTACATCTTTGTATTTGTTGATCATCTATATTGATAAAGTTTTGCTGGGTTTTCTAACCCATGAGGGTTTCCCAGGATAAATCTGTGTCTCTTGTGTTTATGCTGTGCTTGTTGTTCTTTCAGTGATCCTGTATATGCTATTGTTGTGAAATTGAATTGAATACTGATGTTATCTATCTTAGCATATTGAATCTTAACAAAATACACCATGGATCCACTTGTGAAATGAACTAATAATAAATCCATCTCCAATAATAATAAAATAAGCCTGATAAATAATAATAATAAGTATGGATTTCAAGCAATTTCCACGCACTGGAGCATGGAATGATCTGTTAAGCATCCATAGACATCAAAACACATAATCTGCTACACCGTAGTTTCAATCCACCTCGGTCCCTGCCCGTTGACCAAGTCAAGAAAGTTGACCAAGTCAAAACTGATCAAAAATAGTAACTGAGCCATAATCTGAAGAACTCTGCATGCATGGGGTATATGTAATAATCTCTTAATTATATTAGTAGCAGACTTGAAACATTATCAATGTATACAATGGTGATCAGATATGCAAATACAAAATAACGTAGACTAGAAGTGACACAGTTGCACAATGATGGTGAAGTCCCAACCATATACCTGCTTTCACATTCATCCCTCTGTACACTCTAGATCACCCCTCATTACCCTTGGGTGAGATGAATCAATAAAAAGGCTTGGTCAAATGAGGTTTGACTTATTTGGACTAACTCAATGATCTCTCAGAGAAAGGGGAAAAAGGGGACCAAAACAACATATGTTGGACAAGCAAACACTAGGGAAGGGAAGTGCCTCACAAATAGAATGTCTCCAGTAGCCTCTAACAAATATCCTTGCTTGATGTTCAATTCAAGACTTCATATAATTACTTGTGTTTCATTGCAAGTCTTTGACTTTCAATTGGCCTGCATTCCTTTAGATATAGCATTTATGCATACCGATGCATTTTTATATTTTATTCATGGCTTTTTTCATTTGATGACCCTTCGAATTTTTCATGTGCTGAGAAGCACAACTAATTGTAGCTTTCATTCAGGGTTTGCATTTCATTTCATTATGTGGCCCTTCGGACCTTACATGTGCTAAGAAGCACAACTAATCGCAGCTTTCATCCAGGGCATTCATTTCATTTCAGATAAGGACAACTTGCTTCGAGGACTAAGGAGACACCCGAGACACAAAGCAAACATGGGGGCCTATCCATACACAGAAGTCATAATGGGGAAAAGTCTTTGATTTCACAAGTCAAGGGGAAAATGCTTTCAACATGGAAGAAATGGACGGACGGAAAGAC
The DNA here is from genome assembly GCA_027924585.1 of Larix kaempferi. Lineage (NCBI taxonomy): Eukaryota > Viridiplantae > Streptophyta > Pinopsida > Pinales > Pinaceae > Larix > Larix kaempferi. The sequence goes on along the minus strand of BSBM01000125.1, from coordinate 13,695,186 downwards.
AAGTGAAAGGTGGTGCCAAAAGCAAGGGGAGATGATCTCGACTGTACAAAGGCTAACCCTACTAACAACCATATACCCGGGTCTTGACACCAAAACCTTTTAACTGTGCACAACTGATAGTCTACATGAAACCAAAAGATAACTGATCACCACCAATACAACACACATGCTAAGTCACATCTACTAAGACAAACAAGAAATATCATGATAATCAACCCACGTGCCATATACCTGCTCCGTCTGCAACAATCTCTGACCCATCTAGAAAACAAGGAAGATAACACCAACTGGAAACTCTGTTGCTCTGCTAAAAGTGGGCCAATGGTCTAGCAAGTATCCCTCCAGGATCATGAAGAAAGCATAGAAGTGCCAAGGGTATACTGATAGTACTGCTCTGCATGGTCTAGCTACCTTTGAATGTATTCTGCCAATGATCATCATAGAAAATGGATGCTCATCTCATGTAAAAAGGACTGGATCTGGCCTAGGACAACTAGTCTGAAAATGAATAGTAGCCCAGCTACTATAAATGTGATAACAAGAACAATACACTCCATCGCCCCATTCTTGTTGTAAGGATCTACCTCAACCCCATGTTCTCTTACTCTTGTGGTTTTAGATTTGATGCTGAGATTATGGATGGATTCCTCACACGTTAAAAGTATGGATGCTCATCTCATGTAAAAAGGACTGGATCTGGCCTAGGACAACTAGTCTGGAAATGAATAATAACCCAGCTACTATAAATGTGATAACAAGAACAATACACTCCATCGCCCCATTCTTGTTGTAAGGATCTACCTCAACCCCATGTTCTCTTACTCTTGTGGTTTTAGATTTGATGCTGAGATTATGGATGGATTCCTCACGCGTTAAAAGTATGGTGCCAAGTCCACAAGAACATGTGGAGATTTCTAAAGAAAGGGAAATATATAGGATGGCTGGTGGGACATTTGGCTTTGAAATGGCTATTCAGGACAGGAAAACCAAAATGACAGGTAAGCTTCAAGTTCCTTTTGTTTCAAATTTCAATGTCTCTTCTTCCTTTGTTTCAAACTTTCAAATTTCAATGTTATTTCTTATGTTTCTCTTATTTGTTGTAGATGCTTGGTGGACAAGCTATGGCTCTAGACTCAAGAGTACCCAATTTACAAAAGCTTGCCATTTGGGTGCTTAGCCAAACATGTAGCTTGTAGGGATGCGAGCGCAACTGTAGTTTGTTTGAGAAAATACACACCAAGAAGCGCAACAGGTTAAAAAAATTCAAATTAAATTTTTAAGTCATTTTAAATTATAAATGTATAATTTTATGCCTTGTCACCCTTTAAATTATATATTATAAAATTTAAATTATAATTTATAATTTATGACCCTCATACAAGTTGGAATCCCAATGACATAATGACATGGTCTATGTCTACTACAACCTTCGGTTGTGAGTTAGGTAGCTTCAAAAAACACCTGATGTGGACACCATTTCATTGGTTGGGATTGACACCACTGTTGCATGGAGGGTGGAGACCGAGGTGTCTATCATGGACTTGGCATCTATCATGGACTTGGCCCCTGATTGGTTACATGAGGAGTTGCAGGAGGAGGTGGGCCAGGTGGCAGGGGAGGAAATAGAGGAGGAGGATGTTCCAGAGCAGACACCTTTACAGGAGGTGGCTATTGACACTGGGAGTGCACCACCACCTTCACAGACACAGACACAATTAGAGACATAGTGAGCTAGACTTGACATAGCAGTACTAGTAGCACTAGCAGAGGACGTCAGACTCTAGCTTCTCCCTCTTCTAGAGGACGTCAGAGTGTATATTTTCCTTCAATTGGAGCACGTCAGCAGTCAGAGTCCACTGTTGTCTATAGGGCCTTCTTCATCTAAAGGAAGAGCCATCACCTTTACCCATAAAAGGAGCAAAGGGAATCACTAGTTTATTTATTTGTTTTCATTGTACTTTGTAGTAAGTAGATCTTAATTGACTCATGATGATGAGATACATTTATTATATTTTTTATGATATTTTGGGGCTCAGGAGTCAGTAGACTCAGTACTCTCTACTCAAGAGTCAAGACACAAGACATCATTAGACATCTTATATATCTGATTTCTTTTCATATTTATGTGGCAGCATGTTTATTTGATGTTGCTGTTGTTTTAAAATTTTAAATGTTTAAAGTTGAAAAATAAAATGAATATTTTTGTATTTTTTTAAGTGTGCCGATATTTTCCAATATTTTCCCCAATGTTGTCAATAAGTTGTTTTCCAGACCCTCGGCGATATTTTTGTTGACATGATGTTTGCAACATTGCTCTTAAAGATAAAAGTGCCTGCTACCTGAAACTACTGAGGCACTGAAATAATATCAGATGGACCAATATACTCTTAATTCCTATTGACCTATTTTTGTCATCAATGGACATAAATATAATTTATTTTTCTCTTTCTTCTTTCTTCTTTCTTCTTTCATTCTCACTTCCTATCATAGGGCAATCAACTTAAACTCATATTCTCATTATTGTGCACAGCTGGTTGGTACGAGCCAGAATTCACTTCTCGAATTCAATTTGCTTCATAAACTACTTTTGTAACGATCTCTGGTGTCACTAAGCACTTGGAAATAGTGTATAATTTTTTCCACTATTTGTGGCATCATACTGCATCTTTCTTTTTAAATTACAAATTCCGTGTAATAAGATGAAAGACTATGATCAGGAAACAATATTTATCTTTAGAAACAACTATGTTTGTGACACCACTATCCTTGCAAGAATAAATTACATCAAAAGGAAGGTTTATACTTATAGAGCCGGATTTTGTACTTCCAAGTATCTGTTATGCAGTCTAAAACTACCTATAATTTATGATTGTCAATATTTTAGACTCAGTGTAAGAATGTTTGGATAGTTGCAGGCAATCAGATGCCGATTGTACATAATTAAAATTGTCCATAGCCATGGGCATAATCCCAATGAACTGACATATCTTCACACCCAGAACCATTACAGCCTAAGTGGAAAAAGAAAAATAGTTAATCAATTTCCTTTTTTTGTCAATATATTTGATGAAATGACTATGAACTAAATCAAACCTGAGTACCAAATGCTCGAGAAAAATTTTGCCCAAGATTGTGACTAGTTCCAGCTTGTAAAGCCTTGCGATCACCCATCATTGCTTCTATGGTATAGGTGCGAAGAGCACCAGCAAACGTCTCTGATCTTGATTTACGGCCAACTATAACAGGCATAGCTGCTTGTTCATAAGCAAATTTACGGTACACCTCAATCATCTGCAGAGCCTGCAATTTTTTTGAATCAGAAACCATAAAACAAGTAAATTCAGAATGTGTCAATTTAAGATATATTCATGGCTCTTCATAAGAAAACATAGACAAACCTCTTTCTCTGCCTCTTCCTCGGTGCCATGAGCTGTATGACCTTCTTGCCATAAGAATTCAAGTGTTCGCACAAATGGCTTTGTACGCATTTCCCATCTCGTAACATTTGCCCACTGTCACAATCAAGTAAGTGAACAACTAAGTAATACTGCTTAACTTCAAATGCTCAATTATAGTATATGTTAACAATCTTAAAGGAAAGATTAAAACTTACCTGGTTAATCATAAGTGGAAGATCCCGATAGCTATGCACCCATTGAGTAAACATGTGATTTACAATGGTTTCACTTGTTGGTCGTACCTAACCACACCCTCAAGCCCAAGCACAAAATTGGTTTTAGTCTCTAATGAGGATAGCACATTTCACAAAATTCAGTCCCCCTTAAAGTACATCCCAGGCAATGTCATCTAAAGTTACCATAAAGTAGAAGACAATGTTTATCATTTATAAAGATTACATGCTTTTACCACTTGAATAAGAATAATCTTACCACGAGCTTCTCTTCCAGTTCCTTCCCACCACCAATAGTTACCAAGGCAAGCTCCGGACTGAAACCTTCCACATGGCTAGCTTCTTTTTCAATAAAAGAGTAAGGAATGAACTGTAGAGAAAAATGGGAAAAAAAAAGCATTCTTAAGAAGAAAATTACCAATTCTATGAGGTAGCTTCCTCTTGAACAAATAGCAAAGAATGGGAAAACAGCAAAACTGTATGAGATGTGATTTTAAGGAGAAAATAATATGATAAAGAGTATTTTTAATACTGTTCAGCTCCTTTAACTACTTTCAGTTTCACCATAACAATCAAAATGAAGAGAGTGTAGTTTTTGGCCATTCTTCATTTCAGTATACCATAATAGCCAAAGACCAAAACATGACATGTCTTAAAATATGTATATACCATAGCTGTTCAAACTTCACCCACAATGAAATGGCTGCAGTGAGCCATTCTCCCAATGGCTACCAGAACGTTTGCATAGTTTATGATTAAGCAATTTAGCCGAATGTGCAGATAAGATAAGCTCATTTTATTAATGTCCATGAATAACCAAAAAGACGTCAAAAGGACCAATGATACAATCGAGTAGTGACTCTCTGAGGGAGTGCCAAAGCATCTCCTAAAAGCTAAAAGGTAAAGCATAAAAGAAGTAAGCTAAACTACTGTATGAGAAAATAGAAGAGAAATAAGTTAAACTACTGTACAAGAAAAGTACCCAAAAATCATAAACCTAGATACATCATGACAAAAGTTTGTACACCAGATCAAAAGTATGAGCAGAATAGGATGAGGAACCCCCTTCATCAACATTAGAAATAGAGATGGAAGTGGGAATAAAGCTAAGTTGCGGGAAACGTCATTCCCCCAAAGTTTCTTGTGCCGAAACATTTCGAAATGGCCTAAAACTCCCTAAAACGTTTTGGTAGTTGTTTCGCGATTTGGAAACACAGCCCAAAACTCAGGGCCATATTTCTAGCACGTTTCAGCCTAAAAAAGGTGCATTGTGGGCCCACAAATAACAGTTCAAGGAGAACCACACAAAACACACACAATAAAACTCCTCCGTGGAATTGTCATTAACTTTTAAACTGGATACTCAAAGCTAATGTTTGCAATTACCGTTATTTATATTTTTGTTTTGAGTAAGCTTCCACTTATCACAATGCATAGAGTGCCCCCTGTTAACCCTCTATTTGTATAGGGTGTTCTCATGTGAATTTTTTCACATCTTCAGTAAAGGGGGTACAGATTGATGGAACTATGGATGGCTTGGATTCTTGCTGCTAGAGCTTTGCTTCACATTGATGATGCCCTATGAGGATTTGGCCTTCATGATGCTTGGGTTATTGAAGATCAATGGAGCATTACTGCTCGTTTGGTATAGCATTTCCATGGCATGGTGGCATCTCACCCTTGGAGAACACTTTGTAGGATCATCTCTTTTCACATGCTCTGATCCTCACAATTGATTGAGTTTTTATGACTCCCTGGGTCAGGTTATCAAAGTATTCTGAGGCATGGAATTTTTCTCCAGGTCTGTCCACTCTAACAGCAGCAACCTGGGGATATTCCTGTGTGATAGTATGCCACCTATGTAATCTGCTGTGGAGTGATCATACAGGAAAGAAAAGACAGAAGTGAAGGGATGCTGTTGTCAGAGAATCAATGGAAAGTTTTGGGCCTGTTAAACTCATCATACTGTACCTGTTTTGAACCCAGAATTGGTGAACAAATTATGACTTTACTGCATCTCTTCAAGAATTATTTTGCAAGCTTGTAGATGCTATCGGCCCTCAAATCAGCGATCATAATATATATGTATGACATAGCTGTTGTCTGAAAACAAAAAGGACTTGAAGAATGCGGGAGCCAATGTAACTCTTTGGCAGCCTGGAGGGTATAGTTATTTCCGGCATATAAAGAAATGGAAGAGAAGGATTGATTCTCCAGTAATTGTAGAAGCTGTGGAGGAGTTTACAGGGAATATTGTACAAGAGTTTATTACAGATTTGTGGTATTCGTCAATGACTCCAGATCAAGAATTCTCTGATCAGATTTGCTTATTAATCAATGATGTACTGGGGGAAGTGTCTCAGCGGCTGAAACATATCAATCTCGTTGACTTACTGACCAGGGATATGGTGGATCTGATAGGTAGTCACATAGAATTTTATAAAAGAAACAAAGCTTATATAGGGGTAGATGTGATGGCGAGCCTCTCTCCTGCAGAAAGAGATCTTACCCACAGAAACTAGATGTGATGGAGACCCTCTCTCCTGCCATTGAAGATAGGGTTTTGGTTCACCTCAACAAGATAAAAGGCATCCAAGGTGAGAGGGAGAAGACACAAGAGAGACACAAGAGGAACTCAAGCATTGAGTTGGAGAGAGAAGGATTTTCTACTTTCCAGATTTGGCAGAAAGCGATATTGCAGCAGTAAGAAATCTTTGTAGGTGGGCCGTACCAGCAGGAAGAGCCTCAGAAGTTTGCAAGGCAGATCGTACAGGTGAAGAGGCTGGCCGTACCAGCCAGTCGTACAGCCAGCAAGGCTGTACAGCACCGTACAGTCTGTATGGCAGTCATACCAACCACAGGAGTCGTCATACAACAGATTCATAGGAGCAGACTCAGTCGTACAGTCCTTACGGACCATACAGCAACATCGTGCAGGGCCGTACAGGCCGTACGGTACAGCAGCAGGCTGAGGGGGTTTTGCTGGACAGTTTTGCAAGGTGAAGTTTTTCTGAGGAGGGCATTTTGCCAAGTTTGTTGTAGTGTATTTTCTCAGGGCCATTTTCCCAATAAGGTAGCCCTTGTAAGCTTGGAAATTATTGAATGAAAAGTTGATTTGAAGGGCGGAAATTCTGTGTATTACTATTTTCTTATTTAGTAGATCTGTTTCCATTGGTATTGTTTCCACTATTTAAAATTTATGTTAATAGATCTCAGCAAGTATAAATAAATCAATGAGCTGAAATTTAATTTTTATCAAGGAAAAATCACTAGAAATTGTTTATCTAGTGCTAAGGTTAGAAAAATTAACATTTTCATCTCGCTAGCCAACTCATCCATCCCCTTTCATATTTCTCCTTTGTGAATGATCTATCCTTAGTAATAATACATGGTCTCATTACTATTCCAATGTATGAATGCCTCAAACAAAGCTAAAAGAGTCTTGTACTCTCCAAAAAGGGATTTTCTGAATAAATTAAATGCAAATGGAACATATCATGCGAGATACTCCCCATAGCAAAAAACAGGTTCCCTTGTCCCAGGTTGTCTAAGCCATATCCAAAGAAAAAGGGACAGCCAATAATGCAAATAAACGAAATATCAAAGAAAAATGAAAATAAAAGGGATCGCAATATGAATGCACGAGGATGGATGACCCATGACAGCACTTCCTTAGGCACACATGTGGAAGAAACATCAAAAAATCCTAACTCTTGAAATTTAAGGATGGACCAACACATTCATGTTATTATGATGGAAAGACCCCCTTTCTTCCCTGTGTGCACATTTCACTTCATGCACCCTCACTTGACTTAGGTAGACCAAGCTATGCATGTTGGCTTAGGCTTACCAATTAACACATGTAAAAGGGTGGGTTACACTAATGTTAGACTTAGATGGGTAAAATTATTTTCATTGAGTTATTAGATAAAGTGTGTTTGTAATTTATATCTTGTGTATTATTGTCATATTAGAATCATTAGATGAACATTTGCCTAAGTTTTGATAATGGTTAACTTTATTACACTAGAGTGATTTTATTTACACACATGCTATGACTTGATTGGTATATTGGATATTTGGATGATCATTAGGCACCTATACTTGGAGTGCTATATGTGGTGATGTTCCTTGCACACTTGAGGGGACATCCTAACTTTAGGAGCAATTATATTTTGCAAGAGTGACCAAAATTGTGCCATCTCAACACCGTTGGATGCAGAATGACCGTGGGATTTTTGAAAAGTGGTTATAATAGAAAATTCGATAAATATTGAGAAAGTTGGAAAACTCATAACTGTCTTGTAAAGTGTCGCACCGCTATTTTGTTGTGCGTGCCTTTTTGGACCATTTATGATGGAGCGCCCTCTTTCTTGGGCCAAATATTGTACCATTTACCACCTATTGACCATGATTTGATGGTGGCGCCCTCTCTCTTTGAGGGTTTCTTGAGGATTAAGCATTATTTTATGCATTTTGGAGGATCCCTAGGATGGATCTAGAATTTGGGCACTTTTATTGTTATTTTATTGTTGAAGAAGTTGAGCTTTTCTCCTATATAAGAGAGCTCACTTCTCATTCTCATTGTTGTTAAGCATTGATGAAAAACACTATCACTTAGGATCTAAAGGTTTTGTCTCTTGGTCTTCTTCTATGGTTGGCACAACTTGGTGATTCTTCTTATTGAGGTAACATGCTATTTCCTTCATTATAAGGTTTATGCTCCTAGTTCATTGAAAGAGTATGTTTGCTACAATGGAATGATTTTATCATTTTGTGGTTTAGTTTTGTTGATGATTTATAGTTTTCCTACCTTTGTAGAGGCTGTAGATTTGGTGGCATAAGCTAGGGTACATGCTAGGGCATGAGCTGAAGATTTGTGTAGTTATGACCGCTCTTCCATGATGAGGGTTTGAAATTTTGAATAAAGTTTCAATAGCTTGGAACAGGAAATTCTTTTGTGTTATGCAGGGATTTCAGCCAGGCATTTACATGCAAGGCCACCTGGAATTTTCAAGGTAGTTTATAAATTTTTCTTTGGGTTGAATTAGCTTAGTTTTATTTTCTGCTTCTAGATTTAATTTCTACATTCCATCTCTGAAAAAATCAGCCCTAAAAATTCATCATTGCATAGTTTTTTGAGGTTTTTAAGGTTTTTATGCTATATTAAGTCTGCTGGAAACTTCTGGGCACTAGTTTCACACTTTTATGTTATTTTCCAGTAGTTCCTATGGTTGAAATTGTTAAATTTTGAATTTTGAAAGTTATAACAGCAAATAATATAATTCTGGGAACAATTTTAGGGCCATATCTAGCATATGAATTTCAGATTTTTGGGGTAAAAAATTCTGCAACAAATTTATAGGTAGAAATTTGAAAATTTTGAATTTTTTTTTGTTGTTATGTGGCTGAAAATGATCTAGGACAGCAGCATTTTAATTCTGGAAATTGCTTGTTGTTTTAAAGTCTGATCTAACACCTCAAACACACTAAATCATTGATCTAAGTGCAATTTTGAAGTGCTGGAAATTTAGGGTTTTTTTGTCCTATTAAGTGATCGATGAATAGCAAGATAAATTAATATTTCATGTTTGACTAAACAGTGAACTAAAAATTCTGGAGTAATTTGTAGGTTTGACTTAAGTGGATATAATTCCAAATTCTGGGATTTTCTACAAATCTGCTCTTATAATTAGTAATACATCACATCAAGAGCATTTGAAGTTTACTTGATTAATAGTGATTAAATTGTTTATCTTACGTTGGCTAAGCAGTTCATGATCTAATTCTGGAACTCTTCATTTGGTGAGATGATTAATTACAACTCATAGGTCACGCAACTATTAACTAGGTGATAGCAATTTTTGGAATTTTATCTTTCTCATAAGTTTGCTCTCCTTTCATCGATCAATGAATGTATGATGATGTCAATGAACTCTAATGCTTTATGGTTAATGTTCATGGTTCATGTTATCTCTCACACTCTTGAGAAGTTTCTAAACATTTGATCTATTGAATATTGCACATCTTGAATGGTTAATTGCATATTTGGAAAAATCAACTACATAACTCAATACACATATCATAATCAAGTTGACCTCAATTCCCTTAGCTCTCCTTAAATCGGATCCAAGCTAACCTGTGGGGAATCCTCCCTTGGCCATTGAGAGCTAACCTAAAAGTGGAAAATTAGCACTGTGGTGACAGTGGTGCTTCTTTCCAAAGTTGCCCTTGATAGCATTAGTGAGTTGGGACTTCCCCACTTAAGTGCTAAATCAAACCGTAACAAGATGTATGGTTGAAATTAGTCTAAATCACTAATGTATTAAAATACGCTTTATTAGACTCAACAACTAAATATAAGACTTTCACATTATTAATAAAGTGAATTATAAAATAAATTTGACTTGGACGACTTCACACACGTTTGACACTAAACCTATGCAAAAGTTCCTATCCAAGCTACAAACATCAACACTGCCTCTTAGAGAGGAAGGAATTCTACACCAATCCAAATTTGTCTATGAATGCTTCAAACTTCCCTTTTGGTGAGGGTTTGGTCAAAATATCACCACCCTATTGATCTGTGGGTACATATTGGAGCTTCACAACTCTTTTTTAAATCTTGTCTCAAATGAAGTGATATTTCATCTCAATGTGTTTGGATTTGTCATGAAAAATTGGATTCTCATAAAGTTTGATACAACTAAGATTATCACAGTAAATCACCATGGGATCCAACTCCTGATCAAATAAACCTGCCAACAACTTGCAAAGCTAGATGGCCTCAAAACTGGTTGTACTCACTACCATATATTCTGCCTCTGGTGAGTTGACCGCCACTGAAGTCTGCTTTCGACTGAACCAAGATATCATTGTTGATCCCAAACTGAAGCAACCCCCTGACGTACTCTTCTTGTTTGACGCACTGCATGCCCAATCTGAGTCTGTATATCCCTGCAACTTCACCTCACCATCTCCAAGATACCTCAACCGATACTTTATTGTGCCTCTCAAGTATCTGAGCACATGTTTTGTTGTTACCTAATGCTCCTACCTCTGGTCCACCATGAATTGGCTCAAGTTGTTCACTGCAAGACATATATCTTGCCTAGGATTGACCAGATACATCAAGGAACCTATCAACTACCTGTACAATGTAGGATCTACCATATCTGAATCTGAATTAGTGACCTTCTGTAGATTAACGATCATAGGCATGGCCATGGGTTTGCAATTCTCCATCCAAAATCTCTTCAGGATCTTGACTGCATACTTACCTTGACCAAGAAAAATCTCCCTGGTCTCTGCCAAACCTCCAAACCCAAGAAGTATGCATCATGCCAATGTCCTTCATCTCAAACTCAGCTGCCATGTCTACCTTGCACCTTGCGATGAGCTTCTATGAACCTGTAAGAAACAAGTCATCTACATATAGTACCAAAATGAGCAGATCAGCCTCAACAATTATGAAATATAAGTTAGGAATTGTTTTAATTTTGGTGATACACATACTCTACAAGTATCCATCGATCATGGAATGCCATGTCCATAGTGCATGCTTGAGTCCATACAAGGCCCCTTTTCAACCTGCAAACATGGGACTCCTTCCCATTGACCTCAAAGCCCTAAGGTTGCTCAATGTACACTTCTTCCTCAATTATCCCATTGAGGAAAGTTGTCTTCACATTCGTCTAATGTATCCTCCATCCCAAAATGGAGACTAAAGACATCACTATTCTAATGGAAGTGTACGTGGAAACTAGAGAAAAAGTCTCCTCATGGTCCACTCTCTCTTTCTAGGAGAACCCTCTCGCCACAAACCTCGCTTGTACTTCTCTATGCTGCCATTTGTCAGATGCTTGATGTTGTAGAGCCATCTAGAAGTCACTATTGATTTCTCCTCCACTCTAGGTACAATGTCCCAAACATAAATCTTCATGATGGAGGTGCACTCCTCCACCATGGCATCCCTCCAAACCTGCTGGCCTGCTGCCTCCTAAAAATTATAAGGCTTGAAATCTAAGATGTTGCTCATCAACACCATGTAGTTTGGAAACTTCTTCGGAGGTCTGCTCTCCCTGAATTAGCTCCTAGGAGCCTCAACATACTCCTAAACATCCCTGAATGTCTGTGTGAACCAATAAGGTCTCCTGAGAGAACTGGTAGCAATTGATGGCTCCTCCTCTGCACCTAAAGGATGCTGCCTTGAACTGGAAGTCACTGGTGACCCTGGCTCAACCTCCGGCCTTCCTACTCCTCATCCTAGGTCACTGCAATAGGGTCATGAGACTTCCTAGATGCAAAGTCTTCCTCAAACTTTACATCCATGCTTACAATTGTCTTTCTCTCCCTTGGAATATAGATCTTGTAGGCTTTTGAAGTCTCATTGTAACCAACAAACAAACTCTTCCTACTCGAGGGCTCCAATTTGGTCCTCTTCTCGACTAGTACATGGATGTAAATTGGACAGCCAAAGATGTTGAAATGACTTGCCTCTAGCTTCAGACCAGTGAATGCCTCCTCTTCTTGTGAGGACACATGTTTTAGATGTAGACAGTTGCATTGCATGCTTTTGCATCATGTATCATGGCCATAGTATCCCCTATGTTGGATCGGTTATTCTGCTCTGCAACCCCATTCTACTATGAGTTGTACGAAACATTGAACTCCATCTTGACTCTTGCATCCTCACAGAAATCCTTGAAATCATTGGAGGTATACTCATCCCGATTGTCCGATCCCAAAACTTTGATCTTCTTCCATGTCTAGTTCTCCATAGGAGCTTTGAACTCCTGAAACCTGCTAAAGACCTCATCCTTGGTCTTTGAGAAGTAGATCCAAGTTTTCTGAGAGAAGTCATCAATGAAGGAAACATAGTACATACTTCATGTGATTGACGCTATTGACATCGTTCCACAAACATCCAAATGCACCAGATCTAGGATCCCCTTAGACATGTGATCACTGCTTGGGAAAGTAGCCTTGGCATGCTTGCCAAGCACGGACTCTTTGCATACACCCTGTTGGTCAATGTTGAATCTTGGAAGGCCTGTGATGATCTCCCTCAGAATAGGCAATGCTCGGTAATGCAGGTGCCCCATTCTCTTGTGCCATAACTCGCATAAGTTATTAACTTATTTGTGTTATGTATTAGGGCTCAAATAGGCTCACCCTATAACCTATATAAATTGCCTTCCCTAACCCCAATTACCTGAGTTGATCCTGGGCTAAACTCCTTCGATCTTATGAGGGCTTTTTGGTTCTTGAACTCTACTGCATACCCCTTATCTTCCATGACCAAAATCGAAAGCAAATTCTTCCTAAGACCTAGAACAAATAACATAACATCAAAGTCTAAAGATTTACCTAACTGGAGTTGGAAAGGAATGGTACCAACTAATGCTATTGGATACTTGGCATCATGGCCAAGCTCGACCTGGACTCCTAAGACGTACTCCTTTAGACTTGAAAATAGTTACCAAGCTAATGTCATATGCCTCGATGCTCCACTGTCCACATACCATGCATTCTTCCAAACTTTGTTGGAAGAAAGGCAAGATACCATCGAGAAGTCCTTAAATTTGGCAGCAAACTCATTCATCTGAGTTTCATCTGAGGCTACTACCTCAATTAGATCAACTAAAGGCTCCTCATTAAGCTCCTCAATTAGATCAATTGAAGGCTTCCTAGCATTCTCCCTCTACTCATCTGAACGAGATGTCTCATAGACTGAGCTTTCTTGCACTTCCATATCTGAGTCACTAGAAGACTCTCTGGAGTGATGGAAGGTCACATCTTTAATTTCATTTTCCGCAATCCCATTCTGCTAGGGATTGAAGAGCACAGATGGATCCCTCTTGATCTCTGAATTCTGACAGGGGTCATGAACTAGAGCTTTAATAACATGTCCTGAAACCTTATAAAGGTCACCTTCATGGAATCCAATCACTATGGTTGAGCTCATATTTCCATCCTTAGGCCACACTAGAGCCTTTCCTTCTAAGTAGGCTAAGAGAACCCCTTGTCTTCTAAAACTACGAAAGAATATTCTTCTTTAATCCAGGAACATAAAAAATTTCCTCAATACGAATCAACGTACCTAAATCAAGTTGTAAGGCAGTTGAACCAACTCTTTTTATGGCATAGGTACTTCCATCTCCCAGTTCCACTTTCACATTGAACTTCTTGGCCTTGTAATCTGCAAGAGCCTTCTTGAATCCAGTCATATGCTTGGTGGCTCCACTATCTATCCATCAGGAATCTGCTGAGTTGGAGATGGAACCTGAGAGTGCTAAAACCAAGTAGCATTCTCTTTGATCTTGTTCTTTGGTCTTGTTTCCTACTAAGTCATACTTAGTTGGATTTCAAGTGAGCCGGCAAAGAATGATCAAGTGTACTTGGTCATATCAGAGTTCAAAAGTCCATCAGGCCTCCTAGGCCCTTTTATTTTTTATACCACATGTTCATACCCCCTTGGGGGAATTGTAATAAAATGTGCTAGCATGGTAGCTGTATGCCTAGGGCTTAAACATTAATCCGACTAGCCCAGAGTGTTTTTTCCCTTGTTAATTATTTGTTGTTGAACAAACGACAAATAATTTTCGAGTTTTTCACTCATACCTCCAAAGTTGGGGTGGTCGGCTTGGTGTCTCGGCCTTAGGAGGTTATTAGAGCCCAAGTGTCAATGTATTAGACCATGCTAGGCATTAAAATTGATTCATTTGGACATATGCTAGGTCCCCCAAAGTTTTTTTTAATTTCTGAGAAAAATATTTTTCCCGTAAAATTAGACTATTTTTTAATAGTTTAATTGGAAAAATTAAAATTGTAATTAAAGTATGGTTTGCGGGCATAATTTGTCAAGTGGATGCTCATTTTCTAAGCCAGAGCATCCACTAAACCCACTTACCCTAAGTTTTGAGTAAGTATTTATCTCAAAAAATAATATTTACTCAAAAAAAACAAAAAGACCAATTTAATTGGCAAAAAAGACATAATAAAGGCAAAATCCCAATCCCACGGTTCAAGGAAATGTGTTGGAATCAAATCTCCTTTGATTGGCAATCAAATTAGGGAGAATATTGAGCAAATAAATGATGATTTGATTGGAGATGGGAGATCCACCAAAGGGGGGGGGCGAATTTGTGGTTGGAGAGGTGTCAAGTGGAGGTTAAAAAGTGTCAAATGGTTGTAGAAAGGTGTCATTAACCTCCCCAAACCTCGCACATGTGTCAACAAGCCTTTTCCAAGTGTATCAACTCATTTCTTCAAGTGTCAAAGAGGATCTCTCTTGGTTTTGTTATATAAGCAAGGCTCTCCATCACTATTCTCATGGAATGTGGAACCTCTGCTCCTCTTGTAAATTTGTTTTGAATATTTGTTAATGGAATAAGGCTTTGGAGGTCTCATTGTGTCTTCTCTCATGTTGGATGACCATTGCTCCATGTGCTAAGTGAGGTAATCTTGTGGTTTCATTTTTCATTTGCTCTTGCTTTGTAAGTCTTTAGCCTTATATGATTAGTATGTTCAATAGGATTGAGTAATGTAGTTTCATTTCTCAATTAAAATTGCTAGTTTAAAGATCTAGGATTTTGCATATTGGTTTGCTTACGGGTATGCTCTCCTTATTTTTAATCTAGGATTTTACTAATGATTTAACAAGTTTTGTGCAAGTGTGAAGGGATCCGTAGGTACCTTGTTGGATTTTGCAGAGGATCTTGTTTGTTTCCTTTGCTCTCCAACTTCTATTTTGAGAAGCATAATCTTTCTCAAAGCTACAAAGGGACTCCTTTTCCCATTCCTCAAAGGGGGCTTTCTCCACCTTCTTCTCTAAATTTCTCAAACACTTTCTGGTTTCTCCCTCTTGTTCTTTAGATCTACATTGTTTAAAGTTAATATCTTTCTTAGATCTAAGTTATAAGAGTAGATTGCATAGATCTAAGTACTCTTAAAAGTTTATCATTCAAAAAGATAGATCTAGCTTAGAAAATAGTTGATTTTTGCAAGTCTTTTCAAAGCATATTTTTTAACTTGTTAATCAACTAGTTTTCTTTCAAGTTTTAAAAGTTAAAATCAAGCATTCGGGTGCTTTATCGGCTTCCTTTTCAAGGCTATCCAAAACCCTAAGAGGGTTGGCTTTCTAGCCAATCCATCTTAGTTATTTGCTTTCTTAAACTAGTTTCTTAACTTACAATTTTTAGACTATTTTCTAATTTGCCCAAATCACTTTTAAAGTGATTTTGGGCACTTTTGCTACTAATTTTGTTTGCTGGTTTTTGTTTTATGACAGTGGAAAAAGAGACTTTGGGGGACTTATTGACAAGAAAAAACAAGCCAAAGACCCTCTTGAACCATCTCTTTCCTCCCAGGCTTTTTCTACAAGCTTTGTAACCTCTTTTCTCCCAAAAGTTATAAGGATAAAGAGGAGTTCTTTTTACTTTAGTTGGCATTGTAATCTCATAATAAAATCACTTTTAGAAGTGAGCTCATAAAGCTTGCTTCTCATCCCCCCTGGGGGGATTGGTGTCGGTGCCCTTTTTGTGGTTGTTTTTACTTCTTTAGCTTTCTAATTTTTTCTTTAGTTTTAACTTGATTAAAATTAACTTATATTAATTAAAACTTACCATCGTGGTCCAATCCAAATATTGGGCCGTTGACTCACTCAGGACATAGGAATTTTTAATTTTTGTTTTGCAGACCGTATACTTTTACAATACAATTTGATTTATCTTTTGCAAAAAGTAATCGGATACTAACCCACCGCGCTCTAGCGAAGTACCGAAAGGGAAAAGATACTCGTGGTGTAGTAATTAGTTCATTTTCCATTTTCAGTCTTTGCTTTATTCAAAGTAACGAATCCGACTGTGTATACCCGAAGTATGCTCTCACCATCACATAAAGGGCTTGATTGAGTACGTGGTGGATGATCAGAAAAGAGTTTCTCAGCTTTTAGTAATTAGTCTTACAATTTGCAATTAACCTCCCCGAAAGACGGATATCCAGTGTCTCCATTTTGCTTCTGTGTGGGCAAATTTCACAGAGAAAGCGGGAACAACTAGATAGTGACTGCGGGGCCCCGTCAGACTACACCCTCGTTTGGTGTAGTGTTGGACACACCCCCGTGACTCTGATCTAGCCCACATTTTCTCGCGTGGAGCCACACTTAGCGAGTCTAAACATATTCCCAGTACCTTCGTGGTATATCAGTAATCCCCCTCCCTAATAATCCACTCATCTCTCACAATATTCTAAAATTGATCAAGAGCATTCGCAAGACCTTTCAAGCACAACAACAACACTCTATTGGACTCCATTTTTAGCATTGGTCATTTACTATTACTTTTTTACAAGCTTTATTTTTTGTATCATGTATTAAGTGACTTTGTGATCCATACAATCTTTATGCTCTTGTGACTACAAATTTATATTGCAATCTCTTGTTTCAATTTATTATTTCGTAAAACACCTAAACAACTTACTCATCCACCAAAACTAGTTAGCTTAATCAAGCCTTAGTAACTTTTAGGGTCCACCCCCCTTGGCTTCGTTAGGAGTTTGCCTAAACGGAGGAGTCAAGAATCAAGTGACAGTACTTGACTCGAAGCTTGCCCCCAAGGACACACTTAGTGGCTTGAAGATTTATGCCACGTTAACCCCTAGGCGTGTGAAAGGCGCCAACAGGTCTCAACCTTAGTTTTCTTTTGTTGTGGCTCTTCTTCTTTTGTAGCAGCTGAAGCATGATACTTCCCTCTATGCCATTTCTTGTTAGGAGGTTTCTTACAGTCTTTTGCATAATGACCAAGCTGGCTACAATTATAACACCTTACCTTACCTTCGATTTATGAAAATGCTTACCTTGAGGTCCCTTACCTTTGTCCTTGTGCTGAGGGAATCTCCTTCCCTTCTTTGTCTTGGCAACAAGGGCATGATTCTTTTCGGCGGGAGGCCCAGATTTGCTTTGGATCCTACCATCTTCTTCTAAAAAATCATGCCACAACCTATCAAAACTTGGTTGAATCTCTCTTCCATTTACTGTTGCAAGAAATGTCTCCCAAGATGTAGGAAGACCATCTACTGTTGTTTGCACAAAGTCATCATCATCTACTTCAACTTCAATTGCCATGAGTTGATCTCTTATCTGAGAGATCTTTGAGAATAAAGAGGCAACTGACTCCTTCTCCATCTTCAATGAACGAAGTTGCTTTTTCAAGACCCTCTTCTGAGTAGGAGCCTTCTTCTCATAAATATTTGCTAGGGAATCAAAGCATTCTTTAGTTGTCCTTAGAGGAGCTATTACAAGCATCAAATTGTCTTTAACTGAGTCAAAGATGACTCTCTTGCTGCTCTCCCTTGATTTGTTGTGGTCTCTTCCACAACCCTAGTAACCAAATCATCCAAGTCACTCTCCTCTAGGATATTCAAAACCCTAGCCTTCCATGCATTGAAGTTTGAGGCTCCTTCAAGCCTATCTTCTGACTTAAGTGAAGTAGAAGCCATCTTCAAACCCTTACTACCAACTTGATCAAGTTAGTTAGAGTTGAAACCCTTACCTTAAGATCTATGTAGATTCAATTAGCCTGCAAAACAGAGTTAGCTACAAGCCCTAAGCTCTAATACCATGTTAAAATTAGGGTTAGATTAGGGTTTGAAGTAGAAAATTAAAAAAATTGTACTTTAATGTAGAAAACAAAAATCACAAAGCTAGTGCTAAGAACAAAATAGTACAGTTGTAACAAATTAAGACATAATTGTCATCTCTTTCAACTTTAACACTCCCAAAGGTCCCTGTGATAAAGTTGAAGCATATAGTTAGCAATTGCATATAAAGAGCAACAACAGTAGTAAGACTAATCAGTGATCTAACTAACAATACTAGAAGAATAAGTCTAATAACTTACTTGGTGAGTTGAGACCTTCCTTATACTCAGAAATTTAACTTTCAGAACAGACTATGCCTCTCATAGGCAAGTCAATCAACTGGAACAAAATTGACCCTTACCTATGGGTTTGTACATACCTGAGAAAGAGAGAGAAGGGGTTGTAGGATAGGTTTCTCCAAGATCAGGCCCAACACATTAACCAAGACAGTCAAAGGGAGAAAGACACAAGGGAAACCTCAAAGCACAGTCCAAAGTGGCAGCCTTAACAAACCTTAAACAAAGCAGTGGTGATCACCTACAGGTCATATCAGACCTCAAATCACAATAGCAGCCCAGGCAGTCACCCAACAAGGTCAAGGTGGACACCTTCAGGTCATATCAGACCTCAAATCACAGTAGCAGCCCAGGCAACCAACCAACAAGGTCACAGTGGACACCTTCAGGACATATCAGACCTCAAATCACAATAGCAACCCAGGCAGTCACCCAACAAGGTCACGGTGGACACCTACAGGTCAGATCAAACCTCAAATCACAGTAGATTTGACCCAAACAAGTCTCAACAGGCAGCGACCTCCACAAGCAAACCTAAACACAGTAGATCTGATCCAAACAAGGTCTCAACAGGTAGCGATCTCCACAAGTGACAAATGGCAGCCCAAAAATCAGTCCACAAAGGCAGCGGCCTTCTTTTTATCAGTCAAACAGTCCACGGTTGGGGTAGCAGTCAACTCTAGAGGCTGTGGCCTTCTCTCATCAGCCAAAACAGTCCACGGATAGGGGCAACACGCAGCCCTAGAGGCTACGGCCTTCTCTCATCATCCAAAACAGTCCACAGATAGGGGCAGCAGGAAAATCCACAAGAGCAGCGAACTTCAACAAGTGGATGGTACAAAAGATCAAACCCTAAACCCTTGATGTCATCCACAAGTGGTGTGCCATAAACCCTAGAACAGTCCCAAGCAAATTAGAACTGAGTTGTGTCTTAATGATGATGCAAATGAAGAATTAGGCTTGTATTTATAGCCTCTTAATGGCTTCTAGAAAGGTCTCCCCATTAATTCTTCATTAACTTAGGGTTACCAACAAATAGGTTAAGACATCATTTAAATACTGAAAGTTACACATTGCAATATTATAACTTATTATGACGTCCTTAGGAGAGGGTACTAGGGTCAAGAAAAAGGTGGGCGCTAGTACAAAGGACCAACAAGTAAAGGTCAACACAAAACAAGGCTAACCACCATAAATCAAGGATGGGTAAACACCCCTCAAACCACAAGACCAGAGCTATAACCACAAGGTGGGAAGACAACCCTTCTAACCACAAGACAAGGTGGTAAGACAACCCTTCTAGCAACAATACAAGGTGATAAGACAACTCTTCTAACAACAAGACAAGGAACAACAAGGTGGGAAGCAAGACCAAGGGTGTAATAACAAGGTGGGGATACAACCCATTTATCTCTCTCTCAAATGTACAAGTGTTCCATACACTAACTGAAAGTTCTATCATCACCATATAAGGAAGGTCCACATTGGATGATATGATCTTGTGGTCCTCCTAACTGCTGCTGAGGTCAAGTGCTAGTGACTTCATCAAGGGGTGGCCAATCCCTTGAGGAAACAACCTAGCTCAACCATCTCGAAGACCTAGCAGAGGAGGACATCACACATCATTATCTTGGTTAACTGACCAAGATCCACCTGGTTAACTGACCAGGTATGTACCTGCAGGAACTGCTTGGTCCCAGACCAAGAATCTGCTTGGTCCCAAACCAGGATGTCTTTGTCTCAGCCTGCAGGATCTGCTTGGTCCTCGTGACCAAGAAATTGTCTGGTCCTAGACTAGAATACCCTAGAGACAGATAGGGGCCCTAGCCACATGCTAGGGAATTTGCCATGGCATCAACCTGCTTGGTCCCAGACCAAGAACCTCAGTAGACTGTTGAGGGCCCTAGGGTACCTTCTAGGGACTTACTCTACCTGGTTAACTGACCAGGAACCCTAGTTAACTGGCTAGGGTGCCATCCTCCCAGAGAATAGCTCTCGCAGTTGCATTAACTTTAACATAAAGTTGAGTTCAATGATCAACTATGCACTATCAGAGATTATAGCAAGAACATGGTAGAATTTTGGCCAAAGGAGTGTGAGAAGGGTGCCTTTACAAGCTACTTGTTGATAAATTGAAGCATAATGCTCTAGTGCATAGCAATCAAAAGTTGTGTGAGATGTGGCACAAAACTCAACAAGTTGATGGCAAGTTGTGCAAGAAGTGCTCAAGAAGTATGACATCAACAAACAAGTGGTCAAAAATTTATTAGAATTTGTAGCTTGGACACAAACTTCCACATAGGTTCAGTATGAACATGCTAGAAGTAGTTCAATTTAAATCTATTTTGTAATTCACTCAGTAATAAAGTGAAAGTCTTATATTTAGTTGCTAAGTCTAATAAAGTATATTTTTATACACTAGTAATTTTGATTAATCTCAACCGTACATCTCATTGTGAGATTAGGGCTTTGGTAGATAAGGGTTTTAACACACATATATAGGCAGGTCAAGATAGAGGATTATTACACACACATTCACTCAAAGACAAGCCTAATGGAGAGGTGATTTAATTCATCTATGGAGCAGCATTAGAATGGTGAAGAGGATCCAAAGTCGGGAATCAGGTGAAAAGCAGCAGACATGTCCGTATAGACAAATTATGTACAAATGTACAAATTCAGTACAGCCATAGGTAACAGTTCTTGCAGTCGTACAAAAAGTAGTTTGCAATAGGTTGTTTTCATTTTCAACAAAAATATTTTTCCTTGGTAAGTGTGCAAATCTATTTTGTTAAGTGTACCATACAGCTATTAGTTTGACAATTTGTGGAGGTTTCTTTGCAAGCTTTGAATTGTTAATGAAAAGCTGATTTGAAAGAATAATTACATGTAGATTGTGTTTATGCTTCCACTATTTACTTTCTAGCTATATGTATGATTACTATTATGTGAAGAATTTAATTTATGCAATTAAATAACAATTTTATTTAGTAGAAAACATAAGGAAAGCAATAACCTAGGTTTGGAATTTCAACATGGTATCAGATTTATTTGATTGAGAGGATTTGAAGAGTTTACAGTAGTAGATCAACTCCCGTAAACAACTACTTGGAACCAGGACCAACAGCTAGAGGGTTTTACAGGTAATGCTTATTAGATTTGGGAGTTTGTGTGCAAATCAAAGATGGCATCAGCTAGCCTCAAGTTCGAGGACATATTGGAAGGTGCCTCAAATTTCCTATCATGGAAAATCAGGGTAACTCTTCAATTAGAAGAGAATGATCTCTGGGATATCTTCAAGAATGTAGCGACTCTATCGACAAATCCACAACTTTAGCAGTTCACAAAAAGAAACAAGTGAAAACCAAGCGGATGATCATGGATGCTATAAAGGATCTTTTGATCCCTCATATATCTGAGAAGAAGACAACAAAGGAGATGTTCAATGCCCTGGTTAGCCTTTAGCAGAGAGAGAACATAAATAGGAAGATGATATAGCATAACAAACTCAGATCTGTAGAGATCACCAAATCAAACATAGTCACCAGTTACCTAATGAAGGTCACGTAGATTCATGATCTACTTGCAGCAGTTGGGGAGAAGGTTGAAGACAAAGAGCTAGTGAACCAAGCGCTGAATGGGTTTCCATCTCAATGGGAAACATTTGTCCAGGGTGTTTGTGCTTGGGAGAATCTTCCCTCCTTGGAAAGATTGTGGGATGACTGCATCCAGGAGGAGACTCGGATGGAATCAAAGGCCAACAAGTAGGGAGGTGATAGTGACCATCCCCTATATGATCAAACAAAGAAGGGCAAAGGTAAAGGACCCAGGAAGGGTGAGGTAAAGAGTGAGGTCATCCTCACAACTTGGGAAGAAGGATTTGAGTAAAATCAAGTGCTTCACATGTCATAAGCACGACCATTATGCATCACAGTGTCTAGAGACGAAGAAGGATAAAGGGAAGCAGCAACAAAATTAGGTAGCAGCCTCAAATGAAACTCAGATGAACGATTTTGCCTCCAAGATCAAGAAGGATTTCTCGATAGTATGTTGCCTTTCTACCAACACAATTCTGAGAAACGCTTGGTATGGGGATAGTGGAGTATCTAGGCATATGACATCAGCCCAGGAGTTATTTTCAAGTCTAAAAGAGCATGTCTCAAGGGTTCAGGTCAAGCTTGGTGATGATGCCAAGTATCCAGTAGCATGAGTTGGCACCATTCCTTTCCAACTCCAATCAGGTAACTCTTTAGACTTTGATGATGTGTTGTTTGTTCCAGGTCTCATGAAGAATTTGCTTTCAGTTTCGGTCATAGAAGATAAGGGCTTTGCGATAGAGTTCAAGAACAAACAAATCCTTATAAGACGAAAGGAGTCTAACCCGAGATCAACTCAGGTGATCAGGGTTAGGGAAGGCAACTTATACAGCTTATTGGATGAACCTGTTCAAGACCTAGTTCATAGCATGGGCAACTTGTGCGAGTTATGGCACAAGAGGATGGGGCACTTGCATCATCGTGCACTGCTTATTCTAAGGGAGATAATCATAGGTCTTCCATAGTTCAACATTACACAACAAGGAGTATGCAAAGTGTGCATGCTTGGCAAGAATGCCAAGGCTACTTTACTAAGCAGCGAGCACAAGTCTATGGGGATTTTAGACCTAGTGCATTCAAATGTATGTGGACGGATGTCAGTAGCATCAATCACGGGAAGCATGTACTATGTTTCCTTCATTGATGACCTCTCTTGCAAAACTTGGATCTGCTTCGTAAAGACCTAAGATGAGGTCTTGAGTAGATTTCTGGAGTTCAAAGCTTTAATGGAGAACCAGACAAGGAAGAACATCAAAGTTTTGAAAGCAATTTGTTCGAGGATTTCTACAAGGAGGCAGGAATCAAGAGGGAGTTCATTGTTTCATACAACCTGTTACCCCTTTTTCAACAAGGGGTGATATGTTGATCAATTGTTGCTAAGATGAGATTTGTGGCTTCTCCATTGGTCATTGGTCAGAGATCCTTCCAGCATGTTCAAATGGTCCATGTGCCTTGGATGTGCCTAGCAGAGATGGTGTCAAATGCACTCCTGATGTGATATCTCTTACCCTCATTGACACTTAGAATGTTTGCTTATATGACGATATGATTTCGTGGGATATTACTTTTATGCTTGTATAGTGACTCATAACACTTAAAGCAATTACTCATTACGAAGTCTAACCCTCGTGTTATCATCATTCTACCTTAGAAGTGTGTCATTCTGACGGTTAAGTTGTACCCTAGTGAACTAAGTGAAGTGTTTTCACCTATCTCATAACATTTTGCCTAGCCATTTTACATTTCATTATCCAATTCATCCATCCTCTTCATTTTCCCCTTTGTAAGAGATCTATCATCAATAATTTTCTAAAGTTTCATAATTATTCCCATGTAGGAATGCCTTGATAAAGAAAAAAGAGTCCAGTACACTAAGTTCGATGCTGCTAAATTAAATTGGAAATATATGGGAGATATTCCCCCTTGCAAAAAGTCAGGTTCCCCATGTCCTAGGTTATCAAAGCCAAATCTAAAGTAAAGGGACTAAACCAATGAAAAGGCTAAGAAATGCAAATAAATGAAAAAATAAAGTAAAAAAGGATTGCAAAAAAGAGGTGCAAGGATGGGTGACCCATGTCAGGACTTCCAAGGCACACATATGGAAGAAATATCTTAAACCCTAGCCCTTGAAGTTAAGGCTAGACCTATCACACTCATTTACTATGATGGTTAAGCTGCAAAGACACATTTTTTCCCTAAGTACACATTCACTTCATTGCTCTCACTTATCTTAAGAATCTAGGCTATGCACCTTGGCTTGGGACTTTCGCATGTAATAAGGTTTAAAAAGGGTCACACCAATTTTAGACTAGATGAGAAAAAGTTAGATAGGTCATTGAGTTGTTAGAAAGGTGTAATTGTAATTAATTCCATGTATTATCTTCATATTTATGTACCCTAAGTTAAATTTGGGCTAACCCCTTAGTACTAGAGCACTTTACTACATTTACATGTTATGACACTCATTATGGCACCTTATGGTGATGACTAGGTATTTCAAGTGGATCGCTACCCTTTGAACACTTTATTTGGATGATACCTTAGCACTTAGGATGGGGCCGCCCCCTTCCTAAATGATGGAGACCCTTCTCTTTAGCATGTGGGAGGACTTGAGACACATTTGGACCATCCCTCTCACTCTTGGACCGACCTTCATCACTTTGGACATTTGGCACATGATCTAGAGCCTTCTTGAGGACGTTGGAGAACATTCTAAGAGGGTCATACAACACGTGTGAGAGTTTGGAGTACCTTCCTTGCATATTGGAGGGAGCGTTCTAGGGTTTGACCCTAGTATAGACCATTGCTATCCTTTGGCCCACATTTCATGGGGAGTGCTCCCCTTTTTGGGCATTTGTCACTCATTTGGACATAGACATCACCTTGAAGACCACTATTTGGGCCACATGTGTGGGTTTTTGTTCGAACGCTCTAATTTGTTGGAGCATATTATCATACTCACTTATCATTTGGACCATGTAGAGTGGAGCTCCCCCTTTGTAGAGTGGAGCTCCCCCTTTGCTGGGCTTATTTTGTACCACTTTCATGCATTTGACTCTTGACTATGAGGATCACCCCCTTGTCTTGGGCCTTTAGTTAGGGTTTTGGAGTTGTTACTCTAACTCCCTCATTGTTTATGATTTTTTGACCATGTCTAGACGATTTGTGATCCTCCCTAAGATAGATCTAGGGATTTGGTAGATCTATTATTATTTTATTGTAAAAGAAGTTGAACTCCTCTCCTATATAAAAGACTCTCTTCCTCACTTGTATCTTGTTGTTGTTGATTGGAGTATAAAGTTATATTTTGCATCAAAGGTTATAGGTTTTATTTGGAGATCTTTCTTACATGTGAGGCATATCTTGGTGAAGTTATTCTTGAGGTAACATATATGTTTTTTCATTGTCAAATTTCTAGATCTAGTCCATAAGAAGGGTAATATTACTCCATTGGAATTAAGTAGGGAAAATACTCTTTACTCGTTATATGTTCTAGTCTTATAGCTTCCTTGTGATTGCCATCTTTAGGAGAGTTGCAAATTTAAATGTGCATAGGCTAGGGTATATGCTAAGGTCTAGTCACTCAAGGTGTATGCTTATAACGTCACCCTTCACTGGAAGGATTTGCATGAAACCCCAAAGGCTTGGAGGGGAATTGTCATCTTTTGCAAGTATTCCAACTCTAAGTAATCTCAAACAAGACCCAAGGGGAAATGTTTCTAAGACTCCATTTGCCCAGGGATCAAAGGCACTAGTCATGAGGAATTGTCATGTTTTGCAAGTATTCCAACTCTGAGCAATCTCAAACAAGGCCCAAGGGAAACTATTTCTAAGACTCCATTTGCACAAGGATCAAGGGCACTAGTCTACCACTCCATCTCACCAACCATTAAACTTCAAAAACTTTCTTTTCTCATTCTTTTTGGGTAAAATCTGGGTTTCTTCAAGACTGCAATAATTTTCAGATTTCCTTTTCCATCAAGCTAAGGTAATTTTCCATGCTGTACTATTGTTTTTGGGCTTGATTCTCATAGATTTAATTTTGTTTTATTGTTATTTCCTAACAGCAAACAAATAGAAGTAAATCAACCCTAAATACCCTATAAAACTGTATCTTAAATTAGGGTTACATGCTAGAATAATCACATAAATTTATGGGTTGTTTATTCATGCTTTTAGGTTGATTGAAGTGGTTATTTGGCTCATAATTAGTCTTAAATAATTCTGAAAATTCACATTGGTATATCACTCTTAATTCTGGAATTTTTATTGGCATCTAACATGTTTTAATTTTCAGTTTTCATGGTTAAAATTTCTAAGGTATTTTGCTTTACTACATAAGAGCAATCATATCCTTAAGCAAGATTTCGTTCAAGTGTTCTATTGGATAGTGTTTGATCATAATTTCATGTCTTATTAAACATATATTAAGCATATCTACATTGGCTAAGTGATTCACTAATAATTTTGGAAATTACTTGTGCAAATCTTGTTTCATTTCCAATATTTTTCTCTTGCACAACTCTTGGGATGATCTCCATATGCTTAGATAATTGATTAATCATGGATAAATGGAATGGTGTTGTATAAATTTCCACTTAAGCATTGGTTGTAAATCATTGGCTTGCAGATTCATCAACATAGCAAATATATCGACGCTTGACTTGAAGAAAGGAGATCTTTTCAGAGGGGCCACAGAGAAGACAGGCTCTGGCAATCATACGGGCTAAGGAGGGGTTTTGTTTATCCTTATGCATTGAAGATTATTCTAGCCCGTAGCTCAAATTATGGGCTTTTTGTTGTTTGATAGTTTATAATATAGAGTAGCAATGAAATAAGAGCTGAAATGTCAAACTCTTATGAGAAATTTAGTTCTAAGGAGAAATATGTAAGCAGTGTTGGGGTAATTCTGAGCTCGTAAGTTAAATGAATTGTTTTTCCTTAGGTGAACATTTGCAAAGTTGGCTAGAGTTCATTAAAATGATGAAAAATAAAATCTGCAAATTGAAAGAATGTACTAGACACATTTTCCATGGAGGTTCTTATTCCAAACAAGGGGGGAGAAAACGCTGAAAACATATGATACCTGAGGGAAATACATGTTGCTGTGACCAGTTTCCTTGAATATGGGATCCAAATATGCCTGTGGGGAGCATTAAGATGAAATAAATTACCAAATAAAAACTAAACTAATTTGACAGTCGTTCGTAGAACTACCATATATACCTGGATGAATTCCCAAATGGCGTAACCGTAGGGTCGTATGACCATGGTGCCCCTCACAGGACCATAGTCAGCTAGCTCTGCTGCTGCTATGATGTCTAAATACCACATATTGAAATCCTGAGAGCGCGGGGTTATTCCCTCTGCTTTGGGGGTGTGAGTATCATGTCCCTGCTGCTTCTTATAATGCTGTGGCTGTGGCTGTGGCTGTGCTGAGACGGATGAGGAAGCAGCACAGGAGCGTACAGTGGCGCCATTGCGTGTACGCCTTGGGCGAAGGCAAAGATCGGCAAAGGGTCTTGTGCCGGTACTCAGAAGAGCTGCCGAAGGTGGCTGGATAACCATTGACATTTTAGCAACACTATCTATTTCTGCTCGACCACCCGCTTCTTTAGCTAGACTCCCCCGTTGTGCTCTCACACACAACACTTGCAAGGTAGAACGTGGTCACATGGAACTCCTCACCACCTGTTAGCGGTTACTGTAGCCTGGCTTTTACAATTCAAGGCATGACCGCTTCACCCATAGGCTTTGGTCTTATGCCTAAACCGGCACTTTTATTTGACCACATTTGATCATACCAAATACCAACATAGTGATATGTCACGCGTTATTTAAAAAGCGTTATTTAAGTTTTTATTGGTAAACTTGAATTATGTTTGAAAGGGGTTGTTTTCAGTCTCGCTACAAAATGAATTAGAATATACATGGGATTAGGGATAGTATCTAATGACAAAGCAAAGGTGGTTTTAGGGATTTATTAAGGTTTTAGCATACTAAAGGACAAAGGTGTGAACAAGGTTATTGTTATTGGTGACTCCTCCATCATCTTCAGATTGTGTTTTCGATAGTGTATTTTGAGAAAATTTAAGTTGCCATAGTTGACTCGAAGGATCATTACACTAACTCAATGCTTCAAAAAAAATCTCTCTGTTAAAAACACAAAATCCATTGGTGGATGCTCAAGCCAACATAGGACTGCAACTTGAGGTTGCCTCTGTAAAGGTTAATGGGGGATGTCGTCCTTCACACCCTCCCATAATACCTACATTAATGATGAGGAATTTGTCAATTCCAATGCCACTCGTGCATCTTGGAAATTATGAGAAGTTAATACTCCACCATGCTTCTTATCATATAATCCCCTTCCTGCCATGTGAATTAAAGAACAACACCCCAAGCATGTAGGCATTCAAAATGTGGGTTTAATATAGAGAGGATTTTGGAAGGGCGTGCTATTGTGGTTTTTGTATATGCCTTTGGCTCCTATAAATCTGAGGCAATGGGTCCTAGGGGAATCATGGCTAGTGCGACGTTGGTTGAACTCTAGTGACTCGACGAGGTATCTCTATTAGCCCTATGCCTACCTATTCCTTCTGTTAGTATTGGTCACTACCATTGTTAACATCCATGTTGTGTTTTATGTGACGTGTAGAAG
The DNA here is from genome assembly GCA_027924585.1 of Larix kaempferi. NCBI lineage: Eukaryota > Viridiplantae > Streptophyta > Pinopsida > Pinales > Pinaceae > Larix > Larix kaempferi. The sequence goes on along the minus strand of BSBM01000125.1, from coordinate 13,666,362 downwards.
GTCTAACACAACCTTGAAATTTGTGAAAAAAGAGGTTTTAGAGGCCCAATGTAAAGTGGCAAATTCCACCATTATGTGGTATCAATGGCAAGAGGAGTGTGAATGAAAACTAAGGGCATAGAATCAAATGTAGGATGACTGTGCTATGCAAATGGCATCCTAGCCGTTGGAATCGAGGGAAACAAAGAAGGAATTAGCTGCCTCCGTGATTATTTCTAATAGGCAATATCTATAATTGGATTCTCAACTTGTGCACTTGAACTCTTTGGTTAATAGAGTAGTGCAGCATATGCATGTCCCCTAGGAAGCAATGCATCCTCTTCCTCCTGTGGCTTTTGTATCAATTGGAGATCCTTCTCTCAGTGGCTTCTCTGAGACTTATGGCGTCTACTAGCTCAGCATACTTTTAACTTGGTTATGGAAGATATTGTAGGGCTTGTCAACCATACAAACCAAATTGTAGTGCCATGCAGAAAGAAGACACAATGATGGAGGCTCAAGTAGTCCCAACTATGTAGAATTCCTAGTTTTTTTATCAACCTTAATAATCATAATATGTTGTCAAATAGTAGCATTGTTACATCAGTTTATAAGGCAGTATAATTGCCATCACTACTCATATGGACTTAGAGTAGGGTTAGCTAGAAAAAAAAACTATGAACCATGGTGTGTTTCTTTTAGCTAGTTATGGCCTCCTACATGTTTTTTGTATTATATTGTTGTATGATTTGACCACATGCTTCTCTAACATAAAATATAATTATTATTATGAAAAAAATGATTATGTTTCAATCCAAATTAGGTTTTGTCGCAATTGTAAGGTCTTCCATAATCTAGTCAAAACTTTGTTGCAAGTAAGAAAGGATAGCAAGTTCCTAAAGCCCCCCTTTGAGTTCAGTCTCTATTATATAGGTATGAATAAAAATAAATATTTGTGCCCCGAACTTTTGTATATTTACTTGAATTTTGACAAAGCATTAGGGGGTAACATGGGATGAGCATGCATCTAAGAGATCCTCCAAGACTCGATAGGAAACCCAAGAGGGATATATATGTGTGCTCAAAACATACGGAAATCAACCAACAACTTTGCAGAAGTGATGGCTTCGAGGATAACTCTGTATATCACAAAGGATATCAAAATCTAACAACCAATCATTAAAGGGGACTCCTAGATTATCACAGATAAGTTAAGAGAAGGCCAACAAAATCTACCAATATTTCCTTGAGAATTTTGAAAATTATCTCATCCACCGTTGGAGAGCACTCGTTTGTTGCATTTATTCCTAAACATTGCGTTCCAACATAGAAGAAGATCAACATAGAACAAAGGATAACTCTCTTGATGGACCAGTTGACCTAGCATGCGCTCTCAACCCTAGCGATCTGTGCTCTGCGTGAGCCCTGCTGCTCGGCCCCTGTGGGCTCCTCCTGCGATGGCAGATCAGGATCAGCCGCCTTCCTCTCCTAATGAACGTCGACGCTTATTGGACGCCACCTTTCGTGCCTTGGTCGAATCCACACCACCTCTCCCTGCCACCTCAGACCCGACGGATCTCAGTTTCATCAAACGAGTCGCCGCCCCTCGCATTCAGATCCTGTCGGCAGCTTCAAAACTCAAATCCCTTGCGCTGAATGAACGTGGATTGATTGGACAATTCACTGGAATTTGGCCGTCACCAAAATCCATGAATGCCTGGATCAATAAGAATTGGATGCCTTTGATCTCCAGAGGGTTGCAGCACTGCTTTTGTGGTAAGGGCTTTTTTACTTTTCTATTTGAGAACAAAATCGATAGGGATCTCATCTTTAGAAGCGGGCCTTACTTCATGGGACCTCATGGTCTTTATCTGAATCGATGGAGCCTTTCTTTTGATCCAGAGAAGGATGTCCCTTCGCCTGTTCCTGTTTGGGTTCGTCTTCCCCACCTGCTGCTCCATTGCTGGAACGATGACACCCTTCAAGCCATTGGAAACTCCCTCGGAAAATACATTGATAAAGCTTAACCAAAAGGACCTCTCTTCTCTTGTGCCAGAATTTGTGTGGAAGTCGACCTGGAAAAAGGTTTACCAGAGGAAGTAACTCTTTTCATGGATGGCTGGGAGCATCTGCAGAAGGTGGACTATGAACAACTTCCCTTCAAGTGTAAAAAATGCCACGAATACGGTCATTTCGTCAAAAACTGCCCAAAGACGATGCAAGAAACCTCTGAGAAAGCTCCCGAAGAAGGATGGAAACAAGTCAAAAAGGGGGAAAAAAGCTCCCATAATCACCCCTCTTCGATTGGATCTCAACCAAAAATCCTTTTTGAAACTTCATTGGATCCTCGAGAAGTACCCATAGCTAACAAATTCCAAGAACTGCCCATTGAAGAAGGGGAAATAGATACTCCTAAGGAAACAGCAGAACCCGGAAGGGAAGAAAATAGTACTCCCACTCCTCCCCTCAATGAAGAAACGACCAAATCAAATGCTGAGATCTCCACCACCCCCGACGACTCTTGGGAAGACAAGGTCAAAAGTAAATTTATCCCATCCTCATCATCTACGGATATCTCTTCGGAATCACTGGATGAAACAGAAGAAGTGCAGCCACCCAACACCGGAGGAAGGAAGTCACAAAGGCATCATAGAGAACTCGAGACAGAAAGGGAACTAGAACTGGGAAGGCAAAAAAGCTTGGAGGATATGAAGTTGCTACAAAACTCAAAAAATCAAAATGGTGCTAAAGAAGGACGGTCCCGAGCAGGACCTCAAAACACCAAGAAGTAATGTTAATCGTCTCTTAGAACTACAGGGGCATGGGCGGATCAAACAAGATTGAAGCCCTAAAAAACATGATCAAAACCAACAATCCAGACCTCATGCTAATCCAAGAGGCCAAAATGCAGGAAGTGGAGATCTTGGCTCTCACACGTTCCCTGTGGAAAGACTGCCAAGGTACCGCTCTTAGTGCTCGTGGGGCCTCCGGTGGTATTGCTACCTTGTTTTCCCACAAGTTTGCTATTATTTCCTCTACTGTGAATCCCCACTGGCTTCTAATGGAAATAAAAGACAACAATAGCAACAAATTCTTTTTCATTTGCAACGTTTATGGGCCAAACCACCACAGGGAAAAGCTCAATTTCTGGAATGATCTTAGCAATCTCAAAGATCAAATGAATGGAAAAAATCTTATAATAGTTGGCGACTTCAATGTCACCAAATCCCAACAGGAGAAGAGAGGAGGCAACATAGTCCGTGATCCCTTTGGAGAAAAGCTTGAAGACCTCCTTGCAGACTTGGACCTCGTTAATATCCCTCTAAAAAATGCAAAGTACACCTGGAATAATAGAAGATGCGGAGTAAGACATATAGCTGCAAGATTGGATCGATTTATGGTAAGTTCAATTTTTTTAACTCAAATCTTTTGCTTAGTGCTTTCTCCATCCCATGTTCCTCCTCTGATCACAAACCCATCTGCCTTGCTATCTCCCCTCCTGAAAATCTTGGCCCTATTCCCTTTTGACTCAATCCACTCTGTATTCAGCACCCTGACTTCCTTGACATCGTCTCCCAATCTTGTTCCATGACTTTCTCTAGCTCCCCCAGCTTCATTTGGGAGTCTAAGCTCCGTGCAGTAAAGCTAGCCCTTAAGCGTTGGGCTAAGATCTCCTTCCAAAATCCCAGCCATACTAAGTTGCGTTGTCAAGACAAGCTCGCCACTCTTCAACAAAGGCTAGAATCTGAAGAAATTTCTCACTCTCTCCTTCGCCTTGAAACCGCTTTGGAGCAAGAAATCCTCACCGCAGCAAAAAATGAAGAGGAAACTTGGAGAATAAAGTCAAGGCAACTTTGGCTCAAGGTGGGGGACAGCAACACGAAATATTTCCACAACCAAGCCAAAGCTCACCGCAGTCATAATGCCATAAGAGAAATAAAAAATAGCAATGGAAAAAAAATTAGCGGTCAAGAGAGCCTTCAAATGCATGCCCTCAACCATTTTAAGGGGCTCTTTACAGACAGTGGAGAAACCGAACCTAAAGCACAAGCCGATCTTATAGAAGGCATCCCCAACCTAATCTTGGAGAACAACAATAGAGAGCTATCAAAGCCAATCTTGGAGCATGAAATCATGAACGCCATTTGGTCCTTGCATCTTGACAAAGCTCCTGGACCCGACGGATTCACCATAAATTTGTATAGAGCTGCATGGGGAATCATAAAAGAAGATCTTAAAAGAATGCTCAATTGGACTAGGAAAAAAGATAAAATTGGAGGGGCTACTAATTCCTCCTTCCTTGCTCTCATTCCTAAAGGTAAATCTCCTTGCTCCTTTGGTCGGTTCAGACCGATCTCTCTCCGCAACTCCTCTTACAAAATACTCTCCAAAATCCTTGCTACCAGAATGAAAAAAATCATGGGAAAGCTAGTTTCTGAAACCCAAGGGGGCTTCCTAGCCGGACGTCAAATCCTGGACAATATCATCATGGTGCAAGAAGCTATCCATTCAAGCACGGAAAAAAAGCATCAAGGTATGGCCATCAAGCTTGACATGGCCAATGCCTTTGACAGAGTGAACCACAACTTCCTTTTTGACATCATGCTCAAATTCGGCTTCTCCAATAGGTTTGTAAGGTAGATCAAAGCTTGTATTCACAACCCTTGGATTGCCCCGCTTGTCAATGGTAGACCTATTGATTTCTTCATGGCAACTAGAGGCTTGCGGCAAGGCTGCCCACTTTCACCTTTTCTCTACCTTCTTGTCGCCAAATCTATGAGTAGGAAACTTCAAGCTCTTCAAGTTACGGGAGACCTCAAAGGAATCCGGGTGGTCCGTGGAGTAAAACCGGTCAATCACTCACAGTTTGCTGATGATACTATTATGCTTGGAGGTGGCTCCACGATTGTAGTTGAGCGCTTCAATCATGTCCTCTCTACCTTTCTCAGGGCCTCTGATCGCAAGGTAAACTCTGATAAGTCCAAAATTTATGGTTGGAATTGCTCTCCGGGAACCCTGGCGAGAATCTCTATGATTCTAGGTTTTGAGGGATTGGAGGATTGGAACTCCTTCATATACCTTGGAATCCCCATCTTCAAAGGAAAAAAGAGAGTGGCAGATTGCAACGGGCTAATCGAAAAATTGAAAACCAAAATTAATGCCTGGGGTTCTAGATGGCTCAACCCAGCTGGCAAGCTTGTCCTCATTAAGTCTATTCTTTCAGCCTACCCCCTATATAATTTCTCCATCTCGCTTGCTCCCAATTCGGTTATGTTGGGAATCACCAAAGAACTCAGGAAATTTTTATGGCAAGGAGGAAAAAACAACAATGCCAAAAAATTCCACCTAATCAAGTGGGAAACAGTTTGCACACCTAAGATATTTGGAGGAACATGAATCAAAGATCCCTCTTAGATGAATCTAGCTCTAATGCCAAAATCCTTCGGAGAATCATTTCTGGAAAGAAGGCTTGGTGGAAGGAAATTTTATACAAAAAATATATGCAAGGAACTAGAAAAAGATGTGTAGAAAACATTGATATAGAAAGAAAGGGTACTTCCATTTGGAACTTATGCAAACGTGCAGCTCCTATTATCCAAAATAACCTCTCCTGGTCCCCCAACAATGGCAAGCAGATAAAAATTTGGAAAGATAAGTTCTGCTCAAGCCCACCAGTGAACTTTATTCTTGTTTTCAGTGACTTAAAACGTTGGATGGAGCATGCAGGAATTCGTACTCTTCACGACTTATCCAGGTGGTCTGATAGTGGAATGTGGATTGGCTGGAGGACCTTCAATCTTCCGGACCATCTTCTCTAAGATTACAATGCCCTCCTTTCTCTTTTCCATGGGGCTCTCCCTATCCACCTTTCCATGAAATACTACCGCAGTTGGGGGAAAAATGGCTCTTATTCGGTGAAGGAAGGTTACAAATACCTGGATTCACTCAACAATCAAAGCAGCAAAGATAAGAAATGGGATAGAGTCTGGAACAGCAACGGGCTCCCTAAAGTCAATCTATTCAATTGGTTATTGGCTCACAGCAAATATTCTCACAGCAAATAATTTAAAGAAAAGAGGTACTGCGGGTCCTGCTAGATGTATTCTTTGTAAGAACGCAGAGGAAACAATAGATCATCTCTTTTTAGACTGCAACTTCTCCAAAGAAGTCTGGCATCGGGCCTTTCTCAATATTCAACCTGAACTCATCCTCCCCACCAATTGGAATGATTTGTTTGCTAACTGGCATCTTTTTTACTCCAATTCGTTACCCAAGAAACTTGACTTCAGGCGAGCTTGGGTGGACTTTCCAAAATTTCTCTACTGGAAGTTGTGGAACGCCAGGAACAAAGAATTTTTTGAGGACTGCAGGACATCCCTTGGCATGGTGCTCTCTTCCGCCAAAGCTCTTTGGGTTGACACCCTTAAGACGCGAGGAATGAAGAATCTTGCCAAAGAGCCCCTAAGCGTGGAAGAGAAGATCTGGGTCGTTGATCTCCTCGTCCCCCACTCCTCTTCCACGCCCTTCCTCCTCAAAAGCCAAAAGTCTCAGAATTGGAAAATCAGATTGGAGCCTACAGAATTTCAGAACTGGAAGAACAACTGTGTAAGTCATACACTCTTCTTTGATGGCGCCTCTAAGGGAAATCCTGGGTTGGCATGTGCGAGGGGAGTTCTTCTGGACTCCGAAGGAAACAAGCTGACTGACTATGCATGGGGGATTGGAAAGCAGACCAACAATCACGCAGAGTGGCTTGCTCTTATCAAAGGAATTGATACAACAAAGGAAAACAATGTCCAGGATCTGGTAGCTATTGGTGACTCCCTCCTAGTGATCAAAGAAGCAAGGGCCTTAGCCAAAAACAATCATAAACCCTCCTCCAAGTATCAATATCAGTTATTCCACAAGATAAAAGAACTTAGCTCTATCACTCTCTACCACATTCTGAGAATCAACAACCAACAAGCTGACTCCATGGCAAATATTGGAGCTGGACTAAACTGCGGCCTTATGGTTAGAAATGGACAAAACTCCGTAGTTGATTGGGTTCCTTAGTTTGATGGGTCACCGTGGCCCTTCTAGCATCCTTTGCCTACACCCCTTGATCTATAGTCACATGAAAACTCATTTAACGGCCATTTCAATTGAATGGTTGATGACACCTATGGTCATGCTCAAGATCCACCCAAGATCACGTCCCCCTTTCCCAAGGCAAATGCGACGGCGTATACAGTCTGGATCCTTCTGTCTCGCATGCGAGAATTCAATGCGTGCAGAAGGCGAGGTATCCAACACCTATTTCAAGCATCTGGACGACGATAATGCTCAAACACTTCATCTCTGCATTCTCTGGAAGATAGACTCGTCACAGTTCAGGCTTCTTGGTTTGTGGTGCAATATGGATAGTGGAAATGCTGGTAGTAATCCCGGGCTTTACCTTCTGACGCTTCAATGCCGTCAACGCAAGACTTCCATTTAGGTTAACACTGAGGGAATTGGCTTGAATCGCTATCTCTCAGCTCTAGAAGTGGTTCAGGGGAATGGAACCAGTGAAAAGGAAATTCAAGGCCCTCACGTTAACAAGATGAGGCACGTCCGTCGCAGATAGCCCAAACCCAATGATAATGGCGGAGGTTGGATGCAGCAGGGCGTTGGGCAGGGAATGAGGAACCCTGTCAATGGTGCTCAGACTAGTTTCGAGCATGACTTTGGGAGAAATTGGCGTCCTCTTGATGCTAGCAACAATCCAAATTATGGCGGTTCTCTTCATCACGGCTCTCTGCAGCATTTGGGCGGCAACAATGGGGAGTCAGGAGCAGGCAAGCTTTGGAATCTGGCAGAAGAAAACATGGGTATCGTGAACCTGGACTCCCCCTGTGGGCCGAAAAGCCCTCCTCCTAGCGTGCTCTCTCATCTGCAAGACATTGAATCTCAGGTCTGCTGGCTGAGAGGTGAGAATAAAGATCTGAAGAAAACCATTTCTCACCTTGCCACCTTTGTCCAAATTGCAAATTCTGATGTTAGAAACAACAACAACAAAATGAAGGAATACTTTGATGGCATAGTTGGAAAAATGGATTTTATGTACAACTGTCTCAGGATTGTAGAAGCCAAGGTGGATTGTGTCCGAACCAGCAAGAGCAACATCCCATCTGCGATTCTGGCAATGGAAGACAATGAGAATCTGGCTACAGGCAGCAAGAAAAAGGCTCGTTGCTCTACTGAGAATTGAGCATTGGTTTATCTTTGTGCTAAGTCATCTACTTCTAAGTTCTAATTATGTAATCGGTTGTAATAGCAGTCATTCTTCTCTTCTTTCTTTGCTTATTTATGCATCTCTGTTCTCTGCGAATTGTAAAGGCTGGTTATGAGGTGCCTTCTTCCCTCCTTTTGTTGGGTACAGCCTTCCCACCTTTTGTATCAGTCCTACCTTTTTAATACAAAGCTCCTTAACCATTATTGTAAAAAAAAAACATAGAAGAAGATCAACAAATGGAACAGTGGCCAATGTTGTTAATCTAGAAGCACATTTAAATCAAGGCATTGAAACAGTATGGAGGAAGGAAATCTTTGAATAAATACTCCGAGTATCTATAATTAAGAAAATAATTTTTTAACACAAACAAACATAGGGTTCATAGTAGTGAATCAAAGAACAACAAAAATATACCAAATGTAAATCACAAATGGTGAACACATTACCAAGAGTACAACAACCATTGAAGACAATGCAAATCATCACCCATTCCCATGATAAAAAAAAACTATCATACAATTTTGACACCAAAGGATAATTAAAAGAAGCTAGAGAAACCAAATATCTCAAACAAATTCAAGAAAAGATGATGTAATCTAAAAATAACCAACATATATCCATCTTAAACCTGGATCTATCACGCACCGAGAGGAATCCAATTTCTCGAGGTGTAATTGTTTTTTAATCTTAAATTTTGTACACATCCATAAAAAATTTACACCTCAAGAAATCTGATCCCTCTAAGTGCTCGATAGATTCGTGTTTAAAATTGAGTACAAAGATTGATCTATGGTGGTTTTTATTTTTTCAATTTACAAGCCAATGTGGATTTTTTTTATAAATTTTCATTTGGTTTTAATTTTTTATTTTAAGAGCCAACATGGATTTTTTTTCATATTTTTTATTTGGTTTTAATTTTTTTATTTTATGTGGCGACATTAATTTTTTTATTTACTTTTATTTTTTGTAACATAACGTTACGTTACGTTATGTTACGTGACAACATCTCCCCCGTTTTGGGTTGTAGAGCACCTTGCTAGTCTCAGTGCAATAATAATAACCATCATAGATCCATCTTAAACCCAAATCTATTAAGCACCGAGAGGGATCCAATTTCTTGAGGTGCAATTTTTTTTTAATCTTAAATTTGTACACATTAAGAAAAAAAATTATCTTAAATTTTGTACATATTCAGAAAATGTTTACACCAAGAAATTGGATCCCTCTCGTTGCTTAATAGATGCGGGTTTAAGATGGATCTATTGATTTTTTATTTTATTTTATAAGCCAACATGAATTTTTTAATTACTTTTGTATTTTTGATAAGTTATGAGCCGACATGGAAATGTTACGTTACATAACGTGACAACATCTCCCCCATATTAGGTTGTAAGCACCTCGCTACTCTCGGTGCAATCATTTTTTATATTAAATATTTATTTTATCTACTCATGTAATCATTTCTATTGTTTCCTATCTACTCATCATTGATGATTTATCACACGAAATGTCTTCTCTGGGGGGTTCTAGATACTTCTTCAGACCACACAGTTCCACTATCTCATTGTCGCATTCTTGTGTTCGAGATGGTATTTACCAGAATTATTCGTCAGTTACTCCCAGGCTTACGGAGAGTATATCTGTTTTAGCCTCTACTCAAGATCAAGCTGTCTGCGATATAGGGGCAGGTAGGCAGAAAACGCTGAAAGGGACTCTTAGAGTAAGAAATCCCAAGAAGATAGTTACTTAATGGCAGTGTTGTCCTTTAAATGTAGAGGGATGGGGCTGCCCTTGAAGAGACTTGCCCTCAGAAGACTAGTGGAGACTCAAAAGCCTGAAGTACTTTTCTACAAGAAACTATTGCTACTGGATTTTACTTGATTTGATGCTAAAGGTAGATTTAGTGTGCTAATTACAAGGTGGCTAAGGAGATCCTTTCTTTGTTCTAACAACTGGGTTGTGTACTCCGGTCTAGGTATGACTCTATTCTCGTGGGAGATTGGTCAGGTCTACACCTTTTATCAACATTTATGGACCTTATCAACATTGTGTTGCATTATGGGAGAATATTTTTCATTATCGTTTCTTATATTTGAACAGGGTCATCCTTGGTGGTGAACTAAACCTCACCTTAGGGGATGTTGAAATTTGGTGTTTCAATGCCCACTGTGATCCTCTTTCGGGTAATTTTATCATAATATTAGGAGAAAATTATTTATATGATATCGTTCCAGCTAGGATTCGCCCCACTTAGAGAAATATGAGGACTAGTCCTAATAGCATTGCCAAGAGATTGGATCATTTCTTAATTAATGAAGATACACTCCAATTGGATTCATGAATCAAATAGTGGGTTGTCTCGGGGGGAGAATTATACCGCTTTCCTATTCTGTTGGAGCTGACAGTGGGTCAGGGAAAGCCTCCCAGCCCCTTCAAGTTTCGTTCAACTTAGCTGTAGGATGAAGGGTATAAGCAAATGGTTGAGAGTCTTTGTGCCCCATGTAATGTTGACATAAGGGAATATGTTGTTATTCAATTTCTTCAAAACTTTAAGACCTTAAAGGCAAAATATACTAAATGGGTTGTTGAGAGAATAAATATTATGCATTTAGATATGTCCAACGTTGAAAAGGCATTGGAATATTTTCATAACAACAATCTGGAATGTTTTACGTTTGCGGAACAAAAGAAGGAGATATTGGATCTCGAGACAAAAAGGAGGGAAATCTTGGAAGAAAATGAGTCTATCTAGCGACTGAAAAGCAAGGTTATCTAGTTAAGCAAAGGTGATGACAACACCAAAAAAATTCATAATTTTGACAAGCATAGGAGAAATGTTATCTCTCTCGGCATTTGGATGATAACAATGGGGATCAAGTGATAGGCTTTCGAAAACTTGCAAAGATGGGAGTATCTCATTTTAGTGGGTTGTTTCAGGAAGATGAAAGAGCCTCTATTGCTCAGATTATGAGAGTCGTAGCACACTGTCCTTCCTTTGTTAATGAGGAGTATAACAATAATATTTTGGAGGTCTCTTTAAGGGAGCTCAAGGAGGTTGTCCTGTCTCTCCAGAAGGACAAAATCCTTGGTCCTGATGGTTGGGCCATTGAATTTTTCTCATCATTTTTGGATCTGTTTGACCAAGATCCCCTTTGTGTTATCGATGAATCAAGGGTAAACAACAGATTCCTAGCAACTTTCAATTCCATTTTTATCTCCCTTATTCCTAAATCTGATAGTGTGGGTAAATTGGAGAACTATAGGCCCATTTCATCGTGCAACTATATTTATAAGCTTATTGCAAAAGTTGTAGCTCATAGGATCAAAGGTGTTTTATCCAACTCTATTTCTCAATAATAGTTTGCCTTTTTGGAATTCATGATGTTATTGGTACTGCACATGAGGTGTTTCATACTACAAAGGTAAAGCATTTGCTAGCTATGTTTATGAAGGTTGACCTGTCAAAGGCATATGATAGGGTCAACTGGTTATATTTGAGATTAGTGCTCTTTCAAGTAGGCTTTCACATACCATTTGTAAATTGGATCATTCACCCCTTAAACTCTCAGGATAGAAGGATATATCAAAAAGAAAAAGGTAATGGTGTTGGTTGATTTTGGTAGTACCCTAGCTTCATTAATTGCAAACTAGACAAACTTCTCAATTGCTTTGTACATCCAGCACTAGAATTTCAGGTAATGATTGCATATGGAGGTACCATAAATTGTTAATGGAAATGCCATAGTATTAAGCTTACTACAGGGGAGTATTTATTGGATAGTCTAATTATTGCAATTTGCAATCTAAATGGGTGTTGTTGATGGTATACTAGGGGTCTAGTTCCTATGATCATTGTGAATAGTGGCTCTTAATTTTTAGGAGATTTTCAAGAGACTCTCTTTAGAAGGAAAGGAAAATGAACTCAAAGGTATTATAGGGAAACCCTCTAAAGTGATAAGCTCTAACAACATGACAAATTTTCTAAAAAAGGGAGACCATGGAGTAATTGCACAATTGTGCTTGCTATATGTCCAAGCATATATACCCTCTATTCCGGTGGATCTCCAACAAGTTATTGACAATCATTCCAAGATATTTGGAGAAATGCCTAAATGTCTTCCACCTACTGGAGATTGTGACCATGTTATTCATTTGCAACCAGGAAGTGTACCACCTAACATCAAACTCCATAAGTCCCCATATGTGCAAAAGAGTGAAATATAAAATATGGTTCAAGAAATGTTAGATGCAGGCATCATTAAACCCAACCAAAGTGCTTTTTCTGCACTTGTGGTGATGCTTCATAAAAAGGAAAGTTCATGGCATATGTGTCCAAACTATAGAGAGCTCAATACGATGACCATTAAAGATAAGTTTCTTATTTATATCATTGATGAATTACAAGGAGCAATTTTCTTTAGCAAGTTGGATCTTTGTTTTCGATATCGTCAAATCTTAATGAGGAAAGAAGACATTCTGAAAACAACTTTCAAAACACGTCAAGATCATTATGAATTTTTGGTGACACCATTTGACCTTACCAATGCACCTTCCACATTTCAAAGCTTGATGAATTCTATTTTAAACCCTTCCTCGTAGAATTTGTGTTAGAACTTTTTGATGATATACTAATTTGTAGAAAATCTTGGGAAGAGCATGTACAACATGTTTACAAGGTCATAAAACTATTGGAGGAGCACCATCTGTATGCCAATCCTTCTAGGTGTGCCTTTGTGGTTCAAGAAGTTGAATATTTAGGTCATATTGTATCTCACGAAGGCATCAAAGTGGACCCTCACAAAATTAAGGCTTCCAGGGAATGGCCAATTCCCAAAACCTTGAAGAATTTTAGAGGATTCTTAGGATTGACAGGCTAATACCACAAGTTTGTCAAGAATCATGGTTAAATAGAAAGACCTATAACAAGATTATTGAAAAGGGAGGCATTCTCTTGGACTTAAGAAGCAACTGAAGCTTTTCAAAAACTTAAAGTGGTTATGTGTACAATGCTTGTATTAGCCATGCCTGACTTCACAAAAACCTTTATAGTGAAATGTGATGCCTTTGGGAATGGCATTGGTGCAATTTCAAAGCAAGAAGGAAGGCCACTTGCCTTTGAAAGATGCCAACTTAAAGGAAAAAACTTACTGAAACCAATTTATGAAAAGGAACCGTTGGCCATATTGCATGCAATTAAGAAATGGCACCCTTACCTAATAGGAAGACACTTCAAGATAATATCAAATCATGACATTTAAAAAAAAAATTGAAATGGAATTATATTAAAAAGATGAGAATAGTGATCAATTACAGATATTCATACATAAGGCCAAAATTTGAACTAAAACGAGCAGAGTCCATACCACATACTTCTCTACTACAAACTTAATTTTTTCAACAGTTTTCTCATCTACAATTATGGTATGAGTGTTGTATATCCTTACAAACTGCCTACATAACAAAAAACAAAAATGCATGCCTAATAGAACGAAAGGGGTATGTCATCTAGAATCCTATCCTTGCCTGCTAGTTCTTCCATAGAATAGTTGAATCACTGAAATTTCATCCATGGGCTTGGCTTCATCTGAGGGAGACATTTGGCAATGGCTACACTGGTTCATTTTAACCAGTTTGTCCAGATCTTTCGTGACTTCGTCCATTAAGGCTATTTTCTCACGCGCCCAAAGGGGTTGGATCCATCGGTGAGGAGCGAGGAGTTTCTCATGGTTGGGCAAGGTTCAATTCATGTGAGGACCGATCCCAGAGCCATGGGGCACCTTGACATAGTGGTCGAACGTGTGGTTCCACCCAGAGAGATTATATTAAATGATATCGTGACTCGTGGACACATAAGTGGATCAAAGCCCACCCCCATGTCATCTTTAAAAAAAAGGGGGGGTACACCAATTAGTAAGGAGTAATTGAGATGAGAAGGTGTAAATGGAAGGTCACAAGTTCAAATCCCCATGGGTACTTACTTACAAAAAAGAAAAAGAAAAAGAAAAAAGGTTATTTGCTCATGCATATTATTGTCCAAATCATTAATTATGGATTCCAGGCTTGTGATGTTGTTCCCATTGAGCCTCGCCTCTTTTGTCAGGCCTGTTGTCCTCTCGTTCATGCCACCAATTCCTTCATATACCACCCTCAACATTCTCTTGAATTCTTCTAGGTTATTCCTGAAATGATTGAAGATATCACATTAGGAAGGCATGTTGTGGCTTATTGATAAGATCAAGGGAGAATAACTCTTAACTGTTTCCCCTCTTTTCTCAGTACCCAGGCTGACAAACTACCCATATCCTTATATTCGCAACTGGAGGCTTTGAGAATTTTGTCATGAGAATTTGTGACAGAAGATCCTCCTCCTTCCTAGAAGGTGAAATCTCTCTCCGACAAATGAGAGTTGTTTCTTTTCGTGAAGCAATTCCAATGAAGGCCAAATTAAAACTCGGGTTTTCCACTATAACTCAATTATCATCCTTAGTGTTTCCCCATTCCTTCACCATGCTCCGACATTCATCGAGGGGATTCCTCTTGTAATCACCCATTGCGACTGTCACTATCTTCACGCTTTTCTGAGATTTAACAGGCCAGGTGATGGAGAAGACCTCCCATGCAATGGCTTTGAATCCTCTGCCATCACATAAACTCCCTCAAATAACTATTGAATGTACCTATCCTAACTGTGAGTTGCCACCTAATGCCCATGGGATTGATTCATCGTTCATTTTTCCTAGAGGGGAGTGTTGTGATTTGCCCCTCTCATCCCTTGTTGAATCATATTGTTCAAGTTGTGTCTGACTTTGGTCTTCCCAAGCCAATGTTCACTTTGCCTATTAACAACATGGAACCCATTTCCTAAATGGAGGATGAGAATCAAAGATGATCGTGGCTTGATATAACCTGGCTCCACAATTTGCGAGATCGTCAGCAAGCCTATTGTTTTCTCTTTTGATGTGGAAAAATATGACCAATCTTGGGTTTGAAAAAAGATTAATAATCATTTTATGTGTTCTTCCATGATTTGAAGAGTTGCCTTTAGAATAGTTACACATTTTTTGAATCATGATTTTGGAGTCGCCAAATATGAGGATTTTCATGATATTTAAGGGGATAAGGTTAACCATTCCTACTGGTTGTTCATTTTGTTCCCTAACCCCCATGCAAATTATTTCACTTTGTTTCCTTCAGGATCCAAAAGAACCCCTCCCACTCCTGTCGCTCCAAGATCAAATGATGACAGCATTTTTTTCACTAAAACGATTAAAATTATATTAAAAAGGGGAAAAAAATAGGTCTCAACCGTAGTCCAGCAACTTGTTTACAATTTTTCTTGGAGCTATCTCCATAATGAGTTTTATCCATTTTCCAGTAATGAGAATCCAGAGTTTTATCCAATTCCAATAATTTCGATCTATATTTGAGATGGTTCCTGAATTCGAGATTCCATCTATAGCAACCGCTTTCCTCCTTCTTAGTTCTGTCTATAATTGTTTTAAATCAGCTAATTCAATGTCTATGAGTTGTTCTGTATAACCTTCCATAATATGTATAACCATCTATGCATCATCCACACTTCCTTTGCTTCTTAAAAGCATTCTCTTTATGTCATCCACGAGCTGCCTTCTGATGAATTGCTAATCATCCCTGAGATCTCCTTCGACACTGTAAGCTCGAATATGTTTCCTTAAATGAAGTGTTGTATTCCAAGTTCTTTTTTTTTTGGCGTTCTTGCGTTGTAGTTCAAGTTCGATTCCTTAAATGAAGTGTTGTGTTTCAAGTTTTTTTCTTTCTTTCTTTTGTCTTCCACGATCTGGCTTGTTGATCTGCCTTCCACAACAATGTAATCTTCTCTTTTCTCGGCGTTAGTAACACATTTGAGCTTCTTCTATTGGCATTTGTGTGTTGTCCATCAAGCTCAGTTCCTCAAGTGGATTTGTCATCTAAAGTGCCCCTTACTATCATCTTCTTCTGATCTAAGGGATTGTATGATGCGATATGAGCTCGCTATTGATTTTTATTTCTGTCTACTCCAAACTGGAGCCTACGTTTGCCAATCTATCAACAACTTTGTTAGTCTCTGTGAATGTGATATAATTGGAAATTGGAGAATCCCTGCAGGGTATTGCGGATTCTTTCCATGATTGCATTTAGATTGACATTTCCATAATGTCTCCTATTAATCAGATTATTGATCGTGATATGCGAATCTCCAAATATCTGAATTTGTGTATAACCTTCTCTTAGTGCCAATTGACATCCTTTTAGTAATGCTAGCGCTTCCGCTTGGTTGTTGGATCAATTACCTAGTCCCCAGCTGAAACTAACTTCCTGTCTTCCTCCTACAGAGTATAACACCCCACCAGCTCCTGTAATTCCAGGGTTATCTTTGGATGCTCCGTCAAAGAACATAGTGGCTTTGCCTTGAGCTTTCCACCATTTCTGGAAGTCCTTTTCAGGAAGTCTGAGTTTCCAGGCGGGGTTTATTCTTGGCCTTGTTGTTGTATTATCCTTTTTGTTGATATATGAGTGGCCAATCCAATTTTTTTCCAAATTAGTAAGTGAGGAGTCTATCTTTTTTACATGGATTCTTACTCCTTCCATGAGAAATACCTTGGCTTTTATCGCTACCTGTTCCGGAGTTTGCATTGTGTCATTGAATATCCTATTGTTCCGAGCAAGCCATATTTACCAACAAATGAATTTGGGCAGAGAGAGACAAATGTTCTTCCATACTGCTTTGAGAGAGTGTGGGTATTGAAGTTGCCAAGAGGAGAATAGGTCAGTAATTGAAATTTGATTCGAAGGAAGGGCTTCCAATTCCTGTAGGGAGTATTTCCACACTGAGTTTTCAAAAGAGCAATCCACAAAGAGATGTTCGATGTTTTCAGGACTATTGCAGCACAGTGGGCATCTATGTGGTCCAATAAATCCTCTTTTGTTTAGATTTTCATCGGTAAGAATTTTCATGTGCATTAACAGCCAAATAAAGAAATTGATTTTGGGAATGCCATAATTATTCCATACGATCTTCCATAGGCTAGAAGAGTGTAGAGGCTTCTGAGTTGTTTGTAATTCCTTGGATCCCAATGCAGTTGTGTAAGCTCTTGTTTCCCCCCATCCCCATATGTCTTTCGTGTGCTTATAAATCGGGGCCATCCCAATTAAGTTTTGGAGGAGCTCATTCTTTTGCATTTTTAATCCTTCTGGAACTTCAGGTAAAGACCAGTCCGTCCAGTTCCCTTTGTTGTCCCATTGGGAGATATCTGCCAGAGTGACTATTCCTCTTTGTGAGAACCATTCTCGGATGTCATTGAGAGCTTCTATACCACCAAGCGTAGACTTGGCATTAATTCTATCAGTCCAAAGATATGTTTTGGATCTGTTTCCAGGGATCTGGTATAATTGTATTTGAAAGTAATTAATTCCAGCTCTGCATAAATTCCAAATAGAGGTGCCTTTGGGGATTTTCTCGTAATGGAGGTTGCGAATCGATCTTCCTTTAAGATATTTTTTCCTCAAAAGATTGCTGACCGGAGGATTTTTGTTTGAGAATAATTTCCAGAGGATTTTTCCGCCCAGAGCCAGATTTACAAGACAGGGATCTCTTATCTGCAGTCCGCCTTCCAACAGAGGTCTTTTTACAGTGCCCCAGCTGACAAGATGATACTTATTTTCATTTCCTTTTCCACCTTTCCAGAGAAACTCTTTGATGAGTATTGCTATTTGATCCATTATTGACTTGGGCACCATGAGGATGGAGGATTGGTAGGATAGGGAGGGTGGAGAGTATTGATTTAATTAGGATCAGTTTTCCTGCTTAATTGAGCCAGTGTCACCCCCAGGCGTGAATTTTTGCCTTTTATCTTACTAAGAATATCATTCCATTGTGAGTTTTTTATTGAACCCAGATTAAGGGGCAGTCCTAAATAATTTATCTTTTCTCGTGTAGCAAACCCCGGGAACTCCAAGAAGTGTGCAATTCTGAGTATTGTTTGTTGCTCAAAGTTCCAACCATAGACTGCGCTTTTTATGTTGTTTACCATCGCTCCCATCACCTGACAGTAATTATGAATTATTTCTTTGAAAGCTTTAGCCATTTTAAGTGATGCTCCTCCCAGGAAGAGCGAATCGTTAGCAAATAGAGCGTGGTTTAGAGAGGGGAGGCCTTTAGCCATTCTAATTCATGGGATTTTTCCTATCTCTCTTTCTATCTCCAGCTTCCGACTCAGAGAGTCTACCATCAACATATAGAGGAAAGGGGATAGTGGGCACCCTTGACGAACTCCCCAGGTGGCCTGGAAGAAGTTTGTCGGTCTTTCGTTTATGAGAGGGGCGATCCAAGGCTTGTCTATGCAGGATTTCACCAGCTCTACAAAATTGTTGTTAAAACCAAAGGAGGATAGAACTTTGTACAGATACTGAAGGCTAAATCTATTAAAGGCGTTCACGATATCGAGTTTAATAATCATACATTTTTCTTTTTTGAGATTGCTGGAGTGTATTGCTTCCTGCACTGGGATAACGTTGTCTAGGATTTGCCTTCCTTTGATGAACCCTCCTTGATTGGGAGATATCATATTGCTGAGTAGAGGTTTGATCCTATTGGCTAGAAGTTTAGAGATTATTTTGTATGAAGCGTTACAGAGCTAGATGGGTTTGTATCTATCGAAGGAGCCATGATTCACTTCTTTAGGGATCATTGCTAGGAAGGTGGAGTTTGTGTTACCTCCGATCTTTGTTTTTTATGAAAACCTCTGATCTTTCGGATGAGATCAGTTTTGATGATGAACCAGCAAGCTCGGTAGAAGTGTATTGAAAACCCGTCAGGGCCTGGAGCTTTATCCGGCTCCATGTCCCATATCACATCGCAGATCTCTTTTTCAGTGAATGGTTTCAATAAGTTTTTATTATCATCGGCGTTTATTATGCTGGGGATGTGAGCAAGGAAATCAATCGTGGCTTCCTCATCATGTAGATTATCCTTTATGTATAAATCGTGGAAGTGGGTTTCAACCTCTTTTTTTATCTTTTCGAAACCTTTTATGGTTTCTCCGTCGGCTTTCACAATCTCTGAAATGTGATTTCTTGCTTGTCTTACTTTAGCTTATCTACGAAAGAAGGATGTGTTTTTTTCCTCTGCCTGTAACCACAGGTTGCGCGATTTCAATTGCCAATGCTCTTCCTCATTCCAGAGCTTTCTGAAAACATTAGCTTGTGCATGTTTTTCCTTCTTCAGATCCAAGATGGTTATGTCCTGATCTTCCATCTCTACTTGTAGATTGGACAACTCCTTTACAGCTTCATTTCTGTCCGCCGTTGAGTTCTTGATCGTTTTTTTAATCCAATTTTTTAAAGCGACTTTAGTATTCTTGAGCTTTTGCTCCCACACTTAGCTTGGGGATCCCATGATTGGAATATCCCATGCTTTCTTCACCTCTTCCTTGAATCCATATTGCTTAATCCAAAGCGGATTGAATTTGTAGGGAATTGGTGTTATCGGACAATCCACTCGACCGGAGGCGAGCCGGATCTCCCTAGCTCAATACGAGTCTAGAACAAATAGAACAGACTACAAACACGTTTCCTAGATCTACTTAAGGATCAAGTACTAGATGTCTTACCTCTTTGATTTCGCTATCCTTTCTCCCGAATGTTGCTCCACGTCCCGAGGTCGTCGGATCCAAGCTGCAAGACCTGTTAAGACACAGAAAAGAGAAACGAGTAAAGAGCATCTATACAATAAGAGATCTATGTAAGCAGTTAAGCAGGTAAACAACACAACATCATTACACACAAGAACGATATTGGTGGAAAGCATTTGTATTACTGCAAATAGAGGAGTACACGATAGAGATATAGAACTACAACCAATGACTTAACGTAGCAGCCCTTCTCCACACAAGCCAATTGCCAAGCCCTTCCAAGGAAGCATGAATTCTCCAAGAGGTGAGTGAAGGTGTCTAAGAGAGATTTCACCAGCATGTAGATACCATAGTCTTCCCCCATTTGGTATGGGAGTGGGCCTCACTTATATAAGACTAAGTGGATGGGGTTATGGATAGGATAGGATGAGAGATGGTAGGAGAGAGATAGGGGATCTTCCCAATAGGCTAGGGGTCGAGTACCAACTCTCTAAGAGATCAGGGATAAGTCCCCAAATGGGCAAGCTTCAAGAAAGATCTCGAAATGGCTATTTTTTCCCATTAACAGACCTCGTCGCACCTTTCTAAGGAGCAACCTGCGATGTCGCATGTTGCTAGTGTGCAACCTGCGACGACCTCTCAAAAGGTTGTACAAACTGAGTACAAATCCTCCCAAATGAGCACTTGGTCCAGGTGACTTCAAGGATGTATACACTAAATCATGATGATGGGTAGATTTTAGGTGTAACAGAATGCCCCCCAAAGCATGAAGCTGTTAAGGATGTACAGGTGAAGTGCTTTGATAGAAAAAATGGCAAAAGACTTGTCGGATGAAGGACGCTGCTGTAGTACAACTGACTCTGAACTGACAATCTCATATGTAGTACAACATGGCTACCGACCAATACATTGCAGATCCATGGGAGTAATGACCGACTGAACACAGTCATGGCTACTAGACACAAGCATAGATCCATGATAAGATGATAAAACAGCCACGACCAATACAAAAGTGGATCCGTGTAATATGACTCAATACAAACTCCATCGCAACCTGGGTAAAACATGACTCCCCAGGGTCTTCAAGCGGAACCCGCAATGATATGAACTATCCATGTGATTACAAATGTTTTGACGTCGAACATGGTAGAAACCACTTGATTACCGATCATTGATGTAAACCGTTAACAAGTGTGAGGGAGATCACCATTAATGTCAATGATTCCCAAGGTATCACAGTACATATCATCAAGCGTGAATAAATGAGTTGACGTCGAACGCAAGATGAAATATTTTAATCAAGAGTCAATGATGTAAACTCATGATGAAAGCGAGGTGACCTGCCATTGAGGCATGCAGGACAAAGGTACTTGACTGGTTTCTAGATTCAATCCTTGGATGATGAGTTGAAGTCGACAAGGATGAATCCGTCGAAGGAGGGCCATAATGAATCCCCCATCAATCGACACGAAACACGACAAAAGATGTGTAGAGTGGATCGGATGGTACAGTAACATGTGAGACTGACTCAAAGTAATAACGGCATGACAACGTGTGTACTGACTAAAAAATGATGAGTGATGAATGTGTTCTTGAACATGGGCATGTCATGACTTGGTAGTATTGACATGAGAATGACGCAAACTTCTAATGCAACTGATATTGGAAGCTTTCTCTGAATGACTCAGAGGAGTAACAAGACTCAGAAAGTAAGTGGGGACTCATAGACAAACAGATGACCCAAGTATCGGTATGCAAATGCAGACGAGTGCCATGTTCAAGAACGACTATATACTGCCACTAAGGTAGGTAACACAACACTTTCCTTTTTCCCCATCATGAATAATGAGTGCCTCATGTGTTTTTTAACGAGCTTGATGAGGGTAACCAGATGCTCGGTATAGCTCATCTCATAGATGAGTCCAATCCTAAATATTTTTCGAACCTGGGATAGGAGGGGTTTGTCCCATGGTGGGCCCTTCAATGTGAAAATTTAACGAGTCCATAGAAGGTAAACTCGGTCGTCATTTCATATTTAGAGAGTCTGAAAAGAACTAAAGAAGACTCCAATGATCCTTTTTCGTAAAATTAGCCTCATCGCTCGAAAAAAGGGTAAAACAACGCGGGAGAGGACTCTTCCAGTCATGATTGGCTGGAGTATTCCTTTTTCGTAATTAGTGCCCCCTGGTCCGAAAAAGGGGTAAACTATCACTAGGAAGACGACCATTCAAATACTTTAACAAGCGTGAACATGACAAGTTCGCTTGGCAATCTTTTCAATTTTAGGGAGTCTGAAAAGAGCTTAACTATGGACTCCAGGGGTGTTCTTTTCCGTGGAAGTTTAACGAGCCTAAAAAAGTGATAAATTATAACTCGGTACTTGTTCTCATGATTTGGTGAGTACGAGAACAAACGAAGAGTAAACTCATCCTCATGCAATAAATGCGACTAACTATAAATAATAATGACAAAACATTCAAAGGAGTGTTCATACCTGTAATTACCGTTGGTAATGCGAGAAACGCCACAAAAGACCACTTTACGACTCCTGTACATTAGAGAAAGTGTCAAATAGCCCCAAATATAATGACAAACGGTCAAAACTATAGTAAATGGCCCAAAAGCATCAAAATATTTGAAAAAGAATATTCCATTCTATTCTATAAATATAAATATGGGCCAAAAATAGAAACATTGTTCAAATTGCCAATTTGGGTGGAGAAGTACCAATTTGGAGCCAAAACTTCCTTTGCCAATTTCGGGAGCTACAATCCGCCATTTCACCAACCGTCTGAACCAGGTAGGCCTAAATCTTAGCCAGCAACTTTGTAGTGGTTTAGTTTTTCCATTTTTGTTCATTTTTTGAGTCTTTTGATGATTTGGGGAGGGGCCATTGCGCCCTCGGCTCGTCGCAAGTGGCCCTTTCGGGACTTGCGACGAGCCTGAGTCGTCGCAAGTCTCGAAAACGGGACCTGCGACGACGTCGCCCTGTACCTGAAGGTGAGGTGCGATGGCGGAAACCCACAACTTAAACATCAAAAATCTTTCAAAAAATGAGCTTGTGCCAGTTGGGAAAGGACCTAACATGTTTTAAATTCCCCTTTTGGCAGGTTCCCAGCAAGCAGAGATGGTACTAGAGTGGCGAGAGAGAGAACACGAGATAGAGGATGAGCAAGCCGCAAACGATCCACAATGTGTGGCTGCTTTGCGAAACTGTGGGTTGCTCAAGTTCTTCCAGGTACAGGGGATGAGAGCCCAGATCCCGTTCTTGACACACATGCTACAGAGTTGGGATGCAGCCCAACAGTACTTTGTCATAGGTGAGCATATCCTCAATATTGACATTGAGGACATATACTTTCTGATCGGTTTGTCCCGAAGAGGGGATGCTGTACAACTCACTGGGACACGGGCCAGTGATCGTACAGTTGAGGACATGGTGTCACAGCACTCTGTTGCTACTTCTCGTCCTTCCAGCGGGAAGATACTCATTAGAGATGTGGTGAGTCGTCCACTGAGGACTGTACTGCTTACTATTACCAGGGTGGTGGGTAGCCAAGCTCCACATACGGCTACTTAGACTCAGATGTTATATGCGGAGGACTGTATGTCCCCCATGGTGTTCAACTAGTGTGAGGGTCTCCTCGCAAACATCCGAGCTCAGCTGACCAAGTGTCGACGAGGGGAGCTCAAGCAGTTTGGATACGGATCGATCATAGTGTCATTCCTCTTGGAGCGGGTTCCTCTCTTGCGCCCACAGGTGGTACTGGATGACAGGGATCTGAGAGATCCACACATGCTCTAGGGGGCAGAGCTGATGACCCGTCATGGTGGGGGTCCCATCGTCACTTTTGGTCCCGAGTTCTTTAACTGGCTGGACGACCAGTTACTTATGGTTGAGGAATTCCCATACGGTGGCACGGACTTTCGGGAGTATCCCGACTTAGTGCTGCCAGAGGGTGCAGCATGGGGTGATATCGGTAAGAACAAAACCTTTGTACTTTTTAGTTTTGTGAGTTATATTATTTTTTTGATGTAGTGCTGACAAGTACTCTATATGTGTGTGCAGATGTGGGTCCCGTGCGACCAGTAGGTCTCTCTCTTTTAGTGAGGAGAGACAAAGGTGGAGAGGTAGTGGTTCCTGGTGGTGCTCATCCCGCCATCGAGGAGATGGAGGAGGTGTACGGGAACCTATCCGGGCTGACTGTGGAGGTACCAGAGCCAGCCATCGATGACCTACCGAGGCCTATGCAGAGGTATGGGGTTGGAGCATCCGTGCGCTTCAACGCCTTGCTCCGCAAGGTGGCTCATACTGTAGACTGCTTTCTCACCCAGCGTCAGAGAGTTGTTAGAGGCAGGGGTGGTGTACGAGTCAGGCGTCCAGCCTGATTGCACTTTTAGACTTGTACTGAGAGCTTAGAGGCCTCAGATTTTTGTACTTACTGAAAGCTATGATGCTTCAGATTTGTGTAGAGACTCAATGAAAGCCAGCATGCTTCAAATTTTGTACCAGCACTACTTTTGAGCGATTTATATATATATATACATTATCGGCGGTTTATACATTATGTGTTCTTCAAATGATTAGTGATGCGATCTTGTTTACATGTTTGCTTCTGTACATTATATTTACAGGTTATGAATGCTTTTACATATTATGAGTATTATGTGTGTGCAATGTACCAATCCAAAATGAAATTGGCCATCGAGTCAGCAACTGTGTTTAACTCTCGTGGAGTGTGCAGGTATTGAACAGATTCAAATGACCTTTCCAAGAGACGTACTCGTCTGAAGAGACGTAGTAAGATGGAATCACGGATGGCGTATATCCGATTCAGATGGGAAACCACTAATTGAGAATCCATGTGGATGACAACGTGGTTCATACCCAAGGAAATGGCATTAGCTAGAGTTCCGATCATTGCCTGATATTCTGCGGCTTTGTTGGTCACAAACCCTAGGCAACTTCCTCCTGAGCTAATGAGCTCACCTGTTGGGGAATATAGTACCAGGCTGCCGAAGCAAGGTTAAGGGTATGCCGGCTGGCGCCGTCCGCGAATCCATAGCACGTTGCCATTTGCACACGCAGACAGAACATGGTATAAGAAGCAGAAACAAGATCAAAAGATACTCGAAAATAAATGCGTCACACCACACAAAAACACCAAAACACGCCATGTACAGTATATACAAGCAAGTCTATGCATGAGAGATCAAGCGTAGTATCTCTTCAGGCAAAGCCCATTGCGGGGTTCACCTAAAGAGACTCCGTCATAATCTTCAAGCTCGTAGGCGCCTTTTTTCAACACACGTTTTACAACGTAGGGTCCATGCCACATGGACTCGAACTTCCCAGCTCCTAGCTTATCGTGCTTCTGGTCATAAGTGAGGACCAAATCACCCTCGTTAAAGATACGAGGTTCCACCGACTTATCGTATTGGGCCTTGATGCATTTCTTATGTGCTTCATTAGCAAGAGCGGCATCACGGCGAGACCCGTCAAGTTGGGCTAGGTGTAAGAGACGTTCTTCCTCAGTAGTAGTGTTAGGAAGAAGTTCGACCGCGAGCTGCAAAGACGGGATTTCGCACTCTATTGGCAGAACGGCCTCCAATCCATATACCAATTGGAAGGGAGTGAAGCCTGTGGCGGCTTTAACGATAGTTCGGCAGGCCCATAATGCTGAAAATAGCATATTATGCCAGTTGGACTTTTGTGTCCCTACCATCCTCTGGATCATAGTTTTCAAGACCTTGTTAATTGCCTGGACCTGTCCATTGGATTGCGGGTAGTAGGGTGTCGAGTTTTCATGGAGAAAACCCAACCTGTCACTCAATTCATCAACCATATGGTTCTGAAAGTGAGAACCATGATCGGTAACTATGGCTTGCGGAACTCCAAACTGCGCTATCACATGATTAAACATGAAGAGTGCGGCGGTTTTGCCATCGTTTTGGTATGTAGGCATAGCCTCGGCCCACTTCGTGAAGTAATCCATAGTTATGATGATGTAACTATGCCCCCCGACCGAGGTAGGCTTACAGTGCATAAAATCGATGCCCCATTTCGCAAATGGGCCAACGACAATAACCGGATGTAGTGGGGCAGGATGAGTGCGCTTCTTGGTATGGAAATGTTGACAAGGAGGACATTTTTTAACGACCTCAATACAATCTTTGAAGATAGTAGGCCAGTAATATCCTGCGCGCAAAATCTTCTGGGCTATAGCCATCCCAGAGAGATGACCGCCACATGCCCCAACGTGACAGTCATTCAGAACGCGTTCAGCCTCATCATGAGTGAGACAACGTCGAAGGATTGAATCGACGCCACGACGATACAAAGTATCATTGATGATTGATTAATACTTTGCGTGGTGGCATATCTTACGACGATCGTCGCGAGACAGTTGAGGATCGAATCATTGGGTTTGAAGATATAACAGGATATCTCCATACCATGGGTCAAACGTACTGATGAGAAACAATGATTCATCCGGAAATGAGTCATTGTGCTCAACTTCTGCATCAGGACGAAGAAGGCCACAAATGAGCTCGGCAAACACCAAAGACTTTTTAGACTTAACTTTCTCGAAAAGAAGATCGAATTCTTGCAGTATCACAATCCAGCGTGAATACTTGCCCCCAAGCACTTGACGTGTCAGTACGTGGTACATGGGGTTCGAGTCGACAATGATAGTGGTGGTGCGGAGCAAAATGTAGTGACGGAACTTCTGGACGGCAATGACTGCCGCGAAAGCAAGTTTTTCGACATGTGAGTATCTAGTTTCGGCGTCAGCTAGACCCGTACTTGCATAGTATATCACATGTTCCTGAGCGTTTTGATCTTCCTGCACCAAAGCCATGGCGATAGTGGTAGCAGAAGCGGCGAGATATAAGATGTAATCTCGATAATAATTAGGCGGTTGGAGCATAGGGGCAAGCGTGATGGCATGTTTGATACTGTCGAAGGATTTTTGAGCTTGATCATCCCAAATGAACGGGACACCTTTCTTGAGCAGTCTCATATAGCCCTGCGTTTTCTCCGCGAAATTACAGACAAAACGTCTTAGATAAGTCGCCTTCCCTTGGAGACTTTGAAGTTCCGTAACATCAGTCGGGGGTGGTAGGTTGATGATGGCCTCCACCTTTAAGGGATCAATGCGGATCCCATCCTTCGAAACGATAAATCCTAAGAGGCATCCGGACTCAACGCAAAAGATACACTTGGAGGATTCAGACGGATATTGTACCGTCTACATCTGAGGAAAATGGTCGTCAGATGATCGATGTGGAACTCACGCTGCTTTGAATGAGCAGGGAGATCATCCAAGTAAGGTTCCACAAAGTCCTTAATATCATGGAAAGTGTATGACATAGCCCGCGGAAACGTGGTGCCAGCATTTTTAAGGCCAAATGGGAGCTTGCGATAAGCGAATGTACCCCATGGGCAGATGAAAGCCATCTTATGTTGGTCGGCTGGGTTGATCTCAATTTGGTTGTAACCAGAGAAGCCATCCATGAATGAGAAGATGACGCTTCCGGCACAGTTGTCGATGATCTGGTCGATGAAGGGGGTCGGGTAGTTGTCTTTTGGACAAGCCTGATTGAGGTCCCGATAATCAACACAGATGCGAATGGTGCCCTGCTTTTTGTTCACAGGAACGACATTTGAGACCCAATCCGTCAATGGAACAGGATAAATAAAGCCAGCCTTTAAAAGCTTTTCAATTTCTGCCTTAATTGCCGCAGTTTTCCGGGGGTGTACCGGTTGCAATTTTTGGCGCACAGGCTTGATGTCGGGATAGGATTTTATTTCGTGAGAAACAATCGCGGGGTCTATCCCAGGCATCTCCTCATAGGACCAAGCAAAAACGTCTCGAAATTGCTTGAACAAGGCCGTGCTAATAGCGATTTCTTCAGGGGAACACTTCTGGCCTATGCGAATGTGTTCCACTATGCCTGGTTTCACGGAGATGTCTACCTCGGTAGTTGGCTCAATGTTAGCCAAGTTGCCCTCCTTGTCCGTAAGACATGTGAGGATGGGCAAATGAGGGGATGGGTAGATATCCGATGAAAAGAGGGTATGAATGTTGTCCTCTATGTATTCCAAAGGAGGAAGAAAAGATGACCTATGATGGAGATCATCCCACGAACTGTCGTCAACATTCATTACTTCCATGATGGACTCGTCTGAATGAAAAGTCCGAAGTAAGATATCGGGTAGAGAGGTCGTCCGTCGTAGAGAACAAGATGGGGAGGCCATAGGCAAATGGTCCTTCGGAGCTGATTGGATAGCCTCATAAATACGTTTAGCGGGTGAAAGAGGCATCATATCTCCACATAGGTGTGTTGTGGCTTCATACGGTACAAGCCAAGCATCGTTTGAGTGAGATAAAATCTCAGTGGAGATCATGTTCACCGTGGCAACATGATTAGGGGGGTCCGCGGCTGGAAAAATGCCCATGAGAGATGAATCTTTCAATAGGCCAACCCCGACACTCTCATACTGTTTTGACGTCTGTCCAATGGAAGGAACATGGTCACCAGGACGAGTAGTGGCGTCCGGTGTACAAAAATCTAACTGGTCGATAGTAACAATTTGTTCTTGGTGGGAGAATTGTACTGTGCGGAAGATTGAAGAGGCTACCGCCTGCATGGTATAAAACCAATTGCGACCAAGCAAGAGATTGTAATCTAACAGGGTTGAGACCACTTCCACGTTAATGGTTACGGTCTTTCCGCCCAACTCAACTGCATGAGCTTGTAAGAGCCCATGAGGTTGAAAGCCACGCCCGTCGAATGCTTTCAACGTGGTAGGAGAACGATTCAATTCGGGGGAGCCAATGGCTCTCCAACAAGCGATGGACATGACAGAAGTGGAGGCTCCTTCGTCCAAAAGAGTACGATGGACAATCTTTCCAGCAAGGTTCGCAATAACTTGGAATGCAAGCTGGTGTGAGAGCCTCAGCTTAAGGTTGTCAAGACGAAACATGATGGTGTGAGAGCCTCAGCTTAAGGTTGTCAAGACGAAACATGATGGTGTTCGAGGAATCTGGGTCACTTGCACCAACAGCTGCAAGGAGACTTCTGCATTGATTGGGACAATTCTGCAAAACTTCCATGGTGGACATGGCGCAAGGAGCTTGGGCCAAGTCCTCTACGATATTGTAATTCTGTGCCGCAGGAGCATTAGGATTGAAAACAACTTTTCGAATCGTGCTCTTGGGCGGATGCAATATCGAATCTAAAGAGGGTCTCTCAATGGTGAGAGAGGTTGATGGTACAGTGACATCGGGTAAAGAGTCAGAAGTTTTTTCAGTATTGCTTCCGGCGAGTTCCTTCGAAGGGACCTGTTCATAAGATCGCAAGCGAGTAGTTAAATTGACCGCCTCATTACGCAACATGAGAACATGCGCGGTATTGGATGGTTCCCCTTGGGCTGGGGGGGTTTGAGCAATCATTTGTTGATTTTGAGCAGGAAACGGATCGTTGAGGACTGCGGGAGTCGGTTCACCCCTAAGAAACTTTTGCACTTCGTCTCTATGGGGGCACTCTTTGGATAAATGGTCTTCTCGACACAGTAAGCAAGGATACTTCAGTTTCCTTTTCTGCTTAGTATCTTCGGGAGTGCTCTTCGTTTCCTGCTGGGCAGAAGACTTCTTGGGTTTCCCCTTGTTGTTCTTTTTGCCATTAAACTTCTGAGATGAAGCTGATTGAACATAATTCACCTCTTCAGTTACAGCAGGAGGAGTGGACTTGGCGGTGCTGTGGCGAGCCGGAGTTGGGTTGGATGATCCAACAGTGCTAACAGCAGGCTGGGTGGTAAGGGAACCAATGATTCCATCAGCTTGGGGTCCCTTATGTGGTTTCATGGGATCGTTAACATCCCGGGGTGCGTCAGGCAAAATATTGAACAGAGTGCCAGACTGGGTATAAACCAGGTCTAACAGATGAGCACTCGCGATGGATTGTTCTTCGGTGATAGCACCTCGCATGGCAACATCTTTTGCTATGACATGAAGGAGTGACTTTGTAAACCAGTTTGCTAGGAGATGATCTGGAATGGGAGCTTTAATGAGACGTCGTCTCCTTTGCCACTCGTGGATGTGATCCGAAATGTGAGTGGTGGTATTCTAACGGAGCGAGGTTAAAAGCTCAGTACCAGTCTCATACCGTATAGGCAGCTGGAAATGCGTCAAAAAGTTCATAGCAAGAGAGCCCAAATCAGGAAAAGAGTGTGGTGGCAACTCAATGTACCACTTGGCAGCCGAACCGGTGAGAGTCCTTTGGAACAATCTAAGACAAATTGAATCGTCCATTAAGGAATTAGATGAACACCATAAATGGTATGTCATCACGTGGTTCTTGGGGTCTTCACCTGGCTTGCTGTCAAACTTGGGGATATCAGACGGAAGTTTCACCGGAATCGGTGACCAGTTAGATCCATGGTAAATAGGATCGTTGGTTAAATGAGAGAGGTCAGGTAGGTCCAAAGTAGCCAAAAAGGGCAGCTGTGGATTAGGCTGCGCGTATTGATAATACGGATATGGCGTGTAAGGACTAAACTGACCGTAAGGTGTACCAAGATAAAACTGACTGTAGGGGGGCGTGCCGCCCGGACCGTAAGGAGGTCCGCCACCATAAGGTGGTCCATTCCAATAGGGTGGGGGTCCACCTCCACCTCCGGGAGGGGGTGGAGGTCCGCCGCCACCACCGGGAGGAGGTGGGGGTCCATAACCGTAATAAGGTGGCCCACCACCACCTTCGCGTGGAGGGGGTGGTGGACCACTTCCGCTGCCAGATGGGTGGGGGCCCCCACCACCTCCGCTGCCGGAAGGATGAGGGTTTCCACCACTACCACCACCACCATAGTAATTAGGTCCTCCATCGCCTCCGCCTGGAGGGGGTGGTGGACCACCGCCGCCACCCGAAGGGAAATGTCCTCCACCACCATGATAAGGTGGTCCGTCGCCGCCTCCACCTGGAGGAGGTGGTGGAACATTCCCGCCACCGCCAAAGGGGTGAGGGGGGTTGTAGGTAAAATTGGGTGGGCCTCCGCCAACGTTAGGTGGGGGCCCGCCGCCTCCAACAGGAGGTGGGGGAGGATTGATCGGGGGTGGTGGTACTTGAGGGATAGTCGGTTGGGGTCCGTGTTGCAACACAGGTTGTTGCCCCCATAGAGTGTATGGATTCCCGAGATAAGGTATCCCGTATGGCGCATTTCTGGGATTTGGTTGGCCTGGCACAGGGTTAACAGAACCTGGATACGCATGACTCCATGAGGGTTGGGTTAAATTGGACGGGCCTCCAACATGAGATAATCCCATGGTGGACGGTCTAGCGGGTTGGGTAGGTCCAACGGAAGGCCCGTTGGGGACTCCACCAACGTTCTAGTTAGGAAACGGGGGTTTCCCCCCAGCCACAATAGGCTGACCACTATTCAAAGGTTGAACCAATGTGGGTTGTTGACTAGCTACCATGGTAATAGCATTACCAATAAGATAATCCATAGGTATGGAGTACCCTCCCCTCGAATTTTGAGGTGGGGGAGGAACCGGTAAAGTAACCGTGGTAGTGACAGGTGTGTTGGACCGTTGTCCTTCCACCGGTTGGTTCACTTGAGGTGCAGGATTGGACTCCTGCGAGGGTTGACCAGTCTCATTAGTGGTCACGGGGTAAGGTGTTTCAGGTGATCCGAAAGATATCGAATGAACTGGGATGGGTCCGTCGTCAAGTCTTATTTGGAAATGACGATTGTGGAACTCTTCAGAGTGTCGCTCAAGACGTTGTCTTCGAAGCTCATCTCCTTTAACACGTAACTGTTCCAAACGTTCATGGATGGGGCCAAAAGTCTCGGCAAGGTCAGGCCTATAGTAAGGCCTAGTGAACTCTGGAGTAGTCCAGTTAGGTGGGGATGAGATGGCAAAATGAGCCACTGGGTGGTCTGTAGAAGATGTCCAATAAGCTGCTGAAGGACCAACAGCTGCTGTAGGGTCGTCCTGGGGTCGGTTTATCCATTCCAACGATCCAGGTTCTCCCGAGATGACGGGAGAAAGGTCATGTGAAGTGGGAGTTTGTGATCCTTCATCTTGCGTGGGATGAGAGGTAGGTGAATCTGGTGGAAACAAATGTCCGCCAATATTCAAAGTGGGGTTCCCTACTTCAGTAACTACGACCACGTTACGTTGATACATTCTTACCCTCGAAATAACCTCCGGATTAAGGGGAAATTCGGGTGGAAAGTTCAAGATCCTACGGGACCTTCTCCAGGGAAAATCTGCCAGAGTATCACGAAAATCATCCAAAAAAGGCCGAAACAACGTTTCTCCTAAAGGTATACTAAAAGAAAAGCAGTCCAAGAAAACCTACTCAAACTAAGGCAACAAGCAAACTTATGTGACAGAGTGGATTCAAAAGTGTGGAACCTCATGGGATTATCAAGTCATCGCAAACCGCAATATACTACAGGGTCCAACAGTATGACGCGACAAGGAGGATTGGGACCGTACCCTTGCCTGCATAGCCGACTACCTAAACAAGACGTGCGTGCTAATCTCCCCGAGGGCTGTTCTCGTTGTATTGCTTTGCCAAGACGGCCAAATGGTTAACTCGGTTGGTTTCAGGAATCCTAATGGTGTCTCCCGATATACGCAAGGTACATGGGAGCTCAAATCCGTAGTGGTGCTGTCTAATGCACAGTCGTTGGCACGAGACCTTCCGATATACGTGTCGAGTACGTGATAGACCCTTCGATATACACCAAGTATGGATTATGGTACTTGGTGGGTACGTGAAGGAGCTCGATATACCGATGTACGTGGAAGACTACAATACCCCCGGACTACAGTGCTGGCAAGTAACGACAGTTGCCATGCTTAACAACGCTGGAACACGTCTCTAACTTACACACAAGTTACTAAAAATTTTACCTAGTTCTACTGTTAATTTTATCTTGGACAGTTGGGTGAATGCATGAGGTGAGTACATTATCGGAAACAGAATGCAAGTCCCAGCTACATGCACGAAATATTCATTTCTTTCGATGAATTCTACCTATGGTAAGGAGAAAGCTTTTTCCAATGGTATTGCCAAACAAACTCAATGCAACACAATTCCCAATGTAAACAAATTTGACAATGAAAGTACTCTTTTCTTTTTCGATGAAACACGCAAACGTACACAACACTACTATCCAAATCAAAGTATTTTTTCTTTTCTTTTCTTTTTCAAATCAAAACAACACTAAGTAATGAAATGAGAGGATTCTAAAATGGAAATGCAAGCTTTTCACTTTCTCTTTTCAATGATCTAAAGACAACAACAACAACAACAACAAAAAGGCACCTATCTTTCCCTAGCATGGAAACAACTTTTGAAAAAAAACCAAAATATACTAGAGCTTTTCAAGGAGATGAATAATTCATAATTCAAGAAAAGCACAATCAATCATATTTCCATTCATCTTTTCCAAAACATTCCAATGCACAATGATCTTTCTTCAATAATTTTCTTGAGAAATAACGGGAAAGAAGCACTTTTAATCTTTTCAATGGATGTATCAAAGCAATAAAATTGAAGACAACTTTGCTTTCAGATCTAAATGAATGAAAAGAAAATGTTACTTGCGGCACTCATACACTCAGAAAACTCAAGAAAAGACAAGCACTCAACCAAGCAGAAATGACACACTTAACTCAAAATCAAGCAGCAGCAAGCAAACTAAGCAAGTAAAGCTCAAAGCAAAAATAGATGAGGTCTGGAAGGTGATCCAACTCAATGATCAGATCAGGGATGGAAGGAAGGGAATGCAAGAGTGAATGGATGAAGGTGGGGTAGACAAAAGTATCCGCCACTACTGATTTCAAACTTGTCCAAAGCAGAACCCAAAATCAATCCAAACAAACCAAACTCTCAACACACAAATAAAAAATGGGATCTCTAGCTGAATGTTGCAGCACAGAGGGAGTTCATACATAAAAACAAGGCTCAAATTGTCAAACAGGAGGATGGATGTGTGATGAACCTGCAATAATTAATTAATGCAAATACACGAGATATCAGAAATAATAGAACTCAGAATCACTTTTATATTGATCACGGGCCACTTCGAGGGGGTAACCTCCTTTGAGCAAGCTCAATACAATTAACTTCACGGTGCCTTCATAGGCCTCAACACACACTTATATACTAAGTCTAGGTGCCAATACCATGGGTTAATACCATGTGTCAATACAAACCATGGGCCAATACAAAATATGGATCAACAATTATTACGGGTCAAAACCATGGGCCAATACAAACTATGGATCAACAAAACTATGGGTGACTTACAAAGCATATGCGCCAACAACAATAACACAAACTATGGATCAACAAATACTACGGGACGACTTACAAAGCATATGCATCCAACAACAATATACTAACAAAGTAAAGACATGGGTTCCTAACATCCCCTCTCCCTTAGAAAAAGCTTTGTCCTCAAAGCTTTAGATGTGGAAATTGATGCAGAATCTGAAGGAGTGGGTCCCCTGTAGCATCCTCGGGTTGCATTCCGGGCCATTGGCGCCTTTTGAGTTTCAGGGAGGATTGCATGGAAGGCTGTAGATGAAGAAGAACCATATCAGCAACGTGAAAAGTGTGCGCAAAACGGTGTTGATCGGCTTGTTGTTTCAGTCAAATTCTTGCCATGTGAAGATTGTCCTGTAGAACGAGAAGAAGCTGATCGCGGTTTCGAAGAATTGAGTCAATTGCCTGAACTGGGGAGCTGCTGAAGGTGTATGGAAGAAGAACTGGCGGTGCCTGTCCAGAGACTGCTTCATATGGTGTCCTTTTAGATGTGGTACTATATCACTGGAGCGCTTCCAGGAAATCCATAGAAATAGTTGTCCAAATCTGTGTAGGGATGGGCAAGGGTTCGAGCAGTCCCGAAAGGAGGGCCGTTTCACCCTTGTTGACCTGGAAAGTATCACAGTCAACCACCATCCGTTGAATTGTCATTTTCAATCCCTGCCAAAAGAATTTGCATTGTTCTTGGTCATACATTTTGAGGAACCCGGAGTGCCCTGCTGATGAAGAAGCATGGAGTTCATAGAAGAGATAGCCCCGTTGAACAGATTGCAACCAATTTGGAACAAGCAGAGAAATAGCTGTAAGAGAAACTGGGTCATCAAATGTGCGAGAAGGAGCATCTGCCACCATATTGTCCTTACCCTTCTGGTAAGTGGTCGCATAGTCATAACCCATGAGTTGGAGAACCCATTTCAGGTGTGCTGGGGAGGAGACCCATTGTTCCAGGAAAGTTTTCAGACTCTGGAGATCAGTCTTGATGCAGAAATAATTCCCCAATAGGGATGGCTGCCACTTCTGTACTGCATGCAAAATAACCATCATGTCCTGCTGAGATGTAGATGCGGCAAAATACTTACCGGAAAGGTCTCGTGAAGGTGGCAAACCCACTGGTGCAACAAAGACACCTGCATATCTATCCAAGGAAGTAGTGGAGACCGTTGATGGGTGCATTTGAAGGGAATGGAGCTGAGCAATGACACCATGTGAATTCTTCCTAAGGATCTTTTCCAAGCAATGTGAACTGATGATGCAGAGAGACCCTAGTTGTAAGCCCATAAATTTGTGTTGTGTCCCATTGACTGAAAACTGCATCCAAAGTTCATCAAAATCCCATAAGATGGGGCCAAGTGTGCGTAACCATTGAATGCCCAAAACTACATCACATCCACCTAAGGACAAGGCAAACATGTCAAAGCGCAGGTTATAATCTTCCATAGAGATACGCACATTATGACACTTCCCCTTGCAAGGTAAGGTGCCCCCATTGGCAACCATGACTTGAAAGTTGGAACAAGGATGGACAAAACAATCAGCCTGTTTGGCAATCTAAGGGTCAATAAAGTTATGAGTGCTACCAGAATCAATCAGTATGGTAAGAGGGAGCTTCTTGAAGTATCCCCTAACTCGCATTTTTTGTGGGGTGGTGACGCCAGTTACAGCATGGAGAGAGATCTCGGGTGGGTCGTCTTGAGATGGGGTGTCAACAGGCGGGTGCTAAATGTTAACCTGAACATCTACTATATCTGGAGCTTCTTCACCAAGTTCTGAGGTAGGTGGAGAATCCACATCCAAGAGATAAAGCTTTTGTTGAACACATCTATGTCCCCTAGTGAATTTCTCATCACAATTATAACAAAGGCTTTTTTCTCGGCGTGCCTGCATCTCTGTTTCAAACAAATGCTTGATAGGAATTGTTCGAGGAGCAGTCGTGATGGGAGGTCATTGGGGACCCATATTTCTGAAGGGAACAAAGGTGGGTTTGGAGCGTTGTTGAGCTGCGATCTTGTCCTCTGCCAACTTAGCCAACCCTAGGACTTCCATCATTGTCTTGGGACAAAACATTTTGACTTCTGAGCGGATTTCATCCTTGAGACCACTGATAAAACAACTCCTATAGAATTCATCAGACAATCCTTCTGTGTGATTGGTCAGTTTCTCAAATTCTGTCTGATACTCTCTCACTGTGCCAATTTGGTGAAGTTTAGTGAGTGCTCCTGTGAAGTCATCAAAAGCACTAGGACCAAATCGTGGCAAAAGGAGTTGGCAAAAATCTGTCCAGTTTGGCTCGGGATGAGCTTTGATGTACCAACGGTACCATTGAAGGGCTTCCTGTTCCAAATGAAAGGATGCAAGCGGAACTTTCTGGACATCAAAAGTATTATGCAGACTGAAATATTGTTCTGCTCGGTATATCCATCCAGTCGGATCAGTACCATTGAAGCGAGGAAAATCAAGGTTCGGCCCACGAAAATTGCTGGAAGAAGAGAACCCAGTGGGTGCAGAAGATTCTGGTTGTCGGTTATTGTTCATGGCTGAATGTTGAAGATGGAGGCTGAGAAATTTTTCATCAAGATCTTGGAGTTTTGTTTGGATGGCTGCAAGTGCTTCCTCCATGGTTTTTGCTCCTATGCGAGTGACAACCATAACCAGGAATTTTTTTTTTTTTTTTTTTGGGGGGGGGGGGGAATGGATAGAAAAACACAAACACAAACTTATTTAGTAAGGGGAAATTTGGATTTGGGAAAAACTTGGAGGGGTAATTGGGGTTTGACTAGGTTTTCGACACTTTCTGAGGGATAGGGAAGCAAAAAATGGGGATTTCAGAAGCGGGAACTCTATGGTAAAATTTGAAGGCAATCGGGTGAAAATTAAATAAGTTATGGCAAACCCTAAAAATAGACAAATGTGAGATTTCTGGTCTTGGGAAGTGGAATTTGGGATAGGGTCTTCAGGAATGAAATATGCAGAATGGGATTGCAGGGATGTCAGTGAAGTTTCAGGGAAAACAGAGTTGAAACAAGGGAGATATGGCCGAAAAACAAGGGAGTTTTTTTTTTTTTTTTTTTTAAGTTATGGCAAACCCTAAAAATAGACAAATGTGGGATTTCTGGTCTTGGGAAGTGGAATTTGGGATAGGGTCTTCAGGAATGAAATATGAAGAATGGGATTGCAGGGATGTCAGTGAAGTTTCAGGGAAAACAGAGTTGAAACAAGGGAGATATGGCCGAGAAACAGAGTTGGGATATGTCCATGGGTTCGATCCCTTCCGCGCCGTTTTCGATCCATCTGTTGCGGATTCCTTCCGCGTCGCTATTGCCGATGATGCCTGTAAGCTAAGTCTCGATAGATCGGTGCACTCTGGCTTTACAGACAGTGCGACGTCGCAGTTTACCTACATGAGGGATGCGACGATGTCGCAGTCTACTAATACACAAACCGCGACGAGCAAGCAACAGCCAAAGAACAAAGACTCAGAAAAACACAGTGTCGCTCTGTTTTCACTGCCCAGGTGCGAAAGGCGAGTTCTAGATTCAAAAATGAATCAGATCTCTCAATAATGAACCACCAACATGTTTGAAACTGAGTTGTACAAACTCAAAGGAAGAATATCAGGATCTTCAACGTGAAGATCTGATAATGGGATCAATCCTAAGAAGAAAAATGGCCAAAAATGACAACAAGGCTTGTGACAAGTAATCGACTAAAAATGACTCAGATTAACGATCACTAAACAAGAATACTCCCCAGTATGGTCGCCAGATTTGTTACCGGACAATCCACTCGACCGGAGGCGAGTCGGATCTCCCTAGCTCAATACGAGTCTAGAACAAATAGAACAGACTACAAACACGTTTCCTATATCTACTTAAGGATCAAGTACTAGATGTCTTACCTCTTTGATTTCGCTATCCTTTCTCCCGAATGTTGCTCCACGTCCCAAGGTCGTCAGATCCAAGCTGCAAGACCTGTTAAGACACATAAAAGAGAAACGAGTAAAGAGCATCTATACAATAAGAGATCTATCTAAACAGTTAAGCAGGTAAACAGCACAACATCATTACACACAAGAACGATATTGGTGGAAAGCATTTGTATTACTACAAATAGAGGAGTACATGATAGAGATATAGAACTACAACCAATGACTTAACGTAGTAGCCCTTCTCCACACAAGCCAATTGCCAAGCCCTTCCAAGGAAGCATGAATTCTCCAAGAGGTGAGTGAAGGTGTCTAAGAGAGATTTCACCAGCATGTAGATACCATAGTCTTCCCCCCTTTGGTATGGGAGTGGGACTCACTTATATAGGATTAAGTGGATGGGGTTATGGATAGGATATGATCAGAGATGGTAGGAGAGAGATAGGGGATCTTACCAATAGGCTAGGGTTCAAGTACCAACTCTCCAAGAGATCAGGGATAAGTCCCCAAATGGGAAAGCTTCGAGAAAGATCTCGAAATGGCTATTTTTGCCCATTAACAGACCTT
This sequence comes from Larix kaempferi, assembly GCA_027924585.1. Taxonomy (NCBI): domain Eukaryota; kingdom Viridiplantae; phylum Streptophyta; class Pinopsida; order Pinales; family Pinaceae; genus Larix; species Larix kaempferi. Next base: position 13,627,640 of record BSBM01000125.1, on the reverse strand, counting down.
GTCACACCTTGCTAAGGAGCAACCTGCGACGTCGCATGTTGCTAGTGTGCAACCTGCGACGACCTCTCAAAAGGTTGTACAAATTGAGTACAAATCCTCCCAAATGAGCACTTGGTCCAGGTGACTTCAGGGATGTATACACTAAATCATGATGATGGCTAGATTTTAGGTGTAACAATTGGTCCTAATTCCTCCTCATCATTCAAATACAAAAGAATTGGCTTATGGTCGGATGCTAGGTTGGGAAGAATTTTTTAAAGGATTATTTTCTTATCCAAAAGGAGGGAAGTTTAGACTAAAAACCGATCTAGACGCGCGGTGATGTGGTGAGGACCAATTCGGTTATTTGTCCATGTGTATTTGCCCCTCTTGTTCTTTATATCGACTAGATTCCAATGACGTGTCAACTCTTCAATCGAATGTAGAAAGGGATCTCTACCTTTGTTTCCTCCTTTTTTTTCTTTGGGATTCATAATTATGTTGAGGTCCCCTGCCAGAATTATATTCGACGGGGTGTAGATCTCCATAAAATATGTCAGGGTGTTCTGGCATTCTCTTTTTCTGTATAATATACTGGGACGTATAAATTGAAGAGTGTGAAGGTTAACTTACTTTGAATATGATGTAATTCCATATAGATCCAGTGTTGCATTGCAAAGGAGCTTTCCAATCTGAATTTCTCACGGACCACAGAGTGGCGAGCCCTCCTGACGACCCTCTTGTGCTTTTTGCCTTTCCCGTGTTCATCTTCCACTTGGATCTGTTGATGGAGAGGATAGTCTCCTCATCTATTTTGGTCTCTTGGAGCATGAGGATATTTGTTGTATTAATTTTGAGGAGATCTTTGACTGCGTCGGATCTCGAAGGATTCCCCAGGCCTCTGCAATTCCAAGAGACCAGATTCATTATTTGTTGGATGAGAGGGGTGGACCGTTTTTAGGGGTCCTGTGTCTGGTATTTCTGCCATAGCCCATGTCCATGTTTCCCTGGATTCCTTGCATCTTATGTTTTTCAGCCTCTTCTTCTCTAATTTATTTGTTAGTTTTTCTCCCTGCTTTCTTCGATGATCTTTCCGTGATGTCTTCCTCTGAGGATGAGACCCCTTCCAAAGGTTTCCTTTTTTCCATTTCTACGTATGAGGGTGAAGAGGTTACCTCTTTTTGTGGGGACGAATGTTTTTCCTCACCTTCCTCTTGCAGCTCTCCTTCTTCCTTCTCTTCTGGTCCTGCTTGTTCTTTCAGAGTGCTTAAAATTTTGAAATGATTTAGTGAAGCTTCTACCCTAGGATGGGCATTTTCTGTTTGTCCCTTTTCTGTTGAGAGATTTGTGATCCCAGAAGGGTTTCCTTTCCCTTTTTATTTGGGGTTGGATCTTGTCGTAGTTTGTTTCTGCACTTGTCTCCACTGTTCTCCTTTATGCTTTTTTGTTTCTTCTTCTGTCTTTTTTTTGCAATGACGGGCGAAATGGCCATATTCGCGACAGTGTCTGCATTTAAAAGGTATCTACTTGTAGTCGAGCTCCTGAACATGGGACCAGTCCATTACGGTTATATTTATAGCTTCTGGTAGTCTTACTTCGAGATCTACTTCCACACATATCCGTGCACAGTAGTACTGATTTTTTTTTTCTTTCTGTCTTGTCTATATATCGCCTGAGTACGTTCCCTATGGCCTTGAGTGATTTCGGATTCCAACGATGAAGCGGGAGGTGTGGTAACCTTACCTAGACAGGGAATGCCGAAGGTATGTCTTGTGTAGGGTCAAAATCCGGAGTCCATTTATTCAGGTACAGTCCTTTGAGCCCCATGAAATATGGCCCATTTTGGAAAATGGGATCCCGGTCCGCTATGCTCTCGAAGACGAACACGAAGTATCCCTTACCTACTAGATAGCTTTTTATGTCTTCAGTGGGTTTCGAATTCCGTTGTACCCAAGCTTCTATGGCTCTTGGGGAAGGCCATAAACCAGTGAACTGACCAATAAGTCCTCTGTCTGACAAGTTCATTGTTGTTCTGCAGGGTCGCTCAACTGGGAGAACCACAGTAGGGATCTCTATGAGTTTTTTAACAAACTTCTGATGGATTGAGGGAGCAGATCTATTCCCTTGTGCTGCTATTAATCTTTTAAATGTAGCGATCTTTGGAGGATTCTGAGATGGAGGAGGATTCGATCCTCCTCCGAGAGCCATTGCGGGCCCAAAGCTTTAGTAATCAACAAATCTGGGCTGCCTACGATGCGCAGAGCATAAAAAAGATGGCTTCTAAGCCAAGCAACCAAACGGTGCAGACCCTCCAGATCTCTCTACGCAGAGGCACTCGTGGATCGGCTTGATGATCGAGCTAGATCGTGGACCACCTCCTCAGGCGGTGGGAGGCCTGATCTGGAAACCTCGAACTCCTCTCACGGGTGTAGGTTGCAGAGCGCTCGTTGAAAATATCAGTAAAATGAATGATGATAGTATTAAGTAGTTATGAGAGCAACGATTATCTTCAGAAGAGCAACAAAAATGGGTTACAAAGATGTTAGGTTTTGAATTTGAGATCATATACAAAAAAAGGAAAATAGAATGTGGTGGTAAATGCACTCTCAAGAATATAAGATGGCATTGAGGGCTTACTTTGTGTTATTTCCATTATGCAATCTGACTGGGTAGAAGAAGCAAGGGCATAATGGAAACAATATCAGAAGGCATGCAAGATAATTCAACAACTACAAGAAGACCATGATTCACTAGATAAATTTGTGTGGAATGATTCACTACAATACGACCAAGGACATCTATATTACATAAGAATTCTTAACTCAAACAAAAGTTCCTTTTTAAATTGCACACTTCTCCTATATGAGGACATTCAGGGTTCTTGAAAACATACCACGGGATCAAGAAGGATTTTTTCTAGAAGGTCTTAAAAATGTTCTCTAAAGTTTGTGGCAAAATGTTTGGTTTGCCAACAAAACAAAGGAGCGATAATCAAGACACCGAGTCTTCTACAATCATTAGTCGTACCAAGTCAACATTGGGAAGCGGTCTCAATGGATTTGATCACAGGTCTACCAAAGTTAGAAGGAAAGACTATCATCACAGTAGTAGTGGATCAACTCACAAAGTATGCCCATTTATGCTCTATTTCTCATCCTTTTAAAGCAAGTGCAATAGTTGCAACATTCATGGAAATAATTCAAAATCTACATGGAATCCCCAAGACTACTGTAAGTGATAGAGATCCAATTTTCACTGGTAAATCTTGGAAGGAAATATTTCTTATATGGGCACTCAGTTGGCTTACAACTCCTCTTACCATCCTCAATTCGATGGGCAAATTGAGTTTGTGAATAAATGCCTAGGAGGGTGTCTTCATTGCTTTGCATTTGATAAACAAACACAATAGGTTAAGCAACTGCCCTTAGAAAAATGGTGGTACAACACATATTTCCATACTTCATATTAATGTCACCTAATCCTCCACCACATGATGCTCCATCACATGTTCCTCCACCATCCATCGATTCACCTCCTCATCTTCGTCTTCTTCCTTCTCCTCCACATGTGTTAGCAGCTTCACCATCCAATGATCCACCTCCTCCTCCATATGCATCGTCAGGTATACCATCCACTAATATTCCTCCTCCTCCTCCTCCAAATGTTCAGTAGTTGATGATTCACTGGAACCACCAGTTGAAGTGACACCATCTACTGCACCTACTACAGTAGCATTTGATATTATACATGACACTATAGTCACATCGAGTGATATGGATCTTGGTGGAGAGATCTATCATACTATGATGTCTTCATTGTTATCTGACATGGGTACTGATAGACCATCTACCTCTAGTGGTGGACCCACTAATGCCTTTGGTTTTGTTGCCAGGCCTAGCTAGCAGTGGTACTTGGCATGCCTATTGAGTGTTGTATATTTGACTTGGGATGTATATACAACATGTTTATTGATTTTGATGAGATGTATATTTGATATGTATATCACTCATGTACATTATGTTTATCCATTTCTTGTTGATGTTGATGTTGTTGTTAATTGATTTCTCTGTTTTTAAATTAAATTTGAGATGTATCGCTCATTTAAATTTAGAGTTTCCATATAATGTTTAACTCCAGTTTTATGAAACCATTTATTTTGGATTGTGATTGTGAATACTTAAAACCATTAATGGCATATAATGTTTAGGTATTCTTCAAGGTGAGTTGTTTATTGTCCATCAAGATAAAAAATGTTGATTAAACATGGTTATAAACCTGATTAAATGATTCTATAAATGATTGCACAATTTTATTATTATTAAAAATAAAATTCTTCTATTAAATGATATTTCATAAATTTACTTGTAAATATTTTTATTTATATTGATAAAATTAAATTGTATTTGATTAATTTTTAATGATTGTTTATATGTTAAAAATAAAAATACCTTCAACTAAAGTGACCTAGATGTTAATAATTCATATTATCAATATTGCAAATAGTAATAATGTCTTGCTTATTAAAACACCAAAACAATCATAAATTAGATTTTTTTGATTTTTTAAATTACTTTGTCTGATTAAATATTGCCATATTAATTAATGATAATAATTACAAATTCTTCGTAGTCGAGATTGGAGGGGAGAGCTCTGGTTAGGGTTTGATGATGGGTACAAATTAGGGTTAGAAGGGGCCGTAGGTGGCCGACAACCGGCCTGTGGACTCTGGAGGTGGACCTGACAATGGTCAGAGTCACAGGTTCAGTGTTTGGTTTCTGTGATGGTGTGGACAACAGGTTTGTGACTATGGTTTACACATGGAATCGGCGGACGAGCGGCTAGTGGTGCAGGCGTTTTGAGCTCGCGGTGCAGGGTATTGTTTTCACGGTGCCGGTTCGGTTTCACTGTGACGGGTGAAGCATTTTTATTTTTTTTGCTATTGTATTTTTTTTATCATATCCTCCTGATCATGGAGACTGGGGACCAGCTTGATTATTCCTTTGACCACCTGGATGGTGAAGAGATCTGGGTGACAATAGCTAGCACGACGTGGGATGAGGTGGAAGGCCTTGGCTCGAGAAGGGCATCCGGGGTGTCTGCCGCACCATTTGAAACTTCTCTGTCAGGGTCAGGGTTTTCCCCATCCGGTTTTTTGGTTTCTTCTCCACCTCATGCTGAGTCTCTTACAGTACTGAAGGTGAATGATTCAGTTGTTTTGCCTCTGCTTGATGGTATTGATGCACCACTTTGGACTCCTGGCCACATTGTTCAAGCCATTGATGTTTGCAGAGGGGCAGGTGGAGGTGTGAAGCATGGGGAAGGCTTGCGGTCGGTTGTGAGCAGAGAACCGTGCGTGCTATCCGATTCCCAGGTGTCTGGAGGGCAATTTGGGCTGCAGGAGGAGGGCTATAGTTCAGGCTGCTTAGGTGCTCAGGAACATAGGTGTTTTTCTAGCCCCAAGGTTGGTTCAGGGACGAGCTTTAAAGACTGTGGAGGGGGCTCATCGGACGGCTCGGCACAACCGGGGAAGAGAGGCAGGAAATGGTGGTTGAAATCCCGTTGCATCAATTATAATTATGCCCTAGGAGAAGACATTGAGTGGCATCACGTCATTTAGATGACGGATCAGCCGCTGGTCGGGAAGGCGTTAGGCCGGTCATTTGCTATGCGAACCATTATGGGGTGGGTTGAAGAGCATTGGAAGGCCAATATTGGGTACGTTCCAGAAGTAGTGGACCTAACCAGAAATTGGTTCGCATTTAACTTCCTCTCGGCTGAACATGCTCTTTGGGTACTAAATCGGAACTGGAGTTGGGATCACTGCCCTGTTTTACTTAAGCCCTGGCACCCGATGTTCGATGCTAGCAGGGAACGCTTGGACATTATACCTCTTTGGGTTCATCTCCCAGGGCTTCCCTTACACTACTGGTATGAACGACACTTCAGAGGTATTGGGAACATTCTTGGTACCTACCTGTAAGGGGATTACTCTTTTCACTATACAAAACAGAAGAAGGTTGCAAGGATCTTGGTCAGTCTGAATGTCAGAGAGGGACTTGCGGAAGATATGAAGCTTAGTTGGGGCCCTTATACCATTGTTCAAAAGCTGGACTATGAAAATGTCCCTTTTAGATGCAGGAGATGTCACTCTTATGGACACCTGGCAGGGGAATGCAAACTTCCCCTCAAGACTAGGAACGGTGGTCGGCACAAATGGTCGGATGGGATTGATAAAACTGCATCGACTGGAACTACTTCGCCAGCCCATTATCCATTGGTACAGGAGGATACAGGAAGGGAGCAGGAGCGTGACCCTACTTCGGAGGAAGAGCGGCTTCCTATTCCAGTTGAGGAGGACTTTGTCGGACCAACTGAGCTACTTCTCACTCAGGGGCTATAGTTTGCGCATACTACACCTCCCTCCATTTCTCCTTCTATTAAAATTGTTATGAATAATGTTTCACTTACTGGGATGGATTGGGTTGAGGCCCTCAAAAATCTGAAAATCACCCCCCAACCAGATGTGGGTAATACAATACTCATCGAACCCCCTTCTACCTCTCTGGAGGAGGGTTCTCCCTGCTTGAATCCAGACCCAGACCCGGCCTTCCGGGAGGAAGCCTCCACATCTTCCCCTCCTGAATCCACTAATTCTGGATACTTCCTACTCTCTGCCACCAAACAAGCCTCTAGGGGTTTGGGAAAAGGGAAGGTTATGCCACCGGAAGGAAGCGGGAGGAAGTATTTTATCTCCAAGGCTCAGTCCAAAGCTAGATTAGATCTTTTGGAAGGAAAAAAACAGACTATTGATCGGGCGCTTAGAGCTGTGCGAACCCAAAAGAAGGGTCGCTGATGAAAATTATGTCCTTCAATTGTCAGGGTCTGGCTGGTCCCCATAAAATATCAACACTCAGGAGGGTGGTCTCTTTAGACTGCCCGGACATCATTTTACTACAAGAAACTATGGGCGATGGGGAGGTGGTGAAGGCGAGATTGGAGAGTTGGTTCTTTGGATGGTCGTTTGAAACTTTGGATGTTCGAGGTCACTCTAGAGGCCTGGCTATTGGCTGGAACGACAAGTCTGTTAAAATTCATAACATTTGGGGGATGGATTATGTTCTTGGATTGTCATTCTCAGCTTTGGACTTAGGAGAAGTCTTTACTGTGGTTAATGTTTATGGACCTTATCTAAATCGTGTCCCCTTCTGGGATGCGCTACTCAATAATTCTCTTCTCCAGGGGGAATCTGTGTTGTTGGGTGGTGATTTGAACTTTTCATTAGGCAGTTAGAAGTTTGGGGGCCTAGGGCTCAGACTGATCCTTTGGCCGGTTTTTTCTCTTAGAGGCTAGCTGATAAAAACTTGATTGACATTGAGCCCTTAAAACTCAAACCTACTTGGAGAAACAATCGAGCTGGGAAAGTAGGGTGGCTAAGAGGTTGGACCGGTTCTTGGTATCAGAACACTTGGTGGACATATTCTTTCTCTTGAGACAATGGGTGGGGTCGGGGGGAGCCTCTGACCACTTTCCTATTTTTATTGAACTTCGTCCTGGACCTCCCAAACCTCCTAGTCCTCTAAATTTTAATAAAACCTGGCTGAAAGATGATTCCTTCTTTACCTTGGTACATTCCATGTGGGTACCTTTCAATCCTAGGGCTAATCTCTCAGCCTCCTTTCAGTTTGCTGCAAATTTAAAGAGGGTTAAAGGCCCTATTAAAGACTGGGCACATGATAAGAGAATTAGAGAGGACAGAGAACTTAAATAGATTGAGGAGGATCTTTCCAAGATTTATGATGAAGAGGGAGGAGGCTTGAGAACTCAGGAGTCCAGAGAACTTTTGGTAAGGTTGGAAGGAAGGAGAAACATCCTTATGCTCGAAAAAGAAGAAACTTGGCGACTAAAGAGTAAAGCGACTTAGTTGGAAGCAGGGGATGAGAACACAAAATTCTTTCATGCCTACACAAAAGGAAGGAAAGCTGTGAACACTATCTGGAGTTTGGAAAACTCTCTTGGGGAGCCACAAACTTCATTTGAAGGGATGGCTAGGGTGGGGGTGGAACATTTTCAGGAACTCTTTAGGGCTACTAATCAGGCCACAGTAGCGGAGGTGATCAGAGTGGCTCAACTCTTTCCTCATTTCATGGAAGAAGATGATAATCGAGCATTGATGGAAGATATTTCCGAAGAAGAATTAAAAGTAGCCCTTCATAGCTTCCAAAAAGACAAGAGCCCGGGACCGGATGGTTGGTCCATCGAATTTCTCTTGGCCTTGTATGATTTTTTGTGGGAGCATCTACTTCAGGTGGTGGAGGATACAAGACTCATTGGGAGGATTCCGCCTGTTTCAATTCAACCTTCATTGCCTTGATCCCCAAATCTGACAACCCTTCTTCACTGAATGATTTTATACCTATCTCACTATGCAATTATGTCTACAAGATTGTGTCTAAAATCATAGCTAGAATATTGAAAGGCATCTTGTCTAGACATATTTCAGGAGAACAATTTGGTTTTTTGGAAGGTAGACAGATCCATGAGGCTATTGGAGTAGCCCAAGAAGGACTGTACATTATCAAAACAAAGAAGCTTAAAGGAGCTATTCTCAAAATAGATCTCTCCAAGGCCTATGACAAAGTAAGTTGGATTTATATTCATATGCTTCTCACACATTTGGGTTTTGATATTGGTTTTATCAGGTGGATCATGAGATTTATTACAACGGTTTCTTTCTCTGTACTTATCAATGGGGCGGCCTCCCCATTCTTTCACTCAGAGAGAGGTCTCAGACAAGGTTGTTCGTTGTCCCCATTACTTTTCTTCCTGGTTGCCGAAGGTTTGAGCATGGCTCTCAGGGATGCCAAAAGACAAGGTACTTTGAGGGGCATTAAGGTGGCACCTAATCTCTACATTACACATTTACTTTTTGTAGATGATGTACTCATTTTTTGCATTGGCTCTGTAAGAGATGTTGAAACTCTTTGTGGGATTTTGGAGTTGTTCTCAAAGGCCACAGGAATGGAAGTTAATGCAGGGAAGTCCACTCTTTCTATAAATTTGTAAAGGGCAAAAGAGATACAAGATTTTATTAGAGTTTTTCCTTATACACTCTCTAGTGTGGACGAAGGACTAAAATACTTGGGCTTCCAACTGAAGCCAAATGCCTATACAAAGTAGGATTGGAATTGGCTTCTGGAAAAATTGCATAAAAGACTCAAGGTCTGGAGCCATAAATGGATTTCGAGGGCTGGTCGATTAGTATTGGTAAAATCTGTTCTAGAGGCAATTCTTGTCTACTGGATGTCCTTATCTTGGATTCCCAAGGGGATCTTGGAGATTGCAAGGAAGATCTGTTTCTGGCTCTTGTGGAGTGGGAAAGATGATACCTTTGTATCACCTTGGGTTCGGTGGCAGCGGATTGTTGTACCTAAAGCATTGGGAGGGTGGGGACTGAAGAACATCTTTTTATTTTCTAAAGCTCTGGCTGCAAAAGGGGGGTAGAGGATTTTGAAGTCTGAGAGCCTTTGGACCAAGGTGGTAACCCAAAAGTATATTGCTCCGAACTCTGTTGAACACTGGGTGAGGAATCCTGGGAAGTCTCATGTGGGGGGTCGGTGATATGGAAGGCGGTGGTCACCTCTTTCCCGATGATTGGAAAAAACTTGGCCTGGAATATTGGTGATGGGAAGAGTCTCAAGGTCGGAGAGGACCCGTGGATTGGTTGTGCAGGGCGTCATCTTCTGTCGGGTGAGACGGTGGCGGCCCTGAGGGAAAGGGGCTACTCTTTTTTGTCCCAGCTGGCAGAACCGGTACAAGAGAGGCCTTGAGTATAGTCCTGGAGAGCGGTGACTTCACTAGGCCTCTCGGAACCTGATCAATTGGCTGTGTCTCGTTATTTTCAGGAACTCAACAGAACTCAGGTAATGTCGAGGAACAGGGACGATGAACTGTTTTGGGAAGGGGATCCTTTGGGAAACTACACTCTGAAAAGTGGTTATATCTGTATCAGTGCATATGAAATCAACTGGGAACTAGTTTGGTGGTGGAAGAAATTGTGGAAGCTCAAGAGTCCACCAAAAACACGACTGTTTATGTGGAACGCCCTAGAGAACAAAGTACCAACATTGTTCAATTTGCAGAAAAAGAACAAACATGGCCCGGGGTGGTGTATCCTTTGTAAATCAACAGAAGAAACAGTCGCTCAGCTCTTTATTCAGTTCCCCTATACTAAAGAAGTTTGGACTGAATGTTCAAGGGCATTGGGCACAAATTGCTTGTGGACAGGAAACACGGTGGTGCATGCTTGGGAAAATTGGAACTCAACGCCACTCTATAAATCTGTGAAAGCCTTGTCGTTATTAGTTTGTTCAGGAATTTGGTTGGCACGAACTAACTGTATTTTTTCTGAGAAGGCTTGTACTCCGACGATTACTGCAACTCTCCCATGTGGCATCCTAACTGCTTTCCCACAACATGTTAGAGCTGCAAAACAAAGGGAGGTATTAGAGGTGGAGATTGATCGGTCGTTACCATGGGGTTTTTTCGATGGGGTAGCCCAAAATAATAGCTGTGGGGGTGGGGCACTGCTCTTCCTTTCTGTTTCACACTACTTTGTACTGAACATGGGGTTGGGTGAAGGTGGAAACAACTTTGCTGAAATGATGAGTTTAAAACTCCTCTTAATCTTTGCAATTGAAAAAAGGATGTCGAAACCTCGACATCTATGGTGATTCTATGAATGTTATAAACTGGATTAAAGGGACCCAACAATGCAGAAACCTAAGATTAACAAATATTCTACTGGACATCAGGGAGTTGCAACACTCTTTTGATTTTTTTTATTGCCGTCATATTTATAGGGAGAATAACCAGGAGGCGGACATAGCCTCAAAGGCGGGCTTGCAACAGGATTTGGGGATTTGGAAGGTGAAGGAATACTAGGATGGGACTGAACAGGAATACTACCACAGACCCTTTATAGAATGAGTTCAGAAACTCATCTTTGCAGCTTTGAACACTACTTTATATTTTAGTACAGTATACTTTTTTCCAACATTTTTCAGGCTATCAGGTTATCTTTTTATGAAATTGAATAGAGCGCCTTGTCTTTGTAACATCTAAGGCTCTGGGATCCGATCATATCATGTGCTTGCCAAAGCAATTTTTTTTTTGTAACGGACTATATGATGTAAAAGCTCTGTAATATAGTTCTAGAAGAAGACTTATGTCTTGAAAACAGTTTAGGTTTTATCATAGAAATGCACACTGGATGTGCATATACATAATGTAATTTTGCTCACCATTGATGAAATGAAATTACGCTTTTTTCCCGAGAGAAAAAAAATTACAAATTCTTGTCACGGGAGGCAGGTGCAGGAGGGATCTTGGAGGAAATACAATCTTAACCTTGGCATGTGGTCTAGGAAAAGCTACCAACAATCAAGTTGAGGATTATACTCTCTATTTGGGGTTGGAACATGTTGCCTCTCTTGGAATTCACCCAATTGTTGTAATAGGAAATTCTCTCATGATCATCTCCCAAGCCAGGAAATGAAAGGATCTCATTGATAGAACTGCGGAAAGTCTTCAAAAGTGCATCAATAGAATTCTCCTCCGAATTTCGGATGCTCGGGTTATCCATGTGATATGAGAGAATAATAATCATGCAAATAAGTTAGCTAATGAGACCGCCCTTCTACACCGAGGAGGCATAAGAAAATGGGGGCCAACTTTTATTATGTTGGCTCCCCTAACGAATTTATTTGTAATCTACTTGGGGAAATCAAATAAAATGTCCCATTCACATTAAATGTAGGCTTTCAGCCCGCACGGGTGTGGCTCATTGGCGGTTCAGTTGTTATGAAGTCACAGTTGTAAATGGAGGTCACGAGTTCAAATCACACTCGGCTTTACCCGTGTCCCATGCTTGCGGGGTGTGTGGGGCACCTTGGGGTATAGTGGTAGCGGGATTGGATCCCTGGACCCCGTGTCACACGAGTACCAGCCCAATCTCCAGTTGCCGATTCCCCTAGTTACAAAAAAAAAAAAAAAATGTAGGCTGTCATCGTTTCAATGCTTGAGGGAATGGTTTAATTCTCCATTTGTCACCTAGCATGGAGGACATCGTGATCAATGCTTTCACATGGACCGCTTCTAGATCCCTCAAAAGATGAAACTTTTGCCTTAAGATCTGATAACACCTATGGGAAACGATGCTTTGCATGGTCGAATTTTAGCTCTACTCATGACCCGAGGATGGTGATTACAATTTTCGTGGAGGATGTGGATTCCATTCCCTTCACCCTGAGGGAGTGGCTCATAGCTACAATTTCTGGTGGGTATGGTGAAAGCGGACCACCGATGGTAACTTCTTAATATGGGATTGGGTGAGAGGAGGATGATTGTATAGTTTTTTATGCTCTCGGGCACAATTGTGTGGAGGTTGTCTAGAAGGTGTGGGGCTCGGGTTTTGTGGAGAGGAAGTTGTGGAATTTGTGCCCTTTAAACTCACTACATTGGAAGGAGTTATTAGAGGAAATAAGGGATGCTAGAGCGGACATTCGAGACATCCGAGCTAATATTTGTTGGATGAACTCATAGATGAAGGGAGTCCTTGAAGCAACTCACCATAACTCTGCATACACAAATAGTATGGGTCAGCACATGGATGAGGTGGAAGGAAATTTGCGAGTTCGGGAAGCTTAGTTGTCTGGTCTAGATCATCATCAAGACGATGTAAAAGGAAATTTCACGGCATATGAAGCTCATGAGGATAAAAATTTCGTTACTCTAGATAGCCATGAGGATTTTTCAAATGAAAAATACTCCAGGCTCACTGAACAAATTAGAAGCAAGGGTAATGAAGACACCACTTTCTAACAGCCCGAACATGTTGCTGTCAACATTTCAAGCTCAGAGGAGCATGAAGGTGATAACGATGAAGATCATGTAATGGATAGTGGTTACATTACCACTTAGTTCTCTTAGTTTTTATAGTTATTTATGCACTTTTTTTGCCAGTTATTACTAGGACAATATTACAAGTTTATAGTTCTGTAGTCATTGATAATTCTCTACAAGTAGCTTCAAGAACATGGACTTGGACATATGTTTATGGGCTAAATCTTGTAAAGGAACTTCCAAAGCCAATATTGGAAAGCTATAAATTTTGTCACTGATCTCTATCAGCATTTTATAAAATCCAATATAATTGTTTTAGTAAAAAAAAATACAAATTCTTGTATGAAATATCAAAACATTTAAAAAAAAACTAACTAAAGTGACATTGATGTTAGTTTCAATGATTTTCCCATGACCAAACAATTCGTCATTGATACCAATTCAATGTCATAATTTTTTAATTAAATAAAATTTACTTTAAAATCAATCTTTATTGTTGTATTATATGAATATGTCATCAATTTTGTGATTTATATCTCAATTAATGCTTAGTATTTCAAAAGATAACATAAACACATGTTAATATAATACATGATAAATGACACATCCACAATATAATTGTCAAAATAAAACATTTGCATATCTCTCTTCATTGCCATCACCCTTATTATCTTCCTTGCTTTGCATTATAACATTGTTGTTCTTGAAAAGATGTTTTGGTTTTGGATCATGTCTCAGTACAAACCACCAATCCACATCCAACATATCCCGATAAAAAAACGCTTGGTTACAGTGTTTTGGGAAAACATAAGGATCCCTAGTTCCAACCCACATTTTTTAGAATTTATACACATAAGCCCACTATCACGGTCTTTCTTTACATTACTTTGATTGAAGGTATCACACCACTTGCACCTAAAAATAACACGTTGAAAAGATGAGAAATCCACTTGTATGTTCTCTTGTATCTTTCCAAAGTAGCCAGATTCCCCTCTAGTAGGTTTTGATCATGGTGCCTCGCTCAACTAGATTGGTCAAACTTGACCTCCACTCCACAATCTTGTGTGGTATGTCCATCATCATTGCAAAAATGATGTCAATATGCCCACATGGATGGGAACAAATGCACCTAAAAAAATGCGAGCAAAGGACGGTGTCACATGTCTAATAACCTGAGCATCAATCAAACCTAATACATGTTACAATTCAAATTTGTATTATATATTGAACGTGGTACATAGAGAGATTATTACAGATTTGTTTCACCCAATCCCTATGTTTATTGCATCTTATTCTCCACGTGGGTAATGACCGAACACACCATATTTCTCTGTGATTTGCTCAACCACCCAATTGTTGGGACAGATATTTGACATATTTTATTTTAAATGATCAAGGTAAGGCATGCTTCTACCATTCAACTATCTGAATTATTTTCTATCACTGTCCCATTTCCTTATTTTCTCTTCATATAATGTGACTCGTGGTTGCATTTCATCCACGTTATAATGAATGAATTTACTAATGGCATCAATTTTTGAATTCACTGATGTATACAGGAATTCAAAACGAATCACATGAGATCAAATATATATAATGAACTTCATTGTAAACAATTTCTCTGTACAAATTTGACAAAATATAAGTGACTTACTCTTTGTCATGCACCTTTTTCCATTTGTTTGAAGTAGCTCTCCTTCCATTTTTTCCTCTTCCCGTTGGTCATTTCGAACCACTGCCCCTGGTGTGTCATCATTTTGATTGATGTACTAGTTCGAATAATAGAAAGACTTGTATAATATATACCCCTCCACCATTGAGCCCTTTGATTTTTCCCTTTGTCGAACAATCCCCTTTAGTTTTTTCATGTACCGCTCTAAGAAGAACATCCAATCACATGAGAGCACCCCAGTTAATTCAACCTCATCAAGTAGGTGAATTAGAAGATGACCCGCAAGTCCATGAAACTCGTGGGAAGTTCCTTCTCAAACATACAAATAATATTGGATATCTCCTAATGCCACCAAGGAATGCTAACCACATGAATCTCCTTTCATGTGATCCAGTGTGCAAACGCATATAATTTTGATATGGCACGTCGCAAGTCATGGGGAAAGTCATGGTTCACACAACCACGCACAAGCAAAGGACAATGACACTACAAAATAAACACACACATAATTACTTTCCATCAAACTATGAGTGCATAGTATATTTTAACCTACACTACATAAATACAATCATGTATTCGAGATACATACCCCTAGAAGGTTTAGATGGTCAAGTGATTTCAACCTCGACAAATGTCCTTGTACAATGAAGCAACATCGTAGACTCAACCCATATAAAGAAGGTGTCTTCACACCCATTATAACATCCTTCGCCATAGAAAGCTTATGTTTCTTTAAAATCCACGGGACATCACCTTCTTTAAAATACTAAGAGGGACTAGGCTATCCTCTACTTTCTTTTATTGACTAGTGTGGTTATTTTCTTTTATGGTAGCACTAGGTGCCTGAACCATGAACCATGGATATTATGATGATTATTGTTGAAATTATTTTATTATTTTATTATTATCATTATTATCTACCTATAACTAAAATAATGGCACAACATGGACAACAACGTTGCTGGGAGGTCTTGGGATTCCACATGAGAAGGGATTGGGGTTAGGAGTTGTGTCCCCCCCTAACAGTACTCTAGTATTCCTAATTTTGATGTTAATGGACCATGGTGGTCTTATTTTGTCTAATTAATGTTTTGTATGCATTATTGCGCCCTCACTAGAGAGATTATTCCTTATTTGGATAATAGTGGGGCCCACTTTTACTACACTCGTGTCTTATCCGCCTAATTGGCTAATTGTGGTCATACATGCACCTAATTTGAGTTTAATTTAGTTAATGTCATTTAATTCCAGTTAAATCGAGTTTAATTGAGTTATTGTCAGTTAATATTGAGTTAATTTTAGTAAAATTGAGTTTAATTGAGTTTTTTTTTTTTTTTTTCCTTGGAAAATGTCCGTAATTTTATTTCAAAAAGATGATTAAAATTACATATTGCACATGTAGTAGAATCAACAAGGATCCCTACATTTTCACATATTTCAGTCCCATATAAGCAAAAACAACAGCTTATTAAGAGCTGAACCAAAAAAGAGAAACCCATAGTAAAACTTCGCCACAATAAGATGTAAATCTTGAACAGCAAAGAGAAACCCAAACGTTGCCATAAGAAGAAGATCTTGAACAGCAGGTAGGGCCACCGGTGTGCCTCTACCCCCACCGTCCACCAAGAACCCTTGACAATTAGCAATATGTCTTCAGCTTCCATCAGAACCGAAACCCTCAACAGAAGAAATACTAGATCTAAGTCAGTGGACGAGCAGCAAACTCTATAGATCTCCCAATACCGACGAACTCAGCCAGCATCTCCTGATGAGGAAAACGGCCAGACAGAACCAGAGCACCTCCGTAGCAATGGATCTTGACCCATGAGCGTGATTGGTACACCACAAAAATCAAGAAATCTTCGTTCAAGAATGGAGGTTCTGGCGAGAGAATGGTGAGGTTCCAAAGATCAACGAAACAGCAAATCTGCACTCCTTCTCAGGAAGGGCAGCAGTGAAATCATCATAAGTAGGATCGCCGATCTTGTCCACAGTAATCTGCTGCAGCTTCTCATCAATCTTGAAAAGATCCCTCCGGATCTGATCCTCGGTCACAAGATCTGCAACAGAAAATGTCGACAGGACGGCAAAAAAGAGCAGAGCCAGAACCTGTGAAGCTGCACGCGTTTACAGCACATTTATCTCACCCAAAGGCCGCAATCTTCTTCCCCGCCACCGTAATGAGCATGGACGACACGACCCAGTTTACAATCAAGAATGAGCGCCCACATTCAGGTCAAATTGTCCGCGGCCTCTGCAAAGTTTCACGCACCACGGACGCCATGATCTGCAAGTCTTGAAATCGAGAACCGATTCAAGAAAGGCATCAGTAAAAGTTGATCCCAGTCTGTCAAATCCCCACGCATAGGAGGTAGCAGAGCCACTGATGATGGAACGCCCCTGTGGGAAGTCCTGTCGCTGCCACAGGAGAGCGGAAACGCCCAACCATTACACCACCATCTGCTGTCTTAGCCTCCATAACCAGCGCCATCCTCAACAAGGGAGCAGATCACCCTGAAACCAGAACCTGCGAAGCCTCCGCACGCCGTCCATCAGGAGTCCTGCAAGAAAACCAGAGCAGGAGGGGCGGCTGGGCCAAGCCCTGGCCGCCCAAGCTATAGCATAGTTTAATTGAGTTATTGTTAGTTAATATTGAGTTAATTTTAGTTAAATTGAGTTAATGTCAATTAATTTGAGTTAAATTGAGTTGTATTGAGTTATTTTAAGTTAAATTGAGTTTAATTAAGTTATTTTCAGTTAATATTGAGTTAATAAGATAAATTCGAGTTATCCTCAGTTAACTTGGGCATTTTTGGGTCAATTCGAGTTATCCTAAATGCATGGGAGTGAAATTGGGAAAATTCGAGTCAGTGGATGAGATTTGAGTTACCTTCATGGTGGAGGAGTAATTCATTGGTGATTGAGAGTCAGTTAAGGTGGATTGGATCCAACTTTGATGAATTCAAATTAGTTAGGGGCTAGGAGTTTCTTTGTCATTGTTCTAGAGTCAGTCTCATTGGATTCAGCTTACTTGGTTGAGAACTTGAATGAGTTAGTCAATGGTTTTTGGAAGCCCTAGTGATTGGGAGTCCTTCCTCAATGGTTTGGATTCCATCACTTAGAGGCAATTCGAATGGGTTTAAGGGGATTCAAATTGCTCCTGAGTTCATTCATTCTTTCATTGTTGAGTCTGTTGATCAGTACAAAGGAGGCTCTGACAAGAATTGCGAATGCCAAAGAGGGATTTGGCATAATATTTTGCACACATTTTGCACTAGTTTGTCTTGCAGGTTATGAATATCCTACGAGGAAAAGTTAGTAAGGATTGGAGATCCATTCTCCATGGAATTCGAATGCTCTAGTAGGGGTTCGAATTGGTTATTTTTCACATGAAAGGTTAAGAAGGGAGATCTATACTCCATTGGATTTGAATGCCCTAGTAGGGGTTCGAATTGTCAAGAAGTGTTGTGACGGTGCGAGGAGAGTAACTTCACCATAACTTTATATCATGCAGGAGAGGGTGAATAATCCTGTACAAGATAGTTTTAATTGTGGTAAGTGGTGCTCTAGGAGAGGGGGTATAATCCTGTGAAGGGGACCACATTGTCCATAACGTTATCTTGTAGGAGAGGGGTATAATCATGTACAAGATAGTTTTAATTGTGGTAAGTGGTGCTCTGGGAGAGGGGGTATAATCCTGTGAATGAGACCACATTGGCCATAACTTTATCTTGCAGGAGAGGGGGTATAATTATGTACAGGATAGTTTTAATTGTGGTAAGTGGTGCTATGGGAGAGGGGGTACAATCTTGTGAAGGAGACCACAATGGCCATAGCTTGTCTTTCGAGAGAGGGGGTATAATCCTGAGAAAGAAAGCGTAGTGATCATAATATTGTTTTTCGGGAGAGGGGGTATAATCCTGAGAAAGGGGAGTTAGTGACCATGTTTTGTCTTGAATAAGGAGGGAAATCTTGTGTTACAAGTATTATCCTTAGAGATTCAGTTAGAGGAGACCTTCTCGTATGAATTCCAAGACCCTAGCTTGGGGGTGACCTGCTCAATAAACTTGGATTGACAGTGTCTACGACTAGGAGGAAAGTTTTATGGTTGATGCCAGTTGTGCCCCTATAAAAGATAAGTATTTATGCTATTTATATTCATTATGTATGCTACTGTATACGTGTCGATGGAGGCTGTTAGATATCTGTCATTGTATGTCTTTAAATTGTATATATTCTCATGATGAATGGCTAACCCTATGTTGGTAAATTGGCATCTTGTGGAAGAGGTATGTTGATGTATTTAAACTAGCGGTTTTAGCTAGCTTGTTTATGGAATTTAAGATTGTTAGGAGGTTTGATTTAGGACAGTCCATATGGCCATATATGGCTATTCTGGATCACATTTCCCATGGGGTTGTGGTTGTCTTTTAATGAGGAAAAAATATGATCTAAAGTAGTGTCATAAATATGCTATTTGAGATAGAGTAGACTGTTGATTTTATGGATGTTTTAGGAGACTATATGTTTATGGATTATGAACAATTATGGGTCTGATATTTGGACAGTCCATATGGTCATATATGGTTGTACTGTATCAAGTCCCACATGGATTTATAGACTGGTAATTTCATGTATAAAATATGATATGCATTGATGTAGAAAACGACCTTAATGAAAGATAGTAATGTTGATTTTACTGTGATAATTAGAAGTTATTCTTTTGTGGAATTATGTTCATGAGACAGACTCATATTTAGGGCAGACCATATGGTCGTGTATGGCTGTACCATATCAGATCCTAGATGGGGTTAGAAGTTTGAATTATTTGTTATAGATCTGCTATAACTATATGTTTAAATCATGCCTCCCTGGTATGTAGAAATGTTGATGGTTTATTGTTGTAAATAGAGTCCACGGATGTATGTGAACCTAATTTAGTAAATTGGTTAAATAGCCACGGGTGGCTGCCCATGGATGAGAGGACAGTTAGAAAACATGTGAAAGAGGTTTGGGTTGAATGTATGCATGTGTATTTACAATGTACTTCATGTAGAATGGGAACTAGGATACATTGGAAGGGCAGTCTTCCGTAATGGTTGAATGTTTTTAAAAAGTTTTAAATAGTTCGACATGTTAGCCCCACCTTAAAGAGTGTTATTCCGCTGTGCATGGTTTAGGTTCAACCATCTGCTTTGTTGAAGAGCCCATGTACCCGACCTTTGTGTGTGTTCCAGGGTTGGGTACGTTACAAGATGCTCCCAATATGGAAGCTCATAAATACAAACCTCCTTTCCATTCCAATGGGAATTTTCTCAACACAGTTGTCAAAAATTCCAGGACCATTGAACATTGCTTCCCCATCTGAATCGAGCAATTATGTAATTTCATTCTCCTTCTCTATGTTATATGCTTTAATCCAATATGTTGGTGTGATTATTTCGGGTCTCTAAGCTCTCTTTGGTTTACCACTGAAAGGAGATGCAACTCTTCTATAAGGGTGGCCTTCAGAGGAATACCCTCGAGCATTCATACACTCGTTTTCATTGGTGGTTGGACCACCTAGAATTTATGGAAGGTCCACAACATTTACACCCATAATACCCTTTTGTTACAAGACCTTCAATGTTATTGTATACAAATCACGTTAGTGTTAAAAAAGATAGTTGCACCAAATTAAGTATGCTAAATAACGTCACATATATACACAAATCAATGAACATGTTTACCATAACAAACTCCTAGTCTTGGATAATCATGTGTGGTGTACACACATATGCCATACAATGTAAAAGATCTCTCCATTGGTATGGGCCTTTATACATCATATACATGTATCACTTCCCATGATTTCTTAAATTCATCGATTACTGGTTGCAACCAGACATCCATTTTCTTCACTTGTCTTCTACTCGAGACTATAAGAGCCAACATAAGATGTTCAATTTTTACGGACAACCACGGGGGTATCTTGTTATTGATCACTATCACTGGCCAAACATAATAGTTGGTGTTTTGGAGGAAACACGAGTTAATTCCATCCATGGCTATACTCAATCTAAGGATCCATACTTCATCCTTGAATTGATCGGGCCATGCATCCTCTATATGCTTCATGGCTATTGAATATGTTGGGATTCACATAAATCCTGGCTCACTTCTATGTGAGGCATGCCACCCTTACAACACAACTAATTGTTTGCAATGAAAGAGCCTTTGAATCCTTGGAATTACAGGCATGTGCCTCAATATATTATGAGGAGGACCATGTCCCTTACCTTTTTTTTTGGTACCTATCATGTCCACATTCTGGACACATCTCTTTGTCCACATATTCATCTCTGTATAGAATACAATCATTTGGACATGCATGGTATGATATGTACTCAACGCCCAACCCTTTCAAAAATTTCTTTGCCTCTATGCAACTGTCGAGCAAGATATTATCACTTGGAAGTACCTTATCTTTGAGTAACCTACAATTAGTGAGCAATATAAATATACAATATCATTGAGCATGCACAAAATCAACCATTTTCAATGTTCACTGTCTGACAAGAATCCTATAAAGGATCGAATGGTTAGTTACCTCAAAAGTGTTGAGAAACATGCATCTGACATACCATGCATTGCTTTCGAGTTGTACAACAACATTGTTGTCCCTAGTGGGGTAGACCTTGATCCATGTACGAAGAGAGGAGTGGTGGAAGCAAATTTTAGGCTTTCGAAGAAAGTATAGACGATATAAACATCATCCCCTAGTTCATTTTGTTGGAATGCATGAAACAACATTCCCTCAATTGCATGGGTACCCCATAAGAAATCATCCATACCAACCTTTATATAACAGCTTTCATCCCCATCATGTGAAGAGCTAGTGTTATTGTAGAGTTTTTGAATTGGTGACTTAGGACATGGTGGGACTTGTATAGGTGGTTGTTTCAACCATGCTTGGTATGCTTCCTCTTCGAGTTGTGATCTTTTAATAGTATTCTCTTGATTTGAAATCATAATGGGGTGCAATGGTATATGGTAGATATGTCGCTCATCGTCATAATCCTAATTGTAAAAATATTGAACATTATATTGATAATATTAGTAACACAATGCATTTAGTATGTTCAAACTTTATACCAAACATTTATTAGAAACATGAAAATCCTTTTTCCCAAGAACAAACATGAAACCGACCACTTTATAAAACAAATGTTGAATTAAGCAATACATTTCCATTAGTTCCATTGAAATTCCAAAAATACAATTACTCAATGACTTATTTCTTACACCCCAAGGGAATGTCTAAAGGTAGAACCAATGCAAGGCATTTATGACGGGCAGTTGGTGGTCTACATAAGTTATAATTGATTAACAACTCGTCACTGGGAGAAAAACTATGTATTGCATGTACAACAACAAAGTTTGGATGTCTTCCTTTCCATAAAGAACTATTTGTCATTGGAGTGTTCCTCGAATGGACAATTTGCACTAGATAATGAGCACATACAACTATTTATGAAACTTGCAATGTTCCCATGAGTTCGTGGACGACTATCGATATATAACAAGTTTTTCCTGTTAAAGTTTACACAAGCATAACGTTCCTGCACATAATATACATGGAAATGATATGTTGTATTTAGAAATATTCAAGTATTTAGATCGATTATAAAGAGGAACACAAAATGGCATAAGTGCTACTGATTGTTTGGGAGGAACAAGTACACGTGAAAGGATAAACAACCAAGATTTGAAATAACTATTATAGAATTGGCAATCATATAACTATTACCACAAAAGGAGAATTCAGTTCCAACCTTGGGCACAAGCATGGAAGATGGCCAAGCACCATACAAAGTGCGGTTGTAACAACTGTTACCAACCAAATTCGCTCACCTGCCATGTCATCAACTTCGTCATTTTATGCATCATCATTCCACATCATTAGCACCATTTTTTCATCTCATTCCATCCACATGACCTCGAGAAAGTAATAAAAAGCCAAAAAATCAAAATCAAAACCAAAGTTGACCACCCTAGAAGGAGGTCACGACTTCCCCCCTGAAATCAATGACACGGGTCTCAACTTATCCCCCAATGAGCGCAACCTAGTCCAAAAACTTGATTTTCGCTAAAAGTTTGTTATTTATCGCTTCCCTGATGAAGAAAGGGCCAAAAGTGGACACATACCTTGACATGGATGGTCCGAGTTAGTTAACAGATCTTGGGTCCAAAACCAATTCTCCACTAAGCAATTAAAGGAAACATAGAATGTTCACATTGCTTCTAGATCCATCCCTGGACCACTCTTTTGCCTATAAAAATCCCTTGAGGTCACCATTCCATACACACAATTTCCATTTCTCACTCATATTGTCATGTTGCCAAAATTCTCCCAAAACTAGAAGAAAGCCATACCTTAATTTCTACTTCACCCAAGGGAGATCATCATTGTGACAGTTGGTTGGAATTTGCGACATTGCAAAGGAGACAAACGAATATTCCCTTGGATAGCTGCAAAGGCCCATTTTCCTCTTCACTATACCAAGGTGCTCATTTATGTGCCACCTCTTTGTGATAAAATAAAAAACCATTATTTGATTCATTATGGACTGTCTTGGCACTCTTTATGTGTGATGTGTTTGAAGAATGATGAGATCTTGTTAGTCTAGTTTAATTTAGTTTGTTGATTTGTTTTTTCCTCATTTTAAATCTATACCAAGGATTGCACAACCCCTTGGTATGTGGTTTTTGCATGTTTGGGTGATTATTCACACCATATCGCTTTGGGCAACCATAGTGGGGAGGATCCATGATCTGCCCTTGGTTGTGTTAGATATCATTTTGCATCCATCTTTTTGAGTGATTTCTTGCTTGGATCTAGCTGTGTTTGTTGTCTATTTACTGTTGTTGAAGTCACAAGTAGGTTCCCTGACCGAAACCATATCTTTTTAGCCGTCGCTGAAATCATTTTTGTCTTTTTTGCAGATTTGGGTATGGGTTGCACTTTTTGGGCCAGATCTCGCAACCTGGATTGCTACTTTTCCTTTGAAAGCCGCGACTTGTTTCAAAACCCTATTTTTTCCACATTTTGGAGCTAGTTTTTCCTTCGTCTTTGCCTAGTTCAGTTCGGTTTTCTATTTCGAGTTTGTTTACAGTTCCACTTTTACTATTTTCAGCTTGACTGCTTGCTATAGTGGTCGATTACTTCTCCTTTTAGACGTTGTAGGTGAACAAGAGATTGAGATCAGATCCTAATACTTGTCTCCTTTAGGGTTATTTTTGGGGTTTTTTTTTAGCTACATTTTTTTCATTTTTCAGCAAGATTGATTGTCAGATCTACTTTGGTAGTTGATTGTTTGGATTTGTTTATAACACCTTGATTGCTAGTTGGGAGCCTTTTCCCTTTTCTTCACAGATCCATGCCATGATTAGCTATCTTATTTGCATGCTTGCTTGGACTTGTAAGTGGCTTGATTGTGATCTATTATTTATTTAAAGAAAAACGCCATTCAGTTTAGTACTAAAACTGTCTTATTTCTCTTTTCATCATTGTACAAGCATTTACATTTCCTTGCCATTTAAAATTTATAGTTATACACACCATTTAGGAACACGCTCTCACACCTTAATCATAATATCACTTGGGTCATGGCCCCAAGTGGAGCCTAAAAATCGACCCTAATCTAAACACACTAAATTCCTCACTCGAGGACCAAAAAGAATACTGTAGCTAGGTTAGGACTTTGGGGATAGGCATCCAAACAATTTCCCCAAGTCACTATACATCCGAGACATAGTGGTTGACTTTTAGGGAACCAAAATCCTCTAGTATTGTCAAACACTGTCATGACCATTTTATGGGTGGGCCCATCCTTTAAGGGTGGTACGTGGCGAGACTAGAATCAGATGGTTGAGTGGTGCACCTTTCCCATTTAGTGCCAAAAATAATCTAGATCATTGCCTTTGGGCTGAAGTTGTAGGAAACTCATACGAAGTGTCTGTGAATGAGGTAGTTTAATGGCCATTTCATTAGGCATCTTATCCATAGGTGATCCCTCTAGGTGGGGGGTACATGGAGAAAATAGAAGTGAGCAAAGACTCCCTCTATAATTGTTCCATTTGATCTTCACTCATTGGACCGATAGGACTTGGGACCCCTATTTGTGTCTAGTGTCTGGAAGACTCGTTCATATTTCTACTTCTTTTCTCTGAATGGGACTTGAGACCCCCATTGTTGAAATGATTTAAGAGATATTTCTTTTTATCATTTTTAGTTGTTGTATATCTCTTTAGGGCTAGTGGTTCTTTTCTTTTTTTAGGGTGTTCTTTTCATTTTTCTTCTCTTTGACCATATTATATCACTTTTTACACCCACGTTGCACTTGCTAGTTGATTTAGCACCATGAACAAAGCTGATATTATATGATTGGAGCATTGTTTACCTTATCCTTGTTTTATATTTGCATGGTTGGATTGGTTATGTTGGATCCCGTCACCATATCTCCCTCAAGGCATTATTGTATACTTTGGGGCCATACCTCTTTGTACGATTTCTTAGGATGCACTATTGGCTCATCGAGTCGCATCCTAGTTCGACACCCATTACCTTCACCCGATTACTCTTCTTCATCGGATTCTGATTCCTCATAGGCCAAATCACCTTCATCCCCCCTCTTTTTCGGCAGTATCCTTGTTTCCGCTGGTATCCCCGTTTCCGCTGGCATTCTTGTTTTCGGTGGCAAAAACATCCCTCTCTTCGATGGAGGAACCGTTGGTGGTGGTCCCATAAATGGAGTGACGACCAACACCGTTATTGGTTCTTTTACCCCATACCCTACTACGAGTCTTATGTTCATGGCTAGTCTCAACCTTCTAGATTTGGCAAGACTAACCAATGATCCCATTCAAAATGATCCTTCATGGCCTCCAACGCCTACCAAACTCCCCCTAGACACCCCTAAGTTTGAAGGGAAGATAGGTGCGGACCCCCAGAACCCATACAAAACCATATTATGTCCTTCCATTTATGGTGCTACTCCAATAGCATCGTAGATGATTCCATTTGGTTATGCTTGCTTCAGAGGACCTTGAATGGCGTCACTACCAAGTGGTATATCGAGCAACCTCATGGGATTGTGTTAGAGAATTCTTCCTACGGATAGTTAAACTCTCTCATGGATGTAATTAAACCTCTAGATACTTAATCCATGACAAAAACAAAACAAATGGTGATCTATTCTCCTAGATCTAGCACAATGCATAAACTATTGAACATATAAGAAGAAAGGAAGAAGTGAAACTTACCTCCAACCTGTAGGTTGTCCTAGATCCAACTCCAAGTTTGATCTCCAAAGCTCGAACCTGTTAAACAAGGCAAAGGATCAAAACTTCCAAGCAAGTAGATGTATTAATCTAGATCTAATCTACAACATATCATGCATCAATATAACAAGAAACAAGATATGGGAGAATAGGCCAAGTTATCATTAAGAAAGTCAAAGAAGTTGATTACAATGTTATACCTTGATGTCCAAGATGATAGCATCTCCTTCCAAGCTCTCCTTCGCTACCTCTAGAAGACTCTTAAGATCATAGGTTTGATGCCTCCAAAAGTTCTCTCTTTAGCTCATGGATGGCATTCTTATAGGATTTGGGAGGCCAACCACTTAAGAGGGTATTATGGATCTAAGTGAGGGAGATGTGGATCAAGGATCTGAATCATGCCAAGGAGGGAAGGTGAGATGGGATTGGAAAGGAAACCTTATCCCATGAAAATCTCCTCGAAATCCAAGATCCAAAAACCAAAGAAAATGGTTATTCAAGTATTTTCGCACCCCCATGACTGAGCAAAGAGCGAAAATATTGTAATTTTCGCGCCCCCCGTATGCATAGCGCATAAATGTTGTATTTTCGTGCCTTGCACCACTAGCAGGGCGCGGAAATGTTGTATTTTCGTGCCTTGAACCACTAGTAGGGCGCAAAAATATCTCTAGGATGAGTTTGGTGAAGTGGGATTCGACCCCTAGGCTGTTGGATTTGCTTCCAAGTATGACTAGGGAAGGGACCAACATGTTGGGAAAGGGTCCTAACACTCCGCATAAACATCATGTTTCTCAAGGTGATATGACATGAAGACGCTCAATGGAACAATTTGAGGTATAACAGATGCCCCCTAAAGTGTGAGGTCAGAAGGAATCTGATGGCCGAATCTGATGGCCGAAATAGTTTACCAATAAGGAAGTCTAGAGAGATAGCTGGAAGGGAGCCAGAGAAGAGATGCAAGAAAACATCAACAATATGTCTAATAACCCCGAGGCGGGCATACCCATGCTCAGAATAATGGACCCAAAGCATGGTTTCCGACCAAGACATTGCAGATCCATGATAGGTCGAACTCAACATATGATTGAAATCATGGCTACTAGACTACAAGCGTAGATCCATGATAATACAATGACACGACCACGACCAATACAAGAGTGGACCTATGTGACAGTACATACATGAGGTCACCAACATAATGTCTATGTGGGAACCTACTCCAAAAATCACCATCGCAAACTAGATGTGCTAAATAGACTTCAAAGCCATCCAAGGTATTCTACCCAATCCTAAAGCGATATGAATCTAACCGTGTGATTACAAGGTGTTGAAGTCGAACATGGCAGAAACCATTTGATTACCGGCCAATGATGTGAACCGTTAACAAATACGAGGGAAATCACCAATGATGACAATGACTCCCAGGGTATCATAGTACATCTTGATGAGATGCGAATAGATGAGTTGATGTCGAGCATCCGCGAGATCATTCGATCAGAGGTCAATGAGGAGAACCTACTGTCGAATACGAGGAAACCTGCCATTGAGGCATGTAGGTACTAAGGTTGGTTTCTAAGTCCAATTCTGGATAATGAGTTGATGTCGATAGGAATAGATGCGTCAAAGTAGGGCCATGATGAATCCCACATCATCAACACGAAGCCGATATAAGAAAGTGACGTGAAGTAATGAATCAGATGAGTATGGACTGACACAGGGATGTGAAGGCTGACTATATTGCAGAAAGTTGACTCAAGTTAAAACTTTTCCCTTTGAACATATGACGGCATGATATACGACTTGGCAACAAGAACCAAAATGTGACAGGAATGGAGCTGAGAGATTCATTGGATGATGCCCAGACGGAAGACGACTCACGACTTTAGTTATGACAGGAAACATATGGAATACCCAAGAATGGAACACGACGTGGACACACGCCATGTTCAAATGAAATGACTCACAGGCTGCCAAAAAGGTGATATCGGCTTATTCCCCCCATTTTCCCCATCATGTTTGACGAGTACCTCTTTGTTTTTTAACGAGCTCGTGGAGGATAACAGATGCTCGATATAGCTCACCGTTAGATGATTCCAACCTTGCACATTTTATGAACCCAAGGAAGAAGAGGTACAGTTCCATAAGGATCCTTCAATGTTTCATTTCACGAGTCCAATGAAGGGAAACTCGGTGATTTTTCATGTTTAGGGAGTCTGAAATAACCTAATGAGGACTCCAAGATTTGACTTTTTCGTAAAGTTAGTCCCCATACCCGAAAAAGTATAAAATAATGTTTGGAAGAACTCTCTTAGTCAAAGGTTGACTAAGGTGTGCCTTTTTCGTAAAGAGTCTAAGCGGTCCTAAAAAGGGATAAACTACTACCGAATAGACGTCCTTTCAAATACTTTTACAAGTGTGAAAGAGACAAGTTCACTTGGCGACCTTTTCTTATTTTGAGAGTTTGAAAAGAGCCTAAAGAAAACTCCAAGGGTTCCTTTTTCGTGAGTTAATCGCCCTAGTCCGAAAAAGGGATAAAATAATACTAGGTGGATACTTTCCTCGTTGTTTTACAAGCACAAGTAAAGAAAACTAAGCTCGACACTGTTTACTTAAGTTTAACAAGCACGACCCAAGTGGGAAAAATCGCTTGGAATCTCTTTCATATTTTAGATCCAGAGCACAAAAGAGAGAAGTGAGATCGAAAAAGGTCAACAAACGACTCCATCGGTATGAACACCTTGGATGAACTTGCCGAAACCTGGTAAAAAACCCTAGAAAATAACATTAAAAGATAATATATGTGAAAAAAAGCTTTAAACAAAGGTCATAAATGCGAAAGTAGGTAAAAAATAACTAGTTCCATTATAAAAAGAGAGTAAAATGTAAAACTAGTCATTTTACTTGGTCATTTTTACCTCAAAGAGATTTTTACCTTTGTTGGGAGCCAAATTTCAACTGAAGATATCAGGAGATCCAGGGCACCATTCGAGCCACCGTTTGAAGCAGGTTAGTCATCTTACTCTGCTCTTTCATTCAATGTCTTAATTTTTCAATTTCATGCTGATTTGAGGGGGAGGTAAGCATCCTAGGGCACAAATTTTCACGCCCTTGCTATATCGCGAAGCGTGAAATTCCGGGATTTTCGCGGTATGGTGTACGCAAGGGGCGCTAAAACTGATAATTTTCGCACTCTATGTAACTGCTGGGGTGTGAAAAACCGCAGATTCAAATTTTAAGAAGCTTCCCCTCTTCTCGTTTGGAAAAAAATGGTTCCAAGACTCTAATCACAGGTTCCTTTGATGATTTTCAAGAGTTTCCAAGAGATAAGAGTGAGAATGATCGAGTGGAAAGAGATAGAGAATTAAGGGGAGGACCGAGATTCCCTCAATGATGATAACACCTTCTTCGTGCTAAGAGAGTGTGGATTGTTGAATTTCTTCAAGACAAGAGGGATCTAGAAACAAGGGAAACTTCTTAACCACATAATAGAAATGTGGGAGCCGGATCTACAAGCTTTCTATATAGGGGAGCACATCCTTGAGATAGAGCTTGAGGATATATATTTCTTGACTAGTCTCTCTAAGAGAGGGGCACGAGTCAATTTTTTGGGACATTGTAGCAACGAAGAGACTATGGAGAACTACATACCCCAATATTGCAGACAAGGATCTCGTATGAAAAGCGAAAAAGTACTCATAGTCGATGTGATAGATCTTCCCTTGAGGACGATTTTGTACACTCTTCCTCAAGTGGTGGGAAGTGTAGGGGCTCATCATGCTACCAAGGCGCAAATGAATTATGCCTAGGAATGTCTCGAGCCAAAGTTGTTCAACTGGTGTGAGGGGGTTATGGTCAACATCAAGGATCAAGTCACCAAATGTGATAATGGAAATATCAAGCAATTTGGGTATGGGAGTATCCTAGTCACTTTCTTCTTAGAGAGGGTCCCATTCCTACACCCGCAGATAGAGAGACCTCATCGTCCTCTATCTGAGCCACAGATGGGGAGATGGAGTGATTATGTTGGGCGTCTTGGTGGGCCACAAGTCCTAGCATTCGGTGAAGACTTATTTTCCTGGTTAGAGGAACAGATTGTGATGATTAAGGATTATCCTTACGTTGGGGTAGAATTCCGGGGTGACATTGACTTGGCTTTGCTAGAAGATGATGACTGGGATGAGTCAAGTATGTGACCTTTAAACATGTTTTTTGAATTTTTTAAATTATATATAGATATATATATTTTTGTTGTTGCACAAAAGACCTAATATGTACATTTGTAATGTTGCAGATCGTGGACCAGTGAGGCCAGCAAGATCTTCACCACTACGGAGACGAGGAGAGAAGTATCAGGCAGAGGAAGACGAGGCAGGGTGATTTTGCGATGTAGAGCAGAATATTGAGGGCTTGACTATGGGTATCCCTCCGATGAGACTGCATGAGGTCCCCTAGCACCTCTAGAGGCATACTGTGGGTGTGTTAGAGTGTATTGGCAGATTACTCCGTCATGTTGCTAGGGCAGTGGTATGCTATCATGAGCATCGTGCTCCTCATGATTAGATCTCAACAGTATCTCTTTTTAGCATTATCGGAATTTACACGATATGTAGGTGATAGTGCCAATTTTTGTATGGGCAGTGATCCCGATTTTGTCTTTTGATGCATTTTAATACTATTTGCGACATGACCAAAAATTTTTACATGATATGTGCATGGACCTATCTCTACAGTTTATATATAATTATTTGTATCTTACATTTTTACATGTTTTTTCATGGTGAAATTGATTATGTATGAGCTAGATGCCAATTCAACACATAGTTAGCTAATGAATCAACCACTGTGTTTAATTGCCTTGGTATGTGTTGATATGAGATATAATCAAATGATCTTTCAAGGAGGCATATCCTTCGATATAAGCGAAGTAATATGGGATCGCGAATGGTATAAATGCGATTTAGTTGAGAGTCTAGGTAGACTATGAGATGGTGAATTCCAAGAGAAGATACTTCAGTTAGAAGTCTAATAACTACATGATATTCCACTATGTTATTCGTTGTGGGACCTAAGCAGATTCCACCCGAGGATATAAACTCGTCAGTAGGGGAATACAGTACCCATGCTGCAAAAGCGAGATTCTGGGTATGTCGACTATCACCATTTGCAAATCCGAAGTACATTGACATATGCGCATGAAAGCACAAATCGAGATAAATAGTTGTGAACAAGACAGGATCCTGACACGCAAAAAGAAATCAAAATCACACCATAAATACACTATATACAAAGTGTTTACGTAGGATGACCCTACGCATAAAATCTCTTCAAGTAAAGTCCATTACGAGGCTCTACCAAAGGTATGCCATCACAATCAACTAGCTTGTAAGATCCTTTCTCTAACACTCGTTTGACAATGTAGGGACCATACCACATGGATTCCAACTTGCCTTTACCTAGTTTGTCATGCATTTGATCGTAGGATAGGACTAGGTCGCATTCATTAAAAACATGAGGTTGGACGGATTTATCATATTGAACCTTAATGCGCCTTTTTTGAGCCTCGTTAGCAAGTGCAGCGTCGCGACAAGTTTCATCAAGCTTAGTTAAGTATAAGAATCGTTCTTCCTCGACGAGAGTGTTTGGCAAGAGTTCAACAACCAGTTTGAGGGGTGGGATTTCACATTCAACTGGGGGGATAAATTCCAGGCCATAGACCAATTGAAATGGTGTGAACCCGGTCACATTTTTTACAGAAGTCCTATAGGCCCAAAGAGATGAGAATAGTGTTAAGTGCCAATTTGATTTTTGGGTCCCAACCATGTGTTGGATCATTTTTTTCAAGACTTCGTTGATTGCCTCTACTTGTCCATTTTCCTGGGGTAATAAGGGGATGAGTTTTCATGACGAAAACCCAATTTGGTACTTAGTTCAGCCATCATATGATTCCTGAAATGGGAACCGTGATCAGTTACAATGGCTTGAGGGACTCCAAACCTTGCAGTGATATGAATGAATACAAAGAGTGTTGTTATTTTTCCGTCTTCAACATATGTAGGCATAGCTTCAGCCCACTTGGTAAAATAGTCAACTGCTACGATGACATAACCATGCCCCCCAGCTGAAGTAGGCTTACATGCATGAAATCGATACCCCATTTTCCAAAGGGTCCGACAACGATCACGAGATGCAATGGAGCTGTATGGGAGCACTTATTGGAGTGAAAGAATTGACATGGGGGGGACTTCTTGACCGCTTCAATGCAATCTTTGAAGATGTATGGCCAGAAGTATACTACGCGCAAAATATTCTGGGCTATAGCCATCCTAGAGAGGTGACCTCCACAAGCTTCGGAGTGGCAGTCATTAAGTACGCGTTCGACTTCATCGATAGTTAAGCAACGACGCAAAATGGAATCGATACCATAACGGTATAAGTATCACTAATGATGAGGTAATATTTGGCGTGGTGTCGGATGTGACGTCGCTCATCGCAATTGAGATCAGACCGAAAGCGCTGGGTTTGGAGATATAAAACAATGTCTCCGTATCATAGATTAGTTGTGCCAATGAGGAAGAATGACTCATCAAGAAGAGAGTCAATGGGATCAACTGGGTCATTGACACGAGGCAGAGCACAAATTAGCTCAGCAAAGACCAAATATTTTTTAGATTTAGCTTTTGCAAACTCCAAATCGAACTCCTAGAGAACAACAATCCAACAGGAGCATTTCCCCCCTAACACTTGACATGTTGGGATATAGTACATGGGATTAAAGTTGGCAATAACTATGGTCTTGCGAAGTAAGATATAATGTCAGAATCTCTGGACAACAAAAATGGTTGCCAGAGCCAATTTCTCGTGTTTCGGAGTTGATACGACCCTTACTGAGATAGTATATCACATGTTCATTACCACTATTGTCCTCCTGTACTAACACCATTCCGATAGTGAAAGTAGACGCTACGAGATATAAGATGTAATCCTATGTATAGTTGGGAGGTTGTAACACATGGGCATTAGTCAAGGCCCTTTTAAGATTATCAAACTATTGTTGTGTTGCGCTATCCCAAATGAAGGGGACATTTTTCTTGAGAAGTCTCATATAGCCCTGGGTGATCTTGGTAAAATTGCAGACAACCTTCAGTGGGTCGATGCGAATGTCATCTTTGGAGACTATGAAACCTAATAATCTGTCGACTTCAACACAAAATACGCATTTCAGTGGATTCAAGTGGATGTTGTAGTGGCGAAACCGTAGAAATATGACACTTAGGTGCTCTGGATGGTCTTCTCGCAAAGTAGAACGAGCGGGTAAGTCATCCAAATAAGGTTTCACAACATGCTTGATATCATGAAATGCGTAAGACATGACTCATTGAAAAGTAGCCCTAGCGTTTTTAAGGCCAAAAGGTAACTTTCGATATGCGAAGGTTCCCCATGGGCAGGTGAAAGTTGTTTTATGCTGATCAGCTGGGAGTATCTCTATCTGATTATAGCTAGAGAATCCATCCATGAATGAAAATATGACACTCCCAACACATTTATCGATAATTTGGTCGATGAAGGTGGTAGGATAGTTTTCCGTCACCTACCCAATTTTTTAGAATAATTATTTTCTACTATTATCCTTTTTGCAAAATACTTTGTGTTAAATTATAATTACAAGTTTTGTAATTATGACCAAGTAGGTCAAAAATGAATGTAATGACTCATTATTATTATTTAATAAATAAAAATGGGAGACAAACACTCAAGAAAGCTGTTACAAGAGTATCCACTGGCCCACTAGGAGGAATGGAAGCTGCTGGAAGGATTTGGACATATGGCAGCATTTGCACTCTACCATTAGTTGTTGGTATGGGACAACTCCCCCTAATTTTGTGGCATTTACCCCTCCAGGTGGAGGGAGGTGAGCAGGTAGCTCACTAATGACCAGTTAATTACAAAAAGACCTAGGCAGCCTATAAAAGGCAATTCGAATTGAGCAGGGAGCTCTTACAATGTTCTCTGCAAAAACATTCCTCATGCTCATCAGGTGATGGCTGAGAGATTCGAATAGGGGAGGCTGTGGAGAGTGCAAGTATAAGTCTGCAAATGTTATGAGAAGGACATACCAGAGATGCTGGTGCTGGTCCCATTGATTACTAAGCCTGTAAGGCTGAATATATATATTTTCTTGCTGCTGCAAGTAGAAGTCCTAAGCTGCAGAACCTTCTTCCTCCTGGTGGATCAGTGGATAGGCTCGGGGGTCCTAAGGCAGACAGCTTGGCTGCTTAGGAGCAGGTTGGGTGGAACAGGCTTCTTGAGTGATTTGTTCCTCCCATTACACTCAGGTTCTATTCTTTTGTGTTTTCTTTTTCAATCACATGAATGCTCTCAGAAAATGGCTTAGTATTGTTATTTAATGATCAATAGTAGTAAATTGTTAGATCCTAATTAATTTAGATTTGTTGAACTGATAAAATGACTCCTCTACATTTTTCCCCATGCGTGAAGTTGCATCATACTCCAGTACAGAGAGGTAGCATTAAATCTGCCCAGTTAAAAGTGAAACCTAGCATGCATCTAAATATCTAAACCAAAGACCACCCATGCACAGACTTATGTTTATCATGCATCTTATATTTTAGCAGCTGTAGATTAGATCCTTGCATGCAATGTTTTTACTGTTCAAATTTGTATGTTGATATAACCTACTAGAAACTAGTCATAGTAATAGGTTCTTTTCTTATTCCTGAAGGTGAACATTATGTTAACAACTAGGGTTACTGGTCTTTAATAATTTCTTCAAAGAAAACAATATCATGCATTCTTTTTAACCATATTCCCACTTTTTCTATCTTCTTATTGTTTTTAGAATCTGATTGATCTTATATAAAATATTGTCTTCACTGTATTATCTTGTACAGAAAGAAAGAAAGCTACTGTGTTATTTTATCCTTTCGTCGGAGGTCCAAATTGGACGAATACAGGAATATATCATTAGAATAGAAAAACTGTTATATTCATAAGCAATCAAATTAACTGACGAATGCACTTTTTTTTTTTTTTTTTTTTTATGAATTATCAATTGCATGTGATAGAATTTACATCACAGAATACCAAGTTATTAAAAACAAGGACAAACATAGCAGTATTGAATGGACAGATTAAATTACAGTATCTCTACACCCAAACTGGGGTCAACATGTTCTCATTACATTATTACTTATAAACAGCTGCCAAATCAAGGTTTCATTACCATAGACAATCTCACTGTAGAATCTAGAGTTATAATTATTGTTCCATTAAAAACATCATTATAGACAAGCAGACTTCATTTAACATCGACAGCTAGGGTTTCACATTTTCACTTAAGTTTTCAAGAAAAAACCAATTCCTTTCTATTCTCGGCTTAATCTATACATGCACAAACGCAGTGTAAGCCAGGTAGATCGCTCTCGGCTTATAGCCACAGTTTAATTAAATAACTTAAACATGCCTTTCATTCCTTGGATCAGAGTTCAAGAATGGGAAGATCGAAAACACCATATGTAGACATGAAACCCTAAAATATCTTAAATAGGCTTTTAGATACAGATACAAAAATGAGAAGTTCAAATCACCAAACCAAAGCATTAAACCCTAAATAATTATCATTTCCATTTAATTTAACAGTGGTTACACCCTACAGTTGCCGCATTCTTTTGCTGAATGTTCCATGCGAAACCCCATGCTTTTTACACATGCAACTAATGCCGAAGCAAATTACAGTCAACGTATCTCTTCTTTCATCAACCCAGAAGTACCAAAACGGTAGACATAAAACGTAAAGCTGAAGACTCTTACAAACACGAGGGTTCAAACCTACCAAACTCGCTGAGCCCAGGAATGGCCGGCCATACATTTTAAACACTTACATCATCTACACTATCATTAAAGCTTAAAACAGTAACGTTTCCCCAAACGCTGCAGGCGAGACAAAGCCACTGCCGTGAAGGCATGCTACCAAAACTCTGCTCATCAAAGTCTGATTCCAGGAGAACCACTAGGGAGGGATACCACCGAAGCTTACCGGTGGATTCGCTATAGCCCTTCTCCCCATCAACTATTCCGGCACCCTGTTCTTCACCGAGGGTTACCTGCCAACAACCATACAATAAGTTAAGCATCGGATCATGAGGTAGAAATGCATACACCAAAGAATAGTATGGAAACCATTGCAACGTTACAATACCTGAGTCGTGACAGAGATTTTGACGAAGCCAGCATCCATCCACTGTAAAGGAGATGCACCCAGCTCGAAGACCACCCTGTGTGATAACTCCCGAAGACTTACAACCCGATGGAGAAACCCAGAATTCCAAGCTACTACAACGCCAAACCGACGCACTCATCCAACTTGTGGATGGCCACACCATTTAACTCCTAACTCGGCTTCCATTGATGACTCTCACCTACAGTTTGAGGATTGATACCGGTCTCAGGATCGAGCCCGAGGAAGGCTAGAAAAACAGCAAACCCTAAGTGCCTCTCGGCTGGTTGGCCTCAACTCCCAAACCCTACCATCGAAACAATGACAAAGAAAATGTTACAAGAATCCATAAGTTACGTTAGGGTTCATCACAATCCCAACGCACAATGATCGACGACAGAGATCCATTTCATTAATCCACGTTGGAGAGTGGCAGAAGTAGCATTAAATTGCTCGTCTACCTCCCAAGCCACGGAGTTTCCTTTTCTGTTGACACCAGGGCAGGAGGCCCGTCACAACTCAGCAATTGCCAAACCTTATCACACGCCAAAACATCCACCTAAACGTGCATGTAACACTATCCTTAACACGGTGGCCAGGTAATTTAATTACAAACCTAATCATTTAATACACCCTCGATTCGTACGCAGGCTTTTGCTGGGCCATCATTCCACCTGCCAATCGATACGAATCAACGTTAATGGCATTAACATATAAATATTATCAATGTATAATGTTCCCGATAGCATATAACAAGGTCTTATATGATTCCATATAATCAATTTCGAGCACACTCGTAGCATTTGAATATCCACCAAGGTCGCGAGCAAATCATAGGGCATGGATTGACTCCGCCCCATCATATAAAGTCGACTATAAAGTTCATCTTTGGATCATCATAAAGCTCCTAAAGCTTTGTTCACATTATAA
The DNA here is from genome assembly GCA_027924585.1 of Larix kaempferi. NCBI lineage: Eukaryota > Viridiplantae > Streptophyta > Pinopsida > Pinales > Pinaceae > Larix > Larix kaempferi. Next base: position 13,590,603 of record BSBM01000125.1, on the reverse strand, counting down.
GTTATTTAAACACACCCTTAGGGTATGGTGCCACCCTAGGACCCATCGCATACATTGCATGGTAGGGTATTAACATTTAATGCATCACCATTTTAACTACCCAGGCAATAGAGATTTAAAACCAACTTATCACTCTTCCATAGTATGACTTAAGACCATGCGCCTTTGTCCTAAAACTATCACCGTCAAATTTATAAAAGAATTACTTTAACAGCCGCAAGGCATTTATGGAATGACCTTACGTAAAGTCATCAACACTTAACGGAAACATTCATAACGAACACACCTTGAGATAGACAGGTTCATCTTACAGAATTGGAAGGAGACCATACCTGTAGCATCGAAATTCATACGCAGTTTTTAGTGATAATACGGTTATTAAACCCTCTGAGTTATTATCGCTATCTCTTACATGCGAATCTGCGCACGGAGGACGAGTACAAAGCTTTAGCTGAATAGCTAAGTAAGCCTCGGGGCACCTCGTGGGACCCCTTTCATCATCATCCAGAAAAATTAAACTGTCAGCACTTGTCGAGAATAATTCTGTTTTCCAAATGCATCAAAACTTTCAATCATTCCAGCATTTAAATAAGAACATAATCATCAATTGGTTTTCATGACGCCATCAGAAGACAAAAAGACACAGCCATTAAGTTGTTCCTACCAAGCGACACATTTATTAATTGCTGATTATTGAATATTATTATTTCTGCATTTTGCAATATTAGTTTTTTATGGCGATTTAATTTTTTTTAAATTTTATGAAAATGTCGGGATGTTACATTTTCCTTGGGACAAGCTTTGTTCATGTCCCTATAATCAACAAAAACTCTAATCGTGCCCTATTTATTAGCTATAGGAATGATGTTAGACACCCAGTATGTCAATGGGACAGGATAGATAAAACCAGCTTGAAGGAGCTTTTCAATTTCTGCCTTGATGGCTGCAGTTTTTCTAGGGTGAACGGGTCGTATTTTTTGCCAAACAGGTCGTGCACCAGAATAAACTTTGATTTCATGGACCACAATAGAAGAGTCAATTCCCGACATTTCTTCATAACTCCATGCGAAAACATCGCATAACTCCTTAAACAAGGCTATGTAAAATTCCACCTCATTGGGTTTACAATTTTTGCCTAGGTGGATGTGTTCCACGATACCAGGTTCCACTGATATGTCTATAGGAAAAAATTCCATAATATTAGCTAAATTTCCCTCCGAAAACAAGTTGTGAGCAAGGATGGGAATTTGATGTTTTTGGACAATATCATGTGAAACAGTGGATTTGGTATTGGGGTCTGTTGCGTGGATCGTAGGAAGGAAATATGTCGATGATGGTGATATTTCCATGGAGGTTCGTTGATGCTCATGATTTCCATGATAGACTCGTCAAAGGGAAAAGTCTCTAAAAGGGAATCAAAAGAGGGCAAGGATGAATCGATCCATGACGGAAGAGGTGCCACCTGATGGTGGTCAATGGAATCGATACAATCAGAAGCAGATTGAATCGCATGATAGGTTGCTTGATTTAAGTTCAAAGGTGTAGAGTTACCAATGGTTTCGTACTCAGAGGGACTTGGTACAACCTAAGAATCGTGAGGTTCTTGGGATTGAACGGTACTTGAAGAGATCACGTTGATAGAATAGACTAGGGGTGGAAGCTCTGGGAAGAATCCAATGATTGAAGAGTCATTAAAAAGGCCAACACCGATGTCTTCATAATGATGTTGAGATTGTGTCAACAGCGGGACATTGTTGGTGGTGTTGGAGTGAATATTCGGTGTGCAAAAATCCAATTGATCAATGGTGACAACTTTGCCTTGATGAAGAAATTGTACCAGGCGAAAAACTTATGATGCCACTGCAGTCATCGCGTAAAACCAGTTTCGACCAAGTAGGATATTGTAATCCAATGGAGCATATACAATTTCTACATGAATGGATACAGTTTTTCCCCTTAGTTCTACAGCGAGTGAAGGTATGAGTTCATAAGGTTGGAAACCATGGCCGTCGAAGGATTTTAAAGTGGTAGGAGACTGAGTTACCTCCGGAGAGCCTATAGCTCTCCAGCAGGACAAAGACATGATAGAAGTGGAGGCACCTTTTTCCAAAACTATACGATGGATGTTGTTTCCACAAATATTGGTATGAATTCGAAAATCCAATTGGTGGGAAAGCCTTGGTTGGAAATATTCCAAATTAAACATAATCGTGTTGGAAGTCTCATGTTCAACGGCTCCAAGTGCTGACAACAAGGTTCTACGCTGACTAGGGTAATGTTGTAGAACTTCGAGAGTAGACATTGGGCAGGGTGCTTAAGCTAAGTCCTCGACAATATTGTAGTTCTGAGTAGCTCGTGCACTCGGATTGAATGTCGCTTTTCGAATGGTGGCTTTTGGTGGGCACAACACAGTGTCAGAAATAGGCCTTTCGATGTGAAGAGGGCCAGTAGGTGGAGGAGTGGAGGGAGAATAGTTCCAAAGGAGATTTATCTATTGAATTCCCATTTTTGTTTGAATTTGGAATAGAGTCATAAGGCTTTGTCCCGGTGGATAAATGAACAGTCTCGTTACTCATCATGAGGATGTCTCGGGTCGCGGATGACTCCGGTTGATTAGGGTCATTTGGGGTGCCTCCTTGCGGAGGAGTGTGTGCGATCATTTGTTGTTGTTGAGATGAGAAAAGGTTAGTCAGCACTGCCGGACGAGAAGAACCTTTCACAAATTTGTTGACTTCCTCACGATAAGGACAAAATTTTGTATAATGGTCCTCGTGGCAAATAAGGCAGGGGAACTTAGATTTCCTTTTGGGTTTATTGTCAGTGTTGGTTTGTTGGGGTTTTGGATTGTCCTGCTGAGGAGTAGATTTCTTGTATTTCCCTCTATTGTTCTTCTTTTTCCCTATGGATTGCTGTGACGAGGATTGAACCACATTCACCTCGGAGGTATGAGTAGGAGAAGCATTATTTTTGGATGCAGCCTGATTTTGAATTGGAACCGAAGTATTATGTTGTCCACTAGATTTTGATGCAGGCTGGGCCTTCACGGAACCAACTACACCATCAATAGGAGGTTCGGTAGCGGGCCTGGATGGATCGTCGGTGGGGCGAGGAGCATGAGGGATCAATTCATATAAATTTATGGATTGGGAGTAAACCAAGTCCAGATACTGAGCACGACTTATCGTTTTCTCTTTTGTAACATCCCCTTCCATTTCAACATCCCTAGCGATAGGTTGGCAGTAATGATTTTGTAAACCAATCGACTAATAATTGATTAAGGATAAGAGCCTTAATCAACCTTCGGTGTCTCCTGCACTCGTGAATATGACCTGAGATGTGAGTAGAGGTGGATTGTCGCAACAAAGTTAATAGGTCTGTGTCAATTTCATATTGAATGGGAAGTTGAAAATGCGTCAAAAAATGCATTGCAAGGGAGTTGAAATCTCGAAAAGAGTGTTGTAGCAACTCAATATACCATTTAGCTTCCGTCCCAGTGAGTGTGCGTTGGAAGAGCCGTAATCGTATGGAATCATCCATCAATGAGTTCGAAGAACACCAAAGATGGAATGTCATAACGTGATTTTTTGGGTCTTCCCTGGTTTTGCATCGAATTTTGGGATATCCGATGGTAATTTGGCGAGAATAGGTGGCCAATGTGGTTCATGCCAAATGGGATCGTTAATTAATATTGACAAATTGGGCAGGTCCAATGTTTCCAAGAAGGGAAGTTGTCATTAAGAAATTCAAAGAAGTTGATTACAATGTTATACCTTGATGTTCAAGATGATAACTTCTCCTTCCAAGCTCTCCTTTGCTACCTCTGTAAGACTCTTAAGATCATATGTTTGATGCCCCCAAAAGTTCTCTCTTTAGTTGATGGGTGGACTTCTTCTTATAGGATTTGGGAGGCCAACCACTTAAGAGGATATTATGGATCTAAGTGAGGGAGATGTGGATCAAGGATCTGAATCATGCCAATGAGGGAAGGTGAGATGGGATTCAAAAGGAAACCTTGTCCCATGAAAATCTCCTCGTAATCCAAGATCCAAAAACCAAGGAGAATGGTTATTCAATTATTTTTGCGCCCCCATGACTAAGCAAATTGCGAAAATATTGTAATTTTCGCGCCCCCGTAGGTATGTATAGCGCAAAAATGTTGTATTTTTGCACCTTGCACCACTAACAGGGCGCGGAAATATCTATAGGATGAGTTTGGTGAAGTGGCATTTGACCCCTAGGCTGTTGGATTCGCTTCCAAGTATGACTAGGGAAGGGACCAACATGTTGGGAAAGGGTCCTAACACTCCTAGGAGGTATAAACATCATGTTTTTCAAGGTGATATGACATGAAGACGCTCAATGGGACAATTTGAGGTATAACAGGGATGTGTGCCAATTTTGTGTCCCTAGCTTCCACTTTCTTGACGTTTTTCTAGATACATGCCCATTATGACAAGGGTGTTGAGATCCTATTGTCATGTCTTTAGACCTCCTCCACCCATATCACAGATCATATCCATGAGTGGCGTTGACAAATGAGTCTTTGTAAGATTAAGCTCGATGACCGTATCTTCTTAGACTGGTTCCTTAAATCTCTCCTCCGTGCTATAGCCAAGGACACGGCCTTTGAGTATCCACAAAGCAAATAATAAGTCATCCTCAAGGCTCAACAATACGACCTCATTTACGCATAATCTGGCTACCTATATACGATCATTCATGATTCCCTTAGAGGAGAACCCTCCCAGAAATATCCACAGGGGGAATCCCATGCTGCGGATGGCATTATCGGTTATGTTTCATCCTTTCGAAATCCATACCCATCTTACCCTCGCCCTTCGAGTCATTATTCGAATGGTAACCCCCCCAAGTATTGAGCGTCATCACTAGGGCCTTGCACCTGCAGCGTATTATCCCCTCGATCCCTCTTGCTCATCCTCACATGTAGGAATGGGTACCTCCTACTCGACTCCTCCTTCCCCCCCCATGTTCATGGACCCTCATGTAGTGGCACCATATGTGGCAATTCTTGATCCGAAATGGATCTGCACAAGACAATTGGCTTCAACATAGGCTCAATGAGGATTGGCACCATGCACTAGGTAATGAAAGGGTTGTGGAGACTACACGTTGATGTGAAGAGCCCCATGCCAACATGAAGGGGTTTCCACCATGTATCTAGGTTGAAAAAAGAGGCAAATGCGAGAGAATTCAACCAGGCATGAATTGTATTAAAAATAGAAAAATAAAGCATGTATGGAAAAATAAAATAAAATAAGACATGAGACTATGATCTCATTTCTCAAATGCACAATAAAGACAAATAAGCTCAACGAGATCGGGAGAAGTTGAGGGTTCAAGGACGCTTGGCTTTCCAACTATCTCAAGCTCAACCATTTCTATAAAGTGATTCCCCCACAATGAGAGAGGGGTTCTTTGGCTGAGAGTGAAAGAAATGTTGCCCAAATGTCGATGAAAAGTTCTACCTAAGCACCAGAGAGCATGTAACCTACACATTGCCAAAATAAAAGAGCTTGGCTGAGGTGCATTGAATGTTGGTTTTCCCATTTGGGTTTCCAGGGTAAATAATGTCTTCCTGTGAATGAATGGCTCATTTCCTTGTTGTTGTTTATGTGAATTTGGTTTGTGAATGTCTACAAATGATTTGTTTGAGTTTTAATGGTTGTAGTCATGACTAAATATCTCTATTAATGGAAAACTTGTTTCCCATGAGAAGTAAATGTTGTAGTAATGATTTTTCTTTCTCATATTATGAATTTTCGCGTTCCCACAGCCCTCCAACAACTTTGTAAATCTCACCATTGATTGTCTAGGGCAAATTAGAGATCAATGGCTCTCCTAAACTAGTTGTTGCTAACTTGAGTTTTGGACTGGTTTTTCTCATAGAGGAGATACAAAATATTTTTTTTACTGTCATAAGAACTTCACTGCGTTTTCATCATTGTTGGGACAAATTTACAATCATTGGGGGAATTTTCACCATTGCATGGACAAATTTACAGTCCTTGGGTTGTTTTCATCATTGTCAAGATGAATTTACAATCATTGGGGGCATTTTCACCATTGTATGGATGAATTTATAGTCATTGGGGTGTTTTCATCATTGTTGGGATGAATTTACAATCCTTGGGGGCGTTTTTATCATTGTATGGGAGGAATTATTGATGCTTGTGTGTTTTTGTGGTTACTGGGGGATTTAATTCATGCCAGACACACTCTTCTTGTTATGGGGTGCATATTAAAGAACTCATAAATGAAGAAAACGTTTTATGTGGATAATTAACTGTTGGTATATGAATACACACGTTTTGGCATCATACATTGTGTTGGAGAAAACTCACTATGGCTTGGGAGACCACAACAGACAGCTGACTACCAGAAAATAACTCAATTCTCATAACTATGCTATTATAAATGACAATGCTAAGATAATGGAGAATGTAACCAACCTCGATCCAAACGTTTGATGTAGATCCCCGTTGGAGCTTTTCCAATCCGTGCACTTGAATCTGCAAATTAGTCTTGACAACCAATATACAACAAGTACATAATATATATAAACGACATTAACGTCATCAATAGCAATGGTCCAAGATATAACAAGTAAATGCAACCCAATGTAAGATAAACAACATTTACAACATTAATGGACGAGAATATGAGTATTTCTATTAATAAACAAGAAGAAGTACAATATGATATGACCTCTTGCCGGCAACTAATCTAAACCAAGATCTGGATCAATCCACTTGTGCCTCCACCACTTCAATCCTCCATGAATGGCAAACTCAAACTATGGTAGGAGTTTGGAAGGTGAACATAAAGGGGTTCACAACTACAAGGATCAATGAGTGTAGACTCAAGATAGGGAAAAAATCCACTAGAGATCTCTTGCTCTTCTTTCTCCTCCCGTCCATAAGCCATATGTGCTCAATATATAGTCCTCCCAAGGGTAGGCGAAAGGACACACCGAGATGTTACTTGGGCAGATGGAGGGTCAAAGGTCACCCAATAACCGCTTTGTGAGAGTAAAAAGTAATTAACTAGTGATTTTTACATTTTACATGCTACCCCGCGGGCTATAGTGATGCAACTCGCGGGTACGCTTGCTATAGTGATGCAACAAGCAGGTAAGAGGAAAAATAGGGCAAAATAGTGTCTGAAGGATATAAAGTGGATCTGAGTCATTGAAATGGATCCTACAGGCCAAAGAATGTTGATGTTCACAAGGTGGAAGATTACGCTGTAACAGATGCTCCCTAATGTGTGAGGTCAGAGACTGATGCTACGATGGCCGAAATACATTATAAAACTCAGAAGTGGAGTGATGGAAACACAAGTGGAAAGAGCAGCTCACTTGTCATAATACAATAGTATCACTGAATACATGTCGATATAGTACAACAATCTGATACAATGGCCATGAATAGGCAGTACATAATGGATATATGTCATAAGTGATCATATCCATGATCCCTCTACAGTAAGATATGGTCTCCTGCTGAAAAGGAAACAATTGGTGCAAACTGGAGGTACAAACTGCTGATATCTGAGAGGTGATATCTCATATGTAAAGTCAAAGTCATAGGTAGCATATTGAATGCCACCATCGCCTGGGGTCTTCTACACAAGTCTTTGACGGTGCAAGTCCCATCAAGTGAATAAAGGAGTTGGGGTCAAACCTGATGAGACATCGTCTGATTACCGGTCAATGATGTATACCGTTAACAGACGTGAGATAACCCACTAATAATGAAAATGGGCATCAAGGCACAGAGCACAATCATCGGAGTGTGAATAAATGAGTTGAAGTCGAACACTAGGATGAATCCATCGATTAGGGGACATTGATGTATTCCCAAAACTGTCGATGGCGAGAGAACCTGCCACTAATGACTGCAAGCCTCAAGGTACTCAACCGAACTCTAAGCCTCAAGTCCCGAAATAAATGGGTTGAAGTCGACGGGACAAGACTTGCTGGAAGGAGGGCATTAAGGCATCCCCCATCAACCAGCACGAGGTACCAACTATGCTGAAAGATTTGGAAGAACTCAGGTGAAATGGACTGACTCAATAAGGATGGCCGACATGCAATAGTCAAGAGATCTGAGGAGTGGCCGACATTGGTTTCATGACTTCCTTTGAACAAGAGCATGAGCAGATGGATAGACTCAGGTAGCATAGACTCGATATAGACTGTGCGATGCAGGAGGCATCACAAAGGGCTCCATAATGACTGGAAGCTTAACCAATCGGTAGAGAAACTAAGATACAAGTACAGCTCCTAAGGTCCAACTATAGTCCCGACTCATAGTATATGGAGTGGAATGAATGCTCTGTTCAAAGGCGACACAACAGCTGCCAACAAGAAGTAGTAACCATAATCTCGTCCGACTTTTTGGAATATTTGATTTTGTTTTGTCTTTTTCATATTGGGGAAAACTTGAAAAAGAATAAATGCTTATAGTACAACAAGTGAGGGAACGAGTGTCAAATAGCGAGCAGACTAGTCCCAAGTAGTGGAACATACCTATGATCAATGCAAGAAAGTGCATGTAGGATGTGGACACTCAAGGGTGTGTTCCCTCGGGGTCAAAAGGGTGATCAAATTGTGAAGGACAAATGGAAGCTCTGCAAGGCTCTACAGGGAAAAGTGCTCAGGCACCTGGCTATCAACTGAGTAAGCAAGAGCCGGCACAAGGCTCAAGCGGCAAGCAGGATGATGCAATGCAATCACAACATGATATAACTGAGGGGAGTCCTTAAGGGAGATGGCCAGCATAAGACAAAGTAGAGTATGAGTTTTTATCGCAACGTCATGGTGTAACTACAAAGGACTCCCAATCCTAAGGACAAACAACGACATGGGCACTAGAATGCACAAAGAGGTTCTAACTAGGCTACCCATGTTCAGAAGAGCCCTATCGCCACATAACGACACTTCTATAGTAGTGTGGAGGTTCCGTGTCGGTTACGAAGCGGGGTCGCACCTGGGGTTTATGAAAGTGGTCAACAGGTCAAATGCATAATGCACATGGAAATGGCATCTAACCTATATGCCGGGTGTGAAATGTACCTGCCGTAGGTGTGAAATGGTCCAAAACAACTTTAGTCGAAGAAACATGATTAAAAAATACTACTCCAAGACGTTATATTAGTCCATAACAACACAAAACGGTAAAAACTATAGACAAGTGGGTCCAGAAAATTATAAATAGTAATAAAAAATTACAATTTACAATTCATTTTTACTATTCACCAATTTGGAGCTTTTGGTTAGTTTTCATCTGAAAGTTCAGATGCCAATTCTGGGAGCTACAAGCGACCGTTCATCGAACCGTCCGGAGCAGGTTGGTAGTCTCATCCATACCTTTCATTTCAATGCTTTTATTTTAGTTTTCAGCGGTGGGATTTTTAGTTTGGCCAAGCCCTAAATGGCTTCGGCGCTACCCACGGGCTATAACTATGCGGGTCATGGGTAGGGCACGATACGCACAGTCAAATAATAGGCTGACCGCGAGTACCCACACCTGTATACAAAGTAGCCCGCGGGTACGCCCGTGAAGATGATTTTGCAAATGAAATTGACCAAAATCTTTGTTGTTTCTCACTCCAGGATGGTTCTAGAGTGGAGGGAGAGGGAGCATGACCAAGTAGATGAGGCCGTGCGCAACGACGTGCAAGCACAACAGGAATTGCAAGCATGTGGGTTATATAAATTCTGGAGTATGGGGGGTTTGAGGGCCCAAAACCTACTACTCCGTCACTTGATTGATTACTGGGATGTTGATGCACAAAACTTCAGTCTCAACGGGCAAATCCTCACATTGGAAGTGGAAGACATCTACTTCATAACAGGTTTGTCCCGTCGAGGTGAGACGGCCAGTCTTCGGTCTCGTACTGTGGGTGGTGGGATCATCGTCCAGGACTACATAGCGTGGTATTGTCCCGCAAACACACGAGCAGTGGGAAGTCGAGTTCCCATCAATGCCATAGTAGATCGGAGCATGAAGATCATTGTGGCTACCTTAGTGCGGATCATTGGATCTAAAGCCCTGCACCAGGCATCCAGGCTGGTGATGTTCTATGCATCACAATGCATGCAGCCTATAGTATTCGATTGGTGTACCACACTACTTGTGTCTATGAAGACACAACTGACAGAATGCAAAGAACTTCGGGTATGGTAGCATCCTATGCAGCTTCTTCTTTGAGAGAGTTCTGAGGCTTAGTCCGAGGGTGGATGTCCCTCCCCATAGTCTCTGTGATCCAGCCCTGACCCGGTGAGCTGAGATCTTGACACGACAGGGTGGTGGCCGTCTGGCGTCACCATATACTGAGGAGTTCTTCCACTGGTGGGACCAATAGGTCGTTTCCATAGAGGACTACCCCTATGCAGGGATAGACTTCCGACAGGATAGGGACATGCCACTCCCACCAGATGCAGCGTTCGAAGACATTGGTGAGTACTCTTTTTAGGTTTTTTGTGTTATTAAATTTTTATGGATTTTTTATTATAGATGAAATGCAAAAATATTTTTGGTGTTAGTATCATATACTAATGGTTGACTGTTTGCTCGCAGACAAAGGCCCAGTGAGACCCGATGGCTTCCCGAGACATGGTCGTCGGGGTAGGGGTGATGAGGCAGGTGATGCTGCAGTAGGGCACACTCTACAGACCTTGCAGCGCAACCTATCACGGATGGTTGCCAGGGTTCCACAGAAAGAGGTGGCGTGACTACCTGAGGCCATGCAACGCCAAGTAGTGGGGGTTCCTGGTGACTGGGTGCGGTTACTGCAGCGGGTAGCCAATGCAGTTCACTATTTTTATGAGACACATCCTGCAGGGGCGGCAGCTAGGCCTCCTCGGAGGGAGTAGATATCCCAGGATCTCATTTTTGTATCGATATGTATATTTTGAGGGCTACGGGCTCCAGTTTTGTATGACACTACCATTTTTGGACATATTTATATAAAAAAAACTTTGGTTCTTTGGTTCCAATATATGTGTGTATGTACAAATGTATGAATGTCTCTTTCATTTGTATGCTTCATGGTGGATGTGACAAATGCCAATCTAATACATAGTTAGCGTATGCATCAGATATATGATTAACACTTCTCGGAACATGTATGTATGTAATTGAAACAAAATGTCGTATTAAGATTCTTACCCTTAGGAATTTCCGAAGTAACGTAGGATCTCGCACACGGTACTGCCCATTCAGCAAAGACACCACTAGTTGTGAATCCATGCGGACTTCTAAAGACTGTATATCATGGGAAATGGCATCCCGAAGTAGCTCAATGATGGCACTATACTCAGCCACATTGTTCGACGTAGGAGCGAGACAAGCACCTCCTGAAGACACAATTAGGTGGTCAAGTGATAAAATGACCCAGGCAGCAGAAGCAAGCTGCTGCGTATGTCGGCTAGCACCATCCGTGAAACCTAAGAACGTAGGAGATTCCACTGACATCTGTCAATCAAATGGAAGCGAATCAGCAGACCCGAAAAAACCAAAAGACAGCTAAACTATGTACAGAAGCAACTATACAATAGTATACAAAAGTATCAGCCTGAACCAGAGGTTCAAGCGTAATACCGCTTGAGATAGAGCCCATTTCTAGGCTCCTTCAAGACAATCCCTTCATAGTCTTATAATTCATAGGCTCCTTTTTCCAGGACGCGCCTCACGATGTAAGGACCGTGCCACATGGGATTGAACTTGCCTGCCCCCAGGGGTTCTTTAGCTTGGTCATATAAGAGGACCAAGTCACCTTCAGCATACTGTCGGGGACAGACAGACCTATCATACTGAACCTTGACACGACGTTTGTTGTCATCTATGGCCACAGCGGCATCTCGACGTTGCTTGTCAAGTTGGTCAAGGTGGATTAAACGTTGCTCAATACCTGTCGTATCAGGGAGGAGCTCTATGGCCAGTTTAAGCGAAGGGATTTCGCATTCAATCGGTAAAAGTGACTCCACACCGTGAACTAGCTGGAACGGTGAGAATCCGGTGATAGTCTTGACTGTGGTTCGATACGCCCACAAAGCAGGATATAACATGATGTGCCAATTGTTCTTGCTTTGTTGGATGGTACGATGGAGAATGGTCTTCAAAGACTTATTGACTGCTTCAACTTGACCATTCGCTTCGGGATAGTAGGATTACGAGTGTTCTTGATGAAACCCAAGGTTGAGAGACAAATCCTCCATCATCTTGTTTTGAAAGTGACTGCCATGGTCAGTGACAATCTCTTTTGGGATACCGAATCGAGTGATAATCTGATTGAACACGAAATGGGCTATAGTAGCGCTGTCGGTTTTTATGGTAGGCATGGCCTCAGCCCATTTGGAAAAATAATCCATGGCCACTATAATATGGTGATGCCCCCCAGTCGAAGTTGGTTTGCAATCCATGAAATCTACCCCCCACTTAGTGAAGGGACTGACGGTGATGACCGGATGAAGGGGCGCTGGATGCGAGCGTATGTTCCAAGAAAACACCTGGCAAGGGTGACATCTCTTCACAGCGTTAACACAGTCCTTAAAGATGGAAGGCCAAAAATAACCAGCTCACATGATACGTTGGGCTGTAGCAAGCTCGGATAAGTGACCGCCACACGCCCTAACATGGCAATCATTAAGCACCCGCTCCGCTTCTTCGTGAGTTAAGCAACGATGGAGAATGGAATCCTTTCCTCGGCGATACAAAGTGTCACCAATGATAGTATAATCTTTAGCGTGATGTTTCACACGCCGTCGCTCGTCTCGTGAATAATGCGGAGGAAACTTCAGAGTTTGGAGATATACAATGACATCCCCATACCAAGGGTCTTCGGACGAGATAAGAAATAAGTGCTCATCCACACAAGGAATCTTCATGAATGACATCCTCGTCGAGTCTCGGAAGGTCCGACATAAGCTCAACAAACACCAACGATTTCATCGATTTCGCCGAAGCAAAATCGAGATCGAACTCCTGAAGGATCACAATCCATTTATTATACTTCCCCCCAATAAGGCGTCATGATAGCACGAACTGAAATGGATTGATGTGAGCTACTACTGTGGTTGTTCTAAGCAGAATGTAATGTCGTAACCGCTGGACTGCATGGATAGTCGCAAGTGCCAGCTTTTCTACGTGAGTATATCTTAGCTCAGCGTCTACTAGATTTCAACTGAGGTAATAGATAACATGCTCGATGAGCGCATCATCCACCTGAACCAAGACCATGCCAATCGTCTCTTGAGATGCAGCCACATAAAGGATAAAATCTCGTGCGAAGTCTGGTGGACTAAGCACAGGGGCCGATACCAAAGCTTTCTTCAGGGCGTCGAAAGGCTGCTGGGCTCGCTCATCCCAGATAAAAGGTGTGTCTTTCTTTAATAAGCGTGCGAAACCTTTGGTAATATTAGCATAATTGACTACAGATCGACGCAGAAAAGTAGCTCTCCCTTGGAGGCTCTGAAGTTGTAACAAATTACGCGGAGGAGGCAACTGAAGTATTGCCTCAACTTTTAGAGCATCAACTCTAATACCCTCTTTGGAAACTATGAAGCCTAGAAGGCGACCAGTCCTCACAACGAAGATGCATTTATTGGGATTCAATTGAATTTTGTAGTGTATACATCATTCGAGAATCATATAGAGGTGCTCGGGGTGGTCCGCTCTCTTATCCAAGAATGGCCAGCAAGATTATCCAAGAAAACCTCCATAATATTTTTAAGATCGTGAAAGGCGTAGGTCATGGCTCGCTGAAATGTAGCTCCAGCGTTTTTAAGGCGGAAGGGCATTTTCCGATATGCAAACGTTCCCCATGGACAAATGAATGCCATCTTATGTTGGTCCACGGGTTTAATCTGAATCTGATTATAGCCTGAGAAGCCATCCATGAACGAAAAAATCTCACTTCCCGCACAAGCATCCAAGATCTGATCAATGAATGGCATGGGGAAGTTGTCTTTCGGACATGCACAGTTCAAATCTCTAAAATCGGTGCATACACGGATCGTTCCTTGCTTCTTATCCAAAGGAATGGGGTTTGACACCCATTCGGTAAGGGGAACGGGGTAGATGAAACCAACCTTGAGCAATTTCTCCACCTCTGCCTTGATAGCAGCTGCCTTCCTAGGGTTCACAACACGTAAGCATTATCGAACCGGTTTAGCATTAGGATACGTTCTAATCTCATGTTCAACAATACGGGGGTTTATTCCTGGCATCTCCTCATATGACCAACCAAAAGCTTCCCATAGTTCTGTAAACAATTTAGTGTAAATAGCAATCTCCTAAGGAGTGCAATTGGCACCGATGTAGACATTCTCCACCTTTCCGAGAGTACAAGAGATATTGATCGACATGGTTGGGGAAATATTGGCCATATTCCCCTCCGCAAAAACATCATGCGACTTCAAAAGAGCCACAGGGTGACCAACCATCTCTGCTAGAGTCATCCTAAACTCTTCTTGCTCAACGAGCTCGAGGTTGGGAAGGAAATAAGAACGATGATGCATATCCTCCCAAGGCCTCTCACTACCACACATGGCCTCCATAATAGCTTCATCATATGGAAAAGTATCATCAAGGCAGTCGTGTGAACAAGATGAATTGACTGCCCAAACTGGCAGCGTAACGGGATCTTCTTCGACTGTCTGGGAAGAAGAGAGATCCGGTTCTGCAGTGGCTTGTTGAATATGCTCGTAAGCAAGCTCAGCTACAGACAAGGGCATAGACATCCCGACGTGCGTAATGTCTCTAGATGTAGGACTCGTGGACGGTAAAGTCCATGGATCAGTGCAATAGGAAGTCCGGAATGGCACATTATGCAAAAGAGGAGATGCATCGTCGAAAATGGTTCTGATAAAGTTCACAGGTGCCGAAAGACTATAAGTTCCCATCAATGAAGGGTACATACCAACACCTATGTTTCCAGTTGCCAGTTGAGAATCAGTAACTTGCGGGACTATGGATCCCGTGGATGCTGTGGAAGGAGTGTTAACGAAATCCAGCTGATCGATGGTAACAATATTGCCTTCATGGGGAAAGCAGATAACTCTGAATACAGTGGACGCGACAGCCTTCATAGCATACATCCAATTTCGACCCAGTAAAAGGTTGTAGTCGATGGGTGCATCAACCACCTTAACTTCAATAAGCACAGACTTACCTCCCAAGGAGACAACAAGGGAAGGGATAATTCCATGCGGCTTAAAAGACCTACCGTCGAATGCAATGAGTGTGGTTCTAGACGCGAGTAGAGGAGGAGAGCCAAGAGCTTTCCAACAAGTTAACGATATTACTGACGCGGAAGCACCTTCGTCAACCATAGTACGTTTGACAAAACTTTGAAGGCACACCACCTGGATTTGAAAAGCCACGTGGTAAGGTAAGCGAGGTTGTACATCAGTAGTATCGAACTTGATAACACTAGGATTTCCCTCATCCTGAACTCCTAACGCACTCAAAAGGGCATGCTTCTGAGAAGGACGGGCTTGCAAAACTTCAAGAGCCGACATGGCACACGGAGTTTGGCCCAAATCTTCTATAATGGAGTAGTTATGGGCGGCTCAAGCATTAGGATTATGCGTAGAGCGCTTGAGAACACCTTTCAGTATTCGCAGCATATTAGAGGGCTTCTCGATATGCAAGGAATTGTTAGGAGGAGGGGGAGGCTCACTCCCCAGATTAGGTTGTGGTGCACCATAATCGCGTTGACGAGTAGCAACACAAACCTCCGATTGAACCATGTTCACACATCCATAACCAGTAGTATTGGAAGAAGTTGTTTCCGTTTCATTAGGTCCATAACCAGTGGTGGGAGCATGTGAAGTCATGTTTTCATGATGAGGAAGGGGATCCTTCAACACAGCTGGGCTCTGTGCCAAATGCTTCGATGCTTCTTCAATTCGAGGACATAAGTGAGTAAGATGATCTTCCCCACAAAGCTTGCAAGGGAATTTCACCTTATGCCTAGGTTTACGATCCTCACCAGTATTTCCGCCTTCCCGAGGAGGGTTGGCATTCTCTTTACGAGGAGTATTGCGATTGCTATTATCATTACTTCCATTGTTTCCACCCCTACGATTTTTTTCTCCCCTTTTTCTTACCACCAGGTTGCTGGTTACCTGACGGTTTCGTTGATTGCACATTGTGTACATCAGACGACGGAGTGGAAGTGGACAAGGTGTGAACCTGTCCAGGAGTAGACTGGTTTAGCGACAAATTTTGCATTTGATTAGCTACCAAGTCTATAGGGCAAGTGGTCCAGGAACTGACGTGGGCTCATGTCTTGTTCTCGGTGCGTCAGGAATAATGTCATATAAAATGCCAGACTGAGAGTATAGTAGGTCTAACTGCTGGACTTTCAAGATAGCTTGTTCCTCGGTCACAATGTCGGACATCGAAACATCCTTAGCAATGTATGGGAGTAGATACTTAAGGAACCATTCCAACAGAAAATCTGGAGAAATGTTGGATTTCACTAATCTCTTCCGCCGAAACCACTCTTGAACGTGGTCAGAAATATGTGTGGCCTTATTCTGACGGAAAGTAGACAGCAGTTCAGTACCAGTATCATACCGAACTGGCAACTGGAAATGGTCCAAGAAAACCAAAGCAATCTCGTTGAATCCCCTATAGGTGTTCCCAGGCAACTCCACATACCACTTCGCAGCTGCCCCCCCTGAGGGTGCGTTGAAATAGTCGTAATCTAACGGAATCATGATTCAATGAGTTGGAGGAGCACCAAAGGTGAAACGTTGTGACATGATCACCCGGATCCTCGCCACCTTTCCCCTCAAACTTAGGAATGTCTGAAGGGAGTTTGGTAGGGACCGGGTGCCAACTAGGGTCGTGACACACCGGATCATTCGTGAGCTTCGAAAGATCCGGAAGATTCAAACGTGCAAGGAATGGGAGCTGTGGCTGGAAAGATTGATTATAAGCTCCCATAAAAGGTTGGTTGAACGGAACCGGATTATAAGGTGGACCAAAAGGTTGACCATGAGCATTAAATGGCTGATAATGAGGACTTGGCGGACCATAAGCTTGACCATGGCCATAAGGTTGATAACCTCCGACCTGACCCGTATGAGACTAAGCAGGCATGTGTGCGTTCGGGGCACCGTATTGAGGTGGGTTAAACTGGTGGCCAGCACCGACTACGTTGTAGTAAGAGTTGCCACCATAAGTATGGGGCATATACGTACTATTTGTAGCGGGAACCGAGTTGTAATGACCATAATGGTGAGATATGTTCCCACCCCCAGCATTAGGATTAGCGTGAGCAGTCGTGTGGTGACCATAAGTATGAGAAGTATTCCCAACCCCAACGTTGGTGTTACTAGTAGTGGGAATGGTGGCGTTATGATCATGAGGATAAGATATATTCCCACCTCCTACATTAGCATTACTAGTAGCGGTGGTGGATGCAAAAGTGTGTGGTACTTGTCCACCCCCATAGTTAGGAGGAGCATTAACATCCGCGAAAGGGATCCTAGGTTGACGGGTAACGATATGTGTGTTAGGTGGTCGATGGCGAGTCATGTTTCGAACAGTGTTCCTATTAGGTGGGGCAGTCCTAGGAGGTAGTATTCTTCCAACATTAGCATTGTTAGGAGGATTATGACCAGTCCTCATATTATGTGCGTGAGTGGACAACATGGTGCCCCCGGCGAGGGTATTGTCCCCAATAGGTGCAGTGTTGCTAACACCATAACTAGTGCTATCATGACTACTAAAAGCAGTGGGAGGAGCAACTGTGCTGAAACCGGGCATACTATGTGAGAACGGGTTAATGTTGATCGCAGGATCTTCGTCTTCATATTCAAGTAAGGTTGGCATCCCATAAAGATAATTATCCAGATTCAAAGGATCGAATGAATCGTTCTCAAGTGGATTCGGCCAAATAGAACCAGGTTGAGTCCCAGGTGGATCACCCCCCGACTCCAATAGATGGAATCATGGGGATGTCCTCCGTGTCGGAATGTGCAGCCGTCATAATGTCAGCTATGTATGTCTCGTAAGAATCCGAAGACTTAGAGGGAGCCCGTCGGCATCCCCGAGCAGCACGGTGTGAAAACTCGGTCGGGTTTAAACCGGCTAACCGACGGGAATGACGGAGAGTAGGACTCTGCGCCACGATATCTCCAAAGAGAATATAAAATCACAACGTCTCCTATGGCCAACTATCGATCAAAAACAGTAAATCAAAAGCACACACCTAGAGAAACTACAGCCAAGAGCAGACAAACAGAGTGGCTAAATGAGCTCCCGACACTAGAGTCGGTATGTCTCGCCTAGGAGAGGCTTGAGACTCCCAAACTATAGCTGAAGGTAACAGAATCAGTTATAGAGACACCGAGGCTTCACTGCGTGTACAGGTTCAAGTCCACTGCACAAACACAACTGTGCTGTCCAATCCCTATCTGACTCAGGACACAAACAGCATAACCACTGCAAGTACCCTATGCGATACCTAGCTAAGGAAACTATGGTCACCGCAATATAACCAATGCTCAGGGGGATAGTCGCAGGTGGGATCCGTCGTATGGGCAGGGTAGCTGAGCCCAAAACTCAATGAGGGTCAAAGCCCCCAAGAGTCCCCAGATACGAACAAATCCTGGAAATATCTCCCACGTTCAACCGGTATCAGAGGGATATCCCTTCAACCAACCTCCCGTGACCTCGTGCTTAACTCTGGTTTGAGTAGAGCTTCCTGAGAACACCGATATATACCATGGATTCCTCCACTCCCTGGTCAAACACCTAATGTTTTGTCTAGTAGTCTTGGATTGTTTACTCACAATGATCTATTCCAAGACTCTAAACCTATGCTAGTTGGTGTACCCTATAAATAAAATCGGTCTAATCAATTTTAAGATTAAGCGTTAATTTTAGTGGTTGTGGTTACTCATAGGATATGGTCGTGAAACTAGTGATGTGTAAGACTCAATAGTATGCAAAATCGTCCAATCCTAGACTCATCTATCAAATAAAACAATGTCACTAACATGCACAATCAACCCAACAATTTCAAAATAAAAATGAAATCCTTTTATATTTTCGATGCACAATCAGAACCTAAATGAAAGCAACAGGCACTCAATGCAAGATGCAATACATGAAAGTAAATTTTTTTGTATTTTCTCTTATAAACAAAAGGAAAATGCAAAACTATATGTATATTTTTTTTGTATTTTTCAATATAAAGAAATGAAAAATGCAAGCAAAATCCTACTATTCAGTCACTGAAATGCTGAGAAGATCACTAAGACAACCTCGTAGATCCCAAACAGTAAGACTCAGCCAAAGGAATGAGCTCAAAAGGAAAAAACCAACACGGCTAAATCCAAAGATGGGTAAAAAACCAACAAGGCTCAACCAAGAGAAACGAAGAGTTTTGGTCACAACCAAGGCATAGAACAGTCAAGAAACAGGCCAACAAAGACTCGGGATCATCCAAAGCCAACCCAACAACAACCAATAGCCATAAACCAACAAAAGTCGAAGTTGTACGCTACTGTCGAAGGAATACCTGCGAGTACCCGCGAGCTGTAGAGTAAACAAAGGTGGGTATACGCAAGTAGAGCTAAGCTAGCCCACGGGTGAGGAAAGGCAAATGGGCAAACAGAGAGTCCAATGGCTCAGAAAAAGCAAGTTTTCTATAGTGTATCTTAACGGCCAATCAGTGACACAGAGTTTCAACAAACAACAACTCTAATTATGGACTAATGCTCAAAAAAAATTCCCAAACATGGATGTTTTCCCTAGTGGAGTCGCCATTTCTGTGTTGGAGAAAACTCACTATGGCTTGGGAGACCACAACAAACAACTGACTACTAGAAATTAACTCAATTCGCAAAACTATGCTATTATAAATGGCAATGCTAAGATAATGGAGAATGTAACCAACCTCGATCCAAATGTTTGATGTAGATCCCCGTTGGAGCTTTTCCAATCCGTGCACTTGAATCTGCAAATTAGTCTTGACAGCCAATATACAACAAGTACATAATATATATAAACGACATTAACATCATCAATAACAATGGTCCAAGATATAACAAGTAGATGCAACCCAATGTAAGATAAACAACATTTACAACATTAATGGACGAGAATATGAGTATTTCTATTAATAAACAAGAAGAAGCACAATATGATGTGACCTCTTGCCGGCAACTAATCTGAACCAAGATCTGGATCAATCCACTTGTGCCTCCACCACTTCAATCCTCCATGAATTGCAAACTCAAACTATGGTAGGAGTTTGGAAGGTGAACATAAAGGGGTTCACAACTACAAGGATCAATGAGTGTAGACTCAAGATAGGGCAAAAATCCACTAGAGTTCTCTTGCTCTTCTTTCTCCTCCCGTCCATAATCCATATGTGCTCAATATATAGTCCTCCCAAGGGTAGGTGAAAGGACACATTGAGACGTTACTTGGGCAGATGGAGGGTCAAAGGTCACCTAATAACCGCTTTGCGGGAGTAAAAAGTAATTAACTGGTGATTTTTACCATTTTACATGCTACCCGCAAGCTATAGTGATGCAACTCGCGGGTACGCTTCCTATAGTGATGCAACAAGCGAGTAAGAGGAAAAATAGGGCAAAATAGTGTCTGAAGGATATAAAGTGGATCTGAGTCATTGAAATGGATCCTACAGGCCAAAGAATGCTGATGTTCACAAGGTGGAAGATTACGCTGTAACATACACAACCCATGAATGGGCATAGAATGAATTAGAGGTTCAAAGACATTCATGTTGGTGAGTTTAGTGGGCCACAAACCCCTCAATTATAGATCATATGGTATCAGAGCCCGTGTTCGAATATAGCTATTGAGACCTGTACGGTAAATACCTACATCCATTATAAGAGAAGTGGAGAAGAACCATTGCCAAGATTTCAAAGAAGTACAACACCAATAATGGCAGAAGATCGTCATGAAGAGGATGAAGAAGAAGACCCAAAGGTCAGGTTGCAATGACTGGAAGAAGGTATGGCCACTCTCGCAACCACGATGGTAAGATTGCTAGTAACCATAAGCTCAGAGTCAACCTTAGAACACAAGGTGGCTACAGGGGAACCAGAGAGGAAAGAAAGAGAGTTTGAGTATGATCAGAAGACATAGGCAAAGACGAGAGAATGCAAGTACCTTTCCATGTGGAGGTCAAAGTGGACATCAAACCTTGTGTAGGTGAGGTAGATGCCATCAAACTAAACCAATGGTTGCAACAGATGTAAGTGTACTTTAGTGTGCATGAAGCCACTAGGAAACAAAGATTGCATCTGCTCGGTTGAAACTAGAAGGCCATGCTTTGGTATGGTGGGAGAGTGATACGACAGGCAGATCACTAGAGAATGAGCCACCAATGACCGATTGGGAAGTGTTCAAAGACATTATCAGGGCACAGTTCTACCCAATTGGATATGGGGAGAGACATCAGATTGGATGGCATTACTTTGGGAAGAGGAAAGGACAATCAGTGCAATATTTTACTACAGAGTTTAGGAAGCGAGCCATACAACTTGGAGTATCCATCAAGAATCCATACATGCTGATCAAGTACTTGGGTGCACATAAATTGATGTTGTCCAAGCCTAAGACTATTGATTAGGTAAGTGTCCAAGCGCAATATCTTGAAGGAGACAAGTACATGCATCATTCTGGTGTAGATTGACAATCAAACCCAAATGAGCCAAGGAAAGGGAATGATAAGAAGAAGAAGCCTAATGGAGAGAAAGTTATGGCAATAACTCAAGGGGAAACACCTTCCAGTAAGCATTGCAAAGGTTGCGATAAATATGGGCACACTGAGGAAGATTGTTGGAAATTACACCCAGAGAAACATCCCAAGTATTTCAAAGGGTAGAAAAAGAAGAAGGCATTGATTGAAATAGATGTTGAAGAGAGGGTGGAAAACACCTCAGACCTGTAAGGGAAGGTTAGTTGCACTACACTTCATAAGGAAGCAGCGTTAGTGAGTTGCAACCACAAAGAGGAGAAGGAGATGACATAATTGTTTTGCATTAAGATTCATGTGAAACAAAACAAGATAGATTGCCTCTTTGGCCCCAGATCATAATCCAATATGATTTGTGCCCAGTTGGTTGAGAAGCTTGGCCTAGAGACCAAAGACCATTTGCAGCCATACCCCTTGGGTTGGGTAAGGCAAGACACGACATTAAGAGAGACTAAGCAATGCAAGCTTAAGTTTTCCATCAACCAACTTCGTGGAAGATGAATTAGTATGTGTGGTTCCCTTAGATGTGTGTGGAGTCATCTTGGGTAGTCCGTACTTATACGTGAGAGATGTTATCTTTGGGAGGAGAGAAAACCAATACAGGCTTGTCAAATATGGGAAAGCATATTGCATTAAATCACATAAGAACCAAGCAAAACTTTCTCTAATCAGTGTGCATCAGGCCAAGATAATCATTAGCAGCACAAAGAAACTTGTCTCATTGTTCTTGCGAGAAGGTAAGCAACAAGGATCAGGTAGTGAGTTGGAGATGATGGCATCCTTGGAAGGATGTAGTGGCAAACAACAACAACAACTACAACAATTGATTGAAACCTACAAGGAAGTGTTCCAAGAACCTTAGGGGCTGCCACCCAAGCGTGAGGTCGATCGTGAGATCTAGTTGTTGTCAAAATCACCATTGCCAAACATTGAACTGTATAGGAAATCCATCATTGAAGTAGACGAGGTGAAGAAGCAATTGCAACAGTTGTTGGGGCACGAGGTCATTTAGCCCAGTACATCACCATGTGGCTCACCTATCATCATGGTGCCAAAGAAGGATGGTAGCTGGAGAATGTGCATTGACTACCGTGCTCTAAACAAAAGACAAAATTAAAGCAGAAGACGTGTGGAAGACAACGTTCAAGACCAATAAAGGTTTGTACAAATGGTTAGTGATGCCTTCCGATTTGTGTAATGCCACTGTCACTTTTATGAGATTGATGAATGATGTGCTACGATCGTTTATTAATTCCTTTGTAATGGTATATTTAGATGAAATATAAATCTTCAATAAATTTGGCAAGAGCACCTCTCTCATGTGACACACGTATTGGAAACCTTAAGGAAGAACCAATTGATTGTAAATTAAAAAAAATGTGAGTTTGGAAATGAGTCCTTGATCTATCTTGAACACAAGATCATTAGAGGAGAGTTGATGGTAGATCCAAATAAGATTACAACAATAAATAAGTGGCCTACACCTACCAATTTGACAGGGGTGAGAAGTTTCATCGGAGTAGCACAATACTTGAGGAAATTCATTGCCAATTTCTCAATGGTTGCAACACCTTTGCATGCCATGACTGCAAAAGGGAAAAGTTTTCATTGGGGCATGCCACAACAGAGATCATTTGAAGACTTGAAAAGAAGGATTAGCAATGCTCCAGTTTTAGCTATGCCCAACTTGCAGCAACCATTTGAATTAGAAACAAATGCTAGTGGATATGCATTGGGAACGATGTTGTTGCAAGGAGGAAGGCCAGTTTGTTACCATTCTGAGTTGTTTCATGGAGTAGTACTTGATAACCCTGCATATGATAAGGAGATTTTTCCATTGTCTAAGCAGTGAAGAAATGGAGCATTATCTCCTTGGGAAAGAGACAATCATCCACATTGATTATCAACCGCTACAGTACCTGCAAAGTTAGAGCAAGATACAACAAGTGAGACATTATAAGTGGTTAATATTTTTGATGCAATTCAATTTACTAATCAAATATAAGAAGGGAGTTGTAAATAATCTAGCATACATGCTTTCTAGACCACCATTGAAGAAGATTGCAGTAATAGGTATAAAAGTGTAGCTTGAGCCCTTCACTCATGACTTTTTGAGTGAGGACTATGAGGCAGATGGAGACTTCGGAGGAGTGTACAAGCAATTGAGGGAGAGGACAACCACTGCCATGGAAGGGAATGAATAGCACCTCAAGGATGGGATGCCATACAAATTGGACAAGTTGTGCATACCATAGGATAGAAGGATTCAGTTGTTGAGGGAATCCCACACTCCCAAGATTGCTCAACATTTTGAAGTGACAAAGACGATGGCAAATCTACAGAGGTGTGTGTACTGGCCAAAGATGCAAGAGTAGGCGGTGAATTTTGTCAGAGGTTGTGTTCTATGCAACACCAACAAGCCAAGTAACAAAAATATTGGGCTTTACATGCCACTACCAGTACCAAGTAGACCTTGGAGAGCATCTCCATGGACTTTGTGGGAGGTCTTCCTATGTCTCGTAGAGGCCACGACTACTTGTTTGTTGTGGTAGACTGCTTCAATAATATGTGTGTGCTTATTGCATGTAGGAAGACCATATCCGGACGGGAGGCAACTAAGTTGTTCTTTAGCCATGTATGGCTACACTTTGGATTGCCCATCTCCATCATATCAGATCAAGATAGCAGGTTTTTGGGGAAGTTTTGGACAACACTTTGGGAGAGAATGGATACCAAGCTGAGGTACTCCACTGCTTTCCATCCTCATACTGGCGGTGAGACAGAGGTTGTCAACCAAACACTAGTACAGATGTTGAGGGGGTACAATAACAAGCATCAAAAGACATGGGATGAACAACTTATCTACATCCAACATTCCCACAATAGAGCACTTCACTCATCCACCAACAAATCTCCTTTTGAGACTTATTTTGGTTACTTACCTCCTTCACCATTGGACATTGCATACGAGCAACAGAAGGACAAAGCATAACTTCAAGGTCGATATGATAAAAAAGAAAGCACATTTGTGGATAAGATCATGTAGATACATATGAAAGTACAAGAGTAGCTTGAGAAGAGCCAACAACAATACAAGGCCATACATGACCAACATAGAGAAGGTCACAAGTTTCATATGGAGACAAGGTATGGTTGTACCTTCGCAAGGAGAGACTTCAAGGAGCAACAAAGAAACTCAAGCCCCTCAGATACAGACCACTTGACATCATTGAACATGTAAATGAGAATGCATTCAGATTGAGGCTCCCTCCGTATATGCAGACGAGTTCTATGGTGAATGTAGAGTGTCTGAAGTTGTTTGAGCCCTCCACGCTATATGGAGAAGATGATGAACAAGTGCTTCCCACTATTGAAGACTTGGCACCACACACACTTGAAGAATTAGAAGAGGACACAATTTTGCATCGCAAAGAACGAGTGACACGTAGAGGATGGAAAGAGATATCTCAAATTGGTCTGAAAAGATAAACTCCAAGGAAGGCAAAGTGGTATGAGAGGAACAAGATTGCAAGCAAGTTCCCTCACCTATCCTTGGAAGCTTTTGGGGACCAAAATCCTCCCAATGGGAAGGTGTAATCCGAAATGGATCTGCACAAGACAATTGGCTCTAGCATAGGTACAATGAGGATTGGCACCAGGCACCAGGTAATGAAAGGACTGTGGAGACTACATGCTGACGTGAAGGGCCCCATGCCAACATGAAGGGGTTTTCACCATGTATTTAAGTTGAAAATAAAGAGACAAACATAAGAGAATTCACCTAGGCATGAGTTGTATTAAAAATAGAAAAATAAAGCATGTATGGAAAAATAAAATAAAATAAAAGATGAGACTATGGTCTCATTTCTCAAATATACAATAAATATAAATAAGCTCAACGAACTTGGGAGAAGTTGAGGGTTCGGGGACACTTGGATTTCCAATTATACCAAGCTTAGCCATTTCTATAAAGTGATTCCCCCACAATGAGAGAGGGGTTCTTTGGCCGAGAGTGACAGAAATGTTGCCCAAATGCCGATGAAAAGTTATACCTAAGCACCAAAGAGCCCGTAACTTGTACATTACCAAAATAAAAAGAGCTTGGCTGAGGCCAATTGAATGTTGGTTTCTCATTTCAGTTTCTAGGGTAAATAATGTCTTCCTGTGAATGATTGGCTCATTTCCTTATTGTTGTTTTTGTGAATTTGGTTTATGAATGTCTACAAATGATTTGTTTGAGTTTTAATGGTTGTCGTCATGACTGAATAGCTATAGTAATGGAATTTTTTTTCCCATGAGAAGTAAATGTTGTTGTGATGGCTTTTCTTTCTCACATTATGAATTTTCTCATTCCCACAACCCTCCAACAACTTTCTAAATCTCACCATTGATTGTTTGGGGAAAATTAGAGATCAATGGCTCTCCTAAACTAGTCGTTGCTATCTTGTAGGAGTTGCTAACTTGAGTTTTGGATTGGTTTTTCTCATAGAGGAGAGAGAAAATCAATTTTTTTTACTGTTATAAGAACTTCACTGAGTTTTCATCATTGTTGGGACAAATTTACAGTCATTGGGGGCACTTTCACTATTGCTTGGACGAATTTACAGTCCTTTGAGCGTTTTCATCATTGCTAGGACGGATTTATAATCATGGGGGGCGTTTTCACCATTTCCTAGACGAATTTATAGTCATTGGGGCATTTTCATCATTGTTGGGATGAATTTACAGTCCTTGGGGGCGTTTTTATCATTGTTTGGGAGGAATTATAGATGCCTGGGCATTTTTTTGGTTACTGGGAGATTTTAATTCATGCCCGACACACTCTTCTTGTTATGGGCTGCATATTGAACAACTCAGAAATGAAGAAAACGTTTTTTGTGCATAATTAACTGATGGTAGATGAATACAAACGTTTTGGCATCATACACAACCCATGAATGGACAGATAATGAATTAGAGGTTCAAAGACATCTCTGTTGGTGAGTTTAGTGGGCTATGAGCCCGCAAGTTACGGATCAGTGCTTCTACCCATTGAGTGGCTCCTCCAGCCAGGAACCCTTACTACCATTTTCCTAGCCCACCTAGCCCACCGACAACCCCTCCAGTGTAACCACACTTTGCGGCTCCCCCTTTTCCTCATGGGAAACTCTACGTTCAATAGAATATGCTTGCCCAACCTGCACCCAATAACCAACAAGCACAATTGAAAAATTCCAAGAAAAATAATTTTTGAAAGGAAATAATGAATGCTAGGACGATGGGGGGCAGCCCCTTAACCCTCCTGACAACACTGGAGGCAGCCCGAACCCCGCAAATCAGGATCCTAATAAACCTCCCAATCAAGGTAAGAACCCTTAGTTACAAACTAACCATGCATGTTGCTTGTGCAGTGTTTATGGACACTACACTCACCATTGTCCCCATTTGGATAAGGCTCACCAATTGTGGAATGAGGCCAATCAACATGAAGTGGCTAATGCCCCACAAGGGAAAACCAATCTACCTCCTCCTCATCCGACCCAATCGCAACCGATGGTCCTGCGAAACCCCTTCCCATCTCAAGGGGTGGTCACGACACAACCTACAACACCTTATCCATCTTTACCATCGTCTTTTAGTCATCCTCGTGATCCTTTTGTCCAACATCTTCTTATGATGTCCGCCGATATCAACCTCCAGACTCGATGTTACCAATATGGTTCGATTACTGATACCTCTCATACTGATAAAGGGAAAGACTCCACAAAATTCAAAGAACCCTTACGCTTACCTTGTCCTACAACGGATGGTGTCCTTAAGATCCCTATGATCACTTTATGTCGTGTAGTGAATAACCCCAATGCTCGTGCCGCTCCTAACTATAGCATTGTGGATGACTTGGTGTAGTCCCTTGTTGCCATGTCTATGTTAGAGGTTCTTTGGAACTATCCTACCCAACGCAAAGCATTATTGTCTGCCTCAGGTGCAATCGATCCTTCCGATACTTTCCTGATGATGTTTGATCTCGATTAGGAAGAACCTCATATGCCCTTTCTAGTAGCTTTTTAGACTAAAAACTATCATGGTGCCCTTACACATGGTCTCGTGCACCAATAACAAATTAGGCTTCTCACAAAAAATCAAATGTTTGAGGGAAGAATTTTTTGTCTTCCTCCAGACCTCTAGCATTAACCGATAACAATTTCATCGAGGCACCTTTGAAGGGACTTGTCTTGCTCTAAGTTCCCCCGAAAGAAGGTGTTGTTTTCCTTGTCACACTTCCCTATTTGCCTTTTCTTATGCAAGTATGATTGAAGATTTTCAACTCACTTTTTGAGCTCCATTCCCCTTTAGAGTCAAGCCTTAAACCCCTTGCCAGAGGAGGATCCTTAGATTGACTTATGTACCAGAGTAAATGAGGGCCACCACCCCGACTACCAAAGGACTTCTCTGACCCGACCGAATAGGAGGAAGATGACAAAACCTCAGTTTGAACCTTCGCCATCGTGGTTCTCATCACTAGCTCCACCCCTTCGCTATCCTTGCAAATAGAAACCCCCCAAAACCTCCCCAACCCCAAAGAAGAATATTACCCTAAGATACCAGAAACAATAAGCTTAAAAAAAGGAGAAATCGGGGAGGGAGGGACATCAATCATACCTTTTGATTCAACCGGGTTTAGAGCCTTTTTCAACTTTTCTCCAAGGATTCCCATTGACGCAGGGACAACTCAATGTCACTGTAGACATCATGTATAATATCCTCTACTTGCCAGGTGCTATCCCTTTCTTCCTTAAGTGGGACCGCCAAAGTCCCAACCGTAAACTCCTTTTTTGAATCCCCCAAAAAACCTATTTAAATTTTGTTAGACTCACCGTTTATTTCATTAACAAGACCCAGTGCATTGCCTTGCAACATACAACTAGGGTTTATCATCGTATTCTTCGTTTCATTTTGAACCTCTACTCGAAGCAACTTCCAAACCCATCAACATAACTTTGTACATCAATCAACAAGAAGATTTTTGTAGCTGTGACATCTAGCATAATGAAATGAGACATTGATGTAGTCCAAAACTTGAACAAAAGAAGATCACCCGCCACCAACCTCATAGACTCAAACAAGCCTTTACTAATATCAATCTCAACAAGGATACAAGCCACAAACCTTGAAGAGCCACATAGGAAACACTCATCAACTACCATGAAAGAACCCAAAGTGTCCCTAATGGCTATGAGGCAGTCATCCATCCAAAATTCCAATGGTAAACATAAAAGTTTTACCTAAATTGACAAATAAGAAATAACTTCATGTCGTGGGTCAAACAAAGGATCCCAACGTTTCAAAACAAATAAATTTTTTCCTATCAACCAACTTCTCCCTCACACTTGTTGTGCTCCCACTTTATTGCAAAAAACAAACTCTTACCATCCACATGCTAAGGAATGGATAACTAGAGTGACACCCACAAGCAATTCATACCATCCATCTAAATGAAATAGGTGCTTTCATCACTAAAAAGGCAAAAGCATTTGCTTAAATTTTAACATTTTTTATTGACAAAAAGAAAATTAAATTTATATGCACCTACATGTGCTAATTGGAGTGTTTATTTAAAATTAAGAAATGGAGAAGTGATGTTCCTTAAGGGTGGCTTTGCGAATCCACTTATAGTTCTAATCCATGTTGTGTTATTATTAAAATGTGCTTACTCAACTTAAAAACAAGAAAACACAAATAAGATGAAGATGCGCTTATTTGGTGGGGGTTGTATTTCATCAGTCCCGTGAGAATAGGTAAGACTTAGTCATGGTTTCGGGATATTAGGCGATCCGCGTCGTGCCAAGGAAGGGAGGGGAGGATTGTCACTGCCAACCGTCGATTAGGGAAGAAGAGCGAACGGTGGAGATGTATTAGCGCGCAGTATTCAAATTTGAAAACTCAAGGCGGAGGTTTATAAAAGGGGCAAGGCCTTCGTTCTTTTCTCATTGTCTTGTAATCGTTGTTCAATTCTGAGAGAGAGAATTAGAATTGAAGAGCAGAGCAGAGATGGCCCGAACCAAGCAGACTGCCCGCAAATCAACCGGGGGAAAAGCTCCCCGTAAGCAGCTGGCCACCAAGGCAGCTCGAAAATCTGCACCGGCAACTGGTGGTGTGAAGAAGCCACACAGGTTCAGGCCTGGCACCGTTGCTCTTCGGGAGATCCGAAAATATCAGAAGAGCACTGATCTGCTCATAAGGAAGCTTCCCTTCCAGCGCCTTGTAAGAGAGATCGCCCAGGACTTCAAGACCGATTTGAGATTCCAGTCTTCTGCTGTGGCAGCGTTGCAAGAGGCTGCCGAGGCGTACCTGGTGGGTCTTTTCGAGGACACCAACCTGTGCGCCATTCATGCAAAGAGGGTGACCATTATGCCCAAGGACATTCAGCTTGCTCGCCGCATCCGCGGAGAGAGGGCATGATTCATTAATTGCCTATTCTCGTGTCTGTAAAAGTTCTGTCAAAGGGTGTGTTTCCACACCACCACTTGCTTTATCTTCAAATTTGTTTTCCCTGCCAAATCCTCTCACCTTGGCCCTTTTCCCTTTTCCTTTCTCTTCTTCTTGCATGGCTGTTTCGTAGATAGTTACGTTGAATCAAGTGGATGTGCTTTCTTTGATGTGGTTGATTTTAACGTTGAGGTCATTAGCAATCCTGGTTACACAGGTATTCCAGGGTCGATTTTGAAACTAATGGCTAAATATTTAGACACATATTGAAGTTTGCGTCATTAAAGTTTTGAACTGACCCGATAGATTGAAAGGTTTTTGATATATCCAATGGTGACATTGTTATTTATAAGATTGACAAGTTGAAACTGTCTCTCTGTTAGTATTCTTCATATGAATACTGTTCTGTGATTGAGCAACATGCCTCTGTTTGTCTTTATCTGTTTTTATCTTGAAGGTTTCATCTTGAATTTGAAATTTTCCTCTATTTCTAATCCTTGGCCCTTTTTATCTGTTTTCTCAAGAGCTTTGTTCTTTACTATAGCATTCCTTGCAATGCTTGAATCCTTTTTCAGAGTAAGGACTATCATGGTCTATTTGGTTTTATAATTGGATCTGAACATCTCTTGGAAGGGAATGCTATTGCTTTATTCAGGCTACCAGGGCCATCATGGTACTTCCAGACTAAGAGACGAGATTGTATCCTTCTCATATATATATATGCAGTAGCAGTCTCGGCCATATATATATATACACACAGTAGCAGTCTCGGTCATATATATATATATATATATATATATATATATATATATATATATGCAGTAGCAGTCTCTCTTTGGTCTTCGCATTTCCCAGAAATTGACATGTCAGTAGCATTTTGTAGATTATAATGTTTATATGTGTGTGTTAGGTGAGTTTGTATTGACTTTATAAATAAACATATATACATAGACCATATCAATTAGGTGAGTTTTTATTTACTTCATAAATCAATCCGAGGGCTTAAGCTACGAAACAGCAGAGCATTGCGCGCCCGCCATTAATTCTCTTTATATTGACTCTCTTTAGTTGTAGTAGTTGTATTTTTATAGGGAACAGTTTTATAATTTTATATATTCGACGGAGTTAAAGCTATAACAACAAAATAAAATAAACAAAACACGGGTTATGTAGAATTATATGAAGGATATGTGAATCGCATTGTAATTAATGATTGTTATTTTTAGTATACGGACACCTTGCCGACTTATCTATGACAGCTGCGCAGTTCGCCTATACGCATTATGTTAGTTCCTCATAGGAAGAGGAGAGGAAGTTCGTTTCAGTTACCATTATTCCTCACCAGACCTGCACGCGGATTCACCTTTTTATTTATACTTGATTAGCCCGAGGAAGGAGCTTGTTTATGAACTTTTTAAAGCCAGTCATTTCAGGGACTTGAATGTCATCATCGGGACTATTTTCAAGCCAGTAATGTTGCAGCTCCTTGAACTGATGCATTTAAATCCCCAGCGAACATGTAGTTTGAGGTGCACCCGGAAATAAAAGGGTTCTTATATGCTTGGTTCTTTTAAGCTGCTGCTGGTCAAGATCAATCGACATAGGTTTTGTAGTAGAAGTATATTAAGAAAATGTGAATCACATTGTAATGATTCTTATTATTTATTAAGAATATGTGAATCATCGTAAAGGAGCCTGTCATCAAAAGCAAAAGACAGTTTTGTTTTATTGAGGGTTCTCACAATTTTCCTTTCGGTTATTTTGAAGCTTCAATGAGGAACTTTGTGGGGGCAGGATGTGAATCACATTGTAATGATTGTTATTTATTAAGAATATGTGAATCATCGTAAAGGAGTCTGTCATCAAAAGCAAAAGACAGTTTTGTTTTATTGAGGATCTTCACAATTTTCCCTTGGGTTGTTTTGAAGCTTTAATGAGGAACTTCGTGGGGGCAGGATGTGTCTTCAAAGTCAGCCCCAATTATTGTTTTCATTTATTCTTCAAGGTGGGTATTGGGACAAACTCAAAAGCTGAACTGGTTGTGCAATCTCTTGTATTTTGCAGCTATTCTTCAAGGTGGTGGGTATTGGGACAAACTCAAAAGCTGGACTGGTTGTGCAATCTCTTGTATTTTGCAGCTATTCTTCAAGGTGGTGGGTATTGGGACAAACACAAAAGCTGAACTGGTTGTCTAGTGCAGTCTCTTGTATTTTGCAGCTGGTAGAGGGGTTACTTTTTATGGGTCTTTGGTGATTTGCAATGTATTATTGATTGGTCTTGGGGTATCTCATCTTTTCACCCTTTGAAGCTGAAACCATGGATGGACAAAGTCAGGCTCTTGCTAAATGTTTTTTATCAACTTACTATCAACCATATCTATATCTTTTCACCCTTTGAAGCTGAAACCATGGATGAACAAAGTTAGAGTCCTGATAAATGTTTTCAATCAGCTTACTATCAACCATATTTACAAAGAATTCAATACTGATGTAGATGCTCTTTCTAAGTGGTTGTTGGGCGACATGGATGGGAAATTGCATGTGGATGAATTCGTGGATTGTTGCTTGGTGGACCCTCACTGGTGGATGCTCACTGTTTGGACTTATACTGAGCTGATGTATTACTGGTCAGTGGATGATGTGTTATGTTTCAGTAGCAATGAAATTGATTAGGTTCCTTCATTTAATAAAAAGATTTTTTTGTGTGAAAAAAATTGTAATGATTGTTATTTTTAGTATTTATATGTTTTTCTTGAACACAATAGGTGCTTGAAAAATAAAACTTGATATGATAATGATGAAAAGTATAAAAAAATTTGGTATGATAAAGATGGAAAAACTATAAATTTTTTTGGTATGATAATAATGAAAATTATAAATTTTTTTGGTATGATAATGATAAAAATTAGTAAAAAGTTTTATCATCATATTATTTTGACATCTAAAACTTTGTTTACAATATTATTATTGTAAATCATATATTACATTTATAAATTTTAAGTTTTATACATTATATATTTAATGAAATTAGATTTCTATATATGCACAAATAGGTATCTAAGACAACTGCGAGTGTTTCCTCCTAGTTTTTTGTTTGTTTGTTTTAAAATGTTCATAAGAGTGACATTGGTGTTTTTTTTTGATGTTTTTATTCTTTCAATGGATGTTTTTGAAAGCACAAAACATGTTTTTGTCCATGCTAAGTAGGCCTACAGTTATAAGAGAATTATTTATAAATTGCTTTGTTTACATTATATCAACATAAATATATGATTTAATTTTAATTAGCATAGATCTATCTCATTTCTTGCTTTATCAAGCCTCCATGATAATCAAATTTGTTTGTAACTTAAGGGATTTGTTCATTTTGTGTAATTTATAGAGTAAGAGTTAAGATGGATTTATGCTAGTTCCAATTGTAGTGGAAAAACAAAAATTATAACACTCAAATCATATCATCCAAAAAATTTAAAAAATATTTACATTATCATAATGGTGAATTGTAATAAAGTAATAACTATGTTTACTTATAACACATGTGAGGGAATAGTGAAAGACAACATAGACAAATAGGCTAAAATTGCATTCAATAATTAGTTATGAAGTAAAATACTTGTAATTTATCCAATTATTTATTAATTTGTAGTTTTGATGACACACACCTCTTCAAGTATATTTATGGCGACGGTGAAAGTTACAGGTTAGGGTTTTAACAGTGGTGGTATGCACTCGTTGATTCACGGGACTCCTGAGATAGAATAAGACCGCCACAGATGGGGATGGAACGCTGATAGTTGTTGATATATTTGCCTTTTTTTAGGGAACAATAACTCGGTTCTTGACGGAATATGCTCGGCTGCTTTTTGGGTAAGTAAACTGTTATCTGCAGTGGTTAAACACATGATTAGGTAGGCCGGTTTGTATCTTCTGATATTGGTAATATATGCCGACATTTGCTGTGGGGGTTCACTAAATTTATGCTGTGTGGTGTCGGAATTGGGGTTTTTTCCGGACCGGCTTGCTGGAACTAGTCAGCAGACAAAAACGGAGTGGTCCACCATATCTACAAGCTATCATTCTATATCTTTTGACTGATTGTGGTTTCAGTGTATCATTACAACCTTTTGTCAGGAATTTTCGGGGGTTATTCGCCGATAAAGGTTTGTTTTTGGACCGGGATACAGGGGTTTGCGATCGTATTGTTGCCAATATGGGGGTTTGCGATCGTATTGTTGACAAACACAAAAGCTGAACTGGTTGTCTTGTGCAGTCTCTTGTATTTTGCAGCTGGTAGAGGGGTTACGGTTTATGGGTCTTTGGTGATTTGCAATGTATTGTTGATTGGTCTTGGGGTATCTCATCTTTTCACCCTTTGAAGCTGAAACCATGGATGGACAAAGTTAGGGTCCTGATAAATGTTTTTGATCAACTTACTATCAACCATATCTACATCTTTTCACCCTTTGAAGTTGAAACCATGGATGGATAAAGTCAGGGTACTGATAAATGTTTTCAATCAGCTTACTATCAACCATATTTACAGAGAATTCAGGACTGATGTAGATGCTCTTTCTAAGTGGTTGTTGGGCGACATGGATGGGAAATTGCATGTGGAGGAATTTGTGGATGGTTGCTTGGTGGACCCTCACTGGTGGATGCTCACTGTTTGGACTTATACTGAGCTTATGTATTACTGGTCACTGGATGGTGTGTTATGTTTCAGTAGCGATGAAATTGATTAGGTTCCTTCATTTAATAAAAAGTTTTTTTTTGTGTGAAAAAAAATTGTAATGATTGTTATTTTTAGTATTTATATGTTTTTCTTTAAACACAATAGGTGTTTGAAAAATAAAACTTGATATGATAATGATGAAACGTATAAAAAAATTTGGTATGATAATGATGAAAATTATAAAAATAATTGATATGATAATAATAGAAAATTTATAATTTTTTTTGATATGATAATGATGAAAATTATACATTTTTTTGTTATGATAATGATAAAAATTATTAAAAAGTTTTATCATCATATTATTTAATCTGAAACTTTGTTTACAATATTATTATTGTAAATCATATATTACATTTATAAATTTTAAGTTTTATACATTATATATGTAATGAAATTAGATTTCTATATATGCACAAATAGGTATCTAAGACAATTGCTAGTGTTTCCTCCTAGTTTTTTGTTTGTTTGTTTCAAAATGTTCATTAGAGTGACATTGGTGTTTTTATTCTTTCAATGGGTGTTTTTGAAAGCACAAAACAAGTTTTTGTCCATGTTAAGTAGGTCTACATCTATAAGAGAATTATTTATAAATTGCTTTGTTCACATTACATCAACATAAATATATGATTTAATTTTAACTAACATAGATCCATTTGAACTCTTGCTTTATCAAGCCTCCATAATGATCAAATTTGTTTGCAACTTAAGGGATTTGTTCATTTTGTGTAATTTATAGAGCAAGAGTTGAGATGGATTTATGCTAGTTCCAATTGTAGTGGAAAAACAAAAATTATAACACTCAAATCATATCATCCAAAAATTTAAAAAATATTACATCATCATAATAGTGAATTGTAATAAAGTAATAATTATGTTTACTTATAACACATGTAAGGGAATAGTGAAAGACAACATAGACAAATAGGCTAAAATTGCATTCAATAATTAGTTATGAAGTAAAATACTTGTAATTTATCCAATTATTTATTAATTTATAGTTTTGATGATACACACCTCTTCAAGTATATTTATGGGTTTTTTGATTCTATGCAAATTATCACATAAAAATGTATCTCAACTATGATTGAGGTAGGGATAAATGTATTCAAAGGAATATAATTATAAAATTAGGTGGCCTAAAAAAGAATGATGTCAGCCTTGGGGATTGTTGCCCACCCCCCAGCGATGGGTTGATGCCATTCTTTGCATTGATAGAGTGACAAATTTATGAAAAGCATATGAAATCTCCTTGAAGCTCTAAAAACTTGTCGATTCCTTGGATGCATTTATCACATTGAAAATTGTTGTAGTTGGTTCGTAGGACCTCATAAATGAGCTTGTTTTCTACATTTGTGCCTTATCCCTTGAATTATCCCTTGAATGTGTGAACATATGCCATGTTGCTTTAAATATGCTTAGACATAGAGTTGCCCTTAAAATAGGAATATGGAAGGCAAACATTAAGTTTAAATGCAATGGTACGAGGTCGAGGTAGTGGTGGTATTTCAAGGTTTCCTTGGACGCTTGCCTAAGTTTTTTGTTCTACGAGATTAGAGGTCAGTGTATGTGGTCGATGCAGGGAATTTGTGTAGGTTATGTGGTTGGTGCAAAGATTGTGGCTTTCCCTATGCTGTCCGTGGCAATGATTTTGGCAAATTTTCTATTCTTTTGGTGGTGCTTTATAGACTTGGATGGACTAGTGTTGTTGTTCTTGTTTGTTAGAGCTTCTGCTTGTGCTTGTTCATCTTTTCTTTTAGCAGGTGCTCTTGGGTTAAACTAGTTTCCCCTTCATTTTCCTTGGCTGATTTTTGCTGGTGGTCCTACGGATTTGTTGTTTCTAGTGGGTTTGGTGGTTGCAGTCATTAAGAAGTGTGAGTGGAGCTTTCAAACTAGGCGTTATAACAGTGTTAGTGGGAGTTAGTGGTGCTAGAAAGACCACTTTGATGGATGTTTTGGCTAGAAGGAAAACAAGTGGATACATAGAGGGAAACATTAGTATTTTTGGTTTTCCAAACAATCAAGAAACCTTTGCATGGATCTCAGGGTATTGTGAACATAATGACATTCATTCACCACAAGTAATGGTCCTTGAATCCCTTGCCTTACATATTCTGCATGGATTCGCCTTGGAAGTGACTATGTTGATGCTGAAACAAGGTTGGTTGGTGATCTTATATATGTCTTCCTCCCTCCTTGAATTTCTTTCTCTGCTTTTGGTGGTGGAATTAAATCTCGTGGGATTGTAGCTATTCGTGGAAGAAGTAATGGAGCTATTGGAATTGAATTCTTTGAGAGATTCTCTTGTTGGCCTTCCTAGAGTAATTGGTTTGTCGCAAACGATTCAATATAGCAGTCGATCTTGTGGCCAATCCTTCTATTATATTTATGAACGAACCAACTTTGGGTTGGATGCATGTCGAGCTTTTCTTGGACAACTGCAACAAGTCGGGGATTTGATGCCATTATTCTTCATTAATTTTCTGAGGAAACCACTTCATTTGTGTGCATTTGATCTTAATGTCCTTTATTGGAAATCTGCAATAAATCGGGGTTTGGAAGAGAGTTTAATGAAGTTAAATCTCACGGGAAGCGTGTAAATCTTGGATGTCGAGTAATATTTTAAGGCAAATGTCTCCTTGCTCAATTTACAAGCAATATTCTTTAGAAACTTACAGAGGAGGCTCTTAAGGCCTTTTTCGAGAACTTATTCGAGAGTTTCAAAGCCTTTAGGGGATGTAGTTTCTTCAATTAGGGTTCACGTTGCACATCAAGAGATTCGTTCCCCAAGGTTGTCATTGCCTCCTGGATGTGCTTGGCCATGTTGAGGGTTCCACTCAGTGCAATCTCGAGGAATACAAGTTGTGCGCCTTCATGCTTCTTGATCTTCTCTTCGTTGTTTGTGTAATTGTTGTCGTGATCATTGTCATGTCCCAAATTTGGAATTGGATCACAATGGCCTAATCACATTAGCCATATTCATTAGAGTTTGTAAAATTGATGTTAAGGGTCAAATAATTGCCAAGGAGGAAAATTACTAGTTTCCTAGGTTTGGGGTGGAAGCTTTGGGATTTGGAATAAGGGGGATAATAAATGATGTTTAGACATTAGAAGGGTTCAAGTAATTAATAAATAGAGTGAATAAAGAAATTCAAGAGAAATCCTAAGTGACAAATGGTTTTGGAGACATATGGAGGATGTGGGACCCACACTAGCTTGATTTTTCATAATACATGGTATCTCTCTTTTGCAAATTCGAATTAATGGGAATGTGAACACTCTTGGGTGAGTTGGTAAGTCATAACACATTTCATTGAGCATCTTAGGTCGAATTTGGAAGGATTGGTAACCTCCATGGAAGATAAAGAGTCAAAGTGGAAGTTTGTGGACACTTGGGCTAGATTCCCTAGTCCCTATGACACCAATGATGGAGCATCTATGACAACTATGACAAATTGCAGACCTGACCTCTGACATCTGACCACTATGACATGTCAGCCCCAAAAATAGGCTCAAAGAAGGCGAATTTGGGAGTTGGGGAAGCCAAAGAGACTCAAAATCGAATTTGGGAGAAGATGGAAGGTTGGAACTAGGAGACAAGTGGCAAATGTGGAATATTTCCTAAATGAAAATCTATTGAATCTATTGAGAGGATTTCGACCCTTAGAAGGCTAATGTTGGTTATAAAATGTAGAAATGAAGTATGAGAATGGCTTTTGATCATTTGTAGAATTTGCAATTGCATTTGTGAAGAGGGAGAGCTAGTGGATGACTAGTTTCTTGCCTTAGCCAATTTCGAGGGTGAAAGATTCCCATCCAAGTTGGAAATTGGAAAGGCCATTCAGACCTTTCATTTGGAGCTTTAATGGAGTCTTTATTTGCAGGTGTAAGCTACAGGGCAACTCATGGTTTCTTCTATTGCAGCTCGCTCCTTCAACCATTTCCAGTTTTGATGGCATATTCTTGATCCTTGAGGGAGGGCATTTTTGGTGAGCTATTGTACTCTTTGGGGGAGCTTCTAATGCCCCATTTCTTTTGTAATATGAAGTAAATACTCTTTTCTTCATCTCCAAAAAGTTTCAGGTCGAAATTCCAAGTAGAAATGTATAAATCTCATTTTTAATGGAAGAACAATGCCATTTCCCCACTACCTTGTTGTGAGCCAATGTATTGATGATGATTTCGAATGAATGGATGATTCTATGATATATTTGTGATAAATATACTGCCATGGATGTCTTATACAAGTTTCATGTACTGTACTTGAGCATTTGAAGCATTTTTACTCAGTTAATTGCATTGGGAGAAGAAATAGTGCCATTTTCCCAAGGGTCGAATTGGGGATTTTTGCAGTTGAATGGGAGAGGGTGAGAACAGTTGTAATAAACCATTAATGGTGCATATGAGACCTTAATAACATACTTAACACATTACATACCTCTGTTCATAAATTTGAGTGGGTTTGGAGGCATTTGGGAAGCCATTTTCAGTACTTACCTTAGGGGGATTTGAACCCCAAATTACTTGTAAAATTGCATACTTGGTCCAGAATATTAAGAGAGTTTGAAGAGGTCTTTTGGTGGACATATTTTATCCCTGAACATCATATTCAATTCCTAATATCATTCATAAACCTTCCTTGAAGATTTGAAGGCATTTGGAGTCAATTTGAGACCTAGAGACCAATACTAGTCAAAGGGAAATCACTAGTAAAGTTACCTACATTGACCAGAATTGAAAGAGTATTTGCAGAAGTGTTTTAAAGGTACAAAGGCATCGCTGAAACACATATTTATGTTCTAATATCATTCATATACCTTCTCAGAAGATTTGGGATCATTTGGGGCAAATTTGGGACCTAGAGATCGAAACTAGTCAAAGGTCGAACCAAGGAAAAAAGTGGAAAATTGCAATTTTAATAAAATTCCTAATAAGGGACATTACAATCATCATTTTGGCTGTCTTTGGTCTAGTCGCTATGGTTTTGTGCGTCATGAGGCACGGGGGTTACGAGCCTTTGGATAATTTGAACCACAAGGAAATGGTATTTGTCAAGGCCGAGCCCTAGGTTTTTCAATCACTGGTTTGCTTTGTTTGCAATGTGAGAATGAGAATGAGAATGAATTCGTTTGTTTTCATTTTTGTGTTGGTAGTGTTGTACATGTGACATTGAACTCAATTATCTTAGACCAACTGTAGCTTCATCTTTTTTCTTAGGTTTTTAGAACTTGAAAAATTGTTTCTCAATGAGAAGTACATAGTTGTTGACCTGCCTAGTGTATAGGATTTATTTTCATATTATTAAGAGTTGATTTCAATTTTGGTTAATTATTTCCAGACTTCACTTCATATCATTAATACTTGAATTCAATTTTTGGTTTAAAATGCTAGTTTTTTAAGGTTTCATTTATGTGGTTAAATCAATTTTTTTTTATAGTGCTTTGGTTCTTTTGGGACAAAATGAATTAGAGCTATAAATACAGCACTGGAATTGTTGACCTGCATGGTACCTAGGGCTTTGTTTCATATCGATAAGAGTTGATTTAGATTCAGTTAAAAACATAGAGCAATCTTCCTTTCAATAACAACAAATCCCCATAAGCAAGACATCATTTGGTAAACTACAATTTATAGTTGAAATAGTTCATCCATTTAACCAATCGATTTGATGGTTAAGCAATTTTGTAGTAAAATAATTTTATTTTCTATTACAATTTTGTGGCAAAATATCATATTAGAGCAATAGTTGTTAGCAATTACCAAAAAAAACTGCGAGGACATTGCCACCTCGTGGCTCTAGTTAATATTAATTCAATAATATATATTAATATTAATACAATAATATTAATAATAATATATCAAATATTAATGGATTTTAATATTAAAAACAATGGATAGGAAAAATGACATATTAATAAATGGATTAATATTATTATATGAAGAAATTCAATATAAATTAATTAATAATTATATAAAGAAAAAAACAATTTTGTTTTCAATCTAATATTTAAGAAGAATGATATTAATACGTTATTTTTTTATACTATTAGATTTATAAATATTAATAAAAAAATATTTTAATATATTAATATTAATACAATAATATTCATATTCATATATCAAATATTAATGAGTATTAATATTAAAAATCAATAGATAGGAAAAAAGACATATAAATAAAGGGAGGATTCAATTTGATGCTAACATATAATTATGTCAAATTGGTGTATCATTTGTAATTATATTAATATTATTTATTTTATCTCTATTTTTTTTAAGGATAGGGATTATAGGTTTCCATCACTCACCCAATTTTAGGCCGTTATCTTTGTTGAGATTCATTAGATGTTTCTCAATTTTAATTGGCTCACGGATCTTTCTTAATTTGTTGTTCTTATTTTGTAGTGATCTTCTCTTGCAATTACTTTTGCATATTCTATATAGATGCGATGCTTTGAGTTGTGTGTGTGTGTTCAACTAGGGATTATTTTTTGTGTCGATCATACACCAAGTCTGCACTATGCTCCTTAAGTCTCACTTCGACCGAACGACATGTCTCTCCAATATAGGGTTTTCCACAAGCGCATGGAATCTAGTAAATGCCTTTATGATTTTTAGGGTTTGTAGGATCCTTTGAGGAGTCTAGCATTCTTCCAATTGAGTTTGGAGGAGCAAAAGTAACCCTAATCTTTATTTTCTTTAGGATCTTTGCTAAGGTATCTATTGTCCCCTTGATGTAAGGTAGGTTTACTTTGGAGATATATGGGTTTTCATCTCTCCTTTTTGTTCCTCTCCGAACTCTTTGGATGACTTTCTTGATTTGTTTCTCTTCATATCCATTCATTTTAAAGACATCCAACAGGTGCTTAATTGCTTGTTCTGGGTGCTCCTCATCAAAAACCCTAATAGCACGAGTTATCAGTGTATTAAAAACTCCAAACTTTTGTGCATGGAGGTGGTGGAAATCAGTGTGTAGATACCTATATGTGTGTGTCTTCTTTCTGTAGATATAGTGAGCTAAGGAACCATCCCTTCTTTTGGAAATGAGTACATCCAGGAATGGAATCTGATTGTCCTCTTCTATTTCCATGGTGAACTTAATAGAGTTCGATCTACTATTCAGATGTTCTAAGAACTCATTCAAGCTTTGTTTTCCATGGGGCTAGTTTGTGTTGGTGTCATCAACGAATCTCTTCCACAACCTTGGTTTCAATGGGAATGACTCAATAACATATTTTTCAATGGCTTCCATGAATAAGTTTGCTACTACAGGAGAAAGAGGAGATCCCATGGCAATTTCCTCAATTTGTTCATATAAACTTCCTTTAAAGTTGAAGAATGTAGTTCTCAAACATACCTCCACCAGATTTGCAGTCTCTTAATTATTTCTTTCGTTGATTACTTTGATAGCCTCATTCATGGGAATTTTTGTGAAGAGGGAAACCACATCAAAGCTTACCAAAATATCCACTTCTTCCACTTTTAAATTTTTCATTTCACTTATCATGTGGGTGGAATCCTTGATGAATGAATGGGTATGACGTGTGAGGTGCTTTAGGTTTTTTGCTAACTATTTTTCCAATAGGTATGAGGGAGACCCAATAGTATTTAATATAGGCCTGATTGGAACTCCTTCCTTGTGCATATTGGGTAGCCCGTAAATGCGTGGAATTAAAGAGTTTGATGGAATGAGCTTTTTCTTGATGTTTTCATCCATAGATGAGGAATTGATGGCCTTTGTGATTTCTTTAACAATATTTTTACTTGGGTCTTTGTCCATTTTCCTGTAGCTTACCATTGGAATTAAGATGATCAATCATCTTCCTCTCATATTCCACCCTATCCATAATAATAGTGGCATTCCCCTTATCTGCCCTCAGAACGATGATGTTTTTTGTTGTTTTTTAATGCTTTCAATGCTAGTTTTTCTCCATGTGATATGTTGTCTTTGAGAAGCTTTGCCTTTCTATGTACAACTGGACATTCCTGTTGTACCTATTCAACTGAGTTTGGTGGAATATCTGAGATATAGTCTTCAATTCTGCACATGAGATCTTCCATGGGGTCTTAGAGCAATGCAAAAATTGAGTCCACGTTCAAGCAATTTGAATTGTATTACTAAAGTATTAATAAGTATTAATTTATATTATTAATAATAAATTCATAAATTAGGGTTTTGAAACAAATTACAATAAACATCACTCATTATTAATTTCAACTCTTAAAAATCTTATTGTCAGTCATTTTTCACTCTATTTCTCTCGTATTTATAACCTTATTTTTATCTATATTTCTCTTAGGAGGTCTTTCTCCTTATGATGAGCCCATCTAGTTGGGTTGAAACGTCGAGACACAAATCCAACCAACGCAGTTCTCCCCCTCTCCTCACTTTAGCTCAATTATTCACATGGTTAGGACTCGTACATCTAGGCAGTTTGGATTGAAGTCCTTGGGCCTACAATAACCTCATCATGTTTTGTTATTGCTCGTGTTGCACAAGATTGAGCCACACTCCATTTGGATCCTGATGAGACATAGATCCACTTTGTTTTGGTGTGGCTATGATCTCCAGTTTTGACATAGATCCACCTTGTATTCTTATGGGTATGATCATTTGTTGGACATGGATCCACTTTGGACATGTTCCATTTATTTCTCATGCATCCACTTTGTATTTTCATGGCCATGATATCTGCATCAGTTATACATCTATATTGGATCGTCATTGTATCTTTTAGGAGATCATGTTCTAGCATCTTGAACATTGACATATGTCCCATAGTTAAGATTGTTTCAGGTACTTTGTCGAGACTGAGATTCTTGGATTTTCTAGGTTTCTCAACTTCACACCTCAATTTGTTCATAATGTATTCCAACCATCATGTTCCCCTTTGACCTCATACATTAGGGGGCATATGTTATAGCCCAAATCAACACTTCTCCGTCTGTGATAACATTATAGTTGTTGATCACATAAAAGGACAATATGGATGGAAGAGATTGGATTTGGTATTAGATGTTTTGGCCTTGATCATCCACTAATTCTCCAGCATAAATGAAGTTTGCAACCTAGTGTTATTACAAAAACGTTGTTGGTGGTCAAGCAACATGCGTGTTAATCACTAGTGGTATGTGTTCCACCAACGTTTTCAACAAAATGTCAAAAACGCACCTTGCTCTTGTCTCAAGTGCATTTCAAGCGCATGTTTACCCTTGGTGACCATGGTATTTTCCCAAAAAATAAAATAACATTCGAAATTGGGGTAGTTGGAGTGGTTTTGATAACTACCCCACCGGTTGCAACCCCTTCTCATTCGAGCCTATCTATCCACACTTAGTATAAAAACATTGAAGTAAGGCCATAAGGAGGACTTTTCTCCCACAGGTAATGTTATGCTAGAGGAATAGTGCTATCTCCATACCACTTTTCCTTATGTATTTGCTATCATATCCTTGGTAGACCTGCATACTGATTGCGTGTGTTGAAGAAGAGAAGCAAGGAGATCCAGATTCAAGGTTTCGCAAGGTGCCAGAACAATTATAAGGTAATATTGTACTTGTTTTTTGTTATCAATAAATAATTGACATCTTTCCACTACCACAAAAAAAGAAATTCGCACCTAAAATAGCACCGGAATTTAAAATATTTTAGTTCTTGAATTGGACACCTCTTTCGGTGCTTAACTCAGTGCCAAGGTG
The DNA here is from genome assembly GCA_027924585.1 of Larix kaempferi. Lineage (NCBI taxonomy): Eukaryota > Viridiplantae > Streptophyta > Pinopsida > Pinales > Pinaceae > Larix > Larix kaempferi. The sequence continues at coordinate 13,545,927 of BSBM01000125.1, read as the reverse complement.
AATGATCACAACTGCGCTGGATTTAGCGCCGTATTTAGGGTTGGATTTTTCATCGGATTTAGCACCTGGTGTAGCGTCGGGAAAATTGCTTTGTATGTAGCGTCGAATTTACCTCTGGATGTAGTGCTAGATTTTGCACTTGAAATAGCACGGGACCTAGTGTCGTATTTGGCACTGAATTTAGCTTCCAATATGGCTTCCAATTTGCTTCCATTTCTTCTCCCATTTTTGCTTCTATTGTTGCTCCCAATAATGCTTCCTATTTTGCTTCTGGTATTACGTCGAAAGCAACTTCTTTTGTGGCTCCCTAAGTAATGCCAAGTTTTGCTTCCATTATGGCGTCCTTTGTTGCTTCCAGTTTTGCTTCCAATTCTGCCTCCGCTTTGGCTTCCGGTTTTGCTTCCTATTTTTCTTCTAATATGGCTTCTATTATTGCGTCTTTTGTTGCTTCTAAAATTGCTTCCATTATTACTTCTTTGTTTTCTACCTTAATTGCTTATGTTATTGCTTCCTAGGTAACGTCAAGTTTTGCTTCCAAGATTGCTTTTGGTTTGCTTCTAGTTTGGCTTCCAATGTTGCTTCCTTTTTTGCTTCCAAAAATGCTTCTTGTTTTTCATCAATTTATTAATTTAATATGTCTTATCTCAATTTAATTAGTTAAATATATAATTCTTCTTAAATGACTTATATGATTATAGAGTAAGTCATATTGCATTTGAAATATTTTATAGGATAACATTTATAAAGAATTTTTAGGGAAATGGACATCCATACAAATTAACAACATCATTATACTTATTAAATCTCCATCAAAATAAAATCTACAAATCCAATATATATAAAATAACAAGATAATTATTATAACATGATCATCATTTGGAACCATGGAGACGGAGGGTAGGGAGTGGAGCCATGGAGCCGGCGAGCAGGCCATTGACGGGATAGGGAGGGCCATCCCTGTCAGGGTACGGCCAGCCTAGATCACTGCTTGATATGGGTGCTGGTCCTTGTCAGGAAAATGGTCTACGCCTCTTCTCTTTCCAAGGGGGATTGGTGGTTTTTTATTGTTTTGGCAGGTGAGAAGATGGGTTTATCTAGGGTTTGGAGCTTAGAAGATTGGTGACTGTTACGGTTTAGGTGAACTCTCTTTGCTGCCATGGAAGATCAGGAGGTCATTGTTTATTCTAGTGATAGGATGGAAGGTATTGATAGCTGGGAGGTGCCAGGTGGTAAGGATCTCGAAGAGCTGGTGGATTTTCCAGTGCTGGGGCCCAAGATGCTTCAGCTGGTAGGGCTGGAGCCGGTGTCCTCATTTACTGACTTTTCTCCGTCAGATTTCATCACTTCTCTGGAGCAGTTATCACATGGCCACCGGACGGTTTCGGTTGTGGAACAACAGCCGGTTGATCTGCTAGGAAATGCGAGCTGGAGGGAAGCGGGGGTTTTCTTTTCGTGGGCCCTAGGGTTTCTGGTTGAACCGACACAGGGAGGGTTTGAGGAGGTGGTAGGTTTTGACAGGGTTGCGGCGGAAGGGGTGGCTCGACAGGTTCTGTTGGGCAGTGGCTCAAGTGGGAACGCTTCGGAAGAAGATAGGAGGGTTTCCCTTGGGGTTGCAGAACATAGGGGTTTCAGCTCACCTGAGAGGGACGGTGGTCGGGGGAAGGAGACCTCTGATGATGCGACTGGCTCGAAGGAGGGAGGCGGTGGCCTGGTGAAGAAGCGGAGGAAGAGTTGGATAAAGGTTAAACAGGTAAAGAACTATGCGGTGGGTGAAGACATAGCCTGGGGTTGTGTCATGCAGATGGCAAAATTCACCCTTTTCGGCAGGGTTATGGGCCGAAATTTCTCAAGGAAGACGGTGGCGGATTGGGTTGAGGAGAACTGGAAAGAACTGGTGGGTTACTCACCTGTGGTGGTGATGCTGAATAGGGGGTGGTTCGCTTTCAAATTCTTTAACGAGGAGGAGTTGCGGCGGGTACTGAACAAGAACTGGCATCTCAATCACTCCCCGGTGTTGCTGAAGCCATGGCACCCTATGTTTGATGCCAGCCGGGAAAGGGTGGATGTAATCCCGATTTGGGTCCGCATGCCAGCCCTCCCTCTACACTTCTGGGAACTACATCACTTCAAACGGATCGGTGATATACTGGGGACTTTCCTGGAGGCCGATATGTCCTTCTTGGAGACTCTCTGTCAAAAGGTTGCACGCATCTTGGTTAACATCAATATCAGAGAGGGGCTGGCAGAACAAATAAACCTGGAATGGGGGTCGGAGATCATCACACAAATTCTGGACGATGAAAGTGTTCCATTTAGGTGCCAGCGCTGTCATGCATATGGACATCCTGTTTCCGATTGCAGCCTTCCGATTAGAACCAACATTGGGGGGAGGAGAAAACTTTTAAAAGGAAGCGAGGTGAGCCATTCGGAGAATGGATCGGGCTCTTCAGATTTCGTTTAGTCCTCCTCAGATGATCCTGGAAGTGCGCCGTCAGGAGACGAGCCAAGTCATGTGTGCCCGGTGGCGGAGGAGACTCCGAATGTTCAGATGGATCTGGTGCCTGCTCCTCAGAGAGATGATGTACCTCGGGGTCCTGACATCCATGGTATCTCCTCTTTCTCTTTTCCCCCTGCTGTCAATTTTTTTATGAACTCTGTTACTATTTTGGGGCATGATTGGGTAGAGGGTCTACGCAACCTTTCTCTTTCGGGCTCCCTGGGTCCCTTGGTGTCTTGGCCTGGTTTTCTCATTAATGAGGAGGAGGCTCCGTTTCTGAGTTATCCTTTTCTTGATCCGGTTACGGATTCTGTGACTGCTCGTCTTTGTGCTCTGGAAGATACCCCTCCAGGTTTTGTTGACCCTGACCCTGGAGATGCACTAGAGGAGGATTATCTCTCTCCCACTGAATCATAAGATTCGGGATATTTCCTTCGTTCTTGCAAGAAAGCCAATTCAACTGGGCTGGGGAAAGCCACTACTCCTGTTCGAAAGGGGCGGGGAAGAAAGTCTAATTTGCATAAGGCACAATCCAGGGCAAAGGTGGATCTCTTGGAAGGAAAACAACTTTCGATTGATAAGGCACTTAGAGCGGTGAATGCCTTGAAAAAAGGGCGTACATGAAGATTATGTCTTTCAATTGTCTAGGGTCTGGCTGGGCCTAACAAGAAATCAACCTTCAGAAGGGTGCTTACTCTTGAACACCCGAATGTGATCTTGCTACAAGAGACCTTAGGTGTAGGTGATGTTATTAAGGAGCGTTTGGAGAGTTGGATGCCTGGATGGTCCTTTCTCACTTTGGATGTAAAGGGACGTTCTGGGGGGCTGGCAGTGGGCTGGAGGACTTGTAATTTGAAGCTTGTGGACTCGTGGGGGATGGATTCTGTTCTTTGTGTTGAAGTTTTGTCGGTTGATCTGGGGATCACCATTAAGGTGATTAATATCTATGGGCCTTACCTGAATCGAGTCGAATTTTGGGACTCTCTGTTTGGTAATCCCCTCTTGAGTGGTGACTCACTGGTCATAGGGGGGGATCTAAATTTCTCTCTGGGACAGAGCGAGGTCTGGGGTCCTCATGCACATGTGGACTCGTTGGCTGGATACTTTGTTCAGAAGTTAGTGGCGAAGGGTTTGCTGGATATAGAACCATTCAAGCTGAAACCAACCTGGAGAAATAAACGCAGTGGGGATGCAAGGGTGGCGAAAAGGATTGATCGTTTTTTGGTGGCTGAATAGTTGGTGGACAGATTCTTTCAAGTTCGAGAGTGGGTAGGCAGTGGTGGTATCTCTGATCATTTTCCTATCTTTTTTGAGATACAAAAGGGGCCGTCAAATCCTCCGAGTCCTTTGAAATTCAATAAAGTGTGGTTACAGGATGAGACATTTAAAAATATTCCTTACTAATTGGATTCCTTTTGATGGGGAATTTGATAGATCAGCTGCTTTTTAGTTTGCAGATAATATTAGGAAGATGAAAAGGTTGGTTAAAGATTGGGCTATTGCCAAGAGATGTAGGGAAGATGCAGAGCTGAAACAGGTGGAGGAAGAGCTCTTGCAGATATATGAAGGTGATGCGGGGGGTCTGATCTCTCAAGAATCTAAAGAGGCCCTAATCAGGCTGGAAGGTAGGCGGAATACCATATTAGGTGAAAAGGAGGAGACCTGGCGGTTGAAAAGCAGAGCGATTTGGTTGGAATGTGGGGATGATAATACAAATTTTTTCCATGCTTATGCCAGAGGGAAGAAAGTAGCTAATACCATTTGGAGTCTGAGGGATGAAGATGGGAACACTCATATCAATTTTGATGATAAGGCTAGATGTGGGGTAGCACACTTCCAAAATTTGTTTCGGGCCCCAAATTAGGCTACTATTGCTGAGGTGATTAGAGTGGCACATATGTTTCCCAGTTTTGTTGATGATGAAGGGAATAGGGAGCTGAGGAAGGAAATTTCGGAGGAGGAGCTTAAGAAGGTTCTCGAAATATTTCAAAAAGACAAGAGCCCAGGTCCTGACGGGTGGACAATTGAATTCTTCCTGGACCTTTTTGAGATTTTGGGGAACGATCTCATGGCAGTTGTTGAAGATTCCAGAGAATCAAGAAGAATTCTGGCAACTTTCAATTCTACCTTTATCGCTCTCATTCCTAAGTCTGATAATGCATTGACCCTTAATGATTTCAGGCCCATCTCACTTTTCAATTGTATCTATAAGATCATCTCAAAAGTAATAGCCAGAAGACTGAAAAGTATCCTCTCAAAACATATTTCTGCTGAACAGTTTGGGTTCTTGGAGGGTTGACAAATTCATGAGGCTATAGGAGTGGCTCAGGAAGGGATGCATAGTTTGAAGACCAAGAATTTGAAGGGAGCCATACTAAAACTTGATCTTTCTAAGGCCTATGATAAAGTGAGCTGGATGTATCTTCGTCTGCTTTTAACTCATATGGGGTTTGGTATTGCTTTTATTAGATGGGTTATGTCTTGTATCTCCACTGTTTCCTTTTCAGTCCTGATCAACGGAGCGACATCGTCTTTTTTCCATGCTGAAAGGGGACTCAGACAGGGGTGTCCTTTATCCCCGCTACTCTTTCTGTTGGTTGCTGAAGGCCTAAGTAGGGCCATTAGCGAGGCAAAAGTTGAAGGGCATTTTCAGGGGATTCAGGTGGCTCCAAATCTGAATATTACACATTTGCTTTTCATGGATGATGTATTGATCTTCTGCTCTGGAAGCAGAGGGGAAACCCGAGTCCTCAAGGATATTTTGGATCTGTTCTCAAAGTCCACCGGTATGGACATTAATGCTGGGAAGTCCACCTTATCCACTCACTTGTTGAGACCAGAAGAGGAGGCTGAACTCACAAGTTTCTTTCCCTTCAATACTGCGGGTTTGGAGGATGGACTGAAATACCTTGGTTTCTCGATAAAAGAAAATCTGTATCTGAAGAGGGACTGGTTATGGTTGATTGGGAAAGTGGAGAAGAGATTGATGGTTTGGAGCCACAAGTGGCTGTCGTGAGCGGGCAGGCTGGTTTTGGTCAAAGCAGTGTTGGAAGCTATTCCAGTTTACTGGATGTCCTTAGCTTGGATCCCTAAAGGAATTCTTGAAAGTATAAGGAGGATCTGTTTTAGGTTTCTGTGGAGCGGTAAGAAGGATGAACAGGTCACCCCTTGGGTTAACTGGAAAATATTAGCAGCTCCAAAGGGTCTAGGGGGGTGGGGGATTAAGAACATTTTCTTGTTTTCAAAGGCTTTGGCAGCCAAGGGGGGATGGAGGTTGGTGAAGACTACTAGTCTCTGGACCAGGGTCATCAAGCAGAAATATTTGCCCGAGGATAGCATTGAAGATTGGATCAGGAATTCTAGGAAGTCTCACTCGGGGGGCTCGATGATATGGAAGGCTGTGGTAAAATATTTTGATCTGATTGAATCCAAGCTGGCTTGGAATGTTGGGAATGGAGAAAAGATGTTGGTAGGAAGGGACCCCTGGCTAGGCTATACACAAGAACATATCCTACCTGGTTATGTTATTGAGGCACTTAGGAGAAGAGGGATCTACACTCTAAATCAGCTGGCAGCCCCGAGACCTGCGGAGTTATGGAGCCAAAGGTGGAGAAGGGAAAACTCTTTGGGGCTACAGGAACAGGAGTCGGCTTTCTTGGAGGTATATATCAGAAATTTGGAATTGGCAAGTGTACTGTTGACTGAAGAGGAGGATTCCTTGGTCTGGGAGGCGGATCCAGAAGGAAATTACACTCCAAAGGAAGGTTATATTATGTTAAGTTCAGGGGAAGAACAGAGGGAGGAAGTTTGGTGGTGGAAGTCTCTTTGGAAGTTAAAATGCCCATCTAAATCGAAACTCTTTATGTGGTGTGTACTAGAGAATAGAGTACCTACTTGGGATATCCTGCAGAAGAGATACTTTCATGGGTCGGGTTGGTGTGTGCTATGCAAAAGGGATCAGGAAACAGCTACTCATATGTTCCTTACTTGTCTTTTCTCTGTTGAAGTTTGGAAGGAGTGCATAACTTTGGTGGGTTTTCCTTGTCAGTGGGATGGAGATTGATTGGGGTAGCTTGGGAAGCATGGTGGGGGAGGAACCCAAACAAGAATTATAAGTTCCTCCCTCTGCTAGTTATCTTGGGGATATGGGTGGCTCAGAATAATGCTATTTTTAAAGATAAGCCATGCCTTCCAGAGATAACAGTAGCCCAATCTATTGGTATCTTCAAGTCACTCCCTGAGCATATAAGGGCAGCAAATCAGAGAAGGAATCTAGTGGTGGAGATTGATCACTCTCGGCCATGGGCCTTTTTTGATGGGGCCTCACAGAACAATATGTGTGGGGGAGGAGCTGTTCTTCATCTTTCAGAATCGCATTCTTTCACTCTTTCCATGGGGTTGGGGGAGGGCCCAAACAATTATGCAGAATTGCAGAGCTTAAAACTACTATTAATCTTTGCTTTAGAGAAAGGTTGCACCTCCCTGAATTGCTTTGGGGACTCTATGAATGTTATAAATTGGATCAAACAGACACATGAATGCAGAAATCTGAGGCTGGTGAATTTACTTTCATCCATTAGGATGATCCTCTTGCGGTTTGACTCTTTTTCTTGCCGACATGTATACAGGAAAAACAACAAAGAAGCGGACCTCGCATCCAAGGAGGGGCTCCAGAGGGCCTTTGGCACATGGCATGTAAAAGAATTCTTAGAGGGCAGAACTCACGATTACTATCACAGGCCATTTATAGAGAGCCTTTGATCTATACTTTTCCGCTTTATCTATGACACAGTTTCAGATTTTGATACTATGTAATAGATTATTAGTATTTAACTTCACTGTTTTAATCTTCGTGACGAAGCTCAGAAACATAAACAACAATATTTTTTGAATTTTTCCTTTCGGGACTGATCTCTATTTTTGCTACAGCATCATAGTATGCATTTGTATGTAAACTGATAGAAGATGTAATAGTCGCATCATAGGAACATATGATCTTGACAATTCACTATTTGTAGTGAACCTACAGAATGTAATTTTGCTCACTTCAGATGAATGAAATTACGCTTTTTTTTCTTGGAAAAAAAAAAAAACATGATCATCATCTATAAATAAAACAATTGAGTCAAATATCTATAATCTAATTGAATTTGACAACATCCATCTTGAGCAGTAAATTAAAACCATCATATGTAATAAATATCCATCCAAAAATCATTGACCACTTTCAATATATATAAATTGACAACTCAATACCGATAAGATTATCATCATATATAACTAAAATAGGTGAAAGTCAAATATGCCAGTAGATCAATAACATGTCAAAATTATACATGTCCAACAGTCGACATAAGTGAAAATGATACATCGTGTACAAATGATATAAATAAAAATGATAAATTATGTAACTCAAAATGATACAAGTCAATATGATACATGCCCAAATTATGTAAGTCAAAATGATAGATGTCAAAATGATATAACTCAATAATATGGTACTATAGGCCGTAAAAAGCATACATATGATAGTAACCATGAAAAGAGGCATCATAACAACATATTAGAAATGATCCATGATGCAGTCTATATGACCATTAATGCCACTGGATGCTACCAGCAACTACCTCATCATTATCACCACCATCATGATCATCATCATCGCCATTGGCCTCAGTGTCCTTTGATCTGCATCACCACCATCATATGCCATCTTTGTATCAAAACCAACGTAATCTAGATCTATATCATGATGATCATCTGGATCTATATCATGATGATCATCTAGATCTTCTGGAAGATTTGTGTTCTACAAAAAAATTTTTACAATTAAAAGTTAGTATTTATTTCACGCAATAATTACATTTTCTGTTATATCTCTAATATTACAACATATGTAACAAAACCATAATCATATTAAATTAATATCAAAGTGCACATACCATAATAAAATTTCAAATAAGTTACAACTAGGATGTCATTCCAAAGATGTAAAACATGCAACAATTCTAATAAATGTTAGTAAAGATCATAAAAAAAATTGTTATACAATTTAACTATCAACTTTAAATTCTAGAAACTCAAGCTAATCTGTGTTGTGGCTACCTACTAAATCTTTGTTGAAGTAATCTGAGTATCCCATCTCTTCCAGTTGGGTCCATTCCCACCAAGTGGGTATGCTAAGGTGGTCCTTTTGCCACCTCAAAAATGCTGCATAACTAGCTCTATGTCCTCCACTCAATTTGCGAAGAGGTCGACCCCATACTATGCACAATGGTCCCTCTTTGATCCCCAACATGATGGAGTCCCGACCATACACAACTCTCTCTGGACATAATTGTACTAAGTGTCCTATGAACTCAACAGTATAACCTTGATCCTCCAAGCCTAAAACTGAGAGCACATTCACTCTCAGACAAGGAACATATAAAACATGATGAAAGGCTAGAGTCCATGCTGACACTAACTCAAATACAACTGAACCCTCTCTTCTACTGACTGCTCCTTCTATGTGGATCCCACACCTCACCAAGCATCTAGTAGCTACTGATCTAGGTGGTTGAAATAGATCACACTCCCATGTCATATGGCATGTGGCACCACTGTCGAGATACCACCCATCTCGAGAAATATCCTATGAATCCAGGAGAAATACATACTCCTTGGACAACTTGAAATAGTGGAACACGGGATGTCAATTATACTCAATTATACTTATTAGATTAATGCAGATACAATTTTTTGTCGTTGTTTAATAAACTGAATAACACCAAAAATATTACAATGCATCAAAACAATGAATAAGAGTGAAGGTTCTCATTGTGATATATCAATTTGGGGTTCTTCCCTTGTGCTCTTGAAGATCCAAAGGCTCCAGTAGCTCAATCCCACTCCATGTGTTTACCAAAGGGGGCTATGTTGTAAGGTAAAGGGACTTGACAAAGCTTCAATCCACCTAACTCAATCTCAACCATGGGAGTGATTAGCTGACCTTATCACCTTTTCCATGCCCCAAGTACACCCTCTCAAGCTCATGGAACACTGTTATGCTGCTCTAGTTCAGTTTGAGTCCTCGAGACCAAATGGTGTCAAGGTCCCTAAATGCCTTTTGGAAGCGAGTTCCATCTCTCCATAATACCCAAACGGTGACTTGAATCAACAAATTGTCAATTCCATTTGAGTCGTAGCATCGCATTATAGCTAGGGATGCCCCGGAACAACTTACCCAAGGCCAGAAGGTCATCTCATCGGCCGAGACTAGAGACTAGTTTTTTTCTCAATAAGACCTAATAACACCAATTTCATTAAACTTGGACTTATCAGGCAAAATTTGGACCAAGAAAGTGTGAATTTAGACTTTGAAAGTGTCAATATCAACATTTCTAAAGTGCAAAATTAGGTTCTAAAAGTGGCAATATTGGCTTTGAAAAGTGTGTTTTTCTATTTGAATAGTGTGTTTTTTGACTACTTATGAACCTTAAATGCAACTTTTTATTATGAAACTATGAATTTCAATTCAAAAAGTGTAAATTTCAAATCAAAAAATGCAAATTTTGATTTGAAAAGTGTGGATTTCAAATAAAAAATGCAAATTTTGATTTGAAAAGTGCAATTTTCATTTGGAAATGTGCAATCTTCAAAGGTGAAAAGTGCAATGTCTATAATATTCAGTCCTTGTTTGAATATCATGTTTATTAATTATTGTTTCTTTTTTGATACAGTATCAAGAATATCTAGCTCTTTACATATATAAATTTAGTAGTTTCCAAACGAGGCAGGAATTCTCTGCGTAATCTGTATAGGGACAACTTACTTACACAGTAGTAACAGAGTAAATGTATTATGCATCATAGTGGTAATTTTCCTCAAATGCCTAGAGGCTCATGGACGTTCCAGACGCTCGACGTTTGCTCTCCCATCCAGGTTGATAGACAGACTGGAAGGATTCATGGACGTTCCAGACGCTCGACGTTTGCTCTCCCATCCAGGTTGATAGACAGACTGGAAGGATTGTAACAAAATATAAATTTGATGGGCTAAGATCACATCAAATGATATCCGTAGGAACATCCATCCCACTCTCAACACTATGCCCCATATGTTCTCGTTGTGCCTTAATTGCTGCAAGGCCCTTCTCGTTTATTCTAATTTTTTCTCCTGTCCATCCTAGCCTTGGTGACCATTCCCATATGTTTCTGTTTATATCGATCATCATATTTTCTTCTGCACCAACAACCCATTGTTTCTTTCTATTTAAACAGTTTTTGTACAAGACCTTTAGATCCTTCGATGCTCCTGTTGGCTTCCACCATTGCACCTCTACCTTGTAAGACCCAAGAGCACTAGCATTTCAATCCTGGTAAATATTACCAATCGCCCTACCCAACCATATTAGACAATATGGCTCTGGTGATTGCACAATGACCATTTGGCCCTTTACAACATCCACTCTTGGAATGAATTCCTCTCTAGGCTTGTTGCATACTGGTCCAACATTGCAATCCTGCAAAGCAGGAACATTTTCCTTCAAATGGGCATCCATAATTTCATGTGCAGATATTGTAGGTTCACTATTATGAACATCATGGCTTATCGATGGCCAAAAGTTAGTTGCTGATTGATTAACACTCTCAAAGGGACTGTCCAAAGCTTTATATACAACCTTCCAATAATTTAACTTGGGATGCCAAAACTGTTCACCTCCCTTCTCAATCTCTCGATTCCAGAATGAAATATATGTTTCTATTCCTTTTTTATTTTTATTTCGTCAATGTCTGAAGGTATTTTTGATTGTATATTTAATAACCTAGGCTGCACCACCGGCAAGTCTGTGCTACCATCTGGCAATGACCGCCACAGATAAATAGGATACGACCAAGTTTCATCCAAAGTGATGCCCTCCATTGCATGACTGGAATGTTATATATGAGCTGAAATTTAAAAAACTGTTTTTTTTATACCGATGATTTTGACATTTCCATCCAAAAGGTGGGGTTTCACAAAAATTTAAAATCATAAACTTCATCAATTAGATAAGGGACATGTTAGGATATTCCTATACTCCATCCTAGTCCTACCAGCATTTTCATTATTTGCATTTTCAGTCTTGCATGCATCTGCATGCTGCCCAGTCATCAGGTTGATACCTCCAGCACCTAGTCCCTAGTCTTCCAGCACTCGGGAGCTTATTTTCACTCAGATTGAGCCCTCCTATCCAGTGATGCGCCCACATCTCACCATCCACTTGACAAAGGCGCCCTTCTTTACCTACCAGTCCAGTTGTCTTCAATTAACTAAGTTCTCTCCTTGATTTTAGGCTTGAATCACTCTTAACTGACCTTACCACTCCGATGGACCTCCAGTGTGACTAGACTGCTCATTCTGACTTCAGTTAGCTCCTCATGCGCCCTCCACTGAGCCTCCTTCATTTAGTTAGTTCCAGTTACACTTAGTTACAACTACCACACTCAGTTAGACTTAGTTTGATTGATGGATGACAGTTACTTGAGCATTGATGACTCCACTGATGATGAGATAGACTACTAGTTGTGCTCCCATGACACTCCAGTGATATTTTGATCACTCCATGAAGGCCAATTCGAATTGCCACCTTGGCATTCGAATTCCTCATGCATTGTATTATTTATTTGTCCATTTGTGATTAATGAATTAGTGTGTGTGAAGTATTTTTGCTTATATCCGAGTTCTACTATATTATTATTCTGTTGCTCATCTTACTGCATTGACCACTCTTAATATTATTCCTAAATTCTTTTTTGTGAGGTATACATCATCTCTTAGATCTGCTGTGAGGATTTTCACAGGAAATAGAAATTGTGATCTTCACATGTCCTATATGTATCCATAATTTCCGAGAGTGAAAATATATCCTTGTGCATTGGCTTTACTGATAACCTTCCATAAGTTCCATATATGTCTTCATGGGTGTGTCCAACCAGGAGGAATCCAACTTCAACTATCTCAAACACTCTCCTTGCTGTTAAAAGAGATAAAAATGTAAATACAAAGCGGTTTTTTTATCGCCTGTACAATTATCCATTTGCAACAACAATATGGGTGGTAGTTTTATATTTGGCATGCATTGATTAGTACCATCAACACACAATATATCATGTTGCATTACGTCTTGTCTGTATATCACACACTTTTCATATGACTCTGATTACAATAAAGAATCATGCAATTGGTGCTTAGATGTTACGCCTTTGTAGAGCAAATCACCATATTTATCAACCACTGGTTCTTCAAGACTCTTCAAACATTTAGCCAGGGATGTCACATTGAAATTCGATCCCATCTCTAAAAAAGAGAGGCTAAAATGGGCAAAACCCCCAGTCTTGTTTCCATGAGTCAACATTCCAGTCAATGATATGGGAAGATTCATAACATTACTAAAAGCTTTTGCCTTCTTACCCATCCTTGGAATGGAAGTCTTTGACTTGTCCATTTTGTCATGGACAATACTCATAAAATTCTTTGGATTTTTTTGTGAAGCTAATCTATGAGAATAATATACATGGCGACAACTTGCGATATATTTATTATGATCTTCCTGATGTCCTCGCAACCTTTCCACTTCAGCTGGATCAGTGGTCCCCTTAAGCCTATCATGTATTGTAATGCACTCATTACACCTTGCAAATGAGTTTGATTTAGAAATTTTAACATCTTGAAAATCTTCTCTCATCACCTTGCTAAAAGAGGATTGTGATACTGGAGGCAAACCAATACTTTTGATTTCTTCATTTTCCATTTTTCGCAGCAAACCATGGGACATTTAATCATGTAAGATGTGGATATTTGTTTGAATTCTCTTCTACAATTTTATTATCAGTAGCTACCAGTGCAACAGTGTTCGCCCTAGATTTTTTCAAGCCACTGTTACCATGCACAAATCTCACATCACCATTCAAGAACATGCTTTTATAATTGTAGAAAGTGCTCCTTTTTATCCCATGCATTTTGACAAACATCTATTGTGTCTAATCTCATTGTAAACATACTTATTTTTCTGTCATATCCTTCTTTGGCCACATGAGCATTTGATCCCATAGAATTTATAACATATTGTCTTCTTGAATTTCCATTCATACTATGAAATTTATTCACACATTCAACTATCGATTGAAGTGAAATTTTTGACATACAAAAATTTGAGCAACAATGTTCAGTGGCAATTTTTGAAAGGAATGCACCCTGATCAATTCCAAGCTTGTAAGGTACCGATCTTGAATTTCTTTCAGAAATTTTAGTTCCAGATTGCCGATTTACGGAATTGTATGTCCTCGTTCCATTACCTTTAACACATGTATATTCACAATGGGGAGTACCTAGAAGGACCATCTGTAAATGACATTCTTAAAAAATATTCCAAATTTTGACCATGTCTTCGTCTGTGTTCTTTTTTTGTATAACATCCAAAGGAACATCATTGAGGTCAAGCAATTTGTTTGCAGGCCATCTTACAAGAGAGCCTTCAAATACATCAAAATCCTCACAATTGCAGAAGACTTTATGGACTAAAATACCAAACTCACCAACATCTAGTGGTTTGAATTGTACAATGTCTCCTTCAAAAACAATTGACACTATTCCGCTTGCAACATAATGTCAATTTAAAGAACATTGATGTATCAAATTAACTTTCTCTCCCACAAACTTGATATTGTGATTTTCTCTTAACACTTTCAAAGCAGTTTCAGATTGATTATTGTTGAAATTGCTTTCAAGAGAAAGCAATGTTTATGTATTAAAATCTATGATTCTTTTAATCGGCCATACAACAAAACCTCCACTGCTTAACCTTGGACAACATGCCATACAAGAAAACAACACTTCATCCACCAGAATACCAAAGGAGAAGTCACCCAAAAATCCCCCCCCCCAACAAAATCAGTCTCACTCACATTTGTTACAAAACCTATGGAAATGCAATCCTTGCATTCTGGACACTTATGTAACAACTTAAATTTTCTCATAATAAAAGAAGATTTATTCTCAGTTGTTATGATATGTTCTACACTTGTCGAAGTAGAAGCTGGTATATCATTCACCTCATTCTCGTGAAGAGCAGATCCAACGTGGTTAACGATCTCAGATGCAGGCCATTGAATATAACCACCAATTGCCTCTGACAACGTATCTGCACCTTCTGATGGATAGGGAAATTGAAGACTTGCATTTAAAGTCTTGGTAACGTTAACAATGATACATCTATCATGAATGTTGATATTATGCAATATTGTTCTTTCTGGAAAATAGATTCCTTCAAGAACTTTCAATCTATACAAAAGGAGGTCCACACATTGTTGAGAACCAAAATCCATTTTAGAAGCAATTTCTGAAATATAAAACAACAGGACACATTGTTGAGAACCAAAATCCATTTGAGAAGCGATTTATGAAATATAAAATAATAGGAGCACATCAAAAATAATATTTATTTTAAACAAATAATATTTTTTTCCACTAGTATATATTATCAAATAAGTCAATAAGAAGGGTAGACTGACCCTTCGTTTACGAGAGAAATGTAAAAATATTTAATCTACAAAGTCTAGGCCGGCAATTCCCGAATTTCAACTTCCGTTGTAAATAGTAGGGATCCAGACATCATCTAAATTATAATATATAAAAAATGTGTGTCCCGACTTCCGTTTTTCGACAAGAAGGATCGACCACCCCTTCGTTTAGTAGATAATTGTGAACACCTATATCCAAAAATTCCCTATATCCAGAATGACGAACACTAGAAGGATTGACTGACCCTTCTTGCAGTCGAGAACTATTATGAAAAGAATACTGGGCAGAAGAAGGGTCGGTCGACCCTTCATATATGAGGGAATTGTAAAAATATTCAACCTACGAAGGCTAGTCCGTCAATTCATGTATATCCAAAATGGTGAACTCTGGAAGAATACTTATCACAAGAAGGGTTGACCGACCCTTCATTTACAAGAGAAATGTAAAAATATTTAATCTATGAAGTCTAGGCCGACAATTCCCGACTTTCAACTTCCATTGTAAATAGTAGGGATCTGGATATCAGCTAAGTTATAATATATAAAAATGTCTATCCCACCTCCATTTTTTGACAAGAAATATCAGCCGCTCCTTCGTTTAGTAGATAATTGTGAACACATATATCCAACAATTCCCTATATCCAGAATGGTGAACACAAGAAGGATCGACCGACCCTTCTTGCAGTCTATAACTATTATGAAAATATTACTTGGAAGAAGAAGGGTCTACCGACCCTTCATTTATGAGGGAATTGTAAAAATATTCAACCTACGAAGGCTAGGCCTTCAATTCATGTATATCCAAAATGGTGAACACTGGAGGAATACTGAGCACAAGAAGGATCGACCGACCCTTTTTGCATTCTATAACTATTATGAAAAAAACACTGGGCACAAGAAGGATCGACCACCCCTTAATTTATGAGGGAATTTTAAAATTATTCAACCTACGAAGGCTAGGCCGTCAATTCATGTATATGCAGAATGGTGAACACTGGAAGAATACAAAGCACAAGAAGGGTTGGCCGACCCTTCATTTACGAGAGATATGTAAAAATATTAAATCTACGAAGGCTAGGCTGACAATTCCTGACTTCCGACTTCCACTCTAAATAGTAGTGATCCAGACATAAAATAAGTTATAACATATAAAAAATGTTTGTCCCGAATTCCGTTTTTCAACAAGAAGTATTGGCCGCCCCTCCATTTAGTAGATAATTGTGAACACCTATATCCAACAATTCCCAATATCTATAATGAAGAACACAAGAAGGATCGACCAAACCTTCTTGCAATCTATAGCTATTATGAAAAGAATACTGGGCAGAAGAAGGGTCAACCGACCCTTCATTTATGAGGGAATTGTAAAAATATTCAATCTATGAAGGGTAGCCCATCAATTCATGTATATCCAAAATGGTGGACACTAGAAAAATACTGAGCACAAGAAGGGTCGACCAACCATTCATTTATGAGAGAAATGTACAAATATTTAATCTACGAAGTCTAGGTCGACAATTCTCGACTTCTGACTTACTCTGTAAATAGTAGGGACTCGAACATCAACTAATTTATAACATATAAAAAATGTTTGTCCCGACTTTCGTTTTTCGACAAGAAGGATCGGTTGTCCCTTCGCTTAGTAGATAATTGTGAACACCTATATTCAGAAATTCACCTATATCCAGAATGAAAAACACAAGAAGGATCGATCGACCCTTCTCACAGTCTAAAACTATTATGAAAAGAATACTGGGCAGAATAAGGGTCGACCGCCCCTTCATTTATGAGGGAATTGAAAAAATAGAACAACTTGAAGAAAGAGCGGCTGCTCTTTCTCTGAGAATATTTCCACGTGCCAACAAACTGTGCGAAGCAATGTTCCTATGAAATTTGTGTTTAGAGTTCCGATATCTACTTTACTCACTCCTAAAAGCCATCCCTAGAGGAAGGGTCGACCGACCCTTTATTTATGAGAGAAATGTAAAAATATTTAATCTACGAAGGCTAGGCCGACAATTCTCGAATTCCGACTTCCGTTGTAAATAGTAGGGACTCAGACATCAGCTAAGTTATAAGATATAAAAAATGTTTGTCTCGACTTCCGTTTTCCGACAAGAAGGATCGGCCGCCCCTTCGTTTAGTAGATAATTGTGAACAACTATATCCAACAATTCACCTATATCCAGAATGGAAAACACAAGAAGGATCGACCAATCCTTCTTGCAGTAAAAAACTATTATGAAAAGAATACTCGGAAGAAGAAGGGTCGGCCACCCCTTTATTTATGAGGGAATTGTAAAAATAGAACAACTTGAAGAAAGAGCGACTGCTCTTTCTCTGAGAATATTTCCACTTGGCAGCAAACTGTGCGAAACAATGTTCCTATGAATTTTTTTTTTAGAGTGTCGATATCTACTTTCCCCACTCCTAAAAAATATCCTTGGAGGAAGGATCAGATGCTTTTTGTCCTCAACATCTACTTCCAACACCCCAAAATAGAACAACCTGAGGAAAGAGCGAACTCTCTTTCTTTGACAAAATTTCGACTTGCAAGCAAAATATTTGAAGCACAATTTCTATAAATTTTGTTGTTAAAATGTCAACATCTAATTTCCCAGGGTGACATGTGGAACGCTAAAATTGTGACACGTGGCATATTTGATTTTTAAAATTAGTCTAAAGATTGTATAAACAAATATTAAGGAAATTAATGGTACCATTTCAATATAAACATATGGATTTAAGTTATATAAATTTTTGGAATAGGTATCGGGGATCAAAATTGAAGGGTTGAACTTAATTTCAGGTTGAAGGTTATATATTCATACCACCTTTCTAGCGTGAAGGGATTTAATTAAAAAATTTACACTACGCAATCCGCTAGGCAAAGGTGCATGTTCTATAACATTGGAAACATTGGGGAAATGACCTTTGGTACATGTTAAAGTCAGGAAGCAATCTACGGTGGATGAGCGACGGAATAAAAGATATATGGTTGATGTTTATTTCACACTTTCAACTAGCACGGAGAATGAAAAGGGCAAGCGGTAGCGAAATTTTTACCGCTTACCACGTGTCGAGTCTAGGATCATTCCGCTGAATGAAAAATTGTAATGGAAAACCACTTCTCGTGATCCCGAAACTACCTACACGAGATATTATAAAAGCTGGTATCTTCTTACAATTGATGACAATTACCCATGCAACCATGTGTGATCCTATGTGTCCTTCAATATATATTTTTTTCCAGAAGTAGAAAACCGAAAGGAAATAAGATGGTTATGGTATCGACGATTTATATTTATTAGCAATTTATATTCTTAATCGAACTATAGATAATGAGCATCATTCGTGCAAGTATTGGCAGTGGCTGATATATATATTAGTCTGCTCGTTATACCATATACTTTAGTGTGCACTCTGTATCAGTATTTTTAAGCATGGCCAAACACCAAGCATTTATGTATAAGGGCTAACTAAAACGCCCCCGACTCGCTGGAATCCGGCGTAGCAATTCTTGCCAAAATCACAATTTGGAGTGCTAATATCACAATTTCGGCGATCTAGGTTGTTTTAAAATTGTTAGGAATGAATCATCGTCATCACTATCAATTGTTCATGACAAGACATAATGTCGACTAAAGCATGATGAGATTATTTTCTTCACACAAGTGGTACAAACCATCATTTAGTATTACCACTGTCAGGATAACTGCCATTTCAGAATTTCATCGTATGAACCATCGCCATGTCAGCATACAATCCTTTGGAGTGATACATGTACAATTAATCCATAAAAATATACAATCGCTACAGATGATATCTATGACCACCATCACGTCATACTGTCATAATTACCATTCCCCATCATCCCCATCCCAGTCAATTCACTAGCCACTCACTATATATAGGCTAAACCATACCCCATATCGCAACAAAATGAAATATTCAGGAAGTCATGGCACTCTTCTTTACCACCTGTGTTCCCTTTCCTTTGTTGTTTTATCAGAAATACTTGAGTCTTATGGTCGATCCCCAGTTCTCTTCATGATATATGAGCATTTCGACGTTAGTTCCTTGACAAATCCTCACCACACCATGATATATGGGCATTTCGAGCACCCTCGAATCCCCAAGACTAGGATTTGTCATTATGTTCCTTGCCACCAATCATGTTTTCATCATTCTTCTTTCACTAACTGATTGGTGTATAAGTTGGAGCGGACGTGAGAATATTAGTGGTCCATGTAACTGTTTTCTTGGACACTTCCTTCTCTAAAACAACATGAGCTGCCACTGTTTTTAATGTTAGGCTTGCAGTAGTCGTCCAAAGTTGTTTGGTACCAGACCATGTTGTTAGATTCTTCTACCAACATGGACACGCCACCAGACTTGAGGACCCATTTCCAGCCACGATAGTAGCCGGTACCAACTTAGAGTCATCAACTGTCTACACTCGGTTACAAGACAAGTCACAGTGAAGTTCATATGTTTATCCAACTCCAATTATTTTTTGATTTCTTCAGGACGAAGAAAGATCTTGTTCATGGGGGAGATGTTGGAGGAGGTTAGGTCGGCCTCTCGACTATGTACTCCGTTCGACCACTTCAAAGAACATGTCGAATCGTCGTGTCGACCACCACATGTTGAGTCAGTTAGTTACGTCGGTTAGTGAACTGATGGGTCGTTATGTAACTGTCTGTAAACTATATATATGGGCTTGAAAAGAGAAAATAGAAAACCTTTGTCTATGTCACGATTGGAAAGAAAGGTTCCTTAAATAATAGAAAGAGTGATTTTGTATCGAAAAGAATTGGTCAGCTGTATTAAAGTATTTATTAATTTATTATCCATATACTTCCAAGCTATTCTTTTAATTCTTAAAGGCAAGTTCGAGATAACTAGAACGTTTCGACATGCTACAAGAGCGAGATAAGGTTCTGAGTATATTTATTGACAAGCAAGTAAGGCATTCCAACAATTTTACTCTTCTATGACGAGCTAGAAGGCTCTTGACGAGCAATGACAACTTCAATTTTTATCCCTAATTCATGGGTCGATAAAAATCTGCCTCCAAATTCATATTTTTTAGAAATATTGTGTTCTGTTAGAATTATAGATGGTAACTCCTAAAAAAAGGTAAAGCTAATGACTTTTGCACCATCTAAAGTGGTACCATTTCAATATAAGCATATGGATTTAATGCCGTATCATTGCGCCGATTTGGGTAAATCAACGACGGATTTGGGTGCAATAGTTAAGGCGTGGTGCACAACGATGCAAGTGGATGAAGGCCTTTAATGGCTAAAGAGGGTGAAATATTCAGTAAATAGATGGAGGATTTGGAAATTATTGTCCGGAATTGACTCGATAGACGGAAAGTGGGAAACCAAACCTATAAAAACATGCAAAGATGAACAGTTCGACCCATTGTGCATTGTGAGAATTGTGGAAGAAGATTCAAGCGAATACTAATAGAAGTGAAGTTAGCAATTTGCAATGGTGCATGTAATCTCCAACACGAGCACATAGGAACAACCCAAGGCAAGGGAGATCATTGTTGAAGAACAACCAGAAATTGCGTCTGCACGATTGGGGATATTCAGGAAGAGGAGAAGCGCCAGCTGACCGACAAGTTCAGAAAGAAGAACGAAGACCACCCGTGCCTCGGAAAGGGCCACAGCGGCAGGAGGAGAAGTAGGCACATCAGGGGCCGCAGAAGAAGAAATGATAGAAGCAAGGGGAAGACAACAAGGTCTGACAGTCGCGGACATTCTAGTGTATGTGCCATCGCGAAAGGAAGGGGAACCAACAGTAAGACTGGATAAGAATGTCAAGTACACTATGAAGGAGCCAACGACATTGGAGGGTATCCATACCACTAGAGATATATTGCAACTACTGCAAAAACTGCTGTACAACGGCCATGATATTTTGGCATATCCAAAATGCACATAGTGCACATACATGGAGAAAAATCATGGAGATGGAGGTCCAATCATGAGGGAGCCAATGCAGTGGGCGTTGGGCTTGGAGCGATCAGGTCTCCTATCAATAATTCACATGCCGCATTTTGGGAGATCAACAGAAGTGAATGCATGTACAAAGCAACTGTTGGTTTGATTTCACGGTGTATACTTATGGTTGGATACGAAGATTTCGATCACCGTCGACCTTATATTGCAGAACATCGGATTACCCAAGGCTAGGGTTGACCCTTCGCAATACTTCCAAGGGAAGGACAATGATAAGAAGTTAGCTGCGAAGATGAAGACCCAGTATGGGGTGGAGAAAAACACTCGAGGATACTTGATCGACACGATCAACGATCAGGCCGTTAGGATCGCAGCGAAGTTGCTGGCAATCAATATTGTAAGGAAGAATCACCCTAATTAGTGTACATCAGGGGTGATTGCATCGGTGGAACAGTATGCGGACGGAGGCCAAATGAACTGGTCGCTTTTTTTGTTAAATGAGATAATGGAGGATGCGGTAGCATCCCAGAAAAAAGTAATCCATTCACATACTCATGGATTTTGTTATTAATTGCGCTGGTTGCACGGATGGAGCCACCGCAGTACCAGGGCATGGAGACAGAAGTATCCAAAGTGTGTCGAGGGGCACAATATAAGAATTTGTGGGAGTTAAACGACAAGGAGAGGAAAAAAGGTAATAACATTCAATTTTATATTTACCTAGAAGAGTTGCGAGCAAAAGCGGTGAAGTTCCACGGCTAACAAAAGAGGAAACAAAGAAGCATAGGAGAATCACAAGGCTTTCTTTGGGACCGCAAGCAATATTCATTCAAGTGCGCTTAGACCCGCAAAAGTAGTGGCTAACGATGCAATACAAGCTGAGCAAAGCGGAACTGGATGCTATTGTGTAATAATGGAAAGTTCTAGTGAATCAGGATCAATTGTCAGACCCAGAGGATGGACAATTGGCAAACATACCAAAAGCCCAAGAAGAAACAAAAGATTCAGACGACGAAGAGCATGGTGCGGATGAAAAATCGCGCACTGCAAGAAATGATGGAGCATCATCAACCATTCCGACGGATTCAAAGCTAGAGGAGCAACAATAGGAAGCAATAAAAAAGAATAGGATGGAGCGAGGTGATGGGAGCACTACCGTTGGTCTCTCCGATGGACAAATGAACAATTTACTGGAGAAGATAACGATTGTGGCGGAGGAGAAACACGCGAAGTTCATGCAACATGCGACTGAATATTTCCACCAGGTATTGCAGCTATTGTAGACGCTAAGCAATCCAGTCATAAAAACAAGACTACCAGAAGGACAAGTGGGGCCGAGTACATCAGAGGTAAGGAGCGTCAATGTGGATATCGACACTCTTCGGTGGATTGTGCAAATATTACCCAATCCAGTCACGACAGGAGATGAATATTTGGATGTCGTGCTGTGAAGGAGAGATTTGATTAGCATAGACATGAACATGCTGCATCGCACTCACACCGCAGTAAGCAAAGAGATCAATGATCGTGAAGCTTTAGTGCATGATCAGATGGCCAGCTACAAGAGGCAGGTGCGAAGAATTAAAGAAGAGATTGAATGGCTCCGTGGAGAGAAAGAAGCGGTGATGAGTGAAAGGGAACAAGCGGTAGAGGAAAGAAAAAGATTGGAACATGCGATTTCAATGGAATCTGAAGACGCACCAGAGATAGGAAAAGATATGCTTACAGAAGAAAAGGTATTGAGGTTGGGTGCAATCATCACAGACCTCCGAAAAGAGAATGAGGAACTGCATAAAAGGGTAGTGCCGAGCACACCGCCAGAGCAAGTAGAGGGAAGGAAGAGTGCCATTGAGGAGGCCGTGATAGGAATCGTGGAATTAGAGAAAGCAGTTCAGAGCATCGCGAAATATGTGACGCAATTTTGGGGAAGTATTTTCCAAGATGAACAGTTGCACCAGCTAAATGTGCAACTTGGCGAGGAGAAAATGTAGCTAGAGGCACTGAGGGGATTGCTTAAGGAGATACCCCTACTGGCACAAATGACGAAGGACACATAATTGAAAGCGTTACAGTATCATGTCAACAAGGCACGAGCAAGGCAACAAAGAAGAACGACACACTTGCATGAACTACAGACGAAAGCTGAGCGGCTGGCTGTTGAAGCGATGTCCGGAACGACGCAGATTAAGGAAAATCTGTAAAAGGCACAACAGATAGGTGGTGAGCACCCAACGGAACAAGAAGTGGACAACTTGGCAGCACTGAAAGCAACGACCAAAGAAGCGGTTGACTAGATTAAGGCAGCATACGACGAATTCATAATGCAGGTGAATGCACCAACAACATCCAGCTGAGGTGGATCGAGGGCGAGCCACAAGTTTGTGTTGGGGTCCTGTTGGCACAGGTCTAAAGCATATAATTTTGGTACAATCGGTGAAGAAAGGGTCATCAAAATAGGAAAAGGACTAGTCATGGAGTGCAATAGAGCCGACAATGCGGAACAATTGGTTAAGTAAATAGTTATTTAATGGGTCACTGGACCAAGTTGTAACGACCAAGTGATCCTATAAATAGGAGTAGAATTGTAACCCTAAGGAAATATTTTTTGGCATCTAGCATGAGGAAGAATCATATATTGATCTATCTT
Source organism: Larix kaempferi (assembly GCA_027924585.1). NCBI lineage: Eukaryota > Viridiplantae > Streptophyta > Pinopsida > Pinales > Pinaceae > Larix > Larix kaempferi. Next base: position 13,522,262 of record BSBM01000125.1, on the reverse strand, counting down.
TTATCTTGAGATCTAATCTAAGGTTTGCAGCTTCTGTATTGTTTTGACTTTGTGTTGGCTCTCCGGATGGATTTTGTGATGTATAAGGTGGGATGATAAATAATGAGAAGATTTATGTTGTTTATGTCTTTGCCTCTGTGTAAACTGTTTCCGTATGACTAAATTTGTGTTGCAGTAGGATTCGATATGTTGTATGGATAAATACGCGATATGTTTTATTGGTTAATAATCTTCTATTGAATAGATCTGATTAATATGTCAAAAGTGTGATGATTATGTTATGATGGGAATGTTGATTATGTCAATATTCGAGTTACATTGTGATTGAATGTGAATGATGCATGTTCTCTGTAATTTGTAGAATAGTGGTTCCTGTAGCCCCCTTAGGTATCTCAGGTGAGACCTCACTCGCTCTGTGGGTGTTGGTGGGAAGGATAAAACCTTTCCGGGCTGATATCTATGGGAGTTGTGTCGAGGTTTTTTGAAAACAGTGCGAAGTGAACCCCTGTTGACAGGTTTATGTCAACATGGGTGAGCGAAGAAATCAATGACCGAGAAGCGTCAACACATGATGAAATGATCAACTATAAACAACAGGTAAGAAGTATTAAAGCGGAGGTTGAATGACTTCACAAGGAAAAGGAGGCAATAATGAATGAAAGAGAAAAATTGATGAAGGATAGGAGGATATTGGAACATGCCATCTCCATGGCATGTGAGGATGCACCGTAAATATCCAAAGAAATGATCGAGGAAGCTAAGGTGTTGAGGTTGGGAGCAATTATTTCCGATCTTAGAAAAACGAACGAGGAATTGCAAACAAGGATGGCGTCGAGCACACCACCGAAACAAGTGGATGCGCGCAAGAACACAATTGAGGGCGCAAGAATACTATTGAGGATGTTGTGACGAAGATCGCAGAATTGGAGAAGGCAGCGAAGAATATTGCTGAAGAAGTCTCACAATTTTGGGGAAGTCTCGTGCAAGACGAGCAGTTGCACCAGCTCAATGTGCAACTTAGAGAGGTAGAGGCACGGTTAGAATCATTGAGGGGATCGCTAAAGGTGATGCCCCTAATGGCGCAGACGACCAGAGTGACAAAACTGAAGGAATTGCAGCATCAAGTCAACACGACACGAACGAAGCAACAAAGAAGAATGACGCAGTTGGATGAGTTGTAGTTGAGAGCAGCTAGCAGTTGAAAATACGCCAGTATTGACTCAGATAAAGGAAAAATTAGTGAAGGTGTGGCAAACAGGAAGCGAACATCTGACAGAGCAGGAGGTTGAGGACTGCACAATGATCAAAGTAGAAGTGAGGGAAAATGTCGATGTACTATGTCGCAGTATGATTAAATGTGTGTTGTTGTAGTATGGTTAATTGTGTTTTATGAATGAATTAGCAATGTCTCAGTTATGATATGTATCTCCGATCAGTTAGATATGTTTCTATAATCTGTTACTGCCTAGATCTAATTAGTATGTCTATTATGCGATAATGGTGTTCTGATGCGTATGATAATTGTGTCGATCTCAGAGCTTCGCTGCGATTGAATGATAATGATGCATGTCCTCTTATACCTGCGGAAACTTGGTTCCTGCAACCCCCTTAGGTATCTCGGGTGCGACCTCACTCGCTCTGCGAGTGTTGCTGGAAAGGCTAAACCCTTTCCGAGCCGATATCCATTGGAGTTTGTGTTGAGCTTTGTTGACAATTATGCAGAGTGAACCCCTGTTGACAGATCTGTGTCAACACTTCCGTTTTCCGACAAGAAGGATTGGTTGCCCCTTTTTTTAGTAGATAATTGTGAAAACCTATATCCATAAATTCCCTATATGCAGAATGGAGAACACAAGAAGGATCGACCAACCCTTCTTGCAGTCTAGAACTATTATGAAAATAATACTAGGCAGAAGAATGGTTGGCCGCCCCCTCATTTATGAGGGAATTGTAAAAATATTCAACCTACAAAGTCTAGGCCGTTAGTTCATGTATATCCAAAATTGTGAACACTGGAAGAATACTGAGCACAAGAAGGGTCGACCGACCCTTCATTTAGGAGAGAAATGTAAAAATATTTAATCTGCGGAGTCTAGGGTGACAATTCTTGACTTCCGACTTCCGCTGTAAATATTAGGGATCCAAACATCAACGAAGTTATAGCATATAAATAATGTTTTTCCTTACTTACGTTTTCCGACAAGAAGGATCGTCCGCCCCTTCATTTAGTAGATAATTGTGAACACCTGTATCCAACAATTCCCCTTATCCAGAATGACAAACACAAGAAGGATCGACCGACCCTTCTTGCAGTCTATAACTATTATGAAAATAATACTTGGCAGAAGTAGGGTCGGCCGCCCCTTCATTTATGAGGGAATTGTAAAAATATTCAACCTACGAAGGGTGGCCCGTCAATTCATGTATATCCAAAATGGTGAACACTGGAAGAACATTGAGCACAAGAAGGGTCGGTCGACCCTTCATTTATGAGAGAAATGTAAAAATATTTAATCTAAGAAGTCTAGGCTGACAATTCTTGACTTCCGACTTCCGCTATAAATAGTAGAAACCTGGACATCAGCTAAGTTATAACATATAAAAAATGTTTGTCTTGAATTCCATTTTTCGACAAGAAGGATTAACTGCCCCTTACTTTAGTAGATAATTGTGAACACCTATATCCAACAATTCCCTAGATCCGGAATGGCGAATGCAAGAAGGATTGACTGACACTTCGTGCAATCTAGAACTATTATGAAAATAATATTGGGCAGAAGCAGGGTCGGTTGCCCCTTCATTTATGAGGGAATTGTAAAAATATTCAACCTATGAAGGCTAGTTTGTCAATTCATGTATATCCAAAATGGTGAACACTGGAAGAATCCTAAGCACAAGAAGGGTCGACCGACACTTCATTTACGAGAGAAATGTAAAAATATTTTATCGACGAAGGCTAGGCCAACAATTTTTGACTTCCGAATTTCGCTGTAAATAGTAGGGACCCAGACATTGGCTAAGTTATAACATATAAAAAAATGTTTGTCACAACTTCCGTTTTCAAACAAGAAGGATCGGTCGCACCTTCGTTTAGTAGATAATTGTGAACACATATATCCATCAATTCAGCTATATCCATAATTTAAAACACAAGGATCAACCAACCCTTCTTGCAGTCTAAAACTATTATGAAAAATAATACTCGACAGAAGAATGGTCGGCCACCCCTTCATTTATGAGGGAATTGTAAAAATAGACCAACTTGAAGAAAGAGCGGCCGCTCTATCTCTGAAAATATTTCCACTTTCTAGCAAACTGTGCGAAGCAATGTTTCTATGAAATTTGTGTTTAGAGTGCTAATATCTACTTTCTCCACTCCTAAAAAAAATCCCTGGATGAAGGAGAGGATGCTCTTTCTCCTCAACATCTACTTCCAACACCCAAAAATAGAACAACCTAAGGAAAGAGCGGCCTCTCTTTCTCTATCAAAATTTCGACTTGCCAACAAACTCTTTGAATCAAAATTTCTATAAATTTTGTTGTTAAAATGTTGATATCTAGTTTCTAGGGTGACACGTGGAATGCTCAAATTGTGACATGTGGCACATTTTATTTTTAAAATTAGTTTAAAGATTGTATAAAGGAATATTAAGGATATCAATGGTACCATTTCAATAAAAACATATGGATTTAAGTTATACTAAATCCGATGGAAGAGCACAAACATCGAGGAAAAAACCAAGAAATCATGCAATAATAGGGTTAAAATATCACCAAGTGGCGATGAAGATTTTGAACTAGATTGGAGTTCCACCATAGACGATGATGAAGATAGTGAAGAAGAGGAAACCAGTATGGTGCGGAAATCCTGACAGAAGACAAAGTGAGTGACAAAATCCAAGAGATTGAGCACTTGGAAGCCGAAAATAAAAAGAAAAGGACATTTGAAAGTAAAAGATTCATCCAAAGGAAGTCTATGAATGTGCTGGTAAATAGTAATCTTCTGCTTCATGCTTCAATTCTTAAAAGCTTTTGTTTACGAGATTAGCCTCAAGGCCTCTAGTGCTAGGGTTTAGTGTAAGCCATCCAATGGAGCTATTTTATTATGTAAGGTATAAAATGAGCTTCAAGATTAAGTTTAATTGTGCCATCATGAGGTGAGAGGGAGGTTAGGAGGTGCTTTTATTTATGGTAAACCTAATTTAGGCAGGTAGTTTATTAAAGAATCAAGTGTACTATAGCAAAAAATGAGTTTTTGAACTCAAATAGACAATATGCCTACGACTCTGTCCAAATAAATATTTTATTATTAAAATTGACGCGGTTGGGGACTTTTTTGGATCCACCGAAACCACCCCTGGGTGCCTGCCTCCCACCTGGTGCCGGAATACAGAGTCCAAAATAATAAATTAGTTCACAAAAAGAAAGCCTGCATTTCAAAATTTGGCCCACAAACGAAGGAAAACAACATCACTGTCACACATATCTATTAGGTATACGAACCGTGTTGACTCTATTTCTGAAGCATGTTTTGTAAAACTACCCAAGCATACAATGTTTCAAAGAAAAGCTTCCATAAATGAAGAGACAAAGTGGAGTGGCTGATATGTTTCAGAAGTTAGGTTTAAGATGCATATCATGGGTCGATACAAATCTGCCACCAAATTCATATTTTCTGGAAATATTGTGTTCTGTCATAATTATAGATGGTAAATCCTAAGAAAAAGGTAAAGCTAATGACTTTTGCACCATCTAAAGTGGTACCATTTCATATAAATATATGTATTTCTTTTCTTCGTTAAACGACTCAAGGCTTTCGGGAAATGTTTCAGGTAAACCTAGTACCTCACAGATAGTCTGTGCATTGACTCAACATAGAATTTTGGTTTTATTTACATTAGTTATTACACTTTCGGATTGCGAATAATTCACCACACTCCAACCAACAAATTTGGGGAAGTGTAGGGTCTGTTCGACACAAAAATAATACAGAAAAGAACCAAAAACATTAAATACATCCTTTCCCTGCGACTTAAAATCCATTAATTTCTCTTTAGACTATGAAATACTACACACAGACAAAACAAGGTTGAAAATATCCCTTTCCCTGTCAACTACAAGCTCCTCGTTTTCATCTAAACTTTCATTGAACGGAACAAGGTCTTCAATTTTCTCCATCTGGGAAATAAACTCTCAAAAGTGAGGGTTTTGAGCTACCTGTGAAGTGAGATTGTTAACTTTTGTTCTTGTCTACAAAGACAAGTGACTTGTTTCCTGCAACTTCTTTTCCTCCAAGTAATAATCAATAAATGATTTTTTTAAAACTTTGAACAAACCTTTTATATAACATATGCTTAGGTGGTTTCAGAACTTGCGATGAGCAGTTTAACTTTGACCACTTTTCATAGCGGACTCCACCAACGGTTGCCACGTGATAAACGGTTTAATTTCCGCTCCACCTTTCCAAGTTTAACCACTGTGCACTTTCTAGCGCCGAAACCCCTTTCCACCATCGATTTGCTTCTAGGTGGGTTTGCATCATTATTCCGCCACGGGTTTACGTGTTTGCAACTTTTGTTGTGATTTGTTCAATTGTTTAGCGCCTTTTCCATCTCTGCCCTTGGTCATTTGAATCCCCTGCGTGCAATCATGAAGCCCCTGTGTGCAATCATGAAGCCCAATCATGAAGAGAACCAAAAACATGAAATACATCATTTCCCTGTGACTTAAACTCCGTTAATTTCTTTTTAGAGTGCGAAATAATACACAGAGAGTTTGATTTTGAATTGAAATAAGTGTCTGAAATATCTGTAAGAGTCTTGAAATCCTACGTGACAATACATGAGCTGGACAAGAGGTCTGCTTTGTCGTGTTCCAACTGCACGCGACACTTCCAAACTGTTCAATGCCAAATGTCAAGTGTCGTTTATTTCGTGCACTTTGTCTTTTATAACCCCCTAAAGCGGTTTCGCAACCCTAGAAGGTGGTTTCCTTTACCGCTTTTTCAACCAACAAAATGGCACTGTATCGACAATGGTGGGTGGTTTTAGATTTCACACGCACTCACCACTTCCTTTGTTCACGCAAATTGGTGATGCGAAATCCTTGTGAGTATTCACCATTTCTTCATTTTCATGTGAGAACATAATGTAAAGAACATCTCATATTATTTTAATTTTGTTTATCCAAATCTCTTCTTCACTTTAGCACCAAAAATATTAGTGAGAAAGTGGAATAGATCGACAAAGAAAATGCTAAAAAAAATATGCTCGACCGAACCAAAACAAATCTGACCAACAATACATCGACTAAATTATCATCATCACTAATCAATTGTCCGCGACAAGACATAATGTTGACTGAAGCATGATGAGATTATTTTCTTCATGCGAGTGATACAAGCCATCATTTACCATTAGCGCCGTCAGGATCACCGCCATGCCAGCGTACAAATCATTTTCAAGGAATCGATTGGAGCGATACATGTACGATTACTCCAACAAAATCTGCATTCGCTACAAATGATATATATGACCACCATCCCACCATACTATGATAATTATCATTCCCCATCCATCCCATCCCATTCAATCCATCAAATCACTGGCCACTCACTATATATAGGCTAACCATGCACCATATCGTAGCAAACTGAAATCTTCGGGAAAGGCATGTCATTTTTCTTTACTGCCTTTGTTCTTTGTCCTTTGTTGTTTTATCATAAATGCTCGAGTCTTATGATCACTCCCCAATTATCCTTGTGATATATGAACATTTCGACGTCGAATCCCTGAAAAATCCTCACTACACCATGATATATGGGCATTTCGAGCACTCTCGAAGTCCCAATACATGGATTTGTCATTATATTCCTTGGCACCAATCACGTTTCTGTCAATCTTCTTTTTGTCACTCTTCTTTCAATAACTGATTGGTATGCAAGTTGGAGAGGACATAGGAAGATTAGCAGTCTTGAAATATTTCTTCTCTAAGAAAACATGCACTGTTGGGGTCGTCAATGTTAGGCTTGTAGCAGTCGTCGAATGTTTTTTTAGTACCAGATCATGCAGTCAGCTTCTTATGCCTGCATGGACACGTTTCCATACATGACGACCCATTTCCAGCCAAGGGAGTAGCCGGTACCAGCTTAGAGTCATCAACTGTCTACACTTAGTTACGAGACAAAACACAATGAAGTTCATATGTTCATCCAGCTCCAGTTATTTTCTGATTTCTTCGGGACGAAGAAAGGTCTTGTTCGTGGGGGAGATGTTGGAGGAGCCTAGGTCGGCCACCCGACTAGGTCCTCCATTCGACCACTTCGGAGAACATGTCGAACCGTCGTGTCGATAACCACATGTCGAGTCAGTTAGTCACATCGGTTAGTGAACCGACAGGTCGTTATGTAACCGTCTGTAAACTATATATATAGGCTAGAGAGCCGGATACAAGCGACACTGAGACATTGTATTGTATTGTACTTGGTCCTAAGTAATATAATACTTATTGACTTTGCTACCATTACTTATCTTGTGTTTATATTTATATACTTGCTTGTTTATTATATATCATGTATCGCTGGTAACTATGCAATCCACTTAACTACAACAAGGTGCTATAAAAATGTTTAAATATAGACTTTTATGTGCTTGAAGTATGAAACTTTTGGCTTTGCAATTATTTGATGGATAATTGCTGTTATAGGACTATGTAATCAATGAAATCCCTTTGAGGGGCATTAAAATCTTCAAATTTTATGTGTTCTTTCTTTTCAAATAGTTCTCAGAATATTGATTGTTTGATCTAAGATTTAAGAGTTAGCAGATTAATTCAGGATTAATTTACTTATAGAACCATAATGACTTTATTATATAATTAGTACTATGCTTTAAAATTGAATAGTCACACATACATATTATAGAATCAAATAACAGATAAATCACAACATTACAATTAACCGAATATAAAATAATATTGTACTACATTTAAGAAACCAAATCACAAGCCCAACAAATAGTTACTAGTCTTATAGTCATTTGAATATTGAGAATTCATAATGCAATATTTCAATAGAAGTATCCATTTGTTACAAATTGGATTTCAAAGAGGCTTTCTTCTTGAACCAACAGCTCATGTGCAAACTATGAAACTAGTCATGCTTTACTTCTTAGCCTTTGTAGCAAAGTGAGAAGTTGAAAAAATAAGTAATCCCACAAATTACGACAAGGAACAAGTTGGAAGAAGTTTAACCAAAGCGTTCTACTTGCAGGTCCAAAGTGTTTTACTACTTATAGAAATAGATTTAAATTCCCAAGGAATATACACAAATATTATATTAATATATCTAGAATTTTTAGAAATAGATTTAAATGCCCGAGGAATATACACAAATCTTATATCCATTAATATCTCTAGAATTTTTAGATACAGATTTAAATGCCCAAGGAATATACACAAATCTTATATCCATTAATATATCTAGAATTTTTAGGGTAATATTTTGATAAAATCTTCCTTTACTTCTAAAGTAGATTTTCTTGCTATGAGTAATTCTATGCTATCCTCTTATCTAAATCTCTCTTCGTCTTCGCATTTCTTTTAAAAAACAATTTTATGGTCAGCGAGAGGTAATGAAACCCTGAAATGCATTTTTTTATGGATTTTTAGGTACAACCTCAATAACATGCAATGTGTTAAGAATCAAACTTAGCTATAGTTGTGGTAAATTTTCAATAATTTACCACTAGACCGAAACCCAACCCACATATATTACTTAACACTCAATATTATGAATAATTCTAATTGAATATGATTTGTTCAATATGATGATAAAATTCCATGCAATCTAATCTGTTAGTAAAGCGATCTCAATCTTACATAAGTTATTCCAAACTTGATCTCAAATATATGGTGTTAGATGTGAATTCATTTTTTCAATAAACAAAAACCTCAAATTTCATATTCTTGTTGGAAAAATTTGTACAGACATGAGAGATAATTATATTGCCAAAAAGATATACATGAAATATTTGATACCGATTACCCACTGACTTAGAACATGGTTTTGATATGTAACCCTTTGTGTATACTGAAGTTTACAATTATAGATTTTACTCAGCAATTTGACAAAAAGGGCCTTGGAAAATATTACTGAAAAGAACAGAAGGGCCTTGGAAAACATTAGTATTGAACAGAATGGAAGGGCTTAGGAAAGTCCTATTTTCCAATTTTACTAAATAGAAGGGCCTTGGAAAACTAACTAAAAACGAAAATCTAAAAACATACAAGTAAACCTAACCAGATAAGTAAATATCAAGAGACCGTGGTGGGTGGGATGCATGGTTCCCTTAGCCAATCTCCATTGATTTTGGCCCCGAGGGAGGCCTACCAGATGGAGGGGACTGTCCAGAACCTACCGAATTCGTTGGGCTCCTCTCGATGTCACAAGCTTGGGTGCCTTCGTGGTGTTCGTCAAGGAGCCTTCGCATATGTTCGATCATTTCGACATTGTTATTTGTAAACTTGCGGTCGATGGTATCCTCGATTGTCTTCTTCAATGACTCCAAGTCCTCTTTGTCGCATTTCCCCACCATATTCTGTCGAAGCTCTGCTATCTCTTTTTCTAACTTCTCCAGTATTCGGATGTATGCACAATGACGCTAGTCCTTCCAACAAGGTCGCGACTGCTACCTTCCGCCATTATATAACAATGAGCTAGCCCTGGAGAACTGTTGTAACAAAGCTTCCCGTACGGGAGCTCGCCGCCACTAAGCAGAGCACTGGTCGGAATCCGATGCCTTCCCTTTTCTGAAACTTCAACAACCAAACGATGAGGAGGGCCAGTGGAGGGAGAAACCACCGAAGACAAATTTGAGTTAGACAAAATTTTCGGCAAACAACAAGGAACCGAGGCAGATATGATTTAAAGGAGCCAAAATGAACAAAAAAACTTGAACATGGATCAGAAGAAATCTCCACAAGCGTCGAAATTAAATATCAAATTACTTGAAAGAGGGTTAAATGACATTACGTGTCAGATACCTTACGTGAGACCTTACCTTGACCGACCTTTGAAGTGACTGATGGGACAAATTGACTGCTAGGGTTCACAAATATTAATAATATATATATAATAGTTAATATATTATATATATATTATCATAATTGTATATATATATATTAATATGGTATAGAATATTGTATGTATAATATAAATTAATATTTTATATATAATAGTAATATATATAAAATGATATATATTATATATATAATCAAGGGTAGGGTCCCATTTCACTTTTAAGGGCTATGAGATATTGAACCCTATGCTATAGTGATGATATTTGCATTGTTCCTCTCTATAAACTTTAATAAGAAATGTTATATTAATATAGCCTAGTTAAATAAACCAAGAATCCATATAGAATAAATTTAAAAAACATAAAGACAAAAAAGCTAACAATATGAAGAAATCACTTGTTTGATCAATTATACCAATTCTAGACATTGTTTGTAGATGGGTTTGTAGAATATCGAGTGTAACATGGAAAAAATTCGATGAAGAAGAGGGAGAGATGACCATAAGAGATAAGAGAAGTCTAAACAAGAAGATCAATCTTCCAAGATGGCATTGAGATGAAACATAATTAGGAAAACAATGAGAGATAACATGCCGTAGGAATAACATCTAATGTTGGTGTTAATTTTTTACACGACCCATTTCATGTTATCTGCATAATTCTACCGTTCAAGGTTTGGAAATTGAGAAAAATGGAAGTGAGGTTGTACAATTTGGGAAGTGTTATTTTTTGTTGGTTCATTAGTGTGGGTCATTCGAGACAATGATAGAGACAATGAAAATTCAAGAGAAGAAGGTTGAAAAAATCTTGCATAACTTTCTCATTCGGTATCAGAAGCACAAACTTGTTGGCACATTGGATCATCATACTCAATGATGATCTTGGTAATTATCTTGCCACATTCTATGATGATCTTGGTGTAGATATTATTGGTGATTGTATTGAAATATTCCATGGTAATGTTATTGACATGAGATCCCTCTAAGCTTTTGGAATGTACTATGAAGTCTATGATGTAAGGGTTTGAAGGTGAAAATAAATGAAGTCTATTGGTGATTATTTCTAGGATTTGATTACACTCTTTGGAGGAATCTTTCTAGTCTTGCTATACATCTGAAGTATATCTTGGAAGAAGTTGTTGGCATTCTTGGAGGACAGATTTGAGGAATGTACAGGTTGACATTGTGACAGAGATAGTTTTTGTGTCATTGTGACAGAGACAATGATTGTGTCATTGTGACGAACATGGATTTTGATAGTGACAAAAATACAATGATTGTGACAATGATAGATATAGGTACATGGATAATGATACAGGTACAAGGACATAGATACATGTATACGTTGATGGATACAATGATACAATGGCAGTGGAATATTGTTCTTCTTATTCATATCAGGCTGGCAGGATGGGGCAAGGATAGGATATTGATGTCTCCTTTAGGTTGGTTCTTGTGATATTAGGGAGTTGGGGCTTCCTTCCAGTTGGTGCTTGTACAACTATTGAGATGGATTTTACTGAGGACTCGAGTCCTATCTATAGGTTGGAAATTATGAAAACCAAGGGGTTGTAGCCTCCTTCTAGTTGGAGCTTCCTTCAGGTTGGAGCCTATAAATTAGGGGGTTGGAGCCTCCTTCCAGTTGGTGCAAGTAAATCGGGGAGTTGGAGCTTCCTTCAAGTTGGATATTGTAAAATAGGGGGTTAGTGCATCCTTCCAGTTGGTGTTGGGGTCCTTCCTATGAATGCAATCTTGTTATTTTTATCTAAGAAAAACATTGTGTGGTTTTCCCTTGTCTAGGTTTCGGATCCACGTTAAATCTCTTATGCATTGTGGATGATGTTATGTGTTGGTTTTATGTGATGGTAAATGACATTGTTAATGGTTAATGTTACATGTTGTAGTTATGTTTAAAAGTGTTAAAAAGTACTAAATACTAATTCACCCCCACTCTTACTATACTTTTCCAACAATCAATTGGTATTAGAGTCAATGTCTGTGAGGTTCTAGGTTTACCTGAAACATTTCCCGAAATCCCTGATTCATTTACCAAAGAAAATTTGGTAAATTTTTATAGAAATTACAGTTCGGAAGAAAAAGACAAGTTTTTATTACAAGTCTTGGAAAGATGGTCAGTCGCATGAAAACCTATCATTCCCTTTGAGTATTGATGTCTTTCAGCGAGATGCCCAATTAGTTTTGTCCTTGTTAAGTGAAATTTTAGGTCTATATAGTGATATGTCAATCACAAAAGTTATGTTAGGTTTCCTTCTGCAAGTCATTTCACCCGAGTCACAGTCGAGTTCAGTGTGTTGTTTTAATTTTGATAAATTCCTAGCTGAAGCGATTCATGTGCAGTTGGTGAATTTCCACGAGTTGAAGCATTTCAGATATCAGTCATATCTCATGAACCTGTTCTTGTGTTCAAATATTTCCGAATTGAAGTTTCTTGGTACCTTCTTTTCTCATTACCTTCCTAAACAGATCAATATGTCTGAGTTCACCAATACAATCATGGCAGAAGTTTACAAAATTATTTTTAATGTTGAATTGCCCCGAGTGTTAGAAGAAATGAAAGAAATGCTACAGCCAACACCAGAAGTCCAAACATGTGATTGGTTCTTGTATAAGGAACATACTACAATTAGAGTGCATGGTTTTACTGGAGCACCATATATGTTGCCAACCTTTTTAACACCTAGGGTTTTTGCCTTAGAATTTATTAGACAAATGTTGCATTCAGAAGAAGAACATTTCGGTGTTTTAAAAAAAAACATCAAATGTGAAATTCCCTCTTAAAGTTGTTCCATTCATCATTAAGACTAAGGCAGTCCTATCTACAGTAGTAAAATTATTGAAGATCATGGATTTCCAAGAGGCTGAAAGGATTAATTATGATCCTCATCAAATTATATCGCAAAGGAGACAAAAAAACAGAAACAAGGATTTTGATCATCAAACAATTGAAGGTAAATGACAAATTTATTCAAGTTTGAACAAGATAAGAAAGAAGTGAATATGGAACAAACAAGCAATTTGGAAATGTTGGTTCAGACACCAGTTAAATCTGATATCACCAATAAGAGAAATTTTTCATAAGTTGATAGTATGGAAATCGATAAAGAAGTTTATGGAGGAATGAGATTTAATTGTTCCAAAAAAAAACTACTTTGATTTCGCAACCACCTGTAAATATGCAGCAATATTCTCTTTCATAAATAAAGGAATCTGGTATATTCCTTTTCATTTAAGAGGGAATTGTAAAAATACTCAACCTACGAAGGCTAGGCCATCAATTCATGTATATGCAGAATGGTGAACATTGGAGGAATATTGCGCACAAGAAGGGTCGGCCGACCCTTCATTTACGAGATAGATGTAAAAATATTTAATCTACGAAGGCTAGGCCGAGAATTCTCGACTTCCGACTTCCGCAGTAAATAGTAGGGATAGAGACATTGGCTAAGTTATAACATATAAAACATATTTGTCCCGAATTCCAACATCCGACAAGAAGGATCGACCGCCCCTTCGTTTAGTAGGGAATTGTAAATTCACCTGTATCTAGAATGGTGAGCACAAGAAGGATCGACCGACCCTTCTTACAATCTAGAACTATTATTAACAGAATATTAGGCACAAGAAGGGTCGGCCGCCCCTTAATTTATGAGGGAATTGTAAAAATATTCAACCTACGAAGGCTAGGCCGTCAATTCATGTATATGCATAATGGTGAAAACTGGAAGAATATTGAGCACAAGAAGGGTCGACCGACCCTTCATTTACGAGAGAAATGTAAAAATAGTTAATCCACGAAGTCTAGGTCGACAATTCCCGAGTTCTGACTTCTGCAGTAAATAGTAGGGATCGAGACATTGGATAAGTTATAACATATAAAAAATATTTATCCCGACTTCCGACATCTGACAAGAAGGATCAACAACCCCTTCGTTTAGTAGAAAATTGTGAATCCACCTGCATCCAGAATGGAGAACACAAGAAGGATCAACCGACCCTTCTTGCAGTATAGAAATATTATGGTTAGAATACTGGGCACAAGAAGGGACGGTCGCCCCTTCATTTATGAGGGAATTGTAAAAATATTCAACCTCTGAAGGCTAGGATTCCAATTCATGTATATGCAGAATGGTGAACACTGGAAGTATACTAAGCACAATAAGGGTTGGTCAACCCTTCATTCACGAGATAAATGTAGACACAACAAAACCCCTTTCACTGGTCCCTTCGGCATCACCTTGTAAACAAGTTGAAGTCTCACCCGAAGAGAATATGGGGGGTTACAGAATCAAGCTTCTGTAACCGTAGCGATGTGCAAATGTGGTTAAAAATCTTGCTTAACGTTATATTTAACATCTACTAATGGGATATAATAATAGATGACTTCGCACTTCACAGCTATCGCAGTATACAGAACTACGCTGAATCTCTAATGTACTCACCAGTTAGCTATGCATTCATCATACTAAGTGTTTCTTCTTCACATTCACGCACTTTTATTCCAATTACTCAATGTGCGATTACCATTCACATGCATATGAAAGTAAATACATAAACACACATAAAATCATATACAAAACATGTCATAAAATCATACACATAAACAAACTAATTTACGTGGTTCACCCCTAGGCGGGAGCTACGTCCACATGAACTGTTATTTTATTATCTCAAAAGGGTAACAGTTCCAGTCTGTGCAATCGGCTTCAGACTCTTCTCTACAATCAGATCTCTACGCAATCAGTTGTAGAGTCTGTTCTCTCTTCATCACTATTCTCTTCTAAGGTCAATCTAACCATCAAAATCCCAACAAACCTCTAATACATAACCCTTCCTCATACAAAATTACCCTTATATAGATGTGCCTGAAGGTCACATATTACAATAACTATGGGCCAACCCCCATAGTACCCAAAACCTAAAAGCCCCGTTGTTCTCCTGTAGACCACGATAAGCTTTAACTTCATTGTCCATTTGGCGTCACTTCCTTTGAATCTGACGCTTTCTCTGATAGCGCAGCTCTGAATTCTGTAGTGGTGTGTCCCACGATCTGCTTATTTACTTCCTGCTCCTATAGAATTCAGGTCGTCTCTCGGCCCTTAACTGCGCCAACCACCTCTGGCTGTCATTAGTACCTTGTCTTTATTAAGGAAACATGTCCTTTCTTTTCCACTGATCTTCGCTCCATAACTTCTTCCCTGGATTTGCGGAATCACTTTTCTCCCAAAAATGGTCAATGTCAGGCCTCGCCTAACTGTACTCGCCTTCATAACTTCCTCTTCTTGGGATGTTCCCAATAGGCCCCTAACACTTACTTATGATTTGTCCCCGAGTCACTTGCACTAGGTTTTGCTGACTTCACGTTGCTTGGGATATTCATCTTTGTTGCGAACTCTTGATATGTTGCACTCAACTTCGCAACAGACTCCTTAGTTTCCTGTTCGTATTCCTTCACTGTGTCGAGAAACATCGCATATATTAGTTCCTGCATCTGGTCTTTAACTGTGCTTTCTGTTGTGCGAAGCTCTTGCTGCTTCACCTCAATCTCTTCAGAAAGTGCCAATGTTGCTTCCTGCATTGGTTGCAACTTGCCCGAAGTTTCTTCTTCCTTGGTCCTTAATGCCTTCAATTCTTTCCGAAGTTCCTTTGTTTCAGCGAAATTCTGTATTCTTTGCCTCAACAACAAGTCCTTCATCACCGTGTTCATTTAGTCGAGGTCCTTCTACTTCCTTTGGACTTCACCATGAATCTTTTGCAATTCTGGGTCTTCTTGCAGTGTGGCCCATAACTTGGTCACTTCTTCTAATAATATTGGCACCTCGCAACTTATGCGAAGATGCTTTCTGTCGAAGTTCTTAACTCTTCATCTCTTACCGTGTTTACTTTTGGCGGAGTACCAGGTTGCTTCTTAGCCTCCAAGTCTGCAATCTTCTCTTTGTATCCAATTTCCATGTCCTCCATCTTTGCTTTAAGATTGTTGACTGCAGTGTTCCTCGTCGAAGTCTGGGATCTTCCCACAAACTTTTGCGATGACCTTCTTCAGCTTCTTCTGCCTTTCTCGAGCGTATTCTAGCTCATTCATATTTTGTCAGCATTCATTCCTCAATTCATTGTATCTTTCTTCCAACTTCAATTGTTGGTTGTAAGTTATTATTTCCCTATATTTGGTTTCTTCTACAACCTGCAAGTGTAGATCATGCAGTCCCTCTATAGGAAACATTCCCACATTAATTTCAAAGTGCGCGAGCTGCTTCTCACCTTCAGTGACTTCATCGGAGGGGAATATGACATTTGTTGGCTCTATGCGCACCGGTCAAGGTCGCATCGTTAGTGCGGGTGCTTTCCTTTTTCTTCGGATTGACTCCTCTGATCTATCTTTAGAGTCTGATTCTTTCATTATATCTCTTTGTACTTTCTCTACCCTTTCCATCATACTTCTCAACTCGGCAATACTTTGTGGCATGCTTGCGTGAAGCTGCTCTTGCTTTTTTCCCTTTTATGTGGGTGTTTCTTCTATATGTGCATGAACTCTAGCTGCGATGCAATCATAGTCATCGTCCTGCAAACTCACATCAAGTAAAGTCTTATTCACTTTTCGTTTCTTTCTTCTCGCTGCCTCCGACACATCTGTGTCGGGGTTCTTTCTATTTTCTCCTACTGGCGGATCTCCAGCCTGCTGCTATTGTTGCTCTTCTTCATGCTGACCATATTCTCCTTCAACACCATTTTTCTCTTGTTGATCACTGTCATCAGCCCTCTCATCATATGTCGTCAAAAGTGCTTCTGGTGCATCAACTTTCCATTCTGACAGCCAATCCTCAATAATTAGGTCAATATTCAGCACATCTAGCTGATATTAACCCTCACACCATTCCAGATTTGATGGCTCTCTGGAATGTATGGAGATACAAGGGAGACCAACCTTGAATCTCATCTTCCTGATGTACACAACTGTTATCTGCTTTGGGATATGCGAAGTGCGCGGAATCAACTCGCATAATTTATTATAAAATCTATATAGTTGAGCATTGTTCAACCTTTGTCTTTATGCCCTTTCATTTCTCCACATATTTGTGTATCGAGGTCCGCGATAGTCTCCAGGGAACACCGATACATTCTGCTGGTACTTTCTCTCTTTCCATCCCACAAATGCAATGAGGACTATCAACCAACTGAAGTTAAACTAATAGCCATTGTCCTGTGCATCCATTACATCATCCAAAAATTCATTCAACAGGTATCCTTCCCAGTTGAATGGTACCCGTCCTTAGCTTTGGCGGCTAGGGATATCGCAACAGTCGACACTTCTATCGGTCTTCATTTTCTTAGTACTCTGCCTGCGAGCAATTGCACTATGAACTGCGTGGAAACATCTTTAATATGGTCTGCTTGATAGCCTCAAGTTCCTTTAATCAACCCAAATTTGCTCTTCATCTGCTTTGCGAGTTCTTTATCTTTGTTCTTACCCACAAAATCCGTTGCGGGGTCAGCACTTCATTTGCTTAGATGGGTGATCCTGTAGATCAGGTCGATATTTATATCTATCTCGTGGTCTAGCCATGAGTATCCTTGGTGTGTCCACGACAGCGATGTATGCATGACAACTGTTAGCTCTGGACTTCGCGCAAAGTGCGGAATCCTTAACAGGTTCAATAGTCCTGAAGATTGTAACGATGCAATCCAATCCTTTGGTTATATGGTCGTCTACTTAGTGTATTCATAAAATTATCTGTGCATGTAACTGTCTGGTTGAAACTGCGGATACTTGGTCGAATTCAACAGATCATAATATGTGAACTTACACTCTGGGATCTTTCCCAGCAAGTTTTCCTTCTCCTGAACATGGCTTGACATCGACGGAAGGGGGATGTCATATTGCGGGTTCTTATTCAACACTACCACCGATGCATCTTCTCTGCGCGGTGGAATGTATTCAGGTATCAACAGAATCGGCCTCTCCCGAGGTCGCTCTACATGTTGTTCTCTTGGTGTTTCTGCAGCCTGAGGCTTCTGTTGTTCCTTGTATTTCTGCTTGGATTCCGGTGCGGCTCTAGAAGTCCCACCCTTCTCTTGAGTTGTTGTTTTCACGGGATTCTTCATAACTACTTCTAGACCAGACTGTTGAAATTTATTTAAATCTCTTGTAGGTCTTCTTGGTCATACATGTACTGTCAGAATGCTTTGTTCTTCGTTGGTAAAGACTCAGAATTTACTCACGGTAAAATTAACAATCACGGTAAAACATGTAACTGTGTGCTTCTTTGTCTTTTATAGCCACAATCCAACTAAGACGTTCCCAAAAATGGCTAAGTTAACATTAAATGTTATGTCCGTTGTCCAAATCTAGCTTAGATCTTGGTCCTTTCCTTACATTAAATGTGTGTTCAACGGACAAGTATGCATTAAAGCGGAAAAATCTGATTTCCCGAAAGTACTGTATAACAGCTAGTTTTGAAACAAAAACTATAACGACTAGTTTTCTCTAGCTTCGTCAAAGGTTAGGTGAGTGGCGAAGCTCACTATGCATTTCCCTTCTCTTGATGGACCTTTGCATCACTACCCCCTTCTTTACTTCATGACTTGATTTTCTATGTGTACTTCACAATACATCTTCAAATTTGTGAACTTCACATAACGCCAAAACTGTTGTGTGCAGACTCTACTCTTTGTTTAAGAGAGTCTCCCTTCATTTGAGAGAGAAATGTAAAAATATTCAACCTACGAATGCTCGGCCATCAATTCATGTATATCCAGAATGGTGAACACTGGAAAAATACTGAGCAAAAGAAGGGTCGGCTGACCTTTCATTTAAGAGATAAATGTAAACATATTTAATCTACGAAGGCTGGGATGACAATTCCTGACGCCCGACTTCCACAGTAGATAGTAGGGATCAGAACATTGGCTAAGTTATAACATATAAAAAATATTTATCCCGACTTCCGTCTTCCGACAAGAAGGACCGGCCACCTCTTCATTTAGCAGAGAATTGTGACTACCTATATCCAACAATTTACATGTATCCAGAATGGTGAACCCAAGAAGGATCGACCGACCCTTATTACAGTCTAGAACTATTATGAACATAATATTGGGCACAATAAGTGTCGTCTGCCCCTCATTTATGAGGGAATTGTAAAAATATTCAACCTACGAAGGCTAGGTCGTCAATTCATGTATATCCAAAATGGTGATCACTGGAAGAATACTGATCACAAGAAGGGTCGGCCGACCCTTCATTTATGAGAGAAATGTAAAAATATTTAATCTACTAAGGCTGGGCCAAAAATTCCCGAATTCCGACTTCCGCAGTAAATAGCAGGGATCGGGACATTGGCTAAGTTATAACATATAAACAATATTTATCCTGACTTCCAACTTCCCTAGTAAATAGTAGGGATTGAGACATTGGATAAGTTATATCATATAAACAATATTTATCCCAACTTCGAACTTTCGACAAGAAGGATCAACCACCCCTTCATTTAATAGAGAATTGTGAACACCTATATACAACAATTCACATGTATCTAGAATGGTGAACAAAAGAAGGATCGACTGACCCTTCTTGCAGTCTAGAACTATTATGAACAAAATACTGGGCACAAGAAGGGTCGTCCGCCCCTTCATTTATGAGGGAATTGTAAAAATATTCAACCTATGAAGGCTAGGTCGTCAATTAATGTATATCTAGAATGGTGAACACTGGAAGAATAATGAACACAAGAAGGGTCGGCCGACCCTTCATTTGCGAGAGAAATGTAAAAATATTTAATCTACGAAGGTTGGGCCGACATTTCCCGACTTTCAACTTCCACAGTATATAGTAGGGATCGAGACATTGGCTACGTTATAACATATAAACAACATTTATCTCGACTTCCGACTTCCGCAGTAAATAGTAGGGATCGAGACATTGGCTACGTTATAACATATAAACAATATTTATCCTGACTTCCGACTTTTGACAAGAAGGATCAACCACCCATTCGTTTAGTAGATAATTGTGAACACCAATATCCAACAATTCACTTGTATACATAATGGTGAACACAAGAAGGATCGACCAACCCTTCTTGTAGTCTAGAACTATTATGAAAATAATACTCGGCAGAAGAAGGGTTGACCGCCCTTTCATTTATGAGGGATTGTAAATGTATTAAACCTACGAAGGCTCGACCGTCAATTCATGTATATCCAGAATGGTGAACACTGGAAAAATACTGAGCAAAAGAAGGGTCGACCGACCTTTCATTTAAGAGAGAAATTTAAACACATTTAATCCACCAAGGTTGGGACGACAATTTTCGACTCTCGACTTTCGTAGTAAATAGTAGGGATCGAGACATTGGTTAAGTTATAACATATAAAAAATATTTATCCCGACTTCCGTCTTCTGACAAGAAGGATCGACCGCCCCTTCATTTAGTAGAGAATTTTCAACACCTATATCCAGCAATTCACATGTATCCATAATGGTAAACACAATAAGGATCGACCAACCCTTCTTATAGTATAGAACTATTATGAACATAATACTGGGCACAAGAAGGGTCGGACGCCTCTTCATTTATTAGGGAATTGTAAAAATATTCAACCTACGAAGGCTAGGCCGTCAATTCATGTATATCCAGAATGGTGAAAAATAGAAGAATATTGAGCACAAGAAGGGTCAACTGACCCTTCATTTATGAGAGAAATGTAAAAATATTTAATCTACGAAGGCTAGGACAACAATTCCCGACTTCTAACTTCCACAGTAAATAGTATGGATAGGGACATTGGCTAAGTTATAACATATAAACAATATTTATCCCGACTTCTGACTTCCGACAAGAAGGATCGACCACCCCTTCTATGATCGATTCAATCTCAAATGACTATATAAAATGCACATTCGATCTCTCATGGATAATGCTAATAGATTTGTTCTTAATCAAGCAATTGATTTTGAAAATGAGCGGTCGTTACTTCTCCATCGATCATTAGCCTGAACATTTTCAAGTATACATCTAATATTAAAACACTAATTGATAATTATAAACATTTTATGCATTTTTATATTAACTAGACAATATTTACTGTTTTTTGCAGATAAAACATGTCTGCGTTGTTGAGCCTTAGTCAATACCAAGGAATATCGTTCCTTGAATTGTTAAAAGATCACAACCTTGGTTTATTCAAGCATGGATGAACCAGATAATTTATACTCGGATTTATATCTATTTTGTTTTGGATGAGGAAGGAGATCCAACTCAAGCTGGAATATTGACATCTGCAGATCCCATTTCTGACGATTTATTGCATGTTCAAGTTGAAGTGGTTGAGAGAGACTGGTGTTTCCTTCTACATGTTGATCTTATGGTTTGTAATTTTCGACCAGATCTAATGAAAAGTGGTCCCGATTCAGATCTGGTTTCTTGTGAGAAGCAAGGGTGGGTTTTTCCCTCGTATGATGCTTCTAATCGGTCCAGAATTAATACCGCATCATCTTTGAAGAAATGAATTTTGTTGGTATGGAAGAAAAGAATCCTAGTTGTGAAAACTTCGTCTTTATTGCATTACATGAATATGGAAAAGAAGTTGACAAATGTAGGCCATGAAAATATTCTTATCTACCTTAGAAGAACATTTCTCAATCATATTGAAAAAGATGTGACCAAATATTGATTCAAAGCACTCAAATTAAGTCCTTCTGTTGTGATGATGCGAAAAGCAACTAAGAGCTTCAAAAGTTCAAAAGAAGTTCAACAAGAACATATCAAATACTTTTTGTTTAATGAGAAAGTTTTTTCTATTGACATAACAAGATGTGTTGTTGCGCCTCCGCATTTGCAAAATCGAAAAGTTGATGAGGAGGTCGTGGCAAAGATGGTTTTATCTCCTCTCTCAACTTTTACAACAACATTGAGAGATGTTATTCTATTTCCTTTTGATATGGAGACCACATTGGGATTTCTTCCTAGAAATGAAGACAAAATTAATTTGCCTTCAGTAAATTTTTATATATTGGATGGGCAACATACTATTTCTGCGTAGGAAAAAATCATTGAAAATGATAAATATCAATCGGTCCATTCAAGGTATCGGCATCGAACAACTCGTCTTCTACATAAAGATGTTCCTCAACACATTATCAACAAATTATGAAAACAAAAAATTTATCAAACAAGGAATTTGCAAACACTCCATTCATTTCTCAAGTTGTAAAAGCAAGGGAGAAATGGATATCCTGCAGTAGGCCATCCCGCCCAGGAAAGGGAAATGCTTCCAATGATGATTGGCAGGTATAGAATTTTTCTTCTTATCAATCAAAGTCTTTATATTATTGCATGTGTTATGAAATTAGAAAATTAAATATTATCCTTAATTTTATATGTTTGCAGTCTTTCCAAGGTGAATGTATGGATATCTTTGTTGTTCAAACAAAGGACATCCTTAAAGACAAGCTAATTCTTGTTTTGACATCGGATCGACTGTGGAGTAAATGGATGTCTGTATTCGAGCTTTACAAAAGTGGTTCCTTTCCATGCTCACCCAAGAGCATCACGTAGGTTGATTTTGTTCAAAATAAAATAAAGAATCATGGATCTAATTTTTTCAGACCATTGCATGATCTTGATGAAGATGAATTGATCGATGTGGCGGAAAATATAATCAACGGATCGGTTTGGCTAAGCACATCAGTCGAAAAAAAATGTTTGCGCAGAGACTTTATATCAATATTGTAGGTGAATCAAGGGCGAGAGGTCAACCAGGCATTCGACCTTTGAATATTTCAAAGTTCACGATGTTCAAACTTTTCGATCACAGATTATCAATGCTGATAATGTCATTGAAATATATAAAATTGCACCAAATCATCTCCAGCAACTGTGCAGTATTTTATGCTCCGAAAAACAAGAAAAATCTCCGGGTAAGAAGAGAAATAAAGAATTTGAAGAGGATAATGGTACCAAATTACCAAATGATGTTGAGAAAATATTGAAAATATATATCAATAAAGAGGGGATGTGTATGTCCATTGATGTCATCAAAGATAGTTCACAATTTTCTTGTCAATGTTGTTATCCTGCATCTTTGGTCAACACACTAAGATCCATTGCACTTTTTGGTGCATAATTCAATTGTGAATTTGTTGTTGTTGATATGTGTAATTGTGATAGTCCCTGGACATAAGAAGATATGCTTGCGTTGTTGTATTACTTAGAATCAAATGAACCGACATGTAATTGTATTTTTTTAGCTGATATGGAAAACTCTTGTATGATTTCTAAAGATTTCACACTTTTCAGCAAGAAATAAAAAAAAGGTAACGCAGAATCCTACTAAGGGAGTTTATAGAGATTTCTTGAATGACTTATTTATAGGATTCTCTATTATACAGTGTTGGAGAATTCGAAGGGATGAGGATAATTTGTCTACTTTTCAAATGGATATGGATTGGAAGGATGAGGGCCTACCAATGATTGATTTACATTTTCCCAAGGTTAACAATGATAATTCGAGAAGCCATTTTTTTGCAAAAGAAAGGACACAGGAATTCTGGGATCACATAGTTTCCAAACTGGTCTCTTCTCGAGGTACAGTTCTTTTATTGTACGCAGGAGGTAGATTTCTTCATTCATTGATCAGGTCGCGAGATAGAATAGTTATTTCTATTGTGGAGACAATACAATAAGAGTTGTTTATGAACCGTTTCTATCATGAATTGGGTATAAACCAAGGTATTTGTATTAACATTTTCAGATGTCTTATTTCATTGTATTTTACTTTTCTCGGTCAGTTATGTTATAACTTATTCAAATTCCCATTCTACTACAACTTCAAATAAAGAGCACACTCAGGTATCGTCCAATAAAATTATACTATCCGATGACGACCTTGAATGTGATAGAGAATCCACAAAGAACTACCAAACTGGAGAACAAGATGGACAAGAAGTAACAATTTATTTATCAAAGATCCTGGTTAAATTAACTAAATTATGAACAGGGCCAGTGACCTTGAATAATTGCAAAAAGTTATATAAAATGTATACCTGCAAATTTCCAGGTCAAGATGATTGGATTTATATTCAACATGTGGATCATCCACAACCAAAGCTGGCATCGACAATGTCCGTGGATATTAGCCAACAAATCACATTGGAAAATAATGAACTAGGTGAGAACTTGGATAATAATGGTGTCAAAACGCGGTATCTCCAACAATGTTACTCACCACTCAAATGTTGGCCTGCAATTGACAGGTATAAGACAAAGAATATTTTCTACTTAAATTGATAAAACAAATTTATTCCGAAATATATAATGACAAACAATATTTCTGTGCAGCTCCCCATACAAAAATGTTATTGATATTAGAAATGGAAGGTTTTCTATTTCACAAGAAAGGCACAGAAAATGACTCCAAAAGAGAAAATAAAGGGAAATAAAAAAAATAATGTTGGATGGAAAAAAGTAAAAAAGGGGGAAGAAAGTACTGTTGGTGAATTTGAATTTAAACACAAAGAAACTTCATATGATTCACAAACATATGCCATGCAATTTTTGAGATTATGTCTTTCCAAATTCAATGTTGGGATTTGGTCACCTAAATGTGGGGTCAATGAGGGGAACTCATTGTTTAAACTTTTTTTGAGGGTAGGTAGTGCAAAAAACTCATATGGGGAATAAATTTTATTTTTATGGTTTCGAGAGAGATGTAACAATGATAAAGAAGGAAATACACAAAAAAATATGGAGAGTGTGTGGAAGGAGTTCCCAATGAAATCTTCGCAAAGTAATACATCAATGATTGTTTTGGAGGGTGATGATGTGAAAGCACATCCATGTGAAAACTGTATTTTGAGTAAGCCCTTTATTGCATCATCTGCTAGGACATATAGTGAATTGGTACATCGACTCTAACAAGGTCTTAGTAAAATGCATTAATCAATTGATATCAGAACCTTCACTGCCTTCTTCTAGTTGAGTGACGACCATCAAATGTAACCTATCATTGTCTCTATCAAGAGCGGGAAACACTAGATGTAACCTATGGAGATTTTAAATCATTCAATGTGTTTTCTATTTTTTTTCGGCGACGGTTCTATTTTAGTCCGAATCTAACATATTATTTGTTCAGTGTGGTGCTTTTTGTTGATGTATATGTAACTTCGGAATGTATTTCATATATGTATATTGCACTCCTATAGAGATGGTATAATTCCTATATACGGAAGTGTTTGTATTCCTATAGAGATGTTATTATTCCTCTATACGGAAGTGTCGTCATTTACATTGTAAGTGTCGTAACTTATACTTGATGGGTTATTAGACCACCTTGTTGGGGTCGGCCCTGTATAAGTCATGTGGGTCGAAGGGTTATTAGACCACCCTATTGGGGGTCGGCCATGTGGGTCAAAGGGTTATTAGACCACCCTATTGGGTGTCGGCCCAGTCAGCATTATGTTATGTGGTTAAGTTAAGGCCAACCTAGTAAAGGTTATTAGGCAAGTCAAGTCAAGTATAAATAGAGTGCGGGAGGCACTCTATTTCATCATTCTATTCTCTCTCACACTCTCGGGAGAGTGGCGCACTTGTGGAGGAGGAGAAGCTGCTGCTAGGAGATGTCTATCTCTTATGCTTGGGTTGTATCATTGCTCTATCTATCTCTGAGGAAGTTATTGGGGTTTTTCACCTTTATGGTTTTCCCCAAGTAAACTCTGTGTCTCTTGTGTGCTTGCATTATTGTGTTCATGATTGATATGTTGTAGATATGCTGTACATGTTGTTTTCTCATTTAAGATCCTAGATCAGATTGAAGTAAATTCTAAAAATTCAACATGGTATCAGAGTTGACCTGAAAGAAGGCATGGTATGGCATGTATGACACTTGTTGCACTTGCGATGCCAGGGCTTGATATAGCAAAAACCAGTCATCGTATCACTTTCACTATAAATAAATTTTGGCAAGGTTTCAGGGTCTGAAAATTGTACAGTGCGAAGCTAAGATTCCCATGTACCTTGTGTCCAAAGGACAACCTCTAATTCATTGTACTTTGTGATTTATGATCTATACAATATAGGGTTTCGGCCTCTTCCAGATCTCAGTCATAAATAGGTGACCTTGGAAAAAAGGTCATAACTTGGGATAGGAAGCTCCAAATAAAATTTCGTAAAAAGTGACAGGTAGTGCACAGACTGTAATTTCTCAGGTAACTTTTTCAGAGGCCGAAACTGAACCAATGACACATGGAACGCCATACAAGTTCGTTCTTCTGTTTTATCCCATAAACAGGTCATGTTGCAACACTTGGCATAACTCTCTCTTAGAGAATCCATTTGAGGTCAGACCTATGGGGTTGGAAATATGACAGGTCGGGCTATCACAAGAAAATTTTTCAAACCCTGTGGATTGAAAAGTTCAGAGTTACACCAGAAACAATCAGGTACATAGTTATGTCAAAACAGAATTATTTTTGAGCACCTTCATTCATGGCTTCCGGAATTTAGGGTTTCAGAGAAAGTTGAAATTTTTGTAATCGGAGACTGCGGCTGAATGTTACTCATCAAAATCGAAATTTAGAGACCAATATCAGAATTTTTGGTTGGGCATAAGGCCGGGCTTGATCAGACCCTAGTTCGGGACTTTGATTGGAAAAGTGGAAAATTAGGGCTTTTGCAAAAATGGAAATTTTTGAAATCTGTGACCACGACAGGAAGATCCTCAGAAAAATAGAAGCTTAGAGCTTTGGATCAAACCTTTTGATTAGGCAGAAGGTTGGGCTTTATCAAACCCTAGTTCGGGGTCATGTCCAGTGAATCCAGAAGTTTCAAAGGCAAATTTGAGGGGTGAAACTTTGCAGTTTTCAAATTATGAGTATACCAGCTTGATTAGCTCATCAAGGCGCATATTTCTATCTTTTCAAAAGTTTGAAATTCAAAGTTTGAATTTTTAGGGTTTCTCTAACAAACCCTAATCCAACTCCAGATCCAGTTCCTGCAAATCAAGTGGATTGGTCACCTACATAAGTGAAGAAGTTTCTGTTTCAGAGGGAGATGAGGCTAAGGCCTTACATAAGAAGATTACAAGCAATCTCGACAGGTATGACTCATCCAGGTATGTTTTGAGATTTGTTCATGATTAAGTTTATGGTATGTTTGTCTTCATGTTATTACGGTTAGTACAATCTTGATTAAATTTAGACTTGTCGCATCACCTTAATAAAATTATCAATGCATGATAGAAGATATTCATTGATTAGGGTGTTGACACTTATGATTGTACTAATGCATTATGGTGTTATATGAGGTTTATGTTGTCCGCTAACATGAAAGGTACACCAAGAAAGACAAATCATGTTCTAGTTCAAGAACATATGATCATGATGACATGAGGACAAAGATTCATCCATTGTCATGAATCACTTAGAAGATTTATTTGCGAGGTATGTATAACTTGGTTCTATAATGGTTAACCTATGAGATATGCAGGTTACTAGCACAGGTCATTGAAGAGAAGAAGAAGACATCATGTGGGTATGTTAGACATAACTAGCTAACATACCAATCCAGGTATGTTTTTCCTATATCAAGTTAGAATCCTACCTTGTGTTAGGATCCCTTATATAAGTATACTTGGTATGATTGGTTATGTTTATTCATAACGTTAGAAATTTAAGTAATCAAGGGTTTATGCATTTTATGTCTCTTATCTTGATTGATGATTTAACTAACCAGAAGAGTCCTATGATCAAATAAGAATATGCATGAGTAAAAGAAGACTATCCTGAAACCTTGAATACTAATGTTTGTTATCTGTGTTTGAAATGATCATGACTATACATGTTTAAGATTATTGTGTTTTGATAGTATTAAGATTATACTAATGAATGTGTGATTATGTATGAGACCTCGAGGATAACACAATGATGATACTAATAAGCATCCATAGTGATGGATATAAGTTCAAGGACAGGTAATCCAGGAAGCAAAGATCAAGAGGGAGCACACTCCAGTTGTTCCTGCAAGGAAGAAAAGATCAAGAAGGAGCACACTTCAGTAGTTTCTGCAAGGATGCAGATATTTAGAGGGAGTTGACCACTTCTCACAATCCACATCAGAATGGAGTTGCAGAAAAGAAGCAAAGACTGAGAGGGAGTCAACCCAACAAACAAACAAAGATAAGTATTTGAGTTATCATTCCTTGCATATTTTATTGTTTAAATAATACTGTTCAATAATGTATATACTCATGTTCCTAGAATTAGGTTGTGTATTATGCATATTAAAATAGCTGCATTGATGAACAGTATACTACTAATATACATGGGTAAGTGGCCTATGGCACTGTACAACATTTCATTGCTACTTATCTAGAATGAAACCTCTTTGTTGACATGTTGGGAGTTGTGCACACTCTTAACAATGTTCTGGTAGAGATTGGAAGGCATCTAGAAAGTTATGAGATATGGATAAATGTTGTATTGAAGCATTGGCTAAGATAATTGCATGACTGTATGACATATTTCTTTATGTCTAAGAATTTGTTCTGAAAACTATGAGATGTTTTCTAATCATGCAATTTAACTCATTGTGTAGGAAAGATCGTATACCATCACCTACAAAAGAAGGAATACAACATTTGTTCAGCAACAAAGTTATCTATTGAAAATATTGAAGATATTGAAGTTCCCAGGATCTGGGAAGAATGCCATGATCGAGGAGTACCAGTCGATCATGAAGATGTTTGGGATGCAGTCCCAAGACCTGAAGGGGAGTCTGTAGTGACTTCCAAGAGGATCTACAAGATCAAGCATGCTGCAGATGGTAGCATAGAGACTTTTGCTCCTATAGCCAGATACACTTCCATTAGATCAGTACTTGCTCTAGCTGCAGTGATGAAAGGGAAGATACACCAAATGGATTTCAAGACAGCTTTCTTGAATGGTGTAGTTGAAGAAGAAGTGTATGTGGAGCAGCCACTTGGTTTTGAGACACATGACGGGAAGTCATATATGTGAAGAACTTGGTATGGTAGGATAGACAACTTTCTATCCATTTTGGGCTTTACCAAGAGTAAAGCGGATTCCAACCTTTACTACAAGGTTGAGGAAGGCAATCCAGTGATACTACTTTTGTATGCGGATAACTTGTTTGTTACAGGTGAGGATAGATTGATTGTCGACACGCAGCGGAAGCTTGCTACCGAGTTCAAGATGAAGAACTTGGGTATGATGCACTACTTTCTTGGTATGGAGGTGTGGCAGAGTGTAGATGGAATCTTCCTTGGACAAGGGAAGTATGCAATAGAGATCCTGAAGAGGTTAGGGATGATGGACTGCAAGGCCATGGCCACACCTATGGCATCGAACCTGAAGCTTCTGTGTGATGCTTCATCTGAGCCGGTTGATGTCACTGTGTATCGTCAAATGATTGGGTCCTTGATGTACCTGACGAACATGAGACCAGATATTTACTTTGCGGTGAACACGTTGAGACAGTTCCTGACTTATCCCAGAGGTGTTCACTTGGTTGCTGTAAAGCATATTCTGAGGTACCTGAAGGATACAGTTGATTATGGGCTCAAGTATGATGCGAATCAAAAGTTTAACCTACAGGGTTATGTTGATTCAGATTGGGTAGGAAGTGCTGCAAATAGGAAGAGCACTTCTGGGTGCTGCTTCAGTATGGGATCAGGTGTGATCTCTTGGTTTGGCAGGAAGCAGTCCTGCGTAGCACTGAGTACAACTGAGGCAGAGTATGTTGCAGCCTGTTCGGCTACTGTGAGGCAATATGGCTGAGGAAGCTACTGTCTGAGTTATTTGATCTACCATTGGAGGCTACTGGTATTTTTTTGTGACAACCAGAGTTGTGTGAAGCTGTCTGAGAACCCGGTGTTCCACGACAGGTCGAAACACATAGAGATCAAATATCACTATATCAGGGATATGGTGCAGAGAGGAGCAGTGAAGCTCCTGTATGTTGCGACGGACGAGCAGATTGCAGATGTGTTGACGAAGCCACTAGCTAGAGTGAAGTTCGAGTACTTCAGAGAGAGGCTTGGTGTTCTTCATATCGACGACACTTCGAGGAAGAAGTGATGAAGACATTTGCTGTAGCCATTCCTAGCATGGTGGAAGGGGGATCCTTCACATGGCTGTGGATGTAAGCGCTGGATGATGAGCATCAAGATGATGTTCTAGTTTCCGCTCTGTATGATTAGTTGGATCATTTATGTATGTACGCATCATGTTGGATGATGGATATGATCAGTTGGATCATTTATGTATATACGCATCATGTTGGATGCTGAATATGATCAGTTGGATCATTTATGTATGTACGCATCATGTTGGATACTGGATATGATCAGTTGGATCATTTATGTATGTATGCATCATGTTGGATGCTGGATATGATCAGTTGGATCATTTATGTATGTATGCATCATGTTGGATGCTTGGACCATGTATCTGTATATGTATCAGGTGGATACGTTGTATGATCAGGTAGATCATGTATGTTGATATGTATCAGGTAGATACATTGTGTGGATCATGTATGTATGTATGTATCAGGTGGATACACTGTGTATGGTGATGTGTATCAGGTAGATACTTGGTATGCATCAGGTAGATGCATTGTATGATCAGGATGATCGTGGATGACGAGCTTCTTCAGATGACATGCATCAGGATGATGCAGTGATGATGTTCAGGATGATCATGTGTACATCAGGATGATGTATGGAGAGTATCAGGTTGATACTCTGTGGCCGTGGACAGGTTGTGCAGATGAGCATGTAAGTAGACCTGGGAGATTTGGACAGGATGAAAAAGGCCTTAGATACTCTTTCGAGGCATTGCTTTGGGAGGACATGTAAGTAGACCTGGGAGATATGGACAGGATGAAAAAGGCCTCAGATGCTCTTTCGAGGCATTGTCCTATGGCATGTAAGTGGACCTGGGAGATCTGGACAGGATGAAAAAGGCCTCAGATGCTCTTTCGAGGCATTGCCATGACCACATGTAATATGCTCCTGGGAGATCTGGACAGGATGAAAAAGGCCTCAGATGCTTCAACCAGGTTTTGTGGTGGACCACATGTAATGTGCTCTTGGGAGATCCGACAGGTAGAGCTGTGTGCTCGTAATAGCCTGGGATGCTTCAGCTAGGTTTTGTGGTGAGATCACATGTAATGTGCTCCTGGGAGATCCGACAGGTAGAGCTGTGTGCTCGTAACAACCTAGGATGCTTCAGCCAGGTTTTGTGATAGGTCACATGTAATGTGCTCTTGGGAGATCCGACAGGTAGAGCTGTGTGCTCGTAACAGCCTGGGATGCTACCGCCAGGTTTTGTCACGAACATAATAAGTCCTGAGGATTCCACAGTATGGCTAGTCATGATGAAGACCTGCAGGTGGTGGGCCTACATCCAGTATGAAAAGGGACTGGCTCTGTAGAAATTCCTATGACGATTAGATTCAAAGATTGATTGAGATAGCAACAGCAGTGACGATGACGATGACTCGATGGCGATTATCCAGTGACGATGATCCAGAGAAGAAGACTTGTGCTAGAAGACCTGTGTCGATAAATACCTTCCTAGTTAAGAGGGAGTGTTGATGTATATGTAACTTCGGAATGTATTTCATATATGTATATTGTACTCCTATAGAGATGGTATTATTCCTCTATACGGAAGTGTTTGTATTCCTATAGAAATGTTATTATTCCTCTATACGGAAGTGTCGTCATTTACATTGTAAGTGTCGTAACTTATGCTTGATGGGTTATTAGACCACCTTGTTGGGGTCGGCCCCGTATAAGTCATGTGGGTCGAAGGGTTATTAGACCACCCTATTGGGGGTCGGCCATATGGGTCAAAGTGTTATTAGACCACCCTATTGGGTGTTGGACCAGTCAGCATTATGTTATGTGGTTAAGTTAAGGCCGACCTAGTAAAGGTTATTAGGAAAGTCAAGTCAAGTATAAATAGAGTGCGGGAGGCACTCTATTTCATCATTCTATTCTCTCTCACACTCTCGGGAGAGTGGCGCACTTGTGGAGGAGGAGAAGCTACTGCTAG
Source organism: Larix kaempferi (assembly GCA_027924585.1). NCBI lineage: Eukaryota > Viridiplantae > Streptophyta > Pinopsida > Pinales > Pinaceae > Larix > Larix kaempferi. The sequence goes on along the minus strand of BSBM01000125.1, from coordinate 13,490,094 downwards.
GAGATGTCTATCTCTTATGCTTGGGTTGTATCATTGCTCTATCTATCTCTGAGGAAGTTATTGGGGTTTTTCACCTTTATGGTTTTCCCCAAGTAAACTTTGTGTCTCTTGTGTGCTTGCATTATTGTGTTCATGATTGATATGCTGTACATGTTGTTCTCTCAGTTAAGATCCTAGATCAAATTGAAGTAAATTCTGAAAATTTAACACTTTTATTACATCATTTGAATTTGTGAAAGTTTGGGTGATTTTTGTATTAATCTTTGGAAATCAAAATCTTCATTTACAGTTGCATGTTTGTGATCATTAACTTCATGAACGAAGTGTTGTTGTTGTGGTTATATATATAGTCACAAATTTTGTATGCAGTATGGATATCACCTCAAAAGAAACTATTGGTCTTGGGAGTTGAGAGATTTATCTTTGGAGTTCGGATGTTATCCAACATTGAAGATTTTTCCAAACAACCTCATTTTGTCCATAATTGCTATCGTTATTATGCACATATGTTTAGCCCCAATATTATCAGTGTTTCCAGAGAACATTTTGACGTTGCTATGTGGTTTTCTGCACTCGACAACATTCAAATTATAAAATTCCGTCGTAAATTTGTATGGTTGAAGAATGAATACTTTGTATTTATTTGGGGTCGAGAGAAATGTAAACATAGTACTATTTATAATATTGGTGAAGTACAACACATATACAAAAAGTCGTTCAAGGATGTACTTATCCAATATGGAGATATATAAAAAAAATAGACATGTTGTTTATAGATGAAGGGTAATATCATTCATCAGATAATAGCAAGGAAAACTGCTTGAAAATGCCAACTAGTTGGACATTTGATGGTTCACAAGATAGAGAAATAACTATAAAAACAATGTTGAGTTCTCTGTTGAATTATCTCAGGCCTCGTTCAATAATGGGGGTTAAAGACATTCAACTTCAAATGATCGTCATATTATACAAACACCAATTCATTTAGTGATTTGTATATTTTTGACAACTTCTACATTTAATTGATGTAAATTTTATTGGAAAATTCTCATATTATTTATGGACATCATATCATGTATCTGGTGATGTGTTTAAAAAATTGTAGAACATGAAAGCAATATACTTAGAAACATTGAAACATAATATTTTATTGATTGGGTTGTGTGTGTTTTTTTTTTGTTTGCAGATACTAGAATATTGGTTACTAGTAAACCATTGATTGTTTTCGATTTCAATGGAGTTTTGTTACACGCAGTTCATAAAAAAAAGAAATTTGGATTGCCACGAACACCAGATATCGAATCAACCACAAAGTATTATTTTATACGTCCAAGATTTAGGGAATTTTTTGAAAAATGCTTTAGTATATTTGAAGTTGGGGTATGGACATCTGCACAACAAAAAAACATTAACGAGTTTTTTCCAACATTATTACAAAGAAAAAGGATTGCAAAGGGAACAATTTAGAGTAATTTTAACACAAGAATATTGTTCTTGCATATCCAGAGAGGGTTATCAGGGTGATGGAAATCCTTATGTATTTCTCAAGCCTTTAAACAAAGTTTGGGACATTTTGATCCATGGTTGGGATGCTACAAATACAGTGATTGTAGATGACTCGAAAGAAAAACATGTTTGTAACGAGGAAGGGAGCTGTATTATAACAAAAATGTATACTTGCCAAGATGTTAATGGCACATTCTTGTTAGATTAATTATTGCCTTGCTTGCTGCACTTGAATGGCGTGAGTGATGTGAGGCCAATTGTGAATAAAATGAAAACTAAAATATTTTGTTAAATAATACACTTATGTTTGTTTGTACTATTATGTTCAATTTCACTGTGATTATAATAGTTGTAAAGTGTCGAGTTTGGTTTTCAAAAATGAAAATCAGAGCTTGAAAGTGCCTAATTCGGTTTTCAAAATTGCAAATTTAAGTATTGGAAGTGTCAAAAGTAGCCTTCCAAAATGGAAAAATTAGGTTCTAAAAGTGCCATTATCATTTTATCATATCGGAAAAGCGCAAAAACCAATTTCAAAAGTGGGGATATCAAAAGAAAAAGTATGCTTTTGGAACCTGGATTTGGCACTTTTGGAACTGGATTTGGCACTTTTTGGAACAGGATTTGGCACTTTTGGAATCAGATTTGACACTTTTGGAACTGGATTTGGCACTTTTGGAACTATATTTTGCACTTTAGAAACCTTGATTTTGGGGTTTAGAAAGGTTCTTTTTTACTCGTCTTCAAAGTGACTTGGACTAGAATATGTCCAAGTTTAATGAAATAGGCGTTTAATGCAAATTTCACATGCAGGGGTCAAATTCAAAAATCTCAACCACAGGAGCATTCGGATGACCTTATCACCTTTTCCATGCCCAAGTACACATGCTCAAGCTCATGGAACTGTTGGAATCGATTTAATACTAAGACGGGGGGTGAATTAGTATTAGCGCAGTTATCAATAGTTTTTACCTTCTTTAACAAATTAACCTTCACTTAACTTTAATCTTTAGTTATGCATCCAATATAAATAAATCATTCATCCATATATGCACCAAGACAAAGAACACATAACACACAGGATTTTAACGTGGAAACCCAAATGGAAGAAAACCATGGAATGGTTATATTATAGTGAAAAAATAATACATTCAAGGAGGCACCAACTTCCTATATTTACCAGCACCAACTAGAAGGAGGAAATGACTCCCTAGTTTTACAGTCACCGACCTGAAGGAAGAACCAAGTCCTCGCGTTTCTCCAGCATCAACTGGAAGGAGGATACAACCCCCTATCTCCTTGCCCTGTCCTATTGCCCAGATATCCAAGTATGTTTATGAATGACTGAACTTCCAACTCCCGCACACTTCTAATCTGCTGATATTATTTCTATTCTGCGATACCTTTGTATGGAGACGATTCACTTTCACTATGCTGCATGCATCACTTGACTTCTCATTCCTCTCAATTCATACTTTTGTTGATGTCTTACTTCATATACTGTGTGCTTGTTGATTCTGCAGTATGCGATACTGATCGCTTCGTCGTTCTTCTACTGCGTGAATACATTGACCAATTGATATTGTGCTTTCAATTGATAGTTTGTTGTTTTGAAATAATGCACCAGTAACAGATGGAACTGTGCACTTACTGATGTGTCTGTTATGTATAAGTGCCATAGTCTTTTAGATAATTTGTGACATCATGTGCATCAAATGATTCGTACTTTTGGTTTAATGCACTTGTCTCAGATCATAATCATCATGATGCGCTTGTTGTATCCTACTGTTGCTCTATCATTGCGCATCAGATGAAATTCTAAACTTCACACACTACTTCAGTCTTTGTGCATCATCTAAACATCTACGCATCTTCTGATATACTTCGGTTCTGTTTCTGCGCTTCTGTCTTACCACATCTGTGACTGTCTGTGTGCTGTTTGTGATAATGTTAATCGGTCTTCACGCAGTTTCACATACTTCTATAGTTCTTCCTTTCATTCACACAATCATCACATATCTACGACATCATTATGTGAACCATCAACTACATCATTATTATGCATGTTCGCACTCAGCTCCTCGCTAGATCATGATGTTCTATCCTCTATCCCTTGATGCCCCGAATATAAATATGTATCTTCCAATTGAAGCTCTTATGATCTCTCCATTAACCTTACTTCAAATATCCAACTTGAATATCTATTTATACATGTCCTTCATGGATTGTATGTCCACAAGTTGGTTGTGGCATCCTTCTTCCATACTTCATGGATTGTGCATTTTCCACATATCATCTTATGCGCTATTGATGTGTCATCCATTGTGGGACTTGCGCATCCATGGTCCATGACTTAGTGGGACTTACACCTTAGTGGTGTGCATTTGCGCTCTTGATGTACCATTGCTTTGAGGTATGTGCGCTTCCTTACTCTTCAACTTGATGAGTCTATGACCTTTATTGTACCCTCCCTTGTGGGTATTGCGCATTTGATGAATTAATGCTTTACGAAATCTGCGCATAAACCAACTTGTGCTTGGTGGGACTTTGACCCTTCTATATCATTACTTGTGGGACTTGCACCTTTGTTGTGTCTTCAGCTATTAATTTTCCCATAGAATAACTTCAACCGTTGTACACTTCTTGGAACTTGTGCACCCTTTACAACTGAAAGCATCTTTTGATTGGATAGACTTGCGCACTTTCAAGATTGTCCAACCATTTACTGTTTGTGCAATCCCGATATTTGACCAAGTAAAGCTTGCACATTCCAGAGTCTTCTTTCAACATGTTTGCGCACTTGTACCACTACTTCACTAACTCCTTGGCTGCTTGTGCGCATGTACCATTTTCCAACCAGTCCTTTGACTGTTACCTTGAGTGAGTATGACATTGTGGACTTGATATTTGCGCAGGTACCACATGTAGTAGGATACATTACTTATTTTCTTATTTGAACTAGATCTACATGATGTACCTTCCTTATATGCTTCTTGATATTGATTATGCATGATGTATCCTTGGAAACACATCTTCAGACTGGATGTAGCATCTAAATATACTTTTTCATACTAGCATCCATATATGTCACTTTCATCATCTTGCGAATATACTTCTGGAATCCATGTTCTTCATCATCTTACACATATAATTCTTCAAAGTGGCTTACATATACTTCTTCAAGCTGTCATAGGAATGTTGTACCCACTTTGACATCAGTTGATATCATTGACTCAAACTGAATCAATTGACATCCTCTTTGACATTGAGTTGATATCAATAAACTCAATCACTTGACATTATCTTTAGTTGACATCAATGAAAACCAGAGCTCAACAGGAACACCATTATGCAACTCCGGTTACATGAACAATGTTATGCAGCTCCAGTTCAGTTTGAGGCCCTAGGTCCAAATGCTGGAAATGTACTTAAATTCCTTTTAGAAGTGAGTTCCAACTCGCCATAATACCCTAAATGCTCATGAAGATCCAAACACTCTAGTATCTCAACCCCACTCCATGTGTTTATCAAAGGGGGCTATGTTGTAAGATAAACATACTTGACGAAGCTTCACGCCACCTAACTCAATCTCAACCATTAGAGCGATCAGATGACCTTATCACCTTTCCATTCCCAAGTACACCCGCTCAAGCTCACGGAACACTGTTATGCTGCTCCAGTTCAATTCGAGGCCCCAAGACCAAATGGTGACAATGTCCCTAAATTCCTTTTGGAAGTGAGTTCCAACTCGCCATAATACCCAAATGGTGACTCTGATTGACAAACGGTCGATTTCATCGCATTATAGCTATGGACGCCCCTGCACAGCTTACCCATGGCCAGGAGTTCATCTCATCGGTCGAGACCAGAGACTAGTTTTTTGCTCAGTGAGACCTAATGCGAATTTCACATGTAGGGCTCAATTTCAAAAATCCCAAACATGGGAACGTTCGAATGACCTTATCACCTCTGACATGCCCAAGTACACCCGCTCAAGCTCACAGAACATTGTTATGTTTCTCTGGTTCAGTTTGAGGACCCGGGACCAAATGGTGACAATGTCCCTGAATTCCTTTTGGAAGTGAGTTCCAACTCGCCATAATACCCTAAATGCTCATGAAGATCCAAACACTCTATTAGCTCAACCCCACTCCATGTATTTACCAAAGGGGTCTATGTTGTAAGATAAAGGGACTTGAAAAAGATTCAAGACACCTAACTCAATATCAACCATGGGAGCGATTGGATGACCTTATCACCTTTTCCATGCCTAAGTACACCCACTCAATCTCACAAAACACTGTTATGCTCCTCCAGTTCAGTTTGAGGCCCTGGGACCAAATGGTGACAATGTCCCTAAATTCCTTTTGGAGGTGAGTTCCAAATCACCATAATACCCAAAGAGTGACTCAGATTGAAAAACCATCGATTCCATCATATTCGTAGCATTGAATTATGCCTAGGGATTCCCCTGCCCAACTTACCCATGGCAAGATGGTCATCTCATTGGCTGAGACTGGAGACTAGTTTTTTGCTCAGTGAGACCTAATGCAAATTTCACATGCAAGGGTCAATTTCAAAAATCTCAACCACAAGAGCGATCGGACGAACTTATCACCTTTTCCATGCCCAAGTACACCCGCTCAAGCTCACAAAACACTGTTATGTTGCTCTTATTCAATTTGAGGCTCTGGGACCAAATGGTGACAATGTCCCTAAATGTCTTTTGGAAGCAGGTTACGACTCGCCATAATACCCAAATAGTGATTGGGATCGACAAACCGTCAATTCCAAAAGATTCGTAGCATTTCATTATACTTGGGGACACCCTTTCCTAGCTTACCCATGGCCAAAAGGTCCTCTCATTGGCCGAGACTGGAGACTAGTTTTTTGCTTAGTGAGACCTAATGCAAATTTCACATGCAGAGGTCAATTTCAAATATCTCAACCAGGGGAGTGCTCAGATGACCTTATCTTCTTTTCCATTCCCAAGTACACCCTCTCAAGCTCATGAAACATTTTTATGCTTCTCCGGTTCAATTTGAGGTCCCATGACCAAATGGTGACAATGTCCCTAAATTCCTATTGGAAGTGAGTTCCAAGTCACCATAATAACCAAACGATGAATTGATTGACAACCTGTTAATTCCACTAGATTCGTAGCATCGCATTATACCTAAGGATTCCCTTGCACAACTTACCCATGGCCAAAAGGTCATCTCATTGGCTGAGACCAAAGACTAGTTTTTTTCTCAGTGAGACTTAATGCAAATTTCGCATGCAGGGGTTAATTTCAAAAATATCAACCACGGGAGCAGTCAGACAACCTTATCACCTTTTCCATGCACAAGTACACCCTCTCAAGCTCACAGAACATTGTTATGGTGCTTCGGTTCAGTTTGAGGGCCCGAGACCAAATGTTGCAAATGTTCCTAAATGCCTTTTGGAAGTGAGTTGCAACTCGCCATAATACCCAAACAGTGACTCAGATCGACAAACCATTGATTCCATCATATTTGTAGCATCACATTATACCTAGGGACGCCCCTACCTAGCGTACCCATTGTCAGAAGTTCATCTCATTGGACGAGACATGAGACTAGCTTTGTTGCTCAATGAGACCTAATGCAAACTTTGAATGCAGGGGTCAATTCCAAAAATCTCAACCACATGAGCGTTCAGACGACCTTATCATCTTTTCCATGCGCAAGTACACAAGCTCAAGCTCACAAAATACTGTTATGTTTCTTCGGTTAATTTTGAGGCCATGGGATGAAATGGCGCAAATGCCCCTAAATTCCTTTTGGAAGCGAGTTGCAACTCGCCATAATACCCATACGGTGACTCAAATTGACAAACCATCGATTCCATCAGATTTGTAGCATCACATTATACCTATGGATTCCCTTGCCTATATTACCCATGGATAGAAGGTCATCTTATTGGCCGAGACGAGACACTAGTTTTTTGTTCAGTGAGACTTAATTCAAATTTCCCATGCAGGGGTCAATTTCAAAAATCTTAACCAAGGGAGATTTCAGACAACATTATCACCTTTTCCATGCCCAAGTACACCTGCTCAAGCTCAAACAACATTGTTATGCTACTTTGGTTCATTTTGAGGCCCCAGGACCAAATGGTGACAATGTCCCTAAATGCATTTTGGAAGCGAGTTCAAACTCTCCATAATACCCTAAATGATCATGAAGGTCCAAACGCTCTAGTAGCTCAACCCGTCTCCATGTGTTTACCAAAGGGGGCTATGTTGTAAGATAAAGGGACTTGACAAAGCTTCAAGCCACCTAACTCAATATAAACCATGGAAGTCATCGAGCGACCTTATCACCTTCTCCATGCCCAAGTACACCTGCTCAAGCTCATGGAACACTGCTATGTTGCTCTGATTCAGTTTGTGGCCCAAGACCAAATGGTGACAATCTCCCTAAATGCCTTTTGGAAGCAAGTTCCAACTTGCCATAATACCCAAACAGTGATTCAGATCGAAAAACCATTGATTCCATCATATTCATGGTATCGCATTATACCTAGGGATGCCCTTTCCCAGCTTACCCATGGCTAGAAGGTCATTGCAATTGCCAACACCAGAGACTAGTTTTTTGCTCAATGCGACCGAATGCAATTTTTGCATGCAGGGTTCAATTTCAAAAATCTCAACCACAAGAGCATTCAGATGACCTTATCACCTTTTCCATTCCCAAGTACACTTACTCAAGCTCATGGAACACTGTTATGCTACTCCAGTTCAATTTAAGGCTCCGGGACCAAATGGTGACAATGTACCTAATTGCCTTTTGGAATATTTTCAACTCAACATAATAAACAAATGGTGACTCGTACCAACAAACCATCGATTCCATTAGATTCTTAGCATCGCATTATAACCTAGGGACGTCCCTTCCTAGCTTACCCATGGCTAGAAGTTCATCTCATTGGCCAAGACCATAGACTAATTTTTTTCTCAATGAGACGTAATGCAAATTTCACATGGAGGGGTCAATTTCAAAAATATCAACCACGGGAGCGTTTAGACAGCCTTATCACCTTTTCCATGCCCAAGTACACCCTCTCAAGCTCATGGGACACTGTTATGTTGCTCCGGTGCAGTTTGAGGTCCTAGGACCAAATGGCGCAAATGTCCCTGAATGCCTTTTGGAAGCTAGTTCCAACGCGCCATAATACCCAAATGGTGACTTGGATTGAAAAATCATGAATTCCTTTAGATTCGTAGCATCACATTGTACCTAGGGATTCCCCTGCCCATCTTACCCATGGCCAGAAGGTCATCTCATTGGCTGAGATCGGAGACTAGTTTTTTGCTCAATGAGACCTAATGCAAATTTCGGATACAGGGGTAAATTTCAAAAATATCAACCATGGGAGTGTTCAGATGAACTTATCAACTTTTCCATGCCCAAGTACACCCACTCAAGCTCATGGAACACCATTATGCTACTTTGGTTCAGTTTGAGGCTTTGGGACCAAATGGTGCAAATGTCCCTAAATGCCTTTTGGAAGCGAGTTGCAACTCACCATAATACCCAAATGGTGACTCAGATTGATAAATAATCGATTCCATTAGATTTGTAGCATCACATTATACCTAGGGACACCCCTACCCAGCTTACCCATGGCCAAAAGGTCATCTCATTGGCTGAGACCAAAGATTAGTTTTTTGCTCAGTGAGACCTAATGCAAATTTCGCACGAGGGGTCAATTTCAAAAATCTCAACCACAGGAGCGTTCAGACAACCTTATAACCTTTTCCATGCCCAAGTACACCCGCTCAAGCTCACGAAACACTGTTATGCTACTCCAGTTCAATTTGAGGCCACGAGACCAAATGGCGACAATGCCCCTAATTACCTTTTGGAAGCAAATTCCAACTCGCCATAATACCCAAATGGTGACTTAGATCGACAATTCGTCGATTCCACCATATGCATAGCATTGAATTATACCTAGTGACTCACTTTCCCCACTTACTACCCATGGCCAGAAGGTCATCTCATTAGACGAGACCAGAGACTAGTTTTTTGCTCAGTGAGACCCAGTGCAAATTTCGCATGCAAGGGCCAATTTTCGAAAATCGCAACCACGTGAGCGATCTGTTGATTGAGTTGTCATTGATGCCACCAAGGCCCTTGTAGTGGTCATGCTGGATGGATGATTTTGGTTTGGTTATGGATGTTGTTGGATTATGATTGGAGCCTCTAGTTCCTCTATCGGAGCCCTTGAACTTGATGCTCATGGTGGAGCCCTTGCTCATGGTGATGGAGCCCTTGCTCGTGTTGATGGAACCCATGATTGATGATGTGCTTGGTGGATCCCTTGCACATGGTATCCATGGTAATGTGTTAGTGGATCCATTCCTCTTGTGAGCCTCTTGCATTGTTGGTGATGATGTGTTGGTGGAGCTCTTGCATCATGAATAATCCCCTAAATAGTTGAAGAAGCCCCTTGGACGTATAGCAAAGGCTCTTAAATACTGATGTGATTAAAGGTGATGTTCCTTTTTATGGACAATATGGGTGGAAAGGAATAGCTTGAAGACCTCAAGTGGAACCCTTGTACGTGGCACCCTCCAAGCATAAATTTGGCAAGCACCCCTCCAAATCTTGACTTGACTACAAACATATAATGAAGGTTGATTCTTGAAGCAAATGGATGTGACTTTGAATATGGTAAGCTCCTTTTATGTGAAATCTATTTCTTGAAGTGATTACAAGCCCTTGGACGTGGCAATCCCTTTGAAGATTGATTATGGTTTCACTTATGTTTATCATTTGGAGGAATTGCATGGATTACTCCCTTATGAGGAATACTTTCCCACATCCGTAATCCTTTCACAAAGTTGGAGAAAGTGCACTATGATGCTCATGGACAGTCTTAAAGAATATTGAATTTTTTATCCACTAATGCAAATTTGTGTTCCCCACCTACAACATCTCAAGCATATCTTCCAGTGTACACTCAAAGCAACCTTATCCTTCATTGATAATACTATGTCAAATCTTGAATTCATGGTTGGACTTGTTCTCGATGATATAGGTTGTTCTTAGAATATATATACAAGCACGATGGTGAAGTTTGATTCCTTCTAAGATTTTGTTTGAGCATAGAAACTAGAGTAATGTGGTAGCCATATCCATCTTATTTTTTATATGCTACCCACATAAACTTCAGTGGATTAAGAGAAAAACTCTTTGAAGAAATGTTTAAGGCCTAAATTAAAGATTGGTTGAAGATTAAAGTTAAATTTCTGTGCCATATTTGATAGAAAAACTAGAAATAAACCCCTCATATATATCCTATAGCATTTCATTTTGGGAGGCAGGAAAAATACCTAGCATGAGTTCTAGGTCTTTGGGTATCATATAGGCATTTAAAGAGGATATACCAGCATTGCAAATAGAGAAAAAAACCTTTCATATTCAAAGAGGACCTCAACCCAAAGAAAAAAAAGATGAATCTTAAGTCCAACCTTGCTATAATAGTCACAATTATTTGCTTATGGGTCAACCCTAATCTTATGTTGAGAAACTTGTATAAATAAAAAGAAAAAACACCCATAAATGGAGGATTAAGAGTGCATTGGGACTTCGTTCTTGTGTTCCACCCACTCCTAACTTATTATTACTTGGCATCTAAAAGAAAACATACATGCTCAGGGTTAATGAAATCATATTATGTTTGAGTTGTTCTGCCATTTTTTTATTGCAGATCAACCAACTAGAAGGTGACATTTATAAAGGGTTTATCCATCTTCACAATGTGTAGAAATTTTTAACCATGTCCATAATCCAATTAGAAATATATATGCCCAGATGTATACATGGTGTAAGATCCAACATTAAAGCACTATGTTGAAATACTTTTGAAATCTATGGTAGGGTTAATAACAGTAGCATATTTGGTTCCTTCTCCTAGCATAATGAGTATCTGATGGTTGGCACATGATGGAGAAGATGGGAGAAGAAAATTCCACTTATAGAATTATTCTAGAATTAATAGTGAAATCCCCTTGAAAGTCACACCACCCAACTGCCATCATCAACGTTTTTCTAATTCCTTGCTTAAAGGTCATTCGATTTTATGTGGACACTCACATTTTATCCTAGAGGATAGCACATTCTTCGGATGCCCCCAAGTATGCTTTGTTGGCACCTTTGATGGAGTGGAATACACTTTTATTCAACATATGTGTGAGTCCTTATGACTTATCAGGTACATGTTCCATGCATTTTGTTGAGTTTTGACCTCTCTTTGAGGTTGCTTATCACTTGGAGGATATGCTTGATTGAGGTCTATCCCTAGAGACACTCTTGAACACTCACATGTGGCTATTTTGAGGTCATTTGCACAGTAATTTATAATCATCAGTTAGAAACACACATTTGGAGGAGTCTAGGGGGTCAAACCCTAGATTCTTGGTTGGTGTTCCTTGTTTGAGGATGTTTAATGATTAGATACCCATGGAGATTCCATTGGAGAATTTTATTTGAATTCTTCACATCATTTTATGGCTAAGTTGGTTGATCATTGTCCTTTTTTTATGAATTCACATGTGGAGGTACTTGGGAGGTTAGATCTAGGGTTTTAGAGGAAAATATTAGTATTTTATTATAGGGTGTTATATTGGTGTTGATTTAGTTGTTGTTTGCAAATGTAATTTTAACAATTTGATTTGTGGGTTAAATATTTGCCTAAAGGAAATTGAGATGATCTAACAATTATGTATTTGCAATGTTTGCACTATGTATTTTTCCTATAATGATTTGGTGTAGTCATGGATTTGGAAGTTTGAATGGGGTTTATAGAGAATCAGACTCAACTTGGGGATGAATCATTTATGCATGTATATCCATGGAATTTTGTGAGGTGAAATTTTTCATCAACACACATAATTTGAACATGATGCCATATCACTTTTGTTGAATATTTTCACCATTACATGGAGAAGTCAAAGACCTATGAGAGTGAGTTGAGAACATAATATTTCAACGAGCGTGATTCCTAAGAAAGCTATAATGGTTTGAGCCAATCCATCCTCAAGATATTAAGCATAAGAACCCACGAAAAGTTGGTGGGTGTGATGTCCATGGTACTCTAGTGCCTCGAGTGGCCTGCACCTAAAATTTTCCTATCCATTACATGGAGAATTAAACTACATATGAAAAAGGAGATAAGAATGAAGGTTTTCAGTGGGTGTGAGACCCGAGATGCTCTAGTGATTGGGATGTGTTATTATGTTCAAGATGGATGATTTGGACTGGCCATTCGTTGTGAATGTGATGCCCTACATGCTCTTGTGAATGGAATATGTTTTTATGTCCAAGACAACCAATTTGGACATTTGATAACCTGTGGTTGTGATTCCATAGATGTTATATTGTTTGGAGCATGTTGTTATGCTTGAGAGGGGTGATTAGACCTATCATAGGTTATGGGTGTGATGCTCAAGTTACTCTAGTGATTGGAGTGGTTGATCTGTTTGATATGGGTAAGAAGGAAGAGTTGTTTTTTTTAACCATGGTATGCAGGATTTGGGTGACATGACTTATTTTAAGATGCCATGAAAAGAGGTGTTATGCCAGTTAGTGTCAAGATAAGAAAAAGGGGAAGGATAGGCACCAACAAGAGAAGTTGGTAAGGAGTGAAGAGACACTAGCTTGATTGGATGAGTTAGAACCCAAGGTTATGTAATATCCTCATATCAGATTCTGAGAATATTATCTTAAATTACAAAACTTTTAATCAGAAAAATTGCAAGACTTAAAAACTAGTTATTGGACTAGGATTTATGAACTAGTTTCGACAAAGCTAAACCCACCCAAAATTTACAAATGGAATTTATTATATCTGAAAAGAGTGAGAAAAAGTGTGCAGAACCATAAAAACAGGGCTAAAATTTCTTAAGAATCCTTTGCACACGTACTGGGACCTTTTATGTTTCAAAATCAGCTGTCGCCGAAGTCTACTCCAAGGCTTCCTAGGTACACCATCATATGAAAACTAGATCCTTTCCAAAATATTCAGATATACCCTCTAATATACTAATAAACAAAACATATAGAGGTTTTGGGGCATCTAGATTGAGTTTGGGTGACTTGGGAGAAATTGCTACTATATTGGCAGCTCAACTAGTTTTAATTCTGGCTTACTCAAACTGAATAAAATGGCCACATATTCTGATTTTGAGGCTTGGTGTAGCTTCAAGAGGGTTTTAATGACCTGAAACACTTTACGGAATAAATATTGGACTCATAGAACTCTTCTTGTAAAAGAAATGGCCAGACTAGTCAAATTTAACCATTGAATGAGCTAGTCTAGTTTTATAACCACACAAAATATTCAATAGACGCTCTAATTCTGAAATAATGATCATTAACAGGTATGATAACATTCATAATAATATAAGCAGTTTAAATCCACGAATTTGGAGGTTCCTTCATTAACTTATTACATTAAAATAACCAGAAACCCCATGAGATTGAGGAATTTTACAATACAGAGAGAAATCTGAGAATTGTGAGAGGGAGAAGAGTGTCTTCACCACCAGATATGATTTGTGGGATGGATATTGATACAATGGATTCTCTTTGACACCACAAAGCTTCTACAAATCATGGAAGGCTCCCTCTTGAAGTGGGCTTCCAACTTGAGGAAACTCTGTATAATGGAGCAATGATTAACTAAACCTCCTCTTCATCACTTGAACTCGATCAACTGAATTGGATGGCATATCAGATATTCTATGAAAACTATAAATGTTGTACCAGTTTCATTCACACTGAAAGAAAGAGAATTGGAACAAGATTTGCAATGTGGCACATCACCCAAAGCTAGTTGAGGCGCACCACTCAACTTTTGAGAAGCAAAGCTCTCAAGACAATAACAAAATGACCAAAAGATGTGAGAGGGTGCGCACCACCTTTTATAACTTGGTTTCCTTCTTGGTAAAGTAATCCTTGAGTTAGATGCATTGAACCTGGACACTGGCTCTTTTCTTCTAGACTTCTCTCATGAAAAATAATAAAATAATAATTAATATTTTTTTAGGAGAGAATATCTTTTGGTGAGTTGGATGCTTCTTTGGTAAGTTTCTTTTTCCTTGGACCCAATTGCCTTCATGATTTTTCCCTCACTAGCTAAAATTATCCTATGCTAGCTTTCCTAAATCCTTCTAGTTGTTTTATTCTTTTACTATTCATTCCTGAGTGTAGAAATTAGAAAAAATTCCGACTTTCTGCTTTGTGCCGCTTTTCCTGCTTTTCTCTATTTTTCTTTGATTTTCCTCTATTTTTGCTTATTTTTCTGCTTCTTCCTACTTTTGTTGTCACTTTCCTTGTTTTCTCTGGTTTGTTTGCTTTTCTCTGCGTTTCCCTGCTTTCTCTGCTTTTCCTGCCTTTCCTGCTTTCTTTCCCTTTTATGCATTTGTCCAGCTTTCCTCTGGCTTTCTGCTTTCTTCCATTATAATTTTTTGGCAACATTTGTCAAGCCAAATAAGCCTTATGCACCTCTTGGACTCTTCTAATATTATCCATTCATGAAAATTACATGAATAATAATAAAAATAATAATTACATGTGCAACTAGTTATTCCACCCAACTTTATTTAATTCCAAAAACATTTATTAAATAATACGTTCATAATTAATTATTTAATGACCCATGGAACAAATGGGTTAGGAGGGTGATCAAGGATCACTAGGGAGGGTACATGAAACTCCATGTTGATGTCAAAATGAGGACATGATTGTCCTCCCCTCCCAAGTTTACTTTTCCTCAAAACAAGTTATTTAACTTGACGAGAACTCGACACTGTTCTCGTTTTTTGGGGGGTCAATTTTAGTAGTTGTTTTTACCTTTGTTTCAGAAAGTGTGTATACTGGTAGCATCATTTTTCATTTTGAGCCAATTTTTGCGATTTTGAAACTTCTTGGTAAAAAATGATTTTTATTTACAAATGCATTTTTCCGACTTTCACAAAAAATTATACATTTAGTAGCTAGCTATAATGAAAAAATATATAAATTTTCAAAACTTTTAAACTTTTAGAATCTAGATAGAATGAAAAATATATATATATTTTTGAAGTTTTTCCTCATAACTTTTATCTTAAATAAGTAATTTATATAGGCAAATTTGTAAAAAAAATTAGAAAATAAAGACATTTTTAATTATTTTTAACTCATTTTCAACTATTTTAATTATAAAACTTATTTTAAAGATTAACAAAATTTGAAAAAAATCCCAAAAACAAACAAAACAAAAGTTAAAAAAAGGAAATTAAAAAAAACAAAATTATAACCAAATTCAAAAACAAAATTAAAAAAAATTAAGAATTTATAAAAAAAATTAAAAATCAAATTTAAAAACTTAAAAACCAGACGAAAATAAAATTAGAAAAAAGTTAAAAAATATGTATAAATCTAAATTAAAAAAAAAATTTAAAAATATATAAAAAATTAAATTAAAAAAAAACCTAACCCTCATCACCCCTCCCTCCCCCACCTCCCCACCCCTCCCTCCTCCACCTCCCATCCCCTCCTCTGCCTCCCCCACGACTGCCTCCCTCTTGCACCCTCCCCCTATCCCCCCTCTCATCCCTCCCCTCCCCCTCCCCTCCCCCTATACCCCTTCCCCTCCCCCTCCCTGCTCCCCGCCCACTGCCCACACCTCCACCCTCTGGGCGACTGCGACTTTGAGAATCGCGCTGCCATAGAAGGGGCAAAACTTGGGCGGAGCAAGGTGCGGATCTACTCCTTGCTCCGCCCAAGTGTATCCCTTTTGCGGTGGCGTGATTCTCACGGCAATCGTGATTTTGAGAATCACGCCGCCATGGAAGGAGCAGCGCTTGGACGGAGCAAGGAGTAGATCCGCTCCTTTCTCCGCCCAAGCGCCGCCCCTTTCGCGCCAATGCGATTCTCATAATCGCGGCTGCCTGAAGGGTGGAGGTGTGGGAAGCGGGTCGGGGGCGGGGAGGGGGAGGGGAACGGGGATAGGGGCGGGGAGGGAGGAGAGGGGTGATAAGGGGAGGGTGCACGAGGGAGGGGGTCATGGCGGAGGTGGAGGAGGGGAGGGGAGGTGGAAGAGGGAAGGGTGGGGAGGCAGAGGAGGGAGGGGTGACGAGGGTCAGGTTTTTTTTTTAAATTCATTTTTTTAATATATTTTTTGTTTTTATTATTTTTTAATTTTGTTTGGTTTTCAGGTAGGGTTAGGCGTTTTTTTAAATTTTAAATTCAATTTTTTTATGTTTTATAAAAAATATATTTATTTTTTTAAATTCAAAATTTTTATATGTTTTATAAAAAATATATTTATTATTTTTAAATTCAATATATATATATATATATATATATATATATATTTATTTTAAACTGAAACTTTTATATATTTTTAATAAAAAAATTTCAATTGTTTTTTTTAAATATAAACTTTATATATATATTTTTATATTTAAAAAAAAAACAGTTTGATTTTTAAATTTTAAATTTTGTATTTTTTAGTTTTTTTTCTAATTTTTGATTAAAATTTCTAAACAACAACTTTTAAACAGTTTTGTTTATTTTGAAATATTTTTCAAAAAATAATATTTTTTCAAAAAATTGATTTTTTTTATATTGTTTTTAAAATTTGTTCAAAGTGGTTTTACTTTTTTTAAATGTTTTTTTTGGAAATTTAAAATTTCTCTTTCATTTTAATTTTAAATTTTGTTTGGATTTTTTTTATAAATTTTTTGTTTATAAATATTTTTTAAGGTTGTAAATAATTTTTGAAATAATTTTTAATTTGCTTTTTATTTATTTTTTAATATTTTTTGCATTTTTAATTTTCATCTTTTTGAATATTTTATTTAATGCTATGAGGTTTTTGGGGTTGTTTTTAGTGTTTTTGACGCAAATATATGAATTTTTATGGCTAGAGTTCTCATTCTTTGTACTTTTCATTTTATAGTATATTGTGTTTCCTTCCTTCTGCACCATATCATAACTTCTACATTTTATGGTTTAATATATGGTTTTTATTATTAATAATATCATAAATTCGTTTGTAGAAACAAGTAAATTTCAAGAAACAAGATAACAAGAAAGAATCAAAGCATTATTTTTTTTTAGCGAATCCTAGCCACCCTAAACCCTAGTCGACCTGGTTGTCTCGGTTTTTCCTACGGGCTTCTCCTGCGCTGGCGGCCATGGATCCTCCCCCATCCCCTTCCCCTGAGGAACGCAGGTGTCTCTTGGATATTGCCTTCCATTCCCTGGTGGCTTCCACTCCCCCCCCTTCTTCCTCGTCGGAACCCTCTGATGCCAGCTTCATCAAATGAGTAGCAGCTCCTTGTATTCGGATCCTGTCGGCAACTTCCAAGTTAAAAGCCCTCGCCTTGAGCTAACACGGATTGATTGGACAATTTACTGGTATATGGCCATCTCCAAAATCCATGGATGCCTGGATAAAAAAAAACTGGATGCCTCTGATCATTGGAGGCCTGCAGCACTGCTTCTCCAGTAAGGGGTTTTTCACCTTTCTTTTTGAAAATAAAGCCGATAGAGATCTCATTTTCAGAAGCAGCCCGTACTTCATGGGTCCCCGAGGCCTAGATAGAACCTTTCCTTTGATCCTGAGAAAGATGTCCCCTCTGCGGTCCCTGTCTGGGTTCGCCTTCCCCATCTACCTTTGCATTGTTGGAGTGATGATACCCTGCAAGCCATTGGGAACTCTCTTGGGAAGTATATTGATAAAGTTGAGCCAAAAGGACCCCTATTCTCCTGTGCCAGAATTTGTGTTGAGGTCGACTTGGAAAATGGACTGCCAGAAGAAGTGAATATTTTTATGGACGAATGGGAACATTTGCAGAAGGTGGACTATGAATATCTGTCGTTCAAATGTAAAAAATGTCACGAATACGACCACTTTGTAAAATTTTTTCCAAAGGAAGCTCAAGAGGTCCCAGAAAAATCTCAAGAAGAAGGCTGGAAACGAATTAAAAAAGGAAGGAAAACTACCCTAGCAACTCACCCTCCCAAAGGGGCTCAAACAAAAAAATCAAGAAACCACTCAAGAGGCCCAGGAAGTTCTAACCAACAATAGATTTAAGGATCTACCCATAGAAGAGGGAGAAATTCCAGCTCTGGAAGCAGTCCTAGTAGAGCAAGACAAAGAAGAAAATTCCATCCACCCCTCCTCTCCTAGAGAAGAGCAGATTGGCCCAAGCAACGACGGCTCTAGCACCCCTGGTAGCTCGTGGGCTGATAAGGTAAAGAGAAATTTCGTCCCGCTCTCCTCATCTATGGACATCTCCTTGGAAACTCTTGAGGAGACGAATGTGGTTCAGCCACCCAACAAAAGAGGTAGAAAGTCACACAAGTACCACAGAGAACTTGAGGCATAAAGAGAAATTGAATTGGGAAGACAAAAAACCCTTGAAGAAACAAAGCTGCTTCAGAATCCGAAGCAAACTAGGGTTAAGTTTGACGACAGGTCCCAAGCTGGACCTCAATCAACAAAGAATTAATGCTAGTAGTCTCTTGGAATTGTAGGGGTCTTGGTAGTTCGAACAAAGTAGAAGCAATCAAAGTTCTGATAAAATCTTAAAATCCTGACCTTATGCTCATCCAAGAGACTAAAATGTCGGACGAAGAGGTCATGGCCCTCTCTCGCTCCCTCTGGAAGGATTGCCATGGAAAAGCTCTTAGTGCATGCGAAGCTTCTGGAGGAATTGCAACTTTACTATCTCCCAATTTTACATTAGTTTCTTCCATTGAGAACAATCATTAGCTGCTTACTGAAATCAAAGAGCAAGGCAACACTAATCCACTTTTCATCTGCAACGTTTATGGACCCACACACTATAGGGATAAGAATAAGTTCTGGGAAGATCTCAACGATCTTAAAGAGAGCATGAATGGGAAAAATCTCATCATTGCTGGAGATTTTAATGTCACCAAATCCCAAAAGGAAAAACTAGGAGGTAATATAGTTCGTGACCCTTTCGGTGAAAAACTGGAGGATTTAATTTCTGATTTAGATTTAATGGACATCCCATTGAAAAATGGAAAGTATACTTGGAGCAACAAGATAAGTGGAGTTGGGCACATCACGGCTAAGCTGGATCATTTCTTGGTAAGCTCCTCCTTCCTTAGCTCTGATATTTTAGCCTGCTCCTTTACCCTTACCTATGCTTCTTCCGACCACAGGCCCATCGCCCTAACTCTTTCTCCCCTCGAAAACCTTGGGCCGATTCCCTTTCGATTTAACTCACTCTGGATCCATGAACCCATCTTTTTTGACCTTGTCAGCATTGCTTGGAACTCTAGTTTTGTCGGATCTCCCAGTTTCATTTGGGAATCCAAGTTGAGAGCTATTAAGTCTGTGCTCAAGAGCTGGGCTAAGACCACCTATAAAAATCCCTGCCACATTAAACTTGGAGCTTGCCAAACTTCACCAAAAAATGGAGACGGAGGAAGTAACGCCTTCCATTCTAAGCCAAGAAAAAGATCTTGATCTAAACATCCTCAATGCGACCAAGCAGGAAGAGGAAGTATGGAGAGTCAAGTCTAGACAATTATGGCTTAAAGGAGGTGATAACAACAAGAAATACTTTCATAACCAAGCCAAAGCACGTCGCAGCCAGAACATTATAAGGGAGCTGAAGGGCCAAAATAGAGAAAGGATAAGCGGGCATGAAGACTTAAAACATCTTGCCTTCAATCATTTCAGCGATCTCTTCATGGATAGTGGGGAAACAGATCTTGTAGCACAAGCTGATCTTTTGTCTGGCATCCCTAGTCTGGTCTCGGATAACGCCAACAGGGACCTCTCCAAACCGATCCTGGAGCATGAAATTTTAAATTCCATTTGGTCTCTTCAAGCTGACAAAGCTCCTGGGCCCGATGGGTTCACCATCAAATTCTATCGAGCTGCTTGGGAAATAATAAAGGAGGATCTAAAGCGTATGCTAAATTGGACTAGAAAGAAGGACAAAATTGGAGGGGCCACCAACTCCTCCTTTCTTGCATTAATTCCCAAAGACAAAACTCCCTGCTCTTTTGATCACTTCAGACCAATCTCTCTCTGCAACACCTCTTATAAAATTCTCTCCAAGATCCATGCCACAAGATTGAAAAACGTTATGGGGAAGCTCATCTCCGATGCTCAAGGGGGTTTTATTGTTGGTCATCAAATCCTGGACAATATCATCATCGTTCAAGAAGCTATTCACTCCAGCATGGAGAATAAGAATCAAGGTATGGCCATCAAACTTGACATGGAAAACGCATTTGATAGAGTAAACCATCAATTTCTCTTTGAAATCATGTCTAAGTTTGGTTTCTCTAGAAGATTTGTTTTATGGGTTAAATTTTGTATCAACAACCCCTGGATTTCCCCCTTAGCTAACGGTAGACCCACCAATTTCTTCATTGCTTCGAGAGGTTTGCTCCAAGGTTGTCCTTTGTTCCCTTTCCTCTACCTCTTAGTTGCTGAATCCATGAGTAGGAAGCGCCATTTGCTGTAAGAGTCCTGATATTTAAATGGAATTAAAATCGTCCGAGGTGTCAAACCGGTTAACCAATCTTAGTTTGCTGATGATACCATTTTACTTGGGGGGGACTCCACCATCATTGTTGACAGATTCAACCAAGTTCTTACCACTTTCCTCAAAGCTTTCGATGGCAAAATCAACTCTAACAAGTCCAAGATCTATGGTTGGAACTACACCCATGGGTTTCTCGCCAAAATTGCTAGAATTATGGGTTTTGAAGGAATTGTAGTTTGGAACTCCTTTAATTATCTCGGTATTCCAATATTTAAAGGAAGGAAAAGAGTTGTTGACTGGCAAGGTTTGATAGAAAAAATAAAATAAAAATCAACTCTTGGGGCTCCAGGTGGCTCAACCCTGCTGGAAAGCTAATCCTGATAAACTCCATTCTTTCCGCCTATCCCCTCTATGCCCACTCCATATCTCTCGGCCCAAAAACTGTGATGTTGGAGATTACTAAAAAACTAATGAAATTCTTATGGAAGGGAGGCAAAACCAATCACTCCAAAAAAATTCACTTGATCAGCTGGGACACCGTGTGCAGACCCAAAATGTATGGTGGGGCGGGGACAAAGGATCCTTCGCTTATGAACCTTACTCTTGGCGCCAAACTCCTTTGGCGGATCATTTCGGGGAAAAAGGCTTGGTGGAAGGAAATATTTTATAAAAAGTATATGGCTGGAAGTAGAAACCGATGCATGGAAAGTATTGATCAGAGCAAAAGAGGGTCTTCTATTTGGAACCTTTGCAAGCGAGCTGCCTTCATCATTCAAAATAATCTATATTGGATTCCCAGCAATGGAAAACAAATTCAAATTTGGAAGGACAACTTTGGTTTTAGGTCACCCGCTAACTTCACTCAGGAGCTCCATGATTTGAAAAGTTGGATGGAGCAAGCCAATATTCACACTCTGTATGATATATCTTCTTGGTCCAATCAAGGAAACTGGACCGGATGGCTCGAGTTAGATCTCCCGGTGCATCTTCATCACAAATATCATGCTCTCCTTTCTTTGTTTCATGGCTCTCTCCTTGTCCACCAAAATATGAGAGACAAGCGTGGATGGGGGAAATCGGGCACTTATTTGGTTAAGGCAGGGTATGGTTATATGGATACACTTAACAATCTCAGTATTAAGGACAATAAGTGGAATAAAGTCTGGGATAGGGATGGGCTTCCAAAAGTTAATGCTTTCTATTGGACCCTTGTGCACAAGAAGACATTAACTGCTGAAAATATTAGGAAAAGAGGGATTGAAGGACCGGCTAGATGCATTCTTTGCAAGGAGGCAAAGGAAACTATAGATCATATGTTTCTGTATTGTAGTTTCTCAAAAGAGGTTTGGCATCGTGCTTTCAGAGAGATTCAACCAAACTTAGTTCTCAAAACAAACTGGAACGACCTCTTTGATAAATGGCACAACTACTATCACAAATCGTTGCTGAGTAAGCCGGATTTCAAAAGAGCTTGGGTTGCCCTCCCCAAGTTTATCTGTTGGAAAATTTGGACCGCCAGGAACAAAGAAATCTTTGAAGACATAAGGGTCACACCAGGTAAAGTCCTCTCTTCTGCAAAAGCTCTTTGGATTGACTCACTCTCCTCAAGAGGTTTGAAAAACATTCGAAAGGAGCCCTTAAATGTGGAGGAAAAAAATTGGGTGGTTGACCTCTTGAATTCACCTATTTATTCTTCCCTCGATCACAATTTCAAGAAGCCAAAACCTCAAAATTGGCATGTCAGAATGGATCCGAAGGAGCTCCAGTGTTGGATCAAAACTCTAAATAGTGATACTCTTTTCTTCGATGGTGCCTCGAAGGGAAATCCTGGGTTGGCAGGTGCAGGGGAAGTCATCCTTGACTCCGATGGAAACAAAAAGAAAGACTACGCTGGGGGAATTGGCAGGAGGTCTAACAATGAAGCGGAATGGCTTGCTTTAATAAAAGGAATGGAAATTGCCAGGAATGATGATGTCAGGGATCTAGTAGCCTTTGGTGACTCTATGCTGGTAATTAGGGAAGCCAAATCTCTGGAAAAAAATCGCAGGAATCCGGTCTCCAAACTTCAGTATCTCTTCACCTACATTGCTAAGGATTTCAACACTATCTCCTTTCTCCATATCTTAAGAAATAAAAATAAGGAAGTAGACATAATGGAAAATATCGGTGCTGGATTAGATTGTGGTTTGGCGACTATTAATGGTTTTAACCTTGTCATTAACTGGGTCCCTTAGCCCCCTATCTGATTTGCTTTTGATTCTCTTGCTCCATATATGCACTCTCTCGATTTTGGTTTTAATGTTTCTCCCCTCAAACTATATAATTCAAATTTTTTTGTTTTGGTTTAATGGCAAGATTGCCTTGGGATATTCCTCCCCAACTCAATCCTCTCTTGCGTCCTCCTGGCACACTTGGAGCCCCCATCCTCCTGCTTCCACCTATCCTGCATGCGTGCATTCAATGGAACCCTTCGACCTGCCTTATATCTTTCCTCAGGGTGGTAAGCCCGTCACCCTACTCTGTGTGTGTGTTGAGATTTGGTTTAGTCTGGTCATTCAGAACTAGTTCGTCTCTCAGGTTTGTAATTAGGGTCCTCACCGGTTGAGAATGGAGGATAAACAGAACACTGGGTCGAACTTCCCTACATTGCAGTGCCGTCACTGCAAGAAGCATCTTTAGGACAACACGGGTGGGGGGGGGGGCTGGAAAAAATGTTACCTCTCCACTTTCGATGTGGTTCAGGGTCAGGGGAATGGTAGTTCTGGGAAATTTCGAGGAGGTTCAGCTCAAAATTTCTTTCTTGGTCTTACCAGGGTTGAAGAACCTGGTTCTTGGAGAAATTGGGCACCTCTGGAGTTGGGTACTAGCCAGAATATTGGCAGCACAGTGGAGCACATAGCTCATGGAAACTCCAACGAGCTCGGTAATGTGAAAAAATGGAAACGTCTTGACTTGGGCATCAGCCAGAGCATGGGTGGTGCAGTGCAACATTCAACTCATGGACATTCCAGCGAGCCTAGAAATGGTAAGAACTGGACATCTCTGCAAGGCTTGGATAGTGGGTTTATAAATTTGGAGTCTCCACCTGGTCAGGACAGTCCGTCTTCAGAAGTCCTCTCTCAATTGCAGGAGTTGGATAATCATGTTCGATGGCTCAGGGGGGAGAATTCCGACCAGAAAAAAGCAATCTCTCATTTTTTCACCATCGTTCAGATCGCAAATTCAGAAGTCCGTAATGGTTGCAACAAAATGAAGGAGTACTTCGATGTGCCGGTTGGAAAAATGGATAATGGCTGCCCCTGTGCAGTGGACATTAGTACCCAGGTTAATTCTCTGCACAACAACTTGAAATTGGTTGAAGCAAAGCTCAATAGCATGAGGAAGGATCTAAGGATCAGTTCCACTGCCTTCCATGGCACCGCTGCTGAAAACGTCAGACCAATGAATGGGAACAAGGAGAAAAATGGTCATCATTTCTCGGTTTGATATCTCGAGGCTGCTCTAGATCTTTTTGTGCATCTCTTTTTGTAATGGCTCGATGAAGCTAGTCTACAGTTTACTCTCTATATGTATTTCTTTTGCTGTCTTCTGTTAGGAAAGTTTGTAAGGATCCATAGCGCTTGTAGAAGTTTTAAGTTAGTATTAGACCTGCAAAGACTAGAATTGGATGAGCCTGTCATGGTTTCTCTCCATTTTTGGGATCACTCTTCCTGACTCTATGTTGTAAACTCTCTCTTTTTTTAATATAAAAGCTCGTCACTCGTTCTTGTAAAAAAAATATATATCATAAATTTGTTTATTTTATATAAAAAGAGAGGTGAAATAATTTCTTGAATAATTTGTATTTAACTAGGTGCTAGTTTTATATAGTGTTATTAAGAGATTAAATAAGTACAATTTTAAATTATGATAAAATGATATAATAATGTCATTTTTTGAAAAAGTGTGCTACCGGTAGCATTGGTTTTCAATTTAGAGCTTGATTTTAAGGTTTTTGTAAACAACAATAACAAATGTTTTGGTCAATTTCTATATTTTTGACCCCAAATCAAAAGTGGTGCTATCGGTAGCACTACTCTTTGATCCGAGGTTGTTGTTTGGTGTTTTTTATGCAAAAATATGAGTTTTTATGGCTAGAGTTCTCGTTTTGAGTATAAAATTCTCGTCAAATTGTATAACATGTTTCAAGCAACAAAAATCCATGGTGATGATTAACTTGTTCTTCTTCCAATTGTTGCCTCAAGGTTGTTTTTGGGATGAATAGCATTGGGACCCAAACTCCAAGTTAAACTAAGGGTTATCCACCATGCTTTCGTTGCACTACTTTGATTACTACCATCTCCCAATACCTACCTCCTCTATCTTTGCATCTGAAAATGTAAGTTCCTCCCGATTAAAACAACTGATAAGAATGCCAGTAGCCCAAGTAAATCTGATGAATATAATGTGACTATGACAACCACCACTGCATTCCAATAACATCCATGACACCCTAGAAATTCCATCATTCCAAGGAATGCTTGGATCCCACTGCCTCAACGACACCCTCCAAAACATCAATGGTGTTAGAAACCACCCATCAATGCCAGGATCCCATGGTCCCTGATGCATACCATCCATCATCACTGCTGCTTGTGACAACATATCACTCCATGGTATGCCAGGATCCATCCACCACCATGTTCGAAGTTCATCACTCCCAAGGCATCTGAAGGTCTTCATCTTGTGTTCCAATAGTGCTTGTATCTCTTCTTGTACAAACTGATTGCTTACATGATCTGTTGTTCCCAACATGCTTTGTATGCAAGATGATTTTCTCTTGCATGGTAGTTCCAAATCTTCCATGTACTTGCACACCCAATCCATGGGGGTATGTGTAGCGAAAATATCCAATGGCTGCCATGCATACCCTTGTTTCTCACATGGTAAATCAATGTCAGTATAACCAAAAAATTTATCACAAAAGCAAAAAGAATATTTACCTTGATGAATCTCCATCCTTGCGGTGTATCTATCCACCAAACCAAAGGATGAACAAACACTCCAACAGAAAGATCCAAATGGAAAGCTTGTAGCTTCCCCATGAGAAAGCTTTGCTCTTGTGCAAGATATAAACTCATAGTCATTGATTCCACTCAAATGGTTCAAATGGAACTTCCATGCATTGCTATGCATGATGGAGACATCAGATAAATGCCTTTGTTGCTTCTTTTCAAACTAGAAAGGTAATGGTGTACTTGTTTGACCACATGGATTGGCCTTTAATTCATCAATGGAATATGTGGGAACCTCCTCCTCCTCATGTGAAACCCATAAGAAAAGTCCCTTCACCCAAACTTCATCCCTTTGTGTGTGGGATGAAGAATAGTGAACCAACTCTTGGAAACAATTATCCATCAGATTTGTTGTTGGATGAATCAAAGTGAGATCATGTGCCTCCTCCAAAACTGTGCAACTACCTCCTAGAGGCAACTCATAATCTCTTGGAAAATGAATAGGTTATTGGTCTTCATTTTGCTTGACCTCAAACTCCTCAAGCACATGCAAATTAGAATGTACCTCACGTGCCACCATCACATGAAGTTCCTCCTCTGAGTCATGAATGCAATCAACCATATAAGAATGATTGTCTACAATGTAGGGTATGGAGGGTGATCCTTGCAACTTCTCATGAAGTTTCTCAATATAATGCTCATATTCTTTAAGTGCACTGTGAGTACTCCAAAGAATATTGGGTGGACTTAAACTCTAGAGTGAGCTTGCCAATATTCTCTTCATCCCTTAAGGATGTTCCATGATACAAATCAACAAGCTCAAGTAAATAACCTCTATTAGAAAACAATTGGAAAAAATTACCTCTTAGGCTTTCTATTGCTTCCCAAATGTGCTCAAAATATTTGAGGGAGGGTTTCTCCTCCATTGATGTAGTTCTCCAACAATAGTGAAACACCAATGCATAAGCTTCATGGAGAATGTTTAGGGCCTCATCGATCTTACCCTCGTTCATATTCAAGGGCCCTGCAAGGAAGTGAGGTTATTGAGGATGAACCTCATCTTCTTCAGTACGATCAACATTACCATGTAGTTCAAGTGGTGACTGAAAAGTTGATCCTGGAAAAACTTTTGCTGCTACAAGCTCTTCATCTTCATGCTTAAGGGAATTTGTGCTTGCAACAGTTTCTTCAAAACTTATCTCTATGTCGCTCATATAGAGACTTGAGCATCCATCTATAGCTTCTCTTTCAACCATTTCCAGAGTGTCACTTGTCTCTCTAGATTTTTCTTCTGCAATACTGGTGGTAGGATCCATGGAATGAACAATGAACACCCTGCTCTTTTGTTGCACAATCCTCATCAGTAAGGATTTCAGTTATGTCTTATTTCGGTTCACCACTTATAGAACTAGGTGGCTCATGACTCCACTCTTTGGTGACTAGGAATAGGATATCCAAGTCACTCAATGTATCATTGACAACACAGTGTGTGTTTCCACATATGAGCTCATCCATCATGTGCGCATCATGCAAACTCCCTTCCAATGATTCAACCCAGTCACTGCATTCATCCTTGACACCAGATATTTGAGCCTCAACACCAAAAGAATCAACCATGGAAAGCCTCTCCTTTGATGTGGATGCAAATTCATTATGATACAAGGGAATACAAAATTTTGAATGGTGACCATACCTTTGCATCATATATTTCTCTTCATGTGGTGGAGCTATAGTGGCTTGTCCTTCCACCAAATATTCTGGTTCACATCCAGCTGATGTGTGCTTGTCTTCTGCTTCATTTTGAAGCTCAAGTGGTGACTGTGAATATGATTTATGTTCTTCTTTTCGATCGATCTGATCCAAAATATGTCTCACCGCCTTCAACAAAACTAGTCACCTCTGTAGTGATCTTGAAATCACCAACAAAGAAGCTTGAAGATTCCGAAGTGGAATCTCTTTCCACACTGTTCATAACTTCAACACCTTTTGCTTGGTATTTGGGTGATTTTGCTTCTTTGTCATATTCCTCCAAGTGGTTTGTGGCTTCTTCATCATCATGGCTGCCACAATTATGCCGATTTATGCACTCTTCATGCTCCTCTAAAGGTTGATCGTCCACTATAGATTAATTGTTGCATGTACCACCTCCTTCACAAAAAAAATTGGAGACTTTATTTTGAGACAAATCAAAGAAGAATCTCTCGATACTTCACATTCCCGATGGTGATGTTAATATCTCTTTAAGCTGATGCACACTCCTCCCAATATCTTGGAGTGTCAAATCATGTTTCTTGAGAGACTCCTTCAAAGGGGGCTCCTTTCTTTCTACTAGTCTAGCCATTGGTGGACTATGCAACCTATCATCTCTTTAGGAGTAGTCACATAAAGAGTCATACTCCTCATGTGAAACATGTAAAACTCCACTTGTGGTTTCAGCAAATCCATCAATGTAAACATCACATTCATCAGGGAAGCACTCTTCCCTTGCATCCAATTCCCAATCATCATCACTGGAAACCAATCCCATCGTTACAATTTCTTCTTTGTCGGAGGATGTGGTATGCAATCTTCTTAAACTAAGAGATTTATTTGCACAGGATTAAAGGAAAGTGATCTAATACCACTATATTATCCTAAGATCATATTCTGAGAATATTATCTCAAAATACAAAACTTTTAATCATAAAAATTGCAAGACTTGAAAACTAGTTATTGGACTAGGATTTATGAACTAGTTATGACAAAGCTAAACCCACCCAAAATTTACAAATGGACTTTCTTAGATCTGATCAGAGTGAGGGAAAGTGTGCATCAACATAAAAATAGGGCTAAACTTGCTTAAGAATCCTTTTCACAACGTACTAGGGCCTTTTATGTTTTGAAATCAGTTATCACCGAAGTCTACTCCAAGGCTTCCTGGATACACCAGCATATGCAAACTAGATCATTTCCATAAGATTGAGAAATGAATTGAAGGTGGATGAAATTTTTCTACCCTCTAATATAATTATAAACCAAAAATATAGAGTTTTTGGAGCAGATAGATTGAGTTTGGGTGACTTGGGAGAAATTATTGCTATAGTGGCAGCTCAACTAGTTTTAATTCTGGCTTACTCAAACTGACTCAAAGGGACATGCATTTTGAGTTTGAGGCTTGGGATAGCTTCAGGATTTTTTTAATGGCCTTCAACACTTTATCGAATACATATTATAGTCATAGAACTCCTTTTGTAAAATAAATGGCAAGACTAGTCAGATTTAACCATTGAATGAGCTAGTCTAGTTTTTTAACCACACAAAAGACTCGACAAACTCCCTAATTATGCAATAATGATCATTAAGAGGTATTATAACATTCATAATAATATAATCAAGTTAAATCCACTAATTGGGAGGTTCCTTCATTAATTTATTACATCAAAATAGTCAGAAACCCCATGAGATTGAGGAATTTTACAATATAGAGAGAAATATGAGAATTGTGAGAGGGAGAAGAGTGTCTTCACCACCATATCTGATTCGTGGGCTGGATATTGATACCATGGATCCTCTTTTACACCACATAGCTTCTACAACTCATGGAAGGCACCCTCTTGAAGTGGGATTCCAACTTGAGGAAACTCTGTGTAATGGAGCAATGATTAACTGAACCTCCTCTTCATCACTTGAAATCGATCAATGAATTGGATGGAATATCAGATATTGTATGAAAAATCTAAATTTTGTACCATCTACACTCACACTTAAAGGAATAGAATTGAAACAATATTTTTAATGGTGCGCATCACCCAAAGCTAGTTGAGGTGCATCACTCAACTTCTGAGAAGCAAAGCTCTCAAGACAATAGAAAAATGACCAAAAGATGTGAGAGGGTGTGCACCAACTTATTTTATAACTTGGTTTGCTTCTTGGGAAAGTAATCCATGAGTTAGATGCAATGAACTTGGACATTGGCTCTTTCCTTCTAGACTTCTCTCATGAAAATAATAAAATAATAATTAATAATTTTTTAGGAGAGAATATCTTTTGGTGAGTTGGATGCTTCTTTGGTAAGTTTATTTTTCCTTGGACCCACTTGCCTTCATGATTTATCCCACACTGGATAAAATTAGCCTCTACTAGCTTTCCTAAATCCTTCTAGTTGCTTTATGCTTTTACTATTCCTTCTTGAGTGCAAAAAATTAGAAAAAATCTGACTTTCTGCTTTTCCTGTGCTTTTTCCTGCTTTTTCTATCACTTTACTACTTTTCTTTGCTTTCTCTGCTTTTCCTGCTTTCTTTCCTTTTTTTGCTTTTGTCCTACTTTCTTCCATTGTCATTTTTTGGCAACATCTGTCAAGCCAAATAAGCCTTATGCACCTTCTTGGACTCTTATAATATTATCCATTTATGAAAATTACATGAATAATAATAAAAATAATAATTACATGTGCAACTAGTTATTCCACCCAAATTTATTTAATTTCAAAAACATTTATTAAATAATATGCTCCTACTTAATTATTTAATGACCCATGGAATAAATGGGTTAGGAGGGTGATCAAGGATCACTAGGGATGGTACATGAAACTCCATGGTGATGTCAAAATGGGGACATGACAGATTAATACTACCTTCTTTATGGTTTCTTATTTTTAAACCAATAGTATTTTCAGTGTTGGGTGGTATGTATTCAACAATGCACTATCATATATTGCAACAAGGAATTTCCTTGAATTTTGGCTATAGGTCTATGGAAACGAGGCCATTAACATATATTACTACTTGATCCAACAAAGCATGAGACTTGAGTGCAAGGAAATGGATCTCTAGCGACAAAACCTTCCAACATTGAGGAGGCACATAAAGTGAAAGTATGGTATGACACCCTGATGGAGGAGTACCCTTCTAAATGTAAGGAGGCACATGTAGAGTAGGTATGGAGATGCCATAATGGAAGAGTATGATATCTAGGAGATAGTTTCAAAATTTATTGTGGAATGCATGATTGATTCTAGGCTTGTTAATGATGGGAATATTGAAGAGTATCGAGACATGTTTATTACCAAAGGATTCTCTTAAAAAAATCTAGTTGACCTTTATGAGACTATTGCTCCAATTACAATAGGACTCTCTTATCAAGGTGGAGTTGAACTTGTTGAGGCTTTGACTTTAGTTAGTGGAGGTTTTGAGGTGCATAGCAATATACCTATTTGTAGGTTGATGAAGGCCTTTTAAGGACCAATTAATGCACAATGAGTTTGGTATTTTAACATTGACGAGTTGCTAACCATGTTGGAATATTCCAATAGCTTGGCTCTACAATTGTCTAGGATATTCACTATACTGGTTCTCTTGGGTTCGCTATGCTTCTTGTCTTGTTCCTTGGAGGCTCTCTATACTCTTGTCTTTCACTATGGAGGCTCTCTAAGTTATTTCCCTTGCTCTATGGTTACTAGCTTTGCTTTGTCTAGCTGCAACAGTGTTTGGATATGTTGTCTATGGCTTATGTATTGCATGGTCTTGCATCTCTCCTTTGACCTAGGTTTTTTGGAAAAGGACTTGGTGAGGTCATGCTCGGGGATTTATTTGTGATAACTTGATCATGGTGAAAGGTTGTTGGGGTTTCTCTCCCACGAGGGTTACCTAGGATACATCTTGTGTACTTGTGCATTGGCTATCTTCATGTGATATTGGTTATTTACAATTGCATCTATGGTTTACAGTTCAGTTTTGTTTATGCTTCTGCAATGATGATGATATATGACGATGTAATGATGAAATGGAAATAAAATTTTAAAACTGCATAAAATCCTAAGAAATTCAAGATTTAGCGGTTGAAACTAACTCTAAAGAGCTCTAAAATTTTCTATGTTGACACTAAATTGAAACCACCTTCTCCATGGTCTCTTGTTTATCTTCCAATACTATGCCAAGTGTTAGGTGGTATGTGGACAATAGGGCATTGAGACATGTGTCTTATGACAAGAAACTCTTCAACATGATTCATATATAAGAATAAGGAATGCATGTTCATTTGAATGAATGCATATGAGACCGTGGTGGATTTAGATTTGCAGATGGCAAGGTTAGTTGAGACTCATAAGGATAAGACTAGTATTGATGAAAACACTTTCCTTATAAAGGAGTGTTGGATTTGGGTTTCTTTCAAAATGTTTACACCATGCTAGGGATGCCCTTGTGTCATGTGGGTAAAAAGTGAAACCCTAAACCCTTAGTTGTATCTTAGAACTTTTGGTGGAAGACATTTGGAGAGGTCTTAATAGGTGGCTTCTTGACCACTGGCTTGATGCTAGATGTGGCTCATTCCTTGATCATGTGCTTATATGATGTGGTATAGATACCTTCTTCACGGTGCACACGTTAAGGAGAATGGGTGTTGGATCCACCTCTGAGGAGAAGCATTGGGAACTAGAAGGGTGGGCAGTGATCCCTATGAGTAGAGAGACCACTTGGAATTACTTAAGACGATGATCACTTGACCTGAGCATCTTGAGGGTGCATTATTTGTGGTTTTATGTGGACCCGGGATACAAATTTTGAGGGGGAATGTTGGAGCTTTGGATGCTTCTATTGGACATCAAGTATCCTTGTGATGAGGAGCACTTGACATTACAAACCATGATTGGAGAGCACACCACTTGATGAGCCTTGTCTTGACATGTATACACTTTGGAGAGAGAGTGCTACAAGTAGAGAATTCACCTTAAGGATTAGATTAGGTTGCTTATGGACCTTGTACACTTTACTATTCTTGGCCTCCCTCACCTAATATATATAAGGGGGGGGCATATTCATTTAGCTGTAGCATTCATGTAGTAGGCGTGTTAGAGTACATTAGATCATTGTGTATCTTGAATATGAAGGTGTCTGGAGTCTTTGTACTTATATTTATGCAAGGGAGGAAGGTGCTAAGGATTGTGAGAGGCAAAACTTATAGGATAGTAGAAGTGTTAGGGTTTGAGTCCCTCGGGTGAGAAGGATTTAAGGTTTCTTGCAAAGAAACTCTATATGAGACTTGGAGTGCATTGTTTGGAGAGGTTGTGTGAAGCAACATAGGATAAATATCAAGGGTGGTTTAGGGACCTATGCATGTCCCATGGGGGTTGAGTCTCCTCCAGTGGGCACAAATACAAAATTATATACAACCTCCTACTTGTGTTATATTATTTGTGCAACTAATAAATTCTTTGGGGATGAATTCGACATGGAGCATCCCATGTCTTTTTGTCCATGTTTATTTCTACGCATCAATAAACAACTCAAACTATGCGTCAATAAAGATCTCAACACAAGAAATGCAAATTGACATATTAACACAATAATATCCAACTAAGTTTTTGAAATTCAACTATTGATACCTAATTCTCCATCATCCAAATTACAAAATTGGACCACTTTTTGTTTTGTAACATTTCCTTTTCAAATTTAGATGGATACCGACCATATTTCTGCTCTTGTCAAAACATGGCACATGGACTGGTTAAACTAATTTATATCCAATCATTTACCTTTTTGTAGGAAATTAAAAAATATATATCATTTCACATATAAAATATACTTACAAATGTGCATATCAAGGATTGTAAACCATTTTAACCACTGTGATGCGTGGCACGAAGTTTGGCAAGCCTGGCCTTGGAGGCCTTGGCATGAAACATATACTAATTCAATCTAATTAAGCACAAATAAAATATAAAAATCGTTTAATAATTTTGAAATAATCTTATGAGCAAATTCAGCTAACCTGTGTGCTTTCTTCGTCGGACTTCCTTTGTGCTTCCACTTTCTCATATGATTTTACGTGCTCTTTCCATACTTTCACACTTACATCAATTGGAATTTTTTTGTTCCTTAGGTCTGGAGGGATTTCTTAAATATTCTTCATTTGGTTGCACCGAAATCTCTTGCAATTTTGATTCATTTGTTTTTTTATCCTTTTTACCGACCAACGTGTGCCAAATTCAGTCTTCATGTCATGGATAACTGTTTTTTGCATGTGCATGGGTATCTTTGAGAATGGAAGATGTAGATGGTCTTTGAACCGTTGAAGGCATGATTCCTTCAACCTATTCATAAACACTTTTCCAGCATTTGGCATTCAGATATCACTTGCGACAACGTCGTATATCGTAGGTACCGATGCGAGATGAAAAACACGGCGTGGTGGAATAATTATGTGTCCCAGGAGTGGTCAGGACATTGGACGTCTTAGATCCTTGTTCCACATTCTTAGAGGTTATTGTTATTGATTTCCTCCTTGATCTTTTGCTCGATCCCGGAGTTGTTGGGGAATCAGTCGATTCGGCTCTGACACAGTTGATTTTGTTGCAATGTTTCAGGGGCTTTATATACTAGTTCATTTTCTATGTATTTGACAAGCATTGACAAGTCCACACCATCCAGTTTATTCACTGCGTCTACCCCCAATATTGAAGCCAATGCCTCTTTTTCATTGCTAGTCTCATGCCCATATATATATAGAATAAATTTCTTCTTTTAAATTTATAAATAAAAAACTAAAAACTACAAATCAAATAAGCAATCGAAACACATACAAATCTATAAATTCAGTATGAAATACCTGATTGTGGCAAGAGTCTTCTCTTGTTGATTCCTTCCCTCTATTGCTTGACATTTTCTAGTGTCTTAGGGAAAAATATTTCCGTCCAATATGTGGAAGCTCCCTTCCTTCTAAGTGATATAAATAACAGACGTTTGAAAGAAGGAGAGGCGTTTGATTTTTTTGGCTACTAGGGGGCGATTCACATCCATAAATCAAAATTAATTCATGAAATCCTTCACAGGGGAGGAGGGATTTGTCATCGAATTTGCTCACGATCAATATATTTCCAATTTTCCCTGCTAGAGAAGAGTGATAATGGTGGTCTGCTCCGTTAGTCAACTCACGACTCCAGTCCAAAGTTAGATTTGTAAAGACTAACTGCGGTGGTCTACTACTTCCGTTGGTCGACTCACGGCTATGCTCCAAAAGTTGATTTGTGAGTGTGAGTTCAAGTTGGAAGTGATGTTTTATTTTTTCAATGTTAAAGAGGCGGTTTGTTTTTTAAATTTTACATTGTGTTTCATTGGTCGGCGCTAAACTTGGTACCCTTAGCGCCAAATTTTACTCCTTCCTTCGTCCCTAATTGTAATCATTTTGGGGCACTAAATGTGGCGTAAATGGCACCTAATTTAGCGCCTAAATACCCTGCTATGAACCTTGTTAATGTTATCCTATCCCAATATATGACACAGTATTCATAATTAGTAACATTCATGCAAATTGTTATGCACTTTCATATGTATATAGGGTTAGTGAGTGTATTCAATTTCCGTGATATTCTTTCTATACCCAAGAACATTCTTGGGGATCTTATACGAATCATCACCCCATTTGGTTCCCTCTTTAACTCAATGTATTTTATTCATAACAATTGAATTATGGAGCGGATATGTAGTTAACAAACACATCTTGAGATGAGGCAACAACAAACACATCTAAAATAGGTGAATGCTTATTTATGACCCTTGGTCTAACCTAATATCTAACTTTTGTTGCTTCTACCAATACCCAATTAGAAACAAAAAAATATTGTCCTTGTCCTTGTGCTAGGGTTGATGTCCTTGTGTGAGAAGGACCTAGGGTTTATGGAAAAGAAACCTTAGAGGAGACCTAGAGTGCTTTGTTTGGAGAGATTGTGTGAGACAACATTTGGGAAAGATGAAGGGTGGACTTGTTGATGTTGATTCTATCTTGTTGTATGATATTTTGAAGAGGCTAGGAGTAGTGTTAGCACCTAGTTTTTTAGCATAAGGACTAAGGTGAAATGGATGGATATATTCAAAATTCCTTGAAGAAAGCCTAAGCTCCCTTTATTTTTCATGGCTAGGTGCTAAAAGTATGAGAAAAATTGGTTTGGAAGTATTAAATATAAGAAAACTTGAAGAAATTTCGAAAGAAAGTATTAAAAGACAATCAAAATGATAAAAAATGAGCCAAAAGACTATAGTTTAAAGCCAAAATGTCATAAAGGTTAATTATCGTGCAGATAGCACCATTGATCATGTGCGGACTGGAGATCAACGGCTCTCGTCGATTGTCATGTAGACAAACTGCATGGGAGAAAAGGGGCACCGGTGGTTGCAATGGGGAAAGCCGGGTGCTATGTGTCACATACTGATAGTGTCGCAAGCAAGGAAGGTGGTAGGTAAAACCGTCTTGGTGAAATGCAAAACCACTATGGCGGAAGATCAACGGTTGA
This sequence comes from Larix kaempferi, assembly GCA_027924585.1. Classification (NCBI taxonomy): domain Eukaryota; kingdom Viridiplantae; phylum Streptophyta; class Pinopsida; order Pinales; family Pinaceae; genus Larix; species Larix kaempferi. The sequence continues at coordinate 13,453,775 of BSBM01000125.1, read as the reverse complement.
TATTCATAATTAAACATCTGAGGGTTCAGGATAAAAGTTTTATTCGCTGTATGAGTCTCGTGGGTCAATGGCTCGGGTTGCACACAAAATTGAAGTAAATGGCGATGAAAGTCAAAGGTGCACGTAAGACAAGTAGTGTGGACCCCGTCAGCGAGAAGCGGTGAAAAATAAATATTTTGCAGGTCTCCACCGTGGATGTGTAGCAAGGGAAGATTGACGGTCCTGGAGGATTGTCGCACCAAGAAGATGCACGGTAGATAAAAGATGTGGTGGTCGCAATAAATGAAATTGCTGGACAGGTGTCAACGCCAGGCTTCGTCGCAAGGAGAGAAAGTGGTATTTGAAACCACTTTGGAGGTTCGCGACGCCACTTTGTTGACATGATGTGTTGATGATAGATGACGGAGATTGAAGCACAGAAAGTGATCCGACAACAGATATGGAAGGGGTGTCAAATCAATAAAAAGGGATCAGATCTAATGACCAAGATCATTGCATAAGAGATCAACGGATGAAAAAGATGGACAACTGGCAAAGAAGATAGAAGTTTAAAAGGAAAAGGGTTATATATATAAGAGTCAGCATGAGAAGTTGACATTTGTTCTAGAACCTATCGGAGCTGGAATCTTTCGGGCGTGCGGAAGACGAAGAAGGCGACATGAGGAGTCGTTCTCATAGTTTTTCAGTGATAGGGAAGGCCTCATAACCGTCGCTAGTAGCAAATCTATTTACAACAAGAAAATGGATGAAGAACTAGTTTCTGGGAATGTTAGGGTTAAGTTGCTCTGGAAGATAGGGATTTCGATGTATTTGATACAGAAGTTTGGATGTCTGTTCTTGAAATCAAGAGAAGATGGAGGGTTTTGCTTGAAGAGGTTTTAGACATGCATAGAATGTTTCAGTCGTCTTTTACCCCTTTTTGCATTGACCAAATTATGCCTTTCCCCGAGTTCGTGTCATGGTGTGAATCAAATTATTTTGAACCCTAGAGAGTCAGTATGAATTCCCTGAACTCTGAGATTATTTGCATAGTAAATTCCTCAGTCGTTAGAAGTTCTTTTGGAATCCCTGCGTCCCAAATACCCGAGTCCGAGAGTTTTCCCGAAGAATCTGTTATAACTGCATATAGACAGTTTTCCCCCAAGAACCGCCAAGCCCTTTTTAGCCACTTGTCTTAACCCTCACTTGGAAGTCAAGTCCAGTGCTAGACGTGATCAGCCTGCACAAAGAAACAGGGGAGGTTATTTACATCAAGCTGCTCAAGTATGCCCTCGATCTATCAAAGGCACAAATCAATAAAGCTAGGGTGCAAGTTCGGACGACCTGGAGGTGATGGAGCTAAGATCTACGGTTGAGATCTAGTTCGCAGATCTTATTTGTGCAGGCGATTAGCTGGCCTAAAATTTGTGAACATGGTATGACCCGCGCCATCCAACGGTCGAGATGAAAATGAGGTTAAGATCTATGGTGTAGATTTGGCCATGTGGATAGACAGCTTAAATGCATCTCTACTACCACCAAAATGATTGCAAATAGGACGGGGGCCACCTCAGCGCCATCGTATACTTTTCGACCCATCCTGAAATCCTGGCTAAGCATGTTTCACGTCAGCTCAAGCCTTAGACATCATTATTGCTCGATTGGGAGATTTGGTCAGGTCATCATGGCGAAGGTGATCGCGCGTAGCTGCCATCATCGTCACGACCGTTATAGACATGGTCCCTGCGTCCCCTGTCCAAAATCAGTGCATGGGAAAGGTGGTGCACCTGGCAGCCCAGGTATCTTTCAGTTAGAGTCTAGTCATGGAGAAGGATCAAGGATCCGAAGTGGTATTTATGCCCGAGCAGGTGTGGTCTGAGGTGGAGGAAGAACACGCTCCTTCATATCCTGTGGTATTCGACCACGTAGAAACTAGCACCACCAGCAAAGATGAAGAGTCCGAAGAGCGACAGGTGTGCAGAAGGGTTCGATGTCGGGGGAAGAAGGAGACCCTGAAGATGAGCGAGACATCCACCATGACATGGATATTCTCAAGGATTTCGTAATCTCCATTGAGGAAGTGACACCTCCCCCTCCAGCAGAAGAATCGCAGGGGGACAACTCTTTGAGAATAGAGAATTTCTTTAATCCGTAGGGCCATTAAAGGCTCAGGAGTAAGGTGGTGCCCTGCTCATAGTATTTTTGTTTCCCATCTTAATCAATCTATTTTGAGCTTGACACGTATGTAATGATTCCCAATTTTGAGGTTGTCAAGGTGGCATCATAGTTTTAACTGTTTCCTGATGACCAATTCGAGGCTAAAAGCCTATAAATATCATTGTAATAGAAGAGCAAAGGGCTGGAAAAATCATTTGGCTAAGGCTTGGGGATCAAACTCTGTTTTGAAACTTTTTTCATTAATACAATTGGCAGTGCCTATGGCAGACATTTTGCAGAGATTCATGTGTTGCTTTACTTGTAGTTTGTTTTTTCCCTCTTCTTCATGTGATCGTGTTTCCTGTTATACATTTACATTATGTTTTCTCTTTCATATATGAGATTAGTGTATAATAGCTTAGAATTCTTGGAAACAAGCTCTGGTTATTATCTCAGGTGTTCACTCAATATTGCTACTAAAATTGATATCGAATTCATCTTTGCTGGGTGCTCGTATCAATGGTATGTTCTTTCTTTCTTCTTTTATCACCATAAAATAGCATTATGACGGCAAGAGGGTAGCTACCTTGCATCTATTTTAATAGTTCACACTGCAACACTGCTGTCCGATTTACGTGTAACGCCTTGAATCCATCGCCCAATGTTTTTTCTCTTATGATTATCCCACCACACTTTTACACAATTTGTCTCTTCCAGAAATCTTACCTTCTGAGTTCGCTTTGATTGAACATCTTAGGCAAGAAGACTGTGTGTCTATCTTCGATTAGTTTTCAGTCTTCTTTGTGTTTCCCTCATGGCTGCAATATTATTGAGTATTTTCAGTATTTTATGAATATTAAGAGAGATACCTCTTTGACTGTGCTGGGTCAGTAGCACATGTCTAAAGTGGTTCTGCTGTTACCCCAATTCTGCCTCTCCACAACCTTGGGGTACGTTTTGGGTGCTAACAAGTAGCTTGGCATGACACCTTACTTCCCTTTTCTACTTATGTGGCTCTATTTTTTAGCCTCCATTGGGCACTTTCCCAATTTAGAAGAGATCAAAGACAACCCTCCAACCTTTTATGGTTTATCTAGTCATCCTAAGTAAATACACCATTAGGATTGTTCTTATGTATATGTTCAATGTGGGATTCCATTGCCCTCAAATTCACATGATTGTTATTTTTTTTTCTCCTTAAACCACTCCTTTGTTAACCTTCTAATATGTTTTGACGATTCATAGAGTTGGAAATTAGTTTCCCCATCTTCCTTATGGTTGACACACTCCCATTCCCGACCCACCATCTCCTTGTAATCCTCGTTCTCTAACCATGTATGATTGAACTTGAAGGGTGATGGGGATTTTATGTCATCACTTTCCATTGGAAGAAAAATAGGTGAATGTTTATTTATGACCCTTGGTCTAACCTAATATCTTAATTTTTTTGTTTATGCCAATACCCCATTAGAAACAAAAAAAAACTTGTCCTTGTCCTTGTGCTAGGGTTGATGTCCTTGTGTGAGGATGACCTAGGGTTTATTGCAAAGAAACCCTAGAGGAGACTTAGATTTCTTTGTTTGGAGAGATTGTGTGAGACAACCTTTGGGAAAGATGAAGGGTGGAATTGGTGGTGTTAATTCTATCTTGTTGTATGAGATTTTGAAGAGGCTAGGAGTAGCTTGAGATGACACCTTCCTTCCCTTTTATACTTACGTGGCTCTATTTTTTAGCCTCCATTGGGAACTTTCCCAATTTAGAAGAGATCAAAGACAACCCTCCAACCTTTTAAGGTTCATCTACTCATGTTCAGTAAATACACCATTAGGATTGTTCTCATGTATATGTTAATGTGGGCTTCCATTGCCCTAAAATTCAGATGATTGTTATTTTGTTTTTCCTTAACCCACTCCTTTGTTAACCTTCTATTATTTTTTGAGGATAGAGTTGGAAAGTAGTTGTCTTGTTAGTCATAAATTTTGTACTAGAGTATGAGAATACAAAGTTTAGGAACCTCAAGGTTTAGGATTTGGATTTTAATAATGGTTATGCAATGGTTCGAGGGTCTACTTGCAAGGACATAAATCATGAGACAACTGATAACATCAGACTTCTGAAAATAAAATTGGAGTAGCATAAACTTAAGCTACTATCATATCAACAATGGCTCAGGTTCAAATCTTGCTAACAATATGTGAAACTAACAGTTCATTCACACATTAGTTTTAAAGCACCATATTTAGAAAAACATTCCAAACACATAATAAAAAATACTAAATCACAGCATGAGCATTTATAACAAAAACATCACTATAAATTTTTTCATAACCACGATCAGTTTAAACAAAATCGCGAATTACTCAAATTTAATGATAGCTAAAACCTGGCTCATAATAGATAAAATCCCATCTTTAGATAATAGATCTCCAAAGTAATATTAACAAAGAATATGTCTTCAAGTTTTCAATACATCTCTCGACCCTCATACCATCAACCTCTTCTACCATATTGTCTCTTGCATTTTATAATCAAAACTAACTTCTAAAAGAGTTTCTAGATCCAAAATTAATGGACCGAATCTAACAGACTATAATTAAAAAATTAAATGCAACAGCTAGGAGTAAAGACTGTATTTGATCCATCTTTTAACTTATCTGAGATCCCTTAAATTGATCTCATCCTGTTGTGATCTTGTAGCACATATGGAAGGACACATGTTTAACTGTTCAAGTGTCAAACTTTGACCTTCAGGATTCTTTGCAAAAATAATTTGCTCTTGAGTCTTGATGTAGACTCGATGCCAAAATAGTCTGAATCTATGATAAACATTCTTCAAAATATTTTCATTGCATGTGTAACAAAAATGTGGATCTTCTCCAAACTTGATGCTAGTAGATCAAACATGACGAGTGACCTCTTCTAAAACTGCTAAACCATCCAAATCTTGAGACTTTTTCTGCAATCGAAGACATTGTTTTTCTGAAGCTTTAAGTCTCTTAGAGAGCTCTTCATTTTTTTAGAAAACTATTCATTTTTATGTTGCGTTGCTTTCCTTCTGTTGACTGCTTCTTGTTCCAATTGAATCAATTCCTCATAGTTTTCATTCAACTCTTGTAAATACTTCACCAACATTTTATTTGCTTGCATTATCCTGTCACTAACTTCATTTAAATGCATGTTCTATTCTTTGTATTGCTGAAGCTCCTTTTTAATATTTTCAATATCAAATATGTTTTCAGAATGATCCCCATCAATGGGATTTCCATAGAATGATCAGCTTCAGTCTCCATTATTTGTTTATTAGAGGTTTTAGCTCTCTCTTGAACATCTACTATTTCCTTTTTGTCTTTAAAATCCAAAGGATTTGGGAATATTTCATTGTCTGAATCCTCCAATCCTAAATCTTCTTTAGTTGCATAACTCTTTCCCAGGAGATATGGAAATGCTTCTAGGCCTTCTTCAATTTACTCTAAAACTCCAATCACCAATTCTTCTGCCCTTTTAGACTTACTGTCTTCTTCATCTGAGGAATCCTCAATGCAAATTATAGTCTCTTTCTTAAGACTAGGGTCCATAATGGCTCTCATATTAAATCTTAGTTTATTTGTAGCTCGAGTTCCAGGTCTTCTCTTACTAGTATCGATCGAGACAATACTATCAAGCTTTTTAGAATCAGAATTAGGATGTTCAAACATACCTCACTTTATCTTCTTTGGGATTTTCTCCTTATCAATATCTTCAATTATCTTAGCAGTAGTTATACCCTCCTTCCCATGTTTCATAACTTGAACATTTCCCTCAGAAAGCGAAATCCCTTATTTCTAGGCAGCTTTCAAACTTGTTTCTACTTCTAAAAATGCTCCTTGCTAATTACTCTCAGCTGGCATGTGTGATCCTACATTTTCTTTTATAGGCTCATACTTTTGATCAGAACCTCCGTCTAGTCCTTGAACCTTTTCCTGTGCATGCTCTTTTCTCTAGTCACCTTCGAGAGACTGTTCCAGTGCTCTCTTCAAGATCTTAAGATTTTTCCACTTTTTATCAACAAAATTACCTTTATCCTCAAGAGCCATTGCATGGTCAAGCTTAAAATCGGACCAAAACAAGAAATGAAGCCACATTCTGTTTTGTCTCTTCAATTCTTCTAAGACAAGCAATTTTATTAGGCAATGATGAAAACGTTATGGCTGGTATGCTCTAGATCATGATTCTAGACTCTAATAGCCATCTTTGTTAGGCTCCTTAAAAGATAATAAGGAAGATTAATCTTTTTAATTCCTGCTACATGAACCAAAAACATTAGATGATACATGTAAATTGTTGCAAACCTTCCCTCGCAGGTGATATAACGTTGCACAATGCTCAGAACATCTTTCTAATCTTCTTTCAAAAAAAATTAAATTGAATTCCCTTACTCCAGTTGGTGTTTTGGTGTTGTGGCGAGAGAAATTGGTTATAATTGATGTCTACAGGTTATTTCTTGAACCATTTTACACCCTCGGTAGCTGCGCCAGTTGTAGCACTGATAAAATCTTCATAAACTTGAAGTGTAAAACCCGCGAAATTGATTATTGAGTCTTTGAAATTTAAAGCGAAGTGCTTTGTAACTTCAACATTATACCTTTGAATTTTCTCACACAGTGAATACCAACCAACATATTTTAGTTTCTGAGCACATTGAGGAAGCTTACTCACCCATTATGTATTTTCTAGCTCAAGCCTGTTTAATTTGTTGCTTTTGCCACTTGCCCTCTTCATCTCTGCGAACATTCCTTAATGAAAACTGAGTAGGGTGAGGGAAACTGAGCAATGTTTTACATAAAACTCCTCTTTTGATAAGAAATCAAATTGAAGTGTGATACATGTACCTCAGAGAAGAACCTACGATCTCAAAACCAATCATAGGTTAGCATAGGATAGAGTTATTATAATTTGAAATGGAATAAAATCATACCAAATAATGAATGGGTAACACATGTTTGATGGCATGATCTTTAATAATAAATCTATTTTCCAATACCAGAACATGCAATTATTATTTGAAAGTTGATAAAATCAAAATTTGTCATATCATACTTTTCCGACAGTGCACATACAAAGAGAAATCTTGATTTGCGCTGTCGGAATGTTTAAAACATTGGATCTTCATATTTAGCATCTGTGATCTATCCTTTAGGAAATTTTAAGACCGACAAAGTTAATTTAAGGAATAAAATTGCTCAAAAGAGATTATCTAATAATAGAGAGCCAAGTTAAAACCATCAATTAAACTAAATACAATACAATGTAAACCAAAAGTCACTGCAAATATTGACAATCTGACTAACTCAATGAACTCAAACGAGAAATTTAGACTCAGGAGGAAAAATATGGGAAGAAAATTTAGGATGACATTTCTAGGACTAACATGTCCCATCTTCCTTATGGTTGACATGCTCCCATTACCGACCAACCATCTCCTTGTAATCCTCGTTCTCTAACCATATATGATTGAACTTGTAGGGTGTTGGGGGTTTTATGTCATCACTTTCCATTTGAAGAAAAATAGGTGAATAATTATTTATGACCCTTGGCATAAACTAATATCTAAGTTTTTTTGCTTCTACCAATACCTCATTAGAAACAAAAAAAAATTCCCCTTGTCCTTGTGTTAGGGTTGATGTCCTCATGTGAGAAGGACCTAGGGTTTATGGAAAAGAAACCCTAGAGGAGACTTAGAGTGCTTTGTTTGGAGAGATTGTGAAATTGTAGTCAAATTGTAAATAAACGTATTTTTGATGTGAATTTGTAGTCAACTTGTAATCATAATATTTGAGCTCTAGTTGTCAAGATTCCACGTGGAAACTTTTCGTGAAGGGAAAAATGTTGCAATGTACTAATTTGTTTTGCATAATGTGTCTTAATGAAAAGCGATCGTATTAAGAAGATAAAATCAACAATATTCTCTTGGCGCATATCCATTATGTGACTATTTTCATTGTTGTGTATTACAGGATCCAGAGGAGGCCATGGATAGAGGATGTGGACGGTGTATAACTACTAAATCGCAGAGAGGATAGTGGGTGGCCACATATTCAGATACAGAATATGCAGATACAATAAAGGTAAGAAGACAAAGCAACCTCAACCAAAGGAGGAAGGTGTTTATGGATTCACAAATGCTACAACATAGAGGAGATAAATTTTTATAAACTATGTGTTTTTTCAACTCCAAAACATGATATCAATATGTCAAATATACGACTAAAGTGAGGTTTTGTGTTGGATAGCATTCTGGTTGAAATGATATAATTGGTGTATTAAACATTATTGATTGTGTTGTGTATTATAGGGTCCAGATGAGGCCATGGAAACAGACCGTGTCATATAAAATAAGGGCACAACAGATGTCACGGGACATTAGGTACTCAAATTTTGACTTAACTTAGGAAAAAATTAATCTTGACAAAACTTAATGCATGTTGTTGATTATTTCAGATGGAGATTGGAGAAAATGCACAGCCTGAGTGTTCAATATATGTACCTGGACGTGGACCTAAAACTATTAAATCACGTAGAGGATAAAGGGTGGAAACGGATATGACAATGGATCCTCCAAACACAACAAATTATTGCACTGAAGAAGAGGTTGGTCAGGACTATAGTACATGGGATGAATACTTTGAGAAAATTGTTGTTTGTGGATGTTATGTATGTTGTGGAACGAAACAATTCAAATGAGCAATTATACAAAGACATTACATAGATTATGAGCTTTTAGTGGGTAGTATGCCTCCTACAATCAATTCAAATACAATAGGAATTATGGTAAGGAATTTTCCAATTTGATATAAATAACATGTATACTTCTTTTAAACATTGTTTTATATTATTTAAATAATAATTTTTTTTCTTAATGGATACTTGCAGGATAAAGTTCTTGGTTTAAAGTTTCCTAGATCACCAAATTCCAGCCTTGAGGGTGATGATCATTTATCATATAATAAATCTAACAAAAATATGTGCCAATATACCAACTCGGAAGATGAGAAATTGATGAAAACAAGTAACAGAAAAAAAATTGGTTTAAAGATGCATAATTTGCTTAAAGACAAGGGGAAGGTGGACTACATACCCTATGAGAATGAATGTGATGGAGATGATGAATTTCCCCTGAGTTTGAGATCAATTTACAAAGAGACATTTGATCATCGACTATATTGTGCTTGGCCTAGTGATCAACAACTACCTAGAGTGTACGAGATGTTTCAATTTTTGGGATACAACTACATGATATGACCCTCCATTATTCATGGAATGGATCTAGGCCTATTTATTGTCCAAAATGTACATGTGGGATCTAAACATAGAAAAAATTCACAACAACCCACTAGGAGATTAATGCTATATTATGGTCTGTCATATTACAGTGGTGAATGGAGAAGGCTAGCAGAATATAAGCCTAGCATGTCAGCATATGGTCTCAATTCGAATATGTATACACATAGTCTCCAATTGGAAAATGGAAAAGAAAAGACTAGACGTCGTCTTATGTATATAGATGGACGTGCATACACACACACAAATATTGCAGGATTTATAAATAGTAGTAAGGGAAGGGACCCTACTATAAGACTGAATTGTCAATTTGTTGAGGTTATAAATAATAAAGATGGAGATATGGAAAGAGAGGTTGATAGATTGATAATTGTTGAGGCTATTATGCACCTTACCATTGGGGATGATTTATTAATTGATTACCCCTTATTAAAATGATCTCATGCACGAAAGAAAAGGGAAGAGCAATGTTTCCCTAAGGATGTTCGTAAGGGAAAAAAACCAAAGAATAATAAATGAGTGTGGACTGATGTTTCATAAACTATGTTGTCAAAGTTGTGTTTTATTTAAATTATTATATACAAAAAATAGTCTATAAATAAATGTTCCATTATTCAATTGATGTATATATGTTCATCCATTTTATATTTTTATTTGTTAAGCCATATTTGATTATATTTATTTGAAATTGAGACATTACAGTTTATCCAATTATTTCCAAACATTAAATAATGCTTGTGTTTGTCGATAGGTATAAGATGCTGATAAAACACCTATTAATAGCCAAGATCCAGCCGGGTTATTAATATTTGGACGGGATGATCCAAACCATCCTTTAAACCATACCAGGGCGAAAAGAGCAACATTGAAGAGAAGACTACCAACAGAGAAATTTGAAGAGTTGATGAGATTATCATACACTGATGACATGCCACCTTTAATGATGATGATGAAGATAGTGAAAATGTAGTGCATGAAGAAGGATTGAATGAAATGCTTACAAGTTTCTTTGGGGATGGAAACAATGATGACAATAATGATCATATGGTTGACAATAATGATGATAGCAAGGGTAATTACCACCAACGTAATGTTGATAATAACAACCTGAAAGACTCCTTCAAGCAAGCAGCGAAGACACTCGTGTTCAAATCAGGTCCAAGTAGAACCTCAAAACTGGCATGCACATTAATATTATTATAAATCAATTCACTATTTCGTTGGTCAGAGAAAGGATTCACTACCCTACTGAAGTGAGTTGAAATCATTTTCTTACTTTGCATTGTCAATGGGTGTATATAATTTGTAAACAATCATCAACTTCGTTTATATTTCTTTAAGGGGATTTTAAAACCATATATTGTATATAAATAGTCCTAGTATAGATTGACATATCAAAAATGTTCATCATAAGTCAATCATTCAATTGATTTCATCTTTGGCAATCTTACAAGGCACTAAAAACTAAAATATTCCTTGAAGACAATGTGTTGACATCAACTTGCAGAGAGGCATGTCAGTTGTTGGTTGAGTTCAAGATTGAATATAAGCAAATCCGTTCATGTAAAAGTGATTGCATTTATACAGAGATGAATATAAAAACAAGGTAGAATGTGATGTATGCAAAGAGAAGATATATCGTACAGATGTACAAGGTCCTATAGTTCCAAATAAGGTTCTATGCCACATGCCAATTATACCTAGACTTCAACGAATTTTTAGTTGCAATTCACTTGCACAATTGATGGACTGGCATGAAAAGAATAGGAGTAAATATGGATTCATGCGAATTCCATCAGACTGCAAAGCAATGAAACACACAGAGGAAAAATGGCCAAAAAAATTTGACAAAGATGAACCTTGTAGTTTTAGGTTTGGGCTTGCAATAGATGGAGTGTGCCCATTCTCTTTCATGAGCACAAATCATATTTTTTGGCCAGTCAGATTGATAGTCTGCAATATTCCCCCTTGGATGTGTTAGAAATGAGCACCTTATGTTGACTCTCATTGTCCCAGGAAAACATTAAGTTAAAAACATGGATGTTTATCTTGCACCTTTTATTAATGAGGTGCAACTACTATGGAAAGGCATAAGAATGTATGACATATCACGTCCTCCATCAAATAGGTCCTTCATGTTGTATGGTGTGCTATTTTGGACTATTCATGATTTCCGAGGACTTGGTGTTTGTTCTGGTAAGATAAAATATTTATGTATTTACACTCATAATTTATTTTCATCCCAACTTTCATACTTATTTTTATACTATTATTTTGATGTTATTAACATTAATTATTGAATTGCAGGGCTTCAAACAAAGGGGAAATTTGCATGTCGAAGATGTGTAGAACAATTTCAAGGGAAGTATTCTAAAGATCTACATAAATTTATTTACGCAAACAACAGGGTTTTTCTACCACCGGATCATAAGTTTAGAAATCGCCCGAAGAATCAATTTGGTGGAAAAGTTGAAAATAGAGGCCCTCCCATGATTATGGGTCCAGGTGATTGGCTTAAGAAGTATGAAGATGCTAAATTGAAAGCTTGGGAGAAGTTTTTTGATTGGGGTGATTTGATGAGCTCCCTTACTAAAAGGATCTATTAATATCTCGCCTATTAGATCCTTTGCACATCTTCAGAAATGTCCCATATTATATATTTCAACATATATCAAGCAAAGAGAAGGACACCTTATCTTCGAGGAGAGATATTGCTCTTTCCCGTACCAAAATTGATAGAAAACATTTGTGTACAAACAGGGAAAATGAAACATATGCGGAAGCTCCATGGATTTTGAAAAAAAAAGAGCTAGACCAACTAAAAAATGTCATATGTTTAATAAGGACACCTTCTGGCTATGGGTCATCATTGGGTAAAGCTTTTATAGTTGATGGACATATCACAGGATTTAAAACACGTGATTTTCATAATTTTATGAAGGTATTATATATCATCATTTAACTTTAGTCGGTAACATTGATTAAGTAGTAAATATATTTTGATATTCTATTGTGTGAGAAAAATTACTAATGACCTTTTGATAAATGTGTTTGATATCATATCATGCCATTGGAAATTAAGGGGGATTCAAGCCTTACAGTTGACTTAAGGAATTCCATAAGTCGATCGTCAACATTTACAAGGTATGTGGTTATATGAAATGTTCATGTGTGAGAGACATAGAGATATTATATTGCATTTTAATTTTTGACTAAAGGTTCATACTAATTTACTATTATTATATTAGATGGGTGACCTGCAAGGAGATCCATGAATGTGAAGTGCCAAAATGGAAGAAGGAAATTGCAGAAATTGTATGTGTATTTGAGAAGGAGCTCCCTCCAATTTTCATGGACTAGCAACTCCATTTACTTATACACCTAGTCGATGACATTGAATTGGAGGGTGTCGTATCAACGAGGTGGATTTTTTTTCTTTGAGAGGTATATGGAAACTCTAAAAAGATATGTCTGGCAAAAGGCACGTCTAGAGGGTTGCATGGTTGAAGGGTATGTCTTAAATGAAGCATTTTTATTCCTATGTGAATTCCTTGGTAAGGATTTTGAATATGGGCCATGCTTCTGGGATGAAGAACGAGCATCAGATATTATTGATTGAGAAAAACCACAATCTAATGGTGTTCAAGTAGAAATTAGTAAGTAAATTCATTATCATTGTGTTTGTTTTTCTTGCAATCGTTAATTTACTCTATAGTTTACATATCAAATTAATAGCATGACATTTGGAGTTTGAAATAAACATGTTGACATGTAATAGGTGTAAACGAAAGTGATATACTCAACAAGTTCATTCTGTACCACATGGACTTTATGAACAAATTGATTGATATGTATGATAAAAAGAGAGAAGAAGTGTTAGAAGCAAGGAGACAATTTAAGAGATTGAACCCAAGGAATACTCCACTTCCCACTGATTTGCTTGGGGAATGGGACAAATATTGCACACTAGAATGGGTTACTGGACAAATTCAAAGTCAAATAGGAGATGTAGGCATAGATTCAAACATAACAGAAGATGAAATCAACATGTCTAAAGGATTTGAAAAAAAGGTACAGTTGGGATTTTACAAAATATTGTTTCCTTACATATTTGACACTATTAACTATTTTAATATTCGTCATTATATTTGTCTTCACTTAAATATGTGGTCTTTCACATGCAAGGAAATATCTAGCAATTTGGGCATATGGTCAACATTATCGTGTAGAAAGTGTAGATGTCAAGAGATGATTGTTCGATTGTGGCATCATGGTTGACTTCAAGCAATCTAGTCGAGCAAGCTCAAAAGAAAAGAATATTATTGAAGGGAATATACAAGATATGTTGGGAAAATACAAGAAATTATTGAGTTGGATTACTGCTCTTTTAAAGGTTTTATTTTTAAGTGTAGATGGTAAGAAGCATTTGAGAGGACATGAAGACGTGATAACCAGAGTGGATTGTTTTCTATAGATTCCTCAAGGTTCCTATCGGAGGATAAGGAGCCTTATGTTCTACCAATTCATTGTGAGCAGGTATTTCTTTAACTCAAACAAGGAGTGGTAGTGATCATTAATATATTATTTCATAGCTTATTATGAATATCTACATGTGATTATTAATCAATAAAATTGTTATAGCATACGTCTAATATGTGTATGTCGTTCATGTGCGGGGATTTTTCTATGAATATATTTTGGACCTGAAATGGATATTTGTCATACATTATGATCCAAGATTAAGACATGTATTTGACTATGCATTAGTTGATAATGAGAAAAACAACGATGGACAGCAAAATGAGAGAGAGGGATTTGAGAACATCGAGGAAATTGACATTCATGATGATGTTGAAGATGGTTATGTTTAGGCACAAGAAGACAAAAATCCAAAGTTAGATGATTTATGGAAGACAACAATATGGATGGTATAGAAAATGATGATCCAAGTACATCTGGTAACAATATAGATGGTCTACTGTCAAATGTTGATGATGATGAAGATGATGCAGTTCAAGATGAGGATGATGATAATATTAACTACTTGAAAGAACATATGAACATTGACAATGATACACTAGATGACATTGTTGCGGACAATAATGGTAATGGCCAAGATTCTAAATTTTCAGAATTATTTGTAATCCATGTTTAAAAATTGATGATTCTTATGGCCTAAACTTTGAAATGCTTCAGTATTATTTGTGTAGATACAAATCACCTATTGCAATATCCTTAAAGTGTTCAATCTTTCATATGAATTGTTGGCAGAAAAATTTGGATTGCTTCGATGCTTCTTCCATTCATTTTGTATCAACATATATTCGTGAAGACACAAAAGTTAATAAAATAGCAATGCACGTATCTCACAATGATTTGAATAAGCAACTTTGTTAACTTCATTATTTTTAAATTGTTTCCATTTTTATGTTGAACATAATTTTTTAGTATGTTTTATTAAGAGCTAAAAATAAAATAATTAAACAAAAGAAATAAAATTAATCACCTATAATTAGGTGAAAATTTAATAATTTAAAGCTCAATTTTAGTTTCCTATTTCATATCAAAACATGAATATTCAAGATCAATAATATGTTTTAAGTTAGCATATATAATAATCTAAATTAAAACAAAATATAAAATTTACATCACATACTGTAAAATAAACTTTATAATAAGAAAATAATTATAAATTTAAAAAGAAATTTCCCTTAACCCATAATAGATAGGCCCTTACCCTTTAAAACCCCCTAGCCCCTAATTCCTAAGCCCTAGACGTTTAATCCCACAACCCCTAATCCCTGATCTGTTAATGTATTTGTAACTTCGGAATGTATTCACTTGTATATTTTATATTATTCATATTGTGCTTCCTGACGGAGAGGTTTATTCCTCCGATCAGGATTATTATCATTGTACTTGATGGGTTATTAGACCCTCCTAGAGAGGTTGGCCCAGAGTTAAGTTGTAGGGGGTTATTAGACTCTCCTAGGAGAAGTCGGCCCAGTTAGGGTAAAATTCAAGTGAAGGTAAAGTATAAATAGAGAGGATCATCCTCTCTATTTGATCATTCACTCACTCACTCATTGTGCATTAGAGAGAGAGAGAGAAGTTCGCACAAGTGGTGGAGGAGGAAGTTGCTGAAGACCATCTCTTTGTTTTGGGGTTTTGTATTCTTTGCTCATTCTATCTCTGAGGAAGTTGCGGGGTTTTATCCTTTATGGTTTCCCCGATGAAACTCTTTGTGTCTCTTGTCTATTGTGTTTGATTTGTTGTGCATGTTATTCTCTCAGATAAAGATCCTAGATCATATTGAATTAAATGATGAAAATCTAACATGGTATCAGAGCTAACCTGAGAAGAAGACACTATGTAGCTGCGGAAGCTAGGTCTTCTTAATTTTTGGATCTCTCTCCACAAATCATCATCAAAAGGAGGCTAGGATAACTCTCCTAAAGAAGGTGCATCTTTTTGTCGAAGCAAAATTGAATTTTGAGCATTTTCATTTTTTGGCCTGTCACTACTTCCGGAAATTAGGGCTTTTGACAAAAGAGGAATTTTGGAGTGCTCTCAGCACATGATTGCTCTCCTCATAAAAAGCTAAATTTAGAGACCAAGATCAAACTTTTTGGTTGGGTAGAACCCCGGGATAAGTCAAACCCTAGTTGGACTTTTGGACCAGAAAACCAGAAATTGACAAAAACTGCAAACCCGAAATTCGCAGGTCACTTTTGAGGGGTTTGATGAATATGGTTGTTATTGATGACAATATTAATGACAAAGAAGCAGCTTGATGACATGGCATGAAGAACCTTGGATGTGGGCATTGGAGCCATTGGAACACCTAATGGGCCAAATGACCCATTCTGTGGTCATTTGTGACTTGATGGGGTCATGAAGTCCACACACTTAGAAATGAAGGTACCTTGATGTAGCCCATGATCTTGTGGATAAGAATCCCACGCACATGACCTCAAACATTTGAAGAATCCCATACAAATGGTGGTATGTTGGGGTTTGTGGTTCCCTAGGAAGATTGGGTCTTGAACCCACACATTTGGTGGCTCTTAGATAATAATGTTGAAGCTCAAAACATTTTAATGAAGCCCTTGATTAAGTCCTTAATACTCCCACATCACTTATACACTTGAAGACTTTGATGAATGGTTGATCAATGAAAGAGCTTGATGAACAAGAATAAGGGCATGGCATACACATAACACTTGGAATTATCCACATGATGAACTTGTTGAAATGATAAGAGAAGACCTTTATTAAAGTTTCTTGAACAAGATATCTAACATGGCAATCTTTCTCAAGCCAAACAACTTGGTGAATGGTGAATTTACAAGAAGTTGAAGTCTTTTCAAAATACATAGATTGATAAGTCGAGTTCTAAGAAGAAGTAACTCCAAATCATAATAAAATAATGACAAGTTGGCCCAGCTGTCATTTTAGAATTTAAATAAAGAATAAAAATTATATAGTATGTCGGCTCAGATTATTTTTATGTTTGAACCAGTATAAATAGGAGTGAAAACGCCATTCAAAAATATTAAAAAAAGGGGAGCTCGCAGCTGTTATATAACTAAGGAATTTCGGGGGTTTATTGGTGCATTGAGGCAACTGCAGGCACAGTAAAGTGCAGACTGTTTACAGCTGTGATGGTCTGATTTCGGGGACAGTTAGAAGAGGTGCTTTTGGAGTGAAGATTTCGGATTGTTAAGGAGTGTTGATTTCCGTGGACAGTAGCATGAGGACAGTGCTAAGGTAGCAAGGAGATGAGGAGTAGTAACACAACAACAGACATGAGTTTTTAAATCTGATATCTTTTAAGTCTGAGTTTTATCTTTGAAATTTTCTGGTGTGTAAGAATGTATGAGACAACCGTAGAAAGGAGATGATGTGAATTTCGGGATTCACTGAGGAAACAAAGGAAGATTGACAATTGAAGACATGTATGTGGACAATGTAAAGATGTGGATAGAATGCATTTGCTGGTAGATAGAATGAGAATATGATCACTTGAACAGTTTGATGCTGGCAGCAGAAATGACAGTATGTTGATATGCTTGTGAAATGAATAGAACGATGATGTTGAAAAATACATGCTTATGGATGTATTTGTGATGATATGTGACATGAACAACATGATGAAATAACTGTGAGCTGTAAAATGACATGTTGTGAATATGGGCAATCAAATTATTGGGTATGGACAGAATGAAGAAGAACCTATAGGATGAATGATGACTTGATTCTTGAATTCTGGGCAACAACATTTTTATGAAGAGTATGTTGAGAATGATGTTGATGCTGATATGATTTGATGCTAAAATTTTGATGTTGAACATTCTAATTGTTGAGATATTGTAACTTCAAAGAATATTATATTTGTACTTTATTATTCCGGAGATGTTTCATTCCTCCGTAAAGATCTTATTGTATATCCGGAGATGTTTATTCCTCCGTCGGAATGTGGTAACTTGGGTTATTAGACTTCCCTAGTGGGGGTTGGACCTGTATGTGTTATGTGGGTCAAAGGGTTATTAGACCACCCTAGAGGGGTCGGCCCAGTCAGTTGTAGTGGGGTATTTAACCCAATGGTTAAATACGAGCCTACATGATTTGTGTAAAAGACAAGTCGGAGTAGTGTATAAATAGAGGAGGTGTATTCCCCATTTAACACACACTCACTCACTTGAGAGTGGCACACTTATGAGAGAGAGGTATGCTATGGAGAAGGAGGATCTTATGCTCAGGGTTACATCTTTTTTATTTGCTGGTCATCTATATTGAGGAAGCTTTGCTGGGTTTTCTACCCCATGAGGGTTTCCCAGGATAAATCTGTGTCTCTTGTGTTTATGCTGTGCTTGTTGTTTCTTCAGTGATCCTGTATATGCTATTATTGTGAAATGGAATGTAATGCTGCTATTTTCTGTCTTAGCATATTAAATTTTAACATGGTATCAGAGCTAACCTGAAGGAAGGCAATGTATGGCACTTACGACACTTGCTTCACTTGCGACAATTTGAAGGTTTGGGTTTTACATAGAAAAAACCAGTCATCGTGGAACTCTCGCTATAAATCCATTTATGAGAAGGTTCAGGATCTGAAAAGTTTACAGGTCGTAGATAACATCCCCAGGTACCTTGTGTCAAAAGGGAACCCTCAGATTCGTTGTACTTTGTGAGTTATGATCAGTACAAGTTAGGGTTTCTGCCTCTTCCAGATCTCAGTCAAATTCAGGTGACCTAGGGAAAAAGGTCATAACTTGGGATAGGAATCTCCAAATGAAATTTCGTAAAAAGTGACAGGTAGTACACAGACTGTACTATATCAGGAAAATTTCTCAAAGGCCGAATATGAACCAGTGACACGTGGAACTCCGTACAAGTTCGATCTCCTGTTTTATCCCATAAACAGGTCACATTGAGACACTTGGCATAACTCTCTCTCAGAAAATCCAATTGAGGTCAGACCTATCGGGATGGAAAGATGACAGGTCAGGATACCACAGAAAAAATTTTCAGACCCTGTGGAGCGAAACGTTTGGAGTTAAATCAGAAACAATCAGGTACATATTTATGTCAAAACCGAATTATTTTTGGAGCACCTTCATTCATGGCTTCCAGAATTTAGGGTTTCAGAGAAAGTTAGAATTTTTGGAATCGGAATCCAAGGCTGAATGCTACTCAGGAAAAATCAAAATTTAGAGTCCAAGATCGAATTTTTTGGTTGGGTAGAAGACCGAGCTTGATCAAACCCCAGTTCGGGATTTTGATTGGAAAGACGGAAAATTAGGGCTTCAGCAAAAGTTGGAATTTTTTGAAGTCTGTAACCACGGCTGGAAGCTCCTCAGAAAAATAGGAGTTTAGAGCCTTGGATCAAACCTTTTGATTAGGCAGAAGGGTGGGCTTCATCAAACCCTAGTTCGGGATCCTGTCTAGAAGATCCAGAAGTTTCGAAGGCAATTTTGAGGGGTCAAATTTTGGAGATTTCAAAATTGAAGTATGCTAGTTTGATCAGCTCAACAAGACTCATCCTTCCATCCATTCAGAAGTGTGAAATTCAAAGATTGAATTTTTAGGGTTTCTCTAGCAAACCCTAATCAAGCTCCAGATCAAGTTTCAGGGGGAGTTGAGGCTAAGGCCTTACATAAGAAGACTACAAGAAGTCTCGATTGGTATGACTTAAGGAAGTTAAGGTATGTCTTGAAATCTGATTCCTGATTAAATTCATAATGTGTTTGTCTTCATATTATTTGTTAGTACAATCTTGATTAATGCTAGAATTGTCTTATCACCCTAGTAACAGTATGAATGCATGTGAATTATCGAAGACATTCATTGATTAGGGATATATGATTGTACTAATGCATTATGGTGTTGTGTGAGGTTGATGTTGTCTGCTAACAAGATACAGGTACATCACGAAAGACAAATCAAGTTCCATGACCATGACAACATGAAGACAAAGACTCATCCATAATATTTGTTCTACTTACGAGGTGTGTATGACTTTGTTATATTATTCTTAACCTATGAGACATGCAGGTTCTAGCTCAGGATCTCTAAATCATTGAGGAGATTTTTTAGGTATGTTGTACATAACTAAGCAGGTATACTAATCCAGGTATGTTTTCCTATGTCAAGTTGGAATCTTACCTTGTGTTAGGATCCCTTATATAAGTATACTTGGTATGATTGGTTATGCTTATTCATAAAGTTAGTAATCAAGGGTTTATGCATATTATGTCTCTTATCTTGATGATTTAATTAACCAGAAGAGTACTATGATCAAACAAGAATATGCATGAGTAAAAGAAGACTTCCTTGAAACCCTGAATACTAATGATCATGACTATACATATTCAAGATTATTTAGAATTATAATGTTTTTGATAATATTGAGAATATACTAATGAATGTATGGTTGTGTATGAGATCATGAGGATGACACTAGTGCACACTTGAGCATGCACAGTGGTACAGAATGAATAGAAGTTCAAAAGACATATAGAAGATCAAGCGGGAGGCAACCACACAAACATAAAAGATAAGTATTTGAGTTGTTATTTGAAATAGTAAATGATATTGCTTGTATGCATATTTGTATTCCTAGAATATATCATGCTGAGTGTAAACATTCATAGAGCATTGAACAATATACTACTAATATGCATATGATTGGTAAGTTGGACAAACATTCCATTGTTGCTTGTCTAGAATGAAACCTCTTTGCTGACATGCTGAGAGCTATGCACACTCTCGAGAGTATGTTCTGGTAGAGATGGAAGGCATCTAGATAGCCACTGTCTACATACAGGATATGGAAAAGTGTTGTGCCAAAGTATTGGTCAAGATAGTTGCATAATTATGTAAATGATATCTATATGCATAATAGGTTATCATGTCAACATGATTTCATGATTATGAAGTATTACTAATCATGTACTTAATTTTTATTTGTAGGAAAGATCATGAAGAATGATGAACACCGAACAAGTGATGGATGTTCAACAAGAAGATTTACAAATCAAACAAAATATAGAAGGCTCATGGCTAGAAGATTCTCTTAGAAAGAGGAAGAGAATCATGACAAGATGTTTGCTCCAAGTGGCTAGATAAGACCATTCTCTTAATGGTGTAATTAAAGAAGAAGTGTGAATTAGGTTCTGTATGGGTACCCAGGATTGGTAGTCAATTGATGAGCTTAATGATCATCATGGGTGATGTGGATCTCAACCTTTGCTACAAGGTTGAATATGGCTTCTATACACAGATGACATGGATGCAAGAAGGAACTCACCACAGAGTTCAAATGATATTGAGGCTCATATTAGTAGACCCATCTGACGAGAGATGGCACAGATAGATATGCATAAGATCACTCAATGCAGAGCGTGAATGATGGAGAATTGACAACTTCTTGACAAAGCTTGGGCTTTAATAGAAGTAAAGCTGATCCTAATCTTTACCTTAAGGTCATGGATGATGAACCTATCATATCATTATTGTATGAGGATGATCTCTTTCTGACAAGGAATGAGAAATAGATCATGAAAAGAAAGGCGAAGATGGCTGAAGAAATGAAAATGAAAGGTCTCAGATTGATGCATTACTTCCTAGGTCTGGAAGCATAGCAAGGCTCAGAAGGAATCTTTCTCAACTAGGGAAAATATGCTGATAAATATTAAAAGGACTTGATGTGTTGGAATGGCCACTCTCATGGATTCCAACTCGAAGCTGTTAGCGGATGACTCATCAGAGTTAGTAGATATAACTCTGTACAGACAAATTATTGAGTCATTGATGTATCTAATGAATAGTAGGTCATATATATGCTTTGCTGTGAACACCTTGAGTCAGTATCTAGTGGAAACTAGATGTGTTCACCTGATAAGCTGCAAAGCATGTAATGAGGTACCTAAAAGGTACATTAGATTTTGGTCTTTACTACCTTGGAAATCATGAACTTAGATTACATGGTTACTCAGATTCCGATTGGGCAGGAAGTGTTTCAGACAGGAAGAGTACATCAGGTGGATGCTATGGACTTGGATCTGCCAAGATCTCTTGGTTCAGCAAGAAACAATCCAATGTGGCTCTCAGTACTACTGAAGCAGAATATATAGCTGCCTGCTCTGCTAGCTGTGAAGCAGTATGGCTTCAGAAACTACTATCTGGAGTATTTGACTTAGAATTGGATCCCACTGTGATTATGTGTGACAATCAAAGTTGTATCAAGATGACAGAAAATCCTGTGTTTCACGATAAGTCAAAACACATAGAGATCCGATACTTTTATATACGAGATATGGTGCAGAGAGGAGCTATTAAGCTCGAGTATGTGAGCACTAAGGATCAAATTGCTGATATTTTGACCAAACCTTTATCTCGAGTAAAATTTGAATACTTCCGAGACAAAATTGGTGTGGTTCAAAAGGACCCTCCTCTAAAGGGGGAGTAGTGTAGTCACTAATGATGACATTGCCTCATCGACAACAAGGTCGATGATGAGGATACCTATTTTAGATACTTAGACTTAGGACTGTTATACTTAGAATACTTATTTTCTCTTACTTAATTTTTCTTTACATGTTTTATTGATGTATTGATGAGAATACATGTTTTGATGTGGACAGATGGGGATTGTATCATCCCCAGGACCTTGGTCCTTGAATTGATCCGTGGATGTATGGTCTCCGAGAATAAAGTCCTTAGTGGACAGATGGGGATTGTATCATCCCCGGACCTTGGTCCTTGAATTGATCCATAGACGTATGGTCTCCGAGAATAAAGTCCTTAGTGGACAGATGGGGATTGTATCATCCCCGGACCTTGGTCCTTGAATTGATCCGTAGACGTATGGTCTCCGAGAATAAAGTCCTTAGTGGATAGATGGGGATTGTATCATCCCCGGACCTTGGTCCCTGAATTGATCCGTAGACGTATGGTCTCCGAGAATAAAGTCCTTAGTGGACAGATGGGGATTGTATCATCCCCGGACCTTGGTCCCTGAATTGATCCGTAGACGTATGGTCTTCGAGAATGAAGTGATGGGGATTGCATCATCCCGGAACCACTAGTTCAAAATGTACGTGATGGGGATTGCATCATCCCGGAACCACTAGTTCAAAATGTACGTGATGGGGATTGCATCATCCCGGAACCACTAGTTCAAAATGTACATGATGGGGATTGTATCATCCTCGGACTTTGGTCCCTGAATTGACCCGTAGACAGATGTCTCCGAGAAGTGGTCCCTAGTGGACGAGAGGGGATTGTATCATCCCCGAACTTTGGTCCCTGAATTGACCCGTAGACAGATGTCTCCAAGAAGTGGTCCCTAGTGGACGAGAGGGGATTGTCTCATCCCCGGACTTCGGTCCCTGAATTGATCTGTAGACATATGTTTCCGAGAAAGTGGTCCTTAGATTTTGTCTAAGTTGACGAGTGGAATGTATCATCCCTAGACATGTTATGGTGTCTTAAATGAATCATGTGTTTTGCAGAGTATGTTGTTATTGAGGATACTTGTATTGATGGGGATACTTGTATTGATATTGATGATATGTATTGGTGTGGATACTTGTATTGATGATGTGTATACTTGTATTGGTGTGGATACTTGTATTGATGATTTGTATACTTGTATTGGTGTGGATATTTGTATTGATGATATACTTGTATTAGTGTGGATACTTGTATTGATGATATACTTGTATTAGTGTGGATATGTGTATTGACAATGATGTTGATCGTGGTGATCTAGATGACGATGCTGCTGATCGTGATGGTCTAGATGACGATGATGTTGATCGTGATGATCTAGATGACGATGATGTTGATCGTGATGATCTAGATGACGATGTTGCTGATGCTGATGATCGTGTGATGACGATGCTGATGATCGTGTGATGACGATGCTGATGATCGTGTGATGATGATGCTGATGATCATGTGATGACGATGATGATGACGATGTTGATTATCGTGTGATGACGATGCTGATGATCGTGTGATGACGATGATGATGACGATGCTGATGATCATGTGATGATGATGCTGATGATCACGAGGATCCAGTTGATATTGTTATAGCTATTCAAGTGCTACAGAAGATAAAGACTCAGTACTGAAGATGTTGATGTTCCAGTAACTGCTTGAGTTACTGATGATGTTGAGAAAGCTTCCAATGATTTATAGATGTATCATGTATGATGTTGATGACTCCTTTCTCGTGCAGACGCTGTTATAATATCCTTCTCGTTAAGGGGGAGTGTTGAGATATTGTAACTTCAAAGAATATTATATTTGTACTTTATTATTCCGGAGATGTTTCATTCCTCCGTAAAGATCTTATTGTATATCCGGAGATGTTTATTCCTCCGTCGGAATGTGGTAACTTGGGTTATTAGACTTCCCTAGTGGGTGTCGGCCCTGTATGTGTTATGTGGGTCAAAGGGTTATTAGACCACCCTAGAGGGGTCAACCCAGTCAGTTGTAGTGGGGTATTTAACCCAATGGTTAAATACGATCCTACATGATTTGTGTAAAAGACAATTCGGAGTAGTGTATAAATAGAGGAGGTGTATTCCTCATTTAACACACACTCACTCACTTGAGAGTGGCGCACTTATGAGAGAGAGGTCTGCTATGGAGAAGGAGGAGCTTATGCTCAGGGTTACATCTTTTGTATTTGCTGGTCATCTATATTGAGGAAGCTTTGTTGGGTTTTCTACCCCATGAGGGTTTCCCAGGATAAATCTGTGTCTCTTGTGTTTATGCTGTGCTTGTTGTTTCTTCAGTGATCCTATATATGCTATTATTGTGAAATGGAATGTAATGCTGCTATTTTCTGTCTTAGCATATTAAATTTTAACACTAATGTGGTGATATGATGCATGATTTTCTAGGTTTATTAGGGAAGCTGGTTTTGATGGACAAAATGATGATTTTGTGAGCAAGAAGACAGTGATATTAGGATAGTAGAATATTGAGATGATGATGGACAGTTAGACGACTTCTGTGGATAATGCTGACAAAGATAATGGGCAAGGACAGAGTGAAATACGAGATGTAATATGTACATGCAGTACAAGTAGGGTCTTGTATCTCTTTCTTAGTAGGATCTAAGAAAACCTAGGATGGGTCCTAGATGATGAGTTGGTGCTCATTGTATCAGTTGGTGCTGAATTGCCTCACGGTTGTAGTCGTTGACTCATACAAAACATTACAATTATATTGTGTCTCTCTTGTGCAATGTGTTGATGATGATGTGTTTTATTTGATAAATGACATATGGATTTATAATTAGTTTATTGATGAATATGATATGTTGATATAAGAATTGGTAATTGAAGTTGAAATTGAATAAAGTTTAGGCTCACTGATTCACCCCCCCCTCCCAGTGAGCACTGTGTCTAACAATTGGTATCAGAGCGGGCCTTCAACATAAGCCTAACAAGCTTGAAGGAAATCCGTAGACACAATATGGAAGGATCAACAAAGCAAGAAGAAATGATGTATTATTCGGAAGATGGAGTTCCATTACTCAATGAATCAAATTACGAGTCTTGGATCATCAGAATGAAGCATCACACAGTGGCAAAGGGCTATGACATATGGAAATCAATTGAAGGGGGAGTAGTTAAGAAGCCACTTGAAAGCAATGAAAAGGGATTAAGCTTAATCTTGATGGCCTTGTCTCAATCAAAGAAGGAAAGACTAGATGTTGGAAAGTACACCTCAGCCAATGAACTCTGGAGCACACTTGAAAGAGAGCACAAAAGGAAGGTTCAAAACATTGACAAAGAAAAGGAAGTCAAGACATCTGAAGATGAAGATCAAGGAAGGAAGGAGGCTCAAGCATTAAGCTCTAGTGAAGGTAAAAACTCTCCTATTAAAATTAATAATAATATAGTTGCACTTGTAAAGGATGAAGAAGATGAGTTGTTAAAAATCAAAGAGGCACCACTGTTTGATGGGACAAAATTCGCAATGTGGAAGGTTAGAATGAAGGCACATCTCACGATGGTAGGTTTCAATGTTTGGTACTCAGTTGTGACTGGTTACACTCCACACAAAAGAGTGAAATCGGCAGCTCAGAAGGATGCAAGAAAAAACAACTCAACGGCTATAGAAACCATCCTTGATGGACTGACAGAACCTATAAAAGAAAGAATAGGACTGTGCATATCAGCAAAAGAGCTATGGGACAAATTGGAGAATCTCTACTCAGCAGAAGAAATGAGTGCAACTCACAAAACAAAAACTAGCTCCATCAAAGACTCAGTGCAAGTCTCAACTAACTTAGAAGAAGTATGCCCACTTGGTAATGAGGATGAAATCAAAGATGAAGAAGTTGATGAAAAAGAAGCCGAGGTTGATTTGGAAGAAGAACTTACTTGTGCCCTAAATGAATTAGAAAAGTCAAGAAGGAGAATGAGCAGCTCAGGCATCAATTAGCAGAAGAAGAGAAAATCAGAGAATTAGATATTTCCACTTAAAAAATTCAGTTAGAAGTGGCATTGGAAAGAGAACACCTTATGTCAAACCAGCTGCAAGAAAAGGCAAAGATATGTGAGGCTCAAGAGGCAGAAATCACGACTGTGAAAAGTGATGAAGAAAAGATTTCAAAATTATAAGAGGAAAATCAATCTCTAAAAGAACAACTACAGGAGATCAAGGTGGAAATTGAAGAGGCTGGAAAGATTATTAATGATCAAAAGCCACTACTAAAGGAAAGGGAAGAAACGGTTGAAAAGCTAGAAGCTGAAGTCGCCGATCTTAAAGAAGAAATGAAAAGGATACTTACACAATAGAAGGCAAAGGAGAAAGTCACGAATAGCACCAAAGTCCTGGACAAAATCCTAAGCTTCCAAAGATCACCATATGACAGAACCGGTCTTGGTTATGTCAGTAAGCAGAAGATGAGTAAAAGAGGTGAAGGCTCCAAGCTACCTGAGCTGAACCTTGAAGATAAGCCTAGCTATTGTACAGATGCTCTCTGGAGTCCCAATTATGGAATGGACCGCAATAAGGAAAAAGTTCATCTACAGCCAGGATTTGAGAAGAAAGGTTACAAGAGAACTGCATCATCAAGAAGGCCTCCTACTACCAGGTATCGAAGTATATTCCCTGGCTATTGTTATTCCTGTAATATTTTTGGACATAAGGCTGCAGATTGCAAAGTTAGTACTAGAATGTTTCAAGCAAGGAATAGCGATGTCCATAAGATTCCTTACAATATTGAATGCTACAACTGTCATAACTATGGACACCTTGCTCGAGATTGTAACATAACAATGCCTCTTAAGCCAAAAGCCATAAAAGTGTGGAGAAGAAAATTGGAGATACAAAGCAAAAAGAATAATGAAGATGCTAAACCTGATGAAGTCAGTGAAAGAGAAAATTTGAAAAGAATTACTAAGGAAGAGTGTGAACTGGCTGTCACTACACAAATCTAAGAAGACAAACTGAATGATGATGGGTATGCAAGTCATTGTTCAAAAAATTAGAGGAAGCCTCTTGTCCAGATGCCACGTGTTATAACAAATGAAAGAAAAAACTCCACTATACATGACAATAAATTAGAGACAGTCCTGTATGCTGGAGAACTGAGAGATGATTCTCTCAGTGCTCGACTTTGATCTTCTTGTCCACGGGATATAGAGGATAGGCTAAACCTTTGATAATTAAGAAGACTTTGAGGGTACCCTGAGTTCAACATGTGCAACAAGGAACTCAAGGGTGACAAAGAGAAACTAATGGATCTATCAATAAGGAAGGATTTATGTGAATAAACTCAGAGGCGGCCTTAGAAAGAAATCTGAGTTTGAGCAGCTGCGTAGAAGTAACTTATACAGGAATATGGAAGAATGAAATTCACACAATATTGCTCTCAATACTAAGAAGAAATGCCTGCAGAAGCTAAGTGATGGGTTTAAAATGCATGCAAAGATGTGGAGGATGAACTCAATGTCATGTGAAGATCACTCCAAGCAAAACAGGTCCTAGGATCGGATATCATAATGAAAGGGGGAGTTTGAAGTATCCTTAAAATACTTTTCAACATGTTGATGAAAACATAAGTATGGATAGATTGATGACTTGAATGTGCATAGATTGTTGACATTAACAATCTGTGGTGGTTTCGGCAATGAAATTTTTTTCTCTAATATCTTTTGGGTGTTATCAGCATATACACAGTTCTGAATTTAAGCAAGCAAATAGTCCCAAAATGTTGAATATTACTGAGGTAGCCTCAGATCCGAGGGTCATAGATGGAAGATAATTCCTTGGACATCAATGCAAAGTTGCAGCTCTTGTAAAGATCTTCTACTCCAGCTAGAAGTAAAATTGGAACGTGTCCAAACAACCACAAAGTTTCTGAAGATGATGAACAGCTGAAGCACTCTATTTGATATGTTCAGAACAATAACAAAGAAAAGCATATGATTTATGATAGGAGCATAAATATTTAGATTTAAAGAAGTAATCCACGTGTCAAAAAAATGGATGGGATGTACACTAATTCTGGGTATGCATGAAGACCGATCAAACTCTGATTTTTTGGGGGGGTTTGAGAAGATGTTTATGGCATGAAGAACAACGACAAAAAATGGAACTATTGATAAGGAGAGTATGGTGATGCATGCTTAACTTTTATGAATTTACAAACCTTGATGATGCATACACATTTTCAATGATGATACATATACAGCAGTATGGAACTCTCAACAAAAGACATGATGCATCAGGAGCAGCTAGCAGTACATTCTTGATGGAGGATACATCTCAGTCATAAGGGGAGTTTTTCTATATTTTGAAGATGGAAAGTGTTGGAAGATGCAGTACATAATTTCATGAAGCATTCAAGATACAAATTTTTTGGGGCATTGTGAAGCCATTAATGGCTTATTGACCCTTTGTCATTAATGTCAAAGGGGGAGAAGAAGAATTTGGGTGGTTACCATCAATGACAAAGGGGGAGATTGATGAATATGGTTGTCATTGATGACAACATTAATGAAAAAGAAGCAACTTGATGACATGGCATGAAGAACCTTGGATGTGGGCATTGGAGCCATTGGAACACCTAATAGGCCAAATGAACCATTCTGTGGTCATTTGTGACTTGATGGGGTCATGAAGTCCACACACTTGGAAATGAAGGTACCTTGATGTAGCCCATGATCATGTGGATGAGAAGCCCATGCACATGACCTCAAACATTTGAAGAAGCCCATACAAATGGTGGTATGTTGGGGTTTGTGGTGACCTAGGAGGATTGGGTCTTGAACCCACACATTTGGTGGCTCTTAGATAATAATGTTGAAGCTCAAAACATTTTAATGAAGCCCTTGATTAAGTCCTTAATACTCCCACACCACTTATACACTTGAAGACTTTGATGAACGGTTGATCAATGAAAGAGCTTGATGAACAAGAATAAGGGCATGACATACACATAACACTTGGAATTGTCCACATGATGAACTTGTTGAAATGATAAGAGAAGACCTTTATAAAAGTTTCTTGAACAAGATATCTAACAAGGCAATCTTTCTTGAAGTCTTTTCAAAATACATAGATTGATAGGTCGGGTTCTAAGAAGAAGTAACTCCAAATCATAATAAAATAATGACAAGTCGGCCCAATTGTCATTTTAGAATTTAAATAAAGAATAAAAATTATATAGTATGTCGGCTCAGATTATTTTTATGTTTGAACCAGTATAAATAGGAGTGAAAACGCCATTCAAAAATATGAAAAAAAGGGGAGCTCGCAGCTGTTATATAACTGAGGAATTTCGGGGGTTTATTGGTGCACTGAGGCAACCACAGGCACAGTAAAGTGCAAACTGTTTACAGCTGTGATGGTATGATTTTGGGGACAATTAGAAGAGGTACTTTTGGAGTGAAGATTTCGGATTGTTAAGGAGTGTTGATTTCTATGGACAGTAGCATGAGGACAGTGCTAAGGTAGCAAGGAGATGAGGAGCAGTAACGCAGCCGTAGACATGAGTTTTTAAATATGATATCTTTTAAGTCTGAGTTTTATCTCTGAAATTTTCTGGTGTGTAAGAATGTATGGGACAGCTATAGCAAGGAGATGATGTGAATTTCGGGCTTCACTGAGGCAACAAAGGAAGATTGATAACTGAAGACATGTATGCGGACAGTGTAAAGATGTGGATAGAATGAATTTGCTGGTAGACAGAATGAGAATATTATCACTTGAACAGTTTGATGCTGGCAGCAGAAATGACAGTATGTTGATATGCTTGTGAAATGATCAGAATGATGATGTTGACAAAGACATGCTTATGGATGTATTTGTGATGATATGTGACATGAACAACATGATGAAATAACTGTGAGCTGGAAAATGACATGTTGTGAATATGGGCAATCAAATTATTGGGTAAGGACAGAATGAAGAAGAAACTATAGGCTGAATGATGACTTGATGCTTGAATTCTGGGAAGAAACATTTTTATGAAGAGTATGCTGAGAATGATGTTGATGCTTATATGATTTGATGCTAAACTTTTGATGTTGAACATTCTAATATGGTGATATGATGCATGATTTTCTAGGTTGATTAGGGAAGCTGGTTTTGATGGACAAAATGATGATTTTGTGAGCAAGAAGACAATGATGTTA
Organism: Larix kaempferi; assembly: GCA_027924585.1. Classification (NCBI taxonomy): domain Eukaryota; kingdom Viridiplantae; phylum Streptophyta; class Pinopsida; order Pinales; family Pinaceae; genus Larix; species Larix kaempferi. The sequence continues at coordinate 13,423,146 of BSBM01000125.1, read as the reverse complement.
GGACAGTAGAATATTGAGATGATGATGGACAGTTAGACGACTTCTGTGGATAATGCTGACAAAGATAATGAGCAAGGACAGAGTGAAATATGAGATGTAATATGTACATGCAGTACAAGCAGGGTCTTGTATCTCTTTCTTAGTAGGATCTAAGAAAACCTAGGCTGGATCCTAGATGATGAGTTGGTGCTCATTGTATCAGTTGGTGTTGAATTGCCTCACGGTTGTAGCCGTTGACTCATACAAAAACATTACAATTATATTGTGTCTCTCTTGTGCAATGTGTTGATGATGATGTGTTTTATTTGATGAATGACATATGAATGTATAGTTAGTTTATTGATGAATATGATATGCTGATATAAGAATTGGTAATTGAAGTTGAAATTGAATAAAGTATAGGTTCACTTATTCACCCCCCCTCTCAGTGAGCACTGTGTCTAACATGGTTAATTTTGGGAATTTTCAAAATCCAAGTGCACCAACATACTCGCCTAATCCAAGAGAATCATCCCGTGAAAGCAGAATTCAATTCCGAGAATTTTCATTTTTCGGCCCGTCACTACTACCGGAGGAAAACTAGGGCATCAGATACTTTGGGTTTATGTTCACAAATTTAGGGAAGTGAAACATTGGACAACTCTCCTTGAGGTGGCATATCTATCTATCCAACGAGAAGTTCCAAATTCCAACTTTGGAAAATTAGGGTTTCTTTGACAAACCTTAGGCCAACCAACTCCAGATCCAGCGCAAGCATCTCAGATTGGTAAGATCTAAGTGTTTTGTATTTCCATTTGAGGTTCTAATTAAATATGTCTCACCACACCAATCTTGAGGATAATCTTGAAGGGGATGATAACTTCTGAGCATGGAAGTATAGGATTACACTAATCCTCGGAGAGAATGAATTGGACACCTATGTGAATAAAGAGGTTCCAGTTCCAGAGGGAGATGAGGCTAAAGCCTTACACAAGAAGAATCTAGTTAAGGTTAAGAGAATCATTTCAGCTTCTATCAAGGAACCAATTGAAGAATGCCAAGATACAAAATGCAGAGACCATGCAATCCCACATTACAAGGGTCTCTCAGATAAAAGAACAACTTGAAGCTATGGGATAAGATATAGAGAATGGGGAAATAGTGATGACCACCTTGAATGGTCTTCCTAGGTCATGGGATTCCTTCATCCAAGGAATATGTGCAAGAACAAATTTGATCACCTTCAGTAGGTTGTGGGAGGAGTGCTCATAGGAAGAAGTTCGAATTGTAGCTCGAGAAGAAAAGATGGGTAATGAAGACCAGGCTCTCACAACACACACCAGGAAGAACAATAACAAGAGGGAGCATCCTCATCACAAGAAGGGTAAACACCATCACCAAAATCAGAGGGAGAACCTTGGAGGATCCAAGAGAGATATTTCTCACATTTGATGTTATACTTGTGATGAGAAGGGACACTATTCCACAGATTGTCCCAGGAACAAAATCAGCTCCCACAAGAAGAAGAACAACAAGAAAAGACATCATGCTCACACTGTAGAGGATGATGAACCTCCAAGGAAGAGAACCAGAGAAGACAATGAATATTCTTTAAGTGATGAAGAATATGTAATGTAATGAAGGTAACCATCTAAAAGGGTTTATTTAGATGGTTCCACCTCATAAGCTGAAGCTAGATATGACTTTCACTATTAGATGAAAGGAGTAGAAGAAGCTACTGCAGATTTGGACTCCAGAAAACAAATAAATATCAATAATCTATGGAAGAACCTCTCATCCATTTTCAACATTGGTTAAGGTGCACACTATCGGAGCACACTCCAGTAGTTCTTGCAAGGAAGCAAATATGGAGAGGGAGTCCACCCAACAAACAAACAAAGATAAGTATTTGAATTGTCATTTCTTGTATATATTATTACTTAAATGATGTTGTTCAGTCATGTACATACTTATGTTCCTAGATTTAGGATGTCTATTATGTGTTAGTTTTTCATCATTTAATTCAATATGATCTAGGATCTTAACTAAGAGAACAACATGTACAACATATCAAACATAAGAGACAAGAGACAAAGCATTTCACCTGGGAAAACCAAGAAGGTGAAAAACCCCGCAACTTCCTCGGAGATAGAATGAGCACCAATACAAATATCACAAAGAGCAAACCCCAAAACAAGAGATAATCTCCTAGCAGCTTCTCCTCCTCCACTTTTGCGCACTCCTCCTCTCTCTCACTAATGCAAATTTAGTGAGTGAGTGAATGAATAGAATGAGAGACACACTCTCTCTATTTATACAATGACTTGACTTGCCTTTAATCCTAACTGGGACGACTTCCTAAGGAAGCCTAATAACCCATACACATATCACTGGGCTGACCCCACTTGGGTGGTCTAATAACCCTTTAACCCACACTGGGCCGACCCCTCTAAGGTGGTATAATAACCCATCAAATACAAATGACGACACTTACAATGTAACTTGTGACACTTGCAAATACAAATGACGACACTTCCAATCGGAGGAATAATACATCTCCTTTGGGGAAACAATAAAGTACAAATGTAATACATACAATATACAAGTGAATATCTTCCAAAGTTACAAATACATCAACATTATGCATGTTATAAAAGTTGCATTAATGAACTTGAGATACTACTAATATGCAAGTAATGGGTAAGTGGCCTATGGTACTGTACAACACTCCATTCCTACTTATCTACATTGAAACCTCTTTGCTGACATGTTGGGAGTAGTGCACACTCTTAACAATGTTCTGGTAGAGATGGAAGGCATCTAGGAAGTTACCATATGAATATGGGATATGGATGAATGTTGTGTTGAATCATTGGCTAAGATAGTTGCATGACTGTGTGAACTATGTCTTTATGCATAAGAATTTGATCTAAAAAATTATGAAATGTTTCTAATCACGCAACTAAATTGACTTGTAAGAAAGATCGTGTACTACAAGAGAGACTTGTTTCGAAGAAAAAGTGACGATGATTCAACTAGAATATTTATGAAGTCAAGAAGAAGACACCGAAGAATCTGAAGTTTCCGGGATCTGAGATACAACAATGGAAGGAGTAATTCCTGAAGAATATGAAGACCGTGAGATGGAAGACATACAGAAACCTGTAGATCCACCCCATGAGAATAATTATCACAAGAGGAAACCAACATGGGTACGAGAAGCAATTCAAGATGCAGAGAGATATGGTGCTCCAGATGGAATGCATAGAGAAAGAAAGAGACCGAGGCGATACTCCAATTATGTATCCATGTTGTGTGACATCATTGACAAGGAACCTGCCAACTATGAAGAAGTGGCAGAAAGGAAGGAATGGAAGGATGCCATGATCGAGGACTACCAGTCGATCATGAAGAATGATGTTTGGGATGTGGTCCCAAGACCAGAAGGGAAGTCTGTGGTGACTTCCAAGTGGATCTACAAGATCAATCATGCTGCAGATGGCATCATAGAGAAATACAAGGCAAGATTTGTGTCACGTGGCTTCTCCTAGAAAGAAGGGATAGACTATGAGGAGACATTTGCACCTATAGCCATATACACTTACATCAGAACAATACTTTCTCTGGCTGTAGTGATGAAATGGAAGATACACCAGATGGATGTCAAGACAACGTTCTTGAATGGTGTAGTGGAAGAGGAAGTGTATGTGGAGCATCCACTTGGGTTTGAGACACATGACAGGGAGACTCATGTGTGCAAACTGAAGAAAGCCTTGTACGGTTTGAAACAGGCACCCAGGACATGGTACGACAGGATAGACAGCTTCCTGACTAGTTTAGGCTTTACCAAGAGTAAAGCAGATTCCAACCTTTACTACAAGGTTGAGGAAGGGAACCTAGTGATACTCCTACTGTATGTAGAGGACTTGTTTGTGACAGGTGAGGATGGGTTGATTGCTGACATGAGGAGGAAGCTTGCTACTGAGTTCAAAATGAAGGACTTGGGTATGATGCACTATTTCCTAGGTATGGAGGTGTGGCAGAGTGTGGATGGAATATTCCTTAGACAAGGAAGTATGCAGTGGAGATCCTGAAGAGGTTCGGGATGATGGACTGCAAGGCCATGGCCACACCTATGGAATCGAACCTGAAGCTATTGAGTGATGCTTCATCAGATTCGGTTGATGCCTCGATGTATCGTCAGATGATTGGGTCCTTGATGTACTTGACGAATACGAGACCAGATATTTGCTTTGTTGTGAACACATTGAGCCAAGTCCTAACGGATCCGAGACATGTTCACTTGATTGCTGCAAAGCATATTCTGAGGTACCTGAAGGGTACGGTTGATTATGGGCTCAAGTATGATGCGAATCAAAAGATTAACCTGGAGGGATATGTTGATTCATATTAGGAAGGCAATGCCATTGATAGGTAGAGCACTTCGGGGTGTTGCTTCAGTGTGGGATCAGGTGTGGTCTCTTGGTTTAGCATGAAGCAGTCCTGCGTGACACTGAGTACAGCCGAAGCAGAGTATGTCGCAGCTTGTTCGGCTAGTTGTGAGGCAGTATGGCTGAGGAAGCTACTATCTGATTTGTTTGATCTCCAGTTGGACGCGACTTGTATATATTGTGACAACCAGAGTTGTGTGAAGTTGTTTGAGAACCCAGTGTTCCATGACAAGTCAAAGCACATTGAGATCAAGTACCACTATATTAACGATATGGTGCAGAGAGGAGCAGTGAATCTCCAGTATGTTGCGACGGACGAGCAGATAGCCGATGTATTGACCAAGCTGCTGGCCAGAGTGAAGTTGGAATACTTTAGAGAGAAGCTTGGTGTAATTCATATCGAGGTTCCTTCCAAGGGGAAGTGTGTTAGGATATTCCTATACTCCATCCTAGTCCTAGCAGCATTTTCATTATTTTCATTTTCAGTCATGCATGCACTTTTTGGGTTTGCATGCATTCCAGTCATCTGTCCAGCACCTAGCCCTCAGTTAGCCATCCCCCAGGAGATTCTCTCAGATCAGTTTTATCCCTCCTAGTGCTTATTGCGCCCCTTCATGCAATTGCATGCAACTCATGCGCCCTCTCTCACCTACCACTCAGTTGCACTTCAGTTAATTGAGTTATCATTAGTTCTTTCCTTGATTTAAGGCTAGACTGACTCTCAACTGACTGTATCACTCCGATGGATCTCCAGTGAGACTAGACTGCCCATTCTGACTCCAGTTAGCTCCTCATGCGCCCTCCACTGAGCCTCCTTCATTCAGTTAGTGCCAGTTACACTCAGTTACACCTACCACACTTAGCTAGACTCAGTTTGATTGATGGTTGACAGTTACTTGAGCATTGATGACTTCACTGATGATGAGATAGACTACTAGTTGTGCTCTGATGACACTCTAGTGATCTTTTGATCACTCCATGAAGTCTAATTCGAATTTCCACCTTAGGCATTTGAATCCTCATGCATTGTACTATTTATTTGTCCATATTGTGATTAATTAATTAGTGTGTGTGAAGTATTTTTGCTTCTATCCAAGTTCTACTGTATTATTATTCTATTGCTCATTATACTGCATTGACCACTCTTCTTCTATTTTCCTGCTTAATCATAATTACTCTTGTGAGGTATACATCATCTCTTAGATCTGCTGTGAGGATTTTCACATGGTATCAGAGCATGTTGAGAGTATTGTTTATCTCCATTCCTGAGAGTTTTTTGCAGGTTATTATCAAGATTTCGAGTGCAGCAGTTTCTGCATTTTTGCAGTAGTAGCAGTTGCAGATATTCTCTATTGTTTTTGCAGGTCTTCTACAGCTTCAATGTATTAAGAAGAAATCCCTCCTCTTTCTCCATTCAACTATGATCTTCTTTCTCCACTCAACTATGGTGAATGGAAACCACTGATGATAGCACATTTGAAGAAAAATGGTCTCTTTGATCATTGTTTTGAAAGATAGTTCGAATCCTCTGAAGAAGAGAATGACTAGTTAGATGAAGGTGGAAGAGCTATTGCAGCCATGATGTTTGCTATCCATGAATGGACTTTATATGACCTCCCTGATTTTTCATCACCAAAAGAGCTATGGGCTCACCTGGATGTAATATTTGGCAGAGAGAATGAAGGAATTGGTCCAAACCCCTTTAAGAGCAAGCAAAGTGATGCATTTGCCCTCCTTGATGATCTCATTGATCATGAACCAGTATCAAACACATCTCATATTGAAGTTGTCCACAAAGAAGAAGAACTTGCAGATTCTACACTCATGCTCCAAATTTCTTCTCTTTCTGTGCCAGCTCACACTCTAGATATTGCAGAAGGTCCTAAATCCTCTCTTGCACCAGAGTCTATTGGTTTGCATCATGATCACATGATTATTTCGGAGGTAAAATCAGCTATTGGAGGTAATGCATTCGCTCTCCTCAAGCAATCACCTCTTATTTACTACTATATGATCATTATTCCATGCTTTTAGAAGGTTATTGAAGAATATGGCCATTTCCATTCGCTTGGGATAATTTCTCATGCACATCATGGTTTTGATCTCACCCATGTTGGTTCAAAGGAGATCTCAAGAAACCATGGCCATTCACTTGGGATAATTTCTCATGCATTTACTGGTTTTGATCTCACCTCTTATGGTTCAAAGGATATCTCAAGAAACCATGATTCAAGTCTTGGATCTAATTTGGATTCTAAGCAATTACTACTTGGGATAATTTCTCATACATATGATGGTTTTGATATCACCCCTCCTGGTTCAAAGGAGATCTCAAGAAACCATTTATCAAGTCTTGGAGATGATTTGGATTCCAAGCAATCATTATTATTTAATGGTTCTTTTTGGCATAATCTCACCCATGATGGTTCGAAAAAGAAGACAAAAGACTATCTGCATATTCATGTTTTTGATCCTACCTCAATTGATTCGAATCACAGGTTCAAGGATCATCCTCATACTTTTGGATTTGTTCTCATCACATTCGATCTGAAGAGCAAGTACAAGCACATGCTTTTTGAGCATGATCCACTTCTTCCCAAGAAGAAGATACCTCCAAACATATGACCAAGCATCACACCTACTTGAGTTTGGAGCATTTATTTGTGTGTGTGCCTTACAGTGTATTTTGAGGGGGGGTATTTTTCCCATGAGGTTTTCCCCATTTCCTTGGTTTATTGACTGCTATTATTCATTATATTGGGTGACCTTTGGTCTTAGTTACCAGAGCCTAGGATGGATTAAGGGGGGGTGTTAGGATATTCCTATACTCCATCCTAGTCCTAGCAACATTTTCATTATTTGCATTTTTAGTCATGCATGCACTTTTAGGGTTTGCATGCATCCTAGTCATCTGTCCAGCACCTAGCCCTCAGTTAGCCAGCCCTCGGGAGCTTTTCTCAGATCAGTTTTAGCCCTCCTAGTGCTTAGTGCGCCCCTTGATGCAATTGCATGCATGTCATGCGCCCTCTCTCACCTACCACTCAGTTGCACTTCAGTTAATTGAGTTATCATTAGTTCTTTCCTTGATTTAAGGCTAGACTGACTCTCAACTAACTGTATCACTCCGATGGATCTCCAGTGAGACTAGACTGCCCATTCTGAATCCAGTTAGCTCCTCATGCACCCTCCATTGAGCCTCCTTCATTCAGTTACACTCAGTTACACCTACCACACTCAGTTAGACTCAGTTTGACTGATGGTTGAAAGTTGAGCATTGATGACTCCACTTGTTGCTTGGTTTTCAACCAAGCATGTGCAAGGATGCACCTATTGACTTGTAATAGTAGTCTTTGAATAAAAGCAAAAACAATTATAAATCTAATCTAACATTAACATAAGCATGTGTAAATAAACAAGAACTAAATCAATAACAAGAGATTTATGGAAGAACAAGAGTAAAAAATAATAGATTTTTTGTATTACCTCAAAGGTGATGATGTTTGGTGTTGGCAGCTCCAAGGTTGAGGTGCTCCAAGCTCCAATGGTCTCTTCTCCAAGATGCTGAAATGGGGGTCTTCAAACTCAAAATGGGAGGCAATGGCTCTCAATGGGAATTTTGCAGCATAAGGATAGGATGAAATGTGGATGGAAAATGAGGAGCCCCTATCACCTTTTTATAGTTTTTGGTGATGGGGAATACCATTATGGTTTTGAGGAAACCAATGGTATAAACCAACATGGTTTAGGTCTCTTTTTCCCTCTTTTGAATATTTTGAATATTTTTATTCCCTTTTAATATTTTTTGGGAATTCTGGACCCTTTTTGAGGGTTTTTTGAGGAAAAATATATATTTTGAGGGGAAAAAGGTGTATTATGGTCTTTTTGGTGACCTTTTGATGGCTTTAGAGGCTCAAATGGTGGAAAAGTGGACAAACGGGTCATGTGAATAAGGGAATGAGCTAGTGAGCACTTTTTGGGTGTTAACAGATTGCCCCCTGATGTGTGAGGGCAGGAGCTCATCGTATGGCCGATAGACATCATAGTTCTTTTTTGTTTTTCCTGGGGTTTGGAGAAGAGAAGAGACTGATTGGAGACTAGAACAATGGCCCCTTGGAAGCTGCAAAAAAAAAAAATATTACATGGCCTCAAAATGAATGAGGAATAATCTCTGACTATGGATGAGGCGGGAATACCCATGCTCGTATCAAGATATATACATAACAATTAGGCCCACGAAGGGGAGCCTCAAGAAATACATAAAAATATGTTGGTACATCATAATGGTCCAGAGGGGACACAATGCTGGAACATACTCATGGTCATACCATGAATGATCTGGGGAACTGATACACTGAAAAAAGGTAACAACCGTTCTGAAAAAGGTATCAGAAGGGTTGATGAATTGTTGAAACTGAAAGTGTCCAACATCTGTAGGGACTCAATAACTGCGAGTCAACTCTGAGGAGTTATATGTAACTGTATACTCGAGGGAGTATAAAAATGGGGTACATCTGAATGCTGTCGCCAAGTGCAACCCGGATATCTATAGGAAAATGTAACTGGTTATTTCCTCAATTAGACTCTTAAATGTGGTAGAGTCAGGTGATATCCGGGGTCTTCAACAAAAACTGAAAGGACCGATACCTTGTACGAGTCTCAACGATGCGATCAAGGTCATGAAGTCGAGCATGTGAGAAACAATCATTTGGAGAGGCACTGAGGACTCCTTTCGAAATGATTCGTAGGCACTCATCACAAATGGTGATGAGTCCAAGGCACAGAGACCTCTAGGTCTATCCTCTGGAATAGATTTGGTTAGCGTCGACAGAGGGAGACCGGCAACTACCAAGGCAATGATATTTCCTTTATAAGAGTGAGAGGTGTACAACTGAAGTGTGATAAGACTGATGGTAGGATTGTTATACTGTGGGGATGGGAAATAACTGGGGTCATAAAGTGGGTGGACTCAAACTTCCTTTCTTCAGAGCATGATGACATGGTTGACCTCGCAACATAGGGAACTAACTTTTAGGTGTGAGGATCATAGCTTTAAGGGATCAAGGGTATTTACTGTAGACTGCAGTGACTTTGGGGAGAGAAGCTGGTGGATGCTTATTGGGAGACTCTCAGGGTGACATACTGCAGAATACTCTAAACAAAGGCGACCATAATGGGGACGCTGCCTTATGAGTAGACATGATCTGTTGTGGCACCGAAAAGCATCGTTGGGTCCTTCTTCACTGTTTTAATGAGCTCCAAGAACGGATAAAAGTTTGTTCTGAAATGGTACTGTCATGTGGATTTATGCGAGCCCAGGACTGTTCATGCTTGTGAGTGCTTTCATTTTTAAGGAGTTTGAAAACGATAAGAAGACTCTGCATTGGTGGTGCAGTACCATCGTGTGGATTTATATGAGCCTAAGATGATGATTGCTCATGGTTGCTTTCAATTTTAGAGAGTCTGAAAGCGGTAAGTAGACTCCATTGGTGTTCTTTTTTGTATGTTAGTCTCCAAAGCCTGAAAAAGCATAAAATGATGCAAATGGAGAACTCTTCTAGCCGATGTGACTAGAGTATTCCTTTTTCGTAATTAGTCTACAAGGTCCAGAAAAGGGGTAAACTTATACTAGGTAGACGCCCTTTCAGATATTTTTAGCGAGCATGAAAGGAAGCAAGGTTGCTCGACGATCTTTTCATTGTTTTAGGAGTCAGAAAAGAGCTTAACAGAAACACCCTAAGTGCCTTTTTCGTAAAAGACTTGCTCGGCCCGAAAAAGGGGTAAAATTATACCAAGCAAAAAGGTATTGGTGAGAGCGAGGGATGACCTCGAGCATCGTCACAAGCACGGAAAAGTGAATCCGGCGACATAAAGATTGTGAAAAACGGGCAACGACCAATGTGGCATGCAAACCGAGGCGATGAGTGGCATTTTGAAAAAATTCCCAAAAATGATGGGGGTGAGAGTGAGAAATGGTCTCAAGCATCATCAAGAGCGCGGAAAACTGAATTCGGCGATATAAGACTCGTCGAAAATGGACGACAACCGATGTGGCACGCAAACCGAGGCGACGAGGGGGCATGTAAAAATGACCGAAAAATGTGGGCGTGAAAGCGAGAAATGATCTCAAGCATCATCACGAGTGTGGAAAATTGAATCCGGCGATAAGAAGACTCGTAAAAAATGGACAACGGCCGATGTGGCACGCAAATCGAGGCGACGAGGGGGCATGTAAAAAATGCCCAAAAAAGATGGAGGTGAGAGAGAGAAATGATCTCAAGCATCATCACGAGCGCGGAAAACTGAATCCAGCGATATAAGACTCGTAAAAAATGGATGACGACCAATGTGGCACGCAAATCGAGGCAACGAGGGGCATGGGAAAAAATGCCCAAAAAATATGGAGGTGAGAGCGAGAAATGATCTCAACCATCGTCACGAGTGTGGAAAACTGAATCCGAAGATATAAAACTCGTCAAAAACAGACAACGGCCGATGTGGCACGCAAATCGAGGCGACGAGGGGCGTGGGAAAAATGCCCAAAAAATGGACTTGGTGGAATTAGGAAAAGGAGTGGACTTTCATGAAGTTCTCGCTGTGTTGATTCCAATGGTGCCAACGGTTTGAAAAATGAATGTCGTATGATACCAAAATTGTTGTTTGAAAAATGGTCAAATCTCTATAAATAGTGTGTGGGTCCAATGTGACATGTGTCATTGTTACGTGCGAGTTTCATAGAGCATTTGAGTGGGTCAGAGCATTTTCTCAATTTGTGGGATATTTGACCGTTGGAATTTCATTTTGCGAGTTTCAGGTAAGCTTATGTGCCTTAGCCTTTTCAATTATTTCCTTTCTGGTTAGCGGCAGGCCCCTAAAGGCCACGGAATTCCACTTTGGCATTCCAACGTGGAATATCGCGGGTTTTGGCTCTTTTTCCGCGATGAACATCGCGGGTATGGATTTGATACCCTCGATGTTCATCGTGGGTTTGGGGCAGACAGTCGCGATGTTCATCGCGACTGTGGGGCTTATACCCACGATGATCATCGCGGCTAAGAGCCCAAAAGTCGCGAGGGGATTTTTAGGAAAAAAAAAAAATTGTTTTCTAAAAAAATTTCTTTGTTTTTTGGCAGGATGTTGAGGAGGCCGCTAGTATCATGGCGGGAGCGAGAGATCGATGAGGACTTGATGGATCGGATTCAGACTGAATCGGGTGTCTGGGAGGCCTTGGCTGCTGGAGGGCTCCTAAAGTTCGCTCAGATTCCACCTATGCGTTCAGTAAGAGAGTTGCTGAACAAATTGGTGGGTTTCTGGGTTCCAGCAGAGGCTGCATTCGTGGTGGGGGGTGAGCGGTTAGAGATCACCCTTTCTGATGTTTATTTCCTTAATGGGTTGCCTCGCTTAGGGGAGGTAGGGGAGCTCCAGCCGAGGATCCTTGTTGGGTTGGACATTGAGGATCTCTTGGAGAGATTCTGTGTCTGGGGAGCTATTGCGCAGAACAACGCATTGAGTCTGACATCTTTGTGGGAGTGGGAGATGCGGGCAGTAGGGGCTTGTGTTCTACGTGTGTTGGGTGCCTCGGCACCACATCCTTTTTCTGGGGGGCAAACGATGATGGTAGACCGTGTGTTGAGAGGGACCTACTTTGCCTAGCGTCAGATGTTTTTGGCCTGTGTCCGGCGAGATCTGGACAAGGTCAGTCGGGAGGGGGGGGAATTTTGCTATGCCTCCTTCCTCTATTGTTTTTTCTTTGAGTGAGTACCGACCTTGCGGCCGCATGTGCCGGTTCTGGAGGGGTTGGTTAGTGAGCCGCGGATGGTGCGGTGGGGGGAGATGATGCCCCGGGGTGGTGGTGGTATCCGTGGTTTCTTTTCGACGAATATGTATGAGCAGTGGGAGAAGATCCCCCTGCTTATTGATGATTATCCATATGCTGGCATGGATTACCGAGGAGATCTGGAGATGCCTTGGGCTTAGGCGCAGGCCAGGGGTTGAGATGGTATGTCTTTTTTTTTTGGTTCTCTACTATATCATGTTTTTAGATGTTTTTGTTATGAGTATAGCTAGAGATATTTATATGATATTGACTTGGTTCACTTGTGTGATTGTGCAGATATTGGTCTGAGGCCACCAGCTGATCATATGGGTTGTCGAGGATGGGCGATGGTGGTGGTACCGCCACCTATAGCGGCGTTGCCTCCTCGTGCTCGAGGAGTTGTGCGTCCTCGAGACGATGCCCTGGAGGGAATGCGGGAGACTTTTGAGTTGCTTCTAGAGGGAGCCCCAGAGGAGGGATGGAGGGACTTGGACCAGCACATTATTGAGCGTTGTTTCGATGCTCCTCGTGAGTGGCGGTCTATCCTGCTCAGAGTAGTAGTTATGTCGGCCGAGAGGAGGGCTCGGGATCAGGAGGATTCAGAGGAGCCAGAGGATCCTGGGGATCATGATGACTAGGTGATCACATATGTGCCCCCAAATGTTGATGAGCATATGGGGATGATTTTGTTGATACACATTTTGTACGACTAGTGTATTTTTTGTACATTTTGGGTACTGAGGGCACTCCTGACATTATGACTTTTATGATGATATCTATATATATATATTTTGGTATATAGTCGTGTATGCACATGGATGCACATCTTGTCTATTTGTTTTCCCATGGAGACATGTTTGATTTTTGTATGCTCGTGGAGGCACATGTTATGCACGTGGATGCAACATTTTAATTTTTGTATATGCCCATGGAGGCACATATTTGTTTTTCCCATGGAGGCTTTGTCATATATATCTGGTGTATGTTTGTGTTTGTATGCCTGTGGAGGCACATGTTATGCACGTGGATGCAAATTTTGTTTTTTTTCTACATGGTTTGATTGGTGTGCCAATCTAGAATGTTGTTTGCCATATGGTCTGCTATACTGTTGAGATTCCTTGGGACATGTGTGAATGAAATGGACTCAAATTGTCGAATCATTTGTTTAGTGCATAGAAATTTTCTGAATAGACAGGGATCACGTACCTGGTAGATATTGTTGAGCTGTGAAACAAGGAGCTGGGAGTCCAAGAAAACGCTAAGGTGACTTATGCTCATTTGGAGAGCAGCGGCTAGGAGACCGGTCACAACGTCATACTCAACTTGGTTGTTTGTGGCAGCACCTATGCACACTCCATCTATGTGGATCAACTCATGTGAAGGGGAATATATTACCCAAGCTGTGGAGGCGAGATTGGGAGACCAACGGCTTGCACCATCAGCGAAGCCAACGTAGCAAAGTGGAACAGGATCCATCTGTGGTTATGCAGGACAAACAAATTTTTAGGTTTTTGTATTTTTTGTAAAAAAGAAGAAAATAAGACTGTACAATTGTGGAATGTGGTGTCCATTAGATTTTCTATGGGTAAAATCGCTTGAGGTACAACCCATTACGTGGGTTGCGTAGGGGGTTTCCTTCTGAGTCGGTCAGAATATATGCCCCCTGTCTGAGGCAGGTGTGTATAATATATGGGCCTTGCCACATGGACACAAACTTTCCTTTTCCCATTTTGTCATGAGCTTGATCATAGGCAAGTACGAGATCGCCTTCACTAAATGCTCGTGGGTGAACATGTTTATTGTAATGAAGTTTAGATCTGTTCTTTGCGGCTTTGATTGTTTGGAGAGCTGCGCGGCGATCTTCGTCAGTGTGCTCTAAAAGAAGTAAGAGTTCTTCAATCAGTGATGTATCAGGGAGAAGTTCTACGAAAATTTGTAATGTTGGTATCTCGCATTCAATGGGGAGGACATATTCCACGCTATGAACTAAATGGAATGGGGTAAAGCCGGTGGCGGTCTTGGTCGATGTGCGATAAGGCCATAATGCAGGAAAAATCATGTGATGCCAATTGGATTTATGTTTGTCGACGGTGCGTTGGAGGATAGTCTTCAAAATTTTGTTAACAGCTTCGACTTGGCCGTTCCCGTGGGGGTAGTAGGCGGAGGAGAAATGGTGTTCAAACTGAAGGAGTGTGGACAATTCTCTCCAAACAGAGTCTTCGAAGTGAGAGCCGTGGTCTGAGACGAGTTGTTTTGGTACTCCGAAACGAGCAATAACATAATTGAGGAAAAAACGGGCTGCATTGTCGGCTTTGCAATTGTAGGTAGGCATGGCTTCCACCCATTTGGTAAAGTAATCAACAACCACAATAATGTGTTTGTGACCGTTGACCGATGTGGGATTGCAATCCATGAAGTCGATGGCCGATTTACAAAATGGTCCAGCAGTGATGACCGGATGAAGGGGGGCGGGGGGTGGTTCTTTCCTTTGGGGCAAAGAGCTGGCAGTTTTGGCAGTGTTTGACTGTTGTGATACAATCAGTGAATAATGATGGCCAAAAATAACCTACGTGGATTACCTTTTGGGCGGTGGCCATTCCTGAAAAATGGTCGCCGCAGGCACCGCTATGACAGTCGTTAAGGACTTGTTCTACTTCGTCTTGGGAAAGGCATTGCCGTAAGATTGTATCGACGCCACGTCGATAGAGGACATCACCCAAGAGGAGATAACAGGGGGCATGGTGACGGATGCGACGGCGTCCGTCACGGTCGATATTGGGTCGAAACTTCTGTGTGCGGAGGTATATCAAAATGTCGCCATACCAAGGGTCGTCCGACGAGATGATGAACAAATGTTCGTCGATAATATCAGTATGGATAGTTGGTGATGACAACGATGATGGTAAGTCCATAATGAGTTGAGCGAGTGCTAATGCTTTGGTGCTCTTCGGGGTTTTAAAAGTTAGGTCATATTCTTGTAAGATAATCACCCATTTAGCAACACGGCCTTGTAGAAGGCGACGATTCAAGAGATAGACCATTGGATTGGAATTGGCCACAACCGTGGTGTGGCTGAGGAGAATGTAATGTCACAGATTTTGTACCGAAAAGACGACGGTGAGGGCCATTTTCTCCTCATGTGGGTAGCAGAGTGGTGGGCCTGACAAGGTCTAGCTCACATAGTAAATGACATGCTCTTGGCGAGCAGAGTCTTCTTGGACGCGAACTCCAGAGACGGCGTGATTTGATGCCGAAATGTAAAGGGTAAAGTCTTTTGTGAAATCTGGTGGAGAAATCAAAGGGGTGCTTGTAAGTGCTTTCTTTAGGTCCGTGAAGGCTCCTTCTGCTTGGTCATCCCATACAAAGCGGGTATGAAGACGCAGCAAACTGAGGAAACCATGTACTGTGGTGGCATAGTCCAGGATAAAACGACGAAGGAAGTTGGATTTCCCCTGGAGGCTTTGCAGCTGTCTTAATGTACGTGGTGAAGGGAGGTCCACTATGGCTTGAAATTTTAGAGGGTCAACAGCGATCCCTTTTTCTGAAATGACAAACCCCAGTAGGTGGCCTGCTGTAATGCAAAATACACATTTAAGCGAGTTCAAGCGGATTTTGTATTTGCGACAACACAAGAAAACATGTCGAAGATCTTCTAAGTGGTCAGATCGTTTCTTAGATCGAGCGGTGAGGTCGTCTAGATAAACTTTAATGATTTTATGCAGATCATGAAAGCAATAAGTCATGGCTCATTGGAAAGTGGCTCCTGCATTCTTGAGACTAAAAGGCATGACGCGATAAGCGAAGGTGCCCCATGGGGTGGTAAAAGCGGTCTTGTATTAATCTTCTTTACGGATTTTGATTTGGTTATATCCGGAGAAACCGTCCATAAAAGAGAGTACCTCATGCCCCGCACACTTATCGATTAGTTGGTCAATAAATGGTGTGGGGAAGTTGTCTTTGGGACAAGCTAGGTTGAGGTCGCGGAAGTCAGTACAGACGCGGATGGTGCCGACTTTCTTATTAACTGGTACTGGATTTGAAACCCAGGTGGTGTATGCAATCGAGTATATGAAACCTGTTGCTCGAAGCTTCTTGATTTCTGCTTTGACGGCTGGAAGCTTGGATGGGTGAATGGGACGTTGTTTCTGGCGGACCGGTGATATGTTGGGCCAAGTGTCTATGTGATGTTCTACGATGGTAGAATAAAGACCAGGCATCTCGGTATAAGACGAGGCGAAGACATATCAAAATTCTTGGAAGAGTTTCTTATAAGCTTGGGTTTCTTTCTCAGTGCAAGATGCACCCAAAGAGATAAGCTCAGGTTTTCCGGGGGTGGTGGAGATGTCGATTTTTATAATGGGAGAAATGTTAGCCATGTTTCCTTCTTCGAAGGCTTCTAGAGCTGGTATTGGATCTTTGAACCAATCGAGCTTAGTTGGTAAGAAGTCCTTGGATTCAACAGATAGTTGGTTTTCCGCGGTGGACTAGATGCCTCAAGGAGGAAGTATGATCGATGGTGCATATCATCCCAAGGGTAGTCCGGTGTGGTGAGTGTTTCTAGAATTTCCTCATCAGTACGAAAGTAGTGGGACCATAAATTAATTAGCTCAGGTTTATAAGTAGTTGAAATCATATATACAATATTGATTTCTTCTGAATGGGAAGATTCTGGGGGGAATATTTCCTCAATAAGTGGTGGGGATATCTCAAGGTCAGCATTATTCATCTCGTATAGTGTTGCTCTGTAATCTGGGAGATCGGGACAGTGATGTGAATAATGTCCGTAGATTCCGCATATTGCACAAGGGTGGTTTGTGCGCAATGATTTATCACGAGGTTGAGGTGGCAATTCTAATTTGACGACTGGAACGTTGGTGTCATCATCCAACATATTCATATGTTCTTGAAGTGTTGGTAGTTGTGGACATAGGTGAGTAGCGTGGCCAATATCGTCGCACAAGGAGCACTTAGGGAGCACATGGGTTGAGGGATTCTTAGCTAATTTGGGCGTCACTGGGGGGGTGCGAGCTGTGGGTGCAGTGTTGTAGGTTGGTGGACCTCTGTCCCTAGTGTTGCAAGATTGAGGGGGGACATAACTAGGTGTCGATGTAGTGCCCCCTGTTGGAAATGATCGGTTTTGGGGGTTCGAAACACCAGGTGGTGGGCGATTTTGTTGGTTTGGTATTCCAGGTGGTGGATGGTTTGACATATTCATAGGTTGTACCGGTTGTAGGAAAATGGTTGGAGTCGGTGGGGGAGTTGGGGCAGGTAAGTACCATACAGGTATTCCTAACGTTAAACCTGGAAGGTTAAGTGTAGCCATTACTGGCATGGTGACAACTCTTGAAAACAGGAACAAGAACGGGATTGTGTGAATCGATGTTGTTCCGATATGACTAGGCACTATGGGTGCTTGTGGCGGTGGTTGAGGTTGTTGAGGATTTTGGTGTTCATTGTGCGATAAGGTGCACAAATCGGATACTTTAGTTACCCAGAGAGGAGATGGGATTAACGGGAAAGTGTTGGTCATGGGAGTATCCGAATATATCCCGGGACCGACTGATGAGACGAAGGATGTTGGTGCACTAAGAACGGGTTGTTCGATCATGGAAAGAACATTTTCTGGCACTGCGGGGGCATTCGGATCATAGTATGTAATCTGGTCTATTTTGACTATGCGTCCTTCATGGGGGAACATCATGATGCGAAAAACTGAAGAAGCGACAGCTTTCATTTTATACATGTAGATTCATCCCAGAAGGAGATTGTAATCAAGTTGGGCGTTAATGACCTATATATCTATGAGAACCAGTTTTCCCCCAAGATGTATGGGTACGTTCACTAACAAACCTTGCGGTTGAGTTGCATGGCCATCGTAAGCTCGCAATGAGGTAGTTGACGGTTGTAATGTTGGGGATCCAAGTTTCTGCCATACGAAAGTGGACATAATGCAGGTGGAGGCCCCTTCATTGATTATGCATTGATGAACGACGAGGTTGCGAATGGAGACGAAAACTTGAAAAGCTAGAGATTAAGGCATGCGAGGTTGAACTTGTTCTAAGTCGAAAGCCATCATGTTAGAGTCGTTAGGATCTATGGCACTAATGGAATATAACAACAATTTTCTCTGTGCAGGACAGTTTTTTAAGATTTCGAGAGTGGACATAGCAGCGGGTGACTGAGCTAAATCCTCTACAATGTTATAGTTGGAAGTTGCACGAGCGTTCGGATTATTGTTAATTCGTCGCAAAGGAAAACGAGGTGCTTTGGGACCTCCGTCCATGGGAATGTTGGGTATGCAAAGTGGTTGATCAGTTGGGAGAGTACTCGACGAAGGGTCGGTAGGTGTGGCCTCAGGGGCGGACCCGTATTGATTTCGATGGGTTTGAAGATTGACATCATAAGCGAATGGTGAGTGTTGGACTCTGCATGCTGGTAGTCAGCTGCCACGTAAGTGATTTGCTACTGTGTTGTAGCGGATCCTTGAGGGGGATCATTTGGACAAGTGTTGACCGTGCCTTGGTTAGGTAAGGGATTTTGCAATATCATGGGTTTTTTCTGAGGAGGAGGTGCTGGCTGTGCAGCATGTCCTTGCCGTTGGGCGTCGTCGGTCCAGAGTTGACGCGCTCGATCTAAATGGGGATAATTATGTGTGTAATGGCCGTAGACTCCACATATGGAACATGCATGGTTTGTTCTCAAGTTATTATTTTTAGCCTGTTTTGGTGGACGATCAGGATTTTGGTTGGGGGGAGTAACGTTATTGTTGTTTGGAGGATTAGGTGGTGGTCCACCTTGGTTGTGTTGCTGGTTGTTTCCGCGGTTACGTCCTCTTCCGTGGTTTTGTTGACCTCCTTGGTTACATTGGTTGTTATGGTTTGGAGGTTGGTTTTGTTGTGCATACACATGCCCTTGGGCAGTAGGTGGGTTTTGAGGTTGTGCAGGCTTTGGAGCAGGTTGTGGTGGGTAGTAAACAAGAAGGTTCTGAGGTGGCCCTGGTGTTTGTTGCAGTTGTGGGTAACCTTGAGCTGCTGTAAGTGTTGGAGCAAGAGGTGCTTCCTATTGAGGATGATAAGCCACTTGGGCTTGTGGCTGGATCGGAGTCTAGTGGGCCTATTGGTTATAATATGGAGTTGGCGCATAAGTTGATGGTACTTTTCCATAACACTGTGGTGGACATGAGGGTCCATGAGTGTGGTGGGTGTGCGTTACTAAATACGAAGTTTTAGCTCCAGAATTAGATGATGCCCTAGAAAGGTCTAGGGTGTTGTTTGTACTCATCATGGTAAAAGGTTTGTTTTGCACCGTAACCTAGTCGATAATACCGTCGACGGCATGGGATGCCCTCGGTGTGTCATGGCGGGATGGATCACCACGTGGGGCATAAGGTAAAATAGTGTATAGATATCCTGACTGGGCATATATGAGGTCGAATTGCTGAGCTTTTAAGATAGCTTCTTCTTTTGACTAGGGTCGTTCGGAAGCTACATCTTTGGCTATGAGAGGGAGGAGTGATTTGAGGAACCAGTCCAAAAAGATTCAGTCGTCAAGTTTTATCTTACAGAGGCTACGGTGCTTATGCCACTCATGGATATGATCAGTGATGTGTGTGGCGGTGTTCTGTTTACAAGACAAAAGTATTTCCACTCCTGCATCATAGCGTACAGGTAGCTGAAAGAACTGGAGGAAAGTTGAGGCGAGGGACGTAAATGTGTTGTGAGTCCCATGTGGCTGCTCAATGTACCACTTGGCTGCAGAGCCAGTGAAAGTTCTTTGTAAAAGTCTCAGTCTAATGGAATCATCTACTATGGAGTTAGAGGAACACCATAAGTGAAACGACATGATGTGGTTTTGGGGATCTTCTCCAGCTTTTTCTTCAAATTTTGGGATATCTGAGGGGAGCTTTGTGGGCATGGGTGGCCACGTAGGGTTTTGTATAATAGGGTCGTTGGTTAACCTTGCCAGGTCTGGTAAGTTTAGACTAGCCATGTATGGCAGACTGGCAGATGGGTGTGGCATGATCACTGGGGCATAACTGTTAATGGTAGCATTATGGAGTGGTCCAGTGCCCCCTAAGGGTATGCTAGGCGTGAATGGGATGTTACCTCCAGCCGATGTGGTGTGGGAGGGGCCGACGCTCCCAAGTGCAACATGGGTTGCATATGGGTTAGGAATGGTTCTGGTAATCCCTGGGATCTGGGTAGTGGTAATGAGAGGGGGGGTGGCCCCCATGTTGGGCATACCTAAAATAGGTGGAGGTCCTTTGTTGGGCATGCCTAGAGGAGGGGTGGCCCCCATGTTAGGCATGCCTAAGGGGGTTGTGGCTACCGTGGTTGTCACGGTAGTAGTGGGGTTTGTTGATGTAGCTCCAATAGCACTGGTGAAAAGGTGGTCATATTGTGATCCGACCATGGGGTTGGTTGGTGATGTCTCAGTAGGGTGCTCGGATTCAACCTCATAATCAGATGTAAAATGAGGCGCGTCAGAATCGGATTACTGGGTTCTATGCCGATGATGTGTGGAGTCAAGGGATAACGCTCTACGTCTATGACGTGTAGAGTCAAGTGTATCGAACTGAGGGGGTTCACCCTGAAAAAGATGAGATCGTCTTAAGTTCTCAATGGTGAGAAATGTCTATAAATGCCAATGGATGGTGGTGAGATAAAAAAACTCAAGACCCTAATGCCACGATGTGTGCAGGAGGGGAGTGTGAGAAAATAATGGCTCTCAGGCCAACAACCAACCTCAAAAGCACTTATTATAACAGTTGTGCTATAATAAGTGGAGGAATCAAGAAAAATGGCCAGAATACCAAAAATCAAACGATTCCTAGAAAAAGTGGTGCTTACTAGACCAAGGGGGGTAGCAGAGCATGCAAATTCCTAACTAAAAGTGGTATTATGATTCAATGAAACATATCCTCTGCAAGATGATGAAATCCAAGTCAGACAATATGAGTAGTGGAATCAAAGGCTAGATATCCCCCTACCGGTAGGGACACCGGGTAGACAATCCTAAAAAATGGTCACTAAGATACCCCGTTCATGACATGTTCGGTTGGGTGAATCTGCAGTTTGGTTCTATCGCCGCTGTACTCCCATACGGGTGGTACACCGAGAACTGCGAAAGGTATCCTTCAGTTATTGAATGGATAGCGGTATTCCACTCAAGCTTTCGGAACCAGTCTGGCTACTTCAACCCTCCTAAGGGAGAGGCCTTCCCGATAAATTGGTATATAACCGTGTCAACAAATAATAAGGGATTTTTGGGACCCTAAAAGACAACCACTACATCTCAGATGTAAATAATTGAGGGGTGTTATTGGAACACCTATCCCCCCAATCCTACCTAGCTACAAGATTCTTCAAGTGTTCCCCAAGTGGGGTTAAAGTGTTGGTTGAGTTTAGGTAGATTTTAAGGCTCAGTTAATTAAAAATGTGGCAGATTGGGTGCAAGTGTGATTATTTAACTGAAAATGAATTTGCCTCGCTTGGGCGATTGATTACAAATTAAAAACAAGATGATTCCAATTTGCAAAAAATAAAAGGCTTTTTTTCTGAAATGTAAATGTTTTAACAAAAATATTTAAAAAACTATGGATTTTTGAAGTAATTTTTAAAGGAAAGAAAATATTGTAAAAATTGTAAGAAATAAATGGATTTCTAAGTGCTTGCTTGGGAAAAACTATTGAGCAAATCAGAAAAATGGTTCAAAATTTGCAAGGAAATGAAATCTATGATCTAAACAAAGCACTAAAAAACTTTCTTTCACTTGTTGAAAATTTTTAAAAATATTTTAATTGAGCATATGTAATAGAAAAAAGATTCACTATTGCTGCAATAATGCAGAAAAAAATAATGTTGGAAAATAGGCTAAATGCAGCAATTTTTTTTTCTAAAAATTGGACCGAGCGAAAAAACACAGCATCGCGGGTTTATGGGAAAAAGTTGCGATGTGCATTGCGGGTTTGAGCCGCGAAGTCGCGATGTGCAGCACGAAAAAAGGCCACGAACCCACGATGTGTAGCGTGGAAAAAGGCTGCGAAGCCGCAATGTGTAGCGCAGAAAAAGGCCGCGAGGTCGCGATGAGCTGCGCGACTGTTGGGCGAAAAGACACGATGCGAAAACGGAAAAAGGTCGCTGGAAACGAAACCAAAAAGTGAAATTTCGGTCTGTTAAAGGCTATAGAAAGGGCCAACAACTAGGGCAGCAATGAATATGCTGTCTAGTATGGCAGATCTGCTAATTGGAATGGTAAAAACAAGTAAAAAACAAAGATCTAAAGCAAAAAATTGCAAAAATTTAAAGCTCGAAACCCAGCAGAGTTGCCAAAAAATTGTTGCTTGGTTTTTCAACCAAGCATGTGCAAGGATGCACCTATTAACTTGTAATAGCAGTCTTTGAATAAAAACAAAAACAATTATAAATCTAATATAACATTAACATAAGCATGTGTAAATAAACAAGAACTAAATCAATAACAAGAGATCTATGGAAGAACAAGAGTAAAAAATAATAGATTTTTTGTATTACCTCAAAGGTGAGGATGTTTGGTGTTGAGCAGCTCCAAGGTTGAGGTGCTCCAAGCTCCAATGGTCTCTTCTCCAAGATGCTGAAATGGGGGTCTTCAAACTCAAAATGGGAGGCAATGGCTCTCAATGGGAATTTGGCAGCATAAGGATAAGATGAAATGTGGATGGAAAATAAGGAGCCCCTATCACCTTTTTATAGTTTTTGGTGATGGGGAATACCATTATGGTTTTGAGGAAACCAATGGTATTAACCAACATGGTTTAGGTCTCTTTTTCCCTCTTTTTTCTTTTTTGAATATTTTTAATATTTTTATTCCCTTTTAATATTTTTTGGGAATTCTGGACCCTTTTTTAGGGTTTTTTGAGGGGGAAAAGGTGTATTTTGGTCTTTTTGGTGACCTTATGATGGATTTAGAGGCTCAAATGGTGGAAAAGTGGACAAATGGGTCATGTGAATAAGGGAATGAGCTAGTGAGCACTTTTTGGGTGTTAACACCACTGATGATGAGATAGACTACTAGTTGTGCTCCGATGACACTCCAGTGATCTTTTGATCACTCCATGAAGGCTAATTCGAATTGCCACCTTAGGCATTCGAATCCTCATGCATTGTGCTATTTATTTGTCCATATTGTGATTAATTAATTAGTGTGTGTGAAGTATTTTTGCTTCTATCCGAGTTCTACTGTATTATTATTTTGTTGCTCATTATACTGCATTGACCACTCTTCTTCTATTTTCCTGCTTAATCATAATTACTCTTGTGAGGTATACATCATCTCTTAGATCTGCTATGAGGATTTTCACAAAGTGATGAGTCTGGAAGACGTAGATGCACATGGGATTTTTCGACATGGTGGTAGGTTGGTCCTCCCATGGTCGTTGATGTAATTGTCGAGCTTTTTCGACATGGTGGTAGGTTGGTCCTCCCATGGTTGTTGATGTAATTATCGAGCTTTTTCGACATGGTGGTAGGTTGGTCCTCCCATGGTCGTTGATGTAATTGCTGAAGCTTTTTCGACATGGTGGTAGGTTGGTCCTCCCATGGTCGTTGATGTTATTTTTTTGATAATTTCATTCCATTATCATAAGGATATCTAAGAGAATAACATGCACAACATATCTCTACAGCATATCAATCATAGATACAAAAGCAATCACACAAGAGACACAGAGTTTCACCAGGGAAAACCAAGAAGGTGAAAAACCCCGCAACTTCCTCAGATATAAGATAAGACACAATACAAGATCACAATGATCAAACCCAATAAGATGTCTCTAGCCGACGCTCCTCCTCCTCCACTAGTGCGCCACTTTCTCTCTTATCTATGCGAGCTTGAGAAGTGAGTGAATGATCTAAATGAGAGACACAACCTCTCTATTTATACACTGACTTGACCTGCCAATAATCCACTGGGGCCGACTTGCTAATCAAGCCTAATAACCCAACCACATGTGCTAACCAGGGCCGACTCCACAATGGTGGTCTAATAACCCATCAATACAAATGACGACACTTGTCGATGCACATGATGACACTTACAAATACAAATGATGACACTTCCAATCAGAGGAATAATACATCTCTGTGGGATATACAATAAAGTACAAATGTAATACATAGAAGAATATCTTCCGAAGTTACAAATACATCAACACTCCCTCTTAACTAGGAAGGTATTCTTTCGTCACAGGTCATCAATACATATTGGCGCAAGTCTTCAGTTCTGGAGCTGGATCATCATCACTGGATCATGGAGCATCATGATCATCACGGCTATTGTACTCGACATCTCGATCACTAGGCTATCTTTGAAATCTGCTCGTCATAGGAATTTCTACAGAGCTAGCACTTTTTCATGCTGGATGTAGGCCCACCACCTGTAGGTCTTCATCAACACTGCCATACTGTGGAATCCTCGGGACTTATTACGTGAGTTAACAAAACCTCGAAAGAGCATCAGGACTGATTACGAGCACACAGCTCAACCTATTGGATCTCCCAAGACCTTTTACATGCCAATGCACAACCTGTCCACGGCCATAGAGTATCATCCTGATACTACTGATCATAACATCATTCATGAAGCACAACCCAGATGCACATCACACAGCACTTACATTCACCGGCATGGGAAGACACACTTCAACCATCCGTGAAAGGCTCAGCACTTATATCTACGCCATGGGAAGACACACTTCAACCATGCGAGAATGGCACAACACTTATATTACAGCCATGGGAGAACACATCTACAACCATGCTCGAATGGCCCAGCACTTATATCTCATCCATGGGAGACCACAT
Organism: Larix kaempferi; assembly: GCA_027924585.1. Lineage (NCBI taxonomy): Eukaryota > Viridiplantae > Streptophyta > Pinopsida > Pinales > Pinaceae > Larix > Larix kaempferi. Next base: position 13,398,064 of record BSBM01000125.1, on the reverse strand, counting down.
CTACAACCATGCTCAAATGGCCCCAACACTTATATTACAGCCATGGGAGAACACATCTACAACCATGCTCGAATGGCCGCAGCCCTTACATCTGCACCATGGTAGAACACATCTACCACCATGTGAGAATGGCTCCGGCAATTACATCACGACCATGGGAGAACACATCTGCCACCATGTCGAAAAATCCCAACAATTACATCGCGACCATGGGAGAACACATCTACAACCATGTCCGAAAAGCTCATGTGCATTTATGTCTTCGTAACTCATCACACATAATCCAGCTGATTATGTAATGTATCCACCTGATACATATCATCTCATATGATCATCCGGATCATCATCATAGCATTGTCCTGATGCATATCATCCAGAGTATCGTCCTGATACTCATCACACATGATCATCATCACTGCATCATCATGATGCATATCATCCAGAGTATCATCCTGATACTCATCACACATGATCATCCTGATCATCATTACTGCATCATCCTAATGCATGTCATCTGGAGCAACATCCTGAAGCTCGTCATCCATGATCATGTTGATCATATAGTGCATCCACCTGATGCATACCAAGTATCTACCTAATACATATCATCATACATGATCCACCTGATCATATAATGTATCCACTTGATACATACACAAATACATGATCCACCTGATCATACAGAGCATCCAACCAATGCATATACATATACATGATCCAACTGATCATACAAAGCAGTAATTGGAGCATCATCCTGACACTCATCATACAACGCTTACATCCACAGCCATGGGAAGGATCTTCCTCTCACCATGATTGGAATGGCTCCTGCAAATGTGTCCCATCACTTCTTCCTCGAAGTATATTCAATCTGAAGAACACCAAGCCTCCCTCTGAAGTACTCAAACTTCACTCTGGCTAGTGGTTTTGTCAACACATATGCAACCTGCTCATCCGTCGCAACATACAGGAGCTTCACTACTCCTCTTTGCACCATATCCCTGATACAGTGATATTTGATCTCAATGTGCTTCGAGCTGTCATGGAACACTGGGTTCTCAGATATCTTCACACAACTTTGGTTGTCACAATAGATACCAGTATCATCCAATGGGAGATCAAATAACTCAGACAGTAGCTTCCTCAGCCATACTGCCTCACAACTAGCCGAACAAGCTGCAACATACTCTTCTTCGTCTATACTCAGTGCTACACAGGACTACTTCCTGCTAAAAGAAGAGATCACACCTGATCCCATACTGAAGCAGTACCCCGAAGTGCTCTTCCTATTTGCAGCATTGCCTGCCTAATCTGAATCAACATAACCCTCTAGGTTAAACTTTTGATTCGCATTATACTTGAGCCCATAATCAACCGTACCCTTCAGGTACCTCAGAATATCCTTTACAGCAACCATGTGAACACTTCTCAGATTCGTCAGGAACTGGCTCAATGTGTTCACAGCAAAGCAAATATCTGGTCTTGTGTTCGTCAGGTACATCAAGGACCCAATCCTCTGACGATACACCATGACATCAACTGGCTCAGATGAAGCATCACATAGAATCTTCAGTTTCGATGCCATAGGTGTGGCCATGGCCTTGCAGTCCATCATCCCAAACCTCTTTAGGATCTCTACTACATACTTCCCTTGTCCAAGGAAGATCCCATCTACACTCTGCCACACCTCCATGCCTAGAAAATAGTGCATCATTCCCAAGTCCTTCATCTTGAACTCGGCTGCAAGCTTCCTCTTGGTTTCAGCAATAAACGCATCCTCTCTTGTAACAAACAGGTCATCCACATATAGGAGTAGTATCACAGGATTGCCTTCCTCAACCTTGTAGTAGAGTTTGGAATCTGCTTTACTCTTGGTAAAGCCCAAACTGGATAGAAAACTGTCCATCCTACCATACCAAGTTTTAGGAGCTTGCTTTAAGCCATACAAGGCTTTCTTCAATCTGCACACATATGATTCCCTGTCATGTGTCTCAAAACCGAGTGGCTGCTCCACATACACTTCCTCCTCAACTACACCATTCAAGAAAGCTGTCTTGACATCCATCTGGTGTATCTTCCATTTCATCACTGCAGCCAGAGAAACTACTGTTCTAATGGAAGTGTATCTGGATACAGGAGAAAAAGTTTCTTCATAATCTATCCCCTCTTTCTGGGAGAAGCCACGAGCTACAAACCTTGCCTTGTATTTCTCTATGCTACCATCTGCAACATGCTTGATCTTATAGATCCATTTGGAAGTCACCATTGAATTCCCTTCAGTTTTTGGGACCACATCCCAAACATCATTCTTCATGATCGATTGGTATTCCTCGACCTTGGCATCCTTCCATTCTTTCTTTTTCGCTGCCTCTTCATAACTGGAAGGTTCTTTGTTCATAATGTCACAGAGCAAGGAAACATAGCTAGTGTGTGACCTTGTCCTTTTCCTTTCTCTATGTTCCTCTTCTGGAATACCATATCTTTCTGCATCTTAGATGAGCTCTCTAGCCCATGTAGGTTTCCTCTTGTGAGAGTTCTTCTCACGGGGTGGATCTATAGGTTCTTGTGGATCTTCAATTTCACGGGTTGCTTCTGGAATTGCTTCATTCATAGTGGTATCTTGAAATCTGGTTTCCTTTGGTTCTTCATGGTCATCAATAGGTGTCTTCCTTGATTTGATGTATGTTGAGTCTTCATCAAATGTTACATCCCTGCTGATGTCAATCTTCTTGAACCTTGGAAAGTATATTCTGTAAGCCTTCGAGCTTTCACTGTAACCCACAAAGATACCATTCTTTCCTGAAGGATCTAGCTTAGTCCTCTTTTCCTTTGGAATATGTGTATATACTGGACAACCAAATATTCTAAGATGGATTACTTCAGGTTTCTTACCAGAGAAGACCTCTTCTAGTGTCTTGTTGTCCAATATCTTGTGAGGTGTTCTGTTCTCCACATATACAGTTGTCCTAGCTGCTTCTGCCCATAGATGCATAGGAAGATCTTGGTCATGAAGCATTGCCCGTGTTGCTTCCATGATAGTTCTATTCTTCCTTTCTGCAACTCCATTTTGTTGTGGATTGTAAGGAGCAGTCAACTCCCTCTTAATCCCTGAATCACTGCATAGATTCTTGAAATCACCTGAAGTGAATTCTACGCCATTGTCGGATCTGAATGTCTTGATCTTCTTGTCAGTTTGATTTTCCATCAAGGCTTTGAATTCCTTGAACTTATCAAACACTTCATCTTTGTTCTTCAAGAAGTAAACCCAAGTCTTCCTAGAGAAATCATCAATGAAAGAGACATAGTATACATACCCACTCAGAGAAGTGGATGACATTGGACCACATACATCGGAGTGGATAATCTCCAAGATTCCTTTTGCTTTGCTTTCACTGCTTGGAAATTCCTTCTTTGTATTATTACCTTTTCAACATCCTTTGCAAACACCTTCATGCTTTGGCTGGATTTCAGGAAGATCTTCTACAACTTTGCTTGCAATTGGTAGTGCTCTATAGTGCATGTGTGCAAGCCTTCTATGCCAAATTTCACTTGGCTCCATGGAATCATGTACCATGGCATGTTCAAGTTGTCCTTTCAATTTGTACAATCCTCCCTCTTGATCTCCAATCACTACTGCATCATCTATGGTCTTACCCTTTTGCCACATGAGTACTTGGCCATCCACAAATGCAACTCTCATTCCTTTTGCATCCAAGGATGATATGGAGAGAAGATTCTTCTTGAGTCCAGGTACATATATAACATCTTTCATTTTCAAAGACTTCCCAGAGGCTAGCATGTAGGAGGCTTCACCACTTCCTTTGATAGGATATTGATAGTCATCCCCAAGTTTCACCTTATGGGGTGACTCATGTCCAGATAAATTTGTAAAAGTTTCTTTAAACCCAGTCATGTGTTTAGAAGCCCCACTATCAATAAGCCAATCATTACATCCATGAGAGATAGTACCTGTGAGTGCAGATATTAGAACATATTCATCTTCACTAGATGAGTCATCACTTTCTGCTCTAGCCTTCTTCTTGGGAGGTTCATCATCCTCGGCAGCATGAGCATGATATTTTCTTTTATTTCCCTTCTTCTTCTTCTTGAAGTTGTTGTTGTTTCCCTTCTTGTTCTTGGAACAATCTGAGGCAAAGTGTCCCTTCTCATTACATGTAAAACATCTTAGATGTTTCCTATTTTTATAGTGGTGAGAAGGTTTCTTGGGATAAGAATGCTCCCTCTTGAACTTTCCATTCTTGGCGTGTACTGTGAGAGCTTGATCTTCATTTCCCATCTTTTCTTCTCGAGTCACAAGCCTGGCCTCTTCTTGAGAACACTCCTCCCATAGTCTACTGAAGGAGACCAATTTTCTTTTTGCACGGATTCCTTGGATGAAGGAGTCCCATGACCTAGGTAGGCCATTCAAGGTGGTCATTACAATTTCACCATTCTCCACTAATTCATCCACAGCTTCAAGTTGTTCCTTGATTTGAGAGACCTTAGAAAAGTAGGATTGAATGGTCTCTCCATTTTGAAGCTTCATCCCTTTCAATTGGTTCCGTAGAGTCATCTTCCGATTTATGTTATTTCCTTCAAACAACTTGGTCAAGGAGTCAAACATCTCCTTAGGTGTCTTTAGGGAAGACACATGGGTATGAGATGGTCCTTTATAGAATCAGAAATGATTCTCTTAACCTTGTCCAACTCATTCTCTTCTAGAATTAACCCAATCCTATACTTCCATGCTCGGAAGTTATCAGCCCCTTCAAGCTTATCCTCAAGCTTGGTGTGGTGAGACATCTTAAAGAGTAATTCAAATGGAAATAGAAAAGATGTAGGTCTTACCACTTGATTTGCTGAAAACTGGATCTGGAGTTGGATTAGGATTTGTCAGAGAAACCCTAAAAATTAAAAATGTGAATTTCAAAATTCTGAAAGGATAGAAAGATGCGCCTTGATGAGCTGATCGGCCTGGTATACTCAGAAATTGAAAACTGCAAAGTTTCACCCTTCAGAAATGCTTTTCAATCTCCCGAATTCACTGGGAAGGACCTTGAATTAGGGTTTGAGTTTCCCAGAGCTTCACCCAACCAAAAATTTTGATCCAAAGCTCTAAACTTCGATTTCTCCAAGGATATTCCAGCTATGTCCTCAGATTTCAGAAATTCCTATTTTTGTGGAAACCCTAATTTTTAGGGTCAAAACTGAAAATGCTCAGAATTGAATTTTGTCTCAACAGAAAGATGCGCCCTTCCAAGAAGAGTCAATCTAACCTTCTGCCTTTGACGATCTGTGAAGAGAAACCCAAATATTAAGAATCCCTAGCTTCCGCAGCTGCATAGTGCCTTCTTCTTAGGTCAACTCTGATACCATGTTAATTTTTCGATAATTTCATTCCATTATCATAAGGATCTCTAAGAGAATAACATGTACATCATATCTCTACAGCATATCAATCATAGACACAAAAGCAATCACACAAGAGACACAGAGTTTCACCGGGGAAAACCAAGAAGGTGAAAAACCCCACAACTTCTTGAGAGATAAGATAAGCCACAATACAAGATCACAATGATCAAACCCAATAAGATGTCTCTAGCCAATGCTCCTCCTCCTCCACTAGTGCGCCACTTTCTCTCCTAGCTATGCGAGCTTGAGAAGTGAGTGAATGATCTAAATGAGAGACACAACCTCTCTATTTATACATTGACTTGACCTGCCAATAATCCACTGGGGCCGACTTGCTAATCAAGCCTAATAACCCAACCACATGTGCTAACCAGGGCCGACCCCACACTAGTGGTCTAATAACCCATCAATACAGATGACGACACTTGTCGATGCACATGACGACACTTACAAATACAAATGACGACACTTCTAATTAGAGGAATAATACATCTCTGTGGGATATACAATAAAGTACAAATGTAATACATAGAAGAATATCTTCCGAAGTTACAAATACATCAACAGTTTATGTAATTACTAGCTTTCCCGAATGGTGGTAGGAAAGTGCTCCCATGTCGGTTGATGTAAGTGTTGTGTTATGTGCATCTAGGCTGTGCTCCATTGACGATGAGATGATTTGAATATGATGAGGTAATAGTAGGGTACATAGGTTTTGCAGTGGCATATAATCAGTCCTGGGATTCTCCTTCAGGTTTTGCAGTAGCATATAATTAGTCTTAGGAGATCTTGCAGGTTTTGCAAGTGGCATATAATCAATCCTGGGATGCTCCTTTAGGTTTTGCAGTAGCATATAATCAGTCCTGGGAGATCTTGCAGGCTTTGCTAGTGGCATATAATCAGTCCTGAGATGCTCCTTCAAGTTTTGCAGTGGCATATAATTAGTCCTCGGAGATCTTCAGGTTTTTCAAGAGGCATATAATTAGTCCTAGGAGATCTTCAAATTTTGCAGAGGCATATAATCAGTCCCGAGAGATCTTGTAGGTTTTGCAGTGGCATATAATCAGTCCTGGGATGCTCCTTCAGGCTTTGCAGAGGCATATAATCAGTCCTGGGAGATCTTGCAGGTTTTGCAAAGGCATATAATAAGTCCTAAGATGTACCTACTTGATGGCTTGCTCACAGATATGATGAAGAGCTACATGGAGCTAGGCCTACATCCAACATGAAAAAGGGTTGGCTCTGCAGAACTTCCTATGATGAGTAGATTGGAGATTGATGATTGAGATAGCAACAGCAGTGACAATGATCCAGCTTTGATGATGATCCAGTGATGAAGACTTGTGTTGATGAACTATGTCAAGAGAATACCTTACTAGTTAAGAGGGAGTGTTAATGTATTTGTAACTTCGGAATGTATTCACTTGTATATTTTATATTATTCATAATGTGCTTCCAACGGAGAGGTTTATTCCTCCGATCGGGATTATTATCATTGTACTTGATGGGTTATTAAACCCTCCTAGAGAGGTCGTCCCAGAGTTAAGTTGTAGGGGGTTATTAGACTCTCCTAGGAGAAGTCGGCCCAATTAGGGTAAAAGTCAAGTATAAATAGAGAGGAGCATCCTCTCTATTTGATCATTCACACACTCACTCATTGCGCATTAGTGAGAGAGAGAGATAAGTTCGCACAAGTGGAGGAGGAGGAAGCTGCTGAAGACCATCTCTTTGTTTTGGGGTTTTGTATTCTTTGCTCATTCTATCTCTGAGGAAGTTGCGGGGTTTTCTCCTTTATGGTTTCCCCGATGAAACTCTTTTTGTTTCTTGTCTATTGTGTTTTATTTGTTGTGCATGTTATTCTCTCAGATAAAGATCCTAGATAATATTGAATTAAATTATGAAAATCTAACATGATCCCATAACCCTTAAGCCCTAAACCCTTAATACATAATCCCTTAACATAAAAACCCTAAATCCCCTAACCCTTAAGCCATTGACCCTTAAATCAGCCTTTAGACCTAATCCATGAACCCTTAAACCCTAAACCCTTAATCCCTAATCCCTTGGCATGGATGGACAAATTGGGTCATGATTAATATGATGATGATGACAATGGAAATGACAACCATGCCATGATGACGATGATGATGAGAATATTGTATCTAAGTATTAAACCCCCCCCATACCTTCAAGGCATGTGCCTAGTCTAACCATGTAAAATTTCAACACATGCAGTCACATTTTGAAGAAATTCAACGTTGGACCCATTCAGTGTTCACTGTGTGGGGTTGGTTGATGACAATGGTGATGGGCGTGTTGGAAGTTCCATGACATTTCAAGAGAGTTCCAAGAAATATTCTATAGATGGGAATGAAGAATGATGAAAATGAGACTACATGATGAACGTTGATGCAAACATGGATGATCTCAAAGAATATGTGGGGACATTAGGCATCCTTGAGTATTGAAACCCTTGCATACCATCAAGGCATGTCTCTAGTCTAACCATGCCAAATTTTGACGCATACATGCATAGTTTGAATAAATTTCAACGTTGGCCCCATTCACTACATCCATGATGAGGAGCCAGAAGATAACAACACAAAAAACAACATTGCAAGGATATGGAGGAAACCGACAACACTTTAGTGAAAGGGGATAAAAAACATGAAATCAAATGGACAAGGGCATGACCAAGTCATGACTTTACTTTTTCACCGAGAAGCTTGGTCACGCCCATACAAATGCAACCGTGCGCACATCGACACAGGCACACATGGGCGCACTAGTGTTCAAGTGCATGCTTAAAGGATATTGGTTCGTACAAGCTCCCAATGCATCCATGACGAGGCACCACGAGATATCAACGAAAACTGCAACATTGCAAGGAGACGGAGGCAACTCGCGGCACGGTAGTGATGATAGACAAATTGGGTCATGATGAATATGATGATGATGATTATGGGAATGAAAACCATCATGATGGTGATGATGATGAAAATGATGTCCCCGAGTCTTAAAATCGTCCCATACCGTCAAGTCATGCGCCTACTCTAACCATGTAAAATGTTAATGCATATAGTCACATTTTGAAGAAATTTCAACATTGACCCCATTCACTACCCATTGTACGAGGTCGGTGGATGACATCGGTGATGGGCATGTTGGAACACATTCCATGACATTTCAAGAGAGTTCCAACAAATATTCTATATATGGGAATGATGAATGATGACCATGAGACTGCATGATGAATGTTGATACAAATGTGGAGGATCAAAAAGATTATGCGGGGACGTATGGCATCCTTGAGTCTTGAAACCCTCGCATATCGTCAAGGCATGTGTCTAGTATAACCATGTCAAATTTTGTTGCATACAAACATAGTTTGGATAAATTTCAACGTTGGCCCCATTCACTGCTCACTGTGCAGCGTCAGTGGATGACATTGGTGATGGGTGTGTTGGAAGACGTTCCATGACATTTCAAGAGAGTTTCAGCAAAGATTCTATAGATGGGAATGACGAATTATGACAATGAGACTGCATGATGAACGTTGATGCAAACATGGACGATATCAAAGATTATTCAAGGACGTCAGGCATCCTTGAATCTTGAAACCCTTGCATATTGTCAAGGCGCATGTCTAGTCTAACCATGTCAAATTTCGACGCATATAAGCACAGTTTGAGGAAATTTCAATGTTGGTCCCATTCACTGCTCACCATACGACATCCGTGGATGACATTGGTGATGGGTGTGTTGGAAGTTCCATGAAATTTCAAAAGAGTTCTGACAAATTCCTACATCCCCTAACTCCTAAGCCATTGACCCTTAAATCCTTATCCATAATCCCTAAACCCTTAATCCCTAAACCCTTCATCACTAATCCCTTAACACCAAATCCCTTAATCCCCTAACCCCTAATCCATTGACCCTTAAACACTTAAGCCCTAATCCCTAATCCCTTAATCCATAAACTCCTATCCCCTAAGAACTTAAACAGTAATCCCTTAACCCACAATCCCTAAGCCATTAACCATTAAACTACCTAACTTGTAAGTTCCAAATCCCTTAGATATTGACCCCTAATACCTTAAACCCCAACCCCTTAACCCCTAATCCCTGCACCCCAAATATCTAAATCCCATGATCCTCAAAGCCCCTATCCACTTAACCCCCAACACCTCAAGAAATTAACTATATAGGCACAATAAGCGCTAAATCCGGCTCTAAACAAGGAGCTAAATATGTAGCTAAACCCAACGTTAAATAAGGAGCTAAATATGATGATACATACAGAGCTAAAACCGGTGCTAAATAAGGATCTAAATCCATAGCAAAACAGGTTTCTAAATTGCGAGCTAATTGCGGCATTAAGTCTAGTTCTAATTCCGTCGCCAAGTCCGACGCTAATCTCGGCGCTAATTAGCGCCTAATTTAGCACCTACATGTTCTGATTGGCATACAAAATGCCAAAAATAGCGCCATCCCTATAAATAGCGTAGAATTTTAAAAAAATGGAGAAAAATACACTAAAATGGTCCCTAGAAGCAAAAAAAGGAGCAAAAAAGGAAGCTAATCACAGGGATTTGTTGTAGTGTTCCCTTCCCTATTTTCTGAATTTGTGATCTAATTGATGGAATGAATAATATTTTATGTTGAGAGTAGATTCATATGTTTATATTATTATCTTATTCTCAATCTTTCAATTATTTTATTATAGTCAAAATCTCTTGAGGAAGGTATCATTGTGGTTTTGCAGGTTCTTAGATCAAGAAGCCAAAGGTTTGGAGCAATGCTAAGGAACAGCACAATCTTGGATCAACCTACATAAATAAGGTGCATCATTTTTATCGTTTGAACTCCTAATCTAGTTTTGTTTGAATGCAAACCCTCATTTGATTTATGTACAACCCTAGATGTATTTCTTAGCAAGCCTAGTATGTTGGTGACCTCACCCCAGTCATAGGATAGTTTTCCTCACAACATGCATCAATGGGACTCTTATGTGGGAAAAAAATCCCGCGATAAACCATTCGTGGTGTTGTACATCTTGGATCTGGAAACTCAATCGATCCAAAAGGATCTTAAACCATTGGTCATAGTCCCAGATAGACTCACCAACTTTCTGCTTTATCTCCTTAATCTTAGTGATGCACTGAGACTCAGAATTTGACTTATGAAATTCCTTCAGAAGATCTACTTTGATTATAGTCACCAACGGTTGAACTTGACCCGAGGCTAGGGTGGTATTATACATCATGTACCACATTCAAGCTTGGTCTATGAATGTGGTTTACAATTGCACAATCTTGGAAGCCTTGTAAGTGATCTACTTCACTAACCATATCTCCTCACAAGTGAACCAATGATACTCCACATCATCCTTTCTCGTCCTGTGAAAGCCACATAATCTCAATGTAGAATTCGATGTAGTTGTCATGCTTGGAGTTACTGGCATACTAGGTCCTCCTACCAAATCTGGTAGATTAGGAACTGTATTGCTTGATTTTGGAACTGGTGTATCTAAGTGCGTCTCTAAGGTGGAACTAGCTTCTATCCCTCTAATTTCTACTGCTTCTGGACTTGCCTCTCACTCAAACTGTGGTAATAAGTTGTCTTCCTGATTTGCTAAAGGGAACCAGGGGGTTGGACTGAACAATGGGTTTCTTCTTGGTATGTTTCTTCTCACAATGTTGAATCCAAAAGTGAATAAACCCAACTATGCACTCTCCCCATCTGTCATGCAAGTTCCTCCTTCGAGTTGCACCTCCTCTCCTTCCACATCCTATAGAACTCTTCCTCTACTATGTCGTCGAGGGTCGACCTCATTATCTTCATCTGAACTATCACTATACTCTATTCCACATCTTTTTGGGTGTCTCTTATCCATTGTGTACTCTTCTTGCACATGCACTCCGCACCCTTCTAGTGCATCTAACCCCTTTGTGCACCCTCTTGGAACAGTATCTTCCTTAGCATTATTCCTTCCTCTCCGCTCATAACTCTCCTTCCTTATCTACCGCTTTTGTTTTCTTCCTTTCCTAATAGAATTCCTTATTTCAACTCTTTGTGCATAACTCTCCTTCCTCTAGATTCGTTACCCTTCTAGATCCATTGTTGGGTCTACCTATTCTCCCACTCGTTCATACCCCACCCCCACGGTGTGGGGTTTATGCTGACATCCTATCAAGATCCATGCTCACCAACCCCTTCTCAATGAACATGATTTTCATCCATTGTGGTATCTCCACCAAAAATCGCTTTCTAGGGCCCTCCTCGAATATTTTATCTGCACGACTATAAGAGTCACTGCATTCTATGACAAATTCTACAATATACCCTTCTTTTACAATAGAAACCAAACGTCAATCTCCCTAAACCATTTATTATCTATGTTCTTCAATTCCTTTACCGTCTCCTCAGCCCAAACCGTTGGTCTAGGTTACCTCCATATATTGTTAGTTTTAGACTGTGTTTTGTCCCATTCATACAATAAAATAGCAAACTCACAAAAAAAATTGTGGATGTCTAAATATATGTACCTTTCTTTCCAATGTTGTGGATCAATCAACAGGCCTCGGGTCTCCTTCACGCAAAATCGTCCTCCTTTATCTCCAACCATTCTTCGATCTCAACCTTGGTCAGTCTCCACCTCATCCCTTCATCCTCCCTCTACAATCCCTATATGGGTCCCATCAACGGAACCAATGTTGGCTGGTGTTTGTCATACCCAGGGTTCAATAGGCGTGGCCAACAAAACACCCTATAGGAACTGAAATTTTCAATACCCTACAAGCAGGGTAATTTCTCACCCGAGACGCGCATAGGAATTACAAAGATCATTATAGGGGTTGTGTAGAGGAGGATGGGGTGGTGTTTTCCATATCCTTATACTCTCATTAACCTATCCATGCATTCCTCACAGTGAACAATTTAGGATTCATTCTTTATAACAAGTAAGACATTCATTCCATACATAAGCATAAACAGAACACACTGCCTAGTATATAACATAACCAACTTTATATTATTACTTGGAAAAACTCAATACATATGACAGTCATTACTGAACATATCATGGATTCCTTTGTCAACTCACCAACTTAGATGGGTCTCAAGTTACAACAAAACCCTAGCGACAATGGACTTTGAGCAATAACTGCATGACAACCAAACTACCATCAAACCCAAAACATTACAAGATGTGCCTCTTAATAGACTTTTGGTTCTACTCCTTGGCATTAGCCTACACACGTTTTGGTAGACATGCCAAACACCACACACGGGTCGCTATAGTGTTGTGCGGTGCAATACTCCCTCATGTTGTCTCTTATGTGGCAATTTGCCTTGCCACTTGGATTCTCCGACACCCATCCAACTAAGCCAAAACTTGGGTGCAAACACTAATCCAAAGACTAAAGGTGGGTGGGGGATTAAACATAGCCCCACTTTCAGCATGGAATTAGATGCTAATTTGATTTGCAGCTTAATCACTAAAGATGGTTTCTTGAGGAATATCATTGAATGGGAGTATTTGAACCCAGATGGAATGATGAATTGGATCCGCAAAAACAAGAGAGCTCTAAGGGTGGATCTCTCCACCAGAAAGCCATGACTAATGCATTTCCAATCATCGTACATTCCCTCTCTTGGAAAGTGGGAAATAGCGATCAAGTCCGCATAGGAGAAGATTCGATCATAGGATGTGGAAGGGATATTTTTCTCTCCCCTGCACTACTTTAGCACCTAAGGGCACAAAATCTTACCTATTTGGCTCAAATCAAAGATGAGAACACCAACTCTATCTTGCACCAAGGCTGGCTCAGTGCTCCAAGACTCAACATCCCAATTGGCTATCGTCAAGAATGGTGAGCCTTTCTCCGAAGTCTACGATGAGGCCATATTTGAATTAGAGAAGAGTTGGACACCCTAACTTGGATCAAATCCAAAGGAGAGGGAGTTTATACAGTCAAAAAATGATACCAATCTTTAGTCACAGCTGTAAGGGAACCATATTAGTGGTATAAGTGCATTTGGAAGACTCAATCCCCTCTCAAATGGAAGATATTTGTCTGGTTGTTGCTCTCTAGCAAAGTGATGACCTGGGAAAATATCCAAAAGAGACATTTTCAAGGGCCAATTTGATGTATTCTCTTCAAAGCCTCGGAGCAAAAATCTCCCAATCTCTTCCTTCAATGCCCCTACAACAAGCAAAGCAGGTTTCATCTCATGGAAGTTGATTTCAAATTACAAAATCTCTAGCAAGTTGTTGATATCTCCCAAAATCTAAAACAATGGTTTTCTCGTTTGGCATTAAAGGCTCTCAGTTATATATCATACTTAACTTTTTGGGGGATTTGGATTTCTAGAAACAAAGCCATATTCCATGATGGCTCAATTCCATCCTTCCAAACAATAGCACACATCATGAGCTTATACAGTTTCTTCAAAGATGATCAAGCCCCCTGACCCCTTTTGTGATTGGGGATCCAATGAATGATAAAAATCAGGCATGGGAATTTTTCAATGGAGCCTGTCAGGGACAAGTCTGTGTCCATGATATTGGGGGAATTATATATCTTTCTAAGGATATACACCTCTCCTTCTCCATCCATGCCCTCCAAGGATCTAATAACGAAATCAAGTTCTTGGCTCTCAAAGTCCTCCTCCACATCACTTGGGGATCTCAAGGTCTTAGGTGACTCCTTGCTTGTTCTGAATTGGATGTCTGGTTGCAGTCGATTAGAGGACCCTAGTCTCTTGGAACTGGGAAGAACCTTAAAAATAATCTTTGCCAACTTCTTTGAACTACACTTCCATCATGTTTTTAGAGAACATTATAAAAAAGCAGACCATCTTTCAAAAGAAGGTATCTAAGGCACCTTGGGCATGGTGGTTAATACGTAGGGTGGTGAAGAAGGATCCCAATGCTTCTCCACTCCCCTGGGCAGGCTCTAATCTGCGTCAAAATTCCACATTTGGGGAATTTCTTGTTTTGTCTGGGTTTTGTGTTTTTGGTATCACATTCCACAGGTTTGGTATCAAATTCCACATTTGGGGAATTTCCTATTTTGTTTGGCTTTCATGTTTTTGCTATCACATTCCACAGGTTCGGTATCTCTTTTGTACCATTCTAAAAAGTGATCATATCCCACACTGTATACATAGATCTTGTCATTTATGTTCAATAACTAGTTCATAATCATCCTCATGGTGTCTTTTTGTTGGTTTCCTTAGGCCTGAATAATGTATTTTTGTACCCGTAATAATAAAAATACATTTTTTTCCTTGGAAAAATATATAATAAATTAAAAAATGGTATGTAGTGAACATTCTTAAAAATCAACACTTGGAACAATTAATGCCAACATTGTTTACTCCCTCTTTATTGATATCCAAGGAGGAAGGTTATTGTTTCAAACAAAAACTGGCCAAACTGAGTAAATAGATTTGAGCTCTCCAAATGGATTGGCATTATTAGCTACCATTGAAAGTCTAACATTACAAGGCTCTTCTTTGAAACTGGGCCATTGTCACGTCCCCTTCCATCATTCCAAACCATGGAAGGAAACATGACCAATCTTACCAGGCTTATTTGGATATCTCAGCCCATACAATACTAAGAAATGCTTGAATAAATAAAAACTTCTGTGAGCAAACTCATACTCAATATAAACACAGCGGAATTAAAACACAATTGCACACACACAAACAATAATGCATCAATATATCTATCACCAGCAGAGGATGATTCAACATTCAGGGATTCAATTCCATTCCATTAACATGAATAATTACCATTCCGAATTAACACGTTACAGAACATCAAATGCATATAATTTAAAACACAGAGAACACTTATCTTGAAAGGAAACTGTCCAAACAACTGGCTATGTGAGAACAACGTTCCACCCAACCATATATCTCTGTCCAGCCTATATTATTTCAGTTGAGAGATCACCCCTGAGATGGGATGTGTATCCACTGAGGATGAACTAAACATGCTCACTCACAGCTCCGGATTCACTCAAACAACCATGCACAGTTGGGTTTATCAAGCATACAATAAGAAGAGGAGGAGGGTACTAAGCCAGTGAGCTCAACCATAGAGCTACAGACATCTCAGGCTAAATTCAAGCAATCCACTCCTCTGTTCCAACATTCACACTTGGATTTCTCACAATTCTGTCAACAAATATCTCAATCCCGTCACTGGGTTTCTAGGCTATAAAAAATGGGTTTTCCCATGGATTTCGGGGTATCTAATACTCTCAATTTCTCCCCAAGGTTCATATCTATGGATCCCCCATTGGATTTCAGTGTCAAATACCAATTTTGGGCGTTTATGGCTCTTCAAAACAGGTGTTCTTGCAGAGTTGCGATTTCTGATTTTTCTCATTGCTGGGCATTCGTAATCGATGAAAACTGAAGCTGGGATGTTCAACAATGGAATGGGAATGAGTAAGGAAGGATTCCCATGAGGTAGAGTGACTTGTGGTACAAGAAAAACAGAGCCCATACCTTCCATACGAATTTCTAGGCTGCCCATGCTCCATTGAAGCCATGGACTGATTTCTCAACAACTTCCTTACAATTGAATTAAATGTCAGCAAAGAAAGTCATATGGTTTCTCACAATGACATTTGGCAGCATATGGTTCATCCCCACAACTCCCTCTCCTCTCCCTAGTGGATACACATGGCCCCTTCTCAGTAGTTGCTTCCATAGCCAGTTTTGGTATTTTATTGCATGATGTTTACTTACATCAATTTACAATACTCCATGGCTTAATAGCACATGGGTAACATAATATCTAATACTTTCCTTTTAAATAAAATTCGAGCATCCACTATTGGGGCCTTGGCCTTGAGCTCCACACTACGAAAACATACATCACATGTATACCATATTTACATTAAAAGCTAATATATCCTAAGGGTCAAAATGGGGTATTACAGCCATATTTCCTTGATTTCCCCAAATGTAGAACCAACCATAGGCATTTTCATAAAGCCATCTTCACTTCTCTTTTGTGCATGATAATCCATAATCTGCCTTATGTTTTTACAATTGAACCATTGTTCAAAATGGTGAACTATGGGATATGATGAAAAACCTTGTGAGGCACCTTATTTGTTACTTGATCAATTTGATATCTACTAATTCCACATCCAGAGCATTCAAACTTGGTTGCATGTTGTCTGTAATATATAATATGATTATTAGAACATGCATCAATTGTTTAATACTCCACTCCTATATCTTTCATAAGGGCACATGAGGTAAAGTATTTGACCATCACAAGAATATCACTTATTAATCTACAATAATAAATAAATTAATATATTGAATAACATATATTAAAACCTATATATTGAAATCACAAAAAGGTATGCAAAACTTATATTTATATAAAGAATTATTTTGCATATCTTAGGATCTACGTCAGACATGTGTTTGAAATATCATTCAATACCTTCAAGTTGACCAACAACAATATAGCAAATATAAGACTTGTCTTTGAGTATTTATGTAGAGGTTTTTGTGCCCTATCAATAAGAGTTAGCCTGCGAATACCATCATAGATCTCATTTATGGGTGCATTCTCATCCATGGCAATAAAGGTGTCATGTATCAAACTATTTATCCCTTCATTCTCAATAATGTCAATGCCATTTTCTTTGATAGGATCAATTTTAATTCCATCATGTTCACCATCTCTACTAAAAATCACAACACGAGGAATTCCAAGCCTCTCGACATCAAGTGATATAAGAGATGGTAACTACTATGGAATGACATAAATGCTAGGAAGTGCATAAGAATGAGACAACAAACATAGGATAAGAAGAGCATAAATATAACCCTAGATGAATATTACAAAGAATGAGTAGCATAAACGAAGATGACATGCCTATGAAGATAAGGATGTCTAAGAGAGAAGGCCTAAGTATAAGAATATGCTTGTGATGATATAGAAACCTATAGAGAGAGCAACACGAGAGCACATGACAAGAATGAGATGACAAAGAAATGTTGAAGTTGTTGATTGATAGTCTTGGGAAACATAAAACACTGAAGAAGAAGCTATTAAGGAATATGAATATGTTGATGAGAAAATATGTAGATTTAAATATACTAGAGAGTGGAAAGATCTGCAAGAGAGGGTGCTGCAGACAAAATGCAAAGATGTTGTAGGAAGAGCAAGGAGGAAGAGAAAGTTGAGTCTTTACCTATTTTTATTTTGAGAAAGTTGTTTGAAAAATTGAGTTATGGAGAGGTGTAACATGTTCTACAAGGACATTGTGTACACTGTAGGCACCTATGTAGACTACAAGAGTGAAGGCAGTCAAAATGTCTTTGCATGGACATGACTTAATTCCGGTTGTGTTGAGAATGCATGGCTTATGAGATGATAAGCACATGAACAATGCTTGCATTATTGAAGAAAGTGCTAATGACAATAATAAGATAAAGAGAAGCACAACAAGGAAGTGATATTTGTGATGGTGAAAATCATATTTGTTACTTGGTAAGGTGATTTATGACTTAGAGTGTCACTAAGTTTAAGTTAAGAAAATGAAGTGTTAAATTATCCAAGGCTTGAGAATGTGTATGCACATGTAGTAGAAGTGTAGTGTTAGGGTAATGTAGAAGTGATGAATATTGCAACACAAACTTGAATGAATATAATAATGGTGAAAGAAATGAAGATGCTTATGAAGGAATTATGGCTTCATAAGCACAAGGTTGTGCATTTATTTAATAACTTGGGGATTTTGATGTAGAAGCAACCCTAGTAGTCAATTAAGGAGGCCCTTAGAAGATGTTCGAGATGATTGAGAGTGTAGTAAGAGATGATTTGTTAGAGTCTAATCCACAATTGATGAATATTTTGACAAAAATGATGAAGCTACATATTATAGAGGACATGGCACTAGATAGATGCATGGTAGATGTTGAGTGAGTTGGTAGAGTGAAAAGTTTAAATCCTTTGTAAAGGTGAAAGGTGGAGGACCAAGGTTAGTGCTAGGAGGAAGTAGGAGGAGTACTTCTTATCCCCACCCTTTTCCTTCGTTGCTATGTAGACAAAGGTCGAAATTAGGCAGAAGGTGGAGATTATTACACAATGGAGGTCTTGTGTGGGGAAATGACAATGGTTGAAGGAAAAAGAAAATGACAAAGTAGAAGATGGAGGTGGAGATGAGTAGTAAGGTAGATGTAAGTACAAAGGTCGAAGGAAGAACTCTCAAAGCATTATGGGAGATACTCTCTTTATTGTTTCCCTTTGTATACCTTTAAGTATTGAAGGGAGCACCCAATAATGTAAATAAGAGATGTGGACCCACTCAAATTCAAATAAGAAAGGGTAGTATGAGAGGAGTTGGATAATGATGTGGGAAAATCAAAACATGTCACATGGAAGTTGAAAAGGAAGAAGAAAAGAGACACCATAACGTTGAAATAAGGTTGTTCCATGACCATACATAAGTTAACAAATAATAATGATTATGAGAAGTTTTTGAGGAAGGTAGGGAGGCCAAGAAGATGAAAGACCACCCAACAAAGGTATTTGCATGCCAAGCAAAGAATAAAAGCCACAAATTGATAAGGGAGAGGAGAGTGCTCCAAAGGTGAAAAATATGAGTAATTGCAACCATTGCTTGCAACCTAATACACCAACAATATTTGTAACGAGACAGAGAGGCTTACCTAATATTGTAATTAATTATGTAGAATAATAACATTGAGAATGGTCAAACATTCATTGACGATGGTTTTTCTTTTTAAAGTTTCCACTTAAATCCCTATGTTGATGAGAATAATATTGTGTTATAGATTTTTGAGTTACTATAAAACCCATTTCTATGAATTATTAATGTAGTATAATTGCTTGAGTTTTTGTTATGTGACTTTGTGTTACAACGGGTCAAACCTCTATACATCACAAAGATATGTTATGTTATGAGATATTGTGGCAACTTCAATTCCTTATTTACTTTGATCACTGTGATGATCTTATTATAATTTTTAAATATCCATAAAAAATATTAATCTCATTTTTATTCCTTGCCAAGGCAGGGATATATTAACCGATGGGTAGTGAAACTTCTTTGACTGTTATTAGTTTGCTTTTTTGCATATTAGATTTTGCAAAGTTTTATAAAGTTTTGTATATTTCAATATTAAACATGATATTTTAAAAATTTAAAATAAATTTAAGAATTTCTAAAATACAATATTTTAATTTTTTAATTGGTGTAGGACATCTCCGATGAGACATAAATCCTTGAAGGAGTGCTTTTAATTATTAGAGCTTAAAAATAATAAAAATTAAATTTTAAAACTAAAGTCTCTTAAAATGACATGTATCACATAGACTTTTCCCTAAAAATAATACAAATTAAATTTTAAAACTAAAGTCTCTTAAAATGACATGTATCACATAGACTTTTCCCTTAATTCAGCGTAGGACACCAATCGATTGCGACAGTAGAATCTCACGTAAGTGTAATAACAAATACAAACCACACACCACATGGAGACAAGGCGCATTGCTGCCATAATTTTTTAACCCAACTCCACATGAAACTAAGAACTCTACATTTGTAATTTTTAAACCTCTGAAAAGAGTCAGACTCATAAATTTTAAGTCGGGAAAATGTCTTGGTGCATTATTTATTAAGCCTCTGAAAAGTGTTAGCACACTATTTATTAACTCTCTGTTGTATCAACGCACTAATTCTTAATCTTTCACTGATTGAGTGAATGTGGTCATAGACCAAATGGGCACATAGTTTTGTAAATGGCTTGTAGAAGGCTGAATAATTTTGGTCGTTCTGTAGTTGTGTTAGTAACTTAGTTCAGTCAGAAATCTCCGTGCATCCACTTGCCACTCCATATATGTAAATGCTTTCCCACTCCGAGCCAAATTTCATTTCAAGCTCTCCTCAAATTTTGATTTAGACTCAAAGATTAAGACAACGAACAGAAAATGCTTTTGTGATCTATGCTAAAATTGTCTAGATATATGCACTAGTTGGAAAAGAAAATCATATTATTCAAAAGCATTAAAATCCCTTGAATTTATAGTGCAACTTTTACAAATTTAGTGGTGTGAATATTTTCAAGTGTCCAGACCATGGTTAGAGAGATGTAAATAAACTAGCAACTTGAAATCATTTATTTTCAGTGAGCCGATATAACAAATCTGAGTATGATATATACTCAAACTAAACAGATCCAACATCAATTTTATTATTATTTTTGAACTATATATCCACAACCAGGAAACATATCCACATTCATATTTATTATATTCACCAAATCATACTTGATCTTATTAGATCCATAAATTAAGACATCAAAGCCCTATGTGTTAGGACATCAATCCCTAAATCCTACGTGTGGTATTCAAAGTATGGGTTAGAATTTTATGTTAATTAAATTTATTTTTGCAAGTGATTTGTTGAACATATTATTGTATGGGACCTACCTTGAGTACTATTCTCGTTCTCGGAATAAGGAAAACTCACATTAAGAGAATACTATTTTTGAAAAAGGAGAAGTTACTTATTAAATTATTAATGAATTTATTGTTATGTCAACCCATCCTGAATAGTATGAATAAGTATGTTAAATGAATTTCCAAAAATATTGAATTCAAACATTTTCTAATTTCTAAACAATAAATTGTTCTGAGTGCAATTTTTTTCACTTTTTATTTGATGGATTTGGACAAAAGGTCGCATCTAGGGGTTTGATTGTTTCGTAGAACCAATGGGGATGAGGTCACATTCTCGCTATAGTTCTACTAAATTAATGTCAGTGAGTCCGTTGTGCATTGAACTTAACCCTCTTTACATGTTTATAAGAAAAGGAAAATTATTTTGTACTCAAAGTTGAGTGTCGAAAGTCCATTTTCCAATTTCAATTTAAAAAATGGCGAGTGCATCCGGTAGAAAATAATTTCTCAGATCTGTCCAAAGGAAAATTCGGATCTAAAAACTGCTATGGTAAACAAACAAGCCGACAGACAATTCCACACACTGCAAAAATCACACAAGTGGTTGGGGGAAGATGTTGGACTCTTCCCATTAACAACTTCAAAGCCAAAACTCTAGAAGCTACCAAAGAAGCTCTCGAGAGGCTCACCAATCTTGAGTAAGAAATGAAAAATAGCGGGTGCATTGGATATGACTCCAAGAATTGGAAGGGAGTGATTGTAGGGAACAACTTGTATACGCTGTGTGAAATCATTAAAAATCATTTAGACGACAAGAAAGAAATGTTGGATGTAATAGAGAGTTCATTGGCAGATGTAATTGGGATACTACTCTTTAATCGACAATCAAATTCATCAAATAGAATCATAGAGGGAAAAGCCTTGTGAGTTAGCTCCCTGACGTACCTCGGGGCGCTAACTCACAAGGCTCCGCCCTGATCGCCTTTGCTAGTGCATTCATCGAATGATTTTTTAATAGTGCCCTACAACTTATAAATTAGCGCTCGACTATTCTTTGCTAGCTTATCAAATCTCTAATAATTAGTGCTCCGCATGTGATCATTTTTCTCTCCAACATCTTTTTAACAGAGAATATGCTGCAACGCAACTTCCCCTCATTGTTATAATATAGTTGCCAACAATTACTTTTATCCACGAAACTATTATAAAAAATATTTTCAAAACAACCGACTTCATTTTTATTGAAAACCCACCTTCACTTTTGAATGTCATCAATGACATAGCTTCTTTGCTTTAACTTAGACTTAAATTATTCCTAAGAATTCAATCACCCATGAGCTATCAAGTCTAACCATCCTAATGATTGACCTTTTAAAAGCTATTTATTAAAACAAATTGATTTCATAAAGTTGTATGCTCTTGGCTACATTGCTCCCCTTATAAAAGTGGAGTCACATGGAATACTGGTCACATTGTACTTAAGGACAAGACAATATAAATTAAAAAACATAAAAGACAATATTGTTACTTTGAAATACGCAAGGATTACATGGTGGGAACCCATCCTCATCCTAGTGCCAACAAATATAATACTAGCATTTACCCCTTGAGGGGAAAAAATGAACGCTGCGACAGACAAGCGATAGAGTTGGGCAGAAATGACAAAGAAAATATTGGCGTCGACATGAAAAGGTTGGGTCGGCGATGGATGGGCTAAAACTCGCGACTCCTTCGGTGGAAGATAGTGAAAACGCTGCGATACGAGCGACCAAGATAAACCACAAACCACGAGGCTGAGCGGCGACAGATAAGTAAAAGTTGGCGATAAGATGGCTAAAAAACTGCAGCTGTTTCGGCGAGAATTAAACAAAATCGCGCGATCAACTTTGGCCAAAATAGTCAAAACGCTGTGAAACGAGGCGGCGAAAAATGAACAAAAACTTGCGACCACAAAGAAAGCAAAAAACTGGTTTCGGTGACTCTAGCCTATCCTTTGCGAAACGGTCGGTCTAAATGCTGGAGACGCAGCGACCAAATCGGTACCTAGCGACCCTCCAAGCGAGAGGGCAGAACTCCATCTCCATCATTATTGATGCCTATAGTCCACCATGTTCGGAGAAGTGCAGACACCAAAAAGAAGGCGGCCTGGCATCATTTTAGGGACATTTCACGAAAGGCACGGAGTTCAAATTTAAGATCTATTTCTGGAGTATATAATGTATTACTGTAGTAGCACCCCTGAAATCGATTTTCTGGGTACAGGAGGGCATTGTCGCAGATGGTTATGGCTACGTGTGATTCAACCAACAAGGGAATTTAATGTTGCAGGTTTGATCCAATGAAGCCTCTTGGGAAGACGAGTATGGATATTAGTCGAATTGTTGGATTTCCATGTGATAGTGAAAGGATTCCACAACCTTTTTTAAAAGGTTATCTTTGGTGCTTCAAACGACATAATGGTTCAGATATGCAGATCGCATCCTCAGTCACAATAGTGGCATTTTTCCTTTGTGTCTTGCCCTCACAGATGGAGCTACCTCTTTGTTCTTCTCATACCCCAAGAAGCTGATATAAATTATTGAACCAGTTGTAAGCCAATTGCTCCGTGTGCACCCTATCTCCACTAGGCATCTATATCAATCATTTTAATTGTGGAGTATTATGTCGTGGAGCCAAATCACTTATTTTTCCAAAGGGAATAAAACAACTTCTCCAAGAATAGGTGGCATATTTTTTTCCTTGTGGATACTTCAACAAAAAATGGTGCATTATTAGAGGAGTTTGGGAGCTTTTTCTAAGGTTGGGGGCCTCAAAAACTTCAATCTCAGTGTTGGGATCCATGAATCACCTAAATTTGCTTGATGAAGCTTCAATAGTAGCCTCTTCAAGTGGATATGGCATTCTCTGCATCTTCAAAAATTCCCTACCCTTGAGAGGATTTTAATGATGTGGTGCTTCAGTAATTGTATGAAGATATTTTTTATGATATGTGATTCCTAATTTGTAATGAATTTGGTGTAGACTCTAGATAGTACTAAGTAGAGTGACGACACACTCATTTTGCATGTAGTATTTCATATCACATTTTCCAATATGAATGAAAACTCTCTTTTTTTACTTTATTTTTAAATCCATGAATGGCATTCTGAAATTTGTGTGGCATATATATAATTTGATGTATCCTATCTGTATTGTATCCTGATTGTTCTAAAATATTGCCATATGCAATGTGGATATAGTACTTATATCCATCCAACTTAGTTTGTCCATTATCACAATAGAATCATGCTTTTGTTAAGGTTTTGGGATGGTGTTATAGTTATAAACCCCAACAAGAGGAAAGGATCTTCAACTCTAAATGAAGATCAACTAGCCATCATCAAAGTTTACCAAGGTCCCAAGAGAAATGTTTTGAGAACCAGGTTTAACAAAGCGGCCTTGTGATAGTCTCTGCATCTAGTTTATCTTTTTCCAGGAAATGCAAGCTCTTCCAATGACACTCCTGGTCATGGAGAAGAGTAGGGAGGAACGTATTTTTTTCAAACAATCAATTCAACAATAGAACTGTGCTTTACTTATTGATTGCAAAATTATTGATATAAATAAAGCAGAGCACACGGAACTTATTGTTTTATTAATATAATAGCAGGGTGAATATAACTATATTCTCAATACGTGCTAAAAACCGCATTCTTGAGAGATTCAAAACATTTATCTAGGGTCGAATGATGGGCGGGTAAGGATAGGAGAGGGATGTATAATATATGACTCAGGGTTTTGCAAAAACAGAGAAAAACGTGCATACTTGCTCTGTTGCCATAATATCGATCTCCACTTCACCTTAACCTCATAATTCCGTTAAAGAACACACAAGATTACACAAAAATGCAAAGCAAACCTCCCAATTCCCCGAATTCAACATTTTTGGATCAGACTGCTCCAGTTTTAACGAATCTATCCTTTCACATGAAAATAGGGCAAACGAGAAGGTAAAGACCACTCTCATACATTAGATTACTAGTAGTGTAAATTAAATATTAAATTCATCCAAAAACCCTATTCAAACATTACATTATATAGATTCAGTCGAAAAATTTCAGGCAATGCATTCGGTGAAAGGGCCCGTTAAACATTAGCACCTTACTAATAAATATATTAATTACGAATTTTAAATTTGAAAATTTTAATAAGCTGATGAAAAGATGAAAACATAGAGATAAAAAATAGAAATTGTTTTAGGTGAAGACATTAGAGGGAAGTTAATATAAAAGAGACCATCGTAAAATTTTATACCCTATAACTAAATGTAGATAATGGCTAGAATACAAAATTAATTTTCGGATTAAACACACTGGTTTCAGCCCTTATCATCAAGACAGTTAAACTCAAATTTAACCATTGTGCACAGCAATTGCTTAGGATTTTCTTTTCCCATTTTTAACGCAATCAAACAACCATCATAGATGAATTAATCCTCTACAATCCTTGCCCTAGTAAATCACGGATCACACTGGTCCAGTTTTAACAAATCTATCCTTTCACGGGAAAATAGGGAAAACGAGAAGGTAAAAACAATATAAAATATAATTCTATACCCCACATATACTCAAACCTGCCATCACTAAAATTCTAACTGCAAATCCCGAGAAAAAAAATGATCGAAGTTCGTTCAAAAGGCTAAATTGCAATAATTCCGCCATTTTCGAGCTGGTTTGTGAGCGATCAAAGACAAATCCGTTGGGCATTGCACGGCCGAGGTCGCTATGGTATCCATGAAGTATCCTTTGGAGAAGATGAGAATAAATTTTCCAGTGGTAGGACGATCAACAGATAAGGGTTTAAAGTGAATACCAATGCATTTGGGAGGGTTCGTTTGTTGTATACCATCTCCTTCATTCGCAGCACACAGCCTTGCCATCGTGTGCCCTAACGTGCAGGAAGGGGCTTGCGTAGGCCAGGAGGAAGAAATTGGGGCTCCATGGTTATGCATGTCCTTGTTCGAAATGGATTAGTCACTGGACCAGGGTGCATGGCCAAAACGTGGTGGTGATGGTTATTTCGAGACTACTCTAAGTTGCATTGCTAATGAAAGGTAAAGGAATTGGCGTATGAAAGTGAAGAGTGGTAAGAAGTGTCCACCAAAGGGACACAACAATGTTCATTTAATGCTAATATAATCTTGTCTAGAGAGTAGTGGAAGACAAAGGAAAAGACATAAGAAGACTCAGAGAAAGAACTTTGCAACAAAGAAAAACAATGAATGGAAAATGAACACTATAAATTGAATTTGAAATCAACAGAAGCAAAAGAAGGTTTCCATGTTGAATAGAAAATCGATGAAGATGCATCGATTTTAAAAATTTCAAATCATAAATATATTTAGGTTTTTAACCATTTTGTTAACATATCCTGTCCTAAAGTATTTATTTTCATTCTAGATGAATGTAATTATATTTAACCATTTTGTTAACTTACTTAGTCCTAAATTATTTATTTGGAGTCTAGAGGAATGAGCCTACCAAGTGAAATGCATAGTGCAGTTGAAAATTGAAGCTTAGAATTGCTACATATAGTCACACAAACCACACACAGAATGAGCCTAGAAAAGAAATTCATTATTGTCAATTTGTGGCACTAAAAGATGTTGTCTCACGCAATAAGAAATTTCCAAGATCCTTCGTTATGGACCTACTCATTCTACGGATGTTACTTTGCTCATATTTCCAATTGTGTGTCATTTTTTGTGGCCTAGAGAACTAGTACTTATCATTATTTAAGCATTAAATGGTGATATTCAACCAATTTTGATGCTCAACTTTTCTTTTTGCTTCAACCTCGAATGACCAGTGTCATATTTGATTCCTATGAAAATGTTACATAATCCGTGAGAAAGAATTAAGATGCAATAGTTGATACAAAGACGATCATGTGATTACTGATACAACACATATCATCCATGGCAAAAGAGATTAAATAAAACATATAGTATTATGAGCAATGGGTTTTGACTCCAGTGTTGCATGTCACAAGTCACAACTCCCCTAGAACATAGCACGTCTAAATTAACGAGGTTAAATGAAGCAAAACATTGAAGTCTAAGATTCACGACTCAACCCAAAAAGCACCATAAATATTACAAATTCAAAGAAAACAACATAAATTCAAACTCTCAAGCAATCGAGTGGTGTAGAAACATGATCAAATTAAATAAGATAATTGGTTCCTTGGAGTGGTGATGATGAAGTATTTGGAGAATGCCAATACAATTTGAAAACAATATACACTCAGTAGAGAGTAATATATGCTGGGATATTCATGGTTAGATTGGATATGGTTAGAGAGTAACTTTTTTGATACTCTCCTTACCCTAGCTCTACAAAGTACAACTCCAATTGGAAGTTGGTATGTAACTAAGCTTTTGAATTACATGATCCCTTATTTTGAATATACATGTCATAAATTGACATAATGATTACATACTTGTTTATTCTAACAATATAGACGAAAGGATTTGCATTTTTACTCCAATTCGCTCTAAGAAGGAATTTTTCTAGAGCCTCAAGTAGCTCTCTTAGAATTATTAACTCAATCAAATTTCAACTATAGAGTTGTATTTGTATGCACTTATTTTTCATAGAAAAAAGGACTTCATGCCTCTTATTTCAAGGCTTTTCCACACAAGTGTTTCAATTATAATTGAAATGTAAGAAGCAACTACCTCTAATTTGTCACCATTTAATGTGATGTTAATATTCCTATCCCAACTATCTTAAGCATACCTTTGTTTTTGTTTATATCAAATATTATTTCAAAGCATCTTTAAAATTTCTTTAAAGCATTAAGATGTCATGTCACAACATCATGTACATAAATCAACAATTCAATAAGCCAAATAATGCTAGACATAGAGGAAAACTTGTTTCACATTAATATTATTATTGATTTTACTTTCTTGCATCTATTTTTATTATTTTGGGTATCGACAACTCTTTTGTTTTCATACAGGTAGATGAACCGGCGCAAGCCTGTAGGAGAAAGTGCCTCAAGAGCACAAGGAATGGGGTCGATCCGGGGTGGGGACAGCCACAATAGTTGTCCCCGCCTACAACATGAGCCTCAAATCTTTTTAATAATGAAAAATAATTGTTTATCTAATTTTTCCATTCTATACAACACTTTTATTAAGGTAGTGCATCAAAGGCCAATAGGTATCACTTTTGTAGCCCTTGAGAAGTACATGCAAGGGTGGGCCTCCAAATTTGAGTATTGTCATAATTACATTATAAAGATCAAAACCATTTCCTTTGACAAAATGTTTAATTGCATCCTATCTCTAACTTATATACTATATCTTCTTTAAAATAACTTTTATGTTTTTAATAAGTTCAAATATTGAATGTTTCTCTTATAAATCCACTAATATATACTATAACATGTTTTTTATTTATCTCTCTAAGAGTCTTACTGAGTCTTACTACATAAGTTCTTTTTTTTTTTTTCCTTGGAAAATGTCCGTAATTTTATTTCAAAAAGATGATCAAAATTACATATTGCACATGTAGTAGAATCAACAAGGATCCCTACATTTTCACATATTTCTGTCCCATAAGAAACAAATCATAACTACATCTAAAAGCCGCAAACCAGACAGATGAATGGCTCAAAAAAGTACATATATTCAGGCCAGCCATGAATGGCGAAGCCCTAATCAGATCAGCCAAACGTTGGCATGAAAACAAACTCAAAAGACCTTCGCAGAAGGATAGGGCCACCGGTAACGAAAACCCCATCAATGCTCGCCGCCATTGAACGCCGCGCTCGATGCCTCACCACCCATTGCCAACACGCCAGCCCCGCGCCAAGCCCGGCCCACTCCGTCGCGCTCAGCGCGCCGCCCTTACAGGCAATGCCGACACTGGATAGCTCTCCGTGCTCGAGCCGCCCGAACCACTGCGCCTTTTTTCATAACCATGAACAGCAGATGTAATGGGCCACCGGTTTAGATCTGGAAAGATCGCCACCGCCGAACCCAAAACGATGCCACAAGACTCTTGAAACAGCAGGTGTAGAGGGCCACCGGTTTAGATCTGGAAAGATCGCCGCCGCCGTCGAGGAATAGCAACCCAAACGATGCCACAAGAATCTTTAAACAGCAAAGGGCCACCGGTTTAGATCTGGGCGAAACCAAGATCGCCGCCGCCGTCGAGGAATAGCAACCGCCGTAAATTTTTCCTTCCAAACCTCAGCGTTCCAGGTGGTTGGGAAGCCCTTGGAATCCTGGATCCATCTTGATATCTTCACGAGGCCCACCGGGAATTGCGACCGTGGTGCCATCGATCTTTCCACGAACCCTGAGACAGAACCCCCGCCGGCCACCAAGAAAGCAAGACGTCTGCAGCTTCCATCAAACCGAAACCCTCAACAGAAGAAACAGCAGATCCAAGTCTGTGGACAAGCAGCAGACTCTGGATCTCCCAAACCGGCGAACAACCAGCAACTACTGATGAAGAAAACGGCCAGACACCCTACGCTCCAGAACCTGCGATGCCTCCACCGCACGCCGTCTCCTGCAAGGAAACAACAATCTACAGGAAAAGGAGGGGCGGCTGGGCCAAGCCCTGGCCGCCCAAGCTACAGCAAAAATTTCGCTCCAAGAACCCTTCTCTTTTCCGTATTAACCTGTATTCCCACTACATAAGTTCTTCTATTCATACATCCAATGTATTTCTTTATTTAAAATAATATTTATTTGATTTTGTTTCATTATAGTAATCATCCCTCCACTATTAATTTTTATCTTATTTATTTTTCTATTTTTCTCATTTTTAAAAAATCTTTTTTTTATATACAAAAAGTTGTGTTAATAAATTATGTATATTTTCTAAAATTCAGTTAAATTCAAATTTAATAAAAAAAATAACATTTTAAATTATTCTTTAGTACGCATATAAAGTAAATATTCTCTCAAACTCAAATTAAAATGTAGATATTCAAATTTTTATGAAATATTTCTCACATTGAATCCAATGAGATTGTTGCAAATAGAAGAAAACTCTCTTTAATTAATAGAGATGTCCTTTAACATCCTGTAAAAAAAATTCTGCTCACAATGCATTTATCCCTGAATATTTGTAGGAACAAGGAATATTTAAAGTTGTGGTTTCTTAAATAATTCGTAGAAGATAAAATGCAAAGGCTTATCAAACCAGAGGTTTCAACGGACGTGTGAAGTAAAGCTTTAGATAAAACCTATAACCATTTATAGAACATAGATTAGACAAATAAGGAAAGCTTTGCCCATTATTATCACATGGAGAGGCAAAAATGTATTTTACAATAGATCTAAAGAAATTACAATCAATCTCTTAACAAACTTAAAATATAGCAATATTAAATTTAATGTCATATAAAAAATAGCTATTCAAAAAAAAATTATATATAAAATCAGTATTTTTTAAAACAAAATTATATCAATGAGAATTTTGTTTTGTTTGGCATCAACCACAATATAATTAATATAATTACACAGTTAAAACTATAGCAATTGAAACGACATAAAAATTTATGAACCCAATAAAAAAACCATAACCATCTGTAACAACCCTCTGTAACAACCCGACATGGAGGTAGAATTTTTTATATTTTTTTATCTTTATTTTATTTTAAGTATATCTCATTCTACCGAGTCCAAATTATATCAACAAACATTAAAATTCATTTTACAAATAATTTATCTTATGACAACCTATCTAATGTAACTTTTGAAAATTCTATCACAATGAAATTAATGTACATAAATAAATGTTTCTAACTAAGTTTTAAACTTATTATTAATAGTTGATTCCTATTGATTTATAAGCTACTCTCAATATTTCAAAACAATTTCAAAACAAGATAGAGTAGAAGTTATTTTTCCTATGGCATAATATAATTTTATCATCATAGACTCTTTATCCATATTGCAAATAATATTCACCGCTACCATTGTTAGTGGAAAAAGTAAGGAGACAAACATATAATAATCACTAGTTAACAAGATAAATAAAATATAGAGAATTTAGTTGAGTAATTCTATTAATAGCTTCCCATTGAATTCCATATTCAAATTATTAGAATCACTTAGATCAAACTTTTAGAAATATCATTGTAATCCCTTTTATTTTTAAATGTATTTACGGTAGCTTTAAGAATTAAATAAAATTATGGAACTTGTATTTATTTTTCTATTATTCTATGTTTTACACCTTGGAGCGAACTTGAGCTTTTAAGTTAGATGCTAAATGTATTAAACAAAACGAGAAGTAATTTAAATGAATAGGCACTATTAAATAATAGACTTCACCTTTTGTTTATTGCCAATGCACGTTAATCAATAAGTAAAATCATATTGATTATCATTCTAATGTAATGAGAGTGATAAATCAAGATAATATTTTTTCCTTTACTTGAACTATTTTCTCAAAAACAATATATACTCTCAATATAACGTGCATAAAAATAGTTTGTTGCAGAAAATTAATTGTATTACTCGATTCATAATGCCAACCAGAAACGCAGGACGATGTCAATGTCTCCTAGAAGAGCAATTCTTTATTAACTTCGTGTGAGACCAAAAAGGAGGGTGCGGTAATAATTTATCCAGAATTAATGACTACAAGTATTGAATTGAAATAACTAAGACTTCTGGCATTATCCAGAACTTAAAATATCCAGAATTCGAGTAACTTCTATAATAGTAAGAATTAATTCTAGCTCTGACATCGATTGCTAAATTCTGTCACTGATATCGAGTCAGCCCTACATAACAGATAAGTAAACAATTCTGGAGTGTTGGCAATAGATAGACATGCAACGCAGGAAGACGAAGGGGCATCGCTCATAAACCACCCCTTTACATAAGAACTTATTGACGAAATATCACAATTTACTTATAATAACTTCGTAGACATGCCATTACACATGAAATGCTTATCAGAGTGGAGGCCCACAACTAGAATGAGATATATTTAAAATAAACTTCGGCTAACAAGAACATGATATTTACAAGAAAGATATATTTAAAATAAAATAAAAGATCAATAAATTCTATTTAAGTTTGACAGAAGATCCACTTCGGAGTAGAATGGAATTTCCACTTTAAGTTTGACAGAAGATCAATAAGGAAAACTGCAATTGTAATCTGAATTATTCATTGTAAAATTTGCCTGAAATCCTAAATTTCTATTCGTTAAACAAGTACATTGTAGGGATGACCTGGTAAGAACAATTACGATTTCCATAATCGAGATGAAGGCACAACGAATAATTTTAAAAACGCACAAATAATCAACGCAGCCATTTTTACATGCAACACGTCCACCAATACAGAAGTAACTGCGATATTCATAAACAAACAACTATTACTCCCTACACACCACAATTTATTTGATTCGGCGATCCTTTCAAGCAACACTATAACAAATATTGTCATTTAAAATTTATTATTTTAATAATCAATAGTTATAGAATTACCTGTTTCACAGATGTTCGACGAGTGATGACAGATGTGCTGCAGAACTGGAAGTTGAGGTTGCTCTTCAGTCCTTACTTCTCCGTTCTGGATTTCCAATCTTACAAGACCCTCCGGTTTCCTCCCAACCATACCCAAGGATACTCTACTTCTCCTGGGACCCTCGAGCGCGACAGGGCTACAGACACCCTCTGCTGGCCAATGAACTACGAAGTAGGCGAAAATCCCACTCCAACCTTCGTAGTGAACCACACCTTCTCAGACACCTTTCTCAGAAAATTCTCAAAATTCTTCACCATTCGCAAAAAGGACCAAGCTCCACCCCAATTGTCTGTCCTTCCCTTTTTATTGTCTTTCATTTTGATCTTTCTTTTCTTTCTTTCTAATTTTGATTGCTTTATGTTTCTTCTTTTCTTCTTTCTAATTTTGATTGCTTTATGTTTCCTTCTTTTCTACTCTGACAAGGTCCAGTGGTTCCTGGGGAATAAGGATGGGTCCTCATTGCATGCCCCCCAGTTATATGTACCTCGTGAGTGACCATACAACGGCCTACCCTCACGGCAACTCGCACCAGATGAGTTGGAGCCTCTCTCGCTCATGACAACTCATCGCGCCGACATTGGCTAGACTTAACTAGTGTTATCAACAGCCCTGTCTCCTAATGTGGGTCGATTGGCAATCACCGCCAATACCTGCACATCAATGCCATGCATTAAATTCTCATCAACTAGAGGTAATAAAAACTATAAATTGACGTCACCTGTCAATGTAATGACTCATTCCGAGTCCATGTACTCATGTACATCAAATCCTTTTACCTGGATTTCATCAATTGCATTCATACTCATCAGGTTGTCATCACTTGTTTTCAATTATGGCTCATTCGATGCCATGACGCAACAACATGTCGGCTAGCACTTGTACCTGCTCTACAAGTCATACTCAACAATACATCAGAGTACATGATCCATGTATGAAGTAATCATTCAACAACATTTTATATGTGAACTATAAAAACATCAGTTCCACATAGAAATCGTAATCAACACATGTAAGCATTTGACTAACTATGTTATCACATCATAACCCATGAATTCTTAACACATGAATCATATAGAATAAAATCGCTAAATTCAGATCATCATATCCATTGTCATCAATAACATAACATTAATATTTTAACTGAATAATATAGTCTCGTCATTTAAATTTAATAAACAACAACACACATGTATATCACACCTATATCTATCTGGAGCATTCAAAATCGAATGTCCTCAAAATAACACCACATAGTCTATGATGAATACATACGCACAACCGGGTCATTCATCATTGAATGCCCTCAAATAATAATAGGTCGCAAATATATCAAGTCTGCAAGGTAACACAAAAATAGGGCACTACACCATCACATGCCATGCCCCCTACTCTGGCACGAAATGGCTCAATTAATTAAAACCTCATGCTAAGTCCATTTTAGCAAACATCATTTGTGAAGCAATCCAAGACATCAGAAAAACAATCGTTTTAACCAACTTGATGTTGAAACAATAAAACAAACCACAAAAGGCAACATTTATATATTGTAAATGGTTCGTTTACTTGAAAACCAAGTTGTCACTAAGATTGGGTGGCATTTCCTAGCCCCTTCTCGGTATCCATGTCGTTTGTGCCATTCATCTACCATTAACAATCAACCGTCTATTTGCATTTGATAATATTTACACTTGTAGGTTTTAGTGGTTATGTTGCCAGCTGTCGAATGTTCGTAAGAAGCTAAGATTTGTAGGAACGCGTGTGCCTCCAGAGAATGGGCACCGTTCTTGGATGGAGTGTCGAGGTTGAGCTTAGGTTTCCACGCGGAAACAATTTTCTAAGCATCTTTTTTGGCCTCGGACGACAGCTCGTCTGGCGAGGAAATAAGAGCAAGGGACTCTAAGAGCAAAGCATTGGCCCGTCTCTTCGGCTGAAGGTTCCCATTAAACTCGGCTGGGAAAAAATCTGCGTCGTAGTCTTTCATTTACATCGCAGGCAGTGTTGCAACTGGTGTCCTAATTTCCAAGCCGAAGTGGTCATGGAGAATTTAGCTGCAATATTACCACAGCCTTAGCGGGAAACTGAGCCTGAGCTTGAGAATATTGATCTACAGGAGTTTCCAAAAGACCTTATATGTGAGATCCTCTACTTCGCTACTCCACACCAAGTTTGCAGACTTAACAAGAAGCCTAAAGTAGGTCCTCCACATTGTGGCCATCTAAAGTAGGTCCTCCAAAGGTTGGATTATTGAGTTAATAAGTGCTTTATACAACTCAATGAAGATGATGTGTGATTCCTTCCATGCTCAATGTGGAAATGACTCTAAAGTTAAAATCCTCAAACATAGAAATAAATAAATTTATATGGAAATTTAAAGATGGATAAATGTATAAGAAAATGCACATTATTTTAATGTTCTTAATTAAAGCCTCAATCAAATGTCCATTTTCTCAATCGTTAAAACTTTTCCCACATATATTTAAGGGATAATCATATATATCGCAGGGATCATAAGCCTAAACCCCTCATTGGTTGATGTGTTTGGCTTATGTGTAAAATGGATTGTGGATTCCCTTCTATTGCAAATAAATCTACTTGTAATTAACCTTCAAATATATTATTCTTGACTACTCCCACACATAGAATTACCTCAAGCCAACCAAAGTAATATTCTTTATAGCATGGAAGTTTACTCTACCCGCTCTCTTTGTGTGACAAAACCTTTCCCCAATCAACTTAACAATAAAAATAGCAAAAAAATTGAATAGTGGAGAGTGTATGATTTTGGGTTTTTTTTACACATGTTCACATAATTATAGGTCATTCTCCAAATTAATTTGAACTTATTTTACACTTTTAACGTTTGAATTTGCAATATGTGTTTATTAAATATTTTGAAATGTACAAAAAAATTAAAGATAATTATTATATTATATATTTTTTTGAATTAATAAATAAAAATGATAATTAAAAAAAAACTTAAAAACGAATTCTCATTTTAAATAATATACAAATAAAAAAAGATAAATCTTAAAATGTAATTCTAATTTTAATTAAAATTAAAAATGTGATGTATTTTTTATGTTAATCAATTTATATATAATTTTTTAATTTTTAACCATATTTAACTATTTTTTTCACATTTTTCTTAAAATATGTTTATTAACTAACTTTATTGTTTATTTTACTTGTATTATAATTATAATGAAAATTACTATTATTTTATTATATATATAGATGATTATTTTTTTGATAAATAATTTTTTACTTAGAAATGAAGACAAAAAAACATATTAAATTAAACATTTTTTTATAAAAAATATATTTAAGCATAACTTATTATATAACCTATTATATAGAAGTATAATTGGGAATGATATACTTTTGTAATATTTTTTTAAAATTTGGTAATATAAAAAGTTAAACATAGAAGTATAAGTAGAAGTGGTATAATTTTGTAATATTTTATAATTGGGAATGATATACTTTTGTAATATTTTTTCAAAATTTGGTAATATAAAAAGTTAAACATAGAAGTATAATTAGGAGTGGTATAATTTTGTAATATATTTTTAAAATTTGTTTTGGTTGGATCTCCTTTTGTGTGGGTGGATTGCACGGGTGATTTTGCATTTAGTATACATCCTAACAATAGTAAGGGCGAAGTCGAGACTTTTCTCAACACACTAAAAGGTATGGGTTTATCATGTCCAGGTGATGTTGGTAATTATGTTTGGGGTTTTAATGGTATTATGGAGCATATTTCTTCTATATTGAAGGAAATTTGTTGAGACTTGTGTATCCAATATGAGGATGAGTTAGTAAAAATGTTGATTTTGGAGTTACTCAAAGATCTGGTGGTGGATGCTCCTTAGGATAGTTGGTTTAGAAGAGCGGCATCTCAAAGATGATTTAGTTGTCGTTGGCTACAAGAAAATGGTGGTTGTAAAGGATATAGCCACGAGACATATCAAACAACGAGATTTATTTGCAAAAGCTTTAGCTTCCAAATGGATGGGGTTGCATATGGATATGGAGATCCTGTTAGAGGAGCTGTGATAGGTATCCAACTCCAACTAAATCATCTTTGAGATGTCACTCTTCTAAACCAACTATCCCCATAATGGTGGTTGTAAATGATTATCTATTGTTAAGATAATCATATACAAGAAGATTTTCTCTTGTTCCTTCATAAAATTCTCTCAAATGGACTACATTTTCATGTTGAAGTTGACACAAATCCTTAATGACGGGAGAGAATTCTTTTCGGTCCTTGCAAGTGCCTTCCCTGGGAAGCCTTAGAGCAATAGTTCCTCCCTAGCTAAGATTTGCCTTGTAGGAAATTCCATAGTTGTTCTTACCCAGTACTTGACCTGTCACGTTCAGCGAATCAACACATCCTCTACTATGAGATGTTCCCCCCCTTCAAAAAGAACGTGAATGCGAACGTCGAAAGGGAAAAAAACATAAGAGTAATTGACATTTGGTAAAGACTAATAATGTGACATAAATTCATATATTAAAAAAAAAAAACTAAATCGAAGTGAATTAATAAATATTCAACACAATACATTATTTGACAAGGACTAACAATGTGACACAGATCTTAGAGTAGGTTGTTCTCGAGAATATCTTTCATTTATTTATAACGACCATTGTTGTGTCCTGCGACCTATTAGAAGGAAAAGGGGATGATGATATTTTAGTCATATGTTCATATCAGTCCTATGTACCTTCAACGTTTGTAACATTTTATATATTTTAGTGAGGTATAAGACAACTCACTTAAATTATATTATTTGTAATATGAAAGTGAAAAATAAATATGAAAAAATAATTATAAATATTTTTCTAATTGAATAATGTTAAAAAATGTTCAAATATAAAATTAAGAGATAATATCTATAATAATAACAAAAAAAACAAATTTCTAATGTTTTAGTTTTATTATAATACATTTTAATATAAAATAACTTTTTTATTACATTCAAAGTTCCTCTACAAATCATTATGATGCACTAATTAAATAATAATACTGAATATAAACTTTAAAAAATAAATTAACATAAAAACTTCAAAATATTAAGTAATAATAAAACATATACATTTAAAATATACATCTCTAGTATTTATATTTTTAAATATTATTAATAAAACATATAAATATATTACCATGCATCACATATTTACAAACAACATCATTACTAATATATGTTTAAGTTGTATTTTCATCTTTATGTTTATAGGATTATAAACTTTTTTAAATTAATAAGCACTAAGAAACCATTAAAAAAATACAAACTTTTGATATAGTTTACAAATAATTAAAAAACTTTGCAATAAAAAAATGGGAATGAATGAATGCATGACATATAAATAATTTCCAAAGCCATAGCCATTGTTACCATCGCCAACCATAGTAATGCTCCAACATTCAACAAATCAACAACATATATTAGGAAAGCCATAATAAAGCTCCCTTACACCACACAAAGCCACCACACATGTGTGAGAAATATTATTAATATACTCTCACTTTTCATTTCCTATGCCATATTTATAATGTTTAATATAGATGAGGTGCTTCTTACATTTGCATTGCTTTTAATACTTTTGTGATCCTCGAACCTCCCACGGAGATAGCATAATGTTTTAGCTCACCCAAATATAAAGTCAATTAAATAATGTATGGAACGTTATCCACGAAGAGAAGTCCATAACCCGAGGCCTTTGTGTCAATGCAAAAACCCTAAATGCCCAGATGTTAAGTATGGGAAGTGTGCATATTCTTCATATAGATGACACAATTGAAGGTGTTGTGGGAATAGGATGACTGCGAAGGAAAATTATATCAAGAAGCTTCATATTATAGGTGAGTTTGGACAACAACAAAAAAAAAAACTTCACATATAGGATTAAAGTAACATTACGTAGAAGTGATTAACATTGGTACCATCTATTAGCCGTTGGATTTAATGACTACTATTCTTAAATGACAGCTCACTAACATATGCTTACCGACTCTCACGTCTTCCTCTAAAACTTTGATTATAATTAATATAGACATTCTTACCTTCATAGACATTCTTACCTTGGAGGGTTTTTCATTGCATGTTAGGAGAGGACATGCTATCGTTTGCTTCTCTGGAGACCATCACAAAGATTTACCCCATGGAACACTTACTTAGCTGATTTTAATGTTTATCTAATGTTTTCACTTAGTGGAATCCACATTCCACTTGCCACCTTTGGATCACATCGTATTAATTGAACATAGGAATGCATGGGTGACTCACCCCTACATGGTCATCGGGATTGTTAGGCATTCCAACTCACAACCATGAACTCCTCATTGCCTCGTTCAATTTTAACTTGGGAAACATGACGTTCCCAACACGGATGAGGGCTCGACCATTTATCTACACATGTCCTCCATGGTAGTTATTACGACGTGACTTGCGTCTAAACATTACAACAATTGGAAGGATTCATTAAATGTGTATTGATTTTCATTTTCCTATCCTTTGGCATAGTCCGACTCATTAGTAATTTTTAGTCTTTTGGTTTGGGCCGACGGGGCTCTCACCTCCATCCTCACCGATTAGTAATTTTTAGTCTTTTGGTTTGGGCCGACGGGGCTCTCACCTCCATCCTCACCGATACTCAGAGATCGAATCTCTTCCTCTATAGCATATTTTCCTTGCATGGTTGGTTGATAGCTTTGGTGTGTGAAACTATTATTCTATGCAACACTCATTAGTTTTCTTTGCAAGCTTTAATGGTTGTTGGATGGTTTCGATATCACTCATGGTGGACCTTTGTTATTTGAGGTACCCACCAAAATCGATCGTCACCTCCTCACCGTCTCAATTGATAAGGTAAGACTTTCCATTGGTAATTCCTTTTGTACATTCGCATATACATTCATTTTACTTGGTCTTTGATCATTCTTGTGTTTTTCCTTGCAGGTAGATGTCGTCTATGATAAATCCTTCCATGGTTGGCTTGGCTCTCTGTCGTGCATCATTACTATCTATAAGTAAGTGCCAATGTAAGGCAGGACCAATCCAACCACAAAAAGGAGAGCATGGCCGGACTCACGGCTGCGAATTGGCTGGTGTAGGCGACTTCGAATGAGTGCTTCGATTTGGTCATTGTAGAAGCAAGCAACTGCATTAGTGGACGAATCTTTACTTCAGAATTCGGGGGAGAAAGAGTCGAGCTTGGGGCTACTTGGATTCATGGAATTGGAGGAAGCCATGTTTATAAAATTGTCGAATGGATTGGTTCTCTGGAGAAATTAAATATATCCATCTCAATTCGAAAATGACGCGTCATTCTGCAATTTTGCTTCTTTTACTGGTCATAGTTGCCTTAATGTTTCGAGGGGGAAGTGGGCTTGCAAAGTACAGTGAAGTGGAAGAGCAATCCAGTGAAGAGGAAGAACATTAAAGTGAACATGAAGAGTCGAAAGGCATATTTCTGCTTGTGAAATCCAAGAAAATATTGAAGACAGAAGCAAGGGAAGTTAGCTTGCAAACCCGGAAGAAGGATGCAATGAAACCGCCTCATGACCTTCAGATAGTCTTCATTAGCATGGAACCCAAGTCATTTTTTGTGCCTCAGTATCTCGATTCTGAGATGGTTTTTTATGTACTTAGAGGTATTCGGTTTGCTGGTTAGCCGAAATGATTTTTCTGCACTTTGTATCTGGTATCTGAATTTTTGTTTGTTTAATTATTTCTTTGATTTTTGTGTTTGTTTGTTTGTTTCTCTGATCATGTCAAATTCAGAAAAATTTGGATGGGTTCGTAACGGGGATTTCATCGAGAAAGGGGAGCTGGTGGAGAGGAAAGCATTGGTAGGGAGAGGTCGAGCAGGTGGGAAGAAGAGGAGGGTTGGGCGTGAGCGTGGATGGAAGAGCTGGAATGGAGCGTGGAGGAGGGGGGGCACAGGATGGCGCAGAGAGGAGGCGGAGGATGTCGGCGGCGGGAGGAGGCAGATGGAGGCTGCGGTAGCGGCAGGAGGGAGCCACTGGAGATGCATAAGCATCCACGTGGTAGGATTCCATTTGCTCCATGAGCGAGGAATCTAGCTGACGTGGAGGTTATGCACCTCCGTGGTGAAACTCCTACGACATAAATATTATTATCATAATAAAACAACCAACACCTTTTAATGGGTTAGGTTTTATTTAAAAAAACCTAAAAGACAATATTGTTAATTTGAAATACGCAAGGATTACATGGTAGGAACCCATCCTCATCCTACTGGCACAAATATAATAATATTATTATCACAATAAAACAACCAACACCTTTTAATGGATTAGGTTTCATTTAAATTCCATGAACAACTTTCACATGGAGAGTACACTTATCAAGATGAAACATTCTTCTATAAAGTATATATAGTTTTTTTTCAATAAGTAATAAAAATTTTTGAGTTAAGTGGGCCTAACGATTAAGAACATGTGTTCCTTTCTAAGAGGTTATAGGTTCAAATCCGGAGGGGGTAGGGTATGTACACCTCTGTAGACTTTAGTAATTAAATCGCTGCGCAAAGGGGGTCCCTTGTCCCACAAATGAGGGATCCCATAGACCAAATTGGTGTCTCGCTCGGCAGTGACCTTAAAAATAGATTATTATTATTAATAATAATAAATAAATTCACATAATAATTAATCAATTATTATATTAATAAAAATATAAAATATTTATAACTAATTTTACTGATAAAAAAAATTATAAATATTAAAATGTATATGTTATTTCAATATGGAGGCGAATCAATCCATCATCTGTTTGTTCAATGTAGTTATACTCAAAATGTTTATTTGAAATTTTTAATGAATTACCTAGATATTATGATTGGGGACCTATGGGTATGGATGAAAATCTATAAGATTGGGTGAAGAAGAACTTCAATCATGCAGAGCTTCCAATTTTCAATTGGCAGGAAATATGGCAAGCTGGAAATATTGTTTTATTTGAAAACAAGTTTTGAGCTATTCCTTCTACTGGTAGGAAAATTGTATGTATGTAAAAAGAATGGTATAAGGAGGAGAAGAATAAAAAATAGAGAATTATGATCCCTTCGGAGTTGTTTCCTGATAGAGCTTATGGATTCTTTGATGGTGCCTCTTCCAATGGTAATGGTAGATGTGGTTGTGGGATTTTTCTGAAAATAAATCCTAAGCATTTGATTAAACTTTGGATGGAAGGGAGTAATGGGACTAACAAAAGAGCTGAATTGATGGCTCTTTGGGATTTATTGAATGATTATGCTATCAAAAAATGCATTCTTTCCCTTCAGATCTTTGGTGATTCTAAGTTTATTGTTGACTAGGTTAATGGAAAATCTAAACTTCAGGTGATCTCTTTGGACCATTGGTGTCAAAGCATTCATAGCATGCTCGACAATTTCTTTGTTCTATCTGTACAACACATATTCAGAGAGTTTAACCAAGATGCATACAGTCTTTCTAAGAAGGCTATTGGTGGCCTTGAAGGGATTCTCTATTTTGAAGAATTCAAGGAGGAGATCCTTGTCTCTGTCAAGTCGTCATCAGTCTTTTAATTCCTTCAATCCTCTGTCTTTTTTGGTTCGGTTTGTATCCAGATGTAATATTTTTTGTTTGGTTTTGATCTGTTGTTGGGTTTCTTGAGGTATCAACTTCATTTTTACAGTTTTGGTCCAGACTGATAGTTTTTTTATAAGATGTTCTCTAATAAAATTCAAGATTTACTCTGCAAATGAAACTTGCTATAAATGTAATAGTTGTTGCTTACTTTGATTCCATTTAAATTTCAAGAAGTGGCTTTTTCCTATAAAAATATATTTTATTATATAAAAATATAATTATGATATAAAAACAATTTCAAATAAATATATTTTATATCCAATTTAATATAATAAATATGAAGAACTATATATAACTATACAATTAAATAGTCAAAATGACAAATAAATTGTACATTTCAAGAATATTTAAACCATGTAACACTTATTTTTAAGTGGAATAATTTTTTTAATCATATATGTATTTATACATAATC
The DNA here is from genome assembly GCA_027924585.1 of Larix kaempferi. NCBI lineage: Eukaryota > Viridiplantae > Streptophyta > Pinopsida > Pinales > Pinaceae > Larix > Larix kaempferi. Next base: position 13,355,574 of record BSBM01000125.1, on the reverse strand, counting down.
TTATTTATTATCACAAAATTATTATGATTATGTTTATAACATTTTATCATAAAAGCAAATACAATATAAATATATAAACATTTGATTTCAAAATCTAATGTTTATAATTATAATTCAATCATTTAAATTAATTAATTTAACTAAATTTTAATATAATATAAATATTTAAAAAAACATTTTTGAAAGTGGATATATATCTTAATTATTAATAATAATTTTACCAATATATTAATAAATATTAATATTATAAAAAATGTTTAAATTTAAATTTAAATAATAAAAATATGAATAAAAATACTATTTCCAAATTCAAAATTCAAACCTTCTATTAGCTAACTCAAAGCAATGCATCACTATAACTAATGACCACCACACCTTTTTTTACACACAAAAATATTAAAGGTTTCCATATTAATTATTCTATATGAGTATGAAGATATTAAAGGTTTCTATATTAATTATTCTATATGAGTATGAAGATTTTTATGGGTAAATTGAATTGCAATATTTCAATTTGGACATTGATTTCATGAATAATAATAATAATATAGTAATATATCATTAATATATTATTATTGGAGCATTTCACTGAAATTTAAATGTTTTATGTGGTTGGCTCTTCAAAACTATCTCAAGATTTGGGATAATTTACAAAGAAAACGTTGGTAGGGTCCAAATATTTGTCTCCTCTGCAAAAATAATGCAGATTCGGTTAATCATCTTCTGATAAATTGCTGATACACCTCATCTGTTTGGAACAAGGTTTGTTCTTCTCTCAATATCTCCCAGGTTTGGCATGGTGTCCATTTTGGACAATCCTATAAAGAATGGCAAAGTACTTGCAAAGACTTTGATTTCCTCCCAACTATCATCTCTTGGAGAATCTGGAAAGCAAGAAATAGCTACATCTTTGAAAATGTTCTCGATCAATTGGATATTATTGTTATGCAGATTCTTATCTGGGTGAAAGAATTCAATTCTGGAAATACTAAATTATGCAGATTTAGGAGCCCAAAACAACTCCAATTCCATAATGGAGATCTGGGCTTCTTTGATGGGGCAGCATAGGAAGGTAGGTGTGCCGCAGGTGCTGCTCTATTTATCAACAGTAATCATAGTTTATGTTTCAAACTCTTTTGTGGCTCTGGCACTAATGGCTTCAATATTTGGCATTGTGTCTCTGGCAATTTATGGAGATTCTGGAGTTACTATTAAATGGGCAAGTGGTGTTTACAAGCTTCAAGTGATCAATCTTCTTCCTTGGTGCCACGGAATCAATGAAGAACTCAATTGTTTTTTGCATTTGGAGCTTAATAATATCTATAGAGAACAAAACAGGCTGGCATACTTTCTCTCGAAGAAAGGTTTGAAAGGCATTGAAGAGACCTTACTCTAGGAAGAATTTTGGGATGTCAGGCTTTCAAATTCGGGGAGTTTTCCTTTACTTGCTTATTAGTTTCTCCTTTTTTTATCTAAGTTTGTAAATGACTAGTTCTAGTTTCTGTTTTGACTTAAGAATCTTGCTGGCACTCTTTTTTGGACTAGTCCAGTAATATGTCTTATGATCATCAGTTTTGAATCTGATTGTATCGAACAGTGTAATACTTTTTTATTCTAATAAAATATCAAAAGTATGTTTTTTCCTCTAGAAAAAAAAGCAATGATACAGTACCAATATGTAAGAAATATATAATATAGATACAATTTATTTTTTATATTATATTGAAAGTAGTATTGTATTTTATAAAAAGAATGGTATACATTTGAAATTTACAAATTTGATTATTTTTAAAATTTATTATCTAACCAGCTTAGATCCAAATCCTAGGCTCTATCAAGAATCGAGAGGGATCAAATCTCCCGAGGTGCAAACCTCATTGAGTGCAATACCTGAGAAGAGGTTTGCACCTCGAGATTTGATCCCTCTCGGTGTTTGATAGAGCCTAGGATTTGGATCTAGGCTGGTTTCAGTCGTGGGCGGTGACACAAAAAAGGAGTTTGATCAACATTGTAAGGCACAGGTTAAGTTGAGGATTATCTCAATGTAAGTAATAAGTATTAAGGATTTAACAAATTGTTAAACTGGAAAATAGAGACAATAATTTTGTAAGGATTAAATAAATGAAAATATGGTTCACATCGTGATCATTCTCAATCTATCTTCTTCATCTTTTCTTATCTTCACACTTGGTAGTTTTGACATCTTCTCATATCGATCATATGAGAATGGAGGTTGAAATCGTAGACCTGCCAAATCTTTAACTCGATATATTGTCGTAAATGTCATACCCCAAGCGAGTTTCAATAGATTAATAGAGTTTAGATCATATTTTGTGACTTATGGATTGTTAAACCCCAAGCGAGTTTCAATGGAAGTTGTTTTTTATTACCTCTTTCAATAGCTGTAATAGGAACAACTTGAGGAAACGATTCATCCCATGGTACCCCCACATAATTATTAAATTTTATTAAAACATACGTGGGTGGTTCTGGAGGCGAACTTCCAGGGTTATATACAATTTGTTGTATAACTCCAAGAGCACCATTGACGAGTCATGCATCTGTCCATAGGTTTGATGTCAACATTAGCCTTGCTCCTATGGCTATCAGTAATTCAAGTTCCAACCCTTCTTCATCTCCTTCCGTAGAATAGTTGCTTCTTACAGATGTAGCAATACTGGTCGCAATGGGACAGTTTAGGCCTCTTATTAAACGCTTGTTATGACAGTTTACATCATCATTTGTCGCAAACAAATATATCGCCTTATCGAATGAATTTTTTAGTGAAGCATCCAAGGAGTTCCTGAAAAATACTTTCACTAAAACCATATCAGTTAATTTCAAGACTAAAAACTATAGACCATGGTATGTTTAGTAAAACCTTCGATATTCTTTTTGTTGATCTGCCTTTGGGATCATATTAGTAATTGGAACTGCTTGAAATTGGACCATGTCATAAACACATTGGTCTCTGACCGTTATTCGTTGAGCATCTCCCACAGTTGGTTCCACTGGTATATTGGTTGAATTTTGTCTTTGTCATTCGACATTTTGATTTATTTGTTGTTCCGCTAATTGATTTCTTGCTTCTTCCAATTGCTTCAACTTTCTCTCTCGATATGCTCTTTTTCGATCAACGTTTCGTTTTCTTTGATCTTCTCATTACTATGCTGTGAATTTGTCGAACTTTCTTTTTCGATATTCTTTTTTTCGATCTGCTTTTGGTTTTTTTTCGTTCTTCTCCTTCTTCTGTTGTCATTTCATCCAATTTTTTTTTCGATATTCTTTTTGTTGTTCTACTTTTCGTTTCAAGTCTTCTTCTTGTTCTTTTGATGTCATTTCGTTAGATTTTCTTCCTTGATATGCTTTTTGACGTTTGACATTCTGTACTTTTTGTCCCTCTCTTGTTTGTCTCATAGCATCTTCCGCATGCACATCTTCCATTTCTAGGTCAGAGTCTATATCAAAAATGCCAATCATTAACTTATACACTGAAATTTTTGTATCAATGAAATCTACACTGAAATCAATGCATGCAAGGAATAACAACTACACTGAAATTTATGCAATGATTAAACACTATACACTGAAAATTATGCAATGATTAAACATTATACAATGAATTCTATGAAATTATAAAAAAAACATACACTAAAATCTATGCAAGTTTAAAATTCAATATATTTTCAAAATAATTAGGTATATTGGTTGAATTTTGCCTTTGTCGTTCGACATTTTGATTTATTTGTTGTTCTGTTAATTGATTTATTCATAGCATCTTCCGCATACACTGAAATTTTTGTATCAACGAAATCTACACTGAAATCAATGCATGTAAATAATAACAGCTACACTGACATTTATGCAATGATTAAACATTATACACTGAAATTTATGCAATGATTAAACATTATACATTGAAATCTATGAAATTAAAAAAAAAAAAAACATACACTGAAATCTATGCAAGTTTAAATTTCAATATGTTTTCAAAAGAATTAGGTGATTTGGGATGATCGAACCTTGAACCTCACACCCATTATCCCAACACCCTTACCATTATACCACAGGTAGTTCTTATTATAAATAGTAAAGAACTTATATATAAACTTGAATAATATCTCATTTGGTGAAATTGGCGGAAGAGTGGATCAACAGGATTTGACCCATGACCTACCTATGACCACCATAATGGGTTACCAATGGGATACACCCTAAATTTGTTGTTACTAACTTATAATAGTTTATATTTAGATATATATTAAATTTATATCTTTAAATTAAATTTAAAATTAATAACATTGAATATATTAAATTTTAAATATTAATTTTAATTTTAATATAAATATTAATTTAAATTTAAAATAAAATATAAATTATAATTATAATAATAATTTTTTAATTTAATATTTTTAAATTAAAATATAAATTTAATATATATTGTAAAGTTACAAATTAAAATATATATTTAATATATATTTTAACTAAAATATAAAATTATTTTAATTTATGGTTGCAGGCGTTGGCGGCGGGAGGAGGCAGCAGGCGACGGCGGTAGGAGGGAGCTCGCGAGAGAGAGCAGGGAACGAGGGAGCTCACGGGAGAGAGCAGGGGAGGAGTTCGCGGCGGGAGGGGGGAGGAGGCTACAGGTGGAGGATGGTGCATGTGGCGGAGGGGAGGTGGAGGGAGGCAGCGAGGTTGCGGGAGAGAGTAGGGGAGGAGCTCAGGGTGAGAGGAGGGAGGAGGATGCAGGCAGAGGATGGTGCATGCAACGGAGGGGAGGTGGAGGGAGGAGACGAGGTCGTGGGAGAGAACAGGGCAGGAGCTCGCGCAAAGAGGAGGCAGAGGAGTTCGAGGAGGGGAGGAGGTCGGGGGAGAGAGGAGGCGGCTACAGGCGGCGGTGGCGGGAGGAGGGAGGAGGCAACGGAGAGGAGGTGGCGGGAGAGAATACGATAGGAGGTCGCGTAGAGAAGAGGGGAGGAGGGGAGGAGGTCGCACAGGAGGGGTGGGGAGGTCTGCGGAGGAGGGGAGGAGGGCTGTGCAAAATATGGGGTGCTTCAAGATACTCCGGATACGGGGAGCTGCATGGATGACGCAATTACAGGGAGCTACTTGAAATTAAAATTAAAATTAATTCTTTTTTATCATTGTGGCCGACAAAATATTAATTACTTTTTAATGTTTATTATATTTTATTATCACTTTTTAGGTTTTATTACATGTAACGGTACTCCACAAACGTTATAAGATCTCCCTCATTATCACTTTTTACATTTTATTAGATGTAACGTTACTCCACAAACATTACAAGATCTCCCTCATATTATCACTTTTTACGTTTTATTAGATGTAACGTTACTCCACAAACGTTACAAGATATCCCTCCCTCATATTATCACTTCGTACGTTTTAATAGATGTAACGTTACTCCACAAACGTTACAAGATCTCCCTCATATTATCACTTTTTTTGTTTTATTAGATGTAACATTACTCCACACACGTTACAAGATCTCCCTCATACTAGGCTGTAGAGTGCCTCTCGGTGCAATAAATTTTAAAAATAAATTTTGAGTATGACAATAATAATTTGGAGGAAGCATCTGTAATGTCCCCATTTTGACCCCATTATATTAAAATGTAAATGATGTAATATTGTTATAAAATCATGGTGAGGAGCTCAAGGCCATGGCCCTGCCATAGATTTATTGATGCATATGATTTACGTGCTAGCCAGGCACAATGGAATTGCAAATATCATGTAAATATACATTTTAATAAAGTACCCACAACTAAGCTATGCAATGCAACAAGAGATGGGGGCATGATTTTACAAGGAATTGGGAGGGAAAACATTCAAACCCTTGAGCCAATCAAGTCAAGCCAAATGTCAATGAGAGAACCCATGAACCCTCAACTACCCATGTTGACTTTTGTACCCAATAAGTCATTTCTCCCAAGAGTTGGTTGAGGTAGTTAATGCCTTGGGGAATGGGAGGTATGGCTGTCCAAATTCGGGTATGGGCAAGCCACCCTTCATGGAAAATCGCATTTTGATTCTTGGGCAAGAAAAGAGCCATGAATTGCTCCCCAAGCCATTAACCATCAACCAGTTTGGCTCTCTCATGAGCTGGGAGCTTGTTGGACATTTTTCCCCATTGAAATTATGTGTTTTCCTTCATTCTCAGCTGGGAGAAGGGTGTTTTTGTGTGGTTTTTGTGTTATATACCAGTGGGGGAAGAAGGGGAATTGAATTGGGGTTCCATAGAGATCGTTTTGGCTGCTGAATGCTTTGATAGTTTGGGGGAGAAATCATTTTCCTCCCTGTGCTTCTTTTTTCCCATCCCACAATCTATTTTTGGCTGGAAACGATTTGGGAAAAACCCATGGCCATCTTGTTTGTAAATCCCATTGTTAAAAATGTGCATCCATGCCCAATGATTGTGCTTGCTTTGTGAGAAAAGAGTAGGTTGGGGTGTGGGTTATGGGTATCTATTGCTTTGGCTGTGCATGAGCTTGAGTGTCCTATTTTCCTTGTAAGAATCATGCCCAGCTCGGGGGTGGCAGTTGTGTTGAGAGATTGATGAACACAACTGGCCTATGGTTGGGTGGAACATTGCAGTGACATAGCTAGTTGCTTGGGACAATTGCACAATGAAGATAAGTATTCTCTATGTGTATTTACTTCTACAATGTTTTAATTTGATGATTATTATTGATATGTTGAATGCATATGAAAGATATGTGTGGATGATGTTCTTATTCCGTTGTGCATGTTTAATTGATTTGCATCTGCACACATTTATTTTATGGATGTGAATCTAATGAATGGGCTGAGTTTATGTAAAAGCCCCAAAGATTGGCATCATGTTACCTTCCCCGAATTGGGTCTGCAGGAGGGGACATTACAGAATGGTACCAGAGCATAGGCTACAACATTGGGCCTAATGGGCCAACTCAGGAAACATGCACAGGTAAGTATGCTTCCTGCTCAGCAGTGATCATTAGGAAAATCTTCAAATTTTCAAAATTTTCAAAGTGTTTCTGAGTTTTCTGCCAAGACTGTGACGAGGAATCTCGCCGAGTTGCGCCGACGAGATTGCGGTGATGCGTTTCGGTGAATCTCACTGAGTTTTACTGAAATGGTCGGTGAATCTCGCTGAGTTGTGCCGACAAAGTTTGTGGAAGTGCCGGGGAAAAGAATGAAAAATTTCAAATTTTTCTAAGTATTTTTGAAAAATTTTCTAAGTGTTTTTTGAGTTTTTCTACTAAGTCTGTGTCGGCGCAAGATTTCGAGTTCTAGCGAAATAGTTGGCTCATGTTTGCGAGTTGCGCCGAAACAATCGGCAGAAAATCAATAAGTTCGCCGAAAAAGAAGGAAAATTTCGGCGAAAAAGGAAAAAGTCGCCGAAACAGATCGACGGAAAGTTATGAGTTTTGGGCCGAAATTGATCGGTGACGAATCGCGAGTTCCGCCGAAGTGGTCAACGAGAACTAGCGAGTTTGCGTCGAAGTGGTCGGCAAGAATGTCGAGTTGCGCCAAAACGGTCGGCGGAACTAGGCGAGTTGCTCCGCAATGGATCGACAGGAAACTTAGAGTTTGTCGACTGACATAAGTCGGTGAGTTGCTCCGCAATAGGTCGGAAGCGATAGATGAGTTTGTCAATCGGCGTAAGTCGATGATTTTCCCCGCAAAAGGTCAGAGGGGAATTTCCAAGTCCGTTGAAACAGATAATTTCAGCGGTTTTTCCAGGGTGAATTTTAGGCCCCCAAAATTGAAAAAACAACATTGAACTTATGTACCAGATTGTGCGAAATGGAAAGAATTACAAAAAAAAAACAAGGGCGCTGCCCTCGACCCACCATGTAGTGGAGCCACAAGGGGGAAATCCCCCTTGACCCCCATCATCCCCCGGAGACATTCGTTGAAGTGTGAAATGCATTCTCTATGCTTGGAATGAGAAGCAGGAATTGCATGGAAGGTTTGTGGAATCCTTATTAAGAGTAATTGGCTGTAATATGCATTGCAGAAGAGCAATGGGAGCAGTAAGGCAACGTTGATAAGAGGGAAATTCCTCACCTTAAACTATTTATGTTATAGCATAAGAATTGCATGTTTGGAAAATAGCAAGAATGAATGTTATACACGTATGTATATATTGAATTGTTAATTCATGAGAAGATCATAGATAATGATTGCTTGTGTGCATGGTAGAGAGCCCATGAAATTGGATCAGCTATGATGTGGAAGAGGAAACTCCATGCTACAATGAGGAAATTGGAAAGGGAGAATTCCTTAACTCCTCTCTTGCTATTGTATCTACATTTCCTGAGTTTTATATACTAAAAATTATGGCATAGGGATGTTGGAAATGCAAGAGAGTAAATATGAATTAGTGGGCATGATTAAAGAGTCATTGCATAGTGCATGTGAATTACTTATGCATGAGCATGATGTTACATATGGGTAAAGGTAATGAAGTTACACATGCAATAGCCCATTAATGGTATTGCCTATGGTTGATGACAATTAATGTTGTTAATAATGGTTGTATGAATCAGACCATAGAAGCATGATTGAAAATGCAAGAGATTAGATAGATGAAATGAATATGCACTAGATGGCATATTAATAGACATTGCACAGTGCATGTGAAAACATTTTGTACACGTATATGATATTGCATATTGGTAAAATGGTGAGGTTTTACACATGCAAAGAGCCACTTAAGATAATGATTGCGGTTGCTAATAATTAGTTGTGTTCACATTGGTTGTAGGACCAAAGACAACCAAAGCATGGCTAAGGATGTGGATGATGATTGTTGCATATGACCAACAACCTTATGAAGAGAGGTTGGGGCGACAAATCTATGATCACGAGGTTGGAAAAAGTACTGTGAAGCCTTGGTAAGAGGCCAACTGATCAGGTAACATCAAGCGATGTTAATGACAGCCATGTAGGTAATGGTTATTTGTGCTTAATTGCATGAATGATGAAAGAGAATTGGGTAAGATCCCTTCAACTATTTTTAAACTATGTTGATTTGGGTTGCATGTGTTATTGAGTGCCTGAATGTGAATGTCAACCTACCAAGTATGGTGAGGTGTGGGTAAGTGAAGGAAGGAAGCCTTACACCCTATAGTTGCTTAGAAACCTCAATGCATTCATATGAAATTATATCATGCCATTTGTGTATATTGGTTGTGAGTTTAACAACCAAAGCAAGTGAGGACTTATGGACCTTCCTTGGTAGTGAATGCTATGTGTGGTAATCATGGTTAGGCCATAATATGTTTGAATGCATAGTATTCGTGAGGTAATGCAAGGTTGCATTAAAAAGACGTGCATTAAAATATTCTGTAAATGTTGTGAATGTGCATACATATGTGTGGGTGCACATATTGAGATGCATTGTGTGAATGCATGGTTGTGTTATGTATGTTTCATTGCAATTAGATAAAGGATGAAATGACGAATTAGAGGTAATTCTGAAATCATTTCATGAGTTGCTATGAACGCAGGAGAATGATTGCATGAAGAAGGTAGTCATGTTGATGGGCTACCAGAGTGATCTGTGGAAGGACAGAGTTGCATGAAATGTGAAGTAATGAGTATTTACAGTTCATTTGAATTGCACGGATAGTGTACCCGTGTCTTGCAATTTTATTTATGATAATGATGCATATATATATATATATATATATATATATATATATATATTTCATTGCATTTCAAATGTCAACAGCCGAAGGTGTTTGAATTATTGAGTGTTATAATTCTGAGATCACTTCAGTGATTGTGGTAGCAATGAGAGGATTATTTGTATAGATACTCACAACGTGTTTAGCTGATCAAAGTTTCAGTTTTCAGGTAGAAATGTCTTGCGTATGGAAATGAGGATAAGTCCATAGTAAAGACCGGTATCTACCATGTTCAGAAGCCAAAGGTTATGAGAAGGTTCTCATGGTTGTGAAATTTAACTTATGCATGGAACAAATATGAAAAATTTTCTAGTTTAAGTTTATGAGAATAATCCCATGGTTGCAAATCTAATTTCAGTAGGAAAACAGATTTGTAAATTTCAGATTTGAAATTTTGCTAATAATTGCTAATGATTGTTTGGCTTATATAAAATTGTGTCAGGAGGACATGTTGTAGGTGGATGTTCATGTATGGTAGCCAGTGTAAAACCATAATGGACAGAGTGATACCACTTATGAGAGACAAACAATATGAGGACAGTCTCAATGCTAAGCAAATCAATTTCTGTAATAAACAGAAATGCAAATTCATATTGAATTTAATTATTATTGCCATTGTTTGGTTGTGGAACAATCAGATTTGATGTTTATTGTAAATGTTGTTGACTATTTGGCTATTTGATAAGTGTGCCAGGAAGACACATTGCAGGAAGACCATGAGTGATGGTCTGCAGAAGCCAAACTCCATGGGGAGGACCCCATGCTTTGGAAATGGGTTTCGGGTGAAACACCATAGTAAATTTTGATAATAATCCAGTTGAACTGCATGTGGAAAAACCATGTGAGTGAAATGGTGAAATTATGCCAAGAAGGCATGTGTGGGTTATGGAACGTAAAAAGATTGGGGTGGCAAACCGAAGGACTTTTGACTCAAAGAAGCGATCCCCCATTCTTCGCCAATGAAGAAAAGATACATCTGTTAAACGAATGAGTATTCTGTAACCCTAGCTAAAGAATATGCATGTCTGGTTACTAGAGTTAATATGCAGAATATGTTTTATTATTTCATTATTACTCCAGACTGCTTGAGTGTGACTAGGGCCTACATGGCTCACATCGGAAAGGGATGCATACCTTCCAGGTGTCAGGTTATGTTAGGGTTGTTGATATTGACTACACCCTAAGGAATGGATGCATTCCTAGTGTTTCAATACTTCATAATGAATGTTATGAAATTTGGTTACAATTTTTGGGCAGCAATATTGATGAGCATGCTTATCCTTCTTGTGCTATCAACTTACACAGGTGCAATTTGGTGTTGCACGTTCAGAGGAAAAGTGAAGAAAGGGTTCTCAAGAGGACTGTATGGGCAGTGGTAACCTTTCTACGCTCACACTAAAAGACACTAGAAGGGATGGATAGGCCCGAGGAGCTGTGTAACAGAAAAGGGGTATCATTCTTGTGTGATTGGGTATTGTGGGGCCATGCTAGCCCGCATTCAAGAAAGTCACCTATAAAGTTCCTAAAAGAAACCACTGATTTTCATAAGAGAAGGAGTGACATCCTTGTGTGGATGAAGAGTTGATGTGTGTGTGAAGGGTTGTGGTGTGAGAAGGTGTGGTGATATTGGTGAAGTCATAAAATCTCTATTGGGTCAGCAGTAAGGTGGGGTGCCAAGACTGACTGGAAACCCTGAGATGCCTATGGCTCCATAAGTAGAGCATTGACCTATAAAGGTTAGTGGCGTAGTTTCCTTCCATTGGCTGATGACCCATATGGATGTGTTGGCTCAGCAATGGAGAGGGTCAAAACCATCTACGGCTCAAGAGATCCTGGTATAAAGACGTCATGGCTTGGTTAAACCATTGGAGGATTGACGAAATGCAACTTTGCAAAATATCAACAACCTCAAAAATACTATCGCATCTAAGTTTAAAGAAAAATGTGGGACGAGAAGATTTAAAGGTTAAAAGAAAATTAAGATATTACAAGGATGTCATTAACCCTAATCTGGAAGATCAAAAGTATCTCTCTGTCTTATGCGGATTCAAGAAGAAAATTAATATAGCCAAGATAAGAACAAACTCCCATGAGCTTCATTGTGAATCAGGGCGCTAGGTAATTCCTAAAACACCATGGGTGGAAATGATTTGCTAGCTCTGTGAGTCTATGATCATTGAGGATGAATATCATTTTCTTTTAGAGTGCATTGTGTACACCCACATTCAATTGCAATTTCCTAATCTTTGCTACAATTCTAACCTCCATGATCTTCTAACACGTCAAAACTATGGTGACCTAAGAACGCTTCTTTCTAAGCCTTTTTATCATAGGAATTTTTTTACAACAATCCAAATAATTCATATCTGTAAACCAAATAGGTCTTAATGGATGTTAATCATCATCATCATCATCATCATCATCATCATCAATAGTTTTTTAATATCTTTTTATTATTTTAATATTATATATTATTTTTCATCATTTTTTTAACACAAATAACTTTTCTCTTATTTTCACACATTGTAATCTTCCTTACCTCGTTTTTTTCTTCATTTATACTTTTTCCCCGTTTATATTAGTTTTCAACAATATATTTTTAATATTTTTAACTTTTGAAAATATTTATTTAATATGCTATCTAAATTTCCTAATCCTTTATATTCTTAATTAATATATTTATACTAAACATCAAAATTAGATTTATTTATTATTTAATTAATTCTTTATTAAATTCTTTATGATGTGTATTATTTATTCAATTTATGTATTTAAATTATTTTAGTCAAACTACCTTTGTCTTAAGTAAGGATGGGTTAAAAATACCATAGCTTGGTTAAATGATTGGAATATTGATGAAACTACCACTCTACAAAATATTGATAACCTTAAAAACCTCATTACTTCTGCATTCAAAGAGAAACTGTGGTGCAAGGAAGATTTAGAAGTAAAAAGAAAACTACAATATTATAAAGAGATCATTAACCCTAATCTTGAAGATCAAAATGATATATATATCTTATTGAGCTCAAAGAAAAAAATCAATATTGCCAAGATTAGAATGAACTTTCATGAGCTTGATAGTGAAACTAGAAGTTGGACAACCCATGAAACGCCCCGTGAGGAAAAGAATTGTCATTTATGCAAGTCTATGAGCGTGAAAGATGAAAATCACTTTCTCTTAGAGATCCCTGTTTCACCCACATTAGATCCGAGTTCCAAAATCTTTGCTCCAACATTGACCTTTCTAACCTTTTAGATCCCCTAAACTATAGTGAGCCAGGGACACTCCTCTTTAAGCTTTTTGAGCATAGGAATTGTATTTTAAACTTTAAAGCAAATCAAATAATCTCTATCTTGTCTTTTCTCTTAAGGTCTAGACCAAGTTTGGTCTCAATGGATGTTAAAGACCATTGTCCTCTACGTGTTTTTCCAATACTATGGAGCATTGTTTAAAGGCTTGCTGCAAAGCTTGGGGAATCACAGAACTCATGGAAAATTCACACCCAAAAACTGCTCTGGTGAACAAACAAGCCGACAGACAATTCCACACACTGAAAAAATCATTCAAGTGGTTGGGGGAAGATGTTGGACTCTTCCCATTAACAACTTCAAAGCCAAAACTCTAGAAGCTACCAAAGAAGCTCTCGAGAGGCTCACCAATCTTGCCTAAGAAATGAAAAATAACGAGTGCATTGGATATGACTCCAAGAATTGGAAGGCAGTGATTGTAGGGAACAACTTGTACACGCAGTGTGAAATCATTAAAAATCATTCAGACAACAAGAAAGAAATGTTGGATGTAATAGAGAGTTCATTGGCAGATGTAATTGGGATACTACTCTTTAATCGACAATCAAATTCATCAAATGAAATTATAGAGGGCAAAGCCTTGTGAGTTAGCGCCTGACGCACCTCAGGGCGCTAACTCACAAGGCTCTGCCTCGATCACCTTTACGGATGCATTCATCGAATGATTTTTTAATAGTACCCCACAACTTATCAGTTAGCGCTCTGCTATTCTTTACTAACTTATCAAATCTCTAATAATTAGTGCTCCGCATGTTATCATTTTTCTCTTCAACATATTTTTAAAAGAGAATATGCTGCAACGCAGCTTCCTCTTATTGTTATAATATAGTTACCAACAATTACTTTTATCCACAGAACTATTATAAAAAATATTTTCAAAACAACCCACTTCATTTTTATTGAAAAACCACCTCCACTTTGCAACGTCATCAATGACATAGCTTCTTTGCTTTTAACTCGGAATTAAATCACCGTGAGCTATCAAGTCTAACCATCCTAATGATTGACATTTTAAAAGTTATTTATTAAAAAAAATTAATTTCATAAAGTTGTATGCTCTTGGCTACATTGCTTCCCTTATGAAAGTGAAGTCACGTGGAACACTGGTCACATTGTACTTAAGGACAAGACAATATAAATTAAAAAACCTAAAAGACAATATTGTTACTTTGAAACACGCAAGGATTACATGGTGGGAACCCATCCTCATCCTAGTGCCAACAAATATAATAGTATTATTATCACAATAAAACAACCAATACCTTTTAATGGGTTAGGTTTCATTTAAAAAAACCTAAAAGACAATATTGTTACTTTGAAATACGCAAGGATTACATGGTGGGAACCCATCCTCATCCTAATGGCACAAATATAATAATATTATTATCACAATAAAACAACCAACACAACACCTTTTAATGGGTTAGGTTTCAATTAAATTCCATGAACAACTTTCACATGGAGAGTACACGTATTAAGATGAAATATTCTTCTATAAGGTGACTTAAGGACAAGACAATATAAATTAAAAAACCTAAAAGACAATATTGTTACTTTGAAATACGCAAGGATTACATGGTGGGAACCCATCCTCATCCTAGTGCCAACAAATATAATAGTATTATTATCACAATAAAACAACCAACACCTTTTAATGGGTTAGGTTTCATTTAAAAAACCTAAAAGACAATATTGTTACTTTGAAATAGGCAAGGATTACATGGTGGGAACCCATCCTCATCCTAATGGCACAAATATAATAATATTATTATCCCAATAAAACAACCAACACCTTTTAATGGGTTAGGTTTCAATTAAATTCCATGAACAACTTTCACATGGAGAGTACACGTATTAAGATGAAATTGTATATATAGCTTTTTTTTGAATAAGTAATAAAAATGTTTCAGTTAAGTGGGCCTAACAATTAAGAATATGTGTTCCTTCCTAAGAGGTCATAGATTCAAATCCGGAGGGGGTAGTGTATGTACACCTCTGTAGACTTTAGTAGTTAAATCGTTGCACAGAGGGGGTCCCTTGTCCCACAAACAACGGGTCCCATACACCAAATTGATGTCTCGCTTGACGGTGACCTTAAAAATAGATTATTATTAAATATATTCACATTGTAATTAATCAATTATTATATTAATAAAAATATTAAATATTTATAACTAATTTTATTGATAAAAAAAATTATAAATATTAAAATATATATGTTATTTCAATATGAAGGCGAATCAATCCATCATTTGTTTCTTCAATGTAGTTATACTTAAACTGTTTATTTGAAATTTTTAATGAATTACATACATATTATGATTGGGGACCTATGGGTATGGATGAAAATCTATAAGATTGGGTGAAGAAGAACTTCAATCATGCAAAGCTTCTAATTTCAATTGGCAGGGAATATGGTAGGATAGAAATATTGTTTAATTTCAAAACAAGTTTCGAGCTATTCCTTCTACTAATAGGAAAATTCTATGTATGTTTAAAGAATGGTATAAGGAGAAGAAGAATAAAAAATAGAGAATTATGGTCCCTTCGGAGTTGTTGCCTGATAGAGCTTATGGATGCTTTGATGGTGCCTCTTCCAATGGTAGATGTGGTTGTGGGATTTTTCTGAAAATAAATCCTAAGCATTTGATTAAACTTTGGATGGAAGGGAGTAATGGGACTAACAAAAGAGCTGAATTGATGGCTCTTTGGGCTTTATTGAATGATCATGCTATCAAAAAATGCATTCTTTCCCTTCATATCTTTGGTGATTCTAAGTTTATTGTTGACTAGGTTAATGGAAAATCTAAACTTTAGGTGATCTCTTTGGACCATTGGTGTCAAAGGATTCATGGCATGCTCGACAATTTCTCTGTTCTATCTGTACAACACATATTCAGAGAGTTTAACCAAGATGCATACAGTCTTTCTAAGAAGGCTATTGGTGGCCTTGAAGGGATTCTTTATTTTGAAGAATTCAAGAAGGAGATCAATGTCTCTGTCAGGTCGTCATTAGTCTTTTAATTCCTTCAATCCTCTGTCTTTTTTGGTTCGGTTTGTATCCAGATGTAATCTTTTTGATTTGGTTTTGATCTCTTGTTGAGTTTCTTGAGGTATCAACTTCATTGTTATAGTTTTGGTCCAGACTTGTAGTTTTTTTATGGGATCTTCTCTAAAAAGATTCAAGGTTTACTATGTAAATGAAACTTACTATAAATATAATAATTGTTACTTACTTTGATTCCATTTAAATTTCAAAAAATGGATTTTTCCTATGAAAAAATATTTTATTATATAAAAATATATTTATGATATAAAAACAATTTCAAATCTATATATTTTATATCAATTTAATATAATTATTATTAAAAATATAATAAATATAAAGAATTATATATAACTATACAATTAAATAGTCAAAATGACAAATAAAGTGTACATTTCAAGAATATTTAAACCATGTAACACTGTGAAATAATTTAATTAATCATATATATTTATATATAATCTTATTTATTATCACAAAATTATTATAATTATGTTTATAACATTTTATCTTAAAAGTAAATACAATATCAAATACATAAAAATTTGATTTCAAAATCTAATGTTTATAATTATAATTCAATCATTTAGATTAATTAATTTAACTAAATTTTAATATAATATAAATATTTATAAAACATTTTAAAAATAAATATATATCTTAATTATTAATAATAATTTTACTAATATATCAATAAATATTTATATTATAAAAAATGTTTAAATTTAAATTTAAATAATAAAAATACTATTTCCAAATCCAAAATTCAAACCTTTCTATTAGTTAACTTAAGCAATGCATCACTATAACTAATGACCAACACACATTTTTTTACACAATAATATTAAAGGTTTCCATATTAAATATTTTTTACACACAATGATATTAAAGGTTTCCATATTAATTATTCTACATGAGTATGGGTAAATTGAATTGCAATATTTCAATTTGGACATTGATTTTATGAATAATAACAATAATTTAGTAATATATCATTATTGGAGCATTTTGCTGAAATTTAAATGTTTTATGTGGTTGGCTCTTCAAAACTATCTCAAGACTTGGGATAATTTAAAAAAAAGGTTGACAGAGTTCAAATATTTGTCTCCTCTGCAAAAATGATGCAGATTCAGTTAATCATCTTCTGATAAATTGCTGCTACACCTCATCTGTTTGGAACAAGGTTTGTTCTTCTCTCAATATCTCCCAGGTTTGGCATGGTGTCCATTTTGGACAATCCTGTAAAGAATGGAAAAGTACTTGCAAAGACTTTGATTTCTTCCCAGCTATCATCTCTTAGAGAATCTGGAAAGCAAGAAATAGCTACATCTTTGAAAATGTTCTCGATCAATTGGATATTATTGCTATGCAGATTCTTATCTGGGTGAAAGAATTCAATTCTGGAAATACTAAATTATGCAGATTCAGGAGCCCAAAACAACTCCAATTCCATAATGGAGCTCTGGGCTTCTTTGATGGGGCAACACGGGAAGGTAGGTGTGCTGCAGGTGCTGCTCTATTTATCAACAGTAATCATAGATTCTATTTCAAACTCTTTTGTGGCTTTGGCACTAATGGATTCAATATTTGGCATTGTGTCTCTGGCACTAATGGATTCAATATTTGGCATTGTGTCTCTGGCAATTTATGGAGATTCTGGAGTTACTATTAAATGGGAAAGTGGTGTTTACAAGCTTCAAGTGATCAATCTTCTTCCTTGGTGCCACAGAATCAATGAAGAACTCGATTTTTTTTGTTGCATTTGGAACTTAATAATATCTATAGAGAACAAAACAGGTTGGCAGACTTTCTCTCGAAGGAAGCTATGAAAGGCATTGAAGGGACCTTACTCTAGGAAGAATTTTGGGATGACAGGCTTTCAGATCTAGGGAGTTTTCCTTTATTTGTTGATTAGTTTCTCCTTTTTTATCTAAGTTTGTAAATGACTGGTTCTACATTATGTTTTGCCTTAAGAATCTCGCTGGCACTCTTTTTTGGACTACTCGAGTAATATGTCTTATGATCATCAGTTTTGAATCTGATTATATCGAATAGTGTAATACTTTTTTATTCTAATAAAATATCAAAAGTATGTTTTTTCCTCTGGAAAAAAAACAATGATATAGTAACAATATGTAAGAAATATATAATATAGATACAATTTATTTTTTATATTATATTGAAAGTAGTACTGTATTTTATAAAAAAGAATGGTATACATTTGATATTTACAAATTTGATTATTTTTAAAATTTATTATCTAATAAATTTTGAGTATGATAATAATAATTTGGAGGAAGTATTTTCTTATAAATATCTTGGAATTGATATCCATCGCAAGCTCAATAGGAACTATATCATTAAGAGAAGGATTAACGTAGGGTGGGAAGCTTATTTTGACCTAAAAAATAATTGTAAATAAGTAAACCTAGTGATGTGAGATAAAAAAGAAGTTCATTTTTTAAACTCTCGTCACTCCTGTTATCTTGTATGATTGTGAAGTTTGAGGTTGCAACATCTCTCTAGAATCCTGGAGAAAGATTGAGAAAATTCAAAAA
Source organism: Larix kaempferi (assembly GCA_027924585.1). NCBI lineage: Eukaryota > Viridiplantae > Streptophyta > Pinopsida > Pinales > Pinaceae > Larix > Larix kaempferi. The sequence continues at coordinate 13,336,954 of BSBM01000125.1, read as the reverse complement.
TGTTTTATCACATATAACCTCAAAATTAAAAGCAGTATGCCCTACCTTATTCTCCTTATAGAAGTGGCTCTTACCCCCATCGAAAGCATCACTATGACTAGGTACCTGATGTACGAGAACAAGATAAATAACATGGAAGACCATAGAATCCCTAAAATTGCTTTAAATCAGGTCAAAACCATCTACGGCTCAAGAGAGCCTGTTATAAAGACGCCATGGCTTGGTTAAACCATTGGAGGATTGACGAAAATGCAACTTTGCAAAATATCAACAACCTCAAAAATACTATTGCATCTAAGTTTAAAGAAAAATGTGGGACGAGAAGATTTAGAGGTTAAAAGAAAATTAAGATATTACAAGGATGTTATTAACCCTAATCTGGAAGATCAAAAGTATCTCTCTGTCTTATCCAGATTGAAGAAGAAAATTAATATAGCCAAGATAAGAACAAACTCCCATGAGCTTCATTGTGAATCAGGGCGCTAGGCAATTCCTAAAACACCATGGGTGGAAATGATTTGCTAGCTATGTGAGTCTATGATCGTTGAGGATGAATATCATTTTCTTTTAGAGTACGTTGCGTACACCCACATTCGATTGCAATTTCCTAATATTTGCTACAATTCTAACCTCCATGATCTTCTAACACGTCAAAACTATGGTGACCTAAGAACGCTTCTTTCTAAGCCTTTTTATCATAGGAATTTTTTTACAGCAATCCAAATAATTCATATCTGTAAACCAAATAAATCTTAATGGATGTTAATCATCATCATCATCAATAGTTTTTTAATATCTTTTTATTATTTTAATATTATAAATTATTTTTCATCATTGTTTTAACACAGATAACTTTTCTCTTATTTTCACACATTGTAATCTTCCTTACCTCGTTTTTTTCTTCATTTATACTTTTTCCCCGTTTATATTAGTTTCAACAATATATTTTTAATATTTTTTAACTTTTGAAAAGATTTATTTAATATGCTATCTAAATTTCCTAATCCTTTATATTCTTAATTAATATATTTATACTAAACATCAAAATTAGATTTATTTATTATTTAATTAATTCTTTATTAAATTCTTTATGATGTGTATTATTTATTCAATTTATGTATTTAAATTATTTTAGTCAAAACTACCTTCGTCTTAAGTAAGGATGGCTTAAAAATACCATAGCTTGATTAAATGATTGAATTATTGATGAAACTACAATATTGGATTATTGAAAATACCATAGTTTTCTTTTTAGTTTTCTTTTTATGAAAAAAAGCATACTATTGATATTCAAAAACTAAATCAAATAGTACATGATTTCAACATATGAAATGTTGTCTTCTCAAAATTCACGAACAAAGCTTTCCGCTTATCCCCCCATAAACAAAAAACATAATCATTACAAACTCCATAAACCAAAAAAGGAGATCCAAGAGTCTCCAGTCTAGAAAGTACATGGTGCCTGAGTCTATCAACATGTTTTCACAGTATTCATCCCAATGTAAATAGCCCTCCTCTCCCTCCAAAGCCAGCTTAGACAGCTGATCTGCCTGAGAATTAAATTCTCTGTATATATGCTCCAGGGACATAGAGCTAAAAGATCTAAATTCAAACTTAATTCTATTACACCAATTGACCAAATTCAACACCTTCAAATCAAATTCACCCCTTTCCCATTTAATAGCGACTCTCGAGTCACCAAATATTTTTACCTTCGCTAGTCCAAAGAGATTAGCTGCTCGAGTAACACACCATAGGGCTAATAACTCAGCCTTCATGTTTATCCCTTTGCCGCATTTTATACAAAGATTGTAGTAGTGATCCGAATTGAGAAAGATAACCCCACCAACACCAAAATTCCCCAAATTTGTTTCCCCATCAAATAATAGAGATGGATCATTAATAGTAAGATGAAAATGCCCAATATTACACCTAACAGGTTATGCCTCAGTGTTCAGAAATTTTAAATAGTGACATAATGCAGAATTATAAATATTATCGAGGTTTGGGGTAAGGTTCTCAAAAATAGCCTTGTTCCTTGCCCACCAAATAGCCCAGCATATGAAGAATGGAAGAGTAGAATGTGTATTGCAGATCTTTATCCACAAATGTAAACATGATTCCACGCTCCTGCCACCCCATTCCACTGTAATGCCCAAAATCTGATAAAACCTCTCCTATAGACTCTAAGGAGCATTCTAAGAAAAGATGAGATGAATATTCTGAACCATTCTTACAGATAATGTACTGGTTTGGCCCAATCCACCCCATCAAAGTAAGATTATCCCACGTTTTTATCCTGTCCAGAAGCACAAACCATATAAAACATTTAAGTTTTAGTGGGATATGCCAATGCCATATAACCTTATACCACCAATGATTGGAGAAGATACATCTTCTTTTAATAATATAGCTATATGCAGAACTAGCAGTAACCCTGCCTGTAGCCACATTTCCGGCCCAAACCATCGAATCATCCTCAGTACATATTCGAACACTAGCACCATTTAAAGATTGCAGATAAGTTTCCCATTCACAAGCAATATTACGGGAAAGATGTAAATCAACAGCATCGACCCAGTAGCTTTGCAAACTGTCTTTAACAATAGAATTCAAAGTGAATAATCCAGCATTCCTTAATATAAATAATAACTCAGGAGATAGTTTATAATCATCATTCAATCCCACAATAGGATTGACACCTACAGCCACTTCTTGCCCATTCCCTACTTTCCAACACAGCTCAACCGCAAGCCAACAATAAACTTTTAAGAAACCATTCCAAATAGGGGAGACCCCTCTCACTTTTTTTCTAGGCGTCCTTAGCCAATGTGATATCTTAGATTTAACATACTTCTTATGAATGACCTTGGACCAAAGTGAATTACCAAATAATACCCTCCACAAACTCTTCAACTGAAGTGCTTCACTAAATATTGATAAGTCTTTTATTCCCCATCCTCCAGAAGTAAAAGGTAGAGATATCATTTCCCATCCAATCATTGATAAACAAGATTTTTTCACACCCCCGGTCCATAAGAAATTAGATATGAGTTTTCTTAATGTGTTGATCACAGAGCAAGGCACCGGTAGAAGTGAAAACCAGTAAACCGGTGTCCCAATCAGAACAGACTTAACCAATTTGAGCTTACCCCCAATGGATAATAGGCGATATGTCCAATGGGAAATTCGAGATTCAAACTTTTTTATCAACCATTTCCAATCTTTGATAAGGTAGCCATTCGGTTTAAGATGAAAACTGAGATATGTGAAACCATTGACAATCTTATAGCACTTATAAGGCAACAAAGTTTGTATAATCCTCACTCTGTCTTCCCCAACAAGATTCTCATAAATACATGACTTTTGCAGACTGACCCTCATACCAGATGCTTTGCAGAATAGGTCTATAATACCCTGATATAACCTCCATTCTTCCAATGAATCGTTACCTGCTATTAATACATCATCCACGAACAGAGCACGCGTGAGATATAAATCTTTTCAAATTTTCAAACCTTTGATCTTACCTTCCCATTGAGCCTTCTTTATCAACCTACTCAGTCTGTCAATAACCAACAGAAATAATAAAGGAGACATCAAGCAACCCTGTCGTATTCCCCTAGAACAACTAAAAAATGAAGTAGGAGCTCCATTTACCAGAACAACAATGTTCATAGAATTCACACAAGCCATAATCCACCTAATAGCAAGAGCTGGGACCCCTATTTGTATCAAAATCCTGAGAAAATCCCAACTAACTCTGTCATAAGCCTTCTCTAAATCCATTTTAATAATAATAACTTTTTGCTTCTTGCTCTTAATAGTATGGAGTAATTCCTATGTAATACCCACAACATCATGTATTTGACGTTCCTGTAAGAATCCAAATTGCTCAGGTGAGATAAATTTTGAAAAAACAGGCTTAAGACGACCAACAATAATCTTTGAGACAACTTTATATGCAAGGTTGCATAATGCAATAGGTCTAAAGTCTCCAAAAGACTTCGATCATTAACTTAAGGAATAAGAGCGAGAAATGTTGAATTCAAGGCACCAGAGATGTAACCCTGCATCCTAGTATACTCCACCATCTTCAAAATGTCATCTCCCATGATGTCAAAGAAATGCAAGAATAGCTCAATTGTCCAGCCATCGGGCCCTGGACTCTTCTCTTTAGAAAATAATTTAAGAGTGATTTCCACCTCCTCCAAAGTAATCTCCATACACAAATTTGCAGCCTCCTTATCATAAAAAAAATTGGGATAAAGTCTAGCCACCTGAAGTTGAGATAATAAGTCGCAACCTTTATCATCAGAATAGACACTGCAGAAGTGTTTCTTTGCCAATGTTTGAATATCTTTCTCTCCAATAACTTCATTCCCCCCTTCATCAGACATTTTCCAGATGGTATTGTTATTTCTCCTGGCTGAAGCATAAGAGTGAAAAAATCTTGTATTCTTGTTAACACCCAAAAAATGCTCATCACCTTATCTCCCTCACTACATGACTCATTTGTCTATTTTCCATACCATCTTTGCCTCCAAAACCTCAAAAAATCCATTAATTGGTCACGCAAAAGGCCAAAAAACCCCTTTTTCACCCTCCAAATAATTAAATTTCCTCAAAAGATAGCAAAAACCCTCTAAAAGGGCCCTAAATTCCCAAAATTCATGTAAAAAGGAATAAAAAATATAAAAAGGGAAAAAAGAGGGAAAAAGAAATCAAAAACCCTAATACAACTAAGCTAAACCATTTGGTGCCAAAAACCATGGGTCAACACTCCACCACTAGAAACTCTATAAATAGGCGATGGAGGCTGCCCATTTCAGATCCACAATCTATCCTATCCTCACACTGCCAAAACCACTCGTGAAACCTAAGCTCACCATTTGAGCTAGTTTTCCCATTTGAGCGTCCCTTTTGGCCCAGCATCCAAGCACCTTGGAGAAGGAGAAGGAAGCCATTGGAGCATAGAAGTAGCCCTCTTGGACTACTGCAAGAGCTCCACCAACCTCCACATCTAAGGTAAATGTAACTTTGGTCATATCATGATACAAAAGAAACTTTTCCATTATATTATCATTGTCTTTTTATTTCTGTTGATGCACATGTTAGCTTAGATTTTGTATTGTTTTACTGTTAAAATTTAATGTTTATTGAACTGCTACTAAGGAGATCATTCTCCTTAGTAGGTGCTCATTTGCATAAGCTATGGTGAAAACCCTAGCTACAGTTTTGGCGACTCCACTATTGGCCTTTGAATTTATGGTTAAAATTTTCAAAGTTTATTTTTATTTTTTGCAAGTATTTTTTTGTTTTTTCCTGTTCAGCTGTGGCTTTGGGCAGTTGGGTTTTCTACCGCAAAGCGCAGTTCTTTTCCTCGCAGCCGCGGCCCGTACCGTGAGTTCCCAGCCCTAATCCACGGCCTCATCCGTAGCTCCCTGCATTTTTCCCGCGGCCCCACCGCGGTTAACTTCCTCCTGAGCGCGATTCAGATCACAATCATTCGGCTTCGTTCCGCGGCCCAGAACGCGTTCCCCTGTCTGTTTTTTGCGACCCAGCCTGCCGAAACCCCTTTACTTCCCACGACCCCGAACGCATTTCCCTGTTTGTTTTCTGTGACCTGACCTGCCGAAACCCCTTCGTTTCCCGCGACCCTCTGCAGCTCTAAGCTACCATCTGCCCGTGCTCCTGCAACATTTTTGCACACCCTCGGCCGCAGTTACCCTCTACACATCCACGATTCCAACAGCGCGTTGTGAAACCCTAACCACGATCCCGACCGCACAAACCTAACCTGTAGCTGCGCTCCGGATTCTAAGTCGAGTCCCATACTCGCGGTTCAAACCGCAGGTCCCATCCCGATAGCCGCGTCCCAGGCCGCGCATTTCAGTCACAAACCCGAGATTTGTTTTCTTCATTTTTTCCCCTTTTAGCCCAGAATTTTTCTGCAACATTTTCTGCACCTGCACAGCCACCTGTCCTGTCTGTAGCCACAGTTACCTACAACTTTTTCTGCAGTTTTCTTTCTGTTCCATTTACAGAATTTTTATAAAAATATTTTAAGCATTTACATTGCAAAAAGAAAATTTTGCATTGCAAGTTAAATTCCTCCATCATTATTGGTTAAAAAGTTGCCCAAACGTGTCACTTTTGTTGGGTTCATCACCTCACATGCACACACTCTGTCACTTAATTCAAGTGAGCCTTAAAAAACTACTTAACTCAACCAACCTTCTAACCCCACTTGGGGAACACATAAGAATATTGTAGTTAGTTAGGACATGGGGGATAGGCATCCAAATAACACCCCTCGGTCGCTTACATTTGAGACATAGTGGTTGTCCTTTAGGGTACCAAAATCCCCTAGTACTTTTTGACACGGTCACAACCAGTTTATCAGAGGGCCTATCCCTTAGGAGGGTTGAAGTAGCAAGACTGGTTCCGGAAGTCTAAGTGGAATACTGCAATTCACTCAGTAACCGAAGGCTACCTACTCGTTGTCCGCGTGTGGTGTTCCTTCTAGGCCCACACGGTGATAGGACTGGAGCTACAGATTCACCTTTCTAGACGTGTCATGAACGAGGTATCTTAGTTGCCTTTCTTCTAGGATTGTCTTACCCGGTGTCCCTCCCGGTAGGGGGATACCCTTAGCCACTTAGTTCTACTATCCATATTGTTTGACTTGGATTTCATCACCTTGCAGAGGATATGTCTGGTTGAATCAGAATACTATTTAGTTAGGTGTTTGCATGATCCCTTACCTCCCTTGGGTCTAGTGAGTCCACCATTTTTATTTTTAGGAAATCTCCTGCTTGTTGGTATTCTGACCATTTTTTCTGACACTCTGCTTATTGTAGCACAACTGTTACAGTAAGCGTTTTGAGCTGGTTGTTGGCTTTAGTGCCGTATTTTTTGTGCTCTCCTTTTGCACACTCGGCTGCATTAGGGTTTTTGAGCTGTTTTTCACTCGACACAACTCCCAGATACTTGACACCATCTATCACCATTAAGTCCCCGATACACTCTCGGCACCTCTAGGGCGATCCCCTGCAGCACGGTTCACTCGACATCACTCGTCATAGACATAGAGCTTCATCACTTGACACCATTTGTCATAGACCTAGAGCTTCGTCACTTGACTCCACTCATCAACGACATAGATCTTTGTCCCCTGACTCTAATGCCCCTTATTTCACATCTGATTCTGAGGTAAAGTCGAAAAACCCCACTTACACAGCACCGACCAGCCCCATGGCTGGAATGACCTCCAACCCTTTATTTGTAGGGACTATCGATGAAACGTCCACAACAACCGCATCTACCACACTAGCCACGACCACACATACTTTGGGTATTCCCTCGATGGGGCCCACACCCACCATTCCTGTCATTGTGCCAATTCCAGTTGCTAGCATACCCAACCCAACCCCATCGGTGACTCACTCTATGCTTAGTGGCGTAGGACCCTCCCATACCACCTCCACTCCCCCGTTTGGGGGTAGCATCCCCATCACAAACCCACCTCCTACACTTGGGGGCATCATCCCCACCATGGCCACTACCACCAAAATGTCGCATCCTTCTACTAGTTTGCCATTCATGGCTAGTCTTAACCTTCCTGACCTGGAAAGATTGACCAACGATCCCATCAAACACGATCCTACGTGGCCTCACATGCCCACCAAGCTCCCATCACACATCCCTAAGTTTGAGGGTAAGGCAGGTGAAGAACCCCAAAATCACATTATGTCCTTCCACCTATGGTGTTCCTCTAACTCCATAGTGGACGACTCTGTCTGACTCCGTCTATTACAATGGAATCTCACTAGCTCTGCATCCAAGTGGTACATCAAGCAGCCTCATGGGACCCACGCCACCTTTACTTCCCTTTCCTCAACCTTCCTGCAGTTCTTTCAGTTACCTGTCCGCTATGATGCGGGAGTTGAGATCCTACTGTCTTGCAAACAAACTACGGCCACCCACATCACTGATCACATTCATGAGTGGCATCGACGCTGAAGCCCGTGCAAAATCAAGTTAGATGACCGTATCTTCCTAGATTGGTTTCTTAAATATCTCCTTCCCGTCATTGCTAAGGATGTGGCATCTGAACGACCTAGTCCGAAGAAGAAGCCATCTTAAAAGCCCAGCAGTTTGACCTTATCTACGCCCAGTCTGGTTACCTATATACCATTATACCCGACGGTCCCCGCAGTGATTCCTCTCGAAACGACGCAACGGGGACATGCCATGCCGCCGATGGCATCATTGGCCATGTTGCATCACATAACCAACCCTTTTCCATTACACGTACTAGTATTGGCCCCGACCTTTCGCGGACTACATCCCACTTTGGAGCAACCAATTTGTATGCTCCCATGACACATAACCGCCACTCCCATGGACCCTCATGTCCACCTCAGTGTTTCGGCCACCCACCCCCCACTTATGTCCCCCAGATTACACCTCACACATATTACCACCAACGAGTCGTGCACGCTCCTGCACCTTCCCAAGCCCCACCCACTTATTATCCACCATAGGCAGCACCTGTGGCAACTCAACCACCGGTCACACAGACGTATCAACAACCCCCACAAGGTCCCGCACCTGCACCACCTCCAGCCCCACCCACTTATTATCCACTGCAGCCTGCTCCCGCACCGGCACAACCCCAGAACCCACCTGCTACCCAAGGGAAAGTGTACGCACATCAAAATCCGCAGCAGAACTAAAATATGCAACGTAACCAACAAGGCCAGCAAAACCGGAGAAAAGGACGTAACCGCGGAAACAACCCTCCTCCAGACCAAGGCATCCAGCCACCTAATCCCCCAAACAATAATAATGTTGCACCCGCCAACCAAAACCCTGACAGGCCGCCAAAGAAAATCAAAACCCCAACTTACGAACAAACCATCCTTGTTCCATCTGCGGAGTCTACGGCCATTACACACATGCTTGCCCACATTTGGAGCGGGCATGACAACTTTGGACCAATGATTCCCACCGCTAAGGGCATGTGGCCCCACCGATGCCACCTAACCCCCCACCACCTCAAACTCAACCCTTGGTATTGTAGAATCCTTTACCAACCCAAGGAGTGGTGAACACTCAACCATTGGCTCCCCCTCAAGGAACTGCGCCACCCCAACAGCAAGTCACTTATGTTGCGCCTGCCGACCCCACTTTAGACTTAGGTACCCATCACTTGCTAATGATGTCATTCATTGATGTCAACCTTCAAACCCGCTGGAATCAATATGGCTCCACCCCTGAAGCCCCTCCCCCTGACAAAACCACCAACGCTCTTCCCACCGATCAGCCATTACGCATACCTCCTGCCCCATTAGATGGAGCCCCAAAACCCCTTGTTTCCCACTTCGTCGCATCAACAATAACCCCAATGCTCACGCAGCGTCTAATTACAACATTGTGGACGACTTAGCCCAATCCCCGCGGCCATGTCTGCATTAGAGGTCTTAAAAAATTGTCCTACACAGTGTAAGACCCTACTATCCGCTATTGGTACTATCGATCCCACTGACTCACGAATGATGGCCTTTGATTTGGACCAATTTGAACCACGCTTGCCTTCCACATTAGCATTCCAAGTTTCTGTATCCATTCAGAATCTTGTAATCCATCTGTGCATCATTGATGAGGGTGCCTCCACATGCGTTATGTCCACATTCGTTTGTTAGAATTTAGGATCCCCTACTCTACAACTGTCCACCACTGCGTTGCGAGCCTATGATGGTCATTCAGCTCAACCCCGAGGTCTCTTAGCTAATGTCCCCGTCCAGTTGGATGGTAAAACAGTGCTTATTGACATAGAGGTCATCAACTCCCAACTTGATTATAACCTCTTACTTGGCCGCAGTTACATGTATGCCATACAGGGGTCGCTTCATCCGTTTTGCATATCACGATGTTCCCCCATGAAGGACGGGTAGTTAAGATTGATCAACTCACCTATTACGATCCCAATGTCCCCGCTGCACCCGAAAATGTTCTCCCCATGGTTGAACAACCTGTTCACGGTGCATTTACCTCGTTGATTTCCTCAGTTGGACCCAGAATCTACTCAGATACGCCAATGACTTCCACATTCCAATCATTCCGCCCCCATCACAGGTGACCGAAATATCTGACTTATGTACCCTATCCCATAATACACAAACACCCAACTATCAACTGCCCTTGCTACCCCAACCACCGTCGGTACCTAGCCATGTTGGTGCTACACCCATCCATACAATCCCCTTCCTATTCCCCCCTTTGGGAGTAGTAAGCGCCCCGGTTATGGCCACACTTAACCTCCCGGGGTTAACTTTAGGACTCCTTGTGTGGTATCTCACACCTCCCGTTTTCCCTCCAACACCAAATGTCGTCTTACAACCAGTACAACCCATTACCACTGCTAGTCGATCACCTCCTGGTGTCACCACTCCTTCCTCATCCACCAATCCACCCCCTCTTACCAAACACACTGGGGGCAGAGGCCCACAACCTTACACTGCTCTGCCCTCGCCCAAACCAATTAAAAATCCTCCACCATTTCGAGCTCCTCCCAAATGCTCTTTGTGTGATGAGTTAGGCCATGCTATCCATCAATGTCCACAATTACCCGCACTACAGGAGCACATGCAAATGCTTGACGATGACCCCAACATCCCGGTTGTCCAACTCGACCTTACCCCTAAGCCTCGTGATAAATCAATGTGTACCAATCACCCTTGTGCAATATGCGGTATTTACGGCCATTACTCACATAACTGCCCTGATCTCCCGGATTACAGAGCCTGTTAAGATCCTAGTGGATGGCCTTCACTAATACCTCGGGGTTTTGGTGTAACGGTTCGTATCATTTGGTATCAGAGCCTCCACCAAGGTTCAAGTCACAGAGCGGGTGGAAACGTCGGCATTGCAGTGTTCGCCCGGGGCTCGTACGGCGCAAAGGGGACACCACCGTACGGGCGCACATCCAGCCCAGAGTCTGGACTGCGGAGCATGGTGGGATGTTAAGATCCTAGTGGATGGCCTTCACTAACACCTCGGGGTTTTGGTGTAACGGTTCGTATCAGAGCCGCCCTCTATGAAATGAATAGCATGGACCTTGAGACATCTCCTCTCACCATTGAAGAGATCCACCCCCTAGAATCTCCGCCAACAGGAGAAATCAATACCATTTATATGATCTCTACTACTAGTGATCCCTTGTCAACCGATTTGACGACATAAAGTTTCTGCAATGATGAGGAGATTATCGAGGCTCTCACCACACCTGATTACCCCTGGGATAATATGCACCATCGCTCTTGTTTCCTCCCGGAAGAGCCCTCCTTCACCACATCTACCCAATTCTCTGTTGAGTCCAAAGATTTCCTCCCAACCAAGGTCGACTGGTTTAAAGATCCCATTCCCACTCCCGATGCCTTTGAGGAAGGTAACATGGCCAACATCTCACCCACGATCCACATCGATATTTCTGCCCCAACCGGTGCTCCCGTACTCATTACGTTGGGAGCCTCCTGCACCGAGTACGAGATCAAAGAGTACACAAAATTTTTTTAGGAGTTTCACAATGTCTTTGCCTGGTACTACACCGAAATGCCTGGTCTTAACCCCACTATCATAGAGCACCAAATTGACACTTGGTCGGACGTGCCCCCCATTCGCCAAAAAAAATGCCCCATTCACCCATCAAAGCTCCCCGCCGTCAAATCCGAAATTGAAAAGCTTTGCGTAGCAAGTTTTATTTATCCCATCGCATACACCACTTGGGTTTCTAACTCCGTCCCCATTAAAAAAAACAAGGCACCATCCGGGTATGTACTGACTTCTGCAATTTAAACCAAGCATGTCCCAAAGACAACTTCCCCATGCCATTTATTGACCAACTCATCGATGCGTGTGCGGGGCATGAAGTCCTATCCTTCATGGACGGTTTCTCTAGGTATAATTAGATTTAGATCCACAAGGAAGATCAATACAAGACCGCCTTCACAACCCCATGGGGCACCTTTTCCTATCGTGTCATGCCTTTCGGCCTTAAAAATGCTGGTGCCACCTTCCAGCGGTTCATGACCTATTGTTTTCATGACTTGGTTCATATCCTATTAGTCTATCTTGATGATCTCACAGCACGCTCCAAGAAACGATCCGACCACCTTAATGACCTCCGGCAAGTTTTTCTGCGTTGTCGCAAGTATCAGATCTGCTTGAACCCACTCAAGTGTGTCTTTTGCGTTCCGGCAGGCCGATTGTTACGTTTCATTGTTTCCCACAAAGGAATCGTTGTTGTCCCCCTAAAAGTTCAAGCCATATTAGACCCTCCATCACCACGTACGCTCCAGCAGCTACAGAGCTTACAAGGGAAATCTAATTTCCTCCGTCGCTTCGTTCCTGACTATGCCACCACTGTTCATGGTTTCTTACGATTGCTTCATAGCCACATACCCTTTTTTTGGGATGACCAGGCGCAATCTGCTTTTGAAGCCCTTAAAAAAGATCTCACGCAGGCCCCATTGATCTCCCCTCCGAATTTCTCTAAGGACTTCATCCTATACGTTGCGGCATCCGATTATGCCGTGTTAAGGGTCCTTGTTCAAGAATATTATGCTCATTAGGAACATGTTATTTATTATGTAAGCCAAACCTTGTCTGGACCACCACTACGTTACCCGTATGAGGAAAGGCTGGCCCTTGCCGCCATCTTTTCCGTACAGAAATTGCGACACTACATTCTCCTAAGTCATACTACAGTTGTCGTCGACTCCAACCCCATGGTCTACCTCTTAAACCGTCGCCTTCTGCAAGGCTGCGTCGCTAAATGGGTAATTATCCTACAAGAGTATGACTTGACTTTCACAACCCCTAAGATTACTAAAGCCCTTGCACTTGCCCAGCTCATAACCGATATACCATCCCTTTTGTCATCACTGCCAATCACCACTGAGTTACCTGATGACCATTTGTTTATCATCTCATCAGATGACCCGTGGTATGGTGACATTTTGATATACCTTCGCACGCAGAAGTTTTGACTCGAAATCGATCGTGATGGACGCCACCGTATCCGTCACCATGCCTCCTGGTACCTACTCTTGGGCGATGTCCTCTAACGACGCGGTGTCGACACTATCCTCCGTCGTTGTCTCACACGAGAGGAAGCTGAGCAAGTTCTTAACGACTGTCATAGTGGCGCCTGCGGTGGACATTTTTCTGGGATGGCCACAGCCTAGAAGGTAATCCATGGCGGATACTTCTGGCCCACACTGTTCACCGACTACATCACAACAATCAAGCATTGTCGTAATTGCCAGCTCTTTGTGACTAAGGCCCGGACACCACCCGCCCTGCTCCACTCGGTCATCACCATTGTCCCTTTTTGCAAATGGGCCATCGTCTTCATGGAGTGTAATCCCCCATCCGCCAACGGCCATAAGTACATCATTTTCGCCGTCGACTACTTCATCAAATGGGTTGAAGCCATGCCTACCTTTAACTGCAAATCTGACACTGCTGCCCGTTTCTTTTTTAACCATATCATTACACGATTCGGGGTCCCTAAACAGCTTGTCTCGGGTCATGACTCACATTTTGAAGATGCCATTTGGCGCGAGTTGTCAACTCTCCTTAAATTCAAACATCAGTATGCCTCTACTTATTACCTCCAAGGGAACGACCAAGTTGAGGCCATTAACAAAATTTTGAAAACAATCCTCCAACAAACCATTGAACGACATAAGTCCAATTGGCATCACATGCTTTTCCCCGCATTATGGACATACCGCACATCAACTAAGACCGCCACCAGTTTTACCCCTTTTCACTTAGTTCATAGTGTCGAATTTGTCCTCCCCATCGAATGTCAAATCCCCACCCTACACATTGCCATTGAACTTCTCCCAGACACCTCACCACTTGAACAACATCTGTTGTTATTAGAACAAGTCGACGAGGACCATCGCGCAGCCCTACAAACCATTGAGGCCGCCAAGAGCCGCTCCAAAGCCGGTTATGACAAACACGTCCACCCACGAGCTTTCTGTGAAGGGGATCTAGTACTCGTTTACGACCAAGCTCACGACAAGACAGGTAAAGGAAAGTTTGAGTCCATGTGGCAAGGCCCATACATAGTACATACTTTCCTTGGACATGGGGCATATATCCTAACCGATTCAGAAGGCCACCCCTTGCGCAAACCCCGTAATGGATTGTATCTCAAAAAATTTTACCCTTAACATTCCTTCGGACCCGCTAGTCCGTGCTGTACAGTTTGATTTCTTTCGTTGTTTTCCACTTTTTTCTGCAACCTTACATTCTTCATTTTCCTGCATGATCACAGATGGACCATTTCCAACCTTATTACGTTGGCTTCGCCGATGGAGTAAGTTGTTGGTCTCCAAACCTGGCCTCCGCAGCTTGGGTCTAATATTCCCCTTCACACGAGTTGATTCACCTTGACAGAATGTGCATAGGTGCTGCTACCAATAACCAGGCTGAATACGATATTGTGACTGGTCTCCTGACTGCTTCCGTTCAGATGGGTATATGCCACCTTCGTGTGTTCCTTGACTCCCAGCTCAACAACTGCTACTAGGTACGTGATCCTTGCCTCTTTAGAAAGTTCCTGCGCAACAAACAACTTAGCCAACAGTTTGAATCCATCACATTCACTCATGTCCCAAGAGCTCAAAACAGTGTCGCAGATCAAATGGCTAACAACATCCTAGACTGGCATATCAATCACACCATGTAAACCATCCACCATGCATCATCATCACAACATGTAGATATATCAAAAAACATTAAAATCCCAAAAAGATTGCATCTACAATAGGGCATCCACGTGCCTACTACAACATATCATGTGCATCCACGTGCAATAACCAACACAAAACAATAAACGCGCATCCACGTGCGTACAAAAAATAATCACCGCAAAATGCATCCATGTGCATATATATATTAGTCATCGTCATACAAATGTCATAAGTGCCCCAACACTCAGTTATACAAAAAATATACATCAAGGAGCCCCAACAACATCTTCGTCATAAATACATGCCGTATATACAAAAAATCCTGAATTCCCATACGCATCGGGGGCAGTCCCCAGAACTCCCTAACGAGAGTCATATCCCCCATCTAAATCCTCATCACTCCCCACCGCAGCTGCCTCTGTTGCAGACTCATCCTCTCCTCGCTCCTCCTCTGGATCCTCCTCATCCCCTTGTCGATCTCGAGCCCTCCTCTCCTCGGCTAGCACCGCCACCCACATCATAATCGTCCGCTAGTCCCGTGGAACATCGTAGCAGGTTTCGATCACCCGCCGCTCCAGCTCCTGCCACCCCTCGTCGGCAATCCCCGCCAGTAGCTGAACTAGGGTAACCCGCAGGGACTCCAAAGTCTCGTCAGAATCTCGTCATCACACCTCCCCCCAGTCCGGCAGGGATGGAATTGCTATGTCACCCCTACGGTCCCTATGCCCCTGTGGTGGCCTCGGTCCCACCTCTGCATCAAACCAAATCGCAAATTGCTAGAATCAACATATATCTCTAGCAACAAATCTAACATAAAACCATCAATAAAAAAGCTGGATACATACCATCTGGACCCCAAACCTTCCCAGGAGGTCATGGTGCCTCCGGATCTCCCTGGTAGTCCATCTCACGATACGGGTAGTCATCAAAAACCACTGGCATCTGCAACCACTGCATTTAAATCTCCCTTGTAAAGTACCGCCCGACCATCCCCCTGAGGACCCACTACCCGCCCGAATCGAGATAAAATTAAAAGTACAAGCTCAGTGAAATACCTGCAACTCACGGAAATGAAATCGACCGGTTGGATCGCCCGCAAATGCCAAATCAGCTCTGGCTCACTACACTCTATTGTCAAAGTCAACCGTACAAATGACACATGGCACTATGGGTCCACTTACTATTTATAGACAGTTGACCATTTCTTGTTTCGGCCATTCCGGATCCATACGGAATCCGTTTTCCAAACCGTTTCTACCACTGGAATCAGGACGATGAGACCCTCATTGTGGTCAAGCTAGCTTCTCGGTTTCCCCGACCCCTTTTTTGGGAATATTTTTTAGGCACCCCTCATCGCCTCGATTTACGTGCCACATCGGTCCTTATCCCTTTTTGACACTCTTTATATCACCGGATTCAGTTTTTTGTGCTCGTGATGATGCTTGATATCATTTCTCATGCGCCATATCGACCACCATCACTTTACAAGCATATCCGTGAGCCCTCTGCTCCATTCATACTGCACTTATTTCGTTATTTTGCCACCATTCGTCATCCCGCAAGGAGGCACCACCAGTGTTCCCCCCCCCACAAGCCTCATTCTTGGTTCTCATTGATGTCCTTTGACTAAACACTCCCTTCTTGCTTGGCCATTCCTTTTGTTCGGTATAATTTTATCCCTTTTTCGGGTCGGGCAAGTCCTTTACGAAAAAGGCACTTAGGGAGTTTCTATTAAGCTCTTTTCTGACTCCTAAAAAAATGAAAAGATCGCCGAGCAATCTTGCTTCCTTTCATGCTCGTTCAAGTATCTAAAAGGGCTTCTATCTGGTATAAGTTTACCCCTTTTCTGGACCTGATAGACTAATTACGAAAAAGGAATACTCTAGTCACACTGGCTAGAAGAGTTCTTCATTGCATCCTTTTATGCTTTTTTGGGCCTTGGAGACTAACACACGAAAAAGAACCCCCCTTGGAGTCTTCTTATTGCTTCCAGACTCTTTAAAAATGAAAGAAACCACTAGCATGCACCGTCCTGGGCTCATACAAATCCACACGACGGTACCATTCCATTATTTCAGAGTCTTCCTATCGCTTTTAGACTCCTTAAAATTGAAAGCAATCACGAGCATGAACTGTCCTGGGCTTGTATAAATCCACATGACAGTATCATTTTGAGCACACTTCTATCCCTTCTTCCAGCTCCTTAAACCATGAAGAAGGCCCCACCGGTGCCTCTCAGCACTATGATCAATCATCTCGATATCACCCCCAATAAGGTCGCCTTTGTTTAGAGTATTTTGCGATATACCACCCTTAGAGTCTCATGTCATCCTACACCAACTCGAGTATCCTCCATTGCAGTCACAATCCCTGGTCCCTTAAAACTATGATCCCCTTCCCCTAATTCAGTTTCATATGCTTCCTGACCATCCCCGCCATCATACTCTAAACAAAGGAAGTTTGAGTCCCCCCACCTAATGACCCATGTTTCCTACCCTCCCAGTATGTCAGTTACACAGGCAGTCCTATCACCTCTTGTTTATCCACCTCGTGCTCCTATCAAGGAAACATCATTGCCTTGCTAGTTGCAGGTCTCCCTCTGTTGATGCCAACCCATCTATTTCAGAGGATAGACCCAGAGGTCCCTATGCCTTGGACTCATCACAATCTGTGGTGAGTGCCTACGGACCATTTTGCATGGAGTCCTCAGTGCCTCTCCGAATGGTTGTTTCTCACGTGCTCGACTTCAACACCTTGATTGCACCATTGAGATTCGTGCAGGGTATACATCCCTTCAGTTATTGGTCGAAGACCCCGGACTCCCCCCTACTCTAGCACATTGGTGAGTCACTTTGGAACACCCAATTATATGTTCCCATTGATATCCGGGTTACGTTGGCGACAGTATTCGGAAGCCATCCACTCGTATGATTCCTTGAGTACCCAATTCAACTACATTCCAGTGTACCATTGAGGTTATGACTCTCCGTCATTATCTCCACCCCGTTATTGGATATCTTCAGATCCAACAACTCATCAATTCCTCTAGTACCACACTCAGCAACATTATATCATTTCTTCAGCTTCGGTATGGTCTGACCAGGAGTATGTCCCAGATTTGTGTCCCCTCTGGACCCTTGTGATGTACACAATTGTTTTTCATGTATTGTTCAGATCCCCCTTTTGGGATTCATTGTTATTTATATATCTTGATACGAGCATGGGTATGCCCGCATCGTCCATATATTATGATTATTCCTCATTCATTATTGAGGTCATGTATTTTAAGTTTTTGCAGTTTGTACGGGACCGCTGTTCCAGTCTCTAATATGTTTCTTCTCTTCTCCACACCCCAGGAAAACCATGAAAGACCAATGATGTCTATCAGCCATACAATGAGCTCCTAACCTCACACATCAGGGGGCAATTTGTTAACACCCCAAAAATGCTCACCACCTCATCTCCCTCACTACATGACTCATTTGTTTATTTTTCCTACCATCTTTGCCTCCAAAACCTCAAAAAATCCATTAATTGGTCACCAAAAGGCCAAAAACCCACTTTTTCACCCTCCAAATAATTAAATTTCCTCAAAAGTTAGCAAAAGCCCTCTAAAAAGGCCCTAAATTCCCAAAAATCAAGTAAAAGGGAATAAAAAATATAAAAAAGAGGAAAAAAGAGGGAAAAATAAGCAAAAACCCTAAAACAAATGACCTAAACCATATGGTGCCAAAAACCATGGGTCAACACTCCACCACTAGAAACCTATAAATAGGTGATGGAGGCTCCCCATTTCAGATCCACAATCTATCATATCCTCACGCTGCCAAAATCACTCGTGAAACCTAAGCTCACCATTTGAGCTAGTTTTCCCATTTGAGTGCCCCTTTTGGCCCATCATCCAAGCACCTTGGAGAAGGAGAAGGAACCCATTTGAGCACGGAAGCAACCCTCCTAGACTACTGCAAGAGCTCCACCAACCTCCACATCTAAGGTAAATGTAACTTTGGTCATATCATGATACAAAAGAAAATTTTCCATTATATTATCATTATCTTTTTATTTTCGTTGATGCACATGTTAGCTTAGATTTTGTACTGTTAAAATTCACTGTTTATTGAACTGCTACTAAGGAGACCATTCTCCTTAGTAGGTTCTCATTTGCACAAGCTAGGGTGAAAACCCTAGCTACAATTCTTATCACCAAATTGTACCCATAGTGCCCGACTTTTCAGTCGCCACTCCTTCTCCTCTTTTAAATATATACTTTCTTTCTCAGCTTCCAATTGCTTCAGAATTTCAAAATTATAACTGTCTAATGGAGCCTCCAAATTATATGAATATAGAATTTGCAGCTGAGTTTCCACATTCAATAAATTCGACCTGTCCAACTGTTTCCTCTGATGAATCCATTTAGTAACTTTCCCCTTTAGTTCCTTCAGCTTCAAATAGAACCGGTCCACTGGATTTAAATCCTCATCGATATTAGAATTTATCCAGGCATCCTTGACAAACAATACAAAAGCATCGTTGGAAAGCCAAGAACAATCAAATTTAAAAGGGTAATTATGCTGAAGAGCACCATCATCCAACGGCAAATAGATCGGCCAATGGTTTGATATCTTAACCTTGCCAACCCAAGATCGATACCGATCACAAGACTCTAGGAGTGAAGCTTTAACAAGAAACTTATCTAATCTTTTAAGAATACTCTCGTGACCTCCTCTGCCATTGGACCAAGTAGGTGTAAGAACACCTGTGCAGACATCAATGGCAAGTCATTATGAACTAAAAACTCAGAAAAGTAATTCACCAAAGCATCCACCTTTTCATTAGACCCCCAAACTTCCTGTGCCAACCTTGTAAAGTTTAGGTCGCCAACCACAATAATATTATCTTTATTCAAAAGACCAGAAGATTGCAAACCATTCCAGAAGTGTTCTCTATTCTTATAGGTTGCATAGCAATTTAATATAGAGAGAAATAGATCATCAGACTTACAGAAACCCTCCAACAGGATTCCCCAAGTAGTTTTGTATACCAAGAAGGAATAGATTATGGGATCCCAAGCCACCAACAGCCCACCCGACATCCCATTAGAACTAACAGCAAGAACTTCCCATCCCCCGAGAATGCCAACAATTTTGGTGATCGCAGCCACATCCTCACACATGGTTTCCTGCAATAGAATAATACCGGGGCGAGTAGTAGTGAATAGGTTTGTAAGGGTCCTAACTCGCACAGCCCTTCCCAAACCCTGAATGTTCAGAGAACAAATAGACATTAAGGAACCCTATTTAAGGGAGAAACAGCTCTAAGGCCCCCAACAAGTTCAGAAATTCCCAACTCTCCCTCCACCAAGTCAATCCTCTCATAAATGGGGGTATGCGCCAGAATATCTACCCCTCCTAGTTCACCCAACTTCCTACCATTCTTCCAAGCTTTTTGTATTGTGACATTTTGGACTCTGGTTGAGTTCACCGATTGTACTAAAGGATTAGAAGAAGGATTTTTTGAAAATATTGGTAATGGGGTGATAGAACCATCCCCATCGAAAACCCCATACCTAGCTTCCCCCAAGAGCACCGAATCTTCAGGAGTATATCTCCCATGCTCCGAAACCTTTAGGTCCAACAATACCCTCCCCTTAGTAGCCTCACCCAAACAATCATCACTACTACCCAGAACAATAAGGGTATTTGTGACCAAAACATCCTTCGACGGCTTGGAACCCTCACCAAATAGATCCCGACAAGCCCTAGATTTAACAAAGAGGGTATCCCCCCGAAGCATAGGTGTACTTCCCCCCGGGGTATCTAACTTCAGAACAATATCTCTCGAAGCAATCTTCCTATCGAGAATAGCTTCCGCATCCAATATCACATCCATTTAATCATTAGAAATGTCGGGAAAATTAGGAATAGAAGGGATTTTAGACTTACCCGGTGCCACGGGCCGCTCCACTGCACCCAAGGACTGGACCATAGTGTCAAGGGCATTTGCAGCAGTCGGATTCCTTGCAGATTTAGCAGATAATAGAAGATCTGGACAGTGTGACCGAGTATGACCTGTCTGTTGACACAGGAAACACCGGAATGGAACCTTTAAGTAATCAAGTCGTTGTCTCCAAACCTTGGAACCCCATACCAGTTCAACCTCCGCTAGAAGTCCCTTCACCATTTCAAATGCAACCATCACTTTCGCAGACCACCGGTCGAATCCATAAAGAAAACAATTGTCCAATCTCACAAATTCCCCCACAAAATTGGCAATACCCATTAATATGTTATGTTGTTTAGTTACCAACAATTACTTTTATCCATGAAACTATTATAAATTTTTTTTTCAAAACAACCCACTTCATTTTTATTGAAAAACCACCGTCACTTTGCAACGTCATCAATGACATAGCTTCTTTGCTTTAACTTAGATTTAAATTATTCCTAAGAATTCAATCACCGGTGAGCTATCGAGTCTAACCATCCTAATGATTGACATTTTAAAAGCTATTTATTAAAAAATTTAATTTCATAAAGTTGTATGCTCTTGGCTACATTGCTCCCCTTATGAAAGTGAAGTCACGTGGAATACTGGTCACATTGTACTTAAGGACAAGACACTATAAATTAAAAAACCTAAAAGACAATATTGTTACTTTGGAATACGCAAGGATTACATGGTGGGAACCCATCCTCATACATGGTGGGAACCCATCCTCATCCTAGTGCCAACAAATATAATACTATTATTATGTCCTAGACATATATTTTTCGTGTCTAGGTATTAGTTTGCTTGGCTGTTCAAATATTTTGAAAATTGACAAAGGTATGGTAAAGATTTATATTTTACAAATTAATTTTTTTTTTGAAATCATATTTGTTCGCTTTTCATTTGGCTCTGTGCAGGGGTGACACTTGCCTGGGGCCTGGTGCCCTAGGACCCGGTGGCGTGTTTGCGTCAGCTAGGTCCAAGGACCGTACCCATAATTAATGCGTCTATCATCTCAGATTTTGCAAATGTCATCTCATACCTCTGTCATCAGTACTGCCTCCTAAATGTATATAATCACCATTCCTAAATCGCGAAGTAACCCAGTTGACGAGGGCAGATGCATGCATTGCCCCATGATCAAGTGGTAATCTCTGTCAAGAGATGTACGAGATTGTCAATGTTGAAGGGCTACACAAATACATCAAAGCAGAATTTGGGCACTGTATCGGTTTGCATTTTGAGGGCACAACTGGGCAAAAATCCCAAAGTCATGGCCACAGAAAAGGCATGGACATTGCTAAGAATCATTGCAGAGGCTGTATTTTGTCATGCTGTGCAGAAAAGGGGATTGACATCAGCATTCAAAATTGACTCCGCTGGAACCATTGACTACCATGAGGGAAATCCTGCAGATCCCAGGATGAAGAATGCAGCCAAGAAACGTGGAATAGAGATAACTTATGTATCAAGGCCTATATCACCTAGACTTTAAAGAGTTTGATCTAATACTTGCAATGGACAAGCAAAGCTCTAGGAGTTGCTTTTGGATTGATGCAACTATGCTCTGGACTAATATGACTAGAGTACCCGAGCCTTACTTAAACAAGCAAAGAAAATATATTTAGTGCATCTACTTCGGGCCTGTCGTTTGTAAACAACGCTAGAATAATTTCTTGGAATAGTTTCTTATGCCTTTTCCCCCAAAATAAGAAACCTCCTCCCCATCTTTCTGATAGAATGGATTTTAAATGGATGTTAGTTACATATATTTTTATGCAAATGATCCCTCCCTAGACTATTTTTCACCAAGCCAAAAAACTGTGGTTTCCAAAGACTGTTTCGTTTCTCAGTCGAAAATCTTTATAGATCGATGGACTCCTTCCTCCAAGTTGAATTCGTTACAGTATTGTGAACGATTTCCATGTCAAAAACATTATAAAATCTTGGTTGTTCATGCTGAAGTAGGAAATGGCGTATGAGTACTTTTGAGATCCAATCCAGATTGCGGTCGATGTCGACTTACTTGATATTGGACATGGCACGGCGACCCGTTGTATGAATCGATCAAGAGAACGAATCTTTTTTTACTATAGCCTGGTGTGGCTTAATGCCTCAACTTCTAAAAGAAGCAACCTGTTGTGGTATGTAACTGACCGGTAACAAATAGTGCGGCTCCATATTTGACATGAAGTAATCATGTTTATGCGATTTTATTTGGCATATATTTTATATGTAGAAGCTTTTGAATAGAAGCCTAAGTTCTGACTGATCAAACTTCCCTAGAAATTCGCAGTTGATTGACTGTGTAATTATTATAACTGAGACTTGACTGTTGAGTGTGCTTTTAATCTAGGTTCTTAAAAACAATTGGAATATAAATAATATTGTGTATTTATTAACATGCTGGTTGATCATGTCGTAGTTTCGGATGGCAATGTTTCCATGCTTGCAACTCTTTTTATTAGAACAAAAGTTGAAGTAGAATAGAAAGACGATTCCCTTTAACTCACATTTGCATCCAAGTCGAAACTCGCATCTGCATCCAAGTCAAATAGGAAGGCAAAATCACGCTGATAGATATGAGGTAGATCCAATATTTATTAGTTTACCTAGAGCTGAGTCTCCCTCACACAACAGGCAAATATAAAAGATAGGTTGGTAGGGAGTCAACTATGTATGTATTTGTGAATCGCGCCACCATGTCATGGAGGATTTTGAAGACTAGAAAGTGAAGTATTCTCTCCATGCTGATGCCAAAAAAAAGTTAAAGTTGATGTGTAGCTATTGTAAACAATGCAAAGAAACTGAAGTTCCAGATCCGTACTATGGTGGGCCCCAGGGTTTTGAAAAAGTTTTGGATATTCTGAAAGACGCTTGTGAATCATTACTTGATGAAACTGTAGAAAGCCACTTTAAAGATATTCTGAAGGGCTCCTGTTGAGAGGTATGATGTCATTGTATTGTGTATTCGACAATTTATTGTATCTAGATTTTACTAAACTTATGTTGGAAGATCTTTGGAAAACCTCTTCACTTATTGGTTGTAATCTTTCATCTTTTGTAAAGGAAAAGATGAGGGTTTCTTGATTTGTGAGCTTGCATTTTTAATGTTTCTGGACAGATTGCTTTATTAGGGTGACTATGGGATGTCTCCATTGCAAGATTCATTGCTTGTAACTTTTGCGTGTTCATGATTTATCAATGTTTAGTAACATTTAAGGTTGTTGATAGCTTCATAGAGCACAATGTTGAAACTTAATCTTTTAAAGATGCATTTATGCAGACCTTTGACATGTTATGAAGCTTAATCTTTTAAAGATGCATTTATGCAGACCTTTGATATGTTATGAAGCTTAATCTTTTAAAGATGCATTTATGCAAACCTTTGATATGTTATGTTGAATGCTTCTTAGTCGGGTAATTTAAGGAAAAAAATCAAATTAGAGTTTTGTAAAGGATTGGAGGTGCTTCCAGCTTCTTTGGGGAATTTGACAAATCTCCAAAGAACCTACTATTCTTTGGTAAAAACTTCTAGCAACCACAACCTACCGCAAGTACAATGTCTAGGACATTGCCACTTCGTGGCTCTTGTTATCACAATAAAACAACCAACACCTTTTAATGGGTTAGTTTTCATTTAAAAAAACCTAAAAGACAAAATTGTTACTTTGAAATACGCAAGGATTACATGGTGGGAACCCATCCTCATCCTAGTGGCAGAAATATAATAATATTTATCACAATAAAACAACCAACACCTTTTAATGGGTTAGGTTTCATTTAAAAAAACCTAAATGACAATATTGTTACTTTGAAATACGCAAGGATTACATGGTGGGAACCATCCTCATCCTAGTGGAACAAATATAATAATATTATTATCACAATAAAACAACCAACACCTTTTAATGGGTTATGTTTCATTTAAATTCCATTTGTAAGATACAATGAACAACTTTCACATGGAGAGTACACTTATCAAGATGAAACATTCTTATATAAAGTATGTATAGATTTTTTTGAATAAATAAAGAAAGATGTTTGAGTTGAGTGGATCTAACAATTAAGAACATGTGTTCTTTCCTAGGAAGTTATAGGTTCAAATCTGGAGGGGTAGGGTATGTACACCTCTGTAAACTTTAGCAGTTAAATTGCTGCACAGAGGGGGTCCCTTGTCCCACAAACGAGGCGGTCCCATACACCAAATTGGTGTCTCGCTTGGCGATAACCTTAAAAATAGATTATTATTACTAAATATATTCACATAGTAATTAATCAATTATTATATTAATAAAAATATAAAAAAATTATAACTAATTTTATTGATAAAAAAAATTATAAATATTATTTCAATATGAAGGTGAATCAATCCATCATCTGTTTGTTCAATGTAGTTATACTTAAAATGTTTATTTGAAATTTTTAATGAATTACATACATAGTATGATTGGGGCCCTATGGGTATGGATGAAAATCTATAAGATTGGGTGAAGAACTTCAATCATGCAGAGCTTCCAATTTTCATTTGGCAGGGAATATGGCATGCTAGAAATATTACTTTATTTGAAAACAAGTTTTGAGCTATTCTTTCTACTAGTAGGAAAATTCTATGTATGTAAAAAGAATGTTACAAGGAGAAGAAGAATAAAAAATAGAGAACTATGGTCCCTTCGAAGTTGTTTCCTGATAGAGCTTATGGATCCTTTGATGGTGCCTCTTCCAATAGTAGATGTGGTTGTGGGATTTTTCTGAAAATAAATCCTAAGCATTTGATTAAACTTTGGATGGAAGGGGGTAATGGGACTAACATAAGAATTGAACTGATGGCTCTTTGGGATTTATTGAATTATGCTATCAAAAAATGCATTCTTGCCCTTCAGATCTTTGGTGATTCTAAGATTATTGTTGACTAGGTTAATGGAAAATCCAAACTTCAGGTGATCTCTTTGAACCATTGGTGTCAAAGGATTAGCATGCTCGACAATTTCTCTGTTCTATCTGTACAACACATATTCAGGGAGTTTAACCAAGATGCATACAGTCTTTCTAAGAAGGCTATTGGTGGCCTTGAAGGGATTCTCTATTTTGAAGAGTTCAAGGAGGAGATCCTTGTCTTTGTCGGATCGTTGTCAGTCTTTTAATTCCTTCAATCCTCTGCCTTTTTTGGTTCGGTTTTGTATCCAGATGTAATCTTTTTAGTTCGATTTTGATCTGTTGTTGGGTTTCTTGAGGTATCAACTTCATTATTACAGTTTTGGTCCAGACTGATAGTTTTTTGATGGGATGTTTTTTAAGAAGATAAAAGATTTATAGTGCAAATGAAACTTACTATAGATGTAATAGTTGTTACTTTTTTCCAGCGAAGATGCACGGGAAACCCACCAATACTTCCCCACATTTCATGGATGGTAAGGATGGTAAACCGTCGGCCAACAACAACGGCTGGCCTAACCCCTTAGGACTCAAGGCTTGAACTCGTGACCTCCCCCCGTACCGAGAGAGTGTGCGCACGTCTTACCAATTGAACTAACCCTTGGGGCTATGTAATAATTGTTACTTACTTTGACTCCATTTAAATTTTAAGAAATTGTTTTTTTCTATGAAAAAAAAAAATTATTTTATTATATAAAAATATATTTATGATAAAAAACAATTTCAAGTCTATATATTTTATGTTTTTTTCCGCTGAAAAAATTCTATATATTTTAGATTCAATTTAATAAAATTATTATTAAAAATATAAGAAATAGGAACAACTATATATAACTATACAATTAAATAGTCAAAATGACAATTAAAGTGTATATTTCAAGAATATTTAAACTATGTAACACTTATTTTTAAGTGAAATAAATTTTTTAATCATAAATATACTTATATATAATCTTATTTATTATCACAAAATTATTATTATTGTGTTTATAACGTTTTATCTTAAAAGCAAATACAATATCAAATACATAAAAATTTGATTTCAAAATATAATATTTATAATTATAATTCAACCATTTAGATTAATTAATGTAATATAAATATTTAAATATACATTTTTAAAAGTGGATATATATCTTAATTTTAACAATATATCAATAAATATTAATATTATAAAAAATGTTTAATTTTAAATTTAAATAATAAAAATATGAATAAAAATACTATTTCCAAATCCAAAATTCAAACCTTATATTAGTTAACTTAAGCAATCCATCACCAACACACATTTTTTTTTACACACAATAATATTTAAGGTTTCCATATTAATTATTCTATATGAGTATGGAGATTTTTATGGGTAAATTGAATTGCAATATTTCAATTTGGACATTGATTTCATGAATAATAACAATGATATTGTAACAATAGGTAAGAAATACATAATATAGATACAATTTATTTTTATGTCCTCGATATATATTTTTTAGCCGGAGGCATTAGTCGAGAGGGCTATGTCAAATTTTTGTGAGTTTATTAAGGTTTTGGTATACTGAGAGCAATTTTCATTTATAAGGATTTTTTTAAAAAAAAAAAATTTGGTTTTTATTGGCTCCGTAGGCCGTGACATAGGCCTAGGGCTTTGTGCCCCAGGCCCCGATGGCATGCTTGCGTTAGCTGGTTTAATGGCAAATGAATGCGATTCAGTGTACCACGCTACAGGGGTCATTAACATTGGTTCCCGGTTGATCAAGGAAGGCCATACCGCTATTCAATGCAAGTTTTGTGGATGGGATGGACCGACGATGGACATCATTTCGGACAGGAAGGCCATACCGCTATTCAATGCCTCCACCCCACACCTAGCCTCCTTCACGCATTCAATTCAATTCATAAAGTAGGCAAAGGACACTCAAGCGCTGAAGATGACATCTACCTCGTCTATGTTGTGTCTGGATATCGACGTGTGGCAAAAGGATGCAGACTGGCTTGTTATGATCGATGAATTGCAGAAACACGCAACGTTCGTCTGTCTCTCTTTCTAATGCATTTGAGCTCATAATTTATGAGTTTGAGGCACAAATACCTTATCGTTGAGTACCTGATACGTCTGAACACTAAACAACGCCTGCACCTCTAAAGAAGAACCTCCGCAGACTCTGAAGGAAGAAGAACCTACATCTACACACTCTGAACGAGGACCTCTGCACACTCTAAAGAAACGCTCCTTGGTTCACCTGCACATATTGAAGCAAGCAACTAGAGAAGGTTAGTATCAAAGCAAGCAGCTATAGAATTTGAGTTTATCTATACGTCAAACGTGATTTTACGTTAAATTACTAGCAGCTTTAAATAGGTTTAAATTACTAGCATCATACTGAAGGTCTCCAACTAAAACATCTAGACTCAGTGAATCATACAAGCCACGATAGACTGCAATTCCCACACAACCTATGTTGAACCCAGGCTAGATACCATTAAGACCATTGGAACAGACTTCCATGTTCTCTTGTAAACATCAAGAAGTCCATTCAATTGTCTCTCTTCTCCTTTCTTTGTAGTTTTGGCATCATTAGCCAGCCGAGTTTGAGCATAGTCCAAAGAATAAACAAAAAGGAGAGAAGATGCACTAGTTGCACCACCAAAGGACAAGTTTCCAACAAACCATTTCCAGTAACCATCCCTCTCTTAATAGTTAAAACCGAAGAAGCTCTTGAAGTAATGAAGAGTGATTTGTTATTTCAATACGATAGACTTATACCTCGAGGTAATTGTAGGTAACTCTATAGACCGCAAGCATGGAACAAATACTTTCAACTAGAGATTATCTACAGGTAAACAAAAATAATGACAAAGTTATTATTACCTAAGATGACAATATCAAGAAGTTTAAAATAATACAAATGGTAAAAGGGTACCATAGGTGTAATTTATGCAAAAAAAAAAACTACTTGAAACAAATTTCCTCTTTTTCCTATGTCAGGAACAAAAAAATACATGATTTATGACTCATAATATGTCTAGAATTTCTTCTGCAAACCTGATTCACCATGCATTTGTCTTAAATAAAACATAATAGTGCATTAAAAGGATTATAGTAAAAAATAAATGTACTTGTTTTTGTTGCATCCAATGAATGTACCGTGAAGAATCTATACCAATAATATACATTAGCACATCATTTATGTGTTGATACGATGCTTATGGAATGGGCAACAGCAAGTAAGATAGAGATAATTTAACATCATTCACAACAACATGCATTCTCTTGATTCATGAATTAAGTGTTAGTTGTGAATAAACAGATGGAAGGCAAGAAAAGAAAAATGGTGTGAGATCATAATTTGGAACTTGAGAGATTAACATTAAATATAATATTAAAGTTATGTATTTAAATCAATTTTTTTAAGCTTGTGCTGCTGATGACTGAGGATTCCATTGATGGTTGCAGTGAACCACGACCACCTTCCATTCCCAGCGTTGTTGCAGCTGAGAGAGCATCCGCATAAGGCATATGGAGTCCTGCCCTCTTGAAACGGCCACCAGGGATCCCCTCAGATGGAGTCCTGCTCCGAGTGCATCATCCTACGCTTTAGGTTGTGGGTTCTTGAAGGTAATTCGTTTTCTTGCAACCCACGACACTTCTGCTTGAAAACTGGATACAACACTTCTCCCTGGAAACAAGATACTTGAAAACCAGATACAACACTTTTACTATTCCCCATAGTCACGTCCAGAAACCCTTGGTGAGAGTAATTCTAACCAGATTTTCAGCGAACAAGAATACCCCTCGATTCTTGACTCAGGTTGTTTCAGAGGTAATAAGCCTATAATAAATTCAATGCGCCACACCCAGTGAAAGAAGTGAAGTATAGATGGTTTTACTAATCCATACAAGTGTACAGCTGTTGAATTTAGGTTATTGCTTGGTTAGTGGTGATTCCTTTACTCACCTCAAGTTGAACGTTAACCTCCACCAAATCACTAGTAAAAGGCCCACTATTCGAAACCTTATAGAGTCCACAGTAAGTAGTAAGAGGAGATGTGACTGTGTTGCAGCTAAAAGTGAATAGTATGGTCTTACAATATGTCCTCCTTCAATGGACATTCCCCTATTTATAGACTTAAAGAATGTTAATGTCAAGGATATATGCAATCATGGGTAAGTGTAACCCACACCAAATGATTATGATTATGATTATGAATTCATAATACTAAAAAATCCCTACATTGAGGGAGCTTTGTGAAAATCCAACAAGAGAAATCTGATGCGTTTTGAAGTGTTAAAGCAAATGCTCCTTTTAAATGTCACATATTGATGTGAATAGGGTCAAAATGCTTTCTTGTAATGGAAAATTGTGAAGAAATCATATGAATTTCTAATTAATTACACAATTATAATCGAAATCGAAGATACATGATTTGGTTGTCTCATTTCTAAACTGATTGTTTATTAATGATTAATTATTTAAAATAACGGTGAAAATTTGTATGATTCTTATATACAAGATTGTATTTTTAATTTGAATATTTGTTATGAAACATTGTAGATTTTCAAGTTAAAAAGAAAAGAATATTAAATAAATTTATTTAGTTAATTATTTTATATTAAATAAATTTATTTAGTTAACTATTTTATATTAAATAATAAATGAAAATATAAATACATCTAATTATTTTTTACTTTAATTTTAATTAATGTGGGTGTTAAGAAAAATGATATTAACTTTATTAATCACATCTTCCCTATTATGCAAAATCTTATTAATCATGACTTATGTATAATTAATATGCTCAAACTTATCCAAAATTTTGACTCATTATCTTTTTATTGATCTAGCCCATACGCAATTAATGTATACAAGTATAGAATGAGTTTGTCACAATATGTTTTGATACAAGGCTGTGGAGGAGGAAGAAGGCCGTTACAATTTTAAACACAGTTTGTCACAATATGTTTTGATACAAATCAGATTTTTTCACTAAGCTATGTGGTTTAATGATCAAATTGACAAGAGGACAATTGCTTCTCAACTAATTAATTCATGTCTTGACCTCCATCAACAAAAAGCTATTTACCCATAGGCAAACAGATAAGGTGACAATATCGGGGACATTGCCACCTCGTGGCTCTTGTTTATATTACATTGAAAGTAGTATTTTATTTTATAAAAAGAATGGTGTAAATTTGATATTTATAAATTTGATTATTTATAAATTTATTATTTAATAAATTTTTAAAATAATGTTGAGTACGATAATAATAATTTGTAGGGGTATCTTTTTATAAATATCTTGGAATTGATATCCATCACAAGCTCAATAGGAACTATATCATTAAGAGAAGGATTAATGTAGGGTGGGAGGCTTATTTTGACCTAGAAAACAATTGTAAATCAGTAAACTTAGTGATGTGAGATAAAAAGAAATTCATTTTTGAAACTCTCGTCACTCCCGTTATCTTGTATGATTGTGAAGTTTGGGGTTGCAATATCTCTCGAGAATCCTGGAGAAAGATTGAGCAAATTCAAAAACGTTTTATCACATATAACCTCAAAATTAAAAGCAATACGCTCTACCCTATTCTCCTTATAGAAGTGGGTCTTACCCCCATCGAAAGCATCACTATGAGTAGGTTCCTGATGTACGAGAACAAGATAAATAACATGGAAGACCAAAGAATCCCTAAAATTGCTTTAAATCAGGTCAAAACCATCTACGACTCAAGAGAGCTTGGTATAAATACGCCATGGCTTGGTTAAACAATTGGAGGATTGACGAAAATGCTACTTTGCAAAATATCAACAACCTCAAAAATACTATCGCATCTAAGTTTAAAGAAAGATGTGGGACAAGAAGATTTAGAGGTTAAAATAAAATTAAGATATTACAAGGATGTCATTAACCCTAATCTGGAAGATCAAAAGTATCTCTCTGTCTTATCCAGTTTGAAGAAGAGAATTAATATAGCCAGATTAAGAACAAACTCCCATGAGCTTCATTACAAATCAGGGCGCTAGGCAATTCCTAAAATACCATGGGTGGAAATGATTTGCTAGCTCTGTGAGTCTATGATTGTTGAGGATGAATATCATTTTCTTTTAGAGTGCCTTGCGTACACCCACATTCGATTGCAAATCTATGATTGTTGAGGATGAATATCATTTTCTTTTAGAGTGCCTTGCGTACACCCACATTCGATTGCAATTTCCTAATCTTTGCTACAATTTTAACATTCATGATCTTCTAACACGTCAAAACTATGGTGACATAGGAACGCTTCTTTCTAAACTTTTTGATCATAAGAATTTTTTTAAAGCAATCCAAATAATTCATATCTCTAAACCCAATAAACCTTAGTGGATGTTAATAATCATCATCATCATCAATAATTTTTTAATATCTTTTTATTATTTTAATATTATAAATTATTTTTCATCATTTTTTAACAAAAATAACTTTTCTCTTATTTTCACACATTATAATCTTCCTTACCTAGTTTTTTTCTTCATTTATACTTTGTTTTCCAGCTTATATCAATTTTCAATAATATATTTTAATATTTTTAACTTTTGAAAAGATTTATTTAATTTGCTATCTAAATTTCCTCATCTTTTATATTCGTAATTAATATATTTATACTAAACATCAAAATTACATTTATTTATTATTTAATTAATTATTTATTAAATTCTTTTTTGATGTGTATTATTTATTCATTTTATTTATTTAAATTATTGTAGTCAAAACTACCTTTGTCTTAAGTAAGGATGGCTTCAAAATGCCATAGCTTGGTTAAATGATTAGAATATTGATGAAACTACCACTCTACAAAATACCGATAACTTTACAAACCTTATTACTTCTACATTCAAAGAGAAAGTATGATGCAAGGAAGGTTTAGAAGTAAAAATAAAACTACAATATTATAAAGAGATCATTAACCCTAATCTTGAAGATCAAAATGATCTATATATCTTATCGAGCTCAAAGAAAAAAATCAGTATTGTCAATATTAGAAAGAACTCTCATGAGCTTCATAGTGAAACTAGAAGTTGGACAACCCATGAAACGCCTTGTGAGGAAAAGACTTGCAATTTATGCGAGTCTATGAGCGTGAAAGATGAAAATCACTTTCTCTTAGAGTGCCTTGCTTTACCCACATTAGATCTGAGTTCCAAAATCTTTGCTCCAACATTGACCTTTCTAACCTTCTAGATCCCCTAAACTATAGTGAGCTAGGGACACTCCTCTTTAAGCTTCTTAAGCATAGGAATTGTATTTTAAACTTTAAAGCAAATCAAATAGTGAGCTAGGGACACTCCTCTTTAAGCTTTTTAAGCATAGGAATTGTATTTTAAACTTTAAAGCAAATAAAATAGTCTATGTCGCGTCTTTTCTCTTAAGTTCTGATAGACCAAGTTTGGTCGCAATGAATGTTAAAGACCATCATCATCGTCATACAATTTGTAATTTTCAATTTATTATAATTCATTAAGTTCTTTCCAATATTCATTTATTTTATTTTATTTATATATATTTTTTTCTATTTCTATTTTTATTGTGTAATTTATTTCATTCATAATTCCTATTATTATAAATTCAATTTTTTTTTTAACAAAAACGGTTAATATCATTGATAATTTATAAAAAAGAGAGTTACAGTTAAGTATGACTGATCAAATTGCTTCTCTGTAAAAGAAAACAACAATCAAGTCAACTTCTTCATGATTCTGCTGATAGAATTCAGACTCACTTCCTGTTCTAAGCGTACTATAGCTTCTAATAAACTGACCCAAAACTAATATGCAGAACAAGAACATTCATATAGTCTTTCATTTACAAAAAAACAAAGCATTAAGCCCAACCAGAGACCCATCCACCATCTAAGCCTATACTGTGTACCACAGAGTAACTAAGTCGAGAATTACATGACAAAAAAGAGCAATAAAAACCTCTAACATGGGCCAACAGCCTGAGCTGCTCCCACATCGATCGCAGCCAGGTTCTGTTCTGAGCAAGGATCCACGTAGTTTCCATCTGCACTCATATATTTCTTGATCTTTTCCATCTTTCGATGAATAACCTCGAGTTCACTTTCAAATGGTTTGGCCTTCTTGTTCTTGTTCTTGTGAGGGTAAGCCACCTCCAGTGTTTCCTCCATATTCTCAATTTTCCCAGCCAAGCTTTTGTACTGGGATTTAATCTCATTATGTGCAATAAAGGAAAATTTATACACCTGAGAAATTACCTTCCTAAATTCCAAGTTCTCTCCCCGAATCAGTCTCATTTGCAGCTCCAAATCTTGCAGTCGTTCCAAGAACTCCACCTCAAATTTCGAAATGTCGCGATTCTCCTTCTGGATGATAACATTTCCCACCCCCGCGTGCCTCCTATAAGAGCCATGTACAGGATCATACCCAACTGAATCTCCCCAACATTCTTTCTGCAGGGCTCCCTTGCCACGCGCTGAATTGCAACCGCACTCCCTCCTACAGTGTCTTCCACAAGAATCGTTCCCCTTAATGCCTCTATTTCCATGGCAATAATGTTCATCCCTACAATCGTAGCCATGGTGCGCCATTCTTAAGCCTGCATAGAGGAGAAAAGTTATGTTTCTAGAGTCACACAAACCCAGCCGAGACCAAACAAGGATTGTTCTGGAATGAGCCCAAATGTTAGAGGTTTTCAAGCGGTCGCATGGCCACTGGCTGGCTGAACGAGCCATTACTTCAAGCATGTGGAGACAGAGACCGAGGCTGAAATAAGATGCCAAATCTACAAGGGAGATTTCCTAGAAAATTTTAATAATTGTGCCAATTAATTGTCTGACTTCCATCGAGATTTTTTGTTAATGAGGAAATCTAACAACTTAAAACACAAAATGGAATTTGTATTAAGGTATCCAAGTGGTTTCAGTGGGGTCATTTCCATGCCTTAGTAATCCATAGCCTAGCCCCACTCCAAGGTTCGCCATCGCATCTGCTTCTTCATTCAACCCACACAGAATGTGGAAGAAATTGAGTTCTTGGAATTTAGTACTGATGCATTGAAGGAGATAATGCATTTTAGTAAACGGATCTTTTCTTTTAGCTATGATACGCCTGGCTTCTCTGATTATGATTAGAGAGTCTCCAAGAATGATGAGCTTCCTAATTCCAAGGTTGATGGCGATCTCCATGCCTTTGAGGAGGCTCAACCATTCTGCTGCATTGTTAGACTTCCTTCCAATGCCCCAAGCGAAGTCTTTCTTCTTGTTCCCCAGAGAGTCTAGAATAACTCCCCCTGCGCCTGCCAGCCCTGTTATTATTATAAATTCAATTATTAATAATACTATTTATTAATATTATTATTTTTTAATTTATATTAAAATTTTAAATTATTATTATTAATTTATATTATTTTCATAATTATTATTTTAAACATAATAGGTAAATAAGTGAAGTATACACTAAAATTATATAATTTTTTTAATCTCCAACATAAACAATACCCAAACATAATTACCACAAATAAAATATAACCAAAATCCATAAATTAAAATTGAAAAATTAAATTTATAAAAATATAATAATTATAGTGATAATATATATATATATATATATGATATACCCTCGGTGAAGTTCTGGACTTTATGCAGTGAAAACCTTCAGTAAAGCTCTGCGGTGAAAAACCCTTGGTGAATCTCTGTGGTGAGAAACCCTTGGTGAAGCTCTTTAGTGAAAATTAATATTTGCGGTTAAACCTTCGGTGAAATGGTGAAGTTCTGGACATTATGCGGTGAAAACCTTTAGAAAACTCTGCAGTGAATCTTCGCGGCGAGAAACCCTCGGTGAAGCTCTTCGGTGAAAGTTAATATTTGCGGTTAAACCTTCTGTGAAATTGCGGTGAAGTTCTAGAAATCATGTGGTGAAAACCTTCAGTAAACTTTATGGGCACCATGCGGTGAAACTTGCGGTGAAGCTCTAAGGTGAAAACCCTCGATGAATCTCTGCCGTGAAAGTTAAAGTAAATTAACATCTGCGGTTAGGGCATCTTCATCAATCATTTGTGATCTCTAATTCATGTGCATACGTTCCTTCCCTCTCCACTTTTTTTTGGGGGTATACATATCTACATTTTCACATAAATATGAATAATTCACCACATTTACCAAAAACTATTAAAGGAATACCTAGCACAGTTACCCTATAGAGCCTATATGAATATATGGAGTCAGTAGAGAAATGTATGGAAGAAGAAGAGGCTAAACTTTATGAATATATAGAATCCTTAGAGAAATGTAGGGAAGAAATAGAAACTAAACTCTAGATAGAGTTGAAATCAATGCTCGATAATAAATTTACATCATTTCAAGAAGAGATCCAAAAACAAATAGATGATAAGATAGAAAAATTAGAGAACAAGATAGAGACAATGGAGATCAGACTATGTGCAATGGAAATGCAAAAAACACCCAAACAAGGAGATGCACATACGATAGAAAATCTTAAGTTAAAATATAGGATTAAAGAGTTAGAGGAAAATGTAATCACAACCTAACCCTAAATAATATAGAATGTAAATTAGATATCAAACCCATTAAAGAGGAAATGAATAAATTGATAGCTTTAGATCATGAGTGTAACAAAAGATCTTTGAACCTCATAATTTTTGGTTTAAAAGAGGAGGTAGAAGAGGATACATTATCCATTGTCAAGACATAACTTCACAATATATTACAAATTGAAACTATCGGTCTCACCGAAGCAACAAGGCTAGGGAAATTAATTGAGAATAAAGAAAGACTAATACGGGTTAAGGTTAGCTCTACCGAACAAAATATGACATACTTAGTAAGACCTCAAGTTTAAAAGGCTCGGGAATATTTATAAATGAAGACCTCATTCCAGAGCATCAAGCCTAACTAAGAAAGGAGGTCCAAAAGGTAAAAGAGGCTAGGAAGGAGGGAAAATTGGCATTAATTAGAAACAGGAAAGCTGTTATTCGAGATAGAAACCAAAATAGTAATAAATAGCAATTTGACACACTCTGGATCCTCTCCTGGAACTGTCGAAGCTTTCCATGGAGAAAAGGCCCCAAGTTAGGTTGGATCCGGATTGAAATTGATATTATATTATTGGTTGAAACTTGGGAGCACCAGGAATCCAAGGTCCCTGATATAGACAGATATGTCCTTTGGTCGATATGGAATAAACGTTCATGTCATAGAGGCATTGGGGGTATAGCATGTTACATTAGGAAGAACATGTCCCCTCATGTTAGGATTTATAAGAAAGACCTTACAAACAATTTATTTGGATAGCGATCACAGACATTAATGACGAAAAAACCTACATAGCCATTTGTTATTTTGCCCCCATTAATTCCAACTTCTATAAAAAAAACAATTTAGATAAAAATTGTCCTTATAATGGTTTAGAATGTGATATTTCTAGTCTAAGGAAGGAAGGCAATATCCTTTTGATGGGTGACTTCAATGCCTGAACTTCGAGTAACCAAGCTATTCTTTTAAGCAATTATTCCAATCCTAATCCTCTTTGGCTAGACGAAGACCTTGAGCTAGCTAATAGGTACAAAATAAGTTTTGAAGATCTAGGTGAAAATTTATTCGGTTCTGAGCTAGTCAATTTTTGTAGTACTCAAGATCTTATCATTTGCAACAGACTAACAAAATGGCCAAATTCTAGCCGTATGACTTGTATTCACGGGCTTGGTAGTTGTGTGGTAGATTATGTTATTTCTGATATCCCTTTATGCATCAAGTTAATAGATTTTGACATCTTAAACGAGCATGAGCCTAACTCTGATCATAGGCCTTTAATTATAACTCTCAATATTGCCATGCATAGTGATCCCAAAGAGGAAAACTATCATTTCCAAAAGCACTTGATCTTCGATAAAAAAATAACCGAGCTTCTTCTCTATGATTTAAAAATGATATGTTTCCTTTATCTAGCATGGAGAATATAGAAATCTCTACCATAATTTTACTACATCCCTCTTGTCGTCCATTAGCAAGTTCTCTATTGAAGTCTCAGTTAAAAAGAGAGATAG
Source organism: Larix kaempferi (assembly GCA_027924585.1). NCBI lineage: Eukaryota > Viridiplantae > Streptophyta > Pinopsida > Pinales > Pinaceae > Larix > Larix kaempferi. The sequence continues at coordinate 13,299,197 of BSBM01000125.1, read as the reverse complement.
TAGAACCAACCCTTGGTATGATCAAGAGTGTAAGAATGTGAGAAAATAAATTAAGCAAGCTACTGTAAAATCGATAAAAATGGATAAGATAAATCACTACAAAACCATAATTAAAAGAAAAAAATGCACTACGTTAGTAAACGCAGAAAAATCTCTTACACTTCTCCAAGGTGGCTCCTAAGAAATTTTGGAGGCAAATTCTAATCGCAAAAAAAAAGAAGATAGTAAGATTGCTTTAAAAGATTGGAATTCCTATCTTAAAAAGCTTTATGAATCCCCAGATATCAGAGATAACATTCAAACCCTTCTTACAACAAAAGAAGTTTTCTTGTTAGAAGACATAGATTTCGGGGTTAAGCTCTTAGTAAATGGAAAGTCCAAAGACATTGAAGGAGACCAAGCATAAATCTTAAAAATTGGGGGGGGGGGGGGCTGTCCTCATCCCGCACATCCACAAACTCTTTAATCTAGCGGTCACGCAAGGGTTCCCTACACCTTGGACTCAGAGCCTCATTATTCATATTTTCAAAAGTGGCGATAAAAATAACCCCTCTAATTTTTAGACCATTATGATTATCCCTCTCCTAGACAAGTTATACGGTATTATCTTAGAAAAGAAGATCAACGAATGGCTAGAAATGGAAGGTAAGCGGGCTAAAGGCCAAGCAGGTTTTAGAAGGAATCATTCAACCACAGACCACCTCGTTACACTTAGGATCATTGCAGATGAATGTCGTAATAATAAGTCTGACCTTTTTTGTTGCTTTGTGGACTTTAGGAAAGCTTTTGATACAATGCCTAGAAATAACCTGTGGAATAGGCTAGAGGAGTTTAATGTTCCTTTTGAGTTGAGAGCTGCCACGATAAGGTTATACGAAAAGGTAATTGCCAAATTTAGGAATAATGAGGGATGGACAACGGATATAAACTGTAATATTGGAGTTAAGCAAGGTTTCCCCCTCTTCCCTACCCTTTTGGCATTTACATCGATAAACTAGAAAGATGTTTAGAAGAAGCAGGTTGTGCCAGCACGATCTTAGCTAGGATAATTATCATCCTCCTTCTTTATGTTGATGATATTGTTCTTATGACAAGGTGTCCCTTTGATCTCGATAAACAATTAAGAATTCTCAAAAATTTCTGCTCTAACATGGGTATGGCTGTTAACACAGACAAGACAAAAGTTATGATTATAAAATCTAAGAAAGACACCTACGCAAATTTTATTTATGATAACAGTAAATTGGAGGAAGTGACTTCTTACAAATATCTTGGAATTGATATTCATCACAAGCTCAATTAGAACCATAACATTGGGAAAATGATTAATGGAGGATGGAAAGCTTATTTTGGTTTTGAAAATAATTATAATCAACCAACCTAGTCATGTGGGATAAAAAAAAGTTCTTCTTTGAAACTCTTGTCATCCTTGTTATCTTATACGGTTGTGAAGTATGGGGGTGCAACATTTCTAGAGAATCTTGGAAAAAGATTGAGCAAATTCAGAAGCGGTTTATAACTTATAACCTCAAAATTAAAAGCAATACACCTTATCCTATTCTCCTCATAGAAGTGGGTCTTTCCCCATCGAGAGCATGGCTATGACTAGGTACCTGATGTACAAGCACAAGATAAATAACATGAGAAACATGATACTTCCTAAAATTGCTTTAAATTCAAGTCAAAACCAACTACGCCTCAAGCGGAGTTGGTGTAAATATACGATGGCTTGGTTAGACCATTGGGGCATTGATGAAAATGACACTATACATAATATCGATAATGTCAAAAATATTATTAACTTTAAGTTTAAAGAGAAATTGTGGTGCAAGGAAAATTTAGCGGTTAAGAGAAAACTAAGATACTATAAGGAGGTCATTAACCCTAGTTTGGAAGATCAGAAATATTTCTCGATAGTAACTAGTTCAAAGAAGAAAATTAACATAGCCAAGATTAGAACAGACTCCCATGAGCTTCATAGTGAAACAGGGCGTTGGTCTACTCCCAAAACTCCGTGGGAGGAAAGGGTTTTCCATCTTTGTGAGTTTAAGAGCGTTGAGGATGAAATTCACTTTCTCTTAGAGTGCCCTGCTTACACCCACATTAGATATGAGTTTCATAATATTTGCTACAAGACAAACTTTGCTAACCTCCTAACTTGCCAAAACTATAGTGAGCTTGGAAAGCTTCTTATCAAGCTTTTTAAGCATAGGAACAAATGTTTAAAGCAAACCAAGTAATAACCTTTTTAAGGTCCGATAGACCAAAATTGATCTTAGTGGACATTAATCATCATCATCATCATAATCATTGTTCATAAACCAAGTGAATTTTAGTGGATTGTAACAATAATCATCATTATATATTTATATATATATTTCAATAATTTTATATTTGTTAAATGAATTTAGTTAAAATAAAATTCTTATCAATATTTAAAATTACAAATAAATAATGTTTATCTCCAAAATCACCAAATTGCAAGGATAACATATTTGACATCTAATATCATCAAATTGTAACAATGGAAAGAATATTTTGTCAATGTCTTATTATTATTTTCTCATTTATAAATTTTGGGACATTTTTTAGATGGAAAAATTTATCATGAGGACATCTATAAATGCTAGTTGTCTCAAGAAAACCTTCTATGTTGGTAGTGGTGCTTAAAAGACTTACACTATGTAGCTTAAAACAACAAGATCTTAGCAAAGCAAAAACCATTTTTACCCCCAATATATTGATGAATTATTATGTGAAAGTATTTTTTAACATTAATGTGTAAAGTATGTGAAAGTATATTTCTGACACTAATATGTACAAGATGACATTTAAGTTTTCCCATAAATGAAAATGGGCCAAGGAGGCAATGCAAGGAGGCGGTGCATGTGTGGTAGGTTGTTTATGTGCTAGCATGCTAGGTTGTTTGTGAACAGTGAAGGTGACAGCATCCCACTCTCCAACTTTCAAGTCGGAGATGACAAAACACCATCCAATCACCACAAAATTCGAGGGAAAATCTCTTAATACGACGGTTGACAAAATCTCCATTGATCTTTACTAACAACGACTTTGATTTCCTAACACCAACCCCTTTAGCTCACCAGAGATGCTTGGAGCCCAAGCTAATACAGATATCAGGGTCAAAAAAGTATAGCCGGATAGATATCAGGGTTTTGTGCAGAACGGATAAGAGGGTGTTGTGCAGAAGCAGATGAAGATGAAGGTCCAGTGTGATGTCTGTGAAAAAGCAGAGGCCACTTTCCTGTGCTGTGCTGATGAGGCAGCTCTCTGTTCAGCCTGTGACAATAAAGTTCATGCAGCCAACAAATTAGCAAGCAAACATCAGAGAGTACCCCTCATCAACCCTTCGTCTCAGTCGCCCAAATGTGACATTTGCCAGGTAAGCCCAACTATATCTTTTATGTTTCAGGGTTCATATTCACGGGATGTTAGGTTTTGGTAACAGTGCATCAGATGGGTCATTCTGAGATTGACTCTTTGCAACCAAATCCAAATGGGTTTCTTTGGTAAGATGGTTTTTTATTTGATGTGTGTCCAAGACGAATCATGTAGGTTTCAGATTAAATTCAGTGAATATTGCTCCTTTCAGGTTAAGTTGAAACGCAGTCTATAGAATGAATTTAATGTGGAAAAAATATCTCAGATGCATGGTTTTATGATTTGGGTTTTGCGTTAAATATTATTCACAGATCCCCAGGTGGATGCATTTTTTATTTGGGGATTTTTCAATTTAATTAACAATACCTTGCTTCACATCCCAGAGGCAGATGTGTTATATTGAGATTTGGTTATAGATTGAAATTTATTCGCAGTACTCCCTACGAGATTGAACTTTTGTCATGGTTTCCCTGAATTTTTTATTTTTTGGGAAAGTGATTTTGTGGCTCATCCCCAGGCCATTCATCTTGTGAGAATCCCTAGTAGGTTAACCTGTTTGTTAGCAGCAAATGAGAATTTTGACGCTTAGTTTGACATAATTACTTGTTAATCCACCTTTAGTCTAGTGATGAGAGCGAATGTTGAATGGGTTTTGTTTGCTTTATCACAGGAGAAGACGGGGTATTTTTTTTGTCTGGAAGACCGAGCTCTTCTTTGCCGGCAATGCGATGTTTCAGTTCACTCTCTTAACAATCTTGTCGCTGCCCATCAGAGATTTCTAGTGACAGGAGTTAAAGTTGGCCTTGAACCCTCAAACACCATTTCTTCTCCTACAAACACTTTTGCTCAGTCCTCTGATACCACCAACCAAAAACCACATACCTTGAGAAATGGTCCAAGGGAAGTCTCTGCAACGTCCTATCAAGCAGTACATAAGGGAGCAGGAGGAGGCGGCATGGCCCGAAAAGGTGCTATTTCTGAGTATTATTCCGAATTGGTACCGCTCTGGAGAATGGATGAATTTCTCAATCTGCCGGAATTGGACAATGGTTATGGCTTTGATGAGGCAGGTTCTTCCAGGGTATGTAATGTTGATTATTATTTTTCTTTTCTGTTAATTTGGAAGAAGAATTCATGTTTGAACTGAAAGTGTTTTTGTTGAAGTTCAATACTAATAAGCACGTACATTGTAATTCAACTAGAGTATGTTTCTAGTATGCAGGATTTAAAGGCATTGAATTCTGCGCTTCTCTTGTGAGTGCTTAAAAGAACTATGAGTTTGCTTGTGCTCAGATTAAACGTAACAAGGATAATGTGCCCTTTTTCCCAAAAGCAAACACCATGTAAAACTTTACATGCCAACGTCGATATGGCTAAGGCATGCCCTCTCTCCTGGGCAGGGGCAAAGTGAATTAATGAGTTTTTACTGCTCACCCTCACTTTTGAGCAGCTCGGAGCAGAGTGAAGAGAGGGAAACCTGGAGTATGCCTCGAGTCATTGGGGCCACATGATCAAATTTTGGTAGCTAGTGCAGACCTCCCAAACCATGGCAAGACCTTGGTTGTCAATAACTGTAGAGTCATGTTTGTGCCCCAAGCTTCAGTGGTCTTTTTTTGTTAAGGTGCAGTAGTTAGGCACTCATTTCGTCTGTAATCATTTAAGGTATGTTTTGAAAGAAAACTATTTTATTTGTAATCAAGGTTGGTTGGTTTTGAAAGGAAACTATCTCATTTGTAATTAAACCAGCATAGATCCATGTTAAACCTAGATGTATCAAGCACCAAGAGGGATCAATTTCTTGAGCTGTACATTTTTTTTTGATGTGTAAAAAATTTAAGATAAAAAAATTTACACCTCAAAAAATTTGACCTCTCAATGCTTGATAGATCTGTGTTTAAGATGGATCTATGCTGGTATTAATTTTCTTTAGAGTTTGTGTAAAGTTTAAAATTGAACTGACATATGTTATCGAATAGCCTTATTTAAATTTATTTTTTGTCACTTACATCTCCATCTCCCATACTTAACTGTAACAGTGTAAAGCAATTCACTACTCTCAAGGCAATAAGGTTTGATATACTTTGACTTTACGTTGTTTAATTGTCAACTTCAACCTAGCAAAATATGTCAATTAATAATAGCTTTGCTTTATTACTTGTTCAGCTTGTCAGTTCTCATTTTGTAGAAAATGATAATAGTGACACGTATATCTTAGCAGGATCTCTAATGCTAGTTGAATATAATTATGTCCTTCACTTTAGATCTAATCTTTATTTGGGATGTTTTTATGTTTTGCAGGCAGATAATGCCAACTTTGTAGAAGAATGGACAGCAAATTCCTCTAGCATGGAGGAGGTTAATGCCGAAAACTGTCTTGCACAGGTGCCTGAAATGCCTTCTCCACCAACCGCATCTGGGCTTTATTGGCCTCGAAAAATTATTCATCATCCAAAGGAAGGCAAGCAAAGAGAGGAATTGGAGATCTTTGGATTTGATGATGCTTCTTTGGTTCCCGACATTGGATGCCGATCTTCTCCACCTGATTCTCCTCTTTTTAAGAAAAGAAGATTGCATGCTTAACTTTGTTTGGTCTTACCTCGAGAGTTCGAGATTTTTTAAGCCACCCAACTATTGATTCTGCCCGTTCAATCTCTAGACCTGTTATAGTTGATGATTGATCAGATAAATGCAGCACATACAAGCAATATGCTTATTTCCTGTGAGAGAGCCCCTATGATGTGTGAGTACCTAATCCTTGTAATCAATGGTTATGTCTATACCTTCCAGAGTCCTATGGATGCAGCTGTTTTCTGTATATCTTTGAGTAGAATTGCTTGCCAAACAAGATGCTTGTAACATTCGTCAGCATTCTAGATTATTCTTAAGTCAATTGTTCACTTTTGTGTCAAGATTTGGATTCAAGGATGATTTTGATAGGATGACAGGCTAACTTGCTGGAGAGTTTTTCCCATATTCTGAGTTTGTTATCATGCTGAATTCTTCATATGTTTTCATGTAAAACAGTGATATTATCAAGGGCAAGTTCAATTGCCTTTGTACTTTTCATGAAATGGTTTTGCTTCAAACAAGGCCCATTTAAATTTGATTACTGCGATGCTTGTAGGCTCTGAATCCCTGAAAATCAGTAGCTTGCCGAGAATTTTCTGTTAATTATGGTTTTCTTTCTGGAAGTGCATGTCATGATGACTTCCAGATTAACTTGCATGTCGAAGACAATATTTACCAGTTTTAGTGATTGCATGTTTAGGACTTACAGGATGGCTGAAGAATCTCCACCTTATATGCACAAAAATCCCGTGTCTGAGGTTTGCCATTTGGAGTTTTGTCAGCAGTTGTTTTTTTGGGGTAATTTGTTTGATTTTCAAGCTTTTCAGAACATCTTCGTTATTCCTGTATCTACTCCCTTTATACTTGTTATGACTAGCTTTCTGAATAAGCTTGCAACTTGAAATGTCCTTTGCAAAAATGCCAGAAAATCATACATGGTAAATTAAAATTGTTCTTTATATATTATTGCAGGATGATTTACGGATTTAGTAGATGTCAGGATTTTAGCAATTCATAGCTTTCTAAACTGTAAAGTAGAAGCAATTGAAGTTGGCTTTCAATGATTGAATTCGGCACATATGTAAAGATAGTGAAATTATATTCTTCTCAGTTTTCTCGACTCGATATTGCAAAATTGGAGACTTCACTTGTTTATTATAGTATTTACACTTAATCTAAAGGCAAACTTTCCGTGGTAGGCTTGTATGTATAGGCCTAGATAACATAATAGGTGAACTATTGGTATCTGTGCAATGCTTTTTGATGTCTTCAGTATCGGGGGATCATCTGTACATTGTGGTTGTTAATGTTGTTTTAGTCTCCTACAGTTTTTCTATTTTTCTTGAGCAAACACAAATTTCAAACCGATATGTGTCAATTCTAAATTTCGTGGCGATGTTTGTTTAAAGTATATGGCAAGAAGGCTTGGGGTAAATATCTAATAATCCGAACTGCAAAGTTTTAATTGAAGCTATATTGTTTTGAGCTTCAATTGCACATGTTTTCTTAAGCTTCCTGTGTTTTCAATTACTTACGTTGTAAAATTTAATAGCAACGATGCGTGTGTTTAGGAAAGGAAGTTTCACATCAAGGAATAGTTGTTTCTTTGGATGGATGGAATTTGAAGCATTGCAGGTTTAATACACCTTTCTTTGTTCTTCTTGAAAGGTGGATGTTACGAAGAATTCTTGTCATGCAGGGTTCAAATTTATCAGAGCTGTATTTTGAAAGGTATAGACTTCTTCATATTATTGACAAGAAAAACTACTTTGCATGATAATGAAAAAATGCATAACCAGCTCGACTGTTAGCGTGCATGAGGAATATCCAATATTTTGGGAAATGCCCCCCAGTATTCATCTAGCAGCCTCAGAATTCTTTAGAACAACAATTTCAAAGAGCAGATCAATTGAAGGCAATTTACAACAATATGGATAATGGTTGTGAAGGCTGTCCCATGTTAGTAGAAAATCCCAAGTTTTCAACCAATAGGACGGATTGCGGCTACCAACATGAGAATATAGTAGTTTGACCCTAATCATTTATTCGAAAAGGTCTATGTATGGATTCCTTGCTAACATGGCCCAACATAAGGGTTTTTTTGTGTGAATTTTTTAGAAAGTTATCACAATGCAAAGTAGTTTTGCACAAATTCTATGTTTGATATTCATGAGATTTCATATGTTGATTATGAACCAGAAAATGATAAATAGCTGTTTTTTGTATGCGTCTTTGATGCCGCAAAACCACTTTTCCTGAGCTGCAATTTACTTTCATGCTAAGAAGACTTGGGTTTGATATTCTATACTTGCTATTTACATCACATTTTAGCATAAAGAGAGGATTTTCTTAAAAGAGGACATGGATTAGATATTCCATTCTTGTGATCTACAACATTCTATCATGAAGAAACGATACTCTTAAAATACATCTAATTTACAAATACTTAGGAACTGCCACTGCAACTATGTTGCCAGTTTTGGAAGTAAGAAATTGTTACATACAAAGAAGAGTTTCACTATCACAAACCCAATGACCTCCCAATACCAATTGAACTGTGAAAACAACCATAGTTTTACCCAAAAAACATCAATGTTATTCCAATTTGTTTTTCTATTGGTTAAATTGGGGTTTATAGTGAATTTATGAATATATTTGAACACAGATATTTAAATATGTATGAAACCTATGCAAACATAATTGTTACAAATGCAATATCAAAGACAACAGTAATTCTAAGCAATTAAATAAACATTCAAGAGTATTACCTTAAGCATATTTCAATGTTATTTACAACATATTTACAGGGAAATATTTATTTGATATTGTAATGGACTGTCTGTAGACAAAGGACGTTCTATCCAGCCTCCGGTTCTGTAAAGCCACATCTTACTTTGACAGGCCACCCCCGAGTTGGGACTAGCAATCCACAAGGTGTTAGTTTCCCTGGCTACAACTATCTTTTAGCCAAGGAATGAGGTTCCCTTCTCTGAGTTAACAGTACTTTTGGCCCCTTTCTCTGAGCTAATAGTATCTCGAGTTTGTTACCTCTAATTCTTTTTCAGGCTTGAGGGAGTTCCTTTGTCCTCTGTTTGGTTCATTGTGCAGCAGGGTGATGATGGTATGAAATGGTACAGAATAGTACAGAATGCTACCTTCGGTGATAGGGTTCTGCAGTAGATAATTCATGATTGGCAACCACGAGGACTTCTTTTTGACACGAAGGAATGATGGAATGAATGCTACCTCTCTCTATGTATATGCATGCTTGATGCTAGACAAGTAGCACCAAAGTGGACAAGTGGCATGCATGGAGTTGAACACTTTTCCATTTCCCAAAGAGAGTTGGATAGGTGGCATGCATGGGTTGGGTACCTTTTCTCCTTTTTGTGGAAGGATAGCCCACCATCACTTTCTTTTGCCCATTAGTCTGCAGTAGTCATGGATATTTATTTTAAAGAGCGGAAATTTACAAATTTACATATCTTGGTCACTTTGGACCATGCATATCCGGCTTGTAGCATTTTCATAAATATTTACATTTTTATACATATTGGGGTAAAAAACGGGATGTTACATACCCCTCCCTTAATTTATGCACTGTCCTCTTTGCATGTCACACTATTCACAAATACAAAATTTCAAAATAGATGTGGGTTTGCTTCCCGCATAGAATCCTCTAGCTCACACGTTGCTTCTTCAGGGATGTAATGTGTCCACTAGACTTTTACATGCTCAATGGCCCTATTTCGGAGCAACATGACTTTCTTGTTTAGTATACGTACTGGTAGCACCATCATATCTCCTTCCAGTTTCACCTGAATCAAGGCCCAATCAATAATGTGGTTAGGATCAGGTACATACATTTTCAATAAAAATACGTGAAACACAATATGCACTTTTATACATGCAGACAATGCAAACTCATATGCCATAGGCTCTATCCTAGTTAATATTTCAAACGACCCACAATATCTGGGCGCTAACTTAGGACATGTCTCAAGCTTTAGTGAACTTTTCTTTGGCCTACCTTTTAAATACACATGATCACCAACTCCATATTCTCTTGCTATTTTGTCTTTGTTTGCATAACTTTTATGTTTGTCTTGTGCTATTTTTAAATTCTTCCTGATCTTAACCATATGTTTGTTCGTTTCCTTAAGAAACTCTGGTCCAATAACCACTCTATCTGCTGGATTGTCCCAGTTGATAGGAGTATTACATTTTCGTCTGTATAAGACTTCAAATGGACTCATCTTTAAAGATGCATGATATCCATTATTATAATTAAACTCTACTAAATGCAAGTAATCTTACCATTTGGATGGCTGATCCATCACATACATTTTGAGCATATCTTCAAATACATGAGTTACCCTTTTAGTCTTCCCATCTGTCTATGCGTGATATGCTGTACTCATATTCAAATTTGTTCAAAACCCTTGTAATGACCCCTTCCAAAATTTTGAAGTAAATTTTGGATCCTTGTATGAAACAATTACCCGGGTATTCCATGCAATCTTGCAATCTCCTCCATATAAATCATGTGTGGCATAATTTTTCTCATGCTTCTTCAACTTTCAGGATTCATAACAACTACATGCCCATTTTGCATGAGTACACCACTAATTTCTTCTTTACATGCATCTGTACATACAACAAAATCCTCATTTGGATCAACAATTTTGAGGCTTGATGCACTGGTAAGTAATTTTTTTAACTATTGAAAACTTTCTTCACACCTGGTTTTCCATTCAAATTTGACTCCCTTGTTTTGTAAAGATGTAATTTGATGTGCTACTTTTGAGAATCCCTTTACGAACCTTCTATAATATCCAACTAGTCTAAAAAATGATCTGACTTCTGTTACATCCCTGGGTGTATGCCACTCCATGTTAGCTTCAATCTTCTTTGGATCAATTGCTACCCCTTCCTCAAATATGATGTGTCCCATGTACTGGATTTACTTTTGATAGAACGAACATTTACTTAACTTGGCATATAACTGATTTTCAGTGTTACATGGGTGCGCGTCCCCAAGTGTAGGAAACACGTTTTCACGCTCCCACACGTCCCAGACACTTGGAAACTCCATTGGAAACATTCCCACCACGTTCTTGTTTGAAGGAAACTCAAGGAAACACATAACGAAAATGTTTCCCTCCTAAAAATGGCCTCCCCATGTTTCCTTTGACAATTTTTTACCAAAAAATAAAAAATTAAATGATAAAGGGCCACAGCGTCCACTATTTTCCTTCTCATTAGCTTCAATTTCATTTCGGTGTTCAATATGGTTGTATTTCCGAATTTGTTTTATCATTTATAGCTTATGTATGGTTGTATTTCATTTTATTTCACTTGATGTATGTTGTAAACTTGTATTGATTTTTAGATTATAAAATTAAAGACTTTAACGACTTATGCTCCAACTTTCATTATTATTATTATTATTATTATTATTATTATTATATGTATTTTATTGGAGTATTCCCGATGGTGTCCCCTATGTTGAAGACCCCGACATACCCTTCGACATTTTCTAAAATTTTGGGGGGTACTTTTGCATATGTCGTTTTTGCGTTTCTTTGCTCCCGCGTCCCCGTGTCCCGAAAACTTGGGGGAACATCGCTGATTTTCCTTTAATACTTGTAGAACTAATCTCAAATGTTCATCATGCTCTTCCACTGATTTTGAATAAATGAGAATGTCATCTAAAAACACAATGATAGACTTGTCCAAATATTGTTTAAATATGTCATTCATTAAGCACATAAAAGTGGTTGGCGCATTTGATAATCCAATTGGCAATACCGCAAACTCATAATGACCATATCGGGTTCTGAAGGTTGTTTTGCTAATTTTTTCATCCTTTATTCTCACTTGATGATATCCTGATCTCATTTCTATCTTGGAGTAAATCCTTGGCCCTCTCAGCTGGTCAAACGAGTCATCAATTCTGCGCAAAGGATATTTGTTTTTCACTGTAACCTTATTTATGTGCTTATTTAATTGTCTGAAGTCAATACACGATATTAATATTCCATCTTTTTTCTTTACAAAGAGTACCAGTGCTCCCCAAGGAGACACACTTGGCCTTATGTACCCTTTCTTCAATAACTCTTCAAGTTGCATTTGTAATTCTTTCAATTCAGGCGTACTCATTCTATATGGTATTTTGGAAACTGGGGCAGCTCCAGGCACCAATTTAATAGAGAAATCAATATCTCTTTTTGGTGGTAATTATGATATTTCTTCAAACACATCTCTGCATATTCTTGTAATACTGGAAAATCTTCCAAGTTAGGACCCTTATCCTTTTCTAGTTCCTCCACATGAGCTGCATACATATGACACCCTTCTCTAAACATCTTTTTAGTTGTATAGCTGAAACTTGCCTCATGGAAATAGGCCTTAGAATGCCTTTCACTATCTTATGCTTTCCTTCTTCATTAAGACAAGTGAGAGTCTTGTTATGGCAATCTAACATGACAGGGTGTGTATCCAACTAGTCCATTCCAATAAGTACATCGTAAGAACCAAGATGTATTATGTTGAAATCTACAGTTGTATGGAGTCCATTCATATCTAAGGAACAAAATTTTACTATCTCACTAATTATTCTTTTAGTTCCAGTAATTAACTGTACCATCCATGATTTATCATGTTTGATTTTCTTTAACTTAAATCTTTCAACCAAATTGGAATCAATATAACTATGACTTGCCCCTTAATCAATTAAAATGACAATGGGTTGATCATTAATCTTACCTTCAATCTCAATCATATTGGACTGTTGTTCTGCCTACTTGTTATCTAGAGCTGCATAGATTCTGGGAATATCTCTAGCCCCATCCTCCACTGTGCTTTCTTCCTGTATGTTATGCATAGTGTTCATTTGGTCTTTTCTACAAGGACAATTTCTGAATGTATTATTTCCTTCACATCCCCAACATTTAAATGGGGTATTTGTCATTTTTCCTTAGGACTCTGCATTCTGTGGTCCTTTTGGGTTAGGATTGCTTTGCTGAAATGAACTCTGCTGATTTCTTAAGAAGGGAGGTTGGAATCCTTTCTTCCTTTGATCTTGCTTATCTCTTTGTTTAACCCTCCAATATTTTTGTATGGATTCTTTGCCTCTATTTTGATCATATAGATGCTTAGCCTTTCGAATAGCCTCCTTGAGGGATTTTGGTCCATATTGGATCATGTCTTTGTAAAATGCAGGAAGTCCACCTAGAAACCTCTGAATTTTCACGTTTTCCTCCTTAATAAACCCCACATACCTCCACAACTCTAAGAATCTCTTTTCATTATCCTCCATACTCATAGCTCCCAACTTGAGCTTAAATAACTCCATTTTCTTATAATAATGTTTAGATAAGTATTTCTGCTGAAAAAACTTTTTGAAGTGTTTCCATGAAATTTTCTTCTCACTGATATGCTTCACTTCCACTAGTTGGTCCCACCATATGGAGGCCTTCCCTTGTGGGTTATAAATGGAAATTCTAGCCTCCATATTTGAAGAGTAATTACGCAAGTGTAGGTATTTCCTCATCTCTAACAACCAGGCCTCAACATCTTCACCTTTCTTTTTCTCACCATTAAAAGTAGGTAGTTTAATATTACTAATTTCTCCTTGCAACATTTCTTCCAGATGTCTTCTTTTATGATTCCTCGGAGACATTTCTGGACTGTTGCTAGAATACTCTGTGGTATAAGATCTCATATTTGCACAAGGTGGTGAATGATGATGTCCATGACCTCTAGTAACACTCTTACAGTGTCTAGATTTTTCATGAGATCTCTTCTTTGACCTAAACCTATCTTCTTTCTTAAAGCATGAAACTGATCCAACATGCAATTGCCTTTGTAACAAGTTCAAACTTGGCATAATTTGAGTATTTAATTGATTATGTTGCTCTCGAGCCCTCAACATTATCTCATTATCAGCTTTACAACCCTGTACTTCCATCCTCAAACTTTTCATTGTTTCCACTAGCTCCACTGACTCTAAGTTGACTCTGTGTCCATTAGATTTTGTTTCTTCATTGCCTATACTGATATTCTGCCCTCAAGCTTCTTTCAAACTGCCTGAAATTTCTATCCCTTCCATCTTTACAGTACAATTATGTTTGTGTGGCACTGTATTGTAAATTGTAGCAACTTGCTACACAAATATCTGCAACGTGTTCAAATAATAAAAACTGTTAGACAAATTCCTTCAAAAAATTCATAACAAATTTTATGCATAAAAACAAATTCTGGAAAATTCCCCTTTTTGATGACTTTTGTCAAAAGTAAGCTGTAGGCTAATTTTTTGTTAGATTTATGGAAATTTAGAAAATACTAATTCATATTCAGGTTCATATTTTTTGTTCTCCTATTGTTACTCTCTCTAATTACCATACCCATGTTGAATACTCGTTTCACCACTAAGAACTTTATATCTCTTTGAAAACACAGTTTCTATCCAATTTTACTCTCTTCTATGTAGCTGCAACTATTTTGAAGGTCCACTTTTGTAGACCTGTAGAAGAAAAATGGTAAGGAACTGGAAATTTTTTTATATTAGAAACTGATAGCCCATATAATGTTGTGCACATTTACACTTTCACTGTTTGAATATTATGCTCTTTTCAAAACTAACAAAATTATGAAATCACCAACTTTTAATTTTTGTCATTCTTCTAGACTTTGAATTTTTACTAAAAACAACTATCTTCCAAATTAAGCATTTTGAGAAAATTTCCTCTAATCAAAGTTTCTCATCTTAGCGAGTAGAACAAATGTCGAAATCGGTAAATTTTATGGTTATGAGTTCTGGGGCTACTTTTGCCTCATTCAATTATTCAAAATCGCACTTCCGCGTGCCTAAATAGTGGATTTTGGCCTTCTTTCAATTCCTGGGTTCACATATTTTCGAATTTGGATTCAAGGTTCCAAAGTCGTCTATGTGATTGGATCACAACTTCACTGTGAAAATTTGAGCCTCAATCGGGCCTCCATCTATCCTTCCGGCTACACACCTTCAAAAACCATTAAACTGAAATTTTTGTTTAATCTGAGCAAAATGGGTCCTTGACCTTTACTGGTGATTTTGTAGCCTCCGTTAATAGTGTAGAAATGATGCAAGTCTCATCACTTTCTAATATAATCTGCTCATATTACGGCCAAAACAATATTTTGGCTCCAGACTTGTCTTTTTCTTTTTTAAACTTTTGTAAATCTTTCATTTTCATGTAATCTAGCGCATGAGATCACTATCATTTTTCAATCTTGGGCACCCAAAAATTAGCTATGAAAACCATGCTCTTTCTTATATACACCCTTTAGATGCCATCCATATCGCCTTACCAGTTGTCAATGATAAGTGGTTTTAGGCTCCAGAGAGAATGGTTTCCTGAAACTGCTTTTACGAGCCTGAATGTATGAGGGGGTGGCACGTTGCAAAGTGGTTTCCGTCTCAGGTTCATGCCAATTAGTTATTTGTCATGCACGCTTGCGGGCTTGAATCAATGCCGATTGTCGATTAAATTTGCACGATCTTCCCCAGCTGACATGACTGATGAGGGTCCCACCTTTCTTGACATTACTGCACCTCACATCTCCCTACGTCACATCACTTCCTGTGAGACTGAAAGGGGTTTCAAGCTTTGGGAAAAGTGGTTTCTTAAACCTGCTTCCATGATCCTGAGTGCATGATAGGGTGACATGTCATAGGGTGGTTTACCACTTCAGGGTCGTGCTGATCAATTATACTTCATGCACCTTCATGAGCCTGAAGCGTTGTCAACCATCGATCTTGATCTCCACCATCCAACTATCAGATCTTCTCCTGCTTCACTCTCCATCACCTACGGTCACCTATGCAAATGTAACTGATGTGGCTAGTTCACATCACACATTTTGTCCACATGGCCCCTCCACATCGGAACTCTTGCCCACGTGGCTCCTCCACGTCACCGATCCACGTGGCATGAGTGGGGCTCGACTGAAATTTTCCATTTTTGTTTCAAAATTTCGTAATTATGCAAAAACTTTAATCGGAATATAAGGGGAAATTTCGAAATTGATTTGAAATTATCCTTGACCCCTTCTCTATCACTTAATAGAAATTGATTTCCACAGAACCATTTCTGATTTATGCCTGTAAATATGGATTTATGGCTCATACATCTCCAGTATTGCAACCTGGAGCTCTGATACCAAACTGTCACGAACCTAGTGACCTCCCAATACGAATTGAACTGTAAAAAAAAAAATAATTTTACCCAGAAAATACCCATGTCCTTCCAATTCGTTTTTCTACTATTTAAATTGGGGTTTATAGTGAATTTATGAATATATTTGAACAGCACAGATATTTAAATATGTATAAAAGCTATGCAAACATAATTGTTACGAATGCAATTCCAATGCCAGCAATGATTCCAAGCAAATAAATAAACATTCAACAGTACTACCTTAAGCATATTTCAATGTTATTTACAACACATTTCATACACAGGGAAATACTTATATGATAATATAACCGACTATCTCTAGACCAAGGACATTCTTCGCAGCCATAGGCTCTGTCAAGCCATATCTTACTTTGACAGGCCACCCTCGAGCTGAGACTATCAATCCACAAGAAGGTGTTGGTTTCTATGGCTACAACCATCCCTCAACCAAGGAATGGGGCTCCCTTCTCTAAGTTAACAGTACCCCGGGATCCCTTCTCTGAGCTAACAGTACCTTGGGTTTGTTACCCCTAATTCCTTTCCAGGCTCAAGGGAGTTCTGTTGTTCTCTGTCTGGTTCATTGTGTGCAGCATGGTGATGATGGTACACAATAGTACGGAATGCTACCTCGAGCGATAGGGTTCTGTAGTAGATAATTTAGGATTGGTAGCCATAAGGAATTATGTATGACATGAAGGAATGATGGAATGAAGACTACCTCTCTTAATTTATATGCATGCTTCAGGATAGACAAGTGGCATGCATGAGGTAACTTGGACACTTTTACATTTCCCAAAGAGAGTTGGATAGGCGACATGCATGGGTTGGGTACATTTTCCCCTTTTTGTGGAAGGATAGTCCCCCATCTCTTTTTTTTTGTCCTTTAGCTTGCACCAACCATGTATTTATATATCAAAGAATGAAAATTTACAAATTTACATATCTTGGTCACTTTAGACCATGCATATCCAACTTGTATCCTTTTCGTAAATATTTACATTTTTATACATATTGGGGTTAAAAAAGGGGTGTTGCATTCACCTTTCCCAAGTTGTGGATTTAAAGAAGTATGTGAACCAATAGTTTCCAAGATTTATTATGAACCCTGATATATGCCTATAAGATTTATAAATGGTAATGAGTAATTTTCTTTTAGAGAAATAAGGTGCTCTAGAGAACATGGTGGAAGGAATATATATCTGATGCTAATCAAGTTAAATGAAAAGAAAAGGTTGACTAATTTGTTATTTTCATTACTATGTTCTTTTTCTTTTGCAAATTAATGACTCGTTCATTATTAATATACAATATATATATATATATTTTCCAGTCTAAAGTTCGAACTCTTGATGGTTTGGCATATGATAATCAAAACCAATAAAGTAGTTGTCTACACTATAACATCTTTGATCTAGGAGGATCTCATGATGATAAAAATTTAAAATATTCAAATTATAAATAGAAGCATGCCATCATGTAGGGCTTGTTGACAGCTTTCCAACGACGCTCATTTCATGCAAAACAGACTCCGGACGAAGAATATATTGCATTCTGAAATTTCGACAAGACAATAATTGGCAAAAAAAAGGGGTGCCATGTGGACTGTACGATGTTGACGTGACAACCTCCTAGAGCACCATGTGGTAGGTGATGTGGCACTCCAGTTGGCAGTGCTGAGTTGGCAGCTGATGTAGCAGTGACTTGGTCCAATAATAATTTTACACGTGGTAGGGTCAATGTACAGGTGGCAGCCAAGTGGACCAATCAGAATGGCAGTCCCGGTTGTCCCTTCGACAATTCATTCCACCAAAAAAATTAGAGGCAAGGAGGATCGAACCCCTGGCCTCTCATCTATCCCAACGCCTTAACTCCCAACTGTTGAGATATTGTAACTTCAAAGAATATTATATTTGTACTTTATTATTCCGAAGATGTTTCATTCCTCCGTGAAGATCTTATTGTATATCCGGAGATGTTTATTCCTCCGTCGGAATGTGGTAACTCGGGTTATTAGACTTCCCTATTGGGGGTCGGCCCTGTATGTGTTATGTGGGTCAAAGGGTTATTAGACCACCCTAGAGGGGTCGGCCCAGTTAGTTGTAGTGGGGTATTTAACCCATTGGTTAAATACGAGCCTACATGTACTTGTGTAAAATACATGTCAGTGTAGTGTATAAATAGAGGAGGTATGTTCCTCATTATACACACTCACTCACTTGAGAAAGGCGCATTTGTGGAGGAGAGGTCTGCTATGGAGGAGAAGGAGCTTATGCTCAGGGTTTGCATCTTTGTATATTGCTGGTCATCTATATTGAGGAAGCTTTGCTGGGTTTTCTACCCCATAAGGGTTTCCCAGGATAAATCTCTGTCTCTTGTGTTTATGCTATGCTTGTTGTTTCTTCAGTGATCCTGTATATGCTATTATTGTGAAATGGAATGTAATGCTGCTATTTTCTGTCTTAGCATATTGAATTTTAACATGGTATCAGAGCTAACCTAAAGGAAGACAAGGTATGGCACTAAAGACACTTGCTTTACTTACGACAATTTGAAGGTTGGGGTTTTAAATAGCAAAAAACACTCATAGTAGCACTTTCGCTATAAATCCGTTTTGGCGAAGTTTTCGGATCTGAAATTGTTACAGGACGAAGCTAAAATCTCCAGGTACCTTGTGTCCAAAGGACAACCTCTAATTCGTTGTACTTTGTGATTTATGATCTGTACAATATAGGGTTTCTGCCTCTTCCAGATCTGAGTCAAAATCAGGTGACCTTGGGAAAAAGGTCATAACTTGGGCTAGGAAGCTCCAAATGAAATTTCGTGAAAAGTGACAGGTAGTACACAGACTGTACTATCTCAGAAAACTTTTTCAAAAGCCGAAGTTGAACCAGTGACACGTGGCACGCCGTACAAGTTCGCTCTCCTGTATTATCCCATAAACAGGTCACGTTGCGACACTTGGCATAACTCTCTCTCAGAGAATCCAATTGAGGTCAGACCTGTCAGGATGGAAAGATAACAGGCCGAGCTATCTCAGAAAACTTTTTCAAAGGCCGAAGGTCAAACAGTGACACGTGGCACGCCGTACAAGTTCGCTCTCCTGTATTTTCCCAAAACAGGTCACGTTGCGACATTTGGCATAACTCTCTCTCAGAACATCCAATTGAGGTCAGACCTGTCAGGATGGAAAGCTAACAGGTCAGGCTATCTCATAAAAACTTTTCAGACCCTTTGGATCAAAAATTTCGGAGTTACACCAGAAACAATCAGGTACATATTTCTGTCAAAACATAATTATTTTTTGGTACCTTCATTCATGGCTTCCGGAACTTAGGGCTTTGAAGAAAGTTGGAATTTTTGTAATCGGAGACCACGGCTGGATGCTACTCATCAAAATAGAAATTTAGAGACCAAGATCAGAATTTTTGGTTGGGCAGAAGGCCGGGCTTGATTAGACCCTAGTTCGGGACTTTGATCAGAAAAGCGGAAAATTAGGGCTTCTGTAAAAATGGGAATTTTTGAAATCTGTGACCACGGCTGGAAGCTCCTCAGAAAAATAGAAGCTTAGAGATTTGGATCAAACTTTTTGATGGGGCAAAAGAGTGGGCTTCATCAAACCCCAGTTCAGGGTCACGTCCAGTGAATCCGAAAGTTTCAAAGGCAAAATTGCGGAGTAAAACTTTGCAGTTTTCAAATTCTGAATATATCAGTTTGATCAGCTCATCAAGGCGCATATCTCTATCCTTTCGGAAGTTTGAAATTCAAAGTTTGAATTTTTGGGGTTTCTCTGACAAACCCATATCCAGCTCTAGGTCCAGTTCTTGCAAATCAAGTGGATAGGGTTAATCCTAGAAGAAGATGGATTGGTCACCTACATAAGTGAAGGAGTTCATGTTTCAGAGGGAGATGAGGCTAAGGCTTTACATAAGGAGATTACAAGCGATCTCGATAGGTATGACTCATCGAGGTATGCTTTGAGATTTGTTCATGATTAAGTTTATCGTATGTTTGTCTTCATGTTATTACAGTTAGTACAATCTTGATTTTAGATTTGTTGTATCACCTTAACAAAATTATGAATGCATGATAGAAGATATTCATTGGTTAGGGTATTGACACTTATGATTGTACTAATGCATTATGGTGTTGTGTGAGGTTGATGTTGTCTGCTAACAAGATACAGGTACATCACAAAAGACAAATCAGGCTCCATGACCATGAAAACATGAAGACAAAGACTCATCCATAATCTTTGTTCTACTTACGAGGTATGTTGTACATAACCAAGTAGGTATACTAATCCAGGTATGTTTCCCATGAATCTTACCTTGTGTTAGGATCCCTTATATAAGTATACTTGGAATGATTGGTTATGCTTATTCATAAAGTTAGTAATCAAGGGATTATGCATATTATATCTTTTATCAATGATATGCATGAGTAAAAGAAGACTTCCCTGAAATCTTGAATACTAATGTTTATTAACTATAATCATGACTATACATTTTCAAGATTATTTAGTACTATAATGTTTTGATAGCATTTAGAATATACTAATGAGTGTATGTTTGTGTATGAGATCATGAGGATGACTCTTGAGCATGCACAGTGGTACATAATGAATAGAAGTTCAAAAGACATACAGAAGATCAAGCGGGAGGCAGCCACACAAACATAAAAGATAAGTATTTGAGTTGCTATTTGAAATAGTAATGATATTGCCTGTAATAGGTTGTATGCATATTTGTATTCCTAGAATATATAATGCTGAGTGTAAACATTCATAGAGCATTGAACAGTATACAACTAATGTGCATATGTTTGGACAAACATTCCATTGTTGCTTGTCTAGAATGAAACCTATTTGCTGACATGCTGAGAGTTGTGCACACTCTCGATAGTATGTTCTGGTAGAGATGGAAGGCATCTAGATAGCCACTGTATGCATACAGGATATGGGAAAGTGTTGTGCCAAAGTATTGGTCAAAATAGTTGCATCACTATGTAAATGATATCTGTATGCATAATAGGTTATCTTTTGATGATTATGAAGTATTACTAATCATGTACTTAATTTTGATTTGTAGGAAAGGTCATGAAGAATGATGGACACCGTACAAGTGGTGGATGTTCAAACAAGAAGATTTACAAATCAAGGCTCATGGCTAGAAGATTCTCTTAGAAAGGGGAAGAGAATCACGACAAGATGTTTGCTCCAAGTATGGTGTAATTAAAGAAGAAGTATGAATCAGGTTCTGTATAGGTACCTAGGATCGATAATAAATTGATAAGCTTAATGATCACCATGGGTGATGTGGATCTCAACCTTTGCTACAAGGTTGAATATGATACACATATGACATGGATGCAAGAAGGAACTCACCACAGAGTTCGAATGATATTGAGGCTCATATCAGTAGACCCATCTAACGAGAGATGGCACAGATAGATATGCAGAAGATCATTCAATGCAGAAATGAAAAATGAAAGATCTCAAATTGATGCTTTACTTCCTAGGTCTGGAAGTATGGCAAGGCTCAGAAGGAATATTTCTCAACCAGGGAAAGTATGATGAGAAATATGACTTGAGGTGTTGGAATGGCCACTCTTATGGATTCCAACTTGAAGTTGTTAGGGGATAACTCATCAGAGTTAGTGGATATAACTCTGTTCAGTCAAATTATTGGGTCTTTGATATATCTAACATATACCAGGTTAGATATATGCTTTGTTATGAACACCTTGAGTTAGTATCTAGTGAAAACTAGATGTGTTTACCTGATAGTTGCAAAGTATGTGATGAGGCACATAAAGGACACGATAGAATTTGATCTATGCTATCTTGAAGATCATGACTTCATATGGCTATTCAGATTCTGATTGGGCAGGAAGTGTATCAGACAAGAAGAACACATCGAGAGGATGTTATTGTCTGGGTTTAGCCATGATCTCGTGGTTTAGCTGGAAGCAGTCTAGTGTGACTCTCAGCACAAGCGGAATATATGGCTGCTTGCTCTGCTAGTTGTGAAGAAGTTTGGCTTTAGGATTGTTTGACTTAGAGATAGAACCAACTGAGATCCTATGTGATAATTAGAGTTGTATCAATATGACATAGAATCTAGTGTTCCATGATAAGTCAAAGAACATAGGGAACTAACAAGATATGACGCAGAAAGGAACTCTAAAAGTTTGAATTTGTAACAGGTTACCGTTGTACTAACCAAACCTCTACGTCAAGTGAAGAAGTTACCAACCAAACCTCTGTCTCGAGTGAAGTTTGAATACTTCCGAGACAAGCTTGGTGTAGTTTAAAAGGACCCTCCTCGAAAGGGGGAGTAGTATAGTCTCTACTGATGAGATTGTCTCATCGAACAACAAGGTCGTTGATGAGGTAACCTGTTCTCTACACCCAGTTACTTAGAATTATTTAGATTTAGGACTCTTATACTCAGAATACTTAGCTTTACTTATACATGCTAGTTGTGATGTATACATGTTTTGATGTTAGATGTATTAGTAAGAATACATGCTAGATGTGATGTATACATGTTTTGATGTATTAGTAAGAATACATGCTAGTTGTGATGTATACATGTTTTGATGTTAGATGTATTAGTAAGAATACATGCTAGATGTGATGTATACATGTTTTGATGTATTAGTAAGAATACATGCTAGTTGTGATGTATACATGTTTTGATGTTAGATGTATTAGTAAGAATACATGCTAGATGTGATGTATACATGTTTTGATGTATTAGTAAGAATACATGCTAGTTGTGATGTATACATGTTTTGATGTATTAGTAAGAATACATGCTAGTTGTGATGTATACATGTTTTGATGTATTGGTGAGAATACATGCTAATGTGATAACTGCTCTTGTATAGATGAGAAGACAGTTGAGGGGATTGGATCATCCCTGGACTTTCAGTCCTAAAGAGAGCCGTAGACGTGAGGTCTCCGAGAATGAAGTCCTTGGTGGACTTGAGGGGATTGGATCATCCCTGGACTTTCAGTCCTAAAGAGAGCCGTAGACGTAAGGTCACCGAGAATGAAGTCCTTAGTGGACAGTTGAGGGGATTGGATCATCCCTGGACTTTCAGTCCTAAAGAGAGCCGTAGACGTGAGGTCTCCGAGAATGAAGTCCTTGGTGGACTTGAGGGGATTGGATCATCCCTGGACTTTCAGTCCTAAAGAGAGCCGTAGACGTGAGGTCTCCGAGAATGAAGTCCTTGGTGGACTTGAGGGGATTGGATCATCCCTGGACTTTCAGTCCTAAAGAGAGCCGTAGACGTGAGGTCTCCGAGAATGAAGTCTTAGTGGACTTGAGGGGATTGGATCATCCCTGGACTTTCAGTCCTAAAGGGAGCCGTAGACGTGAGGTCTCCGAGAATGAAGTCTTTGGTGACTTGAGGGGATTGGATCATCCCTGGACTTTCAGTCCTAAAGAGAGCCGTAGACGTGAGGTCTCCGAGAATGAAGTCCTTGATGGACTTGAGGGGATTGGATCATCCCTGGACTCTCAGTCCTAAAGAGAGCCGTAGATGTGAGGTCTCCGAGAATAGAGGATAGGACTGCATCGTCCCTGAACTGATAGTTCAAAATGTACGTGATGGGGATTGCATCATCCCGGAACTGATAGTTCAAAATGTACGTGATGGGGATTGCATCATCCCGGAACTGATAGTTCAAAATGTACGTGATGGGGATTGCATCATCCCGGAACTGATAGTTCAAAATGTACATGATGGGGATTGCATCATCCCGGAACTAATAGTTCAAAATGTACGTGATGGGGATTGCATCATCCCAGAACTGATAGTTCAAAATGTACGTGATGGGGATTGCATCATCCCGGAACTGATAGTTCAAAATGTATGTGATGGGGATTGCATCATCCCGGAACTGATAGTTCAAAATGTACGTGATGGGGATTGTATCATCCCCGGACTTCGGTCCCTGAAATTGATCCGTAGACGAATGGTCTCCGAGAAAGAGATTGTATTGATGATGTATCGGTGTGATGACGATGCTGCTGATCGTGTGATGACGATGCTGCTGATCGTGTGATGACGATGCTGCTGATCATGCGATGACGATGCTGCTAATCATGCGATGACGATACTGCTGATCGTGTGATGACGATGCTGCTGATCATGTGATGACGATGCTGCTCATCGTGTGATGACGATGCTGCTGATCGTGTGATGACGATGCTGCTGATCGTGTGATGACGATGCTGCTGATCGTGTGATGACGATGCTGCTGATCGTGTGATGACGATGCTGCTGATCATGACGATGCTGCTGATCGTATGAAGACGATGCTAAAGATCGTGATGTTGATGATTGATGTTGACAGTGATGTTCCAATAACTGCTTGAGTTACTGATGATGTTGAGAAAGCTTCCAGTGATTTATAGATGTATCATGTATGATGATTCCTTGCAGATGTTGTTATAATATCCTTCTCGTTAAGGGGGAGTGTTGAGATATTGTAACTTCAAAGAATATTATATTTGTACTTTATTATTCCGGAGATGTTTCATTCCTCCGTGAAGATCTTATTGTATATTCGGAGATGTTTATTCCTCCGTCGGAATGTGGTAACTCGGGTTATTAGACTTCCCTATTGGGGGTCGGCCCTGTATGTGTTATGTGGGTCAAAGGGTTATTAGACCACCCTAGAGGGGTCGGCCCAGTTAGTTGTAGTGGGGTATTTAACCCATTGGTTAAATACGAGCCTACATGTACTTGTGTAAAATACATGTCAGTGTAGTGTATAAATAGAGGAGGTATGTTCCTCATTATACACACTCACTCACTTGAGAAAGGCGCATTTGTGGAGGAGAGGTCTGCTATGGAGGAGAAGGAGCTTATGCTCAGGGTTTGCATCTTTGTATATTGCTGGTCATCTATATTGAGGAAGCTTTGCTGGGTTTTCTACCCCATAAGGGTTTCCCAGGATAAATCTCTGTCTCTTGTGTTTATGCTATGCTTGTTGTTTCTTCAGTGATCCTGTATATGCTATTATTGTGAAATGGAATGTAATGCTGCTATTTTCTGTCTTAGCATATTGAATTTTAACACCAACTCCTTCCCACTATTCCCATCGGTGGTTCTTAACCATAACCGACATCGCTTCTGTTTGAAAAGGGGGCGGGCCAAGGGCTATGCCCTCAGCCTCATGGCACACATGGGACCTGCAACCAGAGCCACGGTGGAGGGGCCAATCCATCCCGCCTATTGTTATCACATACACTACATAAAACAGAGGCCCGCGAGATTGACCCTAGTACCTTTGGACCATCGGAGCATCGCCTTACCACTACACCATAGCCTATGGGCTTGGCATAGATCCTCGTAGATTTATTTTGATGTGGGAGTGGGATTTGGACCTCGAAAGTGGGCGTGCCCGCGTGGCCCGAAAAAAACCTTGACCACATTATAAAACCATGGTCCTGGAGAAGTCGAGGGCAGTTGTGGGCACATAAACTGAGGTAGGGTTTGACACGATTCCCGAGGTGGATTGTACAATCCATACATGCACAAATTAACTTTGTCTTGAATTGTGTGTGAGGGGAGGTCCCAAAAAAAGTAAAGAGTGTTTATACTCATTTTTCACGATTTTTTGAGATAGTCGTAGTGGTGCAGTCTATTTTTGCAGTAGATAGTCCGATTTTTAGAGGTCCTCAAAACTCATTTACATGGCAGCATTTGAAGAAAATTAATATAATCGATTTCACTAGAATGGGACCGAAAACGTAGTCCTTTATGGATGAACTCTATTATCAGTTTCTGTTTCATATTATGGTTTGCATCTTCATTATTTTGCAGTCTTTTTTCTTATGTGCTCTTTAATTTTTCCATTTAAAGTCTTTTTAAGAATTTACCTGTTGAGACTTTCACACATAAATCTTGGTTAATAAAGATCCTGCAAATTCAAATCATGTTTGGTATCAGATCTTGCTTAACCATAGATTTGTGAGCGTATGAATTATTACTAGGGGAAATCTTAAAGCAGGTGCAGAAGAGCTTGTGCATTTTGATCCCGAGATTGAATGTACAATTCGAAGGAAGAAAATGGCAGAGGATGATTCCCCTTCAGAGGACGATAAGGTTTTTCATAAATCCTTCTACATGATGTCAAATATGGTTGAGAAACTGTTTGTAGATTATCAAGAGAGATTGGAGAAGAGGGAAAAGAAGAAATCAAAAGATGAAGGTATTGATTCAGTGAATCAGGGAAATGGAGGAGACCCTCGCGAACCTCCATCTTCACCTTCTAATTCAGTTTCAAGTTCTGGTTCTACTTCTTCTTTTCATTCCCATCATTCTAAAGGTCATCAAAAAGATGTTGTTATATGCCATTATTAAAGCTTGATGTAAAATTTGATTTACCCATGTTTAACAGAGAACTTAATGTTGAGAAATTGGATAACTGGATAAGACAAATTGAAGTATATTGTAGGATCTAGAAACTTGCAGGTGATGAAGCAAAAATCCAGTTGGCCACACTTCGTCTTGGTGGAACTGCTCTCATTTGGTGGGAGAGAAAAACTCAAGAGGATATTCTTACAAAAGGTAAAATTATTTCCTCATGGTAGGAGTTAAATGCAGTGTTGAAAAAGCAGTTCTATCCATTGGGTTATATGCAGCAGGCTATGATGGACTGGCATAATTTCAAATAAGGTAAGGGTCTGAACGTGCACGAATACACACAAGAGTTTAGAAGGAGGGAATTAGTACTTGGTATACCTATTTATACTCAAGAGACACTTATTACATACATAGGAGGATTGCATAGTTACTTAGGACATACAAATCTTATGTTCAATTTGGCTAACCTAGATGAAGTGTGTGTTCAAGCCACCCATATTGAATCTAAGGGGAAGGGTCCTTTGATAAATTTTACAAGAAGCCTTTCAAACCATGTGGAAACAAGTTCAAAGGTAAAAGGAAAGGAAATCACACAACTACCGTGAAGAAAGGAGGAGATAATCCCACATGCACACATTGTCAGAAAATGGGTCATGATGTATCCAAATGTTGGAAACTTCATCCGGAGCTTAAGCCAAAAAAGTTTTGAAACAAGAAGGAATATCATAAGACTACCACCACTCTTTAGTATGATTTGGGGTCAGACTCTAGAGATGAGACCAAAATTATAGCCATGGGATTACAAGGTAAAAATCCTTCTGGTTTTGTTTCAAAAGTTGAACCTATTCTTGATGAAAAGAAAATGACTGAGTTATTTCACATAAGGGTGATTTCTAAGCATACTAAAATTGATACTTTATTTGATAGCAGATCACAAGCTAACTTGATTTTAGAAGAGATAGTTAAAAATCTCGGTTTAGAAACAAAACCTCACCCCAAACCATATCCACTTGGATGGGTTTTTGAAAATGCACATCTTCAAGTTTCTAAATAGTGTCGACTCAGGTTTGTAATCACTTATGTATTTATGCATGAAGTTGATTTGGATGTGGTCCCATTATATATTTGTGGTATTGTATTAGGTATCCCTTATCTTTATGACAACAAAGCAATCTTTTACAGAGAAGAGAACAAGTAACAACTTACAAAGTATGGTGTTCAGTACATTGTTTGAGCTCACCATTTGAAAACTAATCTATCTTTGGTTTCTCCAAGTCAAATGAAGAGATTAGTAAATGCTAGTAAGATTTTGTTCTCATGATTGTTAAGGATAAAGATGTTGATAATACCGATGCTTTTAAAGGTTGCGATCTTAAACTTAAAGATGAATTGGTTATGATTGGTTGTAAGTTTGATGTAGTATTCCAGGAACCTAAAGGATTACCTCCTAAAAGAGAAATACAACATGAGATCCGTTTGCAGTAATATGCTCCTCTTCCGAATATTGGTATGCATCAGTATTCAGTGACGAAATGCATAAATCAAGAAGTAGGTTCAAGAGTTACTATAGAGAGGGGACATTTTACCAAGTTACTCTCCATGTGGTTCACCAATTGTTCTGGTACAGAAGAAATATGGTACATAGTGGATCTGCATGGATTACAAAGATTTGAACAGAATCACGGTAAAGAATCGATATCCTCTTCCTTGTATTGATGATCTTTTGGATCAGTTAAAGAATGAAAAATACTTCACTAAGTTAGACTTGAGAAGCGATTACCGTTAGATTAGAATTCATGAAAATGATATTTGGAAAACTGCTTTTAAAACTAAACATGGTTTATATGAATGGTTGGTCACGCCCTTTGGGATTTGTAATTCTCCTTCAACTTTCACGCTGGTTATGAATGATGTATTTAGGCCATTCATTGATTACTTTGTAATAGTTTACTTAGATGACATCCTCATATTCAGTTGAACTTGGGAGGATCATGTCAAGCATGTTAAGTAAGTCTTAGAAATTTAGCAAAGGAGAAATTGTATTTAAAGATGTCCAAATGTGAGTTTGGAAAGACATATTTGGTTTATTTAGGCCATATTGTAGGGGGTGGTGAACTGAGGATTGATTCCTCTAAAGTTAAAGTCATTCAAAATTGGCCCAATCTAATGAATGTAACATAAGTTAGGATCTTCCTGGGGGAATCCCAATACTAGAGGAAGTTCATTGCTAACTTCACATATATTGATTCTCCTTTACATGTTTTGACAAGTGTGAAACATGTCTTTCAGTGGGGAGGCAAAGAGAAGAAGGCCTTCGACACTTTGAAAGAAAATATTAGCACAAATCTAGTACTTGCGTTGCCATATCTACAACAACCATTTGAGATTGAAATCAATGCTATTGGTTATGCCATGGGGGAAGTCTTAATGCAACATAGGAAACCAATCTTCTATCATTATGAAATATTCCCTAAAGCAGTAGCTAATTATCGCACATATGATAAAGAATTGTATGCATTAGTAAAAAGTGTGAAGAAGTGGAAACATTATCTAATGGGTAAATAAACAATAATACACACTGATAATCAACCATTACAATATCTTCAATCACAAACTAAGCTACAACAATCAAGACATTTCAGATGGTGGTATTCTTACATCAATTTCACTTGGCCATTAAATATAAAAAGGGAATTCAGAATAAAGTTGCAGACATGTTATCAAAACCTCCAGTCAATGCATCTGTCATCTTGCAAAATAGTCCATTGGATCATGAAATTTACATTGAACAATATGCTCAGGATGAAGACTTAAAAGATGTGTATAAATATTTAATGCATGACAATCAAATTGAAGAATTGGACTATCATGTTCATGATAATTTATCGTATCATCTTGGAAAAATTTGTATTCCACGGAGTGAAAGAGTTCATGTAATCAGAGAATCTCATACTTCTCTTATATCTAGTTACTTTGGTGTAGGCAAGACAGTAGCTTAAGCTTCAGAGGTATTTTTATTGGCCCCAGATGAATGAAACTGTATCCAAATATGTAAAGGGATGTGTTATGTGTGCTACAAGTAAGCAAAGCAATAGAAAATTGGGCTTGTACACTCCACTCCCTGTACCTTCTCGTCCATGGGAAAGTGTGTCAATGTATTTTGTAGGAGGTTTTCCTATGTCTAGGAAAGGTCATGATTACTTGTATGTGGTTCAATAAAATGTGTATCTTAATGCCTTGTAAGAAGCAGTTCACTGTAGAGTTGACTGCTCAGTTGTTCTTCCAGTATGTTTGGGTCCACTTTGGGTTACTGTTAAGATTATATGCTGCAATAACTTAGATTCCTACGTCATTAGAATTTAATACATTTTCACAATAACAATAACATAAATATGATCTATGAAAGACACACAATCAAAAGGTATACAACAATTTATCCCGGGAAACCCTCAAGGGGAATTAAACCCAGAAATAAATTCCTCAATATAGATTACCAAAGTACAACGCCCAAAAATAAGTCTCACAAAGAATAGAGACAAAACCCAAAACAAGAGCCAAGAGCAATTCTCCTCCTCCTTCGCAATCTTCCTCTCTCCTCTAGTGTGAAATGCATGAGTGAGTGAATGGTACAAATAAGAGTAAGAAACTCTCTATTTATACTTTACTTTTACTTGACATTTAACCTAACTAGGTCAACCTCACTTTAACTTGATTGGGCCGACCTCTCTAGAAAGAGTCAAATAATATCTATATTACATTCTTTTGGTTACTAATGACTTGAATTACAATGGAGGTTTTACCTCATGACTTTTACATGACCTTTTACATTAATGACATCTCCCGAAGGAGGAATAATACAAGTAGAATATTCTTCCAAGTTACATTAATTCAACACTCCCCCTTAACAAGAAGGGTATTCTACTGACAACAACAAAAACAACAGGTGTGGCTCTACAAAACATCATTGGAAGGAGGGAGGAGGTGGCATCATCAAAAAAATCATCTGGAACATTGGTTGGTACATCTATAAATCATTGGAAGTTCTTCAACAACATCAATATCAACAACTGGAACAACTTGCTGTAACATCATCAACATCTGTAGCACGGAGCTGGAACATCATCATCTGCAGCATGAAGCTAGAAAATCATCATTTGAAGCATGAAGTTGGAGCTTCTTTAACAAAATTTGCAAGCTCATTCTCTTCTAGAATGAGTCCAATCCTGTATTTCCAAGCACGAAAGTTTTCTATGCCTTCCAACTTGTCATCAAGCTTAGTGCTTGGGGCCATCTTATCCCAGAGAGCAGAGAATAACAAAAAAATTAAAATTTCTCAGAAGTGAAAACTGAAATCACCAAAAGATGCGCTTGATTGAGGCGAGTATGTTGGTACATTTTATTTTTGAAGAATCCAAAATTTCACCCTTGAAATTGGACTTGCGAAATTCAGGACTGCCATTTCTGGTTTTCTGGTTCAAAGTCAAACTAGGGTTTGAATTTCTGGAAGATTTAGCCACTGCAAAATTTTGATCTTGGTGCCAAAATATGCTCCTTGGAGAGGTGCACTTCCCAATGTCACTTACACTCCAAAATTATTCTTCAGTAGAAAGCCCTATTTTTTCTTGTCCAGAGAAGGAGAGAGAGATTTACCTAGTGAGAGCCGCTCTTTTCAGTCTAGCTCTGAAACCATGCTAATATTATATGCTGCAATAACTCAGATTCCTACTTCATTAGCATTTAATACATTTTCACAATAACAACAACATAAATAAGATCTCTGGAAAACACACAATCACAAGCTACAAAAGAATTTATCCTGGGAAACCCTCAAGGGGAATAAAACCCAACAAGAGCTTCCTCAATATAGATTACCAAAGTACAATGCCCAAAAATAAGTCTCACAAAGAATAGAGACAAAACCCAAAAACAAGAGCCAAGAACAATCCTACTCCTTTGCAATCTTCCTCTCTCCTCTAATGCGCAATGCATGAGTGAGTGAATGGTACAAATGAGAGGAAGACACTCTCTATTTATACTTTACTTTTAATTGACATTTAACCTAACTAGGTCAGCCTCACTTTAACTTGACTGGGATGACCTCTTTAGAAAGACTCAAATAATATTTCTATTACATTATTTTGGGCACTAATGACCTGACTTACAATGGAGGTTTTACCTCATGAATTTTACATGACCTTTTACATTAATGACATCTCCCAAAGGAGGAATAATACAAGTATAATATTATTCGAAGTTACATTAATTCAACAGTTACCCACTTCTATTGTATCTGATCGAGAATCCCACTTCCATAGGAAGTTTTGGTCAACTTTGTGGGAACTTATGGACACTAAGTTGAAGAATATCACTTCTTTCCATCCACAAACCGACGGTTAGACTGAAGTAATCAACTGCATAGTGGTACATCCTCCGAGGATATTGTTCCACTCATCCTAAGCTTTGGAATGAGCAATTTCATTATGTGCAACATGCCTACAACCATGCCATTCACTCTTCTACAAAAAGGTCTCCATTTGAAACATTTTTTGGTTACTTTCCAAAGTCTCCTTTAGACTTTGTTTATGGGAAAGATTCTGTGGAAGATGGACAAGTTGATGCAAACAAGGCTCTGAAGTTCATTCAACAGATCCAATTGGTACACTGTGTAGTACAGGAATAGTTGAAGAAGAGCCAAGCCAAGTAAAAGACGAGACATGAAAAACATTGAGTGGATCATCACTTTCATGTTGGTGATCAAGTTTGGATTCATATCGGCAAATAACGACTTAAAGGTGAAGGTAAAAAAGCTTAAACCATTCATGTATGGACCCTTCAAAATTTTGGACAAAGTTGGCAACAATGCTTCCCAGTTAGATTTGCCTCCATACATGCAGATGTATTCAGTTGTGAATGTGGAAAACTTGAAATCGTATGAGCCTCTAAAGATCTTGGATCAAGAGGAGATTGTTCATGTTCCTTATGTAGATGACTTTGCACCTAAGTATCTTGATGATTTGCAGGAAGAAATCATTCTTGACAGAAGAATAAGGACTTCATGAAGAGGAGATATGAAATATCTTCCTGTGGTTCTAAAAGGAATGCATCCAAGAAAAGCATGATGGATAGAGACCGAAAATGTGAGGGAGTTTTACCTTCACCTGATTACTGAATTATTCTAGGCTTTTGGCGGACCAAAAGATTCCAGTGGGGAGCTTTGATCCAAGAGGATCTCCCAAATGACCAAAATTTAAAATATTCAAATTATGAATAGAAGCACGCCATCATGTAGGGCTCGTTGAGATATTTCCGATGACGCTAGTTTCGTGCAAAACAAACTCCAGACGAAGAAGATATTGTGTTTTGAATTTTTGGCAAGACAATAATTGGCCAAAAAGGGGTGACACGTGGCCTGTATGGCACTGATGTGGCATCATCTCAGTTTTCCACGTGGAAGGTGATGTGGAAGTCTTGTTGGCAGTGTTGAGTTGGAAGCTGATGTAGCAATGATGTCGTCCAATACTCATCTGAAACGTGGCAGGGTCAATGCACAGGTGGTAGCTAAGTGGACCAACTGGAGGCTGCCATGTGGTAGTCTCGGTTTTCCCTTCAACGGTTCAGTCTACCAAGAAATTGTAGGCAGGTCAGATCGAACCCCTAACCTCCCGCCTAGCCCAATAACTTAAGTCCCAACTCCTTGCCACTATTCCCGCCGGTGGTTCTTAACCATGATCGACACCGCTTCTATTTGAAGTTAACGGGTCAACATTTTTGAAAAGGGTGTGGGCCAAGGCCCCATGGTATATATGGGACCCACAACTAGAGCCACAACGAAGGGGCCAAACCGTCCCACCTATTGTTATCACATACGTCACATAAAATAGAGGCCCGCGGGATTGACCCTAGGACCTCCAGACTCTTAGAGCATTTCCTTACCACTACGCCACAACCTACAGGCTTGGCATATATCCTTGTGGATCTATTTTGACATGGGAGTGGAATTTGGACCCTGGAAAGGGGTGCACCCGCGTGGCCCAAAAAAAAACTTGAACACATTATAAAACCACGGTTCTGGAGCGACCGAGAGAAGTTGCGGGCACATAAACTGAGTCAGGGTATGACACGGTTCCCGAGGTAGGTCGTACAGTCCGTACAAGTGCATCTTAACTTTGTATTGAATTGCATGCCAGGGGAGGTCCCAGGAAAAGTGTAGAGTGTTTATAC
Organism: Larix kaempferi; assembly: GCA_027924585.1. Taxonomy (NCBI): domain Eukaryota; kingdom Viridiplantae; phylum Streptophyta; class Pinopsida; order Pinales; family Pinaceae; genus Larix; species Larix kaempferi. The sequence goes on along the minus strand of BSBM01000125.1, from coordinate 13,265,400 downwards.
TAATTTTTCATGATTTTTCGAGACGGTCGTAGTGGTGCAGTCTATTTTTGCAACATATAGTGTAATTTTTAGAGTGCCCTCAGAACTCATGTACATGGTAGCATTTTGAAGAAAATTAATAAAATCGGTCTCACTGGAAGGGGCCTGGAGATGTAGTCCTTTATGGACGAACTCCATTATCAACTGCTATCTCATATTATTGTTTGCATGTTCATTATTTTGTAGTCTTTTTTCTTATGTGATCTTTAATTTTTCCATTTAAAGCCTTTTTAAGAATTTAACTATTGAGACTTTCACACATAAGTATTGGTTAACAAAGATCTTGCAAATTCAGATCAATCTTATTATCGGATGATAAGATACAACACTAGAGAATTGACATAATTCATTTATAGGAAATTAATATTTATACTGGGGCAAATATTGTCTGTTTTGAGAAAAATTGAGAATATATACAAAAATAAATGAGATTTGACATTGGGGCCATTGTCCTCATCCTCCCACGGCGAGTCTACATAAATGTAGATTGATCGAGTGGTTGCTGGAGTCTCTATTGTTGAAGTCTGGTCATCTATATTTTTCTCCTCCCCAACCACTTCAATCCTCTAGATTGCTACAACCAAAGATTTATTTTACTTGTCCATAAAGTTCAATTTGTCTAGGATGGCTTGCTGTTGGGTCTTGTTTTCTTCTACCACTTGTGCATGAAAATATTTTTGCTAGTAGTTGTAAATCTCTTTGAGGTATTTGGTTTCTTGGATCTAGGAAAAGCTAGTGTTTGGAACACATTTTAAGAGCTTGACATCAATTGCTATAGTGGAGGTGTTACCATGCTTTACCCTAATCGAATTTTCATTTTTTTTCACTTCTTCCTTGAATGATGCAGAAAACCTTTTATGTTATCTCTTTGTTACATCCATGGCCTCCACTTTAGATTTGGTTTGCTTTTGTTGAGGATCCTTCTTGTTTGGGTTTTTTCAAGCTTTAGGCCTTCCCCTTCGAGTTGCATTGGTCCTACCAACAGTGTCCAATGCATGCTTTCTTTCAACTTGATTGTTTTTCATTCTCACTAACAGAACCCCCCAGTTTGGTTATGATGAGATGTTGATTGTAAATTGGTAGGTCACCAAACAAATTGATGTCAAACAGGGCCATTGTCCCAAATAGACTAATTCCACTTACTAACATGATTCAAATGGAAATGGATCTCCCCCTCTACAACCAACTAGGTAGGAAGTGGTGAGCATGAATCCTCCCAATCTTTTCCCACTTGACAACACCTAATGAAATCTATGCCCAACCTAGAAACACAGAGGAAATATGACAAAAAAATAGAAGAAACTAATCTCCCTTGTGCCACATGATTCCAACCCCAAGTTTGTAATTGTCTACATGGCTTTTTCAACACTTTGCCCACACAACCGCATTTTTTTGCAAGATATGGATTAATTCTTAGGTGGGACAAACAACTGAGTGCTAGATGGAAGAGATGAATGATAATGGATTTCGATGTCCCTCCCCCCTCCTCCTTAGACACATCCATCATGTCTTCCCGTTTCCATTTATCCATCAACCTAACAAGTGTCATCTCCTCTTCAATGCACCCTTAACACCTATGCGAGAGCTCCACGTCCAAACTTTGGATGTGAAGGAAATCATCCTTTAGGTTGTTTGCATTTATGTTATCCCAAATTACATACAAATATTGAGCAACGAGAAGTGATCCTTCATTGGATACTCTATTCATTTTGTGTTAATTAACATTGGGGGGAATGAGAGTCGGGATGAGAGGGATGATGTATGCAAGGCATTCCAGTCTTGAGGATCCATTCAACAATATTTTGAGAACATTCACTAAGATGAGGGGGTCCCCTTCAACCATCAACTTGTCAAAGCCTTGAGTTATAACAATGTGCAGGCCTCTTTCTAGAGTCACCAATTTAGTTGCATTGTTTATGTTTAGTACCAAGAACCTTGCATACACCCTTATGATATTTCCAGTCCAGAGGAATCCTTGAAGACTCCCCCTATTCCAATGAGTCTTGGATAATCCTTTGCGGCTTCATCAAAGTTATGTTTTATGAACTTTGATGGAAAAGGAGACCAAAACTTCAGGGATGTGGCATGGGAAGGAGAGGATAAATATTTTTGCATAAGATTCCTTGGATTTATGCTCCATATAGAAAGGATTTTGTAATCTTGAACACTACAATTTTTTCTTTCGTCTTACCAAGAAAATTGGACAACTTCTTTTATATTTTGGGAAATTTTCCCCCATAAGTCATTAACTCCATGTTGCTTCTATTTGAAGATACGACGATTAATTCCTTCCACACCACCTAAAGTAGAAATATTCGGAACAACTACTTATCCCTATTTAGGATCAAATTCTCAAAGGGTGAGGAATGCGGTTCTTCTATGGTTTTGAGGATATCATTCATTATTATATATGATTGCTTAAAGGTGATCACACATCCTTCCCACATGATCTCTATTTGTTTACACTAATTAAATAGATGTTTTGACAATTTTGCTCCTTGATTACACATGCAACATATAGATGGTCCCTCAAATCTCCTCTAAACTTTTCCCAAGTGAAAACTTTCTTTATGGACAACAACCAAAGGGAGGTGGAGATTTTTTGCCATATCCATGGACTCAAAACTTTCAACTCATAATATCTTTTAACAAAAAATGTCCCTCCTCTTGTTTGAATCCCTCTAAGATTGTCTTGTCCATCCTTGACTCAAATGCTTCGATTCTTTAGTTCTTCTTCCAAGGGAGATAGTCCATCCTGAGAGATTGAGAGTGGTCATCTCTCTTTTGTTTTATAAATTCACCATCCTTTGTGTTGTTCTTGCATGCCCCCTCAGTATTGATTGACAAAATGCTAGCTTAAAGAGTGAAAGATGTCTCTCGTTTATATGAGAGTTACTTACCCACTTAGTTTTCCTATTGCTAACATGATTCATCCCAAAAGAAGGCATAATTCTTTGCGTTGATTTTCCAAATACAATTATTTTGGGCTAGATTTTCATTCCTCCATGCATTATTTCATACCAAAGAGCTTAGCAAGTGTCCACCTACTCTGATTAGTTCTTGTTCCTTCACATCTCTTCCATATTTTTTATGCCATATATAATCCCATAGCTCTCCCTTCTTGTTTATCCATCTCCACTAGGATTTTGATCTGGATTTTATGAGCAGAATGAAATGAATACAGATTATTACCAGATGCTTAACATAAAATAACACAGTATAGTAAAACTGGTTTTCTAGTCGATAAGGAAATAAGCTAAAACTGTAAAATGCAGCGGAAAACAAGCTTGCTGGAATGGTGGTGGCTTATCTCTGAGAAGAGATGTGACGGCTGCGCTCATTTGGAAAAAGATGGTTACAATGAGGATCTCAAGGCCTTTTACAATAAATAGGAATGTCAAAAACCCTAGACATCCAAAAACATAACCCTAGGAGACGAAGCGCCAAAAGTCATGTGGGCCCCGTTTGGGTAAGTTAGTACATAAACTTCCTGGGGTCGTAACTTTTGCATATAATCTCCGTTTGGGGTGCATGATAGCTCGTTGGAAAGATCTATCCGAGAAATACAGCTCAAAAGATGTTGTTTAGGGCCTCAAAACGGCCCCGAAAGTTCAGGACCCGAAAAAATGCTAAAAATAGTAAATGACCAAAATTGCCAGAAGACTATTTTGAGCCAGTTGGAAGAGGTGGGATGCCACTGATATCCACCTGGATAAATCCTCCCTCCTTAGGAAGCAATGGTCTCCATTGCGTTGAGTTCCTCCTTCAGATGAGAAAATTTCTGCTGAATTTGGCCCCGGGTGAGCCACTTGCCTTGGTGCAGGAGCTGCCTTGCTTTAACAACTCGATAAAGTTGGATCCTTTGATGTCGAGTGCCCTTGATTTGTGTGTCTACAATATGATCATTGGATGCCTGTTGCATGCAGTTAGGTTTGAGCTCTGTTGGTGTCAACTCCTATGCAATCTCTGAGGTGTCTAATAATGGTGGGAAATATGGCCGAAGGAGAGCCACGTTGAAGACTGGATGTAGACCAAGGAAGGGGGGAATGTTGAGATCAAAAGCATTGTCACCCACCACCTTGGTGATGGTGTATGGCCCATAACAGAGTGGGTGAAGCTTCCGATGGGGCCTTATAAGGCATTCTTTCTGCAAATGCAACCAAACTTTGTCGCCCACCTGAAACTTATGTGGCACCTGATGTTGATCATGGCACTGCTTGTACTCGGCATTAGACTTCTGTAGAATATCCTGAACCTGTTGGCAGGTATGCTGGATCCGTTCAATGAACTGAGTGGCTTTGTTAGCTTCTGGGGACGAGTCGACCGAGGTGGTTTCCAGGGGAAGTGCAACATCCATGGGGCCCAATGGTTGGAATCCCAACCCCACCTGAAAGGGGTTATGGCCAGTTGAGCTATGCAGGGATAGGTTGTATCTATGCTGGACATAGGGAAGTCTCTCATCCCATGTGAGAGGGTGTGTTGAATTGTACATGCGCAGAATATGTACGACCATCTGGTTGACAACCTCGGTTTGGCCGTCTGTCTGGGGGTGGAAGGCAGTGGATTCGGTGAGCTTGGTATCCAGCAATGACTAGAGGCTCAACCAAAATGAGCTGAGGAACCGCCTGCCACGGTCTGAGATGATGGTATGTGGGATCCCAAAATGTACCCATACTCATTCAAAGAAGAGCTTGGCAGTTGCTTCTGCTGTGATGTTCTTCTTGCAGGCGGCTAGAATCACCATCTTGGAAAAGCGATCAATAACCACAAAAACACAGTCGTTTCCCCTCTTGGCGGACGGGAGGCCAACATGTAGTCCATTGAGATGGATTCCCACGGCCTATCAGGAGTAGGCAGAGGGGTGTACAGGCCCCGTTTCTTAGAGGTCGGTTTGGCAATAGCACAAGCGGTGCAGGACTTGATATACTTGCCGACATCTTGGTGAAGTTTTGGCCAGTAGAAATGTTTCTGCAGAACTGCCACTGTCTTTTCAACGCCAAAGTGTCCTGCCACCCGACTGTAGTGAGCTTCCCAAATCAGCTTCACGCGCTCGCTTGATGGAACGCAAAGATGGCCTAGATGGCACAACAACCCGTCCTGAAGATGGAAATTAGCAACCACTGAGTTGGTGCCCAACATTTTGTAGGTGGTGGAGAATTCAGGGTCTGTCTCGTAGAGGTGGGGCCATCCGGAGGTCTCGTGGCCGCAAGAGTCTAGCACCGTGGTGAGTGCCGCGACTGGAGGTCGACTGATGCAGTCAGCAACTCGGTTGGTACTCCCTGTTTTATATTTGATGTTGAGGTGGAATTGCTGTAAGTATGTTGAACACTTCTGATGGCGGTCATTCTACAACTTTCCTTGGGTCTGCATGAACTGTAGTGGTTTGTGATTAGTGTGGATGACTGTCTCCTTCCCAAGAATGTAATGTCTCCACTGGCGGCAGGCTTGCACAATCAAGTACATTTCTTTGTCGTAATTAGGGTACTTACGAAGAACATTTGATAGTGTCTCACTATGATATGCCACGGGGTGGGCGTGTTGAGTGAGAATGGCGCCCACAACATAATCTAAAGCATCTGTCCCGATATCAAAGGGATGTTGTAGGTCCGGTAATGAGAGTACCGGCGATGAGCACAAATAATTCTTCAATTCATTGAAGGCTTGTTGTTGGGACAGGCCCCACACAAATTTTGCCTTACCGCCACCCTTGGTTACTTGGATGAGGGCCCATGCGATATGAGAGAATCCTAGCACGAACCAGCGATAGAAATTGGCGAGGCCCAAGAAGCTCCAAATTTCAGTGAGTGTGGCTGGGGAGGGCCAGTCACGGACGACCTGGATCTTGGCTGGATCCACATGCACACCATGCCGATCAACAATGTAGCCTAAGTAATGGACCCTGTCCATGCCGAAGGAGCATTTTTCCATGTTTGCATATAGTTTGTGCTGCTGCAGGGTGTGCAGAACCTGATGAATATGTTGCAAGTGTTACGCCCAAGTCTTGTTGTAGATGAGGATGTCATCCAGATACACCACTAAAAAATTATTGGCGAAAGGTCGTAGGATATCGTCCATCATCCTCATAAAAGTTCTGGAGCATTTGTCAAACCAAAGGGCATGACCAACCATTCAAAAAGACCTTCTTTTGACTTGAAGGCAGTATTCCATACATCTGTTTGTTCTATTGGGAGCTGGTGGTAGCTAGAATTCAAATCAATCTTACTGAAGTATTTGGGCCCCGTGAGCTGATCAAGGAGGTCATCGATTCGGTGAATCGGGTACCAATTGCGGATTGTGATTTTATTCAGGGCCCGGTAATCAATGCAGAGTCGCCAGATCCCATCTTTCTTTTGCACCAGCACGATTGGGCTCCCACAAGGTGATGAGCTGGGACGGATGTGCCCCTTTTTGAGCAATTCTTGGATTTGCCTCTTGATCTCCTCGTTTTCCAACAGAGAGCGACGATAGATTGGCCCATTGGGTAGCAATGCGCCTGGGGTCAGATCGATGGGATGCTTGACCTGGCAGTGCAGAGGTACCCCGGTAGGAGAGGAGAAGATATCTGAGTATTCTTCCACCACCTTATCCACTTGCTTCTGTTGTGTAGAGAGATCGGTCGTGGAAGCCTTGGATGTGGCTGCGATCTTTCTCTCACTCTGAGAGCGAATCACGAAGAAGACAAATTTACTGGTCTGAGAAATGACCTTCCTGCATTGCTTGGCTGAGATCAAGGAAATAACACTAGGAGGGACTGCCTCAGGTATCCTGTACAGTTTCCTGTTCAAAGAAATAATAACACTACGAGGCCTGGACTTATATACAACATGATGTTTCCATAAATAAGGTTGTCCCAAAAGAACATCTGAAACTTCGAGAGGAGCAACATCACACAATACATCGTCCTTGAAGGGCTTGATGCCGTACGACAGTCTGCATTGTTGGCTGACGCAGAGATCGCTTCCTTTGCAGAGCCATCGAATGTTGTAGGGTTGTGGGTGCGGTGATGTCAGAAGGGCCAGTCGCTTGACGATCTCTGCTGAGATGAGGTTCTTCTGGCTACCGCTATCAACGATGAAGTGCAGCAGGGTGCCTTTTACCCACATTTGTGAATGGAAGAGGCCTTCTCCTTCTTCTGGCTCGTTTGGCTCATTAGGCTGGAGCTTGGTGGTAGCAGTGGTGGCATTGGGTTCCGTGTCAATGATCCGTCTTCCCCTTTCTGGTTCGAAATTAGAGTCAAAATCCGCATCTGATTTAGATGCCTTCACTTCGACCACTAGTGACTGCTTTGAGCGACAGTCAGTAGTGTTATGCCAAGGGCTCTTATGGAAGTCGCACCACTTCCCTGTATCTTTCTTTATATTTCTAGTGTCCTTCTTTGCTTGCGGCTTGGACTAGTTGTCCTGATACTTTCCATCTTTGCTCTATCCTTTATTTTGTGGGTTGGGGCCGCCCTTTCCTATCTTTTGCTATGAGGGGTTCCCAGGACCAAACTTCCACGTCTTTTGTTTGAGCTCCTGCTCGATTTTGACGGCATATCGATAGGTCGTGCCCAAGGAAGAGATGTCCAGAAATTCCATTTTGGTCTGGATGTATCTATGCAGACCATCGCGATACTTGAGCACCAGATGTCACTCTGAATCCTTGATATCCAGCTTGGTGCGTAGGGTATGGAAGATATTTGTGAACTTTGGCACTGCTTGGTCTCTTTCCTGTCGCAGTGTGGTCCATTTGGTATACAAGTGGTCATAACTTCCAAAAGGGTAGTATTGTTCCTTAATAGCATCCTTGAAGGATTCCCAGGTGGCCGTGACTGAAAATAATGAGGTTTCATCTGTGTCCTTTTGTTTGCAGACAGTTTCCCACCAATCTTTGACATGGGGAACGGCTTTGAGGAGCGCAAAAGTAATCTTTTCTCTATTCGAGAAGTTATGGACAGAAAAATACCCTTCTAGTAGATTCAACAACTTATCTACAGCATTTGCGTCTATCTGACCTTCAAACATAGGAATATCGAAGTTGATTTGTACCTAGAAGGGGGCGGCACCTCCGCTCGAGGAGGATGTGTCGCTTGTTGGTAGTACCCGAAGGATTTGCGTGAAACTATCCATCATCTTGTTCCTCTGTTGTGTGAGGGATTCCTCAAGCAACATTTTGAAAGGATCTCCTGTCCCATCATCTTTCTTTTCTCCTGCCATGAGAGGTCGCTTGGGCGTGTGAGAGATTTTGTCCTCAAGAGAAACAAGCTCGAGACCCAATTCCTTGTATCCTGACCTTGTTGGGGACATGCATTAAGATGACAAGGAGTAGACCGCTCTGATACCACTGATCCGGATTTTATGAGAAGAACAAAATGAATACAGATTATTACCAGATGCTTAACACAAAATAACAGAGTACAGTAAAACTGGTTTTCTATTCAATAAGGAAATAAGCTAAAACTGTAAAATGCAGCGGAAAAGAAGCTTGTTGGAATGGTGGCGGCTTATCTCTGAGAAGAGATGTGACGGCTGGGATCATTCGGAACAAGATGGTTACAATGAGGCTCTTAAGGATTTTTACAATAAATAGGAATGTCAAAAACCCTAGACATCCAGAAACCTAACCCTAGGAGACGAAGCGCCAAAAGTCATGTGGGCCCCGTTTGGGTAAGTTAGTACATCAACTTCCCGGGGTCGTAACTTTTGCATACAATCTCTGTTTGGGGCGGACGATAGCTCGTTGGAAAGATCTATCCAAGGACTACAGATGAAAAGACGAATTTGATGTACATATTGGTTGTAAAAAATACCCCCAAAAATGTCGTTTAGGGCCTCAAAACAACCCTGGAAGTTCAGGACTCGAAAAACTAGTAAAAATAGTAAATTACCAAAATTGCCAGAAGACTGTTTTGAGCTAGTTGGAAGAGGTGGGACGCCACCGATATCCACTTGGATCTATCTTCCCTCCTTAGGAAGAAATGGTATCCATTGCGTTGAGGTCCTCAATTGGATGAGGAAATTTCTGCTGAATTTGGACCCGGGTGAGCCACTTGCCTTGTGCAGGAGCTGCCCTGCTTTAACAACTCGATAAAGTTGGATCCTTTGATGTCGAGTGCCCTTGATTTGTGTGTCTGTAATATGATCATTGGATTCCTATTGCATGCAGTCAGGGTTGAGCTCTGTTGGTGTCAATTGCTCTGCGATCTTTGAGGTATCTAATAATGGTGGGAAATATGGCCGAAGGAGAGCCACGTTGAAGACTGGATGCAGACTAAGGAAGGGGGGAATGTTGAGCTCAAAAGCATTGTCACCCACCACCTTGGTGATGGTGTACGACCCATAACAGAGTGGGTGAAGCTTCCGATGGGGCCCTATAAGGCATTCTTTCTGCAAATGCAACCAAACTTTGTCGCCCACTTGAAACTTATGTGGCACCTAATGTTGATCATGGCGCTGCTTGTACTCGGCATTAGACTTCTTTAGAATATCCTGAACCTGTTGGAGGATATGCTGGATCCATTCAATGAATCAAGTGGCTTTGTCAGCTTTTGGGGATGAGTCGACCGAGGTGGTTTCCAGGGGAAGTGCAACATCCATGGGGCCCAATGGTTGGAATCCCAACCCCACCTGAAAGGGGCTATGGCCAGTTGAGCTATGCAGGGATAGGTTGTAGCTATGCAGGACATAGGGAAGTCTCTCATCCCATGTGCGAGGGTGTGTTGAATTGTACATGCGTAGAATATGTATGACCATCCAGTTGACGAACTCGGTTTGGCCATCTGTCTGGGGGTGGAAGGCAGTGGATTTGGTGAGCTTGGTATCCAGCAGTGACCAGAGGCTTGACCAGAATGAGCTGAGGAACCGACTGTCACAGTCTGAGATGATGGTATGTGGGATCCCAAAATGTACCCATACTCATTCAAAGAAGAGCTTGGCAGTTGCTTCTGTTGTGATGTTCTTCTTGCAGGCGGCTAGAATCACCATCTTGGAAAAGTGATCAACAACCACAAAAACACAGTCGTTTCCCCTCTTGGTGGATGGGAGGCCCGACATGTCGTCCATTGAGATGGATTCCCACGGCCTGTTAGGAGTAGGCAGAGGGATGTACAGGCCCAGTTTCTTAGTGGTTGGTTTGGAAATAGTGCAAGCGGTGCAGGACTTGATATACTTGCCGACATCCTGGTGAAGTTTCGATGAGTAGAAATGTTTCTGCAGCACTGGCACTGTCTTTTTGATGCCAAAGTGTCCTGCCACCCGACTGTAGTGAGCTTCCCAAATCAGCTTCGCGTGCTCGCTTGATGGAACACAGAGATGGCCCAGACGGCACAACAACCTGTCCTGAAGATGGAAATTAGTGACCACTGAGTTGGTGCTCAACATTTTGTAGGTGGTGGAGAAGTTAGGGTCTGTCTCGTAGAGGTGGGGCCATCCGGAGGTCTCGTGGCCGCAAGAGTCTAGCACCGTGGTGAGTGTCACGACTGGAGGTCGACTGAGGTAGTAAGAAACTCAGTTGGTACTCCCTGTTTTATATTTGATGTTGAGGTGGAACTACTGTAAGTATGTTGACCACTTTTGATGGCGGTCATTCTGCAACTTTCCTTGGGTCTGCATGAACTGCAGTGGCTTGTGAACAATGTGGATGACTGTCTCCTTCCTAAGAATGTAATGTCTCCACTGGTGGAAGGCTTGCACAATGGAGTACATTTCTTTGTCATAAGTAGGGTACTTACGAACAACATCTGATAGTGTCTCACTATGATATGCCACGGGGTGGCCATGTTGAGTGAGAATGGCGCCCACAACATAATCTGAAGCATCTATCTCGATCTCAAAGGGATGTTGTAGGTTTAGTAATGAGAGTGCCGACGATGAGCACAAACGCTTCTTCAAGTCATTGAGGGCTTGTTGTTGGGACAGGCCCCACACAAATTTTTCCTTACCGCCACGCTTGGTTACTTGGCTGAGGGCCCATGCAATATGAGAGAATCCTAGCACGAACCGGCGATAGAAATTGGCAAGGCCCAAGAAGCTTCGAAGTTCAATGAGTGTGGTTGGGGAGGGCTAGTCAGGGATGACCTAGATCTTGGCTGGATCCACATGCACACCATGTCGATCAACGATGTAGCCTAAGTAATGGACCTTGTCCATGCCGAAGGAGCATTTTTCCAAGTTTGCATATAGTTTGTGCTACCGCAGGGTGTGTAAAACCTGATGAATATGTTGTAAGTGTTCCGCCCAAGTCTTGTTGTAGATGAGGATGTCATCCAGATACACCACTACAAAATTATTGGCGAAAGGTTGTAGGATAACGTCCATCATCCTCATAAAAGTTGCTAGAGCATTTGTCAAATCAAAGGGCATGACCAACCATTCAAAAAGACCTTCTTTTGACTTGAAGGCAGTCTTCCATACATCTGTTTGTTCTATTGGGACTTGGTGGCAGCCAGACTTCAGATCAATCTTACTGAAGTATTTGGCCCCCATGAGCTGATCAAGGAGGTCATCAATTCGACGAATCGGGTACCAGTTGCGGACTGTGATTTTATTCATGGCCCGGTAATCAATGCAGAGTCGCTAGGTCCCATCTTTCTTTTGCAACAACACGATTGGGCTCCCACAAGGAGATGAGTTGGGACGGATGTGCCCCTTGTAGAGCAATTCTTGGATCTGCCTCTTGATCTCCTCGTTTTCCAACAAAGAGCAGTGATAGACTGACCCATTGGGTAGCGGTGCGCCTGGGGTCAGATCGATGGGATGCTTGACCTGGTAGTGCAGAGGTACCCCGGTAGGAGAGGAGAAGATATCTGAGTATTCTTCCACCACCTTATCCACTTGCTTCTGTTGTGTAGAGAGATCGGTTGCAGAGGCTCTGGATGTGGCTGTGATCTTTCTCTCACTCTGAGAGCGAATCATGAAGAAGACAAATTTTCCGGTCTGAGAGATGACCTTCCTGCATTGCTTGGCCGAGATCAAGGAAATAACACTAGGAGGGACTGCCTCGGGTATCCTGTACAATTTCCTGTTCAAAGAAATAATAACACTACGAGGCCTGGACTCATATACAGCATGACATTTCCATAAATAAGGTTGGCCCAAAAGAACATCTGAAACTTCGAGAGGAGCAACATCACACAATACCTCGTCCTTGAAGGGCTTGATGTCATACGACAGTCGGCACTGTTGGCTGATGCGGAGATCGCTTCCTTTGCAGAGCCATCCAATGGTGTAGGGTTGTGGTTGCGGCGTTGTTGGAAGGGCCATGCGCTTGACGACCTCTGCTGAGATGAGGTTCTTCTAGCTACTGCTATCAATGATGAAGTGCAGTGGGGTTCCTTTTACCCACATCTATGAATGGAAGAGGCCTTCTCCTTCTTCTGGCTCGTTTGGCTCATCAGGCTGGAGCTTGGTGGTAGCAATGGTGGCACTGGGTTCTGCATCAATGATTCGTATTCCCCTTTCTGGTTCAGACTCAGAGTCAGAATCCGCATCTGATTCAGATGCTTTCACTTCGGCCACCAGTAACTGCTTTGAGCGACAGTCAGTAGTGTTATGCCAAGGGCTCTTATGGAAGTCGCACCACTTCTTGGTATCTTTCTTTGTCTTTCCAGTGTCCTTCTTTGCTTGTGGCTTGGACTAGTTGTCCTTGTACTGTCCATCTTTGCTCTGTCCTTTATTCTGTGGGTTGGGGCCGCCCTTTCCTATCTTTTGTTGTGAGGGGTTCCTAGGCCCAAATTGCTGTGTCTTTTGTTTGAGCTTATGCTCAATTTTGATGGCATATCGGTAGGTCGCGCCCAAGGAAGAGATGTCCAGAAATTCCATTTTGGTTTGGATGTATCTATGCAGACCACCGCGATACTTGAGCACCAGATGTCGCTCTTAATCCTTGATACCCAGCTTGGTGCACAGGGTATGGAAGATATTTGTGAACTCTGGCACTGCTTGGTCTCTTTCCTCTCGCAGCGTGGTCCATTTGGTATACAAGTCGTCATAACTTCCAACAGGGTAGTATTGTTCCTTAATAGAATCCTTGAAGGATTCCCAGGTGGATGTGACTGAAGATAATCAGGTTTCATCTGTGTCCTTTTGTTTGCAGATAGTTTCCCACCAATATTTGACATGGGGAACGGCTTTGAGGAGTGCAAAAGTAATCTTTTCTCTATTCGAGAAGTTATGGACAGAAAAATATCCTTCTAGTAGATTCAACCACTTATCTACAACATCTGCCTCTATCTGACCTTCAAACATAGGAATATCGAAGTTGATTTTTACCTTGAAGGGGGCCGTGCCTCCACTTGAGGAGGATGCGTCGCTTGTTGGTAGTCGCCAAAGGATTTGCGTGAAACTATCCATCATCTCATTCCTCTGTTGCGTGAGGGATTCCTCAAGCAAAATTTTGAAAGGATCTCCTGTCTCGTCATCTTTCTTTTCTCCTGTCATGAGAGGTCGCTTAGGTGTGCGAGAGCTTTTATCCTCAAGAGAAACAAGCTTGAGACCCAATTCTTTGTACCCTGACCTCGTTGGGGACATGCATTAAGACGAAAAGGAGCAGACCACTCTGATACCACTGATCCGGATTTTATGAGAAGAAGAAAATGAATATAGATTATTACCAGATGCTTAACAAAAAATAATAGAGTATAGTAAAGCTGGTTTTCTATTCAATAAGGAAATAAGCTAAAACTGTAAAATGCAGCGGAAAACAAGCTTGCTGGAATGGTGGCGGCTTATCTCTGAGAAGAGATGTGACGGCTGCGCTCATTCGGAACAAGATGGTTACAATGAGGCTCTCAAGGCTTTTTACAATAAATAGGAATGTAAAAAACCCTAGACATCCAAAAACCTAACCCTAGGAGACAAAGCACCAAAAGTCATGTGGGCTCCGTTTGGGTAAGTTAGTACATCAACTTCCCGAGGTCGTAACTTTTGCATACAATCTCCGTTTGGGGTGCACGATAGCTCATTGGAAAGATCTATTCCTCGGACTACATCTTAAAAGATGAATTTGAAGATCAAATTGGTTGGTAAAAGATACCCCAAAAAAATGTTGTTTAGGGCCTCAAAACAGCCCCGGAAGTTCAGGACCCGAAAAACTGCTAAAAATAGTAAATTACCAAAATAGCCAGAAAACTGTTTTCATCCAGTTGGAAGAGGTGGGACGCCACCGATATCCACTTGGATCAGATTTCCATTCCAAAAACACCTTACTAAGAGTCTAAAGGTCTTTAAATTCTAACCCTTCCAATCCCCTTGGTAGGAAAACTTTGTCCCCAACAACCATGATCTATTTTTCTTTTATTTTTTGGTCCCCACCCCAAATAAAATATATTTGGATCCTTTTTATAACCTTGAGGATCTTCGATGGAGTTGTTAACACCAAGAGCAAGTATAGGGGCATGCATTACAATGTCGATTTGAGAAAAGTTACTTTACTTGGGAGGTTGAGAGATATTTTGAGAGATATTAAAGTCCAAGGATTGAGATTTTGACCCAACATTTAGAGAAGGTTTCCCATGAGATGTTTCTTTGCACATTTTCAGTAATATGATCTCCCATGCTAAGCCCCATATATTGTGAGATTACATTTCTATTACTATATTAGTAGTCTTTATTGGTTGGCTAAGACCTTAACTGTAATTGTATTTTCAACAAGGACCTTAATTGTAATTGTACCATTTGACGTATATACCATAGAGACTTAGTTTTAGGATCATCTCATATTGTATTGTGCATTTGACACATTGTATAAGGAGGTTTTCCTCTCAATGAAGATTCTTATTCATTTCTTTCTCTTTTATGCTATTTTGGGAATTTGGTACACAATATTTGGTATCAGAGACATTTTCACTATAATTTTTTATGGGACATATTATATAGATAAATTTTTAAGAGTCTCAAAATACATAACGAAGTACTTGTGGTAAAAAAGTCAAGTCCTTGTTCATTATAAGTACAAAGTTATAGTTTGTGGAAGTTAGGGTTTTTCACTAGTTCAAAAACTAGTCTCAAACAAGTGTTTTGGGTCAAAATTTCATATTTGAAACTTGAGAGATCCAAATTGAATGGAACATGTTGCATCAAAATGAATACATACCATAGTGTGTGGTCAAAATTTTAGAGAGTGGAAAAATTAGACATGTGTCGGTTCGTAGAAATTCAATCTCCCCAAAGGGACAAAAATAACAAGTTTTGGAAAAGTTACCATGGCTCTCTCTTGGCACATCAATTGAGTCAAACCTATTGCATTGTAGAAAACAAATATCATGATATTAAAACATGAGATTCTAAACTTAGAGGGGCCGAAATTTCAGAGATAATTCATGATCAAGGTTTGGAAACAAGACAACCTACAAACCAACGTTTTTAAAGGTATGTTAACTTGAAACTTGCATAATTTTTGATTGGAATATTTGTTTTGGATGATTCAAAGGTGCGATAAAAAGGAAATAGATAAGAAATCTATTCAATATCAATAGGATTTAATGGAAATAGGTGGAGAAAAAATTACTTCGCCCACTAAACCTCCCAAAATCTCAACTATGACTCGTGAATAAAATGAAGAAATGTATAACCAACTATCCAACTTGGAGGTCAAATTTAAGGAATTTGGTGATATATCAGTGGAAAATCTTCAATTGGAAAAAAATGATATAGAAACTAAGTAGAAAATCAAAATGTAAAAGATGGAAATGATGGATCAAAAGAAGAAAGATAACCTCGAAGATATGAAGGGCGTAATTCTAAATGAAATAGGACAACTCTTTACCCCTAATTCACCTCCCCAAGAAGAAGATAAGAAGAACAAAATGATAGTGTCCCAGTCACATATTGAAAATTTTGAAAAAAATTGAAGAATGAGGGGTTCGAGTTCTTGACACTTGATCATTCACCACTCCATAATGCGCATCATCATGGGTTTGATATGGGACTAAGAAACTACTTCATTCCATGAGAAATTTTGATGGCAATGATCCAGTGATATTGATATTCCAAATGGAACATTTTTTTTATCTACACCAAGTGCCAACTTTACAAAAGGTAACTATTGCATCATTGTATTTAGAACCTGATCAATGTATGTGGTACCAATGGCTTTGTGACCTTAAAAATGACTCTATTGTCTCTTGGTATATATTTATGGATGAATTGATAGCACATTATGGGGATATAATTAGGAGCAACACCTTATTTATCCAATTGATAAATATCAAGAAAAAATGTCTAATTATAGATCACATTAAACAGTTTTAGAAGTTGAGTCTTAGAGTGAACATTCAAAAGATTAATTTAATGGATCTTTTTATGGGAAATTTAAATAAGAGAATTCAACATGAGGTGCATCTCTTTGAACTTAAATCATTGGATAATTCTTTTAGTTTGGAAAGGAAAGTTGAAAGTGAAATTATATCTACTAAGAGGGCTACTACTAACACCTATAGAGAGGGAAATGTTCCCCCCTCCAACCTCACTTATCTTACAAGGTTGAAAACTGAACAAGTGGAGGAAAGGAGCAAATGGACTATGCTTCAAATGTGACAACCAGTATAGTAAGGGGCATGCGAAAAAAATATTCTACATAGATTGTGAAGAGGAAGAAGATCCAAAACTAGAATAGTCTCAAGAGGCAGATCTAGAAGGTACTATTTCAACCATATCTTTCCATGCATTGGTCGACATCAGCACTCAAACTCTCAGGATATAAAGATATATCAAAAACAAAAAGGTAACAATGTTGATTGATTATGGTAGTACCCATAACTTCATCAATTTCTAATTAGGCAAACTTCTAAATTGCTTTATGTATAAAACACCATAATTTCAAGTAGTGATAGTAGACATAGGTGCCATAAATTATTCAGGGAATTTCCATAGTATCAAGATTGCTGTAGGGGAGTATTTGTTGGAAATTCCAATGATTGCGATCCAAATGGGTGGTGCTGATGTTGTACTAGGGGTCTATTAGCTACAATCATTGGGAGCATTGAATCTTAATTTTCACGAACGTTTCATGAGATTCTCCTCAGAATGAAATGAAATTGAAATAAAAGGTATTCCAGGGAATATCTCTAAAGTGATAAGCTCTAACCATGTGAAAAAATAGATAAAAAGGGGCACCATGGTGTAATTGCACAATTGTGCTAACTAGATGTTCAAGCATTTATATCATCTAATATTCCAGTGGATCTCAAAGCAATTACTGACAATCATTCCAAATGATTTGGAGAGATGCCTAAAGGTATTCCACCTACTCGACATAATGATCATGCTATTCACTTGCGACTAGGAAGTGTAACACCTAACATCAGACCCTATAGGTACCCATATGCACAAAAGGGTGAGATTGAGAATACATTTCAAGAAATGTTAGATGTAGGAATATTTCAACCTAGACAAAGTGATTTCTTTGCACCAGTGGTGATGGTTTTCAAAAAGGAAGGTTCATAGTGTATGTGTCAAGATTATAGAGAGCTAAAAAATATGACCATTAAATATAAGTTTCACATTCCCATCATTGATGAATTATTAGATGAATGACATGGAGAAATTTTATTTACCAAGTTGGATCTCCGCTTTGGATACCATCAAATCGGAATGAGGAAATAAGACATTTTGAAAAAAACCTTCAGAACACATGAATGTCATTATGAATATTTGGTAATTCCATTTGGACTTACCAATGCACCATCCACATTTCAAAGCTTGATTAATTTTATTTTTAAACCCTTCCTCAGAAAATTTGTGTTACTATTTTTTGATAATATACTAATCTATAGCAAATCTTGGGAAGAACATGTACAACATGTTGACATGGTATTAAAACTATATGCCAAGCCTTCTAAGTGTGTTTTTGAGGTTTAGGAAGTGGAATATTTGGGTCATATTGTATCTCACGAAGTTTTCAAAGTGGATTTTAACAAAATTAAAGCTATCATGGAATGGCCAATTCCTAAAACATTGAAGACTCTTAAAGGATTCTTAGGATTGACAAGTTACTCCTGTAATTTCCTCAATAATTATGGCCAAACAACAACACCTCTAACAAGGTTATTGAAAAAGCAGGCACTCTCTTGGACTCAAGAAGCAACCAAAAGTTTTGAAAAACTTAAAGTGGCTATGTGTACAACTCTTATATTATCCACACCTGACTTCAAAAAACCTTTATCGTGGAATGTGATTCCTTAGGGCATGACATTGGTACAATTTTAATGCAAGAAGGAATGCCCTTGCCTTTGAAAGTTGCCAACTCAAAGGAAAAATCTTACTCAAACCAATTTATGAAAAATAAATGTTGGTCATACTACATGCAATTTAGAAATGATGCCCTTATCTAATAGGAAAACACTTCAACATAAGACAAGATTGTGATAGTCTTAAGTACTTCTTGGAATGGCGATTATCTTTAGAAGAGAAATAAAAATGGGTTACAAATATGCTAGGCTATGAGTTTGAAATTAAATACAAAAAAAACAGAGTGTGGTGGCAAATACACTTTCAAGAAAAGAAGATGACATAGAGGGCTTAATTTGTGCTATTTTCATTATGTAATCTAATTAGGTGGAAGAATCAAGGACAGAATGGAAACAAGATCAGTAAGATAAATCAACAATTACAAGAAGACCCTACATCTTTGGAAAAATTTGCGTGGAAAAATGATTCACTATGGTACTTGGATCATCTGTATTTATGTAAAAATTCTCAATTAAAGAGAAGGTCCTTTTGGAATTGCACACTTCTCCTATAGGAGAAATTCTAGGGTTCTTGAAAACTTATCACATGATAGCAAATGATTTTTTTGGAAGGTCCTAAACTAATGTCACAAAAGTTTCGAGAAGAATGATTAGTTTGTTAATAGAATAAGGAAGAGACAATCAAGACACCAAGTCTTCTATGGCCATTAGCCATACCACCTGAGTGTTGGGAAGAGGTCTCAATGGATTTTATCACTGGTCTACCAAAGTCAGAAGGAAAGAATATCATCATGGTAGTAGTGGATTGAATCACAAAGTATGCACATTTTTTCTCTCTTTCTCATCCTTTTAAAACAAGTGCAATAGCTACAACATTCATCAAAACAATATAGAATTTATATGGAATCCCCAAGATTATTGTAAGTGATAGAAATCCAATTTTCAATAGTAATTTTTGGAAGGAAATATTTTCTCGTTTGGCACTCAAATTACTCATAACTCCTCTTACCATCCTCAATCTGATGTCCAAACCGAGATTGGGAATAAATGCCTATAAGGGTATATATTTTATTTTGAATTTGATAAACAAACACAATGGGTTAAGTGGTTTATGTTAGTAGAATTGTGGCACAACAAATTTTTCCATACTTCATAAAAAAATGTCACCATTTATGGCACTTTATGGATATCATCTTCCTTCCATCAAATCACCCTTGAAAGAGAAATCTAAGGTTCGAGTAGTGAATAATTACATAGAGAACAGGAAAAAGGTTCTCCAATTATTGAAAGATAACTTGGCTATAGCACAAAATAACATAAAAGAACAAGAAAATCAACATTGTAGTGAAATTGGGCTTACGAGGGGTAGAGAGATTGGTAATGAGTAATTGAGTTGAGAAGTGGTAAATGGAAAGTCATAAGTTCAAATCCTCGTGGGTACTTAAAAACATTGTAGTGAAATTAAATTTGAAGTAGGGGATTGTATATTTTTTAGGCTACGACCATACAAACATACGTCCCTCAAGCAACAAAAGGGCAATAAATTAGCACCCAAGTACTATGGTCCTTGTAAGTTGTTGTAGAGGATTGGAAGTATGAATTACAAATTAGAGTTGCCTCCATCTTTACATGTAAATTCGGTGTTCCATGTTTCTTACCTAGAAAAGGTAATGGTGACAAGATCTCAATCTAGACTATTTTACTAGATATTGATAAAGAATAGAAATTGATACTATAACTCAAAACAATCCTTGACACAACGATCAAGCAACTGTGAAATCAAGCAATTACTGAGTTCTTCATCAAGTGGAAGAACTTGCTGATAGAATATGTTACATGGGAAGATATGTTCTTCATGTAGATACATCTAGAGTTAATCAAGTGTTGATGACAACACTTGTTTGAAGGAGAGGGGCATGCTAAGCTCCATATATTGTGACATTAAATTTTCATTATTATATTAATATTTTCTTTATTGTTCGACTAAGACCTTAATTGTAGTTGTATGGTCTACTAGGACCTTAATTGTAAGTACCATTTGTCTCCTATATATATACCAAGGAGATCTAATTTAGGATAATTTCATCTCATTTTGTGCATTTTATACACTATATAAGGAGGTTTCCCCCTGAAGAAACTTCTTATTCATCTCTTTATTTTGTTCTCAAGGCATGGTTACTCTTTCTTTCTACTTTTATCCTATTTTTGGAATTCGATGCATAACATCCCAATCATTTCAATAAGAGATATTTCTTGATAAGATGGGAGAATTGAAGAAAAAAATAATATATTTTTCTCAATTGATAATTGTTCCCGACACTAACATGAAAGAATCAAGAATAAATTTGAGAGTTGATGCTTCCTTGGTTGAAGGATGACCCGTAAGAAACATTCCATTCACAAATTGCAAGTAAGGAAGGGGATATGAATCACTTAGGAGGCTAAGGCCCTTTAGTTTTCCTCCTACAATTGCATGATGTATAATTCTGCCAATACCCTCCCCCATAAGAATAAACATAAAAGGGGAAAGATGGCCTCCTTGTCTAATACCCTACGAAAGATTGAAAAGGGAAGAAGAGATGCCATTTACTATAATAATAATAAAAACACTAGAGGCCAGTTTTTTTACCTAGTTCCAAATCCAAATTGGACTGAAACCAAAAGTAGCATTTGGACTAGATAATCTAAATTTATATGATCAAAGGCTTTGGACATATCAGGGTTTATTATCATACTTGGTTTTTTGGGTTGATTTTAGGTAATCGATGGCTTCATGCATAAAAACAACTCTATATAATATTTGGCTCCCTTCAATATATCCTCCCTATTCATAAGAGGTGATGGGAGACATGATTGTCTTTAGTTTATTGGCAATGATATTGAAAATGATTTTATAAATAATAATACAAAATGACAAGGGCTTGGATTTATTTGGGGAGTTAGCTCATTTTTTGTCGGGAATAAGTGTGGGGAAGATAGAGTTGAATGCATGTAGAATTCATTGCATATATCTAGAGTCTTCAACAACATTCCAAACATTTGTTCCCACCATTAACCACCAATTGGGAAATAAATATATTTTAAAGCCAGTTGGGTCCTTATATTTCCTTGTTTCCATCTCCATTATTGTCATTTCTACTTCCTCCAGAGAATATTTTTGTATCAAGATATCATTTTGCTTTGGTGTAACTAGCTTGAGAGTGTGGCTCAATATTAATAAAATATATTCACATCTATCCACCTTTGGATTATAAAGGAGTTGATAGTAATAAGGTTTGAGTTCCTTTTCTATTGTTCTGCACGTTGTTGTTCTATTGTTATTGTGGAACATGGGATAGTGAATCCCACTTAGAAATTAAAGAGGGGGAGGATCTTCAACCATCTTCAACAATGGTCTTGTGGGATATGCTACCTATGTCAAACATTGAGGATGTCAAAAAAAATGAGGGAGAGGAAGTTGAATAGATGAAGTAAAATATATTCAAGGGAATAGAGGATATCCCTTAGAAAATATAATTCAAGAAGACACCACTCCCACTATTCATCCAATTCATTCAAATAAGTAAATTATAAAATTCCCCTACATATTCTTCGACGCTCCCATCCATTCATGAAATCAATTATAATATGGTGGATAACCTAAAAAATGTGGAATCCCACATCTCATTGGATCTCAGATAAGACAACTTCGAGAATTGTTGTTAGAAATGTTTGAAAATCCCACTCCAAATGATAAAATTCCCCTCTTAATAATGTTGTTGGAATTAGTTGTTGTTGGAATCAAATCTAGATCTAAAACTCCACCTTTCCTTTTCACTTTCCAAATATTCAACCACAAAGTGTATAATTGTTTGTTGATTCATGCATATGCAAACATATTGCCATACTCTATATGTAAGAAATTGAATGCCAAGCTTATTAAGTTTCCTTGAAAATTGTACATAAGATAATTAAAGGATATTTATTTTATAAATGTGGTTGTAGATCCAAAGATACATTAATTAATTGACAATGTAGTGGTAGACATCTCAAAATCCTATGGAAATTTGTTGAGTAGAGACTAGTTAAGAAATTAAAGGGATACTTTGCTACACATTGGTCTCAACTTTAGCTACCATCGAAAGGTAAATCCAACCAAATACAAGTAGACTAGGAGAAACAAATGAGACATGTAATTATAGGATTTAGAATAAAATAACAAACTCCTCATGCATTTCATTATTGAGTTAGGGATTTTTCTAGATTCTCCTCATATATACGATGAAACACTAAGTGCCTCCACCCTTACATCAATTGGTGCAACTGAAAATGTTGTAAATATTGTTAATAATGATCAAAATAAGAATAAAAACAACATAAAAGTAGACACTAACTTTGGGTAATTGTATTTTGATAAATCACAACCCAAAGGAGTAGCATGAGCCGATTGTATCTTTATTGATCCTCAATACAACTGTATGCTCAATACTTACTATCTTAAGTTTGAATGAACCAACAATACATCGAAATATGAATCACTGATTTTGGGGTTAAAAAAGGATATGGTAATGAAAGTGAAATATTTAAGTGTTGAAAGACTCAAATTGTTTGAGATAGGTAAGCTATATTATTCATTATAAGTCCGTGTACCTCAAGAATTATCAAAAGAAGGTATCACAATTCTTTTTATCATTAAATGCATTTAATAATTCTTCCATACCTAAGAAGGAAAAATCAAAATTTGATTAATTAGCAGTGCCATCCTCTTGTATATCCCCAATGTAAAATGTTCCCACAAATAATTTTTCCATTGAATTTATTCCATGTCTAGATTGTGAAATAATGTGCAAAGTTAGTGGGTGTTTAATGAAGGCCAACAAATTTTGAAATTATTAATAAACATGGGAACCTTTAAACATGCCAACATATATGATGAAGAACATGCCAAAGCCATTACTAATTGTAAAACTAGGATCATTAATTTGAATAGCAATAAGATTTTGAAATGAATAATAACCTTGGAGAAGTTATTGGATCTCCATCATTGATTCAGGAACTAGACCATGTTAATACAAATAGCTCATCTATGCAATACTGAGAGTAATCAATATCAGAACAAAAAATGATCCCAAAACAATTAACTAGGTACTTGTTGTATATACAATGATATATAGAAATATTCCAAACTCTTCAAGCCGAACTCAGATACCATTACATGGACATACAAATATCTAAAGGTGTATAATATTAAATTTATCCAATATACCATACCACTCAAGTGCGAAACAAAACCTTTCCCACATAATTTATGATTTGTTAGCATGCTTTAGAATCAACGATTCAAAAGGACTTGATGAAACTTTTGGACACAAAGAAGATCACCTTTCAGGGAATGCATTCTTCATGGATGGCTAGCCTTGTTCTTGTGAAGGAAAATAATGGGGAAATCAAATTATGTTTTGATTTTGAAAACCTTAGTAAATAATAAAAAAATAATTATCCTCTCCCTTTTATGGAGCGAATTCTACAATTCGTAACATGTGTCGAAATGATGTCCCTCTTATACAAATTTTCAATATACAACCAAGTGTCAGTGGCTAAACAAATCCGCCACACGGCTACAATTGTTACTAAGTGAGGTACTTTCACATATAATAGTATGCGTTTTTGTTTGATCAACATAGGTGCAACATTATAGTAGCCATGGATATAGCCTTCAAAGGATTGATCAATAGAGATTTGATGATATTCATGGATGGCATGTTGATGTTCTATAAGAAACACTCGTACTCACGTCCATCACCCCAATCAATTTTTTGATGTTCTATAAGAAACAACAGTTGCTTAACCCAAAGAAATGAATATTTGTTGTCAATGGATGGAAGTTATCAGGGTACAACATTTCTAATGAAGGGATACAAGTATATTCATAAAGGACCAAAACTATAACAAAAATTATGACTTTCCCATGCAACAAAAGTTCGATGCAATCTTTCTTCAGTAATATCAACTTTGTAAGGACCTTTGTACTTGAATTTGTTGAAATTATCAAACCTTTGCAATATAAGAAATACACTCCATTTCGTTGGATTGAAATCAAGAGGAAATATTATGAGAAAATAAAGGAACTTGTTTCCATTGCCCTAGCTATAAAGAATTCTAACTATAGTTGTGATTTTTTCATTTATACCTTCACTTTTAAACATTATATAGTAAGAGCTCTCACCCAACAAGGAAATGGAACTGGATTTCATAATTTTATCATGAGCATGTGAATGGAAGGGGATCCACTCAACTGTTTGGACATTAAAATAATCCCATGCCTTGGTCAAGAATGTAAGAAATTAAGGCCCTACATCTTAAAAAAAATATTTATATAGTTCTCCACATTGTTGTTAAGTCCTTAGTTTAAAGGGAGTTGAGAGAAAAACATGGGGATAAGATCAAAAGTAGTCACGACTACAATCTTGACATCAAATTTGCCAAACTTGTCAAAGGTTGAGGCCTTTTCAAATTAGGAGCACAAGAAGAGGACAAGGCTTATGTAGAAGGTTGGAATAATGAGGTCAATATTTACTATGAGGTCCAATTCATCCTAGCCACTACAAATTTATGGTACCACAATCTCAATTTTTAAGAACAACATGGTTCCTACTTATAGTACCTAAAATGTATATGTATAAGAGAGTTGAGGCTAAAGTTCTCTCTTTAAACTTTAATTATTGGAGATTTATTTAGGAAAAACTATGATGGGGTGCTTCTTGTTGTTTAGAAAAAAATAGATACAAAAAGTATCCTAATAGATTTGCATGAAGGAAAAGCTAGCGGTCATTACTTTGGAGACACCAAACTGATAAAATATTGAGGACAAGATACTAGTGGCCTATCTTGTTTAAAGACTCCCATGTGCATGTATGGAAATTTCACACATGTCAAATAATAAAGGTAAAACTACCACAACTACTAAATATTGATCAACCATTTGAATAGTGGGGTATTGATGTAGTTAGGGCACCAACCCTAACTCATTTAAAGGGTGCAAATTCATGTTAACAACCGCTAATTATTATACTCTCTAGATAGAATCCATCACAGCAAAAACCATTAATGAGGGAGTGGCAACTCAATTTATTGAGCACCATATAATCTCTATATCCAGGATGCCTTCATCCATCATGTACGACAACGTGAAACATTTTAATTCATCCAATTTGACTACTTATGAGCTAGATAAAGGAATTATTTTGAAATATTCTTCCAACTATTACACACATGAAAAGGATGTGGCCAAATCAACAAAAATATTTTGATTTGAATAATAAAGAAAATAGTGTGAAAATCCTCACAGCAGATCTAAGAGATGATGTATACCTCACAAGAGAATAATGGATTTAGCAAGAGAATAGAAGAAGAGTGATACATGCAGTATAATGAGCAACAGAATAATATGGTACAGTAGAACTCAGATAGAAGCAATAATACTTCGGTCATACTGGATTATTAATCACAAATGGACATATAAATAATACAGTGCATGAGGAATTCGAATGCCTAAGGTGGCAATTCGAATTAGCCTTCATGGAGTGATCAAAGGATCACTGGAGTGTCATTAGAGCACAACTAGGTGTCCTCATGATCATCGGAGCGCAAATGGAAGTCTTCATCATCATCAGTGGAGTCATCAATGCTCAAGTAACTGTCAACCATCAGTCAAACTAACTCTGGTAGGTGTAACTGAGTGTAACTCAATGTAACTGAGTGTAACTGAGTGTAACTGAATGTAATTAAATGTAACTGAGTGTAACTGACTGTAACTGAGTGTAACTGAGTGTAACTGAGTGACAACTGGACTGGTAGGTGAAGGAGGGCGAGTTGCTCCCTAAAATCAAGGAAGAAGGGCGCATTAAGCAACTAGAGGGCTAAAACTGAATAGTGAGAAGCTCCTGGGGGCTGGCTAACTGAGGGCTAGGTGCTGGACTGATGACTGGGATGCATGCAAAATGCATGCAAACCCTAGAATGCATGCAAACCCTAAAAGGTGCATGCAAGACTGAAAATGTAAAGGATCAAAATACTGGTGGGACTAGGATGGAGTATAGGAATATCCTAACAAATAGTAGCATATCACCACTATCACTAGTAAAATGAGTTATTTATTGTATTATGGGTTAACTGTGTTACCACAAAAGTTTATGTAAGGAAATATCTCTATTTCTTAGTTTATGGTAAGGAAGTTTTTCTCCCTACAAAAATCCTTTTACCTTAATTTTCTAAAAAATTCTTAGGATATAGAATGTAAATGAGAACCATGTAGTATACTAGAATGTAAATGAGGATCAATGATTTACTAAAGCTAGATGAAGAAATAAATAAAGCCCAGGAAAATTTTTCCTCTCACCAAAACTCAGTCAACTGATGGTTTGATAAAAGAGCTTCCAATAAGGATTTTCAAATTAGGGACCTAGTTTTTATGTGGGATAAAGCTTGTGAACCAAAAGGAAAACACATTGAGTTCCAAAATTTGTGTAACTGATCCTATCAAATTTCTAAAAAAATAGACAAGGGGAGCTACCACCTTCGAAAGTTGTAAGAAGGCTAGTTCCCCTATCCTACCAACAATTAGCACTTAAAGATATGCTTGAACTAATCCCCCTTTATGGTGTATAATATTGTAGATAACATGTTTCAAATATTTTCCAATAATAGTTTCCCATTTATTTTTGCTTGCACATGTTTCATTTCCTTAGCATATTTTCCTTCAATTTTATTTTTCCTCTTGTTAGTCTTATACACTAGCACAAGTAAGAATGATTGGTTTTCCCTAAGAATGATTTAGCATCTAAAAAATTTGTTCTTTAAGAAAAAATAGTGTTCTTTCAATTTCCCTTTTAATGTCTAAGGTAGACAACAAGTACCATATGAAGTTCTCATAACCTAAATTTTCCAATGGGCATTTCCATGATCATACTTTTGAAGTAACACAATCTACGATCGACATATTAACATAAAGTAATCAACTACTCTTTGAGAAGGGAAACAAATGAGATCCATAACTAAAAATTCACAGGGGTTTTATTCCAATACTCAAGCATTGTAAAGTTCTAAACCCAATAATGGAAATCAACCCTCTCATCTCCTTCCTCCTCTTGTGATAAAGAAAAAATAAATAAAAGAAAACATGTTAGGGAAAGGAAGGGGAACAATGAGTTATATGAAAGCAATCTCTATAGAGGCTCTAGATACTTAGTTTTCTATAGAGTAAGGGAAAAATATGAGATCCATAACTAAAACTCTTTGAGAAGGGAAAAATATGAGATCCATAACTAAAACTTCAAAGGGGTTTTATTCCAATACTCAAGCATTGTAAAGTTCTAAACCCAATAATGGAAATTAAGCCTCTCATCTCCTTCCCCCTCTTGCGATAACGAAAAAATAAATAAAAGAAAACATGTAAGGGAAAGGAAGGGGAACAATGAGTTATATGAAAGCAATCTCTATAGAGGCTCTAGATCCTTGGTTTTCTATTAAGAGTAAGGCTTGTGATGTTGTGATAACTTTAATGGAGCTATGAATGCCTATTTGGAAATGAATAAACATCTTAGGGATATATTATACCCATGCTAATGTGGAATACGTATAACCCCACACTTTTTAAATGTTTGGGAATCTTCTCCTTGATCAATGAAACATAAAAGAAAATAGCAGAAGGGGACTGTATTCCAAGAAGAGAGGTGGTGCCTAAATACACTATTTACAACACTTACGCACAACTTTGCATTGTGATCAGACCATCATAATGCATTCTTCAATATCAATTGTAACATCTCAAATTCATACTTGATACAACCCATAGGGTCGTTCTTTTATAGTCTCCAGATCAAACAAACTCCCTTGAAGTGAGGATGATCTGGTCCACAAATAGGCGTCTTTGTTTCTAACCGTTTCCATTAAATCCGCAACGTCCCATAGATTAGTCGGTTGTTCTAGTTGACTTGACCACGACCTTGTCGACCATTCATTCGATTGATCAATCGACCACTCAGTCGAGCCTCCATTTGAATGCTATGCTAGTCAACTGTTGTCTTTTGACCGACAATCTCTAGAAGATACAGAGGTTCGATGAACCTACATAACCTCTGGTTCCAACACCCCCCATTAACACAACACTTTGGGGATTCAGTAGGTGGAATTATGTTCTCTAAACACCCCCCCCATAATTGCAACTGCTTGAAGCCGAAGAATATCCCAAAGTTTCACAAACATAACTTTTGGTAGAGGATTCATAAAGATATCAACGATCTAATCACATGTCCTGCAATAAACAAGTGAGACAACATTGTCCTATACCAACTGTCTCAAATATTGAACATGAAGTTCAACATGCTTCATTTTGTTGTTAGTGATAGGATTATCAGCGACTTGTATTGTACTCTGATTGCCATAATGGATAATAGTCAAGGCTTGAATAGGTAAACCAAGGTCATCTAAAAGATGGTGGATCCAAACTGCCTTCGTACTTACAATGACAATGCCACAATATTATGATTCTGTACTTGAAAGAGAGACTACCTTCTATTTCTTAAATGAACAAACCAAGGGTCCATAACTAAGTCGAAACAAATATTTAGAAGTGGAATTTCGACCATCAATGTCACCTCCTCAATTGGAATCGGTAAACCTGAATAGCAATTTTGTACTGCAATAATATTTAATACCATACTGATAAGTTCCATTAATATAGTGAACAATTCTCTTTGCATCTTTCTAGTGAATTTCTCTAGGATCCTACATGAATAGGAAACCACACTAACAATAAAGGAGAGTTCAAGTCGATTATGAGTTAAGTAAATCAAGCTACTAACTAATTGTCGGTAAAGAGTGGCGTCGACTCTTGGAGAGTCACAGTCCTTCGACAATTTTATGGTCGACTGATAAGGTGTAGCACAAGACTTACAATCGTCCATTTTGATTCATTTCAAAAGATCCAAGAATATTTTGGTTGAGAAATAAAGATACCATCATCCATTTTCCAAATTTGAATGCCCATAAAGAAATGCAATAGACCAAGACCAATCATTTCAAAGGTATAATCTACAAGTTGTTTATTCAAACCCAAAATCAGATTGACATTATGTCTTGTTATGAATAAATCATCAACATACAATGCCACAATAAAAACATCACCATGAACATGTAATACATAAATACTGTGATCACATTCACAACTTTTGAAGCCAAGATTGATAAAGAAACAATCAATATTCTCAAACCAAGCATGGGGTGCTTGTTTCAAACCATACAATATCTTCTTTAGTTGACAAACAAGATCATAATATGTCACAAAACCATGATGTTGTTCCATAGATTTTTCTTCAGACAATTATCCATGAGGAAAAGCACTTTTAACATCCATTTGATGAATTTCCCATCCAAAACAAGCAGCAAGGGAAATAATCAGTCATAGTGAGTTCATCTTTGCAACAAGAGCAAATATTTTGGTGTAGTCGATGTCTTCTTGTTGAGAGAAGCACTAGGCTACTATGATATCTTTGTGGAATTCAACATAACCATCGGAAGTAAACTTGGTCCTGTAGACCCATTGAAATTTCACAACATTATTTCCTTATAGTCAAGTAACTAGTTCCTAAGTATAATTCTTCTTCAAAGAATCAATATCAACAATCATAACATCTTCCCATTCAAGCACTCCCCGAGCATCAACATAAGTGTGAAGATCACATATTTCAAGAACACATGCCATTAGTGAAACATTTCCATGTTGTCTCTAATTGTGGGTCTACCGACCAATAATAGCATCTCCAACATCAAGTTCGACAACTTCAATTGTTTTAGCAACCCATTGAGGTAGAAAA
Organism: Larix kaempferi; assembly: GCA_027924585.1. NCBI lineage: Eukaryota > Viridiplantae > Streptophyta > Pinopsida > Pinales > Pinaceae > Larix > Larix kaempferi. Next base: position 13,235,346 of record BSBM01000125.1, on the reverse strand, counting down.
GTCAATGGTGATTCAGGTCAATTGTTGTTATTCGAATGAGCAAGATTGGTGACGTTTTCAGTCAATGTAGACCGACTACCAGTCGAATCAAGAGTAGAATTCGAAGGTATGGCCGAAGCTTCAGATAAGGGTACATTTGATCCATATTGTTTAGTAATATCAAAAGGATCATTGTGTAATAGAACATAAGAGGAATTCAATAAATAATTACCTACAATATTCTCTTCAAATATCACATTTCTGCTCAAAGTGATGTTTTGTTTGATGGGGTCAAACAGTCAAGAGGATTTTGATTAATCAGAATATCCCATCATGATGCATGACTGACTCTTTGCATCCAATTTCTTCCTGCAGTTATCACTAATATGTGCTCAAGCAACACATCCAAAGTTTCTAAGGTTTTCGATAGAGGGTTTCCTTCCTTTCCACTTATTGATGGGAGTCATGTCCCTAATAGCTCTAGTCGAAATGAGGGGTTTAGGAGATAGTTTGAACAATAAACATCTTCTGCCCAAAATTTAGTTGGATGGTCTTTTGTCTATAGTAAGCACCGAGCCATTTCCACCAAAATCCTATTCTTTCACTTCGTGAATACATTTTGATGAGGGGTGTGAGGGACAAATCTCTGCTAATAAATGTCATTTTGTAAGAGATATTCTTCAAATTGTCGGCTCACATATTCTCCACCATTATCTAATCTCAAACATTTGATGAGTCGACTGCATTGCTTCTCAGCCAATGCCCTAAATTCCTTGAATATTTCAAAGACACGACTCTTATTATTCAATAATTATACCCAAAAAAATCTAGAGAAATCATTAATGAAGGTCAAAATATACTTTATACCTGCCAATGAGGGTTTGTTCATGCAACTTATATCACTGCGAACAAGTTCCAGTCGGTCTTGTGCTCGCCATTCTTTTCCAAAATCAAAGGGTTCCTGGTGGTGTTTTCCAAGCATACATCCTCTACAAAATCCATCAGGTGAAACAATATTTGGGAGACCGGTAACCATATTATTTGTCACCATCATCTTCAAACTTTGAAAGTTAAGATCTCCAAGTCATTCATGCTAAATTTAAATTATGTCGTTAGTCCAAGCAATGAGGGCAATCGGTTTAGTTGGTTGGAAACCATTCTTGGGAGATTCACATAACTAGAAAAGTTCATCTTTGGGATCTAAATATACTGAAGCAATAGTATTCCCCTCGATCCTCATATCCTTTATAATAAAGTGATCTGACCAAAACTCGATAGTATTCTTAGTTTGTGTAAGTTGTGCAACCAACAACAAATTTGCACTCAAGCTAGGTACATGATAAACATTAGATATTTGACCATGCCTGCATTCAATATCGCTACTTCTAGCAACTGTGAGATCATAATCATCACCTACATAAATATTATATTATGGAGCTCCACTTAAGGAGGATAACATAGAAGCATCCTTATCAATACCCTTATCCTTAACCTTAGCCTTAGCCTTATCCATTTGAAGTGGCAGTACCCAACGTTGTAATACCCCAATTTTGACCCTTATGGTATATTGGATTTTATGTAAATATTGTGTACATGTGGTGTATATTTTCCTAGCGTGGAGCTCAATGCCAAGGCCCCGCTAGTGTATGCTCGAATTTTATTTAAAAGGCAAGTATTTGATATTTTATTACCCATTAGCTATTAAGCCATGAAATATTGTAATTGATATAAATATTTAATGTCTTAATAAAATACCAAATTTGGCTATGGAAGCAACTAATGAGAAGGGGCCATGTGTATTCCACTAGGGAGTGGTGAGGGGGTTGTGGGGTTGAACCTTAGGCTTCCAAATTTCATTTTGAGAACCCATTTGACTTTCGTTGTTGACATTTATTTTTGTTGTAAGAAAGTTGTTGAGAAATCAGTCCATGGCCTCAATGGAGCATGGGCAGCCCAAAAATTCGTATGGCAGGTATGGGATCTGTTTTTCTTGTACCACAAGTCACCCTACCTCATGGGATTTGGTTCTTCCTCATTCCCATTCCATTGTTGAAAATCCCAGCATCAGTTTTCATCCATTACACATGCCCAACAGTGAGAAAAATAAAAAATCGCAACTTTGAAAGAACCCACGTTTTGAAGTGCCATAAATGCCTAGAATTTGGTATTGACAGTAAAATCCAATGGGGGATCCATAGGTATGAACCTTGGGGTGAAATTGAGAGTATTAGATACCCCAGAATCCATTGGAAAACCCATTTTTTATAGCTCAGTAATCGAGTGACGGGATTGAGTTATTTGATGACAGAATTGTGAGAAATCCAAATGTGAATGATTGAACAGAGGTTGGGTTGCTTGATAAAACTAGTGAAGGCTGGAATATAGAGGAATTAGCAGCTGTACCTTTCTATTCCCACCCTGAATAACACTGGAGGGAAGGGACACCTGAGGGACTGTGCAACAGAGAAGGGGACCTTCCTTGTGTTGGGTGAGGTAGCTATTGTGGGTTCCATGACTGTTGAGTTCATTTTAGATGCCTGAAGCTCTGTGGTTGAGCTCACTAGATTAGCATCCTCCTCCTTTGCTTATTGCATGCTTGATAAACCCAACTGTGTGTTGGCTTAGCATGACTGTTTGAGTGAAACCATGGTTGTGAGTGAGCCTGTTTAGTTCCTCCTTAGTGGATACACAACCCAGCTCGGGGGTGATCTATCAGCTGAAAGAATATAGGTTGGACAGAGATCTATGGTTGGGTGGAACGCTGCTCTCACATAGCTAGTTGTTTGGACAACTTCATTTCAAAGATAAGTGTTCTCCGTGGTTTAAATTATATGCATTATGTGTTCTGCAATGTGTTAATTCTGAATGATAATTATTCATGTTAATGGATTGAAATGATTATCTTAATATGGTTGATATGAAATTTGTGCATAGCATTGGAATGGGATTGACTCTCTGCATGTTGAATCATTATCTGATTGTGATAGATATGTTGATGCATTACCGTTCGTGTGTGTGCAAATATGTTTTAATTTCGCTGTATAAATTAATTATGCATTTTTATTTTAATTGTACATTTCTTTGTATGGATGTGGGGAGAGTTAGAGACCCCCATTGCTTGACCATGTTCTCTCTATGGGTCTGGATGAAGGGAGGGGATGTGACAGAGTGGTATCAGAGCCCATGTTGTAGCACTGGGGCTACTTGGGCCAAACGGTGAGTTACAGGCAGATATCAAAAGTGTTTTAATGTAGTATTGAAGAAGTTTGGGCGACATTTTGGATTTGGAAAATGGAAAGATTTGAGTTCTCAGGTGTGGCAGAGGATCACACAGTTTCATAGAACTCTGCAAAAGATTTTCAAAGGTACCAGACTCGTCTCATTTGGTTAAGGGACGAAGGAGATATGAACCTCGCAAGTTGCAGGAACGAAGGTGTTTCCACAATTGCGGATTACGAGAACGAGGATTTCCAAAATTTTGCGTTTTGGATTTCCGCAATTCCGCACCCGCAATTGCGGATTGCGGAAAAAGTTAAAATTTCGAAGTTACGACCTGGCTTTCCGCACCCACAATTGCGGAATTGCGGGATTGTGGGTTGCGGGATTGCGAAAATTTTAAAATTTTTGTAATTGCGACTTGGCTTTCCGCACCCGCAATTGTGGGATTGCGGATTACGGGATTGCGGGATGGAGTAGTCCCAAGTTGGAAAATTAGCATCTTTGCACCCGCAGTACGGATTGCGGGTTGCAGAACCTGCGGATTGTGGGATAATATATATATATATATATATATATATATATATATAGAGAGAGAGAGAGAGAGAGAGAGAGAGAGCCCGAAATTTGATTTTTGGATAGCAGGAGCATGCGAAATTAGAATTGGATGAGTTCAATGGTGTTCTGAGGCCATTAATGAATACCATGAAATGTCCAGACAAGATCCTGATCTCATTATGCTCCAATTTGACATAAAATTTGAATTAATGGCTTTTATAAATCAGTGTCCCAACGCTTGACAGAAGGTCGGATTGAGTTGAAACTGATATGGAGCAGTCATGGAGCAGGCACGGTGTCAAGTTTGGAATTTTGGAGCCAAACTCCAAAGGATGTGGAGTCGGGGTAAGTAAGAAGGCAAAAAAACACTATTTCGGGCCACTTTTTAGAAATTTTGAAAAGCTTGCAGTTGGTGAAAGAGATCTTAGATGAAGGATTCAAGAAATTTATTGAACTCAACATTTCTTATTCTCATTAAAATAGACAATTCATGTTAGACAAAGATTTTCCAGAAATGCACTGTTTGGGAAATAGCTATTTTTGGCCCAAAATTTGAAAATTTGGAAAATGTCAAAAGTTAAAAGTAGTCAAACCCAGAAATTTATAGAAGATGAATGGTGCATCGAAAAAAGATCCGCAAGTTGCTGAGTGTTCATTGATGTATGGAGTAACTTATCCCGGTAGAAAAGTTTTCCTGAATCTTTCTAGGTTTGCTTCTACAGGTGGCTGAAGTTGGCAATTCAGGATATTTTGCAACTGTGTAAATATATGCAGAATTGTGGTGAAAATTGTCATTTTTGGAGTAATGCAATTTCCACACCCGATGTCGGAATGAGGCATGTGGATAGGAATTGGAAAGATTATCCAGCAGGGAACGATGGTGCATGACCAGAATTTGTATCAGGTTATCATACCCCATAGATAATTAGAGCAGAGAAGTGCTAGTGACTGTTTTGACAAATTGTTCACAATATGGGCAATTTCCAGAATTGTATGAATGGGCAAAAGAGATGAAGACATAATAACTCTGTCAATTATTCCATGAGTTTAATTCTATTAAATATTGATGTTGTATATTTCTATATGCATTCTTATGATGTCTAACAAAATTTTTCATAATGCACAGTGCTTGCATCTCATAAGATTTAATAGTGTACCAGAGGCAACCTATAGGAAAATGGTCACCATAAATGATGCTTAGGATCCTTATGAGCATGATGAACATGTTCTAGGAGAAAATGTGCAAGAAGGGAATGCTGAGACTGAATCTAATGGGAGAAGGGAGCAAGTAACTCCTCATAATTTGGTTGGAACCATGGTGAGCTTCAATGAAAGGTTGATGGAGGCTCAAGAAGAACAAAACCAACTCAATGCTGCTATTTTGCAAAGCCTCACTAATATGCAGTAGAAGATAAACCTTGGTTCCAACCCAACCAATGTAGGTGGAGAAGGAAGAGATGCACAGAGTCGGTCTAGAGGTCGTTCAAAGAAGATGACTCCAAGCCCAAGGAAGAGTCTTGTGAGCAAGAAGTATAGAACACCTTCCTCTAGATCTTCTTCCAACAAATCATGTGACTCTAGAGGCTCTCAAAGAAGTCCAAGGCATATGCCCAGGAGATTTGATGGAAGAAAGAAGTTCAAAGGAATTCCACAGGGAGAATTTAGGAAGGCAAGGCCTCCCACATTTGATGGAGAAGACAAGACTGGCCTAGAGGCAGAGGCATGGCTTCTTGGAATGAAGAAATATTTCAAAATTCAGGACTACTCAGGAAATGAAAAAGCCAGAATTGCCATTTACACTCTAAATGGAAGAGCTTCAATTTGGTGGGATAACCTCTTGCAAGTGAAAGGGATCAGTGAAAGGAAGATCAGTTGGGAGAGATTTAAGAAGTACTTCAAGGAAAAATACCTTTCTGCTAGGTATTATGATAGTAAGAGAAAAGAGTTCAGTGAACTCAGATTGGGACAAAAATTTATGGAAGAGCATGTCCACAAATTTTTGGAATTGTTGAGGTATGTGGACTATATCAAAGATGAGAGGATAAAGATCCAATGTTTCCTTGGAAGTCCACCTCAAAGTTTCAAAGATAGGATTGAGTTTGTTAATCCGCCAAGTCTGGATGAAGCCATTAGGATGGCAATGCATTTTTATGAGCAGAGTAAAGGAAAATTAGAGGTTCGTCCAGCATGGAAATGAAAGCAAGAGGGAGGTTTGATCAAAAGAAAAATGGCTTCAAGCCACCATTAAAAAATCATCCCATAACCTTTCCACAAGGGCAGCAAGCAAGGAGTGGATTCAAGCCAGCAGTAGCAGCATATAAGACATCAAAAGGGCCACTTTAGTGTTGGGGATGTGGAGAAAATCACATGCCTAAAGATTTCCCACATCAGAAGGAGAATCCCCGACGTTTGCACAAATTAAAGGGAGCAACTACAATGGAGTATATGGCAAGGGCAATGCCTTGACATTATGCAGCATTGGATAATCATCAGGCAAACCATCAATTGGCAGTGGTGGAAGTTGAAGGTAAGATTGATAAGAAATCTATTTCTGTTTTGATTGATCTAGGATCTACTCATAGTTATGTTTCTCCAAAGGTGGTTCAAGGTTGTTCTCTTAGAAAAGTGAAGCATAATAAGTCTTGGCTAGTTCAATTAGCCACAGGGACCAATTGAAAAGTAAGTGAAGTAGTGGTGGAGTGCCCCATAGAATTCCCAAGCAAGTTTCAGTAAGACAGATTTCAACCTTACAGTTGAAAAAGTTTTATAAGAAAGGTTGTCAATTATATGCAGTTCATATGTCAGATTCGTCAGAGGACAAAGGACCAAGGACATAAGACTTCCCATTGTTGCAAGAATTCCAAGACGTGTTTCCGGATGAAGTGCCGGGACTACTAGCAAAGAGAGATATTGATTTTACCATCGATCTTGTCCCAGGGGCAGCACCAAATTCCAAAGCTCCTTATAGAATGAGCACACCGGAATTGGTCGAGTTAAAGATGCAGCTACAAGAGTTAATGGACAAGAGGTATATCAAGCCAAGTGTGTCTCCTTGGGGAGCACCGGTGTTATTTGTCAAGAAGAAGGATGGGACTTTAAGGTTGTGTATTGATTACAGGAAGATTAATAAAGTGACAGTCAAGAACAAGTATCCATTGCCAATGATTGATGACTTCTTTGATCAAATGAAGGAAGCTAAGGTGTTTTCAAAGATTGACTTGAGGTCTGGATATCATCAAGTGAGGATTAAAGAAGAAGACATTCATAAGAAGGCTTTCAGAACTAGATATGGTCATTATGAGTTCACTGTGGTGCCATTTGGTCTTACCAATGCACCTGCTACATTCATGTGTGTCATGAATAGTGTCTTCAACAAATATTTGAATAAATTTGTGATTGTGTTTTTGGATGACATTCCTGTCTATTCAAGGAATGAAGAAGAACATGAGGAACATCTAAGGATGGTGTTGCAAGTCCTTAGAGAACACCAGCTGTATGCCAAGTTAAGCAAGTGTGAATTCTATCAAAAGAGTGTGCAGTATTTAGGTCATATCATTTTTGAAGAAGGAATTGCAGTTGATCTAGAGAAGATTATTGCCATCATGGATTGGTCTACTCCAAAGAATGTTTCAGATGTTAGATATTTTATGGGTCTTGTTGGTTACTACAGAAGGTTCATTGAAGAATTCTCCAAGACAACTCATCCAATCATTTCATTGCAGAGGAAGAATATCAAGTTTGTATGGTCTGAAAAGTGTGAGCAAAGTTTTCAGCAGCTGAAGGAGTTACTTACTAGTGCTCTTGTTTTGAAGATAGCAGATCCAGAGAACGATTTTGTAGTGTGCACAAATGTTTGCATTAAGGGCTAGGTGGAGTGTTTATGCAAGAAGGATTTGTGTTTTGCTATGAGTCAAGGAAATTAAAAGAACATGAAAAGAATTATGCCACACATGATTTAGAATTAGCAGCCATAGTACATGCTCTTAAGATATGGAGACATTATTTGGTGGGAAGAAGATTCGAACTAAGGACAGACCACATGAGCTTGAAGTATTTGTTTGACCAACCAAACTTGAATGCTAGACAAGCTAGATGGATGGAGTTTATTTGCAAATTTGATTTTGAAATTATGAATGTAAAATGGAAAGAGAATAAAGTTGCAGATGCTCTTAGCAGAAAATTTCATGTCGCAGCATTAAGTATGTGCAAATAAGATTTGAAGACAAGGGTTCTAGAAGCTCAAACTAGTGATGACACTTATCTTCAAATTAAAGAAAAGTTGCAGCAGGGAAATATAGATGAAAAGTGTGCTGGATATCAGTTTTGTGAAGATGATATCCTCATCTATAAAGATAGATCGTGCATTCCAAATAGTGCAGATTTGAAGAAGTTTGTGATGGATGAAATACATCAAATGCCATATTTTGGACACCCAAGATATCAGAAAACTATAACAACAACAAGAAAGCAATATTTTTGGCATGGTATGAAGAAGGACATAGCTGAGTACATTTCCAGGTGTCAAAAGTGCCAACAAGTCAAGGCAGAGCACCAACATCCAGTAGGATTGTTGCAGTTCTTACCTATTCCAGAGTCGAAGTGGGAAATGATCTCTATGGATATTAAAACAGGTCTTCCCATAACAGTGAAGAAGCATGATTCAATCATGGTTGTGGTGGACAAGCTATCACAGCTATCTCACTTTATTCTAGCCAAGTCCATTCACAAGGCTAATGACATTGCAAATATCTTCATGAGAGAGATATTCAAATTGCATGGATTGCCTAAGGAAATAATTTCTGATCATGATACAAAGTTCACTTCCAATTTATGTAAATGATTATTTCATAAAATTTGGAACTAAATTGAATTTCAGTACATCATATCATCCTCAAACAGATGGCCAAACTGAGAGGGTGAATCAGGTTCTCGAAGACACGCTGAGAATGTATGTGATAGATAAACCATCCAAGTGGAAAGATTACCTACACTTGGTAGAATTTGCATACAATAATAGACATCATGCATCATTGGGAACGAGTCCATTTTAGGCATTGTATGGCAAAGGATGCAGGACTCCGGTGAATTGGGATTGTCCGGTGAACAGGGTAGTGCTTGGGCCAGAGATGATCAAGGAAATGGAACAAGAAGTTGTTAAGATCAGACATAATTTAAAGGCAGCTCAGGACAGGCAAAAGAGTTATGTAGATTTGAAAAGAGTGCATAAGAAATTTCAGATTGGGGATCATGTTTATTTGAGAGTGAAACCAAGAAAAAGTTCTCTCAAGTTGGGGAGTTGTGCCAAACTGGCATCAAGATATTGTGGGCCATTTGAAGTCCTTAATAGGATAGGGCCAATTGCATATAGAATTGCATTACCTACTAATATAAGAGCTCATAATGTTTTCCATGTATTTTTGCTTGAGAAGTATGTACATGATCCTAATCATATGATTGAATGGAATGTGATACAGGTGGAACCCGAGGCAGAGTTCCAAGTAGAGCCTATGCGCATCCTCGACAAGAAAGTCACTTTGCTCCGGAACAGAGCCATCGGGTAGGTAAAGATCCAATGGGAGCACCTTAGTCTCAATGAGTCTATATGGGAGCTGGAGGATGCCATGAGAGAGACATTCCCATTTTTGTTCAGTTTTGAGAACACCATCATCGGTGTTGTTCTAAGGGGGAGGGGAATGTAATACCTCAATTTTGACCCTTATGGTATATTGAATTTTATGTAAATATTGTGTACATGCGATATATGTTTTCCTAGCATGGAGCTCAAGGCCAAGGCCCCGCTAGTGTATGCTCAGATTTCATTTAAAAGGCAAGTATTCGATATTTTATTATCCATGAGCTATTAAGCCATGAAATATTGTAATTGATGTAAATATTTAATGTCTCAATAAAATACCAAAACTGACTATGGAAGCAACTAATGAGAAGGGGCCATGTGTATTCCACTAGGAAGTGGTGAGGGGGTTGTGGGGTTGAACCTTAGGCTTCCAAATGTCATTTTGAGAACCCATTTGACTTTCCTTGCTCACATTTATTTCTGTTGTAAGAAAGTTGTTGAGAAATCATTCCATGGCTTCAATGGAGCATGGGCAGCCCAGAAATTTGTATGGCAGGTATGTGATTTATTTTTCTTGTACCACAAGTCACCCTACCTCATGAGAGTTGGTCCTTCCTCCTTCCCATTCCATTGTTGAACATCCCAGCATCAGTTTTCATCCATTACACATACCCAGCAGTGAGAAAAACCAGAAATTGCAACTTTACAAGAACCCACGTTTTGAAGTGCCATAAACACCCAGAATTTGTTATTGACAATAAAATCCAATGGGGGATCCATAGATATGAACCTTGGGGCGAAATTGAGAGTATTAGATAACCCAAAATCCATTGGAAATCTAGTTTTTATAGCCCAGAAATCTAGTGAGGGGATTGAGTTATTTGATGATAGAATTGTGAGAAATCCAAATGTGAATGATTGAACAGAGATTGGGTTGCTTGATAAACTCAGTGAAGGCTGGAATCTCAAGGAATTAGCAGCTGCATCTTTCTAAGCCCACCCTGAATAGCACTGGAGGGAAGGGATGCATGGGGACCTTCCTTGTGGGGGGTGAGGTAGGTATTGTGGGTGCCATGACTGTTGAGTTCATTTTAAATGCTTGTAGATATGTGGTTGAGCTCATTGGCTTAGCATCCTCCTCCTTTTCTTATTGCATGCTTGATAAACTCAAATGTGCATTGGCTTAGCATGACTATTTGAGTGAAACCATGGCTGTGAGTGAGCTTGTTTAGTTCTTCCTTAGTGGATACACAACCCAGCTCGGGGGTGATCTGTCAGCTGAAAGAATATAGGCTGGAGAGAGATCTATGGTTGGGTGGAACGTTGCTCTCGCATAGCCAGTTGTTTGGACAACTTCATCTCAAAGGTAAGTGTTCTCTGTGGTTTAAATTATATGCATTATGTGTTCTGCAATGTGTTAATTCTGAATGATAATTATTCATGTTAATGGATTGAAATGATTATCTTAATATGGTTGATACGAGATCGGTGCATAGCATTGGAATGGGATTGACTCTCTGCATGTTGAATCATCCTCTGCTTGTGATAGATATGATGATGCATTACCGTTTGTGTCTGTGCAAATATGTTTTAATTCCGCTGTATAAATTAATTATGCATTTTATTTTAATTGTACATTTCTTTGTATGGATGTGAGGAGAGTTAGAAACCCCCCATAGCTCGGCCATATTCCCTCTATGGGTTTGGATGATGGGAGGGGACATGACAGAGTGGTATAAAATCCCATGTTGCAGCACTGGGGCTGCTTGGGCCAAATGGTGAGTTACAGGAAAATATCAAAAGTGTTTTAATGCGGTATTGAAGAAGTTTGGGCGTCATTTTGGATTTGGAAAATGGCAGGATCAGATTTCTCAACTGTGGCAGAGGATCACACAGTTGCATAGAGCTATGCAATATCTTTCCAACGGTACCAGATGCGTTTGATTTGGTTAAGGGATGAAGGAGATATGAACCCCACAAGTTGCAGGAACGGAGGTGTTTCCATAGTTGTGAATTGCGGGAACGAGGATTTCCATAATTTTGCATTTTGGATTTCCGCAATTCCGCACCCGCAATTGCGGATTGCAGGATTGAAAAAAAAGTTAAAATTTCAAAGTTACAACCTGGCTTTCCGCACCCGCAATTGCGGAATTGCAGGATTGCGGGTTGCGGGGCTGCGGAAATTTTAAGATTTTCGTAATTGCGACTTGGCTTTCCGCACCCGCAATTGAGGGATTGTGGATTATGGGATGGAGTAGTCTCGGGTTGGAAAATTAGCATCTTCGCCCCCACAGTACGGATTGCGGATTGCAGATTGCGGGTTGCGGAACCTGTAGATTATGGGATAAATATATATATATATATAGAGAGAGAGAGAGATAGAGAGAGAGAGAGAGCCCAGAATTTGATTTTTGGATAGCAAGAGCATGCAGAATCAGAATTGGATGAGTTCAATGGCATTCTGAGGCCATTAAAAAATTCCATGAAAGGTCTAGAGAAGATCACGATCTCATTATGCTCCAATTTGACATAAAATTTGAATTAATGGCTTTTATAAATCAGTGTCCCAACTCTTGACAGAAGGTCAGATTGAGCTGAATCTTATATGGAGCGGTCATGGAGCAGGCACGGTGTTAAGTTTGGAATTTTGGAGCCAAAATCTAAAGGATGTGGAGTCGGGGTAAGTAAGAAGGCCAAAAAGCATTATTCCAGGCCACTTTTTGAGAATTTTGAAAAGCTTGCAGTGAGTGAAAGAGACCTTAGATGAAGGATTCAAGAAATTTATTGAATTCAACATTTATTATTCTCATTAAAACAAACAATTCACGTTAGATAAATATTTTCTAGAAATGTACCGTTTGGGAAATAGCCATTTTTGGCCCAAAATTTGAAATTTTGGAAAAGGTAAAATGTTAAAAGTAGTCAAACCCAGACATTTATAGAAGATGAATGGTGCATCGGAACAAAGATCCGCAAGTTGCTGAGTGTTCCTTGTTGTATGGAGTAATTTTCCCCGGTAGAAAAGTTTTCCTGAATTTTTCTAGATTTTCTTCTACATGTGGCTGAACTTGGCGGTTTAGGATATTTTGCAACTGTGTAAATATATGCAGAATTGTGGTGAAAATTCTCATTTGTGGAGTAATGCAATTTCCACACCCGATGTCGGAATGAGGCATGTGGACAGGCATTAGAAAGCTTATCCGACAGGGAACGATGGTGCATGACTAGAATTTGTATGAGGTTATCATACCCCACAGATAATTAGAGCAGAGAAGTGCTAGTGACTGTTTTGACAAATTATTGACAATATGGGCAATTTCCATAATTGTATGAATGGGCAAAAGAGATGAAGACATAATAACTCTGTGAATTATTCCATGAGTTTAATTCTATTAAATATTAATGTTGTATATTTCTATATGCATTCTTATTGTTTAACAAAATTTTTCATAATGCACAGTGCTTGCAGCTCATAAGATTTAATATTGTAGCAAAGGAAACCTATAGGAAAATGGTGACCATAAATGATGCTCAAGATCCTTATGAGCATGATGAAGATGTGCTAGGAGAAAATGTTCAAGAAGGGAATGCTAAGACTGAATATAATGGGAGAAGGGAACAAGTAACTTCTCAGAATTTGGTTGAAACCATGGTGAGCTTCAATGAAAGGTTGATGAAGGCTCAATAAGAAAAAAACCAACTCAATGCTGCTATTTTGCAAAGACTCACTGATATGCAGCAGAAGATAAACCTTGGGTCCAACCCAAGGAATGTAGGTGGAGAAGGAAGAGATGCAGAGAGTCGCTCTAGAGGTCGTTCAAAGAAGATGATTCCAAGCCTAAGGAAGAGTTCTGTGAGAAAGAAGCATATAACGCCTTCCTCTAGATCTTCTTCTAGCAAATCATGTGATTCCAGAGGCTCTCAAAGAAGTCCAAGGAATATGTCCAAGATATTTGATGGAAGAAAGAAGTTCAAAGGAATTTCGCATAGAGAATTTAGGAAGGCAAGGCCTCCGACATTTGATGGAGAAGACAAAACTGACCAAGAGGTAGAGGCATGGCTTCTTGGAATGAAGAAATATTTCAGAATTCAGGACTACACAGGAAATGAAAAGGCTAGAATTGCCATTTACAATCTAAATGGAAGAGCTTCAATTTGGTGGGATAACCTCTTGCAAGTGAAAGGGATCAGTGAAAGGAAGGTCAGTTGAGAGAGATTTAAGAAGTACTTCAAGGAAAAATACTTTTCTGCTAGGTATTATGACAGTAAGAGAAAAGAGTTCAATGAACTCAAATTGGGACTGAAATCTATGGAAGAGCATGTCCAATTTTTTTTGGAATTGTTGAGGTATGTGGACTATATCAAAGATGAGAGGATAAAGATCCAATGTTTCCTTGCAAGTCTACCTCAAATTTTCAAAGATAGGATTGAGTTTGTTAATCCACCAAGTCTGGATGAAGCCATTAGGATGGCAATGCATTGCTATGAGCAGAGTAAAGGAAAATCAGAGGTTCACCCAGCATGGAAAGGAAATCCAAGAGGGAGGTTTGATCAAAAGAAAAGTGGCTTCAAACCACCATTCAAAAATTAGCCCATAACCTTTCCACAGGGGAAACAAGCAAGGAATGGATTCAAGCTAGCAGTAGCAGCAGATAAGACATCAAAAGGGCCACTTCAATGTTGGGGATGTGGAGAAAATCACATGCTTAAATATTTCCCACATCGGAAGGAGAATCCTCGACATTTGTACAACTTAAAGGGAGCATCTATAGTGGAGGATATGGCAAGGGCAACGCCTCAAATTTATGCAGCATTGGATAATCATCAGGAAGACCATCAATCAACAGTGGTGAAAGTTGAAGGTAAGATTGCTAAGCAATCTATTTTTGTTTTGATTGATCCAGGATCTACTCATAGTTATGTTTCTCCAAAGGTGGTTGAAGGTTGTTCTCTTAGAAAATGAAGCATAATAAGTCTTGGCTAGTTCACTTAGCCACAGGTACCAAGAGAAAAGTAAGTGAAGTAGTGGTGGAGTGCCCCATAGAATTGAATGGACCCAACACACATGCAGAATTAAATGTACTACCATTGGGATCTTATGATGCCTTAATTGGCATGGATTGGTTGGAAAGACATAGAACCAAGTTGGACTGTTATGAGAAAGCACTTGAATGCATTGATGAAGAGGGAAGACCAAGATTGGTAAGAGAAATTCCCAAGCAAGTTTCAGTAAGATAGATTTCAGCCTTATAGTTAAAATTTTTTTATAAGAAAGGTTGTTAATTATATGCAGTTCATATGTTAGATTCGTCAGAGGACAAAGGACCAAGGATAGAAGACTTCCCATTGTTGGAAGAATTCCAATATGTGTTTCCGGATGAAGTGCCGGGACTATCAACAAAGAGAGATATTGATTTTACCATCGATCTTGTCCCAGGGGCAGCACCAAATTTCAAAGCTCCTTATAGAATGAGCACATCGGAATTGGTAGAGTTAATGATGCAGCTACAAGAGTTAATGGAAAATAGGTATATTGGGCCAAGTGTGTCTCCTTGGGGAGCACCGATGTTATTTGTCAAAAAGAAGGATGGGACTTTAAGGTTGTGTATTGATTACATGAAGCTTAATAAAGTGACAGTCAAGAACAAGTATCCATTGCCAAGGACTGATGACTTATTTGATCAAATGAAGGAATCTAAGGTGTTTTCAAAGATTGACTTGAAGTCCGGCTATCATCGAGTGAGGATTAAAGAAGAAGACATTCATAAGACGAATTTCAGAACTAGATATGGTCCTTATGAGTTCACTGTGGTGCTATTTGATCTTACCAATGCACCTGCTACATTCACGTGTCTCATGAATAGTGTCTTCAACAAATATTTGGATAAGTTTGTGATTGTGTTCTTGGATGACATTCTTGTCTATTCAAGGAATGAAGAAGAACATGAGGAACATCTAAGGATGGTGTTGCAAGTCCTTAGAGAACACCAGCTGTATGCCAAGTTAAGCAGGTGTGAATTCTATCAAAAGAGGGTGCAGTATTTGGGTCATATCATTTATGAAGAAGGAATTGCAGTTGATCCAGAAAATATTAATGCCATCATGGATTGGTCTACTCCAAAGAATGTTTCAGATGTTAGATCTTTTATGGGTTTTGTTAGTTACTATAGAAGGTTCATTGAAGAATTATCAAAGATAGCTCATTCAATCACTTCATTGCAGAGGAAGAATATCAAGTTTGTATGGTCTGATTTTATTTAAAAGGCAAGTATTTGATATTTTATTACCCATGAGCTATTAAGCCATGAAATATTGTATTTGATGTAAATATTTAATGTCTCAATAAAATACCAAAACTGGATATGGAAGCAACTAATGAGAAGGGGCCATGTGTATTCCACTAGGGAGTGGTGAGGGGGTTGTGGGGTTGAACCTTAGGCTTCCAAATGTCATTTTGAGAACCCATTTGACTTTCCTTGCTGACATTTATTTTTGTTGTAAGAAAGTTGTTGAGAAATCAGTCTATGGATTCAATGGAGCATGGGTAGCCCATAAATTTGTATGGAATCTATGGCCTCTGCCTTTCTTGTACCACAAGTCACTCTACCTCATGGGAGTTGGTCCTTCCTCATTCCCATTCCATTGTTGAACATCCCAGCATCAGTTTTCATCCATTACACATGCCCAACAGTGAGAAAAACCAGAAATCGCAACTTTGCAAGAACCCACATTTTGAAGTGCCATAAACGCCCAGAATTTGGTATTGGTAGTAAAATCCAATGGGGGATCCATAGATATAAACCTTGGGGCGAAATTGAGAGTATTAGATATCTCGAAATCCATAGGAGAACCCAGTTTTTATAGCCTAGAAATCCAGTGACGGGATTGAGCCAGGAGGATCATCTCATCACCGGTCAGGTTTAAAGTCTTCAAACACTAGTACAAAGGTTACCATGGAAAAGGGCTCGTCGACAACTTTCTATCAACGTTCGTTTCATGTAAAACGGCCTCCGGATGAAGAAGTTGTCAATGGTTGAAGTTTCATCAATGTTGGTTAAAATGGTTAAAAACATGGTTTAAAAGTTATTTTGGCGCAATGGGAATCGAACCCAAAAAGGCCACCATGACCCCATCATTAAAATGGTTAAAGAGTTGTGTAAAACCATATCACAACATATAGCATAAACCATATTGTTGAAACCTTATGCTAAACAATGTCAAAATCCTATGATATAATATGGTGCAAAATATTAAAAAAAGAGGTTATATTAAAAAGTTTGAAATATTATGCTATAACTTTAATATATGTTATAACTATAATATTAAAACCTATCCATATTATTCAACGTGTCTCCATATTCCATATATGTTATAACCATATAACATATAAAGCGTTAACCTTATCAAGGTGGAAAACAACAAATGCGCCACATTGCAAAACGACAAACCAGGAGGAGAGGCTCACGGGTTTGACCTCGGGCTTCTCCTTGTTATGCACCGCCCTTTACCATTGGGCCACAGAGAAACCATTGCAAAGAGTTCGGCGCCAATTGCTTAAATTGTTAAGCGCCGAGACCTATAAAGAGCCTCGAATTGCCAAGCCACGACCAAGTTGAACAATCGAGATTCAGATTTTAGTATAGAGCGCTTGCACAGATTCTGAGGTGGAGTACGGGCACAGTTCTTGAGACAAAGTACATAGCATTTAGTATTTTTGTCTTTTGTGCAGATTGGTTGTCTTGAATTGTGTGTCAAAGGAGGTTTCAGGAAAACAGGGTCAACTTTATACTCATTTTGCTCAGAATTTTGAGACGGACGCAATGGTGCAGTCTGTTTCTGCATTTGACAGACAGAAAACATAGGTGTTTCCAGAACATCCAATTTGTAAATTTTGAAGATTGAATAAGATCGGCCTTCCCATTGGAAGCGGCTCGAAGATGTAGCCAGGGGGTCTGGTGAACTCTGTTGTCAACTTGTGTCTATCATTCTTATGGTTTGCATCTCTGTTATGTATGTGTTGATTTGAAGCATTTTAAAATCATTTTTTTAGACAATTTTATGAATGTTTTCATGCAAATTTCACATGCAAGTTTATTGGTTAAGAAGATCTTGAGATTTTCAGATCGGGGATTGAGTTATTTGATGACATAATTGTGAGAAATCCAAATGTGAATGATTGAACATAGGTTGGGTTGTTTGATAAACCCAGTGAAGGATGGAATCTCAAGGAATTAGCAGCTGGACCTTTCTATTCCCACCCTGAATAGCATTGGAGGGAAGGGACGCCTAAGGGACTGTGCAACAGAGAAGGGGACCTTCCTTGTGTTGGGTGAGGTAGGTATTGTGGGTGCCATGACTGTTGAGTTCATTTGAGATGCCTGTAGCTCTGTGGTTGAGCTCACTCGCTTAGCATCCTCCTCCTTTACTTATTGCATGCTTGATAAACCCAATTGTGTGTTGGCTTAGCATGATAGTTTGAGTGAAACCATGGTTGTGAGTGAGCCTGTTTAGTTCCTCCTTAGTGGATACACAACCCAACTCGGGGGTGATCTCTCAACTGAAATAATATAGGATGGACAAATATCTATGGTTGGGTGGAATGTTGCTCTCACATAGCCAATTGTTTGGACATGTTCATCTCAAAGATGTTCTCTGTGGTTTAAATTATATGCATTATGTGTTCTGCAATGTGTTAATTCTAAATGATAATTATTCATGTTAATGGATTGAAATGATTATTTTAATATGGTTGATATGAGATCTGTGCATAACATTGGAATGGCATTGACTCTTTGCATGTTGAATCATCCTCTGCTTGTGATAGATATGTTGATGCATTACCATGTGTGTGTGTGCAAATATGTTTTAATTCCATTGTATAAATCAATTATGCATTTTATTTTAATTGTACATTTCTTTGTATGGTTGTGGGGAGAGTTAGACACCCCCATAGCTCGACCATGTTCTCTCTGCGGGTCTGGATGATGGGAGGGGACATGACAAAGGTGCTTGGCTACCATTTAGGTATGTAGGATTGTAGAGTCCATATGATAACTTCCCAAATGAAGGATTTGGTGCAATTGTAGGCGCCACTGATGCAGGTGGTGTTGGTGGGTATTGATGTGTCATAATGTATGGAATAGGAGTTGGTGGTTGGGGAGCATTTACCTATTGGAAATAGTCTTGATAATCCAAATAGCAGAGTGAGATGTACCCAAGGGTATTGGGTTCAGAGAATGATGCCAAGGGGCATTTGGGAGGATGGTATTTAGGTACCTAGATTGTGCATAAATCAAATCAAAATGTTGGGTAAGCCCCGGTGGCATAACCCTTCGTAGGTTCTCCTGGCAGAATGGCCATCGTTGATGTTTTTAAACCATACTTATGGTTTTTTGGAAAATGAATCCAATACGGTGCTGTGTTGTGCTAAGTGTCTGTAGAATGGATGCCTTTCGGCTTGCCTGGTTAATGTAACAATGTTTTAGGCTATTGTGTCAAAATGGACAATGTAACCTCTGTCGACGAGAGTTCTTTCCTTAGTTGAGTTTTTTTTCAAGGAGCAAGACTTTAATAAAACAATTTTGTAAAAGTTTCTCGTTTTTCCCTTTGGGGTTTCGGCCTTTGAATGTAATCTGTAATTTAAATGTTAAGTATAGAAGTAAAAACTAGCGTTAAGCAAGGATCTGCGTTTAAGCTTGATGTAAACAGGGTTACAGTTATGAACTAAGATTTGATACTTCTTTTGCTATTGTTTGCTTCGTAGAGATACGAACTATAAGTTTTGAAAAGGAAAAATGATGTAAAGAACTGTGAAGTGTATGAATAAGCAAATGCTTTTGACTTGATAGTTAATTAATGAATTGTTTGTGTTTTTAAATCGTCGTTTCAGTTCTAAGAAAAGGGAAAATGTCTGTATCTAAATTCTTTGAATACTTGTGAAAATATTTCGACAAAAGGGTATTACCCTTGGTCACTTGACCAGAAATGAATGTGATTCCAGCTTTGATACTGTTTAAAGAAATTAAAATGCTAGTTCTTCAACGAAAGTTTGCGAAAATAAATGTTTAGGGTTTAGGGTTTTCTATCGAGTCTTTGAATTTTTTTGAAGAACTAAAATAGGCTCTGTTATGTATGTTTGCTCTATATGTTAGTAAACAAATAAAGTACAGAGATAGAGTAGAACTAAAGTAAGCTTGAGAAGAAAACATAAACCCTAGCTTAAACTTTAACTTCATAGAATAGTAAAGTACAGTGTTATAATTTCTTGAAAACTTTGTAACAGAAAATGATTTAATCATTGAGTATAAATTATTGTTGTTTTCAAAGTAAATAAACTTACTATTGATAATAAATGACAGTACTGTATACTTGGAAAGTAAATGTTTGCAACTATTAAATTCAAAACATCCTGCTGTAAAGAATACAGTGAACCTGAAAATTTTTAATGAAAAATGAGGGGAGAAAAACATGGGATTATGATAATTGATACTGAATATTAATAGTAGGAATTCTAACGAAATATACAGAGTTGATCTTCTCATTCACCTGGCAATCTTCCTATCAAATCTATCTACATTAATTTATTCTCTGTACTAGAGTACAATGCCGATCCATTAGCATGGAGAAAAATGCAGAGAACATTTTATTCAATTCATCAAAAGAATCAGTATTATTCAGAAATCCTATTTAACTTAGAAACAAAAATAAATGTGTTTGTTCAGTGATATCTTTGGAAACAGTAAATTAATTATAGCAGATAGAAATTTTAATTGCATAAAATTAGAAAATATAAGTAGAACCTCTAAATGAAGATAGGGCCAACAAACACCCAAGGAGGCCTGTTCCTCCCAACCTATTCCAGAAGAAGCAGCCAAACTACTGGCTTCTTGTGAACCCTCGAGCCTGCTTACTGATCCACTAAGTAAATGGAATCTGTGTAGAAGCAAGGCACCCAAATATGCCTTCAGCAGTCAGCATCAAACTCCTGTACTCAAAACATGCCTTTAGCACTCGGTATCAAACTCCTGAACTCAATAGAGTTTGGAAGACTCACAACATGATCAACAACTTAGCATATCCCCTCATCAAATCTCTTGGGTGCAAACACAGCAAATCCCCAAGGTAAATTTCCTCGTCAGGTAAAGTGATGAACCTCAGTTCATAATTTGATGGCTATTATATAGACTGCCTAGGTCTTTAGTGCTCAGTTTGGAATAAATGAGCCTCAAGCTCCAGTCCCACTTTCCAGGGCACTATGACCACATTTTAAGGGAGTTGTACCATACCAACAGCTAGTTAGTTGCATCATGATGCTGCCACTTGTCCATTTCCTTCTACCCCAGATTCCATTCCACCTAGTGGATCAGTAACCACTCTTTCAACAGTCCCCTTAGGTGTTTGTCTCCTATTTTATTTATTAAATAATAAAATATTGTGCAAATTACAGTCATCCTTGGACACCTGTCCAACATAAAACTTTACAATAAAAGTTAACATAATGTTTCTAATCCAAAATGTTCTTCAACAAAAAATGGTATGTTACAAACACCCCCACTTAAGCTCAACATCGTCCTCGATGTTGCTTATTCTTCATCATATTCCTCATGGAACAAAACTAGATATGCTGCCCGCATATTACTTTCCAGTTCCCAAGTAGCTTCATCAGGGCTAAGGTGCTTCCATTGCACCTTTACCTGCCCTATGATGCGATTCTGAAGCATAATTTCCCTCCGATCGAGAATACAGTCCGGTTCCACCTGAAAATCTCCTTCGGGTTCCACCTGTATGTCATTCCAATTTAGCACATGAGTAGCATCGTGCACATACTTCTTTAAAACAGAAATTTGAAAAAAATTGTGGATTTTTAAATTATATGACAATGCCAATTGATATGCAATAGCTCCAATCCTTGATAGGATTTCGAATGGTCCACAATACCTTGGTGCTAGTTTAGCATAACTCCCAAGCTTCAAAGAAATTTTCTTGGGTTTTACCTTTATAAAAACATGGTCTCCTACCTGAAATTCTCTTTCAGTGCATTTCAAATCTGCATAGCTTTTCTGCTGATTTTGGGCAACCTTTAAGTTACCTTGAACCCGTTTCACGGTTAGCTCCATCTCTTTCAATAAATATGGTCCTAACATTAATCTGTCTACAGGGTTATCCCAAGAAATAGGAGTACAACATTTTCTTCCATACAAAATCTCAAATGGACTTAACTTAGCAGATGCTTGATAATGATTATTGTATGCAAATTCTGCTAAATGTAAGTAATCTTCCCACTTAGATGGCTGATATTTAACATACAATCTTAACATGTTTTCTAAAATCTGATTTACCCTTTCTGTTTGACCATCAATTTGTGGGTGGAAAGAAGTGCTGAAATTTAGTTTAGTATTTAATCATTTAAACAGTGCTGTCCAAAAATTTCCAATAAACTTAGAGTCTCGATAAAAAATGATTACCTTCGGAATTCCATGTAAGCGGAAGATTTGCTTCATAAAAATATCTGCAATGTTAGAAGCCTTGAAAGTAGTTTTCACAGGAATAAAATCAGCAGCCTTACTAAGTTTATCAACAACAACCATGATTGAGTCATTTTGCTTCCGATTTCTAGGCAAACCAATGATAAAGTCAATACTGATAATTTCCCATTTCCATTTTGGAATTGGCAATGGATGCAATAGTCCAACTGGATGTTGATGTTCAGCCTTAATTGTCTGATAGTCAAAACACCTAGCTATGTACTCAACCACTTCATTTTTCATGTTGGGCCAAAAATAATCCTTTCTCAGCATAGTTATCATTTTCTGATAACCGGGATGTCCTGAATAAGGACTTTTATGAACTTCATAAGAAATCAGCAGCTTAACTTTCAATTCATTTGGTACATAGATTCTGTTTTTATAAGTCATTAAGCCTTTTTCGTTAATGCTGAAATCTGTAATTAAATTTTCAGATACATTTTCAACCACTTTAGCATGCAAATCTTGATAATTCTTATCTTGATTAATTCCTTCTCTAATCTAATTTTCCAGATCAGTCTTAAAAGTAATGATTGCTGCCACAAAACTCAATCTGGCATTTCTGCTCAAGGCATCAACAACCTTATTTTCTTTACCATTAATGTGATGAATCTCAAAATCGTACTGGCTAAGGAAAGCTAACCATCTAGCTTGCCTTGGGTTAAGATTCATTTGATCTAACAAGTACTTTAGGCCTTTATTATCTGTCATTAGAATAAATTTTCTCCCAATCAAGTGATGGCGCCACATTTTTAGTGCATGTATCACGGGTGCCAACTCAAGATCATAAGTTGCATAATTCTTTTCATGAATTTTTAACTTCCTTGACTCAAAAGCAATGGCATGACCTTCCTGACTTAAGACCCCTCAAAGTCTATCATTGCATGCATCAGTGCATACGACAAAATCCTTATTGGGATCAACAATTTTTAAGATGGGTGCAATAGTTAATAATTATTTTAACTTATTAAAGCTTTCTTGACACTTTTGATCCCATATGAATTTCTTCCCTTTCTTCTGTAAAGAAGTGATGGGGTTAGCAATTCTAGAGAACCTTTCAATAAACTTTTTGTAATAACTTGTTATACCCATGAATGACCGTACATCAGTTATGTCTTTGGGGACATGCCATTCATTAATTGCTTTTATCTTATCAAGGTCAACATAAATTCCGTCTTTAGAAATTATATGACCTAAATATTGTATTTTATCCTTGCAAAAATCACATTTACTGAACTTAGCATATAACTGATGTTCTCTTAAGACTTGTAGAATTATTCTTAAGTGTTCTTCATGCTCTTCTTTAGTTTTAGAGTAAATTAAAATGTCATCAATGAATACAACTACAAACTTATCCAAATACTTATGCAGAACATTGTTCATCAAACACATGAAAACTGCCGATGCCTTGGTTAGCCCAAAAGGCATAACTACGAACTCGTTGTGTCCATAATGCTTTCTAAATGTAGTTTTGAATATGTCTTCGTATTTTATTCTAATCTGATGATACCCCGACCTTAAATCAATTTTAGTGAATATCTCTGCTTCGCGTACTTGATCAAATAGATCATCTATGCGGGGTAAGGGATATCGGTTCTTAATTGTCATTTTATTAAGCTGATGGTAATCGATGCACAATCGCATGGTACCGTCCTTCTTTTTAACAAAAATTTCTAGTGCTCCCCAAGGAGACACACTTGGCCTTATGTAGTTTTTATCTATTAATTCTTTCAGGTGAGATTTTAACTCATTTAACTCCATAATATTCATCCTGTAGGGATCCTTCGAGTTTGGTACCGCACCGGATACTAACTCAATGGTGAAATCAAGTTCCCTTTTCGGAGGTAATCCTAGAATTTCTTCCGGGAATACGTCAGAAAAGTCCCTAAGGATGGGAATATTCTCTAGTTTTAACTTGTCTTCTTTAGATGAACACTTGTCATTAATAACATTAACAACAAACATTTTACAGCCTTTTCTGGCAGCTCTCTTTACTTGTAGAGCAGAAATCTGTCTTACTGAAATCTTCCTACGAATTCCTTTTACTGTTTCAATGTTACCTTCATTATTTAAACAGGTAAAATATTTTTCATAACAATTTAGTAAAACTCTATGCTGTTCAAGCCACTCCATAGCAATCAACAAGTCATATGACCCTAAGGGTAAAACATTCAGATTAATTTGCGTTTTCAACTTACTTATAAATACTTCACAATCTTTGACAAAATCTGTAACCTTTCTTTTAGTGCCAATTGCAAGCTGAACTAACCATGCATTATCAAATTTCTCTACTTTTAATTTGCAACTGTTCACTAAAGTAGATGAAATATAACTCAGATTCGCACCTGGATCTATCAGAATGGAAATAGATTTGTTTTGTATCATACCTTCAATTTCGACCAGGGATGTTTGATGGTCAGCTTGACGATTTTCCAGCGCTACATTTATTTTGGGCATTTCTCTTGCGATATCTCCAACTGTAGGTTCTGCTTGCATAGTGTGAATATTGTTGACTGTCCTTTTGTTGCATGGGCAATATGCTCTCTTATGTGGTCCTCTGCAATCATAGCACTTCATAGGTCCTTTATGTTCAGCATACATGTTGTTGTTATTATTGTTATTGCTGTGATTATTATTGTTAGGTACGTTCCTTGCAGCAGTAAAGTTCTGAGATGCATTATTCCTGTAATTATTATGACTAGGAAAATTTTTGTTATTAAAACTTTTCTTAAAACTTACAGAATTATGATTAAAATTCTTCTTTTTATAATCAAACTGATTAGTCTTACTGCTCTTCCAGCCAGTTGTTCCTTCTCCTTTTCTGTTTTGATTAAAACAGAAATTGGCTTTTCTCATGGCCTCTTCCAAAGTGGAAGGGTTATCATATTCGATACGATCCTTTATATTGAAAGGTAGACAACTGAGAAACCTTTGCACTTTAGGCTTCTCCTTGACCATATAAGGCACATACCTCAACAAGCTAAGGAACTTGCTGCACAATTCTCTCATCTTCATTGTACCCAACTTCAAATCGTAAAACTCCTTTGACTTATCTTCAAAATATTGTTCCAACAAAAACTTCTTTTTAAACATATTCCAAGTTACTTCTTTTTCTTTTATACTCTTAATTCTTTTAAGATCCTGCCACCAAATATCTGCCTTTCTGGTCAGATTGTAAATAGCCATCTTGGCTTTTAATTGAGGAGAGTAATCGTAAATATTAAAGTACTTCTTCATTCCAGACAACCATGCTTCAGTTGTCTCACCCTTCTCACTTTCGCCATTAAAGGTGGGTGGCTTAATCTTTTTAAATTCTCCAGTAATCTGTTCATGATGTTTATGTTTTCTCTTTTTAGAGCAGCAATCACTGTTATTGCTATCATGATCAAAGTCATTATTACTTGGATCAGATTTAGATGATGAGTAAATATTCCTTTTTTCGTATCTTGCTTTCTTATGCTTATATTTGTGGGACATTGTTTCAGAATCAGACTTCATTTCTAATTTTTTGCCTCTTTCATCATTATGATAGTTCTCCCTCAAATTCTGTTGTAACTCTTCCTATACATTCAGGATCTGTTCATTCTCTTCTTTAACAACTCTTAATTCAGATTTTAAATACTGTACAATACGTAAAAATTCGGAAGACTGGTTATTTAATTCAACATAAATTCCTTCAGGATTATTATTATTAATACATTCATTACGAGGAGATCTGTCCTTTGCTGATTCTTCTGGTATTTCCATACCTGCAATTTAAAGGTCAATCTATTATGTGCAAAAATAAAATTGAATTAAAAGTTAGTAACATAAACTTTCTGATTTGTTTTTCGGTGCTGCACGCATGAGCCTAATCAGGCCTAGAGTTTAAACTGTGCTCTGATACCACATGTAACATCCCAAGAATCGCAAAAAAAATTAAATCATTGAAATAGAAAAATCACTAACAATGCTAATTGCGGAATAAATGATATTTAACAAATTAACTAATGGCAGCTTAACACAATTTACAAATTGTAATACTTAACAGAATAAGACAACATATTATAATTATAATTCGATATACGATATTTATTTTCTCATGTGTTACAGTTCTAGTGATAATGCTGACGACTCTGTTTGCATGTTTTTGAAGGGGTCCCTACAGGGTGCCCTTGGGTTCACTTAGCTTTGATAGCTAAAGCAATGGACCTTTTTCTTTCACAGATCTGCAGGTAAGGTAATAAGATAATTCAAGTACTTCAAGAAAATGATATACGCTTCAGCTAGCCATCTCTACTTTAAGATAGATATGTGTACTGTTGTGCATGAAGGTATCGATGGTATGAATTTCCAGTTTTTAGCTCAACTATACTATTTTATCCTAACACATGAAAGTGTAGCTAAAGATATCTACACTAAACTTCTATTGAAATCATTGATAGAAAGATATATATATATATATATATATATATACTCTACAGATTTTACAAAGTGATTGTTAGAATTACAATTTGTAAGAATATTATTAGGGTCCTAAACATTCTGAATAATGCGATAGCTGGAAACATCAATTATCAAAGAGCCTTTATATCTCATTATAAACAAGCGTATGATGATATCTACTATTGCGACAAGGTTAAACATTATTTGACCCTTGTGAATAATGCTACAAAAGAATCTAGTGGGACTTCTTAGGATTAGAACCTAACTTTGTTTAATATTTATACTACTTAATTCATTAATGCAAATATGAAGTTAAGGTTAGCATTATTATAATGTTGCGGTGTATAATATTTGGCTTTCTAAATCTATATGACATATATCACATACTATAAGAAATACATCCTACGTTAACAATACTATATGCTTTTGTAAACCAAACTACTATATCAACGTATAGATAAATATTGAAATGTTATGAAATAGTGACATATAGAAATTCTTAGACATTACACTATGTTTTAATTGGAAATAAATGTTAGAAATATAATGTATAAACATTATGCGAAATGAAACCAAATGTTGGAAATATAACCCCTGAATACTATGTGAAATGGAAACAAACATTGGAAATATATCACATAATACAATGCAAGGATCGTGCTAACGCCATTTAATATGATGCTAACAGGAAAATAATGTCAATGCAGGCATAATCTGGTAGGAATGATATGTATGTCTAAGCATTTATGTTTCCCTGAATCTCTTTGGTGGATTGTCCTGTTGGCTAAACTTGTAACCAGCTCCACGTGATGAACTCGTATGAAAAGTTGGAAACTTCCTGAGCTGTGTGATGTGGCCTCCAACTGGGCTCGGTATTGAATGAGCCATTAATGCAATGATTGATCGTATTGATACTTTGGTAGTAGTGTTGCTTGGCTGGCTCGATCTCACCCGTTGATCTGGATTTGTCTCGATCTTTGAAGACTAAACCCTAGTTGCACTTACTAATCCGTAGTTGGAAATACCTCTTGCATTCATTTGGAACTCTAGTTTTTGGGGAGAGGACGACATGCCGCTTAGTTGTAGGGTTCGACCTTTGGTTGTTTTGCAACTTCATGCTTTAGAGTTGATGGTGGAAATTCTGGTTGTATAACTTTCAAGGTTTGAAATGAAAAGTAAGTGTTGAATCCCTGTGGCTTTCGTCGTATAAATTGATAGGATTTCTCCAGGGTGTTAGATTCAGAGTCTGAGAGATCGTAGCCTGCATGCTGCCCCTGTTGCGACTGTTAGATGGTTTGGAAACTAAAGCGTATGGGCATTCCAACTTCCTTCTCTTACAAGCAAAGGTAAACTTTGCTTTCGTGAATGTTGTTTGCTATACTTACTGTTTGACCTCGTGTATCGTCTTGGTTTGGAAATATATTTAACCTCATTGTGGTTTATGTGGCAGGTACTGCCTTCGTCGTGGAGGTCACAATGTTGAAACTTAATGGAAGTTGATGGCTCGCTTCTTTCGGTAAGCCCCGGTGGCATAACCCTTCGTAGGTTCTCCTAGTAGAATGGCCATCGTTGATGTTTTAAAACCATACTTATGGTTTTTTGGAAAATGAATCCAATACGGTGCTATGTTGTGCTAAGTGTTTGTAGAATTGATGCCTTTCGGCTTGCCTGGTTAATGTAACAATGTTTTAGGCTATTGTGTCAAAATGGACAATGTAACCTATGTCGACGAGAGTTCTTTCCTCAGTCAAGTGTTTTTTCAAGGAGAAATACTTTAATAAAAAAAATTTGTAAAAGTTTCTCGTTTTTCCCTTTGGGGTTTCGGCCTTTGAATGTAATCTGTAATTTAAATGTTAAGCATAGAAGTAAAAACTAGCGTTTAGCAAGGATCTGCGTTTAAGCTTGATGTAAACAGGGTTACAGTTATGAACTAAGATTTGATACTTATTTTGCTATCATTTCCTTCGTAGAGCTACGAACTGTAAGTTTTGAAAAGGAAAAACGATGTAAAGAACTGTGAAGTGTGTGAATAAGCAAATGCTTTTGACTTGATAGTTAATTAATGAATTGTTTGTGTTTTTAAATCACCGTTTCAGTTCTAAGAAAAGGGAAAATGTCTGTGTCTAAATTCTTTGAATACTTGTGAAAAGATTTCGACGAAAGGGTATTACCCTTGGTCACTTGACCAGAAATGAATGTGATTCCAGCTTTGATACTGTTTAAAGAAATTAAAATGCTAGTTCTTCAACAAAAGTTTGTGAAAAGAAATGTTTAGGGTTTAGGGTTTTTTGTCGAGTCTTTGAAACTTTTTGAAGAACTAAAATAGGCTCTGTTCTGTATGTTTTCTCTATATGTTAGTAAAAAACTAAAGTACAGAGATAGAGTAGAACTAAAGTAAGCTTGAGAAGAAAACATAAACCCTAGCTTAAACTTTAACTTGACAGAATAGTAAAGTACAGTGTTATAATTTCTTGAAAACTTTGTAACAGAAAATGATTTAATCATTGAGTATAAATTATTGTTGTTTTCAAAGTAAATAAACTTACTATTGATAATAAATGACAGTACTGTATACTTGGAAAGTAAATGTTTGCAACTATTAAATTCAAAACATCCTGCTGTAAAGAATACAGTGAACCTGAAAACTTTTAATGAAAAATGAGGGGAGAAAAACATGGGATTATGATAATTGATACTGAATATTAATAGTAGGAATTCTAACGAAATATACAGAGTTGATATTCTCATTCACTTGGCAATATTCCTATCAAATCTATCTACATTAATTTATTCTCTGTACTAGAGTACGATGCCGATCCATTAGCATGGGGAAAAATGCAGATAACATTTTATTCAATTCATCAAAAGAATTAGTACTATTTAGAAATCCTATTTAACTTAGAAACAAAAATAAATGTGTTTGTTCAGTGATATATTTGGAAACAGTAAATTAATTATAGCAGATAGAAATTTTAACTGCATAAAATTAGAAAAGATAAGTAGAACCTGTAAATGAATATAGGGCCGACAAACACCCAAGGAGGCCTGTTCCTCCCAACCTATTCTAGAAGAAGCAGCCAAACTGCTGGCTTCTTGTGAACCCTCGAGTCTGCTTACTGAGCCACTAAGTAGATGGAATCTGTGTAGAAGCAAGGCACTCAAATATGCCTTCAACACTCAGTATCAAACTCCTGTACTCAAAACATGCCTTCATCACTCAGCATCAAACTCCTGTACTCAAATCATGCCTTTAGCACTCAGCATCAAACTCTTGAACTCAATAGAGTTTGGCAAACTCACAACATGATCAACAACTTAGCATATCCCCTCATCAAATATCTTGGGTGCAAACATAGCAAAACCCCAAGGTAAATTTTCTCGTCAGGAAAAGTGATGAACCTCAGTTCATAATTTGATGGCTATTATATAGACTGCCTAGGTCTTTAGTGCTCAGTTTGGAATAAATGAGCCTCAAGCTCCAGTCCCACTTTCCAGGGCACTATGACCACATTTTAAGGGAGTTGTCCCATACCAACAGCTAGTTAGTTGCATCATGATGCTGCCACTTGTCCATTTCCTTCTACCCTAGATTCCATTCCACCTAGTGGATCGGTAACCACTCTTTCAACAGTCCCCTTAGGTGTTTGTCTCCTATTTTATTTATTAAATAATAAAATATTGTGCAAATTACAGTCATCCTTGGACACTTGTCCAACTTAAAACTTTACAATAAAAATTAACAGAATGTTTGTAACACAAAATGTTCTTCAGCAAAAAAGCGTATGTTAAAGGCTATGTTCCAGAAGGGTTGACAACATTTCCAACGGCTAACAATATCCAGCTTAGGATTCAATTGCACCCACAATTGCTCCTTGGTGATATCCTAGGTTTTTTGCCACTAAGATACTTGTGTAAAATGTGGATAAGTGGTTCGGCATCAAGCGGTAAAGTGTCATCTCCACAAAAATTTGAGTGATTCTTTGCATTGAGCAGATACAACTATATCTCGTATTTCACATCCTTGGGCACCACGCCTTCTTATCCGGGTTGTCTTTTGACACTTGCTAATAGTAGGATTTAAAATTACCCTAAAAGTCAACAACACCATGTTTCAAGAATGTTGAATATTGGTAGGCATTAACGGATGCCTAAACCAATCAATCCTAAACTAACTGAAATCTTATTTTGTGACCTCCTGTGGAGGATTTTAGTTGGTTTGAGAAATACAAGTGCAATGTTGATTTTAAAATGGTGCAAATTTGATTAAGGTGTGAAGGAGAGGTATTTCAAACTTTCAAATCATTCTAATCCATCCATATTACTAAGAGTGCAATATGGAGAGCATACTATATGAGAAACAAACTTTAGGTCTCTTGGCGTGTGTTTAAGTGGAAACTACCCATGTTTGGAAAGCAAATAAAATTGAAATTTGTAACTAACTAAAGAGCATAAAGTAAATACATGTGAGCATTGATGGCTCTTTAGTCCACTTTAATTAACTCTAAGTATAAAAATATTTCTTGCAAATAACAACTAACAATGCTTAATGGATGTGTGCAAAGGAGGTATTTCAAACCTATCACCCTTTTCTTATTTGCCAAGATCACTAAGAAAGCAAGGCAAAGAGAATACTTTGGGTAAAAAGGATTCTTTAGGTCCTTTGCATGTGTGAGAAAGTGAGATAAACTATCTTGCATAAAACAAATAAATAAACAAGAAGCAATAAGATATCTAACTAGAAGTAGTTAAATCTAATTACCTAGACTAGCAATTTCTATGAGATGGAAAGCATAATCATTCAGTCACTAGTGAGTATGAAGAGGCCCATTGAAATAATCAAAGTATTTTAGTTTAAATAGCCTTCAAGAACCACTTCTTTACTACCTATCTTGAGCTAAATTATGTAATTACTAGAGAAAATATAGATGCATGTGAGTTAGTTTTTCTAGTTCATTGACAACTGTTGAAACTGAGTGACAAACAATAAAGCGATCCGACCAAAACTCGACAGTATTCTTAGTTTGTGTAAGTTATGCAACCGAAAAAAAAATTTCACTCAAGATAGGTACATGATAGACATTAGATATTTGACCATGTCTACATTCAACATCGCTGCTTCTAGCAACTATGAGAGCATAATCATTACCTACATAAGTATTTTATTATGGAGATCCACTTAAGGAAGAGAACAGAGAAGCATCCTTATCCATATGATGAGTACAACTAGAATCAACTATCCATTATGTTTGAGTGGTATGGGCATGTAATGCCTAGGAAGTGCTATAAGGAAAGGTAAAGTTTTTGTAGGTTGGTTGATCGAAGGACCAGTTAATGAAATTTCTTCAATATGATTGACTTTTTATTCCAAGTACTTTGTCTTCTTCTAGTTGGTTTTCTCCACACGTCCTACCTTTCCACATTAGCGACATGTTTTCTTCTTTCGATTATTCTTTGTTAATGTCAACTCGTCAATATTTCCTTTAGTAGGTTTGTCGATACACTTCTGTTAATGATCCAATTAATCATGTTCTTTATAGTTTTGCATAACCTTTGTTTTGAGCAAGTGAGCTTGGTGTTTGCTACCAATATTCCCTTCTTCAAGCAAATTTTGTTGGCCTTTAATCAATAAATCAGATAAGGTATCAAAGGTGAAGTCCTTACCATCTTGCTTGTGTGACATCCAGGTGGCGCGAAATGAGTAGAACACATCATAAGGTGTCCTCATATACATCAAGACTAATTCAATGAGATTTACATCCTTCTTAGGAAATCCTTGACTACATTCACCCAATTTCAACTATAGCTCATTGATGTGAGTTGAATAGTCCTCAATCCTTTCAAAGGAATGGGGTTCCAACGAGATAAACTCTTTCTCTATCTACATTACTTCACTTTCATTAACGCTGTCAAATAGTGACTTCAACTTACTCCAAACGACATGAGGGAAGTCGATCCCAATTGTATGAAAGTAAATATTCCTTGAAATGTAGGTCGATGACAAACTTAGCCTGGTCATCCATTGTATATGGAATAGATACCTTAGTATATTTACATAGTCCCTTTCTCTTCAATAAAATTTCCATATCTGGCACCCATATTGCATAGTTATGCCCATTCAGAACAACATGTTCTATCCTGGAATCCATCCTTCTAATCAAATAGATCTGATCCAAGTTCAAAAAAAGGTATTAGTCGACAAATCTCCAACCCAAGGTCGATTAAACCTATATCCAACTCAACATGATTTACATACAACATGCTAGGTCAAAACCAATAAATATGATACCATGTTTTGGAACATTTTCCTTGAACAATGAAACATAAAAGAAAATAGCATAAGGGGATTGTTTTTCAAGAAGAGAGGTGGTGTCTAAAGACACCATTTACATCACTTAAGCACTTCACATTGTGATCATAACATCGAAATCCAATCTTAAATATAAATTGAAACACCTCAAATTCATACTTGATACAACCCATAAGATCATTCTTTTGTAGTATCCAAATCTAACAAACTCCCTTGAAGTGAGGATGATTTGGTCCACATATAGGGGTCATTGGTTCTAAACGTTTCCAAAAAATATACAATGACCCATAGATTAGTCGAGTATTCTGGTTTAGCTGACCACGACCTCATCGACCATTTAGTTGATTGATCAACTGACCACTTAGTCGATCCTCCAATTGACTAATCTACTAGTCGATTGTTGTCTTTCAACTGATTGTCTCCAAAAGATACAGAGGTGTGATGGAATTGCATAACCTTTGGTTCCAACATTAAAACGATCTTAGATTGAAAATGTATCTCAGAACATTGACATGGTTCTCATTTGAAAATGATAAAAAACATATGAAGGGAAAATTAGGTTCCTTGGAGAACACCAATGTTTCAAATAAAGGAAAGAGACTCGAGTATGTAAGAGTAAGTTTTTCTTTCCTAGAATTTAGATGACATAATTAAAGCATCACTTTTCTTTTCTTCCTTAATGGTTTTAGAGTTAGCTTAGAGATTCAAGATGTTGTAATAATGTCTCCGTTTTGTTGATCCCTCAACAATCCCATATATCAATATGGGTCCTCTTTCTTTTCATGAGGATTAGCTTGCACTTAGAAATGTTATCCCTTAGGTTATGATTTTCTCATCCTATTTTTGACAAATGTTTTCTCATGATAGAAATAATTTAGCCTCAACAACTTTCAAATTTTGCTATGTTAATGCTTCATTTGATTGAAGATTTCTTCTAATGTCAAATTGAACATTTTATTGAAGATTTCTTGCAATGTAAATTTGAAATTATTGTTGATATTCACGATGGTATTTCTGCTTTGATGCTCCAATGGTCAAGCTCGACCATGAGACCCTTTCAAATATTTTCTAAACAACCAAATTAGAGCATTTTCAAATTTTAAAGATTTTCTAAGCAACCTAATTATAGCATTTTCAAATTTCATATCCCAATCTTCCTTAACCAAGATTGATAACCTAATTTCATCGCACCTCATGTAAGGAAGTGGGTCCATTGGGTTTCATTTCAACCATATTTTGTTTACCTTTATATTAGTGTCTTTCAACATTTTATTTCAATTTGTTATCTAAAACTCTCCAACATCCTATCACTCCAATGTTCCAATATCAAAGGTATGTCCCTTTCCACCCATCAAAGGCTTTACAAAATATCACTTCAAACTACTTTAGAGACTCCTAAATGACATTATCTCTTTGATGCACCAATATAAGGAGGTGGGATTCACATTCTCATTTGAAATTTTAACATATATGAGCATCAATACCTTTTCTAGGAAACCCTTTTTGAAATGTTTTCAAATATCACCAAATGATCTCAAGTAGGTTAATGCCCTAATATCAATGGCATGCGTCAACTTTTACCAATATCAGATCCTTTTGAACAATCAACTCCATAACTATTTCAAACTATCCGGTCCTCTATGTATCTCATCACATATGAAATTTTTCATTCAAATCCCCACATTATATCTACTAAGCACCAATATAAGGAGGTGGGCCCCACATTATCATTTGAAAGGTTAGCATATATGAGCATTGAGGCCTCTTTTAGGAAACCCTTTTTGAAATGTTCTCAAATATCACCTAATGATCTCAAGTAGTTCAATTCCCTAATATCAAAAGTGGGCCACAACTTTTTAGCATTGTTTCCTTTCAAACAATCAAATTCTTAACTATTTCAAAGTGTATTATTCTCAAGTATATCATACCATATGAATTTTTTCATTCAAATACCAATATCTATATTAATGGTTGCCACTCCATTATTTCAAATGTTTAAACTTGTTCCATTAGGGGGATTTTGAATAAATCCCACAAGTTTTTTTAAGGATCCTCAATGACTTTGAGGTCTTGACGCTTGATGAATTGGTGAATTAGGCCATCAACCTTATCCAATATTTTGAAGAATTCCATGGTTCCAAGAGATAGTATGGGAAACGATCAAATTCAAATATACCCTAAATGCACTTTTTCAAATCGATGAGGTTATGTGGTCATGGAGCATTATTTAAGTAGGATTCCATTTGAAAATTTTCTAAAACAATGTTCAGTCTTTATTACAAAATGTTTTTGTGCACTTCGAGTAAAGACCAAAAAGAGAAGGATTGGACATCTTAGTATATTTTCCATGCATTTGCAAGTAGCTTGGATTTGAACAATGAATAGTAATTAAACCACCATTTAGTACCCAAAATGAATGTTTGAAACCCCCAAGATTCTGCATAAATCTTACTTCATGTATAATTTTTCCCTTGTTTACTCAAGAAATACCAAATGTATTAGAATTTCATCATAGGTAGTAGCTAGGGAATCCATGACTTCCACAACCTCCAGTGCTCTTGCAAGCTTCAACTTCCTATGAGTCACTTTTAAAGGTTACCATTTGAATGATCAACATATGGTGAATTACACTTGCAGAACCAATTCTATTGATGGAAATTTTACTAGCATCAAGTGGGTTTTTTTAGCGTTCAAACCTTTTCCTTCAAGCAATTCATTGAAATCAAATACTTTCATTTTATTTTTCCCTTCGACCCGATTCATAAAACTAGGTGTTATTTCATGTATAATGACATATTCTTACCAATGTATCCCAAGAAGGAAATATCAAAAGGAATAAGTTCAAGTATCTAACCAAAGGCTAAATATGATGCCATAATGACATACAAATATCTTTTACAAAACTATCCTCCTCATGATTTTGAGTATGGAAACCTCTTTAAAATGTAGAAACATGCTACAAAATATTCAGCCTTCACCAACCCAAATGTTTAGGACACTGAGGAGGATATCATGCATTACAATGCGAGAAGATACCAATTACACAACATAGTATCTAGAGTAGGACTCTACCCTTGTTTTGAGCTAATCCAATTATTGGTTAAGAATACATATGTCAGAAAAAGGGAGGATAATTTCTCAAATTGGTAAGTAAATATAATCATACAAGGCCAAAACCTCAATATATTTTTCAAGTTTTAAGGGACAAACAACACATGGAAAATAGTTGGGTTAAGTAATTTGTAGACAGACATAATTATTATTGTATTATAAAGGAATGGTGGGAGGAAATTAGCAATTCAAATCTAGAGTACAAAATGTAACCCACCACCAATACTAAATTTTTAGTATGATATGAGGTATCCCTTGTTAGGAAACTATATGGAGAAAATGATGAATCCCACTTTAGAGAGGCTTGGGTACTAATAGTGTATCAAACCCTTAATGGATGAATGGTTTTCAATTGGGTGACCATCCTCTCACATACCATAAATGACACAATAAGACAAGTGAAGTGAACTCGATAAATCACCAAACTTGACTCCTATGTCTTCTTATATATTGTATACTACAAAAGGTACTTGAAGAGAACAAAGTATGCCTTGTGATATGTACAAATTTTTTATCAATTCTTAACATACTACAAGAATTTTTCTTTGGAAGAAAGATGCATATATTATTTGAAGTGAGAATTCCTCCCTTCTTAAGGAAAAACCCAATGTAAATAACACAAGTGATCCATAAATGGATAATATTAAGAATTCCATATATTATCTGAAGTGAGAATTCCTCGCTTCTTAAGGGAAAACCTAATGTAAATAACACAAGTGATCCATAAATGGATAATAGTAAGAATATAATTGATAAGATAATTGATGCCTTTTACAATTTACATTGATTGGATTTATAAGCCATTTGTACCTTTTTGTAAAAACATGACTTTTGACTATAATTAATTATTAATTGTTTATTATTAACAATTAATATTAATAATATTAATATTAATTTTTATATTATTTACTATAATGTTATATATATTTTATATAACATTGCCTTCACCTTAAAGGAAGATTTGTCCTCAAAGCTTATTGAAGACAAAGGTTATGTTTGATTTCTTGCTTGAACCGTCATCTCTAGATCCTTTCTTTTAGTATTTGCAACACTTGATGAAATGAGACGATACGAGTTATGAATTCCAAAGAAGAAATGCCACATCGTCTCTGATGTGGTCCATCCGAGATCTATCTTCATCGAAGCTATTTGATCGCTTTATGGGATGGATCTTTTCGTTTGTTGCTTAGTATGTTGATTTGATGTTCTTGCTTGTCTGATATTGTAATTCCTCTATGTATGTTCATTTTTATCGCGCCGCTGGTCAAAATGACGTTTATAATTGGGGTGTCGATAAGGAGTTGTTGTTGTTTGTTTTTCTACTGGATTGACTTCTTTTTGAACTGTGACAAGGATTGAATTTGTACTTATTTCTTCTTCATCAACTTGAATTTGTTTTTCGAAGAGTTTGGATGCTTGGATTTGCGCTAATTTGTTCTCTAATAGATTGTTATTACTCTTACTCTTCTCAAACCTTTCGTCTTGCGACTTTTTGTCCTCTTTTAACTTCTTGATTTGTTCCTATAGTTCTTGATTAAAATTTCTCAAGCGTTGGTTTTCTTCTTGCTTTTCTAGTATTCTTCCTTCTAGGTCTTCATTGGAATGTTCCATTTTCTGACTATGTTTCAACTTCTTGATTTTCATAAGTAATGTCTTGTTATGAATTCTTAGTTGAAATAGTTCTTCGGTATTGCTTGCTAATTTGTCATTGATTTTCTTAATTTCCAGCTTGTGCACCTTTTTAGTGTCGTCATACTTTTGCTGGAGCTCTTCCTTTTGTTGTTGATGTCGACACATTTTTGATTCTCGCTTTTTTAACTTCCTTTGGACTTGCGCCAATTCATTATCTTTGTCCATGATGAGCTTGCTTAATCGTTTTATGTCTTCTTTGAAATCGTTATCGCTTCTATAAGGTGATTCTTCGATATCTTCGAACTTTTTGGTTTTGTATTCAATATCTTGATTGTGAATTTTTAATCGAGATATTTCTTCATTCTTAGTTGATAACATTTTTTTGATATCTTCGTTAGCTTTTTCCAGCTTTTGATTTTGATCTTTTAAGCGACGATTCTCTTGTTCTGTCAACTGATCAAGAATGCTCTGCTTACTTATCTTAACTTGTAGAATTTTATTGCTTTCCTTGTAGTATCCTAATTCGCCTTCCAATTTATGTATTTGCGATTGCAATTGTGATTGACCTTGATATTCTTCCATAGTAAAATATTTGCTACATATCGGACAAGAGCGATTGTCATTATTAGCAAATGTCGGATATTGGAATTCCATTTCACAATAAGGACACTTAGTCCAAAATTTGGATTTATATATGGAATCCATAATTTCTTCAATATCTTCCGAGACTTGATTTTTGCTCTTTTTAATATCTTCTTTGATTTTTGTCTTCCTTTGACTTTGATTTCTATGACGATAGATATCCTCAACTTCTTTTGACGAATGAGTCTTCCTTTGACTTTGACTTCTTCGATTTTGTCTTCTTTGGCGAGCGATGATCTATCTTCCTTTCTTTTTTCTTTTTTTTGAAGTTTTATATATTATTATAAATTAATCATAATAATAAAACTATTATTTTAAATCAACTATATAATATATAGTTTTTTTTTAAATTCTTAAATATTAAAAATTAATAATAATAATATTATTATTATTATTATTTAAATATTACATATTTATTTTATATGGAAATATGGTAGAGTTACAAACCCTAGAAGATGACGAAGTTGTATGGAGTATGGAGGGTTGCAGGTGTATGGAGAATGAGGTAGGAATTGAGAGCGCATGGAGCGAAGCGGGGGTAGTGGTGGCGAGGAGGTAAATGGATGCAGGAGGGTGGTTGGTGATCGCAGAGATGGAGGAGGAGTAGGATCCGGGGGTGGTGGATGCAGGAGTGGGTGTGGGAGGATGGGAAGGGGGAGGGCGTGGATGCGGAGAGGATGGATCCGCTGCGCAGAAGGAGAGCGCAGAGCATGGGGAAAACAAGAGCGCGGGGGTGGATGGTTGGGGGAAATGCTATGGTGGAGGATGGAGCCGCTGCACGGGAGGAGATCACAAAGCATGAGTTGAGGAGAGGTCGAACACGGGGAAGGAGGAGACAGAAGGGAGTGCTAGGGAGGAAGGGCCGAGGGCTGGCAGGGAGGCGATGTGGAGGTGTGTGTAGTAGGTGGCGTAAGGACGCAAACGCAGGAGAACGTGGAGAGGCATGGTCACAGGTGGGGTGACGTTGCATGGAGTGAAGGACATGGGAAGAGGAAACAAGGCGTGGGAAGAGGAAACAAGGCGTGGGAAGAGGAAGCAAGGCATGGGGTGTGGTCGCAGGTGAGGAGAGTGTAAGAAGCAACGAGAGTGAGCAGAGGTGGTGGTGGGAGGGGTGGGAGATCCTGAAGTGATAATTTTTTTTTAGGGGGAAGGTCATAGACCAAAATTCAGGGAAACCTTGGGATAATGGATAAAAGCCCAAGAAGGGTATCTGATACCAATGAAGTGAGAATTCCTCACTTATTAAGGGAAAAACCAATGTAAATAACACAAGTGATCCATAAATGGATAATAATAATAATATAATTGATTCCTTTTACAATTTACATTGATTGGAATTATAAGCCATTTGTACCTTTTCGTACAAACATGACTCTTGACTATAATTAATTATTAATTGTTTATTATTAACAATTAATATTAATAATATTAATATTAATTGTTATATTATTTACTATAATGTTATATATATATTTTATATAAGATTATCATAGGATGCTATAGAGGTCCTAGAGACTATAAGAGACTAGTAAATGGATGAGAGATCAAGCTTTATTAGGATATACAATGCTACCAAAACAAATACATATGACACCAACATAAGAGTGGAATATTCAATGTTTAAAGTAGATAATACCACATTTCCACTACATGGACTCACAAATTCTCAAGTTAAATAGACAAAAGAGGCGGAGAAAGTAAAGGATAAAACTACAGGTGGCACCCTAGTAGGGATCCTAAATAGTCAAAAGGAAATTCCTCCATTTCACAATCCACTAAAGAAAACATATCATTTGGCCAAGTGGAAGGCTCTTAGGTCCAAGGAAGAAATGAGATAGAATCCCGTGGAGGATAATAATCAAAGTTTCAAAGTCAAAATAAAGACAAAAAAATGTTCACATGGGGTCAAGAACAATTGAAGAGTTTTATTCCCGTATTCAAAATAATCTTAGTTTTTAACAATTCATCAAGGGAGCATAATTGATATATGATGATGTTGCATGTGTGGAAATGTTCACATTCAACAAAAAGAAAAATCAAGAAGTGCAATATGCAAACAAGAAAAGAAATAAATTCATTGAGCATATCGTAATCAACACCATGGTGATGGATGTGGAGTGTATGGACCCAATAGTTGCTACCATCACAACATTATCCATTGCTCAAGAACATGAATCCAGGGTCCTCAAAATGACTAAGGAACTAGAAGTAGACACAGAAAAAATCACTTAGCTAAATAATCAAGTGGAATATTATAAAATAGCTATGTGTGCTATGAGATACTTCATCGAATACATGTTATAAATCCATGATGAGTTTTCACTATTTCACAAATATTTCTAAAAATTTGTAACTAATATGCAACATATTTTCAATGAAGCATTAATATTATCCTCACATCTAGAAGAATGACTAAATTATGTAGGAGGATGGAGAATATTTTTGGAATAGTTTATCGCACGGAAAAAAATATTTTCCATAGGCCGCTACCCTAAATTTTACCTCTAATAAAAGAGATTTGACCATATTAGCATTAATATTAATTATTACAAGGACATAATTAAAAGCTTGGATGAAGAAATAAAAAAGTTGATCGAAGATTAGAACTAGTATCTAGATAATGTAATTAAGGTAGTAGAAGGGTGTTGGATCCCACCATTCATAGTAGATGGCATCTATATGTCAAAATATGACCTAATGACCCAACTAACCAATATTGAGAGTGAAAATAGGCGTTCTTTGGATCTAGTACTTCACACCCACAAAGTTGTGGTTAAGAACCATATTAAAAAATAGTAAGAGAAAAGGCCCTCCTTTATGTCCTTATCTCAAAGACAAATGATGATTAAAGAATACTTTAGCATTAATTATGTGCGATCCAAGCATCTTTTGAGCAACACCATTTCCATAGCTCCATTGAATTGGATAAAACATCCAATGCACGGAAAGACAATGTGGAAGGAGTTAGGGATGAAAATAAATAAATTTTTGACTAGTTTAAGGGAGACAAAGAGCTGGTAAGTCGAATCACTTCAACTTATTGACCTCTATTTTGTATAAAAGATATAACTCACTTTATAGAAGGGTTCTCAACTTCGAAAAGAAAAATATATTGTAAGTAAGGTTGCGGCATTTTTTGCTAGTTGATTTAATAAAGTTAGAGTTGTTATCTATTGAATGTGAGATATCTTCATTCCATGAATGACATATTTGGTTTACTATGAGTTTATGGTTTTAGGTCTTTCTTGGCATTTGCTCCCGCCTTTCATATTTTTTGCTAACTCGGTATTGGAACAATGATATAAGTAGAATGTGTTTTGCTATGTGACATGTCTTATTATTTTTTAATATAAAAATAGATCTAATTCTCTTAACTATTTGTATTTTAAGTTTAATTGTATTATGCTTAAATTTGTTTATTTCGATATTCTCCTAGTGCTAGGATTTTATTTCACATGTTTCATTTATGCATATTAAAACAAAAAATCAAATTAAAAAATGCACAAATCTCTTAAAGTGAATCTGACAACCGGTGCCACAAATTGGAGGGTCCACAAAATGTGGGAAACATACTTAGAGGATTGTATCCCTCAATAACCATGTGTTGACGAGGGAAAAGAGATTTTGTCATTACCTTTCTCTTTAGTAGAAAAGAATCAAGGAGACTCAACATAACAATAATGTCACAAAAAGGTCCAATGATCCCATTAAGAAGTTGTCACTCATTACCAATGTCTATTTCTACCATCATTTTGATGGCACAAACCTTAAGAGAGGAGGGAATGCATTAGTATTGGTTCAAACGTGCACAATGAATTACAATGACTCTAAGTGACATGAGTTATTTTACTTAGCTCTTGTTGCTTCAAGCTCAAAGAAGATTAGAAAGAAGAACATTTGTCCCTCATACAGTAGTTGACAAGAATACATATGGATGCAATATATACACTTATTTTATTTGTTAGTCATTTGGTTCCATATTCTTGTAATGACTCAATATGTTATTAAATGTCACTTTTGTATAATTGATCCAACTATTATTGTGTAACCAATTAATAAGTTTTTAGTAATGGGATTTGAAATAGCTTTAGGGTTGAAGCTTAATTTATTAGGGGGGGGGGGCATATTGTGTACCTATACACAATATATTTTGTGTATGTGTCATTTTGTTTGTAATCTCATAAATTTCATATTTGGGTTATTAATTCCTTGACACTAAATTAGTTGAGAGTTGTTAGTTATTCATACTAATGGTGCAACACTAAGCTTGTTATGATTTTTTAATTAGACTTGTTAATGACTCGCCATTAAGTTAGTGAAGGGATTTTAGTTGAGGATTGTATTAAAAGGGGTATCACCCCTCACTTGTAATCATTTCAATCTGTTATAAATCAACATTGTTGCTCATTTAAATACTTGTTTCTTTCAATAGAAAATAATATGGAAATGTCTTCTTCCATATTTCAGGAATGGTAGGTACATGCCAACCCTGGTCCTACAGTTTGTAGAGACTTTGAATATAAAGAGACGCTGACCAAAACAAAGATAAAACACGATAAAATAACCCAAGCTTTATAATTCTAATGGTAACAAGTGGAACCACTGTTCAATCGCAAGTAGCATTTAAAGGTACTATGTTTAAAAACACATTTCAGACACAGTTCATGAATATTCAATCACCAAATGAACATTCACAATG
Organism: Larix kaempferi; assembly: GCA_027924585.1. NCBI lineage: Eukaryota > Viridiplantae > Streptophyta > Pinopsida > Pinales > Pinaceae > Larix > Larix kaempferi. Next base: position 13,192,678 of record BSBM01000125.1, on the reverse strand, counting down.
ATAACATCAGCATGGAAGAATTCATCAAGTAATACTTTAAAAGAAACCACAGAATATTCCAGTTGTAAGAAAGCTAAAACCTGGCTCAAAATATGATATTAATCTCATCATCAAATACAAGTCTCTAAGATGAACAAAGTGTATGTCTTAATCTCTTCAGAAAATCCTCACGGCCCTCATCTCAGTAATTCCCTCTCTACTATCTAACTCTTTATATTTTATAACTATACAGAGTTCTAGAAGCAGTTTATGAGATCCACAATCTAAGGATCCAATATTACAAAAATAGTTAGAAACTGATTTAATAATTAAAACAAAGCTTATATTCAATTCATGTCTTTGATTGGTCAAAACTCGATCTAGACGATAATTTCCAGCTGTAATTCCATTATTGACTCAAGACACCTGTTGATTTTAATAAGATGAGCCAAGATTCATGATCTTGAACCTTCGATGATTATCCCATATAACTCAGACATGGACCAACTTCCTTTCAATCCTTTGGGCACGTAGATTCTTTGAAAACTAGAGATTAACTCATACACGACGTGCTGCTTCAGCCAACACAACCAACCCATCCAAGGCTTGGAGTTTTTTGGTTGACACCTTTTCCTTTGACTACCATCTGAATGCTCTGTCACCCGCGTTTGAAAGCTGGCTGCATCAAATTTCTGGAAAATTCTGTCATAAACAGGTCTGAATTTCTCCCGAATGGTTGTGAAATTTCAGAAATCGCTCTATCGGTTGTGAATGACCTCGTTCTGGAAGTGGGTTTTAAATAGTTTTGGACGATTCCTCATGGTTTAGCTGCAATGTGTTCCTGAACATCATTACCCAGAAAATGACGGGTTTGCTATTGATGCTTTGGCTATGTGAAGTCTGTACATAGTGTACACTGCTCTTTAAGGTTGGCCCACATTCAAGAGAAATTATTGTTCTGGTATGAAAATCAAACCAAAGTGCAGTGTATGTTACCCAGGCATGACCCACAATCTCACAGCCAACCAGGGGTTGGCGTAGGACAGAGCTAGTTTAAATTGAAATGAAATGAGATGATAATCCATTAATGAAACACTAATACAAGGTAAATGGAACATTTTTTAAATAATCAAACCATTTTTCAAAGCCTTCCTACGCAATCATTACTTGAAATTAGCTCTGTCATGTCATTCTTCATTCCGACAGTGTGCATGTGAAGAAGAATGATGAATCGTGCTGTCGGAATGTCTAAAAATTTGAGTTGTCCTTTTTAGCATTTAAAACTCAACTCTTAGGATGATTTTAACTCTGCATGAATACTTAAGACATACAAATGCTCGAGGGAGATTATAAAGCATTAAGAGCTAGGCTAAAGCTAACATTAAAACTTGAAATGTAATACAATTACAAACCAGAAATATACTAAAGCTTGGGGAACTTGACTAGGTGAAAATAAACTCAACTTAGTAACTGGACTGGAAAAGAAAAACATGAAGAAAAATAGGATGATAGATAAATAGGATGACAGATCTAGGACTAATATCTGGCTCTGTCTAGGGTTGGCATTCCCTTTGTGAGATGCCAAGAACAACTTACCAAGTGTTCCATTGCAATCTGTCCATAAAACCTTCTCTACGACCTGTAACCAGCTGCATTATACATACCAAAAACTGCAATCTAATTTGCTCTGTACCAGTGCCTGTCATTGGGCTGGAGTCACGCTTTCTTTACTCTACTGCACACCAAACCAGGCTGAAAAAAAATCCACAAACTAAACTCAAACTGAAAACTGGACGCTTGGGACGTGAGCTTATTTATTTACAAATCCTACTCTACTAATCCATTAAGTTGCTGGATCAAGTGATATGAAAATGCCAATACAACCATCGAAGCAATTTAAGTCTACTTTCATCTTGAATCATGAATAGGATTGAAGAAGCTGAAAAGTATGAACACAAATTTACCACTCCAATTTGACTCCATGTAGATAGCAATAGGATCCTGAAAATGATGAAGAAACTCCTCCAGACAAAATGCTACAGGGTCGTCAGATGCATGAAAAAAAATAGCTCAATAAATTTCTTCTCATTATGTTTTAGCTGATAAGATGATCTCTGAAACTCCTCATATTGAAGAACTCCATTCATGATGCCAATGTCTTCTTTCTATGATTCTGAAAATGAAATAGAAAGAGGTTGCAAACTGCCTTCTTTGTCCTTGAGATTTTGAATTGAAGTTTTCTCTTGGTAAATACTTCCTTTGAATTCTGTATTATGAAAGACACATACCAATTTGCTATTATTTGCCTCGATACATACTGATAGAGAAATCTGTTTATTGGAATCAATCTATGATTCTGAAACATAACTGTCAAACACAAGATCCGATTCCTCGTGTTCGTATTTTTCCTCTGTATTTAAATCTGATTCCTACTGAAAATGTATTGTAATTTGTGTGGATCTTTTTAAATATCCATCAGTACCCAATAAAAAAGTATTAATATGTTCAACAAAATCTTGAATTTGATCAATATAGAAAGCCTCTTCAACAGAATAATGATAAGCCTCTGCAAAATCATGTTGAGAATCTTCAGAAAAATTTATAGAAAGATCGTCCGGTTGAAGTAAACCCCAAACGTATGCACTCTCCACATTAGAAAAATCTATTTTAGTAATTTTAAAAGTCGGAGAAATATAACAATCTGAAGATGATGCATTAGTATCTTGAAATTTCAAATATGATTTCATCTCTTCATACTTTTGGTCTTGTTCATCTGCATTTTCAACAGTAGAAAAATCTGATTTAATAATTTCAAGATCTGAAGAAAATTTGAAATATGAAAATGATGGTTCAAGATATTGAGACGAATAAAATTCCAGATCAGATTTATGATGTCCATTGGGTTGGAGTCTTTATTCATGTAGAAATGCTACACATCAAGTCAAACTGAAAAAAGAAACTGCCGAAAACAAAACCACTATACTGCAAACTAAATTCAAACTGTCTTTGTTGTAAACCCAATTCATATTGAAAATCCAAATAACTTCTCTATTACTGAAGATTGAAAGGGAATGAATGCTCTTGAGATGAGCTTATTTATGTACACTGTCTACACTTAAGCAATGCAAAACTCCGCTCAAACATAGGAAAATTTTCAATACAACCAATACAAAAGTTTATGAATTAGCTGAACTTTGCTTCCATCTCTGAGCATAAGGAAGACTGAAAAAACTGAAAAGCACAAATAATGGGGATTTAAAAGCTCATGCTTACAACTTTGAAGTGTTGTCCTAGTAAGTTCAGAGATGCCGAGCCTATGATTGCATTTCGACTCCAAATAGATGGCCACAGAATCATACAAATCACAAGAAGAAGCAATTTGACAGAAGGTAAATACCTCGTCTTTTTGTTTAGAAACAAATTGTCCTTGTGCAATTTCTGCTTCATGGATGACATCAATTTTCTGTTCTTGGAATGTTGAATATGAAGAAGGAGAAAATTGGAAATTACCTTCCTCATCTCTAAAATCTCCAATTGTATTGACTGATATTAACTCACCCATGTTTAGTCTAATGTCTGTTGCAAATCCTAATTCAAGAATGGTAGATACCGGCTCGTTGATTTTTGAAGATTGCTGATCTGCTTTTTCCAAAAAAAAATCATTTGTGGCTATTTTGTACCTCATTCTCGACTACTGTAACTGCTATCAACTTATCATTTTCTCCTTCACTTCCTTCATATTCATAGCTGTCATAAATTGGATTGCTACTCAAAATTTCTATGGGTGTTGAAACAGAAATACGCTCTAAATCATCTTGGCACTCATTATATACTGACTCAATGTTGTAAAATTCCATGCAGGCTAAGATAGGAATTTTCTCTTCTTCATTTGGGTATTCACCAGCCTAGATCCAAATCCTAGGCTCTATCAAGTGCCGAGAGGGATCAAATCTCCTGAGGTGCAAACCTCTCCTTGAATAGATCCTTGAGTGCAATACCTGAGAAGAGGTTTGCACCTCGGGAGATTTGATCCCTTTCGGCGCTTGATAGAGCCTAGGATTTGGATCTAAGGTGGTTCCAGTCATGGGCAGTGACACAAAAATGGAGTTTGATCAGCATTGTAAGGAATATGTTAAGTTGAAAACATAGATAGAATAATTAGGATTATCATAATGTAAGTAATAAGTATTAAGGATTGAGTAAATTGTTAAAGCAAAGGTTTGCACCTTTTTTTAGTGAAGAAAAACAAAGGTTTGCACCTCAAGGGATTTAATCAAATATATTACAATGTGATTAAATTTGATATTTCTTCTTCCTTTTTTTCTTGATTCCACTTCTGCTCCCTTTGGCATCTTCTCGTATCGATCATATGTGAAAGGAGGAAGACCATCCAGACCTTTTACTCATGATATTGTTGTAAATGGGAGTCCCCGTCGTACTTTGTTTCCAATATTTATAGTTTCCTTCTCCAATGTTAATCCTCATTTTTTTTTTGCATTGTTGATGTAGATATATTAAACGTTGCAACACTGGTTGGGGCCAAAAGAAGTATTGGTGACTTATATGGAAAATAATCAATTTTTAGTGTTTGTCTAATAGCTCCAATCAAGTAAGATTTTATTGTACCCGCGGTTCCTTGGATAATCATTCGTAGTGGTTCATTGTTCCCACCTCTGTAATGCTCAAGAATAAAATCTCAAATGATTTTCTTTGCTTCTCCGCTAAGATTTCAATTGAATAATTTTGAGTATGATTATTATGTATAATGGAATTCAATTGTCGGTTTTCAGATATGAACTATAGTGCACGATTGGAAGTTTCCATATCAACAAAATTAGAGTTCCAATTTTCCTTGTTATCACATTCCATGTATCCGAGTATGTCATATTCATTGGTAGCTATATACTGATTCCTATATAACCCTGAAATCATCTCCCATTCATGCTTTTGAGAATATTTTTGCACAAATAATACTTCTTCATGATCTCTTTAGTTCACGGTCATGTTTTCTAGGTTCTTCTATATTTATGATGATCATTTTTCTCTTTCTCTTCTATACATTTGTTGTACTTTTTTTTTTTGATCGTCAATATATTCATTATTTGCAATATTATCATGAGGATCCACAATATACCCTAAAATAGAGAAAACAAAATTAATACGTTGAAATCATTGCAAATATTTTTTCTATTAAATAGATAAATTCAATGTATAAATGTAAATAACAAAAAAAATGCATTGTTCAAATCAATGCAATTTTTTTACTTTTTATTAAATTGATAAATTGAATACATACATGTAAAAAGCAAAACAAAATATGCATTGCTAAAATCAATGCAACGAAATATGCATTGCTAAAATCAATGCAACGAATCTTGTGTTATTTAACAACATTTGTGTGTGTTCTATTGGTAAGCCGTAAGGTTATTGGGCTTGTGTTAACCTAGAGACCAAGGTTCAAAACCCTTTTGGATTGGAGTTATAATTAATTATCAAATATAACTATTATTATGGCTAGCATTGTTGAAATCAATGAAACCAATCAAATCAATATGTATCTTGTGTTTTTGAAGAACATTTGTTTGTGGTTTATTAAACAATGCATTGTTGAAATCAATGCAACAATTTTTTTTATATTAAATTAATAAATTCAATGCATACATGTAAAAAACAAAAAACAATGCATTGCTGAAATCAATGCAACTAATGAAATCAACATACATCTTGTGTTTTTTAAGAACATTTGTTTGTTGTCTATTGGTAAGTAATGAGATGATTGGACTTAAGGTTCAAATCCCTTCTATTTTTTCTATTTCTTATGTGGACTATAGTATTTTTTTTTACTTATTTTGTTTCTACTTCTTATGGCTACTATAATATATTTTTTACTTCTTTCTTTTATTTCTTATGTTTCTACTTTTTTTTTCCTTGGAAAAAAAACGTAATTTCATTTCAGCAGAGGTGAACAAAATTACATTCAGTAGATGCACAGACTCTATGCATTGTGGATAGTTTAGTTCTCAAGACATAAAGTCTTCCATATATGCTCATTCTGAGCTTTACAAAAAAATATGACTGTGCAGTCAGAGCTGCAATGGTAGCAATAGAGTATATACGGCTCCCCGAGCCCTCATATGAAAGCCTAGTAATTTGCTATAACAGTTTACAAAAAAGCTATATCGAGACAGTCCTGTTTGTAAAACAAAAAATATAAACAGATGAAAAAAGTAAAAGTTCCATGCCATAATAAAGTCCATGTTCATTCGATGAAAGGATGATGATAATAGTCTTGTGCAATGCCATCAATGCATTCCTTTACCTTCCAAATCCCTAGAGCTAGTTGCAGGCGCTCCTTTGAGGCTTTATCTGCCTCCTTGTTGTTCTCCCTATACACATGCCAGCATGAGAAAGTATCAAAAGAATGTTGTACTCCCCGAACATCCACAAGTAAATTAGATAATCTTAAATCCCTGCAGTGTTGAGTCCCATTTATCCAATTAATAACATTCAAAGAATCACCAAAGATGTTAAGGTTTCTACATCCCTTTTCGACCGCAAAGATTAAGAGTAGTTTTAAGCTCAATAACTCAACATAGTTGTTGCCCCCCCCCTCCCATCCCCATGGAAAGTTCAAAGAAGTGTGAAGTAGATAGAAAAAGAAGGCCCCCTTCCCCACAGAGATCATTCTGAGCCGCACCATAAAAAAAAATCCAAGGCACAGACCGATCAATCTCAAGCGCCAATACCTCCCGCTGTTTGATGGCTCTAATGTGTTGTGGAAAAGCATTTAAAATCCCACAAGAGAGAGCAGTTGTAATCGACGGGGTACATGTTTTATCAGAGAAAATAAAATTATTGCGGACAAGCCATATGCCCCAGCACCTTAACAGTGGAAGTTCTTTAACAGTTCTGTAAAGAGGAAAAGTATTCCATACCTCCCAGGCATGTGCCATTGAGATGCCCGCCCACAAACAATGAATACCTGTAATACGAGAACATTCAGCCCAAACTTTAGTGGTAAATGGGCACAGTAAGAAAATGTGAGTCATAGATTCTTTCGATGATTTACAAAGAGTACACCAACCCGGCCCATGCCAGTTCTTTTTTTTGAAGGTTGTCCCATGTAGGAACCTTGTTTTCCAAGACATTCCACATAAACAGTCGTGTCTTGGGCGGGATCTTAACCTTCTACAATTTCTTGCACCACCACACCGGTTCCCTGTTAATCCCCAAAGTGTTGAGGCTAATATAACCGCCCTTGGGAGTATAATTGTCGTGGGGATCACCTTCCCAAACAAGTTCATCATCTCTATCCCTTAAAACGACCTATGTGCAGTTGAAAGCAACAATAAGACGGGTCACCTCATCCTACTCTGGATCCGCAAGGCCTAAAGTGCCTACCAATGTCCAAGTCTGTGTCCACGGCCTCAGTTGAATCGGATCCGCCAATTGTGACAAAAATGTAATACCCCGGCCCCTTAAGGCCACCACCGTCTGCTTCGGCAACAGATGTCATCCCACATTTCCCACCCAAGGGTCTTCCACCACCCTAAGTCGCTGCCCATCACTAATGTTCCAAGCCAATAAGTTTCCATTAATAGGGAAGGAGGAAACCACCACCTTCCAAATAAATGACCCCCCAGAAGAGGACTTCATAGGACTTCTCACCCATTCCTCAATGGAAGCTGGAGCGATATATTTTTGAACAATCACCTTTGTCCGGAGGCTCTCGATCTGAAGCATTCGCCACCCCCCTTTCGCTGCAAGTGCTTTGTAGAATAAGAAAATGTTCTTAAGACCCCAACCACCCAAGGATTTAGGAAGGGCAATACGTTGCCACTGCACCCATGGCGATACAAAGTCCCCTTTCCCACTCCACAAAAGGCGAAAACAGATCTTTCAAGCAACCTCAAGAATCCCTTTAGGAATCCATGATAAGGACATCCAGAAAACTAGAATGGCCTCCAACACAGATTTTACCAAAATCAAGCGGCCGGCCCACAAAAGCCATTTATGGCTCCGAATCTTAAGACGTTTATCTAGCTTATCCAGTAGCCATCTCCAGTCTAGTTTCTTGTAAGCATTAGGTTTCAGTTGGAAGCCTAGATATTTTAAGCCGGAATCCACCTACAAGATGGTATAGGGAAAATCCCTAACAAAATCCTGAATTTCCACATCCCTCGGCAAGTTAACAGAAAGTATAGATTTCCCAACATTAATCTCCATCCCAGTAGCCTTAGAGAAAAGTTCCAGGATACCCTGAAGAGTATTCGCATCCTCAACAGAACCAGTACAAAAAAACAAAACGTCGTCCACAAAGAGGAGGTGAGTGAGAAAAAGGTTAGGCACCACTTGAATGCCCTTCAAGGAACCATTTATCTTCGCCTCCCCAAGGGCCCTGCTCAATCCTCCAGCTACCAAAAGAAATAACAGAGGAGACATGGGACACCCATTGTCTAAGTCCCCGCTCAGAGTGAGAAAAAGGTGTGGCCGACCCATTAATAAGAATAGAAAAAGAAACCATAGTTACACAACTCATGATCCACCTGATAAAACCCATATCAAACCCCAAGTGAGTCAGAAGCATACAAATGCAAAGCCAACTTACTTTGTCATAAGCTTTAGCAAGATCAATTTTTAGAATGGCTCCTTTGAGTTTCTTTGATTTGATACTATGTAACCCTTCTTGATCAACCCCAATAGCTTCATGGATCTACCACCCCTCCAAAAACCCGAACTGTTCACCAGAAATATGTCTTGAAAGGATGTCTTTTAGCGTTCTAGCGATGACCTTGGAAACAACCTTATAGATACAATTGCAAAGAGAAATACGTCGAAAATCATAAAGGGAGGATGGGTTGTCAGACTTAGGAATCAAGGCAATAAAAGTTAAGTTGAAGCTGGCAGGAATCCTCCCAGAGAGTCTAGTATCCTCAACAACCTAAAGTAGATCCACGCCCAACAAATCAAAGAGAGCCAGGAAGAAGTCCATAGACCAGCCATCTGGACCCGGGCTCTTATATTTTTGAAAACTATGAAAGGCGACCTTCAATTCTTCCTCGGAAACTTCCTCCATCAGCGTCTGATTATCCTCCTCATCAACGAAGCGGGGAAATAGCTGTGCTACCCTGATAAACTCAGCTATATTGGCCTGTATGTTAGCCCCAAATTGGCTTTGAAAATGTTCAACCCCCACCCAAGCCATCCCTTCAAAAGTATTCTGAGGCACCCCAAACAAGTTATCAAGGCTCCAAATAGTGTTCACACCTTTCCTTCCCTTTGCATAGGCATGGAAAAATTTGGAGTTCTCGTCCCCAGCTTCCAACCAAGTAGCCCAACTCTTTAACCGCCAGGGCTCCTCTTTCTCCAGCAACAGAGTATTCCTCCTCCCTTCCAATCTGACCAAAATTTCCTTGGACTCCAGAGTCTGTAAACCCCCCCTTCCTCCTCATAGATTTTGTGAAGATCCTCCTCAATCCATTTAAGTTCTCTGTCATCTCTTGACCTCTTTTCATGTGCCCAAATCTTAATAGGGCCTTTTATCCTCTTCAAATTTGTAGCAAACTGGAAAGAAGCAGTGAGTGGATCCCTAGCATCATGAGGAACCCACAGAGACTGAACCAGCTTAGTGAAAGAGTCATCTTCCAACCAAGTTTTATTAAATTTAAGAGGACCAAGAGGTTTTGGGGGTCCACACCGAAGTTCGAAGAAAACAAGGAAGTGATCAGAACCTCACCCTACTTCCACCCACTTCCTTAAGAGAAAAAATCTGTCCACTAGCTGTTTTGAGACCAGAAAACGATCCAATATTTTAGCCACCTTGTTATCCCCAGTGCGATTGTTCCGCCACGTGGGTTTGAGATTTACAGGATCAACATCAATCAGATTTTTTTCAGCCAGCCTCTGAGAGAAGAAACCAGTCAAAGAGTCCACCCTAGCACGAGGCCCCCAAACCTCCAACGAACCAAGAGAAAAGTTCAAGTCACCATCGAAAATCACAGAGTTCCCCCTAAGGAGAGAATTATTGAGCAAAGAATCCCATAAGGGTTTTCTGTTAAGATAAGGGCCATAAACATTAAAAACAATAAGGACTTCTCCCAAGTCCAAAGCACGAAACGAAAGTCCAAGAACTGACTCCATTCCCCACACATTGAGTAACTGCACAAACCTGGAATTCCATCCAATAGCCATACCACCAGAACGATCTCTAGCATCTAAAGTCTCAAACGACCAACCACTGAACCAACTTTCCAAACAAGATTTCACTACCTCACCATCACCCAGAGTTTCTTGAAGCATAATGATGTTCGAGTGTTCCAAGGAGACCACCCGGTGAAGTGCCGATCTTTTAAGGGGACCAGCCAGACCCCGATATTTTAAAGGGACTAGCCAAACCCCGACAATTAAAGGACATAATTTTCATATTAGCCCCTTCTTATGGGTACGCACCGCTCTAAGCACCTGTTCAATTGACTGCTGTTTTCCATCCAAAAAGTCCATTCTAGCTTTAGAATGAGACTTAGAGATTAAGGTCTTACACCCCCTTCCTTTCAATGTAGGTTCCTTCCCCTTACCCAAACCCCCGGGGACAAGTTTGGTAGCCGAGAGAAGAAAGTACCCAAATTCGGATGATTCTAGTGGGGATGAAGTGGAAGCTTCTTCCCGAGTATCGGAGTTAGGTGCAGGTTCCGGAGTTGGGATTAGCTCCTCCAACATGAAAGTGGTGGATTCGATAAGGGGGGGAGTATCAGTGGCCGAAAGGGGATTGATGTTCATATTTTTTAGACCCTCCACCTAGTCCAAACCAGAAATAGATAAATTATTCAGGAATATTTTAATAGAGGGATAAAAGGGGGGAGGAGGAGTACCAGTAAACATAGGCTCCCGAACGAGTGTTGAAACGATCGGCCGATTGACATTAGTTGCATCAAGAACCAGGAGCTGTTCTTCCTCCGATGCAGAATCAACCCCCTGAGTCCCAACAACCCCTTCCTCATGCATCTGGATCGGTATCGGCGTTGTCTGTTCAGTTGGGCCTGAGTGGTCAATCTCGTCAGACCATTTACGTCTCCCATCGCTCTGTGTCTTGAGAGGGAGTTTGCATTCAACTGCCGGATGACCATAAGAATGGAACCTTCTACATCGAAAGGGGACATTCTCATAGTCCAATTTTTGCACAATAATATATGGAACCCAACTGATCTTCATATCTTTTTCCAAAACTTAACGAACATTCAAACTGAACAGAATCCTAGCAACCTTTCGCTGATGTGAATGCAAAAAAGAGTAGTCGCGCTTTAAGTAGGAGCCCAAGATGTTTCCAATTCCACGGAAGTGTCGTTCCGACTAGTGGTGTAGGGGAAGCCTTGAAAGACGAACCCACAGAGGAACAATATCCAGGCGTTCCTACTTGCATCAAACATAGGGTGCCAATGTTTGAGAAGAATAGGGCAATGGTCCCAGTTCTAGTTCTGTTTGAGAATCCAAAGCGCATGTTCAGCCTTGAGAAAATTAAAAGCAAACCAATTCCTAGTAAGTTCCAAGGGTTAGCATAGGACAAAGCTATTATAAATTGAAATGAAACGAGCTGATAATACGTTAATGTAAATGAGACATTTTTTAAATAATCAAACCATTTTTCAAAGCCTTCCTATGCAATCATTACTTGAAATGATTTTTAATTAGCTCTGTCATGTCACTCTTCATTTCGGCAGTGCATGTGAAGAAGAATGATGAATAGCGTTGCCGGAATGTCCAAAAATTTGAGTTGTCTTTTTAGCATTTAAAACTCAATCCTTAGGTTGATTTTAACTCTGCATGAATACTTAAGACATACAAATGTTCGAGGGAGATTATAAAGCATTAAGAGCTAGGCTAAAGCTAACATTAAAACTTGAAATGTAATACAATTAATTAAAAATCAGAAATATACTAAAGTTGGGGAACTTGACTGGGTGAAAATAAACTCAAAAAGTAACTGGACTGAAAAAAAAAAAAAACATGAATAAAAATAGGATGACATATCTAGGACTAATACTGGGTGTGCAAGTTTCCCAACATTTATGATTATGATTATTATTATTTATTTTTATATTTGTTGTTTTTTTTGTTCAACATTAAATCCTATGACTAGGGCAAGATCACCAACTTATTCATTAGGATGTGAGTGACCTAAATGGCTATGCTTATAGGAACATTTAGATTCTTATTCATGCATAAGACCACACACAAACTTTAATAAGAAAATCCAACTAGAGAAGAGATTATGGAGAAGAGAGATATGTACTTTTTTCAAATGTTGTCCTAGCTATTGTTTTTCCTTTCTATGGATCCACTCTTTATTTCCCAATGTTCAAAAATTAAATCTTCCTGTAGGATTGAGATTCCATTTAGTCCATGATTTTGCACTCAGCCACATATTACTCTGACATCATCAGTTCTTGGTCAACCCCATGGACTCCCAAACTTATGAAAATTATGTTATTTTGATGTTTTGTATTGCACATTCACGATCCCACTACTCCATCCATACTGCACAAGTCACGTTATTTTTTCCACCATTCACCGCGCCACATGGAGATTACCATCAGTGTCCCAACCCACCATTAGAGGTCCATCTATTCTCACCTAGTCATTTAATTGATCTAAATTGTTGCATTGGACACTTATTTCCTTGCCACTCTTTCTCATCTCGCTAAGGTGGCCATCTACCTTGACAACCATTATACAATGGTGCTTTTAAGAACCCCCTTTTCCATATACTCACACATTTAGGAAGCTACAATTTTGGAGTACTCCTTAGTACTCCTTCTATGATTCCCATGCATCAGAGAAACCATTTAACAAATAGTGCTTCTCAACACTCCTATAGATCATGTATAATATCATTTTAGGGAAACACCCATGCTTTCCTTTGTTCAGAATATTCAATGATGATTCACCCTTGGAGTCATACCACATCAGTACCCCCATATCCATAAGTAAAATTTCCCCCCATTGCAGTCATGTCCCTTGGTACCTCAGTTGTGTCTTTTCCCTAATCTAATCAAGAAATATCACACATGATGCAAGGTCATCCTTGCCTTCATACTCTCAACAAAGGAAGTTTGAGTCCCTTACTTAATAACCCTCATATCCCCACATAGTGCCTTAGTTACTTGTCTATCTCTACTCATATCTCATTTGTATCCATTGCGCTTTCATCAAGGAAACCCCATTTCCTTATCGGTCGTAGGTCTCCCTCTGTCGACAACAACACATATATTCCATAGGATAGGCCCAGAGGTATCATGTACCTTGGCCTCATAAACATCATTGATGTTTCCCTTCGAACAGCTGAGGGGAGACCTCATTGCCCCTTAGCTTGGTTATTTTCACGTGCTCTGTGTCAACTCAAGTATCGCATCGATGAGATTCATGCAAATTAATGTTTCTCACTTTATTTGGTCGAAGGCATCCCCGAATCTAGTCCTTTTGTGAGTCCCTATGCAAATATTCTAGCCATATATTTGTTGTGATATACATGTTGTGTTGGCGACAATGTTGTGGAAGCCCCCAGTTGCATGCTTCCTATTGTATTCAGTTCCAGATGAAGTTCCCTGAACCTGTTTGATTGAAACCTATAGATTGTTCAAGTCATTGTAGATGTTGGACACCTCTAGTTCCAACAAAGCATCAATTATTGTGATCCATCATCCTACTAGGATGCCATTTTTCCCACATAAGTTCTTCAAATTAGTTGTGGTTGGGCAATAATTATGTACTCATTAAGTCCCCCTTAGACACTCATGATGTACACAACAATTATTTATGTATTGATGAGGTCTCTTCTGGGCCTAGATCTTATTTTTAGATTTGAGACATTGATGGGGATGCATGCCTTGTCCATATATTTGAGATTATATGCACCTTGTATTTGTAGGTAAGGGCCCCTTTAGTCCTGTGGGAAGGCAGATTCCCTCTGAAACGGTCTCCATCTTCTACGTCATTGTCGCACTTATATCCTAAATACAAGATATTCCTATGATGTATGTCATCCATACAATTAGCTCCCGACCTCACACAACAGGGCGAAATATGTTCACAGCTAAAATTTGCTCACTTGACATGTCATCAATCCCATCACCCTCATATGTCATCATTTCACCTCATTTACATCCATTGGACCTTAAGAAAGCAATAAAAATCCAAAAAAAATGTGAATTAACCTAAAAGGAGACATTTTAAAAATAAGTGGCACATTTCCTCTCAACGAAACCGACCCAAGCCGCTCATTTTCCTTCGATAGGAGCAACCCAAGTCTCGCAAATCTCCCAAAAAGGTGTGACTCCATCTCCAAGCTCGATTTTCAATTATTGTCGCTTTGTTCCCAAACAACAACAATAAATTTTTGGCACAAATATTGATATGGGTCGAATTACATCATGGATTTGGAGGAAAAAAATAACTATGATCCTCAATCCAAATCCATCACCATGCTTATAAAAGAAACCTTAAGGTTCTTCATTCCACGCAATTCTCTACCCTTTTTCTTAAGCCATCATTTTGCCAGGATTCCCTTTGAGATTGAAGCTAGACTCTTTTTGTTTCATTCTCACCTATTGGAGATCCATCTTGTGACGTGTGGTTGGAGCATTGCGAGACTATTAGGATAACCAACGGACCATCCCTCAAATAGTTGCAAGGGACCCTTTCACTGCACTCTTTGAGGCGGTTCTTCCCCTTGTAAAATCTCATTTCAATACAAAAGAAAAATCATCCTTTATTCTTTACATTGTGTCTTTACATGTGTATTGTTTGATTGAAGAATTGATGCAAGAGCATCGAGGCCTAGGAACACCCGTCGAAGTTAGTCGACATGAGAAAAGCCAACCAGAGGGAGTGCCGATGACCACTGGTGTGGAGGAGCGGATTGGCTTGTCTAAGTCAATAAGTCGAGCAGGAGCAGTCGGTATGTGATCGACAAAAGCAGTGAAAGTTGAGAGTCGACATGTCGGGAGTCGACTGATGACAGGTTGAGCAAAGACGTCGATGGTCGACATACGTCGCACCACGACTCTGACAGGTTTGGGCATGAGCCAAGCGAGGAGGAAGGGGTGGACTGGCAAAGCCTTAAAAAGTGCCAAAGAAGCTGACAGACAGTATGGCTGACATGATGGATTACTGTAGCCTATCAGAAGGACCCGTAGAAGTCAAGGAGAGTACTTGGCAATAGTTCGGGGTTGCTAAGGAAGTTAATGGCAGTTATTGAAGGTAGTTGAGATCCTGATAGATGTCAACACAAGAAGGGATTGTGCAGCACGATTGGGGCTCTAATAGTTGTAGGTCTATAGGATCTGAGGAGATTGATAGATAGAGGATGCATGTCTCGGGGGTCAGAATGGTCTCAAGAACAACAGGAGTAGAGTAGAAGGCCAAGGAGTTGGGATCAATGGGATCACTTGGAAACTTGGTAGAGCAGAGTTCGGGGAGAAGATAGGTAGATTGGAGAGAACAATCACACGTCTTCCGAATGCAGAGAAGATCGAGCCATAGCTCAGAGTTTCGTAGTGAACTAAGAGAGGGTGAAGATTGACACACTGAGATAGCACATAGTTACTTCTGTATTGTAACGGATGAGGCTGATAGTTAGTTAGTTATTTCATTCTTGGCAGTTTGCATTGTAATCGATTTGGTAGAAGTAATATAAGCCAACTTCTGGCATGTTGTTTACATCTTGTCTATGTGAACGTGTGTGTTGTGTGTAATTCTTAAGCAAGAACCTTAGTCTATAAGGCGCCTTGCGCCAGGTGGTATCATAGCTATAGCATCCTGAGATTTGAAGGATAGCCATATCAGGTCGGGAAGAATCCTACAAGCAGAAGAACGTCGGGTGGTATTGAACTTGCAAGTGTGTTTACATCTCCAGGTGCGGTTGGGTAGAGTTGTAAACGAATTGTTGAATTCCGGTTGCGTTTGGACTAAGTGGGAGTTTTAGTCGAGGTTGAAAATTGCTCACAGAGGTGTTAACATTTGAGGTGTTGGACGAAGAGCGAGTGGCGCAACAGTCATAGTTGATAGTGAGATGTTCGAGGAGTGCGTCCGAACAATGCAAACTTTGACAAAAGAAGTCACATCGATCAAAGAAAGCCAAAGGCGTGGTTGCATTCCTAATTCGTTAGACCACAACGAGGAGGAGGTCGAAGAAGTGGAAGCACGGGAAGCAGCGGGAGAAGAACCAGAAGACAAACTGATCAAACTTTTGACGGATATGAGAGGTCGGACAAAGATAGATGTACATACCTACTCAGGAAGTATAGATCCAGAATATTTGATCAACTGGTTCAGAGAGATGGAGAAATACTTTGACATAGAGAAGATCGAGGATCCTAAATGGGTTAAGACTGCATGTCTGAGGTTGAAGGGTCATGCCTCATTGTGGTGGGACAATGTACAGGATGACAGAGTCAAGAAGGGAAAGGAGAATCAAATCTTGGGATAGGATGGTCGCCAAGCTGAAAGGGAAGTTCTTTCCAAATGACTATGTGACTTCCTTGTTCCATAAGTTGCAGAACTTTTGACAAAAAGAGATGACTGTGAAGGAGTACACGGAAGAGTTCTATAGACTGTCGATAAGGTCAGGACAGACTGACGAAGGAGAAGAAGTTGTTGCTAGGTATGTGAACAGATTGAAATATGGCATTCAGGATGAATTGAGCATGTCAAGATTCATAGTGGTCGGTGAAGCCTACGAGTTAGCTCTGAAGGTAGAAGAGAAACTGTCAAGGAAATCCGCAGCGACTAGAGGTAGGATGACTAGTTGGGGTGCGAAGACTATTTCTGCGAAAGGACAAAGTAGCGGTTACAGGAAGGAATCTGTTGAAGAAAATCGACAAATGGAAGGGACATCGACAAGGGAGAAAGCGCAAGAGAATGGACGCGATGGTCGTGAGAACCACATTCGAGGTGTGTATGGTTAAAGTGGTCCATCCGACAGAAAATGAGCTAACGGACCAACCATAATCTGTTACAAGTGTTGAGGAGGGGGACACAAGGCATATGAATGCCCATAGAACCTACATGCTACAGAGGAGTTGAAACCCAGACATCAAAGAGATGATCAAGTCGAAGAGAGGGAAGAATCGAAATACGACAGCAGTGAGGATGGTAAGAAGAAGAGTCGGGCCATTATAGCTAGGAAGACATTGGTTTTGGATGACAGACGAGCAAGAGCTGGCAAAACGAAAGGAAATCTTTTGAATTAAGGTGCGAATCGGTGAATGGCGTTGCAAGACCATAGTTGATGGTGGAAGCACTGAGAATCTTGTGTCGATAGAGGTGATCGACAAGGCACAGTTAAAGTGTCAAGAACATCCACACACATACAAGATCTCATGGTTGTAGAAAGGACATCATGTGAAGGTGACCAAACCGTTCCTAATTAACATTAGAGTCGAATGATTTGAAGACAGTGTACTGTGCGACATAATCCCAATAGACGCGTGCCATCTGTTGTTAGGGAGGCCATGAAAATATGATCGGAAAATGATTTATGATGGTCAAGCCAACACAGTCACAGTGTGGAAAAATGACATGCAGAGGACTCTTAAGCTGAGGCCGAAGGAGCGAGCCAACGGTAACCATGATGAGAGCAACTTTTGGGAGAAGCGAGTGCTGATGTGTTCAGCAAAAGAATTCCTCGCGGAGGAGGAAAAATAGTCGATATGTTACGCTATCATTCCGAAGGGGCCATGTGTCGAGAGGGAGACAATGGAGAAGATTCTGGTTGAAATCAGAAAGATACTTGACGAGTTTCGAAGCATAGTAGTCGATGAGACACCGAAGGGATTACCACCGATAAGGAGCATATCCCATCAGATCGACTTGATTCCAGGGTAGAGTCTACCAAAAAAAGCACCGCATAGGATGACTTCGACAGAAAGTCAGGAACTCGATCGACAAGTCCAGGAGTTGTTGGACAGGGGATTGATCAGAGAAAGTCTGAGTCCGTGCGCGGTACCAGCAGTATTAGCGCCGAAGAAAGGTGGAGAATGGATAATGTGTATAGACTCAAGAGCCATCAACAAGATCACGATCAAGTATCGATTTCCATTGCGGAGGATGGACGACTTGATGGATTTCTTGAGTGGAGGGAAGTACTTCACGAAGATAGACCTGAAAAGCGATTATCACTAGATTCGGGTTAGAGAAGGAGATGAATGGAAGACAACATTTAAGACAAATGAAGGGTTGTATGAGTAGTTAGTCATGCAGTTCGGATTGACTAGTGCACCAAGTACATTCATGGGATTGATGAATGAAGTACTGAAACCATTCTTGGGAAAGTTTTCCATAGTCTACCTAGACGACATCCTGATATGCAGTCAAACCAAGACATAGCACTTGGGGCATATTCGACAGGTATTGCAGAAGTTGCAGGAAGAGAAGTTGATGGTGAACCTGCAAAAGTGTTTCTTCATGAAGGAAGAACTGGTATACTTGGGATTTGTAATCTCGGGTAAAGGGTTGGTGAGGGACCCAGAAAAGGTGAATGCAATATTGGATTGGCTGGAACCAATAAGTATGACTGGAGTAAGGAGTTTCCATGGACTTGCCAGTTTCTATAGGAAGTTCATTCGGGGATTCAGTCGGATTTGTGCACCTTTGACAGAGTGCATGAAAAAGAGCGAGTTCAGCATCCCAGTGAGATTTCAACAAGTTGAAGGAAAGGATCACCGAGAGCCCAGTGTTATCGCTCCCAAATTTTGACAAAGTTTTCCAGGTCGATTGCGATGCGATCGGAATGGCGATTGGAGCAGTGTTGAAACATGAGGGATGACCAATTGCATTCTTCAGTGAGAAGTTGGATGATGTGAAGCGGAAATATTCAGTCTATGACTAGGAATTTTATGCTATTGTCCAGGCATTGAAGAAGTTGAGGCATTATTTGTTGCCCAAGGAATTTGTGTTGTACACAGATCACCAAGCACTAAGGTATCTGAATACTCAGTCGAATTTGAATCAGCGGCACATGAAGTCGGTCGAATTCCTACAGGGATATACATTCATGTTGTGACATAAGTTGGGCAAGTCGAAAAAGGTTGTCGACACGCTGAGTCAAAGAGTTGCATTGCTGAACACAGTGATAGTTCAGGAAATGGGAATAGAGTCGGTGAAGACAACATATGAGACCGACGAGGTGTTATTGGACTATCCACTCGAGCGGACGCAAGGCAGATCTCCCTAGTTCAAGTGAATCTAGAACAAATAGGACATAATACAAGACTCATTTTCTAGATCTAGTTATAGATCGAGTACTTAGATATCATACCTTTCAGATTGTGGATCCCTCTCCTTGTTGTTGCTCCAAGTCCCACGCTCATCAGATCTCCAGCTACAAGACCTGTCAAGACAATATGGAAACAATACAAGCAGTACAATATATCTAAACAATAATTGATCTAAGTAAACGGTTAAGGAAGTAAACTACAAATAATAATCAACACAATAACATTTGTGGAAAGAGTTTGTATTACTGTATTAAAAGTGGGAATACATAGAAAGGAGAAGAACACAACCAAAGCCTTAACGTTGCATCCTCCATCCAACATGTTCAAGCCAAACCTCCAAGATGGTACAAGCTTCCAAAGATGATAAGGGATCACCAATGTGGATTCTACCAACATAAGGATACTATAGACCTTCCCCCCTTTAGAGTGGAGAGGAGCATCACTTATATAAGGCTAAAGAGATAGGGTAGGTTGAGGATTAGGGAGAGATGGTTAAGGGATCCTCCCATTAGGTTAGGAACCGAAGTGCCACCTCACCTAGAGTGTAGGGATAGGTCTTCACCTCAACAAACTTCTAGAAATACCTCGAGACTCCCCAAAATAGCCTTTAACAAACCTCGTCGCACCCTGGTAGAGGACACAGAGCGACAGAGGGAGTCTGTTGTGGTTTCCCTGAGGACAAACTGCGACAGTGTCTCACCCTAGCTGACCAAGAACTGTGACAGAGGGGGTCTGTCTCACCCTGTAGGAAGACAAAGTGTGACAGTCTACTCAAAGAGGTCAACTAGGCAAGGAAATCTCTCAGTTGGATGTGGTTTAGCCCATAATGAGTTTAGGGGTCAAAGCAAAGAGTTTACACAATGGTCAAGATGACGGCACTTAGTCATAATGACGACACTTGCAATGGTCATGGTGACGACACTAGGTCATGATGACGACACTTTCAATACTTGCAATACTTGCGACATTTGCACAAGGGTGATTACATTTTGGTATAACAAAATGACCCCCAAAGCATGAAGCTGACATAATGAGATAGGTGAAATGCTTTGTAGTAAGAAAAATGGCAAGGACTTTCTAGTTGGAAGGAGCTTCTACAGAAATGACCTGAGATCCACAAGTCTCACAAAACATGGCTGCCGACCAATACACTGCAGATCCATGATAGTAAAGACCAATCGAACACAATCATGGATACTAGATACAATCGTAGATCCATGATGAGATGATAACACAGCCACGACCAATACAAAGTGGATCCGTGTAATATAACTCAAACAATCTCCATCGCAACTTGGGTACAATATGACTTCCCCAGGGTCTTCAAGTCGAACCCACAATGATACGAATCTATCCATGTGATTACAATGTTTTGGAGTTGAACATGGTAGAAACCACTTGATTACCGGTCATTAATGTATACCGTTAACAAGCGCGAGGGAAATAACCATTGATGTCAATGATTCCCAAGGTATCATAGTACATATCACTAAGTGTGAATAAATGAGTTGAAGTCGAACGCTTGACGAAATATTTCAATCAGGAGCCAATGATGTAAAATCATGTTGAAAGCGAGGTAACCTGCCATTGAGGCATGCAGGCCCAAGGTACTTGACTGGTTTCTAGATTCAAACCTCAGATAATGAGTTGAAGTCGACAATGATGAATTCGTTGACAAAGGGCCATGATGATTCCCCCATCAGTGACACGAAACTCGATGACAAATATTTGGAGTAGATTGGATGGTACAGTAATGTGCAAGATTGACTCAAGGTAGAATGACATGATCGAAGGTGTATTGACTGCAGATGATGAGTAACAAATGTCTCTTGAACATGGGCAAGGCATGACTTGGTAGTATTGGCATGACAAGAATGACACCAACCCCCAATGCAACTTGATGATGGAAGCATTCTTTGGGAGACCCAAATGAGTGACAAGACTCATGAAATTGATAGGACTTAGAGACAAATGGATTACCCAAGTACTGAATGCAAATGAAAACCTAGTGCCATGTTCAAGAGTGACTACGTACTGCCGTAATTAAGATGTAACACAAAATCTTCCCTTTTTCCCCATCATGATTGATGAGTACCTCATGTGTTTTTTACATGCTTGATGAGGGTAACTAGATGCTCGGTATAGCTCATATCCTAGATGAGTCCATTTCCACATGTTTCATGAACCTGGAAAATGAGGGGTTCGTCCCATAACGGTCCCTTAAGTGTTGAGTTTTAACGAGTCCAGAGAAGGAAAAATCGGTCGTCATTTCATGTATAGAGAGTCTGAAAAGAACTAAAGAAGACTCCAGGAGGTTCTTTTTCGTAAAGTTAGTCCCTATGCTTGAAAAAGGATAAAACAATGCAAGAGAGAACTCTTCCAATCATGATCAATTGAAGTGCTCATTTTCCGTAAAAATTGCCCCCTGGTCCGAAAAAGGAATAAACTACCACCAAAGAGACGATCATTCAAAAAAATTTACAAGCGTGGACACATCAAGTTCGCTTGGAAATCTTTTCCTATTTAGGGAGTCTGAAAAGAGATTAAAGAGGACTCCATGGACAACTTTGTCATGGTTGATGACCGAGTACGACAAAGGAAAAAGTAAACTTGGCACAGTTCCATTTCCGTAAATAGTCTAGCGAGGCTGGATAAATTGATAAACCAATACTCGGTAGACACACCTTTTTACTCAAATTTTTAACAAGCACGACAATGGTATCAAAAGCACTCGGAATCTTTTTCATGTTTGAACTAGAGCACGAAAAAGTAAAAACTAATCTCAAACTACTTTTCATGTTTCAACCAGAGCACGAAAAAAGTGAAAAGTAAGCTCAACACCTTCTTACTGTTTTTAACGAGCTTGAAGATAGGTTGGAAGAATGCTCATGGTGTCTGCTTCATTTTTTGTAATATCCATAGTTGGATATTTTCAATAAACTCGGAATGAACCCATAATTTCTGAAGTAAGCCACATATCCGTAGATATAAAAATGATATATAAATTTATAGATTGATGAGATGATAAATATACAATTGTTGTCCCGCTTTTATAGTATCTTGGGCATTGCCTATTTGAGGGGACGCATCCTCTCATTAACTATTACTCCTACTTATTATTAATATTAACGTATTATTAATTATTTGTTACATTGCCTTCCCCTTAAGGGAAGCTTTGTCCTCAAAGCTTATTGAAGACAAGGGTTATGTCTTCTTTTAGCTTGAACCGTCATCTCTGGATTTTTTTTGTATTTGCGATACTTGATGAAATGAGGCGATATGAGTTATGAATTCCAAGGAATAACTATCGCATCGTCTCTGATGTGGTCCATCCGAGATCTATTTTTATCGAAGCTATTTGAATGCTTTGTGGGACGAAACTTTTTGTTTGATGATTCGTATGTTGATTCGAGGTTCTTGCTTGTCTGACATTGTAATTCCTTTGTATATGTTCATTTTGACCCTGTCGTTGGTCGAAATGACATTTATAATTGGGGTGTCGATAAGGGGTCCTTATTGTTTGTTTTTCTGCTGGATTGACTTCTTTTTGAATTCTGTCGAGGACTGGATTTACTTCCTTAACTTGACTTTGTTTTCTGGGGGATCTAGATGCTTCCTCCTGGATTTGCGCTAATTTTCTCTCTAATAGATTGTTATTAGTTTGAATTTTATCGAACCTTTCGTCTTGCGATTTTTTTTCATATTTAAACTTCTCAATTTGTTTCTCTAGTTCTTGATTACGATTTTTCAGATGATGGCTTTCTTCTTGTTGTTCTAGTATTTTTCTTCTAGGTCTTCATTGGAGTGTTCCATCTTCAAACTATGTTTCAACTTTTTGATTTTTATAAGTAATGTTTTGTTAGGAATTCTTACTTGAAATAGTTCTTCGACATTGCTTCTTAACACGTCATTGATTTTCTTAATTTCCACTTTGTGTGTTTTTTTAGTAGTGTCATATGTCTGCTGGAGTTTTTTATTCTTTTGTTGTTGTTGACCTATGTCTGATTCTTGACTTTGTAGCTTCCTCTAGACTTGCACCAATTCATCATCTTTGTCCCTGACAAGCTGGTTTGAATGCTTTATTTCTTCTTCTAAATCAGTATTGCTTCCATCGGGTGACTTGTCATCATTTTTTGACTTCCTAATCTGGTCTTCTAGGTTTGGGTTGTGGATTTTTAAACATGAGATTTCTTTCTCATGATCAGATAACATTTTCTTGTTATCTCTTGTGGTTCGTTCTAGCTGTCGATTTTGATTCCATAAGCGACGATTCGCATCGTCTCTCGACTCCTTCAAAAACTTCTGCATCTCAACATCAGCTTGTAGACGCTTACTGATCACTTTATATTGCTCTAACTCGTCCAATGCTGCTTGTAACTATGACTTCTTTTCTGATTTTGAATTCACCATAATTCCTGTCTTTGGACAATAACTTGGTCTTCTTGACTTGATTTCTTTTTTGACTTGGTCTTCTTTTGACTTTGAATTTTTTGGCAATAGATAGTCTTCGACCTTTTGATGATAGAGGTTCTTTGACTTCCTTGACAAGTCTTCCTTTGACTTCTTCAATGATAGATGACCTTTGTTAGATCTTGACTTCTTGGCTTCTTTCCCCTTTTGATAATAGATGGACACACAAAAAGATGTGATGATATTTGATGTGACTCATCTTTGATTGGTTTAGCGATAGATCGTTTTCTTTGATTCCTTCCTTGGCTTTGTCTTTCTTCTATTTTGTATTCTTCTTTCCTTGAGGTTTTGATTTTGCTCATTTTTCGTAATTTATAATTGTAATGATTATCCAATTTTTAAATAGTTATAATAATTATTAAGGTTTAATAATAGTTTTGAAACTATTATTATTAATTATTAAATAATTATAATAACACTAGATAATAATTCTTTAGGATGGGCTGGAAAATTGAAGAGATAGGGTTTTGGGGATTTTTTTTATTTTTAATAATATGTAATATTACAATAATAGTAATATTATTATTGTTTGAATGGGTGATTTTAAGATTTCAATAATAAATAATATTATTGAAAATTTAATAAAAAAAATATTATAAAATATTATGATTATTATAATATTTATTTTTATTAAAAGAAAATTTTGGTTTTTGTTGTAGGTTTAGGGCTTGCATGGGAGTAAGGGCGGGAGGTGGAGGTAGTTGGTGGGGAGGGAGGTGTAGGTGATGGTTGGTGGGGAGCAGAGGAGGGAGGGTGGATGGCTGGAACGAGAGGGAGAAAGGGAGGAGGAGATGGAAGGGTGCAGGGATGGAGTGGAGGGCGTAGTAGCGGGATGAGTGCACAGATGATGGAGGAGGAGCGGTGTAGTGGAGAAGGGGAGAAGGTAGCAAGAGCGGAGGGCATGGAGGCAGTGGTTGCAGGCATCGTAGGGTGACGTGGAAGGGAGTGTGGAGCGGGAGCTGTGGGGGTTGCGTGGAGGATGGGAGAGGAGATGGAAGAGAGTGTGGGTAAAAGTGAGGGATTCAGTTGCGGGTCGTGGGAGCGAGGGGTGGACGCGGGAGGAGGGGGCGCATGGAATCCACAAAGTGGCAGGAAGGTGTGGGGGATGGGGAAAGGAAAATGGGAGTGCCAATTGAGGGAATGACAATCATGAGCATTCGTGAGGGCGTCAGTGGAGTGCGTTAGAGGTAGGGGGTGGTGCAGCAAGAGGAGTTGAGTTAAGGTCAAAGACCTCCAAATTATGAAATTCTGAAAATAACTAGACAAGGTCTGAATCTTTAGCCAAAAGCTGGACCAGAACGCAGCTCTGATACCAATGTAATATCCATAGTTGGATATTCTCAATAAAATCAGAATGAACCCATAATTTCTTAAATAACCCACATATCCGTAGATATAAAAATGATATATAAATTTATAGATTGATGAGATGATAAATATACAATTGTTGGACCGCTTTTATAGTAGATTGGGCATTGCCTATTTGAGGGGACGCATCCTCTCATTAACTATTACACCTACTTATTATTAATATTAATGTATTATTAATTATTTGTTACATTTTTTAACAAGCTTGTGACATAAAATGAACTATGCTCAGGATTATTTTCATGGTTTAGCGAGCTTGAAACTCAAAAGAAAGTATGCTCAGAAATATTCCCATTGGCCGAAGTTTTTCCATCATGATATCCAGAGGTTGGTATATGCCCCCAGCATGATTGCTAGAAGTAAGTGACTTAACTCCATAGAAAGGGAACTAGGCCCCCAGCATGATTGCTAGAAGTAAGTGACTTAACTCCATAGAAAGGGAACTAGGCCCCCAGCATGATTGCTAGAAGTAAGTGACTTAACTCCATAGAAAGGGAACTAGGCCCCCAGCATGATTGCTAGAAGTAAGTGACTTAACTCCATAGAAAGGGAACTAGGCCCCCAGCATGATTGCTAGAAGTAAGTGACTTCAACATAACGTACCGATGTTGAGGAGATGCCCCCAAGCTTGATTTCATTTTCCTAAGCTACCCCTAGGCAGATGAAAAGAAGGTTCAGGTACTAAGTCAATGGAAAGACTCGACTCAATGGAAAATGATCTGTTTCATTTTTTAACGAGCTTGACACAGGAATAGAACTCTACTCGTATGACCTGTTTCATTTTTTAGCGAGCTTGACACAGAAAGTGAACCATGCTCATTGGGTACTATTTCATTTTTTAACAAGCTTGACACAGGAAAAGAACTATGCTCATGAATGGTTTCATTTTTACACAAGCTCGAAACCAAAGAGAAACTATGCCCTTGGAGGGACCTGTTTCATTTTTTAATGAGCTTTAAAAAAAAGGAAACGATGCTAAAAAACGGTTTCATTTTTACACAAGCTTGAAACCAAAGGTAAATTGTGCTTGGGGATGGTTTCATTTTACACAAGCTTGAAACCAAAGGTAAACCATGCTTGGGACTGGTTTCATTTTTACACAAGCTCGAAACCAAAGGTAAACTATGCTTGGGGGGACCTGTTTCATTTTTTAACGAGCTTAAAACATAAAGGAAACTATGCTCAGGAATGGTTTCATTTTTACACAAGCTTGAAACCAAAGGGAAACTATGCTTGTAGGGACCTGTTTCATTTTTAATGAGATTAATACAGAAAGGAAACTATGATTAGAAACGGTTTCATTTTTACACAAGCTTGAAACCAAAGTTAAACTGTGCTTGGGGATGGTTTCATTTTTACACAAGCTTGAAAACAAAAGGGAAACTTTGCTCGGGAATGATTTCGTTTTTACAAAAGCTCGAAACCAAAGGTAAATTGTGCTTGGAAATGGTTTCATTTTTTCACAAGCTTGAAACCAAAAAGGAAACTTTGCTTGGAAATGGTTTCATTTTTTCACAAGCTTGAAACCAAAAAGGAATCTTTGCTTGGGAATGGTTTCATTTTTTCACAAGCTTGAAACCAAAAAGGAAACTTTGCTTGGGAATTACCCAACATGATGACTAGAGGTTGGTAGAGTGCTTCCCAGCATAATAAGCTAGGGGAACTACTCCAACATGATTCCCAGAGGCTGGAGACCTGCCCCCCATCACGAGGGGGAGGAAACCACTAAAACATGTGGAACATTTAGGGAAGTTTGATGACTAGGAGTCATGGGATGAGTGGGTGTCATGTAGGAAAGCTGATCAATGGTCACAATCCTCCCATCATAGGGAAAATACATCACTCGAAAGAGTGTGGACACTACGAATCTCATAGCATAGACATAATCATGTCCAAGGAGCAGATTGAAATCTAAGGGACCTTGGACAACCATGACATCAATATAAATAGTTTTACCTCCCAAAGTGATATGTAAATGAGGAAGGATCCCTAAAGGTCCAGTTGGCCTTCTATTGAAAGCTAGTATCTGGTCAGTGACTGGCACAAGCCGAGGAGAACCTATAGCTTGCCAAGCAGTTGAGGATAAAATACTAACAGAAGCTCCCTCATCCATTATAGTGTGAAACATTTCCTTATCGAAAATTCCTACAGATATCTGGAAAGGAACACTCGAAGGAAGACGAGATTAGTCTAGACCATTCCAATCAAAGGAAATGACCTCACTACTTGGAGGGGGTCCTTTGGAAATGGACATTGTTTCCCCTCGCCCAGAACAATCTGAACTGACCAGAAAAACATCAACAGTTTCTATTTCACTCTCAACTGGAAGAGTAGAATGAGACGAAGATCATGTCATGGTGACTACTTCAGTCTGGACATTCTCCAATGAAAGAGTGGGATTGAGTGGAGTTGATACCGACTCGAACACTTCAACTTCACTCTTTGAAGAAGGAGTGGGATCAACCAAGGATGGAGCTGGATCGACCGCTTCATCAACCAATGGGGGGTCAATGAAAAAGTTATGATATCCAGTTGGAAGGTGGTTCTGAGATACAGTAATCTCTTCCAACAATTGTGAAGCTTCATCCATGCGTGGACAAAGGTAAGTACGATGCATGCCCTTGCATAACCAGCAAGGGTCTGCATCTCTACCCTTCTGACCCTTAATTACAACGTCACTAGTTGATGGGGTATCATCAGTATGATGTCTAGATACTGATGACATGGGTTTTTCGGAACGCAGCCATATTTCTAAGACCTTGGAGATACCAGGGAATCTCTTAAGAAAATGGGACCCTTTGCAAAATTTGCAATGGAATTTCGGTTTACACAAATTCGAAACAAATGTATTAATGTTGCCAGCATGATGATCAATGGCTGGTGAGTCCCCAGCATGATGGTCAGAGGCTAGGATTGTGACCTTCTGCCTAGTGTTCTTCTTCTTAGTTTTCCCTTTCTTCTTCTTCTCACTCGCCTTCTTACTAACATCAGAGTTTTTAGTAGGAGAAGAGGAAGAGAGGGAAGCCGATTCAATTTTCGAGGAAGAAGGAGAAGGGTCATCATGAGATTGAGGCTCATGTGATGAAGGACCTAGGTCTGACACAATTGGTGCACTTGGTGTAACTAGATTGGAGAATAACCATACTGGTAATCCTATCATCAATCCATGAAGACTCAACGTAGCCATAAACGGAGGACCAACAGTTCCACAAGGGAGAATAACAAATGGCACACCCTAGAAAGGGACGCCTTGGTTGGTAGTCCCGGAATAATCTTCCATATTTGAACTCCCTAAGAGTCTCTAAAGTACCACACAAGTCAAACACTACTCAAGTCTAAAAGCAACAAGCAAACTGTGTGAATAGGAGTGGATGAAAAGTTAGGATCCTCACAGGATTATCAAGGCTTCGCAACTCGCTATATACCGCAGGGTCCAATAGTAAAACGTGACAAGGAGGATTGGGACCGTACCCTTTCCTGAATACTCGACTACCTGGACGGTACGTGTGTAGTAATCTCCCCGAGTGTTGTTCTCGGTCTATTGCGATGATAAGACGGCCAAATGGTTAACTCAGTTGGTTTCAGGAATCCTAATGGTGTCTCCCGATATACTCAAGGTATGTGGGAGCTCAAATTCGTAGTGGTGCTTTCTAATGCACAACCGTATGGCATGAGACCTTCCTATATACTACCGAGTACATGAAACACCTTTTGATATACGCCAAGTACGTGAAACACCTTTCGATATACACCAAGTACGTGAAGTACTTGGTGGGTACGTGAAAGAGCTTCAATATACCTGGTTGGTACGTGAAAGAGATTCGATATACTGGTTGGTGTGTGGAAGACTAAAATAACCCCGGAATACAGTGCTTGCAAGTAACAACAGCTGCAACGTTTTACAACGTCAGAAAACGTCTCTAACTTAACACACAAGTTACCAAATGATTTTAACCTAAGCTAGCGTTAATTTTATCTTGTATGGTTAGGTGGATGCATGAGGTGAGTACATAAACGTAAACATAATGTAGTCCTCAACTACATGAAAAATGCACTATTTTCTTTACTTTTCGATGAAAACTACTTAAGGTAAGGAGAGATTTTTTTTCTTTCAAACCAAAAATTACTCAAATAGAAACGAAAAGAATAATTATTTCCTAGATTGCAATAACTCTAACTTTCCACAATAATAAGCTAAAAAGCACAAAGAAAATGAAAGATGTGACGAATTTTAACAATGCATAAGATAAAAATAACGAAGTGCTTTCAATTTTCACATGTATGTATAAAAAATGGAGCTTGATAAATAAACGCCTTTCATATCTATATACAGAAAGCGAGAGAATATATACAACACTTACTCATTCAGAAATCCCCAAAGAAAAGAACAACATGCACCCAAACAACTCAAAAGTACTCAAGAAAGGCTGAAAATCTACCAAATGCAAACAAAACTCAATGATTGAGCAGGAGAAGGGTTTGGAGATCAGATGTAATGATCTGAATAGATCCAACAAGATTTGGTGGGGTGATCAAGGGTGGAAAGATCAAACCAACCGGTGGGGGATCGAAATAACCCGCCACAACCAAGCCAAACACTTGACTGACTAAGCACCCAAAATCAACCAAAACACATCCAAACATGGACCATGCTGGATCTAAGGGGCGTGTGACCATAATAAACAGCATATAGGCTCAAGCAATCAGATCAAAAACCCCCAAAAAAGGGAAAACCCTACTGATCCCTAATTTTTAAGAGATCGTCGCACCCTATACATAGGCAAGGTGCGACAGAGGGGGTTCGTTGCAGGTTGTACACAGGAAAGGTGCGACACCGTCGCAGTTTGGCTTCAGGAAAAGTGAGACGGCCAGACAATGGCGTAGGGAAGACTCAACCCAGGTGTGCCAGTCGAATTTTGAGCAGTGAAAGTGTGAGATCTCTCAAGGTAGAAGGGTAGGAGGCCTAATGATGATCCCAAAGAGAATCAAGGACACATAATAAACTCTTTAATGATAAAGATCTGATGGTGGCACCTCAAAAGAATAGAAATGGCTCAGACAAAAGAGATGAAATCAAACATAAATGAAATCAATTCTACTATTCGATATCCCCAGTATGGTCACCAAATTTGTTAACGGACAATCCACTCGAGCAGACGCGAGCCGTATCTCCCTAGTTCAAGTGAATCTAGAACAAATAGGACATAATACATGACTCATTTCCTAGATCTAGTTACAGATCGAGTACTTAGATATCATACCTTTCAGATCGTGGATCCCTCTCCTTGTTGTTGCTCCAAGTCTTGTGGTCGTTAGATCTCTAGCTGCAAGACATGTCAAGCAAATATGGAAAAATTACAAGTAGTACAATATATCTAAACAATAACTGATCTAAGTAAACGGTTAAGGAAGTAAACTACAAATAATAATCAACACTATAACATTTGTGGAAAGAGTTTGTATTACTGTATTAAAAGTGGGAATACATAGAAAGGAGAAGAACACAACCAAAGCCTTAACGTCGCATCCTCCATCCAACATGTCCAAGCCAAACCTCCAACATGGTACAAGCTTCCCAATATGATAAGGGATCACCAATGTGGATTCTACCAGCATAAGGATACTATAGACCTTCCCCCCTTTGGAGTGGAGAGGAGCTTCACTTATATAGGGCTAAAGAGATAGGGTAGGTTGAGGATTAGGAAGAGATGGTTAAGGGATCCTCCCATTAGGTTAGGAACCAAAATGCCACATCACCTAGAGTCTAGGGATAGGTATCCACCTCAAAAAACTTCTAGAAAGACCTCGAGACTCCCAAAAATAGCCTTTAACCAACCTCGCCGCACCCTGGTAGAGGACATAGAGCAACAGAGGAGGTCTGTCGCACTTTTCCTGAGGACAAACTACGACAGTGTCTCACCCTAACTGACCAAGAACTGCGATAGAGGGGGTTTGTCTCACCCTGTAGGAAAACAAAGTGTGACAACCTACTCAAAGAGGTCAACTAGGCAGGGAAATATCTCAATTGGATGTGTTTTAGCCCAGAATGAGTTTAGGGGTCAGAGCAAAGAGTTTACACAATGGTCAAGATGAAGACATTATCACAATAGTCATGATGACGACACTTGCAACGTTCATGGTGACAACACTAGGTCATGATGACGACACTTGCAACACTTGCGACACTTGCACAAGGGTGATGACATTTTGGTGTAACACGAGGATTTTGCGAAAGCATGGAAGGCTTGTCGTGAACCATGTAGTGTCAACAGGACTCCATACTTGGATTATTTTATCCAAGAGGGATACCTATTCAAGGGACAACAATTGTGTATTCCTAGAGGATCCATAAGGGAGAACCTAATCTGAGAGTTTCATAGCGGCAGATTAACAGATCATTTTGGCATCGACAAGACCAAGGCATTGGTCGAAGAAAAGTATTATTGGCCAGGAATGACAATAGATGTCGGAAAGTGGGTTCGACAATGTAAATTTTGTCAGTTGGAAAAAGGGAGAAGTTAGAACACGGGGTTGTATACACCATTAACTGTACCAGATACTACATGGGAGCACCTGAGCATGGATTTTGTGCTAGGATTGCCGAAGATGCAGCAAGGGAGTGACTCAATCTTTGTTGTAGTTGACATATTTTTGAAAATGGCACACTTTATTCTATGTCGAAAGACAAGTGACGCCATAGGCATTGTTGTACTATTCTTCAAGGAAGTATTCAGATTGCATGGGTTTCCAAAGAGTATCACATCGGATAGAGATACCAAGTTTATGGGACATTTATGGAGAACCCCATGGAAGAAACTGGACACGAGGTTGTAGTTTAGCTCGGCATATCATCCGCAGACAGATAGACAGACTGAGGTGGTGAACAGAAATTTGGGAAACCTTCTAAGGTGTTTGACGACTGACAGACCCAAGCAGTGGGAGAACGTGTTGGAACAAGCAGAGTTTGCATATAACAATTATGTGAATCGGTCGACAGGGTTGAGCCCATTCCAGATTGTTCAAGGAAGAATCCCACATGGAGTGGTGGATTTGGTCAAGTTACCGACAAAAATTAGGAAAAGTGAAGATGCAGAATCATTTGAAGAGCATATGAAAGAAGTGCATGAGGATGTGCAAAAGAGGATAGAAAAGAGTAATGCAGCATACAAGTTGAGAGCCAACAGAAAGAAGAGACTACAATCATTCAGCGAAGGAGACCTAGTCTATTCACATATGCAGAAGGAGAGATTTTCGACAGGGAGATATAACAAACTGAAGCTGAAGAAGATTGGACCACGTAATATTATGAACAAAATTTCGGACAATGCTTATGTGTTGGAGCTGCTGAAGGACTTGGGCATTTCACCAACATTCATTGTCTCATATCTATACAAGTTTGAAGAAGGTTCAAGTAGTGTAAGCACGGAAGTGTCAACGATCGACTAGACAGTGCAGATTCCAAATCGATATAAGGAAGAAATCACATAAGTAATAGAGGAACACGAATTCGGGTGTATGTGCAGTTTGCAAAAGAAGGAATACTTAGTGTGATGGAAAGATGATGAGTTACAAGAGGCGACATGGATTTCCGAAGAAGAGTTCAGGAGACTGATGGAGCAATCGAGTTCTTTTTCACCTGGGGAGTCTGATGCAGGAGCATCGAGGCCTTGGAAGATCTGTCGAAGTTAGTCGACATGAGAAAAGATGACTAGAGGGAGTGATGATGACCACTGGTGAGGAGGAGTAGATTGACTTATCTAAGTCAATAAGTCAAGCATGAGCAGCCGGTATGTGACTGAAAGATGCAGCAAAATTTGAGAGTCAACATGTCAGTAGTCTACAGACGACAGGTTGAGCAGAGACATCGATGGTCGACATGCGTCGCACCACGACTCTGACAGGTTTTGGCATGAGCCAAGCAAGGAGGAAGGGTTGGACTGACGAAGCCTGAAAAATGCGAAAGAAGTTGACAGACAATATGGCTGACATGGCGGATTACTGTAGCCTGTCAGAAGGATGCATAGAATTCAAGGAGAGTACTTGGAAACAATTTGGGGTTGCTAAGGAAGTTAATGGTAGTTATTGAAGGTAGTTGAGATCGTGACAGATGTCAACACAGGAAGGGATTTTGCAGCACGATTGGGGCGCTGACAATTGTAGGTCTGCAGGATCTGAGGAGATCGACAGATAGAGGATGCGTGTCTCGGGGGTCGGAATGGTCTCGATAACAACAACATCAGAGTAGAAGGCTAGGGAGTTGGGATCAATGGGATCACTTGGCAACTTGGCAGATTAGAGTTCGGGGAGAAGATAGGTAGATTGGGGAGAACAATCACACGTCTTCTAAACGCAGAGAAGATCAATCCATAACTCAGAGTTCCGCAGTGAACCAGGAGAGGGTGAAGATCGACACACTGAGATAACACACAGTTACTTCTGTATTGCAACAGTTGAGGCCGACAGTTAGTTAGTTATTTCATTCATTGCAGTTTGCATTGTAACTGATTTGGTAGAAGTAATATAAGCCAACTTCTGGCATGTTGTTTACATCTTGTCTATGTGAACGTGTGTGTTGTGTGTAATTGTTAAGCAAGAACCTTAGCAATAAGGCGCCTTGTGTCAAGAATGCAAACATTATGAGTTTATTTTTATTTCATATATGCCGCTCTTTGTTTAATTTATAGTTTTATTTGCATTGTTTTTATTTCCTTTTTGAAACTCTTTTGAGGTTTCATAACTCCTTAGCAGGTTCCTTTTGGCACATGTGTGTTCCAAATCACACACAACCGTTCTCAATTTCCTTTGATTGCTTATTGGATAAATTAGGTTTTTGGGTGCTAGATCTGTAACTAACTCAGACCACGTCAAGATATGCGTCCACTTTTGGCTATTTATTCATGAGAAATGTGGAAAATAACAAACTGATGATGAAAATTAAGTTTTAGAACCAAGTCACGCTTATCGACAAGAAAGTTGTGACCCAAATCACTGATTTCAAGGGAAAATCCATGACATCCTTCTATGGTGGTCAATTCATGGTTTGACTTTCATTTTTTGTATTTTTATTACTTCCTCAAGGTCATATGGATGGAATGGTATGGAAAAATGGTGCTAATGATGTGGAATGATGATGTATAAGCATGATGGAACTGATGACATGGCATGTGAACAAATTTGGTTGTTAACACCCATAACTTCATAAATAAGGTGTCACTATGAGTAACTTGCCAATTTTTGTGAAAGTCCCCAAATACTTCATCCATCCACTAATTGAAGTGTCATGGGATAATATTGACACTTGAACTAGCTTGACCTAATGCTTGATGTTTGTGTAAGAGGTTCTTTCTTGGAAAATATCATTCACTACTAAGTTATTTTAACACTCTTTAATCGATATTAGTTTTGTTTTGGTGGCTTTGGATAATTTACTCTCCAACCTACACCAAGGCCCTATAACCTAGATTATGTGTGTTTTTTAGAAATAAAATGAGTCTAGCTCATTTTATATTAGGTTGTTTTTAGAATTCATTTGTACTCAACAAAAACACGTGGAAACTCTTAGGGCGTTTTATAAACTCAAAACTTGCTAAAAATAAATATATTAACAAATACATCATGTACATTAACTATTTATTTCGATAAATCAATGCAAATATTGAAATTGCTCTGATTTTTTGCACAAGAAAAGAAATATATATATTCAGCAATGTTTCAAATGCAATGCACATCTAACATTTTGACTCCTAAAATGTTTTGTTATTCATTTTCCCATAGGTGGTAAAATATCAAATGGAGGAAATATGCAGTAGATGAGTTATTTTCTCTCAACATTTTGAACCCAAAGAAAAACCTTCTTTACAATTCAAAAATTGAGAAGAAGGAACTTACCTACCACATATTTACTCCATTCAATAATTCCTAAAATGTATTTCAAAATCAAAACTAAAAAGAAAAATGCACTTTTCAATTTCCACTTTAAAATATTCCTAAAAGAGAAAAGCAATTTTGCAACTATCTTTAACTCTTTAAATTTTGAATCAAATGTTGAAAGAAAAACACATCCATAATCCAAGATAAGAAATTTTTCAACTTTGGAAAAACCCAAAAGAAACAAAAAAAATATTTTAGTGAGGTTGGAAAATCTCTTTTTGCTCACCTACAGGAAATGGTTGTGAGCTTTCATACAACATCCCATGAGAAAAGGTATGCACTCACAATTATCAGGAAGAAAAAATGCAATTAGCTACTATTGGAATCGATTTAATACTAAGAGGGGGGATGAATCAATATTAGCACAGTTATTAGCAGTTTTTATCTTCTTTAACAGATTAGCCTTTACTAAACCTTTATGTTCTATTATGCATCATTAAATAACCATCCACACATATATACACCACATAAATAACACATAACACACAAGATTTTCATGTGGAAACTCAAACAGGATAAAACCACATAATGCTTCTTTATAGTAAGAAAGAATATGTTCAAGGAAGCACCAACTTCATGTGTTTACCAGCACCGATTGGAAGTAGGCACCAACCCCCTGGTTTTACAGACACCGACCTAAAGGAAGCTTCCGCTCCCTACGTTTCTCCAGCACCGAATGGAAGGAGGCACCAACCCCATGTCTTCTTTATTTTACATGCACCAACCTGAAGGAAGCTCTGATTCCCTATCTCCTTGCCCCATCCGACTGCCCTAATGTATTATGTATGTTGTTGTCTTATTGAACTTCAACTTTGTGCACTTTTTAAGATCTTCTGATGACAATTCTGTTGTGCGCTACCTTCATATGTAGACTATACATTGTCACTGTGTTGCATACATCACTTGACTTCTCATTCTTCTAAAATCATACTTCTGATGATGAATTACTTCATGTATTGTGTGCTCTGTTGATACTATAGTCTATGTATCTATTGTCTCAACGTTCTGCTCTGTGTGACTGCAATGATCAACGGATAATGTGCTTTCAATTGATAGTTTACTGTTATGAAATGAAGCACCAGTAGTAGATGGAACAATGCACTTTCTGATGTGTCTATCCTATTTAAGTGTTGCAGTCTCTCAGATAATCTGTGATGTCCTATGCATCAAATGATTCACCTGTTCTATTTAATGCACTTGTCTCATATCATCTACATCATGATGTGCCTATCAGATCCATATGTTTTTTTGTTGTTGTGCATCAGATGGAGTTGTCAACATCGCACACTTTCACATCTACTCATATGCATAAGCTAGACATCTGTGCAATATCTGATACAATTTGGTTCTATCTCTATGCTTCAGTCTCTACAACATTTGTGACTATCGATGTGCTGATTGTAATACTGTCCTTCGAAACATTAGGCACTTGCACATACTTCAATATTTCTTCCTTTCAATACTCGTGCATATTTCAAAGATCTATTGCATCATTCTGCACACTATCAAAACTTCATTCTATTGTATGTACGCATTCAGATCTTCACTAGGTCATTTTGTTCTATCCATGAGCCCCTTGATGCCCTGAAAATCAAACTGAAACTTGCACTCGAAGCTCTTATGCTCTCTCCATCAAGCTTACATCCAATATCCAACTTGCATCTCTATTTATACATGTCCTGCACAGATTGTATTTTCACAAGTTGTTTGTGGCATCCCTTCTTCCATACTTCATGGATTATGCACATGCCATGTGTTATCTTCTGCGCTATTGATGTGTCATTTGATATGTGTCATGTTCCCTCAAGGTCCACAACTTAGTGGGACTTTACACCTTGGTGGTGTAGCTTTGCGCTCTTAATGTAGCATTTCCTTATGGTATGTGTGTAATATTACACTTCATCTTGATGTGTCTATGACTTTTGCTCTACCATCCCTTATCGGTAATGCGCCCTTGGTGCATTGATACTTTGCGGATTCTGCACATACTCCAACTTCTTCTTAGTGGAATATTGACCTATTCCTTGTCATCTTTTGTTGGACTTGTGCACTTGCTGAACCGTCAGCTGTGGATTTTGATCATAGATGGTCTTCAACCGCTTTACCTTTCTAGGAACTTGTGTGTGTTCCATTTACTAAAAACATCTTCTGATTGGTTGTACTTGCACGCTCTCATGATTGTCCAACCATTAATTGCTTGCGCACTTCTAACCTTTAACCAAGAAACACGTAGGCTTGATTGCATACATGTATCGTTTGTTCAAGCAACTCCTTGGATGCTTGAGCACATGTACCATTTTCCAACCAACTCCTTGGTTGCTACCATGTGAATCTACAACTTGGTGGACTTGATTTCTGCACAAGGACCACATGCTGTAGGATACATTACTTGTGTTCTTTCTTGAACTGGATTTGCATCATGTATATTCTTATGTGTTTCTTCAATCTTGTCTTGCATGATGTATCATTGACACACATATTCAGACTGAATGCACTTCTAGATATATTCCATAGTTTCATACATGCCTGTCACCTTCACCATTTGTGCATATACTTATGGTATTCATGTTCTTCTTCATCTTGCACACATACTACTTCAAAGTGGATTCCATATACTTCTTCATACTTCTGCAGGAATATTTTATCCACTTTGACTTAAGTTGATATCAATGACTCAGACTAAATCAGTTGACATCCTCTTTAAAATTAGTTGACAGTAAAACACCTGACATCATCTTCAGTTGACATCAATATCCCCCTTTGGCATTGATGTAAACACCTTATGAAGTTGTACCTGATATTTTTTGAACTGTATGCTTCATCTGTACTTTGTTGCAGTGCTCCCCCTATGTATATGCTCCCCCTGAGTTCTTTGGGATTTTGGTTATTGCATTTTTTTTGTTAGTACTTATACTACCAATTTTCCACGTGAATCATTCTGCTTTATGTTACATCTACGCAAACCATATGTTTAGTCATCTTCACGCTTTTTCATGTCTACTACTCTTTCACGTCTACTAAGGCTTCATGCTCTTTCATATATGCTAGGTCTTCATGCTGTTCCTTTTTGCTATCTACAATTCTCCCCCGTTCATGATGTCTTGCTGAATTTATGGATCACTTCTATCATCATGTACATAAAAATTTCATGCATCTCTCCTTTCATATTGTCCTGCTGATGTCAGCTTCTGATGTGCATTTCATGCCTCAAATTCATGCATTTACCACCCTTTGACATCAATGGCAAAGAGTTTCCATTATTTTGTGCTATATGAGTTTTTCTTGATTGTTTTTCCCTTACGTTCACCACGACTGAATCCAGGGATAACTCCCCCTGTCATCATGCTTCGTTACTTCTGTACTGATATCTTTTCATAATTACCTTTGATTGCTTTTGTGATAAAGATGTTACATTATTCTTTTACCTTGATCTCCTGTTCCCGTCACAATACTTCACCATTTGTGATCATGATGTCATCCTTACTTTCCAACTACATAGTGCCGAAGTCAATCCTGTACTGATTTTGTATTTTATTTCATGCACTTGATTGCTTCACCTATCACATTTACTGGGCTTTCACAGGGCCTTGTCGCATCATTTTCCAAGAAAACCAAAGATATGGAACGTTTTTCACTGATTGGCCAACTCAACATAAAAGCGGATATGAAACTCAGTTTTTGTGGCAACAATAACGTGTTGCTTCTGTACATGAACCTTTTGAGGCAACATTATTCATCGTATGGTGCAATGAATCAAATTTCCACCTTTTTGTAATGTTTCCAAAACTCATTAAGTCCAACATTTAATTTTGGTGACTCCACCACCATATTCGACTTTGTGTGATATTGAATTCCAATCTCATCAACTAATTTCATGTGCGCATACACACTTCAAATGAATTCTATAAGATCTCTACGAACAATGCCTGGTACATTGCTTCTCACATCCTTGCATTTGTTGTGTTACATTCACTATTTAATCCTTCCTCTGGTTCTTCTTTTTCCTTCCAATGGCCTCCTTTTATCATAAAGTAAGCAGTTCCCTTTAGAATGTGTGTCTCTCCGTTCAGAGTTAGTAGGACGATTTTTTGTACTTGAGAACTGACATGGATTCCTAGCAGCAACAAGTGCGGGAAAACTAGACTATTCATCCA
Organism: Larix kaempferi; assembly: GCA_027924585.1. Lineage (NCBI taxonomy): Eukaryota > Viridiplantae > Streptophyta > Pinopsida > Pinales > Pinaceae > Larix > Larix kaempferi. The sequence goes on along the minus strand of BSBM01000125.1, from coordinate 13,153,509 downwards.
TACTCTCACTCACAGGTGAACCATAGACATTCTAAGCAGCTGATACTTCTGACTCGTCGGTGTTATCAATAAAATCAACACTTCTCCGTCTGTGACGACATTGAATTGTCGCTCACACAAAAGGATAATATGGATGGAAGAGCCTCGATTTTCTATAGATTCCTTTGGCCCTAGTCATTTTCTATTTCTCTAGATCACCTCATTTTTTTGTATTTACTTTAGTACATACACACTACTTTATACTTGAAAAACAACAAGTCTCACTTGTGGTCCCTTTTACCACTCGCGATTTTTCCCAAAAAGTTGCACTCGCTTATTGTTTAAAGCTTCATAGTGAGTTACTTGCCAGTTGTACAGCTTTCACCCATGTGTTCCTAATTAATCATGAAAAATAAAAATAAAAATTTGAAATATGGGTAGTTGGAGTTGGTTTCCTAACTTCCATATCTATCCTAACTAATCCTTCTCCGAAACTACTCTCCTTGCTTTGTCATAAATACAAAGGGAGGGCCATGAGAGAAGGGGTTCACTCATTGTGCAAATTCATGCTAGAGGAATTTTAGTAGAAGGGAGGAGCAAAAGAGTCCAGATCAGGTTACGAGAGGTGCTTCTACAAATCAAGGTGAAATGTATCTTGTTGTTATTCATCACAATCAATAAAGAGACCTTTCCTTTCTCATATTACTAGCATTTGATGTTTTGAATTGGATATTTGGGAGTATTTCATATTTCATATTTCTATGTATTTATGTTTTCCATTTAATTATATATACATGTTTAGTCAAAAGGTTTGAGGAAGGTGACATTTGTTTTGCAGGGTTTTATGCAAGATTGTGGAGCAGGGCTAAAGGATTGAAAGCTTGGATCAACCTTCTTTGATATAAGGTACCAAATTGTTTAAATTTCAAACCCTAGTCTATTTCATGAATAATGTATTGTGGCTTGTCTTCAATTTTTCTTGGTCTTTTCTTGATAATGTCAATATGTTGGTGACCTCTACTTACCCTAGTCATTAGGAATATTTTCCATACAACAGTCGAGTTGATAATTTGGAGCATCAGCAGCAGCAGATTCTGGATAAATTGTCTCATCTTCGGCCTCAACATGTTGAACTGTCGTCGTCTGCCACTCTTCAGCTTCTTCCTATGCACTCTACTTCTGAATGCACATCCCTGGTTCCGATGGATTTGGAGTTACGTCTTGCGAACCGACCAGAATATGAGCTCAAACTCGAACTATGACTATGAAATGCTTCAACATTTTCTCAAATTTTCCTCTTCTTGTATATGCCATTCTTGGCCTTGACATGGAGTCTTTAACTCATGCAATTTTTGTAATCATGCCCAATTTTAATATAATGAAAAGATTTGTTTTGCGCAGACTCATATCTTTCAACAGTGTTTGATTCTTCATGTAAATATTTGCTGCTTGTATTTGCGCTACTGAACTCAATGTGATGCTTCTTTATTCTGTAATGTATCATATGCAGTTTAAATCTATAACCACTTAATGTATGCATGCAATTTTCCCTTTTTGCAAAATAATCAACTTAACATACAATCATGTGGGAACATATTCTAACTTTAGACACATTCTAACTACACATTTTGAGTAACATCATGCATTCTTAACCACACTCCTAACTACACTCCTAACTAACATCCCTTGAATTCCTTAAGATGCATCGTGTTGAACTCAATGGTTTCCCATAGTCCTTATGGGACTATCCAGAGAGGCGGCAATTGCTTGTTGCACCTGGATTGTCTGCATCTTTAGCGCACTTTGGAGGATATTTTCTCACCCAAGCTTTGTTGTGTGCACTTCTATTTTGATCCTGCTCTAGAGATTTTCCACTGAAGTCTCTTTGAGTGTAATATCCTTTGCACAAAAATATTCATCCAGACAATTAACTTCTCTTTGACAATACATAGCTTTGTGTCCAAAACAGTCGCATGCATAACATCTCACAGTTTGACAATATTTTGCAATATGGCCAAAATGATTGCATCTTGTGCACTTCACCCTATTGATCGTTTTTTGATTAATATATCAGACATAGTTATAGATGAAGGAACCATCATACCTGCAATTCTTATCTTGACTTGAGCAACATTCTTTGTCGCAGATCTTCTTAGGTGTCTTTATATAACCTAGACCATTTTTCTCCTCTAGTGGTCTCTGATATTTCATAATCTTGTTCAATATTGGCGTGTTGTATTTTAACTTGTTCTGCACATCATCTTCATATTTTGTCTTGTCATTTCCTCATTGTGCACAGATGTCATCAATATGAACTTGTCTCTTTCCCTTTATCTCAACCAGCTTGTCTTCTAGATGGGATATCTCTATCCTTTTCCTCAAGTTTATTTGTCATCATCCTGATTTTCTGTGCCAATTCCTCCAGTGAAGCTCTTAATATGTATTTATCTTTCTCAAGTACTAGAACCTTTTCTTGTGTGCAACTCAGTTGAATCTCATAGCTGGTTATCCTTTCAAAAATATTTGCGCCAACAGATTCCTGACATGGCCTGTCATGTTCTTCATACTTTGATAGTTGTTCCTACAATAGCTTATTCTTATTCTTAGAATTATTTAACTCATCCAAGGAACTTATCAATTCAACTTCCCAGTCAATGTTTGTAGTGTCTTCATCATCGGATTGAATGTCAGTCTTAACCTCTTTGACAGGTTTCGGAGGTGTGACTGGCTTTGGAGGTGTTTTGAATGAACCACTAAAGAAATACTTGTCTAATGATCCTGGCTTACTTTATGAAAATGGAGTATTCTTCAAACTTCTCTCTTCCTTTCATATTTTCTTTCTTCCAATACATGGACCATGAAGAGTACTTCCTTAGGTTCTTCATCGCAGTCACTTCCTTCAGACGCATTGATTCCTTCTTCGGTGTACATACTCTTCCTATGTTTTGGAATCCTCCTTTTGTTCTCAAGTCTGTGTTGTAAGCGTGCAATATTTCGATCGTATGAGATAGATTCCTCATCACTATCGTTGTCTCCACTCTCTTTGAAAGGACACTTTGAGGCATAATGACCTACTCCTCGACATCTTAAACATTTAAAGGGTAACTTGTTTTTGTACTTACCTCGTCCTCCTTTTTTATTCTTGACAAAGTTTGATTATTCATCATATGATTCATCACATCAATCTTTGTCATGATCATGCTTATTGTTTCCCATGGCTTTAAAGTCAGTTTCCTTTCTGATGGGAGTCTCTTTCTCATTTCTCATCTCATATGGAGTGAGAATCCCCTGAAGCTCATCCTTTGTTAGGTCTTCAATATGAGCTCAATCCTCTAATATAGATACCTTCGCATCGAATCTTTGAGGAAAAGTTCTCAATATCTTCAGTACAACTGATTCTTATTCCATATTGACCCCAAGACTCTTGATAACATTAAAAATCTCATTTACTCTTAGGAAGTAGGACGTGATGTTATCTTCATGTTTCATTCTCATAGATTCAAACTGCCGAAAGTAGTTTTGGATCTTTGCTTTCTTTACTTTGTCATCACCTTCGTATATACCTTTGAGTTTGTCCCAAACCTCCTTGGATGATGCACAATGCATAACCTTAATGAATTCATCACCTATTAAACCACATAACAATTCATTTCTGGCTCTAGCATTGTTTTCATAGAGTCTCCTTTGCATCAGATTGACTGGTACAACTGCTAGGACATTATAACCATTGATGATAGATTTCCAAACATATGCTTCCAATGATTGCAAATAAACTTCCATACGTACCTTCCAGAAAATGTAATTGGTGTCGTTGAATCTTGGTGCTTTGTTTGTAGAAAGGCCTTCATGCTTATCCATTTCTACGCAATGATCTATCTTCGAGATGTTAATCTGTTAGTAAAGACACCCGCTCTAATACCAATTATTGGAATCGATTTAATATTGAGAGGGGGGGGTGAATCACTATTATCACAGTTATTAATAGTTTTTACCTTCTTTAACAATTTAGCCTTTTCTAAATCTTTATGTTATGTTATGCATCAGTAAATAACCGTCCACACATATATGCACCAGGAAAATTTTTAGGGGCAGAATTTCTCCAATTGGCTATTTTTTTTGCTTTTTTCAAAAAATAAATTCGCTATTTGGTCCTTTTTAGTCTCTAATATCGCCTATATTTACATAAAATATGTTTTTTTAACATAATATTTGCCAAAATTTACATGTTTTAGTAGTAAATTGTATGTTTCAATTTAGTATCTACCTTGAATCCAAAAGAATCACCTAGAATAATATACTTAAGTATACTTTTATCATCCTTAAAAAATACCCTGATATGCACCACATAAACAACAAATAACACACAATATTTTTACGTGGAAACCCAAATGGGAGAAAACCATAGAATGCTTCTTTATAGTGAGAAAGAATACACTCAAGAAAGCACCAACTTCCCATGTTTACCAACACCAACTAGAAGGAGGCACCAACCCCCTAGTTTTACAGACACCAAACTGAAGGAAGCTTCCGCTCCCTATGTTTCTCCAACACTGACTGAAAGGAGGCACCAACCCCCTATCTTCTTTGTTTTACAAGAACCAACTTGAAGGAAGATATGACTCCCTATCTCCTTGCCCCGTCTGACTGCCCTGATGTATTATGTATGTTGCTATCTTACTGAACTTCAACTCTGTGCACTTCTTTAGATATTCTGATGACAATTCTGTTGTGCGCTACCTTCATATGCAAACTATACTCTGTCACTGCACTGCATACATCACTTGAATTCTCATTCTTCTCAAATGATACTTCCATTGATGACTTATTTCATGTAATGTGCGATCTTCTGATACTGTAGTCTATGTCTCTGTTGTCTCAACATTCTGCTCTGTGTGACTGCAATGATCAACTGATACCGTGCTTTTAATTGGTAGTTTGTTGTTATGAAATGCAGCACTAGTAAAAGATGGAACTGCGCACTTTCTGATGTGTCCGTTCTAGTTAAGTGTTGTAGTCTCTCAAATAATCTGCGGCATCCTGTGCATCAAATGATTCATCTGTTTTGTTTAATGCACTTGTCTCAGATCATTTGCATCATGATGCCCCTATCGGGTCCTGCTTCTATTCTATCACTGCGCATCAGATGAAGTTCTCAACATCGCACACTTTCACTTCTGCTCATATGCATCAACTATACATCTACGCAATATCTTATACACTTTGGTTCTATATCGACGCTTCTATCCCTACAACATCTGGGACTATCGATGTGTTGATTGTAATACTGTCCTTCGAAACATTACTTTAGTATTTCTTCCTTTCAATACATGCGCATCTGTCACAGATCTATTGCATCATTCTGCACACTATCAAAACTTCATTATGATGTATGTGTGTATTCGACTCTTCGCTAGATCATTCAGTTATGTCCATGAGCCCCTTGTTCCCCTAAAAATCAAACTGAAACTTGCACTCAAAGCTCTTATGCTCTCGCCATCAAGCTGACATCCAATCTCCGACTTGCATCTCTATTTATACATGTCCTACATGGATTGTATCTTCATAAGTTAGTCGTGGCATCCCTTCTTCCATACTTCGTGGATTATGCATATGCCACACGTCACCTTCTGTGCTTTGATGTATCATCTAATATGTGTCTTGCGCCCTCAAGGTCCACAACTTAGTGGGACTTTACACCTTGGTGGTGTACCTTTCACCTCCTAATGTACCATTATCTTATCGTATGTGCAGAATTTTACACTTCATCTTGATGTGTCTATGACTTGTGATGTACCATCCCTTGTGGGTAATGTGCCCTTGGTGCATTGATACTTTGTGGAATTTGCACATACTCCAACTTCTTCTTAGTGGAATATTGACCTTTTCCTTGTCATCTTTTGTGGGACTTGCGCACTTGCTGAACCATCATCTATGGAATTTTCTCATAGATGGTATTCAACCACTTTACCTTTCTAGGAACTTGTGTGTGTTCCATTTAGTGAAAGCATATTTTGATTGGATGTACTTGCGCGCTTTCATGATTGTTCAATCATTAATTGCTTGCTCACTTCCAACCTTTAACCAAGCAAATCTCAAGCTTGCTTGCGTACATGTATCATTTGTTCAACCAACTCCTTGGATGCTTGAGCACATGTACAATTGTCCAACCAACTCCTTGGATACTACCATGTGAATGTATGACTTGGTGGACTTGATTTTTGCGCAAGGACCACATACTGTAGGATACATTACTTGTGTTCTTTCTTGAACTGGATTTGCATGATGTATCTTCTTATGTATTTATTCAATCTTGTCATGCATGATGTATCCTTGACACACATTTTTAGACTGAATGCACTTCTAGATATATTCTAGAGTTGCAGACATGTATGTCACCTTCACCATTTGTGCATATACTTATTGTATTCATGTTCTTCTTCATCTTGTGTATATACTACTTCAAAGTGGATTCCATATACTTCTTCATACTTCTACAGGAATATTGTATCCACTTTGACTTCAGTTGATATCAATGACTCAGACTAAATCAATTGACATCCTCTTTGACATTAGTTGACAATCAAACACCTAACATCATCTTTAGTTGACATCAATGACAACCAATGTTCAATAGCTACCACTATCACTAAGAACAGTCATGACTGAGAGGTAAAGAAATTAACCAATCGTCCTAGAAATTATTCTATATCCAATCATGATACAACTGATGAATCTTTGACACCATACAAAAAATACATAAGATCCTAACTATAAAAATATAAGGCACAACAATCCAAACAATGAGATAATTCAAAGAAATCCCCCCCATTGGAGTCATCAATTTCGTTGAAGGGAAATTCTACCTATTATCTACGTAGATCCCTTAGTGGGTGGGTTGAGATCACCGATAAACATATGGATAGATTTATACCTAACCTTCATTGATGTTCACATGTATAACAATTATAAATAAGAAAATAAAAGAGGAATACCTAGTTCAATTGAAGTTTGTCCTTAGCCTTGTGAGCATCTTGGCTAATCCTCTTCCAACTCCAAGATTTCTGCAACATATCTACACACAAATAAAGTAAACCAACCCTTTCTCATTCCACCTTAGATTGTAAATAAAAAATAAAATTGCAAAACATACAAGAACCTTAACTAATATTTAGGTTAATCACGTCCCTACCAATCCTAATATTCATGTATGACTATAAATTAATTAATACATAGGAATTTCAATGGAAAAGAATATGGATCTATATTTTATTATTGAAAAGATGTATATAATCATATACTTGAATCTTGTTCTCGTACCTCTTCAAAAAAATACTAAGTCCTATTGTCCTTAGCCACAAGTTCTTATCATTCCACTAATACAATCATAGTCTTACTTCAATAGAGAAGCCATGGGATGGTTGAACAAACTCTACATAAGGCTAGATCACAACTTGGGGAATCAAAGGATGGTTCTATTCAAGCAAGAAGAAAACAAGCACAAAATATATTATATCTAAGGCTAACCATTTTTCCAAAGCAATGGTTGTTTATTTTAATTTTTCTGTCCATTCCTCAACCTTGGACCTCTTCTTTGTATGAATGGAGGTACTATGCTCAAGGATAAGTGGAATGCATGTCATGAAAGAGTAAGGCATACATGATCCCTGCTCAAAGCCCGTGTATTATGTGCAATACTTCCTTTTCTAAATATATTTTCAAGCACTTGTAGATCTAGTACTGAAGGGTCACAAGCTAGTCATGACTTTTTCTAGTGAAACTCATGTGCTTGTGATTGCTACTAGAATCAACCAAAAGTTAGTTGTAAAATATTCATTAAAACTCCAGAGAAGTTTGATAAACTTTGGAAAAAGTGTGCAATTGGCCTGACTTGGGTGGTTTGATCTAGGGTGACCAAATATAAGCATAACAATTGTTGATGCAACAAATCACACTATAGAATTTGGACTTGCCATCGAGGAAAATATCATTGATTTGGAGGCTCAAGTGGGAAGTCTCAAGGTTATGAATATGATATTGATAGAATAATTAGAAAGACGCCAAGAGTGGTATCAAGCTTTGTTTCCATTGGCCTGTCACTATAACTTGATCCTATAGTTATTTTTCCTCCAACATGAGAACCCTCTGAAGAGGAAATAGAAGACGAAAAGAGGAAGTCAACTTATCTACCACCATTCTCACGAGTCTTAAGACTATGGTGATTAAGGATATTGAGGTGAGTCAAAGGATACTTTTAATAGACAAATAGGTTGGTGAAAACCTTAAAACTACTTATGCAACAACATCTGTCACTAGAGATCATATCACCAGAGCCCTCACAAAATATTCCTAACTATGCCATGGGAAATTGCCATTGTACATAAAAAAAGTAGAGTAGATACCTATGATAGAAAGAGGAGATAGAAATTTACCTAATAATTACTAGCATAAATAGGTTAAGTAATCATGGGATAAAAGAATAAACACCATGGTGTTGTGGAAATAAGTTTCGTAATGGCCAGGGTTGACCACCAACATACTAAGAAAGGGTGAAATCTGATCTAAATATCTTTAAATAAACTATTCAAGAACACTTGAGATGTTACATCAAGTAAGCAAGCAAGTATTGGAGAAAGGTAGGAGAAAAAGAGGAACATTTTTTTGAACCTTTATATTTATTGCTCTCATTCTTCATATTTGGTATGCTCCACTCCAACAACTTGAAACCTGTAAAAGAGACAACTAACGTTCCTCACAATCCTTATGACTTAAATAAAGATATAAACCAAATCAAAAGCATTGATATAATCATAACTAGTACCGATTAAGGACTTGAAAAGACTAATGTTCTTCAATCAATAAAGACTAACCAATTCAAGATTGAAACATGAGTTTGAGGGAAAGAAAGATCATAAATTTATATTAAAGGAAACAATAAATGATAGAAAAGTTACCTTTCTACCATCTTTGCACCTTTTGAAACCTTAAATTGGATCCCTCTGCACTCAAACCACTTGCATCCAACTTTCAAACATCTTATCTTCTAAGGATGTATAGGGGAGATGAATTTAACAACTTATGAAAGTATGCTCAGGGACATGGGTCACTATGGTAAAATGGGACAAATGGACCCTGTTATCACACTATAGTAGCAGGGCTACTATCCTTGTTTAGCAGATATCTGCACATTCCAGAGCTTTCATTATTCCAGAGCATGGCTATATATTTTTTGGATCACTCATGATCAGAGCAGTATATTATTTAGACCTTGTGTCAAGGCTGAGCCTTGAGAGTTCAGATTTGATGACTGATGTGACCCTTTATCCCATACAATTTCAGTTCAGTGCTTAGAGATGTATTGCAGTAGTGTTTCAGATGGTACATGATGATTATTATTATGAGGGTGTTGTATGATCTATGGATGCTTTATCACTGACTGTGGATTATTATCTTGTTGATTTAGTCATGTTCATAGCATCTGCTTGGTATATTATTCCTGATGTGGCAAACTGTTTAAAATGAACTATAAATCATAAAATGGACAATTGCTTGCACATTTAGGTCATTTAACAAAACCCACTGGTTTTCCACCTTACATAGATATGGTCTTTCCTGACACCAGTTGTCTACTAGTGTAGGCTTCATATTCACTTGACTCCATCCATACATGACCTTCCTATTTGACTTTAAACCTTGAACTGTCTCATTTGACTTTCTGATACCGAGGACTTCCCCATTTTTCTACCTCTGTGTTTGGACCGCATCCCCGTATATTCAGTGTCTCGGCTCTAAGTTGGTGACAAAACTTGCCTTTGGTGAGTTGGATGGTAGGCCTAAATCATTCTGGTCGGTTGTCCCAATGTTTGGCATTGGCTCGAACTCCCCCTAGTCACTTGAGATGTTGTTGGCTAAAACTGAAAGCTCATGTTCTACCTATGGAAACTTATAAATCCGCCCATGGAAACAAAAAAAAAGGGCAAGAGCGATGAACAGCTAAAAATACTCCTCGAAGAGTATAAGAAAGGTCCAAAAAGCAATGGTTCTTAAAAGCTATATCTAAACAATTGCTGACCTTATATGTATTGGAAAAACATGCCCTAGATGAAAGCTGCAACTAGTTGTGCTTATCAGCACACCTGAGATCCGAAGGGTTATGTAGGCCAAAAAGGCCATGAAATAAAATTGAATGATCCTAATGAACCTGGATCAACTTGATGTAGACATGATGCCTAAGTTGAATAAGCACTCTCTGAACAACTTATCCATTTGTGAGGCATAGCCATCCCCCGTGTTATTTTGTCCAGCACAGAGTTTGTAGCTTTCCCCTTTCTCCTAGTCCAAAGTATGTTTGAGTTGAATTAGACAGGTCAACCCCTTTGCCCAACCTTGTTCCTAGCCTTCATCCTTCACTAGCAGTTTGACCATGTCCAATGGGTGAGTCTGTCATTTGAACTATAGTGCAAGTAATTTTATATAACAAAGGAATATGCTAACTTGATTAATGCCACTGAATGGATTGTATACTTTGAGCTTGGCTGTGAGAATGATTAAAGAAGCATGTCTTCGTCTACTGATGTGATTTATCCTTGGTTGTATATTATTGGGATCTGTGATGATGTGGGCCATATATATATGCTTATTGATGATGATTCATGGTCCCACATACTTGATGATGAGATCATATGATGGACATATGATGCAAATGATGATTGATGCAGTTCAGCAGTTTTATTTATTACTTCAAATCAGCAGTTTATGCATTGTCCATATATGGTGGACCCTACAGCTGGCCCATTAGGGAAACCCGTGGTGTATGAGTACACATTCCTAGTGGATTTGGGTCTTCTGGATCCAATGAGACACTTATCTTTCAGTTCCGGGCACTTCTGACAGTGATTGATGTATTTTTACACTTGTTGACCAAATTTGGGGCTGATTTCCCAGCTTGAGCAGCAGGGGCCATGAGAGGCCATTTCACCTAGGGCGCTGATGATGGAGGGGGTGGTCCAGCCACTTGTTTTTACCATTTACCCCCCCTTCTGGAGAGCCTGGTGGGCTCAGATGGACAACGCAGATGCCCTAGGAGGCAGTTTTGGCACTTTCACAGTTACCGAGGCAGTTAAAAAATGGGATAAAGTGGTCACTGAGGAAATCGATTTGGCCAATTGAGGCAAGGTTTTGGCATTTGGTTTTCACAGAGGTCTTCCAGGGTGATCTCACTATCTTCCAGCCAGTTTTCACCATGTGGGTATGCCCACATTGATCACAGGAGGTCTTTTATTGCTAGTCTGTCACAGATTTTGAGGACAGATTTGATCATTTATATTATCTAGGCATATTTTATTATTTTATTGTGCCTTGGGGATGAGCTAGTAAGGATTGATGCCTCCTAGCCCCACCATGTGCTTATATTGTCATGTCCTAGTCACTATGAGGTGGATTTTGGTACTTATACTTCTCTAGTGGATGACGTCACCCCCTTTTTGTACCATTTAGTGGGGGCGCTATCATTATATTGGGTGATCCATGTGATGTATTGTTATGATTTATTGTTATCCGTTGATTAGATCTTTTGATCTTTTAATCTTAGCCACTCATGTAAAAAGTGGTTAGGATTGTACTCTCTCCCCATCCTATTTAAGGAGGGAGCCTCTCTTTGTAAAATCATCTAGAGATTTTTGGCTCTTGGCTCTTGGAATAAAATTTCTATCTTTTTGGAGTACATGCTTGGATTGGAGTGGATGTTGGTTGTTTTGATTGTAAATGCTTTTGTCCATTGCACTGGAGGATTTATTGTAGCTATCTTGCATATTTGCCATATCTTATTTACAGGTTAAGAGGACGTTTTTGGACAAGTGCGAATTGGTGGGGAGGCTTGCCCTTCAAGCTTGGAGGAAGACGTTTTGGGTTTGACAGGGAGTGGTTTTGCCTTTGTGTCAACTATTCTTTGTTTATCTCTCTCTTGCTTGTATCTACCTTCAACATGTTAAACTGATTGATGCTTTGCTCCTTGGTTTGACAGGTTAGAGGGAATCACATGTGGCTTGGGAAAATCGATTTGGCAAGAGGGCTTCAAGAATTCTCCATTTGATCTTTGGCAAAGTAATCCTCGTCTCAACTAGCATTCATCTCTTCATCCAGGTATGCTCCAAGAGGTATGATCTTCTTCTTCTTCCTTGAATCATCCATAATTTCTAGATCATAAAAACCCTAATTGATTAAAACCCTTGTTTTTGGTTTTTCTTAGATCTACTTAGATCTAGCCTTGCTTTTGAAGAGATATTGAAAACCCACCTCTATAGCATCCACCCCTAGTTGGATCTATAGTTTGGTGGTGATTGGCTTAGAATTGACACACTTTTCAAGGCAAAAAAGCCCTCTTGAACCCAAATCGCACTTCCTAGAGAGAGGCTTGTTTGGTTAGATCTAGCACATGGGTAGGTGAGATCCCACTTGATTGGTAATCTACACACTTGATAACCTACCCCCAGATTCTTACTTTGGTGAATTCTACCTTGTGGACATCATTCCATGTTTTAAGGGGTTAAAACCCCCTTTTGAATCTCTTGGTACCTTAAAACTCAGATCTACTAAGATCTAACCCTTGGATTGACTGGAATTTTGGGATCTACATAGATCGGGGTACAAGCCACTTGGATCTACAGTTTGGTGGCCATCAGACTTGATTTGGTCCACTTAACCCACCTTTTAACCCTCCTTGAGCAAAGTCGCACTCCCTTGGGTGAGTGAGCTTGCCCACTTTGAGGAAGTGGGTGATAGAGATTTTCGTGGATTTGGAACGGCCATACCCTGAAACCTAGGTCTAGAGCATCATTTTGCGACAATCTGCCTTCAGTTGGGGGTAGCATTCCTTGTTTCAAGGGATTGTGGTCCACTTAGGGTCATTTCATGAAAACCTAGATCTAGCAAGATCCAACCATTCAATCTCATCTAACCCACTTGACTTGCCTTCTAGGTGTCCCGATCTACATTTTGACATACCTTTTTGACCCCATTAGCCCATTTAACAAGGCACTAGACCTCCTCAAAGCAAGTCGCATTCCTTGGGAATTGTGTCAAACCCTAGATCTAGTACATGGGTATTCCTAAAATTAACTTAGATCCATAGATCTAATCATTACCTAACCTCTAGTACCAATTTCACACCTTAGCTTCACCTTGTGGGCCCACTTAAAGCCATTTCACACATCCCAAGAAAGTGGGACCCCCTTGTGTAAACATTTGGTATTACACCTTGTCATCATACCCAATCATGTGGCCTAAATCATACATAGGTTGAAACACTAACAATTTCTCAAACCACCTTCAACCATACCTCAACTTCTAGGTCCACTTAGCCTTGCATTGGTTTCCATAACTCATCATTTACTTCCCCTTAGAAACCTTTGTTTGGGTCCAATCAACTGTGATTGGTTATAGGGTCTCCCCCTAGGTCTTGTTTCACCTTGACCTAAAGCGAAGAGTGCCTCGGTTGACGTGACTCCCACTTTGCATTGGGAACCGTGGCATCTCTTGGGTCACCTCTTTAGTTTCCTGTCTCCTCTACCGTCCCGGATGGGATACCTCTAGGGGCAACTACAAGTTGTGTGATAACAGACCCAACATAATAAAAGGATTCCTCCAAAATAATGTCAGGTAAAATATATGCATTAACAATTCACCTTGAACATCGAATTTTCAAACCAGGAGTTCGTAAACTTAGAGGTGCAGGCACATGAAATGCAGGACCAGAGCTTTCAAGCTAGCCTAATCTAATGCTGGAAAAACACTCTTCAAAATGCAATAAAGGAAAACTAAGAAAAAATTGACAAGAAAGCTAACACCACAAGATTTACTGTTGGATCACAAGATGGTATATCCTGAATTAGATTTCAATACTTAATGGCTTATTCTTGCGATGGTTAACTAATCTATGGAAATTAAACAATGCAAACTAAATTAAAAGCGTAATTAAATCAACCTAAAACAAACTTGCTCCTAAACTTAAGAAATATAATTAAAGTAATCTAAACTCAATCTACGGGAAATTAAATGTCCTCAAAAAGATACACCCAAAGATAAAGAAGGAAAAAAAATGAAATAAAATGAGAATGGAAGAAAAGGTGATGTATCAATTAACCTTGTTTATGGATTTGCAATAATGATCCTTTTAATGTTACAAAAACACACACACAAAAAAACACAGACTTATACCTACAACATACAACAATATCACAATATGAGAATATGTACATGCAAAACAATTTATAATAATGTATGTATCTATAAAACAAAATACATTAATTGGAAACTTTTTTTGGGTTGAGGGAGATGTAGAGGTCGTGGCTAGGGTTTGCAAGCGGCAGAATAGCTGACTACTATCTTCCAATCGGTAGTTAATGGTGTTTTCAAGATCTGATGATGATGGGGTGACGTAGGTATCATCATTTGGTCTCGAGAATAACGTTTTTTTTTCTTTTTACCTAGTTTTGTTAGGACCACCTGACTAGTTCTACCTTTTACCTTGTTTTCAGTGGTTTTTTACTCTGAGTTTTTTACTGCACCTGTTACTATGGAGTTTGAGGAGGGTGTGGATTATAGCAGTGACCACTTGGATTCTGGCGATATCTGGGTTTCGATAGCTGGCAGACCTCGGGATGAGGTGGGATCTTGGTCACCGACAGTGTCTGGTGGTGTTCCGTCCAAGGCACCTCAGGTACACCCTTCCAATGTGGGTTTTTCATCTGTTGAGTTTTGGAACTTTCCTTCCTCTCTGGAACTGGATTTGGGGTTACCCTTCTTGACTGGTTTTGCTGCAGACTTACTTGCTGATGTGCTAGGTGGACCTTCTTGGGTTTTTTCGGGTCTTCATCATCCATTTTTCACTGCACATGTCGCTCATTTGAGATCGAGTAGGTCTTTCGATTTTTCGGATGACTATGGATCGGGTCTACTTCCCAGTTTTGGAAAGGATGGGGGGGACTACAGGTTTCTCACAAGATCTCAGTGTTAGGGTCGGCTCAACTGAGCGAGTCAGGTTTTCTTGCAGACTTCTTGGGAACCCTTGAACACAGAGGCTACCCAATCCCGAATTCATGCAAGGTTTCGAGCCCGATTTATAGGCAGGGACCGGTGGAGGAGGGAAACATGTTCCCGAAAGAAGAATAGAAGGAGATGGTTGAATTCTAAAGGGAAGGGTATCAATTACATCCTGGGCGAGGATATTGGTTTCCACCAGATTTTTCATATGGCCAAACTGAATTTGGTAGGGAGGGATTATGGTCGGTCATTTGCGTTGCGGATGGTGATTAGTTGGGAAAAGATGAACTGGATGGAGCAGTTGGGCTATGTTCCGAAGGTGGTGGCCCTTTCTAGAAACTCGTTTTCCTTCCATTTCCTTCAGGCTGACCATGCCCTATGGGTTTTGAGCCATAATTGGAACCTGGATCATACTCCTTTCTTACTCAAACCATGGGACCCCTCTTTGATGATAGCGGGGAAATATTGGATACCATTCCTCTATGGGTGTGCCTCCCGAGCCTCCCTCTTCACTATTGAACTGAGAAACACTTCAAGAACATTGGTAATATTTTGGGATCCTTCTTGGAAGTGGATTTATCTTTTCTTGAAACTAAACAGTGGAAGGTTGCACAGGTTCTGGTGAGTATCAATGTCAGGGATGGTCTTGTGGAAGAGATGGAATTATGCTGGGGTCCTTATGTTTATCTTCAAAAGATGGATTATGAGAATGTCTCATTCCGGTGTTGGCGGTGCCACGAGTATGGGCATTCAGTGGCAGAATGTAAGTTTCCTCTCCAGACTTTAAATGGATTTCATTCGCAGAGAATGGGGGATTTTGAAAACATTACCCAAACTGCTCCAGAATCGCCTCCTCAGGTGGTGTCGACCCAATAATCAGGTAGTGATCAAGATCTTGTTCAGGTCAATGTTTTTCCTTCTGCCCAACCTGAGGAGGAAGATGGTGGTCTGCAAGCGACATTGAATCTTCAAGTGCCCTCCTTCACGGGTACTTCTTTTCCCCCTCTTACTCAGTCCATTAATTTATTTTTGAAAAATCTTTCCTTTTCTGGTCTTGATTAGGTTGAAGGTCTCAAGAACCTTTCCATCTCTTCCCGTTCTCTTTCGCCTCAACCCACTATCCTTGGATGCTCCATTCTGAAGGAGGGTTCCCTCCCCCCTATGTTGGTTTTCTCCCCTCACCCTGATCTTGATCATTCCCCATCTATGATCCTAACCCCTTCATCCGTTTCATCTCCTCCGGACTCCTCTGACTCTAGGTATTTTCTTCGCTCCACCGCTAAAAAGGCCTCTATAGGGCTTGGGAAAGGTAGGAAGAAACTTGTCAAAGGAAGAGGACATCAGTCTTTCATTTCTATGGCTCAGTCAAGAGAAATCAAGGACCTGCTAGAAGGGAAGCAACAATCTATTGAAAGGGCACTTAGAGCAGTGCGAGCCCAGAAGAAGAGTCGCAAATGAAAATTATGTCCGATAACTGCAAAGGTCTTGTTGGTCCCTCTAAAAGATCAACATTGATGAGGGTGGTCAATCTTGAGCACCCTAATGTTATTTTGTTACAAGAAACGATGGGAGTAGGGGAAGAGGTTAAAATTCGGTACGGCAGTTGGTTTCTAGGTTGGCTTTTCGAGGCTTCAGATGCTAGAGGTAGGTCTGGAGGTCTGGCTGTGGGCTGGAATGAGGCGAAGGTGAAGGCTGCTAATTTGTGAGGGATGGACTCTACTCTGGGTATGATTTTTTCGGTTCTAGACATTAATGTGGAGCTAACCATCATTAATGTTTATGGGCCTTACCTTAATCGGATTCCCTTCTGGGAATTGTTGTTCAGTAAATCATTGATAAAAGGAGATTCCATGAATTTGGGTGGTGATTTAAATTTTTCCTTGGGATAGGAAGAAGTTTGGGGGCCTCATGCACAAGTAGACAATCTAACTGAATTTTTCACTCAGAAACTTGTAGAAAGGAACTTGGTCAATGTGGAACCTATCCGCATCAGGCCAACTTGGAAAAAAAATCGAGCTGGAGATAGTCGTGTAGCTAAAAGATTGGATAGGTTCCTGCTAGTGGAACAGTTGGTGGATAGGTTTTTTCACCTCAGGAAGTGGGTTGGCAGTGGAGGCATTTCTGATCACTTTCCAATATTTATGGAATTAAAAGATGGGCCTTGAAGCTGCCTAGTCCTATGAAATTTAACAAAGTATGGCTCAAGGATCAGACCTTCTTTAACCTGATTAAGTCGGTTTGGATTCCTTACAATCCCAGGGATCCCAGCTCTGTTTCTTTTCAATTTTTCGCGAACATCAAACATATGAAGGGTCCTATTAAAAGTTGGGCTTTTGAGAAGAGTCAAAGGGAGGATCTGGAACTCAAGCAGATAGAAGAAGAATTGTCGTTAGTCTTTGAGGGTGAAGGAGGGGGTTTCCTGAACAAGGATTCCAAAGACAATATGGTTCATTTGGAGGGAAGAAGGAATACACTCTTACAGGAAAAGGAGGAGACATGGAGGTTGAAGAGTAGGGATATTTGGTTGGAAAGTGATGATGATAATACTAATTTATTTCATGCTTATGCCAAAGGGAGGAGATCTACCAATACAATTTGGAGCCTAAAAATCAACATGGGGAAGCAAAAAATTCTTTTGAAGGTATGGCTAGGGATGGGGTGAACCATTTTCAGAATATTTTCAAAGCCAATGATCAGGTTTCCATTGAGGAAGTTATCAGAGTGGCCCAACTTTTCCCTCGTTTTGTGGAAGAGGAAGATAACAGATCCTTGATGGAAGAAATTACATAAGAAGAACTGAAAGAAGTACTTTCTAATTTCTAGCGAGACAAAAGTCCGGGTCCTGAGGGGTGGACAATTGAATTTTTCCAAGATATTTATGATTTCATTGGAGATGATTTATTGAGAGTGGTCGAAGATACTAGAAAACCTAGCAGAATCCTGGCTAGCTTTAACACAACTTTCATTTCCTTGATTCCAAATATTGAATACCCCCACCTCTTTGAATGATTTTAGACCTATTTCATTGTGTAATTGTATCTACAAGGTAGTTGCTAAAATCATTGCAAGGCGAATCAGGCCTATTCTCTCGACTCATATCTTAGAGGAACAATTCGGGTTTTTGGAAGGTCGACAAGTGCATGAAGCCATCAGGGTTGCTCAGGAGGGTTTGCATGGTATAAAAACCAAGAAGTTGAAATGGGAAATTTTAAAAATTGATCTATCAAAGGCCTATGATAAAGTAAGTTGGATTTTCTTACACATTTTGCTTACTCATCTTGGTTTTGATATTGGTTTCATTAGATGGATTATGAGCTGCATTACCACTATTTCCAATGGGGCAACATCACCCTTTCTTCATTCAGGATGTGGCCTCAGGAAAGGTTGTCCGTTATCGGTCTTGTTGTTTATGTTAGTAGCTGAAGGATTGAGCTGTGCTATCAAGGAAGCCAAAAGTAGTGGTTCTATAAGGGGAATACAAATTTCTCCAGAACTTCAAATCACACATCTACTTTTTGTAGATGATGTTCTCATTTTTTGCGCTGGTTTGGAACGGGATGCCCTTAAGCTAAGGGAGATATTGTTCTTTTTTCCAGGGTGACAAGGATGGAAACCAACTCTGGAAAATCCACCTTGTCTACAAATCTGCTCAGTGACGAGGAGGTGGCTGCTTTTAACAGGTTATTTCCCTATAACCACCTAACTTTGCAAGAAGGGATGAAATATTTGGGTTTCAATTTGAAACCTAATGACTATAAAATCCAGGATTGGGAGTGGTTGATCGAGAAGTTGAAGAAGCATCTGAATGTTTGGAGTCGCAAATTCCTTTCTCAGGCTGGGAGATTGGTATTGGTAAAGTTTGTTTTGGAAGCGATCCCTGTGTATTGGATGTCCTTGTCTTGGATCCCTAAATGCATCTTGGATTCATCAAGACGTTTCTGTTTTCGTTTCATTTGGAGTGGAAAAGAGGATGCTTTCGTTTCTCCCTGGGTAAGATGGGAAAGGATTGCTATACCCAAAGCTATGGGGGGTTGGGGACTGAAGAACATCTTTTCTTTTTCTTTAGCATTGGCAGCAAAGGGTGGATGGAGAATGATTAATACTGGTGGATTATGGGCTCAGGTGATGTTTCAAAAGTATATTGCTCCAAACTCGATTGAATATTGGATTAGGACTCCTCTAAAGACACATCTCGGTGGATCTGTGATATGGAAAGTTGTTGTCTCATCCTTCCATGTAATTGAAAAACAACTAGTTTGGAACATAGGAAATGGACGAAAGGTCAGGGTTGGTCAAGATCCTTGGGTAGGTTGTGAAATTCAACACATGTTACTTGAAATGACGGTGGATGCTTTGAGGCAAAGGGATATTGTATTCCTTAATCAGCTCGCAGATCCCCTTATGAGACCTCCAGGAGTTCAATCTTGGAGACCGGAAAACTCTTTGGGATTGAATGTTGTTGATGAACTCGAGCTAACCAGGTATATAGGGGATCTCAACGTAAATCATATCTACCTTTGTGAAAGTGAAGATGGACTTATTTGGGACGTTGATCCTTCGGGAGTGTACACTCCTAAAGGTGGATATATGAGGATTAGTGAAGAATTTGTACAAGGAAATCCGGTTTGGTGGTGGAGAGTGTTGTGGAAACCTAAGAGCCCTCCCAAGACTCGGCTGTTCATGTGGAATGTTTTGGAAAATAAAGTTCCAACCTGGGACAACCTTCAAAAAGGAAATAAACATGGACCAAGTTGGTGTGTGTTGTGCAAATCTGAAGAGGAATCTGTCTGTCACCTTTTTCTTCACTATCCTTATATTAAAGAAGTGTGGGTGGAATGATCGAGGTTGATTAACCTTCTGTGTAGATGGGAGGGGTTTTCTGTGGATTTAATGTGGAGATCGTGGTTTAATGATCCATCTTTTAAAGGTTACAAAGTCCTTCCTCTGCTAGTTCTTTGGGGGGTGTGGTTAGCCCGCAACCATCTCATTTTCACTGAGAAAACCTGCTCCCTGATTATCACTGCCACATCTTGTTGTGGACTCTTGCCTTCCTTCTTGAAAAACATTAGAGCTAACAGATCTAGGGTTATTCAGACGGTGGAAATCGAAAGGACTCAACCGTGGGGTTTCTTTAACGGGGCCTCACAGAATAAATTTTGTGGGGGGGGGATTTCCTTTTTCTTTCAAATGAGCACTACTTCGAGATGTCACTTGGTCTCGGTGTGGGTAGCAACAACTATGCTGAGCTTTTGAGCCTAAAAATCCTTATTACCTTTGCAATTGAGATTGGGTGCAAAAACATTATAGTTTTTGGTGATTCATTAAATGTGGTCAAGTGGATTTATGGCACTCAACTATGTCGGAATTTAAGACTCTCAAACATTTTGACCTCCATTGGGGCAGTATTGAACACTTTTGATTCTTTTGCTTGCCATCATGTCTGCAGGGAAAATAACCAAGAAGCGGACAGGGCCTCAAAGGAGGGGATGTAGCTGGCTCTGGGTTTATGGAAGATAAAAGAATTTAACAATGGGGATGCTCAGGAATTTTATCATAGACCATTCATAGAATGATCTTCGCTGATCGACATTTCTTTCTTTTTTCGTTAGATGTTTATTTTGGTTTTTTTGCGGCTCTTTCATAGAACTGTGTTCTCTCTACGAGGACATTTTTGTATATATATTTTTGTAATTGTTACAACAGTCACACATGATGTTATCCATTAGTTACTAAACCTGGTATGTAAAAAATCTTAAAAGCTTTTGTATGTCATGAAGAAGACAACTGGTCTTAAAAATTGTCATGATTATCATCTATACACTCTTCAACAGTGTATCTACATAATGTAATTTTGTTCTCGGCAAATGAAATAAAATTACATTTTTTTTTCCAAGGGAAAAAAAGAAAATACATTAATATAGAACAATTATTAAATAAACAAGAGTAATAGCTACAAAGCAACTAGTCCCTGCCATAAAATTATGTTATGTTTTATGATAATAAGATTATGCAATTTGAAGATGAGTTTTCCCTCTTCGCCTTATCCTTACTAGTTCCAGGATGGCTCGACAAAGCATGATAGGAATGGCTGGCCCATGACACACTTCAACACCTCATCAAATGGATAAAAGAAGACATGAACCCTCCACGCAGGTATACATGGAACCAAAATATCTTGTGGTATAACGAGCACATATTTCTCACCTCATTTTTATCCTTAAAACCATGAACCTTAGAGTAATTACATTCATCACCCATAGAAGGCCACTCAAAATCTCATAAACCTATGAAATACATAAGCGCTTCTTCTGGGAAGGCATGAAAAAATCTATCCACAAATTTGTTGCAACCTACAACACTTGCCAATGACATAAGATCGAAATAGTGAATTCTTGGGGTGCTTTGTAGTCACTTTCCATTCCCAATCATATATGGATGGACATCTCTATGGATTTCATTGTGGGACTTCCTAAGGCATTCAATAAAACAATGATTATGGTGGCAATTGATTGTATGACCAAATATTCCCACTTTTATGTCTTACCACAAACTTTTACACCCTCACTAGTGGCACAAGTATATTCATGGATCAAATTTTTAAGCTTGATGGCATGCCAACTTCTATTGTATATAATCGTGAGCCCACTTTTACCAGTAATTTTTGGCAAAATATGTTTAAACTTTATGGCACTTAGTTGAATCTCAACACAACATATCACCCCCAAACGAATGGTCAAATGGAAGCGATCAATAAATTATTAGAAACCTTGTTGTGATGCTTTGCATCAGAGAGGGCCCAATGGATTCCTCTCTCCAAATGGTGGTATAATACCACTTATCATGGCTCCACCAATATGAAACCATATGAAGCAATGTATGGCCCTATCTACTAGGTATCTCCAGGGTTTAAGTAATGGACAACACACTCTGCACCATAGTTGGTATTCTTTGCACCCTTAAAGACAATTTGGTTAGGGTCAAAGCAAGATGAAACGATAGGCGTATCAACCTTTCTCTAAGTGCTCCTTTGAATTCAGGAATTAGATTTTTCTTCGACTCCAACCTTACAAAAAATATCCCTGAAATCTCATCTCCACCGGAAACTAGCTCCAACAATCTATGGAACCTACACCATCCTGCAATGCATTCGATAGATGACCTACAAACTCACTTTGCTATACCACTCCAATATTCACCTCGTCTTCCATGTCTCTTTCCTCGAAAAAGTGGTGACGTCTAATTGTAAAGTGAAAACCATCTTCCCGAAATTGGATGAGGAAGGATTCATTTGGCTCTATCCCGCAACAGTCTTGGCTTCTAGGGAACTACAATTTTGTAGGTGTAAAATAAAATAATTTTTTATCCAATGGAAATATTTGATGCCAGAAGATGCCCCTTTCGAACCAACAAACATTTTACAATTTCCACACCTTCAACGTTGAGGAAAAAATTGCCTTCGAAGGGGGAGAGCATGTTAAGGTCCTACCCTAACCTGCCTTACTTTAGGAATTAGTCATACATTGTATAAGGCTAGATCTCTTTGAAATAAGGTCACGTAAGCTAGTGGTCGACAATCAATTTAAAAAGAGTCTCTTTATTAATTAATACTCACTATGAAGTTGGAACTTGTTAATTATTTGACCATGTCAAATAGTTAGGGTTTTGGATTTGAGAAGCCTATTTAAAGAGATACAAAGCTATGAAGGTTCTTTTCAAGAATTATTGTAATGGACCTCTACTTAAGTGAAAGGTCACCCTACCTCAAGAGGCTTGTGAACATTACTTCTCGAAATTATTTTCATAATATAAATCTTATTTATTTCCATATATATGTTTATATTGTCTAATTGTTTCTTATTTTTCTCTATAAATTCTAGTTTATTGCATCTTAACCTATGTGTATCCTATGTTGTTTTAATTTTCAAGGCTAAATAACACTGCAATCCACTTATGTTCAAAATTAACTTGATGGGATTTCTTCTTACTATAACCCCCTTGCCCTTACTATATAAAACCACAAGGATCATCATACCATCATCATGAGAAGATCATCCTTTCTACATCTACTTTTCCTATTATCTCCAAAATAATTGATAATTGGTGTAGTCTCAATCCTCAATCATTTTTCTCTAAATCTATGCATGAGTATTGCATTGAAACCTTCCCTAACACCTATTCCTATGAAAAACCCTATTTTGTTCTCGATAAAGCTAGAGATGACATGAAAGCTGGACCTAATCTCCTAAGCCTAAAGCTTATTTACCTTGTTGTTTTTCCCTACTCATGTCATTATTCTATGGTTAACAAACACTCTAAACATAAATGAGGTAATATATGTCTTGTTATTGGCTATTCCCCTCTTAACAAAATTGCCATCAATTTCGTTATTCAATCCCACCTAAAGATCAACTTTTTCGTTGAATTTCCCACAACAACATCTATTCTAGGTTTGACTCTAAATGTGGTTTTACCAACTCCATACTCATCTATATAATATCCTTAAAACAACATTCTCCATTGAAACTTGAGGACAATAAAATGGATGGTTTTTCCATTTGGTCTTTGCAATGCTCTTGGTTACTTCCAACAATGGATGGACTCCATCTTTCATCGATTTTATGATTTCATTGTTATAGACATTGATGATATCTTAGTGTTTAGTGCCTCCATTTAACAACATGATATTTAGCTTTAGATTTTCCATGATCTACTGTTCAACTATGGCATTATCTTCTCCAAGGATAAAAGTTTTTCTTTCACTTCTGAAATTGAATATGTAGGAATGTAAATTAAGAATGGTGCAGTCACTCCATAGCTCTATGTTCTTACACATGTCTCCCAATTTCATGATGAAATTATGAACACTAAGCAACTCCAAATGTTTCTTAGATGTGTTAATTATCTTGCACCATTCCTTGAAAATTTAAGCAAGTACAAGGATATCTTGTCTACCCAAATCAAGAAAATCCTCAACCATGAATAAAATAACATATAGTAGTCTAACACGGTATCAAAAGGCTCATTCCCTCACTATTCCCTCTACATGCTTACTTACCATATACACATACACCCCAAAATCCTATTGGGGAGATGCTCTTCATGAATAGAAAAATTATGGTTCATAACAAGTTGTTCATTGTGATAATGACACATTTGATGAAACTCAACTAAAATATCATTCTTGAGTGAGAAACAGATCCTTGCAGTAGTAAAAATAGTTACATTTTTCAAGTTTTTGTCTTGCCAATCAAATTATTTATTATATTAGATTATAATGATTTTAAAGGATTAATACACACAAGTTTTGACCCTACCATTTCACGAGAAAAAATATTATAGTAGCAGTAAAAATAGGCCTGATATGGCTTCACGGCAAAACACATTTCAAGCACACAATATTGTCTCTCTTATGCACTCATGCGATAACTCACCAAAATCTAAATGTAATTTAAAGATTCAAAATAGCGATTCTCCCTCTCATTCTTCTCTGGTTAATTGGAACAATTGGGTTGTTATATGAAATCGTTAGTGTTTCCTAATGTTATAAAAGTTATTATGAGAAATTACGCCAACATATCTATGGTATAACTCCTATGAATTATTATGCAGTAGAATCCTTCTATGAGAATCAATGCTCCCACATAATCTAGTTGTACAAACAATTCTATGGATTTCAAGTCTCTAAATCTGAACTTGACCTTGGATTATGTTTTGGATTACTGTCTGATTATGACTAGCATAGCATTTCTACCTTGGATTATGATTTGGATTATGGTTTGCTTATGATTGTTTTCATAGTATTTCCTTCTTCTCCACAAAATCACAAGACAAAAACTTTGACTTTGCCATCCGCTAGTCTATGGTAATGTTAATCAATATAGTTATTAATTCCTTGAAATGAATAAATTTTGTTTACTAAAGAAATACTCAATTTAAATAGGATAAATAATCCATGAATAAGTATAATAAGATAAAGTAGAGATAGGATAAATTACAAATTTGGGCTCATATATATATCCATGTAGGTTCCCTTTCGTAAAGAGATGTGACCTTTCATTAATATAGTGTCTCTTCATTACATATTAGATTATTGAATATTAATTATTGACTTTATATATATAGTTTATTACATTGCCTTTTCGTAGAAATGCTTTGTCCTCAAAGCATAATTATGGAAGATTGCATCCGTTATTCTTGCTCGTAACACTTTATCATGATCTTCTGTGTCGAAAGTTGCGACACTTGAAGAAACTAGATGATATGTTCTTTTAAACGTTGAGTAAAAATGTTGCATCATTTGTGAAGTGACCCATCCTAGAGCTACCTTCATTGGAACTGTACTTTGCTGTTCGATTGTTCAGATAGAAAATCTCATTTTAGGATTCCATACAAGTTGTTGATTTTGTCTTCGTACTTTTTCAATGTCCCCGTTGGTTTGTCTATAAGAAGAATATTGTTTATTTTCCTCTCTACTTTGTCATCGATCATAATGACTCTTTGGATGATGATAAGGTATTCGAGTCGCTTGTGGAGTGTTTGTAGAAACTTCAACTTTTTGTGCTCCTGGAGTGTTTGTAGAAACTTCAACTTTTTGTGCTCCTGACAATTTATGGGTTCATAATAGTTCAATTGAGTGTGTATTTGTTCCTCTTTCCACAATTTGGACTATTATTTTTTAGGATTTGTCTAGCTTCTCATCTTTTAATTTTTTTATTTGCTCAATCAAACCCTGGTTGAGATTTTTTAAGTGAAAATTTCCTTCATTTTTTTTCTGATAGGTTCTTGTTGAACTCTTTTTCGAGATCTGCTTCCTTTTTTTAGTTGTTCTTGTGTTTCTTGTAATGAATTCTTATCATTCTTTAGCTTCTTAATTTGCGTAAGTAAGCTTTGATTATGTTGTAAATGTAAAATTTCTTCATCATTCTCTAGCTTTATGAATTTGTCTTCAAGGTTTTGGTTTTCTAATGGTTCTTCTTTTAATCTTTTGATTTTCTCAAGTAGCATCTAATTAAGATTCCTTAGGTTAGAATCTTCTTGATCTTTTTCAAATAATTTATTTTCTAGACCTTGATTTAATTGTTCTAATTTTTTTTCATTTTGTTTTGTCTTTTGACTTCCTCATTTTTGCTAGGAGATTTTGATTGTGATTTTTTAAACGTGATATTTATTCATCCTTCTCTGGTAACTTCTTCTCAATGTTTAGGTTAGCTTGTTCTAACTTTTGATTTTGAATTTTTTGGTGAGATATTTCTTTAGTTTTGTCATATTTTTGTTTCTCGGTTTTTAGTTCCTCAAT
The DNA here is from genome assembly GCA_027924585.1 of Larix kaempferi. NCBI lineage: Eukaryota > Viridiplantae > Streptophyta > Pinopsida > Pinales > Pinaceae > Larix > Larix kaempferi. Next base: position 13,127,198 of record BSBM01000125.1, on the reverse strand, counting down.
TTGTGCGATGAATTCCTTAATACACCCTTTTAGGTAGTGATTATCTTTCTTTTTTAACTCATTAAAATAATTCTGCTTCTCAATCTCAAACTATGATTTTCTATTGATTGTTTTATAATGTCCTAACTCACCCATTGCTACTTGTAATTGCAACTGCATTTATAAATCTACAATTGCCATAGTTTACGATTTTTGGTTTCCTAATATATTTCTTCAATGTTTCCACTTTGAATATATATTTTTCCTTCAATTAATAAAATAAGAACTTTCTCTTAAATAATTTATTTAACTTCAACACTTTTTAATTTACTTTTAATACAATCACTTTTTATAAAACTCTTTTAAATAACTTGTAAAATAATTTATAAATTTAATTCTTAAAACTTTAGGAAATAATTATTTTCCTTAAATCACTTAAGGATAATTTTATTTAAGTCACTTTATACTTCACCCTTAGATATTATGGTCCCGTGACTTTTTGTTAAGTAAATGTGTGGTCCTTGGATTACTTATATTTCAATTTATCCTATAATACACCTTCAATTATAATTTATATATATATATATATATATATATATAACTATAACACCCTTTTGCTTATAACTATGCATACCTTTTGCACTTACGTAAACAATATATCTTGGTGTTTCCTTTTTCTTTTCGAAGGACCAAAATGGATATTATATATAATCAAATTGGCTTTATCAACTTAAGTGAATTTAAATACGATTCAAACTAGTAAGTGAACTCTTTCTCAAGCAAATCAAGATTGGATTCTTTGCAAATTGTGGCATTAACCAGCGTTGTCCTCCCTTCTACATCTCTTTGACTGCTAACAAACTTTGACGCTGGCCATGATGACAGGGCACAGAACCCTCGAATCGAATTTCTAAATACGCAATGGTAATGGTTGAGGATCTTGAGAGGCAATCTATAGTGTCCTTCAAGGAACACGAGTTTGAACAGGGCGTAAGGTGTAGGTAATTGAAGGGAGGGATGGAACACGTGGAGGCGTGGGAGGAGCATCGAGCGATTGTGCGTATGTATTTGTCACAGACTATGTGGTGTCATTTTGAGGACATTCGATTTTGAATGCTCGAGATAGATATATGTGTGATATACATGTGTGCTGTTGTTTATTAAATTTCGATGACGAGACTATATTATTCAGTTAAAATATTAATGTTCTGTTATTTATGATGATGGATATGATGTTGTGATTTTAGTGATTTTTGTTCTATATGACTTATGTGTTAAGAATTCACGTGATATGATGCGATAACATGATTAGTCAAATGCTTACATGTGTTGATTATGACTTCTATGTGGAAGTGATGTTGTTATAGTTCACATATAAAATGTTGTTGAATGATTACTTCATACATGGATCATGTACTCTAATGTATGGTTGAGTATGACTTGTAGAGTAGGCACAAGTGATAGCCGTCATGTTGCATTGTGGCTTTGACTGAGCCATAATTGAAAAAACAGGTGTTGACAACCTAATGAGTATGAATGAAATTGATGAAATCTGGGTAAAAGGATTTGATGTACATTTGTGCATGGACTCGGAATGAGTCATTATATTGACAGGTGACGTCAATATATAGTTTTTATTACATCTAATTGATGAGAATTTAATGCATGGCATTGATGTGCAGGTATTGGCGGTGATTGCCAATCGACCCACATCGGGGGATGGGGCTGATGATGACACCATTTAAGTCTATCCAATGTTGGCGTGATGAGTTGTCATGAGCGAGAGAGGCTCCAACTCATCAAGTGCGCATTTCTGTGAGGGTAGGCTGTTGTACGATCACTCACGAGGTATATATAACTGGGGGGCACGCAATAAGGGCTCGGCCTTATTCCCTAGGAACCACTGAACCTTGTCAGGGTATATGGGTTGAGTTAACGATGTCTCAACCGTTGTAATGTATCTCCACTTGAGAGATCATCGAAGGACATGCGAGAAGCATAGAGCCTTGATGTCTCTAGTCGTAATGGAAATACGACGGTTAAATTAATAATCAATAAATGAGATGGGAAAAATAAAATTAATAGAGATAATGATTAAACTTAAATTAATTAACTTAACTTAAATTAAATAATAATAATAAATGAATTATAAAATAATAATTATGATTAAATAATAATAGGATAAACAATTAAAGAAATACTAATTTGAGAAAAGGAGAAAAATAATAGAAAGAATTAAAAAGAGGAAAAAGAATAAGACTTCAAATTAAAAAAAATAAGAAAAAAAGAAAAAAACATAAAGCAAGCCAAAGAAAAAGAAAGAAAGGGAAAATCAAAATAATAAATTAATAAAAAGGGAGAGAAACACAATTTGGACATCTTTATCTTTTGGGGGGTTGTGAAGAAATTGGGAAAATTTTCTGGAGAAAGGTGTGTGTGGTTCACTACGAAGGTTGAAGTCGGATATTGATGGGCATGATGCCAACTTCGTATTTCATTGGTCAGTGGAGAGTGTGGGCAGCCTTGTCCCGCTCAGGGGCCAGGAGAAGCAGAGTATCCTTGGGTATGTTTGGGAGGAAACCGATGGGTCTTGTGAGATTGGAAATCAAGGAACGGGGAACGTAAAGACCGTAAAAGCATCATCAAATTCGGCATCATATTCGTCCTCACTCATTGAACACAAGCAATCATCAGGTAATTCTGTAGATATTGACTATTTTAAAATGATGAGTTTTGAATGGCAATGTAACTCAATCCTACTAATGCGATGAGTTTTGCTTGAATATATCGCCTAACTCATTTTATGATGTTTATGAAGTAATTTGTATTAGTTGTATGATATACAAGTGTTGTTTTACTCATGCGATGGCAGTCACGCTAGATGTATAAATGGTTGTATTGATTATGTTCACTTTAAAATTTTAGTTATAATGCTTTCATCATACTTATGGAAATTGTAGCTGCTCACACCCGAAAGGGAGATTTAACATGTAATGTGTTTTTGAAAGTGAATAGAATTTAGAATTTAGGGATTATGATAACTCATTACAATAATTAATTAAGGATACTACTGGATATTTCCTTTATAACTTTCTGTCAAAATTCTGAAGTAGGAATCCCATTCGATTCCACCTTAAGCTACTCCAAACCATAATGTGTTCTACTAAAATGTATGTGCACTATGTCACCTTCAACTGGATACCTTGGTATAATAAGAATTATTGACCACGGTATGTCTAGCTAGTTTATACCGGCGAAAGCTAAGCATAGAGCTGTAGAGCATTAAATGTGGCGGCTCAGTGCTTAAGGTCCGTTGGATCTGGAGAATGACCCTAAGCACGTCTATATGCCTCTAGAAGAAAAATGATTTCTTCAAAATATCCTGTACTGCCAACTCAGAAGGCCCTGCTAAAATAATATGGGTAGATGCGTTGAATGAATAAATTGTGAATCTTAGTTGCTAAGATTGTACAGTATGAGATTCATTATGTTCTTCGTAGAATAATTGACAGATTACAGGAATGTCAAATCTATCATAATCGATGAGTGATGTAATCCACATTTAAATATGTATTGTGATCCATTAGGGGAGAGACACCAATAGTGGCGCGGGGCCCACTGCGCCACCTCGGAGGATAGCTGACGGGGCCCTTCTCGGTACAACACGGGTCGAGACGATAGAGCCGCGTGTCAGGCACGTGGACAACTTTATTGCTAGGGTTTTTGTGGGGTTTTGGATGGTGAAAACAACATTTTGTCGGGGCTTGTCATTCTCCTTGTGCATTCTTGTTTGGGCCCGGTGTGTGGCCGTTCCGGCACCCCAGTAGTGGTCCGCCCCTGCTCCATTGCTTGCTCCTGCCTATGCGCCTGGTGGTAGGTCGCATACCCGTTGACGGAGCACCGGGAAACCTCATACTGCATGCATTTGATCGTTGTTTTCGGTAGCATTCCTAGCATGATAACTCATTTCGGTCGGACCTTTGCTCGACTCTGCATTTCTTCGGTTCATTGCACTCCTTGTTGGCATTCGTTGGTGGCTCGGTTCGGTTCGTTGCTCTCCCTGTTGGCGTTCGTTGGTGGTTCAATTTGGTGCGTTGATCTCCCGGTTGGCAGTCGTTGGTGGCCCGTTCCTCGGCTCGTTGGTCCTTGGTGTTCCTGTGCTGGATACGGGGTCTCTGCGGTTATTAGTGGCTGGGTTCTCGGCTCTGCATCCTTGACGGGCCTCGGCTGTTCATCCTGCAAATGGTAGGGTTTCCTACCAGCATCTGCACAGTGTTTTTTAACACTTCACTCATCCTCGTTGATGATTTCATTAAGCCTTTGCTCGGTTTCTATTTGGTTGCTTGTGTTTGTCTTGCTGCATTGTAAATGTATTTGTTCTGTGCATTTCTCTCCTTGGTGGGTCGGTTGTTGGTGGCTTGGCCATTGGTGGCTCAGTCCTTGCTCGGTCGTTGGTGGCTCGGCCGTTGGTGGCTCAGTCCTTGCTCGGTCGTTGGTGGCCTCGGCTCTGCATCCTGCAGTGGAAGGGGTTTCCTACCAGCATATCCACAGTGTTTTTTAACACTTCACATATCCTCAGGAAGGGTTTTGTTAACTTTTTGGCTAGGTTAGGGTTGTCTCGAATTCTCTGTGGTTGCTTGTGTTTGTCTGACTGTTTGCAACTACGATTATGGGTGGGTTTTGACTAGTTTTTTCGGACCCTGTTTGGTTACTGGTTTTCTAGGGTGGTGTAGCAATTGTATAATGTGGTTCCGGTTACTTTTGAATAGTCAATTGTTAACACCCGTTGGGTGTCTCTGGTTCTAAGGCCAGTGTTTATGCTTGACATTGCCACGGTTCTGGCTCTGCATGTGTGATTGTAACTTGGGTAGGGCCTGAAAAAAACTGATTCAAAAACTTTTCCAGAATTGGCGGCCACTGGTTTGTCTTTGGGTTGGCTTCCACCGGTTTGTCTGAATTATATAGTTGTTAGCATATTTTTTGTTTAGGGTTGGTGGTGGAGGGTTTCATATTCGATTCTATGTTTTTCTGCAGCTTATTTTTGGCTTTTTTTAGGCATGTGCGGTCATTAGCTTGTAAATGTGGTGGTTGAGGGGTTTTGGATTTTGGCATGGCATCCAATATTGGGTGGATGAATGAATGTTGGTTGCTTTCAGTGGTTGGATATGAAATTGATTTTGGTAATTTTGGTCATTTGCAGCAGTAGGTTTATGAATGATGTGGACATGAAATTTGCAAATGAAAATGGATATGAAACTTTTTGTGGATGTTTGTTGGTTGAATGTTGGTTGAATGATAGATATGCTCACTGTAGATTATTGGTAATTGGGAGCAATATTGGTAAACCTAGCCTAGATTATTGCAGCATGGGTAATTGGGAGCATTGTTGTAATATGATTTTGGTAATTTTGCAGCAGTAGGTTTTAGAACTTGATATTCATCTTTATATTAGTGTTCGAAGCTGCAAAAGAAGAAAATGATGTGGATATGAAATTTGGCATGGCCCCTCATGGATATGAAAATGTTGTGGATATGGAATTTAGTTTGAATGTTTGTCGGTTGAATGCTGGTTGAATTCTAGATATGCTTATTGCAGATTATTATGGTTATGCGATATTGTAATAAGATTTTGGTAATTTTGCAACAATAGGTGTTAGAACTTGATAGTCATCTTTATATTAGGTGTCTAAACCTGCAAAAGAAGAAAAGGATGTGAATATGAACTTATGTAGTGAACTGATGCAAAAACCTTGACACAGTTTAAGCATTTGTTGGTATACAGTTTAAGCATTTGACAAAGTATAAGCATTTGATACAATTAATGGAGTGAATTTTTGTCAATATTAATTATGGAATTGAGTTAGGGTGGAAATTTGAGATGTGTACTTATGGCTCATTTGTTTATGGATTTGAGTTTAAGTGGAAATTAGAGATGCTACTTAAGACTATTGTTTGGCTAGCTTGTGCATGCTAATTTGTTTATGGATTTGAGTTTAAGTGGAAATTAATTGTGACTTAAAACTGTAAACTTAATCCATCAAAACTGACACTATGCAACAAACAAAAAATCCATTTGAGAGATATACCATGCATACCAATTTAGGGTGCATTTTAGAGTGACTGTTATGGTTACCTTTCTTAGGTGGTTGTGCTTCCCTCTTCCTAAAAAGACGACAGAAAGGAAATTGTGACTTAAAATAGTAATCTTAGGTGATCAAAACTAACACAATGCAACAAACTAAAAATGCAAGTGATTAGGTACAATAATCAACTTAATTGGAACTTTGACAAAGGTTCAAATTTTATGGTTTTCCTTTTGCCTTATAAACGACCTTGAATGCGCTTGTGAAATGAGTGTTGAGTGTGGAAAAGAAAAATTAGATGGATTTTGAAGCTGTTGTGTTTTGTAGGCAGGAAGGAATGGTCAACATTCATAGAATGGAAACAAACATACATAAATAAAACCTGCTCATTTATAATAAAACAACTGCACTTTATATTAGTAGTACTGGAATACAAATACAATAACTCTATCTGAAGTAGATGTCAAAACAATGCCTTTGTTTGAAGTAGATGTCAAAACAATGCCCCTGTTTGTAGTAGATGTCAATGCCTAGGATTTAGGTTATATCAAGCCCTCATCATGCTTGATTGGGGATGCACAAAAAGAAAATGCCTTGAGAACAAAATAGCATTTGGTTGGCCTATACACCAGATATACTATTCTTCAAGAGGTTCGTCACCTCCCCCATCATTTCTGGTAGGGTTTCCAGTTTGAGACAACTAGGGTGACCTTACTAAGCATGTTTGATTAGGATGGATGGGGTTGGTGGAAACAGATTGAGGCCAATTTACTCCTTGCAACCAAGGAGGAATTGAAAAACCATAGGCATGACTTGTGCTTGGGACCCCTGGAATAATTGCTGGTGCTGGATAAGATAACATAGAATGGCCCCCTGCACTAGTAGGAATAGAGGGGGGGTGTACACCTGCCTGATTATAGCGGGGTATCTGAATGTTAATGAGATCCTAGTAGAATCGTGCACTATTTTCTAATGCTTCTAATGATCCTTCCATCATGTTCCTTTCAGTGGTTGTTCTTGTATTGTCAACCATCACATTCCTTTCCTCCATTTCTCTTGCATAATTTTGGTTCATCTGTTGCACCTTCCTTGCATCCTTTGCTTTCCTTGCCAACTATTTCTGGTTCTCTTTTTCTTGTCGATTAGCCTCTCTAGCAATCCTTTCCTGTTCCTGTTGTCCAGCTGCAATCACCCTTGCTTCCTTCTTTTCCTTTGCTTTAATTCATGCAAAGCATGTTTCTTTTGTTCAGATTCAACCAGGAGGCTTATGTACTCTTCTGAAGTGAGTACTTGTGAACTCCGGCCCAATCGGAGAATGTATGTCTGTCCTTGCCTTGCTTGGGTTGACACTCTCTCCATTGGAAACTTTAGGAATTGGCCAAGCCTTGGTGTGTTCCCTAGCAGTGGTTCTTCTGCTATGAGAGGTTCTTCTGCGACAGTATATTCTTCAGCTGCATCCTGGTTGTCTATGTTAGGTTCTTCTAACAACGCACCATCAACATAAAAATGGACAATCTCATCTGGCTGCGAAGGCATGTTAATGCTTTCATCATTGGTGGAACCACCAATGTGTCTGTTCAAGTTCATCATGGCCTCTACCATCCATGATGGTTGGGATACTTGGGTTGGAAATGTCAATGTGTCATTTTTGTTGCCTGGACTGCGACAACCATTGACCACATTTATATGTGCCACAGAATCCACCTGTGTGCTAGCTGGACCACCTAGCCCCATGTTATCTTCCATTGCTTTGTCATCGAATTGTGTAGTGCAGACCTGTTCATCATCATCAGAAGCACCAAATCCTTGGCAGTTTCCTTGAGAAAGGGACATGATGTTGTCCACAACATTTGCCTCTTGCTGCCCATCCAATTGCTCTCCGACATCCTCACCATCTTCGCCAACCACGACTTCTTGGCCATCCACTCGAAATGCTTGGCTACACCCGGTGTCATGCATAAGAGCATCATAATTCAATGGCCAGATACATGTTCTCCTAAAGCCAACCTTTATATTGGAGGATGTGATGAGCCCTTTTGAAAGCCTTGCATGCAAGCTCAGCTAACTCAAACCTCTTTACCTCTACACCTGGGTTCTCCGCCATCCATGCAACACGTTTCGACCTGAAATAAGCCTTGAAAGGCCCAAACAGACTCACATCCAGGGGCTGCAACCTATGAGTGGTGTGAGAAGGAAGTGTTAGCAAGTCAATGCCCAACCTGTTTGCCTCCTCGATGGTTTGCACAACAATGTGGCTGCCATGGCCATCTAAAACCAACAGATGTCTATTTTCAGGGGAGACACCACCTAGTACAGATGCTGCAAAGTGGCAAAGACAATTCAGGAAAATTTCTTTGGTCATCCATGCATGGGGATGTGCAGCCATGCATGCCCCAGGTTCACAGTTTTGGATATAGTTTTGTAGATGAGTTTTTCCCTTGAACAAATAAAACCCTGGGATTTCCATACCAATTGCATTCACACATGATAGAATGGAATCCACTCCCTGCTCTTGGGCATAATATTTGGAACATTCCTACTCCCTCTCTTTGCAATGACCCGCATGCCACAATTCCTTCCTTCCTGCAACCCTGTCTCGTCGCAGTTCCAAATATGGTATGGAGCATAAGAGTGTTTCTCATATGCAGAAGAAAGAGTGTCATAGAACTTGGACACAACTGTGGGGCGTAGATTCAATGCTCTATCTCTATCCAGGCCCTTTGCAGTTCGTAGCACCAGCTCTGGATGCCTTTTTTTGAAATCAGCCCACCATGACTTACCTGGAAACCCATATTTGAATGGGTTTGGCCTCCCCTGACAGATTTGAGCAACAGTTGATTTCAGTTGTATCAATTTATCCCATGTCCCAATTCGGCCATCTCCTTACATCACACCACCACCTCATCCTCCTCCTGTTCAGTCATGACTGTAAGAGGACCTCTCCTCTTGGTATGGGTTAGGCCATTTATCCAGTAATGGATTGATGTGGGTGCAATCCCATATTTTTTGGCCACTTCTCTAACTGAAAACCCCTTGAATTCGACATCGTCAATTGCAGCCAGCATGTGTTCTTTTGTCCATCCTCTAATTGCACTGATTTTCTTCGTTGAAATGGCACCTTGCACTGTGGAAGATGGTGGCAATATGGGATGCTGGCACTGTGGGTGGTGATGGCACTGTCGTTGATGGTGGAACTACACCATCTACCTCTTCCACAGGAACATTCTCATAATTTGTTGTAGCAATGTTGTCACTTGAAACATGGGCCCTTTTCTCATCCAATGATGTGCATTGTAGCTGCGTACCCCAGGTACCCCACTTCCTTGTCTTCCTTGTACGAGGTGAAATATTGACTCTTGGAATGGCTACAAGAATCTGCACAATCCATGTATGTAACATTTAATAGGATATTATATCCATCCAAGAAACCTGTGAGTATTATATATCCTTCTGCAATGGTCAACCTGTGAGTGGTATAAGCTAAACTAGTTAATAGAATGGATATGTGGCTGGAATGGACTATCAATACCTAAAACATTGCATAAACTGATGGGCACACTGATAAATGGTTGAATCCTGGTTGATCAGGAATAGTTTTTTGATACAATTTATCGGTGTGTGCACATTGTTACAACTCATTAGTGGATTAGAGACAATGGATCATGTTCAGGAATAGTCTTTCTAGATTCTAAAAGAGTGGATTTAGATGTCTGAAAATAGTTACTACAACCTAGAGTAAATGGTCACTAAAATCCAATAATAACTTATCGTAATTTCAATAACAAATGACATTACATTACCAGACTGTGAATACCTGAAACACTGTGCAAATGACATTAAAATTTTAAATCTGATTGTAAAGGAAATCTGATATGCTATGCAATGAGGCTATGAATACCTGAAAAACTGTGCACACACTGTTTGGGCTGCTTGATGATAGATGAATCCAAGGAATGAATACCTGAATCAAGATGCAAATGATATTAAAAATTTAAATATGTTTGTAAAGGAAATCTGATCTCGGTGCAAGGAGACTGTGAATACCTGATGGATGGTTGAGTCCTAGAGGACTTGTGATAAATGCACTTCTTGAATGATAGATGGATCCAAGGCGTGCAAATGGATTCAATTGTGTGCAAACAGGTTGGTTTATAGTTTTTTATGTTGAAAATGATTGTTTAGGGGAATTGACATGGATTGCAAGGTTAATTCTGGGAATGGGAGGCTGGGATTGAATTGGCACTAATCTAATGGCTGGAGATTTCTATTTGCATGATCCATGTGATCTTAGTGAGTTTAATGGGTGATTTGATTTTGGATGATTTGATTTTGGGCAGCTAGGAATTCAATTAATGCTTATTTTTGTTGATCCATGTGCTTTCGTTGAGTTTAATGCTTGATTTGATTTTGGGCAGCTGGAAATTCGATTAATGCCTATTTTTGTTGATCCATGTGCTTTGGTTGAGTTTAATGCTTGATTTGATTTTGGGCAGCAAATTATTTTTTGGTGATTTAAGAGTTTAATGGATGATTTGATTTTGGGCCTTCGTAGAGTTTTGCAACTCCTTTTGATTTCATGAATTTTAATGAATGATTTGATTTTTTCAGTGGGTGGGTGTCATTTATTGAGGTTGCATGTGTGAGTTGTTGATTAATTTTGGACCAGATGCTGACCCTAATTCCTCTTGCATTGTGCAGGTGGTAATGTGTGATGGAACACTGGTTGTTGTTGTTTGATTGTTGCTTCTCTAGTCGTGGTTCATGAGGGGTGATGTGATGCCCAAGGTGTACTTATTAGATTAAGTATGATTGGCTTTTTTTATGTTAGATTTGTCATTAATGGAAAGACATAATTTGTCCTCTATTGGACATGATGGTTTCTAATGTTGGCATTAAATGCACTGTATACTGTCAACTGGGGTTCTAATCAGTTATTAAATGTTTTTTGGACTTAATATAATATCTATTTATGCATAAATATGTTGTTTTATGAATTTTAATTAAGCTGGAAATGTTCAAGATTAGGGTGGTTGATGTGACGGGAACCATGACCACTATTGATTCCCACACAACAATAGGAGCCTCTCCCCTAGTGGAGAGATTACAACTTTGTCATATTTCAGAGAGACACATATGTTATTAGCTGGAAACCCAATCAAGAAGGGCGCAACCCCCAATTCTGGCCATAGCAAACAAGAGTTATTTCATAGTTTTTATAATTAGTTACAAGAGACTATTGTTGTGTTTCCGGACACTTGAAGATGTAGACTATACTCGCACAGAACAGTTGAATGGTAGCACACAGCACTGGAGATAGGATCGATTTCATACATAGCTTTATTCCATCTAAACTTGGTAGGTTTAAAATTTAAGTAATTGTTTTAATTATTTCAAATACATGCTTGTGTATATCCATAAAATAAAATAAGCTTTTCTACCATTTTATATGGAGTAACTTAAAGCAATTCATATGAGGAAAGCTTGCATGGCTTTTACAGCCTTATGTATTTTGCTTTAATTCAAAATTGTTTTTATAATCCTAAATATTATAAAAGGCTTTCATTTCAGGTTGTTTTCCCAAAACATATATATATATAGCCCAGGCTTTTCTAGTCATCCCTTTATATAATCATGTTTATGCAAAATAATTAGCTTTGGTTAAATGGAAATGATGCAATTATATGATTTAGTTAGACAATGGATATTATTTAATATATTTTAGATAATGGTTAAGTAATATATTTATATATATATATATATAACTAGTTGGCTTATTGTGTACCATTTTATATAAATGTATGGTTAGTAATACATAACTATGGGTTATTAATGTAGACATGTAAATAGTTGATTGAACTTAATTTATGGTAATGTAGAGACATACATATTGTTATGGAATTTAAAGAATTTTTTTAGTTTTATAAATAGTTGAAGTACATTAAATTAATAGTGTAACTAATTGTAGTTATATAAGGACATCATTTTATGTTTAAATTTGTGCCTTTTAAGTTTATTTTAGTAAAATGATGTCGAGTAATAAGGCAAATGTGGTAATTGTTAAAGAATGATATAGTTAAGTAGTTTAACAAATTTGCTTCCGTATATTAAAATTGTTAAAGCTAATTTGTTTAGTTTAACTTATATATATATATATATATTATTGCTTTTTGAAAATAAATTGTTATGGAGTGGTGTATGATAAAAACTAAATATAATAATTAAGAGAATCATGCTATGCGGATCGAATTCAACATTTTTATAGTTCATGTTTTCTTAATGTTGAAGAATGCTAATATAACACGACCTTAAGTTTACCTAGGAAAAGTAACAACAAATGCTAAATCGATGAAATGCCTCAAGATGAAGTGGCCATGTAATCGTAGATGTCATAGGACACCTTGCATAGTAATGTGAAGTGTATTTAATCCATTGAGTTAATTGTAGAGCTAAAGGTAATTTTAAAAAAAAATGTGGTCCCAACGGGTCGTTACAATTTCAAAAGGCCCATACAATAATGCCTTGATATTCTTACCAAGATCTTGAAGTCTTTCCTTATTCAAGTGCAAGTGCAACGATCTCCCATATTGAAGGTTTTCTCAACACGGTGTTGGTCATGTCTTGCCTTGTACTTTTCCTATGACTTCTTTAGTGCCTCATTTACTTATAAAAGGATCTTCCTAATCTTATCAATGAATTTTTAAGCTCTTACTACTTCACCTGTGGTTACTTCCCTCACTCTATTTTGTTTTTTATAAACAACATCTAGAGGAGAAGGTGGAAGGTATCCAAAACAAGTTTTAAAAGGGGACTTCCCAATGGAAGTGTGGACTACTCTGTTACAAGAGTGTTGGATGTAGATCACATTTTCATCCCAAGTCTTCGGATGCTTCTGATTGTAACCCCTCAAAAATTTGTACCAAATTCATGTTGACTAATTCTATTTGTCCATCTGTTTGTGGATGGAATGTTGTAGATCTCTTCAACTTAGTGTCCATATTTTCTCAAATTTTAATCCAAAATGTACTAAGAAATCTAGTATCTTTGTTTGAGATGATTCTCCTAGGTATCCCAAAGTGCAACACAACCTGTCCAAAGAACATGCTTGTTGCTTCATGTTCCCTGATGGTTTTTTTTACAGGGAATAAGAATGCACATCTTATTGAATCTGTCAACTACCAAAAATAGATAGCCATGTCCCTTCCTAGTGGTTGGTAAACCACCTACAAAATACATGGATATTCTCTCCCATGGTCTTGGAGGAACATGTAAGGGATGGTATAAAACTTGCTTCCCATTATTGGGCTTGCTTGTACAACAAAGTATGCATCATATAATAAACCATGCTACATCTTCTTGCATTCTAAGCTAGTAAACATACCTCTATATGTTTGCAATTGTTTTCCCCACACCAAAATTCCCTACAAATGTGGAGGTGTGTGCCTCTCTGATAAGTTGCAATCTCTCACCTTTAGGAACACAAAGCTTGTTCATCTTGTAGAGTAACTCGTCCTGGAGATGATAGTCATCCTTGATGTCACCTTCTTTTACACGGAATTGTCCTTGTAGATGTTGAAATACCTCCTTGAAGTCCTCATCTTCTATGTATTATTCCATGTATGCATCATGGGTGAAAGGTTCCACGTGCATAAGTGTTCCCAAACTTGTAATCTTGGTTGTAGGTGGCCTTCAGAGCATGTCTTCCATCTTGTTTGTACTTCCCTTCTTATACGTGATAATTAGATGGAATTTTTGTAAGAATCACACCATTAAAACGTTTGGTATGTTGAATCTTACTCTAATACTGCAAATATTGTAGTGGTTGGTGATCAATGCGAATGATGGTCTCCTTTCCCATCAGATAGTTCTTCCACTTCTTAACAGCTTGAATGAGGGCATAGAGTTCCTTATCATAGGTAGGTTAGTTTATTACTCCCCCATGAAACATTTCAAATGATATCATATCGTCCTTCCTCGCATCAAAATTGCTCCCATGACATACCCACTTGCATCTGTCTCCAATTCGAAAGGACTCTACAAGTTGGGTAGTGCAAGAACTAGTGCATGACTGATCTTTCACTTAATCTCTTCAAAGGATTTATGATGGTTATTTTCCCATTGGAATTGCTTGTTGTTGGATGCTATGGAATGGAGAGGTGAAAGCACAGTCGAAAAGGAAGATATGAACTTCCAAAGGTATTGTGTTTCCCCAAAAAGTTCCTAACTTCAATGACATTTGTAGGAGTAGGCCACTTAGTGATTTCCTCCATATTTGCAAGATCAATCTTAACTTGTCCTCCACCACACATACCCCAAATACACCAATGGTTGTTGGGAGAACTCACATTTGTTCAAATTAGCCAGTAGTTGGTGCTTTTTCAGAGTCTCTAACACCTGCTTGAGATCTAAGATATGCTCTTCCTAGGTAGCACTATAAACTAGTATGTCATCTAGATATAGTATAACAAACGAATCTAAGAAAGTGTGTAATACCTCATTCATCAAATGCATAAATGTAGCTCATGCATTCTATAAACCAAGTGGCATTACTAATCGTTCATATAGAACTTGCCTACTTTTTAAGGCAGTATTCCAAGTGTCTTCTTCCTTCACTCACACTTGGTGGTATCCCAATTTGAGGTCCAACTTGGTGAAGTACTTGGAATGCTTCAATTGGTCCAAAGGATCATCAATCATAGAAAGAGAGTACAGATATTTTAGTGTGATATTGTTCAATGATCTATAGTCGGTGCACATCCTCCAAGTCCCATCCTTCTTGGGCAATATGATGATAAGTGACCCACAATATGAGGTGCTTGGTCAGATCATTCCTTGCTCCAATAACTGTTTCAACTACTTATTCATTTCATCTACTTAGTATATGACAAAATGTTTGTACAATCCGATGTTCATCAATGGAGAATGCGGAAATAGTTGTATCCCATGCTCCACCTCCCTCTTAGGAGGTATCCCCTTAGGATCCTGGAACACATCTATGTATGTTTGTAAAAGGTTCTACAATCGATGTTTCTACTCTTTGGTACATCCCTCTAGGTACACTTTCACTTTTACCAATTCCCCTTCTTATTGATTTTGTCTTAAGAAAAGCAATATAAACTTTGTACTTGAATTGATGAGCTTTTTCTCTTGGTTGGCACTTAAGAGAGATATTTGATTTACCTTTGTGTGTGTTGATGATGAAGGATTTACCATCATTGATCAAGAAATATTAGTTGTCTCTCCTCATGAATATTGCATCACTAATATACATGTAGGGGATTCTAAACACTACACCACAAACATCCAGGGGTACTACGTCTACCTCCACCTCATCAATATACTCTGCACTTATGGAAAACTTGATCTTGCACTTTTTTTTTACTAAGTTCCACATCCTTATTTACCCATCCCAATGGGTAGGGATTGGGATGATCATGTACTTCCAACCGAATTTTACATACCAGATCCTTTGCTATGAGGTTTTCCTACGAACGAGAATCGAATATAGCATCAATCTTGGTCTTCTTGACCTGGATATTGATGTGGAAGAGTTTCGTCATATGTTTCTCTTCCTTGGGGTGAATGCTACTCAGATTCATCTCCTTCTGCACTATGGTATAGATACTCTACTCTTCCACATCTGATCTTCTTTCTAACTCCTGGCTTGACTCAATGGCTAGAAGGCTCTTCTTCTTGGCATCCTTCTTGTAGTTCTTGGGGTTTAGCTCGATATGTAACTTCAAACACTTGTATTAAGTGTGGCCATTAATGTTGTAGTGGTTACAATTGATTTTTAGATCCTTGCACTAATGTGTCATGGTTGTAATATTCTTCTCCTTTCCCTTCCACTTCTTCTTCCCATCCTTTTCAACATCTCGGATCTCTTTCTATTTTGAACTGCTTGGTTGTCCTTTCTTATGGTCTATCGTTTATGGGTATTTTTCTTGTACATGGGCATCACCAATTGACTTGGGATTAAAGAGAATCACTTGCCTCCATATGAGATTATGAAAACCCCCCAGATACTTTAGGAGTACATATGGATTCTTGGATGAGATACCCAGCATGATATCCATCTTCTTGAACTTGGTGGTGTATTCTTGCACACTTTGCCCTTTCCTTTGCATGAAGTAATGCCAATAGATCCAATATTCCTATACATACCAAATAAGGTAGAAATGGGACTTGGTGAGGGTTTTAAAGTTCTCTCACTTAGTTACTAGCGGACCACCCTCCAACCTAAGTGCTTCCATGTGGCTTTCCCACTAGGTTAATGCATGGCCCTCTAACTTCAGTTAGGAAAATGAGATCTTTTGATCCTCGACTATTTCATGGATACTAAAATAAACCTATAATTGTTGCAACCAATGATTCAGTTTATAGCATTGATCTTGCCTTGATATGGCTTGATGTCGACTTTCACTTCCATCTTGAAGAAAGATTGTGAAGGAATGTTGGTACTGGAACTTGGTTGCTCTTTCTCAAGCTCTTTCATCGGATCCTTTTCTGGGTCACTTTTATCTTTCGATTATCCCTATGATCCGAAATCTAATTTAGAGACTATGAAATCCTCGAAAGTTCCAAAATTGCTCTCTAGAGCCACCATGAGGATTGACATGTTGCATGAGATATCGATGACTTTTATTTCTAGTTTTGTAAATTGTTGCTCATAATTGTCTATTTCTCCTTGAATAGAATCATCTACCATGGTTAGGGTTTGAATACTTTATTTTCACCAACTGCTGGATCCTACGATTACCCACAAAACCCAAAAGAAAATTGATATGATACCAATATGATCTGTAAACTATTGTGGGTATTCCACTAAAACTGTTCATCATAATGGATATTACGAGTAGTTACTTTAATTATTTTATATTTAGAACTAGAATATAAATGATTGAATAAGAAAAACACAAGCCACACACATTCGACACATAATTTACCCTGGGAAATCCCGGTTAGAATGAGGACTATGCCTTTCTCTTTTATGTAGAATGCAAATACAAAAGGAAATCGGTACTCACGATGGAGTTTCCTTGGACACCGTGGCCCAAATGGCTTCTAAAAAATCTATTACTCCCTCTATTATGCTTCACAACCACCCCTTACTACTACTCAACTATGGAACAATAGAAATGAAACCCCTTCTTTTCCTAATAGCCTGGTATTTAATATAGATTGATAGGAGTTTAGGGTTAATTTTAGGGTTTGTACATTGATCAATTCCCGTTTAGTTTAGGATTTTGGACCTTCTAGAATTTCCTTGAAATTACACATGTGCAAGGAATGAGAGCTGGCGTGGAATCCACTTGGAACTATGGTGGTCAACTAGATGGGTCAAATTGTGAGAGGTATAACTTCATACGGATTCTATTTGAAGTGATATTTTGACCATTGGAAAGGTATCCGAGTGCATAATTGTGTTATGTCCCATTGCACTAGTGATGGGTTGTTTTACCCCAACAAATGTCATTTAGACCCTCAAACAAGCCTCAGAAGGTTCCGGACCCAAAATTTGCAAAATGAGACCTGCCCGTAAAATTGGCCCTACAACCCAATTCATCCAATCTTATGACCCCGAAAGATCCATATAGCTGACAAATTATATATTGATCCATTTCAGATCACTAATTGTCACAAAATAAGATGGAAGAATGGTGTTGTTGGCTTATCATATGCTGACCCAGAGGTTTTCAGTAAGACCCAGGTTCTTCATGGTTTCCCCTTTGACCAACAAAACCCCTTCGCACCGACCCTTTCGGCAACAACCTGCAAGCAGGTTGAGATCTCGCTCGAGGTGTATCTATGGGGTACTGCGGAATCAGGTTTCCACAGTATGTGATGATTTGTTTAGTCGGACGTACTGCACAGCGCGGCAGGGGGCAAGCACTACGAGGCAAGATTGCGCAGTGAGGGACAACACCACGGTCCACGCCTCTAAATCCTTCTACTGCGGGACTTATCGTATGACCGCGGTCTACACAGCTCACACTACGACTTGAAATACTTGAGATAACTAAGGTTCTGAAGTTATTACCACTAATCCTTCATTCAGTCATTCATTCATGCATTTAGGGTATCCACCGCTCAACATGTGCTGCGGAGGAGGATCAACTACCCTAGATCCTTCTTACTGCGTAATATGAAAGTACTAAGCTATATCCCAACACTTGGCCGAATAATTGATTCATTACTGCTTCGTACATAAAGACTAAACATTCACCATTCAACCATTCATGCAGACTTAACATATTATTTCCATACACTCCTGATGGAAAATACATACAATAGTCCAATCATAACAGTATGCAAGGGAAAGCTCAGGCATTCATTTACAGGAAACAGATAAATGCACGCTACACAACCACATCACATTACACAGTATTTAACATGGTTCACTTCCCCAGGTGGGAAGCTACGTCCACAAGAATAGTTGTTATATATATCTTTAATGGGAAGGGGACAACCGCTCTTAGTCTGCGCACTCAGCTGCAGACTCTCTTCTCTCTAGGCTAGGTCTCTACGCACTCAGCTGCAGAGCCTTTACAATATGTTCGAATCATAGAGATTTTATAATACAATCTTGAGCTTAATATTCTCTAAGAGTTACCCTCAATATCCCAATAACCAAAATAACCCCTTCCTTATACAAAAGTGCCTCCTTAAATATAGCATGCCCATAGGTCATGTATTTACAATGTCGAGGCAGAAACCCTTAGGGCTTACAAAACTGGCACGGTTTCTCTAAACCGAACTGCTAGATATGGTAGCGAGTGCTCCATCGTGGCGGTCCTCCACACCTTCGTCCTGTCGCTATCGGCCTCTCTGTCGCATGTACGCCAATAGGTCACTTTCACGAGCCACTCTTACTCTAACGGTCTCGTACCAGCCAAGCTGTCGCTTTCCCTGAGCCGTTCTTCAGCTAATGGACTCGTACAACTGGCCGCCTTCCTAATTTGCTTGTGCCCACCGCTCGGCACTCCTGGAGCATCTTTGCCAAAATTAGACCACCGCTGGTCTATCTGGTACTTGCACCTGTCCTTTGTCCAACACTCCGATTTGCTGGCTCCATGTGGCTTGATCACTTCACAGCACTGCTTCCTTGCAGCGCTAATCTTCGCGGTACTTCCAAAATTTGGTTGCTCCGCACAACTTCACAGTATCCCCCATACTTGTACAAAATTATATCATTTGTTGAGCTGCAATCAGCGCCGCAGCTCAACCTCCTTGTGTTATCCAAAATTGCCCCATCTTGGGCTAGGCCCAACATGCCCCTAACACTTACATGTGGCTCATCCACAAGCCACCTTCTGCTTCGGCTTTCTCGATCTACTCTGCGACCTGTGGAGCTAGCTTGGTCGCGAATTGATTGTAAGTGCCGATCAATTGTTCCACTGCTTCCTTGGTGTCTTGCTCAACTTGCTTTACTGTTTCAAGTAGTGCTGGGGTTATCTCTTCTCCAATCTGTCCTTGTACCTGCTCCTAGTTGTCGCGTAGATCTTTCAGCTTGTCTTCAATCTACTATGATACTACTGTGGCATCCTCCAGGAGTTGCTGCGACTGATTATCCATCTCAGTCTCTTTTTCTCTTAATCCTTGGACCTCTTTTTTCAAACTTGAGATCTCCTTATACCTCGACAGTCTATCCGTGGGTGGAAGGGCCTTGACTTCTGCATCCAATTTTTCAAGTGTGGACTGCTTTTCCTTTACTATGGTCTTTACTTGCAGTAGCGCTGGATCTTCTTCAAGGACAGTAAATGCCTTTGAAGTCTTCGCCAACAAATATTGGCACTTGGCCCTCTCAATGGTTTTGTTCTGTGTCGCGGCATTAACTGCTTGTTCTCTTAACTGCTGCTCAGTTAATACAACCTATGGGTTGAGTTTTTCCTTGAGGAAGGTGATGTCAGCCTCATAGAGGACTTCCTTGTCCTTCATTTGTACTTTGAGGGATCGCACCATGTCTCCTATCCTCAGAATGGTATCCGCAAGATTGTCTTGGACCTGTAACTCTTCAATATCCTCTGCGACTGCAGTAATAGTGGCCTCCAATCGTAGCTGTTGGTCCTGTTCATCGTGCAGTTGCATCGTGGTGTGTAAGCTCGACTCCTAGAGCTATCTATTGGCTACTTGCAATTCAGCTTCTGCCTTCATTGCATCAGCAGTTCTATCATGCATCTCATCCCCAATCTGCAGGTGCAGATAGTGCAGACCTGGTAGCGGGATCTTGGCCAAGTCGAGCTCTACGCGCTCGACATTCTTCGTATCCAGAAGCACTTCTTATGGCATTGGCAGTGAGATGGTCATTGGGTCCAGATGGATGACTCTTTTATTCGTTGGTAGGGTGATGGCTAGATGCGGGGGTTTCTACTGCGAGGTTCCTCTGGACCTCCCTTCTGGCTCTGAGTTGCACGGCACGGGTAGTCTCTTCTACACATCCTCCATCTTTTGCATCAGTCCTTGCAGTGCAAACCAGTTCTTTTTTAGGTCATCCTGTATGGCCTTGTCCTTTTTCCCTTTGTCTGTCATCAGCTCTTCCATCTTCTCTGAGACTTTTTCGGCAATCATGTCAAAGTCTTCTTCGTTAAGGACTGTTTCTGACTGACTCTTGGTTGCTTTCATCTTCTTCCATGCCTTTGGCTTCGGTGGGATTTCAGGTTCTTTCCTTTTTCCTTTTTCCTTTTCTCCAGTGATTGGGCATGGCTGCGGAATTGGTTCATCTTCTTCTGAATCGGTCGGAACATCCATGACCTTGATGCGGAACTCTGCCGGCCAGTCCCTCATGAGGATCTCAATGTCTTCCTCGTACATATGGTAATTACCCGAATACCATTCGGGCTTTTTCGTCTGTGCCTCGGGAGAAATAAAAATACAACGCATGTCTGCATGAAAGTCGACAATGTGAATATATTTTGACGTTACCTGCTTCGTAATGCATGAAGTGCGCATGATTGCATCTCGCAACTGGGTGTAATACTAATAGAAGACCTCATCTATTGCATGTTGCCACTCCGCGTTCAAATTTTCCCAAAGGTTGGCATATCAAACTCCTCTGGGATCATTGGTGTCTACAATTACACCGACATAGTCCTTGGGCTCCTTCCATCCAACAAAGGCGATCAGGATAATCAACCATGTGAAATGGAAGTGACCTCCATTCTCCTGGGTGTCGTTGAGTTCCTGCAGGAACTCATTCAGAAGGTACTGATACCAATTGAACTCGGTTCCTTCAGCCGCCATGACACCAAGTAGTACTGCGCCTGCAGGCACCTCCGAAGGCCTGGTTTTTATCAGGATTTTTCTGGCCAGCAACCGCGTAACAAAATTTGTCACTATATCTTTGATTTCTTCTGTCGGAAAACCTGTTTTTCCTTTCACTAGTGCATGGATTTTCTTCATCTTCGCGACAACTTCTTTTTCCTTAGTCTTCCCTTGGAAGAACAGCTTGGGGTCCTTGCCATGTTTTCTTAATCCTGTTATACGGTGGATTAAGTCGATATTCAAATCAACATTTCTGTCTAGCCACAGGTATCCCTGATGGATTCGTGCCATCAAAGTGCGAACCACCACATTGACTTCTGCTGAGAGATCAAAATGGGGTAATCTCAGCATGTTCAGCAACCCTGACTGGACTACCGGTGTCAGCCAGCTCTCGGCGACCAAGTTAAGGTTTCCTTTCACATCTTTCTTCCAGCACATGTACTGGTCTGGCTGGAAGTGTGGGAACTTGGGATCATGGGGTTCTTCCTTCTGTACTCCTAGGAGGTCATAATCTTCCCACTTACACTTTGGAATCTTTTCGAGCAAGTTCTTGGCAACATCAACATGCTTCGAAATGGGCGACAAGGGGATTTCATAACGCGGTTTCTTGACCAACTTAAACACAGGGGCATCCAACGCCCGAGGTGATATGTACTCTGGTGTAAGCTTTAAAGGTATCTCCTTCTGAAATACCGGTGATTGTGGTACCGTCGAGCTCGGCCTGTGGATCTTTGTTCGTGGCCAGACTGTATCTTTCCCCCTATCCTGCATGACTGGATTATGTCGAGGTGACCTTCGAGATGCCTGACCGGGTTCTGGTACAACCTTCTTGGCATGTGTTTTCATTAACTCTGCAATCCCCCCGTGCTGAAAGACTCTGATTGCTTCTTGAATTGTAAGCTCTTCTTCTTTGTATGGTGACTTGTACATTTACCGGCGAGAGTAGGCAAATGTTTTAGAGATATTACTAAGGATTAGTAACACAAGGGAGAACGCATAAAAATTCTAAGTGTTTGGTAACGCCAGCAAGTCCTTATGTGGCATTATTTATAGGCGTAGGTGAGTCCTTCCGCTCCTTCCAACGGCTAGATGAGCATTAAATGTGGTATCCGTTGGCCAAATTGAACAGATCCTTCAGTCCCTTTCTTCGTCAGCGTGTTCAGAACGGCTATCTTTGCGTTAATTGCCTAAGCGAGTGCTTGCAATGGTCACGTAAAGGCTATATTTTTCTCAAAGGCAGTGTAACGGCTATTTTTCTGGGTGCTATGTCGAGTTGTGTGGTAGGCCATCTCTGATCCTGCGTAATTACTTCGTGGTGTCGGTGTTTGAACTGTGCAGCTCTCTTTTTTTTTCGCAGCTTTAGTGGTGCTGCGCAGTATATACATTATCTCTCTTATAGTACATGTACAGACTCCTTTACATTTCCAGTGTCCAATTTCAACTGCACTTGACACTTAGAAATTTCTCCCTCTATTTATCATTCAGAATTATGCGAAGCAGGACTATCATGGTACAGCTTGAGCCTGCTTCCATTTATCAAATTTGGCAAAGTATCGCCAACTAAGGTGGCTAACTGGACTGCACCAGTGTTAGTAACATGTATCACAGTATATGGACCAAGCCAATGCATCTTAAATTTACCAGGAAACTTCATGAATTTGCTATCATACAGGAGGATGAGGTCACCTACCTGAAAGCACTTGTTCTTTATATGGCGATCATGCCATGCTTTCTCGCGGTCTTTCTGGACTTGCTAGTGGAAGTCGACGATGACGCGATCTTCCTCCAACCCAACTAGGTGTAGCAACCTTTCTTCTAGCGCTGCGGGGTCTGCCATGCCTATGAATGCAGCAATTCTCAAGCTAGGGACAATATACTCCATTGGCATTATAGCTTCCTGTCCGTAAGCCAACCGAAAGGGTGTGTGTCCCGTCAATTTCTTGCAAGTTGTCCTGTATGCAAACTTTAGTCAGGGCATTCTCCAGTATTTTATTGAAAGCCTCAACAGTGCCATTCGCCTGCGGGTGATATGGTGTACTTCACTGATGATGGATATGGAATTCCTCTGTGAGAGCTTCAATAGTCTTGTTTAAAAAGTGAGTGCCTTGATCACTCATCAAAATCTTTGGGCATCCGAATCTTGACAATATTTCTTCAAAAATGAACTGCGTTGTAGTCATTCACCGGCTTTGCTTCTGCCCATTTGGTAAGGTAGTCAGTAGCAGTAATGATGTACCTCGCACCAGTTCTCTTCCCTGGTGGGTTTATAGGTCCCACAAAATCAATGGCCCATTTTTCAAATGCCTGCAAGGTCAACTACGGATTCAATGGAATCTCATCTATGCACGAAGGTTTTCCTGTCCTCTGACAGACATCGCAGTTCCGGAAGTGTTCTTTAGAGTCTTTATGGATCGTAGGCCACCATAGCCCTGCACGCAATATCTTCTACGTGGTAGCTCTTCCTGCATAGTGACCTCCTGCGATCCCTGAGTGTGCATCTGCTAAGATGAATGATCTCTTATGGTCTAGTACACATCTGCACAAGACTTCATCCGGTCCGAGTTTATATAACTGACCTACAATAATAGTGAAGTCTGCAGCGCGCACTACCAGCTGCTTCTTTTTCTGGATGGAGAACTCCTGTGGTGCCACTCCTGTTGTTAAGAACTCGATGATGTCCTTATAATAATCATCGGCAATCTGTATAGTAAATAGCTGCGCATTAGGTAGACTGTCTTCAATGTTCGTCGGCTCTTCTCCTGACTCAATCCTAGAGAGATGGTCAGGTCCCAAGTTCATCCTGTCGGGCTTAACAACAATCTCAAAATCATACTCCTGGAATAGAAACATCCATCTGCATATGCGCCCCCCTAAGACTGGCTTATTGACCAAGTATTTCAACGCAGAATGGTCAGTGAACATAAGGAAGTGCGCACCAAGCAAGTAGTGTCTGAACTTTTGCAGCACATATACCATCGCAAGGCCTTCCTTCCCAGTAGTAGTGTAGTTCTTTTCTGCTATAGAGAGCTTCCTGCTCGAAAACGCGATGGGGTGGTCAATACCCCCTTCTCCTGAATGCGCTAATACAATTCCCAGGGCGATGCATGATGCATCAACATGAACATGGAATGTCTTCGCCCAGTCTGGGAAGACTAGGATTGGCGCAGTAACCATCTTTTCTTTAAGTGTGTCAAAACCCTATTCACATTATTCGTTCCAAATGAACGATGCGTCTTTCTTCAGCAGCTTCGCCATTGCTGCGGTTATCTATGCGTAACCCTTGATGAACTTCCTATAATATCTAGTATGGCCTAAGGTAGAGCGCAACATCTTAGCGGAAGTTGGTGTGGGAAAATTTACAATAATGACAATCTTCACAGGGTCCACCATCAATCCTTGCTTACAGACAATGTGTCCGAGTAAAATTCCGTATGGAACATAGAAGATGCACTTCTTTAGATTCAATGAGATCTGATGCTGTCTACACTTGTTAAGCATCATTCTCAGATTTGCGCAATGTTTCTTCAATAAACCAAAGACAGTCCAATCGTCAAAGTAGGCTTCCAGAAACTTGTGCATGAAGTCTTTAAAAGCTGCGATGACAACTCTGGAGAAGACGACAGGTGTGTTTTTCAGGCCAAAGGGCATTACTGTATACTGGAACGACCCCCATTCTGTAGCAAACATCGTCTTATGCCTATCCGCGGGGTCAATTCTGATCTGATGATACCCGGAGAAACCATCAGTAAAGGAATAGGCCTCATTCCCTCCAACATTGTCAAGCACTTCATCTATGAAAGGAGTGGGGAATGGATCATGCATAGAAGCATCATTCAGTTTTATGAGATCCACACAAATCCTGATCTCGCCCTTCGTTTTCTTATCCTGAACGACCATGGGGTTAATCCACTCGGATTCCTCGACAAGTTCAATGATTCCTGCTTCTAACATCTTATCCAACTCTGCGCAGACTCTTTCTATATACCGTGGGTTCAATCTGTATGGCCTCTGCTTCACAGGCTTGGCACCTGGATTCAAGGGGATCTTCATGATTCCTAGGTCTCCCAGAATTCCTTTCATTTCTATAAATTTTGTCAGAAATAGCTCCTGATACTCATGTAAAGTGTCTGCGATCTCCGCAACAATCTGATCGTCACAATAGTCTCGAATTGATGCGAACTTGGGCTCTTTACTTATGCCAATATTCACCTTCTGTGTCTTTACCGGTCTGCTCATATCTGGAATTTCCAGCGGAGGTCCTTCTACATCGCGCGCACCCTCCAATTCTGGTATGTTTACGTTGCACAGATCATCCTCATCATCTTCCTTGCTATTGTCATCTTCTTCAGCTAGGTTATAACACTATATGGGATGTTCCTCGTGTTCCTTCCATTCCAAGTGTAGGTTCGCAGGAACGCCATCTTCCTCGAAGAATGCTTCCCATGTTGTATCTTCACGAAGACAGTCTCCCCTGAATATGCATTCCTTAATTATCTGCAATTCCTCATGGATTAGTGGATTCTCGTCCTCAAAGTTGAAGTCCCTCTGGAAGTTCGCAGTCAACATCTCCCAATCATTGGTTTCCCTGCGCAACTCCAGGTCTAGGTACCATTTTTTTGGAATGTCATCTTCCAGGGTATGCACAAAGAGATGCACCCATTCTTCATGTGGCCTTCCCAGCCATGTCTGCGAACAGACTTCAAGATGCTGGCTGGGATTTGTCTATCCATTAAAATTCTCAAAGGCTAAAGTAACCCTATCAGCAAACCGAATCTGCATCCTAATCCTGCATTGATCCCAAGTGTTCAATGTCTGCTTGTGCGCAGCCCACCATCTGGCTAGTGTGTCGCGTAGTTCCATATCCAATGCGAGTAACCTATGCTCATCTGGAACTGCTGCAGTATATTCTTAGATAATGGTATAAACATTAGCAGAACCATCATATGTTGGAATGGGACTTACCTCCTTCCTGATCCAGCGCAGTGATTTCGTAACCTGCGCGCACCTTCTCGTTGATACTTCATGCATGCGGCTTTGCCAATTTTCCAGTCCCGCCTCCGAGTCAGAGACGTAGGAGCTCTCACATCTCCAGCTGAGTGTACCATCCGCAGTGGGATTAATGTAATCTTCCTGGTTCGCTGTCATCTGGTACAGTCTGTCCAAGTCTTGAGCCTTGGATTCCTCCTGAATCGACTCACTGTATTTGTCCCCATCTATAGGATCCAATGGTGCAATGACCCTAAGATGCTTTCCTTCAAATATCATCTTCTTTGTCTTCAAGTTTATGATATCCAGGTTATCCATAGCCCAGTCAATTCCTAACAGTGCAGGACAAGGATGACTATCATCCACAATCTCGATAACTTCAAAGTCTACATGACTTTGGACTCCATCGATGTCGACCACTACATCAGCTAACCGGCCAAAAGGTATGAATTTCTCTTGGTTAGCCATTCTCAACTGGATAGGTGACCATAACAACTTTGGTCGACCCATCTGCTGCCATGTCTGCTTAGTCAAGACATTCACTTCAAATCCTAGATCAAGGATGACTTCATCCATTTCAAAATCTCCTATCTGCGCGGTAAGCCTCATTTCTCGGCCGGTTCTTTTATGATTCCTTATGTGATGTACTGCGCTATTAGAAGTTTATGTTCCCATCCGTGGTTCATATTGGTTTATGAGCTTTTGTAGCTCTACTATAGCATTTTCACTTTTTAGTAGCTTCATGCAGCTTCGCAGGAATTGCGCAATGAAAGTGTTGACATCCGTTGCGATACTTGTTTTGTCATAGACCGCTGGCATGTCTTCAACATGTGGTGTTTCACTGCGCAACGGGATCCTCTGTGAATTTGGTGCCGGTTCTCTAAAGGTATCTCGCGCTTCGATAAATACCTCCTTGTTCTTTCGTAGGTCGAGAGCAGGTATTTTTCCCGGAGCCTTCCTTATCCATACTGTCTCAATGGGGGTCTGCTTTGTGTGCGCCTCCCCTGATGTGGAAGCTTCTGCTCCCCTATCGCGGCCTATCTCAGCACCACTGCGCGTGACCACATTGATGCTCTGGTCCACTGGTCTGTTCTCTGCTGCTATCCACTGGATGTTTGGATTTGGTGCCTCCGTCCGTCTTCTTTTCTGCATTTCCACTTCTAGCACTAGGTAATCTTCAATAACATGCTCAAATGATTTACAATAGTTGCATGTAGTGCATGGGTTAACACAATCTCTAGATACATGACCTGGCTGGCCACAATTATAACAAATGACCTGGCCGCAGCCTCTTCCCTGTGCCAGGCCAACATTTCTTCCTCTGCCATGGTATCCACCACCACGGCCTCTGTATCCTCCTTGATCATATTGCGCGTTTTCTTGTTTTGGCTGGTTTTCTTCTTGTACGCGGTACAAGCCGATGCCTCTCATTGAGTCCATATCTCGTTTTCTTTCATTCATTAGCTCATATGTGCGGCAGTTGGATTCATCATGTCCAACTGATTTACAGAAAGTGTAGTATAAATTTTTAGGTGTTTTCACATATTTCTGTATGAGATAGCAATCTTCAGGTCTGTGTCCTGTAGTTCTATAAATTTCACACCATGGGGCCTGATTCTGATTTATTGGATTGGGCGCACCGCTGTTAAGATAGTTGCGGAATAACGGGCAATGCTCCCGGTCATGTCCTTCTCCTTTACAACCTGTACACCAGACCTCATGCCTAGGTTCATACCTTTGTTCTTTGCCATTTTTTATGCTTTGCAGCTCTAGTGTTAGGGTGGTCAACTGGTTCTAGATCTGAGACATCCCAGAACTAGTCTCACCAATCGACGAAGCCTCTAGCTTCATTGCGATCTCCAAGCCCTCTGCCTGCGACGCAACCTTCTACTGCATCAATGGTAATCTGATGTGAGGCAACAACACAACAATGAACCATTCCTTGTGTTGTTCCAGAGCTATAACAGAACTCACTTGGTCCAAAAGCGTCTTAAACTTCTGATCAAACTCCCAGACCATTTCAGTCGATCTCTGCTTTATTTCTTTCAACTCGGTTATACACTGAGATTCAGATTTGGGTTTCTTAAACTCTGCCACAAGCGCATCTTTAATTTCCGCAAGGGTTCTCGGCTGTGTCTGAGAGTACTTCATAAACCAATGTAAAGCTCTGTCTCTAAAGGTAGTGATGAGCTGTGCTCTCTTCACGGCATCATCCTAGATTTGTCTTACACTCCATACGGCTTCGCAAAGGAACCAATGTTGGTCAGGGTCTTCTAGACCAGTTCCTTTGAATATCAGTAGCTTCATATCAATGTTTTCCATTGTCCTATTAGGTGGTGTAGCGCCGGATTAGTGCGCGGCTACTATAAAGGGATAGGTGCAGTGAAAATAAATGGGCTTATTGGGGTAGACGTACTGGCCTGATTATTCTGTGGGGTGGGCTGCGTAGTGGGTGGGTTCTGAGATAAGGGTGGCACGGTCTCTGCAAATAGCGGGTTCTGAGGGGTAAACGGTGGCGCGGCTTCGTTTTCAAGGTCACAAGGAATCTCAGTATCTATGTGGAGTCCAGGGCCTCTAGGAATCTTATTAAACTTATATCTCTTCCCACTTCTAAAATTATGGGTATCTTCATCAGAATCACTATCTATACTATTTACCATGACAAACTTTGATACTATTACTACATTCTTAAAACACCTTTCTTAGCTAACAGCATCTTAATGTATAGACTGAGATTGTTCAGGTACTTACCTTGGAATCCCTCGAAAAAGTATGCTTCTGCTTGGCTGTAGGATTTGAGTGTGTCTACAGCAAATTCTGTTACGAAGCCTTCTAGCATATGATTGACCCAAAATTCAACTGCACGCGTCAATGGGCTGTCTATCGCTTTGAGCTACGTTATGAGCTCAGGAGTCCACTCTGTAGGAACTCCTCCTTGAAAACAGGTTTTCTTCTCTGAGAGCCGCGAGATCCACTCGTCTAGCTCGTTTGGAAATGATGCCCAGAAAATTTTGTGAATATCTTTCCACAGATATCTATTCAACCATTGTTTGTTAGATAGATGCGGAAGTCTATTCTCTTTCCTTGCAAGGTCTCTTGTAGTCTTGTCACACCAAGTCCGGATCTCTGTCTTTTCAGGATACCAATTGTCGAAGCCTTTCGGGAGTTGATGTTCTTCGTTACTCATTACGGTTGCAACTCATCACAGATTCAAGTCCCAGCAACGGAACCATTTGTTGGCTTATCATATGCTGACCCAGAGGTTTTCAATAAGACCCAAGTTCTTCGCGGTTTCCCCTTTGACCAACAAAACCCCTTCACACTGGCCCTTTTGGCAACAACCTGCAAGCAGGTTGAGGTCTCACCCAAGGTGTATCTATGGGGTACTGCGGAATCAGGTTTCCATAGTATGTGATGAGTTGTTCATTCGGACGTACTACGCAGCGCAGCAGGGGGCAAGTGCTGCGAGGCAAGACTGCGTGGTGAGGGACAACACCGCAGTCCGCGCCTCTAAATCCTTCTACTGTGGGACTTCTCGTGTGACCACGGTCTACACAGCTCACACTACGACTTGAAATACTTGAGATAACTAAGGTTCTGAAGTTATTACCACTGATCCTTCATTCAGTCATTCATCCATGCATTTAAGGTATCCACCGCTCAACATGTGCGGCAGAGACGGATCAACTACCCTAGATCCTTCTTAATGCGTAATATGAAAGTACTAAGCTATATCCCAACACTTATCC
The DNA here is from genome assembly GCA_027924585.1 of Larix kaempferi. Lineage (NCBI taxonomy): Eukaryota > Viridiplantae > Streptophyta > Pinopsida > Pinales > Pinaceae > Larix > Larix kaempferi. Next base: position 13,097,143 of record BSBM01000125.1, on the reverse strand, counting down.
GAATAATTGATTCGTTACTGCTTCGTACATAAAGACTAAACATTCACCATTCAACCATTCATGCAGACTTAACATATTATTTCCATACTCTCCTAATGGAAAATACATACAACAGTCCAATCATAACAGTATGCAAGGGAAAGTTCAGGCATTCATTTACAGAAAACAGATAAATGCACGCTACACAACCACATCACATTACACAGTATTTAACGTGGTTCACTTCCTAGGGTGGGAAGCTACGTCCACAAGAACGGTTGTTATATATATCTTTAATGGGAAGGGGACAACCGCTCTTAGTCTGCGCACTCAGCTGCAGACTCTCTTCTCTCTCGGCTAGGTCTCTGCGCACTCAGCTACAGAGCCTTTACAATATGTTCGACTCAGAGAGATTTTATAATAAAAGCTTGAGCTTAATATTCTCTAAGAGTTACCCTCAATATCCCAATAACAAAAAGAACCCCTTCCCTATACAAAAGTGCCTCCTTAAATAGATCATGTCTATAGGTCATGTCTTTACAATGTCAAGGAAGAAACCCTTAGGGTTTACAAAACTGGCACGGTTTCTCTAAACCGAACTGCTGGCTCTGGTAGCAAGTGCTCCATCGTGGCGGTCCTCCACGCCTTCGTCCTGTCGGTATCGGCCTCTCTGTCACGTGTACGCCAACAGGTCGCTTTCACGAGCCGCCCTTACTCTAATGGTCTCGTACCACTTTGAACGCCAAGTTGTCGCTTTCCCTGAGCCGTTCTTCACTTAACGGACTCGTACAACTGGCCACCTTCCTGATTTGCTCGTGCCCGCTGCTCAGCACTCCTGGAGCATCTTTGCCAAAATTAGACCACCGCTGGTCTATCCGATACCTGTACCTGTCCTTTGTCCAGCACTCTGCTTTGCTGGCTCCACGTGGCCTGATCACTTCACAGCACTGCTTCCTTGCAGCGCTGATCTTCACAGTACTGCCAAAATTTGGTTGTTGCGCACAACTTCGCAGCATCCCCCATACTTGTACAAAATTATATCATTTGTTGAGCTGCGCTCAGCTCCGCAGCTCAACCTCCTTGTGTTATCCAAAATTGCCCCATCTTAGGCTAGGCCCAACAGGTGTTGAGAAAGATTTAGCTCACAAAGTAGCATCCTCATCCAGGAAAAATGCTTCCCAAAATGAACTACACCAGTATTTTCAATTTTAGTGGAGGTGAATCCCACCCCATGTTTCTTCTTCAAACACCATCAACTAGTCCAAAACCAAGAGAGAAAAAATACCCTAAGTTGGAGCATTGCTCATTAGTATTTACCACCCAGACAACATTAGAAAAGGAAACAATATGGATGTCAGCCCTTTTTGAGTATCTATAACATTACATCACCTTCATAAGGGAATCCTTCTCAAAATTTATTTAAAAATATATTATGTCCCTACTCAACACTATCTACCCCAAGACAAGTAGGCACTATACAGTGCTTTCAAATTCCGGCTCGCGGACCATATCCCCACAATACTAAGTGAGCAAGCCTCTCAAGAAAGATCATAATTAAACAAATACATGCACAAGTGCAATAATTAAAATGTTGTAGAAAAAAACAAGCATGGATTAACATAAATGCATGGAAACCAAATTCCCATGACCATATTTAAGCTTAACCATACATAGCATGCAAATTACATAGATTTCCATTACATAAAATAACATTAATTTTGCATATTCATGGACAATGATAAAACACTTATATTTAATGTAAGAGATTCCAAGAAACTAATTGTATACAAGAAAGATTCCACACAACCACAAGTATCAATGTAGACACCATCCCCAATTCATGTTATGAGGCCACCAAGGAAATGAAACCAAGCTATGGTATTTTATCTCTCTCAACCCAACCCATATACTCTCATTCTCAACCAACCTACTCACAATAGAGTACTCCAAGCATCTCATTTATCCATCAAACAACTATGCACTCTCTTCCACTACCCCACACAACACAAAGAAGATCTTCCCTTTCTCTACTCTAAAGTCTCCCAGGGATACTCTTCCCTCTAGTACTCTTCAATGTGGGTAGAAAGAACCCAATCTATTGTATTCTTTTAAGTAATTTCCTACAAGAATAATACTTGGCTCTCAAGCATCTGAAGAGCAGCAAATGCATAGTGTGCGATGGGTTTTGTAGGAATTATTTAAAAATATATATTTATTTGTAATTTAATGATCATCTTTACATTGTAGTAGGATCCAATATATATGCAAGAGAGGATAATCGTCACAACCTTCACACGAAAACAATATGACCAATGAGCATTAAAATAATATATTAATTAATGACTATTATCTATTTAAGGCAAACTACAAGCCATCCCTTCCAAAAATGCTTTGTCCATGAAGCACAAGTGAAGACAAATGCTTTGGTCTCAATTCTTTATTCTTCCAAGTGGCTTCATCTTCTAGAAGATTCATCCACTTGATAAGATACTCATTGACATTTTTTGTTAAAAGGGATTTGGTTCTAACTTCTAAGTTATCGTCAACATCTAGTACTAGCTTCACTTCTTCATCCAAAAGGGTTAATTATGTATGTATATGAGGTGTTGGACCCATATTTTTCTTCAAACATGAAACATGGAAAACATCTTGTAATATTCCTTTGTTTGGAATATCTAGGGCATAGGCTACTTGTCCTACTCTCCTCCTAATTCAATAAAGACCATTAAACTTGGGTAAAATTTTATGGTTTTTGTAATTTTTGGTAAAGTTTTGCTTGTACAATTGGAGTCACAAAAACACCCAATCTCCCACATCAAATTCATTATCAGTTATCTTCAATTTTTCTTGTTGGCACTTGATTTGATTCCTTTACTACTTGAGATTATTCTTGAGGATACACAAGATTTCATCAAAAGTAACTAGGTAGTTTTTCACAGTAGGAGCCTTGAAATTGGTGACAACATATTCATTTATTGATGGTGGTGGATAACCATATAAATCTTTAAAGAGAGTCATTTTTTCTGAAGTGTGAAATGTAATATTATACCACCATTCTGTAAGATGTAGCCAATTGTGCCTGTGCGATTGGTGATCATGCATAAAATTCCTCAAGTACCCTTCAAGGCATTTATTTACCACTTTAGTTTGTCCATATATTATGGGGATGGTATGAGGTGTTCATGGTTAAGGTGGTCCCAAATTGGTGGAACAATTCCTTCCAAATATTATTGGAAAACTCGGGATCCCTATCACTCAAGATAAATTTGGGAAACCCATGAAGCCTATAAATATTTTCTACATAATTATTAGCAACTTGATTGGATTTAGATTTTGATGATATTCCAATGAAGTGAACGTATTTGTTTCATCTATCTATCATTACAAATATATTATCTTATCACCTGAGGTGGGAAGACTCGTGATAAAACCCATAGATACTTATCTTCATTTCTTATCTAAAATAGGAAAGGGGTTGAAGGATACCCATAGGTGCAATTAATTCAAACTTATAGCTATGACTGGAGTTGCATTCCTCCAAGTATTTTTGGACATCAACCTTCATTCCTTTCCAAAAGAATGATTGTTTTATTTTGTAGTATGTTTTGAAAAATCTAAAACGGCCTGCAGTTGGAGAATCGTGATTCTCTTATAAGATTTGTATTTTGAATTTGGAAGAATAGAGTAAAAATATTCTTCCTTTCTACCAAAGTATATCATTCTCCCAAATTGGTGGAACAATTCCTTCCAAATTGTTTTGGTAAACTTGGGATCCATATCAATGAATATAACTTTGGGAAACCTGTGGAGCCTATAAATATTTTTTACATAACTATTAACAAATTAAATATCTTTACCTTTTGATGATATTCCAATGAAGTGAGGATATTTGGTTAATCTATCTATCATTACAAATATGTTGTCCTTCCCATCTAGGGTTGTAAGACCCACGATACAAGCCGCATATACTTCCATCCATTTCTAATATGAAATATGAAGGGGTTCAATGAGACCAAGAGGTGCAACTAATTAAAACCTATAGTGATGAAAGAAGTCGCATTTTGCCACGTATTTTTGGATGTTAGACTTCATTCATTTTCAAATGAAGGATCATCGTATATTGTAGTATGTTTTTTGACAATAATAACTCTTGAATTCAATTAATTCAACAGCCAAAGCTTTTATTTATACATTATATGGGAGACTCTTGGACTTCGAATTCCAAGTGATCCAATGGAGTCTCCAAGACTCCTCATCTTCCATAATTGAAACTAAAACTATTTACATTATTTACAATAATCCTAGAGGATTCCAACATTCCCCCCCTTAATCCGAAGGGGTGTTGGTAAGTCCGAGCATGGTTCTAAATATTTAAAACTTTTCTCATCCAAGTGCTTTGGTGAATATGTCTGCAATTTTCTCATTCATGGAACAATGACGTAAATGAACTGTCTTGGTCCCTACATGGTGTCGAATCAAATGATACTTTGTGTTGATGCGTTTGGTTCGATCATTGAATCTAGGGTTTTGGGCCAACTTGATTGCAAAAGTGTTTTCAATCAAAAGTGGAGTGGAGTTCTCTTGTTTCTCCTGTAAATATTCAAGTATCTTCCTGAGCCACTCAATCTCTTTGGTTTCTTCTACAACAGCTACATATTATGCCTCTGTTTTCTAATCTAATGGAACTGACTGTTGGCATGATCTCCATGATACAATTGCTAATCCAAGACTCATCGTGTATCCAGAAGTGGACACTCCTATTTATGTGTCTCCATCAAAATTTGAATTAGAGTACCCAATGAGTTTGAAGTCATCCACCATAGATTACTTAAGTCCAAATTCTTGAGTCCCTTTCAAGTATCTTATAACTCTTTTTGCAGGAGACCAGTTTCCTTCACAAGGTTTATGCATGAATCATGAAAGAATGCTAACAACATAAGAAATATATAGTCTGGTGGTGGTAAGGTAAATAAGGATTCCTACAAGCTGACGGTACTTGGTTGCATCCTCAAATTCTTTTCCTTCACTTGATGTGAGCTTTAGATTGTGTTCCATTGGAGTTGAGAGCAGGTTGCAGTCTATCATGCCAAATATGTTTATCAATTCTCCAATATACTTCTTCTGAGAGATGAATATGTACTTAGGATGTTGAGTCACTTCAATTCCTAAGTAGTAGTGAAGATGTCCCAGATCATTCATTTCAAAGCCTTTCTTTTAGTTTGTATTTATGGATTCTATATAACTTTCATTGTTCCCTGTCATCAAAAGGTCATCTACATATACTACAAGAAACACAACAGATCTTCCAACTTTCTTTACAAACAATTTTGCGTCATCAAGATTATAATGTTTGAAATTCAACTTTAGAAGATGCTCGGTTAGCTTTTCATACCATGCTCGAGGTGCTTGTTTCAGGCCATACAAGGACTTGACAAGTTTGCATACATTTTGTTCTTGTCCCTTCACAACAAAACCTTATGGTTGAGACATGAAAACATTTTCTTTCAAGTCTCCATTCAAGAATGATGTCTTTACATCCATTTGATGAACTTTCCATCCATTTTGTGCATCCAAGGAGAGTATAGTACGGACGGTGCCCCATTTTTTTGCGGGGGAGAATGTTTCTTCATAGTCAATTCCTTCTTTATGTGCATAACCTTTTTCCACAAGCCTTGCTTTGTGCTTGTCAAGTGAGCCATCTGATTTGTATTTTTTCTTGTATACCCACTTGCTTCCAATTGGTTTGGTTTCGATTGGAGGGTCAACCATCTTCCAAGTTACATTCTTCATGAGTGCATCATACTGATTCTACATGGTTTCTTTCCACTCATCACAAGTAGCGGCCTCTTCAAAGGAATTTGGTTTAAAGTTATAAGAAAAATTCAATTCACAATCAAATGAGACATCCATGTCCTCACCTGAGTTATCTACATTTCCTCCATCTTCTTGCCTGGTTGAGATTTTCATTCTTGTCTTTCCAACTTCATCTAAATGAAAACTTTCAAGTGTTTTTGTATCCCATTTTGGAATCTTCCTTGATGGACCAGGTTGATCATCTGGTGGTGCTTCATTCTCTTCAAGGTTCAATATTCCAATCCTCTTAATCACATCATCTAGATGAGTCTCTTGTTCAGTTGAAGTAGCAGGAACTTCTTCTTCATGATTTTCTTCATGAGGGGGTGTTGGTGCTGTTTCAAAAGGAAATTCCATAGATTGATCCAAGATAGGGATCCCCCCTTCAAGATGTGGAATTTCATCATCAAATTCATAATATGTCTTTAGATGAGAAAAATTCTCCATACGATCAAGTTGTCTTTCAATAGACTGGTCATTTTGATTAGTTTCAATAAAAATGGCATCTCTGGAAACAAAAAAATTCTTTTTTACCTCATCATAAATATGATATGCCTTGGAAGTTTCCGAGTACCCCAAGAAAATGCATATTCGACTTCTAACACCAAGCTTATTTATTTTCTCCTTTGGTATTAAGGCATAGAAGGTGAAACCAAAAACCTTGAGATGCCTAACTGAAAGAAGGTGTCCAAACCAGATTTAATATGGAGTCTTATCTTCAAGAGCATGAGATGGACTTCTATTTATTATATATGTTGCACATATTACTGCATCACCCCAAAACATTAGCTTCACATTCTTGAAAAACATCATTGAGCGTGATGTGTCCAATAAGGTTATATTCATCATTTATGCTACACTGTTGTTGGGGATTGTAAGGAATCAAAGTTTGATGTGTAATACCATGTTTGCAAAGATAGTATTAAAAAGCATTAGAAGTATATTCTTTACCATTATCATATCGAAATGTACCAATATGTGCTTGCTCTTGATTTTCTATCCATGCATGAAAGTTCTTAAAAGTTTGAAATGCTTCATATTTTGTCTTCAACAAGTATACCCAACACATTCTACTATAGTCATCAACAAAGGTCATGATGTACTTATTACCATTTGTAGAAGGAATTGGCATGGGGCCACATAAGTCAGAGTGCACTAGGTCTAACTTTATACATGCTCTGAATTTAGACTCTTGAAATGGCTGCTTACTATGTTTTCCTAGTATGCATGCATCACATTTGTTCTTTTGCTTAGGAATGGTGGGAAAACCAAATGCACCATTCTTTCTTTACAAACGAATACTGTTATAATTCAGATGACCAAATCTAGCATGCCATAGTAAATTGGATGACATATTACCTTCTTCATGTTGAGATAGATAGGCAAAGTTTTGAATTCTTGCAGAAGCGCCCCTCAAATTCAACAATTGTCCATCTTCATAACCGGTCATGATGACCTTGTTGTCAAGGGATTTTATTATCTCTACAATCCCATAAAAAATGTGGGTGGAATGGAATTACTGTCGAATATTCACTAAGGAAAACAAGATTCTCTGCAACTCTAAAATATAGAGAACATTCTTTAACATAAAATCATGGAATCTAGGAAACTTAATCCTAATTGAGCCAATTCCCTATGGTTTGAGGCTATATTTTTATGCAAAGTACACTATGCCATCTACAATGTCATTCAGTTTTTCAAAACAATCTTTTCTAAAATTCATATGAGATGTTGCACCAGTATCAAGAAGCCAACAATATTTGTTAGATGAAAGAGAGGTTATTTCATTAATTCCAAGATTACAATGTGCAACAATATAATGAGCAGAATCATGGGACTTACCAACCTCTTGGTTTTTATTATTGTCTTCTTTATTCTGATTATGTATTCCCTTGATGGAGTCCCAAGAAGCCTAACATTTATCTGCTTCATTGCCAGTCTTATTGCAACGCTTGCACTTCAGATCTGATATTTTACTTGAGTTGATTCTTCCTCTGCCTCTTTTGTTGCTTTCTCCCTTGGAAGGATCTTTGGGCTTGTTCGTTGCTTTCTGATCAAATCAAAGATATTCTCCAATATTATCATTTGTCTTATTTCCAAATGCTTTCTCTCTGTCTGCAATATTCTCTACCAGGATTTCAAAGGTGAGGTCTTTGAACTTGTCACTTGCTTTCAAATATTCAATATAGTTGGAGTGAGTAGGATAAAGATACTTTACAAATGCTACAAGTGGAAGGTTTGTCTTCATACCAGAAGCTTGAATATTGTGCATGATTGCTCGGATCTCATATGCAACCAACATAAGATCATTATCATTTATATACAAAATAAATAGCTTTAACATTATCTGAATCACTTCCATTTTAGAGTGTGAGTCATACAAATATTTTAAAGTCTTTAAAGCTTCAAAGCATGATTTTGTAGGCAATATATGCTAGCTCACCTCTTCACTAACAGTAGCAAAGATCATGGCTAAGGATTTCTTGTCTCTGGTCTGCCAGATAGCAAGTTCTTTCTCTGATGAGGTTTTGGATCTGAACCGATGACTGTGCCTTCATCGGTGAGAATGGTTTTTCCTTCGTAGATGTCATCCCACATATCGTTGTAGACAAATGTAGCCTTGATATTCCTTGACCATTCTGGATAAGTGTCTTTTCCAGTGATGGTAGCACCAACTATGGATGCTAATGAATGCATCTTCTGCGGCTTGGAATTGAACCTGCAACTTTTAATCAGAATATATGGAAGAAAGGATATGAGTGTGCATATTTAAATTTATGCTCCCTTCTTTAAAAAATGTTTCTTATTACAATTTAATTATGCAACTCCTATTCTGTAGCACTCCCTAAAATGCTATTACATATACTTTTGCAACAATATTACAAACAAGATTTATCCTCTCAAATATTTATTGCAGATGAAATTACATTCTTCCTTTACAATACAATGATATAGGATTATTTACATTCTCCTCTGAGTCATAAAACCTTCAAACAAGGGCGCATCACACTCGAAGCAGCAACCTTGTGTCTTCAAAAGTGATTGAAATCAATGCTCAGAACAATGCGTAGTAGTCTTCCAACCTCAGGCGGCCTTCAAATAGCTTGACTAACAATAAAAAATAGGTCGAATAGTCTTCAAAAACATTAAAGTCTCCACGATATGGGTTGTCTCAATACCATATTTTAATAAAGTCCGCATCATAAATATTTCATGCTTAATACAATGTATAAATGAAGCCCAAACAACCTGGATTTCTTGCACATAGGAATTTGCGCTTCAAAAAAATGTATTAAAAACCATTTATATCCGTGCATGTCACGGTAGCTTTAATGATCTAACATCCAACATTTTTAAAAATCCAACATGGCCTACAGTTGGAGACTTGAGATTCTCTTTTAGGATTTATATTTTGAATTTGGAAAAGTTGGGTAAATATATTCTTCCTTTATCCAAAGTATATCATTCTCCCAAGTAAAATTTGATCTTGTTGCATTTTGCTTTCAAATTTATCAATTAGCTTCCTTATATTTGGATGTGTCACATACTCATCTTGAACATCTATGACCCATTGCAGAATCACTATCGCAATAGAGCATAGTGTAGCATCACCCTCATCATTCCTTTATAATCCATCGACAACAAAAGTTCCATTGCCCTTCTTATAAAGAATACCAAGGTCAAAAATTTGGATTTTTCTTACATGTTTTTGCTATTATGATGATAGGCTCTTATGATTTAGGAAATATTTCAAAGTGTTTTTTTCTATTTTGACCAGGAATTTGGCTCCTAGTAGTTATTGTTTCCATTTTACCAACTCATGAATGATTTCCAACATTTCCTTTTCGTATGTATATTTTGTCTGCTCCCTTGGTTTAAATATTCGATGTCTAAAAGCAATGGCGCGATTATCATGCATAACCATAAATCCTATTCATGTTTATGATGCATCACAATCAAGGAAAAATGGTTTTTTGAAGTCTAAGGTAGCCAAAATAGGAGTGGAATTAATTATAGTCTTCATCTTATCAAAATAGGAGTTGGCTTAATCATTCCATCTCAAGGCATATTTTTTTAACAATGGTGTAAATGAAGAGTGACAATCTCTACATAGTTTTACACAAATATTTTGTAATTCCCTATAAGACCTAGGAATCCTCGTAATTATGTGATCATTTTTTGGCTAGGACAGAAAATAATTGCCACAATATTCTTTAGTTCTAGCTTGATTCCTTCAGTTGATACCACATGGCCCAAAAAATCTATCTCTCCGCTTCCAAAATTACATTTTGATTTATGTGGGGGAGGAGGTGTTGGATCTTAAGCTTGGTGTACATTGACAGGCGATGGTTTGAGAAGAAGAAACCTCAGCGACCAAGTAGTCGTAGGAAAGACTCCTTGGTCTAGCCAATCAGGTGTCTACATGAAGGCAATGAAAGGGGGAGGGGAAAACCCTTCCCTGAGGGGGGATCGTGCATACTCTGGAAAAAATAGGGATCAGAATATGGAGAAAGGGAAGGAAAGGATGCAGTCGAAGCCAAAGGATCCTAAGGCCAGCTGTTTGACGGACAATCCACTCGAGCGGACACAAGTCGGATCTCCCTAGCTCAAAGTGAGTCTAGAACAAATAGAACAGACTACAAATGACTTCCCTAGATCTACTTAAGGATCAAGTGCTAGATGTATTACCTTTAACTTCGCAATCCTTTCTCCTGAATGTCGTTCCACGTCCCGCAGTCGTCAGATCTCAGTTGCAAGACCTGTTGAGACACAAAGAACAACATAAACGAGTAAAGAGCATCTATACAATAAGAGATCTAAGTAAACAGTGAAGCAGGTAAACTACTCAATATCATCACACATAAACAATATTGGTGGAAAGCATTTGTATTACTGTAAAATCAGGAAATACACAGTAAAGAATAGACTACAACCAAGGCTTAATGCTGCAGTCCTTTTCCATCCAAGCCATTTTCCATATCCTTCCAAGGAAGTAGAGTCTCTCAATGGATGAGTTAGAGATCTCTCCAATATGATTTCACCAGCATGTAGACACTATAGACTTCCTCCCCTTGGAGAGGGGTAGAGATTCACTTATATAGGGATAAGTGGATAGGATATGGATAGGGTAGGTTGAGATATGGTAGGAGAGAGATAGGGGATCCTTCCAAGAGGTTAGGAACCGAGTGCTATCTCTCCCAAGAGGTCGGGGATAAGGATGCAAGTCAGCAGGCTTTGAGAATGAGCTCGAAGAAGCTATTTTTTCCCATTAATTGACTTCTCCGCAGCTTGTAGTGGAGCAAGGTGCAACGTCGCAAGTTGCATGAGTGCAGCCTGCGATGACCTCTCAAAACCTAACATAAAAGTAGTGGTGTCCTTTCCAGGTAAATGACTTAGCCAATGGAACTTCAGGGATGTATACATTGAATCTAATGGTGGTAAGATTTTAGGTGTAACAGAATGCCCCCCAAAGCATGAAGCTGTTTGAAAATATTGGACAGGTGAAATGCTTTGACAGAAAGAATGGCAAATGGACTTGTCGGATGAAGGACGCTGCTGCAGTACAACTGAATCTGAACTGACAATCTCGTATGATGTACAACATGGCTGCCGACCAATACAATGCAAATCCATGGTAGTAATGACCTACTGAACACAATAATGGCTACTAGACACAAGAGTAGATCCATGATGAGACGATAACACAGCCACGACCAATACAAATGTGGATTCATGTAATATGACTCAATACAAACTCCATCGCAACCTGGGTAAAACATGACTCCCCAGGGTCTTCAAGCTGAACCTGCAATTATACGACTCTAAACATGTGATTACAAATGTCTTGATGTCGAACATGGTAGAAACCACTTGATTACCAATCATTGATGTATACCGTTAACAAGTGCGAGGGAAATCATCATTGATGTCAATGATTCCCAAGGTATCACAGTACATATCATCAAGCGTGAATAAATGAGTTGAATTCGAACGCGAGATGAAATCTTTCAATCAAGAGTCAATGATATAAACTCATGTTGAAAATGAGGTAACCTTCCATTGAGGCATGCAGGGCCAAGGTACTTGGTTGGTTTCTAGATTCAAACCTTGGATGATGATTTGAAGTCGACAAGGATGAATCTGTCGAAGGACATCATCGACATGAAACATGACAAAGGATGTGTAGAGTGGATCGGATGGTACAGTAACATGCGTGATTGACTCAGAGTAGACCGACATGATGGAAGGTGTACAGACTGCAGATAATGAATAGTGAAAGTATTCTTGAACATGGGCATGGCATGACTTGGCAGTATTGACATGATGAGTATGACACTAACTCCTAATGCAACTGATGATGGAAGCTTGCTTTGAATGACTCAAAGGAGTAACAAGACTCAAGAAGTAACCAGAACTCGAGGACAAACAGATGATCCAAGTACTGTATGCAAATGAAAATGAGTGCCATGTTCAAGAACGACTAAGTACTGCCACAGATAAAGGTGTAATACAAAAGCTTTCCTTTTTCCCCATCATGAACGATGAGTGCCTAATGTGTTTTTTTACGAGATTAATGAGGGTAACCAGATGCTCGGTATAGCTCATCTCATAGATGAGTCCAATCCCAAATATTTTTCGAACCTGGGATAGGAGGGGTTCGTCCCATGGCAGGCCCTTCAATGTAAAAATTTAACGAGTCCATAGAAGGTAAACTCGGTCATCATTTCATGTTTAGAGAGTCTGAAAAGAACTAAAGAAGACTCCAACGGTCCTTTTTCGTAAAGTTAGCCTCATCGCCTGGAAAAGGGTAAAACAATGCGAAAGAGGACTCTTCCAGTCATGATTGGTTGGAGTATACCTTTTTCGTAAGTAGTGCCCCCTGGTCCGAAAAAGGGGTAAACTATCACCAGGAAGACGACCATTCAAATCCTTTTACAAGCGTGAACGCGACAAGTTCACTTGGAAATCTTTTCGTATTTCGAGAGCCTGAAAAGATCTTAAAGATAGGCTCCGGGGGGGGTTCCTTTTCCATAGGAGTTTAACGAGCCCGAAAAAGTGATAAATCATAACTCGGTAACGTATTCTCATAGTTTCAAGAGCACGAGAAAGAACAAAGAGTAAGCTCATAATCATTAAATAATTACAATCTAATGAATGAAAAGATAAATGACAAAAAATTTACAAAGGGTGTTCATACCTGAGATGACCATTTCAATGCGAAAATGGCATGAAAAGACACTTCACAACTCCTGCACACTCGGAAACTAGGTCAAATAGTCAACCGAACATTCAAATATGATAAAATCGATCCAAACTATAGCAAATGGCATAAAGGTATCAAATATTTGTAAAAGGAATATTCCATTTTGTTTATAAATAGAAATAAAAACCAAATATAGTCACCATTGTTCTACTTGCCAAAATTGGGAGGAGTAGTGCCGTTTGGAGCCAAAACTTCACTTGTCGATTCCAGGAGCTACGAGTAGTCATTTCGCCCACCATCCAGAGCATGTAACCCTAAACTTCATCCAGCATAATTGTAGTGGTTTACATTTTTTAATTTCATTTAGTTTTTTGGGTTTTGGCTTGGTTTGGGAAGGGCCATTACACCCTCAGCTCGCCGCAGTCTACCCTTTTGGGAACTGCAATGAGTCTGAGTTATCGCAAGGGTCGCATAACTAGACTGCTACGACGTCGCACTATTTGCAAAAACAGGGTGTGATGACGGAAACGTCCATCCCCAAACTCAAGACAAGCTCAAAAAAGGAACTTCTGGTGGTTGAAGCAAGTTCTAACAATGTTAAAACTCTCCTTTTGGTAGGTTCCAAGCATCCAAAATGGTTTTGGAGTGGCGTGAACGCGAGCATGGGTTAGATGATGAATAGGCTGCAAATGATCCATGTTGTGTGGAAGCGCTGAGGAACTGTGGGCTCCTCAAGTTCTTCGAGATTCAGGGGATGAGGTCCCAAATCCCACTACTGACCCATATGCTCCGATGTTGAGATGCGGCCCAACAATACTTCGTGATCGATGAGCACGTGCTTACCATAGATGTCGAGGACATCTATTTCCTGACTGGATTGTCCCGAAGAGGGGACAATGTGCTTCTGACTGGATCACGTGGGAGTGATCAGACTGTGGGTGACATGATCCTGCAACATTGCGGTCCCAACACCCATGCTTGTAGTGGGAAGATTCCCATAAAAGATGTGCGGGAACGTCCATTGCGCAACATACTTTTCACGATTACAAGGATGACAGGGAGCCAAGCTCCTCACTTAGCCACTAGGTCACAGATGTTATATGCGGAGGACTGTATGTCTCCGAAGATCTTTAACTGGTGCGAGGCACTCCTCGCAAACATGCGAGCTCAGCTGACCAAGTGTCGGCGGGGAGAGCTCAAACAGTTTGGATATGGTTCAATAGTGATCTCGTTCTTATTGGAACGGGTTCCCCTCTTGCGCCCCCAAGTACCACTGGATGACAGGGATCCTAGGGATCCACACATGGCTAGATGGACAGGGGTGATGACCCATCATGGTGGGGGTCCCATCATTGGATATGGTCCTGAGTTCTTCACTTGGTTGGAGGGCCAGTTACTAATGGTGGAGGACTTCCCGTAGAGAGGTATGGAATTTAGAGATGACCTGGACTTGCCGCTGCCAGAAGGAGCAGCATGGGGAGACCTTGGTAAGAACAAATAACCCTTGTACTTTTTAAGTTTTGTGTATTTATGATTTTTTTTGTTATAGCGCTGACAAGTTAACAACATGTGTGTGCATATGTGGGCCCCGTATGACCAGTGGGAGTCTCTCTTCTTGCGAGGAGAGAGAGAGAGAGGAGAGGGAGCAGTCGTGGGCCCTGTCGTACATGCTTCGATTACAGAGATGGATGGGGTCTATGCCAACCTAATCAGGTTGACGTTAGATGTTCCTGAGCTGACGGTAGATGAGGTGTTGCGGCCCATGCAAGTGTAAACGGTTGGAGTGACTGCGCGCTTCAACGCGCTACTTCATAGGGTTGCGAGAGCAGTTGACTGTTTCCACACTCAGCAGGCCAAAGCTGTTAGACCACCTAGGGTTGTACATGCCAGGCACTAGGCCTTATGTTATTACTATGTGTGTACTGAGAGCTTGGAGGCCTCAGGTTTTGTACTACTGAAAGCTACAAGGCTTCATATTTTGTAGAGACTCACTGGAAGCCGTCGTGCTTCAAATTTTTGTACCAGCACTACTTTTTTGAGATATATATATATATATACAGAGATTCCGACGATTTATACATTATGTGTTTCAAAATGGATGAATGGTGTGGTCTTGTTATGTGTTTGCTTATATAAAATGAGTTATTTACATGTTATGTCTACTTTTAACAATTCATGAATATATGCTTATGTGTGTGCAATGTACCAATCTAAGATGAAGTTGGCCATAGAATCAGCAACTGTGTTAACATCTCATGGAATGTGCAAGTACTGAATGGACTCGAAGGACCTTTCTAGAAGACGAACTCGTCGATAGAGACAGAGTAAAGTAGGATCGCGGATGGTGTAGACTCAGTTAAGATGAGAGACCACTAGTTGAGAATCCAGGTGGATGACAACATGGTCCATACCCAAAGAAATGGCGTCAGTTAACGTTCCAGTGACTACTTGATATTCTGCAGCATTGTTGGTTGCAAAACCTAGACACATTCCCCCTGAGCTGATGAGCTTTTTGGTAGGTGAATAGAGTACCCAGGCTACCGAAGCAAGGTTGCAGGTATGTCGACTGGCGCCGTCTGCGAATCCAAAACAAGTTTCCATCTGCACGCGCAGACAGAACATGGTATAAGAAACGAAACAAGACCTAAACATGCAAGAAATCAAAGCGTCACACCACACAGAAAACACACACGCACGCCATGTACAGTATATACAGAAGTACTCATGCATGAAAGACTCAAGCATAGTACCTCTTTAGGTAAATCCCATTCCGAGATTCACCCAAAGATATCCCGTCATAGTCTTCAAGCTCATAACCTCCCTTCTCTAAGGCACATTTCACTATGTAAGGTCCATGCCACATGGACTCAAATATTCCTGCCCCCAGCTTATCATGTTTCTGGTCATACATGAGGACCAAATCTCCCGCGCTATAGGCACGAGGTTCTACCGACTTGTCCTACTGCGCTTTGATGTGTTTCTTATGAGCCTTGTTGGCAAGAGCGCCATCTCGGCAAGTCTCGTCGAGCTTAGCTAGGTAGAGGAAGCGTTCTTCCTCGGCAGTAGTGTTTGGGAGAAGTTCGATAGCGAGCTTGAGAGACGGAATCTCGCACTCAATGGGAAGGACCGCCTCCAATCCATACACTAGTTGGAAAGGAGTAAATCCAGTGGTGGTTTTAAT
The DNA here is from genome assembly GCA_027924585.1 of Larix kaempferi. Classification (NCBI taxonomy): domain Eukaryota; kingdom Viridiplantae; phylum Streptophyta; class Pinopsida; order Pinales; family Pinaceae; genus Larix; species Larix kaempferi. The sequence goes on along the minus strand of BSBM01000125.1, from coordinate 13,080,926 downwards.
GGAGGTTCAATAAGCCCAAAGCACGGAGAAGAGCATGTTATGCCAATTGGCCTTGTACGTACCCACCATACGTTGGACCATAGTTTTCAAGACCTTGTTAATGGCCTCGACCTGTTCGTTTGACTGTGGGTAGTACGGTGTTGAATTTTCATGGTGAAAACCCAATCTATCGCTCAACGCGTCAACCATATGGTTGATAAAGTGAGAACCAAGGTCAGTAACTATCGCTTGAGGAACTCCAAACCACGCTATTACATGGTTAAACATGAAGAGTGCAGCGGTCTTGCCGTCGTTCGTGTATGTAGGCATTGCCTCGGCCCACTTTGTAGAGTAGTCCACAACTACAATGACGTAACTATGCCCCCCGACCGAGGTAGGCTTACAATGCATGAAATTGATGCCCCATATAGCGAAGGGGCCAACGGAAATAACCGGGTGTAATGGGGCGGGATGGGTGCGCTTTTTCGTATGAAAATGTTGACATGGAGGACATTTTTTTACGGCCTCGATGCAATCTTTGAAGATAGACGGCCAATAATATCCTGCACACAAAATCTGCTGGGCTGTAGCCATCCCAGAGAGGTGACCGCCACATGCCCCAGCATGACAGTCATTCAGAACGTGTTCAGGCTCATCATGAGTTAGACAACGTCAAAGGATAGAATCAATGCGACGACGGTACAAAGTATCACTGATAATCAGATAATACTTTGCATGGTGGCATATTCGACGACAGTCGTCATGAGACAATTCAGGGTTGAAACGTTGGTTTTGAAGATACAATGTGATATCTCCATACCACGGATCAAAGATACTAATAAGAAACAATGACTCATCTGGAAATGAGTCATTGGGCTCAGATTCTACATCAATACGGGGAAGGTTGCAGATGAGCTCAACGAACACCAAAGACTTTTTCAACTTGGCTTTTTCGAAAAGAAGATCGAATTCTTACAGTATCACGATCCAGTGTGAATACTTGCCCCCAAGCACCTGATGAGTCAAAACGTGGTACATGGGGTTTGAATCAGCGATGATAGTGGTGGTGCGAAGCAAAATGTAATGACGAAACTTCTACATGGCAATGATTGTCGCAAGAGCGAGCTTCTCAACATGTGAATAGCGAGTTTCGGTGTCAATGAGACCTTTGCTGGCATAATATATCACATGTTCTTAGGCGTTCTGGTCTTCATGTACCAAAACCATGGCGATAGTGGTGTCGGAAGCTACGAGATATAAAATGTAATCTCGATAGTAATTCGGCGGTTGGATCACAGGGGCATGCGTGATGGCATGCTTCAAAATTTCGAAAGATTGTTGAGCTTGATCATCCCAAATGAACGGGACGTCTTTTTTCATCAATCTCATATAGCCCTGCGTCTTTTGTGCGAAATTACAAACAAAACACCTTAAATAAGTCGCACATCCTTGCAGACTCTGAAGTTCCGTAATGTTGGTTGGAGGTGGAAGAGCGGCGATGGCTTTCAACTTCAATGGATCAATGTGGATCCCATCCTTCGAGACGATGAACCGTAAGAGGCATCTAGATTTGACAAAAAAACTACACTTATGAGGATTCAAACGGATATTGTACTTCCTGCATCTAAGGAAAATGACTGCCAGATGATCTAAGTGGAACTCACATTGCTTTGAGTGGGCAGGGAGGTCATCCAAGTAAGTTTCCACAAAGTCCTTCACATCATGGAAGGCATACGACATGGCCCGTTGGAATGTGGCGCCAGCGTTTTAAAGACCAAATGGAAGTTTACGATGTGCAAACGTTCCCCAAGGGAAGATGAACGCGGTTTTGTACTGGTTGGTGGGGTGGATCTCAATTTGGTTGTATCCAGAAAAGCCATCCATGAATGAAAAAATCACACTTCCAGCACAATTGTCGATAATCTAGTCAATAAAGGGAGTCGAGTAGTTGTCCTTGGGACAAGCTTTATTGAGATCCCGATAGTCGACACAGACATGGATGGTACCCTGTTTTTTGTTAACAGGGACGGTGTTTGAGACCCACTCTGTCAATGGGACAAGGTAAATGAAGCCGGTCTTCAAGAGTTTCTCAATATCTGCCTTGATTTCCATAGTCTTCCGAGGGTGTACCAGTCGCAGCTTCTGGCGAACAGCTTTGACATCGGGATAGCTTTTAATCTCGTGTAAAACAATGGAGGGGTATATCCCAAGAATCTCCTCATAGGTCCAAGCGAAAACGTCTTGAAATCACTTGAATAAGGTCGTGGTGGCGATGACTTATTCAGGGGAACACTTCTGGCCTAACTGAATGTGTTCCACTACACCAGGAGTAATCGAAATGTCTATTAAAGTGGTGGGCTCGATGTTGGCAAAGTTTCCTTCAGAGTTCGTTTGACACGCGAGTATCAAAGACTGAGAGCCAGGGTAGTAATTCAGTGTAAAGATGGTGTGAATGCTATTCTCCACAGTATCCAACAAGGGAAGGAAAGATGAACGATGGTGGAGGTCTTCCCACGACAGATCATCTGCACTCATGATTTCCATAATGGACTCACCAGAATGAAAAGTCCGTAGCAAAGGATCGGATGATGTCCGTTGTAGAGAATAGGAGGTGGAGGCCACAACTAAGTGGTCCTTCGATGCTGACTGGATAGCCTCATACATAATTTTACCAGGTGACAGAGGCATAGTGTCTCCAATCAGGTGTGTGGTGGCTTCATCAGGTACAAGCCATGAATTAGTGGAGCTAGGGGTAGATGAAATCTGTGAGGAGATCATGTTCACCGTGTCAACATGGTTTGCGGGATCTGAGGTAGGAAAGACGCCCATAAGGGATGAATCCTTAAGGAGGTCAACCCCCACACTCTCATACTTCTGCGAAGATTGTCCAATCAAAGGAACGTTATCACCCGAGTGAGAAGTGGTGTCAGGTGTGCAAAAATCTAGTTGGTCGACTGTGATAATTCATCCTTGATGGGGGAATTGTACTATGCGGAAGACAGATGATGCGACCGCAGTCATGGCGTAAAACCAATTACAACCAAGCAGAATGTTATAATCCAACGGAGCGGCGACCACTTCCACATTAAGGGTTGCGGTCTTTCCCCCCAGCTTGACTGGTAAAGCTTGTAACAGCCCATGAGGTTGAAAGCCACGTCCGTCGAAGGCTCTCAAAGTGGTCGGAGAACGGTTCAACTCGGGAGAACCAATGGCTCTCCAACATGCGATCGACATGACTGACGTAGAAACTCCTTCGTCCAAAATGGTACGATGGATTATCTTCCTAGCGATGTTTGTAGCAATTTGAAATGCTAATTGATGGGAGAGCCTCAGTTTGAAATACTCCAGACGGAACATAATGGTGTTTGATGAATCTGGGTCAGCTGCACTGATGGCAGTGAGGAGAGTCTTGCGCTGATTAGGGAAGTTTTGCAAGACCTCGAGCGTCGACATAGCACAAGGATCTTGTGATAGGTACTCTACAATGTTGTAGTTTTGAGTAGCCCGAGCATTAGTATTAAAAACTGATTTTCTAATCGTGCTCTTGGGTGGACGCAACACTGACTTGAGAGAGGGCTTCTCTATGGTGAGAGGCGCAGCCGGTACGGTGACATCAGGCATCGAAGTGGAATCTTTTTCAGTATTACTTTCAACAGGTTCCTTAGCTGGAAAGGAGTCAAACAAACGAGAACGGGTGTTCAAGTTGATGGTCTCATTATGCACCATGAGAACATGTGCGGTGGTGGATGCTTCTCCTTGGGAAGAAGAAGTGTGAGCGATCGACTGCTGATTTTGAGCAGGGAAGGGATCGTTGAGAACTGCGGGTGTGGGTTTATCCTTAAGAAACTTTTGAACTTCGTCTCTATGGGGGCACTCTTTAGAAAAGTGATCATCACCACACAGTAGGCAGGGATACTTCAACTTCCTTTTATGTTTGGTATCATTAGGGGTGCTCCTTTGTTCCTGTTGGGTGGAATATTTCTTAGGTTTCCCCTTGTTCTTCTTCTTACCACCAGACTTTTGAGGTGAAGTTGATGAAATAGAATTCACTTCTTCGGTGACAGCAGGAGTGGATGATTTGGTGGTGTCGTGACCATCCTGTGTTGGCGATGGGGAAGAACCCTGGGACTTCAACGAACCAACAGTTTGAGAAGAAGGCTGGGTGGTAAGGGATCCAATGATGCCATCAGTTTGGGGTCCCTTGGGTGGTTTTTCGGGGTTGTATGTGTTGCGGGGCGCGTCAAGAAGAATATCAAACAACGTGCCAAATTGAGCATAGACTAAGTCTAGCAAATGGGCACGAACAATGGCTTGTTCCTCAGTGACAATGCCACCCATGGAAACATCTCGTGCTATGGTTGGTATGAGAGACTTCGTAAACCAGTCTGCTAGGAGATTATATGGAATAGGATCCTTAATGAGACGTCGTCTCCTCCGCCACTCATGTATATGATCTGATAAATGAGTAACGGTATTTTGACGGAGCGAGGTTAAAAGCTCTATACCAGTTTCATACCGTATAGGCAGCTGGAAATTAGTCAAAAATTTCATAGCGAGAGAACCGAAATCAGGAAAAGAATGTGGTGGTAGTTCAATATACCACTTGGAAGCTGAACTAGTGAGAGTCCGTTGGAATAATCGAAGACGGATCGAGTCGTCCATCAGTGATTTGGACGAACACCATAAGTGGTATGTCATCACATGGTTTTTAGGATCCTCACCCGGCTTACCATCAAATTTTGGGATATCTGACAAAAATTTTACCGGAATGGGTGGCCAATTAGTTCCGTGGTAAATGGGGTCATTAGTTAAACGAGACAGGTCAGGTAGATCCAAAGTAGCCAAAAAGGGTAGTTGCAGATTAAGCTGCGAGTACTGACAGTACGGATAAGATGTGTAAGGACCTGTGGGACCTTGAATCAACTGACCATAGGGTGTTCTAGGAGGAAACTGGCGGTAGGGGTACTGGCCGTCTGGACCAAATGTAGGTCCGTCGCCATAATGAGGTGGTCCATAACCATAATAAGGTGGCCCGTTACCATAAGGTGGCGGTCCACCTCCGCCACCGGGAGGGGGTGGTCCACCTCCAAATGGTGGGGTTCCGCCACCACCGCCAGGGTAGGATAGGCCGCCACCGCCTCCGCTGGGAGGAGGTGGTGGTCCACTACCACCACCAGAATAGGATGGGCCTCCACCACCTCCGTCGGGCAGGCCACCGCCGCCGCCGGAAGGGTAAGAAATTCCTCTGCCACCTCCACCATAGTAGGGTGGGGGTCGACCACCACCACCACTAGGATTAGAAGGTCCTCCACCACCACCACCGGGAGGGGGTGGTGCTCCTCCACCACCACCGGGAGGGGGTGGTGCTCCTCCACCACCACCAGGATTAGATGGTCCTCCCCCACCTCCGCCGGGAGGAGAGGGTGGTCCTCCACCACCTCCACCGGGGTGGGATGGGTCGTGATGACCGAAGTGGGGTGGTCCTCCGCCAGAAGGTAGAGGTTTTCCTCCTCCAGAGTTATGTGGGGGCCCGCCGCCTCCAATGGGAGGTTGAGGTGGACCAAACAGGGACTTGAGGGACTGTAAGTGGGGGTCCATATTGTAAAAAAAATTGTTGTCCCCATAGAGTTTAAGGATTACGGGGGTAGGGTACCCCGTAGAGTGCGTTTTTTGGATTAAGTTGACCTGGCACAGGGTTAAGATGACCTAGGTACGCTTGACTCAATGGAGGCTGAATTACGGTGGACAATCCCCTGACATGGGATAGTCCTGAAGTGGAAGGTCCAAGAGGTAAAGAATTTCCAACGGAAGGCCCGATGGGAACTCTTGCTGCAGTATTATGGTTAAGAGACGAGGGTTTCCCCCCAGCAACAACTTGCTGACCACTAGGTAAAGGTTGACCCAACACTGGTTGTTGATTATTCACCATAGGATTACCACTACCCGTAAAGAAGGTAGGGGGTAAAGAGTATCCTCCCCGTGAATTTTGGGTTGGGGGAGGATCACGTGACGTAACTGCGTTAGTCACGGACGTGTTGGAATGTTTTCCTTCAACAGGTTGGGTTACAGGAGGTACTGAACTAGTCTCCTGTCTAGGAGATACATGTGTAGGGATGGATGGTTGACCAGTTTCAGTAGTGGTCACATGTTGCGTGGATGATTCTGGTGACTCGAAAGACAAAACACGACTTGGGATTGGTTGGTAAGAGTATAACGGCGGGTCTTCTACCCTTTGTGAAAGACTTTGTCTTCGAAGTTCATCACCTCCTAACATGTAATCGTTCCAAACAATCATGAATGGGTGCGAATATTTCTTCAGGGGTAGGCCAACTAGGTGACCTAGAGAAGATGTCCAATAAGCTGTTGATCGACCAGCAGTTGCTATGGGGTCATCTTGAGGCTGATTTATCCATTCCAAGGATCCAAGCTCTCCCAGCGAGATGGGAGGTAAGTCTTGTGAAGTGGGAATTTGTGCTTCTTCACCCTGCAGGGGATGAGAAGCAAGTGAATCTGGAGGAGTATGTGGAAACAAAAGTCCTCCAACATTCAAAGTGGGGTTTTTCACTTCATGTGACCCAACCTTGTCATGTGGATCCATTCTTACCCTTGAAATTACCTCCTGGTTAAGGGGATATTCGGGTGGCAGATTCTAAATCCTGCGAGACCTTCTCCAAGGAAAGTCAGCCAGAGTGACTGAAACAAAAAGTTTCTCCTAAGGGAAAACTAAAAGAAAAGAAGACCAGACAAAACCCTACACAGACTAAGGCCAGAAGCAAACTTATGTTATAAGAGTGGATTCAACGGTCTAGAACCTCACAGGATTGTCAAGGCTTCGCAACTCGTGATATACCGCAGGGTCCAACAATATGACGCAACAAGGAGTATTGGGACCATACCCTTGCCTGCATACCCGATTACCTGGACAGTACGTGCATAGTAGCTCCGCGAGTGTTGTTCTCGGTGTATTGCTCTACCAAGACGGCCAAAAAGTTAACTCAGTTGGTTTCAGGAATCCTAAGGGTGTCTCCCGATATACGCAAGGTACGTGGGAGCTCAAATCCGTAGTGGTGTTTTCTAATGCACAATCGTTCGGCAAGAAACCTTCCGATATACTACCGAGTACGTGATACACCCTTCGATATACGCCAAGTACTCAAGGTGACTTAGTGGGTACGTGAAGGAGCTCGATATACCAATAAGTACGTGGAAGACTACAATACCCCCAGGATACAGTGCTGGAAAATAACGACAGCTGCCATGCTTAACGACGCCGAAACACGTCTCTAACTTAGACACAAGTTGCTAAATATTTTACCCTAGTTCTAGTGTTAATTTTATCTGGATGGTTAGGTTAATGCATGAGGTGAGTACATAATCGTAAACATAATGCAGGCCCTAACTACATGCAAAAATGCACTTTTCTTTCAATGAACTCTATGTATGGGAGGGAGAAATTTTCTTTTTCTTTCCAACAATTTCACCAAAGCAATGCAATGCAAGACAATCCCAAATCTACCAAAAAATGACTATGAAGTATTCTTTCTCCTTTTTAGCGAAACATAAAAGACACGACACTACTAAACCAAATCAAAACATGTTCTTTTCTTTTTCTTTTGTCTTTTCAAAACGAAAATGATGCTAAGTAATGAAAAGAGAGAATTTTCTAAGTAGAAATATGCAATCTTTTCACTTTCACTATGATGGCCTAAAAGCATAAAGATCAAAAGATACATTGCAACGTTCCAAGCATGGGACCACTTTTGAAAAACTTGATGCCTATTCGAATTTTTTCAAGAAGATGAGCAACTCATAATTCATGAAAAAACACAAAAAATGCAATTTTCTTTCAACTTTTCCAAAAGATTCATAAATGAAACATTCCAATGCATGTACAATTCTTCTAATGATCTTGAAAAATAATGGAACTGAAGTATTTTTTATCTGTCAATGAGTGCATCAAAATGACAATTTGATAACAACTATGCTTTTAAACATGAATATTTGAACTGAAAAGATGACTTGCAGTACTCTGACAACTCATAAAATCTCAAGAGAAAGCAAGCACTCAATGGACTGAAGGTACACACAAACTCTCAAAGTCAAACGGTAACAAGCAGCACTAACACAAGCAAAGCTCACAAACGTATGCAAAATGAGGTCTAGAACTGATCCAATACACTTGATCAGATCAGGGGAGGAGAGGAGGGAATGCAAGGGTGAGTGGATGCAGGTGGGAAGACAAGAGTGTCCGCCACTACCAAATCTCATACTTGTCCAAGATGGAACCCAAAACGAATCCAAACAACTCAATCACACAAAGCAGAAAGGGATCTCTGATTAGATCTTACAATACAGAGGGAGTCTGCACACAAACCAAATCACAATATAAAAGGAGAAAGGGTGCCTGTATGGAAAAAATGGCAGATTGGCGCACTTTGTGCTTGTACACAGTGCGACATCGCAATTCACCAGTGAGGGAAGTGCAACGACATCGCAATATACCAATAGAAGGATTGCGATGATAGACTAAAAGGCAAAGAACAAATATCAAAAACAACAAAGTGTCGGTACACTAACCAGGTGCGACAGGCGATATCTAAGTTCAAAAATGAGCCAATTCTCCAGGTAATGAGCAATAAACAGGTATGCAAATGAGATGTACAAACTCAAAGGAAGCTAATCAAACTCTTCAAGGTGAAGATATGATGGTGAAATCAACTTCAAGAATAAAATGACAAAATAGAATGGCTTGGTAAGAAATCAACTGAAAAACAACATTCAAATGAAAACTAGAAAGCAATGTCTTTCCCTAGTATGGTCACCAGATTTGTTTGACGAAAAATCCACTCGAGCAGACGTGAGCCGGATCTCCCTAGCTCAAAGTGAGTCTAGAACAAATAGAACATACTTCAAATGACTTCCCTAGATCTACTTAAGGATCAAGTGCTATATGTATTACCTTTAACTTTGCAATCCTTTCTCCTGAATGTCGTTCCACGTCCCGCGGTCGTCAGATCTCAGCTGCAAGACCTGTTGAGACACAAAGAACAACATTAACGAGTAAAGATCATCTATACAATAAGAGATCTAAGTAAACAGTTAAGCAGATAAACTACTCAATATCATCACACATAAACAATATTGGTGGAAAGCATTTGTATTAATGTAAAATCAGGAAATACACAGTAAAGAATAGACTACAACCAAGGCTTAACGCTACAGTCCTTCTCCATCCAAGCCATTTTCCATATCCTTCCAAGGAAATAGAGTCTCTCAATGGATGAGTTGGAGATCTCTCCAATATGATTTCACCAGCATGTAGACACTATAGACTTCCTCCCCTTGGAGAGGGGTAGTGCTTCACTTATATAGGGCTAAGTGGATAGGATATGGATAGGGTTGGTTGAGATATGGTAGGAGAGAGATAGGGGATCCTTCCAAGAGGTTAGGAACCGAGTTCCAGCTCCCCCAAGAGGTTAGGGATAAGGATACAAGTCAGCAAGCTTTGAGAATGAGCTCGAAGAAGCTATTTTTTCCCATTAACTGACTTCATCACACCCTGTAGTGGAGCAAGGTGCGACGTCACAGGTTACATGAGTGCAGCCTGCGACGACCTCTCAAAACCTACCATAAAAGTAGTGGTGTCCTTTCTAGGTAAATGGCTTAGCCAATGGAACTTCAAGGATGTATACACTGAATCTAATGGTGGTAATATTTTAGGTGTAACAACAGCCATGGAGTGATGGGACTCATTAAATGCGTCCATAAATCAACAACCATTCCCTCATTGTAGATTTGATCAGACTGGCTGAGGGATCGCATCCAGTACATGAAGGACCGTGCCCTTATCGGTAATTTCCTTAGCATATGCCCCCCTGAGAAAGATTTAATCAAATGGATCAACATGGTTTGGAAGCCAAAAGGACATTATGACCTGCAGCTAGGATCCAAATGGTTTTTTACAATTGATTTCTTTAATATGGAAGATAGAGATTAGGTATTCGAGGGAGGACTGTACTTTTTATAATCGATTGGTCTATTTCTGAAACCCTGCCAGGAACATTTTAACCCATATAAGGAGGATCTAAAGAGGGCTCCTGTCTAGGTTCGATTGTATTCGCTCCCATGAGAATACTAGGATCTGGGGATCTTGGAATATATTGGCAACACCCTGGGTGATTTTGTGAGGATCTATGAGCAAACAAAGAGGATACGGTATCCCTCATATGCCTGCATCTATGTGTATATGGATATATCCAAAGAATTGCTAGAAGCTATAAAGTTAACATGTGATGATGAGGACTAGATGCAATCCCTTGACTACAAACACATCCCATTTAGATGCAGAATTTTTCATGAACATGGGCATATTTTCGAGGGATACCCCTTAAACTATCCGCCTCCGGCTGAGAGTCAACCCAAAGAGGAAATTGATGGGGAAGGTTTCACTATGGTTTCCAATAGGAAAATATCTAGAAGATGGCAGGAAAATATTAATATGACAACCCTGACCCAGGCATCTAATTGCTTTGAAACCCTAATCCAAATTCTAAAGGACGAGATGGATCAAGATATGGAAGGGAGGGGGCCCTCAGAGGGCCAATCCTATAGTAAAACTATAGATCTTGTTAGTAACACCAAGGATCGTCTTAATACAAAAGATCATAAGGTTACCAACATGCTAGACGAAGAGGACGAGGATATGGAGCCAGGACAGCTTAATCTGGATGAGATTGAAGCTTCCTATGCCAACAAAGGGAAAGGATATGTCACTTCTTACCAGTTCAAGTTACTGCAAGAGGAGATATTGAGGGTGTCGAGATACGAGAAACTAGGTATTGAAGGGGAACCATCTAGAGATAACAAAAGGAAGCTCAAGGAGGGTCCTGAAAAAAGAGGAAGGAGTAACAGGAAAAGAATCACAGAGGTGGGGACAAAGCTAATCAAATCTAGGCAATACCCAATGATTAAGGCATGATTATTTGCAATCAAAAATCTTGTTTAAATGAAGATCCTATCACGGAATGTCCGAGGGGAAAATAGCCCTCATAAATTTAAAATCTTACGAAAAAAGATTATGGAGGATAAAATGACGGTCTTATTCATTCAAGAGACCAAATGTTCTGTAGATGCTTTGGTTTCTCTAGAAAATAAGATATGGAGAGGCAACAAATCAATTGTAGTCGAGGCTCAAGGTGCAGATGGGGGTTTGGAAATCCTATGGAACCCCAAGGAAGTAAGTATTTTCAGTTGTTTATCTTCTAGAAAATTTATTTCAACATATTTTAAGATCATAGGGATGACCATCCAAGGGGTTCTCATGAATGTATACGGCCCCCAATCCATCCCATGGAAAATGAATTTCTTGAAATAATTAGATAATCTAAAAAATTAGGTCAATGGGAAACCATGGATTCACGGAGGTGACTTCAACATGATAACCTCTCTAGAAGAGAAGAGAGGAGGTAGAAGACAATTGGATTCCTCAATCGAAGGACTTGGGGAGTTGATAGATTCTTTAGGCATGGTGGATATGGAGACAGAAAACTAAGCCTGCATGTGGATAATAGACAAGGAGGTGATCATCACATTGCCTCCAAATTGGATAGGTTTCTAATATCAAAGTCTTTCCCGATAAGGGGAGGGGAGGAATATGCATTGGTATTGCCAGTGGATGGATCCAATCATTTTCCAATCTGTTTGACTTGGAGAAATGGAGATAGAGCCACGAGTCGACCATTTTGGTTCGAGTAGTTATTTCTTTCCCATTCGGACTTCAAGATCCAGGTTCAGTAGTGGTGGAAAGAGGAAGAAATCACCTACGACACCTGCATATATCATTTTCAATAGAAATTAAAAGCAATTAAATTCAGAATTAAGAAATGGAATAATGAGGTGTTTGGTAATATATTCGAAGACAAGGAACAACTGGAAGAACACCTTGAATCAATCCATATGACTAATGTGTAGGTTGGTTTTGATGATGACCTATGTGAAGAAGAAAAGAAATTCATGATAAATCTCCAATAAAGGGAAATAATTTGGAAACAAAAGTCCAGGAACCACTAGCTCAAAGAAGGTGAAAGAAATACATCCTTCTTCCACAGGACAACAATCATGAATAAGCAGGGGAACTAAAGCTACATGCTAAAAAAAGGAAAAAGGGAATGAAATTAAATAAGATAGGAGATAGAAGAGGAACTAACGAATTACATCAAAGATATGATAAAGGAAACAATACTAGATAGGTCCGCTACTATATCCCAAGTAATGCAACATGTCCCTTCTTTGGTCTCCTCGGCCCAAAATAATTTGCTTATGCAACTTGTGGAATTAGATGAAGTGGAGGAAGCTCTTAATCAAATGGAAGATGGTAAATACCCAGGACCAGATGGATTCATGACAATCTTCTTTCACCATTTTTGGGATACAACCAGCTTAGATCCAAATCCTAGGCTCTATCAAGCGCCGAGAGGGATAAAATATCCCGAGGTGAAAACCTCTCCTCGAATAGCTCCTTGAGTGCAATACCTGAGAATAGGTTTGCACCTAGGGAGATTTGATCCCTCGCGATGCTTGATAGAGCCTAGGATTTGGATCTAGGATGGTTCTAGTCATGAGCGGTGACACAAAACTGGATTTTGATCAACATTATGTAATTATATATATTTGACGATTATCATATTGTAAGGATAGGTTAAGTTGAAAACATAGATACAATTATGAGGATTATCATAATGTAAGTAATAATTATTAAGGATTGAGTAAATTGTTAAATTGGAAAATAGAGACAATAATTTTGTAAGGATTAAATAAATGAAAATATGGTTCACGTCGTGATCATTCTCAATCTATCTTCTTCATCTTTTCTTATCTTCACACCTGGTAGTTTTGACATCTTCTCATATCGATCATATGAGAATGGAGGCTGAAATCGTAGACCTGCCAAATCTTTAACTCAAGATATTGTTGTAAATGCCATACCCTGCCTCTCTTGCTTTCCAATATTGATAGTAGCTTTCTCCAATGTCAATCCTTATGATTTATGGATTGTTAAACCCCAAGCGAGTTTCAATGGAAGTTGTTTTTTATTACCTATTTCGATAGATGTAATAGGAACAACTTTAGGAAACGATTCATCCCATGGTACCCACACATAATTAACAAATTTCATTACACTATACGTGGATGGTTCTAAAGGCGAACTTCCAGGGTTATATACAATTTGTTGTATAACTCCAAGAGCACCATTGACGAGTCCTGCATCAGTCCATAGGTTTATGTGAGTATTACCCTTTCTCCTATGGCTATAAGTAATTCAAGTTCCAACCCTTCTTCATCTCCTTCCATAGAATAGTTTCATCTTACAGATGTAGCAATACTGGTCGTAATGGGACAATTTAGGCTTCTTATTAAACGCTTGTTATGACAGTTTACACCATCATTTGTCACAAACAAATGTATCACCTCATCGGAGGACTTTTTCATTGAAGCATGTAAGGAAGTATCTGTATCGCCTTATCGAAGGACTTTTTCTTTGTTCTTCTCATTCTTCTGTTGTCAATTCGTCTAAATTTCTTTTTCAATATTCTTTTTGTCGATTTGCATTTCGTTTTCGTCGTTCTACTTGTTCTTCTGTTGTCATTTCGTCCAACTTTCTTTTTCGATATTCTTTTTGTTGATATGCTTTTCGTTTCCTGTCTTCTTCTCGTTCTTTTGCTGTCATTTATGCATCTATGAAATCTACACTAAAATTTATGCATCCATGAAATCTACACTGAAATCTATGTGTCCATGCATTAACAACTACATTGAAATTTATGCAGGAATCAAACACCTGACACTGAAATCTATGCAAGGATAAAACTCACTGTACATGATAATGCTCTTTGTCAGTCAATGTTTCATTTTCTTTGTTCTTCTCATTCTTCTACTATCAATTCTTCTAACTTTCTTTTTCGATATTTTTTTTGTCGATCTGCGTTTCGTTTTCGTCGTTCTTCTCGTTCTTCTGTTGTCATTTCATCCAACTTTCCTTTTCGATATTCTTTTTATTGATCTGTTTTTTCGTTTCCTGCCTTCTTCTCATTCTTTTGCTGTCATTTATGCATGTTTGAAATCAACACCAAAATTTATGCATCCATGAAATCTATACTGAAATCTATGTGTCCATGCATTAACAACTACACTGAAATTTATGCAAGAATAAAACACCATACACTGAAATCTATGCAAGGATAAAGCTCATTGTACATAATAATGCTCTTTGTCGGTCATTGTTTCATTTTCTTTGTTCTTCTCATTATCCTGCTATAAATTCGTCTAACTTTCTTTTTCGATATTCTTTTTGTCACTCTGCGTTTCGTTTTCGTCGTTCTTTTCATTCTTCTGTTGTCATTTTGTCCAACTTTATTTTTCGATATTCTTTTTGTTGATCTGCTTTTTGTTTCTTGTCTTCTTCTCGTTCTTTTGCTGTCATTTATGCATCTATGAAATCTACACTAAAATTTATGCATCCATGAAATCTACATTGAAATCTATGCGTCCATGCATTAACAGCTACACTGAAATTTATGCAAGAATAAAACACCATACACTGAAATCTATGCAAGGATAAAACTCATTGCACACAATAATACTCTTTGTCATTCAATGTTTCATTTTCTTTGTTCTTCTCGTTCTTCTGATATCAATTCGTCTAACTTTATTTTTCAATATTCTTTTTGTCGATCTGCGTTTCGTTTTCGTCGTTCTTCTCATTCTTGTGTTGTCATTTCATCCAACTTTTTTTTCGATATTCTTTTTGTTGATCTGCTTTTCGTTTCCTCTCTTCTTCTCCTTCTTCTATCATTTATGCATCTACGAAATCTACACTAAAATTTATGCATCCATGAAATCTCCACTGAAATCTATGCGTCCATGCATTAACAGTTACACTGAAATTTATACAAGAATAAAACACCATACACTGAAATCTATGCAAGGATAAAACTCAGTGTGCATGATAATGAAATTCAATATATTTTCAAATATGACACTTTTTCAGTTTCACTATATTTGTAATTATATTTAAAAATGCTTAATTTAAAATATATTTTAAAATACCTAATTTAAATTATTAAAACATTATAACTATTAAAACATTATAATTATTAAAACATTATATTCATTAAAACTAGTTTATAATGATATTAAAATTAAAATAAATTCTTATTTCAAATTTAATTTCAAATTCTTATTAAAATAGTTTAATAAGAATTTGAATTAAATTATTTAAATTAAGAATTTGAATTAAATAGTTTAAATTAAGAATTTGAATTTAATAGTTTAAATTCTTATTAAAGTTTAATTTCAAAATTAATTTAAAATTCTTATTAAAATATTTTTATTTAAAATTCTTATTTCAAAATTTAATTGAAAATTCTTATTAAAATAGTTTATAACGATATTATATAGCCATTAATTTCATTTAAACGAAAATACACGTCTTTTTATTAATGGTCAACATAATATTTATTATTTTTTATTATTCTTTTGTTAGCAACAAACGTTACAACATCTTTCTCATTCGGAAATATTATTTTGATAGGAACAAACGTTACAACATCTCCCTCATACTCGGAAATATTATTAATGGCTGACATAATATCGACAAACATTACAAGATCTCCCTCATACTGGGCTATAGAGCGCCTCTCGGCGCAATCAAAGAGGAAGTTGTCTAGATTGTGGAGGTTTCTTGTTCTACAAGGGACGTATTGTCTGCCTTCAATGCCACTTTCCTTTCTCTTATCCCCAAAAGTGAAGGAGTAGATGAACCAAGTAAATTTCGGCCAATCTCACTTTGTAATGTCATTTACAAAATAATCACTAAATTCATAGCCAACGGGATGAAACCTTTGCTTCCAATTTTAATATCTCCGGAAAAAACTGGCTTTGTGGAAGGAAGACTGATCATTGATGGTATCATTCTAGTTCATGAGGTCATCCATTCTCTAAAAACTTTAGGAAAACATGGAATGCTTATAAAGCTTGATCTAGATAAAGCATATGACAAAATCAATTGGCAATTCATGGAAGAAATGTTGAAAGCTTACGAGTTTAAGACTGAGTGGATCATATGGATTAGTAAATTGACCTCCTCTACTTTATTTTCTATTCTGTCAATGGCGTCCCATCACAGGATTTTCAACCATCCTGAGGTATCAAGAAAGGAGAGTCGTTATAGCCCTTCTTGTTTGTTCTGATGGTTGAAGGTCTTGGGAGAATTCTCAAAGCTATGATGGCGAACTAGGAATTAAAAGCGATATCTATCCTCCCTAATTCTCTGAAACAAACACATCAATAGTTCGTGGATGATACTATGATTATGGGTCACGCATCGGTTCAGGAAGAAAGGGATTTTAAGAAAGGTCTAAAACTCTTTTCCAAAGCCTCGAGGCTTGAAGCTAATGAATCCAAACCTTATATATTTTTCTTCCACACTCCTAGGGTCACTCAATAGAACATTAGCCGCATCCTCGGTTCTCAAAGGAGATCCTTTCGAACCAATTATATCGGCACCCCCCCTCTTAGCCTCTAGTCTAAATTAGGCATCTTGGCGATATTTGTTGGATAAGATGAGACAAAAACTGACAAACTGGGCAATGAATCCCCTGAATTTGGCTAGCAGGATGGTCCTAGTTAAAGTTGTGTTGCAATCATTTCCAACCTACCTTTTTTTGGTCCTTGTAGCGCATAAGTCAATCATAAAGGAAATTCGACAATTGAAACAAAATTTCCTATGGGGAGGATTTGAGAATAAGCAAAAATGGTCGTTGTTGAAGTGGGAAACGTTATGCTAGTCGAAAATGAATGGTGGTCTCGGATTAAGGGACCCAGGGATAAGTCGGGAATTCATGGGGGCAAAAATTTGGTGGCGTTGGGTTTGTCATGGAGACGAACCATGGGCCAGAATTTGGCACTAAAAATATGCCCAATATTGGGATAAGAAAGAACTCATCAGGTATAATGGGACCCTGACCGGCTCGCAATTTTGGAACACATCCCGACTTGGAAAATATCTGGTAAGGATGCACAGCTTTTGGGAGATTCATAATGGAGAAACTACATATTTATGGAATGATTCTAGGCAACAATGCGCTCCCCTAAGCAGTTGTTTCAACCTTCCTGTTATGGAGCTATCAGGACGAGACATGAAGGGTCCAAAGGTAAAAAAATATTGCTAGGAGGCAACGAATAGCAACAAATATAGGACTTTGATGTTGCATACCTGGTGGCAATCACTGGGGCAAGGTGAGGAATTCTAGGGCCTCTGGGAGGAACTATATAACTATGGAATTAAAGTTCAAAGGGGGTTAGATAAGCTTTGATGGGGGTACACTCCCAAGGGTGTCTTCTCAGTTAAAGAATCCTATCAAATAAGGGTTGGATGGAAAGATTTTCCTAAGCAACCGTAGTGGAAAAATATCTGGGAGGCCAATCTTTGGCTGAAAATCGCCACCTTCATATGGCTAGTTCTAAAGGGGTGCATTATGATGGGAGAAAGCCTACAAAAGCATGGCATTTATGGTCCCATAAGTTGCAATATTTGTACCACTGTAGAGAAAACTATCGACCACTTGCTAGAAGTGTTGAACTCTTCTGGAAATTGTCTAGAAGCATGGGAAGACCAAACCTCACAATTATAGAATGGAAGGATAACCCATTTCAAAATTCCATTCTTAACTAAATTTGGAAACTCTTCCCATGGTTCTTTATGTGGGAGTTTTGGAAAGAACACAATCCTGGAAAAACTCTATCCATTTTGGCTCTTCATGAGCCTTGATGTACCAACGGTACCATTGAAGGGCTTCATGTTCCAAATGAAAGAATGCAAGTGGAACTTTGTTGACATCAAAAGTATTATGCAAACTGAAATATTGTTATGCCCGATAGATCCATCTAGTCGAATCCTTACCATTGAAGTGAGGAAAATCAAGCTTCGTCTCATGGAAATTGTTGGAAGAAGAGAACCCAGTGTCTGCAGAAGACTCTGACTGTCGTTTATTGTTCATGGTTGAATGCTCAAGATGGAAGTCGAGAAATTTTTCATCCAGATCTTGGAGTTTGGTTTTGAGGGCTGCAAGTTCTTCCTCCATGGTTTTTGCTCCTGCGCGGGTGACAACCATAACTAAGAGTTTTTTTTTTTTGAATGGGTAGAAAAACAAAAACAGAAACTGTTTTAGTAAAGCAAAATTTGGATGTGGGAAAAACTCTAATGGGTAATTGGGGTTTGACTAGGTTTTGGACACTTTTGAATGGACAGGGAAGCATAAAATAAGGATTTCAGAAGTGGGGTGAAAGAATGGGAAAAATTTTCAAAGAGGGACAAAGAAGCAGAAATAGGAAATGAACACCGTGGCAAAATTTTGAAGGTGATTGGGTGAAAATCGAAGAAGTCATGGCAAACCCTAAAAATAGACAAATGTGGGATTTCTGGCTTTGGGAAGTGGAATTTGGGATAGGTTCCTTAGGAATGGAATATGCAGAATGGGATTGTCGGGGTGTCAGTGAAGTTTCAAGGGAAACAAAGTTAAAACAAAGGAGATATGGCAAAAAAAAATTATTTTTTTTTTTTTTCAGAATGGATTTGCAATGGCGCAAAATTGATCGACAACAGTTCCAGACAGATGGAATCTGTGATTTATCAGGTGGAAATAGATATGGACCCCAGGTATGCGCGACTTCTTAAAGTTTCATGGGATCCACTCGGCCAGCAATGCTGTCTAACGACTTGCATAATGGGGCAATACCCCTCCCTCTACGGCTCGAATAAAACTGATAACCGCTTGGTCACAAGCGACAGCTCTTGGTTTACCTCACGGGTGGGAACTAGTCAATCAAGTAGGGTTTGTTGCCCTTTTCACTGCCATGTCCTTTCAATGGGCCAACTACTTCGGGTTTCCTGTGGAACTCCTCACAATGATTTTTAGGGATTATGCCCAAGTACTTCCCACAGTTAAGTGGATAGGGATTATTCCCAAATCTGAACCTCCAACAGATTCAGAAAAAAAAAAAAATTGACAGAAATTCCACCCAACAAGCCCAAGAAAGTGCTCTGATACCATATGTGAGGAACCTGCAACAATTAATTAATGAAAATGCACAAGATGTCAGAAATAACAGAACTCGAAATAGATTTATTGATCATAGGCCACTTCGAGGGGGAAACCTCCTTTGAGCAAGCTCAATACAAATAGCTTCTTGGCACCTTCATTTGCCTCAACAAAAACTTATATATTAATTCTATGCGCCAATACTATGGAACAATACCATGGAACATATCATACTACGAGACGACTTACAAAGCATATGCATCCAATACTATGGATGAATACCATGTAACACATAATACTATGGGCTAATACAAACTATGGTTCAATACCATGGAACATATAATACTACGGGACGACTTACAAAGCATATGCGTCCAACAACAATATACTAACAAAGTAAACAGAATGGTTGACGTGGGTTCCTAACATTTCCATTAAGAAAGGAGATCAAAGATTCAATCATATAAACTTTAGTTTTATTTTTCATTTGTTTATGAATTAACTACTCTATTGTTAATGAAATTTATAGTCGTTAAAATTCTCAACAAGATTTACAATTATGAAACTACTATAATAGATTCACCATTATAAAGAAAGCTTAATAGATTTTTATGGGGCATGCAAGGTTCATATTCATAGGAAATGTTTCAGTAGAGGGTATTGTATCCAATATG
Organism: Larix kaempferi; assembly: GCA_027924585.1. Classification (NCBI taxonomy): domain Eukaryota; kingdom Viridiplantae; phylum Streptophyta; class Pinopsida; order Pinales; family Pinaceae; genus Larix; species Larix kaempferi. The sequence goes on along the minus strand of BSBM01000125.1, from coordinate 13,061,176 downwards.
GAGTTATACAACTAATTTTCTAAATATATTATTAAAAAACATAGCATGTAAAACATAACCAAAGATACTACTGTAAAGAACTTATTCATGTTTCTCTTAGGGTTCTAGAAAGTATAAAATAATAAGTCATCGAGAGTAGTAGAGTAATGTGACATCAAAGATTATTCCTATCAATTTTAGTAATCCTCTATATAAGGTCATTTGACATCCACACACAAAAATTGACAAGTGACACAAGAATTTGAACTTCAGATGAAAGGAAACGCTTATTTTTTAATGCCACATAAAAATTTATTAATGTTTAAGGTATGACATCAAATTTCAACCCTGATGGGAACCGGTGCACCATACATTAACATATGCATCAGTGCACCTACGGTAATTACCAAAGCCATTACAAGAAAGATTTCTAGTTTTGATCACCACGACGTGAGTGTGGAAGTGTGCACGCCTCTATAACACACAAGTGTGCATGGATATATACGACATTGACACATACTCGTACATATAGCATAACAATGCATGTAGATACATAGTAATGCATAAGCACATACTTCTATATAGTGACCAATGTGCCTTGACATATAACATGCATTAATGGAAAAACTTCCACAAAAACTTTCCCCAATAAAATTTCTAATAATAATCAACCTTTAAGAAAACCTATACTACCATTAAAAAACATGTTTACAAAATAATATTATTCAATCTTGTAACACTAAAAACCTTTTCTAAAACTTATTTTTCATGTAATGTTTGATCTCAATTGACCAGATTTTTTGGCTTAAATTAAAACCCTTTATGATTAACAAAAACCTCTACCATAATTGTTAGCATGGTATTGGTCCAACTTTATTTGAAAAGGCATCATTATAATTAAAACAAGAATTACTGTGTCAAATTGAGGGTTATTATAATATATTAGATAATACTTAATTGCAAAACCATATATTAGGTAATCCTTAATTGCAAAACCAGTGTTTTAAAAAATAATAATTTTCATGCAACGGCTTTTTATAATGGAAAAAAAATTAATTGTTTTTCGATAGATTCATAACCAATGGAATTTAATTATAAATATTAAATTATTTTTAATCATAATCATAATCATTTTTATCATTACAAAATTATAAATTATTTTTTAATTATAAATATTAAATTATTTTTAAAAAATATAATCAAATTGTAAGTTCATATAGATAATTTTATGCTTCAAACATATATATAATTTGTAACTTTTGAGGAGCATCCCATAAAATTGAAGAACTTAAAAGTTGTAGCCAAACAAAGTTAACAATTAAGAAAATATTAGATACATTTCTAATATCTATTATTTCTAAAATATATTAAAAAATCAAATTATCAAAGAAAATAATAAAATAGTTTATCAATCATTTAAGGCATTGAATTTAAAAATCATAGAAGATAACTCCGAATGGGGTGTTAGGGAGAAGAGAGAAGCTAAGAGGATGTCCTATGCATGCCCTCTACATGACAACGCATCTCCCTGAACAACGTACCCACTCATTTACATAATCAATGAAGGGTTGGGTTGGATAGATGGAACGCCTCCCCTTGTCACTTGACCTTGTTCTAGTTGAAGCAGCAACAATTTGAACATTGTGAATTCATTGTTGGGAAATGATAATGGTAACTTGGGTTGAGTTCTAGTATGTAGATAAGGCAGACGAACACAAAGTCGTTATGGGACAATCTTATTATAAAGGCTATGTTAATGTCTCCTTCTCCACTCTAGGTTTTATTCTTCTGCAATGGTATTTTGGTAAGTCCAGTTTGTTCCTCTGTGGTTTTATCCCTCACAATTGAAAAAAGGATCTATGTTGTTTCTATGATTTCGCCTGCTTGGTTTGGTCTTGTTGAGGGGTATGCTTCGTCTGGTTTTGTCTTGGCAAGGACTCTATCTTGTCTTGTTTAGTATTGATTCATCTCGTCAAGGGCTCTGTTTCATTGAGCTAGGGGATTTGTTTTCCTTCATTTCTCTCCTCAGTCCTCTTGAATTCATTGACATCTTTCGTAGTGGCGAGTAGAGGACTAAGCATGGAAGCAACAACAAAGTGCAGACTAGGGAAAAGAGAGAGGTTAGGGAAGTAGAGGAGACATACTACTAGGAGATCCTACTAGATATTCATATTGTTGAAGAAGAACAATGGGTTAAGGAGGAGCAATGTTATACCACATCTAAGGGGATTGAAGAAGAGATGAGGCCATGGGTTACTAACTCAAGAAACGCCAAAAACAAGGACACAACATATTATAGGACAGTGTCCATGCATTGGACTACGAAGCTGCTACTAAGTAAAGTCATGCTGGAAACCAAGGAGGAGAGGAATGAACTCCTGTTGCAGATGGATGAGCTCAATGACAAGATGAATTTCCTCTTCAAAGCCATCACGAGAAAGGAATACGAAGTTGTTTCCTAGGTTTCAATTTCAAAGGCGCCATGTCCCTATGTGCTTGATAATGATATGGCTAAATAGTTTTGTCCTATTTCATGACTCTTTTTTGAATGTTTGTTTTCATAGTTATGCCTAGGTGTTCTTACTTATCACTGGTAGATGTTCTTACTTATCACTGGTAGCACTTACAAAATCAATAAAAAAATTGTGAAACAAATGAAAAACTATTGTTTTATTTGTGGGATAGACTCCCCTGGGAAAGACCCTTTCAGTCTATGACATAATTTCATGTTATGTTTAATACAAAAACCTAGCTTCACAAAGATAAATTTAGAGTGTTTATTCTCTTTTTGTTATGTAAAGCCTATATCTAATGTTTTCCAAACAAATTTAATTTTGTGTTTGTTTTTGTTTCCAAGTTTACCTAAATAAATTAAAATAGTTTCCAAACAAGAGTCATAAAATGTGATTTTTTTAACTTACAAACAAAAAGACACTAGTAAAAGAATTAGTTTTTATTTTTTATTTTTACCAGTACATAAAATATAATAAAAAAAATTAATTTTTTAATTTCTTTTTTTGAACATAGAAAAAACATGAGTTTATTATTGAGCAGTAGTCCTTCCTTATACCATTTGCCTCTATGAGGATAGATAGGCATTTGTTGTAATGCCCCATATTTTAATAGATGACAGTTAAAATGTGACTTACCTCAACATTTCATTTACTTCTTATTTGTTGGAATTAGTTAGACTAATTAAGATTTCTACTAAGAGAGCATTTAAATGTGCATGTGTGTGTATAGGACATGACTTTTATAATTTTGAATTGTTAATGAGGATAAGTATGTGATTCCATTTTTTACGCATATTGGATGTGGAATGTGGTATCTAGATAACAATTTAATTTATACATTGAATAAAGAATAAATGCAACATGGTACAAAGAACATACATGGTTATTTAGATATCGTTTCATGAAATATCTTGTCACTTGAAATAGTTAAATTTTTTTTATGGGATACATATGTCGTTATTGAGCTAACATGCAGATGGATCGACTATGGGATAGTCGAATCCCCACTATGAGGGTAACCTGGATGCAGTAAACATCAAGGAGATAGTTGTGTACTATATGTTGTACTTAAGGTGAAAATTATGGTTTTTAAAACGAATATGATTTGTGAGTAAGTGTGGTTTTAATAGGATGCATGACTTTCTCAAAGTGGTTATTCAACGACGTGGTTCTTTGAACAACAATTGCTCAATATGGGTGGGACTTGATGTTAGTGTGTTGACCCTAATTCTATTAGGATGGGTGGAGGTATTTCCCACCGTGTATCCTCCAAAATATGGATTCGTGGGAGGGATGTGGTGGACTCACTCCCCTAGACATGTGATGAGTACTGCCAATTGTATACTAGAGAATTTAGGTCGATATAGTCAATGCTTCCACCCGGGGTTCTATATATGGTTAGGTCAATATAGTTGACGCCACAACATATTATAGTAGGGGAAGGATGGGAGTGGAAGTAGGTTAGGGAGGCTAAGTGATTCTAATCTAGTTTTGGAATCTATTGGGGAAGTAGTAGTGTCTTTTTATTTATTGCTAAATTCCTACCATGTGATGAATATGTGTTTGATTTTGTTTATTAATCTTGATGTGATGATCGGTTGATGTTGAATAATTGTGTTTGGTGGTTAAAGATTATGATTCAAAATTGAGTGGATGAGTGAGTGAGTTAATGAGGTGCACTTTACCTCTATTTATACAAGTGCTAACATGAAAAATACCCTAATTGGGCCGACTTCACTTGGGGGAAATGTATAATTTAATTTTAATATTTTTCTTTTGCTTCTTTTCACCCCAAGGTTTACATTGATTCTTTCATGTCATTACATAATTAATTACATCATGTTCATCTCCCTTAGGAGGTACAATCAAGTACAATGAAATACAAAAAATAATATCTTCCGAAGTTGCACAAAATCCAACACTCCCTCTCAACGAGGAAGGTATTCTTCGGTCTTCATCAGCATCACGGTCATATGGGTTTCATCTTGTACATCCATACTATCTTCATCATATCTGTACATACTGAAGGTTTTCCACACAGTCTCAGTCCTTCGAGAAGTGTTATCATGCATCAACTTCACCAGTCCTTCATTGAGTCCAAGAGAATCACTCAATCCTGTATATCTGAGATATCAGCTATACCATTTGCTATCTGTCTATCTCATCTGTCGATGGGGTCCTCCCATACCTGGATGAGATCCTGGACGAGCAAATGGGCATGACCATCTACTACCTGTTCATCTCATCTGTCGATGGGGTCCTCCCATACCTGGATGAGAAGTTGAACGAGTAGAGGTACCAGTGCAATCACACGACCAACGGTTGACTGTCCTACTCATCTGCCGATGGGATTTCTCCCATACTTTCCTGAGTAACTGGACTGCAGAGGCACCTATGTGAACCCGACCAACTACTGACTATCTTCCTAAGGGATTTTCCCCATATCTGGATGAGTAACTGGACTACAGAAGGTACCTGGGTGAACTCGGCCAACTACTGACTGTCCTACTCATCTTCCTATGGGATTTATCCCATATCTGGATGAGTAACTGGACTGCAGAGGAACCTGGGAAAATCAGGGCAAGCATCTCAATGTCATATTTCCCTCTCAAGGAGGGACATGTTCTCTTTTGACTCCAAGTCTTCCACGAAAGTATTCGAACTTCACCCTGGGAAGAGCCTTGGTGAGAACATCTGCAGTCTGGTCATCTATTGGTACGTACTGTAATTTGACCGTACCTTTCTGCACCATATCACGAATGAAGTGATATCGAATCTCGATATGCTTCGACCTGTCGTGAAATACAAGATTCACTGACATTTGCACACATCTCTGGTTATCACAGTGAATCACAGGTGGCTCTGGAATTTGGCCGAACAATCCTGCTAGGATTTTATGAAGCCAAATTGTTTCTCAAGCTGATGTGCTAGAAGTCATGTACTCAACCTCTACAGTACTAAGTGTTACTGATTTATGCTTCCTGCTGCACCAGGAAATAACTGTAGAACACAAACTGAAGCAACATCTGGAAGTACTCTTCCGATCTACAACGCATCTGGCCCAATATGAGTCTGTAAACCCCTGCAATCTCAGGTCACAATCTAAAGCATACTTAAATCCATATCCCACAGTGCCACATAAGTATCTGATCACATGTCTTGCAGCAATCCAATGAATCTGCCTCGGTTCGCACATGAATTGACTAAGGGAATCCACAACAAAATATATATCTGGTTTGGTGTTGGTCAGATACATCAATGACCCAATCAACTGGCGATATATATGTCTTCTATATTACCAAGGAGACCTAATTTTAAATATCATCTAATCTCATATTGTGCATTTGATACATTGTGAATGGAGGTTTCCCCCTCGTAAAGTCTTCTTACTTGTCTCTTTATTTCATTCTCAAGGTGTTGGGTTACTTTCTCTTTCTAATTTTATGTTATTTTGGGAATTTGTTGCATAACATTTTGTATCAAAGTCATTTTCACTATAAAAAAATTCAAGGATATTAATGGTAGCAAAAGTATGAGGAACCTCAGTAGACAACAAAGTACCTGTGATAAAAATTATAGGTCCAGATTCATTGTAAATTTGGAATTATAGTATGTCAAAGTTAAGGTTTTTATAGTCCAAAATGTAGTCTCAAACATGTATTCTAGATAAAACTATTATATATGAAGTTTGAAAGCTCCAAATTGAGTGCCACCTATTACATCATAAAGAGTACAAACCATAATTTTTATGGAAAATTTTCACAAGTAGAAAAGAATAATCAAACATGTGGCAGGTCGTACAAGTTATCTCTCGTAAAAGAGACAAAAACAACAAGTTTTTGGAAAGTTGCACACTCTTTCTTGGCACATCCAAATTTGCTCAAACATATGGCTTGTAGAGAATACATGCAAGCTACTATAAGACAAAATTTTAAACTCAAGGGTGGTCAAAATTTCAAATACAATTTAGGAGAAAGTTCAGCTAGCAAGACAACCTACAAAATAAGGTTTTTAAGGGTATGTTAACTAGAAACTTACATAAATTTTGATTGGAATATTTGTTTCGAGTAATTAAAAATATATGATAAAGAGGACATAGAGGATAATTATAGGTAAATATTATTTTTCATTCACCTGGCAAAGCCTGTGAAAAGCTCAATGGTCACTAATGATGAAAATGAAAAAATGTATAACCAAAGATGGCTACTAAAGTGAATCTCAAAGATATGAAAGGCTAGTTATGAATGACATACGACATCTATTTATTCCTAGATCATTTCCTCAAGAAGAGGATAAGGAGAACAAAAGGGACTCGTCCCAATCACATATTGAGAAAATTGAAAAACAACAGAAGAACAAAATGTTTGAGTCCCCAACACTTGATCATTCACCAATCCATAAACCTTATCATCATGGGTTCAACTTGGGACCAAGGAACTACTTCATTGTCAATATGGATATGAAGAAGCTTGATGGTATTGATCCCATAACATGGATATTCCAGATGCAACAATTATTTGATCTACACCAAGTATCGACTTTTCAAAAGGTAACTATTGCATCATTGTATCTAGAACCTGATCAATTTGTGTTGTACCAATGGCTTTGTGATTGTAAAACTGACTCCATTATATCTTGGCATGTATTTACAAATGAAATAATAGCACATTATGGGAATATCAAGAGCAACACCTTCTTTATCCAATTGATAAATCTCAAGCAAAGATGTCTAGTTACAAGGGTCCAATGGTTACAATATTGGGAACAATGGCTCTTAATTTTCGGGAATTTTTCATGAAATTATCTTCAAAAAGAAAAGAAATTGAACTCGAAGTTATCCCGTGGAAAATATCAAAAGTGATAAGATCTAACAAAATGAAAAACCTACTATAAAAAATTGCATTGTGTTGTAATTGCATAATTGTGCTCACTAGATGTTCAAGCATCTATACCCTCTATTCCAGTGGGTTTCCAAAGCATTATTGGAAATCATTCCAAGGTATTTGGAGATATGCCTAAAGGTATTTCACCTACTCAATATATTGGCCATGCTATTCACTTGCAATTGAGCACTATACCACCTAACATACCCTTCAAGTACCCATATGCACAAAAAGTTGAGATTGAGTATATGTTTCAAGAAATGTTAACTGTAGGCATCATCTAGCCTACCCAAAGTGTTTTATCTACACCAGTGGTGATGGTTCGCAAAAAAATAGGTTCATGTCGAATTTGTTTAGAATATAGAGAGCTCAACAAGATGACTATTAATGATAAGAGCCCTATTAGATGAATTACAAAGAGAAATTTTATTTACCAAGTTGGATCTTTGTTTTAAATATCATTAAATCGGAAGGGCAAGAAGAATTTCTGAAAACACACAAAGGTCATTATGAATTTTTGTGATGTTGGTTGGCCTTACCAATCCACTTTCCACATTTCAAATCTTGATGAATTTTATTTTTAAACCCTTCCTCAAAAAAATGGTGTTAGTATTTTTTGATGATATACTAATCTATAGCAAATCTTGGGAAAAGCATGTACAATATGTTGACATCAGTCTTAAAAATATTGGAGGAGCACCAACTATAGGCCAAGCCTTCTAAGTGTGCCTTTGGGATCCAGGAACTAGAATATTTGGGTCATATTGTATTTCATGAAGACGTCAAAGTGGAACCTAACAAAATTACAAAATTAAAGCTATGATGGAATGGCCAATTACCAAAACCTTGAAAAATCTTATAGGATTCTTAGGATTGTTAGTCTATTGCCTTAAGTTTGTCAAGAATTATGGTCAAACAACAACACCTCTAACAAGGTTACTTAAAAATGAGTTATTTTCTTGGACTCAAAAAACAACCAAATGTTTTGAAAAACTCAAGGTTGTGTACAACTCATGTATTAGCCACGCTTGACTTCAAAAAACCCTTTATTGTAAAATGTGATATCTCAAGGCATGGCATTGGTGCAATTTTAATGCAACAAGGAATGCCTCTTGCCTTTTAGAATTGTCAACTTAAAAGAAAAAACACTCAAACCAATTTATGAAAAGGAAATGTTGGTCACACTATGCAATTAAGAAATGGCACCCTTACCTAATATTAGAATTCTATGGCTATGATGGTTGCAAGAATTCCAAAAGATAAGGATCTAAGCACTCAATGTAATCTTCGCTAAGAATTACTGCAGAGAATTGTAGAAAAATGTGTATAAGAATAAGCTAGAACACATAGGAAAAATAACTTTAGTAATACTGCATCAATCTATTAATTAATGATAAGATTACATTAAATAGTACATCTTATAGAGAGAATTTGAATGCACTAAAGGAAATTCGAGTAGCTCACTAAAGTTAGGCTTAGATTTAGCAATAAAACCCCATCTATGGAGAAAGCATTCTCCAACTCATAGCAAGCTGTCACGAATTGGCCAAGTTGGTTTAGGTAGGCCATGAGTGAATTAAAATCAGTTGATGAGCAGCTTTACAGAAGAAAAGGATGGAAGGGACTAAAAATTAGTTGATGAGTATCTTCACAAAAGAAAAGGATGGAAGGAGGTTAGGCAACATCATGCAAACTTTCCAAAGACATCAAAGCACCCCTACCTTATCCTTATCCAAGACAAAAGCAGACCAAAAGTTGTCTTGTCTCAGAAAAGCAGGAAAAAAGAAGGAATAAAGCATATTGTTGCTTTATACTCTTACAAGTTGTTTTAAAAGCATAAAGAAGGCACACTCGAGGATAAACATCATAAAATAGGCAAATAATGCACTTAGGTGGTCCTAGGTTGACAACTTAAGCACTAGGAACAATATCTACCATGGTATTAAACACCTAGTAATCAACCAAAGTAATAAACTAAGGTCTCTAAGGTCTAGATGGTGATCAATGATTCTAACACCCCCCCCCTTAAGCCTGACTTAGAGTGAATAAATTATGTGTAGGCCCAAGCAACATAGGCTTATGGTCACCCCATTACAATTAGTATCCATGCAACATGAGGAAAGAAGGAAAACCCTGTGGGAACAAACCCCCCCCCCCCCTCAAACTAAACATGGACTGTATAAAAAAAATTACTTTAGACTGTAAATTTGAACATAACAGTCCAAAGAAGGCCTATGAGGCCAATGACTAGCAACCCAGATCTCAGAAGGTTCTTTCCTCTCTACAAGAAGAGCTATATTCTCCGAAATGTGCCAATGAAGATCCTAGAACTTGCAACTTGAACCATGAGCAGCTCCAAGAATGTGTGCCAACATGATGGCACTATCATGAGGATCGTTGAACCTTGAACCATCATAGGTGAGTGTAGATCCAAATGTTCCATGACTTGATGGTGGTGGATTGGACTTCAAATCAACTCCAAGTGTGAGGAGCAAGTGTCCAAGCGAATGCAGAAAATATCCAACTTCTTTTGCAGCTTGAGGAAGTGTGCATGTGACCATTCTGGAATAGGGAGGATGCATGGGACCAAGGACAGTGTATGCAGCAGCTCCAAATACTAATATAGCTTCCAAAATCTTCATTAAACCACAATCTTGCACATCAGCAAACTCATGAGAAGAAGAATCCTCTACTAGAGCACTAACTGGTATATGATCATCAATAGTAGAAGTGTGATAGGAGATCATATGTAGCTGCTCATTAGACTTGAACTTCATAAGATCAGGTCCAAATGATTCATAAACAGCTTGAGAATCAGTCCCAAGCAAAAAATGGTGTCCTCCATCTTCAGTGTAACTCTGAGAACATGTTCCAATGATCCAGTAGGATGAAATGGGAAGCATGTGATCCTGTATAGTGAATGTAGCAGCTCCAAATTCTAATCTAACTTCCAAAACCTTTATTAGATCATCATTATGCACACCAGTAGACTCATGTGAAAGAGAGGTGTCAAAACCCTCTTCTGCTTCTAGAGCATGAATTTGCTTTTCTTGCTTAGAATCCACAATAGAAGAATTGTAGGAGAACATGAAAGAGAGATTGAAGTCTTCATCTTCAACATATGTAGCAGCTCCATTAGTTGTTTCTTCTTCATTATCGGTATCATGAGATGAGGATCCAGGATCCTCAACATATTTTAGAGCCACGGGAGAAGTCTCTTCAGATTCTACTTCATGACATGTAGATGAAGCATTCGAATCATGGAGAACTCTAGCAACAGGAACTGGATGTGTTGAAATTCATGCACAAATTTCTTCTTCATCTAAAACAACTTCTTCAGAGAGGGTTGAGACCGAGACTTCGGGAGGAAGAACACATGAGGAGGTGCCAAATTCGCTCTCCATATTGCTGATATGAACCTCGTTGTGCTTTCCAAAGTTTCTATCCAAATTGATCCAGAGATCCTTTGGGTATTCAGCAGAATCAATCAGGTAGTGCATGCTTGGAGAAATAGTTAAACACATGGCTCCAAATGCTCTGTCACAATCATTCAACCAGCCATCTTTCTCTTCAAAATATTAAGGCTCTACAACAGCTCCAATAGACACATCAAAGAGCTCCTGTCTCTTCAGATGCTCACACATCTTCAATTTCCAAACATAATAGTTTGAAGAAGGTAGAAGAGGAACTAAATTTGAATCCATGAAATTGTACCTGCACAAAAAAACTGCAAAAAACACTCTGAAGATCTATATGGAAGATTAATTTATCTAATGAGCTCTGCAAATAGATAGTATGAACTTTCTAGAGTGTGTCACATTGTAACGTCCCCATCCCTAAATTCGTCCAGTAGGAGGGGACATTACCAAAATCGGGGCCTCAAAATTTCACCCCATAGCCATAATCACGAATTCATAACAACAAAAACATGTGTGCAAGTGCAAAATGAAAATACACAGTGGAACTAACTCAATCTACACACACATAACATGCAATTTACAGGCATAATGATCACATGAATACAAATAAAATCATGGCACGTCAAAGACATAAGAATACTTATCTTTAAACAAAGAATATCCAAGCAACTGGTTGTGTAAAAGCAATTTTCCACCCATCCATAGGCACTCCATCCAGCATATACTATTTCTGTTGAGAGGCCACCCCCAAGTTGGGAAATGAGGCCAGCAGGGCGAAGGAAACACCTACAGGCTTCTATCTCTCAGCCCAAAACCCACTATGCTCTCTATGCTTAGCCAAAATCTCAACCAGATCTCTACAAGGGTCTCATTGATCCATCACGACCATGGAACTCCTTCCCAACTGGCCCACAAAACACAAGGAAGGAATTTCCCTTCACTAATCCACAGTTCCCTCGGGAAATACAACCCTTACATTGCTTACCAGTGTGTGCAGTAAGAGTTCAACCTGTTGTATGCTAATGGAGAACCTCATGCAACATTAATTCCTGGCTTCTCAAGCATTCAAGAGTAGCAGAACTCAATCGGTAAAGGTTCCCAGCTTGCCCAACCTCCATGCTTGCCTACAACCATCTATTTTCCCTTCCAAAATACAACTCTTTCTTCATATTCAAATTTTTGGGTTAAACACGGTCTGGTAATGGTCATGAACAACAATGGAAAACTCTACGTAGTGTAGAAGCTTGCATGAGAGAATGAGAGAGAGTGTTCAACTCCAAGGGATATGAGGTAAGGGTGAAAAAACAACTGACATTGCTTCTGACCATAGAAGAAATAGGACTACTGACAGCTGACATAACTGTCACAACCCCCATGCTTCAATAACTACATCAAATGAATTTCCCCACCAACCTCACACATGCATTCAATGATTGGGTTCAATAGTCAAGAGAATGTAATTGGCTCATTTAAGGGACATGACAGATTTAAAATGATTTATGAGGTTGACACATGGCAATATAGGATTTGGTTTCCCCATAGGCCCCCTTCCTATTCCCCTCTAGTGGTATCATAGCCCCCTCTAGTGCTCTTTACACAACCATAGTCAATTTGGCAACAATCGTAGTCCATGTGGAAAACAAGTTCTGTTAAGTGACGAATAAGGGGCCATAGTCAATTTGGTAACAATCCCCTTATGAACGAATTACAATTTCATACAAATAGGAAATTTTTAACAAATAAAAAAATATGTGGGCCCTCTTATACCACATGGACGAGTGACGTGGAGGAGCCACATGGAAAAAGGGAATGATGTGCATCAACCACATCATACCCGCGCACAGAAGGTTTCCTAGCATGGAGTGTGGAGGCGGGTGAAGATCTGACAGTCCGATGGAAAGGAAGATCGATGGTCACGACTCACAATGCCTTGGAAACATGTGCAGTAGTTAATAGTGGCCGAAAGAGATATGATCGTTCAATGGAAAGGAAGATCGACAGTCGAGGATCACCGCGCCCTGGGAAAGTGCGTGGTGGATAGCAATAAACGTTCGGAGATCTAGTCGTCAAATCATATCAAATATCAATGGCCCAGACTCATCCCGCGTCAATAAAGTGACCAATGGTTAATTCGGGATGATGGGCACGTTGTGACCAAAACCGCCCAGGACACATGGCCTCTTTTGATTGACCGTGCCTCCCCAACAACTATTTTCCAAAACTTCCTCGCGGGGGCACGTTACCGCTTATGGTAAAAGGGGAAAACCACCAACACCCGTGGACGAGTGGTATGGTGGTGTGTGGACGAGTGGTATGGTGGTGTGGTGGCCTAGTGGCAAGCATAAGGTGACATGGCCGTGTCACAGGGTGACAGGTCGGACCTATCTGACACCTTAAGAGGGATGTGTCAACCCACGTCGGCACCCTTGCCACCTCAGCAGAAAATTTTATTTTCTTATGTGGAAAATTGCGTGAAATTGATTTATTTACAAAAAAAAAAAATGAGGTCGCAAGGGGGAAAGCCCCCTTGGACCCCATTTTTTTTTTTAATCAACCAGGTTGGATTTGGGGGGAAGCAGCGGCCATTAGAGCAACATAATTTGGTCATATTCTGGATTATGAGGGTGTTTTACAGAACTGCATTATTTTAATTCTAAAAGAAAGTTGAAAAACACAAAGTAGTGGATTCCAGAAGTTTATAGTAGGTGATCTTCTGTAGGTGTCTGAAGTTGGCCTTTTGGGTTAAATACACCTACAAGAGAAGTGCATAATTTGGGCCAAATTCACAATTTTGAAGGACTGTAACTTTGTTCTCAGAAGTCAGAATTGAGCATGCTTATAGTCATTGGAAAGCTTGTCCAAAGAGGAACAATTTTACAAGGACAAATTATGAATTGGTGTTTCATATGTCTTTGTAATTTGATCAGAAAAGTGCATGTAGCCATAATTGACAAAAAATTTCAATATGGGTAATTTCTAGAATACATGAAAATTGATTTTTATTTTGTAATAAATAAGTGATTGTTAAAGGTCAGCAATGGGTACAGTACAGTTGAGAAATCTTTGGTCTTGTTTGGGCTAAGAGGGTCATCGTCATGAATGATGAGAAGGATCCTTATGAAATTGAGGCATATGCAATGGGAGAGAATATTTAGATTGAGAATTAAGAGACAGAATCCAATGGTGGGAGAAACCAAGTGACTCCCCCAGACATTGCAGAGACCATGAGGAGCCTAAGGGTGGAGTTACTGAGTTATAGAGCAGACAATGAGAGGTTGCTTTGTTTGATGGACAATCCACTCTAGCGGAGGCGAGCCGGATCTCCCTAGCTCAATGCGAGTCTAGAACAAATAGAACAGACTACAAATGGATTTCCTATATCTACTTAAGGATCAAATGCTAAATGTCTTACCTTTTACTTCGAGCCTTTCTCTTCAATGTTGCTCCACGTCCTGCGGTCATCAGATCTCAATTGCAAGACCTGTCAAGACACAAGAACAAACACAAACAAGTAAAGAGCATCTATACAATAAGAGATCTAAGTAAACAGTTAAGCAGGTAAATTACTCAATATCATCACACGCATGAACAATATTGGTGGAAAGCATTTGTATTACTGTAAATAGCGAAATACATAGTAGAGACATAGAACTACAACTGAGGCTTAACGTTGCAGCCCTTCTCCATCCAATCCATTTTCCATATCCTCCCAAGGAAGTATGAGTCTCCCAATAGATGAGTAGAGATCTCTCAAGGATGATTTCACCAGCATGTAGACACTATAGACTTCCTCTCTTTGGAGAGGGGTAGAGCCTCACTTATATAAGACTAAGTGGATAGGGTATGGATAGGGTAGGTTGAGATATGGTAGGAGAGAGATAGGGGATCCTTCCAAGAGGTCAGGAACCGAAGGCCAGCTCCCCCAACAGGTCAGGGATAAGGATCCAAGTCAGCAACCTTCAAGAATGAGCTCGAAGAAGCTATTTTTTCCCGTTAACTGACTGCGTCGCACCCTGTAATGAAGCAAGGTGCGATGTCGCAGGTTGCATGAGTGCAGCTTGCGACGACCTCTCAAAACCTAGCAGAAGCACAATGATGTCCCTTCCAGGTAAATGACTCAGCCAATGGAACTTCAGGGATGTATACACTGAATCTGATGGTGGTAAGATTTTAGGTGTAATAGAATGCCCCCCAAAGCATGAAGCTGTTTAAAGATGGGACAGGTGAAATGCTTTGACAGAAAGAATGGCAAAATGGACTTGTCGGATGAAGGACGCTACTGCAGTACAACTAACTCTGAACTGACAATCTCATATGACGTACAACATGGCTACCGACTAATACATTGCAGATCCATGGTAGTAATGACCGACTGGACACAATCATGGCTACTAGACACAAGCGTAGATCCATGATGAGATGATAACACAGCCACAACCAATACAAATGTAGATCCGTGTGATATGACTCAATACAAACTCCATCGCAACCTGGGTAAAACATGACTCCCTGTTGAGGCCTCGGGGGTGCAGGATGATTGCAAGGTGCTGGAATGGGTCCAAGGCTCCCAACAAAGGGTGAAAACCGAGACTTAAAGGCTTCGAAAAACACTGCGCAAGGGCGGTTCTATACCCAACCTGTTTGGTGTGGAATTCTCCCACGGATATTCGGCCTCCGCTGGCACTCTATGTGTCGATGAGTTCGATCAATTGATCAAAAATTTAATACGGAAAACAAAAGCTTAAAACTAAGTCTGCTCTAACTTAACCTATTGAAGACAAAAGGATCTATTCTAAGTTAGATCTATGCTAAAGAAAGAATTGTTTTTTGTGCAGATCAACCTTGGTGTGGAAAGAATAAGTGGGTTTTGTTGGACACACCGAGCACACTGAGAGGGGGGGGGTGAACAGTGTGTATAGCTTTTTATTACTTTTTCAACTTTAACAATCATCAACTGTTTCTTCAATACATCATTCATTAATGTATTACCACATTATCATTATATCATCAGCATTATTAACTATTACAGCTCATCATCACCTATCATCATATCATCATCACATAGGAAGCATAGCAAAACACAGTACACAAGATTTTTACGTGGAAACCCAAGTCCTGGGGGAAAAACCACGGAAGCCTTTATAATAATAATTTACCAGCAACAACTGGAAGGAGGCAACAACCCCCTTTGTTACAAAGACTTCAATTCTCCAGCTACAATTGGAAGGAGGCTACAACCCCTTGGTTTACAGGCTACAACCTGAAGGAAGCCTTAGCTCCCTATATTTCCTTGCCCCGTCCTGCCACCCTGATATGAAGACTGAACTACTAAACCACAAACTGCACTGATCCTGCGGACCTGCTATCCAACACCTGTACCACACTGCACAACCTAAACCACACTGCACAACCTGTACCACACTGCAAAACCACTTCCACTGCTCATCAACTGTCCACTGACCACTGCACCACAACTGCTCCACACTACTCGTCAACATGCGCAATCTAGCTGTACCAATCAAGTTGTTGTTCACATCATCTGAATCAATCAATCTGAATTCAACCAACTGTGTACCAGACCACCTGGGTCAAACCAACTGCTCATACTACTCAGCCAATATGAGTCAGACCAAATGCACATGTAGTAGCCTGTGCTAATGCTGCACAACAGAACCAATGTACTCACTCCTAATTACCACTATTCATCATTGTACTATTGTCGTCATTGCATCATTTATAATTCCATATCATCATACATTGTGTTTTCATCATACATCATTGAGTATCACTGTGTAAACATCACTAAGCATATCAAATTGAGCACATCATTGTGTAAACATCTCTAGCACTTCATACATAAACTGAGCATTTATCACTGTGTTTCATCATACATATATTACTGTGTACTGAGTGTCATGCCTCTGAGTGTATTTTACTGAACATACCACTGTTTAAATATTACTAAGTACATATGTATATGCCAATGTGTAAATATTTCATGCATATATCATTGAACATACAAGTTACTATGCATATCATTGTCACCCAATGGATGTCATTCAACTGTCATTGTCAAGGTGATCAACTTGTGCTAACTTGTTCAACTGTTCATATGATCATCCTGCTAACCTACTCATATAGTCAACATGATAAACTGATCATGTAGTCAATCTTATCAACTGCTAATTGATTTTTGTCTCATCACCGAATCAATCGTTCACTTATCAACTTGTCAACTTCAATCTTGACTGGTTATTAGCTCTGAGTATTCAACCTTACATTGTATAAATCTTTATTAAGCATACATTATATCATTACTACTGAGCAAGCAAGCTGTCATACATACCAGAGGTCACTGGGTTGACTGTGTATGTCTTTGGACTATGTGCAGACTCCAAGTTATGGATGAGGACTGTGGTTTGTGCATCATTGGTCAACTTCTTTAGGACTTGTGAAAAACTTGTCATCATCCAGATGCTTCATTATGAACTGTCATCTTCTAGGGAAGACATGCATCAACTTTATCACAGGATTGTCTTACAAGCAGTGCATGTCAAGTTATGTAGATTCCTCACTTAAGCTGTGCATATGCTGAGGAAGAGTCCAAGCCAAGCCAACCTCGGACTGTTTGTTTTCTGAGAATGAACTCAAAACACTGTCAAACCCATTGTGTATTGTGATGTGGACTGTATCACACTAGGTCTGCAAACTTAATCTGCTCCAGAACATTATAAACTGATCATGTCTTTTATACAACAACCCTTGTCTTATCCTCTGTCATGTCATCAGTCTATCCATAGTCAAAAACATGTCATTCAGTCACTGAATCATGTTATAGCTGCTTGTACAAGGGTCTCAGTCCTGAAAATTTCCTCAGAGATGGCTGAATTTCATAGCTATGTATTACCACTCAAATGTTGCTGCTTCTGGGCAATTCCACCTCCAACTGTCTTCAAATATTTCACCAAAAAATCTGCCTCAGAGATCACCAGATTTCAGAGTTGTTCAAACTTTAAAATTTCATCTGGACTGTGGCTGCCAAAAGGAAAAATATCAGACCTGCTCCTGCGTTTTTCACAGTGGACTGCTTACCCTACTGTGGCTGCCTCAGGGCTGTTACATACCCGATTTTAGTCTAGCAAATACACCAAATTTCTGCCACAGTGATGCCCTTTTACTGAGGCTGCCTAGAGATGCAAAAAAAATATTTCACTTCAAATTTACTGTGGCTGCTACAGTATACCCGATGCTACAGTATACCCGAAAATTTCAGACCCTTCTCCTGCTCCTTTGCTGCCACAGTATTCAGTTTATCACCCAAAATTAGTGCTCTAATTCACCACCGAATTTTGATAGAAGAATTCTTTAAAAAAATTTCACTGCTTTTTCTCTGTAGCTGCCTCAGTCAATCCGAAAATTTCAGAGCTTGATTCTTGAAAAAGTTGTGTATTAAATGAATGGAATAAGTGTGTATTTATATATATTCCAACGTGGAGTTTGATTGGGCCGACCTGCTATTATAAATATATAATATTTATTAATTAAAAATATCTTTCAAGGCTGGCCGACTTCACAAGAAGGATGAAAATACTTCAACTTCAAAAATTTATATTTCTTCAACCGTGAGGAACCACGTGACGTGCCACCTACCGTTGGAAACGGCATGACGAGGGCTATCATCTTATGAGGGGCTTATTTGCAAATACAAGGTCCTTCATGCTTAAACTCTTCAATTTGTGCAGGACGTCAGATTTGACTTGATAACTTTTGGAATGTTTCTTTAAGCACTTATAAGGGCTTTAAGGCCATGCACAAGGGTTATATGACTTCATTATTATCAAGCAAGAGGTCTTCTTTGAGGGTTATGTGGGTTCTATCATCATAGGTCATCATTAAGGATATGAAGGACATACTACCATGTCCAAGGGCTTCATGACCACATCAAGATTATCGTCATGACCATTATCATCAAGGATACAAGGTTACCACATGTGTGGGTTCAAGACTTTTTTTTCAATGGTACAAGGTCTTTTATTATTATTATTATTATTATTATTATTTTGGGGGTTATCATTATTAGGTTCAAGATTGTTTCAACCATGTGCAAGGGTTCCATGGACTCCATTACAATGTTAGGGGTTTCAAAACCATCTATATTAGGGCATCATCATGATACAAACAAGACAAATGCTTCAAGGTTTACTTGATGCAAGGTGAGGGCTCCAAGGCCTAGGTATGTGGGCTTAAGGACAAATATCATCAAATGTAAGTGCTTAGACTTCTCAACAATTGTATGGACAAGGATACAAGTACACAATCAGCGATCAACAAGCATCAGGTATGACCATACCATCTGTCAACAACCAATCAAGAGACCAGAACAAGTGCAAGCAATCCAAAGACCATCAATGAAAATACAACCAGGAGCTTAGGAGTGCTCAACCGAGTTAATGGGTAGCCGGGGCTTTTGGCATTGTCCCAAGGTCTCCAAGGGCTTCAAGCTTGGGCTTGGACAAAGTCAAAAGGTCTCCTCTTGACACAGACAACCACAAACCAAACACTAACCCTCAGGGGCTCCACAAGGGGCACCAAGACTCAACTGTTGGCATCAATGACCAGGCACTGTTGGCATCAATGACAACCTAATCAACAGGTTTATCAACTTCAACACAAATGTTAAGAAGGCATATACACTTACTCACTTAAACCATAATCCGTTAATGAAAATTAAAAGAGGATAATCCAAGTAATTTAAACCTGTCCAAGATCAACCTGTAATCACTGTGTTAATTGAAAAATTAACATCAATTGTGTAGCTACGACTCATTTGCAGAAATCAATAAAGAAAGTATCTTAATTAAATAAATTTAACAAGATATCCGTATACAAAGATCAGTCATAAGAGAAATCATTACAACAGATCTATGCATTAATTTATACATGCAAAGGAAACACACCCTGTAGATGAAAACTTTGAAATTAGAGATCAGACACCGTCAAAGAAATTTGACAATAAATAAGAGATGATTCGAAAGATTACTTTACTGCATTAAGTCTGTAAACAAAATTACAAGGCTCTGATAAAACAGAGTATCTCCACGTCTTCTCCTGCTGATTCCTGACCCAAAAATTATCAACCCTTTTTTTCCAGAGAAGTATCCTTTCTTAAATAAGGTTTACAATGGAGTACAAAAGAGAATCCCAAAAGATAGGAATTACAAAGTTGAAATACGGTTATAAATCCAGGGAAATCAGCCATAATAATCTAAACAATTATAACTCAGCAAATTCGCTCCGCTTCGAGAAGAAGTTTGAACAGGAGTCACCTTGGAATTTTGGGAGAATCCCATAGAAAAATTATAGAATCTGACAACAACTCAATAGCTGTCAACAACAGGGAAGAGCCGGTCCTCCAAACCTTCCTGTTGAGTCGCAGCGAAATCTCCCGGCTGATCCATAATGTTTTCAAAAACACAAAAATCAGACAGCGGGTCTTCTTTCACGAGAACTGGGGGCATATCGGGTTCTTCATTAATTATGAAATCTTGGATAATAGAGTCATCTTGATCATACGGCTGCTCACTGCTTTCCTCGTCGTTCTTCTGAGGAGATGGTGAACAAACTGGTAGAATTTCAGAAACTTCTTCTCTGCTACCATAGTTGATATCAGGAACACCTGCATTAAATGGTGGCAACATAGGTTCAGGAAATAACAAAGAGTGAAGCTCTTCGTGCATGGAAGATTCATCGAAAGTTTCACAACCAGTCTGCACGTTAATCACCAAATCATCAAAAGGAAAATTTTCCATAACAGGAAACTTTCTAACAAATTCAAATGATGAGCTAAGTGCTTCATACCTGCAGCCATATTTAAGATAAGTTAAAAAGGATCAAAATGATTGAATGTGACAAGCTGCAATGATTTAGATCATGCGAATTTGGGATAACAATCATTTGAACTGGAATGAAACGACGTCGCAGCATGTCAATCCCAAACGGATCATAACAAGTACAATTTCAACAAAATGAAACATAATCCAATGTCGCATCTTAAAACTATCATTATAGGTCAATCTTATCAAGCAATCGTGTCTTCAAGGATGATCATGCAGTGCGAAGTGAAGTGAGAATCTGGCCATGATAACAGCAAAAACAAGACATTGCAACGTAAGTTGGAATAAATGAATTTCATCCATTGAATCAACTGAACGGACGATGAGGATTTAGTAATGCAGAATGCGGGATAAGACCTTGAGGAATTATTCCTAAACTTATTCATGATTCCCGAAAGCCGCAACCCAAAAATTGCGGGTTTCGGGATCGCACACATAAAGCAAAACACAAAGCACGTTACCGAAAGTCGCAACCCGAAAATTGCAGGTTACGGGATTCGGAATCATGTTACGCAACTACGAGGAAAAAGAAAAACGGGAATCCAAAATCCAAAAGCCGCAACTGCGGGTTTCGGGTTTCGGGATGACGATTCCCAAATTTATTAACAAATAGTTCCCGCAATCCGCACCTTTCGGGTCCGGGATTTCGGGTTGACCAAACTCAAATAACTAAAAAATGCTTTCCCACAACCCGCAATTGTTGGGTTCGGGATTTCGGGGTGTCGAAAAGTCGAGTTTCGGAAAGGCAGAAAATGAACAATGAAAAACTTGAAATTTGAACCTTTCTGCAACCAAAACACTCGGAAAAATTCTAAGGAAAGCAATACGATCGAGCTAAACAAAGGCATAAGTACAAGATTGCAGAAACCAAGCTCAAAATTCATATTCACAAGAACACTTACACGAATATCTTTGCGCTAATTTAAAATCAGGGCTCGCATGCTTAAC
The DNA here is from genome assembly GCA_027924585.1 of Larix kaempferi. Classification (NCBI taxonomy): domain Eukaryota; kingdom Viridiplantae; phylum Streptophyta; class Pinopsida; order Pinales; family Pinaceae; genus Larix; species Larix kaempferi. The sequence goes on along the minus strand of BSBM01000125.1, from coordinate 13,039,541 downwards.
TGAAGCATGGGATCTGTTGTGGACACAACACTCCCCAGGGTCTTCAAGCTGAACAGGCAATGATACGAATCTATCCATGTGATTACAAATGTCTTGACGTCGAACATGGTAGAAACCACTTGATTACCAGTCATTGATGTATACTGTTAACAAGTGCGAGGGAAATCACCATAAATGTCAATAATCTCCAAGGTATCACAGTACATATCACCGAGCGTGAATAAATGAATTGGAGTCGAACACAAGATGAAATCTTTCGATCAAGAGTCAATGATGTAAACTCATGTTGAAAGCGAGGTAACCTGCCATTGAGGCATGCAGGGCCAAGGTACTTGGTTGGTTTCTAGATTCAATCCATGGATGATGTGTTAAAGTCGACAAGGATGAATCCATCAAAGGAGGGCCATGATGAATCCCCCATCATCGACATGAAACACGACAAAGGATGTGTAGAGTGGATTGGATGGTACAGTATTGACTAGTGAGAAGGTGTATTGACTGCAAATAATGAATAGTGAAAGTATTCTTGAACATGGGCATGGCATGACTTGGTAGTATTGACATGACGATTATGACACAAATTCCCAATGCAACTGATGATGGAAGCTTTCTTTGAATGATTCAAAGGAGTAACAAGACTCAGGAAGTAAGCGGAACTCGAGGACAAACAGATGATCCAAGTACTGTATGCAATTGCAGATGAGTGCCATGTTCAAGAACGACTAGGTACTGCCACAGATAAAGGTGTAATACAAAATCTTTCATTTTTCCCCATCATGAACGATGAGTGCCTCATGTTTTTTTTACGAGCTTGATGAGGGTAACCAGATGCTCGGTATAGCTCACCTCATATATGAGTCCAATCCCAAATATTTTCCGAACCTGGGATAGGAGGGGTTCATCCCATGGCGGGCCCTTCAATGTGAAAATTTAACGAGTCCATAGAAGGTAAATTCGATCGTCATTTCATGTTTAGAGAATCTGAAAAGAATTAAAGAAGACTCCAATGGTCCTTTTTCGTAAAGTTAGCCTCATCGCCCGAAAAAGGGTAAAACAACGCGGAAGAGGACTCTTCCAATCATGATTGGCTAGAATATACCTTTTTCGTAACTAGTGCCCCCTAGTCCGAAAAAGGGGTAAACTATCACCAGGAAGACGACCATTCAAATTCTTTTACAAGCATGAACGTGACAAGTTTGCTTGGCAATATTTTCGTATTTCGAGAGCTTGAGAAGAGCTTAAAGATAGACTCTGGGGGGGTTCCTTTTCCGTAGGAGTTTAACGAGCCCGGAAAAGTAATAAATCATAACTCGATAACTTATTCTCATGGTTTCAAGAGCACGAGAAAGAACAAAGAGTAAGCTCATCATCATTAAATAATTACAATCAAATGAAATGAAAATATAAATGACAAAATACACAAGGGGTGTTCATACCTGAGATGACAGTTCCAATGCGAAAATGGCGTAGAAAGACACTTCACAACTCTTGCACACTCAGAAACTAGGTCAAATAGTCAACCGAATGTTCAAATATGATAAAATCGATCCAAACTATAGCAAATGACATAACGGCATCAAATATTTGAATAAGGAATATTCTATTTTATTTATAAAAAGAAATAAAAACCAAATATAGTCACCATTGTTCTATTTTCCAAATTTGGGAGGAGTAGTGCCATTTGGAGCCAAAACTTCACTCGTCGATTCCAGGAGCTACGATCAGCCATTTCACCCGCCGTCAGGAGCAGGTAACCCTAAACTTCATCCAGCAAAATTGTAGTGGTTTACATTTTTGAATTTCAGTCATTTTTTTGGGTTTTGGCTTGATTTGGGAAGGGCCATTGCGCCCTCAACTCATCGTAGTTTTCCCTTTCGGGAACTGCGACGATGTTGAGTCGTCGCAAGGGTCTCACAACTGGACTACGACGACGTTGCTCTGTTTGCAAAAGCGGGGTGCGACGACGGCGACGTCCATCCCCAAACTCAAACCAAGCTCAAAAGAAGGACTTTCAGTGGTTGAAGCAAGTTCTAACATTGTTAAAATTCTCCTGTTGACGGGTTCCAAGCATCCAAAATGGTTTTGGAATGGCGAGAAAGGGAGCATGAATTAGATGACATGCATGTTACAGATGACCCAGAATGCATAGAAGCATTGAGAAACTGTGGGCTCCTCAAGTTCTTTCACATCCAGGGGATGAGATCCCAAATCCCACTATTGACTCATATGCTCCGATGCTGGGATGCGGCCCAGCAATACTTCGTGATCGGTGAGCACGAGCTTACCATAGATGTCGAGGACATCTAGTTTTTGACCGGATTGTCCCGAAGAGGGGACAATGTGCTACTTACTAGATCACGTGAGAGTGATCGGACTGTGGGTGATATGATCCTACAGCATTGTACTCCCAACACTATTGCTTCTAGTGGGAAGATTCCCATTAAAGAAGTGCAGGAGCGACTAATGCGCGCCATACTATTCACCATTACGAGGATGGTGGGGAGCCAAGCTCCTCACCTAGCCACCAGATCGCAGATGTTATACGCGGAGGACTGTATGTCTCCGAAGATTTTCAACTGGTGCAAGGGACTCCTCGCAAACATGCGAGCTCAGTTGACAAAGTGTCGACGGGGAGATCTCAAACAGTTTGGCTATGGATCGATAGTGATCTCGTTCTTACTGGAATGGGTTCCCCTTTTGAATCCTCAAGTACCACTAGATGATAGGGATCCCAGGGATCCTCACATGGCTAGGTGGACCAATGTGATGGCCCGACATGGTGGGGGCCCCATTATAGGATACCCTCCTGAGTTTTTCACCTGGCTGGAGGACCAGTTACTAATGGTGGAGGACTTCCCATACAGTGGTACGGACTTTAGAGATGACTTGGTACGGACTTTAGAGATGACTCGGACTTGTCGCTGCCAGAGGGAGCGGCATGAGAAGACCTTGGTAAGAACAAATAACCCTTGTACTTTTTAAGTTTTGTGCATTTATGATTTTTTTGATATAGTGTTGATAGGTGAACAACATCTGTGTGCAGATGTGGGGCCGGTATGACCAGTGGGGACCTCTCTTCTTACTAGGAGAGAGAAGAGAGGGAGTAGTCGTGGGTCCAGCTATGCACGCTGTCATCGCAGAGATGGATAGAGTCTATGCTAACCTGAGTGGGATGACATTAGACATTCCTGAGCCGACGGTAGATGAGGTGCCGCGTCCCATGCAGGTACACACGGTTGGAGCTACTGCGCACTTCAATATGCTGCTTCGCAGGGTTGCAAGAGCAGTTGACTGCTTCCAAACTCAACATGCCAGAGGTGTTAGACCTCCTAGGGTTGTACAGGCCAGGCGATAGGCCATATGTTGTTTATTGTGTGTGTGCTGAGAGCTTAGAAACCTCATATTTTTTGTACTACTGAAAGCTACGAGGCTTCAGATTTTGTAGAGACTCACTGAAAGCCGCGTGCTTCAAACTTTTGTACCAGCACTACCGTTTGAGATTATATATATATATACATACATTCCGGCGATTTATACATTATGTGTTTCAAATGAGTGAATGATGTGGTCTTGCTTATGTGTTTGCTTATAAAAATGATTATTTACATGCTATGTCTACTTTTAACAGTTCATGAATATGCTTATGTGTGTGCAATGTACCAATCTAAGATGAAGTTGGCCATAGAGTCGGCAAATGTGTTAACGTCTCGTGGAATGTGCAGGTACTGAATGGATTCAAAGTACCTTTCCAGAAGACAGACTCGTCCATAGAGACAGAGTAAAAAGGGATCGCGGATGGCATAAACTCAGTTAAGATGAGAGACCACTAGTTGAGAATCCAGGTGGATGACAACGTGTTCCATACCCAAAGAAATAGTGTATGTTAGGGTTCCAATGACTACTTGATATTCTGCAGCATTGTTGGTCACAAAACCTAGACACATTCCCCCTGAGCTGATGATCTCACCGGTAGGTGAATAGAGAACCCAGGTTGCCGAAGCAAGGTTGTGGGTATGCCGACTGGCGCCGTCCGCGAATATGAAACAAGTTGCCATCTGCACAGGCAGACAGAACATGGTATAAGAAACGAAACAACACCTAAACACGCAAGAAATCAAAGCGTCACACCACAAAGAAAACACACACGCACGCCATGTACAGTATATACAAAAGTACTCATGCATAAAAGACTCAAGCATAGTACCTCTTCAGGTAGAGCTCGTTGTGGAGCTCACCCAAAGATATCCCGTCATAGTCTTCAAGCTCATAAGCTCCATTCTCTAAGACGCATTTCACTATGTAAGGTCCATGCCACATGGACTCAAACTTTCCTACCCCCAGCTTATCATATTTTTGGTCGTATGTAAGGACCAAATCTCCTTCACTGTAAGCGCGGGGTTCTACCGACTTGTCGTACTGCGCTTTGATGCGTTTCTTATGAGCCTCGTTGGCAATAGCGGCATCTCGACAAGTTTATCTAGATAGAGGAAACGTTCTTCCTCGGTAGTAGTGTTTGGGAGAATTTTGATGGCGAGCTTGAGAGATGGAATCTCACACTCTATAGGGAGGACTGCCTCCAATCCATACACTAGTTGGAAAGGAGTAAATCCAGTGGCGGTTTTAACGGAAGTCCTATAAGCCCAAAGTGCAGAGAAGAGCATATTATGCCAGTTGGACTTATGCGTACCTACCATTCGTTGGACCATAGTTTTAAAGACCTTGTTAATGGCCTCAACCTGTCCATTCGACTGTGGGTAGTATGGTGTTGAGTTTTCATGGCGAAAACCAAATCTATCACTCAACTCGTCAACCATGTGGTTCATGAAGTGAGAACCATGGTCGGTAACTATCGCTTGAGGAACTCTAAACCGTGCTATTACATGATTGAACATGAAGAGTGCGGCGGTCTTTCCATCGTTCGTGTATGTAGGCATTGCCTTGGCCCACTTTGTAAAGTAGTCCACAGCTACAATGACGTAACTATGCTCCCCGGCCGAGGTAGGCTTACAATGCATGAAATCTATGCCCCATTTAGCGAAGGGGCCAACGGCAATAACCAAGTGTAGTGGGGTGGGGTGGATGCGCTTTTTCATATGAAAGTGTTGACATGGAGGACATTTTTTGACGACCTCAATACAATCTTTGAAGATAGTAAGCCAATAATATCCTACGTGCAAAATATTATGGGTTGTAGCCATCACAGAGAGGTGACCGCCACACGCCCCAGCGTGACAGTCATTTAGAATACGTTCAGCCTCATCATGAGTGAGACAGCGTTGGAGAATGGAATCGACACCCCGATGATACAAGGTATCACTGATGATCAAGTAATACTTTGCATGGTGGCGTATGCGACGATGGTCAACACAAGACAGTTGAGGACTGAAACGTTGGGTTTGAAGATACAATGTGATATCTCCATACCATGGGTCAGACATACTAATAAGAAACAATGACTCATCCGGAAATGAGTCATTGGGCTTGGACTCTTCATCTGTATGGGGGGGGGGTCACAGATAAGCTCGGCAAACACCAAATACTTTTTAGACTTGGCCTTTTCGAAAAGAAGATCAAATTCTTGCAGTATCACGATCCAGCGTGAATACTTACCCCAATCACTTGACATGTCAGAACATGGTACATGGGGTTCGAATCGGCAATGATGGTGGTAGTGCGGATCAAAATGTAGTGTCGAAACTTCTGCATGGCTACAACAGTCGCGAGAGCGAGTTTTTCAACATGTGAATACCAGGTTTCAGTGTCAATGAGACCTTTACTAACATAATATATCACATGTTCCTGGGCGTCCTGGTCTTCCTGAACCAAAACCATGGCGATAGTGGCGTCGGAAGCAGCAAGATATAGAATGTAATCTCTATAGTAATTCGGCGGTTGGAGCAAGGGGGCATGCGTGATGGCATGCTTCAAACTATCAAAATATTGTTGAGCTTGGTCGTCCCAAATGAACGAGACGCCTTTCTTCATCAACCTCATGTAACCCTGCATATTTTGCGTGAAATTACAAACAAAGCGCCATAAATAAGTCGCTCGTCCTTGCAGACTCTGAAGTTCTGTAATATTGGTAGGAGGTGGAAGAGCGACGATGGCTTCCACCTTCGAGGGATCAATGCGGATCCCGTATTTCGAGACAATAAACCCTAGGAGGCATCCAAACTCGACACAAAAAATACACTTATGAGGATTCAGACAGATTTTGTACCGCCTGCATCTGAGGAAAATAGCCGTCAGATGATCGAAGTGGAACTCACACTGCATCGAATGGGCAAGGAGATCGTCCAAGTAAGGTTCCACAAAGTCCTTCACATCGTGGAATGCGTACGACATGGCCCGCTGGAATGTGGCACCAGCGTTTTTAAGACCAAACGGAAGTTTGCGGTATGCAAACGTTCCCCAAGGACAGATGAAAGCAGTCTTGTGTTGGTTGGCAGGGTGAATCTCAATCTGGTTGTACCCAGAAAAGCCATCCATAAATGAAAAGATGACGCTTCCGGCACAATTGTCGATAATATGGTCAATAAAGCGAGTCGGGTAGTTGTCCTTGGGACAAGCTTTGTTGAGATCCCGATAATCGACACAAACACGAATAGTACCCTGTTTTTTAGTAGCAGGGATGACGTTTGAGACCCACTCTATCAATGGGACAAGGTAGATGAAGCCTGCCTTCAAGAATTTCTCAATTTCTACCTTGATCGCCGCATTCATCCGTGGGTGTACCGGTCGTAACTTTTGGCGGACAGGTTTGATTTCGGGATAGGTTTTGATCTCGTGCAAAACAATGGAGGGGTCTATCCCAGGCATCTCCTCGTAGGTCCAAGCGAATACGTCTCGAAATCGCTTGAATAAGGCTATAGCAGTAATGACTTCTTTAGGGGAACACTTCTGGCCGAACTGAATGTGTTCCACTACACCAGGTTTAACCAAGATGTCGATCAAAGTGGTAGGCTCAATGTTGGCTAAGTTTCCTTCAAAATTTGTTTGACACACGAGTATCAAAGACTGAGAGCCAAAAAGGACATCCGATGTAGAGATGGTGCGAATGTTTTTCTCTACAGTATCCAAAATGGGAAGGGAAGACGAACGATGATGGAGGTCTTCCCACGGAGGATCATCCGCATTCATGATTTCCATAATGGACTCATCAGAATGAAAAGTCTGTAGGAAGGGATCGAATGATGTCCGCTGCAGAGAATGAGGGGTGGAGGTTACCGCTAAGTGATCCTCCGGGGCTGACTGGATAGCCTCGTACATAAGTTCGGCGGTGACAAAGGCATAATGTCTCCAATCAGGTGTGTGGTGGCTTCATCAGGTACAAGCCATGAATCAAGGGAGTTGGGAATAGACGAAAACTGCAAGGAGATCATGTTCACCATGGAAACATGATTTGGGGGTCCGAAGTAGGAAAAACACCCATAAGGGATGAATCCTTGAGGCCAACCCCCACACTCTCATACTTTTGCGAAGATTGTCCAATGGATGGAATGTTATCGCCTAGGTGAGTAGCGATGTCAGGTGTGCAGAAATTCAATTGGTCGGTTGTGACAATTCGGCCTTGATGGGGGAATTGCACTATGCGGAAGACTGATGAGGCAACCGTAGTCATGGCATAAAACCAATTACGACCAAGCAGAATGTTGTAATCTAACAGGGCAGCGACTACTTCCACATTAATGGTTGTGGTCTTTCCCCCCAACTCGACAGGTAAAGCTTGTAACAGCCCATGAGGTTGAAAGCCACGTCCGTCAAAGGCTCTCAAAGTGGTAGGAGAACGGTTCAACTCGGGAGAGCCAATGGCTCTCCAACATGAAATCGACATGACTGAAGTGGAGGCGCCCTCGTCCAAAATGGAACGATGGATTGTCTTCCCAGCGATGTTTGTGGCAACTTGAAATGCCAACTAATGGGAGAGCCTCGGTTTGAAGTATTCCAGCCATAACTTAATAGGATTCGATGAGTCTGCATCAACTACACCGATGGCAGCGAGGAGAGTTTTGCACTGAATAGTACAGTTTTGCAAAACTTCCAGCGTAGACATAGCGCAAGGAGCTTATGTTAGGTCCTCTACAATGTTTTAGTTTTGAGTAGCCCGAGCATTAGGATTGAAAACCGATTTTCTAATCGTGCTCTTGGGTGGACGCAATACGACTCTAGAGAGGGCTTCTCTATGGTGAGAGAAGCAGTCAGTATGGTGACTTCAGGCATCGAGGTGGAAGCTTTTTCAGTATTACTTCCAACAGGTTCTTTAGCTGGAACAAAGTCATACGAACGAGAACGAGTGTTCAAGTTGATGGTCTCATTGCACACCATGAGAACATGTGCGGTGTTGGATGCTTCTCCTTGGGAAGAAGAAGTGTGAGCGATTAACTATTGATTTTGAGCAGGGAAATGATCGTTGAGAACTGTGGGTGTGGGTTTTCCCTTAAGAAACTTTTGAAATTCGTCTCTATGGGGGCACTCCTTAGAGAAACGGTCATCGCCACACAGTAGACAAGGATACTTTAACTTCCTTTTCTGTTTGGTATCATCAGGGGTGCTCCTTTGTTCCTGCTGGGTGGAAGATTTCTTAGGTTTCCCCTTGTTCTTCTTCTTACTACTAGACTTTTAAGGTGAAGCTGATGAAATAGAATTCACTTCTTCGGTGACAGCAGGTGTGGATGATTTGGTGGTGCCATGACCATCCTGTGTTGGTGATGGGGAAGAACCCTGGGGGTTCGACGAACCAATGATTTGAGAAAAAGGTTGGGTGGTAAGGGATCTAATGATGCCATCAGTTTGGGGTCCCTTGGGTGGTTTCGCGGGGTCGTAAGTGTTGTAGGGTGCGTCAGGTTGGATATCAAACAATGTGCCCGACTGAGCATAGACTAAGTCTAGTAATTGGGCACGTGCGATGGCTTGTTCTTCAGTGGCAGCACCACCCATGGCAACATCTCGTGTTATGGTTGGTTGGAGAGACTTCGTAAACCAGTCTGCTAGGAGTTGATCTGGAATAGAATCCTTAATGAGACGTCGTCTCCTTTGCCACTCATGTATATGATCAGAAATGTGAGTGGCGGTATTCTGATGGAGCGAGGTTAAAAGCTCTGTACCAGTTTCGTACCGTATAGGCAGCTGGAAGTGAGTCAAGAAGTTCATAGCAAGAGAACCAAAATCGGGAAAAGAATGCGATGGTAGTTCAATATACCACTTGGCAGTCGAACCGGTAAGAGTCCTTTGAAACAATCTAAGATGGATTGAGTCGTCCATCAGAGAGTTGAATGAACACCATAATTGGTATGTCATCACGTGATTTTTAGGATCCTCACCCGGCTTACCATCAAATTTCGGGATATCTGACGGAAGTTTCACCGGAATAGGTGGCCAATTAGTTCCATGGTAGATGGGGTCATTGGTTAACCGAGACAGGTCAAGTAAGTCCAAAGTAACCAAAAAGGGCAGCTGTGGATTGGGCTGCGAGTACGGATAGTATGGATAAGGCATATAAGGACCAAAGGGACCTTGTGTTGACTAACCATAAGGTGTACCAGGAGGAAACTAGCCGTAGGGGTATGCGCCGCCCAGACCAAACGGAGATCCGTCGCCATAGTAAGGTGGTCCATTACCATAATAAGGTGGCTCGTTACCGTAATAGGGTAGTCCATTACCATAATGTGGTGTCTCGCCTTCGCCGCCGAGAGGGGGTGGGCCACCTCCAAATGGTGGTGGTCCACCACCACCGCCAGGATAGGATGGGCCTCCACCGCCTTCGCCGGGAGGAGGTGGTGGCCCGCCACCGCTACCGGAATAGGATGGGCCTCCAGCGCCTCTGCCGGGAGGAGGTGGTGGTCCACCACCGCCGCTGCCAGATGGGTAAGGACCTCCTCTGCCACCTCCACCATAGTGGGGTGGTGGTCCACCACCACCGCCACCAGGATAAGAAGGTCCTCCACCAGGATAGGACGGCCCTCCACCACCACCTCCAGGGTGGGATGGTCTGCCACCACCGCCTCCGGGGGGCAGTGGGCCATGATGACCAAAATGAGGTGGACTGCTACCAGAAGGTAGAGGTCCACCTCCTCCAGAATTATGTGGGGGCCCGCCGCCTCCAACGGGAGGTAGAGATGGACCAAATGTGGGTGGAGGGACTTGAGGGACTGTACATGGGGGTCCATGTTGTAAAACATTTTGTTGTCCCCAAAGAGTGTAAGGATTACCGGGCTATGGTACCCCGTAGAGAGCGTTTTCGAGATTATGTTGACCCGGTACAAGGTTAAAATGACCTGGATACGCTTGACTCGATGGATGTTGGATTACGTTGGGCGGTCCCCCAACATCTGATAGTCCCGAAGTGGAAGGTGCGGGAGGTAGGGAAGTTCCAACAGAAGGGCCGATGGGAACTCCGGCTGCAGTATTATGGTTTAGAGACGGGTTTTTCCCCCCAGCAACAACTTGCTGACCACTAAGTAAAGGTTGACCCAACACTGGTTGATGATTATCCACCGTAGGTTTGACGTTATCTGGAAAAAAGGTAGGGGGTAAAGAGTATCCTCCTCGTGAAGTTTGGGGTGGGGGAGGAGCAGGTAACGTAACCGTGGTGGTCACGGCCGTGTTGGACTCTTGTTGTTCAACAGGTTGGGCAGTAGGAAGTATTGAACTGGTCTCCTGTCTAGGAGATACATGTGTAGGAATGGATGGTTGACCAGTTTCAGTAGTGGTCACGTGTTGCATGGAGGATTCCGGTGATTCTAAAGATAAAGAACGACCTGGGATCGGTCTATCGTGGAACCTTATTTGAAAGTTCCGACTTCGAAACTCCTCACCCATGGCATGTAAACGAGCCAATTGCTCGCGATAAGGTATCAAGCGATCGTCGGGACTAGCCTGACTGGGTGGGGGTGCAACGACAAAATGGGCCACTGGGTGACCGGTAGAAGATGTCCAATAAGCTGCTGAAGGACCAACAGCTGTTGTGGGGTCGTCCTGAGGTCGATTTATCCATTCCAACGATCCAGGCTCTCCCGGAGTGACGGGAGGTAATTCTTGTGAAGTGGGAATTTGTGCTTCTTCATCTTGTGGGGGATGAGAGGCAAGTGAATCTGGAGGAGTATGAGGAAACAAAAGTCCTCCAACATTCAAAGTGGGGTTTTCCACTTCATGCGACCCGACCCTGGCGTGTGGATCCATCCTTACCCTCGAAATTACCTCCTGGTTAAGGGGATATTCGGGTGGCAAGTTTTGGATTCTACAGGACCTTCTCCAAGGAAATTCAGCCAGAGTGACTGAAACAAAAAAGTTTCTCCTAAGGCAAGCTAAATGCAGACCAGACAAAACCCTACACAAACTAAGGCCACAAGCAAATTTATGTGATAAGAGTGGATTCAAATTCTAGATCCTCACAGGATTGTCAAGGCTTCACAACTCGTGATATACTGCAGGGTCCAACAATATGACGCGACAAGGAGGATTGGGACCGTACCCTTGCCTGCATACCCGATTACCTGGACGGTACGTGCGTAGTAGCTCCCCGAGTGTTGTTCTCGGTGTATTGCTCCGCCAAGACGGCCAAAAGGTTAACTCAGTTGGTCTCAACAATCCTAGTGGTGTCTCCCGATATACGCAAGGTACGTGGGAGCTCAAATCCATAGTGGTGTTGTCTAATGCACAACCGTTCGGCAAGAGACCTTCCGATATACTACCGAGTACGTGATACACCCTTCGATATACGCCAAGTACTCAAGGTGACTTGGTGGGTACGTGAAGGAGCTCGATATGTCGATAAGTACGTGGAAGACTACAATACCCCCGGGATACAGTGTTGGAAAATAACGACAGCTGCCACGCTTAACGACGATGGAACATGTCTCTAACTTACACACAAGTTACTAAATATTTTACCCTAGTTCTACCGTTAATTTTATCTGGACGGTTAGGTGAATGCATGAGGTGAGTACATAATCGGAAACATAATGCAATCCCTAACTACATGCAAAAAAGTACGCTTTGCTTTCAATGAATGCTACCTATGGGAAGGAGAAATCTTCTTTTTCTTTCCAACAATTTTACCAAAAACTATGCAATGCAACACAATCCCAAATCTACAAAAAATTATATTGAAATATTCTTTTCATTTTTCAACAAAACACGAAAATTTTTCACAACACTACTAAGCCAAATCAAAACATGTTTTTCTTTTTCTTTTGTCTTTTCAAAACGGAAATTATGTTAAGTAGTGAAAAGAGAGGATTTCTAAGCAGAATGTGCAAACTTTTTACTTTCACTATGATGGCCTAACAGCATAAAAATCAAAAGATATAATGCACTTCCAAGCATGGAACTACTTTTGCAAAACTTGATGCCTATTCGAATTTTTCAAGAAAATGAGCAATTCATAATTCATGAAAAACGCAAATAATGCAATTTTCTTTCAACTTTGCAAAAGATTCATAAGTGAGATATTTCAATGCATGTACAATTCTTCAAATGATCTTGAAAAAATAATGGAAGCTAAGTACTTTTGATCTTTCAATGAGTGCATCAAAGTGACAATTTGATAACAACTATGCTTTTAAACATGGGTTCTTGAATTGAAAAGATGACTTGCAACACTCTAACAACTCAGAAAATTCTCAAGAGAAAGCAAGCACTCAATGAACTGAAAATACATTCAAACACTCAAAATCAAACAGTAACAAGCAACACTAAAGCATGCAAAGCTCATAAAATGAATGCAAACGAGGTCTGGAAACTGATCCAATACACTTGATCGGAACAGGATAAAAGAAGAGGGGATGCAAAGGTGAATGGATGAAGGTGGGGGAGACCAAAGTATCCACCACTACCAAATCTCATATTTGTCCAATAATGGAACCCAAAACAACTCCAACAAAACCAAACAACTCAGTCACGCAAAGCAAAAAAGGGATCTCTAACTGGATCATACAGTGCAGAGGGAGTCTGCATACAAACCACACTTAAAACAAAAATGGAGAAAGGGTGCCTGTATGGCAAAAAGGGTAGATCGATGCACTTTGTGCTTGTACACAGTGCGACGTCGTGATTCACCAATGCGGGGAGTGCGACGGTGTCGCAAAAGGACAGTGACAAGGTTGCAACGACAAGCCAACAGACAAAGAACAGAGACCAAGAATGACACAGTGTCGCTCTGTGTATATCACCCATGTGCGACAGGCGATATCTAAGTTCAAAGATGAGCCAAATATCCAAGTAATGAGCAATAAACAGGTTTGGGAATGGGAATGCAGATCCAAAGCAAGTTGATCAGAGTCTTCAAAGTGAAGATCTGATAGTGAAACCAACTCAAGAAGCAAATGACAAATAAAAAGTCTTGGAAAGAAATCAACTAAAAATATCATTCAACTTGACAACTAGAAAGCAATGTCTCCCCAGTATGGTCGCCAGATTTGTTTGACGGACAATCCACTCAAGTGGACGCAAACCGGATCTCCCTAGCTCAATGCGAGTCTAAAACAAATAGAACAGACTAGAAATGGATTTCCTAGATCTACTTAAGGATCAAGTGCTAGATATCTTACCTTTTACTTCCTGATCCTTTCTCTTCAATGTTGCTCCACGTCCTACGGTCGTCAGATCTCAGCTGCAAGACTTGTCAAGACACAAGAACAAACAAAAATGAGTAAAGAGAATCGATACAATAAGAGATCTAAGTAAAAATTTAAGCAGGTAAACTACTCAATATCATCACACGCATGAACAATATTGGTGGAAAGCATTTGTATTACTATAAATAGGGAAATACATAGTAGAGACATAGAACTATAACCGAGGCTTAACGTTGCAGCCCTTCTCCATCCAAGCCATTTTCCATATCCTCCCAAGGAAGTATGAGTCTCCCAATAGATGAGTAGAGATCTCTCAAGGATGATTTCACCAGCATGTAGACACTATAGACTTCCTCTCTTTGGAGAGGGGTAGAGCCCCACTTATATAGAACTAAGTGGATATGGTATGGATAGGGTAGGTTGAGATATAGTAGGAGAGAAATAGGGGATCATTCCAAGAGGTCAGGAACCAAAGGTCAACTCCCCCAACAGGTCAGGGATAAGGATCCAAGTCAACAACCTTCGAGAATGAGCTTGAAGAAGCTATTTTTTCCCATTAACTGACTTCGTCGCACCCTGTAATGGAGCAAGGTGCGACGTCGCAAGTTGCATGAGTGCAACCTACGATGACCTCTCAAAGCCTAGCAGAAGCACAATGATGTCCCTTCCAGGTAAATGAATTAGCCAATGGAACTTCAGGTATGTATACATTGAATATGATGGTGGTAAGATTTTAGGTGTAACATGCTTAGAGCTCAAGAAGAGAAAAATCAGTTGAATGCAGCTATGCTCCAAATTCTGATAGACATTCAGAGGAATATTAACTATGGACATCATTCTGAAAATCAGGAGAATAATGGGAGTATCTCAAGGAGGCATTCTCATAAGAGGTCCCATAGTTCAAGAAGGATTTCTATATATAGGTCATATACTCCAGAAATATCTTCTAGTGAGTCATCTGACTCTAAGGATTCCACTAAAGGGTCAAGCTCTTCATTTCATAGGAATAAGAGGAAGAGGTCTTCAAAGAACAAATCACATGAAGAATTTAGGAAGGCCAAACCTCCTACATTTGATGGTGAGATAAAATATGGTCAAGAAGTTGAGGCTTGGCCTCTTAGGATCGGGAAGTATTTCCAAGTTCAAGACTACTCAGGAAATATGAAAGCAATAGTGGTTATCTTCAATCTGAATGGAAGAGCATCTATATGGTGGAATCACCTTAGGCAAGTGAAGAAGATCAATGAAAGGAAAACTATTTGGAAACAATTCAAGAAATACTTCAAGAAAAAGTACCTCTCGGATAGGTACTATGATGGCTAAATTAAGGAACTCCATGAGTTGAAGTTGGGACAATTTACTATGGAAGAATATACAAATAAATTTTTGGAGTTGTTGAGATATGTCAAGTATATCAGGGATGATAAAGTCAAAATTCAACGTTTTCTAAATGGGTTTCCTCAATCCTACAAAGATATAATTGAGTTTGATGAGCTTCAAACTCTAGATGAAACCATAAGAAATGATAAATATTGTTATGATCAAGCCAAAAGAAAGCCATATTTCCATAAGGCATGAAAGGACAAGAAAAATGAGAAATTTGAGCAAAGGAAGAAGGGGTTCAAGCCTCATCATTTCAGAAATCAACCAAGGCAAACACCACAAGTTGTGACAAATCCAACTAGGATGATGGGAGACAAGTCAAAAGAGACACTTCAATGTTGGGGATGTGAAGAGGACCATATGCTTAAGAATTGTCCACATCGGAATGGGAGCGCAAAGCAAGTTCACAACATTCAAGAGGTTGAAACAATGGATCAAGTGGCAAGGACTGTCCCTACAATTTATGCAGCACTAGAGGACCGCCAAGCAGATCATCAATCAACTATGGTCGAGGTGGAAGGTAAGATTGTTAAGCAATCTATTTCTATTTTGATTGACCCTGGATCTACTCACAATTATATGTCCTAAAATTGTTGAGATTTGTGCTTTTAAGAAAACCAAGCATAGTAAGTCATGTTGGTTCAACTAGCATCGGGAACCAAGAGAAAAGTTAGTGAAATGGTGGAGAATTGTCCATTACAAATGGGTGGACTGTCCACTTGTACATATCTGAATATTTTACTACTTGGTTCATATGAGATTCTCATTGGAATGGACTGGTTGGAAGCACATAGATTTAAACTTGATTGCTACAACAAGAGTTTTGAGTGCATTGATGATGAAGAAAACCCAAAGGTTGTGAAAGGAATTCCAAAGAAAATTTATGTTAGGCATGTTTCAACTATGCAACTGAAGAAGTTATGTAGGAAAGGTTTCCAATTGTATGCAGCCCATATATTAGACAAATCAAAAAATGAAATTCCAAAATTGGAGGACTATCATGTGCTACAAGAATTCAAGGATGTGTTTCTCGAGGAAGTGTCGGGACTACCTCCCCAAATGGACATTGATTTCACAATTGATATTGTGCCAGGAGTTGCACCAGTGTCTAAGACACCTTAAAGAATTAGCACACTAGAATTATTAGAGTTGAAAATGCAATTGTAAGAATTATTGGAAAAGAAGTACATGAAGCCAAGTGTGTCTCCATGGGGAGCACCAGTACTATTTGTGAAGAAGAAAGATGAGACACTCAGGTTATGCATTGATTCTAGACAGCTGAATAAAGTGACAGTGAAAAACAAGTACCCATTACCTCGAATTGATGATTTTTTTATCAAATGAGAGAGGCAAGGGTATTTTCAAATATTGACTTGAGATTTGGGTACCATCAGGTAAGAATCAAGGAAGAAGACATTCACAAGACATCCTTTAGAACAAGGTATGGACACTATGAATTTGTAGTGGTGCCATTTGGTCTCACTAATGCACCCACTAATGCACCAACAACTTTCATGTGTCTCATGAATAGCATTTTCTACAAATATTTGGACAAGTTTGTTCTTATTTTTCTAGATGACATTCTTATTTACTCTAACAATGAAGAAGAGCATGAAGAACATTTGAGAATGGCTTTTCAATTGTTAAAGGAGCATAAGTTGTACACAAAGCTAAGAAAATGTGGGTATATAAAAAAAATCATTATTTGGGTCACATTATTTTAAAAGAAAGAATATCAGTGGATCCAGAAAAGATTGAAGTCATTATGAATTGGCCAAATCCAATGAATGTGGCAGATGTGAGATCTTTTATGGGTCTTGTTGGTTACTATAGAAGATTCATTGAAGGATTCTCCAAGGTTGCACACCCAATCACTTCTTTGCAAAAGAAGGGAGCAAAATTTGAATGGACCGAGAAATGTGTAGAAAGCTTCCAGTTGTTAAAAAAGCTTTTCACAAGTGCTCCAATTATGAAAATTGCAGACCCAGGAAAAAAAAATTGTGGTGTGTACAGATGCATGTAAAGTTCTTATGCAAGAAAATCATGTGGTGTGTTATGAGTCTAAAAAATTGAAGGATGAAAAAAATTATGCCACACATGATCTTGAACTTGCAACCATAGTTCATGCTTTAAAAATGTGGAGACATTATTTGATAGGCAGAAAATTTGAATTGAGGAAAGACCATTGTGGTCTGAAATATCTGTTTGAGCAGCCAACATTAAATGCAAGGCAAGCTAGATGGCTAGAAGTTTTATGTGAATTTGATTTTGAGATCAAACACATAAAAGGAAAATAAAACAAAGTGGTTGATGTACTCGGCAGAAAGGTGCATGAAATGCATGTGGTAACCATCACAAATTGACAATCAGATCACGGAAAATTTTAAGACCCCCCCCCTAAATTTCTATATATAATAATTGGGCTAATCCCCATGATATACAGGAAATTTTGTCAACTATTTTATCAATGTTATATTATTTATATATAATGTTTTGGCGAATCTCTAATTGAATTATATAATCTTGTAAAATCTTGGCGAATCTTTCACTAAATTATAAATCCTTGTAAAGTCTCGACGAATATTTCACAAAATCATAAAAACTTACAAAGACTTGGCGAATATTTTACTAAATTATAAAATATTGTGAAGTATTGGCGAATTTTTCGATAAAGTTTAAAACCATATATAGTAATAGGAAAACATACTTAAAAAATACTAAAATGAGATAAATATTAATAAATCATCACATAGCAAGCCCTCTTTTGGTGGTAGTTTGATACTTCACTCTAACTATCACAGTACATAGAAATTCAATATACTCTGGGAATATTCTTGAAAAACAACAATAGAACCACAATCCATTTGACAATGCAACTCACAAGTATCATACCCCAACTATACTATAACCATACAGTTTCCATTCAAATAGAAAGCACTTGCAAAAGAAATGCAAGGAGCCATACTCTACCCATCCCCTTTCTACAAAATGTTGATTTTCAGCCCTTTTGATTGAAATACAGTTCTTGTCATGTTTGTCATGCACACCATTCATTATGTAATTAAAGCACCCCTTTCAATAAGGGCTAATCTCCAAACAAAAGCATCAAAAAATCATATTATTTGGCTTATTGGTCATATTTGTATCTAGTTCCCATAAGCTGCAACAAAATCATATTCTGACTATTATATAAAATTCATGGCTAAACCCATGGAATCCCTTCATTCAAAGAAATAATAATTGAAAAAAGAGGCACAAAATCAAATGTTTCTTATGTTAGACCTGAGTTCTCCATGGGGTTTCGAGAAGTAGCAGGTTTTGGTTTCTTTATGTCAAGCACAACAACATCTGATATTATGAAGGTATTTGCCATGGATTCCGCATGCTCAAAGCAACACCTAACCACCTGCTTTCAAGCACAACAATTGAGAATGTTTTGCAGCAAAGATACTATAGAATTTGGCATATATGCAGTTAACAACACACCAAAAAACAACATATATCCATACCAAGTATAAAATACTAACAAATGGCCAAAGAAAGACAAATGGTGGCCAACAACATGCACAAACAACAAATAATTATGCTTTTATGTGTGTTAAGGTTTAAGATCATGGTTAATTATGTTTCAGTGCATCGTATTGCGACTAAAATTTGAACAATTCACTTTCACATAAGCCATTTACGTTAAATTTCATATATATTAGAAACACAAATTATTAAAAGACTAAAAAATGCAAAATAAAATCCATGAAACTCTAAAAGCTAAATATAACCTAGACATCCTGACAAATATATTTATGTAAATGCTAGTACAACTCCACATATCATGAACAAAAAGGATCCAACATCTTACCTTAGTTGGATCAATTATTCCAACATCTTACCTCATTATGATGTCAAAGATCCTCTAAAAAGGTAGATCGCGTGGTGGTTAGAGGTATTGTCCTTGTCCCTTAAATTCTATAGAATCTTCATTTATGGTGCAAGGCTCAAGTTTTATCTTTCTCAATAATGGTAAAGGTCTTGACACCTATCACTAGTATTGAAAACTTGTAAATGGCACCCGTATCCCCACTCCAAGATGAAAGATCCCCTAGGTAGGTTTTGTGTAGTGGTTTAATGCCTCTTCCAGGTCCTTGTGCCTTATAATATTGAGATACCAAGGCCCTAATTTCCTTCCATTACCATGGTCATAGAATTTAGACCCATTGTAATACCCCCAATTTTGACTTGGAATGTAATTAATCAAAATTATGTAAATAATGTAAATATGTTAGTATGGATTCATAATGTAGAGTTCAAGTCCAAGGACCGATTAGTGAATGGCTAGGCATGTATGATGTATATATTTTTATTTGGACCATATGGTTGGCTTATCATGCTAATTTTAAATATATGTATTAGAGTTATGACTTGTAGAAGCTTTAACATTGACAAAAACTTTGAAGAGGGGAGGATTTGAAAAGATCCAACCTTTTAATAAACGAATGCAAAAAGAGGCCACACAATTAAAAATAATGTTATAGGACTCAAATTGTAAAAAATAATAGCTGCAAAAAAATGGCTATACAATCATAGGTACTACCGATTTATGCTATGAAAAGGTTGGATTGTGAAAACAATTTTTTCCTAGTGTAGAAACCATATTCATGTGCAAATGAATAGCGTTAAGGATTTGAATCTCAAATCCATGATTAAGATGTAATAAGAAGTTGGAAGTAGAGACAAGAATCTTAACACAACTCAAATAATCCATTGAAGTGGTGAAGCACTAGAGGGAAAATGCCTAATCTAATAAATATTCCCAATCCATCACCAAGGAATTTGTGGTAAGCACTTCATTGAGTGTCGTTTCTTCATTATAACTTTCATATAATGAAACTTTTCATTGCTTTTAGAATTACACCAAAGGAATCAACTTCAAGATGATGAGGAAATAGGTTATGAAGTCCAAGGTCTTGGAAAGCATGCCAAGAGATGAATAATATGGTTACGGTTCTATTTTATCCTTGGAATAAAGGCATCAAATATATTGGTCTTGTAGTTGAATTTCAAGATTGATCTCATTCAACCCAAAAAAGGAATATTTTGAGATATCAAATATAAGAAGAATGTATGCAATGAATGCTAAAGCAATAGGAAATAGCATGAAATTCATAAGGATCAAGGAGAATGTATGGCTATGCTAAAAAGTCATAATAATTTTGATGAAGAATTTTTGAAGATAGGGAAGCACTCAATAGAAGTAGCAACCAAAAACCCAATTTAGAAAATCCAATCAAGGAACATTGTGCAAGGAAAAACTAAAAGTTTTATCACTCCCTTAATGTTGCACAAGTCCCAAAGAGGATATAAAAATGTTATATAAACATATATTCAATATATTCTCCTTGTAAGGTTAAGAAAGGAAGTGAGGAGGCATAATGGGATGACAAGTACACACTATTCCAATCTATAGTCATTTGTTATTTCTTTAAGAAAAGGGAACATTAAGGTGAAATCATATTTATTTTTATATACATGCTTGATGTGTTGATTAAGTAACCATTGTATGTCCATGTATTTGGTCTAAGAAACCTTGAAACAAGAGGCCAAGGTACTCAAGTAAGAGAGAAGCTTGAAACAATCATCTCCCTACTCAGTATGAAGAGCATGGGATGAGGAAGCATAAGGATGCTAATGTTGCACCAACATGTTGGAGAGGATACCTCTCCCAACAATCACAAGAATCATTCCTCTCACTACAATATGCATGCACATAGGAAGGAGAAATGTTGGATACTCCATATCAACCTCCACACTAAGAATAGAAAAGAAAAAATCTAAAGAGGTTAAAGCATCCTAGATCCAATGAAAGGGGATGACGATAAGAATGTACCACTAAATTTGAAGGTGGTAACAATCAAAGATGCAAGGGGATAAGTGGAGAGTTCTTAAAAAGTCACGACAAAAAATAAATAACTTGTAAGATATAAGCACCACATTCATTGAACCATTACATAAAACAATGGAATTTGGGGAAAAGGATAATGCATTGGATCAAAGAAACTTAGCATGAATGCCAAATGGCTCTTTTAGTGGAAAACAAAAAAATAGAGGAAGCAACTCTATATTAGAGTTGTAAACTATTGATTCTTTTAGTAGAGTGCACACCATTGATGAAAATTACATGCTTTGCATGAAGAAGAAATGGAAACCACTAAATATTGGAGCAATGCCTAGACCTTACATCCACTAGATGCACAAGGAAAAAGAATATTGTAGATTTTAAGGTAATAGAAACACTCATTCTTCAATCTTAGTAATATTTTATTTATTTGCCATTTGTATATTGGGGTATGCTCTATATTCACTATTTGTGAGGCTAAAAGAACTAATTTGTAAGGTGTAAATGTAAGCACTCCAAGAGAGTAAGCCTTAAGAGCTTAAATCCATTACCGATTCACATAGATGCTACAATAATGGAGTAACTAGCATTTTGAAGGAATGAATTCCATTAGGGATAATGAAAATCAAGGTAACTTCCATAGAGAAGTGAAGCCTCCAAGGAGAAGGTAGGAGTCTATTAAACTATACATCTTAGTAGACAAATGTATAACCATTATGGGCAACATGTACTAAATCTCATTTTTATACTAGAACAAAAGTTGTAACATGTATTTCCACATTGAGTGGGGCATGCCAATGGTTATTTATGTACTTTGCGGGTTAAATTAGTAGGAACAACATACACACTTCTGAAGAGAAGCTTGGCATCAATGATGTGATCATTTCAACAAGAGGCACCTCCAAGTGGAATGAGTTATAAAAATGTAAGGTTCCATTAAGAGTACATATTATTGAACTTCCATTGAGAATTAGGGTAAGTCATCACAAGGAGGAAGCAGGAAGCTTCACAATTTTATCCATAAAATAGATTTCTCATGACCAAAAGCTTATTAAATTGGGGATATATGATGAATAATGAGTCTGACATTCAAATATCAATGCAATCAATCAGACAAAACAACAAAGAAAAAAGGCTAATGCCACATAGCATATGCAAATAGTCAATGAGCTAGTGGAAGGGGAGATTCATGGTATTTTACGCATATCATGGCCATATGAAGTCAAAATTAGATGAAACAGACCATAAAGAGGTGGAAAATATGTGTACATGTTCACACCAAAAATCGAGCATTTTTTTAATCCTCTAATAATAGGGAAACAAGTGTATTCTGAATATAAGGTTAATGTAAAGTGAATAAATGTTTTATAAAAATCTTTGTTCAATATTTATTCTTCAGTTTTTTTCCAAAATACAAATTTATTACTTTTTGCTAATAAAAAATTTACAATATTTTATTAAATTTTTTACTAAATACTTATTTACAATGTTTATTTTACTTTAAAATCAACTATTTTATTCATATATGAGATATCAATTCTGATTACATTTCTTACTCATTAAAATATGAAAAAGTGAAACATTTTATTAAAATAATAAAAAGTGAGATAGTGTCCATTGGTTGTAGCTTGAGTCGTTGGGAGGAATGTTTGTTACCCTCCCCACCCAAGTTCAATTCTTATAAGTGACATATTGCTCTTGTTGAGCCCATATTATAATGATTGTAATTCGTGCTACCTTGATTCTCTAGAATAACAGGTGGTGACCATTTCCCGGAAATCGGACTGTAGGAGGAATGAGAGTATAATGAAGCTTAAGTGACTCTTCCTCCAACTAGAACGTCATTTCCCTTACGTCGTCGTTTTCACAAGAGAAGAGGCTTTTTCATATTAATCAGTTTCTGCAGTTTGTGGTAACCTGAGAAAACTTCATTCCTTTGGGTCATCGTTGTTTTCCTGCTATTATGTCGACAATGAGCATTGTATGCTTTAAACACTCTGCATAATTTATGAGCAAACGAAAACAGTAGGGTCATTTTCTTCTGTCCTGTAATGACAGGCACGGCTTAAATTTAAGCTTAATGTAATGTTTATGATGGAGTGGTTAAATTTATAGCTCGTAATCGTATAATTCATAAAATTCGAAATTTTTATTGATGAATAATTCGTTTATATCATGGATTTAAGTACTAACTCAATCACAGTATTAATCATTACTGATTTATATATGCAATTTTCCAAGAAAAACACATGTTTTTTACTGCTATTTTGTGAAGATTACAAACAATGGCTGCTTTAAATCCCAGATCATTTCTATCAGTCCTCATGTAATGACCAGAACATGACAACCACATGATTCATATGACATAACAGTTAAGCTTAAAGATTTTGCATTAGTAGAAATAATGTAATATTTATGGTAGACTAACCTAGTTCAAAATACTGTAATCATGTAATATTTATGGTCGACTAACCTAGTTCAAAATACTGTAAATTTTTATTGATTTTTTGATTAATTTAGGAAGCATTTAGATGATTTAGAATGGAGCAAAATTTAAAAAAATTCATTATAAAAATTAAATAACTTAAAACTGTACAAATTTAACCTGATTCCATTTGGGGCCATTCATCTTCATCAATCTTGACTGGAATGCGTTGGTAGCCTATCTACCTGATATAAAACCCTGGTTGAAAACCATCTGCAGAGAACGAAAAACACTCAGCGTCGTCCATGGAAATAAATATTTGCACCATTAAACTCACTTTAATCACAACAGCATCACTCGCGATTTGAACCTCTAAGAAATTAACACAAAGCATTCAAGAAATTTGATACAACCTGCAAGAAAAAAAGGAGAATTTTGGTTAGCAAATTAAATGGCGGGAACGATTACTGGTGTCAAAAACCCAATTGAAACTTGTTAGTAGCTGATATACCTGATGTAAGATAAAAGTAGCCTAAATCAAGGGAAGGTAAAGTATCGTAAGTAAGAAGGCAGTAACCAATGCAGGTAAGTTTTCCTAATAGAGGCAGGAGCGCAACCCCACTTGTAAGTGCCTTCCCTCGAGCAGCTTGAGCTCAACCCGTACTGGGCATTTAATTGAATCCCCCTGACTTCGCTACCCGCACCTAAATCTTTATCGGCCACTCGTCCTTTACTTGGCATTAAATCCCTTATGAAGCGCTCCTGGCATTCAACTCATTCCACGGGCTTGGGTGCCGACTGTTGCTGTGGCCCCCACCTCTGCCTTGACCCCACGTCAAAGGTGTCCTCTCCTTCCAATTTATAAATGTGCTTCCCTGTCTTTTCCTGTCACTGGTATTATGGAGCTTAGTGTGTTTGTAATAAGGGTGCAGCGTATATAACTAAATCCGTGAAAGTTAAATACCGCTATCCGGGTAATACTGTCTCAATCGTGCAATCCGATACTGTTCTGGTAAGGCCCGCAATCCGTCTAAAACTGGGAAATTGGAAACTGGGTTGTGTAAGAGATTGAAATCCCACCATCCGATTAAGAAGGCTAACTAAAAAAAGTTGGGTACTTCACATACAAGATTTACAGACTCGGAAAGCTTCACTAACTCACTCCTTCCAACAAAGGAGTACAAATTTAATATTTATGTGGCTATGAATAGGTGACAGATACTTTACTATCTCGGTATCAATTTTAAAATCTCATGGTGAAAACCCTAGACAGAAAGAAATATTCACACCATTAAACTCACAGTAACCTCAATCTCATCGCTCAGGGTTTGAACCTCCAAGAAATTAACACAAAACCTACAAAAAATTTGATACGATCTTCAAAAATAACAAATTTGGTCGGAATGTTTACAGATTCCAGAAACCTCCACACGATTAAAATCCTCGGCAAAATGAAATTCTTGTCCATTGTTGACAAATAATATCTAACCTATGTTATCCACGGATTGTCGAATGCCTTTAACAGTGTTCGCAAACATTTGGAAATAACATGAACGGGTTGCTACATATTACTTCTGTTTTACTTCTGGCCGGAATCACCTGATTAAACGATTCCTTCCTTACACCCGGAAGAGCCAGCAAGCAGTGATGAACAGGAAACTGAACCTCCTGACAATGTGAAGCCTCTTAGGTCCAGACACAAACAAACAAATATAAATTTATAGAAAACGAATGTAAACAATTAAAAATTGAAAATTGTATGGTTATCTAGGTGAAATAATTGTTAAAAATTCTGTCACATAAGTTTCTAATGAGTTTTTAAACCTAAAGAGCAATGCTCAAGTTTCCTAGTAGTTGTACAACTAGACAGCAAGATGGTAATAACTACCCTAAGAAACTATAGTGAGCCACTCAAAACTAATATGCTCCCACCGAGTGAGTTCTCCACAGGAAGAACTGCCCGATCGGCTATCTACAGCTCGACTACCTGAAACGCTACCTCGAACTGGTCGCATGGAATTGTCTTGGCGTGGAACGGTCTCAGAATTGGGGTATGCCTTCCTTGATTGCTCGTTCCTCGTTAAGTTATAATAACAACCAAATGGAAAACATTATATATATATATATATATATATGAGGCAAATTAAAATTGAAAATCAATTTCACTCCATAATATTTGGACGAATTTACCAAAAAACTCTTATTGGGGCAAATTAAAATTGAAAACTGATTTCACTCCATGTATTATGGACGAATTTACCCCCAAAAAACCCGATTTCCATGATCGCTCAAGAGCAATTACCATTTCTATATATTTGGGCGAATTAGAGGGAGCGGACTTATTTTACGGGCTATGGAAGGTCCAAATTTAATCAAACAAGGGTTAAATAGTTAGATTTAAGGTCTTTTTATATATTTTATGGGGCTAATGTGCCATTTATTAAAAATAAATATATAAAAATTGAGCTAGTCATAGTAAATGATAGTTTAATTAAAAAATAGCCCACTAAAAAATTAAAACCCCTAAATTTAACCCATGGACTAAGATTAGCCCCTGGAATTTTCCCTGAATCAGATTTAAAACATGAGATTGTTAATTCTCTTGTTGAAGATGAATTATATGTGCAAATAAAAGAAAAATTGCAGCAACACAATTTAGAAAGGAGGTATGAAGGGTATCACTTAGAATGGGATGGACTTCTTATTTATAAAAACATAATGTATATTCCAAATGTGGAAGACTCGAGGAGAATTGTTATGGATGAAATCCATAAAATGCCATATTTTCCTCAATCGGGATATCAAAAAACAATTGCTATAGCTAGGAAGCAGTATTTTTTGCCGTGGATAAAAAACGATATTGCTGAGTATATATCTAAATGCATGAAGTGTCAACAAGTGAAAGTTGAGCATCAACACCCATCAGGTTTGTTGCATCCTTTGCCAATTCCAGAATGGAAATGGGAAGTAATTTCCATGGATTTTTTTACAGGTTTTTCAATGATTGTGAAACAACATTACTCTATCATGGTTGTGGTGGATAAATTGTCAAAATCAGCACACTTTATTCTAGTTAAATCCACATATAAAGCAGATGCCATTGCAAATATTTTTATGAAAGAAATTTTCAGATTGCATAGATTTCCCAAGGAAATAATTTCATACAAAGATACCAAATTTACTTCAAATATTTGGAAAAGTCTTTTTACGGACTTGGGAACACAATTGAATTTTAGCACTACCTATCATCCACAAACAGATGGACAAACAGAAAGAGTAAGAGTAAATCAGGTTCTTGAAGACATCCTTCGCATGTATGTGATGGACAAACCATCCAAGTGGGAAGATTATCTACGCTTGTGTAACGTCCCCTACACCCAATCTGACCATTGGGAGGGGACACTGGGCAAACCCGAGCTCTCTAATTTCATCCCATATTCATAATACGATTTGAAACAAAAGGAATGTGTGCATAAATATAATTAAACATGCACAGTGAAATTAAATTCTAACCACACACATCTAATATGCAAATACAAGCATCAAATAAAACAGTTCAGATTCAAATACATGAGTACTTATCTTTAAGAAACACAAATCCAAGCAACTGGATGTGTAAGAGTGTTTTTCCACCCAACCATATGCACTCCGTTCAGCATATACTCTTTTTGTTGGGAGGCCACCCCCAAGCTGGGCTTTGAGGCCACCAGGGCGAAGGAAACACCTACAGGATTCTATCTTTCATCCCACAACTCATTTTTCTCTATGTGCTTAGCCAATTGCTCATACAGAGCTCTGCAGGGGTCTCACTCAACCCTCACAACCTTGGCTTCCACAATACCTGCCCCACACAACACCCTTCAAGCTCAGGCATCCCCTTCACCAATCCACGGTTCTCTCGGGCAATCCATCTTGTTGGGTGCTTCCAGTGTGCATAGAAGAAGTCCAACCGGATATGGCTACTATAGAACCACCTGTAGCCTTGAATTGTGACTTCTCAAGCACCTACGAGCAGCAAAAATCCATGGGTAAGGTTCACAGCTTGCCCAACCTCTCTACTCACCTACAAGCAACTATTTTCCCTTCCAAAAATGCAACTTTGACCTCTAATTTGAATTTATGGGTTTAACACACAGTCAAGTAATGGACATGAACAACAATGGAATAACTCTACATAGTGTAGCTGCTTGCATGCAAAAGAATGAGAATGGAATAATGATCAAAAGAGTGTTGACTCTAAGGATATGAGATAAGGGTGAAAAGACAACTGACATGGCTTCTGACCATAGAAGAAATAAGACTACTGACAACTAACATAACTGTCACAACCCCCATGCTTCAATAACTACAAGAAGTGACTCTTCGCACCAACCTCACATGTGCAATCAATGATTGGAAAATGGTCCAAAAAAAAGATAATTGGCTTATTTAAAGCACATGGCAGATTTTGGATGAGTTTTAAGGTTGACACATAGCAGCATAGGATTTGGTTTCCCATAGGCCTCCTTCCTCTTCCCCTCTGGTGGAATCATACCCCTTTGGTGCTCTTTACACAGCCATTGTTGGACCATTTTATTAATTTTCAACATAATATTTATATACATTTTGAATTAGGCATAATAAGCCAATCATATGGTCCAAAATAAAAATATATACATCATACATGCCTAGCCATTCACTAGTTGGGCCTTGGCCTTGAGCTCCACACTAGGAATCCATACTAGCATATTTACATCATTTACATAAGCTTGGATAATAAATTCCAAGTCAAAACTAGGGGTATTACAACTTGGTAGAGTTTACATATAACAATGGAAAGCAAGCTTCATTGGGCATGAGTTCATTTGAAGTTTTATATAGCAGAAAGTGCAGGACACCAATGACATGGGATAATCTAGTGAACAGAATTGTAATTGGGCCATAATTGCTTAAGGAAATGGAATAAGTGGTTGCAAAAATTAAGCACAATTTAAAGGCAGCTCAAGATGAGCAAAAAAGCTATGCAGATAAGAATAGAATCCATAGAGAATTCAGTGTTGGGGATCATGTTTACCTCAGAGTGAGGCCAAGGAAGAGTTCCTTGGAACTTGAAAGTTGTGCCAAGCTATCTCTAAGTTATTGTGGACCATTTGAAGTGATTGAAACAATAGGGTCAGCTGCATATAGAATTGCATTTGCTACTAGTACTAGAGTTCATAATGTTTTTAATGTTTCTTTGCTTAAGAAATATGTACATGATCCTAACCATGTAATTGATTAGGATGTGATTCAAGTGGAACCCGATAGAGAGTTCCAAGCCGAGCCACTATGCATCCTAGACAGGAAGGTAACATTGCTCTAGAACTGAGCCATCAGACAGGAAGGTAACATTGCTCTAGAACCGAGCCATCAAACAGGTAAAGGTGCAATGGAAGCACTTTGGTCCCAATGAGGCTATGTGGGAATTGGAGGATGCCATAAAAGAGGCATACCCATCTTTGTTCTGATTTTGAGCAAACATCGAGGACAGTGTTATTCCAAGGGGGAGAGGATTGTAATACCCCCAATTTTGACTTGGAATGTATTACATCAAAATTATGTAAATGATGTAAATATGCTAGTATGGATTCTTAGTGTGGAGCTCAAGGCCAAATCCCAACTAATGAATGGCTAGGCATGTATGATGTATATATTTTATTTGGACCACATGATTGGCTCGTCATGCCAATTCGAAATGTATGTAAATATTATGTTGAAAATTAATAAAATGGTCCAAGATGGTTCTGTAAAGAGCACTAGAGGGGGCTATGATTCCACCAGAGGGGAAAAGGAATGAGGCCTATGGGGAAACCAAATCATATGTTGCCATGTGTCAACCTCATAACTCATCCAAAATCTGGCATTGACCTTAAATGAGCCAATTACCTTCTCTTGACTATTAAACTCAATCATTGAATGCATGTGTGAGGTTGGTGGGAAAATTCATTTCATGTAGTTATTGAAGCATGGGGGTTGTGACAGTTATGTCAGCTATCAACAGTCATATTTCTTCTATGGTCAGAGGCTATGTTAATTGTCTTTTCACCCTTATCTCATATCCCTTGGAGTCAACACTCTCTCTGATTCTCTCATGCAAGCTTCTACACTACGTAGAGTTTTATATTGTTGTTCATGACCATTACCAAACTGTGTTTAACCCAGAAATTTGAATATGAAGAAAGAGTTGTATTTTGGAAGGGAAAATAGATGGTTGTAGGCGAGCATGGAGGTTGGGCAAGTTGAGAACCTTTACCCATTGAATTATGCTACTCTTGGATGCTTGAAAAGCCAAGAATTAATGTTGCAGGTGGTTCTCCATTAGCATACAGCGAGTTGGACTCTTACTGCACACATTGGTAAGCACTGTAAGTGTTGGATTTCCTGAGGGAATTGTGGATCAATGAAGGGAAATTCCTTCCTTGTGTTGTGTGGGGCAGTTGGGAAGGAGTGCCATGGCTGTGATGGCTCAGCGAGACCCATGTAGAGCTCTGGTTGAGCTTTTGGCTAAGCATAGAGAACAGAGTGGGTTGTGGGATGAGAGATAGAATCATGTAGGTGTTTTCTTCGCCCCAGTAGCCTCGTACCTAGCTTGGGGGTGGCCTCTCAGCAGAAACAATATATGTTGGACAGAGTGCCTGTGGTTGGGTGGAAAATCGCTCTTACACAACCAGTTGCTTGGATCTTCTTTGTTTAAAGATAAGTATTCTTATGTCTTTAATGTGCCATGATTTTATTTGTATTCATGTGATCATTAAGAGCGAGTTTCCACCCATCCATAAGCATTTTGTCCAGCATATACTCTTTCTACTAAGAGAGCGCCCCCAAGCTAGGCTATGAGGCCACCAGGGCGATGTAAACACCTACAAGATTCTATATATCAACCCACAACCCACTCTATTCATTGTGCTTAGCCAAAAATCTCAACCAGAGCTCTACATGGGTCTCACTAAGCCATCACAGCCATGGCACTCCTTCCAACTGCCCCACACAACACAAGGAAGGCATTTCCCTTCACTGATCAACAGTTCCCTCAGAAAATTCAGTCCTTACAATGCTTACCAGTGCATGTAGTAAGAGTCCAACCTGTTGTATACTAATGGAGAACCCCCTGCAACATTAATCCATGGCTTCTCAAGGATCCAAAAGTAGCAAAACTAAATGGATATAAGTTCTTAGCTTTCCTAACCTCCATGCTCACCTACATCCATCTATTTTCCCTTCCAAAAATGCAGCTTTGTCTTCAAATTCAAATTTATGGGTTAAACAAAGTCTGGTGATGGATATGAATAGCAATGGAAAAACTCTACGCAGTGTAGAAGCTTGCATGAAAGAATGAGAAAGAGTGTTCCAAAAAGTGTTGACTCCAAGGGATATGAGGTAAGGGTGAAAAGACAACTGACATAGCTTCTAACCATAGAAGAAATAGGAATGTTGACAATTGACATAACTATTACAATCCCGATGCTTCAATAACTACATGGAATGACTTTCCCCACCAACCTCACATATACATTCAATGATTGGGTTTAAGAGTCAAGAGAAGGTAATTGGCTCATTTAAGGCACATGGCAAATTTTGGATGAGTTATGAGGTTGACACATGGCAACGTAGGATTTGGTTACCCATAGGCCCCCTTCCTCTTCCCCTCTGGTGGAATCATTGCCCCCTCTAATGTTCTTTACATAGCCATCTTGGACCATTTTATTAATTTTCAACATAATATTTACATACATTTCGATTTGGCATGGCAAGCCAATCATGTGGTCCAAATAAAAATATATACATCATACATGCTTAGCCATTCACTAGTTGGGCCTTAGCCTTGAGCTCCACACTAGCATATTTACATCATTTGCATAATTTTGATGTAATACATTCCAAGTCAAAATTGGGGGTATTACACATGCATGGGTAGACTCCAAAGGATTTCTCCAGTGGCTTCGAGGTGGTTTCTCCAAGGGCTTTTGTGGAACCTCCACAGCTTCTAGTGCACTATTGATTGCAGCTATGATCCCTAGGCTTCATAAGCTCACTAAGCTTCCTGAGCTCTAATACCATATTAGAATTCTATGGCTATGATGGCTGCAAGAATTCCACAAGCTAAGGATCTAAGCACTCAATGTAATCTTCACTAAGAATTACTGCAGAGAATTGCAAAGAATTGTGTAGAAGAATAAGCTAGAACACAGGAAAAAGAACTCAATTTAGTAATATTGAATCAATCTATTAATGAATGATGAGATTACATTAAGTAGTACATCTCATTGAGAGAATTCGAATGCACTAAAGGCAAATCGAGTAGCTCACTAAAGTTAGGCTTAGATTTAGCAATAAAACCCCATCTATGGAAAAAGCATTCTCCAACTCATAGAAAGTTGTCACGAATTGGCCAAGTTGGTTTAGGTAGGCCAAGAGTGACTAAAAGTCAGCTAAAGAGCATCTTTACAAGAGAAAAGGATGGAAGGAAGTTAGGCAACATCATGCAAACTCGCCAAAGACATCAATGCGCCCCTACCTTATACTTATCCAAGACAAAAGCAAAGCAAAAGTTGTCTTGTCTCAGAAAAGCAGGAATACAGCATATTGTTGCTTTATACTCTTAAAAGTTGTTTTAAAAGCAAAAAGAAGGTGCACTTGAGGATAAACATCATAAAATAGGCAAATAATGCACTTAGGTGGGCCTAGATTGACAACTTAAGCACTAGGAACAATATCTACCATGGTACTAAACACCTAGTAATCAACCAAAGTAATAAACTAAGTTCTCTAAGGCCTAGATGGTGGCCAGTTATTCCAACACCTAATAGGAAGACACTTTAAAGTGAGAACAAATCATGATAGTCTTAAGTACTTCTCTGAACAA
This sequence comes from Larix kaempferi, assembly GCA_027924585.1. Classification (NCBI taxonomy): domain Eukaryota; kingdom Viridiplantae; phylum Streptophyta; class Pinopsida; order Pinales; family Pinaceae; genus Larix; species Larix kaempferi. The sequence continues at coordinate 13,007,388 of BSBM01000125.1, read as the reverse complement.
CGATTATCTACGGAAAAAGAACAAAAATGGGTCACAAAGATGCTAAGTTATGACTTTGAAATTATCTAGAAAAAATGAATACAAAATGAGGCAGAAGGCTCACTTTGTGGTATTTCCATTCCACAAACTGATTGGGTGGGAAAATATAAAAGAATTGAAGCATGATCAGAAGTCATGAAAGATCATTCAACAACTACAAGAATACCCAAGTTAATTAAATACATTTGTGTGGAAGAATGATAGTCTTAAGTACTTCTTCGAACAACGATTATCTAAAGAAAAAGGAACAAAAATGGGTCACAAGGATGCTAAGTTATGACTTTAAAATTATCTAGAAAAAATGAAAACAAAATGAGGCGGAAGGCTCACTTTGTGTTATTTCCATTCCACAATCTGATTGGGTGGAAAAAAATAAAAGAATTGAAGCATGATCAAAAGGCATGAAAGATCATTCAACAACTACAAGAATACCCAAGTTAATAAGGGAAAGACAATCAAGATACTAATTTTTTTGCATACATTAGCCATATCAAGTCAACATTGGGAAGATGTCCCAATGTATTTTATCACATGTCTACCAAAGCCTAAAGAAAAGAATGCCATCATGGTAGTGGTGGATCCACTCACAAAGTATGCACGTTCATATTCTATTTATCATCCTTTTAAAGCAAGTACAATAGTTGCAACATTCATGGAAACAGTTCAAAAGCTACACGGAATCCCCAAAATTATTGTAAGCGATATAGATCTGATTTTGATTGATAATTTTTTAAAGAAAATGTTTTCTTATTTGGATACTCAATTGGCTCACATATCCTTTTACCATCCTCAATCCGATGGGCAACGTTAGATTGTGAATAAATGTCTTGAAAGGATATATCCATTGTTTTGCATATGATAAACAAACATAGTGAGTCAAGTGATTGCCCTCAGTTAGAATGGTGGTAAAACATGTCATTCCATACTTCATCAAAAATGCCCCCATTTATGACTATCATACTCCATCCATTACAACATCCTTGAAAGATGGCTAGGGTTCAACAGAGAAGGATCACATAGAGATCAAACATGAGGTTCTCCAACTATTGGACAACAAATTAGCACCCAAGTACTACGTTCCTTATAAGGTAATGCAAAGGATTGGAAGCATGGCTTACAAATTGGAGTTGCTTCCATCTCCATGTTTCTTGCCTAAAAATGTTATTGAAAACAAGATCCTCATCAAGTGGAAGAGCCTACCAATAGAAAAAGCGACTTGGGAAGATGAGTTCTTCATGCATAAACATCCACAGCTAATCAAGTGTTGAGGACAACACTTGTTTGAAGGAGAGGGCATATTAAGACTTAGATATTGTAACATTGCATTTAAATAATTATAGTAATGGTATCTTTATTGGTTAACTAGGACCTTAATTATAATTGTATGGTTGGCTAGGACCTTAATTATAATTGTATGGTTGGCTAGGACCTTACTTTTAATTGTAAACATTTATCACCTATATATACAAAAAAGACCTAGTTTTAGAGATCATGTCATCTTTTTTCTTTTGTATTTGATACATCGTAAAAGGAGGTTCCCTCTTGAAAAGGTTTTTTGCTCATCTCTTTATTTCAATCTCAAGGTGTTGGGTTACTTTATTTCTAATTTTATGATATTTTGAAATTTTGGTATCATGAAAAATTTCAAGTATCTATAATTTTCTTGAAGTGTAGAAACCTTGGCAAAACTTATTAATTCTTAGATTTCCAACCATAAAATGTTTGACAATATTGAAATTCCTAAGGTATTTATATAGCTTTTAAACAATTTTGGCAGTATTTAGAGTAAATGTTTTTATACTGAGAAAATTGGGCAAATCATTTTAGGAAAGAAAAATTGGCGAATCTTTTGTTGAAAAAAACATGGAAAATTAGCCATGGGCTACATTTCAACCCTATAATTTCCCTATTTAATACATTGTAAAACAAGAATGCCCCTTCAAAGAGGCTTCTTACTCATCTCTATATTTCATTCTCGATGCGTTGGGTTACTCCTATATTTCATTCTCAATGCATTGGGTTACTCTCCATTTCTATTTCTATTCAAGGAGCTTGGATCCCTTCGGCATACTTCTCACCTTACACCTAGTAGGGAAATATCAATGGTAATAGTTAGAATTTAAAGTTTTGAAGTCTTATCTATCAAAATTCAATCAACATTTATCAATCCAAACATGGTTGTTGGTCTCCTCGGTAGGCTATCTGTAATTGAACTATTCATCGTGATGTTCAACACCTAATCATGTCTAAATTCAAACAACTTTGGTATACTAGTTCACTAATAACATAATGGTGATCCTATTTGTTCACCAATTAGAAAGGGAATGTCCAGACATGATAAAAGTTCACTTCTAAAATTTATATTCTTTCAAAGTTCATTTCGGATGAACCATTCAACATCCAAAATTGATGTTTTACAAACATATCTTCATCGAAACTCAATTTAGAAGTTTCGGAATGAAGATAATACCAATATATGCACTAGTTATTGTTGTCTTACTAGTATAATTATTCAAACTTATGATTGAGAGGGGGGGGGCATGTTAAGCTATGAGTCCCTTGAATAGGGTGGGGGGGGGGAGGGGGTTAAGCTATGAGTCTCTAGACAATGAGTTGTCATCCTTATCATTGATGAGGTAGCATCCTAATCTATTTATGAACATGTACTACATATTGATATCATTGGTTGAATGCGTATTGAATATTGCTTAAAGTCTTTTCTACCACTTCTTATATTCTATTTTTTATAAAAATTGATAATCGCTTTGTTTCTTCCATTTGGTTATAAATACTTTGCATATGGGATGGCCATTGATAATTAGCATACCAAAAGAAAAGGTGAAATAAAATATCGGACATAAATAACATTTAAAAGAAAAATATATGTTTCCTTCATCTAAGAATTACCAAAATTACTTTGCAAACCATGTCCACTTGCTAAAGTAGCAATATTTGGTTTTCCCTCTGGTCAGTCAATTAACTGTAGATGTCATGTATTCAAAAGTAATGGAAGCCTTGGTTGTTTGTTCTTCAATCAATTAATTAGAGATGCCATGCATGCAAAGTAATGGAAACCTTGTTGAAGAAACTGCAATATATGGTTGTTCCCCTATCATTTAATTGCAAGATGTTGTACATTCAATAGTAGTGGAAGCCTTGCCCGCAAGGCTGTAGCTCGACTGGCAATTCGCTTGAAAATGAGATGTTATGTTGTAATAAAAGTCACGAATTCAAAACACCCGAATTACCCATGCCTCATTCTTGCGGGCTATGGGTGCACCTAGGGGTATAGTGGTAGCGGACAAAATTGGACCCCTGGACCCCGTGTCACGCGAATACTAGCCCAATCCTAGTTGTTGATTCCCCTAGTACAAAAAAAGTAGTAATGGAAACCTTTGGTGTATCGCAACAATCTTGACCGCCAACATCATTAAAAACAAAAATAATTGCACCGAGTGAAACGAGGTGCTCTACAGACCAGTATGGGGGAGATGTTGTAACGTTTGTGATGTAACAAAATAATTAAAAAAATTCACGTCCGCTCATAAAATAAAAAATTATGGAAAGTATTTAAAAAAATCCATGTTGTTCATAAAATAAAATATTATGAAAAGTAATTAAAAAATAGATGTTCGTTTATAAAATAAAAACTTAAAACTTAAACCCGGATCTATCAATCAAGAGAGATCAAATTTCTTGAGTTTAAGTTTAAAAAAAGAAATACACCTCAATAAATCGAATCCCTCTCAATGCTTGATAGATACGAGTTTAAGATGGATCTATACTGGTATAAAACCATACGACATTTTCTTTTGCCCAACACATTGAGCATTAATGATCCAAACAAAATAATTATGACATAGAACGCCTTTATGTGCTTAATATTCCGGATGCAAGATTGTTGCTTGGCAAGCTATGCGAATCCTCCTAAATTATCGCCCTGCTACTACACAGTCACATGCATGCAACGAATTTCCCTTCTCTAATTTTCATATGTACGAGGATAGTTTTCACTTTAATGGAGTATTTCTCCCATAGAAAAATCCATAGTTAGTAACAGGCTTCGCCTTTATAGTTCATGTATAATTCAATTTTATAAGACAAGTCGGAGTCGCATCTTTAAGCCATCATTAATGCCGGGCAAGGCCACATCATAATCATAACGAAGAAAATTAAGAAATTAATTGACCAGACATTCATTTCGAAGATATCGGTGTTGTACTTCAATTGATTAAATAAAAAGAAAATATTCAAAGAGGAGGAATGATCATTATCTGGGCTGGAGGGCCATATTTTCAATAATGCAAGTTACTGGCAACCAGATCTTTAAGGTGGCGTCAAAATAAAAGGTGGTCGAAATTGAGAAACGAGCACTTTTGCCTCGGATCCTCTAACCTCCTTTGCCTCCTTTTTATTAAAGCATCAGAGCACCTAACAACCAAGAGTTGTGACTTGTGAGTACACTAAAAATTTGAGTCTCTTCAAAATCTGGAGTGAGTACAGTTACTAACATCATCATAGAAAGCTATCAACCTGAGATATATAGAGAGAGAGAGAGAATGGAATTAGAGATCAATAAATCGAGAGGTTCAGTCACTGAAGCTCCGATGAGGAATCTACTCTACTGGACGGAGGAATTATATAAAAATAAAATTATATAAAAGAAGCGATTTCATTGGTTGGGATACTTATAGACCCTAGGAAACATTTAACGTGGTGAAACCCAACCTCCTATACTTCAAAGGAAAAGCAAGATCGTCTGTTAACAGTATCCTTTTGGGTTAAATAATTTTATTTCTCCTCAAAGCTAACATGAACAACAGAACAGACAAGATTTATATTCTGATACTGTGCCAATTTTATTTGGAGGAACAAGGGTGGACAGGCTTCTTAAAGATAATAGCAACATGGCTTGTGATATTAGAAAGAAAACACTCCAGTTTTAAAGGTATAAGCATTCATCTCCAAAAACCCTATGAGCTCTTGGCCCTGTCTCACAGAACAGGCAATATTTATTTCTGATACTATGCCAATTTTATTTGGAGGAACAAGGGTGGATAGGCTATTAAAGGTAGTTGCAACATGGCTTTTGATATTAGAAAGAAAACACTCCATATAAGCATTCATCTCCAAGAACTCTATGAGCTCTTGGCCGCATCTCACATTTGTCCTACAAGCCTGGACACAAGTGTACAATTAGCAAGAGATATCATTTATTCTGTATGAAATTTTGCATTTCTATTGGTTTGGAATGACCATCAAATTAGAATTGAGGGATTTGAAGATGTAAATCAAGGCAGCAACAAATACCATTGATGAAGCCATCAGAAACTAGAGTGTGAATTAAGGCTAATGGATCTAAGAGGACACTAATCGTGCTAAAGGAGGGAAACCACCGAAAGCTTCAGAAACAAGATAACCAAAGTATTAAACGAGTAGTCGCAAATCACTGAGTTTGAGATGGGAAACGATTGGAAAGAGGGATGCTCCAAGAGAAACGGACAACACAACAGATCAAGATGATGAATCAGCACAGCAACAGTTCATGTCCCCTGCCACATGAAAATGTCCAACATCCCCTGTTGGAAACTAGGGAGTCCAATGAATCAGCAGACTCACAGAGTGACACTTCATGTCCTCTGCCATGGGGAAAATGCCCAACATCCCCAGTTGGAAAATGGGAATGTGTCCCCCATTCCCAATTACGGCCCAGAGAAAATCTGTTCATACGTCCTCCAGCCCTGGTTTGGGACTCAGAAAAGTGTGGATCAGTGTTCACGTTACAACCCACACCCTAAGCAGTTACCTTGATTGGATTTGAATTTTGATCTCAAAGGTCTGCAGGATTTACCAAGTTTTTTAAAAGCTTTTAGAATTTTACATTTTCCAAAAAACAATTCGAATGCTTATTTCATACCGATGGTATAGACTGCCACACCCTGATGACCATGGACTTTAAAAATTCAACCTCATTACCCACACCCACACCATGAACCCACCATTCATGAACCCACCATTTCTCACCCTTCCCAATCTTGTTTCTATGATTTCCTCCCTGGCCTATCTTAAAAAGGAAAGTTTGTCTTGTTTAGTAATTTGCTCTTGTATATTGTCTGTTAGTTCTAAGAAAATGTGCAGATTTAGCAGCCTGGGATAGCTGACTTCTGCCTATTCAGTCTCTCCTGTTAGTATCTATTATGCGCTAGTCTAGTGCTTTCCACAGTTCCTGGTTACTTGTCCTCTGTAAGCTTCATCTCAAAGCTAATTTTCTACAGATTTCCAGCTAAGAAGCCTGGTTACAGATTTCCATTGGTAGATTTGCAGCAAGCAGATGCCCATCACCAGATTTGGTGATTTCTCTCTTAAGCCTCGGCTGTTAGCAGAGCTTCTGCAGACTGTTCCCAGGCTTCTTGCTTGACCATCCAGCCAGACCCACTCAACCCAAGACATTCTCCAGAATGCATCATCAGGCTTTTCATTCGAATTTTCAGTGATTGATGACCATAGATAGCTCCACTCCCTCATTAGACCTCAACTTTTAGTGCTAAGTAAGGCTGCTCTCTTTCCTAGGATTTTACCTTGTTGGTTTACCGGCCCGGGCCAGGATAATTTTAGGGGCGAAATTTGGCCCATGGGCTATTTTTCCATGTTTTTTTTCAAAAAAAGATTCGCCAATTTGCATTTTTTGAAGCCCCATTTCGCCCAATTTTGACGGGGTAAACTTTTTTCACTCTAAAAATTGCCAAATTATTATATAAACTATATAAATTCCTTAAAAATTGAAATAATTTTAGAAAAATATCGCCAAATATTTTATAGTTGGCATTTTAAGAATTGGTAAGATTCGCCAAGGTTTATACACTTTTAAATAAATATGGGTCCTTAAAATCATCTCACTACTTTTATTTTCACATCTATCTCTCTTTCTCTTGAGACTCTGCAGTAGCCTTGGCACTCCTCCCGCATCATGATTGTGACACTATTTTCTAGTCCCAATGACCTTTTATTATGGTCATCTGTGGACATCAATAAAATTATCTCATCTTACAAGGCTGATTTTGTATCACTTGTCATCTTTGCAAATATTTACAAATTATTTTGACCTATTTTCCCTGTCCAAAGAAAAAGTATAAATCAGTGTTACAGGAAGATAAAAAAGGAAGTCCAGTTACATGCCTTGGGTCTCCAGGCCATGAATCAACCCATCTGCTACATAATATGTCATAAACAAACTAGCATGATGTCTTTGCCAAACACATACTGAATCAGCTCATGCATTGACTAAAAAATGTAAGCATAAGATAATGAAAAGTAGGTGTCATTTATCACTTGTGACTCTCTCCTACCATGCATAATGGTTGCATTCGGTATGCTACTATTTGAAAAATTCACACTTTCACAAAATATGTGCAGAATGTAAGACAGCAATGTTACATTGAAGCAGCTTAACAAATGCATTTCATGAAATTGGAAAGTGTACATTGAGCATTTAATTTTCTGCTACTTGTATTTAGCAGCTGGATTTAGCCAACCTAATGAACTAATCTCAAGTCTGTTACAGTTAAATATGAGATGTAAAATAAATTACCTCATAAAAAGCAATGAAATAAAGAAAGCTTCTATACAAATTCATGCACCTTAATTGCATGCAATCAAGACGCCCACTAGAGACAAGTGAATAATGGCACATGTAAACCTAATATAATGTCCAGATTATACACAAACTCTCAGCCCCTGCTGTACAAAATAGAGTACATCCTTTTACCATCCTCCTACACAAGGATTTTGTCAGGCTACAATATTACATACTCATAGCGGCCCTGGAAGGAAGGTCAGTATCTACATCTGGTTCACCCTCATCAGAACCTTCAGTAACAACCTACAAACAATCATATCAGAATTAAGAACATGAATATGCAGAATAAATACAAAAAAAATAAGCAATGAAACCTATCAACATACATAGATAAGTTTTGAGTTGCTCCTTTGTGAGCTTATTTTAAAGGGAAAGGATGTACAATAGAACACCTCAGTCACTTATATCCAAGGAAATAATGAGCAATAGAACAACTTGCTACAGTCCACTCAGTCAGTCCACAAGGATGCAGGGTATGGCTTAAAAGTGTCTGGACTCTAGACTCTAAAGGCCATGTGGCTTCCAAGTATAGCACTGGCACTGCCCCTCTATTGACCTTTTATTGAAACAAGAAATGGTGCTAACAAAAGATGCATTGGGAACTGATTGCAAATAAAATGATGCTACATCCAATAGAATCGAAGGAAAGATATCAAGGAAAGCACTAGAGTTGAAGTCACTCTCTCTCCCGAATTTTAAAGAAAAGAAATTATGTTATATTATATTAATGTCCACAAATATAGGTCAATGGAACTCCTAAGAACAGCAAGAAATTGACAGTAATACAAGGAATATGTTGCACAAGGTACTAGCCTACTATATATCACTGATCAACATGATCAATCATCAAACCTATCACCACTGTTGAAAATGGGATTCTTAGCATGAGCCATAGGACCATCGTCTAGGCATGTCTATTTTTTAGTAAGTCTATATTCCACAAGTGAGAGACCACCCCTGAGCTGGGATGTGTATCTACTAAGGAGGAACTAAACAGGCTCACTCACGGCCATGGTTTCACACAACAGTCATGCCAAGCCAACTCACAGTTGGGTTTATCAAGCATGCAAGAGACAAAAGAGAAGGATGCTAAGCCAGTGAGCTCAACCACAAAGCTACAGGCATCTCAACTAAACTCAAACAGTCATGGCACCCACAATACCTACCACACCCAACACAAGGAAGGTCCCCTTTTCTGTTGCACAATCCCTCAGGTGCCCCTCTCCTCCAGTGCTCTTCAGGGTGGGCATAAAAAGGTCCAAGCTGCTAAATCCTTGAGATTCTAGCCTTCACTGGGTTTATCAAGCAATCCCAACCTCTATTCTATCATTTGTTTTGTCATTCACTTGGATTCTCACAATTCGGTGACCAAATGACTCAATCCCGTAATTAGATTTTCAGACTATCAAAAACGGGTTTTCTCCTGGATTTCTGGGCATCTAACACTCTCAAAATTCGCCCCGAGGTTCATGTCTATGGATCCCCCATCGGATTTCACTGTCAACGCGAAATTATGGGCTTTTATGGCACTTCAAAACGTGAGTTAATGCAGAGTTGCGATTTTTGGTTTTTCTCACTGTTGGCACTGTGTAATGAATGAAAATTGATGCTTAGATGTTCAACAATGGAATGGGAATAAGGAAAAACAAATTCTCATGAGGTAGAGTGACTTGTGGGTGAAGAAAAACAGAGCCCATACCTACCATACGAATTTCTGGGCTGCCCATGCTCTATAGAAGCCATGGACTGATTTCTTCAACTACTTCCTTACAACAGAATTAAATGTCAGCAGCGAAAGTCAAATGGGTTCTCAAGATGACATTTGGCAGCATATGGTTCAACCCCACAATCCCCCTCACCACTCCCTAGTGGATACACATGGCCCCCTCTTATTTATTGCTTCCATAGCCAGTTTTTGGTATTTTATTGCAATATTAATATTTACATCAATTTACAATATTCCATGGCTTAATAGCACATGGATAACATAATATCAAATATTGTCTATTTTAAATAAAATCTTAACATACACTAACGAGGCCTTGGCCTTGAGCTCCACGCCAGGAAAACATACATCGCATATATACGATATTTACATTAAAAGCCAATATATCCCAAGAGTCAAAATGGAGGTATTACACTTTTGCTTTGGGTGTGAGGTTTGTTCAGCTTAAGGAGGCAATCTGAACCCTGCTAAAGTTCTTTTTCTGCCATTTGAACCCTAACAACAATCTATTAAGGCCTTTCCAGTCTCATGGCACCCTTGTTAGGGCACTCTCCTGGCACCTAACTCTACCAGCAGCACTTGATAAGGCTGTGGCCAGCCGAGAGAAGCCCTAAAGGGATGAGATAGGGTTGCGGACAGTCTAGAGAAGCCCTAAATGGCCGAATAGGGTTGTGGCTAGCCTTGAACAAGTTTATTCAGTCAATAGCAGCTTCAGACAGTCAGCAGCAGCCTCTGAAAAATCAAAGACAGTCAACAGCAGTTTCAAATAAGTCAAAGACAATCAGCAGCAGCATTTTACAGTCAAGAGCAGCCTCAGAGTTATCTCTTTTGATCAACAGCATTTGATGGCAGATAGTTAGAGTTTGGCCAAGTTGATTTGGTGGCAACAGTCTTCATCTACAGGTTGTTTGTTCTCTTGTTAATTGCAGGAGATTGGGGTTTGTATCAGATTGCAGACGTCATCATCATCTACAGGCTTCCATGGTTGTTCTCCATTAAGTTCAAGAGTTTCCCTAGCATGGAATCACACTTACTCTTTATAGTTCCATGACTACATGTTTATAGATAATGGCACCATGTGATGAAAAGATAGAGATGTCAACACCTACACCTAGCCTAGGTCTTAATGATCAGCCCTTGATGTAATATTCAGATCTATCATGCTACAGTTCTGATCTAGTAATGCTACAGGATGGTACTATGCGATGAAGAGATAGAGGTGCTAGCTTTTACAGCTAGCCTAAAGCTTGGTGTTAACAGTATTATGTGATCTAGCATGCCAATGCCAATGTGATTTGTGCCTGGGACAGTGTTTCTGTGACTAATACTATTGAGTGCTAGAGTTGAGCATTAGAGTTGATGCTACAACTTCATACCATACATGAAAAGATAAGTACTTGGTCTCTTTGTTTATGTATACCCTCATGTATTGAGGGTTTGACGCTTTTGTCATTTCATGTATACTTGTTCTTCCTGAATCTAGCATAAGAAAGGTTGCTAGTTTTTTTCCTCTGAAGGAAAGAAGGTTTTCCAAGGGTAAATCATGGTGTCTACTGTGCATAATTATTGTGATGTGATGTGTTTACTTTCTGCCCTATTTTACTTACTGTTGAAACACATTAATGTCATACTGCTCATAAGGAATTTAATGTGGTTGATACTTTCATGTGTAATTATGCAAAAGAAATTTTTAAATTTGCACTCATAATTACCAGTTTATGAAAGTAACTAAAAATTCAACATGGTATCAAAGCATGATACTGATGTTTTGCCTTGACCGACGCAGGAAAGATCCCGAATATGGAGCAGTATACAAGTTGATTAGATGATGAACATCCTTGATTGGGCATCAGATCTTCCTCACAAAATGTCCACTGGAAATTTGCAACAGTAAAGAAGATCATGTGTTCTTAGAAGGCACTGCAGACGGTGAACTACAAAAATATATAAACAAGGTGTTGCGTGGAAATTGAATCTTCAAGAGCAAAGGCCTGTGAGACTAAAAGAAGAAGCCAGGAAAAAAAACACTACAAGGAGATAATCAGGAGTGTTCTTGTTGCAACACATTTTTTTCTTCTTTTTGCAAGGAGAAATTCTGAGCGTTTGAAGAAGTCACATTGGGACCATTTAGTAAGGTCTTTAGTATGGCTGATTTCACACCTGCAGACAATGATCTATTGGAATATTTTTTATGTTTAAGGGTATGCACCAGAAAGACCAAAAATTGAGAAAATCAGATGAAAGGTCCTTGACATGAAGTAGTGTATCAGTTAATGAATGCCTTGAATGATGAAGATCGAAAGTTGTGTGTTGGATCTTAGCATACACAGTAATTTGTGATGAAGACCTCCCTCAGAAGGTGCTATCTGGAAAGAAAAGCTAGGACTTACCTAGCAAAAGTTATACACTAAAGTAGTCAGTGAGTAAGGGTTTGAATCAACCTTCCTTACAATCAGAATCCTTAGATTCCATGTATGAGTTATACACAGATTTAGTATTTGGGTGTGTTACCCGATAAACTAACAGGGCTAGTGTCCAATAGACAAATGTAAGGAGAGTGTGACCCAATGTCACCTCAGCCACACTTCCAACTACTTTGGAGTAACATTGTCACCATTGTAGAAAACAAGTAGGGGCTGGAAGAGGAAGCAAGTGCCTCAAAGCTTAAATACTGTCACCGATGTAGAAAACAAGTAGGGGGTCATGTAACCCAGTGACCTGTCCCTACGAGCCCCGGACACCGACCTCAGGGCTACAAGCCACTGCATGAGGCAATCAGCAATGCCACTAAGCCATAGTACTCCTAAAGGAAGGACCAAAGAGTCTGGCCATAACCACCTCTCAAAAAGTACTGATAATACCCCCATCATGGCCCTGAAGAAAAATACAACCCCTCTCCTTGGGCAGACATCTGAATGTGCGGTAGTACTGGTACCATGTAACAGGGTGCTTAACAACTTTTAAGATCTGGGATCAGATATTTATGTTTGAGAATTGTACTATCGACAGTATGATCAGATCTTTGGCTTTGATATATGAAAGCCTTAGACATATGAAATATGTTCAACTTGTAAATTTACTCTCATTTTTAGAAAGATGATGACAGCAAGATCAAAGCCCTAGAAGAAGCATGATGAGACCTTTGAGATAATACTCTTGGTTAGAGTATTATGAGATCTGTTCTAGACAATACTGATAGTTTCATATGGACACAAGATAGTCCTGAGTACTACAAAACAATTAGTGATTCTTTTCCCGTTGAGCTTCATGAGTCTGGGACTCAAAGAGAGAACCTGACAAGTTTCCCAGATCATATTAGATGACAGCATCTCCTAAATTGTGTGACTCTGCCTGGATGCAGGGATAAAGAGGGAGTGGTTAGTTATTTATCTCCCATAATTCAGAGAGATGGTTACCCCTGTGTGATACCGGCAGATTCTACTCTCCGAGACAAAGTTAGATTGAGATCATCAGGATGTTACCCTAACATGGTGGTAGCCTTCCAGAGGTACATGGGACCTCACTTGGAGATCATCTATAAGGAGCAGGAGCTATGTTGCGGGGAAGCGCCCTCCGCCCTACCACTTCGCTACCAAAGCGCGCTCCCAGAGGTAGCGATCACGAATTGCTCCCGGGAGTGCAATTCTTGATCGCCCCCTTCTGGGAGCGATTTTAGGGAGCGCGCTCCCTGGTTTTTCAGGGAGCGTCGCTCCCAGTGCGCTCCATGGTCGCTCCCTGGAGCTACAAAAACGCTCCCTAATCGCTCACTTGGCGCTCCCAACAATTAGTGCGAATTTTTGTTTCTTTTTTTGGTTTTTGGAACCAAGACATAGTTCCACTTGCATTTTTTAGCATGGTTAGGGTTCATTTTGGGGATTTATTGAATGGTAATGTTAAATTCTTAAAGTAAAAGTGGTAATCTCCTTATGGGATGGGATTCATTTAGTAGCAGCTAGAGTTTGTGTGATAACAGGAGCGATCAGGAATCGCTCTCGGGAGCACGATTCCTGATCGCTCCCTTCTGGGCGCGATTTTAGGGAGCACGCTCCCTGATGAAAAAAAAACGCTCCCTGTTTTTTTAGGGAGCGAGAAGGGAGCGTCGTTCCTAAAGCGCTCCCTGGTCACTCCTTGGAGCCAAAAAAACACTCCCTAATCGCTCCCTTGGATCTCCCAGGAATTGAGGCGAATTTTTTTTTCTTTTTTTTGTTTCTGGAACCAAGACATAGTTCCACGTAAATTTTTGGGCACGGTTAGGGTTCATTTTGGGGATTTATTGAATGGTAATGTTTAAGAATGTGGTATTCTCCTTATCTTTCATTTTCTATCATTTTACTTAAATTTTTAACATTACCATTAATTGTTTCAAGATGTCTAAGAGCGGTTCCAACCTCATCGGACTTCATATGCAAAAAGTAGAATTCTAGATCCCATCCAAATTTCAGCAAACTTAATAGTTTTCAGGATTTCAGGATTGCAAAATATCCACTGGATTCTAACATGTATGAGTAAGGGATTGGAATTTAATCAAGCACATCAACCTCTCTATGTACCTTGATGTTGGCAGTGTTGATGCCTAATTGTTGAAGTTGATTGAACTCATATGTCATCAACTTAATAAAAATGTACCCTTCAATCAAGAAAAACCACTTATTAAGCATGGGAAGCTTTTTCTATTTGAAGGTTCCACTCCATGCCCTAGCATATGTCCTTACACCAAAATATTATTCTCCATATTGGTTGGATCAAAAAGCACCTGGGGGTGGTGTTAGAAAAAAACCACATATCCAGAGGTGTAGAATGGTTATATGCTTGCATTAGACAAGTTGGTCCCTAATGAGGAGTGTGCTCAAGTACAAAGTGATTTTTTTAGCAAATACATCAATGAAAATGAAGTCTTTGGTAATGGTAACCTACATACAACCAAAGATCTTGATAGGTTGAGTCATATCGAATGGTAGAACATGTATTGCTCCTCTAACACATATCTGCATAAATTGGTGGTGAGGGTGCTTTCATAGGTTAACATTTCTTCATAAATTGGTGGTGAGGGTGCTTTCATAGGTTAACATTTCTTCTGTAGAACAATGTTGGAGCACCTACAACTTCATCCACAACGTGAAGAGAAATAGTTTAAATGTAGATCAAGCAGAGGAGTGTGCTCAAGTACGAAGTGAATTGAGCAAATACATCGGTGAACATGGAGTCTTTGGTAACCCACTTGCAACCAAAGATTGAGATAGGTTGGGTCCTATTAAATGGTGGAACATGTATTGCTCCTCTACCACATATCTACATATATTGGCGGTGAGGGTGCTTTCATAGGTTGTTAACACTTCTTCTGCAGAGAGGTGTTGGAGCACCTACAACTTCATCCACAATGTGAAGAGAAGTAGTTTGAATGTAGATCGAGCATTATGTGTACTACAACTTGATGTTGTTGTCCCATTATTGTGATGCGACCAAGAATGATGGAACATATTTGACTTGGGACAAGAATCCAGAGGAGGGTAATTTGGAGGATGGATCCATAAGCATTAGAGCGCTTGGAGGCTAAACTATTGGGTGATCAGATCAGGTTGGTGATCAAATTCATACAATAGAGATGCCACACCCCCAACCATCAATAGGTTTTCAGATGTAGGAGCTTTGTCTTTATCTTACAACTCTTTGGTAATGAATATGATGCTCTGTTTCATTTCATGGTTGATGTTATTTGTTAGAGTTTGTTGATTGCAAATATTATATGTTGAAACTTGAAGGTTGATGTTGTTGATGATTGATCATTTGATGACAATGTTATAAGTTATAGCTCATAGATGATTGATGTTATATGTGTACTAGCTTTCATGTTTTCTATAGCTAATATGGCATTCTACATGTTTTTTTAAATATATGTATCAAAATATATTAAAATATATATTATCTCAAAAACGCTCCCAAAACGGAAGCTTCTGAAAATTTCGTTTTTCGCTCCTGCTCCCCGCCTTCAACAGCCTTGAGCAGGAGTCTCTGAAGGGTGTGGTTTACTATACTTCAGATGTTCACCCGTTCGATAGTTAGAGGGAGTCGGTATAGCTCTCTGGGTATTTGAGATGTTGCTGTGATCAAAGCTTGCATAACCTTTTGAGACTCTGCTAATGGCAGAGAAACATGTTGTTGACAGTCAGAGATCTTAGAGATCCTTGAGGTTGTATGAGACACATCACTAATACCAAGCCTTTCAGTACGCTAGTATGTTTCGACAGATGTTTCAATCTGTTTGTTGAGTATGATGTGTGAGATCTGAGGAGAAGTCTATAAGACTTCCTGACAGCTTTGTAATCTTAAGCATGCACCAGCGAGCAGCAATGAGAGGACTCTCTCACAGAGTGAGTGGACTATGAGGAGTCATATGTCCTCAGTTCGCTTTGGATGTATAGTCATGAGTCGGGATTACATCTGATGGATGTACCTTCCTCAATGGTTTGGTTCAGTATGCAGAATACTTGAATGCTTTGGTTGCAGATTGCTTAGACAATCTGTTGTTGGGCTCAGAGGGAGCCTAGAGATCCATTCAGTGACAGAAGAAGAGCACTAATGATTGAGGATCACTTGAGTTGTGATCTATGTTGAAAAGTTACCTAGGAAGTGTTGTTCACCTTGTGTTACCTTGGGGTGGACAAGGACACTTTAAAAAGGTGACCCCTAGTCATTAATTAATAAATTGAGTAAGTACTTTATATTTTTAAAGTCACTTTATTAAAAGGTAAAGTCATGGTTTGTCCTAAGTTCACATTTAATAAAAACTCAAGTGAGTGATTAATTAAAAGGGGTGCTCACTTTATTAAATGACATGAAGTGCACTAAATGTCATTTATTATTTATTTATTGAGCATTTAATGAGAACCCTTCATCTAATCTAATCTGGACCATTAGATTGAAAAGAGGAAGTTGCCATGAACAAAAAGGCTTGCGTGAAAGGAAACCTAACTCATTATTCACTTTTCAAGAGAGATTTTTGGAGAGGAGAGGAAGAAGAGCAAGGAGGTCGATTTTGAGAGGAAGAAGATAAACCCTAGCACAAAATTCGAGAAGATGATGTTGGGCACGATTTCCAGGACAATGGGCACAAACTTCTAGAAAACCGTACAGTAGAAATTGGGCACAATTTTCAAGAAGGTACAGAGAGAATCCGTACAGCAAAAATTGGGAACAGTTTTCGAGACAGTTGTACAACATTTATTAATGTTCGTACAGCATGAAAATCAAGGCAATAGAACAATTCGTACAACGTGATTTTCGAGGCAAAAAGGTACAGGTTTGTAGCAGCCTATATAGCACAAAAATCGAGCTACGATTCACACGTGTGAGACAGAACATACAACACAGTTTTCTATGCAGTCGTACAACACAGTTTTCTAGCATTTCGTACAGTTTTCTAGCATTCGAGACAGTCGTACAACATTTATTGATGTTCGTATAGCATGAAAATCAAGGCAGTAGAACAATTCGTACAACGTGATTTTTGAGGCAAAAAGGTACAAGTTTGGAGTAGCCTGTATAGCACAGAAATCGAGGTACGGTTCACACATGTGAGACAAACCGTACAGCACAATTTTCTATGCAATCGTACAACACAGTTTTCTAGCATTCTGTACAGTAGGTTTTCAGTGAGATGTTGGCACACTTTTCAAGAAGAAAAGCTGAGATAAGTATTGTTGTTCTGTTTTTGTAATTTGTTGAAGAAATAAAGTATCTCTCTCAGTCAGATTTTCCCTTCTGGGTTTTATCCTGGACCTATTTAGTCAAAAATATGTGTCTAAATTTTATGTGTTGGCTGATTTAAATTTCTGAGTATGAGTTTATTGGCTAAAAGTTAAAAACTTATGAGTTGTTTATGTTGTAAAAAGAATATCATGTGTTTCAGTTTAGTCATTTTTTAAGTTAAAAATGTGCATACTGGGGTTTGGGCATTAAACCATATGCAGAGAAGCTATCAAGCTTGAAACCGGGTTGGGGTTTGAAAACTTTCAATCTATGCAACAGAGACAATGGGTTCCTCCAGTTCAGAGATAGATTTATGTGTACCTTGTAGGGATTTATGTGTACCTTGTAGACTCCCAAAGTATGGTATTTGAATATACCTGGTAAATTCACTAAGAAGTAACTTTGTTGATCTTAGTGATGACTTGTTTCTCTTTGGAAGAAAAGAAGAGGGAGTCAGTCACTACTTATGGGATGGAGGACTATTGTCCATTGGATCACTTGCTAAGATTTGTAATGAGCCACCTGGTCAGTTACCAGGAATTTGATTCAGTCTAGGACTAAAGTTCAGCCTGAGGCTGATAGCCATTCTCTGGGAGAATGGAGGCACCTGGTCAATTACTAAGAATTTGATTCAATCTGGAACTAAAGCTCAGCGTGAGGCTGCAAGCCATTCTCTGGGAGAATGGAGGCACCTAGTCAATTACCAGGAATTTGATTCAGATTGGGACTGAAGCTCAGCCTAAGTCTAAGAGCCATTCTCTAGGAGAATGGAGGCACCTGGTCAGTTATCAGGAATTTGATTCAGTCTGAGACTGAAGCTCAGCCTGAGGCTGAGAGCCATTCTCTGGAAGAATGGACTGAGGATCAACTTGATGCAATCTAAGGACCGAGGCACTTGGTCAATTACCAAGTTGTTGACTTTGGTCAACTTGATGCAGCCTGAGGGCTGAGGCACCTCGTCAGTTTACCAAGACATTGATGCAGATTAGCGTACTAAGTCCTAGACTGGGTCTAGGCAGATGATGTGTGACGTATTCCTCTTCTTGGTCATTCGAGATGGTTGAGCTACGGGACCAGCTCAAGGGACTAGCCACCCCTTGTTGGAGTAACTAGCATATGACCTTGGTATTAGTAGGGAAAACAATATGATCGCATTGTCTAGAGATGATTACATGAATAGATGCAGGTTAGAACTGAGGTTCCTGGTCAGTTACCAGGACATTGATGACACGTGAGATGCGTCAATGTGTGTGTGGTGACTCGAGCTACTTCTTTGATTTGTCTTAGAGTTTGCTTGACAGAGAATGCCTCTCTCGCTGAGAGGGAGTGTTCATTTTTGGGCAGCAGCGAGAGTCATTATTTGGGAGAATTGGCATCAACCTGTGGTTGAGAACTTGGTCAGGGACCAGCACACTGATAACCTGAGATCTCTCACAAAACCTTTCTTATGATGAAGATTATGAAGACAAGTTTGACCATTGAAAGTGTGAAGAAGACCAATGTATAGTACTTATGACAAGTTATAAAGTTGAGTCTAGGAGACTCAAGTTAGAAGCAAATGGAAGAGAGGCTATCTCTTGGGCACGTGTGGATCATTTGAGAACTTGAGGGTTCCTTGTGAAGGAAGGAATGGCACTATATCTCTTCTATGATATGTATGGACCATGTCCATCACAAGAAGACATATCGACTTGATAAAAGGTCATGTAAATCTTGTGCCCATGAAGACGGGGTCATAAAGACCTAGTGCCCACCTAGAAGAGCTCATGAACACCTAGCGCTCATGAAAATAAAGAGATAAAGTACTACCGCTCAAGTCAAGTGAAGAATGGAAGAAGAAAAAGTTTCTTATTTATGATAATGAACCTTGAGTTGGCATGTGTGGGTCATAAAGACCAAGAGAAGCGTCTAAGATGACTTGGTTAAGGAGTTATGGTCATGGAACCCCAATGAAAGACCAAGAGCCCACTAATGAAGGACCAAAAGACCAAGATCAAAGTCAAGTAAAATTATGGAGGGTTAAAAGCGTAAATAAAATATTATAACCCTAACTAAGTGGTTTTTATCATTTGTTTAATCTTAAATCTAAGAAAGTGATCCTCAATGATGAATTATAAACAGAGAAGCATTCTCATTTGAGCAATATACTTTTCACATGATCTTCATCTTTGATCCAACAAGGAAAGTTCGTGGGGTTTGTGCTGATACTTTTCTCTCTCTTCCACATCGAAGGTCTGGTTCATCCTTGAAGGCAGCCACAAGGGTCTTTTACTTTGGGTGTGAGGCTTGTTCAGCTTAAGGAGGCCATCTGAACCCTGCTAAAGGTCTTTTTTCTGCCATCTGAACCCTAACAGCAGTTTGTTAAGGCCTTTCCAGTCTCACGACACCCTTGTTAGGGCACTCCCCTGGCACCTAACTCTACCGACAACTCTTAATAGGGCTGCAATCAACCTAGAGAAGCCCTAAAGGGATGAGATAGGGTTGCATCCAGTTTAGAGAATCCCTAAATGGCTGAGATAGGGTTGCGACCAGCCTTGAACAGGTTTATTCAATCAACAGCAGCTTCAGACAATCAGCAGCAGTCTCTGAAAAGTCAAAGACAGTTAACAACGGCTTCAGATAAGTCAAAGACAGTCAGCAGCAGCATTTTACAGTCAAGAGCAGCCTCAAAGTTATCTCTTTTGATCAACAGCATTTGATGGCAGACAGTTAGGGTTTGGGCAAGTTGATTTGGTGGCAACAGTCATCATCTACAGGTTGCTTCTTCTCTTGTTAATTGCAGGAGATCAAGGTTTGTATCAGATTGCAGAAGTCATCATCATCTAAAGGCTGCCATGGTTGATCTTTGTTACCAACTATTTTGTACCATGGTTGGACTTCTTGTGAGCTGCCAATTTCTTGAACATGTCAAGTGTTCATTGTCAATGTTCAAAAGACATTTTCAGGGCCAATTTTGGCCCATTTTGTAATAATTGCATGTCCAGACCCCCATGGGGGAATTGTAATAAGTTGGTCTAAGCATGATAATTTTGTAAAAGACTTAGCCTACCTTAGGTTTGGCTATCAGGGGGATACTCTAGAGTGTTTTTTCCTTAGGAATTATGCATTACTCTTCAGTGTCGTATAATTCCTAAGGTTTTCACTCACACCTCCAAAGCTGGAGTATTTACCATGGTGGTCAAACCTAGGGAGGTTATTAAAGTCTATGTGTTTATGTATTTTTCACATGCTAGCCATCAATAATGAGTCATATGGACATGCACTAGGTCCCCTTGGAGTTTGGTTTCATTCCGATAAAAATAATTTTTTCCGTAAAATTAGACCATTTTTAATGGTTTAATTGGAAAAATTCAAAGTGTAATAAAAGCATGGTCTAGAGGCGGAATTTGGCATGGGGATGCTCGTTTTCACGCCTAGAGCGTCCTCTTTAACCTAGGACCCAATTTTCCTAGGTTTTGGGCTATTAAATCATCATTTGTAGCATTTTTTTCTTAAAGATGCTACAAAATGGCATTTAATTGTTAAATGTGCTACAAAATGCACAAAAGACAAAAATAAAAAAAATCCAAAAATGATTAAAAAAGGTGTGGAAAAGGTGGCATATGGTTTCTAAATGAAAGGCGACCATATTAAGTGGAAAAGCATGGGATAAAGTCAAATATTAAAGGAGCGAGAATATATTAAACCAAATGATGCGTCATCCTTCTTTTAACTCACGTGTGGGCGACTTCTTGTGAGGTGGCTCTTTGGTATTCGATGGAGGAGTTTACGAAGTGAAGGAGGGCGCCCCTCATAGCATCTTACCTTCCAAGCTTTAGTTACATCCTAGATCAATGCCTGGTGCTCCCTCTTCATGAATGCGCACCCCTCCAAGCCCTAGAACACTCTAGAACTCGCCCTCTCCTTCTTGTGCTATATAAATGAGGCTTGCTCCATCATTCTCAAGGAACCTCTGCCTATATTGTAATGCTATTTGCTTATCTTTCATATGAATAAAGTTGAGACTTTGGAGTCTCATGGTGCAAGAGCTTTTGTGGTGAATGTTTTGCTCATAAACCGAGGTGATATCTGTTTAGTTATTCTTCCTTTCATACAAGTGCTTACTATTTAGCTAAAGAATTTTATATGCTAATCCTTAGAATAGACATTTGACGTTTCAAGTTGTTTATTTATGCGAAGTTATCTAAGATCTAAAAGTTGCATTTTGTAGTCAGTTATACTTGTGCACTTTTTATTTTATTTTAACCTATCATACTAGATCTAATCACTTGTTTGAAGGTTGTCTTAGTTTTGCAGATCACCAAGCGTGGAGTAGAGATCAGAACTTAGCTGCATCTCATCTTTCTCCCTTTATAAATCTAATGCTCTATTGTATTGCAGACGCTCCATTCTTTCAAATTTATTCAAGCTTAAGCTTGAGCATTCCTTCCTCCTCCAATTAAAAAATTTCAATCAACCTTCTTTCCTTTTTTTGTTAAGAAAAGCATTTGGAGTTGATTTCAAAGGTTTTATCTTTAAGTCTATTTGCTTCATTCATAGATCTAGGAGTTTCTTTTCAATAAATCATAAGATCTAGATCTAAGTTTTAGTATTTGAAATAAGTTAAATTTTTTCTATCATTTGCAAATACTAGATTGTGATATTATGTGCTTTTAGCTAACCAATACAAACTTATTAACAAGTTTTTTGTTCGCTGGTTTATTTGTTTTGTGTTATAGGAAAGCAAGGAGGAGAAGTTCCTTTGGAGATTAAACTAAAAAATTTCACTTTTTCTTCAACCCCTTGCTCTCCCTCCGCCTTCTAAAAGGCTTAAAGTCTCTTGAATCTCGCTATTAGCGGATCAAGAGCGCTCTCTATCGAAGAGTTAATTCAATTGTAATAATCATTAATAAAAAGCAAGTGGGATTATGGCTCCCATGCCCTTCTTCCCCCATTTGGGGGAAGCCCATATCTTCTCATTTATTTGCTTTTTAACAGCACAAAATTAGAATACTAGCATGTTAGATTACTTTTATTTACTCAAAAGTTTTGACCTTTGCTTAGTTAAAGAGCTTACATTTTTCTTATAAGTATCAAAATCATCAAAAGTTTCCTTTTTTGCAAGCTAGCTAGATTTTGATTAATTAAATCTTTACATCTTTCTTTTTTGATAAAGTTTTAAATGCATCAAAATCTCTGGAATCTCGCCATTTGCGGATCAAGGGTGCTCTCTGTCGGAGAGTTTACTTTTTTCTTACTAACCCCCTTGCTTTCCCGAGTACGTTCCTAGACCTGAAAGAGATTTTTGGGAAGAATTTAGATCATTTCAAGTTTTTACTTTATGTATCTTTGCATTTACAATTTCTATGAGTCTTAAGACTCCTTAA
Organism: Larix kaempferi; assembly: GCA_027924585.1. NCBI lineage: Eukaryota > Viridiplantae > Streptophyta > Pinopsida > Pinales > Pinaceae > Larix > Larix kaempferi. The sequence goes on along the minus strand of BSBM01000125.1, from coordinate 12,984,875 downwards.
AATCTCTTGAATCTCGCGTTTTGCAAACACCATTTATGCTCTACCCATCGCAGGCTATTCTGAGCTTTGGGATATAAAAAAAGGTTGTTTCGCACTTATTAAATTTTCACATTTAATTAATCAACTCATTAAAAGAATCAAGTGTCGCAAACCAACGAAAATCCGGCGTTGCCTCGATAGTGGTCGAAAGTGGGAAAATTTCGACTAAGGAAGCGGGAACAAATGGGAAGCGACCTCAGAGCACAGTTAGACTACACCCTTGTTGGTGTAGTGTTGAACACCACTCTCGAGACTCCATTCCAGCCCACACGTCCTTGTACGAAGCCACCTAGATCACATTTCGGACATATTCCTTGTACCGCAAGGTATATCGGGAATCCCTTCATCCCACAATAAATCAACCTCATCTTTCAAAATATATAATAAAATAAACCAAGAAGCATTCGCACAATAGTCCTTTCAGCATCCAACAGACAGTGACTCCACTAGCACTGGTCTTTAATCAGCAACAATTTTTCAAGTCTTTGCTTTTTATCTATCTCAAATTGTTGTTCATCTTATGATATCATGTTGTGGATGTTATTTTGATTAAATTGGAAAAGTTGTTGTTGTCATTTATTTTATATACTGTGGATGTGCCATTGATTAAATTGGCGAATGAAAACTTGGTTTAATTTTGCATAAATCCAAGACTTGGTTCAAATTTGTCTCAATTCAAACAACTCCTAAAAACAACACTCTTTCCAATCACATCAAACTTAAACTTTAAAAAGTCTTAGCAAACCTTTTTTTAGTAGGGTCTACCCCCCTTGGCTTCATTAGGAGTTTGCCTAAACGGAGGAGTCGAGATCAAGTGACAACACCTGACTCTTTGCTTGTCCCCAAGGCCACACCGAGCAGCTTCAAAATATTTTTGCTGCGCTCCCCCCAGGTGTGCATCTCGGCGGCAACAATCTTCATTAAGTTCAAGAGTTTCCCTAGCATGGAAGCACACTTACTCTTTATAGTTCCATAACTATATGTGTATAGAGAATGGAACCATGTGATGAAAAGATAGATATGTCAAAACCTACTCCTAGCCTAGGGCTTAATGATCAGCCCTTGATGTAATATTCAGATCTATCATGCTACAGTTCGAATCTAGTCATGCTATAGGATGGCACTATGTGATGAAGAGATAGAGGTGCTAGTTTTTACAGCTAGCCTAAGGCTTGGTGTTAACAGTATTATGTGATCTAGCATGACAATGCCAATGTGATTGGTGCCTCGGACAGTGTTTCTGTGACTAGTACTACTGAGTGCTAGAATTGATGCTACAGCTTCATACCCTACATGAAAAGATAAGTACTTGGTCTCTCTGTTTATGTATACCCTCATATGTTAAGGGTTTGATGCTTATTGTCATTTGATGTATACTTGTTCTTCCTGAATCTATCATAAGGAAGGTTGCTGGGTTTTTTCCCCTCTGAAGGAAAGAGGGCTTTCCCAAGGTAAATCATGGTGTCTACTGTGCATAATTATTGTGATGTGATGTGTTTACTTCCTGCCCTATTTAATTTATTGTTGAAACTTGAAACACATTAATGTGATACTGCTCATAAGGAATTTAATGTGGTTAATACTTTCAAGTGTAATTATGCAAAAGAATTTTTAAATTTACACTCATCATTACCAGTTTATGAAAGTAACTAAAAATTCATCAATTACCTCTCCCTTGAAATCCGTGCCAGTGGCTACAGTAATGTTACTTGCTTCCTTTACTCATTGGTTACAGATGTATTACAAGGCAATTGAAGCTAGAAATGAAAGTCTTTTGTCAATTCATTCACTAAAGACTCTTCTGCTTCTGTTCTCTTTCATATTATGTTATTACTCAGCTGCTATAGTTTAGCCATCTAAAGCACTTAAATACAGACTCCACCTAATCCATCAGGCTTATTAGTTCAGTCCAAAATAGTCTTTTACAATCTTTCCAACGTATCTATTTTGTTCAGTTAGTTTAAGGAGATCCAGTTTTCAAGGATATAAGAAGAGAAAAGACAAAGGAGAAAAGATCCCAGATCTCATTCTACTACTGCTGCTCTTTCTGTGAGTCTCGTCTCTTTCTCCACATTTCGGCCCGTCACAACTCTCACTTTCTTACATCTCTAGTTTCTTCTAGCATTCAATCTATTCTTATTACCTCTCCCTACTTGAAATTTGCCAATGGCTACGGTAATGTTATTTGCTTCCTTTACTCACAGTTTACAGATGTATTAGAAGACAGTCGAAGCTATAAATGAAAGTCTTTTTGTGAATTCATTCACTGAAAACTCTTTTGTTTTTGTTCTGTGTCATATTATGCTGTTACCTGGCTGTCATGGTTTAGCCATCTCAGCCACTTAATATTCAACTAATATCATTCTTCCTTGTCAACTCTCTCTGATATTTCTTCATCTATAATTTCTAGACTCCAGGGGGAAGGCTGTTAACATAGCAAGACATTTTGAATCTTTAATATGATGCTCATTTTGAGATATTTGATATTAACTTTTACTTTTATAGTAAGTGAAGGTGAACCAAAAACTAGTCATCTAAGCTTGTAACATTTCCTGTCAATTCAATATATCCTACTTCTTTTGCTCTTCTTTCTATGAGAGCAAATTCGTGTCAAGGTATGTAGTAATATGAATAGATGTGGACACCACTTTAGTTTCATGTGAGATTCTCCTCTCATCATCCACTGGAAGGATTTGATGCTTTATTTATTTTCTGCAGTTCCAACTTTTAAAATCAACAAAATTTTCTATAAACTATATAAAATTTATTTTCTGCCTAGGAAAAATTTATGATTTTTACATGCAAAGTTACAAGTTTATTTAAATCTCATTTTCATCACATTGGTACTATAATAGCTTGTTGTTTTTGTGCAAGTTTCTGATCTTACAAGGAGAGGGAATGCCCAAATTTGCCCACTAGCAAGCACCAACAACGCCCAAGAGGGGCTTACTTCAAGTCCTTCACCCAAAAATGGTCAAAAAATCACTCTTTCTCTCTCTTTTCTCAATAGTAACAAGTGCTAAATCTAAATCATTGTAACAAGCCCAAGAGAGTCTTGAGCTTGAGTTCATTGTGTTTTACTTCAAGCATTTACTTCTTAGTTAGTTTACCTTTAGTTGCATGCAAGAGAAGAGGTTTTTCCCATCCTTGCATGGTTTTGTTAGTTTGTTTTTAAGTTGCATTTACTTCAAGTTATTTCATTTTGCCCGCACCTCACAAGTGAAGTGGCTTTGTCACTCCTGTGATATCGCGTTTGGTTTGCAATTTTATTTTCAGTAATTTGCTTTAAGTTGTTTTTTCCTGCACCTCACAAGTGAGAGGCGCACTCTCCTGTAATATCACGCTTGGCTTGTACTTTACTTCTGTAATTTTATTTCAAGTAATTTCATTTCGCCCGCACCTCATACATGAGAGGCTCTGCCTCTTCTGTGATATAACGCTTGGCTTGCATTGTTTTAGTTTAGTTTTGCTTAAAGGCTAAAATTTAACTTAAGCCCCGTTTTTGCCCCATATCCTCTCCCCTCGTCGATTCGACCGATCTTGGATGACGAGAAAGGGCAAAGATTTGTGTTGGCTAGTTTAATAGGCACCCAAACATGTATCTTCACTAGAACGGAGAAAATGAGGCTTGACCTGTGGAGCTAGTGGGGTAGAGGTTGTGGAGAGCCTTGTGGCACTTTGTGTCCTCCAGTTGAACACCCAGCAAGTTTCGAGATTGACCCATGGAGCTAGTTGGGAACCTTGTGTTCTCAGGTTGAGCACCCAGCACTCTCTCTCTATTCGAAGGAGATAGTCTTTTGGGGTAGACATCTAGATTAGTTCTTTTCTTTGCAACAAACACCTTAATCCCCTAAGTTGAAGTGAGACTTACAATCTATTAAAACTTACAAGACCACTCGCACAACATTGTTACAATCGTTTACATTTCTCTACTTCGCAAGTCTTTCACATTACTATCTTGTTCACAATATTTGCTTCAAGTACTTTATTTTCAGCTCAATATTGTTATATGTGTCCTTGATTCCTTAAGTTCTTAATAATCCACATTTCAATGCTTTATGTGATATCTTGATTATCTATCTACAAGCATTTTACATTTATTCGTTCATTTACTAGAAGTTGTGATTTCATGATATATTTTGTTAGTGAACGAATTAATACTTTGGAAAAGTACTTGTTTAAGTTGATTATTGTGACTCCATAGCCCGAGTAGAGATGGCATTGGTCTTGATTAATTGATTATTTCTCTCTTACATCATATTTGGCTTAGTATTAAAAGGTTTTGCTTGTCATTGAACTGTTGCATATCTGCACTTCTGACTGTCATTTTTAATTTTTGATAATTTAAAACTCCAAAAAAAAACACTTAAAAAGAAAACTTAGTAAGTAAGGACTACCCCCCTTGGCCTTTAGGAGTTGTGGTCTAAACGGAGGAGTTTAGGACCAAGGTGACATTGGGTTCTTACTCATAGTTGCCCTCAGGAACACATAGTGGTTGGGAGACTTACCTGTGTGCAAGTCTGTTTTAGGCGGCAACACATAGCAATGTAAATAAGTTGGTTTAAGTTTTGACTATTATGATTAGGGTATTGATAAGGTGTCCTTGTAACGTGATCTTTCTTTATCCTAATTTTACAATTTTCTTGATTCACCTTTGGTAATTATAACTTCTTCATACACGTATGTCACTTTGTTGATCATTGAATATTTATTGGTAGAAGAACTTGGATTTTCCATCATTTGTATTTTGATGCCTAAAGATATCCCTACCTCCACCAGATTAATGATTGTTTCCTTGTCAATCATAGATTCTTCACCGGTAAGTATCTCTAGCTTTTCATATTGTGACTTGTTTTGATTTTTGAACTTCTTAATTTGTGCAGTCCAGCTTTCACTATGTTTCTAGGGGCAAGAAATTTCTTATTATTATTAACGACAACCTCGTCCATTTTTTTCTAGCAATCCTGCATCTTTTGTATTGACTTCTTGCTATCTTGAAGGATCACCTCTAATACATCTTGAGAGACTTATGATGAGGGCACCACTGAGTATGACCTCATTGTAAAGTCCTACAATGTTATTCTCTTTTGATAGTATAATGCCAAAAAATCTTCTTCGTGTTAATGATGAAAGTACCTGATGTTTCCATCCGAAGTCAACCTAGAATTACGTCAACGTCTTTTTTAAAAATAGATATAAGATTGAATTCAGATATGAAAATATAATCATTAATTCTCAATAACAAATCATTTATTTCATATTAGTTCTCATTCCTGAATTTCTATCATTTTGCTTATACTCATCTTAGGGATAAATAATTGATTGGCCATGTCAACATTGAGGAAATTTCCCTTGTCATTCGAACAAATAACAATGTTAGCATCTTTTCCTCGAGTAATCTCTTTAAGTTTTAATAATAAGCTGGGAGTTGGAAGACATTTATAAAGAAATATTCCTTATTTTTATTAAAATCCATTTTTAAGAGTTGTTTTCTTCCTTTAATACTTTAGAGCTCTAAATACCCCTTGATAAAATTACTCTTCTACTTGCAATTTTCCTTGTTTTCATTAAATACCAAGATTGTATTACTTTCAATTTTTTTACTATTAAGTGGTGTACAGGGACCCACATCTTCAATGTGAAGTTGGATATTGAAACTCTAGAAATGCCCTTTAAAAAAAATCTTTCACTTTGCTTAATGCCTTTCCGTTTGGCCTTTTCACGGAGTAATGAAAAAAAGGTATTAAATATTAGTAAAGAATTCTTAACTCTCTATATCCATTTGCAACATATGTGACCAAAGCTTATTTGTACCCGAGCATCACAGTTATGGCTATAGCAGCTTTAGAAGGGGTCATGTCTAAGTTGCATGAAACGGGGAAACAAGGACAAAACAAGGAAACTTCAAAACAGGGGAAACGTGACCCCCAAAAATTTAGGAAACGAGGAAGCATGATATATATATATATATATGAGCAAAATCATTTAAAAAAATAATGTGAAATATAAATCATAATTCATAAATCATAAATGTCGGCAAATCATTTGCCTATATTGGGATCCTATTCATCAGTAGCACCCTATGCCTCCCTCCTCTAGGCTCTAGCCGTTGCCTCTATCTCAAATTTCAAAGTTGATCCTCCAAGGACATTAGTCAACGGCTCAACACCCTACAATTTGCTGAAACTTCCTAATCCAATCATTAAAATAAGGTAGAAAAAGCTTCCCATGCTTAATAAGTGATTTTGCTTGAGTGAAGAGTACATTTTTATTAAGGTCATCATAAAGGAGTTCAACAATCAACACCTCCAATATCAAGGTACATATAGGGGTTGATGTGCTTGATTAAATTCCAATTCCATACCCACATACATGAAAGAATATGGTGGAAACTTTGCAATCCTGAAATCCTAAAAACTATTAAGTCTGTTGAATTCTAAATGGGATCTAAACTTCTACTTTTTGCATATGAAGTCCGATGAGGTTGGAACCACTCTCAAACATCCTAAAACAATTAATGGTAATGTTAAAAATTTAAGTAAAAGGATGGAAAATAAAAGATAAGGAGAATGTCCCTTTTACTATTAAGAATTCCATGCCCTCACACATGAAAGAATATGGTGGAAACTTTGCAATCCTGAAATCCTGAAAACTATTAAATCTGTTGAATTCTAAATGGGATCTAAACTTCTACTTTTTGCATATGAAGTCCGATGAGGTTGGAACCACTCTCAAACATCCTAAAACAATTAATGGTAATGTTAAAAATTTAAGTAAAAGGATGGAAAATAAAAGATAAGGAGAATGTCACTTTTACTTTTAAGAATTTAACATTACCGTTAATATCACCAAATACTATTGCACCATGGCAATAATTTTTTGGCAACGCGGCCTCACTGATTGCATCCGTACTGGAAACGTGTTTCCGTACAGACGAAACATGTTTCCATCTCGGAAACGTGTTTCGTCCGTACAGAAACACATTTCCACGCCATACGGTACACATTTCGGGGTTTTGATACAGCGAAACGTTGGAAACGGGGTTGGGGCCCATGTTTCCTGCAACATAGGCTCATGTTGATGCAAAGTCAAGGTTTTCTCAAATTCGGTAATAAGCTTCTGCAATTGATGATGGTTGAGGCAATTATGGTCAATGGTGACCGAAAATGACGGCTGTGGGCGTTCAACTTCTCACGGTGGCACCAGATTTACCTTAATGCAGCTATCATGATTTGGACGTAATATAATCCAATGTTGTCAGACTCGGACTCGACAAAGACTCGACTGGCTTGGGACTCAGCCGACTTGGCAACTCGGATAAGACTCGACAAAGACTCAACAAATAGAAAAAAAAACTCAAAATATAGTAAATTTTGTGCACAAAAAAATATACTAATGACATTTCTAATCCATATAAGTTATAAAACCACATTCGATGCAGAAATTCATTGTATCATCTCATAAAAAATGATAATACAACATTTAACACTCTGTATTCATATGCAAAACAGTGAATCAAAAGATGATTCCTTGAACAAATTCACAAATAGTACCAAGATCAACTACATAATTCAAAACATAAGTAGAAAAACAAAATAGACAATGTCTTCAAGTCTAATCTCAAGTCAAATGCATGACTACGAGAAGTAAAATGCCTAGAATAGGGCCTAGAGGAGCTAGTGCCAACATTGCTAGACCAAAGCAACAATTGTGATGCAGGTGTCTTTCCAATTCAGAAAATGGAAACACTAGAGGGATCCTCAGTCTCCTCATCAAGCCAACTCAAATCATCAGCAGGAGATTCATACAGAAAGTATGGGTGCATATAACTAAAATCGCATCTAGTGCAATCCATATCTAACCCAAAATACATAAACAAAGAGGCTCTAAATCGCCTCTAGAGTCCAAAAAACTTCAAAACTTCAGGCTACAATAAAGAACTACATGTCATCAAAATCATTGCCTATATTGGGATCTTATTCGTCAATCATATGCCCCCCACCTCTAGGCTCTAGCACTTGCCTCTATCTCGAACCTCAAAGTTGATCCTCCAAGGACATTAGTTGACACCCTATAATTTTGATGAAACCTCCTAATCCAAGCATTAAAAAAAGGTAGAAAAAGCTTTGCATGCCTAATAAGTAATTTTGCTTGAGTGAAGGGTACATTTTTACTAAGGTCATGACAAAGGAGTTAAACAATCAGCACCACCTCAAGGTACATAGAGAGGTTGATGCACTTGAGTAAATGCCAATACCCTACCATCATACATAATAGAATCCAGTGGAAACGTTGCAATCCTGAAACCCTGAATACTGTTAATAACTTAATTCTGTTGAATTCTAAATGGGATCTAAAATTCTACTTTTTGCATATGAAGTCCGATGAGGTTGGAACCACTCTCAAACATCCTAAAATAATTAATGGTAATATTAAAAATTTAAGTAAAAGGATAGAAAATGAAAGATAAGGAGAATGTCACTAAAGATAGAAAATGAAAGATAAGGAGAATTATGAGTGAAGAGGAGCTATGTTAAACGAATTTGAAACTCAACGTTTCGATCCCTACTCTGGGATCATCATCAGGAGATAGTTGAAGCCTGCAAGGATAAAGATGCCCGTAAGATATCCATAAATATATGAAGAAATGAATCTTAGTTTTAGTAATTTAATTTAGGGTTTTTTTTTTTAACCTAAGGTTGGTCGGCTTGTTTATTTTATAGGGAAATTAATGAGTTTGGAAAAAAAATTATGTAAAATAAATGTGAGAGAAATATAAAGTTTAATTTAATTTAAATGTGAATCTTACGTGTGAAAATAGTGTGTAAATTAATGAGATTTATAAGATTAAAGTTAATATATTGTACAAACTTTAAATGTAAACCTTAATGTGAGAGAAAAATTAAATTTTATAATAAAATGATGTCTAATATAATTGTGAAACTCAATTTTTGTAAATTCAGTGTAAAAATTATAATCTAGGGTATTAATATAAGGAAAATTTTATCTAGGGTATTAATATAATGAAAAAATTTATAAAAATATAATAATGTAATGTGGTAAATTTATTATTTTAGGGTTCCACCATTTAAAGATAATCTTAAAAAAATTTGATTCTTAAAGGACTAATGTAAATTAAGTAATTTATCACATTAATAAAATTGAACTAATTAATGTCTATGAAGGTTTAAAACTATTTATTAGTTCAATGGGTTCACCCCTCTCCCCAATTGTAGCCAATCTTTATATGGAACTTTGAGAAACGTGCTTTGGACTCATTCCCCCTCAAACCGAAAAGATGGAAACGATATGTCGACAACACCGATGTAGTGTGGCCGCATGGTAGAGACACCTTAAACCAATTTCTCCAACACCTCAATAGCCAAAACAACAACATTAAATTCACCATGGAGATCGAGGACAACAATTGCTTACCATTTCTTGATGTCCTGGTCTCAAGGAAGGAAGATGGATCCATCTCCCACCAAGTGTTCAGAGAGAAGACTCACACAAATAGATACCTTCATGCCAACTCACATCACTTCCCACCTCAAAAAACTGGCGTGATCAATACCCTAGTAACAAGAGCTCTCAGAATCTCAGACGAAGAACACATTAAAGACGAAATTGATCATCTAGAATGTGTGTTTGCGGAGAATGGTTATAACGACAAACAATTCAGGAAGGTTGTTGCATCAGCCAAGAAACCCAAGAAAAGACCTAAGGACAATTTTGAAGACACCAATAGCAATAAAATCTTCCTCCCTTACATAAAAGGCACCACCGACAAACTAGCTAAAACCCTTAAAAGGAACAATATCCAAGTCTTCTTCACCCCTCCCAACACTATCAGAATCATGGTTGACTCCTTAAAAGACCCTATCGATCCAAGAACATACAAAGGTGTCTACTCCATACCCTGTTCTTGCGAGATGCATTACATTGGTGAGACCGGGCGTTCTATGGAAACCAGATTTAAAGAGCACAGTGCTGACTTGAGGCATATTAGACATAAGAAGTCAGCTCTTGCTGAACACTCACGCTTAACGGGTCACCATATACGTTTGGAAAACGCCAGAGTCTTAGCTAGGGAAGACAACCTAATAAAATGGAAAGTGAGGGAGAAGATTGAAATCAACCTTAACCAAAATTGCCTTAATAGGGATGATGGCACAAAGCTGAGTGACTCTTGGAAACCACTTCTTCACTCCCTACAACATGGAAGATCCTCTTGAATTATTAACCTAACCTAAGTTAAAATTTAAACTAATAGTTAGTAGGTTTTTACATCCCTTAGAACGCTTGTCATAAAATTTCCTATACATACAATTTAGTTTAAATATTAATTTAAATTATAAATTATTTAAATTCACCATAAAATCTAGGGTAAAGTTTAAATGCATAATATTATAAAGTTTTATAATAAATAATATTAAACTAATTTAATAATATGAACTAATAAATAGTTTTAAACCTTCATAGACATTAATTAGTTCAATTTTATTAATGTGATAAATTACTTACTTTACATTAGTCCTTTAAGAATTAAAATTTTTTAAGATTATCTTTAAATGGTGGAACCCTAAAATAATAAATTTACCACATTACATTATAAATTTTATAAAAAATTTCATTATATTAATACCCTAGATAAAAAATTTCCTTATATTAATACCCTAGATTATAATTTTTACACTTAATTTACAAAAATTGAGTTTCACAATTATATTAGACATCATTTTATTATAAAATTTAATTTTTCTCACATTAAGGTTTACATTTAAAGTTTGTCCAATATATTAACTTTAATCTTAGAAATCTCATTAATTTACACACTATTTTCACACGTAAGATTCACATTTAAATTAAATTAAACTTTATATTTCTCTCACATTTATTTTCAAACTCATTAATTTCCAAACTCATTAATTTCCCTATAAAATAAACAAGCCAACCAACCTTAGGTTTAAAAAAAAAAAAAAAACCTAAATTAAATTACTAAAACTAAGATTCATTTCTTCATATATTTATGGATATCTCACGGGCATTTTTATCCTTGCAGGCTTCAACTGTCTCCTGATCATGATCCCAGAGTAGGGATCGAAACGTCGAGTTTCAAATTCGTTTAATGCAGTTCCTCTTCACTCATAATTGTTCCTGCGTAATGACTGTTTTCAAACAGATAAGGAGAATGTCAGTTTTACTTTAAGAATTTAATATTACCATCTCTGGTGAGTATCTGGTGAGTTTGGCAAGTATCTAGCGAGTTTAGCGAGTCTTTGGCAAGTTTGACCGAGTCTGGTGAGTGGCGAGTATGCCAAGCGAGTCTCTGCCGAGTACTCATGTCACAGCAGACTCGTGTAGACTCGCCAGACTCGGCGAGTCTTTAGCGAGTATGATAACACTGGTATAATCCTTCCACCTTCACACCAATCGCATCGCAGTTTAGGGGCAACGTCGATTTGCCAATATTCCTTCACTGGCTGTGACATATCCACAGAAATGCATGGAACAACTACATGCTGCCAATTGTCACTATGAGAGATTTATGCTGCAAATTCAAGGCTGATCCACTATTTAGTATTTTCTATCTTTCTTGTCTTTCCTCACTATTTTGTATCTTTCTTGTCTTCCCTGAATTATAGTCTGATATCACCATTGTAAAAAAGTGACAATTCAAGTGGCTGTCTCCTTATTCTATGTTTTAAACTAGGTTTATATCACAACACTATGTAATGATTTTGTCACAGTATCGGTGCTCTCTTTATGTTATGCTCAACCTGATGCATGTCTAACGATTACTCCAGATTCCTGATGACAATGATAAAAACATCCTCAGTTCAATGGTGACATTGCACAATCATACCAAGTATGGCTGCCCCCTGTACCCTGTACAAACGGGGGCAGTTCCTGTGCATCCCAAAGCACCCAGCATGCCCAATAATGCAATGGAAGCACACCCCACCCCTGGGGAAATATCTCCATCTAACATTCATGTATATACATCCTCTAGTGAGGCTAGAGGCATAAAACGAGTTATGTATCGACAACATGCATCTTTGATATAGAATGAGTACATCTGACATTAATTCATGTGCATGTATCAGTTATGATAGCATCAGTGCATGACTATTTAGCATTTAGAAATGTTCCAAATAAACTATCCATTGCACTTAAATGTCTCAACTCTCAACTTCACTTGAAACAGTAGCCAATAGCATGATGCAAATGCTTTTCAAAATGTGCATACTAACAATCAAAAACTATAACATTTCGCTTTTCTAAATAATCCAGATGCATACCAAAGATTCCTTTTGTTTATGCTCTGCAAGATAACGTTCCAATGCACCCTCGCTGTGAAGTATTTTGGCTCGACATCCCTGTGAATCTGGAGATCCTAAAACTTCCTCATCAATGACAACAGCATCTATTTTATCCTGCCCCGTTTTTGTATCTGGAATCTGAATGGCATGTCAGAAGTGTTTAGACCATAATAGTGCAGAATACAAATACAAAACCAATGTTAACAATGCTGCTGAGAAACAGCTCTATTGAGCAGCCATGGTTAAAGAAATTCTAAAAACAAATCAAGAGTAATCAAAATTACATTAATTAAAAACCACACCAAAAGAACTCACAAAGAACCTATAATAATCATCACATAAAAATGACAAGGAAACATGTCAGCCATGCACCTCAAACATGGCATCTGTCAAAAGGTTCTCGAGTATAGAGCGTAAACCACGGGCACCAGTACTCTTGACCATTGCCCTTTGTGCAATCCGCCTAAGGGCACCTTCAGTGAAATGTAACTTCACCTGAGATGACAAACATTAGTTAAATTCTGCCGACAATACTGACATATTTAGATCAAAATTTTACAATAAATAAGTAAATAACTAGGCACTTTCCACTTCAAAGGCTAAACAGTTATAATCGATGTCAGGTGCTTACATTGTTCATTTCAAACATTTTCTTGTATTGCTTGCCTAGTGCATTTCTAGGCTCCGTGAGCACCTAAGAAACACCACTATATGTTAGAAACAACTCACAAGAAACAGAACTGCTTCCATCGCATACTAATATACAATCATAATTGTTTCTAGTTCTAGCATCTCTCTGGCTATCACAGGGGATAAACTGAATGATAATATTCCTGAGCAGCACAATTATGATAATATAACTTAAATTTTACAAACTTGTGGCAGCCTACATCTTAACAGTAAGATTAACCTAAATGCAGAGCAAGAATTAAATTTATTTAGGTCAAATGCATTCACCTGGATAAGTTGGTCTTCTGTCAAAGCTGAGAGGCTAACAAGGACAGGAAATCGTCCAATGAACTCTGGTATTAAGCCATATGCGATGAGATCACTACTCTCAACCTGCATAAAACTAACCAAGATATTTCAATCGTAACAAACATAAAGCTATGCTAAAGGTAAAGGTTGTATTCCATAAGCAGAAAATGCAAAAAATCATATTAAAGTATGAATATTGGAAAATACACTAATCTTCAAATGATTCTAAATGAGAAATTTACCGACTCTAGCAAGGACGATGTCACTGCAGCATTTGTCAGGCCACCTGCCCTCATGTTAGCACGTACAGGGGCACCAAATCCAATAGAAGAATCTTGTCGTCTGATATGTCAGCCACTAGTTAATATAAGAAAATGGTAGCATGACACCTAAAGTGAGATATTGGTTTATAGTAAAAGGATAAAAGCAGAAATTGGACACCTCTCAGAAATTGTTTTCTCTAGATCCACGAAAGCCCCACCACATATAAAGAGAATATCCTTTGTATCGATCTGCAATGACCATAAATAAAATCTTGACAAGGGCTCTACTAGCTTTGATTTCCAAATATATTAAATTTCAGCAAGGGGGGCTAGCTTAGTAGATATCAAGCACTAACCAACTCACTTGTGAACATTAAAAGAGAGAAAATGTCCTGCGCCTTTTATTTTGGGTGAAAATATGTCAAAATCAGAAATCAATAACTGCAATTCTTATTGAAGCTATCAAAACTTTCATTTCATTTATAAGAAGAGCTGTCCCACCTGATTTAGTTTACTCCATATTTCAGAGCAGCATATGGAATCTATATGGCCACCTTTCCGACAATGTTTCTTGATTTTTCTGGGTCTAAGATTGCGATGACTTCAGATAACTTTTTCCCAACGAGTGTATAACAGAGTTAAACTTCACTAAAGAAGTGCAAAGGGTTTACAATTTAAAGATATCAACAAGCTGCAAACTTTGAACGAGAATGAGTTCAAGGGAACTTAAATGCTTTGGGCCAAAACTGGAGACCATCAGCTTACCTATGAAGAAGGATCTCAGACTCGAGCCACCCTTTATTTTGTCTCTATTACAACTAATAGAACAATGATGTATTCAGGTCCAACTATCATTCGAAAATGGTAATAAGGTTTGAATTTCGCCAAACTTTTATACAGATTCAGCACAGATTTTAAAAGGTATCAAGACGTCAACAAAGTCTTGCAATCATCGCCAATCCCAAGTGTAAATCGTTAGTGGTGGAGGGCGATCCATGGATTTGGAAATTCAACAGAAATGCAAGCAATTTGATTTGATAGCGTGAACCTTGTATGACCCGTAAGCGTCTTTCGCTCTGTAGAGAAGGGCCTTCGCACTAACAATAACAAATGAGATTTCAATGCTTATATGCTTGCACAAAATCCAGATAACAGGCCAAAGGAAAAATGGACGCACATTAAGATTACAGGTCAAAGGACAATGAACGCAAACTACAAAACTAAAATCCCCATCAACGTTATTCACGAATTCTAATTTGTACATAAGTTAAAGCACGTCATAAAGTTACATTTTAAATATTAGATTTAAAATTATAAAGTAAACATTATAATAAAATTAAAATTGGATCATTTATTCAATGTATATTATAAATTAATATAAGTTGCCTTTATAAAAGGATTATAAATTTATTAATGTAATTTATAGTTATAAATGTATATAGAGTATAAAATTATTTAAAATATAAATAAAGTTATAATTTTATATGGTTATAAATAGTTTAAGATTAGGGTTTAAGATCATTTATGAGATGATCTAATGAATTTCTGCATAGAATGTGGTTTTATAATTTATATGGATTAGAAATGTCATTAGTATATGTTTTGTGCACAAAATTTACTATTTGAATTTTTTTTTATTTGCCGAGTCTTATCCGAGTCCCAAGCCAGCCAAGTATTTGCCGAGTCCGAGTCTGACAACATTGGTTGTCACCCCCAAAATACAGTTGAACAATATAGAGTTTCAAACCACCAGAAACCCCACCAAACACAACTCATCATGCACAAAATCCATCTGGAAAGTATACTTCTTAGACAAATGACAATGGCACTAATCCATGGCAAATCATCACAATTCATAACTGAGGACCGCAACAAAAATTGTCTATATGTGTTTCCACATTATCCAATCATAGATTAGAGAAAATTATGTCAAATGATCCTTTCATTTTTTATTTCAAGAACATTATAAACGATATTTGTTATCATACTCCTCGTGGATTCTTGAATTGATCTTTATTTGATTATCTAGTAGTGAATCGTGATTAAAGGAGCTTGCAAGCTGTTGTCACGCCCCCACAAGGTGTTCAAATTAAAGCAAGGCATGTCAGTTTTTTAAATTTCCAATTAAAGCAACAATAGGCTCCAACACTCCTCATCGACAATATCAGCTCAAATCACAATTGTCATCTTGGTCTTTGATTTTCTCCAAACAACCAACATCTATTTGACAACAATTTCAAAAATGCATGTTTGACCTTTATGAGATACTTCATCTCAATAGGGAATTGGGCAAAAATGTGTGGAGATATTCACCAAATTAAATTATCCAAGTACACTATTAATTTTTGTTATTCCTTGATATACCAAGTTATGCTTTGTCCATATTTGATATTTCCACCACAAGCAACGATGTTTGACTTGGATTATTTGTTTGATAAAATGAGAATCATCACTGTTTTGATTCATACTATTTCTATACATTGGGAAGTAAGGCTTATAACTAAGCCACTCTGTGTTCTTGTCAGGGCACTAGCCTGAACCTTTGGACAATGAAACATTAGCAGACTACATAAAATTAGCTAAAGTAACAAGCATACAGATCATACTACACAATGATAAGAATAGAAGATAAAGACATCTATGACTAAGACAAATGCACCTGAATATGATCACCGCGTGGATGTTTGCGAGCTCCCTTTTCTGGAACATTTACAACCTGCATTTGCACATCAAGTTAAAATTGCAGTCCTTCAAAAGTCACAAACCTTCGAAAAGGCATTTCTATACCAGCTAATATTTATTTCAGATAGCATTTTGATACAGATGGCTCTCCATACAGAAATCCCATTCTAAAGACAGAAGTGCATCAATGGTGAAGATAGATATTGACTGCCAAAGACTCCAACCAAAATAGAGATAGATCATTCTTTCATTAAACGGAATATGGATAAATTCTGAACGAAAGGGACAAATAAACTCATACAAAGCAGCATTATCCAAGTAAGCAGATAAACTATGAACTATCTCAATCAAATTATTAACCCATGGTTAGATCTGTGTAACTAAAAGTTTGGATACTACTTCATTTAAAAGTGTTAACAATTTAGTTAATAATCTACAAAAATTGATATGAACCCGCGAACACTTGAATAAAGTTTGACTACAGTAAACATTGGATCTTAACAGATTTATGACAGAAAGAAGACATTTCAAATAGTACCCTTAATACTGAATCTTTAAAACAAAGAGAAACTATTTGAAAAATGATATAAGCATCACTGAACATACCATACAAAAAAACGTTCCTCGTATCACAAGAAAAAGTACTGAAGGATAAACATAGATATGCACAAAAGCATATGGAAGGAATAGCTTGTCAAGGCAACAAAGACAGATTAAATCCCTATCACAATTATTCAACTTAACTGAGCCAAAACACATACAAAATCACACTTATTGCAAAATAAAAAAATGTAGATTGAACCTAATAATGTGAAACCAATAACATGAAGTTTTAAGTTTATGATGCAGAACAATTAATTTTACAATTTTTGTCCTGTACTACAACTGTCAGCAAGGGCAAGAAGCGAATTCAGTTCTTTATGCCAAGAAATTATGTGAATGTCCTTGAATGATCAAAGTAGGTCAATGGACTCATCCAAAGAAGGATTAACAATATCTCCATTCCATAATATATAGTTATACATCAACCATCAACTGGATCACCAAGATGAAGCTTGAAGAAATTCATTCTAGGTGACGATAGTGACCATGCTAGGTTGAGGGTAGACCCAACATAAAGTCCATGAACACTAACTCCCAACGCTTATCTGGAGTGAACAGGGAATGTACAGCCCCTGCATCTTGATTGCACATTTGGTGATAGGACAGGCAATGCATGATCTGATATATCTGCTAACGTCCTCATCCTGTTGCAGCTTTGGCAAAAAGTTGTACTTCTGCACACTGCCAATGTCTTTCCCATGTCGAAGTGTCCTAACACTCAACTATAGTGCACCTCCCATATCATCTTTTCACATTCGCCTTAACGAACATAAAGATGGAGCATATCACACAAAAATCTATCCTAGAGGTGAACAGTTAAAACTTGTTTAACTGTGACTAGCGTCTGATATGTAGCAACAAAATCAGGATTGCTAGCATACAACTAGGCCCAATATCTGGTTGTGTCCACAGGATTAGAGGACTACGGTCAATGCCACAACCACGGGTCCATTGAGGGAATCCGCAACTAGAATGGTATTTCCCTTCTGGCATATGATGTTAAGATGGAGTTGTTGAAGGTATGTGGACCACTTCTAATGGCAGTGGTTCTACAGTTTTTCCACTTCTAATTAGTATTTCCTTTCCTAGAATAAAATGCTTCCATTGTCAACAAGCTTGGAAAATTGAGTATGGCTCCATGTCATCAGTGGGGTATCTGAGAACCATATCAAAGAAAGTCTTGGTCCTAGAAGAATATTCATTGATAGGAAGCAGTAAATTATTGTCTGAAATTCTTTATTCCCACTACATGTATTTCCTTTACATTTTTCAATGAAATCCACAGTTGATTTGCAAAATTGATGGTTGATTCTAGTTTAATAACTCCCTTAAATTGTAGAAGAGGTTTTTCAACAATATTTACAAGTAAACTTATTTGCATTTCTAACATGGAAATTGATTTTGTAATTTAATCTCTGTAATGACTATAAAATATATAAATAAACATTACATCATAATAATAAATAATAAAAATAATAAACTAAGGGACATAACCCTTCATATTCGTGACTAGTCATTGTTGATCCCTTCACATATGCTCAAGCTAAAGACAAACCAGAATGGAAAAAAGCAATGTTTGCAGAGTATGACTCCCTAATGAAGAACAAGACATGGACTCTTGTTCCCCTTCTTCACAGAAAGAATTTAGTTGATTGTAAATGGATTTATAAAACAAAGTTTACTGCAGAAGAACAGATTGAAAACCATAAGGCCTGGTTAGTCGCTAAAGGTTTTTCTCAGCAAGAAGGTATAGATTGTACTGAAACCTTTTCTCCTGTTGCTAAAATGAACACTATAAAAACCATAATTTCTCTTGCTGCATCTTATCAACGGGAAATTCACCAAATGGATGTCAAGAGTGTTTTTTTAAATGGTGATCTTCGTGAAGAAATCTATATGCAACAGCCACCTAGTTTTATGATTTATCACCTCTGAAACTTTAAGTTTGTTATGCAAATTGAACAAGTCTTTATATGGTCTTAAACAGACACCTAGGGCTTGATATGCGACCAATGTTCTGACATAAAGTCAAGATGGAATGTGATGTGATGCTTATGTAGGGATGCCAAAGATTGTAAGAGTGAAAGTTTACTGAAGAATAAGAAGATCAGCCTTCCGTGGATGTTTCTCCATCTTGGTGTTTTACCACGTAAAGTCGGTACTCTCTTCTCTCTTTCCTTTCTTGCATAGTGTATTGATTATTTGATGCTTGTGTTGATAGGAGATTAGATTAGTAGGATTCTGGTTATTGAATTACATGTTAGTAATATAGTGTTATATGTTAATGCATATTTATCAATTCTAACAAAGATTAGACTAGTAAGATTCCGATTATTGAACCAAAATCTTAAAAGTCTAATCTCTGTTAGAAATAATTGGAAACTTACAAGTCTAATCTCTGTTAGAATTGATAAATATGCATTAACATATAACAATAGATTACTAACATGTAAATCAATAACCGGAATCTTACTAATCTAATCTCCTATCAACACAAGCATCAAATAATCAATACAATATGCAAGAAAGGAAAGAGAGAAGACAGCACCGACTTTACGTGGTAAAACCCCAAGATGGAGAAACATCCACAAAAGATTGATCTTCTTATTATTCAGTAAACTTTCACTCTTACAATCTTTGGCATCCCCACATAAGCATCACATAACATTCCATCTTGACTTTATGTCAAAACATTGTTCTCATACCAAAAGCCCTAGGTGCCTACATAAGAGTCTAAGACCATATAAAGACTTGTTCAATTTCCATACCAAACTTGAAGTTTCAGAGGTGATAAAACTAGGTGGCTGTTGCATATAAATTTCTTCACAAAGATCACCATTTTAAAAAGCACTCGACATCCATTTGGTGAATTTCCCATCGAAAAGATGCAGCAAGAGAAATTATGGTTTTTATAGTGTTCATTTTAGCAACAAAAGCAAAGATTTCAGTATAATCTATACCTTCTTGCTGAGAAAAACCTTTAGAAACTAACCGGGCCTTGTATTTTTCATTCTGTCCTTCTGCAGTAAACTTTGTTTTATAAATCCATTTACAACCAACTAAATTATTTCCAGGAGGAAGGGGAACAAGAGTCCAAGTCCTGTTCTTCACTAAGAAGTCATACTCTGCAGACATTGCTTTTTCCCATTCCAGTTTGTCTTTAGCTTGAGCATGCTCATTCATTTATCAATTATATATTGATCCTACATGGATTTCAACTATCTCCCCTTCCTATGTTGGATATTTTTTGCGTATATGAACTATTGTTCATTACATTAATAACATAGCCCCTTCTTGGGCACTTTTGCTGATTTTGACTTTGGCCACCCACAATTTTTCAGGGTTTCTATGAAGTCCAAGTCTTTGACCACAAACCGGCCATTGGCCATTTAATGTTCAGATATTCTGTCAAAAAAAAGAATATTCCACTGTAGAATTGAAGATTTCACTACCATAAAAATTCAAAAACAAAAGAATTTAAAAAAATCAAAACAATGAAAAATGATTCCATTGCCATAGACTCTCATATAGATATTTAAAATAAAATAAAAAATTGTATTGATGAAGTGCTCTGCAACAAAGTTGTTGAAGAACCTCAAAATCACTAAGAAAATAAAGTGTGTATATATACATACACACATTAATACATCCCTGGATATGAATCCCTGCTCTACCATCACAATGTTACACACACACACACACACGTGTGTGACACATCATGATAGTAAAACTAAGGATTCATATCCACAAGAAATAGATTATATCTACAGGAAATTGCCACATTAGTATCGAGGACCTTTGAAATTATCCACCAATTCATACACGAATACATTCATATAAACACCACACTAGGTGTAACCATTGAGAACTGTCATTTGGCCTCTGTCAAAAATGTCTACTGCCAAACAAGCTGGTATTGGAGTTGAAGATAGGTTTGTTGTGAATTGTCACAGGAGGGTGTTAAATAATTGGTGTAGGCATGTGAAAGGATGTCTCCACCATGAAATAATTCCCAAATTTGCTTCTCAGCTGCCGTTACTCAAATCAAAGCAGTGTCAAGAGACCAAACTAAGAGGCCGATAAAGCCTCATCAAGCCACCTATGTCACAATCACTCTAACTATTAACAATAATAGTGGCAGGTTATTGAGAAATTTTGGAAAATTTTAAAGCTCAAATATCACATCACCCTCCTCAACAATATTCAATATAGTAGATAACACTATACAAGGTTATCAGAGTTATCGAACTATACATGTTTATTAAAGTTATATAAGATTAAAAGTGTGCAACACTCATATCGACAAGGGTACTGTTATCACATCCATAGTAGCTGGGCTACCATGGTTACAGAGCAGTTATGAGCGGTGTTATTTGTGATCACTCACACATCAGAGCGGCCCTTTATCAGACATGCAGTAGACCTTATGCCAAGGCCGAGTCTCTTGACCTCAGATTTGATGACCGAGATGACCTTTTAGTCCATACAGATGCAGTGCAGTGATTAGAGTTTCAGCAGCAGTGTTCTCAGTGGTTATAGTTGGTCCGGATTACAGATTACAGATACAGGTATATGACCAAGCAGGTATATGATGTGCATTGGTATTATTATCTTGTTGTTTTGATCATTTTGATAGCTTGACTTAACATCTAATGATTATGATCTGGCAGTATATCTATATAAAATAAAAGTGGTTATTATTGATTATCTAAATGATTGTATTACTGATAAATGATTGTATCACTGACAATTAGAAGCTCTTGTTTTATACTCATTGGTTTTACCCTCTTAGAGTGTGGACATGATCATTCCCGCCTTTATGGCTTTCTAGCTTAGGCATCACCTTCACTTTCTCCATCCATCAATTGTCTTTCCCACCTTTGGTTTTTACCCTGACTTACACCTTGACCTGTGATATGGAGGACTTCCCCATTTTTTCCTCTATGTTGGATAACATCCCTGTTAGTTTGTGTCTCGGCTCTGAGTTGGCAACAAAACTTACCTTTGGTGAGCTGGATTTGATACCTTGATCACTCTAGTCGGTTGCCCCGATGTTTGGTCTTGATTGTAGAAAATCCCCATAGTTGCTTGATTTGTGTTGACTAAAACCTGAAGCAAATTGTACTACCATCATTACATATGGAAACTATTGTTATATCTGTTATGAAATCCCATGAAAGTACTCTGAAAACTGTGATTCTCAGCACAATGAAAGAGGGCTATGAAATTATATTGAAACTCAAATGAACAACACACCCTGGATGAGAGCTTGAGTAGTTGTGTTGCTAAACACATGCAAAATCCCCAAAAGGGTTGTGTAGGCCTAAAAAGCAGTGGCTAAACATATGCTAAATCTAAAGAACTGCTGACCAAGGAAATGAAATGTAATGATTAATTCCTCACAGAGCCTACGGGTTGTGATGTGAGATGGAGTAAGCGACAGCTAATTCTAAGTATCCCCTAGAACCTCAGGTTACGATTAGTCGAGCACCCAGTCCACAGTGGTTCTAGAAAAGATCCTCACAGAGCTGATATAGCTTGGATGTGAGTCATAGACATTTTCCAAGGTTGAAAAAGCACCTATCTAAACAACTTACCCATTTGTGAGAAACTGCCATCCCCTGTGTATTCTTTATCCAACATATGCTTGAATGTGTAATTCCCTTTCCCTTATCCAAAGTATCACAGTGTTGAGTCAGTCAAGTCTTTCCCCTTTGCCTAGCATTGCATCCTTAGCCTTCACCCTCTGCTAGCAATTTGATCGTGTTTATGAAGTGAGTATATCCTTGAGTTTCTTTTGAAAGTAAATTATTATTATTTTAACCTATGCTTAATTATGATTATCTATTAACTACCAGTGAAGTAATGCTTGATGTTTTTTAAGTCTTGCTATGAAAATTATTAAAAGAGCATGTCTTAACCATTTGCACTTGCAGCAGCAAGCTTCTCTAGCCTGGGTCATATTTTGATCAGTTTGACCAGTCAAACTAGTTTGACCAAGGTCAACCTTGGGATCCGTGATGAGTTGGACCAATTATGTTGTATGATGTTTATCCATGGTCCTTGATATACCTTTTGATGACTCCATATGTTGGACACAGGTTACAGATGATGGTTGATGCACTTTTTTATTGATTATTGTTACTTCCAGACCATCATATTTTTAT
Organism: Larix kaempferi; assembly: GCA_027924585.1. Taxonomy (NCBI): domain Eukaryota; kingdom Viridiplantae; phylum Streptophyta; class Pinopsida; order Pinales; family Pinaceae; genus Larix; species Larix kaempferi. Next base: position 12,961,820 of record BSBM01000125.1, on the reverse strand, counting down.
TTGTCCGGGAATGGTGGATGTTACAGATGATCTTACAGGTTACCATGAGGTGTATGAGTACTCATCTCTAGTAGATTTGGATCTTCTGGATCCATTGAGACACTTAGCTTTCAGTTTCAGGCACTAGCAGTGATGATATGAGCAGTTTTTCATCTATTGACCAGTTTGGCCATGCTGATGTGGCCTATCCAGCAGATGCTTTGATGGAGAGTCGTTTCCTAGGGCGCTACGGAGGAGAGGTGTGGTCCAACCACTTGTCATTACCATATTACCCCCTCTCCGAACATGATTGTACAGTCAGATTTTATGCTTGTGCACTAGGCAGTGGGCTATGGGTAGTTTGATGGTTTTTCAGGTGGAATAAAAATGGAATAAAAAGGTCATTAAGGAAATCGATTTGGGCAATTGCGGCAAGGTTTTGGCATGAGGTCTATTCAGAGGTCATCTATGGTGTATCCCACTCCTTCCAAATCAGCTTGCAGCATTCAGTGGGGTCCACACAGTCACCGTGTTGTGTTTTGATGCATTCTTCTCTCCGTTGAGGGGGCCAGGATTTGATCATTTGTTCACTTGGACATGTTATTGAGTCATATGTTATATTATTGTGCCATGGGGTGATGCTAGTGAAGGATAATAAAACCTCCTAGCCCCACCATGTGCTCCTAGTCACTTGTCCTTGTCATCTTATGTGGCACACTTGTATTGTAGACACTTCTATGTGGTGCACACCCCCCTAGGGCACTCCTTTAGTGAGTGCGCACCCCCCTCTAGTGAGTGATCCATGTCATATTGTATTGGCTCATCTTAGTCGTTGATTGTATTATGTTTATCTTTTGATCTCAACCACTCATTCATAAAGTGGTTAGGGTTTTGGTCTCTCTCCTCCTATTTAAGGAAGAGGCCCCCCTATTGTAAAGGCACCTTTGGGGCTCTGGAAATACTGAAATAAAATACTACTTTTGTGGATCTGCTTATCTTGTTTTGATGGGATGCCCTTGCACATGATTATACATATTTTGCTTTAGACATCTTTGTTGTTCTCATGTGATTTTGATAGTTACAGAAGGATGCCGAATTGGACTGTTGCAGGGGTGTGAATTGCTTGAAGGGAAGATTGTTGGGGTTTCTCACATCCCCCTTGGGCAAAACGTTTTCATCTTGAAGGGTGTTTTTCAATTGTGCTTTGTCCATTGATTTACTTCTTTTGATATGCCATGCTTAGATCTTGCTTACTTGTGAATCAAATCTCACATTATGTAGTTTGTTTAGCAGGTGAAGTAGGACGTTTTTCCTCCTTGGGCTTGGACGTTTAGCTTGGAATCACTTGGATCTAACTTGGAATTGTAACTAAATGCAAGGATCTTCGATGTGCAAGGTAGCCGCAAGCATTTGAGGTAAGATCTACAAGGTATGTATCCATTTTCATGTATTTTCACCCATTGGTCACTCAAACCCTAAAAGTTAAAACCCCCACTTTTTTTTTTCAGATCTATGGAGATCTAGCAATCACTTGGGCTTAATAATTAAAACCCACCTCTATATTAATTAAAACATTCCCGATCTAAAGTTTGGTGGACATCTGACTCCATTTACCCCCCGATCTAAGGCACTAGGCCCCTCCAAGGGAGGTCACACTTGTTGGGTAGGTGGCCTTTTGCTAGATGCCAATATAGGTTCTGCTTGATCCTCACTATTTCCTTAGATCCATTCAATAGCAAACCCCCTAGTGCCATTTCATTTTAATTTTCACCTTGTGGGCCCCATTTGGACCATTTTCCATATTTTAAGGGTGGGCCCCACTTGGATCTATTATCTTGGCATTAGATCTATCTAGATCTACTAGTTTAAACCCATAAGTGGCCTTTATCTTTCATTGGTTGAACATTTTTCCATTCATAAGCCCTAACTCTTTAGGTCCACTTATCCATCCTAGATATAGATCTTATCCTCTCTTGATCTTCTCCTTTCTCATCATCACATTTCCCTAGGAGGTCTTGAGTAGGTTCGCTAGCCCTCATTGGCTAGCTAGGGTCTCCCCCTTGGTCTTGCTTAGGCTTGTTCTAAAGTGAAGAATGCCTCGGTTAGCGTGACACCCAATTGCATTGGGAACCGTGACATCTCTTGGGTCACCTCTTTCATTGTCCAACACCTCTACCATCCTGGACAGGATAACCATTTGGGAGAACTACAAGTTGTGTGATAACAGGTACCATTTAAGAAAAGGTAAAGACAATTGTGAGAGTTGAATTTGTGTCATATGCATCAAAAAAATTAAAAGATTCATTGAAAAAACTGAGCTAACCTATAGTCAAAGACCAACCAACGGAGGCATTGAATAGGGGGAGAAAAATAAAAGAAAATATTTATATCATAATATTAATTATTGTTGAGAAAAGCGTCGAGTTAAAAGGGGGTTATAACCTTTTAAAAACCCTTAAGTTCCATAGTTCAAATCAAAGGAACAATATCTTTTTGAAAGACAGTATTAAAAGAGTATTAGCCCAAAAAAAGCTTGAGGACAATTTATCAACAAGACTATTAATTAAAAGGGGTGGCAAGCATGGGGGGTTCTTCTTTGGCCCTAAAGGAAAGTTAGAATTGAAATAAGCCTGGACTAGGGAGAATAACCCACAACCAAATAAAAATGCACACTCTCTATCTTGGAATCTTTCTTCTCTGTTCTAGACATATCAAATCAGTGAAGATCCTTGGAAATTACTCCTTAATCATTGGACTCACTAGAAAAGGAGAGGGATACTAGTGGATAAGCCCTATCTCGAATGAAACAAAGAACATATACTATCCTTACCTCTTTCGACTTAGTACAATTCTTTCACAGTTGAAGGGAAAATAAGTTAAATAACACTTACGCAAACCTCATGGAAAATCAAGCAACATATTTGGAAAAGGGGCCCTAGTTAAAAGTGGGGGAACCCCAGAGATACATTTCCTACCTTAGCTTCATGAATAGAGCGGTGCTAAATATCAATCCACATTATAACATTAGGAATTTGGAGCCGGTAGGTTATATGCATGGTAGGAGACAGTTGGGAAGAGACAAATGTACGAGGGCGCGGATTGGGCGAGGAGAAAGAACTCCCCCCTATGCCCTCTCTGAGCTTTCCCACTTGAGTTCAGTAATTATTGATGGGAGAATTGAAGTTGGCTTAGTGGAGAAGATTGATGCAAGTACATGTGGGATAATCCTGTTTGAGGTGGTCTGTATTGGTACTTTGTCCAAGGAAGATGTGAGGTGGTTTGTCCAAATGTTGTTTGCCTGCCCATTGTTCTTCTGGTACAAGGATTGTATTTGTCATTGGTAGCTCTGTGGGGAAGGAACCATCTAGCAAGGGACCCCATGAGCAGCTCGTTGGATGAGATAGCTTCCATCATTTTTTCGATGAGGGAAGAGGTTTGAAATTTCATTCTCTAATTCTGCTTTGTGGTCATTTCTCTTTCGCAATCTCTTTGAAAAGTCTATGTATGGTCTAAATTACTGGTAGTAATCCCTTGTTATATCAACTTGAATGTTGTTTAGAATCTGGGGCATTTGGAATCAATCAATTTGAGCTTTTCCATGGCTAGTCTCCCTGCGCCTGCAGGAAATGATGGGGAAGGGTTGTATGAGGTCAAGAAAGCAGTATGACACCTTACCAATCAGCTGGAGGGTATGCAAAAGCCTAAAGGTGATCAAATACATAAGCATGCATTTGAAGAAACAAGTGTAAAAGCAGGAGGAATTGGAAGCCCGGATAGGAGAGCAGAAGCTAAAATATGAAAAAATGGACAATGATATGGAGATGCAATATAACATAATCTTGGGATTTGCATGGAGCTCACAATCATTTCTGGGACCCCTCTTGTTTCTACTAGATCTGTAAAGGATGAAGGTGTTTGATGAGGACACAATGCAGCAGTTTGCATGCATCTGGAGATCCTAGTCCTCGAATGGAAGATGCCTGCATGGAGGAAGCCCACAGTAGGCATATCTTTGTCCAAGAATAATTTTCATATGAACTGTTCTTGTATTTTGTTATATGGACAGATCATCAGACATTATGTTATCGACTTAGTAGGATAGATCTAGAAATTATATGTTATAGGCTTATCCTACGATAGACTGTACTTTTTGATTTGACCCTGTCTGGCACTATTTTGCAAAATATATCCATTTATGTAAAAGGAAAAACAATAATATCAATTAAAAAATCAATCCACATTAATTTTCACGGGACCTCACACTCCCAATTCATTTATATTCACAGGTTTTTTTAGGAAAATCATAAAGTTGAAGATTTCTATTGAAAGAAACAATCCATGAAATAAGTAAGTCATGAACTATGGATTAATAAAAAATTCAACCTTCAAGACTAAATTTCCTTTTCGTGCAATAGAGTTAGAGTTGTTGATGTATTTGTAACTTCGGAATGTATTTCATATATGTATATTGTATTCCTATAGAGATGTTATTATTCCTCTATACAGAAGTGTTTGTATTCCTATAGAGTTGATATTATTCCTCTATACGGAAGTGTCGTCATTTATATTGTAAGTGTCGTAACTTATACTTGATGGGTTATTAGACCACCTTGTTGGGGTCGGCCCTATATAAATCATGTGCGTTAAAGGGTTATTAAACCACCCTATTGGGGGTCGGCCCTGTCAGCATTATGTTATGTGGTTAAGTTAAGGCTGAACTAGTAAAAGGTTATTAGCAAGTCAAGTCAAGTATAAATAGAGTGCGGGAGGCACTCTATTTGATCATTCACTTACTCACTCTTACACTCATTGGAGAGTGGCGCACTAGTGGAGGAGGAGAAGCTGCTGCTAGGAATATATCTCTTATGCTTGGGTTGTATCATTGCTCTATCTATCTCTGAGGAAGTTATGGGGTTTTTCATCTTTATGGTTTTCCCCAGTGAAACTCTGTGTGTCTATTGTCTCTTGTGTGCTTGCATTATTATGTCCATGATTGATATGTTGTACATGTTGTTCTCTCAGTTAAGATCCTAGATCAAATTGAGGTAAATTCTGAAAAACTAACATGGTATCAGAGCTAGCCTAAAAGAAGGCATGGTATGGCATTTATAACACTTGTTGCACTTGCAAAGCTAGGGCTTGATATAGCAAAAACCAGTCATCGTAGCACTTTCGCTATAAATTCATTTCGGCGAGGTTTCAGGATCTAAAAATCTTACAAGTCGAAAATAAGATCCCCATGTACCTTATGTCCAAAGGAGAGCCTCTATTTCGTTGTACTTTCAGATTTATGATCTGTACAATATAGGGTTTCTGCCTCTTCCAGATCTCAGTCATAAACAAGTGACCTAGGAAAAAAGGTCACAACTTGGGCTAGGAAGCTCCAAATGAAATTTCGTAAAAAGTGGCAGGTAGGGCACGGACTGTACTTTCACAGGTACGATTTTCAGAGGGCGAAATTGAACCAATGACATGTGGCACTCCCTACAAGTTCGCTCTCCTGTTTTATCCCATAAATAGGTCACGTTGCGACACTTGGCATAACTCTCTCTCAGAGAATCCATTTGAGGTCAGACCTGTGGGGTTGGAAAGATAACAGGTCAGGCTACCACAGGAAGAATTTTCAGACCTTGTAGATCTAAAATTTTAGAGTTACACCAGAAACAATCAAGTGCATATTTCTGTCAAAACAAAATTGGATTTTGAGCACCTTCATTCATGGCTCTGGGAATTTAGGGTTTCAAAGAATGTTGAAATTTTTTGTATCGGAGACCACGGCTGGATGCTCCTCATCAAAATCGAAATTTAGAGACCAAGATCGAATTTTTTGGTTGGGCAGAAGGCCGGGCTTGATCAAAACCCTAGTTCGGGACTTTTGATCGAAAAGGTGAAAAATTAGGGCTTCTGCAAAAATGGGAATTTTTGAAATATGTGACCATAGCTGGAAGCTCCTTGGGAAAATATAAGTTTAGAGCTTTGGATCAAACTATTTGGTTGGGTGAAGCTCCGGGAAACTCAAACCCTAATTCAGGGTCCTCCCTAGTGAATCCAGAAGATTGAAAAGCAAATTTGAGGGGTGAAACTTTGCAGTTTTCAAATTCTGAGTATACCAGGTTGATCAGCTCATCAAGACGCATCTTTCTATCCTTTCAGAAGTTTGAAATTCAAAGTTTTAATTTTTAGGGTTTCCCTGACAAACCCTAATCCAGCTCCAGATCCAGTTTCTGCAAATCAAGTGGATTGGGTTAATCTTAGAAGAGAATGGATTGGTCACCTGCATAAGTGAAGAAGTTCCAGTTTCAGAGGGAGATGAGGCTAAGGCCTTACATAAGAAGATTACAAGCAATCTCGACAGGTATGACTTATCCAGGTATGTTTCGAGATCTGTTCATGATTTAAGTTTATGGTATATTTGTCTTCATTAAGATTAGTACAATCTTGATTAATTTTAGACTCATCGTATCACCTTAATAAAATATGAATGCAGATATTCATTGATTAGGGTTTTGACACTAATGATTGTACTAATGCATTGTGGTGTTGTATGAAGATTATGTTATCCGCTAACATGAAGGTACAAATCAAGTTCTAGATCAAGACCATGGTGACATGAAGACAGAAACTCATCCATTGTCATGGATCACATAGAATATCTACTTACGAGGTATGTATAACTTGGTTCTATAATGGTTAACCTATGAGATATGAAGGTTACTAGCACAAGTCATTGAAGAGAACAAGAAGACATTGCTAGACATAACTAGCAAATATGATAACCAGGTATGTTTTTCCTATATCAAGTTAGAATCCTACATTGTGTTAGGATCTTATACTGTTGTATGGTTGATAATGATTATTCATGAAGTTAGAAATGTAGGTAATCAAGGGTTTATGCATATTATGATGATATGACTAACCAGAAAAGTCCTTTGGTCAAATAAAGAGTATGCATAAGTGATCGAAAATGGATATAAGTTCAAGGACAGGTAATCCAGGAAGCAAAGATCAAGAGGGAGCACACTCCAGTAGTTCCTGCAATGAAACAAATATTGAGAGGGAGTCCACCCTACAAACCAAACAAAGATAAGTATTTGAATTGTCATTTCTTGCATATTTGTTTGTTTAAATAATATTGTTCAATGATGTATATGCTTATGTTCCTAGACTTAGGGTGTGTATTATGCATATTAGAATAATTGCATTAATGAACAGTATACTACTAATATGCATGTGATGGGTAAGTGGCCTATGGCATTGTACAACATTCCATTGCTACTTATCTAGAATGAAACCTCTTTGTTGACATGTTGGGAGTTGTGCACACTCTTAACAATGTTCTGGTAGAGATTGGAAGGCATCTAGAAAGTTACGGGATATGAATAAATGTTGTATTGAAGCATTGGCTAAAATAATTGCATGACTGGTTGACATATTTTTTTGTGTAAGAATTTGTTCTGAAAACTATGAGATGTTTCTAATCATGCAATTTAACTTGCTTTGTAGGAAAGATCGTATACAATCACCTACAAAAGAAGGACTACAACATTTGTTCCAGCAACGAAGTTTAAAGAAATCTATCTATTGAAGATATTGAAGAATCTGAAGTTTCCAGGATATGGAATGCAGTAATGGAAGAATGCCATGATCGAGGAGTACCAGTCGATCATGAACAATGATGTTTGGGATGTAGTCACAAGACCTGAAGGGAAGTCTATTGTGACTTCAAAGTGGATCTATAAAGTCAAGCATGCTGCAGTTGGTAGCATAGAGAAATATAAAGCGAGGTTTGTAGCTCGTGGCTTCTCTCAGAAAGAAGGGGATAGACTATGAAGAGACTTTTGCTCATGTAGTCAAATACACTTACATTAGATCAGTACTTGCTCTGGCTGCAATGATGAAATGGAAGATACACCAGATGGATGTCAAGACAGCTTTCTTGAATGGTGTAGTCAAGGAGGAAGTGTATGTGGTGCAACCACTCGGTTTTGAGACACATGACAGGGAGTCATATGTGTGCAGATTAAAGAAAGCCTTGTATGGCTTGAAGCAAGCTCCTAGGACTTGGTATGGTAGGATAGACAGCTTTCTATCCAGTTTGGGCTTTACTAAGAGTAAAGCAGATTCCAACCTTTACTACAAGGTTGAGGAAGGCAATCCTGTGATACTACTTCTATATGTGGATGACCTGTGTGTTACAGGTGAGGATGGATTGATTGTCGATACCAATAGGAAGCTTGTTGTCGAGTTCGAGATGAAGGACTTGGGAATGATGCGCTATTTTCTAGGCATGGAGGTGTGGCAGAGTGCAGATGGGATCTTCCTCGGACAAGGGAAGTATGCAGTAGAGATTCTGAAGAGGTTCGGGATGATGGACTGCAAGGCCATGGCCACACCTATGGCATCAAACCTGAAGCTTTTGTGTGATGCTTCATCTGAGCCGGTTGATGTCACTGTGTATCGTCGGATGATTGGGTCCTTGATGTACTTGACGAACACTAGACCAGATATTTGCTTTGCGGTGAACACATTGAGCCAATTCCTGACGGATCCCAGAGGTGTTCACCTAGTTGCTATAAAGCATATTCTGAGGTACCTGAAGGGTACAATTGATTATGGGCTCAAGTATGATGTGAATCAAAAGTTTAACCTGCAGGGTTATGTTGATTCGTACTGAGCAAACAATGTTGCAGATAGGAAGAGCACATATGGGTGCTGCTTCAGTATGGGATCAGGTGTGATCTCTTGGTTTAGCAGGAAGCAGCCCTGCGTAGCACTGAGTACAGCCAAGGCAGAGTATGTTGCAGCTTGTTCTGCTAGTTGTGAGGCAGTATGGCTCCGGAAGCTACTGTCTGAGTTATTTGATCTCCCACTGGAGGGCCGGAGGCTACTGGTATCTTTTGTGATAACCAGAGCTGTGTGAAGTTGTCTAAGAATCCAGTGTTCCACGACAGGTCGAAGCACATTGAGATCAAATATCAATATATCAGGGATATGGTGCAAAGAGGAGCAGTGAAGCTCCTGTATGTTGCGACGGATGAGCAGGTTGCGGATGTGTTGACGAAACCACTAGCCAGAGTGAAGTTCGAGTGCTTCAGAGAAAGGCTTGGTTTTCTTCAGATTGATGACACTTCGAGGAAGAAGTGATGGACACATTTGCTAGAGCCATTCCAAGCATGCTGAGAGGAGGATCCTTCCCATGGCTGTGGATGTAAGCGCTGGATGATGAGCATCAGGACGATGCGCCAGTTACTGCTCTGTATATGCATCATGTTGGATGCTTGATATGATCAGTTGGATCATGTATATGTATATGCATCATGTTGGATGCTGGATATAATCAGTTGGATCATGTATATGTATATGCATCATGTTGGATGCTTGATATGATCAGTTGGATCATGTATTTGTGTATGTATCATGTGGATACATTGTATGATCAGGTGGATCATGTATGATGATATGTATAAGGTGGATACATTATATGATCAGGTGGTTCATGTATGATGATATGTATCAGGTGGATACATTGTATGCATCAGGTAGATGCATTGTATGATCAGGATGATCGTGTGTATCAGGATGATACTCTGGATGGTATGCATCAGGACAATGCTATGATGATGATCAGGATGATCATGTGATGATGTACATCAGGATGATGTATGGTGAGTATCAGGTTGATACTCTGTGGTCGTGGACAGGTTGTGTAGATAAGCATATAATAGCGCCCTGGGAGATTTGTAGACACTCTTGCTAGGTTTTGCCGATGGCATATAATAGCTCTTTGGGAGGTTTGGCAAATGCTCTTGCTAGGTTTTGCTTGGAAGGACATATAATAGCGCCTTGGGAGATTTGCAGATGCTCTTGCTAGGTTTTGCCTATGGCATATAATAGCTCCCTGGGAGATCTGGTAAATGCTCTTGCTAGGTTTTGTCCGTGGCATATAATTTCTCCTTGGGAGATCTTGCAGGTTGTGCTGGCACGTAATCAGTCCTGGGATGCTCTTGCTAGGTTTTGTCGGTTGCATATAATGTCTCCCTGGGAGATTTGCAGATGCTCTTGCTAGGTTTTACCTATGGCATATAATAGCTCCCTGGGAGATCTGACAAATGCTCTTGCTAGGTTTTGCTTGGTCACATGTCATAGCTCCCTGGGAGATCTTGCAGGTTGTGCTGGGCACGTAATCAGTCCTGAGATGCTCTTGCTAGGTTTTGTATATGCATGTAATAAGTCCTGAGGATCCACAGTATGACCACTGATGATGAAGATCTACAGGTGGTGGGCCTACATCCAGCATGAAAAAGGGTTGGCTCTGTAGAACTTCCTATGACGAGTAGATCGGAGATTGATTGAGATAGCAGCAGCAGTGACGATGACGATGATTCGTGACGATGATCCAGTGACGTTGATCCAGAGAAGAAAACTTGATCCAGTGACGTTGATTGAGTGTTGATGTATTTGCAACTTCGAAATGTATTTCATATATGTATATTGTATTCCTATAGAGATGTTATTATAACTCTATACGGAAGTGTTTGTATTCCTATAGAGATGTTATTATTCCTCTATACGGAAGTGTCGTCATTTATATTGTAAGTGTCGTAACTTATACTTGATGGGTTATTAGACCACCTTGTTCGGGTCGGCCCTGTATAAGTCATGTGGGTTAAAGGGTTATTAGACCACCCTATTGGGGGTCGGCCCTGTCAGCATTATGTTATGTGGTTAAGTTAAGGCCGACCTAGTAAAGGTTATTAGGCAAGTCAAGTCAAGTATAAATAGAGTGCGGGAGGCACTCTATTTGATCATTCACTTACTCACTCTTACACTCATTGGAGAGTGGTGTACTAGTGGAGGAGGAGAAGCTGTTGCTAGGAGTATATCTCTTATGCTTGGGTTGTATCATTGCTCTATCTATCTCTGAGGAAGTTGTGGGGTTTTTCACCTTTATGGTTTTCCCCAATGAAACTCTATGTGTCTATTGTTTCTTGTGTGCTTGCAATATTATGTCCATGATTGATATGTTGTACATGTTGTTCTCTCAGTTAAGATCCTAGATCAAATTGAAGTAAATTCTGAAAAACTAACAAGAGTATTTGTTGACTTTTGAAAATAAGAATCTCATTTGCCAAAATTCTCAGTATTTCGTGCAAAGGAGTATCATCGTGACAAGCGAATGCATAAAGTTGTGTCGCAAATAGAAAAAATTAGAGAACGAACTAGCATAACATCAACAAAATGAGAAAGTGTCACAACAAAAAATTAAAGACCACAACAAGAAATTTGACAAGGAATTATCTGAAAGATATGAAAAAACTTCTTGTTTAAAGAACCATAATCAAAGCTTGGTTGCACAAATCAAGAATCTGAAGTAAGAGAAGAAGTCGTAACGGCAAAAGCTAGAGCTACTTACCAACAAGGAATCATTGATTGATAAATAAACAATGACCAACCCCATTGAAATAAATAAGTCATCAGATGTAAAAAATCCTAACCATGGAGAAAGGAACCAATACAAATCTAATTGACATCCAAAATCAGAAAGAAGTTTTATTCAAATGTTATCGATCAGCAAATCACCAAAAGCATCAAAAGGCGAAGGTTACAAAAAGAATGCAAAATATTATAATAGTCATCATATTATTCATTGAACCTTTTTTTCATGAAATACATATCCCACAGAAACCCATCAGGTACTTCCTCCCGCTCCAAGAGTCCAAGGATGGTACCTAGGTTAAACTGGATTTCACATAAAGTCAAGGCTTTGTCAACATAGGGCTCAAGGATATTACAACAATATACTTATTAAGACCTCAACATGTCACTCGAGGGCCTTGAACCTAGGTGGGGAGAATAATAATCATTCCTCCCAACCAACCCAGCTAGAAAGAATTGACATTATTCAATGAACTAACAAAAGACAACATCAATATAAAAAACCAAGCGACGATCCTAGTAATTTGGATGGAAGCTCAGTTGTGGGATCCTATCATCCCCAAAATCACAGATGTTGTCACCACACAGTTCAGCATAAAATCAAATTAGGGTATTCTGACCCTTTCACAATTCAACAATTTAGCTCAGCGCTTTGTCACTCATATCATATCATGTCTTCAACCCTCGCAACTTCAAGAATGGGGAATCATGAGAAAGCATTGTATGCCAAAATAAAGACAGTTTTTTTGCATAAAATGCTTTGAGGGCAAAGGCATCCTTGAAGGGAGAAGCAATGTATTGACTATAAAATATATAAATAAACATTACATCACAATAACAAATAATAATAATAAACTATGTGAAATAACCTAACTTAGGGACACAACCATTCACCTTTGTGACTAATCAATGTGTATAAGTATACCATCACAAGGCTCATTATAAATTCATCTCACTTATTCATTTATCAATAATATATTTATCCTACATGGATTTCAACAATCTTTCATTCCTATGTTGGATACTGTTGAGTACATGAACTATTATTCATCACATATTATTTTGTATGAATTCAATTTGGTCACTCGCATAAAGAAGAAAATAAGATATGACAATAGCCCTTATGGTGGACTCCTTTTGAACAATTGATAAGTGGTGCCTTGGTTAGCAACAAGGTAGACAAAACTTTGAAATGAAAGATTTTGGTTCAAAACATGTATATAAGAGTGAAAAGGCTCTTTATTTTATTTCCCATGTACAGAGAGTGGGCTCATTATTTTCTTTTTAATAAAATATATTTTCTACTTTATGGTTCCATATATAGAGGTATATGGATTGTATGCAGAGATATAACTGCAAAATTTTACCCTACATAATACACTCTCCATTGGATTGGAAAGTTAAAGATCATCCACTACTTGATTGGATTCAGAAAGGAAATGGCAAAAACAGGCATAGAGGAGAAAAAGTTGTAAGTTTTGAAGATGACAATAGCTATTCATAATAAAAAGAAGGCAAGCATTTACCCTTAACCATTCTCTCAAACAGATAAACAGCTTCTTATGACAATAATGGAAAATATTTGACAGGGGATAAGAACTTGCAAGTTGTGAGGACGACAATAGCTATTCATTAAAAAAAAGCAAGCATTTACCATTAACCATGCTCTCAAACAGATTAACAGCTTATTATGACAATAATGGAAAACATATGATCTGGCATGAACATCTTTATTACATGTTTAGGCATTATAAATGAGAGGGATGAAAATTAAAATGCTATAAAATAAATGAGATTAGCGCTTAACATGCTATACAATAAATGAGAGAGACGCATTTGCAATGCAATACATTGAATGAGAGAAAAACACTTGCATTGCTCTCTCATCGACCACCCTTAATTATTGGAATTGAGAAGTTGCAACAAATGCAGAACAAAACTACAATTCCAGGTATAAAAGTTGGTTCAAGAGCAACATGCACACAACAATTCTGAAGACGAAGTTCAAGCATCTCTATTACAAATAGGAAAATCACCAATCAAAATCCAAAATACAGATCTCAAATATTTTCAATGGAAAAAACAAAAATAATATGCAATTGTCACATAACTAGAAAGTTGTGAAATAGAGGAAAAAATATTGTACTGGGTGAGATATGATGGACTTACTGTTCCTTCTAGCATTTTAAGTAATGCCTGCTGAACACCCTCCCCAGACACATCCCTGCTAATATTGATGCTTTCAGCCTACAAATGCAAAATGCAATTCTTTCAGTTGAATTATTAGCTTCAATATTTAACATGCCTATAACTGGACTTGAAGCTTTTGAATAAAACTGAAAGAAAGTTCCAAATACCTTCTTAGTAATTTTATCAACTTCGTCGATATACACAATGCCTTGTTGAGCTGCTGAAACATTGAATTCGGCAACCTGTCCATCAAACCAATCAGGCAACAAAAACCATATTCACATAACTCTTAGGAATAGTAACAGTGATTTGAATATAATATTTGACATGTAAATCCTCAGAATCATTACACATTTATTTATCCATCAATGAATTATCTAGTTCACCACATTGTATATGCAGATACAGTAGTGGTCCAGTGGAACCAAAATAAGAGCTAGTTAATTACAAGGAAAGATAAGAAAATTACAAAACTCAGCATTGAAAATTGAAATGAAATATAAATTATCATTATATAGTTAAAAGAAATCCACTGATAATAAGAAAGAAAGGTCTATCAGCTGCTTCTGAGCTTCAGAGAGCAATAGATCAATAAATGATTCAGAGATCAAAGATAGCCTTCAGATCACAGAATACAAGGTACACCAACTGGTTCCACAGACTATAATGATCACCATGCCAATATAGCCACATTTGCTCTTAGAGACCCAAAAAGAACAACCTTCTCGCCCAACACTGATGAGAAAAGGATGATATGAAGGTCACCCAACTGCCTCCACCTATTTCCTGCTGTAGTTCGGCTATTCTAAGTTAGAAATATCATAAACAGCATGACTAATAAGAAAAGGCTGATATGTACCAATGTTGCACGACTCGGACTCGGCAAAGACTCGGCTGGCATATGACTCGTCGACTCGGGAAGGACTCGGGACAGACTCGGGACAGACTTGGCAAGACTCGACAGATAAAAAAATAACAAAAGAAAAATGAAATAACGAAGGAAAAAATAACAAAATAACAAAATTAAAAAATATGAAAAATAAAATAAAAAAATGAAAGGGTGCCTGGTCTATACTGCAGCTCCAGTCACAGCCCTCCTCCAAAGCCCACACTCCACCATTGCAGTCCTCAACATTGAAGTTTGAACAGTCCTCCAATCCACTGCTACACTGAACTCGACTCAAGAGTCAACACTTTTAGGTGGCACAATAGCAATGGAAAACCGTGGATGAGAGGGTGAGACCCATGAGAGGGTTTATACTTTATAGCCTCTCCACGTTGGTTTTCCCTCCAAAAGCAGTGAACAAAAACGAAATAAGTTTTACGTCCAAGCTTTTCCGCGGGTTTTTTTTTCCCTCTGCTGTGCTGAGTCTGACCGAGTCTTGGCGAGTTTGATGCGTGTATGGCGAGTGGTGGTGAGTCTTCCAAGTCCGTGAGTGGAGCCGAGTTCACAGCGGTTACTCGTCCTGGAGGTCGACTTGGCCGTACTTGCGAGTACGGGCCGAGTGGTGCTTCACTGATTCAGAGTAAATGACCAATTTGCCCACTTGCATTTATTTTGTGGGCTTCTATCTATTACATAGGGAACATTTTCCAAGCCCTTTAGCTAGTTAAAACTTTTGGAGTTACTCTAGAAGTGTTTACACCATGCTTGGGAGTGCTTCATATGATGTGGAGTGCGTGGTGTGTTGACTACTCTTAGTTGTAATTCAGCAAAGGTAACCCCTTTAGCTAGTTAAAACTTTTGGAGTTACTCTAGAAGTGTTTACACCATGCTTGGGAGTGCTTCATATGATGTGGAGTGCGTGGTGTGTTGACTACTCTTAGTTGTAATTCAGCAAAGGTAACCTATTCATGGATTGCTGTACCTTGACTTCATGCTTATGTGGTGCACTTCCTTAAGAGGTCAGATACCTAGGTGGGATGGTGACATTCTTCATGCGGTGCACATGGAGGGCCCGTTTGCTTGTTTGGAACAATGATCTATTGAGAGGATCAACGGGCATTTAGTAGGGCATGGGGCCCTAGGTAGAATGTGGACACTTAGATGCTTACATGAAGGCTTGTTCTTGAATTGAGGACACATGGGTTGAGGACTGTTCATAGAGGTGTGGTGGATTTGGAGGAGCACATGCTTTAGGAGGTAGCATTGGATACCTTTGGAGGAGCGTTGGACCTTTGTTGTGGAGCGCTCATCTTGGGACACTTGCTTGATGGGCCTTGGAGCTTGACATGTGTCACTTAGTCCCAAGTTCCAACACCTCACATGGGACCTATCTAGTGATTAGTTAGGTTGCTTGTTTGTGGACCTTGCCCATTTTATTATTGTTGGCCACCATAATTTATCATATATATAAAGGGAGGATATGGAGAGAGTTTTTCATAAATTATATTGATCACATACTTTTATTAGAGGTGAGAGCTAGAGAGAACTTTGTTGGGCATGTACCTTTTTTTCATTGTATATGGCACTATTTGTTGAAAAGTTACCAAGGGAGTGTTGTTCACCTTGTGTTGCCTTGGGGTGGACAAGAACACTTTAAAAAGGTGACCACTAGCCATTAATTAATAAAGTGATAAGTATTTTATATTTATAGAGTCGCTTTATTAAAAGTTAAGTCATGGTTATATCCTAAGTTCATTTAAATGATAAAATCAAGTAAGTGATTAATTAAAAGCGCCATCACTTTATTAAATTACATGAGTGCACTAAATGTTATTTAATAATTATTTATTGAGCATTTATTGTGAGCCCTCAATCTAATCTAATCTAATCTAGACCAATGGATGGAAAAGAGGAAGTTGCCATGACCAAAAAGGCTTGGGGAAGGCAAACCTAGATCATTATTCACTTTTCAAGAGAAAGTTTTGGAGAGTAGAAGGAGAAGAAGAAAAGAGGGTTTGGAGAGAATTCAACCCAAGAAAATTTCTGAAAATCTGAGAGAAAGGAGAAGAGATCAAATTTCTGAAGAAGAGAAGAAAAGCCCTTGCACAGAAATCGAGAAGATAGCTGGGCACGTTTTCCAAGGAGAAGGGCACACTTCCCAAGGCAAATCCGTACAAGGAATCCATACAGCAGTTCTGCACAGTTTTCGAGGAGCAGGCCATAGAGTTCAGCATTTATTTCAGTTCGTATTGGTGCAGAAATCGAGGCAGATTTCTGACAGGTCCATACAACAGTCATTATGAGACCATACAGCATTTAATTCAGGTCTGGCATGCACAGATTTCAAGGCATTTATTTATGTAGCAGCTAGCACGAATTTCAAGGTCCGTACAACATTTAATGAGACCGTACAACTCTGAAATTTTTGCAGTCCGTACAGAAGGCATTAAATCTTTGATTTTGGCACAATTTTTGAGAAGAAAATAAAGGAGATAAGTACTGCTGTGTTTTTTATAAAATTTGTCTAAAGAAATAAAATCTCTCTCTCTCAGTCAGGTTTTCCCTTGGGGGTTTTATCCTGGACCAATTTGGTCAAAAATTCTGTGTTTAAAATTTTTGTGGTTGGCTGATTTAAAATTCCGAGTTTTAAATATTGAAAAAAGAATTTCATGTGTTTCAAGTCAAGTCATTTTTATGGATAAAAATGTGCATACTGGGGTTTGGGCATTAAACTATATGCAGAGAAGCCTGAATGCTTGAAACCGGGTTGGGGTTCTAAAACTTTCATGGTATCAGAGCGGTGGTAAAGATCAAAAATTTAAACACTCAGAAATATTTCACATTTGAGAAAAACAAAGGGTTTGTGAAAAATAGGGTCTTGAACATTTTCTTGAGAAGAACAAGTACAGGTTGCAGTCATGGTAACTGGACTTAGATTAGAGGACAGATTACATGCGGCTGCAAATGTTAGCCCATGGAAGGCTAGAATTATGTTGATACTTGAAGAAAATGAACTATGGGAAGTAGTCAATAGTACAACAACAAATACTGTGACTGTTCCTACCGATGCTACTGATAGGGCAGCCTTCATGAAAAAGGATGTGAAGGCAAGAAGGATCATACTTCATACCGTGAAGGATCATGTAATCCCACATATTTCAGCGAAGGCACGTGCCTTTCAAATGTGGGCAGCTTTGACAAACCTTTACCAAAGTTCTAATGAGAACAAAAAGATGGTATTGCGGGAGAAGTTGAAGGATGTACACGAGTAAAGGGGAAGGCATGGCTTCCTATCTTACCAGGATTACACATGTGAGGGATGAGCTTGCAGCTGTTGGGGAGATTGTATAGGGCACTGAGATGGTGCGGACAACCTTAAATGGTGTGACACAGCCATGGATTGTATTTGTGCAGACAATAGTTGCTCGTGAGAACATGCCTTCTTGGGATCGTCTTTGGGATGATTTCATATAGGAGGAGACACGTAGAGGTTACTTACAGGGCAGTTCATCACATCACAGGGATGATGAGGAAAATGTGGCATTGGCAGCTAAAGGTAAGAAGAAGAAGTTCAAGAAGGGTCCCAATTCTGGGGCCAAGCAGCATACAGGTAAGCAAAAGATAGACTTGAGTAAAATAAAGTGTTTCGCTTGTCAGAAGTTTGGACACTATGCTGGACAGTGTCCGAACAAGAAGAAGAAAGGACAGCAGACGGCAGCTACAACAGACATGGATGACTTTGCCTCATGGTTTGAGGGAGAGTTTTCTCTCTATGTTGGATGTACAGAGAGGACACCTTTCACCAACAGTGATATGGAGGATCAGGTACAGTGTCCTTTGTTGGTTGGCCATTCTTTGAGTGCCTCCACCACTACTTCTACTTGGTACATTGATAGTGGGGCTTCGAGCCATATGACAGGTGTCCGAGATGTGTTCACCGAGAAGACTGAGACAAGCTTGAGTCTCGAGGTAGTGTTGGGTGACGACATGATTGTGAGAGCAGTTGGGCGAGGGACTGTTACCTTTCAGAGGGAGTCTATGCAATCCATGACTTTGAGGGATGTCTTGTATGTCCCCGGGCTGAAGAAGAATCTTGTTTCAATTTCCACTATTGAGGATAGGGGTTTTGGAGTATGTGTCCTAGATGGGAAAGTGCATATTTTTCCTAGAGCAGCAGGACCATCTACTTCATGTGCCATTGGAGTTAGATGTGAGAAACTGTACAAGCTTCTCTTCCAGCCTCATCATGCATTGGCCCATACTAGCAGTAGCATCGAGATGTGTGAGTTGTGGCACAGGAGGATGGGCCACCTTCATCATTCAGCTTTGAGATTGCTGAGAGAGATGTCTATAGGTTTGCCTCAGTTCAACACAGAGCAGGGTGGTGTGTGCAGAGGGTGTGCTTTGGCAAAGTACACCAAGACTGTTTTTCCGAGCAGTGACACAAGATCAAGTGGGATATTGGACTTGATTCATTCCGACTTATGTGGACCTATGTCTTCTGCTTCGTTGACAGGATTTGAGTACTATATCATTTTCATTGATGACCACTCTAGGAAGACCTGGATCTACTTTCTGAGAAGTAAACAATCTCAGGAAGTCTTGAGGAGGTTCCAAGAGTTCAAAGCTCTTGTGGCTAACCAAACAGGGAGGAAGATTCGAGCACTCAGGTCAGACAATGGGGGTGAGTATACCTCTAAGGAGTTTGATGAGTTTTGCAAACAGGAGGGCATTAGGAGGCAGTTGACAGTTCCATATACTCCACAACATAATGGAGTTGCTGAAAGGAAGAACGGAGCTATAGTGGGATCAACTAGAGCCATGCTGCATGATCAGAATCTTCCTTTCTTTCTATGGGCTGAGGCCTGTAGTACTGTTGTTTATGTGCAGAACAAGAGTCCACATCGTGCATTGGGGTGTAAAACTCCTGAGGAGATGTTCACCGGGAAGAGACCTGAGATAGGTCACTTTTGTATATTTGGATGCCTTACATATTCTCATGTCCCTTCTAAGAAGAGGACAAAGTTAGAGCTCACTGCGGAGAAAGGCATCTTTGTTGGTTATCATGAGACTTCGAAGGCTTTTTGTGTATACCTTCCTGCACAAAGGAAAGTTGTGGTGAGGAGGGAGGTGAGATTTGAGGAGGAGAAAGTTTTCAGGAAGTCTTATGATTTAGAGATGGTGGAGCAGCAGGTTGAGACTCCACAGGTGACACCTCCACAGAGTTCAGCGAGTTAGAGTACAAGGTCACAAGTTTCTGGAGTGACTGGGTCACAGGTTACAAGTTCATGGGTTTCAGGTACTCAGTCTACAAGGACTTCTGGTACAGGGACAGGTTCACAGGTTTCACCTTCATGTGATTCGGGTGGTACAGGTTCAGGATCACCAAGTATAGGATCTCAGGCCACAGGTACTTCTTCAGGGAGACAATTGTCAAATGAGGAGGTTCAAGAGGAGGGCCTACCACATGAAGTTACTTCCAAGAAATGTAAGAAGAGTTGGCTTAAGGAGCTTGTGAAGGAAGCTGAGGATTCTATGGGACCACCTAGGAGGGAGGTTAGAGAGAGCAGGGCACCAGAGAGATTTTCTAGTTATATGGCGATGGTGACTAGCTTGAGTGAGTCTGACCCTACTACTTTTGAGGAGGCTACCCCACACCAGGTTTGGAGAGATGCCATGATGGAAGAGTACAATTCCATCATGAAGAATGGAGTGTGGGAGATTGTTCTGAGGCCATAGGGGAAGTCAGTGGTGACTTCCAAGTGGCTCTATAAAATCAAGCATGCTCCGGATGGCAGCATCGAGAAGTACAAAGCTCGGTTTGTGGCACGAGGGTTCTCACAAGCAGAGGGAGTTGATTACTATGATACCTTTGCACCAGTTGCTAGATTTTCTTCGATCAGAGCAGTGATCTCCATTGTTGCAGAGATGGGTTGGAGGATTCATCAGATGGATGTGAAAACCGCTTTTCTAAACGATTTTCTACAAGAGGAGGTATATCTGGAGCAACCTCAGGGCTTTGAGATTCATGGGAGAGATTCACATGTGTGCAAGCTAAAAAAGGACTTGTGCGGTCTGAAGCAAGCCCCTCGGGATTGGTACTCGAGGATTGATACTTAATTGCTTTCGATTGGATTTTAAAAGAGTGAGGTTGATCCCAACGTATACTTCATTGTGGTTGGGGGTGATCCGCTCATTCTTCTACTATATGTTGATGACTTGTTCATTACACGAGCAAAGCACCTGATTGAAGTATGTCAGAAAGACCTTGCTTCAGAGTTTGAGATGACTGACCTTGGACTGATGCATTACTATTTAGGGAAGGAGATTTGGCACGAGGATGGACATGTTTTCCTGGGGCAAGGAAAATATGTTGCAAATGTTTTGAAGAGATTTTGGATGGAGGAGTGCAGTCCCATGTCCACACCCATCACCACCAACTGGACGAAGCTTCATGCTTCTAAAGGAGAGTTGGTGGATCCTACTTTGTATCGTCAGTTGATTGGTTCTTTGATGTATCTGGCCAACACCAGACCAGATTTGAGTTTTGCGGTTAACACTCTGAGTCAGTTCATGGTGGAGCCCAGGAGAGTGCATTGGACTGCCGCAAAACACATATTGAGATATCTTGCAGGTACAATAGATTATGGCTTGGGCTACAGGAGGTCTAATCGAATGGGATTGGTTGGATTCACGGATTCAGATTGGGTAGGCAGTGTTTCGGACCATAAGAGCACTTTCGGTTTTTGCTTCAGTTTGGGCTCGACAGTTGTGTCATGGTTCAGTCGAAAGCGAAAGTCCATTGTATTGAGTTCTACAAAGGCTGAGTACATGGCAGCCAGTCAGACTAGTTGTGAATCCTTGTGGCTTCACAAGTTGATGGTAGACTTATTTGGTTAGGAGCTGAGACCCACAGTTATACATTGTGAAAATCAGAGTTGCATCAGGCTCTCTGAGAATCCGGTATTTCATGACAAGTCAAAGCATATTGAGGTCAGATATCACTTCATCAGAGATTATGTTCACAGAGGAGTTGTACAATTGCAGTATATTTCTATTGATGAGCAGGTGGCAGACATTCTCACGAAGTCTTTGGGTAGAGGGAAGCATGTTTACTTCAGAGACAAGTTGGGAGTGGTAAAGAACACCTTCCTCGACAAGAGGGAGTGTTGAAAAGGTACCAAGGGAATGTTGTTCACCTTGTGTTGCCTTGAGGTGGACAAGAACACTTTAAAAAGGCGACCCCTAGCCATTAATTAATAAAGTGAGAAGTACTTTATATTTATAAAGTCACTTGATTAAAAGTTAAGTCATGGTTATATCCTAAGTTCATTTAAATGAGGACTGTTCAAACTTCAATGTTGAGAGATGCAACTGTGGAGTGTGGGCTTTGGAGGAGGGCTGCGACTGGAGGAGGGCTATGACTGGAGCTGCGGTCGAAACCAGGCACCCTTTCATATTTTTTAAATTTATTATTTCATTTTGTTTTTTATTTCGTTATTTTTCTTTTGTTATTTTGTTATTTTCATTTTGTTATTTTGTTATTTTTTTATCTGCCAAGTCTTGCCGAGTCTGTCCCGAGTTTGTCCTGGGTCCTTCCCGAGTTGACAAGTCATATTCCAGCCAAGTCTTTGCTGAGTCTGAGTCATGCAACATTGCTCTGAATGCTTATATATGGATATGACATCGACTAATGGAGCTTATGATGCAATTTAAGAACGTGGTGGAGAAGGCCAAGTTAGATTTTTAAGGGATCAATCATAAGATAAAAGGAGTGACCATTTCAAGTTAAAGTAGTCTGCAACTTTACACCCTTACATAAAAGGAATTGCCCTTTTTATCCATGGCCATACTAGTTTTAAGCTTTAGAGTATGGGAGAGAGAAAATAATAAATATCAATTTGCACTAATGAAAACATAAAATAAAGGGCGAGCAGCCTCCATCTACCTTTCATTATTTATCCCTCTCATACATCCCTTTCACCCACTCACTCTTTATAAGTTGCTTTATGTTACTTTTTGGACGTTCTCTTTTGGGTCTCCTTCCTCATTCAGCTTCTCATGAATTTCTGTCTCTTTGTATTGGTATTTTGTGAGAAACTGGACAGCTGAATGGTATCAGATTATTTTTTAGAGGACCAGTATGCAGTGCTATGAGTTTTACAAACCAAAGATCAATCACCATGGCATGATTACATGAGTTGAAGGATTTGTTGAGACAAGACAAGGAGTCTGGGGCAACTCAATTAGGTGTATAACAGATTTTAGGAGATGCCATCCATTAACATTTGTAGCAAGCCAAAAAGTGGGTTGTTAAGTGATTAGTGATTACCCCTCTGAATTGGGTTCACCATTCAAGCCTGCGCCATTAATCAGTTGAGGTCACCTTTGTCCAGACTCCAGACTCCATATATTTGCATCGACTCAAGCACTGCTTTCTTAACATGAGATTGATATTCAGTGGAGTGGAAAGCAGTTTATCAGCAATTCCGGGCACTGATACATTCCAGATCCGTTCACTAACATCACATGATTTGTTTCCTTTGATTTTATGCACAGAAGTTATTTTGGTAAGATTCCAAATGCATT
Source organism: Larix kaempferi (assembly GCA_027924585.1). NCBI lineage: Eukaryota > Viridiplantae > Streptophyta > Pinopsida > Pinales > Pinaceae > Larix > Larix kaempferi. The sequence goes on along the minus strand of BSBM01000125.1, from coordinate 12,938,740 downwards.
GTGGAGAGTTGCATAGAAATATGGATCTTGTGGTTATTTTGACTGAAAATATGTTATCATGTGATTATGATATGAGACTTCATAAAACCCATTCTATATTTTTTACAACCCAGGTTGGCACAAATGTGCAAGGATATCTATATCTGGGTTGTCACAATTGGTATCACAAGTACGACAAGCTCCAGCTCAAGGATTATCATTATTTCAAGATATGGATCTACAGACATTGCACAGCAGAATGCATACACAAGGATCATGCTCACGCCAAGCAATATTAAGGCCATTTCCAGATCACTAAGTCCTTTAAGAATTGATTAACCAAACTTATTAATTGAATGAAAATCAAAAGCTTAATTCTTAAATCAAGCACACAGTTAAACTGATTAACACCTATATTCAAATATACACCCAAAAGCACAGAGAGGGTGGAAGAAAAACATTTTAACCGTTATGCTTAACCGCACAAGTACTGAAAACATACCATGAGTAGCTTATACAAAATTGACTCCACATCCTCCCCTACATATCCTGCCTACAACCAAAGAGTATAGTTTTGATTAGAAATGCATATTCAAAATGGCATACCCTCAAATGCAAGTATATTAACAAGGACTAGCAAGTCATAGGAACAAAACAAATAAAAACTGTCATTGCCTCAGGTAATCACTGACCAGATTTAGTATGAGGCCTTATTATCAGAACAGTGAAAGCTGATGCTGATGAAAAAAGAAAACATCTTGAAAAATAACACCTTGGAATGTACATAAAATGCATTTTAAATGTTAAAAGAAGATTAAAAAACTATACCAATCTATAAAAAAAATTAGACAATATATCATTTAAGCAATCTCTGAATGAGATTGGTGTGAAGCCCAATATCACACCATTGACTATTTAACTGATATTAGGGAAAAAAAATGTATTAAAAAATAGCTTCATATAATGTCGATGTACATCTAAAATATGTATTCCAAAATTGATTAAAACATTACTCCGATAGAAAAGAATTCCGTAAAACAATTAAACAAACACTGAACCACATGGGATATAAAGCCCAACTTCACGTTATGATGAACCCAGTATTTCATAAAAGAGAAACAAATGTATGTAGCCAATCAGAGATGGCCACTTCAGAGACAAGACTAACATATCCTAGCAGTAAGGTGTCTCAAGATTGAATAATAAGCCAATTGATAGATAAATAGAGATTTGTCTCAACAGGTTCAGCTATATTTATTTTGTCAACGTATCTCCTCACTGAATAGCCTTGTCTTTCTATTACTAGATGATTTTATTAGTGTACCATCTATGCCCTGTTTGGGCATATTGTACGCTATCCCTTTTTGAGGTGCTTCTTAGTATGGGATGATGCACTAGCGCCGACAATATAATTTTTCACTGAAAATTTTCACCATACAGTTGTTGTAAGGTATTGTCTTTGATATTTTAGAATTGTCTTTCTGTAATGAGACCCGTGTTTTAAAAATTGGTGAAATCGGAATCAGAATCGGCCGATTCACCGATTTAAGGCAAGACCGGTTCAAACCGGTCTCCAAATCGGATCGGAGGACCGGTTTGGTACCAAACCGGCCGATTCGGTACCGAACCGGGTCCAGTCCACCGATTTTGACAAAAATCGGCCGATTTTTTGGTGTGGGCCTGTGGGGCATTAAAAAATGTTTTTTTTTTAATTTTTGACTTATATCCCCATGGTGTTGTAGTACTTGGTGAAAATTTTTAACATTACCATTAATTGTTTCAGGATGTTTGAGAGTGGTTCCAACTTCATCGGACTTCATATGCAAAAAGTAGATTTTTAGATCCCATTCAAAATTCATCAGACTTAATAGTTTTCAGGATTTTAGGATTGCAAGGTTTCCACCAGATTCTATCATGTATGAGGGTATGGAATTGGCATTTAATCAAGCACATCAACCCCTATATGTACCTTGATGTTGGTGGTGTTGATTGTTGAATTCCTCTGTCATGACCTTAATAAAAATGTACTCTTCACTCATGCAAAATCACTTATCAAGCATCGAAAGCTTTTTTTACGTTATTTTAGCTATTGGATTAGGAAGTTTCATCAAAATTGTAGTGTGTTGAGTCGTTGACTAATGTCCTTGGAGGATCAACTTTGAAATTCGAGTTAGAGGCAAGGGCTAGAGCCTAGAGGAGGGACGCATAGGGTGCTATTGATGAATAGGATCCCAATATAGGCAAATGATTCGTTGACATGTATGATTGATGATTTATATTTCACATTCGTTTTTGTAAATGTCTTTGCTAATTTATTAATTTAATATATATATATATATTGCATTTCCTCATTTCCACAATTTTGGGGGTCACGCTTCCCCTGTTTCGAAGTTTCTTTGTTTCGTCCTCGTTTCCCCGTTTCATGCAACTTAGGTTGAAGCTATTCAAACCCTCGTACAAAAATTTTGAAGCAAACATGTCCCTGTTATGACCTTTGTAGTAGTAAAAAGTCATGAAAATCACCTTAAAGGCTAAAAATAAATTGTGAGCAGTACTGTGGATGAAAGCAGCCCTAAACAACAAGTAAAGGTGCTCTTTGGCCTTCAAACAACAGGTCTAGGTCATAACAACAGTCCTAAAATCTTGAAAATGTTGTTTTTCTTTAAAATTTAAATATTCTATGTATTTTTGAGTAAACCGATTCATTAAATTCAAATCGGCCGGTTTATGGCCGATTCATTACCGATTTCGATTCCGATTCCGAGTTGACCCTCAACCAATTCTGATTCCTAGTTGACCCTCGACCGATTCCGAGTCCGATTTCGATTTTTCAAACTTTGAATGAGACTAAATATTGTTAGAACAGCCAGTTCATCTCATCTCTGAATCTTCTGGAGACACTGAGTCAACAGTCAAGAGTCAACTACGAGAGTCGATGAGTGGTTGACTAAGCATTCAACTGGCCGATAGGGTAACTAGGGCAATCCACTGGTGCACAGCAGAATTCAAGGAGTTCAATTTGTGACCTAGCCAATCAAAGCGGACCATGTCTTCCTTGCTTCAAGGGAGTTAGTTATACTTTGGTCTTAAGAATTGATGTATCATGGAAGCTTTTTGGTTCCCCGTGTTTTCTATTGTATGTTAAGCGATGCTCACTTGTGCTCAAGTACTATAACGGTGTCTTTAGACACCAACTCTTCTTGGAATGCACAGCTCCTTGATCCACTAGTTCCCTAGTTCTCCAACATGGTATGAGAGTTATTGGTTTGAGTCTTGAGACCTAGCATGTTGTCTACAAGTCCTTTAAAGGCTATTGGTTATACGCACTCCTAAAGAGTTGGATCTCTTTGGTAGATTAACTCCAAAATTTTGGATTGAAGACTGTATCTTGGTTTAGATCTATAGATCACAATCATGAGATCCAAGCAAGAACATATGGTTCTAAACAACCACAATTATGGTATGTCAGCACAAGATATGGAAACATTACTTAAGAGCAAGGTGCTCTGGCAGTTCACGAAGAGTGGGCTCCAAATTCAAAGGATGGTCAGTAGAAGTTTGTCATCAACAGGAAGAAGGATGACGTTGTACGAGTCATAATGTCCTACATCTCCAGGGAGATTCACTTTTATATGAGCAAAGATCGAACTGTCTTAATCAAATCTAAAAGAATTTGAAAGACTATGTTTAATAAGATTGATGAAAGTCAGGTTATGCAGATCGAGAATGAGTTGATCTCTCTTGATCCTCTCCCTTTTGAAAGAAATGACAAATTCTCTAGCTCGTGCGAAGGGGCTACAGTTAAAAATGGGTGAATGAGGAACAGGTTTCCAAAGAAGAGTTGTCATCTCATAGAACAAATCGTGATGAACATGAAGACACTATGATGTATTTTGTTCTACAGTCCATGCTAGTTCGGCATCTAGAAAAGAAGATGGTAAGGATTATTCCTTTAACCTTTTGTGGTCTGCTAATTAGGGAACAGGCAAAATTACTTGATGAAGGGAATCCTAAAGTTAAGCAAAAATCCCATTTGCTGAAGGGAAAAGGTCAATGGAACTACAAAGAAAGAGGTCAAGCAGGCAATTAGGAAAAATAACAAGATTGTTAAGAAGAAGCATGACGATCAAGTATCGACTAAGAAAGGTAGGAAAAGGAAGACAGATTGTTATGGCAAGAAATTGGGACATGTGCAGAAGGCTTGTTGGTAGAAGACGAAAGAAATAGAAGAGAAAATCAAGAAGCGTAAAGGAGACGTGTTGACTGGATGATCCATTTGTTAATTTTTAGTGCAGCTGCGAGACCCATTCTTAGAGAGAATGGTACCCTAGTCAGTTAACTGGGGTTCCTGGTTATGTTAACCAGGCAGAATAAAGAGTAAGAGCCTAGAAGGTACCCTAGGGCCCCTAGCTATCTCCTAGGGTTCTTGGTCGGGGACCAAGCAGGTTGATGTCATGGCAAAGTCCCTAGCATGTGGCTAGGGCCCCTATTTGTCTCTAGGGTTTTCTGGTCTAAGACCAAACAGTTTCTTGGTCACGAGGTCCAAGCAGATCCTGAAGGTTTGAGACAGAGACATCCTGGTCTAAGACCATGCAGATTCTTGGTCAAGAACCAAGCAGGTCCTGCAGGTGGTTGATCAACATTCAGTCTGGGACTGAAAGCTCAGCTTGAGGCCAAGGACCATTCTCCGAGAGAATGGAGGACCTGGTCAAGGACCAGAGGGTTGATCAACATGATTCAGTCTGGGACTGAAGCTCAACTTTGGGCTGAGAGCCATTCCTTGAGAATGGAGGTTCTTGGTCAGTTACCAAGATGGTTGAGTTAGATGGTCTTCTCAAGGGACTGGCCACCCCTTGATGAAGCCACTAACATTTTACCTTAGGAGCAATCTAGACTCTAGAGGACCACATGATCACATCATTTGTGTGGACCCTTCCTTATACAGTGATGATGAACTTTCAGGTTATATGGAACATTTGTACATTTGAGAGAGAGATGACTGGTTGTACCTTCTCCACCTTGGTTAATTTACTTTTGGTCCTTACACCTTGTTGATTATTTGTCTTGTGGTACCTTGTCTTTGTTTTATGATTAATAGGGTCATTTACCCACTTTGAGTTGTACCACCTTTGATGTTTTTGGTCTTATGGGTACTATGGTTGTTTGACCACATTTAAGGTTTACGCCTGGTCCTAGGGGTTATGGATCATGTACCCACACCTATTATATTGGGTCATGATTTGACTTGTACCATATATTGGTACTTGTACCCACACCTATTTAATTATATGACCCTAGTACCCTAATTATGTTTTATATGACTCTTTTATTTTATTTCACTTTTAATTTTATTTTTTATTTTTTATTTTTTACTTTTTATTTTTTATTTTTTTATTTTTTACTTTTTATTTTTTATGGTACCCTCCTAATTCTATGGAACCCTAAGATCTTTTTGTGATGCTTCTAGAAGACATCCTTGTTCTATTTAATTAAGACCTCTCTCTCATTATCTATTTATCCTATCTTAACTCGACTGCTTGACATCAAGGGTATCACGAGACTGCCTAATTGCTGAAGTTTCCATCCAGCTCAGATCTGATCCTTCTCTGTTGCTTCCATGTCTGTGTTGAGGCCGCCCATCAGCTGAAGCTCACCACTCATCCCATATCTGCTTGTTAGGGCTGACGTCAAGGTTATTTGCAGCTCCATGCTAATACGTGAGACCTTATTTGCTATTGGCCTGGTTATTGAATTCTTATTGAGGTCTGATATGTTACTAATGGAATCCGATCTGCTTCCTAAAGCTTAACAGGGGTCCGATCTATTGTTTAAGGCTATGCTGTTGGGAGCGTGGAGCAGGAGCAAAGCGAAAAGCAAAATTTTCAAAAGCTCCCAAAATTTCAGGAGCGTTTTTTATATAGTATATAGTTTAATAAATTTTGATGGATTTATATTTAAAAAACTAGGATGTTCAATTAGTTATAGAAAACATCAATTAAACCATATAACATCAATCATCTAGTAGTTATAACTTACAACATTATCATCAAATGATCAACCATAACAACTTTTATAGGAGTTTGGCAAAGAAGGGAGGTACCATAACATTGTCATCAGATAATCAACCTAGTAAAGGAGCTTTTAGTATAGGAGAGGTAGGGAGCGCCTCAGGAGCCATGGGAGCGTGCTCCCAAAATTGCGAGCGTTTTGGGAGCGAGCTTCGGGAGCGGGAGCCAGGGGGTAGGGGGCGCTCCCACGCAACATAGATTTAAGGGTTCCGATCTGTTCAACTGAGGTCTTTTCTGTTTGCTAAAGTTTACTTGAAGCCTGATCTACTTATTTGGATTTTGATTAGGTCTGATCTACCTAATAAGAGGCTCGATCTACTCTTATGTGGATTGTCTAAGACTTGGTCTATTGTTTGTGGTCTGTTTGGAACCCGATATGCCTACTGTAGCTTTGTTTGGGCTTTGTTCTGTTGTTGATGACGTCTGATCCGCTATATCTCTGGTTGTAGTGAAGTCGTGACTCTAAACTCAGCCATAAGTTCTTTTCTGGTCCACGATCTGCCTACTAGTTACCTTGTTGTGAAGGCCGTAAGGCCCTAGGATCTGATATATCCTACTGTGTGTACACCTGTGAACATCGTGGGTTTCTAGACCTGTTTATGATCAGTTACTGCTGAGACTTGCCTCTGACAAGATCTATATTATTGAGACCTATTTTCTATGCTGAGAATTTGTTGAAACCATATTTATTTGTTGACTCTGTTATGATGAGACTATAATTGTGTTTTGACCGTCATTGACTTTTGCCTTCAACCTTTCATCTCCCTCTCTCTCTGGTTTGTACTTACCCTTTAGTAGGGTCAGTTGGTTCCCAGTGTTGGCTGGCCTCTGAGAGGCATAGCTTTGTCTGAAAGTAATATTTATGAGTATAAAATAGGAAGGGTTCCACGCTCCAGGTAAGTACCCTAAAACTTGTCTCCTTTAGTCTTGTTAATAAGCATTGTGTATGTGGTACTACTGTTAAAGATTACATGTTACTAAAGATTACTTTAACACAGTGACCATCTGGTAGTGTTAAAGGTGAAAAGTTGAAAGAGATGAAAATTATGTTTTACTAGAGCTACTGTTGTACTTCATTTTTAGTACTAATTGTTAAATGCTAAAAGTGATTTTGCATTAAAGTATATTGATTGTTTATTTTTCTGCATTAAACCCTAACTCTACCAAAAATCAACACCATTGACCTGCAACTCCTAACTTCCGAAAGAAGGTAGATAACTCTATGTTCTTTGTTAGCGCTTCTCAAGCCTTGCATGCTCACACTTCTAAAAGTGAGTGGAAAGACTCTAATTGTACTTGTTGTCACATCCATATTAGCAGGGAGCTACCATGATTGCAGACCAGTTTTGAGCACATTTTTTAGCCAGTCCTATGCTATCTTATGCAACAGATCAGCAGCAGATGAGCATTTTGATGATGATCACTCTTATATTCAGTGGACACAGAGCATGTATACAGTCAGTTTCATGTCAGGACTGAACCCCATGACCCCAGGTCGGAGACTGAGTTAGCCATTTTTCACTTTGACAGATCAAATGGATGATTATAGTGCCCTAGGATACATACAGTAGTAGTGTTCCAATGCCTCTTAGATGTCTACAGTTGCAGTTACAGGTATATGACCCAGCAGGTATATGGTTATTGTACTTGGATGCTTATTTTGCTTGTTTACTTATCTTAGTAGCTGGACTAAGTGTATAGTGGCTATGTGTTGGTGATTTTATATCTTGTTCCTTATTGACGGTCTACAGCAAGAGTGATTGATTCTCTTTAGGTGAAAGGTTCTTGTGTATACTCATTGGTCCTTTCCCTTGTCATAGTATGGACTTGGTCATTCCCTAGTGTTTTTGCTAGTCATGGCATCACCTTTTCACTCTCTCTCCATCCATCTGTAATCTTTCATCTTTGGTTTAATCCCGACTTGTACTTCGACTGGTGAGATCAAGGACTCCCCCCACTTATGCCTCTGTGTTGGATAGACTCCATGTTTACTTTGTGTCTCAGTTCTGGAGTGTGTTGGTCTAGTCCCTTCTAGTATGCTTGTATGATGCCAGGTGGATCGGTTGTGTGGCTAGTGTCACCGGAATGTTCTCCCTTAGTCCTCGAAAACAAGTACTCCCATAAAAGCATCGAAACGCATAAACGCTATATCTAAATGGATGCAAAAAGTCGGCCACAAAAGTGTTTTTAAACACTAAGAAAATAAATAAAAATATTCCCTAGTTAGTCAGTGGCCAAGGGACGAGCACTCATCCCTTGTATGATGTAAGGTCATTTGCCCCTACAGGGCAACAGGGTTGTAACTCCATCGCACTTATAGACGATGGTGGGCAATGGTGTTAAGACCGAGTCATTATCTGAGGCCTGCAAGGTTATTCAAGGCGGTTACTCTTGGAGGCTGGCTAGTGAAAGATGATTAAAGTATTGAAATGTTAAATGTTAAAGTTCAAAAGTGCAAAAAGTTGGCAGTAAATCAAATGCAATAAAGGATGCATGTCTAGAGTCTATTGTAAGCCTTCTAAGTACTCTACCCATTTGTGAGGCACCACCATTTACTAGTGTCTTCTATCCGGCATATGTATAAGTGGTTTCCCTTTTTCCCTCTTGTCCTAGAGATCATAGTGTTGAAGTTTCCAAGTCAAATCCCCTTAGCCTAACCTTGTTTCATCCACCTCACCCATAGCTAGCAAAATGGTCAACTCTGTAAATGAGTATACACTTGAGGCTTTTACTTGGAGTGATATATTGATTTGATCTAGACTTATTGTTGATGATTTTTCTTATTTATGATCGCCATTAAAATGCCACTTAATGTTTTAGTCTTGCTACTAATATAAATAAGGGAGCATATTTCATCCTTGTGTACGTGCATAATCGGTTATTTTCAGTTTGGGTCATTATTTTGATCATTTGTGACCTGGTCAAACTAGTTTGACCAAGTCAACAACAGGGTTCGGGATGAGTTTGGCCGACTAAGTTTGATTTTGGTTTTTCAGAGGCTTTTGATGTTCATTAGATGGTTTCATGCTCCAGACAGTGATTTTTCGTGGTGGCTTGCATTATTTTTACTATTATCAGCATTTACAAGCCATATTTTTATTATTCTGGCATGGATGAACTTCCAGATGTATTTCTTGATGGACATATGGTGTATGAAATTCATTCCCAGTGGATTTGGACATTCTGAGTTCAATGGTACACTTAGATCTCAGTTTCGGGCACACGTACTTGATGATATGGCCAATTTATCTTCCAGCAGTAGAGTACCATGGAAAAATTGCAAAAAAGGTAAAAATGGCTAGCAAGGAATTCGATTTGGCTAAATGGGGCAAGGAAATGGCATGATCTTTGTTCGATGGATTATCTTGATGCTCTAGACACCTTCCATCATGGTCTACATCAATTGTCGGGGTCCACATGATTTTATTCGTCTCCTTGGGGGCGTCATCTTCCATAGAGGGGGCGCACTTCCTAGTTGTACCTCGATGATTACATGTTGTATCTTATGTTGATGTGCTAGGGGGTGCTAGTGGAGAGACTTTAGACCTCCTAACGCCCCTCTCTTATGTTAATATGTTGTACCATGGCATATATTATGTTATGTCCCCCTCTAGGCGTCATTGAGGAAAGTGCATCCCCCTCTTTTGAGTGATCTCATGTATATTGTTCGGCACATTATTTGTCGTTGATCATGATGTATTATCTTTTGATCCTAGCCCTCCATCTTTTTGGGTTTAGGGTTTTTGTATTGTGAGGATCTATTTATTCGATCTCTCACTCCTTGTAAATGGACTTTTGGCTCTTGGATCTTTGGCAATAAAGAGAAACTTTTGAAGAAAACTCTTGGAATTCTTTGATGAATGTTCTTATACTTGATTGCAAATCCTTTCTCTTAGACATTTGAGCAAATCGTAGTGGTTTAAAGACATTTTTTGTGGAGGTTGATTTGGTTTTGCAGGGGTGCAATTTGGTGGAGGGCGATTTTGTGAGCGATCTCCATCTCTCTCTCCAAAACGTTTCATCTCAAGGAGTATCCAATTGTGCTTTGTTTCATTGATATATTTCTTGAGATGTCTTGCATTCCTATTCTCTTTTTCTTGTAGATCAAATGTAACATTTGTTGTTTGAACTTGCAGGGAAGAGGGGCACGCTACCTTCACTAGGGGAGTCGATCTAGCTTGGAATTCATCAAATCGGGCTTGAAATTGTAACTAGGTGAAAGGATCATCATTGTATTTGGTGACCGCAAGATTTACAAGATCGATCTCTCAAGTTTTCTCTTGTTCCAATTTCTATTCCATTAGTCGCATAATAAATCAAAAGTTTAAAACCCTCATTTTGTAGATGTAGTAGATTGAGTAATCTTTTGGGCTTATAATTCAAAACCCAAGTTGGAAATCCTATTAAACCCTTACAGACCAAATTTGAGTTTAAACCGACTCCATTTACCCACTATCAAGCATTCGGTCCTCTTTGGGGTAATTCGCCCTCCTTGGGAAATTGATCATTTGCCTCGATCTACGATTTGGGTGTTGCTTGTTTCTCTTCCAAAGCTCATATCTAACCCCAAGCAACCAATCTAAGTGCCATCAAACTCTGAAAACTCCATTTGTAGCCATCTTACATTTTATTGCTTAAACCCTAGGTGGTGCAACTTAGGTATCTTTCTTTGGCACTTGATCCATCTAGATCTAGTCCATAAACTTCACTATGGTGATAAGTCCTTAAGGTTGAACGTTTCCAACATCTTTAAAGCCTCTCAACCGGTCCTTAACTTCTCTATCCCACAGTCATTCTGTAGATCTAGAATAATCAACTCAAGGCATCATTGTTTTGGTCTATTGCATATCTGCTTGTGTGTCTTGTGTTGGTTCGCTAACCTTCATTGGCTAGTTAGGGACCAAGGTCTCCCCCTTGATCTTGCTCGTAGCTTGATCTAAAGTGACAAGAGCTCGTCTGGTGTGACAACCACTCCAATCAGGTGGTGGACGAGGCCCTTGCAGTGTCACTGGTTTAGGTGCCCCACCTCTATCGTCCCGCAAAGGATACCTTTAGTGGCAGCTACAATCTATGTGATAACAGTACCCATCACATGGCTAAAGATGATTCTCCCTTTCCCTCATTGAGTAGGGCTCCAGAAAAGGAAATTTTTGTGGTTCATGACTATGCTCTAATCATTGTTGGTTATGGTAAAAATCAAATGTCATAATGGTTTGACAATTGATGTGTGTCATGTACCTAGTTTGAGTGCCAATTTGTTATTTGTACCCAAACTAACTCAGACTGGAAAGAAGATAAAATTTCAGCCAGATCGATTCGTTGTGAAAGATATGCACAACAACTTCATTGTTGTTGTTGAGGATATTCTTGACTTGAAAGACAAATTGTATAAGTTCTGTGATTTTTCCCAAAAAATCTAGGGCCGACTACACTTATAGCAACACCAGCAACTAGAGCACAATTTGGCATGTATAACTTGGACATTTGAATTTCTTAAGTATGAAGTTGTGATGGAAAAACATAACATGGTTACTAGACTAACTAGGGTTGTTTCCCTGATGGTGTATGTGAAGGATATGCGCTAGGAAAGCATCACCCAACTACATTTGAAATAGGGAAGGCTTGGAGATCAAAGACTCAATTGGAGCTTGTCCATAGTGACCTATGCTCCTTGAACAAACCATCACTAGCAGATACAAGGTATGTTTTGACTTTATTGATAATTTCTCTAGGTATCTCCCAACCAGTGTTACAGGACTCACGAGTCAAACTGGAAAAATCATGAGTTTGACTCGGCTCGGCAGCAAAATGGGCCGATCCGGCTCGGGGCGAGTTTAACTCAGGCTGATAGATCCTTTTCGATCTCTGTCCTCTCTGGATTGACTGTGGTTGACAGTTGATGGTGGTCACTTTACCTTGGATTGACTGTGGTTTATTTCAGGACGAAAGACAGAGTGAATGCGAGCGACGGTGGATACAGTTGAAGCGAGCTCCCTCCTCTCCTCTATCCGCGCAATGGAAGACACAATGAATGGGTTCGAGACGGATCATATTTCGATCAACGATTGATTCGCCTCGTGGATGGATTCGGGCCGACTGACAGCTGTGAGCACGGCTGTGGGAGCGACTTGAATTTTTTATATGTTTTATTTCAAATTCATATACGTTGTTTTGTTTTAGGTTATTAGGTTTTTAATTTACTAAATGTTATTTAGTATATATATTAACTTTAAGTATTACTTATTTTTATTATATTTAAAATATATTAAATATAATTTTTTATATATAATATATAATTATATTTGATAGGTTCATATATAATAAAATATAATTGATATTATAATAATATTAATATTAATTGATATAATTAATTTATATTTCAAATTCGATATCTTTTGGACATCTATCAATTTCATGGCTATTTTAAATATTTATGAAAAAATGTTTTTTTAATTCAAAATGTGTATATACATGAAATTGATAGATGTCCAAAAGATATCGAATTTGAAATATAAATTAATTATATCAATTAATATTAATATTATTATAATATCAATTATATTTTAAATATTTATGAAAAAATGTTTTTTTAATTCAAAATGTGTATATACTTAATTTTTTGTATTGCCGATTTTTCCCGATCCGATTCATACTCTTCACACTTTTTCCTCGCCAATTTACTGCCGATTCCGAGTCTGGTAACTTTGCTCCCAACATAGATTAGTACCTTACCTCAGCAGAAGGTCATTATAAACAAGAAGAATCAGACCTTGGTTGAAATGGCATGGTCTTTGCTTCAAGTGAAAGGTATGCTGACTAGACTTTGGGAAAAAGTTGTCTACCTCTTAAACTTTCTTATGAAACTCATTCCAACCAATGCAATATGGGACATGACTCTTGTTGAGAAGTGCAGTGGGAGTAAGCCCTCAGTCAAACACCACAAAACGTTTGGATGCATAGTGTGGGCTCATATTTCATGTGATAAAAGAAAGAACCTAGACGCAAAGAATCGTGCTTGTATCATGATTGTTTACTCTAAAGAGTTGAAGGCCTACAGATTGTTTGATCCAATCAAACAAGAGATTAATTGAAGGTAAGACCTTGTCTCTGATGAGAAACCTTTGGGTATTACTTTGTTAAATTTGTCTTTTGGCTTCTTAAAAAATGATCCACGAGAGATTTTGCAGAACACTAAATCCGCTAACTACTATACAGGACCGTCAACTAGATAGCTAATTCCTATACCAGAATCCCGCGTTAGCAGAAATGGAGCAACCACACTCGTATCTTTGAAAAAACGGCACAGAAACGGCAACCTGATGGAAAACCTCTTTTTATATGGTCATTCTCATTTCTGAAGTCGGTTTCTTGTGAAACGGAGGTCGTTTCTTAGGGTGTTTCTGTTGTTTTGGGACCATTTCAATGCGGCTTTGAGAGCAAAGCAGACCTACACCTCACATCCTTAAAACCTCCGCAAAGGCATTTGAATTAGCCCTAAAATTAGGGTTTACAAAGGGTTCCAAGAAGTTTTTCTATGCTTCCCAGGTTACTATTGCAGTGGGTAAAGAAAATGCAGTCCAGAAGCTCCAAGGGTTAAGGTTTTTAAAGAAACAAGTAGTGTAAATGTGCAGGCAGAGGCCTTACATTCTAACGGTTGCAGAGAAAAACATGAAGCACACTATGGACTTTATCAACTCATTAAGCCTTTCATCTAGTACTTATTTTGTCTTGCAGCTTGGAAATAGACCCTAGGGTTAATTCCTTTTTATAGGGAAATGGAAGCGTTGAATTCAATGTGTTTGTCAAAGAAACTAGGCAGTTTCTCTCATTTTATTTGTTAACAGATAACAGATGGCTGATGCTATTTTGATGGATTGTATATGGATTTTTATGGGCAAGGAAGAGTGATGGAAGAGGCAGACCCCAGATTGAATGGCAATTTTGAGGAAGAGCAGATCAAAACCTTCACCTTAGCTATGATTTACACTAAACATTGATTTGGTGAAATAGCTAGTTGTTTATGGTTCATTGAAGTACGAGAGTTTGTGCTAGATTTCCACTCTTCTTTACTTTCAGTGTTGTTGTTTCTTCTCTCTCCTCGTTTCTTGTATGTTAAACCTCCACACTTCGTTCCTTGTACCATTATCAATTCTCATTCTGCTTATTTTTTCTTGTTTTTGATAACATAGCCAAAACCGACTTGCAGTCTACCTTCCACAATAGAGTCAAACAAAAGCTTCGAGACCCCAATTCAATCCACTAATTAAGTGTTTGGTACAGTAACTCCTTCAACGAAAAAGATTTGTCTTCAAAAATAGGAAACTAAGACAATTGAAGATGCCGGTGTTGATGCAAGAAATATAAATGATTCAAGGAAGACTGGAAGTCAACAACAATGTACTAGTGTTTTGCTAATGGCACATTTGCTAGACACATGTTATTCTAATACATATGCAAATACAAATGATTGACCTGACTAGGAGAATGCTGTGACTAATGAGTATCATTCCTTGATGAAAAGTCAAACATGGGACTTAATTCCTTGACCATCGAGGCAGAATGTGGTGAAGTGTTGATGGGTCTACATGACCAAGTTCACATCTGAAGATGTTGTTGGAAAGCATAAGGTTTGTTTGGTAGCAAAGGGTTTTTCTCACCAAGAAGGCATCGACTACACCAAAAGCTTTGCCCTTGTTGAAAAGATAAATTATGTTCAATTGATCCTTTCCCTTGCTACTCATTGCAGATGGGAGGTACACCAAATGGATGTCAAAAGTGCTTTCTTACATGGTGATCTCGCTGAGGAGTTTTGTATGGAAAAGCACCCACGCTTTGAAAAGGATTGGCAATCTTGTCTACCGATTGAAGAAATCAGTCTATGGTTTGAAACAAGCCCCCAAGACATGGTGTGAGAAGATTGATTGATTTTTCCTCAATCTTGGTTTCAAACACTATAGTATATCCATGTTTTACATGTAAAAGATGAAACCATAATTTTTGCTGTGTTGTGATGATTTGGCCATCACTGCAAATAATGTTGATTTAATTTTGGGTTTGAAGAAGCAATTAGCAGATACATTTCAGATGAATGACTTGGTCTATTGCACTTCTTTCTGGGCATCTAAATTTTACAAATGGATGATGGTATCTTTATTTTATCAACCTAAATATGTATTGAATCTATTACAAAGGTTCAGATTGGAAGACTGTAAACCGTGTGCTACACCTTACTAGTCGAAAATAAAGCTAATTAAAGAGGTGATTCTTCGAAAGTCAATGCTACTCTCTAGAGGTAGCTTGTTGGTAACCTCTTTTTGCTAACTCACCATTGACCTAATATTTCCTTTACTATGAAAGATCTGCGAGAGAGTAAGTTGAAGGCTGCAAAGAAGATTGTCTGTTGTATCAAGGCCACTTATCAACTAAATATAAAATATTATAGTACTAAGAACCAATTAGTCAGCTACACCTACTTGTATTGCTCTAGAGATGGAGATTAAATAAAATTTACATCAAGTTATGTGTTTCATCTTTGGCTTGGTCTTGAGGACAAGAAGTCTACATCAGGCTAAGTGTTTCATCCCTGGCTCTGGACCCATGGTTTGGTCTTGTAAAGAGGGAAACTTGGTCTCTCTTTCAACCATAAAAGAACAATATTGTGGTGCAATTCATGCTAGCACTAAGACAGTGTTGATTCCTAATCTTTTGGGTGATCTTGGATTTTTAGTTGAGGAGTCCATTGTAGTATATTGTGATAATCAAAGTGCCATACAAGTGGTTGAGAATCTAGTTACTCACAGTAAGATGAAGTATGTGGAGCTTCATGCTCATTATTTGAGACAATTAGTACTGGATGTTGTTTTGTTTCTTATCTATTGCAAAACAGATGATCAAGTTGTCGATATCTTTATAAAGCCTTTAACAAAGGCTAAGTTTGTGAAACTTTGAGCTATGCTTGGGCTTCAAGTAGATGCAATTATTCAATTCGGGTATAAAAGGAAGGTAATTCCACCTCGTGAATCTCCAGAGAGTTGTGTAGATGGGGGTGTGCTAGAATAGTTGGTTCATCCAATCTATGGATCCTCTGGAGATAGTCAATCAACATTAGGCTAGGACAATCAACAAAGCAGTCAACTAAGCATTCAACTAGTCGATCAAGTCGACCAAGGTAGTTGATTAGTGTGCAAATCATGTAGATTCATAATCTTTTGGGTTAACTCAAATTTCCAGTCGAGGAGTCCACTGTAGTATATTGTGATAATCAAAGCACCATGCTCTTTATTTGAGACATTTGATACAATATGTTGTTTTGTCTCTTAATTATTGCAGGAAGAATTATTAGGTTGTCAATATCTTTACAAAGGCTTTAACATAAGCTAAGTTTGTGAAAATTTAAACTATGCTTAGGCTACATATTTTGAGAGAGACATATAAGATAAGATAAGTTGGAGATGATGTCAAGGCTTCCTAGTCCTAATGACCGAGGGTAAGGGGGGCGATCAAGGTGCCAACTCATTGACGGAGTCCTCTAGTCTTCTGTGTTGAAAAGTTAACCAGGGAAGTTGTTCTCTGAAGGGCATGCAAAGTGAGTTTTTGCATGCACTCACTTTAGGTTTTTGGTAAACCTAATAAGCCAATGAAGTATTATAAGAAGGCAGGAGGTCACCAGCAAAGCACACTGAGCAAACTGATCAGAGTTAGATCTGTTTGATCTGATCATTTTGAGACGTGGGCGACTTTCCTGAGAAAGGAGGGCGCATTCTCTAAGGAGAGAGAAGCTCGTTCTGCATCTGGTTGATTGATTGAGCAACTGAGACTTTCAGAGTATCCTTGCCTCAGTGTCTGAGGAAGGACTGTGACAATCAGAGCTCAGATCTGTAGAGATCTGATTCCGTACAAGCATCTGACACTTGGAGGGAGGGCGCACTTTTCCGTGTAGAGTGGGGTGCATTCTTCAAATCTAGCAGTTGGCCTTCTTCGTTGGCTGAGCAGATCAGAGCAATGGTAAGAGAGACTGTACCAACAGAGAGTTACCTTCAAATAGATCCAGTTGACAGTTAGGGAACATTTCCTTTGTGCATGCATCAACTTGTTGCATGCAGATCTAGGGTTTTGACCCTGTCAGGTTCAGTTGTTCCTTCTGAGGTATTTTGTATGTACTTGTATTCTGCTTACTTTGCTCTGGTCTCGAGATAGAAGACAGCCCCATAGATAGCTGGTTTTCCCCGTTTGGGGTTTCCAGGGTACATCCTGAGTTGTGTGACTGTTGTGGTTTATTGTTGAAGTGTTAAGAGAACTGTTGTGTTTGTATCTTAAGCAATTATTGCATTTTTTATTTATAGAGACTCAAACCGCTTGAGTTCTCAGGGCATCCAGAGGGAGTAGTGATCTCTGGATAAATTAACATTGTGAAGGGATCTAGTTGCATGATCCTGGGGGCATATGAACAAGGAATCCCTACTCTCCTACCATCAAAGGTCAAAGGAAATAATCTCTAGATGAGACTCTCAAAGATCTCAATCAACCACCTAAGGGAGAAGATCAAGAGGAGACCCAAGGTCTCACAACTTTATGGTATAAGGTACTCTAACGATGTGTTGGCAGTCTCTTGTTGCTCTGATATGACAAGGAAACCTAAAAGTATGAAGTGATCCTCCTGGTAGTCACACAATGAGGAAGGGCCTGAAGGGACGAAGATATGTCATTAAGTATCTTTCTCATGAAAAGAGCTAGGCATCTATAATCACAATATCAAAAGAAAGTGGAGAGGGAGCTCCACAAGTCCCTACATCGGAAATAATATCATCCTCATATCTCATAGTAGAAGGAGCACTTGAAAATAGATGCATCTCGATCTCTAGCCCCTGTAAGTGAAACATCATACAGATCCTGTCTAGCAGTGGGATATGGTGGTCAATCTCAATCCAAAGTCTATGAGACCCTACTCAAAACTAACCTAGGAGGATTCTAAGTGAGTGCATTCATTGTCTTTATGTGTATGAGGGGCAAACAAAGAGGGCCCTCAAACAACTCTAAGAAGTGCTCTCATTAGAAATCCATCTTCGGGCCAATCCTCTCTGGTGGGATGCAAACCAAGTAGCATGGATGTACAAATCTATAAATGTTCTCTCTAAATGCCTAATCCAATTTGTATTTAGTCGACAAGAGGTGTCATGGCATGCTTAAAGAGTATCTGAAAGGAGGTAGGCCCTTTGCGGAGATGGTCATCAACCAGAGAAACCAAGAAGCGTTTGAGTACCAAACTCGTGTATGGCATGTGCAGTAGAGCAAATATGTTATACATTCACTTGTATTAACTATACATATGAGTTCAGAATTGTGGAAGTGGTCAAGTTTGACCATATCACTAATAAATTACAATAAAAGGTGACTGAACAACTTTGACCAAGTCACTAAAAGAAAAAGAAAAAAATAGAAAATGATATAGTAACAAATAAAAGTGGTGTTTAATCATTAATGTGTAAACCCTCAACAGTGAAATTAAATGCAGCCCTATAGAGGAGAGCAGAGAGAGGAAGTGGTGTCGCAGTGTAGAAAGCAAGTCAACTAAACCACCAATAGAGCTGAAGACAAAGCGGTCTTTAGTCAAGGTCAAAAGTTAGAACTAAAGAAGGAGTCCATATTCCCAGTAAGCACTATGTGGTCACCAATACTGAGATAGATGATATCATCTGGAGCGGCTCAAACTAAAAAAGACCAGCTTTCTAAGTTGCTTACCAAGTTCCAAACTAAGTTGGAAAAGAATTTGATGAAAGTCCTAGATCCAAGTGCAACTACTTAAGAATAGTTTAAATATAATGCATACAGGAAACTGAATGCCAAAAAACAAAGATGCCTTTATGGGTTTCAATGGTAAAAGGGAATGATGCAGAGTTCGATAGGAGGATGGGTAGGTACCTTTTCAACCTTTTAAGGGAAAGAAAATGCTCCCTTATCAATCCCAGAGTAGAAATCAACAAGTGAGGGATTCATTGATCCTGGTATGAGTCCATCCAAATCTATATCATAGGAGCCTATTGCAATTCCCCAAACCCAAATACCCTTGATATCTAGGAAGGGCACTAAATCCATTAGGGAAGAAGGATTTATTCTCATCAACTATAGGGAGAAAATCACTTCTTCAGCATGCTCAAGAAGAAGCTTTGAAAGAAATCTAGCGAACAAAACAAAAATCCATAAAAGGGATCCTTAGATTAGGACATACTCCTGCCAGAAGTAAACAATGATTATTTTATCCCTCAATATCAAAGGTTTGGGCAGCCACTCTAAAGGATTTTCCCAAGCAAGATTGGTAGAATTACAAGAAACAATGTGATAGGATCAAACGATGATAGGTTTCTTGGAAAAATTAATGAAGGAAAGGAAGTTTCTAGCTATAGATGTAGTAGGAAATTCAGGAGGATTCTAACAAGATGGAAAAGTGTTAATTTTATCTCTGATCTTAACTCTGATTAACTACTTTCAATAAAATTTCCAGATGCACACATAATTAACTTTCAGATCTAATTTTATAAGCAGCGGTTCAAAAGCTCATTTAACTTGTCTAACATGCGTAGTGGAACTAGAAACCAAACACATACAGTTTAACACAATGATTTACGCTGGAAACCCCAATGGGGAAAACCAGCAAACTAGGGCTTTCTATTATCTGAGCCAGAGAAATTATAGAATGATTACAATTAGATGTATCATATAAACAGAAGAACCTGATGCCTTGGAAGGTGTGCCAGATCTCTAAGATAAACCCTCAATGCTCAACAGCTGCAATTGAAATGAAGGAATGCGCCCCTCTCTAACACGTGTGACCAATCTAACAAGTGTGTCCTCTGCTCTGCTCTGATCTCTGATAGAAACAAGTCTGGATCTCTGCCTAGGGAAGTGTGCCCCCTCTCAATCACTAAAGGTGTGCCCCACTCTTCCTCTGCTCTCTTGGCTACTAAAGAATGCACCCTCACTCTTTGAATTGCGCCCCTATCTCACTGCTCTCTCTATCTGCTTTGTAGATTCGCCATCTACCTGTCAATCAGTCTTTGAATGATCAATGTACCCTCCTATAAATCTCTGAAGGAAGTGCCTCCGTTCTCTCAGCCTTCTCGGCTTCAAGAATGTGCCCTCTCACAGAAGTGTGCCCTCACTGGAGAAGTGTGCTTCTCTCTCTCAATAGTGCACCTCTACTTCTCTACTGCGCAATCTATGGGTAGTTGCTTTACCTTTACCCCCTACCTCCTTTTAACAGCTTTAGTGACTGATTAGGGCTCCAAATCCCTAATTTTCTTTGCATGCAAAATTACACTTTTGCATTACAAAATCACACTATTGCATTAAAAATGCATGCATGCAAATCCCGCATGCACAAGGCAAAAGTCTCAAAAACCTCTGCATGCTTCCACCATTGAAGCCATGCTGACTGGTAAAGTATTTCTCACACAATACATCAATACCAACTTTGTTAATGTCCTTTCATGCTAGGCATAATCACATGAAGGACATCCCGACATACAAATCTGAATGCTCCCTCTTCGCAAGGGAGGTCCTTCTGACAAGTCCACCACTAGAATCCCTCTCTAGACACATCACGTTATCTATTGTTGAAGCTCCCTCTGACTCTGAAGCTTGCTCTACTACTGATCTTGAAGACCTATGCCTGCCTCTCTTGCTCTAAGATGTCTCATCACACTTATGAGCCTCCATCAATGTCACCTTGAGAGAAGCCTCGCACTCTCCCTCTATCATTGACACCAATCCAAACTCCAGACTCCCTCTGTAACTCTGTCCAAACTCCCTCTGAAGCTAGCCACAAGCTGACCAAACAACCTATGCAACGTGCCCTCCCTAATGCCAAGCCTCACCGCTGCATCATGGGCACTATCCAACTGTGTCATCTCGAACCAGCTTAACTTCATGCTAGTACTAATATGAGTTTCTCGCTCTTCTCCTTGAATTGAGGATTGACTACTCAATACCACTTCAATCCTTGGAGCATCTCGCTCTCCATTTGTCTCAGATACTGATATAGAATTTGATATCCACCCAGATCCTCCTAACGTAGGCTACCCACGCACCACGTACTATTTATCCACCCAATGACCATCAACACTGGCTCAACTGGATCTTCAAATCTCAAACCTGTCGCCATGACCTCCGTAATTGATCTGACATCCTAATCAGCAAACTAACCCTCTCTATCACAGATCTAGGGTTCTCTCTAACAGATCTAATCCCTGCTCTCACAGATCTGATCTCTGCTCTCTCAAATCTCACAGATCTAATGTGTTCTCTAATAGATCTGGTGTTTCTTTCACAGATCCGGTCTCCGCTCTCACAAATTTGGTGATTACTATATAAATCTTTGGTTTCTTTCAGAGACAAGGCTCTGATACCATGTTAATTTTATCTTTGAGCTTAGCTTTGATTAACTACTTTTAATAAAATTCCCATATGCATACATAGAATTAACTTTCATATATGATTTTATAAGCAACAATATAAAAACTCATTTAACTTGTCTAACATGTGCAGTGGAACTAGAAACCAAGCACATACAGTTTAACACAATCATTTACCCTGGAAACCCCAATGGGGAAAACCAGCAAACTAAGGCTTTATATAATCTAAGCAAGAGAAATTATAGAATGATTGCAATCAGCTTTATCATATAAAGAGAAGAACTTAATTCCTTGGAAGGCGTGGCAAATCTCTGGGATAAACCCTCACTACTCAACAGCTGCAACTGCTCTAACGGAATGCACCCCTCTCTAACACGTGTGACCAATCTGACAAGTGCGCCCTCTACTCTGCTTTGATCTCTGATGGAATCAAGTTTGGATCTCTACCTAGGAAAGTGCACCCCCTCTCAATAACTGAAAGGTGTGCCGCACTCTTCCTCTGCTCTCTCAGCTATTGAAGAATGTGCCCCACTCTTCCTCTGTCTACTCTGTAGATTTGCCCTCTTCCTATCAATCAATCTCTGAATGATCAATGCACCCTCCTATCAATCTCTAAAGGAAGTGCCTCAGCTCTCTCAGCTTCAAGAATGCGCCTTCTCTCACAAAAGTGCACCCTCGCTAGAGAAGTGCACCCTCGCTAGAGAAGTGCGCCTCTCTCTCTCTCAATAGTGCACCTTTGCTTCTTTGCTGCTCAATCTCTAGGTAGTTTCCTTACCTTTACCCCTTGCCTCCTTCTAATTGTTTTAGTGACTAATTAGGGTTCCAAATCCCTAATTTGCGTTGCATGCAAAATCACACTTCCGCATTAAAAAATCACCCTACTGCATTAAAACATGCATGCATGCAAATCTCGCATGCATGCAAATCTCGCATGCACAAGGTAAAAGTCTCAGAAACCTCTACATGCTTCATGGCTCAATGCCAACTCTCACACAATACATCAATGCCAACTCTGTTAATGTCCTTTCATGCTAGGCATAATCACATGAAGGACATCCTGAGGTACAAATCTCAACAAAAAGTTTGTTCCCTTACTAAAATCCTCTTTCATTGCAGCAGGCATTTGGATGGAATTTTTATTTCTGGATATAGAGCAAACAATTTGTGGTCAATTGTTATGGTCCATATGATGAAAGGAAGTGCTTTTGGGAAGAGGATTTCTTTTCACTAGACTGCATAAAGAATGAAAGGGTGATAATAGGGGGGAATTTAAATTTTAGTATCAAAATATTGGAAGCATTGGGGGGAGTGTTCAAGATAGAAGAGGCAATGTTTGTAGATGTGGAACCCATAAAGATTTGCCAGACTGGAGGAACAATAGATCTGGTTAAGGAGAGGTTTCAAGGAGACTTGATGGATTTCTGGTAACTGAAAATTTAATGAGTGATTCAGATAGGGTTATATCATGGGTGGAGGTTGGAGGATGGAGAGGTCTCAAATCACATGCCCATTCTACTCCAGCTATAGAAACAGGACCTGAAGCCAGCAAGTCCATTCAAATTTAACCCTATTTGTTTAGAAGATGAGGAATGCCTCTAGCTGGTAAATGATGAATAGGTTAGTTTTGAAGAAATTCAAGGGACTCGGCATTGGCAAGTTATCAGTTTGCAGAAGAATTAAAGAAGATAAACAAGGTAGTGTCAGCCTAGGCATCTACTAAATATAAAACACTGAAACATGGACAAGAACCTGAAACAAGTGGAGAGAAAGCTAGCTGATTTCTATGAGAGAAATATGGTTAGGGCCTTTAATGAAGAAAAAAAATGGGCGCAAGGAGTTAAAAAATCACAAATAAAAATATTTTGCTTTGGAGAGAAGCAAAGTGGAGAATCAAGGGCAGGGCAATCTGGTGGAGAAGGGGGATGAAAATACGAAGTTTTTTCATTACTTTGTCAAGCATAGAACGATAGTTAATACTATTTGGGAAATGGACATGCCAAAAGGAGGTAAAATCAGAAATTTCCTGAAATAGAAGAATTGGGGGTCTTTCATTTCCAATCTATTTACACGGAACCAGCACGAGTTAACACTGCAGAAATCCTGAAGATAAGTTCTTTCTTTCCATGATTTGTCGCAGAGGAAGCAAAAGATCTTTGTGATCATATGTTATGACCCATCTGATAAAAGGGAGTCCTTTTGGGATGACCTTTTTTTCACTGGACTGCATAAAGAATGAAAGGGTAATATAGGGGGGGAATTTAAATTTTTTACTCTTAACAGATTTGAGGTACGGGGAACATTGCCAAGGCTGGATAGAATGGCAGAGTTCTTCCAAAGTTCCAAGATAGAAGAGGCAAGGATTGTAAATGTGGAACTCGTAAAAACTTTACCAACCTAGAGGAACAATAGATCTGGTTAGAAAGGGGTTTCAAAGAGATTTTATAGATTTCCAGTAACTGAAAATTTAATGAGTGATCCAGATAGAGTTAGATCATGGGTGGAGATTGAAGGGGGCACAGATCACATGCCCATTCTACTCCAGCTAAAGAAACAGGACCTAAAACTAGCATGCCCATTCAAATTTCACCCTATTTGGTTAAAAGATGAGGAATGTCTAAAGATGATAAATGATGAATGGGGTGGTTTTGAACTTTTGATGAAAGCTCAAGGGACTCTGCAAGTTAACAGTTTACAGAAGCATTAAAGAATAAAGAAGGCAGTGTCAACCTGGGCATCTGATAAATATAAAAACATGGACAAGGACCTAGAAGAAGTGGAGAGAAAGCTAGCTGATCTCTATGAAAGGAATGTGGACAGTGTCTTTAATGAAGAGAAAAATGAGGGCAAGGAGTTAGAAAATCACAAAGCAAAAGATGTTGGATTGGAGAGAAGCACAGTGGCAAATAAAGAGCAGGGTAGTCTGGTGGAAAAGGGAGATGAAAATGCAACGTTTTTTTCATCACTTTGCAAAGCACAGAAAAGGAGTTAATACTATTTGGCAAATGGACAAAACAGCAGGAGGTAAAGTCAAAAATTCCATGAAATAGCAGAATTGGGGGTCCCTCATTTCCAATCTATTTACACAGAACCAGCACGAGCTAACATTGCAGAAATCCTGAATATAAGTTCTTTCTTTCCACGATTTGTGACAGAGGAAGCAAAACAGTTGTTGATGGAAGAAGTCTTGAAGGAGTAGCAGCAAATCAGTTGTTGATGGAAGAAGTCTTGAAGGAGTAGCAGCAAATCAGTTGTTGATGGAGGAATTCTCTAAGGAGGAGTTTAAAGCAGTCTTAGAATCTTTCAAAAAAGACAAAAGCCAGGGGGCAGATGGATGGCCAATAGAGTTTTTTTATTGGTTTTTATAAATTATTGGAAGAAGATTTAATCAGATTAATTGAAAAGGTAAGAAGAACAAGGAAAGTTTTAGGAGTTTTAAATTCTACATTTTTAGCACTCATTCAAAAAAAGGGATAAGCCAGAAACCTTTGATGAGTTCAGGCAGATATCCTTATGCACTCGTACATATAAAATTATGGCAAAGATTATAGCTGTAAGGGTGAAGAAAATCTTTCCAGAAGCTATATCCCAGACACAGTTTGGGTTTCTAGCTGGTAGATATATACACGATGCTAATAGAGAAGTTATATCCCAAGAACAGTTTGGTTTTCTAGCTGGGAGATAGATACACAATGCTAATAGAGAAGTTATATCCCAGGAACAGTTTGTGTTTCTAGCCGGGAGATAGAAACACGATGCTAATAGAGCAGCACAAGAAGGCTTACACTCTATAAAACAAAGAAAATTCCAGCAATGATCATGAAACTTGACTTGTCAAAAGCATATTATAAAAAAAACCGATTATACATCAGGTTGATGCTCCTCCATGTGGGCATTAGTTTTCCAATAGTCAAGTGGATCATGGGATGACTAACTTCAGTTTCTTTTGCAGTTCTAATAAATGGGTCAGTATCCAAGTTCTTCAATCCCACACGATAATTAAGACAAGCATGCATGCTATCTCCTATGTTGTTCTTAATTGTCATTGAAGGACGAAATAGGATAATACTAGAAGCTAGGTGGGTGAGAGTTACCTCAGGAGTTAAGATTGGCAGAGTATTATCCTTATCTCATCTCCTGTCTGTAGATGATGTACTCTTGTTTAGTGATGGATCTCCAAGAGAAGCAAAAAAATTGCAAGAAATTCTGGGGATTTGTAGTGTTGCTATAAGTATGGAAATCAATTTTCAAAAATCACCAATCCCTTTTAATTGAGTGAAAAGCGAACTAGACAATAAGCTGTTACATATTTTTCCCTTCAAGCAAATTTAATTTCAAAAAGGTTTTAAATACCTTGGTTTTTTTTTCTAAAGCTATTGATATGGTAAGAGGGATTGGTCCCGGTTTTTAGAAAAGATTGAGGCTAGAATAGCTCATTGATGTTGTTGTCACCCAAAACTGACATGCGTGTGCTGAAGCCCAAAATGTAAGCACACCAGCTCGATGACAACTCTCAAGAGAGAAGCCAATGTCACCACACTCCTCTCTCCTCACTTCATCAGGTTGGCTCTTCTCCAACTCAAGGGGGGTATCCCTAAGGTAGGATCACTAAGGCAGGTGCAACGGAGGGAAAGGTGAACTGAAGAGGATGCCTTAGAGAAACAATTGTAACAGAAAAATGTGTTTTGAATAAGCGATAGGAGAGAAGAGGATTATCAAAGAAGAAAAGAACCATTAGCAAACCAATGGGAGATTTGAAACCAAGTACCAAAACCAAGAAAGATCCAAATACTTGGGATTTGAACCAAAGAAGACAAAATTTTAAATCACTCTCCTTTTTGTAAAGAGCCATTAAGGCTTGTTCCATTTTGTCTCCCAAAAGAAGAACTCCCAAAAGTTTTCCATAATTTACCAAGAACAATTTCAAAACAATCTCACAAACATTATATTTGACTTACACTTTTTCAGCATCCCAAGCACCATTTTGACTCCATAAGGCACTGGTCTCTTAATCTTTTTTGTATCATCTTAATCTGGACCATATGTCATTGTCATTTGCTTAAAGTTTATCTTGTGGATGCTTATTTAATTTTCGAGTCATCATATATTGGTTATCTTGTAATTGTGTTTTGTAATTGCAACGTGGATTGCGTATTTTACAGTGTTCTCACCATCAAAAAACTCCTAAACAACACCCATCCGCATCATTTCATCACTTAAAACATTTAAAAAACAAGAGCCATAGAAAACTCTTTGTTAGGGGCAACCCCCCTTGGCTTCGTTAGGAATTAGCCTAAATGAAGGAGCTAGGATTCAAGTGACAGTACCTGGCTCTTGCTTGCCCCCAAGGCCACACTTCTCCCACTTGTAGTGAGAAGACAGCTTTCGAAAGATTTCTGCTGCTGGTGTGCATCTCGGTGGACAACAGATGTAACAGATAGCTTTCGACCAGGGGAAGATTGACTTTAATAAAGTCAGTGTTGGAATCAACTCCAGTATTCTAGCACTCCCTGGCTTATATCCCAAAAAGGAGTCTAGAAAAAGATTAGGAAAAAAATGTTTTAAATTCCTATGCATAGGCCAAAAAAAAATGAAAGCATCCACTTTGTGAAATGGAAGAATATAACAAAGCCAAAGGAGGAAAGGGGCTAACTGTTGGAAACATAAACCATAGTGGAAAACATTGCCGAAAAATCGCCGATTTCCTGAGAAATCGCAAGTTTTTCAGCCTGCCGATTTTTACTGCCGAAAAAATCGGACCTCGTGAAAAAATCGACGATTTTTCCTAAAAAATCGTGCGAAGACCCAAAAAATCCCTATGGAGTTTTAAAAATTTGACCAATACATCAGACATTGAAGCCAGTAACAATAAATGGTAATATTAAATTCTTAAAGTAAAAGTGGCATTTTCCTTATCTTTTATTTTCCATCCTTTTAAAGTGGCATTCTCCTTATCTTTTATTTTCCAAAGTGGCATTCTCCTTATCTTTTATTTTCCAAAGTGGCATTCTCCTTATGTTTTATTTTCCATCATTTTAAAGTGGCATTCTCCTTATCTTTTATTTTCCATCATTTTACTTAAATTTTTAACATTACCATTAATTGTTTCAGGATGTTTGAGAGTGGTTCCAACCTCATCAGACTTCATATGCAAAAAGTAGCATTTTAGATCCCATTCAGAGTTCAACAGAATTAATAGTTTTCAGGATTTCAGGATTGAAACGTTTCCACTAGATTCTATCATGTATGAGGGTAAGCGATTGGAATTTAATCAAGCACATCAAACTAGGTATGTACCTTGATGTTGGTGGTGTTGATGCCTGATTGTTGAAGTTGATTGAACTCCTCTGTCATGACCTTGATAAAAATATACCCTTCAGTCAAGCAAAATCACTTATTAAGCATGGAAAGCTTTTTCTACCTTATCTTAATGCTTGGATTAGGAAGTTTCATTAAAATTGTAGGGTGTTGACTAATGTCCTTGAAGGATTAACTTCAAGATTCGAGGTAGAGGCAAGGGCTAAAGCCTAGAGCCTAGAGGAGCGGGGAATGCCCAATGTTCCGACCAGTGTTGAAACTTCCAAATTTCCAATCTTTGAAACTTTGATGTATCATTTTTTATTTGGCATCCACTACATCATATATATCAATGCTTTCTCCATATTTATGTGCCAATGTGTTTATCTAATGTTGTTGTTGCTTGTTATGTTTAAAATTCTGAAAAAAATGAATATATTTTGTATTTTTTAATGTTTTCCGCGGTTTGCCGATTTTTTCACCGATGTTGCCGAGAAGTTGTATTGGGGACCCTTGCCGATTTTTTGCCGATGCCGATTTTTTCCACTATGACATAAACCTTTGTGGTTATGAACATTATTGTATTTACTATTCATGCAAAGGCCAAGAGTCACAGTGAATAAGAACAGCCATCAGGAGTCCAAGAGACACGTTGGAATTTGGAATCCAAGGGTCACTCTTCATGTATTTATATGTGCATATCTTAATGAGAAAAGTATCTCACACTTATCTATTTGCTTGTGTTTAGCTTTGTGTTAGTCATTTGAGTATATGCCCTATAGGGCATCCTAACACTGAGAACTAAAAAAGTATTCACTTCTTTGGCCAATCCCTGGCCGCTAAGAGTTTACGGAGGTTCCTCAAAAATGAAGGATTGTGGAAGCAAAGTGTAGTGGAAAAATATATCAAGCTAGGTACTTTAATTGATTGAATAATAAATACAAGGAAAACATAAAAAAAGTTTCAAACCATTGGAAGGCACTTGTACAAGCCTTTCCTGTGAAAAGGAACCGGTTAGACTGGAAGGTGGGAATGGTGGACAAGTGAGGATAAGTGCGAATAATTGAGTAGGGTGCAAAAACTTAGTGAGATATCCAAAGGAGACGATTGAGTTTTTACATGATCAGGGAATTTATACCCTAAACCAAGTAGCAGTTCAGGCGACTACAAACTTAGGGCAGCAAGGCTGGGTGAATGCTCAAACTTTGGGGCTCGAAGGTGAGAATGAGGTTTTGTAAAATTCATATGTCGACAGCCTTCATCGGAATCATGTTAGACTACATGATGAAGAAGATATGCCAGCATGGTCTAACAACCAGATACTAGGAGGTACACAGCCCATTTGGGATATAAAGCTATGTTTGCGCCAGCCACACAAGAGCCAAACTAGTACTGGAAAGTGTTTTGGAAGCTAAAAGCACCAAAAAAGACTCATACTTTCTTATGGTTTGCCATTAAGAATAAGGCTCTGATATGGGAGGTCTTACAGAGGAGATGCAGAATTATCCAAAACTATCTATGGGAACCTTGGATAGTAAGCCTATTCATAATTATCCAAAATTATGTATGATCTCCCTGATAGTGAGGGAATTGTTCTCTCTGATCCTTTTGAGAATCAGAATGATATCCTTGTCGAGCCGCATGAAGGGTCACTCTTTGATATTCCTACTAAACTGCATGAGAAACTAAGCATAAATGTTTTGATTGATAGGGATGATAGTTCACAAGTTCAACCAAATGATAATCTAGAGCTGCAGCGAAGTAGTGAAAAGAAAATTCCCCATATTCAAGAGAGGGTCATATTCAAGAGAGGGTCATTGCCTTTGATATTTTTCACTTGATGGATTGGTTACATTGGCACTTTAGCTTCAATTGATTCCAGAGTTCTTCCACCAAGTTAGGGTAGGTAGATGTGGATAATAAGCTCAACACTCTGAGTATCTTTTTTCAGAAATAAATGTTTTCGGCTTTTGAAATTCAGTTTGTGTATATGTCGTGAAGGTTTTGAAGTCGGTTCAGTTTTCAGTAGTGTATGACGGCTTCAGTTCCGATTTGCAATTTGGGTTCCTGTATGGTTGCAAAGTTTTCAGAGTTGGGAACAGGTTACAGATGGAGGTTTCGAAATGATCAAAGGGATCAAGGCCACTAGTCTACATGTTCTTGCTACCTCGCAGGGAGGATAGCATCCCCGGTTGGAGCCGCTGTTAACACCTATTTTGGTTTCCACCAAGGAAAGAACCAGAAAACCCGAAAGTGACCAGTTGCTGAGTGCTTTCGAGCCGAAGGATAGAGCCACAATGAAAAGAATGAGAAAAACCAGCCATAAAAGTGTCTTCCACAACTAAAAAGGACTAAATGGGCTTCTTCCGCAGCAAAAGAAGATTGGACGGCTAGGATCGAGGAGCGGATCAGATCAACGGTTAAAATGGCGTTCCGCAAGTCTGTTTTTCCGTTCCCGCAATCATCATTGCGGATTGCGCGGCGACAATTTTCCAAAGAGCGCAAAGATAGGTTTCCGCATTCCGCATTACGGATTGTGGAGCAACAGTTTTCCAAATGGTGCAAAAGTATGTTTCCGAATCCTGCGTTCCTTATTGCGGATTGCGGATTGCGGAACGATGATTTTCCAAAATGGCGAAAAAATAAGTTTCTGCATTCCGCATTCCGCATTGCGGATTGCGGAAAGGTAATTTTCCAGAAAGCACGAAGCCGAAATTCCAAATCCCGCATTCCACATGGCGGATTGTGGATTGCGGAAAGGCTATTGCGAAAAGGCCGTTGCAGAAGGTCACTACGGAAAGGTCATGGCGGAAAGGTCGTTGCGGAAAGACCGCTGCGGAAGGGCAATTGCGGATTGAGAGAAGTTTTCGGAGCAAATCGCGACTGCGCGTTTCAAAGCAACAAAGGGGACCTGTTTCAATTTCATGTCCTAATCAATCTAAAACAGCCCAATTCGAAGGACAAGCAGGTGGCTTTCGCGGCCCAATGGTGCACTTCCAGCGCGTGAAATCCCCCACCATCACTCCGTGCAGGCGGCTTCCGTGGCCCAATGGTGCACTGTCAGCACAAATGATTCCTTTCCTCCGCGCACGACAGAATCAGAGCCTGTTGATTCGGGCGACCCAGCCCGAGCAGCCTCATCATTAACAGTCTGAGTTTGTTATGAATTTGTTAGGATATTTTGATACTTTGTAAGCTTATAAAGGCAGGTTCCGAAGAGGACCAAAGGGTTGGATGTTTTTGTTTCAGAGAGATTACTGCTATGCGCTTGTATTTGAATTCGGCCTCTTAATTCAATGAGAAGACCCGATTCTGGAGCTTGAGATTCCTGTGATGTGTTCTGATGTCTGTTATTTCCTGTGTATGTGTTCTTGCTTTGTATTTCCATTGATTGTTTACTTCTGCAGTACCTAAAGATCAAGATCAGTGTTGCACATATCGACGATATATTGAATATATCACCGAGATTTTCCCTTGTCCGATATATTGGATTGAAAATATCGCGACATTTCTGATATATTGAATGTATCGCGACACAATCACGAGATTTCCGATATATTCGAAAAAATCGCGAGTTGAAGGTATATATCGGACTGCTGAAAAAAAAAATTGCAAAAAAATCACCCAAAATTGTATTTTAAGTCCACGAAGTGGGTTTTTGGGGTTCATTGTTTGATTTCAAAATTGTGGGAGAGTTAAAGAAGTACCCTCGACGGTGGTTAATAGAGACAACTACCCACAAATTTGAAGGCAATCATTTGGAGTTTTGTTTAATTTAATCTTTGAATACCATGCTTCCTGTGTAATTCAATCGAATGGTGGCTTGATTGGAAACTATGACTGTTGTAATGGAGAGATGTAGGGAATATTACAACAATGGCAGCATGTTGTAGTGTAAGCATCAAAATAAATAACAACGAATGCTAAATTGACACACAAAACCATTGAATAAGAGGAACAAACCCTAAGAAAATTGGCAAGTATGCTTCCATGACTCTTTTTATGGTCAATGATCTGTGTCTAGAATTGTGGCTCTAGACCTACACTCAAACCCTTCTTTATTATATCATAGTTAGTGGTTCCTAGCGTTTGATGATTTTATATGGTGGTGCAATGAATATATGGACTTAGTTAGATCTTTCACTTCAATTTCACCCTGAGTACCTCCACAACCACCTACTGCTTCCAGAGGAAGAATGGTGCCCTTTACCTGTAAAAGGGGTAGAGGGAATTGATGATTCGGATTCCTATGATCTATCATTTTCATTGTATCATGTACTATTTAGTTTCTAGATGCTTCATGATGATTCATCTCATAAGACACATTTATTTTGAGCATTTTATCTGATTTTCTATCATCCTATCGTGAACATGTTTCAGAATTTTCAGTTTAGTAACGATATGTGACCACTTGACATCTTATGTATCTTATTTACTAGTTGTATCATCATATTTATGTAGCAATGTGTCTATTTGATGTTGTTGTTGCTTTAGATGTTTAAAAATTTGAAAAAATGAGTATTTTTGTATTTTTTGAGGTCTTGCGACATTTTCCGATATTTTCCGCCAATACGACCGAGAAGTTATATTCCGGACCCTCGCCGATATATGCAACATTGATCAAGATTACATGGTCTGGAATTCATGCCCACATGCTCCAGATGCATATAACTAGGTATTCCACCCTTTTCCTCTCGAAGTTGCAGGTTAGAATTCATTCTCAAATGCTCTAACCTTGTGACCGAACTTATTTCCTTTCTCTGCCTTCACCCACTGATTACTTTAACATGAAAGAACCCCATCTACCTTGAGCCCATAACCATATCCATATTCCTGATAGCAATATGAGCCCTAAATAGTTGACCAATCATTACTTCGATAGCTGGCTGTTGATCAGTTAAAATGTTGAAATATATTATCTGATGTCTGGACTCTGCAGACTCTGCAACACAAAATAATTTGCTATGGAGAAAGTGAAGAGAAAAGCAAATATATTGCTAAGTGAAGAAAAAACTGGTGGAAGATATAGAATCAAGAAAATTGAAAATAGAAGGGGGGAAGATGCTTAGACAGAAAAGTATTTCTTTGCAAAAACTAGTTCATAGCAAAAAGACATGGGTTAGCAATTTAATACATAAATCAATATCAAAGTCCTTTTTCCTGGGGGGTCTAATGAGCAATACATTAGTGAAAATAGCCTGTACCTGTGTTAAGGTTGTTGCATCCGCAATAACAAAGGGCACATTCACAAACCTAGCCAGAGTTTTTGCAAGCAGTGTCTTCCCTGTCCTTACAGAGCAAGAGAGAGCTATATGAGTGAACCACTTTAGTAAAACGTAACTAGAATGTCATTGCATCACCATTCAAACTAAACAGATGAAATATTGAACTTTGTTTGCAGCAGTTCTGACAAAAACACATTCTCTTATAAAGGAAACAAATAATACCTGACCCAGTAGGACCCAAGAGTAGAACATTACTTTTCTCCAGCTCCACCATATCACTCTCATCAGTTTCTTCTCCTGGAAGACTGGTGTCTGATACACCAAGCCTGCCAAATTTAAATAAGTGTTTAATCTTAACTAATAGTAGCATCTCAGTAAGCCAACTACCCCGACAAAACAAGTAGAAAAATGCAATCTATTGAGAGTTCAATGTTCATTGTTAAGTGAAAGAAATGATTGGGATCAAAAGCTTTTGCAGGAAAAAAACGAAACCAAGTCTATATAAAAATTAGAAATTTTCTGCATAGGATTTAAATGAAGGTATGATTTTTGCTACCCGTCCGTTGAAAAGCCCTTGCAACCGCCTTTCTGCAAAGACTCGTGGAAAATCCGCTTGTAGTGATTGTACACAGCTACTGCCAGCACCTGCCACCGATACATATACACAAATACTTGAGATATGAATGTCTAACAGTGTATTCAAACGCCCCTCCCTTAAGCATTCATTACTGCAATAACTATGCACAAATTATCCATTTAAAATTGAAATGCACACTGCAAAATAGGTACTCAAAGTTCATAGTAACCACAATAAGATCAGATGCAACCTGTCCAACTAACACTCATAGAAATTTCCATTGTGCTTTTACTTTTTCTGCCAAGCCTTTGTCAAATGAGTACTTAAACTGAAGAAACTTATCTTAGTTCCATTTTCAGTCTAGTCAGGCATACAAGAATCTGTTACAAAACTATTAAGGTGAGAGTAAAGAACTTTCTGTTTGGTAACAACAATATAATAGGTTAAATTGTTTCATCATGGTGTGTTAAGTATAAGTTATATATTCTTAGACGATTGTTACAACAATGATTATTAATGCAATGGAATTTTGAAATGCACATAACCGTTATACAAGTAGGAAATCAATCTTCACCTCAAAAAGGAATGCTGTACTTCTTAAATTGGTTCATTTTGAAAGACAAGCCAGTGGAGCAGATCAACCATTCGATTCGAAGTTAAATAATAGAACTTGTTTTGTTGTTGGATATCACCTTGGTGTATTTTCACAATAAGAAATGAAAGTGTCCTTTTCTTTATGTGGAAACTGAAGGCATTTACAAAATAAACAAGCATTCTTTCCTCGGCCATATATGTTTCTGGTAATTAGCAGTAGCCCATGCTAAGGGTTTCAAAGCTTGAAGATGATAACCAGCCTAGATCCAAATCTTAGGCTCTATCAAGCGCCGAGAGGGATCAAATTTCCCGAGGTGCGAACCTCTCCTTGAATAGCTCCTTGAGTGCAATACCTAAGCCACATAATCCTAAGCTCTAAAGTCTCTAGTTTAAGTCTCATATTTACTTTTTACTTTGTATTATTCTTTTTTGTTTGTGGCCGACATGATATTTATTACTTTTTACTTTGTATTATTCTTTTTTGTTTACTTTGTATTATTCTTTTTGTTTACTTTGTATTATTTTGTTACTCAACAAACACTCTAAAGTCTCATATTTACTTTTTACTTTGTATTAAAAGTAAAAAGTAAAGTCTCTAGTTTAAGTCTCATATTTACTTTTTACTTTGTATTATTTTTTTTGTTTATGGCTGACATAATATTTACCACATAATCCTAAACTCTGAAATCTCTAGTTTAAGTCTCATATTTACTTTTTACTATGTATTATTCTTTTTAGTTTATGGCCGACATAATATTTACCACATAATCCTAAGTTCTAAAGTCTCTAGTTTAAGTCTCATATTTACCTTTTACTTTGTATTATTCTTTTTTGTTTATGGCCGACATAATATTTATTTCTTTTTACTTTGTATTATTCTTTTTTGTTTATGGCCGACATAATATTTATTACTTTTTACTTTGTATTATTCTTTTTTGTTTACTTTGTATTATTTTGTTACTCGACAAACACTCACATGTTACAAGATCTCCCTCACAATGGGCTGGATACACTTTTTACTTTGTATTATTCTTTTTTGTTTACTTTGTATTATTTTGTTACTCGACAAACTCGACAAACACTCACATGTTACAAGATCTCCCTCATACTGGGTTGTAGAGTGCCTCTCGGCGCAACCAGACAAATATAGAGATGCTGTGACAGGTGAAAATAAGGTTCCGAGTGTTTCAAATCCCACCAGCAAAGCTGCTGTGCTTAGTCTAACGTCATCTCTAAAGAATATAGAAAAAAGTTTGGCTTGCAAAACACACACAAAGATTGAAAAAGGTAGAAAATCTTCCAGGAGTATTCTAAAGAATATGTCCATGAATATATGTTCCTTATCTCAGCCTTTCTTATTCATGTGTCTCATTTGATTTCACACTATATTATTCAAGTCTGGAATATCTTACAGAGCCATACATTAGTGGTCCCAGTTCACCTGGTATGTGTTTGTGTGTGAATTCAGAAAAAATGGCTAGTGCAAAAAGATTTGATGAAATTCACCATTAAGTTTGAATGAATACATAATTCAAAATTTAAAAACACATATGATGAATTTGTGAATATTTATTAATCTATATTGTAAATAGTATACAAATTTTTAATTTTATTAAGTTCAATTTTTTTATTTTTTACTTATGTTCAATTTATGGAAGAACAATTTTATCAAATTTTATTCAATTTTTATGAATGAATTTGAATTGGATTTGAATAAAATCGACTCAAACAAAATCACCAAACATAGTCAAACTCAATTGCTGTCTCAAAAAGCTCACAGAATTTTTAATTTATAGGACAAAAATCACCAAACATGGTGACACGGCATACAGCTTCCGCACATAAAGACAAAAAGTGACAAAAACAATTGGACAATTTAATGATTTTCATTGTGAATTTCAAAAACAGGAAATGAAAAGCCATGAGCACGAAGTCATTTTCTCCCATACTTGATTGTAATATCCCAATTTTGACCACGTTGCATTAAACATGTAAATAATGTAATATCGTTATAAAAATCGTGGTGAGGAGCTCAAGGCCAAGGCCTTGCCATCGATTTAGCGATTTATGTATCAACATTTAAAAATCGATGCATGTGGATTGTGTGCTAGCCATGCACAATAGAAATTACGAATATCATGTAAATATGTATTTTAATAAAATACCCACAACTAGCTATGCAATGCAACAAGAGTATGGAGACATGATTTTTACAAGGAATTGGGAGGGAAATATTCAAACCCTTGGACCAATAAAGCCAAGCCAAGTGTCAATGAGGGAACCCACGAACTTTCAACTACCCATGTTGACTTTTGTACCCGATCATTTATTTCTCCCAAGAGTTGGTTGAAACTTGAAATAGTTATTATTTGGGGAAATGGAAAGGTATGGCTATCCAATTTCGGGTATGGGCAAGCCACCATTTTTGGAAAAACGTGTTTGGCTTCTTGGGCAAAAAAAGGGCCACGAAATTGCTCCCCAATCCATTCTTCATGCAAGAGTTTTGCTCTCTCACGAGTTGGGAGCTAGCTGGGTGTTTTCCCTCATGTTTTTCCTAAGTTTTCCTCCATTTTCTCTAGCTGGGAGGTCGTTTTTGTGTTGCAGAAGGATTGGGAGGAAGGGAGTCACGAATTGGGGATCCATGGAGGTCATTTTTTCCCTCTGAATGCCCATATACCTGCTCGCAACTCGATTTTCTTCCCTGTGTTCAATTTTCCCTTCCCACAACTCGTTTTTGGGTGCCACGGATTGGGAAACCCATGGACACCATGTGTTGTGAATCCCATAGTTAAAAACGTTTTGCTATACCCAACATATGTGCTTGTTGTGGGTGGGAAAGAATATTGTGGACCAAGTTATGGGTATCCATTGCTTTGGCTTAGCCTTGAGTATTCCCATTCCTTGTGGAAATCATGCCCAGCTCGGGGATGGCAGTTGTGTTGAAAGATTGATGAACACAACTGGCCTATGGCTGGGTAGAACGTTGCAGTAGCATAGCTAGTTGCTCGGGACAACTTCTCAACCAAGATAAGTATTCTCTATGTGTATTAAATTCTACAATGTTTCTAATTATTGATTGTTCTGATTATGTAGATGAATGCATGTGAAATGTGTGTGGATATAGATTTTAATCTCGTTGTGTTAATTTGAATTACACATATGCACACGTGTTTTTATTTGCTATGAATTTGATGATGGGGCTGAGTTTTTGTAAAAGCCCGGAATTGTAGTCATGTTCCCTTCCTTGCGTTGGATCGATGGGAGGGGCCGTGACAGTGTGGTATCAGAGCATAGGTTGCAACATTGGGCCTGCATGGGCTACATCTAACAGTTTGTAGAGGTAAGATCACTTCAACACATATTTAAAAAACAAAGGAGACTATGCAAGCAGCAACATTAAATGAAATGAAGTTGAGATAGAAAAAAGAACCCAATGGTAAAATCAACCTCATCTCACTGCTCTTGTAGAGAGATCTTGTCCATTGGACCCCCACTGGTAGTTGACCTCCTTCTTGTTAGTTAAATTGTAATGAAGTTGAGATAGAAAAAGAACCCAATGGTAAATCAACCTCCTCTCATTGCTCTTGTAGAAAGATTTTGTCCATTGGACCCCCACTGGGAGTTGGCCTCTTTCTTGTTAGTTAAATTGTAGTCCCACTCCCAATTCTATGGGTTGGACTCCTCAAGAATGGAAGAAGGTCCTCATCTTTGTGTGTCATACTTGCTGTCGCCACCTTCCCTAAGCCAATCTCATGCGCTCTTTAAATTTTTTCGTTGAGTAGCATTCACTGATTTACATGCTCCAAGGCCACACAAGCCCAGTAAATGGCCCTTAACTAGGTAGTAGGTGCTCTTGAATTCAATATGGTAGAAATTATATGTCCAAAGAACATTTCCTCCCCCAAAAGCTTTTTTGCAGGCCCTTGCTTTTTCATGTTACATACTATCACAATGGACATTTTTTGCTTAAACTTGTTCTCTTGTTATACCTAACATCTCCGCTTGTAGTAGATGGAGCAGTTATAAAGATAGATAACCTTATAGGGGACAACGGTGACATTCTTCCCTTTCCTTTGACCTTTACTCGCTGAACTTGAGGATTGAGCCATGAATTTTGTGGCATGAAAGAAGAAAAACGTTATTGTTGGAGAAATGACAAATTTGGTTGCTGGGATGCCTTCAACTCTCCTAGAATCCCTTCCAAATCTAGTTTTTATCCTTCACCTTCACAATGTTAGACAGTGTGAGCCTTTTCTCTATAGCTAAACATGACCAAAAAGAGGTCAAAATCAGTTTTAATGCCCCTGTAGTCTGCTTTTTGACAAATTGGTGTCTAACACATCTAGAGCATGTATCCAACACATGTTTGACATGTGTCCTAGCATGTCAAATGCCCAACCCACGAGATACAGGAAACGGTGGGCTTTAAGATGTGTTATGTTTCTCAGTATTTCTCGTATTTCTTGCATTTTATTCACATTCCATCTGTAACATATTTATCATATTTCTCACATTCTGAACCAATGATCACAAATACGATCACGATATATAGAAATATACTGAAATGATGCAATAAACAATAGATGGCACATAATGGAATATAATATTCTATATATGTGATGCAAAATATCATGCAATCTAATGAACACAAATACATAAATACACTTAATGGTAAACAATGTTGTTGAATATAAAGCACAATAGATTGTTCTCTTATTCAGTCCCTCAAATCCACATGCTCTTTCCTACACACACATTCACATATACTTACGTAAATATCTATAATTATTTTTAAATGCTATTCAAGAAGCTAGCCATGGTTGTCAATTTGGTCTAGCTTGAGTGGTATAGAGGAGAACTTGTTATCCTCCTCACCCAGATTCAAATCTCGCTTGTGACATGTTTGCTCTTTGTGAGCCGACTGTTGGCCGGGGTTCTTCATGAACCAACTATTGGTTGGGGCTGGCAACATACCTGCAATCTCATTCTCACCTATGGACAGTGTAATATCCATATCCGGATATTCTCATGTTGTGATCATGTCCGAATCACTATAAGACTATTCAAGTGAATAGTCAACCAATAGAAAATAACTACATTTGGAAAGAATAAATAATATTGAATATATATTGATAAGAGATGATTACATTACAATTTGATGAACCATTTAAATATGGTCTTATGTACCTTTTCAATGGAAAGCTACGTCTTTATCTATTCGATCAATCACATACCAATTTTAATTAATATTTGTTTAATTACTTTTCTTTTATTATTTAAATATTTGTTTATTGATATGTTTATATATTATTTTATTTGTTACATGGCCTTCCTCTTCAGAATGCTTTGTCCTCAAAGCATTAGTGATGAAGGTCGCATCTTTCTTTGTATATACCTTATAAAATTCATTTATAATTTTAATATACTAAGTAAAACCATGTGCAGTTTCATAAAACCATGTGTGGTTTCATAAAACCATGTGCGGTTTCATGAAAGCTATTCTTTAACTTTTTTTTGTACTTTCTTTTTTTTCTCTTGCGGATAATTCTTTTTTTCCACTTCTTCTTTGTAATATTTTTTTTCTTACTTCTAGTTCTCTTCTTCTTATTTGCAATGGAAATAATTACTTATTTTCTCTTTTTTATTTCCCTTCTTGTATTCTTCATTCAATGTTGTTTTTGAATTTTGCAGCGGAATAATATATATATTTTTATTAACTTGATTTGCTTCAAAGTTGCGAGTGAATCTTCTTTGGGCCAAAAGCCTACTTTTGGACAAGGTCCTAGATTTTTGGGAAACCCAAAAATTGATGGCCAAAAGCCAATGTGGATCAAAGATCCTTAATCAGAGAAGCTCTAAGAATGGTTTGTGGCCAAAGGCCGGATCAAGCCCATGAAGGGGCTTTGATACCAATGTAATATCCGTATCCGGATATTCTCATGTTGTGATCGTATCCGAATCACAATAAGACTATTCAAGTGAATAGTCAACCAATTGAAAATAACTCCATTTGGAAAGAATAAATAATATTGAATATATATTGATGAGAGATGATTACATTACAATTTGATGGACCATTTAAATATGGTCTTATGTGCCTTTTCAATGGAAAGGTACGTCTTTATCTATTCGATTAATTACATATCAATTCGAATTAATATTTGTTTAAATACTTTTCTTTTATTATTTAATTATTTGTTTATTGATATGTCTATATATTATTTTATTTGTTACAGA
The DNA here is from genome assembly GCA_027924585.1 of Larix kaempferi. Classification (NCBI taxonomy): domain Eukaryota; kingdom Viridiplantae; phylum Streptophyta; class Pinopsida; order Pinales; family Pinaceae; genus Larix; species Larix kaempferi. The sequence goes on along the minus strand of BSBM01000125.1, from coordinate 12,898,359 downwards.
CCGGAGTGTGGGAGCATGGCAACATGAAAAAAAGTCAACCATGGTTAGTGTTATTTAGATAATCTAAATCTCTCTATCTATCCTTCATGGTATGGATAAGAATCATGTTTTCGAGATCAAGTGCTAACTAGTCAATACAACAAGACAATATTATTTGTGAAGTTGGTGATAGTGGATGCCAAAAATAGATCCAAAGTGAATAAATAATAGCTTAATAACATATCTATTTCTCATATATGGTGGTCTATTTCTATTAGGATACAATAGATACTTCATAAGTCAATAACAAGGATCTCTAAGCAATCTTTGCAAGCTATAGAAGATTAATTCACAAACCAAGTACGTTTTTTCTATTGTATCACATGAAATCTTGCTTCAATCTTGGCATATATGTGTGTGTGTGTGTGTGTGTATGTGTGTGTGTGTGTGTCATCAGAAGAATAATAGAAGAGAGCAAAGAGGGTATGGAGATCAGGTTCGAAGGTCGAAGGATCTGGATGCGGTTATGGAATTTGGTAGGGACCCTTCCCTGCAGTCTTCTCCTGTCAAATCTCATACGTCTCTTGGCTAGCATTCCCCATCTGTCATACCAACGGGTTTTTTCCCTGGGACCCAGGTTTCTGAGCACTCCTATGATGGGAATGGGAGTTTCATTGTTTGTGGTTGGATGGCAGTTCCTTCGCAAGCGGATCTGCAGCATCGGTCCACCACCTCGCCCCCACATGAATTACACTCGTTATCGTCGATGGTGATGGAAGGAACTCCACTCATTCCAGATCTTTGTATGAGGTAAGTGATATTAACTCAATTTCACCTTCTGGGTCGGCTTCGTTTAATTCCTCTGAGTTTTCTAGGTATGCGTCGACTTCTTGTGTGCACTCTACCACTAGAGGTGGCGGTTTCATTGGGAGGAACCTGAGTCTAAAAGAACTACAAGCTGCATTATGTTCAATTAAAGCAATATGCAAAAAACGAGTTAAGGTTCTAAATAACAAGGGTCCCGAATGCTCGTTGGTGGTGGGCATCCATATTGCCGTGATGGAAATTCCGCGGCTCTCTAGTTGCATGTTGATAGGCAAATTCTGTGGCCGTCGTTTTTCAGAAGGAACGGTTAAGGAGTGGGTGGCGAGCTCTTGGGGCTCTGTGGTTCAATCGGTGCCTGAGGTACTCTTTCTTGCCCGTGGATGGATAGGTTTCGAATTTCGCTCGCCTACGGAGGCTGAAGACATTTTACACAGAGTATGGTTGTTACGGGCTGCCCGCTTGCCCTGAAAACTTGGCATACGCTCTTTGACCCGCGATCGGACACCCTGGAGTCTTTTCCGGTATGGGTTAAACTTCCATGTTTGCCATTGGAATTCTGGTCTCCAGAGGATTTCAAAGCGATTGGTGATGATATCAACAAATTTGTGGTTGTAGATGCGGATCTCTTTAACTCACAGAGGAGGTCGGTTGCGAGGATTTTGGTCGAGGTTGATGCTCGACAAGGTCTGTTTGAATCCATTGACCTGGCGGTTGGGGATGTGATTTTTACACAGCAGCTAGATTATTTGAATGTTCCATTTCAATGTGCCCGCTATCACTTATCTGGCCACATGGTGGCAGACTGTGCCCAAAACTTTTCTAAGAAGATTTGGCTTAAAAAAGAGGCACCTGTTGGTGATGATAGTACCACCTTTTACATGAACGATGTATCCATGCAGGGTAACGAGGGTAAGGATACAAAACAGGTGGCCCGGGAAGATGAAGTGATTCGGGACTTTATGGTGCCTTATGAGGGCCCCCCCCTTAGTAGGTGAATAGTACTAATATTTTAAGGACATGGATTTATCTGCTAGCTAGGTGGAGTTCTTCAGCAGTTATGGGAGAAGAGTGGTAATGCAGTGTTGGGTTCATTGTTGGATGAGTCTCCTATTATTCAGAATAAGGTGGGTCTAGTGTCGAATGAAGATGTGGATTTGAATTTCTCGCCTCCTGGTGATGTCAAGGTTTCTCTGCAGGAGCCTCTGATTACCTGCTTAACCTTGGAGAAATATTTAGAGTCTCTTGGAAATTCTTCTTTGGTGAAGGGATGTAGTGGTTCAGGAACCAGCTCTCGTGGTCCTTAGTTCCTTAGGCCACGATTGAAAGGGATCCCTTCCTCTGGGGGCTTGGAAATGGAGTCAACTCCTTGCATTGCCAAGGTCGGTCGAAAATCTAAGATGACTCAGGCCCATGAAAGAGCCAAGCAGGAGATTTCAGAGGGTAGACAAATGAAAATTTATGGGATGCTTAGAGCAAAAATACCCCCTCAGGGGTTCCTGAAATGAAGATCTCTTCTATTAATGTTCGGGGCCTTGGAGGGCAGGCCAAATTGTTAGCCCTCAAGCGATTCATGGCGGTTGAGCGCCCTGATATTTTGATGTTTCAGGAAACTATAATGAATGCGGTGGAGGTATCTGTTTTATTAAGTAGGAATTTACCTGGTCCTGGTTATGTGTTTTTTGCTTAGAATGCTGCTAGAAGATCGAGCGGTCTGGTAATGGGAGTGTCGAAGAGGCTTAGAGTACTTAACTCCTTTGTTGCTCGTTTTGTTTTAGGGGTTGATATTTTTTTAGAGGAACTGGATGGTTCTGTACTAATTCTGAACATTTATGGTCCGTATAAAAACAAAATTGAATTTTGGCAAAATCTCATGAAGAGGGATTTCATTAAGGCTAAATATGTGATTGTTGGTGGTGACCTGAATTTCACTCTATCATCTGATGAAATTTGGGGTGAAGTGGCTCGATTGGACTCCTTGGGGTCACAGATTGAGGTTCTTCTAGAGTCTGGCGATTGGATGGATATTAAACCCTTGGAATTAAAGCCGACCTAGTGCAACAAGAGAACTGGTCATCATGGCATATACAAAAGACTTGACTGTTTCCTCATGAACTCCAATCTTGTGAGTTGTTTGCATTTTAGATCTTGGGTTGGATCCTCCTTGTTCTCAGATCACTTTCCTATTTGTCTTGAGTTGGGTATGTCTATGAAGAAGACTGGTACTCCTTTCAAATAAATTTTGAATGGGCTAAGCTGAGTGATTTTCATGCATTGGTTGAGAGGAATTGGATTCACATTTCTGCTGAGAGAGGTTATGCTTGCACTCAGCTGGCTAAATCCTTAAGAACATTTAAATCTGAGGTGGTGAAGTGAAACTTGGAGCGTAGGAAGCTACACGAGGCTAAGCTTGTGGGTATTGAGAATAATCTTCAGAGCTTGTTTGAGAAATCTGTATTTTTTTCCCCTTTGAAGATCAAAAGGAATGCATAATGTCATGTGAACAGGAAAAGAACCGGATTCTCAAGGAAATGGAAGTTGAGTGGCATCTCAAGAGCAAAGCATTATGGCTCCAGGCAGGGGATCAAAACACTAAATTCTTCCAACAAATGGCTTCTCACAGGAAAAATACTAATTCTATTTGGGAATTAAAGAATGCTAATGGAAATCCTATTAAAGGATTCACTGAACTTTCTGAGGCGGCGGTTGAACATTTCAAGGAGATTTACTCTGAACCTAAGCATCAGGACCAATGTTATCAGAACCGGACCGGTGGTCAAACCGGCTGGCCCCAGGACCCGAACCCGGACCGAAACCGGACAAAAATCGGGAAAAAAACCAGATCAAAAAACTGGTTGAGCAAAAATACATAAAATATTCATATTTTCAAAAAATAAATATATATTCATGTGCATCCATGTGAATTCAAACAATTATACAAAAATCTGCAAAGTTTCTCATGTATATAGCAAGTAAGAGTGTATAAAACCAAAATTCGGTTGTGCCATGGCCCACAATTGAGATTTGATTCTAGACCTCCCGAACGCCCTGCTGCCCTAACTCCTTAATTCGTATGCTCAGCCTAGAAAAATCCAAAGATTATTGTGAATCGTGATTGTAATTGAGGGTCCCTGCGTCAATATATAGTGATTGTACGGTAAGTAGGTTAGCGGAGGTGGCCGATGTGCCCAAATTATTATTTTTTTAATTTAAAAAATGTCAAAACGTGGGTTTTTTGCCCTAGAAAGACCGGATATGGAACTGGCCGGTTCCATACAGAACCTGACCGGTTTGAGAAAACTGGTCGGTTCCGTATGGAACCGAGCGGTTCTTGGTGGAAACCGGACAATTCCGTACATAATCGGTAAAAAACGGGATGAATCAAACAGTCGAACAGGAAAACCCTTGCAACCGGTTGGACCGGTCGGTTTTACCGGTTCCGGGCCAGTTTTTATAACACTGATCAGGACATGATGGGCATACTTCTGATTATTGAAAAGTCCCCTCGGATGCTCACTCGGGACCTTAATGTTGAACTTTTTTAGGCAATTACCTCGATGGAACTGATTAAATCTCTAAAATCTTTTCAACGGGATAAGAGCCCGGGCCCTGATGGATGGCCTCCGAAGTTTTTTCTTGATTTCTTTGATATTGTAGTGGAGGATTTATTAAAAATGGTGGAGGAAGTCCGAGTGTCAAGCATCATCCCGGCCTCAATCAACTCTACATTCTTGGCACTGATTCCTAAAAAAGACAAACCTAAAAATTTTGGTGATTTCAAGCCTATATCACTATGCAACGGAGCTTACAAAATTATGGCTAAAATTCTGGCACTTCAACTGAAACCTCTTCTCTCAAGGTATGTTTCTAATGAACAATTTGGTTTTCTCAAAGGTCGATCCATTTATGAGGCTGTGGGTTCTGCCTAGGAGGGGTTACACACTATTAAAATAGGAAATTTAAAGGTTGCTACTTTAAAACTTGACCTTTCCAAGGCTTATGATAAGGCCTCTTGGCTTTTCTTAAGACTTGTTCTACTGCACATTGGTTTTAACTTAGAATTGACTAACTGGATTATGTATTGTGTGACCTCTCCCCATTTTGTTGTTCTCGTTAATGACTCTGGTCCTAGGTATTTTAAATAATCCAGGGGGTTACGACAGGGTTGCCCATTGTCACCCTATCTATTTTTATTGATCATGGAAGGTTTCAGTCGGATTATGAATGATGACAAATTTCTGGGCAATATCATAGGTGTCTCCTTTAATGATAGAGTTAATCTAACTCACCTGATGTTCGTGGATGACATTTTCTTGTTTTGTCTCTACTCTGCTCAGGAATGCTTAAAAGTTAAATATAATCTTGATATATTATGCAGAGCTACTGGAATGGAGATTGGTGTTGGGAAATCTGCCATCTATGTCCTTGACTCTCAGTGGGAGGACGTAGCATTTTGGAGGTCATATTTCCCCTATGAATGCTTAGTATGGATGATGGAATCCAGTACCTAGGCTTTATTCTGAAACCTAACTGTTATGGCAAAAAAGATTGGAGTTGGCTGGTGACCAGGATTGAGAATAAAATTAATTTTTGGTGCAACCGTTGGCTTTCTAGGGGAGGCAGATTGGTACTGGTTAAAAGTGTTCTTGAAGCTATACCGGTGTATTGGCAGATGCTGGCCTCTATTCCTGTAGCTGTATTGGACTCTAATAGGAAGTTATGCTATAATTTTCTATGGAGACAGAGCTCTGAATATATGGGATTTCATCTAGTGAAATGGTTGAATTTAGCGGTTCCAAAGGATCAGGGTGGCTGGGGTTTGAAAAATATTCTGCTCTTTAATACAGCCCTGGCAGCAAAATCACTCTGGTTATTCCTGACTAAAGATAGTCTTTGGAAAAAGATATTACTGGCTAAATATATCTATCCTTTGTCCTTGATTGATTGGATTAGGCGCAGAGACAAATCTTGCAAAAACTCGTCCAGTCATTGGAGAGCTCTTCTTAAGGCATTTCAGGTCATTGAACCCCACTTAGCTTGGCGGGTAGGGAATGGTCGACTGGTTCAGGTGGGCTGTGATCCCATTCTTGGAATTCATGAAGGTGGTAACATCAGTTCGGAACTTAAGTCCGCACTGAGGATCCAGGGATATCAGAATCTGGATCAGTTTGGCTGCGATCAAGACTCATCGGTCTGGCATCAGCATGGACAACAGGTGAACTTCTTGGGTTGGAAGGAGATGTAATGGTGGAATGGAATTTATTCAAAGACTTACTTATCAAGAATCATATTCATCTAATAAACGAGGAGGATTCACTTTGCTGGGCCTACAATACAAAAGGGGGTAACTATTCTGTGAAACTTGGGTATTTATCTCTTTTACCTCCTCCTCGGGGAGCTGCTCCTTGGTGGTCAAAATGGATTTGGAGAATCAAAGCACCCCCTAAGGCAATCTTGCATTTCTGGCTGGCTTTAAAAAATAGGATTTTAACTTGGGACAGGTTAATACATTTTGGATTTCATGGTCCGGGACTATGTTTTCTATGTAAAGCAGCAGAGGAAACATGCTTACATCTGCTGGTTGACTGCTGTTTTGTTAAGGAAGTATGGAGAGAAATGACTAAACTTGTCAATTCTCAACCATTATGGCAAGAGTCTACTGTAGATTCCTGTTTCAGGAAGTTTTTTAATACTTTTGATTTACTGCAGTTTAGACCTCTCCTTATAATTATAGCTTGGGGGATCTGGTTGGCAAGAAACGACATCATTTTCAATGATAAGAGAAGACCTGTTTTTCAGATTGTATGTCAATCTTATGCACTATTTCAATATTACTCTCAAGCTCTGCCCAACAGACCAAAGATTCTCAGACATCCTCCAGTGATTGATGAATCAATGGCCTGGGGTTACTTTGACGGGGCGTGTCAACATAGAAGAAGTGCATTTGGGTTCAACATAGAAGAAGTGCATTTGGGTTCAGTTTACATTTGAGCAGTGAACATTTTTTTTCTGGGGAAGGGCAATATTGGTTCTGGGACCAGTAACCTTGCGGAGTTCAGTGGGCTATTTTATATGTTAAAATTAGCTAAGATCCAGAATATCTTGAAGATCCAGGTATGTGGTGATTCAATGCTGGTCATTCAAAACATGCAAGGTAAGATGACTACTGTTAACAATGCTCTTTCCACTTTGGTCCAGCGTCTCCATTTGATTAGGGCATCATTCCAGGAAATTATCTTCAGTCACGTTTATCGTGAATTCAACTTGCTGATCAACTGCCCAAACAAGGTCTTATGCTACACGATGGAGCACTGACGCTGGAAGAATTTCAAGGGGGCACAGTGATTGCCCACAATTATTCTCTATCAGAATTTTGTCAACTCTAGTACTGAACTAGCTCTTCATAGTTCAGACATAGCATAATGCTCTTTTTTGAGATGATTATGGATCCCTCTCAGACAATTATTATCAGAAAGTCTCTGTTCTCCTTCTTTTTCTGCTCACAGCACTGAGGATTGTATTTTTGACAGAAATGAATAAAATACATTTTTTTCAATGTCATCAGAACTTAACTGGTTGACCCCAAAATCATGAACCAAACTGGAACCAAGAAAACAATTGGAAACAATTAACCAAATAATACATAAGATATTCAAATTCTGACCAAAAATACATATTCATATACATCAATGTAAATCCAATCCATTAAACACCAAATGTGCACATTTTTCTCATGTCCATAGCATGTAAAGGGTAAATATAGTAAAGTGGCAGACTGTAATAGATATCTGAACCAAATTACATACATTAAACACCAAATGTGCACATTTTTCTCATGTCCATAGCATGTGAAGGGTAAATATGGTAAAGTGGCAGACTGTAACAGATATCTGAACCAAATTACATACATTAAACACCAAATGTGCACATTTTTCTCATGTCCATAGCATGTAAAGGGTAAATATAGTAAAGTAAAGTGGCAGACTGTAACAGATATCTGAACCAAATTACATAACATTGAGGCTCTAAATGGCCTCAGGCCCTCAAGAGTCCAAAAATAATCATACTATTGTGTACAATCAAAATATCAAAGCAAACTACACAATCTTCTAAACCTAGATCCCCACCATTGTATGCATGGGTATTCTTGACATCTTGACTTGATACGCCTGAAGGTCCAATAACAATGTTTGTATCATGTGGAAGAGGAAGAGACTGCAAGTCTAACCAAGATAGAAGGTGGCATCATTTTTAGATGAAAAAAAAGCATTAGGGTATTCATATGGTTTTTGTTTTTTGTACTGTTCGTGGGACTGCACTGATACAGAACCAGTCAAACCCACCAGTTTTTTGCTAGTTTAGGACAAATCCGATCAAAAATCGGTTTGAATGACTAGCTTCAACTGAAAATGCCCAACACTGGTCCAGATTAGTTGGTTCTGGTCCAGTTATGATAAGATTGATCTATATTTATAGATAGACACATAGAGTTAGAGATATAGATCATTGTTGAAGATTTCGGCCAAAAAATCACGATTTTGCGTGGTCAAGACCTCAGAAATAGCCCAAAGTGCGGATTGACTGGTTTAAGTGACTTTTTGGGGGTTTTCTTTGGTCATTTTGCTTGGGAGCCAGTCTTTGGCAGCTAAGGCACTGTGGAATGTCTTAACAAAGATAGTCTCTGGCGAAGGATATTAAATCAGAAATATATAGCCCCGGCCCCCAGGTTCCTTGATGGATTGGATAAGGAAAGAACATAAGAGTATAGATAATGTGTCCAACCAATGGAAGGCCTTGACATTAGCCTTCCCAGTTATTGGTCACTATCTGACATGGAAAGTTGGGGATGGGTCCCAGGTAAGAATGGGATTTGATGCAATTATGGGGTGTAGTAGGAAAAAATTTCTTCCAGAGGTACTTGTTCATCACTTACAGCTGATTGCAAACACAACACTTAACTTAACCACTAAGCTTGAGGAGTCTACATTGTGGAGACAAGGCTGGAAAAAAGTCCTTTGACCTGGGTCTTGGAGGTGATTTAGTTTTGCCATGGGACCTACTTATTGCAGAACTTCAGAAGGCACACATCAGATTAAGGAGGGTCCCATATGAGCTTATTCGGGCACTTAATAAAATAGGCGGTTCTTATACTGCTAGACTTGGATATACAACATTATTTCCATAGGCAGAAGGTAACATTATTTGGTGGCAGAGTGCACTGTGGAAGGTGAGGGCACCTCCTAAAGCTAAGTTACACTCGTGGCTGGCTCTTGCAGACAGTGTCTTGACCTGGGATCATTTACAAAAAGGAGGAACGGTGGCTACTGGTATTTGTACCCTATGCAAAGCTTCTGAGGAGATGGATGCCCACCTCTTTTTATATTGTACTTATTCCTTGCAGGTCTGGTGAGAAGTTGAAGTATAACTGGACCTTCCTACATTATGGGGGGGCATGACATTAGAAGCCTGCTTCCAGACTTAGTTCACTAGGAAGGAGTTAGAGAGCATAAGAACAGCCCCACTTTTAGTCTTGTTGGGACTCGGGAGTCTAGCATGCAAGGAATACTTCTCTGTTTGAAGATAAATTTCTCCCTACTTTTCAAATCTCTGGAGTCTGCACAGGTGGTTGTTTTACTCCCATTTTATAAGGAAGTGCCTAGTTATAAGAGCTTTAGATAAAACAATTCCTTGGGGTCATTTTGATGGGGCCTGACAAGGACAGGAAAGGATTTGTGGTCTTGGTTTTACTTTGCATCTTTCAGACCCCCATTACTTTCACTTCAAAGCTAACATGGGCAGCGGGACAAATAACTTGGGTGAGTTTAATGCACTTTTTTTCTTCTAAAATTTGCTTGAGACAGAGGTTTGAGAACTGTGCAGGTTTTAGGGGACTCCCTTCTCATTATAAATTGGATGACATAACAGCTATAGGTACAATGTATTGATCTTCTTGCAGTTGCTGACCATGTCAAGCAGATTTCAAGAAGGTTTCAGAACATCTCTTTTACACATGTCGATAGAGAATATAACCAGGTTGCTCATAACTTATCAAAGGAGGGCCTGCACCTGGGGGAAAATCACTTCAGCTTATTGGAATTTCGGGATGGACTACACTATCTCTGCAGGCAATCATTACCTAATGAATTCTGATATTTACTTATTATTGGAACGTTTGCTTTTTTTGTCAATTCTTGCACTTAGTGGTATATCAGATATCTTAAGGGCCTCTTAAAGAGTTCAGCTCTTCTGGAACTTTTCTGGCAACCCTCTTGGAGGGACATTTTGAAAGTGCCCAGTGCACCAGATAAGTTGCAATATGTCAGTCTTTGGACCTTTTTTTATTATATTTATATGCCATACCTCAGATATCATTAGGTACTATGAGGTGGACAGTGAAGAACATTGTGGCTGTTCGCTTGTAACTCTCTAGAAGAGTTTTTTACTGTGCTTGAAGCACCTGATGATTGTATTTTTCATTCTTCTTGAATATAAAATACATTTTTTTTCTTGGACAAAAAAAAGTTATATTCTTCTTTTATGTTGTTGCAGTCGACAGCATCGTAAAACCATGATGTTGCAATGTAGCGATTATAGGATTGGAGGCCCTAGACAAGAATAGCCATATTATTTTATTAAGTTGCGACAAGCCATAAATTTTGAAATGTAGAAAAAAATCGGGGGGCAAAACTAGGAGGACAACGATCAAAAATATTAAATTGCAATCTTATTGACATATTCAGGTCACAGAACATATGGAAACTCAATTGCTTAGATGCGATACATCAAAGAGGTGGGTTTCCAAACAGTAACAACATTTGTAAAATCATAGATGTGCCACCTTAATAGGAAAAACAAAAAGACTGACCCATAATATTTGTATTAGTATCCTGCATTTGCTGAAATTTAAACTCTCCGAATAAAGAAGTTTGATAAGCAAGAAAAGTCAAACCTTTTTTGCTCGCTCCTGTCCAACAACAAATTTGTCGAGCCCCTTGCAAATCTCCCGAGGAGTCGGCAAATCCTTCCCCAAATTGGACCCTCCCCAACCATCTCTGGAACCAAATCCTCCCCCCGCAGATCCGCCAGAGCTATCACCACCTCCCCCTCCGCTCCCCAGATGGGAACGGATCAGATTAGTGTTAGGCGGGTAAGGAGGACCGGGCGGCGACTGAAGCGCAACGGCAGGCGGTATAGCAAGTCCGTTCCCGGGAGGCTGCCAATGCTCTGGAGGGTCACCGTAAGAGTCTCCATACGACCGCAAGGTTTCCCAGAAAGAAAGCTGCACATTGCCGCCATCATTTGTATCGCCAAAATCCCCTCCTCTACTTCTAGTGCAATTTTCACTGTCATCGTCCTTCACATTCCTCCTCCTACTATTACGATTACTAGTATTACCACTAAATGCTATTTCAACGAAATTTCCCTGTAATGGAGCCAATTTGTGAGGCCGAAAATAATACGCCGTTTTGCAACTGGGACAGAGATTTACCGTATCGATGCCCTTGCCGTTGTCCAACAGGCCGGAAAGCGTGGATTTTTCAGACAAAATATTGAGATGCGGAGCGGCAGAGAAATAAACCGTCATCTGTTTCCCGCAGCGAGGGCAATTCCCGTCGGCTTTGAGCTGCCGATTCTGGAAATCGTCGCGGCCGCCCTCCCATTTGCTGCGCTCTTGAAACCCTAGGGCTTCTCTCCGCTTCGGGCGGGCAGATTTCTCTGCGACTGTGCCGAGATGGACGCAACTGCTGAACCTCGGCGAAAAAGGCAGCGGATGGTTGAAGCTGCTGAAACAATAATTGTCCTTCGAAGAAGCCCACCATTTGCTCTCTTCTTCGCCTCCTCCATCCTGCAAAAGCCCTGCAGCTGCACTATTGCTATTGGGGATTTGAGAAGATCTGCCTTTGGTTTTCCAGGTCCAGGATATACAATTGGCTGCCGCGGACGGTTCTCCTACCCTTTTCCATCGGAGAAACATGGCGCCACTCCCTACGCTTCTCGGACACTAACACTAACCCTTCCTCTTCTGCTTCTTCAACTTGGCAATCGGTCCTGCAGAGGGATTGCTGGAATTCCTCGCACCATGAACGTGGGCTTGTCTGTATCCCTCGTAGAATATGGACGGATGTGGTTTTGGATGTGTGGATCGGCTTTCAAGCCCCCGTCTGTCAGTGTAATAGTCGTATGAAAGCGCTTCACTTTGAATTTTCTCGTATTTTCGACACCTTATGGATTCTTATTGCCAAAAGAAGAATATAAAATCCCGTTACATATATCCATTATAGGGACAAGCATTCAATAATTTGGCCGCCGTTGTTTATTCGGAGGAAACCACGAGCTCCTCCATCTTCTGCACAAAAAGTCTTGCCTCGACTTTTTAAATATCATTTCTTGCTCTAAATTTGGCATCACCACATTCTCCCATTGCACGGTTATCCGCAACCTCGTTTTATAAAACTCATTGTTCCCATGTGGGCTATTATCGCGGATGGTTAAACAAAGCAAATCTTATCCATTGGCAAAACTCTTCTTCCCTCGCCAAGTCAAAACTCTCTTCCTCCTTACTTCTCATTGGAATGTTTATGTAAGAATTTATGGCCTTTATCTGGTTTCATCTCATAAATGTATAAACTTTAATCACTAAATAGTAATGATCATATATATATATTAAAAAAAAAAAAATTACATCTCCAGAAATTTGATACTTCGTTCGAGTTTAAGAAAGACCTATATGTTATATAATTTTTTTTATCACATAATTCCCCATACTAAGTTATACACACCTAGTTATGAAACCATTGGAATTACAAAATAGTTTCCTTGTAATAAATTGGGATAGATGTATATAGTTATATGAACTTCTCATTAGAACCTTCTCATTGGAACGTGTATGCTTGCATAACAATGCAAGAATTATCTTATACAAACTTCAATCTCCAAACAATAATAATCACACGTAAGAAAGAAAGAAAAATTTACACCTCCAAAAATTTGATATCTCATTTTTGATAGATTTTTTAAGATGGACCTATATTACTTTTATTTTTTTATTTTAGAAGATGACATAAAAAAAATTATTATTTTTTATTTTTTATCACATAATTCCCCATGCTAAGTTGTATTGAGATAGATGTATATAATTGTTTGAACTTGATGCAATGTATTATCCACATTAAGGGATGTTTTAATATGTCTAAATGGAAATTGGGAAATGAAAAAATATAAATCAAAAAGAGTATTTGTGCTTGCTTAATGATAAGTTGAAGATGGAGCTCACGTAACTTCTTTTGTGCTAGCAAGTAACAGAAATGTTTCATAAAGTATAAAGTATTAAGATTTCATAAGTGATATAGCTTTTTTAATATGTCCTTAAACAAGTAGTTAGTTATATAAATGATGTTTTAGAATTTCAAAAAACATTAATATTTCATAATTGACATGGGTTTAAAAAAAAAATCATTAGAAAAAGGACTTACTATTTATATTAAAAACAGTAAAAGAGTTACAATGTTCCACAACAAAGACGGCCACAGTCCCGGCATATAAAAACCCTATGGTCAACAATGAATCTAGCCCAATAGTTCACAAAATACAATAACAAAAGTGGCCAATAATGAAAAAACAGCAGTTCCAGAACCACAACACACAAACCCAATCCAAGGAACAAAACAGTCCTGTCACAATCATGGATAGATGAGGAACCCTGAGCTAGAATTGGCACAAAAAAATCCCCGAGGAGCATGGATGTAGTCCACGACGACCACAAACAGTTCGCAATAAAATGAACCAAAACGGACCACTTGTTCCGACAGATGAAAACCAAAAAGTACCAAGGAGACCAGTACCTACAATAGTGGCTAAGATCCTGCACGTGAAAAGGATATAAACAACTGTCGGAGCCAAGAAAAAGACATCATCAAGAAAAGTACACCAAACTTAGAAAAATCCAAAGTAAACTGGGAGCATAAATGGTTATCACACCATTCCTCCAAATAGATTGTGCCTTCCGGAACCAGTAAAGCCCTTTTAGAGAGCTCGTCGGCCAAAAGATTGTGATCTCTGTATACATGAATAAAGGAGACCAGTCCAAAACAGTTGATGAGATGTCTAGTATCCCTCAACCAGTAATCAAGTTGAAGAACGTTGAGAAAGCAATCTTTTCGAGCCCAACCAATGATCACACTAGAGTCCCCACGGATTTGTAGCAAAGGGATGCTACGAACATTAGACACAAAAAGAAGCATCCAAAGAGCAATAAGTTCGCTTTGTGTATTCGACCCTCCACCGTAGTTCATCGAAAATTTGAGCACATGATTCTCGGCTAATAAAATCACACCACCAGCCCCACTAATCCCTACACCAAATTGGGAGGCTCCATCGAAAGCTCCCCAGGGAAGAGTATCCTCCACACAAGAAGCTAGGCGGTGAACATTGCAAGGCCTACAAAAACAGATGGGAGAGACATCATTAAACTCATTGAAGAAGGCAACCACACGGCTACTGATCCAGGACAAATTAGGTTGTTTCCCCTCAAAAATCAGAAGGTTGTGGGCTTTCCAAACCTCCCACGCCGCAAAACAAGGAAGTGTTGTCCAATGGACGTCTGCTTTGGTCCAAACACCAAGGTTCTCCTTAAATGAACCCTGATCCCAACTGAAAACAACACCGGATCTAGTGCAAACCTCCTACCAGACGAATCGAGAGAATGAACATTTAAAAAATAAGTGATTGATCAATTAATCACCAGATCCACATAAGGCACATCTGTTCAGACCACAGGCACCCCATTTGATGATATTATCCCAAGTCAAGATCCTTTTGTCTAAAACAAGCCACAAGAAGCACTTTAGTTTGAGCGGAAGGTTCAGTGACCAAACCACCTTATGCCACCACTACACAGGGGATTCAGTCGACGGGAATAATGAATCATAAGCCAATCGAGCCATGACCACACCAGAAACCGTATTCCAGGACCACACCAGTGTATCTGGACCATCCCTCAGTTGCAGATTTGTTCTTTTAAGGCTCGTAATATACTCTAACCACTCCACCCCCATCTGGCCATATAATCTCAGTTGTTGAGCACTAATCCGAGAATGATGGCTCCATCTAGAAGGATTAAATGTCATGATCTGATCAATAGTATAGTAGCCCTTAGTCCTCAACAAGTATCTGATTTCTAGGGAAAGTGAGTAATTTATAGGCCCCCCTGGGATAGGCTCCTCACCTAGTTGAATCTCACCACCATTCCTCGGGACCCAAGAAAGCCATGAAGCTATTCTCTTAAAAGAACCAAGGAGTCCCTTCCAATATTAGAAACACCTCTGGTTACTATCTGACCTTTCTGGAACGAGTGTGTCATCGAGCTCTTTTTGAGATATTTGTCTTTTATGATCAAAACCATAGTGAGTCAGAAAACAAAGCCCGCCAAATACTTTTTTCCTTAAGTGCATTTGCAAATAGATCCATATTCTTTAAATCCCACCCACCACACTGAATAGGTTGAGCCAATTTCTGCCATCCCACCAGATGGTAGCTCCTCTTATCAGCGCCACCCTCCCAGATAAATTTGAATACTTTTGCGGATACCAACCAAGATGACTCTAGGAACCTTGCACAAAGAGAGCCATTAAATAGCTAAATTCTGCATAACAAATTTTGCAAGCGTAAGTCGGCCACCGAGGGAAAGCCAT
Organism: Larix kaempferi; assembly: GCA_027924585.1. Lineage (NCBI taxonomy): Eukaryota > Viridiplantae > Streptophyta > Pinopsida > Pinales > Pinaceae > Larix > Larix kaempferi. The sequence goes on along the minus strand of BSBM01000125.1, from coordinate 12,882,868 downwards.
CTCCAACACCAATGGGCAATACTTTTTCAAATCTCTTTAGTAACCACCGTTAATCATGCACCAAGTAATTATTTGGCTTGATATAAGACCCAAGATAGTTTGTACCCTCCTCCAACCGCTTGAAATTGAAAGGCAGGATGTGACTAATCTGCTCTATAATATCCTCCTCTACCTCGGAAAACAAGAAAACATATTTTTCCTTACTAATGAGCATACCATAAGCATTACAAAAAATGTCTAAAACCAATTTTATTTGGGACCATTCTAAGAGTGTTCCACCACCATATAACAAAACATCGTCCACAAATAAGGTATGAGTCACCACCGAATGTGGAGTTGCCTTTATTCCTTGAAGTTTATGCTCCCCCTTCGTTTTGTGGATAATTTTGCTGAGGCTCTCAATGATCAAGAGAAATAATGGAAGGGAGAGTGAGCATCACTGCCTCAACCCCCTAGAACTTTTGAAGAAATATGTGCATGAGCCATTTATAATAACTTCAAAATTTACAGATGAAACACAAGCCATAATCTACTTACTAACAACCCATGGGAGGCTAATTTGGATCAATATTAATCTTAAAAAAGACCAATCCACTCAGTCATAAGCCTTCACAAGATCTAGTTTTAAAAGGATAGCTTTTAAATGCTTGGATTTTATGGAGTGAAGGGACTCCTGTGCCACCCTCACCACATCCAAAACTTGTCGGTCATGTAGAACCCAAACTGTTCCTTTGAGATATATTTCGACAAACCTGGTTTCAATCTTACCACAATAATTTCAGCTATGAATTTGTAAATTAAATTGCATAGTGAGATAGGTCTAAAGTCATTAAAGACTTCAGGATGCGAGCATTTAGGAATAAGTGTTAGAAAGGTTGAGTTTATAGCACCTGAGACTGATCCCACTGACCTGGATTCCTCCACAACATTCAGAATATCCAGCCCCATGATGTCAAAGAAGGTAAGAAACAATTCCACTGACCAACTATCTGGCCCAGGGATTTTATCCTTCGAGAATCCTTTGAGGACATCTTCCACTTCAGTCATATTGATTGGGGCGAAGATCCCATCCCCCTCATCCTCAGTGAAAAGCCGAGGATATTATTTGATAACTTTGAACTGTTCCATAAGAGTGGTTGATTTCTGGTCCTGAAAAATGTTATGAAAGTGTAGAACTGCTTTTGAGTGTAAGTCTTTAACTAAAGAGATCTTTCTCCAACCATTATCATTTAACTCCCAAATAGCATTCAGAATTTTCCTGGATTCCGCAAATTTATGAAAAAATTTAGTATTGTTGTTGCCTGCTTGAATCCACAAAGCCCAACTTTTTAAATGTCGTGACTCCTCTCGAATCCTCAAGATCTTTTGTTTTCTACCTTCAAGCTCTACCAATTTGATAGAATATGTTCTCGAAATGGGAGATAAACAAGGTGCCGAGAGAATGGATTCAATTTCATTTTCCACTTGTGTTAGTTCTAGAAACATCAACTTCTTCTTCCTCTTCTCCCACCCAATGGTGAAGGATTTGAGACATTTTAATTTTTTAGCCATACTATCCATAGCTAAAACATCATCCTCCACCACAAGGTTGGACCAAAAATCTGCAGCTTTCTCTCTATAATCCATATCTTTTAACCAAGTTGAATTGAATTTGAATGGATAGCTAACTTTTTTATCAGTTATATCAATCTCAAAGAAAATTGGGAGATGATCACTAATGTGAATTTGTTGAACCCGGGATCTATACTTAAAGAACTTTGATAATAGGTTTTATGCAATAAGAAAGCGATCCAATCTATTTGAGACAAAATCACCCCATGTCTGTCATTCTTCCAGGTAGGAATCAAACGAGTCGGTTCAATATCAATCAAATTCTTGGATAAAAACATACTCTGGAAGAAAGATCCCAAAGGGTCAATTTTTGCGTGCCTGCCCCAAACTTCACCAACCGACCAAGTGAAATTTAAGTCCCCTGTGAGGATTAGATTCTCCAGATTTAGCAAATTATCAGCACAAACCGACTTCCAAAAATGTTGTTTATTTGAGCAGGGCCCATTACAGTCAATGAAATTTAAATCCAGATCCAAACCCACTAACCTTCCTGTGAGAAGGATGCCCGCTTGGGACATGAAAGAACACAGGTTGAGAACCTGGGGATCCCATGCAACTAGTAGACCCCTCCAAAAGACCATCTGTACTGATGGCACACATTTTCTAATTAGGTTTTATTTTGGAAAAAAAACCCGAGCTTTCTCTTCTGAAACCATCGTTTCTTGTAGCATCACACTATCAGGATTATTAAACAGAAGGATACGTTGCAAGGCAAGTTGTTTAGGGAGGCCCCCTACTCCCCTGATTTTCAGAGAGACAAATCATTTCTTAACCCTAGAAAGGGATTTTATATCTATAAGTGCCCTGGAATCAGAAGAAGGAGAGTCATGTCTATTTCCCAAGCAGTCCTCAGTCTGGCTCGAAAGTTCCCCTTTGGCAACAATCTTTCGAGCACTGCAAGTTTTGAGTGGTGATAAATCCAGAGCCAAACCCCCCTCCTTGGCTCCATGTACCGATTTTTTCTTTGAACGGTTGCCTAAAGACGACCCAACGATAGTAACCGAATCAGGAGCAATTTCTCGATTTTTATGAAACATGGGGATAGGTTCTCAACTGTTCCAATGGAGTGAACTCTAATGCGAGAGAAGGGGTGGAATCCATAGCCTAAGCATCTTCCATGGGACCAGGTAACAAATCCCTATCCATCTGAACCATTTAAAGGGTTCAACAGAGTTTCCTCCACAACCAATCCCGCACCACGACACACCGGTAAGGTAGTTTCAACATCTGAAGAAATCTGTATTGTGTCATTTTGTGACAGGTTATCTGACCCAAAATATTCACGAGAGTGTCGGTTCTCAAATGATGGCAGGAGGCCAACGGGGCAAACCATATCCCTGGGAGAGGACCCCTCAAAACTTAAAGGAATTTCCAGATTGAGCAACGAGGAGGAAGGTGAAGGAATTTCATTTACTTGGCGGTCCAAATTAGCGTTTTTGATTTCAAGAGAAATAGTGAAAGCTTTCTCGAGTTCATTCAAATATTGAAAGAATGAGGGATCGTTTAATTGAATCTAACCTAAAATGTCAGTTGGAGCAGAACCCGGTGGGGAGATCCAATTTGAGAAACCATAAAGTGAACCTGCCGCATCCATCTCTCGGTCGCTGCTCTCTTCCGAAGACCAGAGATAGTCCTCCTCTTCAGCTAAAGGCCTGTCATACTTACCAAAGGACCCTTGCAATTATGCCACAAGTGTCCAACTTTCTTGCAATTTGAACAACTGAAAGGGATTCCCCAATAGTCTATGATTTGGGTGAACTAACGCCCCCTCCAGTCAATATGCAGCTCATCGATCAGCCCTAGTGAAATATCAACCTCCACCTAGATGTGCCCAATGTGTTTATCCAGTCCATTTAAGACATCCTCACCTAGATGTAAGAACTGACACAATATGTTACCTACCACTTCAAAAGCATTCAGGTTCCCCATTGCAAGAGGAAAACCGGGGAGTAACACCCACAGATGTCGCAACTTAATAGTGACCCTATCAGGGTCAAAATCCATATGCCATCGCTGGAGCATGAGGCTACCCAACCCCTTGAGCCAAAGATGTTCCAGAATCAAAGTAGCATTGGCTTCTTCCCTAAACTTGAACCTGAACTAGCCTTTGGATAAAATGGATGCTTTGGGAGAGTAATCCAGAATGGGAGCCCATGTTCGCATCACCCATCTCATAATGTCCTTTTTGTTCATAGCATTATAGATGCACTTACTAACCAAGGCAGTCGTATTGAGCTCCACTAGCTCCTCCAACCCCAGATCTCTGCCCACATTCAGCCAGTGCACACCTGGACGCCGATTCAGCTACCTACGCCTCTTTCTAGGTCTGATAGTATGTTGTGCTGCCAAATGATGGGTTTCCCCCAAATCTCTCGCATCATTACCACTGCCAGCTCAAGTCTGGTCGACAACCGGTGTGTTTTTGCTTATAATTGGTGCACCCCCTATTCCCGGCACCTATCGCCTTATCCTTCTTGGTCAAAGAGCCTTTTCCGACACCGTGGTTCAATTTGGACTTATTCACACCCACATGTTCACCACTTGTCGCTACCACCTTTTTACCATTTAATAATTCTTTGTAGTAAGCATCCAGCTTCATGATTCCATTTTCTTCAATCGATAAATCTGTTGCAGTTGGAGATAACATGCTTGGGCCACCTGTATTCAGTGGCTCCCCCATATCCAATGGACTGATGGTTAGGGACCGCGTCCCTGACAAACTGCTTACAAAACACTGCCAACCAAAAATCACCACCCCAAAAACCCTGACCGATTTGGTGAACATGCTTGCAGAAAGAAAAACCACACTCGAGTTTGTTGGTTCTTGACCATCACAACCCCGTAAAAACCTCAAATTGGTTCCCAGTTTTTACCCCTTATTGGTGTTCAACAGACCCTCCAAACCGTCCACCGAATCCACCAGGGCAAAAACGACAACACCCAGATATCCACTTAAATTAGAGGGTTTCCATACCTGGAAACCCTTAACTATAACCCTTGCCTCCTGTTTGAGGGATACCTACCAAGCATCGAAAGATCTTATAAGGTAAACATAACATCATCGTGATTGATTGAATGAATGACTGATCCTCACATGGGTTTTTAAATATGCCCTCTTAGAGGCACACAAAGGTGGCATCGCGTCACTTACATGCATATTGAATAAAAGACTTACTGCACGTTTTTTTGGCTTTTTAGTGGTCTTAAGGCATATATTGTTGACCTTGATGTCAATACAGTGTAGTAGTGTAGACACATAATTTCTTTTATTTGCATTAGGTTTATGTCTTGGGTACTAGTTATTATTACATATTGTAAAATGGTTGATATCATGGTGGAGAATTGTGGAATAGTTTTTTAAATTGTTGGGTTTTGTTTTTGCCATTGTTAAATTTATTAGTCCCTGCTTTGCAGGGATTATAGCGATCAGTTGGTCATCATATCTGTTTGACTTTCTTTTTTTTTTAATTCTTTAAGTTTATGTTTACTAAAGTTTTTTAAATAAATGGGTATTAAATTGAATTTTTTTTAAATTAAAAATTTTTTAAATTTTTTTCTAAATCAGATTATCTAATTTCTGATTGGTTAAGTACACAGATTTGACTAATTTCCCCTGCTGTGAAAAATAATTATCTAAATATAAATATTAAAAAATTGAAAAATTGAAAAAAAAACGAAAACAAGCCACGTGAACCATCATTTAATTAATGAAATGACCCATACTACATCATCTTTGTCAGTCGTTATCCAGTTTCATTATTGTTTTACTATTTCATTATTATTTTACTATTATGTTACAGATGATATCATCTCTTTCAGTCATTATCCCCTGTTTCATTATTATTTTACTGACTCCAATCGCTGGCCGAACTGGCCCATTTACTTGGCATCCATCATTACTATCATCTGTGACTCAAATCGCTGGCGGAACTAACGCATTTACTTGGCATCCATCATTTTATTGTTCCTCAGACTTTAGTATAACTAAGACTCAATAATAGATTCTTCAATTGGAGTGCTTCTTTGCATGAATGAAGTAATATTTCATGCCTTATTGCAGTCTTCACATATTTTAACCGCCGGTCACTACACATATTTTAACCTCCCGTTGAGGAAAGAACCTGAATTATGTGTTGATAGTTCTGGAAACATCATTGAAGGATTCATCGGCCTCATTAATTCCTTATTAGTCACATCATAATATTAGTTGATCTATTTGTTGACCCCCAACAAATTTTAATAATCATCTCTTTCTGTACTGAATACTTCAAAGAATCACCATAATCTGATGAAAAGGAGTCTGGAAACATCTAGAAACCCCTAGAACAGAGGCCAAAGGAGTCTGGAAACATCCAAGAGAAACCCCTAGAACAATCCCGTATGTTCCCTCTCGTGGATCATAGAAGCAACTTTTCATTCTTGGACATTGCTACTGCTATAAATGCTCCCATATCCCTCCACACATCTCAACAACAGGTATTCGCAAAGTCTGAGAAGATCTCGCACTCGCAAATCGCCAAGTCTTAGAAAATCTCGCATTCGCATTTGCTTTAAAGCTATACTCGACATTCATTGCAGCCATGTCTCTCGTTCCTCGCATCTTTGGTAGAAGATCCAGCGTTTTCGATCTGTTCCCACTGGATTTATGGGACCCTTTTGAATCCGAGAATGCTTCATTTCTTGGAGATCTAGGGCGCTCTGCAAGGGATGATGCAACAACCATTGCCAACACTCAACTCGACTGGAAGGAAACATCTGATGCGCACATCTTCAAGGCTGATCTTCCAGGTATTTATCATTTCTATCAGAGGATTTCTGTTTCTTTTGCTAACAATTGCTTAGATTTGTCAAGTGCATGGGATTTACGTTTTGTTCATGGCAGGTCTGAAGAAAGAGGAGGTAAAGATAGAGGTGGAAGACGACCGAGTTCTGAAGATAAGCGGCGAACGCAAGAAAGAAGAAGAACAGAAGAACGACAAGTGGCACCGCATTGAGCGCTCTCACGGGAAATTTCTTCGGCGTTTCCGACTGCCCGAAAATGTCAAGGTGGAGGAGGTGAAGGCTGCAATGGAAAATGGAGTGCTCACTGCGACGGTTCCCAAGCAGCCTCAGCCTAAACCTGAGGTTAAAGCCATCGAGATCTCTGGTTAACCGAAAGAAAAAATAGTCGGTATGGCGGTTGGGGATGTGTATGGAGGTTACCCTCATCCAATCAAGTTTTCATCTTGGGTGTTAAGTTTTCATGTAGACCATGTTTAGATAGCTCATCTGCCTCTATATTGCTTTCTCTATATATGTACTGCAAATATAATTCTCTATATATGTACTAAAAATATAATTTTAGAAATAAATATGCTTCCATATTGCTTTCTCTGTGTTGAAAATATAATCTTAGAAATAAATATGATATTCTGATCACTTTGGAATCAAAATATATTGCTTTCTCTGTGTTGAAAATATAATCTTAGAAATAAATATGATATTCTGATCACCTTGTAGTCAAAATGATATTTTTTTGGTAGTCTTTTGTGGCTCATCGAGTCACCATAAGCTTTAAGGGACATCACCCCTCTTAAAAGGGCCATAATGAGAATAAGCTTCAAAGCTATCAACTCAGCCAAAAATTTTGTACAATGCCCAAGACCAGCTGCAAAGGGAGTCACCATAAACTTTAAGGGACATCGCCCCTCTTGAAAGGGCCATAATGAGAATAAGCTTCAAAGCTATCATCTCAGCCAAAAATTTTGTACAACGCCCAAGATCAGCTGCAATCTTAATCCAATTAGAGTCTTTAAGGGACATCACCCCTCTTAAAAGGGCCACAATGAGAATAAGCTTCAACTGCAATCTTAATCCAGTTACAGTCTTTAAGGGACATCACCCCTCTTAGGGCCATAACGAGAATAAGCTTCAAAGCTATCATCTCAGCCAAAAAATTTGTACGACGCCCAAGAGTATGGGTTATGTTTCAGTCCATACAAGTCAAAAGAATTTGAGCCATAAACTTGTCGGAGAGCTATATTCGCCCTGCTCTAGAATATGGCATCTATGTTCAAGTAGGAAAGTGGAACGACTCTTCTCCAAGGCTCGGCTGCAGATTCCATCCATATTAAGTTGCAATTGTCATAACAAAGTTTTTTTTTAAAATGTTGTCGGTATCCCGTCAACTGTGAAATATCTCCATGCCTTATTACTATGCGCCTTAAATGTTTGCTCAATTTTATAATTCCGGCCATGTCTATAGTTCTAAATTGTCTACGGTTCTAAGTGTTAGGAGTAGTATATAGGCTAAATGCTTCTTGAGATTAAATTTTTTCCCTTCGTGTAAAAATTAGCCCTGCTGAAATCTTCCTAGTTTGCTTTCAAACTAAATAGGTTTCAAATTAGATTTCATGGTGGTGTTGAAATCTGTCCCAAAAAAGTTGGATCTATTATTAAAAACAACACCATAACATAAACTGCAAAATATTTTAACTACATGCCTCAGTGTAGAGTACCCAAATACATAACTCTTACTATATTCCAGAGCAATCAGATTTTCAGGGTTTAAAAAAACTGAACTTCAAATTTTTTGAAAGAAAAGGCAGAAATACTTACCACCATATTGTCAATCCTCGTTCCTTTTTTTGGACTTGTGAGTAAGCAACACACACGATGTACTGCTTCCAGCATAGCCTGAGGTATAGCTACATATTCGCCTCCTGCTTCCCCATCAATGCAGATCTTTAACTCTGGCAACGTGCAAATGAAGATTAATTCATCAAAATTTTCTGAAAACTTTGAAAAAACACTCGGTTTCTGCATTAAAAGTCTCTGGATTGATATTTCCAGGAACAAGAAATATGTAACATTGAAATAATTGCACCTGTTATCGTGCGAACATTGTTGCAGAGCAGTTGTGAACGTTGTTACGGTGCGAACGTTGTTATAGAGCAGGTGCGAACGTTGTTCCAGAGCTTTGGTTCTATTATTTCTTGCTAAGAGCAAGTAGTGTCCAATATGAAAAAGCCCGTAACGTTGTATGCATTTGCAAGTGCCTGTAAGCTCGACCGGTGGCAGTATGCTCGACCACGTGTACAAATAAGTGAATACATGCATGTAACGTTGTATGCATTTGCAAGTGGCTGTAAGCTGGACCGGTGGCAGTAAGCTCGACCACGCCAACACAAAATAATTCAAAATAATTATTGCAGTGTTTACATGCTTAGTTGATTGGAGGATCAGATAAATTTATTATTTATTTAAAATATATTAACTTTATCGCATCTTAATTTTATACATTCATATTCGGGGTATGATTTAGACGAGATTGAGCTAATAATCCTGTCGACGAACCATCTTTTGATTGAATTCGTGAATAACCCCGGAACCTGCTGGTGATTTTAGTCCTGGAATTCGCGTAGAATCTCCTGTGACCTGGAATCTGCGCACGCATCATTTGTTCCTGTCAAGGCCAATGCCCTTCTCACCGAGCATAAAACGCTTATAGGTCCTGCAAGTTCACACCATATATATTTTAATCAAATGGCTTGCAATTCCGTCAAATTTCCAAAATTAGGGTGGCGACCTGCAGGCTGTTCTGTTGACATCTTGAATACCATTAGACATTTGTGCCGAATTTGTACAAAAGTTCGGGGAACATTAAGCACGGCATTCAAATTCGCCTAAAAAATAATTATTGTAGTGTCTTTTTTCCTTTGAAATATATGGATAATCTTCCCATCACTGTATCATGGGTAACTTTCCTTTCCACTTTTACAAGAATCAGAATTTAGCGAAGGTTGTGGGTTGCTCTTCCCATAACCGTAGGCAATTGTTATCATGTAGAGAAACTAATACACATTCATTGGTCTGTTTATATTTCCAAGTGATGTTGTAAATTTAATTGCTACCCAGTCGTGTTAGTATTATGAAGCTTTCTTCTTTCCATTCTTGTTTATTTAATTAATCCTTTTAACTAAGGATAAGACCATAATCTCGAAGGCAATTGATAATATTATATCAACAATTCCAACTTTTAAAGATTGTAACAATGTAGTGTCCACAATCGACTTTAATAAATCTAACTTTTAAATAGTATAAAGTCTATTATTGTTTTATTTAATTTAATATATATATATATATTAAATATTAAAGCGAGGTTTGAAAATTTCCAATCTCTTTTGAACTACCTAATCCAGATTATGTGTCTTACTTTCTTATCCACAAATATCGAGCAATTAAATTAATATCAAAGTACATACGTGACAAATGTCAATGATAGCTATGCCCTGCTTGGTCCCCCGGCACGGGTGGCGCGTGCCATTTTTGTAGCACGTTGTGACCACTAGGCAAAAAGGCGGTTGAGCCACTCAATTGCTAAAATTTAGTAACTGATTACAATGTTGCTTTTCCTTTTTCTGGTTAATATGCTCACAAATATGGAAGATTTCAGAAGGTGAGCTGGCTAGAGGATTTGGTGGAAGGATGATGGGCTATACTCCACTCCAGCATATCGAAGTTATAGTCATTCCAACATTTTGTTGATAGTATTTTCTTTTTTTCTGGTTGACTGACGTATGAGGCGATGTCACGAAGCATTCGTTGTTATCCCGCGTCAATAGCACGAGGTTTAATACGTTACAAAAGCACCCTCACAAATGGTAAAATTAGGGTTTGTGTGTCTGTTTCCTTCCTAGGCATTTAAATATTTTTCGTTAGTGTTTTAGTAAGATATTTTAATATAATTATATACATTTTAAATCATAGCGTTATTTTAGTAGAAAATAAATAATGCGAAGTATGTGTTAGGTGACTAATTCCTTTGAAAGCAAATATATAGATTAACTTGTATCAACTTTTTCTATAAATATTTCCATTAAGGTGTAGTTTAAATATTATATGTTTTCAACTTTTTTCAAATATATTTTTCACCTTATATCTTATTTTGTTAGGAGCTAGATTGGAAATTTAAAAAAAAAATTAGAATAACATATATTAGCTATGAAAATTGCATAATTTGGGTGCCATGGGGTATCGAGGGTGATGAATCTATTTATAGATTCAAAAATACAATTTAGACACTTCCAAATTTAGATTTTACTAAAAACAAATTTATGCAAACTCACCTTCACATCCAAAACATATAATAAATAAACTACTTCTTTCCATTAATCAATCAACAACAAAAACAATATCATAAATATTAATTCTTTTTATAAATACATAAATCATATTTCAACCATAAACTTAATTTTAAAGCAGGGACTAGCTGCTTTGCAGCTATTTCCCTTGTTAGATTTCATTTCTTATGAATAACAAGTAAACGAGCTTTTTTTTCTTCTAACCATACAAATATAAACATACAAATATAAACTTAAGAATTCCAAAACAAACTAAATAAAGCATTATGATTTCAGAATTAATCATATAAATGATGTTTTAGAATTTCAAAAAACACTCCATGAAGCATTAAGATTTGGTAATTGACGTGACTTTTCCAATGTGCCCTTTAAACAAGTAGTTAGTTATTTAAAATATGTTTTAAAATTTCAAAACATGAGTATTGATAGCTAAGCTTAAGACTTTTTTTTCACATATTGTATGGTGACCTTTGACTGAGTGACATAGATTCTATAAAGTTTTTCATCAATAAAAACGTTTTATTTTATTTTTCTTATAGTTTTTTTTTTTTTGGTAATTACAAAGGCATTAGTGTTAAATGTAAGATAGATATCTATTAATTAAATTTCGTTGAAAGGAGGTAGATACGTGGAACATGCTTTCTACAACAATCAACTAGAGAAGAACTTGCATAAAACTAAATAAACACAATTGTGATAATGAACAACACATAAATATATAATCATTAAATAGTGATTTTGTGGAAGAACCCTTTTAAGAGAAAAAACCCCACACTCCAAAGCACGTTCAATGTATCATCCAACAACTAACAAACGGTTATAATACATTACAAAGTCTTTGTGCTTTCAATGGGAGTATCCAATGGCATATAGGTTGAAGAAAAATTTCGAGAGCATAATAGTGAGTTAAAAACTCTATCAATATCTACAACCAAAGTGCTCAGTAAATAGGCATGACAAAACTAAAAGCCACTCACGGTTTACAAGAAACCACCAACAAGTAATTGGGCAATTGTTGCTACGCAACATTGCCCATTGAGGAATAGGATATTTTTTCACTGAAGGGCCTAATGGAGGACCAAGGAAAGGATAATAAAGGTTATGGGCTAGTGGAACCACATATGCAATAGAAGTGCCACTATATGAAGGACCATGGACATACGATTAATTAAGAGGAACTAAGAATGAGGTACTTGTTCCTACATGCAAGGATGAGTGCAAGGAATCATTATGAAAATAGGGCATGTGTGGTTGCTCTGAATTAGAGCACTCACTACCATAGGTGTTCATGTTTGAGGGTTTCAATTGTAGCTGCAAGTGTACCTTTATATGACATAGCACAATATGAACTGCTCGTCGATTATTCAAATGATGGTCTCAAGGAAGAGCATATCTTCTCTTCCCTGCCGAGTATATCCACTTTAATTGACTGTATAAGCGAACATCTTTTGGACACTTTGGAATCAAGCGAGGTGAGGTCAATTGTCATAACCCTTAAAAGTGATTTGGCATATTTAGATGGTGTGATCCCAAGCCTCATTTGTGATTATGGTAAGACATGAGTGGTAGATGGGAAGAATAACGTGCTTCATTCCAATGTTGCCATGTAAGAGAGTCAAATAAGAATCTTGTGTTTTCTAAGGACTACGGTACGACTTCAATAAATGGACTGACGCTTAATTCTGCAGAGGTTTTGGCTCCTTTTGTTGTGGAGAGATTTGTTGGTGGTTCTCGTATGTCCATGTTGGCAGAGTTGGGAGGTGGATTTGAAGGGGCTCATCTAGATTTTGCTTAGTTGTGAGGTGGTGATCTAATTCTCAATGATGGACAAAGGGTTAAAAAGAAGAAGAAAGTACTGAAAAAATCATGGGCAGCGACTATCATTGGAGGTTGGTAAGGATGTTGGTTTAAATCATACTAGACCTGTCAGACAACGCTCTAGTCGGTAAGTTTGTGAGACGTCGATTTTATGTGGATCTTTTAGGGAACTGGGTGGTTTAGACTTGGGCATCTCGACTAGGGTGTAGCCCTATTTTCCACATCTCATCAAAATGATGGTGCATATTTGTTTCCAGTTCAACACGGACATGACATGGATTTTAAAAGGGACCTAGTCCTTAGGTTCTTTGGTTTTTCCTTTAAAGTCATGGCATGTTCTATTTGATGCTTCATTTAAATCTTTGGAGCTTGCTTCGGTCTAGATTCAAATACTCGAACAGTGATCAAAGTTATTGGGATCTCCTCGGGAAAACTATCCTTGTTGACGACAGCTTCATAGATGGTGAATCACAGTCTGTTGCTAGAGTTAAGTAGTAGAGATGGACGTCACTAAAGGATTATATGTGTCTATCGAGTTAATTTTGGGAAAGCAACACTATTCTCAGAGACTTTCCTATACCCATGTTCCTTTCCATTGTGCAAGATGGCACATCTATGGTCATATCATTGGTAATTGCCCCAAATTTTTTAGAAGAGGTGTTTGGCGTAAAAAGTCAAAAGACAGTCCTCTTGAAAAATATGCGACCATGTATGCACATGTGAACATAGTATCCCCTTCTTTGGTCCTCTCAAACAATTTGGGTAACGATGTCATTGTGGCAATCTCAATATTTAGTAAATTTTTTATGGTGGGTGATGTTTCCATTGCTTAGATTGAGGGTTCTTGTTGGGATTATTTCTAACAGGCTTCAGGTGCACCCACTCCTCTCAACATTCTTCCCCCCCTAAGTAAAGCGATGGATGAATCCTGATTCAGAGGGATGCTTTGATGAAGGTTGTGGTAAGTCCAAAGTCCCCTCTTCTCCATTTGTCTCTGTGAATTTGCAATTAGATGGGGCTCACCTGGGATTTCATTTTCCCCTCTTGAGAGCAAAGATGATAGCAATATGGGTTATCTCCCTATGGAAATTAGATTGGGGAAATCCATAGATCTTGGTGGTATGGAAGCCTTGTTGGAACCCTACTGAGCTTGCCTCGTTAATGACTCCCCAATACACACTGTTAACTCCCTCGATAGTTCTTATAGGGAGAGAGGGGGTGTTGTGGGAAAATTTGCACAAATATGTGCAGCACCTCCCACATTAGGGGAAAGCCTTTAAGGTTGTCAACAAGGCCCATTATTGTGTTACTAAAAGAAAATGTGAGTGAATTCAAATTGACCCTGCAAGGTTCTTGTTGGTAAAATAAAACAAAACAAAATAAAAACTTGGAAATAACTTGAAACAAAGCAGAGGGAGTGAGAATATGCAACCACAACAAGAAGCAAATGCTATAACCAATTTAGATTGCCCAATGGTCAAACTTGTTACTTGTAGTGTCACCTAGGAGGTGTGGGCTTCAAAGGAATCCAAAAATCTCCCTTAGGGAGGTCCTTTTTGTCCACACTAAATGTTAAATAACTCGAAAGAACAAATGGGAGAAACACTTGCCCCTTAGAGGAAGGTGGCAAGGTAGTTTGAGGAATGCTAGTAAGTGAGGAAGAAGTGGAAGAAGTTCCAACACAATTCCAACATTTTAACATTGCTCTAAATTTCTCTTGTTAGATGCATGCCAATGAATTCCTTTTATAGGCCAAGAAGTGGCCAAGAAACATCTAGATCCAAGTGTGAACCCCATCACCTCATGAAGTATTTCCAAGGTACACAAAAGGGGCTATTCAATGTTTGAAGAGCCAAATTCGAATTTTAGTTGGTGAGGAGCCTTCATGAGACTTCAATGTGTCAATGGTGGTTGAGATCTTGTCATTTCTTACAGTCACACGGATCTCGAAGGAAAATATGCACTGGGCTAGTGTGGACATGGAACTGATAATACGTGTAGTAGCACGTGCTAACATGGATGCAGCCGCAATACCTCTTCTTTTGACTGTTTTTTTGGCATTTTGGACTCGTTTTGTTTGTTGGATCTGATGAGGATGTCTTCGGTGGGTTGCATGCTATATATTGATGATGCCTTACTGCAATATTAACCAAAATGTCACATGTGTGCGAAATTTAGTCGTTAACAAGGGGTCACTATAACTTTAAATCGAGGAAAGGCACTCCAAGGTCATCAGGACCTTCTAGAGGATTGGGAGTGGATTTGGTGCTAAATATAGGAGGGACTTTGGTCGGTCGAAAGTCTTCTATGAGACACGCACAAGTATGTGATGCCAAGGAAATAAATGAAGGTAAAAATAATCTATCTTAGGGGGCCTTAGAGCAAGTGATGCCTCTGTGGGGAGTTCTCCACGAGGATCCTCTCAATCAATGTGCATGGGTTGGGGCACGGTTGGGGGTCCAAACCAAACAAGTGGCCCTAAGGAGGTTGATCAAGAATCAGAAGCTAGATGCACTTCTACTTCATAAATGATGGGTTTTGGGGATCTTATAATTTTTGTCCTTAGCAAACAACTGATTGGTTGGAATTTTTGCTCTATCAACTCTTGTGGTTTGTCGGATGTGTTGATCACATGATGGAATTTGAGTTTGTTATTATCTAATTCCTTTTTCCTTCTATTTTGGATTATGTACTGAATTACAAGGGCATGGCCTTGGGATCATCAATGTGGTTAATTTATATGGTCACTATTCAGATCGATAAGACTATTGGGATTGATTTTTTAATTCAGATGTGGGAAATGTAGAGAATTTGATTTGTGGTGGGGATCTAAATTTCACACTTTTCAGTTCAGAGACGCGGGGAGAAAATGCTAGGCCATATGCTTTATCTGGTTACTTTCTTAATCGCTTGGAGACAAACAATTTAGTGGATGTAGAGCCATTGGAGATTAAACCGACTTGGTCAAATAACTATGGTGGTGCCTAAGTTATTTTGAAGACATTGGATTGTTTTCTAGCAAGCGAGAATCTCCTTCTCAGTTTGCTAATTTTCGATCTTGGGTTCTCGAGTTTAGGTTCTCTGACCATTTTTCAATCCTCTTTGAAATATATACTCTGATGCATTATCCAGGGGAACCATTTAAGTGCAACCCTGGTTGGAGTCAAGATGTAGATTTTGTGGAGTTGGACTATAGTCAGTGGGTGCATTTTGACCCCCTAGCCCGATCTATCTTCTATTGAGCAGTTCTTACTGTCATTAAAATGAGTTAAATCTAAGGTGGTAGAATGGTCTTTGGAGATATTTAGATCTTTAGATCTTCGATTGAAAGAGGCCAAATAACCTCTGATGAAAGTTTCAAGGGATGTAGGGAACATGCCGAATGAGGATAATTTGGACAAACTGAAAGAATTGAAGACTAAAAATAAACTACTTTTGGATCAAGAACAAGACTAGCGACTTAAGAGTTGGGTCACTTGGTTGGCCCTTGGAGATAATAATAACAAATATTTTCATAGTTTTGTGACCCATCAAAGGAGACAAAATACTATATGGGAGTTTCCTTCTGATCTATGAGGTACTATTGTTTGAGACTTCAATGGTTTAGCAAGTATGTTTGTGGATTACTTGGTTACTTTGTTTAAAAAATATGAGGAAGTGCATATTGCAGCAATATTAAATATTGCTTCTCATTTCCCTCACATGGTTGATGAGGCCCAAAGTGAGCAATTATGAAGGTCGGTGACTTGGGATGAGTTGGTTTAGGTTCAAGGCCTTTTTGGCAAAGGTAAGAGCCCAAGGCATGACGGATGGATTGTTGAATTTTTCATTGATTTCTTTGAGATGTTTGGGGAGGGTCTACTCCGATTTGTAGAGGATATTCGCCTGTTGGGAAAAGTACCTAGTAGTATCAATTCAACATTTTTGGCCTTGATCCGAAAGATTTATCACCCAGTCTCCTTTGTTGATTTTCATCCAACCTCTTTATGTAACTATGTGTATAAGATAGCCTCCAAATCATTGCTTCCAGGTTAAAACCAATCTTGTCCAATTATATTTCGGAAGAGCAGTTTGGCATTCTACAAGGTCACTAGATTCACAAAGCAATCAATTCAACTTAGGAACTAATCCACATGATTAAATCTTAGCACTTGCCAACAACTGTTCTAAAAGTTGATGTTTCAAAAGCTTATGACAAGGTGTCAAGGTTGTATCTCTACCTCTTACTCTTACATCTGGGGTTCTCCTTACCTTTGGTCCAATGGACAATGGGGTATGTATCCACAATGAATTTTGTAATCCTTATAAATGGATTAGCTTTGACCTTCTTCAAAGCTTCCAAGGGACTACACCAAGGGTGCCCTCTGTCCCCGTACATATTCCTCTTGGTTGCAAAGAGTTTAAGCATGAGACTAATTTATGCAAGAAGAAAAAGGTTTCCTAAAGGGATTAGTTATGGGAGAAACCTGGATGTGACCCGTATCCTTTTTGTTGATGATGTTCTCTGTTTAGTTTCTTCTCGGGGAGGGATATTAGCACTCTGTAGGAGGTTCTACTTCTTTTCAAAAAAGCCTCCAATATGGAGGTGAATGTAAAAAAATAAACTTTATATGCAACAAATTTAGGGGAGGATATTCTTTTGGAGGTGGAGATGGTTCTTCCTTTTCAGCAACATCCCTTGGATGAAGGCTTCATATATATGTGCTTTCACCTAAATCCAAATGGTGCCCTCAAAGGAGACACATCAAAAGTTTGTACAGAACCAACCCAAGAAGAGTGAGTTTCTATTCCCATGCATGGATGATTGAATGCATAAGTGATTTGGGTTGGGCATATGTGTCCTTTCTTCAACAATTCTTCTAGTTCCATTTGTAACTCCTTCAAGTTAGGTATACTCATTCGATATGGGACTTTGGAAACAAGGGTACTCCGGACACCAAATCAATAGAGAAACCAATGTCTCTTTTTGGTGGAAATCCTAGTATTTCTTCAAACACATATGCAAGCTCTTGTAATACTAGGAATTCTTTTAAGTTTGTGATTTTACACTTGTATAGGTATTCCACATGAGCTACATACAATTTAAACCCTCTTTTGAAGCATCACTTCAAATGAAAAGATGGAATTTCCCTTATGGAAATAGGCCTTGGAATGCCTTTCACTATTGTTTACTCTCCTTCTTTATGAAGACAAGGGAGAGTCTTGTTATGGCAATATAGTATAACATGATGTGCATCTAACCAATCCATCGTAATAAACACATCATAGGATCCAAATGATATTGTGTTTAGATATGAAAAAGTATTAATTCCCTTCAGATCTAACATACAACCCTTTATTAACTCAACGATTCTCCTTTTTGTTCCAGTAGCCAAATGAACCATCCATGATTTATCATGCTTACTTCTCTTCAGATAAAATATTTCATCTAAATTAAGAGCAATATAACTATGGATTGATTCTAAATCAATTAGAATGGAAATAGGTTGATTGACAGTCTTAGCTTCAACCTCAATCATGTTGGATTAATGATTTGCTTGTCAGTTGTCCAATGCTGCGTATATTCTATGAATGTTTCTACCCACATCTTCCATAGTACTTACTTCTTGTATGTTGTATGAAATTCTCATTTTGCATCCCCTTCAAGGACACTCTTTGATCAAATGGTCTCCTTCACATCCCCAACATTTGAGTTGCTACCTTGTTTCTTTTCCTGGAGACTCTACCATCATAGGTCCATTATGAGTTGGATTGCTTTGCTAATACGAATATGGTTGGTTCCTCATGACATGAGGTTTAAATCAATTATTCCTCTTATTCTGCTTATCTTTATTTTTATCTCTATGATACTTCTAAAAATGTGGCCTTCCTCTGTTTTGATCATGCATGTGCTTGGCTTTCCGGATTGTGTCTTGGGTACATCAAGCTGAATTTTTATCTTGGTAAAATAAAGGAAACCCACTCATGAACTCGTATATTTTTACCTTCTCTTCTTTGATAAACCCAACATATCTAAGCAATTGTAAAAACTTCATTTCATATTCTTCCATGGCCATGTTTCTCCACTTAAGTTCAAAATATTCTTCCATCTTCTTGTTATAATAATGTTATGATATGTTATTTTGTTGGAAATACTTTTTGAACCACCTCCATGAAATCCTCCATTCATTGATATGTTTCACTGGAACTGACTAATCCCACCAAATGAAAGCCTTGCCCTGTAAGTTGTAAATGGCAATTATAGCTTCCATATTAGAAGTATAGTTATATAATTGGAGATACTTCCTCATCTCCAATAACTAGGCTTCAACATCTTCTCCTCTATTGTTCTCACCTTCAAATTTCAATGGCATAATCTTCCTAATCTCCCTTTGTAGCTCTTCTTGCACATGTCCTTTTCTATGATGTTTAATTGGGGATATCTATGGGGCTCCTAGATTATTTAGTTGTATATGAATTGACGGTTGCACGAGGCAGTGATTGGTGAGGTTTATGAATCCTGGTAACACTTTTGGAGTGCCTATATCTTTCACGAGATACATTCTTTGAACATTCTTTTCCTTTTTCCCCATGAAATGAGGTTGATCCAATTTGCATTTACCTATGTAAAATCCTTGTATGAGACGCGTGTTCAACTAATTTTGATGCTTTTGAGCCCTCAACATTCTTTCACTATCATTTCTACATCTCTGCACCTCCATATTCAAAATATTCATTATTTATACTAGCTCTAATGGTGCAATGCTTCTATTGTGCCCATTAGATTATGTCTCTTCCATTACTCGTGCTGGTTTCCCATTTTGGCACTTTTTTTTACTGTTGACTCACCTTTTTGTCTACCTTAACCTTCATCATTTTAACCAAAATAACCATCTTTTTCCTCTTTTTTTCCATTATATAAGTAGTACATGTCTATCTTGGAGCATTTAAGGTGGAAATATTGTTATTGTTAATTATTTCCTATTATTTGATAGCCTATATAACATTGAAAGTAATTTTTAAGCTATTGAAAGTTGTTTGTTACAAGAAGTCTAGGAACTTGTAGACCCGCGAATGGTTCTTGTGGTTGCATAAGATCTAGTTATAATATGACACACGTAGGACATTCTAGACATCTTGGGGATGCTTTAGCACTTACCAAATGCTGAGAAGACCAAACAAAGTCGACATTAGAAGGCGGTCAAACTAAAATTTGTCATAATAAAATCCAATGCAATGAAGGTAACTGACAACAACCAAGAGAAGGAGAGCTCCATATTTCGTGGGAAGAGATTTCATGCACTTTGTGTCATGAAATCGTTGGTACAAATCAAGAAAGGCATGGAGAAATCAAAGTGAAATCCTTGTCTACGTCAAGTTTCACGCAATTTGTCCATGTCTATTTTCATATATGAACTTTAAATGGAATATATCGAATCTCTCAAATCACAAATATTTGGGATATGATGTTTATTTTTGTAAGTAAGAACTATATTATACTACTGAAGGAAAATTACATAACACTGCAAACTAGACCAGACTGGGATCTTTCCGTCTATCAAGGAGACCATCACCGTTCCCAACTTCTCTTATTGTTTTCATATGAAACCCACTCCTCCCCTATAGTGGAAAATAGGTATTTTAGGTATTTTAAAAGCTTGCCTGACATAATAACTAGAACAAAACATAATAACCAGTTGAACCATCTACAACATATAATTTCTTCTAACTTACATACTATCAGCTTAATACTTGAACCAACAACCATACCTATAATAGAGACAACAAAACAAAAGGGGAGACTAATTCCTCTGAAAATTAAGGAACTTGATTACCGCCCAATAGGCCCTCCTTTCTAGAATGCAGTGGGGTAGCCGAATTGTCTCCTGCGTCTAGACACCTTGGCATGAACTGAATTCCCAACTTCTTCGCAATTTCATCTATCCTTTTATGCATGAGACGAGCATCGTCATTGTGCTCCTTCCAGAACTTGATCGATTATTCATCCCCATCATCCTTCTCTCCACGGTCCATCAACACTCTATTTATGGACAATCCATCAATGCGGACACTAACCGATCTCCCTAGTCCGAATGGTTCGGATCTAGAACAAAAGAAATACACAACACAAACAACTTTCCTAGATTGATCAAATAACATAAGGTAGAAGAAGATAACTCACCTTATGATCGTAATGATATCTCCTTGCTTGGTGTAGCTCTTGATCTTCAGATCTCCAACTGCAAAACAATATACAACAAGTGGAAACAAGCAAGTTCTAATGATATGCAAATATAGATCAATCTAAACTAGCAGTCAAAGAAGTCAATTATAAAGATATTGCAACAACAATATTTTTATGGAAAGAATATGCATTGATGTAAATATAAGAAATACATAGGGAGAGATTACAATCGAGCTTTGATGTCGTAACTCCTTCCAAATGATCCTAGCCTCAAAGATCCAAGTTTTTTCCTCCTAATGGATGAAAGGGAATAAGTTCTAGCAGAATTTCACCAGTGTTTTAGTATTCTATCCTTCTCCTCCCTAACCATGGAGAGGAGGTTTGTATTTATAGGCCTAAAGGGATAGGAGAGGTTGAGTATTTGTGGGAGAAGCTCAAGGTATCATCCCAAAAGGTAAGGGGATCGAGTGCCACCCTTCCTAGTTCATAAGGATAAGCCTCGACGTAACCAAGGGTTCTAGAAGACGCTCGAAGCTTATTTTTCTCCTTTTAAATCAACAATGCCGCAATTTGTACACAAGCAACTCGTGTCTTTGAAGGGTGACGCACCTTGTCCAAAGGCAGCAAGCGTCACTGACGCATTCTGTCAATGTGCATAGCGCATCACCAAGGGTCCGACGCACATTGATAATGTGCATGGTGCATCGGGGTGACAACAAAAATCAAAAGGAGCAACGACAGCTCTTCTTTCAATGAATTAGCCCAAGTGATTCAGGAATTAGGGCAAATAGAGGACACATAACTCAAGATGATGAGATTTTGGTGTAACAGAATGCCCCCCAAAGCATGAAGCTATCCAAATAGGGTAGGTGAGGTGCTTTGAAATATTGAAGTTTGAGGCAAGGATCATCGGTCGGAGTGCCGAGCAAAGACTCCTGCAGTACACAAACTCTGAGATATATGTCTCACATGACCCATAACATGGTTTCCGACCAATACACTGCAGATCCATGAAACATTGAATAAAATGTATGGCTACCAAGAATACATCCGTGGATCCATATGCCCATGACAAGACCAGATTGTAGCCACAAGATAATACACAGTGGATCTACGAGACGAACTGAACATAGCCATAGACTAATACAGTGTGGATCTATGTAACAATAAAAGGTTTCCATCATGATATCTATGTGGAACCTACTCAAGAAATATCTCCATCGCAGCCTGGGTGAAATACATAAGTTAACCTAGGGTCTTCAAACCGAACCCGCAATGATACGAATCTAACCATGTGATTACAATGTGTTGAAGTCGAACATGGTAGAGACCATTTGATTACTGGTCATTGATGTAAAGCATTAACAAATGCGACTGAAATCATCATTTGATGACATTGATCCCCAAGGTATCATAGTACATACCATTGAATGTGAATGAATGAGCTGAGGTCGAACATTCAGTGGAATATTTCAATCAGAATTCAATGATGTGAACTTACTATTGAAATCTAGGTAACCTACCATTGAGGCATGCAGGCCCAAGGTACTTGATTGGTTCTAGGTTCAATCCTTGGATGACAAGCTGAAGTCGACAAGTATATACCCGTCAAAGGAGGGCCATGATATTTCCCTCATCATCGACACGAAACGAGATCAAAGATACTTAGACTAGTAGATCAGACTGTAGAGTAATGTATGAGACTGACTTAGGGATGACCGACATAAAGGAGGGTAGAATGACTACAGATATTGACCTGATTAACAGACTTCCCTTGAACATGGAATGGAATGACTTGGCAGGATTGACACAACGAGACATATACCAAGACCTAATACAACAAATGGTTGATGCATTGTTCAGATGACTCGAAGGAGTATGATGACGCATGGAATTTGTGAGACTCGAGGACAAGCATATTATCCAAGCGGTTTGAATGAACCGCAAACGAATTCCATGTTCAAGAGAGACTATGTATTGCCATTAATACAAGTTAACACAAACTCTTTCCTGATTCCCCATCATGATTGATGAGTACCTCTTTGTTTATTAACGAGCTTGAGGAGGATAATATATGCTCAGTATAAATCATCCTTAGGACGATTCCAATCTCATATGTTTTATGAACCTGAGAGAGGAGGGGTTCGTCCCCAAAAGGGCCCTTCAATGTTATATTTTAACGAGTCCAGAGAAGGTAAACTTGGTGTCATTTCATGTTTGGAGAGTCTGAAAAGACTAAAGAAGACTCGAATGAGTACTTTTTCGTAAATTTTCGTCTCCTCGTCCGAAAAAGGATAAAACAACGTTAGAGAGAATTCTTCTAATCATGATTAACTAGAGTGCTCCTTTTTCGTAAATAGTCTCACTGGTTCGAAAAAGGGGTAAACTATCACCAGAAAGATGACCTTTCAAATACTTTTACAAGCGTGAAAGAATCAAGTTCGCTTGGCGATATTTTCCTATTTAGGGAGTCTGAAAAGAGCTTAAAGGAAAACTCCAGGGGATTCCTTTTTCGTAGGAGTTTGACGAGCCCTAAAAAGAGATAAAAGATAACTTGGTGAATTATTCTCATGTTTTTATTAGTGGGAGAAAGGACAAAGACTCTGCTCGATGCCATTTATGGTATTAAGAAATCTCCAAGGCCTTTTCACACTCGAGAAAGAGCATGAAAAGTCAATGATGGTTCCTACCATAGCCAAAACATCACTCTCTTGCACCTACAAGCTTCAAAACGAGGTCAAAAGCAATCACAATGTTTTAAAACATTAAAAAGGAACCAACTATAGTAAAAAAAACCATGAAATAACAAAAATAAAAAAGGGAATATTCCATTTTTATATAAAAGGGGTGAATAGTAAAAATTATTTACCATTTCATTTTTACCAAGTTGAATAATGAGAAAAAACCTCTTTGAAGCTCGATCTTGCGGCGATGATTGTGGGAGACTCGGTCAGTCATTTAACCTCCTGTTAGTTCCAGGTAACTCCAAACCTCATTATCTTTGATTTGATGGTTGAAATTTTGTTTTTAATGCAATTTTTTGGGGGTTTTGAGGCTCATTCCAAAGGGGGAAATGCGCGCCCTAAGTGACGCGCTTTCCCCTTTCAGGAAGTGTGTCACCAAGGGTCTGACACGCATTCCCTACGAGCAAAGTGCGTTGTTGACGCCCTGTTTGCAGAGACAAGGTGCGTCGGCGCAATTTCACCCACAAACTTGGGAATGGGCTCCAAAAAACAATGTTTAATGCGATGAAGGATCTAATGCCCATTATTTTGGTGTTTGTGCAGGGTTTGGCCATCAAAATGGTACAGTGGAAAGAGCATGAGCATGAATTGGCAGATGTGCAAGCCACAAATGACCCTCACTCCATGAATTCTGTAAGGGAGTGTGGGTTTCTCAAATTCTTTCATGTCTAGGGAATGAGAGCCCAGATACAATTACTGGACTACCTGATTCGGTTATGGGATCCCGATCAACAATATTTCAGAGTTGGTGCACACATCCTCACCATAGACATTGAGGATGTATACTTCTTGATAGGATTGTCCATGCATGGGGCCTCAGTGTCACTATCTGGACCCAGGGGTAGTGACCAGTCCACTGAGAACCTCATAGCACAGTTCTATACTCCATGCATGCAAATGTTTGGTGGGAAAATTCCCATAAAAAATGTGAGGGACCGTCCTTTGAGGACTCTATTGTTTCCTATCGAGCGGGTGGTGGGCAGTAGAGCCTCGCATCAGGCCACCAAGGTCCATATGTTGTATGCCATCGAGTGTATGGCGCCTACTGTGTTCAACTGGTGTGAGGGGTTCCTCGCAAACTTAAAGGACCAATTGACCAAGTGCCATAGAGGGGAGTTGCAACAGTTTGGTTATGGATCCATCATGGTCTCTTTCTTCCTGGAGAGGGTTCCACTTCTCCGTCCTTAGGTCGAGATTAGTGATCTCAATCTGCGAGATATGCGTATGTAGAGGTGGGCCGAAGTGATGGCCTGCCATGGAGGCGGTGGGCCAATTACATATGGACCGACCTTATTTCGTTGGCTGCATAGCAAGATCCTCATGGTTGAGGATTATGATTATGCGAGAGTAGAATTCAGAGGAGATCCCGACTTGGTTCTTCCAGAGGGAGATCAGTGGGGAGAGATTGGTAAAAAAAATACTCTTTTGTTTTTATGTATTTTATGATTTTTTATTTATTTTTATGTAATGCTGATATCTCATGTTTTTGCTTATATAGATATTGGCCCATTGAGACCGGCAGGATCCTCACTCCTCGAGAGGCGAGGAGTAGTTTGGGATATGGCAGCGGTCCATCAGGAGGCTGTGGAGGAGTTGGATGAGCTCGAGGAGAACCTCTAGCGCCTGACTGTCGATATTCCACACATCTCCATTGACGACCTACCGCGACAATACTAGCGTTAGAACACCAGAGTTTCGGGTCGTTTCGGTCGGTTACTTCGTCAGGTGGCTAGGGCCATAATATGATATCACGAGTACCCTTAGGGATAGGTTGCATATACGATGATGTACTGAAAGCCATAGGATTCAGATTTTGTAGATGTGATTATTGAAAGCCATGAGCTTTAGATTTTTGTATCGGTACCTTTTTGTACAATATTTTTTGCCAGACTTGATATATGAAACATTATCTAGCGGTTTATACGTTGTGTTTTTATGATGGATTTGGATCTTATGTGTGTTTGCTTATACATTAATGATTAATTTACACGTCATGTCCATTATGCATCTTTAATCAAAATGCTTATGAATGTGCAATGTGCCAGTCTAATACAAAGTTAGCCAACAAATCAACAACCGTGTTTATGGATATTGGGATATGTAGATATTGAGTGGACTCAAAAGACCTTTCAAAGAGGCGTACCCGCCGGAATAAGCGGAGTAGCATAGGGTCGTGGATAGCGTAGACTCGGTTAAATGAGAGACCACTAGTTGAGAATCGAGATAGATGACAACGTGGTCCACACCAAGAGAAAAGGTGTCAATCAATAGTCTGATCACTACGTGATATTCAATGATGTTATTAGTTGCAGGACCTAGGCAAGTTCCTCTTGAGCTTATTAGTTCATCGACGGGGGAATAGAGTACCCAAGCTTCCGAGGCGAGGTTTTGGGTGTGTCGGCTAGCGCCATCTGCGAATCCATAGTAGGTTTCCATCTGCACATCCAAGCAGAACATGGTATAAGTGAAAATCGAGATAAGACCTCAACACGCTAAAATTAAGTGTCACACCAAACACAAACACACGTCATGTACAATATATATAAAGTACTAATGCAAGAAAACTTAAGCATAGTATTGCTTTAGGTAGAGCCCGTTGCGAGGCTCCCCTAAGGATATTTCGTCATAGTCAACCAGCTCATAAGATCCCTTTTCCAAGACACATTTTATGATGTATGGGCCATGCCACATGGACTCAAGTTTACCTGCCCCCATCTTATCATGTTTTTGGTCGTAATTTAGGACCAAATCACCCTCGTTGAAGATATAGGGTTTCATGGATTTGTCATACTGGGATTTGATGCATTTCTTATGCGCTTCATTGGCTAGAGCTGCATCATGGTGGGTTTTGTCGAGTTTTGCTAAGTATAAGAATCGTTCTTCCTTAGCAGTTGTGTTCGATAAAAGTTCAACCGCTAGTTTTAAGGACGGAATTTCGCACTCAATAGGAAATACTGCCTCTAGTCCATACACCAACTGAAAGGGTGTGAAACAAGTGGTGGTTTTGATGGAAGTCCAGTATGCCCAAAGGGATGAAAACAAACATCACATGCCAATTGGACTTGTGCGTACCTACCATGCATTGAGACATGGTTTTTAAGACCTTGTTGATGGCCTCTACTTGTCCATTCGATTAAGGGTAGTAGGGGGTTGATTTTTCATGACAAAAGCCCAACTTGGTGCTTAATTCATCTACCATCTTGTTTTGTAAATGTGATCCATGATCTATGACGATGGCTTGAGGGACTCAAAATCTAGTGATGATATGATTGAACATAAATAGTGCAACTGTTTCGTCGTCTTCCTTGTATGTAGGCATAGCCTCGGCCCATTTGGTAAAGTAGTCTACATCGACGATGATATAACCATGCCCCTCGACCGAGTTAGGATTACAATGCATAAAGTCAATCACCCATTTTCAGAAGGGGTCAACAACGATAACTGGATGTAGTGGGGCTAGGTGTGAGTGCTTTTATGATGAAAAAGATGGAAAGGAGGACACTTCTTGACCGCTTCCATACAATCTTTGAAGATGGATGGCCAGTAGTATCCAATGTGTAATATCTTTTGGATTGTAGCCATCCCAGAAAGATTACCGCCACATGCCCCGTAGTGGCAATCATTTAAAACATGCTCAACCTCCTCGTGAGTTAAACAATGTCGTAGGATGGAATCAATACCACGGCGGTATAGAGTATCACCGACGATAAGGTAATATTTTTCGTGGTGATGGATACGATGACGTTCATCGCGGTATAAGTGAGGTCCAAAGCGTTGGGTTTGGAGATATAAGGTGATATCTCCATACCAAGGGTCAGGAGTACTAATAAAAAACAATGACTCATCGGGGAGAGAATCTGTGGGCTCATATTCTTGATCAGTACGCGGAAGATCACAAATGAGCTCAGCAAATACCAATGAATTTTTGGATATAGCCTTTTCAATATGGAGATTTAATTCTTGGAGAATCACGATCCAACGCGAGTATTTGTCCCCCGGTACTTGACGTGTGAGGACATGGTACATAGGGTTAGAATCGACAATGATGGTAGTAGTCTGGAGCAGGATATAGTGACAGAACTTCTCGACAACGATGACTGTTGCCATAGCTAATTTCTCCACATGCGAATAATGAATTTCAAAGTCTATGAGACCCTTACTAAGGTAGTAGATCACATGTTCCTGCATGTTGCTATCTTCCTCCACTAAAAACATATCTATAGTTGAGGTAGAGGCAACAAGATAAAGGATGTAATCCTTGGTGTAATCCTGTGGTTGTAGCAAAGGTGCATGAGTAATAGAATGCTTGAGGTTGTCAAAGGCCTTTTGGGCATAGTCATCCCAAATAAATGGGACGTCCTTCTTTAACAAGCACATGTAACCTTGTGTATTTTCTACAAAATTACACACGAAACAACGCAGGTAGTTTTCCCTCCCTGACAAACTTTGAAGTTCCGTAATATCCTTGGGTGGGGGTAGGGTGACAATTGCCTCTACCTTGAGGGGATCGATGCGGATTCCATATTTGGAAATGATGAAGCTAAGGAGACGTTCAGACTCCACACAAAATATGCACTTATGGGGATTTAAACAGATATTGTACCGTTAACATCTGTGAAACACAACCGTCAGATGATCGATGTGAGACTCACGACGATTTGAATGAGTGGGTAAATCATCGAAATAGGGTTCCACAAAATCCTTGATATCGTGAAAGGCATACGACATTGCCTGCTGGAATGTTGCACCAACATTTTTAAGGCCAAAGGGTAACTTTCGAAAAACATACCCCATGGGCAGATGAAAGCAGTTTTATGTTTATTATCTGGGTGGATCTCAATTTGATTATAGCCAGAAAATCCATCCATGAATAAAAAGATGACACTTATGTCGCAGTTGTCAATAATTTGCTCGATAAATGGGGTAGGATAATTGTCCTTAGGACAACCATTATTGAGATCCCTGTAATCAATGCAAACTCTGACGGTTCCCTGTTTCTTCGTAACCAAGATGACATTAGAGACCTAGTCTGTCAAGGGGATAGGATAAATGAACCCAACTTTCAATAGCTTTTCAATCTCTGCTTTGATAGCCACAGTATTTCTAGGGTGCACTGGATGGAGTTTTTTCTGGACAGGTTTGCGTCGGGATATGTTTTGATTTCATGTACAACAATAGTAGGATCAATCCTGGGGATTTCTCTGTAGCTCCATGCAAATACGTCACAACATTGTTTAAACAAGGCCATATAAGTCTGGACATCATCGGGAGAAAAAGTTTGGCCAATGTGGATGTGTTCTACAACGCTTGGTTTCACTGAGATGTCTATGGTGGTGGTAGGCGTGATGTTTTCCAAGTTCCCCTCAGTTACCGTATCCTGTGTGAGAATTGGAGATTGAGGGTTAGGAGAGACATCTAGTGAAACAATGGTGTGAATAACGTTCTCTACAGTGTCCAATGGTGGGAGGAAAGACGATCGATGATGATGGTCTTCCTAGGGAGGCTCATCCAAGGTCATAGCCTCCATGATCGATTCATCAGAGTGAAAAGTCTAGCGGAGACAATCTGATGATGGAGAGGATGAGGTCCGTTGAGAGGGTAGAGAACCTGAGTCGGATGTCACCAAGTGGTGGTCATCGGATAGATCTGGTTCCGATTGGATGGAATCGTAAGTGGCTTCAGCGGGGCTAAGAGGAATCACATCTCCAATCCAACCAAGGTAAATGATATCGAGAACAATCCATGGGCCCATTGATTTGGAGGAGGACGGGATCATGGATGAGATTATGTTCACCGTGGAAGCATGTGATGGGGGATCAGGTGTTGGAAAGACTCCCATCAGTGATGAGTATTTTAGGAGTCCTACCCCCACACTGTCATATATTTGTGATGAGTGCCCCAGGAGAGGGACATTAACCGCATCATGAGTAGTGGTGTCCGGTGTACATAAATCTAACTGGTCGATAGTGACAATTTTCCCTTGGTGGGGAAACTGGACAATGCGAGGATGATGCGACCTCAATCATGGCATAGAACCAGTTTCGACCAAGTAACAAGTTATAATCCAATGGGGTGGCAACTACTTCCACATTAATGGAAAGAGTCTTTCCTCCCAACTATATAGATAGAGATTGTAATAGCCTATGTGGTTGAAATCCATGTCCGTCAAATGCTTTCAATGTGGTGGGGGAACGGTTCAATTCTGGAGAGCCGATGGATTTCCAATAGGAAAATGACATAACAGAAGTAGAGGCTCCCTCATCAAGGATAGTATGATGTATACATTTCCCAGTGACACTGGTGACGATCTGAAACGTTAGTTGGTGGGAACGCCTCTGTTTGAAATATTCCAATCTAAACATGATCGTATTAGAGGAATTCAGATCCACTGCTCCAATGGAAGCTAGGAGAGGCTACGTTGATTGGGACATTTTTGTAAGACTTCCAGCATCAACCTAGCACATGGTGCTTGGGCTAGATCTTCTACTATATTGTAGCTTTGAGTGGCCCGGGAATTAGGGTTGAAAATGGCTTTTCGAATTGTGCTTTTTGGTGGACGAAATACTACATCAGGTATGGGTTTGTCGATGGTCAAAGTACCTTGTGATGATGGAGTTGGTGGGCGCATATGTGGAGGATCTTTCATTATTACCTCCATCAGATTCCTTATTAGGAAGATAGTCATATGTGCGTGTCTTGGTAGATATGTTGACCGTTTCACTGTGCATCATGAGAACATGAGTGGTTGTGGAAGGTTCTCCTTGAGAAGGAGGTGGTGGTTGTGCAACCATTTGCTGTTGTTGTGTGGGGAAGGGGTCAGTTAAAACTGCGGGTGTGGGGTTTCCATTGAGAAACTTTGGGACTTCTTCACGATGTGGACATTCTTTCCTGAAGTGATTGTCACCGCATAGTAGACAAGGACATTTGTCCTTCCATTTTGGTTTTGTGTCACTGGGATCATAATTGTTTTTGTGCTCCTGCTTGTTAGAATATTTCTTGGATTTTCCTTTGTTCTTCTTTTTTACCACTGGATTTATTGGGTGAAGCAGATTGGACTGAATTCACCTACTCAATGGGAGTAGGGCCGGGTGACCGGTTGGTGTTGTTTCCAACTTGTGACGAGGCTGGAGTTGAACTGATTTGGCTCGAAGATCCACTCGATTGAGTAGCAAGTTGGGTATGGATGGAACCAATAATTTCATCGACATGTGATCCCGTGGGAGGTTTTGTTGGGTCATGTGTAGGGCATGGGGCATTAGGAATAATGTCATATAATGTGCCATGTTGAGCATAGAATAGGTATAGGTATTGAGGACGTGAGATTGCGTGTTCTTGCATAACGACCCCACCCATGGCAACGTCTTTTTAATATCCCTAATTTGAAATTTTACACAATTTGGCTAATTTTTGAATCTTGGACTAGTGAAACCCCAAACTGTCCCAAATGATCCCAAATGGTTTTGAATTCTATATGGAGGGACTTAGGAGGATATAGGACTCATTAATACATCTATTAGACACCCAAACAATTGATATACCCATCCATGGTCTACAATTTTCAAGGAAAGAAGTTTCAGGACAAGACTAGTTAATTTGAGAAGTGGAAATCCCCCCTAGGCCTTCCATTAAATGCTCTTCCAAACATTGTACGAACTTCACTAATTATTGGTATAATACTTGGCTCTATTAGAGGACATTAAGGAAAATATGTGTGCAACATTATATTTGGTTTTAGGGTCGAATAGGTATCCAAATGAACAACATCTTCTAGAGTCTAGAATTTGTGGTGAAAATGGTGGACAAGGAGTCTCGAATTTAACCATAAACCATAGTGACACTTCAGGGTTTTGCAAACATTATTTGGGATCTCATGATATGATTATTACATAGATATGCAGCAACTATCATTTCCATGAAGTCGAAATAACAATCCTCCACTAACTATATGCAACAAGAAGTGCGCCATCACACTTTTACATGACATCGAGAGAAAGAGGAAACTAGCTCGAATATCAATGTTACTTGGAGAAATAGTACATGAAGTGCTTAGTATTTCGAGCTGTGGATCTCATGATCTATCCATTATAGAGTTATGCGTCCATTAAAAATTTCATAAGGTCAAAACAACATCCTTCCATTATCTATATGCAACAAAGAGTGCGCTATGTCACATTACATGAACATTGAGAGAAAGATAGGAGAATGATAGTAGACAAGGAAGAGAGAATATGAACTTGAACTCAGATGGGGGTTGAACCTGCATAAAAACATCTCCATGAATCTTTGTTGAGGTTTCTGAATGGACTCTCCATCAACCAACTCAGATGAGAAGCTTGCACCCTCGAAATTTGTACTAAGGTAGGGAGGTTGAACATCCACCGTGCAAGGACAAGCTTGAAGCTCTCCAAATTGAAAAGATGCAAATAAAAAATGATCAAAAGCTGCCCCATTTCTACTTGGACTCCTTTTAATGACTTTACTTGACTCATTTACCTTCTTAAAACTCAAATTATCTCCTAATTACTCATAAAATTTAAAATAGTGGGAGTTATGACCCTTCATTGGCCCCACATGACACTCGGCTCATCTTTTGTCTCCAACTCGTCCATGAATTCGAATTGGGGAATATTTTGGATGCTTTGGAGATTTGTAACTCCTCTCATGCGCCCTCTTGGTCTATTTTTAGCTCTTACATTATCATATATGTCATAGAATCTGTCATAAGTGTCATAGGTGTCATAGAATCTATCATAAGTGTCATAATGCTTGTCATAGTTGTCATAGAATCTGTCATTGCCTATTTTTAGCCCTATGATTCTTCCTCTTCCTTCATGAATGTTACCTCTTCCCTTCCAACTCGAATTTGGGGATGGCTCCATGTTTAAAGGAGGAATATTCTCTCATGTGGACCCCACATGTCCACTTACGCACCCCCAAGTCCAACTAGGACCTAATGCCACTTCATTTTGGAGCATTTAACATTCATTCCATAATTTATTGGTCTATTTTTCCATCATCAATTTAGGATATTGAATTTTCATGAGAAACTAGACCTTGGGGTTAAATGTCAATATTTTAATTCTTCCACACAACCCTTAGGAATTGGGTAGGCCAACTTAATTATTTATCTGAAAACCATTTAATTGGGGACATGACAGTCTTTAGTTATGATGGGTAGTAATGACTTCGTAAGCCAATCGGCAAGTAGTTGATATGGAATGGGAGCTTTAATGAGCCGACATCTCCTTCTCCATTTGTGAATATGATCAGAAATGGGGTGGAGGTTGATTGTCGAAGAGATGTCAAAAGATTCGTACCAGTTTCATAGTAGATCAATAATTGAAAATGGGTCAAAAAGGCAATAAATAAAGCTCTAAAATCTGTGAAAGGTTGTGGCAGTAACTCGATGTAACACTTCGCGGTGGTACCGACAAGAGTTCGTTGAAAAATCGTCAAACGGATAGAACAATCCATTAAGGAATTGGAGGAGCACCACAAATGGTATGTCATTACGTGGTTCTTAGGATCCTCACCGGGTTTGTCGTCAAATTTATGTATGTCCGATGGTAACTTCACAGGAATTGGTGGCCAATTTATGCCATGTTGGATGGGATCATTGGTCAAACGTGACATATATGGGAGATCTAACATGGCCAAAAATGGTAACTGTTGGTTTGGCCATGGATACTGGTAATATTGATAAGGCATCTGGGTACTAGTGGGACCATGGATCGATTGATCATAAGGTCCTCCCATAGAGGGTTGGCCATATGGAGGTGGTCCTCCCGGATTAGGAGGTGGACCTGAAAGGGGTCCTCCACCAAAGTGTGGAGGTTCTCCTCCAGAGTACAGGGGTCCTCTGGATGGTGGAGGTGGAGGTGCGATAGGTGGTGGGGGAGGGGGTGGGACAGGTGGTGGGGGGGGTGGGCCGCCGGTTGGAGGTCCAGTCGATGGATCATTATGATACCCCCATGGGATGTTCATGTTTTCAGGATAGGGTAATCTGAAAAAAATATTCCTTGGGTTATTTTGACCTATGGTAATATTGTGATTACCCAGGTACGTATGCCCCATGGGGGTTGAGTCCAAGTAGACGATCCCCCCACGTGATGTGCCCACGTAGGTTGTACCAAGGCTGTGAGTGAACTTCCAGCCATATTGTATTTCATGTATGAAGGATATACTCCACTTACGTTCTGTCCCATAACTAGAGGTTCCCCCCCAGTTAAATTTTATCCGCTGACTGGGGGTTTCCCCCTTGTTGAAGGCTATCCACCAATTGGAGTATGCCCTATGAGCATATGTTGACCACTAACTATAGGTTGACTCAAGACCAAATATTGAATACTAACTAGAGGGTAGCCTTTGCTCTGATTTTGAGGTGGAGGTGGTGTTCCAGTTATGAATTTGATGGTAGCTGAAGATTGCTCTCCAGTCATTGGGGTGAACAAGGGTGTAGAACCGATAGACTAATTTTGAGGTGTACTAGACGAAAAAGAAGGTTGGCCCGATTCATAGGTGGTCACAATGGGTGCAGATATTCCTAGTGAAGGGAGAAAAAAAAATGTATAGTGGAATGATGTTTGGGAATGGGCACCTCTGGAGTGGGTCGCAGAGGAAAACTTTGGCGCCTTACCCTCTCTTCGAGTGTGTGTAAACTTTCGATAGTTTCATAAACTGGCGCGAGGATTTCCTCGTTTGGGATCCATCGGGTCAGGAATAGGCGTGGTGGAGTTTCCACCATTGGGAATGAAACAAAATCGAAAATACCATGACCTAAGGAGGTCCTCCAAAATGGTGCAGTTTGACCAAACGCAGTTATTATCGGGTCGTCCGGGGATTGAGTGAAGATCCAATCGACGACTCCAGGGTTACCTTCGAGCAGGTGATGAAAAGATGTGTCATGCAGAGGATGTTGTTCCACCAACAAAGGTCCTGTAGGATTAGTGATGGGTGGATTTACAGTAGGATAATAGTTTACTCCTGATTCAGGGGTAGGGATTCCTTCTTCGCGTGACCCAGATGTTGTGGGTTGATCCATGCTTGCTCCTGGGTTCTCCTCCTGGATAAGGGGATATCCAGGTGTAAAATTTAGTATTCTGTGGGATCTTCTTAAGGATTGTTTAGCCAGGGCGGCTGATGAAAAGCTTCTCCTAATAAGTATTCGAAATAAAAAACACACTTCAATCTAAAACCACAAGCACACTTATGTGATAGTTGGGATTCAAAGTATGGAACCTCACGGGAGTATCAAGGCGTCACAACTCGCGATATACTATAGGGTCCAACAGTAATACTTGACACAATTTTTCATAGCACTAACCAGGGAGGATTAGGACCGTATCCCTGACTGTATTACCCGACTACTTGGCAGTACATGCATAGTAGCTCCTCGAGTGTTGTTCTCGGTGTATTGACACGCCAAGACGGCCAATGGTTAACTCAGATGGTTTTAGGAATTCTAGTGGGATCTCCCGATATACTCAAGGTACGTGGGAGCTCAAATCCGTGGTAGTGTTGTCTAATGCACAGCCGTACGACATGAGCCTTCCTATATATTGCTGAGTATGTGAATTACCTTTCTATATACTTGAAGGTACATGAAAGGCCATTCGATATACCGATTGGTACGTGGAAGAACTGCAAGTCCCGAGATGCAGTGCAGGAAAATAACGACAACTGCTATGTTTTAAGGTGCCGTAACACGTCTCTACCCTATCACACGAGTTTCTACAAAATTTTAACCTAGGCTACCACTTGATTTTATCTTATATGGTTAGGTGAATGCATGAAGTGTAGACTTGTAAAGTAAACAAAATGCACAACTAAGTTAAATGAAGTGCAATTATTTCACTTTTTCGATGAAAATTAACTAAAGCAAGGATAAATATTTTCTTTTCTGAAAGCAAATGAACAAAGTACCCCTTTTTACTTTCTTCTCTAATCAAACCAAAAGACTACAAACGCTCTTTAATTTAATCCAACAAAATGAAAACAACACACCAAAGCAAAAATATTTTTTCCTTTTTTCTTTTCAACTAAGCTAAATATATGAGTAGAATTAAAAGATGAACTTCTCTTTTGATTGCAATAACTCTAATTCGAAAACAAGCAAAAAGAAGTGAAGAGGAAATAAAAAATATGAGAGTATTTACTAGCTTTTTCAATACTTCGAGAAGCCCTAAATTCACTTAATATTTCCAAGGAGACGAAAATTAACTTTTCAAAACCAAGAGAATCATATGCATTGATAATTTTTGAGATTTTTCAAAGTTTCTTAAACGACTATCCAAAGCATGAAACACTCTTCTCAACAATCTCAAGTAATATACTCGAAATGAAGATAGTAAAGAATTTTTTATTTTCCAAACTAATGTAGTAAAAAATCTGAGAACGATGCCACTGCTTTAATCTTGATTCAGAACGCTAGAGACTCTTTACTACTGCAATCTTTAAGCAATTAGAAGTTCTCAAGAAATTAATCACCCAAAATCGTAATACAACACAAAAATCCACACTAAATTTAGCAAAAAACACAACAATTTAAATTTTGGAGGGCTTAGAAATCAGAGTGAACAAATCAAAGATACCGAAGGGGAGTCACAATACTAATTGCACTCGCGAGGGATTGAAATTTCCCATGACTAGAGAATCAACCACTTAAATAACTATGACTCAAATCAAACTCTAAACTCCAAAATAAGCCAAGGACAAAACACATTGAGAATGGGGGAAACTGTGACTACAATGGACAAGACACATACCTTAACAAACCAAGCCAAACCAATTTGTGGGATTTTTTGACCCTAAGCACTAAGATTTTCAGGGTGACGCATTCTACAAGCATATACCAGGGCATTGGAATCCCAACGACGTGGTTTGAAAACACGGGAAGTGCGTCAATGACGCGTGTTGATCACAGACAAAGTGAGTCAGCGACGCAATCTAGCCGAATGTAAGAGGCATCAGAATTACAATGACGCAGACACATAAATTCCCAGGTGCATTGGGAGAAATCCAAGAATGAAAAAAAAGTCCCAAGAAAAAAAAGGTAAATGGCTAAGCTCAATGTACCAATCAAATACTGGATCACCCAGTAACTCTTTGAGAAACAGATCCAAGAGAAGGAGGCAATTTAGAGGCTATTGGAAGAAAAAAAAACCCAGAAATTACAAAGAAATCAAAGACTATGGGATACTTTCCCCAGTATGGTTGCCAAAATTTTTGATGGACAATACGTCGATGCAGACACTAACAGATCTCCCTAGTCCGAATGGTTCTGATCTAGAACAAAAGAAATACACAACACAAACAACTTTTCTAGATTAATCAAATTACAGAAGGTAGAGGAAGATAACTCACCTTATGATCGTAATGCTATCTCCTTGCTTGGTGTATCTCCCAATCTTCAGATCTTCAGCTGCAAAACAATGTACAACAAGTGGAAACAAGCAAGTGCTAATGATATGCAAATATAGATCAATCTAAACTAGCAGTCAAAGAAGCCAATTCTAAAGGTCTTACAACAACAAGATTTTTATGGAGAGAATTTGCATTAATGTAAATATAAGAAATACATAGGGAGAGATTACAACCGATATTTGACGTTGTAACTCCTTCCAAATGATCCTAGCCTTAAAGATCCAAGCTTTTTCCTCCTAATGGATGAAAGGGAATAAGTTCCAATAGAATTTCACCAACGTTTTAGTACTTTATCCTTCTCCTCCCTAACCATGGAGAGGAGGTTTGTATTTATAGGCCTAAAGGGATAGGAGAGGTTGAGGATTTGTGGGATAATCTCAAGGGATCATCCCAAAAGGTAAGGGGATCGAGTGCCACCCTTCCTAGTTCATAGGGATAAGCCTCCACGTAACCAAGGGTTCTAGAAGACACTAAAAGCTTCTTTTTCTCCTTTTAAACCAACAATGACGCACTTTGTACACAAGCAACTCACGTCTTTGAAGGGTGACGTGCCTTGTCCAAAGGAAGCAAGCGTCACTGATGCGCTTTTTCAATGTGCAGAGCGCGTCACCAAGGGTCTGACGCACATTGCTAATGTGCAAGGTGCGTCGGGGGTGACAACAAAAAGAAAAAGGAGCAACGTAAACTCTTCTTTCAATCAATTAGCCCAAGTGCTTAAGGAATTAGGGAAAATAGAGGACACATAACTCAAGATGACGAGATTTTGGTGTAACACACTCGAGTCAGGAGCCTCTTCATCACCCAAAAAGTAGCCACAGAACATTCATAAATCTCCATGTAAGGCTTGGTGGCTTTGGGGTCTTATATCCAATTTGTCATAGCTTTGAAGTCTTTCAAATGATGGGTGGCCTCGAATTCCTCCCACAACCCCTTCTCGGGCTCGTCTGTTTCCTTATGAACCGATGGTGGGACAGATCTTTTGAATAAATGAGTAGCTTGAGATGCCTTTAACTACTCTCGGTTGGCTCACTGTGGTCCCTCTTCCTCCTTCCCTTTGGCCTCCCTTCTAATTTTCATCCTGCGTGCATCCAACAGCCCGAGCTGCCAATACATCTGACTCGCAAAACCCTCTATCCCTCCTTCTTTAGTGTCTTTCGCGTAAACAAGTAGCACCAACATGAAACCTTCACTCCAGCTAGTCAGACCCTCATCGAGACGTAATCTAGTGCCCTCATAAATTACAACGACTGCCTAGGAAGATCTCCACGAGCCTAATCCTCTCACCATACCCATGGGAAATTTTCCACCCTCTTCGGATATCATTCCCCATGAATTGAACTCAAAACCTTCCCTATTCTTGTACTGTTGATTGACCAGAAAAACTGTAAGAGTACCACCCTTTCTTACTCCTCTTTCCTTCATAACTGTGCACGTCCCTTCACACATCGTCTTTTCTAGGTAGCTAAGCTGATGAAGTAGCCACGTGTCGCTCCATCCTCTCCATGTGCTCCCTATTCTCTCTTATGTCACCCGCATTTGCTCTATTTGGGATATGATATTATCATAATAACGATCTTCTTTTTCAAGAAATCTATATTATAAATATTAGACAAAATATAAATACATGGTCGTAGTGGAAATCAGAGAACAGTAAAAGATTATGCTTGTAATTTGATTTGTGACTTTCAGTTCTTCATACAAAGTCATGCTCATTTTAAGCTTGGTGTCTCATTAATACTTAGGCTTGTAATATGCTTTAGCAACACATCCCCAAAAGAGGAAGGCCCTCCTACTTTGGGTATATCATTGTATTTATTGTTTTAATTAGTCATTAGCTTTTCTATGTTTTTTGTTAGACTTGTTTTCCGTGTTAACTAGCTTCTTGATTTTATTCCATATTTATAACATGGTGCTTATTTTCTAGGCTATAATCAAATTGATTAAACTGAAGTATTTGTTAGAGGAATTGTTCATTGAACATATAACTTTAATACATGTTTCTACCTTTGAAATCATAATAGATAATAGTTCAAAGATTTAATTGTCTCTATGTAAATCAAATTTGTGGATGTTTTTACTTGGCAATTTGATTAGTCCTTTCATTTCCTGAATGTGAATTAACCTTGCTTTTAAATAGAATGGTTTGTAGAATATTCAATATAGGATTATTTGAGTTGGTAAATGTACTAATTGTGCACATACTATGTTTGCACTTCGCAATTTTACAAACTCCAGATTAATAACAAAATGAAATAGGATTTAGGCATATAGATCGACTGCTATTTTTGGTGTCACTGCTAGGAAATTGCTAAAAGAATTAGGGATTTAGTAGTTTAGGTTTAAAGGTTGCATTCTAAAAATAAAAAAAAAAATATGTATTGTTATCTCACTAGGTTTTTTGGACCCAAAATCTGACGGCCAAAAAGTCGGATTTTCTACATCTTGTGGTCGATCATCTGACAACCTCCATATTTTTTTAATGTCGGTCCAAAGTTGGCTGAAATCCGACGGCTGGAACTTCGTTGGTTATTTGACGCCACTTGCAAGTCGGATAACCGACCACGAGGAAGTTAGATAACCGACTTTGGGCACTTCATAGGAAGTCGGATATCTTCAGTGTGGGCGTCGGATATCCGACGACCATTACACATGGAAAGGGCTGGCATCCGACGTTCCTTACTGTCGGATGTATGACAAGAACGTCGGATACCTTCAGTGTGGGCATCGGATATCCAATGACCATTACACATGGAAACGGTTGGAATCTGATGTTCCTTGCTATCGGAGGTACGTCAAGAACGTTGGATACCTTCGGTGTGTGCATCAGATATCCAACGACCATTACACATGGAAATGGCTAGAATACGACGTTCCTTGCCGTCGGAGGTATGGCACGAACGTCGGATATCTTCGGTGTGGGAGTCGGATATCTGACAACCATTACACATGGAAAGGGATGGAATCCAACGTTCCTTGCCGTCGGAGGTATGGCATGAACGTCGGATTTCTTCAGTGTGGGCTTTGGATATCCGACGACCCTTACATGAGAAAATACTTGGAATCCGACGTTCCTTGTTGTTGGAGGTATGGCAAGAACGTCGGTTACCTTCGCGTCGTCGTCGGATATCCGACTACTGTATGATATTTAAAAAAAAATACACTATTATTTGGAAATCAATAGATATACTATTATTCTTGGATCTCATGAAGAGAGCCATGTTGGCTTTCCACTCAACATAGTTAGTTCTCGTTATGCCCATCTAAAAATTCAAAGGGTATGGGGATGCAAATATACAAACACATAGGAGTGATAAAAAAAACCAATAGAACATGGATGATAGGGGTTGTACTATATTGAAAACTTTGCAAATCACACCAATTGAAAATTCCCTATCCTAAATCTGGAAAATTCACACCACTAAAGTCACACAACTGTAAAGCTAAATCAACACACCCTCTTCAAAAAAAAATTATATTGCTGAAATAAAATCACACATGCTTGAAATGAAATCTCACATTGCGAAAAGGGAGGTCACACTTGCTTGAAAGAAGTCTCATACTACTGAAAGTATAATTTATAATTTATAATTCTTGACGGGAATTGCTAAAAACATAGTATAATTTATTGAAATGCATCATTCTTCTATGATATCGATTTAGTTGAAGATGATTGGAGAATCTATGTGCTACATGTGTCTTGATATCCTTCTCGAATGTATTGGAGTTGATGTATAGTGCGTTCCTTCCCATTTTAGAATTGCATGCTAAAATCAGGTTGTGACAATGTGCCATCCTTCTTTGGAATTCATAATTTGTATGCCAAGTTAAGGTAGATCAGAGAATGATATTGGATCTCTTCCCCATGCACACATAAATTTCAACATTTTCATCCTTTATGTAAATCTAACTTGTATTGACCATCTTTCTGAAGGCATTAACCAAAAGTTGATTGAAGGCTGGAGTTGCATTTAATCAGCTTGGATATTGTGTACAGAACATAGAACCATGTTGAAGAAAAACCATATGCTCAATCTCCCATTTGTATGCCACAAGTATTGGATTTAATGATTTATTGCAAAAATTGGTACTGGAAACAACCATGAAGACTCAACATTCACTATTAGCTAAATTGATCATTAAAAACACTTAAAACTTATTAAAACAGAGGAATAAATATAAATAAGCAGTTAGGTCTCATTATGCCCATCTAGGGTTTCAAAGGGTATGGGGATGCAAATATACAAAAACATAGGAGTGATAAAAAAAACCAATAGAATGGATGAAAAGATTTCAAAACTCAGACCCAACACTCCCCCAAGCCTAAAGTTTTTCATGTCCTCATGCAAAGAGGATTCTTCTCTAGGATCAAATGAAATATTGCTACCTTGGCTATTTAATATAAACTTGAAGCATTGAGTGTATTATTTAAGTTTCTACCCATTCTATTCTTCATGTTGTGAAGCCAAAGCTTGAGATATTTGTTACGTCAATCACAAAATGATAATGGAAATTTGGATGAGGTAATGCAAACAATCATGGACATAGGTGACTTGCACAAATTCTGATTTCTAATCCTTGTAGTGATTCGAAATAAGATAAGAAATATAATAATGTGGATCATGCAAGTGTACAATTAATAGGACATGGTATACATGGCAATTAAAAGCACTTAGTGTTATCATGAAAAAACATTCTCACTTTTTCCTGCTTATCTTGAAGGACATCAATTAGCACTGATATTATTCTAGTACTAGCCACTTCATCTTCATTAAGAGTTTCATGTCGAATCAACAAACCCATTACAAACAAGATCTCACTCTACTCCACAAATAGTTACTCAAGTGATCTTTCATCATCTGGAAACCGGAAAATTGGTTATGAGGAGCAACAAAACATCATAACAAGCTCGAAGAAATTGTCAAAATTTAGATGACACGCGAGTGGGTTGTAGAAAGCCAACATCGTAGCCATTCATTGAGCTCCTCTCTATTTCGAGAATAATTTAATATTCTCTACTGAACAGGGCCAACCATGTGAAGGTGGAAGCTCTTATGGGCCCTCCCCCCCCTCACATCACTCTCAATTCCCCATACCCAATGCATGTACTTGAAAAAAACAAATACGTGCAAATTCATCCATATTTCATCATGAACTTTCATCTACCATTCATTCAATAAAGGATAACATTCATTAAACCATTGTTTCATTCAATCAACACATTCATTCAATAAACCATTCATTCATTCAGTCAACACATTCATTCAATAAAAACTGACATTCAATAAAGGTAACAGTTTACTACACTGAATCATTAAACCATTAAACCATTCATTCATTCATTAGGCCAAAAATCATGGACGATATATTATTATAAAAAAAGATTAGACGACTTTTTTCTAGTCACTTCTTTTTAGTTTTTCTTCTCTTTAGTGGTACATAATCTCTAAGAAGAGCATCTACATCTGGAATTTCTCCTTCAGTTCTTGGTTCTTCATCAAGCGCTTGTGGTGATGCTTGCATCCTAGAGTGCTGATCTAGACGTGGATTTTGCGGCAAGGGGTTCAGATTTGCTGCAACAATGTGAAAATGTTACATCGTTGTATTTTGCTATTGTAATGACAAGTATTTCATTTAAAAAAAAACATTACAAAGGTGTTTTTACCTGGTGTGGCCACATCATGTTGTTCATGTTCTTGTCCAGGCTCAACCTGTACAGTTTCACCCTCTACATGCTCTGCAGTTGAAATATGGTGAACTACAATTAATGTTCACCATTTGCAATGCTATACATAAAATTGTAGCATATGAATAAATTCATTACTAGGATTCGAAGCATGATATTCGATTTGTTGTTGTCCCTCCTCGACATTAGGGGGATCATTGCTTTCCTGCTCAAAACAGAGTCAATATTTTTTGTCAAGTATTTATAACGAATAGATTGCATAAGCAATAAATCTTCATTAAAGTATATAGATTCTATTTACCTGTGCACCGGATGGATTGGCACCAGAAGGCTGTGTTTGCCTAGAGAAGCTTTTTTGGCGTTCAACAACAACTCGAAAGCCTTGTTGGAAGACAGCTTCATGTCTTCCTCAGCGGCCACTTCATTGAATCATTTAGCCTGCATATTTGCATAACGTCGTTCATTAACATTTTGCGGTGCAATAAAACGAAAAATAATTTGCAATTTATTATTTGTATGCATTATTGGTTTTTCGAAACTTACAATTCGTGCCGCCAAATTCGAATAATCACCAGGCCCAAGCTTGTGCTGACCTATTTTTTCCAATCTTTCCTTTATGGCCTTTGATGTGTCTGACAGCCTATGCAAGTGTTGAATTACGTTAGATGTTCCAAGTTCGATATAGAAATCAATAATATTAAGGTTTAGAATTACATTGTGGAAAGTATTGCATACCTCCCTGTGCTTGGTGGTATCTTTCCTTCTCTTCTCTGATCCCTCTCCTTTCCATCATCCACTAGAGATTTCCACTCCATTGCTGGAATCATTGGAGGGCACTCATACCTATGTTTTTTTTTTAGGTGGGTCCTATATTGGTCTCGGACAACCTTCATATGTTGTCCAGCCTTTTTCAGGACCTTGGCTTGATTGAAGGTCTTGTCGCTGAACAGGCCAACCAACCGATTAGTGAGTTCATCTTTTAAAAATTTCAGTTGTCTATCCCACCTTGTTTGGATGGTGGGCCCGAAGATCTCCAAGGATGCGTCATTCATTTGTTTATAGAAAACATCATTTCCTGCAAAACGATCATGCCATGATCATAATTAGTTGAAAAAAAATGTTTTATCGGTATAT
This sequence comes from Larix kaempferi, assembly GCA_027924585.1. NCBI lineage: Eukaryota > Viridiplantae > Streptophyta > Pinopsida > Pinales > Pinaceae > Larix > Larix kaempferi. The sequence continues at coordinate 12,839,170 of BSBM01000125.1, read as the reverse complement.
TACAATGAAATTATAAACACTAACTTGATTAATGTATATTAATTACCTGGGATCTTCTCGATCTTTATTGGGACGAGATCTTCATCGAACAAAAATTTTGCCTCCATTGTTCCCGTGCTAGTGACACGGGAAGATCCTAGAAATGCAGCTAGGTCGATATCAATATTACCAGGATTCTCGGTGTCGACCCCTTCTTCTGGACGATCTGGTGTGTGTCAATCACTAGCGGCCGGTGTGCTCACAGTTGGGGTTTGTGGTGTGTCAGAACGTGTTGCCGACTGTTCAGTCCACAAAAATGGTGAAGGAGTCGATGCACATGGAGTTGTTTGCTCATGATGCCATGTCTCTCCACGAGCCTCGCTGGGGCCAACACCGCCTTGACCACTATTGTGTGGTCTCTGATAATTCTATAAATACAAACCATGTCTTATATGTTCAGTACTATCATATAAAAGAGAAAATTACAAAGTTATAAATGAATTCTTTTATGATTCAAGATTCCTCAACTTACTCGCAAGGATTCGGATTTCCATTCCAACAATTCAATCCTTGCCATAATCTGGCTTATCTGCGGAACCTTGATTAGTAGAGAAACGATTTATGCACTATATTTTTCCAACATTTTGTCTATCATCTTAAACGGGTTTGTGGCTTCACCAATTATGTCGAAATATTTAAGTATCTCAGCCACTTCAGGATCTACTGAATATTCTTGCGATGCTGTTTCAAACAACGATTCACTGGGCTGCAACAAAAATATATAAAACACTACTGAGTTCTATCAGGATAGATTCCTAAAATTATATTAACAAAACATATCTATCGCGATAGATTCCTAAATACAACTAGGTTTACTTGGTGCCTGGACGATGGTGTCGTCTAATCCACAGTTGTGGACTTGCCTCGATCATCGGGCTCCTGCAAAAAAGAAGTAGAAAACATTATCACAACCTAGAGGATCGTGATCCACTCATCGGATTGATGGTCATAGGTGACTTGCTCCGATCTGCTAATATTTGGGAGCTGCCCCTTATAGATACCTAAATAAAAAACATAGTGAAAGTCACCTAAATGAATCCAAAACTAATCATGAAAAAACACATCGATTAAAAACTATTATTAAGTATTATATTTTTACTATTACAAAGATGTATACTTGTTGCGTCGAGGGTACTGTGACCCTTGCAGAACCGGGCTACATCAAAAACATAGAAAAAATTACGTAAACGAAACCAAAATATTCATTGAAACATTAATATAACGAGAAAACATTTTGACATATTTAAATTGTACAATTACAATCAAGTTTACCTGTTGCCCCGAGACTATTGTCGTCTGATGAACATTCGGGTGGCTTTCCCGATCAATGTTCTGCATCAAATATAGATAACATTATATAAAAGAAAGCAATATACTAATCATGAAAAAAAAGCAAAAAAAAAACTATTTTTTCTTATTATATTTGTACTATTACAAAGATGTATACCTACTCCATCGAGGAAGATGTACTCCTCTGACCATCTGCTGGCGGGGATTTATCCCGATCACTAGCCTGCGAAGTAAATATGGAAAATTTAAATGAAATAAACTAATGAAAGAATCCTCAATATGTTAAATTCATTAATAAAAGGTTGGGTAAAATGTTATATGTACCACTCCCATAGTAACATTGTTTGTATCTACTCGGTTCAAATTGTAATTAATAAGCAACTCTTCCCCTGCAGATATTGATTTAATGGCAACTATAAAAACACGGTTTCCTTCATGCCCCTCAAATTCGTAGTTTGGTTGCTTAATTGTAGACCCTGGTTGTGTATTGTTTATAAACCCCGCAATATTCCCTGTGGCCTTTGGCCTTCCGTCCATGTACAACATTGCTCTTTTATTTTGATTTTTGTCTTTCAACTGTAAATAGTTTGCTGACAATCCATATCTACACATACTTTTTGTATATTGGACCAGGCGCATCCAATCTTTGTAGTTGTAATAGGGTCCAACATACTCCATCAATTCTGTACATGTGCCGTAAGGGACCTTTATGCAATCCATGCAAAACAACCCGAAACCATGTATTGACGACAGTGCAATTCGATATATCCTCTCATTCACACAAAAATATGTGTTCGGTTGAGGAATATCCTTGGGTACCCATTGTTTCACTAAGTGTCTATACCTCAAGGGCACCTTGACGTCGTCTATTGTCTCATCATCATAGGAACATGACCCCCCTCGACCGTGAAAAAATTCATTGCGTTTATGGAATTTTCTTCAGGTCTTTTGACATCTAGTTGATACAACTCTTCTACACTTGCTGGATGTCTCACTTTCCTCTAGACTTCCTACACTCCCCTCACTCGAGGAAGACAGATCTGATAAATACCTGTTTGGTTCTACCTGCACCATGGAAAAAAAGTTTAGATACGACCGCAAGGCATAGCACCTCTTAAAAGGTGACGTGCAGCGCCTTTTATAATGTTACTTGATCCTCATTCCCTTTCTCAACATGTAGGCATTCAAGCGATGAGGAAGACGATCACTTTATCTTTCTTATGAGTAGAAATTCACGCAATCATGAGCTTTCTTTTATTGCTACTTTGGGTCTTGAGTCCCATAGCAAACCATCCAACTATCAGCTTTGTCGTCATGGCCCTAAAGTCTCTCTCATCCCATCAGTTTGGGTTCATCACCTCTATAATTGAAGTTCAGTCACATTTAGTAAGATATTTATATTCAGCAATAATAATATAAAATAAAAATAACTAACCATTATGGAAAACTTCTAAATTTTTTTATGACTATCAAAAGTAAGATCTTTTAGGTGGTTAATAAGTGTTCACAAATCTTCAAAAACAATATTTTATATAATGTTGTGGAACTTGTATAATCTTATTCAAGCATGGTCTTCTTAGATGACTGAAAGTAATTGAATCAAGCAAAAATGGAACCGTAAACATGTAAGTTGTTTTGAAAAATGGTAGCTTTCAGTCATACTCCCAACTAATGCTACCTTTGGACAATTACTTGTAATCTTGACTTAGGGTATTTATTGCATAACATAGATTTTCAATCATATCGACACAGAGAAAAGTAGGGCTTTCTTTATATTATCATGACATAGTTACAAAGACTTTCTTTTCAATCTTTATGACAATCTGAATGGACAGGCCCCACTCATAGCCAAATACTTTTGAGATATTTACAAATCATCGGAGTATGGGGGGCCATATATTTCTCGAAAGACGTTGGATTCAGTGCGCCATGCCTTTGAATAAATAGAGCTTCGAACCACGCGTCTATTATGATGCATGTGGACGTCTATGCGGGTTTTGACAAGCCATTGTTCTTTGTATTTAATGTAGTACCCAAGGATTTGATCCTCAGTAATCTTTGTCTGCAAAATATCTTTGACCTGTTCGAGAGATTCTCCAACTTCCCATTTTAGATTATAAATAACAGCTGGTTCTAATGCTGTTAGGTTGATGCCAAATGACTACCACCAGTCTCTCATCCAATCAGGGACGTAGAATGTAGGATCCTCATGGATATGTGTAATTTGAAGTCCAAACTTTAGCATGGTATAATATGTTCTATCTGTATTTTCTTTTCTCAAGAATTTCCACCATAATTTTTTATATTTTTCATAAGTGTGTGTAGTACTTGGAAACTGGAGACTAACATCTTGATGTGGCCATACTTCCAAAGAACGTATCCAGTTAATACAGTAGTATTGATGGTCTAGTTGTAGCCTGGGGTGGTGTGTAGAGACCTTTGTTGAGATTAAGTTAAGATCATGGTAGAGGTTTGTTAACCAATTGCTTGCATCAGTTGCTTTTCTCAGGGAGTTGTTGTAAATCATCTCTGGTACAATACTGGATCCCATAGGCATTCTTCTGAGTTCTGGCACTAGTCTAATAAAAGCATCAGATCCCTATAAGTTAGCATCTAATACTTCAGTATGTCTCAACTCCCACCTAGGTTTCCATGTTTGCATATAATCCAACCAACTCATATTATCATTAATTTTATAGATTTGATGTTTTCCTTCGGTCCAAGTAGAGATTTCCATGTTTACTTGTGGGTTATGGGCCCAATGGATTTCGATTTGACCTTCTACGCTCGCTTTCCTCGGGCTCGCTTGCACCAGGCTTGCTTGTTTCAGGCTCGCTTGTTAAAAATTAACAACTTACTTCTGTGTCAAATATTCTCTTGTTAAAAAGTCAGGAATGCTTTTTGCTTTCCCAGAAATGTGCTCATGAATAGTACAGTTATAACATCAAAACAATGCTTGCCATCTTGCTAACTTTCATTTTGCTGTTGCAAATTTTATTGTGTTGTTTAGCACAAATGGAAGACTAGAGCAATCTGTTCTTATGATAAAGTCATGGTTCAACAAACGAATCTGGAACTTCTCTATGCATCTCAGTGCTACAAGGATTTCTTTATCAATAGTGGCATAGTTCTGCTCAGTTTTCTGTCAGGAGACTTATTCTCCAAGATAATTTTCCTCACAAGTTCAATTGAGGAGTTCCACCACTCTTAAAATTCTTTACCAACAAATATAATTTGATTACCAACAAGTTTGTCTGACAGGACAAGTCTTAACTACTTAATTCAAATTATTTACCACATATTTGATTACGAACAATTTGTCTACTTAAGTCTTACAACCAACACATATTTGATTACCTGGGTGTAGACGTTTCCTGTAATATACTCAGAAGAGTTACTTTCAGAAATGACTGTGCCTCTTAAAGGCCAGTTAACTCTAGGAACCAAGTGACCCTATTATAGGGTTAGTACAAACCAGAGAGAGAGAGAGATGACTGGGCTATGGTACGGTCAATCAAAGAAAGTCAATGACAGTCAAAAGGCTCAATACAATCACAATAAAGATGACCTGACAACCAGCAGACTGAGGCCAAAGAGACTCACGAGCTCTAGTAAGGTACAAGGACCAACCAAAGGGTAAAAAAACCAACCAGTAAGGTACAAGTAAAAAAGAAAAGAGTGGGTATAAATTAGACTCATAACCCTTGGGACTAAGGGGGTGTACTACCTCAAATGTGGAAAAACTACCATAGTTATACCCACAAGACCAAAAACATAAAAGGCGGTACAAATCAAAAGATAACTCAAGATCAGTAAAAGACCCAAAAGGTGAGAGGCAAGGTACCAAAAAAAAATGAAAGGACCAAAATTAAAAGACAAGCTACCACAAGAACAATAAACAACAGGGTGTAAGGACCAAAAGTAAATCAACCATGGTGGGGAAGGTACAAATAAGGTCAAATATATATTGCAATAGCTCCTTGTAACTACCTATTATTTGACATGCCAAAGAGATGGAAGGTCAAATAATGTCAAATATATGCAATAGCTGCTTGTAACTACCTTTTATATGGAATAGCTCCTTGTAACTACCCCTTATATGCAATAGCTCCTTGTAACTACCTCTTGTAACTCAAATAGGACCACCAAAAGGTATGATAGCAAGCAATCTTCATAACTAAGGTCTGGAGGGTGGTATGAAGTGGGTATAAAGACTCATAACAACTTGGACAAAGGGGGTGTACCTCAAATGTGGACAAACTACCATAGTATCCACAAGAACAAAAACATAAAAGGTGGTACAAATAAAAAGATATCCCAAGATGAGTAAAAGACCCAAAAGGTAAAAGGCAAGGTACCACAAAAATATTATCAACAAAATTAAAGGACCATAAGACAATCAACCAAGGTGGGGTACAACCAATCATCTCTCTCTCAAATGTACCATTGTTCCATATAACCTGAAAGACCATCATCACAGTAAATGGAAAAGTCCACACGGATGATGTGATCACGTGGTCCTCTAGACTACTCCTAAGGTCAAGCGTTAGTGGCTCCATCAAGGGGTGTTCAGTCCCTTGAGAAGACCATCTAACTGAACCATCTCGAAGACCTAGGAGAAGAGGACATCACACATCATTAGATAATTGGTAACTGATCGTGTAAGAATTCAAAAACCCTAAAGCAACCGAGCATGCAGAAGGGGAGCTAGGAAAAGACAAGGCTCGCAGGCCAAAAAGCAAGCTCAAAAAACTGTATTGGGACCGATGTCACAGTAAGCGAGCTGAAACAAAAGTGGCCAGAATGCCAACAAGTAGCACTAGATAGAAAAAGACCCTCTAAAAAGGTGAAATAGCAAGCAAACTTCCTAACTAGGAGCTGGATACCTCGACAAATCGTATCCTTCGCAAGTTGATGAAATCCAAGTCAAACAATACGAAGTGAGAGACCGAATTTGAAGGATATCCCTCTACCGAAAGGGATCCTGCGTAAACGAGCCCTAGAAGAAAAGTTACTAGGATACCTCGTTCATGAAACGTCAGAGAAGGTTTTCGACACTTCTGTCTTATCGCCCCTGTATCACCAATACGGTAGAGTACAAGGAAGGCAATGGATCGATATGCATTAGGCGCTAAGTGGAGTGCGACATTCCAGAAAGTCCATCCGGAATCAATCCTCGCAGATTAACCCCTGAAAAAACGAGAGGCCCCTCCACAAATTGGTCGATGACCGTGTCAATAAATACTAGAGGATTTTAGTACGCTAGAGGACAACATCTATGTCTCAGATGAAAATGACAAGGGGGAATTATTTGGATGCCTATCCTTGGTGTCCTACCTAACTACCAAATTATTTTTATCCTCAAGCGAGGTTAAAGTTTGTTGAGTTAACGAGTTAAATTTTAATGGTTGTATTACTCAGTCGGGTGATGGAAGTGCAACTCGTGGTGTGATGACTGACTCAAACCATGCAAATGCATGAATAAAAAATGCATTTCCTTTCAATGAATGCTAGCTAAGGTAAGGAGAGAGTTCTTTCAAACTACAACTACTCTTTCAAATTAAATGAATCCAACAATAACTTTCTTCTAGTTCTAATGAGTAAAATGCATGACAATGTTTAAACCTTAGCAAGCATAAGCATGACATTGTGATATTGTGCATAATCATGTATGCTAGGAAACATTATTTCATTTTAAAACCCATATAATCAAAATAAGGTATGTGAGCATAATTCAAGAAAATATTGTATCTAAAGATAAGGGGTACTGCTTTGGGGATATCTTGTGTTTTTGGTTGGGAGTGTCAGTAGCCTAGGACTTGAAATTTTGTTGTTGTTGTCTCCTATCCACTGCACACTGAATAACTTGGTTAACTACAAAAGAATCAAGATATTTACTCCCATGTAGTTGTGCCTTATCCATACGAAGTGTTGGAGATTATGTCATGTTCAGATGTTGAGTACTAGATATGCATTTTTTCAGTTACTTCTCATGGTTTCTAACCAAAGGAAGATAAATTTTCTAAAGCTTCCAAAGGGGCCAATTTAAATAAAGGGAGGCTGTAAGGCCAATATCAAAATTTAGAAATGACAGAGTTTTGTCCTCCTATTATTTTCAATGTATTTGGTTGTGGTCCTCTCATCCTTCAGATATCCCATGTATGGATAATCCCATCTAATAGACAATTTGAAAAGCAAAGGAAGAATCTACATCTCAAGATTAATGCTGAGGTTTCTTTAGATATTGGCATCCTAGTGACATCACTACAATGGGAATTTTGCATATTATTAGACAATGAAAAAGGAAATCACTAGTTTGTCAAATAAATTGACCTCCTGTCACCTTTAATTTTCATTTTCTGGATTGATGATTCAATGGGTTTCCTATCTAGATTGAATGATTCATGGCCTAGACAATGATTTCCATGAAAAAGCAAGGAAATCGGGGAACATACCATATACAACAATCCATGATCAAATTCCCAAAGATGTCTTCAATGTTCATTTCCAAACAATACAGTCCTATGTTTTATTGTCAGCAAGAAGAAGTTTGGAAGCCATTAATTTCATGCATGTTTATACACCCATGCAGGTACAGAAAAATGCTGCAAGTGTTCTCTCTCTAAATTGCAGAATGAAAGGGTTAAGATGGAAATGTTCAATTGCGGAATGCACCAAGTGTTCAAGTTCATTCATGGGACCTCAAGGAGAGCTTCAGATATACTCAAGTCATGCAAATGAATTCATCACATAAAACAAAGTGATAATAAATATAAGGAATTGTATATATCCATGTTCATAATTCTTTAGGCACACTTATAACATTCTTCAATCATTCATCACAAAAACACAGTGATAGTAGAAACAATAAACTGCATATAAATGTTCATGAGCTTAATACAAAAATAATAACCACAATAGGGGAAGCTATACCACAACTTGTTTTTTTATGACATTAAATACAAGATTATCCTAATCATGAGCAATACATCCTTTACTTTTACATCATGAGCAATACTAATAATTTCCCCTTTAGCTTGCATTGAGTACATTGACATCAATGCCCCCAAGCTCTTGCCTATGGGAATTGAAACTTCCCTCCTATAACCATACAGATGATAATGATTTGTTGTTGTTATTTCTTTCTTAGTACCCAAGTTTGTCATTCCTAGTGTTTGGTCAAAGATCTATTTCCTTGAGATGTTAAATCTTTCATCTATGGCACATCTATCCCACACATTAGTTGAATTGGAATTTCAAATATCAAATAATTAAATTGGGAAAAAATTACCTTATACTAGAACTCCCATTAATCAACTTATGGTCATGTTCATTTTCCTTAGTTCCTCTAAATTTTATTGCAGAAAGAGTACTATCAACTAAGCTCAAAGTTTGATTGCAGGAAGACTACTATAAACTAATCTTAGTTCCTCTTGTGTGATATCCCACGCTTGGAAGAAACTGTAGACTCTGTGTACCCACGCTCGCCGTCCGAGGCTTGTTGCCAAGCTGAAAATCAAGACCGCTGGCAACACTCCTCGAACGGAAGGCATGCGTATACAGAGTTAAATCACTTCTGGTTTTGGGATAAAAACAATAGAGGTCAAAGTTGAACAAAAAACATCACTTCCATGAGATCCCCTCCAGGGAAGAATATGAAGGTCTTGCCTTAGTAAGGCCATAGAGTTAAATATTGAGTCTGTGGAGTAAGGCCCTAAATATTGTGCTTTAGTGTTAACCCATCATACAATTCTAAATACCGAATCAACTACACATCTCATCAATGTGACTTGTGTGTTGTTTTAATTTTTTTTGGATTGACATGTGCTTCCTCACCGCTCTGGTTTCCCTTAATTTTACTGGAGTAATAGCTCTCCCCACATTGCATTCATTAAAAATGTGAGAATCTTAACCCGTAGGGCATGTCAGTTTAGGAAGGAGATGATGTGTATTGAGTGACTGCCTCAATTCCCACTACGTGAGCCAACTCGATTTGTTTTCAATCCACTCCCCTTTGGTGTGTTGTAATTGCGAGAGACTTGTATTGCAGAAGGCTCATCAATAAAACCAAGTTAGGGTATTTTCTAAGTGTTGGGTCAAATCTTTCTTCTATTTTTTAATCACACACACCAACAAGAAGGTCACCTATAAGCTAAATCAATTGGTTGAAAAGGACGTGAATGATGGATTTAAAGTGGTTGCTTCAGGGATTTGTGATGAATCTATTCAAATGTACAATTTGGGAAAGACTTCGTACTTGAAATGAAAGGATTTGTTGATATGTTAGCCAATGTTGGCGACATTGGCATGCTATGGGATGAACGTTTGGGGCATACAAATATTGGTTTGCAGCATATGAGACATTTGCACATTGCTAATCTTCACAAATTGATTTCCCTAGTGGTTTCTATGAATGGTGGGTGTTGGGGAAACACTATCAAGAGTCCTTTGGATATACACACTTCAACCCAAGGATGAAGCATTTGGGAAATTCAAAGAATTTAGTTCATTAGTGGAAAATCAAAACATGAAAAGGATTAAGTATGTTAGGATTGATGATAAAGGAGAAAATACCAACCATGATTTTAGCATTTCTCATGGCATCTCTTGGTAGAGGACTCTTTCCTACACTACACAATAGAGTGGAGTAGTTGAACAAAATAATAGATTTATTATTGAGATGGTTTGATGCATGGTTCTCTTGTATCGAATTGAGCTTAAATCATGGGGAGAAGCAGTTGTTTGTGCAACCCACAACATCAATTAGATGCATACTCATGATCTTCAAGGTATGACACCATATGAAAAATGTTATGGAAACAAACTCTTAGTGAAGAATAGATTTATTATGGAGATGGGTCGATGCATGCTTCTCTTGAAGCAAATTGAGCTTAAATCATGGGGAGAAGCAGTTGTTTGTGAAACCCATGTCATCAATTAAAGACACATACTCGTGTTGTTCAAGGTATGACACAATATGAGATATGGTATGGAAACAAAATCTTAGTTTTGTATTTCAGAATTATTGGATCAAATTCATGGGCTCGTGTTCTCAACGAATAGTGAAGCAAATTGGAACCTAAAAATCATATATTAATTACTAGGCAAATAGATGATGCTGAGGGCCTTATTTAGGGTTTGTCCAATACTAATTTTATGGAACTCGTTCTCCTATATTGGATGTTCCTTCCATCACTCCTCTAGGCTAAGTAGTTCAATGACATTGAAGAAGACTTCTTTATTGACCACTTTGATCCAACGCTTATGCCTCTAGCTAGGTCAAGGTCTACAAGTGGGTCATATCCACACTTTTAGACATTGTTGGTTTTCTTATTGTTGGTCATATCGATCAGGGGATTCATTTTTTACACAGTTAGGGTAACATCTTATTGATAAGGAAAACAAGCACCCCATTATTCATGAATTTGCATCAATAAAACCAACTATGGGGTGGTCTCAAGCAGCGGAGTAATAAAACCATCTTTCAATGCAAAAATTCAAGGGGGTTGCAGGGAAGAATGGTTAATGTCCTTACCGAATACATCGAACCCTTTTTTTCCATTGTCAGTCTCTTAGCCGAATGTGGTCTCCACCAGAATGCCTCCTCTGGGCACGTTAATATCCTCTGGACTTCCTCCTCCAGCTGGTGCGCCAATGTCTTGATCTACAATGTGGCCTTCGCTGGGCGAATCGATCCCCTCTATTATCCTATGGGAGTGGGGTTTCTCTCTGCAAAGGTCTCGATATCCTCCAGGAATAGAAGTCTCCTTTGCAATGAGCGCGTGGTCTCAAAAAAATCCAACTATCCACTGGTCTATCCCTCCTGTCCTGCTGCTTGCGCATCTGGTCACTCCCACTACTAGCTCATTGGGTCACTCCCTCTCCCTTGCCACAATCACAAATTACCGTCTGATCTCAAACGATTTTGTTTTGTTGGTTTGTTTTTATGTATTGTTTTTTAATTTGAATTGATTCATTTTTTTAATAAAATTCCAACCTAATACTTTATAAACAAATGCATGGACAAATAATGATGCTTTTTTGGACTTGGTTGATGTCAAACTTTGGAAATCTCCCTAGATAATTTCCAATTATTCTAATATTGGAAAACCCCACATAAATAGTGGGATATTCTACATGTGCACCCAAAATAGGTTGGTGGTATTAGACATGGTCATAGGATTGAGTGTTGGAAACCAATGTCTAATGAAGAGGATATCTAGGCCTAAAAACCATGGCCCCTATTCTAATACATTCATGTGATTATCAAGATTGTTGAAAAAACATAATAAGGGCCTTGGAATGACAAGAGTTTGAGAAATATGTGTTCCATGTAGACTTTGTAGACTTAGTCCATAATGGTTGTAAATATCAATGACTTTATTCATCTCTAGCACTCGTAGCTATAAAATTAGAGTAATTCCCAACTTGTCCACAATGAATCCTCTAATGAAGGATTTTGAAGTGGAAGTGAATTTTTTTATAGCAATTCCTTTAAAGTATTAGGGCCCATAAGAAGAGGGCATGCTTCATCTTCAAACATGTCCATGTAGATGTGACACCAAACACACAATAGAATCATTGAGTGAAGTAATGATCATATAACTACTCACCAACAAAGAAAAATAATCATTGAGTGAAGTGAATGCTTCCTCCATGTTCAATGTTCAATTTTCATCCTATACTCACTCGAAATTATGAAGATTCTGAGTACATGAAATACATGTTCCTTATCTAAATGAAATGTTAATGTTCCAAATATTGAAATACCTTTAAATTTGAATGACATCTTCATGTGAGGATGAATGATCATGTTAATATCATGTTCTTGTTCAAGGATTGCAATCTAATTTTTACAACAATTAGGACCTAGGAATGAAACACTTCCCAAGTTTGAACCCTTCATGAACAACAAGGAAATGGATTCTATCTAGTAGTGATTCCCTATTTTCTATCTCATGATTCTATTTATTAGTAATGTAAGCATGAGTTTATAAAGGTTTTTTTTAAAGTTATGCTAACTGAAACAATAATCACTCGCCAGAGATAGGGACAATTTTCACCCTCCGAGGTTGAGATCACAAGGAGAGTGTTTGGATCACTAGGGCTACCTAAAAGTTTGTGGTGAATTTTCATGATTAAAATTTGAAATTGTATGTAGTGAACTGTAATGATTAGCAATTCCTAATTGCCCTGTGCCAACTTCTCAAGCTACCCCATGAACCTCGGTGCAATAAACAAAGAGTTACTTTTGAGACCTGAACTTCTCCCACTCATAATCAAAATAGGCATCTCACACTAGATTGTTCTGAAGAAATTGTCTTTTGCCTAATCATCATTGTTTTAAGACTTTAGCTGTTTTATGACATGGTGGCAGATAAGTTTTCAGATAAGTGATGACCATGTAGCATTTATAAACTAAGTATTTCCCATAAAGACTATATAAAGAATCATGACCATATGCCATTTTTTAGAATTTTAAACCCTCCAATATAAACTAACCACATAATATTTATATTACATATTACAAATTCGTTAAAATTTTATGATCATATATATAATCTTAATTATATTCATAATATCATAAATTCAATTATATTTATAATATTATAAATTTAAAAATTCCATCACTATATAACTATTTTTTTAATATATAGTACTTTCTATTATTTTTATCTACCACTTTAAAATCAACACATATTCTATTATCACCTTTATAAGTTAAAACCATTTTACTATATTCGTAAATTATAAATTCAATTATAAACTCTACCCATCTTAGACCAAGAATGATTATTCAAACCACAAAACATGAACTATTAAGGGAGTCATTTGCTTCTATATGGGGATATAGGTGCCATCATTACTTGTTTTAGCACTAGGGATAGGCCTTAGGTTTTAGACATGGTTAGGGTAAGAAATAGAGATATTTGAGGCACCCATGGCTTTATTACCTAAAGGAATATTCGAGGCACCCATGGCCATGAATGATACCATGGAACTCTACATGTGAGCTCCCAATGTATCGTACATGTCCTCTAATGTGACATGTTCATGGATTCAATAAGATTTGTGATCATGGATTTAGGGCTAAGATAATCTTAATAATGCTTATTTTAATTGTTTTACACATATTTGAAAATGTGATCATGGATGATGATGATGATGATGGCCCCATGTAGCACATTAATTAATCTATAGGTATGTTTTTTGATGCTCCAATGGTTAGTGTCATTCATGTTTGAGTCTGGAAACCCTCCCACACCGTCAATGCATACGTCTAGTAGAACCAAGCCAAATTTTAGTACAAGCCAGCAAATATTTAAAAAATTTCAACGTTGGCCCCATCTAACACATTAATTAATCTATAGGTATGGTTTTTTATGCTCCAATGGTTCGTGTCAGTCATGTTTGAGTCTGGAAACCCTCCCACACCGTCAATGCATGCGTCTAGTCTAACCATGCCAAATTTCATTCCAAGCCAACACATATTTAAAAAATTTCAATGTTGGCCCCATGCATCACATTATTTACTCTATAGGTATGGTTTTTGATGTTGCAATGGTTAGTGTCAGTCATGTTTGAGTCCAAAAACCCTTCCACAACGTCAATGCATGCATCTAGTCTAACCATGCCAAATTTCAGTCCAAGCCAACACATATTTAAAAAAATTCAACATTGGCCCCATGTAGCACATTAATTAATCTTTAGGTATGTTTTTTGATGCTCCAATGGTAAGTGTCAGTCATGTTTGAGTCCGGAAACCCTTCCACAACGTCAATGCATGCGTCTAGTCTAACCATGCCAAATTTCAGTCCAAGCCAACACATATTTAAAAAAATTCAATGTTGGACCCATGTAGCACATTATTTAATCTATAGGTATGGTTTTTGATGCTCCAATGGTTGGTGTCAGTCATGTTTGAGTCTGGAAACCCTTCGACAATGTCAATGCATGCGTCTAGTCTAACCATGCCAAATTTCAGTCCAAGCCAACACATATTTAAAAAATTCAACGTTGGCCCCATGTAGCACATTAATTAATCTATAGGTATGGTTTTTGATGCTCCAATGGTTGGTGTCAGTCATGTTTGAGTCCGGAAACCCTTCCACAACGTCAATGCATGCGTCTAGTCTAACCATGCCAAATTTCAGTACAAGCTAGCACATAATTAAAAAAATCCAACGTTGGCCCCATGAAAAAACTTTTGATGGGAAACAACTTGGGAAAATAGATTATCCTCGAAGATAGAAATGAAGAAATGATGATGACGATGATGATTATGATGATGATGATGAGGATGACGATGATGACGACGATGATGATAATGATGATGATGATGATGAAGATGATGATGTTGAATATGAAGATGATGATGATGATGAATCCGACGACCTCACCATACCTCCGATGGCAAGAGGCGTCGGATATCAGATTTCTGACTTCAAAAGAATCCGACGAGCTTTCTAAACCACCAATGACAAATGTCGTTGGTATTTCTAGGTAGTTGCGTCGGATTTCATACAACAATGAAGATCACGATGAAGATGATTGTTATGATCAAGCACGCCATTTGGGTTAGCATGATAATTATGCATTTCCTTAATTATAAGCTTCTCTCTGTTTCGAGAATCATTTAATATTCTCTACTAAATAGGGCCAACCACGTGAAGGTGGAAGCTCTTATGGCCCCTCCCCCCCCTCACATCACTCTCAATTCCCCATAACCCGACAAAAATATCTATGTACAAAAAAATTAAATGTGTTTTGTGTCATACTATATAACAAGCAATGTTTCTAATTATAACATACAGGAAAATGGAAAAAAACACTGAGAAACAATTAATTTATTATACGTACTGGCAATAAAATTCAATATTTCTATCGCAATATTAAATCAAAATATATAGAGTAGATATATTACTGCATACCTCGTACACTGCAATGGACTTCATCATCTTCTCTATTCGAGTCATCATCTGTATCATTCGATGATCCAGATTCAACATTGTAAGGATTGGCCATATCATCATCATCGTCGATGTCAGTTATGACCATCATGTCATCGTCGATATCATCTTCATGGACATTGTCTGATACATCATCTGATTCAATAAATTCTTCGACATCTTCTACTGGAACATGATCATCTAACTCATGTTGATCATGATCATCTTCAATGACGTCTTCTTCTTCGAGAATGTCTTCATTACCTTCATCTACGTTATACTTTACCGACCTTCCCCTTGGATCGTGTCTCATAACAAATGACCAACCCACTCTACCTGGAACCTCAGATTAAAATACCTGTTCACATTGGGTTGGGAGAACATAGGGCTCCGTTTCTAGCTCAAACAACCTTGTATTTACCATGGTAAATCCATTATCATGTTCAATAATTGTTTTATCGGGATCACGTTGATTCAATTGACACCTGTACCATTTGAAAATGAACAGAAATTCCTTGAAGGAGTTAAAGTCACACTGAAGAATGTCTTCCAGATACCCATAGTATCGATTTTCAGAGAGTTATGGATGTTTGACACTTCTAGAAGAAACATTGGTCTCCTCAAAGACTGCAGATATCCCACAATCTGATGTTTTCTTCGTTTCATCCAACTTTTTGATGCGATATCTACATCCATTTCACCACATAGCCTTATGGTGTTTTACCTACAACAAGCCATACAGGAAAAGATTACATAATGATCCAATATTTATGATTAATTAGTGCATGTTTATAATGCCATACAGGGAAAAAAATCAGCGTGACGTACAACGACAATATTTTTTACAAAAAAATAAATAGTGTGGTTGATTAATATGCTTACCTGCTTATCTTTTAAACCTCTTGCTAAATCGATTTCCCTTTGTGTTAGATTGGTGTCCATTGCGATGTGCAGCTTTAACCAATGAAGCCACACCTTCCCATAATATTCCATGACCAGATTGTTCACATCGTTCGATCCATACCTTCATCCAGTCGATATTGTTTGCGATGTATAAATGAATTGCATCCCACTCTCGACCAACTATTTGATGACAATAAAATTAAAATTCAATACAAATGTATAGTCACTTAACAAAGTATATTACACTCTAAATTGATGCAGATTACTGAATATAAAAATAGAATATGTATGATATATATACATAAAAATCACCATTCAAATGTGTTATATTACCTTTGACCTTCCTTGATCTACCTTTCCCCTTCAGGTACTCCCCTTCGAAATATTTATTGGAGTCTGGATGACAAATGCAACGTAAATTGAGCTTTGACGCTAACATAGGAAGATATTAACTAATATACAACATGTTTTGGTATACCATATATCCCTCCATCATAGAACCCTCAGCATATGCTCGTTGTCTAACCAAACCCTTCATAAATTTCAAGTGCCTCTCAACCATCCACATGGACCTTGAGTGCGCAGGTCCACACAGTTCAATCTCCTCAACTTGGTGTATGAGGTAGTGTTCCCATGCATTGAAAAATGCCGAAGGTAGATGCTTCTGCATTTCACACATGAGATGAGGAATTTCTCTCCTCCAATACTTTGTGTCTTCTTTATGGAATTCTTTAGATGACAACCATCTACAAGTGACATGACAACCCAATCAAGAGATTAAAGGAAAAAAACATTATATTACGTAACATGAATTAGAGAACGAAAATCAAATATAAGTTCTATGTTGAATTAAACAAACATTAAGCGCATGGAAAAAATCACCACTTACCTCATGTATTTCCCGAGATTATATATTATTTGCTTGACATTGTTGTTGAAGTTGTCCGGGATAGAGAGAGGTAGAACATACTGTAACAATAATATACAAATCATTTCATTTTATCAACAAAGAGTAGACAAACAAAAATACCAACCATATTCACTGGAATAGGAGAAAAATAAATAATTAAATGCATACCATAATAATTACCTTCATGAAGACATGTCAATCGTGCATTTTCACCCCTACGAAATCACCTTTCTTTGTTATGATATTCTTCATGTTCGCACAAAATCCAGTGGGAAATTTAATTTTTCGAATGACTTCTTTTACAACATTACTTTGCTGGTCCGTTAACATCCATGGAAGTGAGTTTATATTAATTTGCTCTCCGTTGCTATGAAATTGAATGACGTCTTTCATTGCATGGTTGCTATCTTGAATGTCTTTGCAAATTTTGACAATTTTTTCTTTGTCACTCCTTCCATCCAATATTCGCCATAATGTTTCGGTCACATTCTTTCCGATATGCATTGTATCAAATAGATGAGCAATTTGTAGGTGCTCATAGTAGGGCAACCTACTAAATTGTCTAGGATAACTTTTCATTCCTCGTGGAAGCCCATTAATGCCTTCATGATTACATGAACGACAATCATGAAATTACATAAATCAATGTCAATTACAGAAAATAACACAATAAAAAAAATACAATATAACATTTCATATACGATGATTCGACATACGTACCTTGACGATTTCTATTATATTCCAACTTCCATAGGTGAGGTGTCATTCTCTGTGGTTTAAATGCAGTCTCTTGCTTGCCACTGACAAATGTTTTTCAGTAGTTCGATACCTATGATTCTTAGAGAGGAAGTGCCTATACTCATCTCATTTCCTAAGCTTTTTGAACGACCAGATTTGATCTTAGGACCACAAACTGGACATGCAAATTTCCCTTTTGTCTGAAGACCTACATAAAGAGATGGAATATGTATGTCAATTATAATTATATACAAAATGACTGGATTATTTAGAAAAACATGCGTGCGTAGTATATTAACTAGTAGTTCGTAAAATTAAATGCAAATAAAGTGGAACTTATAATTACATACCACAAAAATGAGTTAACCCTGGGGCATCATGTATTGTCCATACAAGCATTGCGTGGAATTGAAATTGCCTTTGTCGTATTTGTTAGATTTTGAGAATTAATTCAATATGATCTAGGATCTTATCTGAGAGAATACCAAGCACAGTATATCAATCACAAGAAACAATCACAAGAGACAATAGACACAGAGTTTCCTTGGGGAAAACCAAGAAGGTGAAAAACCCCAATAACGTCCTCAGACATAGATAGAGAAATGATACAATAACCCAAGCATAAGAGATAGACTCCTAGCAACTTCTCCTCCTCCACTAGTGCACATCACTAAATGAGAGAGATAGATGAATAAGTGAATGATCAAATAGAGTGACCCCCTCACTCTATTTATACACAAATTGACTTGCCTTTTAACTCTAACCAGGTCGGCCCCAACTCAACCACTTAACGTAATACTAACTGGGCCGACCCCACTAGGGTGGTCTAATAACCCTTTAACCCAAAAGACTCATACAGGGCCGACCCGATCAAGGTGGTCTAATAACCCATCAAGTATAAGTTACGACACTTGCGACATTTGTAAATACAATTGACGACACTTTCGTACAGAGGAATAATAACCTCTATGTAGGGATGCAATATACATTTATGAAATACATTCTGAATTTACATATACATCAACACTCCCTCTTAACTAGGAAGGTATTTCTCGACACAGGTCTTCTAGCACAAGTCTTCTTCTCTGGATCATCAGATCATCGTTACCGGATCATCGTCATCGTCACTGCTGCTATCTCAATCAATCTCCAATCTACTCATCATAGGAAATTCTACAGAGCCAACCCTTTCTCATGCTGGATGTAGGCCTAGCCTCCCTGTAAGTATTCATCATCTCTGCGAGCAAGCCATCAAGTAAGTACACCTCAGGACTGATACACTGCCTCTGCAAAACCTGCAAGATCTCCCAGGACTGATTACACTGCCTCTACAAAACCTGCAAGAGCATCTTGGGACCAATTATATGCCTCTGCAAAACTTGTGCACCATACTGTCACCTCATCATCTTCACATCACCTCATAGTCCACGGAGCACAACCCAGATGCACATCACACAACACTTACACTCACCGGCATGGGAAGACACACCTCAACCATCTGTGAAAGGATCAACACTTATATCTACGCCATGGGAAGACACACTTCAACCATGCGAGAATGGCATCACACTTATATCCATAGCCATGGGAAGACGCACTTCAACCATGCTAGGAATGGCACAACACTTATATCCATAGCCATGGGAAGACACACTTCAACCATGATAGGAATGGCACAACACTTATATCCATAGCCATGGGAAGACACACTTCAACCATGCTAGGAATGGCACAACACTTATATCGCAGCCATGGGAAGACACACTTCAACCATTCTAGGAATGGCACAACACTTATATCGTAGCCATGGGAAGACACACTTCAACCATGATAGGAATGGCACAACACTTATATCAACGACCATGGGAAGACACACTTCAGCCATGTCGGAATGGCCCCAACCCTTATATCTGCACCATGGGAGGACACACCTACCACCATGTGAGAATGGCTCATGTGCATCTGTGTCTCCGGACTCATCACTTCCCCTTGGAAGGAATCTTGATCGAAAGTACACCAAGCCTCTCTCTGAAGTAATCAAACTTCACTCTAGCCAGTGGCTTGGTCAACACATCGGCTATCTGCTCGTCCGTCGCAACATACAGGAGCTTCACTGCTCCTCTTTGCACCATATCCCTGATATAGTGGAACTTGATCTCAATGTGCTTTGACTTGTCATGGAACACTGAGTTCTCCGACAACTTCACACAACTCTGGTTGTCACAATATATACAAGTAGCACTCAGCTGGAGATCAAACAAATCAAACAGTAGCTTCCTATGCCATACTGCCTCACAACTAGCCGAACAAGCTACGACATACTCTGCTTCGGCTGTACTCAGTTCTACACAGGACTGCTTCCTGCTAAACCAAGAGATCATACCAGATCCCATACTGAAGTAGCACCCCGAAGTGCTCTTCCGATCAATGGCATTGCCTGCCCAATCATAACCCTCTAGGTTAAACTTTTGATTCACATCATACTTGAGCCCATAATCAATCGTACTCTTCAGGTACCTCAGAATATGCTTTACAACAACCATGTGAACACTTCTCGGATATGTCATGAACTGGCTCAATGTGTTCACAGCAAAGCAAATATCTGGTCTCGTGTTCGTCAGGTACATCAAGGACCCAATCATCTGACGATACACCGTGACATCAACCGGCTCATCTCAGATGAAGCATCACACAGAAGCTTCAGGTTCGATGTCATAGGTGTGGCCATGGCTTTGTAGTCCATCATCACGAACCTCTTCAGGATCTCTATTGCATACTTCCCTTATCCAAGGAAGATCCCATCTGCACTCTGCCACACCACCATGCCTAGAAAGTAGTGCATCATACTCAAGTCCTTCATCTCGAACTCAGCAGCAAGCTTCCTCTTCGTTTCGACAATCAATCTATCCTCACTTGTCACAAACAGGTCATCCACATGCAATAGTAGTATCAATGGATTGCCTTCCTCAACCTTGTAGTAAAGGTTGGAATCCGCTTTATTCTCAGTAAAGCCCAAGCTAGATAGGAAGCTGTCTATCCTACCGTACCAGGTCCTGGGTGCTTGTTTTAAACCATATAGGGCTTTCTTCAGTTTGCACACATGAGTCCTTGTCATGTGTCTCAAAACCAAGTGGTTGCTCCACATACACTTCCTCTGCGACTACACCATTCACGAAAGTTGTCTTGACATCCATCTGGTGTATCTTCCATTTCATCACTGCAGCCAGACCAAGTACTGATCTAATGGAAGAGTATCTGGCTACAGGTGCAAAAGTCTCTTCATAGTCAATCCCTTCTTTCTGGGAGAAGCCATGACCTACAAACCTTGCTTTATATTTCTCTATGCTACCATCTGCAACATGCTTGATCTTATAGATCCACTTGGAAGTCACAGCAGACTTCCCTTCTGCTCTTGGGACCACATCCCAAACATCATTCTTCATGATCGAATGGTACTCCTTGATCATGCTATTCTTCCATTACTTCATCCTGCATCCTGGGAACTTCAATATCTTCAATAGATAGCTTTGTTGCTAGAATAAATGTTGTAGTTCTTCTTTTGTAGGTGATTGTACACGATCTTTTCTACAAGTTAAATTCAATTGCATGATTAGAAACTTCTCATAGTTTTCAGAACAAAATCTTACGCATAAAAATATATATGTCATACAGTCATGCAATTATCTTAGCCAATGCTTCAATACAACATTCATCCATATCCCGTAACTTTCTAGATGCCTTCCATCTCTACCAGAACATTGTTAAGAGTTTGCACTACTCCCAACATGTCAACGAAGAGGTTTCATTCTAGATAAGTAGCAATGGAATGTTGTATAGTGCCATAGGCCACTTACCCATCACATGCATATTAGTAGTATATTGTTCATTAATGCAATTATTCTAATATGCATAATACACAACCTAAGTCTAGGAACATAAGTATATACATTATTGAACAACATTATTTAAACAAACATAATATACAAGAAATGACAATTCAAATACTTATCTTTGTTTGTTTGTTGGGTGGACTCCCTTTGAATCTTTGCTTCCTTGTAGGAGCTGCTGGAGTCTGACTCTAAAGTAGATTCTTCTACTCCTTTCTGTTGTGGATTGTAAGGAGTGGTCAACTCCCTCTTAATCCCTGAATTACTGCATAACTTCTTGAAGTGAATTCTCCGCCATTGTCGGATCTAAAGATCCTGATCTTCTTATTAGTTTGATTTTCTATCAAGGCTTTGAATTCCTTGAACTTATCAAAACACTTCATCTTTGACTGGATTTCAGGAAGACCTTCTACTGCTTTGCTTGCAATTGGTAGTGCATATGTGCAAGCCTTTTGTGCCAAAGTTCATTTGGCTCCATGGATTCATGTACCATGGCTCGTTCAGTTTATCCCTTCAGCTTGTATAATCCTCCCTCTTGCTCTCCAATCACCACTGCATCATATATAGTTTTACCCTTTGGCCACATAAGAACTTGGCCATCTATAAATGCAACCCTCATGCCTTTTGCATCCAATGCAGATATGGAGAGAAGGTTCTTCTTGAGACCTGGAACATATAATACATCTTTCATCTTCATAGAATTTTTAGAGTCTAGCTTATAGGAGGCTTCACCACTTCCTTTTATGGGATACTAGTAGTTATCCCCAAGTTTCACCTTGTGGGGTGATTCATATTCAGACAGATTCATAAAGGATTCCTTGAATCCTGTCATATGTTTGGAATCCCCACTGTCTATAAGCAAATCATTGCTCCTGTGATAACTTTCCTCCTAGCACAAATTCCTTGGATGAAGGAATCCCATGACCTAGGAAGGCCATTAAGAGTGGTCATTACCACTTCTCCATTCTCTATATCTTCTCCCACAGCTTCAAGTTGTTCTTTTATCTGGGAGACCCTTGAGAAATAAGACTGCATGGTCTCTGCATTCTGGATCTTGATATTTTTCAATTGATTTCTCAAGGTCATCTTTCGATTTATGTTCTTCCCTTCAAATAGCTTGGTCAAGGAATCAAACATCTCCTTGGGTGTCTTCAGGGATGACACATGTGGTGTGAGATGGTCTTTGATAGAATAAAAAACTATCCTCTTAGCCTTCACCAAGTTCCTCTTGTGTGAGGCCTTAGCCTCTTCTCCCTCTGGGAGAGGGATCTCTTCACTTATTTAAGTGTCCAACTCATTCTCTTTCAGGATTAACCCAATCCTATACTTCCATGCTCGGAAGTTATCAGCCCCTTCAAGCTTATCCTCAAGCTTGGTGTGGTGAGACATCTTTTAAAGAGTACTTCAAATGGAAATACAAAAGATTTAGGTCTTACCACTTGTTTTGCTGAAAACTGGATCTGGTGCTGGATTAGGGTTTGTTAGAGAAACCCTAAAAATTCAAACTTTTGAAAGGATAGAAAGATGCACCTTGATGAGCGGATCAAGCTGGTATACTTAGAATTTGAAAACTACAAAGGTTCACCCCTTAGAATTGTTTTTGAAATTTCTGGATTCACTAGGGAGAGCCCTGAATTAGGGTTTGAGTTTCCCGGAGCTTCACCCAACCAAAAAGTTCGATCCAAAGCTTTAAACTTCGATTTTTCCAAGGAGATCCCATCTATGGTCTCAGATTTCAGAAATTCCAACTTTTGTAGAAACCCTAATTTCTGGATTCACTAGACAGGACCCCAAATTAGGGTTTGACTTTCCCGAAGTTTCACCCAACCAAAAAGTTCGATCTAAAGATCTAAACTTTGATTTTTATGAGGAGCTTCCAGCTGTGGTCTCGGATTTCAGAAATTCCAATTTTTGCAGAAACCCTAAATTTTAGGTCAAAAACTAAAAGTGCTCAGAATTGAATTCTGTTTCGACAGAAATATGCGCCCTTGCAAGGAGAGTCAATCTAGCCTTCTACCTTTGAATATATATGGAGAGAAACCCCGAAAACAAGAAACCTAGCTTCCGCAACTGCACATTGTCTTCTTCTTAGGTTAGCTCTGATACCATGTTAGATTTTGAGCATTAATTCAATATGATCTAGGATCTTATCTAAGAGAATAACAAGCACAATATATCAATCACAAGAGACAATAGAGATAGAGTTTCCTTGGGGAAAACCAAGAAGGTGAAAAACCCCAATAACGTCCTCAGAGATAGATAGAGCAATGATACAATAACCCAAGCATAAGAGATAGACTCCTAATAGCTTCTCCTCCTCCACTAGTGCACATCACTCAATGAGAGAGATAGATGAATAAGTGAATGATCAAATAGAGTGACACCCTCACTCTATTTATACACAACTTGACTTGCCTTTTAACTATAACTAGGTCGGCCCCAACTTAACCACTTAACATAATGCTAACTGGGCCGACCCCACTAGGGTGGTCTAATAACCCTTTAACCCACAAGACTCATACAGGGTCGACCCCATCAAGGTGGTCTAATAACCCATCAAGTATAAGTTACGACACTTGCGACATTTGTAAATACAAATGACGACACTTCCGTAAAGAGGAATAATAACCTCTCTGTAGAGATACAATATACATATATGAAATACATTCCGAAGTTACATATACATCAACAGTATTGGTCTAGATACGTCATACATAGTGATGCCATTCCATAACTTCAGTAGCTCGTCAATAAGAGGTTCGATATATACATTCATATCTTTGACTTGGTACTTACCTGATTGATTTGAACATATAAAAAATATAATTATGAGACGTACCATTTAGATATATATTAAACCATATTGCACAATAGAAAAACATTAAATATATATATGACATTATGTGACAAAAATACGACAAATGAGATATCACTACATTAAAAAAAAATGCAGGGTTCGTACCTAGAACAATCATCGACAACATTATGTGCTCTCTCTTTATTGTCAACCATGGAGGAATGTTGTTCTTGATAACAAAAATAGGCCACACCGAGTAAACGGATCTCATCTCTGCAAATGGATTGACACCATCTGCTGCCAAAGAAATCCTAAGATTACGAGGTTCTTCTTTAAAGTGAGGCCATTTTTCCTCCATATCTCTAAATGTAGACCCATCTGCAGGCATCCGAATAATGTTGTCTTGACTTCTGTTTTGTGCATGGTAATCCATAAACTGCGCTATGTTTTTGCACTTGAATAGTCGTTGCAAATGTGGAATAATGGGAATATAACGTACAACCTTGCAAGGCACCTTTTGTTACTTAATCTGTTCGATATCTACTGATATGACATTCAGGACATTCTGTTGCAAATTCATGCTGATTGTGATATAGAACATGGTCATCGGGGCATGTAGGAATTTCTTCATACTGCATTCCAATTTCTTTCATGATGGCAGATAAATCTCAATATGTGCGAGGTAAAATATTTGACAGTGGTAACAAATATTCACCTATCATGCTACAACAAATTAAAATAAAAATCTAGTTAATATAATATAGAAATAATATTAATGAAATACATTTCATCTGTAATAATTTGACTTATACATGAATTAACAATAAAATACACGATCATATATATTTTGTGATGGAATAGATTACATACCTTAACATCCATGTGACTGATATGTTTGAAAGACCATTCATAACCTTCAAGTTCATTATCAACAATATAGCAGAGAGAATATTTGTCTTGGAGCCCTCATAAAGGGGTTCGTATGTCTTCTCAAGAAGAGGTATATCGTATGTCTTCTCAAGAAGAGGTATATCATGAATATCATCAAAATGTTCATGATCATCATCCATTCTAACATTAAATGAATCATGGATCAAAGTATTTGTAACATCATCTTCAACTATGTTATCAGTATGATCATCTTCTTCAATGTGATCATTAACTTGTTCTCCATTAATATTCATAGCTCCATGTTCCTCCGATATTTGTTCTGGAGCACTTCCTCCAGACGATATGTCATAGGATGTCTTTCCTTTATAATTACATGAAACCATCAATAGATAAAAGTTAATATAAGAAATTCAAACGCAAAATGTAAAAATTTCAAATGCAAAATGTAAACATTTATGTGATGCATTTAAAATGTAACAAATTTTGTACTGTTGGGATGAAAAGAACAACGACCAATTATACCGTTGGTCAAATAGGTGCATCCAAACTATCCAAGAGACATAATAATTGACCCAATTACTGAGCAAAGCTACTCAAATATAACTCAAAATTTCTCATACTATCCACTAAGGTAAGATCAACGATGCTATGGTTTCTATAGAGAAAATATAAGAGAAATTACAACATGCCAATATAGTCGTTATTTCTATTATCATGATGGAAAGTGTCACAAATCTAGAGAGCTAAGTGTTTTCCCCGGTGAGTGGGTTAGTCTCACTAACGAACAAATAAATGAGTTATTCTACTATACCCTAGATTCAACATGCACAAAAGAAAAAATTATTATAATAAATATTAAATATTAAAATAATATTTATTGTCCATGTTAGTCCCCATCTATTGAAACCACAATCAATAGATATAAGTTAATATAAGAAATAATAAAATAATACATACATTTACAAAAGCAATCAACATAAAAACATATATAATGCAAAACTTACAAATGGATGATATTCATGTCCCCCCTCAGCATGCCCATGCTCCCTACAATGTTTTGTCGCTGTTTTGATCAAAATTCTTCTCCTCTTAAAGCCCTTGCATTGACTACATGGACAATAGCATTTCCCATCACCCCTTGTTTAACCTCCTTCCCACAATCTAGCAAGCAATTGTCGATTTTGTTCGTCTGGATCAGGAATATTTCTAGTTGACATTTTCTCGTAAAGAGATTATCAATATTAGAAAATAATCTCGACACTTCGCTTGCTTTAATCACAAAAACAATGGAAATAATGAAAAACACTCCGCCGAAAAACAGCCCGCCGAATAAAAAATTTCCGCAAATCGTCGCTTGTATAGCAAACATGTCAGAATGTTTCGATATTTATAGTTTTTAAAAGTCTTCCTTCCATCGGATATCCGATGCCCTAAACTTAGTTACTGTTAGAGAGTAGATGTCGGCTAACCGACGAGATAGGGCATCATAAGCAGTAGATATCCGACATCCTCGGGTATCGCTTGTCATCAGATATCCGACATCCTCGGGCTTAATAGGAGGTCGGATAACCGACATCGTGGGCTTAATATTCGGTTGGATATCCGACAATGTTGGTAACTATTCCAGAGACCTTGTCGGATATCCGATGACGCCTTCTATCAATTTAAAAATTAATCATCAAATTTCGTAATTTTTAAGGTGAAATCCGACGACACAGTACTTTTCGTCGAAGGTCGTCGGATTTCCTCGTCGGATTTTGGGTTCAAATCTTGTAGTGTCTTATGGTAAGAACTTGTGCATTCATTGCATAAATTCTGTAGTGAGTCCCTAATCATTTGGATTCAAATTATGTTGGTTTAAATGTATGAATAAACCTATATACAATAAAGGTGTATTTCTTAAAGGAACTGGAAAACTAGTTCCAATTGCTCCAATCACTCCAACCACTCCATTTCAGGGTGCTTTAAGAACTCCTTCCTTGAATAATCCATTGCCAGGCAGAACAACTAGAGGAGGAAATCCATGTAGAATTCCAACAACTCCGAAAAGACCCATAGCAGGAAGTTCAAGAGGAAAAGGATGCAACAATGGAAAAATTAAAATTTTCAGCGAATTCTACACCTAAAGCAACATTAAGTGATGAACAGGTTGAACAACCAGAAATAAAAGTTGACTTCATTCCAATCATAGAACCAAAATATCCTCAGTCGAATTATGAATTCAACTTTTTCTGGAGAAGACACATGGGAGACGATGAAACAACGTCAAACGTTGAAGAGGAGGTAACCAAGTTGGGTTTCCTATTTTAGAACCAACAATCACTATCTAGATGAAGAACATTCCACCATCAATATTTCCAAACTTCGGTGGGATGGTTACAGAGGATATTGATGCTTTTCTTTTTGAATTTGATATACTGTGTCATAGTTATGATTATTCAAATGAGGCAAAAAACTTAAACATTTTCCTGCTACTCTTAAGGTGCAACTTTAAGATCATTTATGGGATTAGGAGGAAATACTATTAGAACTTGGGATGAAATGTGTAATTTTTTTATGAATAAATACCAAGAATATTGTAAGGCTAGAAATTTGAAGGAGGGAATTTTTAAAAATGATGCAAAAAGAAGAAGAAAATTTACAAGATTACCTTGAAAGGTTTTTTTATAATTTTCAGGGATCCAAACAAAATAAATTAGATTAGGATACAATTCTAACTATTTTCTTAAGAGGAATTATGGATGAATGCATATATTTACTTAATCTCATGGGGGTTGAAGATGTGTCTCAATTAATTTTTGACAAAATTAGTGGTTTATGTAGATGATATTCTTGAAGTCAAGCTAGGTTTTGTAAGGGACGTAGAGACATTATTTCTAAAGATACCAAATCAGCAACAAGAGGAGTAACTAGAGTTGAACTTGGAAATGTATTAGAGAATTTCAAAATATTTTTTTTTGGTACTCTTAGCTTACAATTAGATACATTGCAATCTAAAAGGAGACAAGAGGAAGAGAGTGCAACTTTGTCTATTTTTTGTTCCAAGTGTAAGAAAAAACATCTGTTAAGGGAGTGTCCTTTGAATAATATTGAAATTTGCGTTATTTGTATAGGAAAGCATTCAAAAAATAATTGTCCTTCACTACCTAAACTTAAAGTGGTCTGCCAAGGGGATAATGAAACAAATTTTCTTAGTTGCACCAAGAATACCATAGCAACCTTGACCACAAGGTATGACTCATGATCCTGCACAACGATTTACTTCATATTATGATAGCCAGCAATCACTACAACAAATCGCTATGATTAGCTTCCCTTTTAGCTCCTTTTTTTGCTTCCATCAATTGTTTTAATGTATTTTTCTCCACATTTTAAAAAAATGCAGTGTTATTTATCGAGATGGTGCTATTTTTGGCAATTTTGGCGTCGATCAAAACAAGTAGGCGCTAACTAGTGTCCGATTTAGCGCCTACTCTATGCCTAATTTAACACCTAATTTACCACCTAATTTAACACCTAATTTAGTGCCTAGTTTAGCGCCAAAATTAGCACCAACCGTAGCATCGAATTTAGTGCCACATGTAACGTCCAATTTAACGCCTATTGTGCCTAAATAGTAAATTTTTTGAGGTGTTGGGGGTTAATTGGATAGAGGATTTGGGGATATTAGTGGATTTAGGGATTTGGGGTGCATGGATTCAAGGTTAAGGGATTAGGAGTTAGGGTTTAAGGGATTAATGGTCAAGAGCTAAGGGAGTTGGGGCTTAGGGGTTAGGTATTTTAATGGTTAATGACGTAGGGATTATGGGTTAAGGGATTAATGTTTAAGTGCTTGGGGAATAAAGGTTTATGGATTAAGTGATTAGGGATTAGGGCTTAAGGGTTTAAGGGTCAATGGCTTAGGGGTTGGGGGATTTAGGGATTTTGTGTTAAGGGATTAGGGATTAAGGGTTTAAGGGTCAATGGCTTAGGGGTTAGGGCATTTAGGTATTTTGTGTTAAGGGATTATGGATTAAGGGTTTAGGTATTAAGGGTTCAGGGATTAGGGATTCAATGTTAAAGGGTTAATGGCTTAAGGGTTAGGGGATTTAGGGGTTTTTAGGTTAAGGTATTAGGCATAATCGTCGATATTGTCCACATTTACATTAATGTTCAGCATGCACATCTCATTGTCATCATTCCTCATTCCATTCTATAGAATATTTGTTGGAACACTCTTGAAATGTCATGGAACCTACAACACACCCATCACTAATGTCATCTACCAACCCCAGTGATCCGCATGCGCCCAAGAAGCATGAGGGGGACAACAGTTCAACTGAATGAGTTGGCTCTATTATGGCGGAAGCATAAGAAAGAAAATAAGCAAAGCAGGAATACACTACACAGATGAACACATACATACAGACAATATCCAGGAATGTGAACTGTTCTTCTCTATTACTGAAAACCAGATAACTAAGATGTATGTTACAATATTATACATGCTTATATAGAATGCTGAGACGTTTAGGTGCCTAACCATTACGTTCAGTTACAAGAGAAGTTAGAATGGTTTCGAAAGTTCAACCGTTACAGTCGGCTGGAAGACAGAGAGACAATCTGTCGCAGTTCGACAGTCGCAAGTCGATGCTGCGCAAGTTGAAAGTCGATGCTGCATGTCGACGTCGAGAAACTATTTTGAGGTCACTGAACTTGTTGAAGTTGTTGAGTTTGTCAAAGTCATGTCGAAGTCGATAACTTGCCAACGTTGTGTCGAAGTCGATGGCTGGTCACAGTTGATGTTAGAATTCGACAACAATGCCAAATACTGGAATGGATCAGACCTCCTTCCTTAAGAAACAATGGTCCCCATTATTTGCTCGTGAAGGTGAGGAAACTTGTCGGTCAGTTTAATAGAAGAGTACCATTTTCCTTGTGCCGGGATCTGTCCGGCTTTATCAACCTGAAACAAGGGAATTGTGTTCATCCTTGTATGGCGTACTCATTGTCCCACAATGGTGTCGCAAGGAAGAGGCTCCCGAACATATGGTTGGAAGTCATCAGGTTATACTGTGTGCAAGTCATTCTATTCCAACAGTGGTGCATGGTATGGTCGAAGTAGATCCATATTTGATAGGAAGTTGTTGGGATTTTCAGGTCCTTGTCTCTTTCTCACATTTGGCTCTTTGTCGAATCAGATTGTACATGTGAGGGATGGTACTTCTGCTGAGGTCACAACTTTTTTGACGCCGATGGAAAGCATCGAGCGATATTATTTGAGGTATTGGAATCGTGGGCCAGTGGAGGGATCCATCCTAGAGGGGAATGTTGTGGGAGGTACGGCTTACCGTTTAGCGGCTAGGTTGGATGAAACATTTCATTCAAAGAAGTGGGATGGATGGTTAGATGAAGTGGTGAATGCTGGCGTCGGTACAGGTCCTTGGAAACGACAGCTAGGGTTTTGTACCTCCCATTCTCCTTCATCGTCGACGCATGATAGACAAGGTGGTGAAGGGGCATGAAGACGTGAAGTATCACCCTACTTGGATGATCCTAAAGGTGGTGGTTTTTTTAGGAGTAGATTGCAGAGGTTAAACCTTGAAGGTTTTCTTGGCGGGTCGGTCGATCACTCAACTAAATTGAAAACTGGGTCTGGGAGTCGAAGAAGGAAGAAGGTTCTAATATCCAAAGGAGTTAGTGGTGGGTAGGAATATCCAGGTGATGGAGATCCCTAAATTTTCAACCAGATTACTGATTGGGAGGTTCTGTGGTCGGTGATTTAAGGAGGAAGCGGTAACGAAATGTGTAGAAGAATCTTGGAGGCCAGCGACAATCGATTTACCAGAGGTTTTTGGACTACTGAGAGGTTGATTGGGGTTCGAGTTTAATTCGGTGGTGGATGTTGAAGCAATTATGCATCGAGCCCGGTTGTTCAGGAAATGGCCACTGGCATTAAAGCTTTGGCATCCTTTATTTGATCCTAGAAAGGATTATTTGGCTTCCTTCCCTATCTGGGTCAAATTACCATACTTACCACTGTAATTATGGTCAATTGAAGGATTCAAGGCTATCAGGGATGCCATAGGAAAATTCATTGTGGTGGATGCAAACTTATTTAACTCCCAGAGGATAAATGTAGCTAGAATCTTGGTGGAGATGGAATTTTTGAGTCCATAGACCTAGTTGCAGGTGAGAACATATTTCTAGACCATTAGACTACCTTAATGTTCCATTTAGACGCATAAGATGCCATATTTATGGGCACTTAGAGTCTGACTGTAACCTAAAATTTTGTTACGAAAATATGTAAGCGGAAAGAGATTCTGGGAGAGGATGAAAGTAATTCTCAATACCTGAAGGCAGAGGTCGATGCAGAGATATCGCACTCTCTGGTGGTGAAGGATGTTTCGCCGGCTGAGATAATCAGGGATGAAGTTCTCCCCACTGAGAAGTTTGAAGAGATGGAGAGCTTTCCCGAGTTTGAAATCCTTATGGAAGGATTTGAGATTTCATGAAGCCAGATGGAAAGGTTCATGGATATTTGGAAGCAAAGTGGCAAGAAGGTGGTCGGGACATCTATGGCCTCGAGTGGAGGATTTGGTGGCATGGAAGATGTCCACGAGGTGGCAGAACATTCCTTTGAAGGAATCAAACCTACGGCAGAAGAAAACATGGCTTCACTTTTTGATGCATCAGTATTGGTGCCATCGCTGGGGTTGGAAAAAGACCCCCTCCCATTGTTCGCCTAAGGTCCGAGTCGGGAGAAAGCATTGGTTTGTTTGGAGGTAGTAGCAGGGGCCCTTAATTTCTTCATTCCTGTGTGAAAGGGTTTTTTGATGATGGGGGAATTGGTCTGGATGAGCCTTTGAACACTATCCCATGGAAAGCAGGGCGTAGGTCACATATGTACCACACAAATGAGAAAGCGAAGTGGGAGATTTCATAAGGTTGCCAGTTAAAAATTTCAGGGGTTATTAGAGCAGGAAAACCCTAGGAGGAGGGATCTCAATGAAGCTATATTTTGTCAATGTTCAAGGCCTAGGAGGGTGGGATAGATTGCTAGCCCTTAAATGATTATTGAATTTAGAGAGACCTGATATTCTTCTGCTGCAAGAGACAGTGTCGGTTGGAACAAAGGTAGTTTCGCGATTGGAGAAGATGTTCCTTGGTATGCATTTTTTTGCTGTTGAAGCGTGTGGGCATTCTGGAGGACTAGTTTTGGGATTTTCTAAAAATTTGTGCGTGGTAAACTCTTTCATGGGGCTTTCAGTTTTAGCAGTGGAAGATTACAACCTTGAACTGGACACAATCTTCCTTTTTCTTAATATCTATGTACCATATGATGATAGGGTGAACTTTCGGTCCACTCTTTTGAGGCAGAGGTGATTTAAGGCTGATTATCTAATTATGGGTGGAGATTTAGATCTGACTTTGAGCATGGATGAGGTATGGGGTAGCCATGCTTGAAAAGACCCTTGCACTTTAGAGTTTAGGGACCTGTTTGAGATGCATGGATGGATCGATGTCAAGCGCGTGGAAATCAAGCCAACCTGGAACAACAAGCAATCAGGTGTACATGGTATTTCTAAGAGGTTGGATAGATTTTTTATGAATGCCAATTTATTTGAAGACAAACAACTTATTAGATCATGGGTAGGGCCATGTATTTTCTCAGATAATTTCCCCATTTTTCTTGAACTCAGATCCTAGTCGTATAATCCTGGTGCTCAATTTAATTTGAATTCTAGTTGGTTGAAGCTTCTTGGATTCCGTTCTCTGGTTGAGAATACCTGGATTCATTTTCGGGAGGGAACTGGCAGAGCCTCCAACCATCTGTTTTATAAACTCATAATATGAAAGGGTAATGTATGAGAGTGGAATCTGGGTAGAAGGATATCCCAGGATGGAAGGTTATTGGAGGTGGAACAAATGTTGGGGGGTTTGTATCTCTTAAACCCAATTATTTTTGTTGTTGAAGATATGAAGGTAGAAATAACCCAGTTGGAGAACAAGAAACAAAAAATTATGGAGGATAAGGAGATGGAATGGAGATTGAAGAGCAGGGAACTCCGGTTGGAAGTGGGTGATTAAAAAACAAAATAATTCCAGAGGATGGCCTCCCACCATAGGAATGCCAATACTATTTGGGACACACAAGATTCGTTGGGAAATACTGTCAGGGGTTTCAATGGTTTGGCCGAGGAGGCAGTCTCACATTTCCACCCATTGTATTATGAATAGGACAACAAGATATGTTGGGAATGTTGTAGATAATTGAGAAATTTCCTAGAATGTTGAATCCTCAGGAGAGTGAGGAACTTTTTAGGGTTGTGACTCTTAATGAATTATCCTGTGTTTTGAAGTGCTTTTGTACAAACAAGAGTCCCGGTACGGATGGTTGGCTGCCAGAGTTTTTTTGTATTTTTTCGAGCTGGCTGGTGAAGACTTAATAAAAGTGGTGGAAGATGTGAGACTTTTAGGAGCCATTCCATAGGCAATCAATTCGACCTTTTTAGCATTAATCGCTAAAAAGGATAAACCTACTTCTTTCATTGACTTCAAACCTATATCCCTCTACAATGGGTTCTATAAGATCATAGCCAAGGTTTTGGCTGTTCTATTGGATTATATGTCATTGGAATAGTTTGGATTTTTGAAGGGGCGTCCTGTTCATGAGGTGGTGGGCTCGGCTCAGGAAGGAATTCACTCCATTAAAATTCATAACATGAAGGAGGAAATGTTAAATCTTGATCTCTCCAAATCCTATGATAAGGCTTCTTGGATCTTTCTTAGGTTGGTACTTATTCACATTGGATTCAAATTGGATCTGACTAATTTTATAATGGGGTGTGTGACATCCCCTACCTTTGCGGTGCTAATCAATGTATTTGGTTCACCTTTTTTCAAGTCATCCCCGGGACTTAGACAAGGTTTCCCACTTTCCCCATATTTGTTTCTTCTGACCATTTAAGGTCTCAGTAGATCTTTAATCTTTGAATGAAGTAGAAGGAGACTTAGGGGAGTCTCGTTCAATGGAAGAGAGACTCTCACTCATCTTATGTTTGTGGATGGCATGTTCTTTTTATGCTTTCATGCTGAATTTGAGTGTCGTAGGTTGGGTTCTATTTTTGGAAAGTTTATGTAGGGCTATGGGGATGGAGATTAGTATTAAATAATCTATCCTTTATCTATTGGAGAATTAGATGTGAACTAGAGATTTTTGGAGAGTTCACTTTCCATTTGTATGCAAGCCTATGGAGGAGAGAATCCCCTACCTAGGATTTAATTTGAAGCCAAACAAATATGGTAAAAAGTATTGGAGATGGCTTGTTGATAAAGTGGTTGGAAAATTCAATTTATGGTGTAACAAAGGGCTATTTAGGGGAGGAAGGTTGGTACTTGTCAATTCAGTTCTAGAGGCTATTCTGGTTTATTGGCACCTTTTGGATAATATTCATGTGGGGATCCTGAATGCTATTAGAAAGCTCTGCTTTAATTTTCAATGGAGGAACAATAAGGATGGTAGGAATTTTCATCTAGTCAGTTGGAAGGTGCTAGAAGCACCCAAATGTATGGGGGGTTGGGATCTCAAGCACATCTATGTTTTTAATAAATCCCTTGCTGCTAAATCTCTGTGGAATTCCTTGAACAAGGAAAATATTTGGAAGTGGATTCTGGTGTCCAAGTATATAGCTCTGGACTCTGTGGTGGAATGGATCCATCGCAGATAGAAAACTATAGCTAAGAGTTCCAACCAGTGGAGAGCTCTCACTAACTCCTTCTATGTGATTGGTCTCCATCTGGCGTGGAAAGTTGGAAATGGTAGATTTGTTAGGCTGGGTCATGATTCCATCTTGGGGCTTGCTAGTCAGAGCCATATGCCTACAGGACTTATTGAGCATATTTAGAATAGGGGTATTGTTACTTTAAATAGAGATTCCAAGGCATAAAGCTGTAATATATGGAATCGGGTTTGGACCTCGACTGAGGAGCTTAGTTTTTTGAGTCATTGGAAGACCAGTTGAGACTCTTTGGTCAGTTCCCTGGAGAAGGGGCATATTCATATCAGTAGGGATGAGGATGTACTTCGTTGGAGTTATAACCTTAAAGGTGGTCTATATTCCGTGGAACTTGGTTATGAGTTCATGTTATTTGTTGTTGGTACCTGAAATATGTGGTGGTGGAAGGAGCTCTGGAAACTCAGAGGGCCTTCTAAAGGTGTTCTTCATTTTTGGCTTATGTTGAATAATAGATTTTTGACATGGGACTGACTTCAATGCTTCAAATTTCAAAGGCCTGGGTTTTGTCCACTCTGTAGGGCTTTTGAGGAATCAATAATTCATATTTTCATGGATTGTGACTTTGCTAGGGAGGTTTGGCTGGAGGTGGGCATGAAAGCCGGTTGCTTAGTTTGTTGGGAGGGCCCATCTATGGAATCATCCTTGAGGAGGTTTTTTCAGTTGCAGGAGGTAGTTATTTTTAGAGCTCTGCCCATAATTATTTCCTAAGGAATTTGGTTAGCCAGGAATGTTGTTACTTTCAAGGACAGGACATCATCTCCTATTCAGGTGGTCACTTGGTCAATGGCATTGTTCTTATATTACAACCATAACTAGTGAAAAAAACTATGAGAATTATGGAGCCTCTGATCATTAATGAGAGACATCCTTGGGATTAATTTGATGGGGCCAGTCATGAACATAATAATATAAGTGGTATTGGCTTCATAGTATTTTTGGACATGGATAATTATATCAAAGGGCATGGTGGATTGAGTCCTTGAACAAATAATCAAGTATAATTCAAATCTCTTTTCTATCTTCTGAAAGTCGCCTTCAGAAAGGGGATGCTTAGCTTACAAGTGTTGGGGGATTTATAATTGGCAATTAACTTTCTCAAGGGACAAGTAGATGTTGTTCATATTGGTCTAATATATTTGGTGTAGCAGTTCCAGTTAGTCTAGGGATCCTTCCATTGCATTTCCTTCCAGCACATTATGCATGAATTTAATGAGGAAGCTGATACACTTTATAAAGAGGGGATCCTTTTGCATTCGGGTGCTCTCCACTTGGAGAAATTACAAGGGGATACAACTAGGAACGTGCAGATAATATCATTTACTAAATTATGAATCTTTTGAAATACTTTGGATTAATATAACCTTTACTTGTAGCATGCAAGGCTATCTAAGCTTAAAGGCTGTTATATTTTTTTGAGTGTCAGTCACTTGTATATTTTGATAGACATATTGTTGAACAACGCTGAGAAATGTATTTTTGCTCGAAATTGAATGAAAATACGCTTTTTTCATGGAAAAAATGGAAACAATATAAAAATAATGAAGTTAACAAAGTTGCTTATTGAAATCATTGTGAGATATGTGCATTACTATTTTATTAACTTTTGTGTCTTCACGAACATGTTGATACAAAATGAATGGAAGAAGCATATGAAATTGAAAATCAGGGTCAGGTAGTTTTATGGTTAAGTGCTTAGGGATTATATCGGGTCAAGGGCTTAATTACATCCATCCACCATGCATGTTGAGCAGTGAATGAGGCCAATCTTGAAGTTTCTTCAAATGGTGCCTGTATGCATCAAAATTTGACATGGTTAGACCAGACACATGCCTTGATAGTATGCAAGGGTTTCAAGACTCAAGGATGCATGATATCCCCACATAATCTTCTAGATCGTCCATGTTTCGAGGGGTTAGGGGTTATATGGTATAAAGATTAAGGCGTTGGGACCAGGATTAGTGAAATATTTCAATTTGTTTTATAATGTACATTAATGGACAAACTTTGCATACACTGATTTAGCCTATGGTTTGGATTCACATTGTTTTACATATACGATATATGTAATTTTATTTTTTAACAATTGCATATTTAATGTATTGTTATTCAATAGGCTCTTCATCCCAGTTCAGTCCAAGTCTAACCAATAACCTAACAACACATCTAAACCATTATCAACCAATAAATGACCACTAACCATGCTAACTCTTATCCAAGTAATCCTAATTTTTTCTGCCAACAATTCATACCAAAGATTGAACACATTAAAGATATTGCAATAGGTAATTTGTATCGACACAAATAATACTAAAGCATTTCAAAGTTTGGGACATAAGAATCATCATTTTTTAAACATGGATTACAAATAATTCTGAAAATTTAGAAGTCTTGGTCATTAACATTATTGTCTGCAACAATGTCATCCAATGTATCATTGTCAATGTCCATATGTTCTTTCATGTATTTAATAGTATCATCATCCTCATCTTGATTTGTATCATCTTCATTGTCATTGAAATTTGACTGTAGGCCATCTATATTGTTACCAGATGTATTTGGATCATCATTTTCTATACCATCCATATTGTTGTCTTCCATAACATCATCTAACTCTAAATTGTTGTCTTCTTGTGCCTGAACATAACCATATTCAACATCATCATCAATGTCAATTTATTCGATGTTCTCTAATCCCTCTCTCTCATTTTGTTGGCCACCATTATTTTGCTCAGTATCCACTAATGCATCGTCAAATAGATGCCTTAGTATTGGATCATAATGTATGGCAAATATCTATTTCGGGTCCAAAATATATTCATTGAAAAATACCTACACATGGACGACATACATATATTAGATGTAAGTTATAACAATTTTATTGATTAATAAACACATGTATATATTCGCAATAAAATATCTTTTAATATGCTAATGATCACTACCGCTTCTTTTTTGAGTTAAATAAATACCTGCTCATAATGAATTGGTAGAACATAAGGCTCCCTATCCTCTGGTAGGAAACTTGAGGAATCCATAGAAAACAATCCACTATGGGTATCATGTCTTCGTGTCCTCTCAAATGCTTCATACCATCTACACTTAAAAATACAACATTTAAAAGAGCAGTAATCCAACTCAATAATTTCTTGTATTTTCCCAACATATTGTAGATTTCCTTCAATAATTTTTTTTTATCTTTTGAGCTTGCTCGACTAGATTGCTATAAATCAACCATGATGCCACAATCAAAGGATCATCTCTGTAGATCTACAGTTTCTAAGCGATAATGTCGACCATATTCCCACATTGCAGGAAATTTCCTTACCTGTGTAAGACCATTTATTTCAGTGAAAACAAATAGAATGATGAATATTAAAATAGTTAATAGTGTCAAAACTATAAGGAAACAACATTTTGTAAAATTTGAACTGTACCTTTGTTTCACATCCTCTACACATGTTGATTTCATCTTCTATTATGTTTGAATCTATACCTGCATCTTCTATTTGATTTTAAATTTATTCATCAACCCATTCTAGTGTGCAATCTTTGCCCCATTCCCCAAGCAGATAAGTGGGAAGTGGATTATTCCTTGGTTTCGGTCTCTTAAACTGTCTCCTTGCCTCTAACACTTCTTCTCTCTTTTTATCATACAATTCAATCAATTTGTTCATAAAGTCCATGTGGTACATAATGAACTTGTCGAGTATAGCACTTTCGTCTACACCTATTACATGTCAACAAGTTTATTTCAAACTCCAAATGTCATGTTGTTAATTTGACATATAAATTACAGAGTAAATTAATGATTGCAAGAAAAACAACCACAATGATCATGAATTTACTTACTAATTTCTATTGAACACCATTAAATTGTGGTTTTTCTCCATCAATAATATCTGATGCTCGTTCTTCATCCCATAAGTGTGGCCCATATTCAAAATCCTTACCAAGGATTTCATATAGGAAGAAAATTGATTCATTCAAAAGATACCCTTCAACCATGCAACCCTCTATATGTGCCTTTTCTCGGACATATCTTTTTAGAATTTTCATATACCTCTCAAAGAAAAACATCCAGCTCATTGATACGATTCCCACCAATTCAATGTCATCCATTAGATGTATAAGTAAATGGACTTGTAGGTCCACGAAACTTGTAGGGAGCTCCTTCTCAAACACACATACAATTTCTGCAATTTCCTTCTTCCATCTAGGCACTTCACATTCGTGGATCTCCTTGGAGGTCACCCACCTAATATAATAATACTAAATTAGTATAAACCTTTCGTTAAAATTAAAATACAATATAATATCTTTATGCCTCTCACACATGACCATTTCATACC
Source organism: Larix kaempferi (assembly GCA_027924585.1). Lineage (NCBI taxonomy): Eukaryota > Viridiplantae > Streptophyta > Pinopsida > Pinales > Pinaceae > Larix > Larix kaempferi. The sequence goes on along the minus strand of BSBM01000125.1, from coordinate 12,799,635 downwards.
ATATATCTTGCAAATGCTGACAATCGACTTATGGCATTCCTTAAGTCAACGGTAAGACATGAATCCCCCCTAGTTTCCAATGGCATGATATGCTATCAAACACATTTATCAAAGGTCAATAGTAATTTTTATCACGCAATAGAATATCAAAATATATTTAGTACTTAATTAATATTAACAGTAGAAGTTAAATGATGATAATACCTTCATAAAATTATGAAAATCATGTGTTTTAAATCCTGTGATATGTACATCAATTGTAAATGCCCTTCAATGATAAACCATAGCCAGTAGGTGTCCTTATTGAGCATATGACTTTTTTAGTTTGTATATCTCTTTCTTCTTCAAAATCCACTAAGCTTCTGCATATGTTTCATTTTCCCTATTTGGACACAAATGTCTTCTATCCAATTTGGTATGCGAAAGAGCAATATCTCTTCTCGAAGCCAATGTGTAATTCTCTTTGCCTCATATGTGTTGAAATATAGAATCTGGGACTTTTTTAAGATGTGCATAGGATCTGATAGGTGAGATATTAATAGATCCTTCTAGTAAGGGAGATCATAAAATATAGATTTTCTTTTCATTTTTTTTGGCATATTAACTACAACTTGTTCTGGTTCTTCAATTGAATCACATCGATAAAAAAAATCCTTCCAAGCTTTCAATTCAGCATCTTCATACTTCTTAAGCCAATAACCGGGACGCATAACCATGGGAGGGCCTGTATTTTCAACTTTTCCATCAAATAGATTCTTCAAGCGATTTCTAAACTGATCGGCTGGTGGTAGAAAAACCCTGTTGTTTGCATACATAAATTTATGTAGATATTTAGAATAACGTCCCTGAAATTGTTCTGCACATCTTGGACATGCAAATATACCCTTTGTTTGAAACCCTGCAGTTCAATAATTAATGTTAATGACATCAAAATGATAGTATACAAGTAAGTACAAAATTTTGGCTGAAAATAGATAATGACTGTAAATACTTATACATTTTTTATTACCTGAACAAACACGAAGTCCTAGTAAATCATGAACAATCCAACATAGCACACCATACAACATGAATGAACTATTTGTTGGAGGATGTGATATGTCATACATTCTTATGCTTTTCCATAGCAATTGCATCTCATCAATAAAAGGTGCAATATAAACATCCATATGTTTTATTTGATGTTTTCCTGGAACAATGAGAGTCAACATAAGGTGCTCCTTTCTAACACTCATCCATGGGGGAATATTGTATACTATCAATTTGACTGGCCATACAGTATGATTTGCGCTCATGAAAGGGAATGGGCACATTCCATCTATTGCAATCCCATACCTAATATTGTGAGGTTCATCTTTGAATTTTTTTGGCCATTTTTCGTCCATGTGTTTCATTGCTTTGCAGTCTGCCGGAATTCACATGAATCCATCTTTACTCATGTTCTTTGCATTCTAGTCCATCAATTGTACAAGTGACTTGCAATGAAACATTCGTTGAAGTCTAGGTATAATTGGCATGTGGCATAGAACCTTATTTGGAATTGTAGGACCTTGTAAATTTGTATGATATCTCTTCTCTTTTGCATACAGGGCACTCTACCTTGTTTTTATATTCATCTCTGTATAAAATGCAATCATTTTTACACGAATGAATTTTCTTATATTCAATCCCCAACTCGACCAACAACTGATGCGCTTCTCTGCAAGTTGATCGCAACACATTGTCTCCAAGGAATATTTTATTTTTTAGTGCCTTGTAAGATTTCCGGATGTTAAATCAATTGAATGTTTGACTTATGATGAACATGTTTGATAAGTAATTCTATACTAGCATTGTTTATATATAGTATATGGTTTTAAAATCCCCTTAAATAAGTATAGAAGAAGTCGATGAATATTTACAAATTACATACACCAATTGACAATGGAAATTGATAAATATAATTCAACTTACTTTAGTAGTGTACCGAAGCCTTTGTCTGACCAACCAAATAGTGACTTGATTTCTAATAATACTAATGTGCATGCCAGTTTTGAGGTTCTACTTGTACCCAATTTGAACACAAGTGTCTTCGCTGCTTGCTTGATTGAGTCTTTTAGGTTGTTATCATCAATATTACGTTGGTGGTAATTACCCCTGCTATCATAGTTACTGTCAACCATATGATCATTATTGTCATCATTGTTTCCATCCCCAAAGAAACCTATAAGCATTTCATTCAATCCTTCTTCATGCACCGCATTTTCACTATCATCGTCATCCTTAAGTCTAGGTGGTATGTCATCAATGTATGCTAATCTCATCAACTCTTCAAATTTCTCAGCTGGCAATATTCTCTTCAATGTTTCTCTTTTAACCCTGGTATGGTTTAAAGGATGGTTTGGATCATCCCCTCCAAATCTTAATAAACTAGTTTGATCTTGGGTATTAGTAGGTGTATCATCAATATCTTCTACCTATTAACAAACACAAGCATTATTTAATGTTTGACAACAATTGGATAAATCATAAATGTATCAATTTCAAAGAAATATAATCAAATATGTATTAACAAATAAAAATATAAAATGTATGAACATATATACATCAATTGAATAATGGAACATTATTTTATAGACTACTTTTTTCATACAATGATTTAAAATAAAACACATTTTTCAACACATAGTTTATAAAACATTAGTCCACACTCATTGATTATTCTTTGGTTTTCTGCCCTTAAGAACATCCTTAGGAAGACCTTGTTATTCCCTTTTCTTTCGCGCATGAGTGCGTTTTAAGAAGGGGTAATCAATCAACAACTCACCGCAATGGTAAGGTCCATAATAGCCTCAACCATTATCAATATATCAACCTCTCTTTCCATATCCCCATCTTTATCATTTATAACCTCAATAAATTGACAATTCGGTCTTACAGTAGGGTCCCTTCCCTTACTACTATTTATAAATCCTACAATATTTTTTTGTGTGTATGCACGTCCATCTATATACATAATATGACCTCTATTAATTTATTTTCCACTTTCCAATTGAAGATGATGTGTATACATATTTGAATTTAGACCATATGCTGACATGCTAGGGTTATATTCTGCTAGCCTTCTCCATTCACCACTGCAATATGATGGACCATAATATGGCATTAATATGCTAATGGTTTGTTGTGAATTGTTTCTATGTTTAAGCCCCACATGTACATTTTGGGCAATAAAGAGGGCTGGATTCACTCCATGAATATTGGAGGGTCTTATCATGTAGTTGTATCCCCAAAATTGAAACATGTCGTACACTCTAGGTAGTTGTTGATCACTAGGCAAAGCACAATATAGTCGATGATCAAATGTCTCTTTGTAAATTAATCTCAAACTCAGGGGAAAGTCATCATCTCCATCACGTTCATTCTCATAGGGTATGTAGTCCACCTTCCCCTTGTCTTTAAGCAAATTATGCATCTTTAAATTGGTGTTTTGTTACTTTTTTTCATCAATTCCTCATCTTCCGAGCTGGTATATGTGCACATATTTTTTTTATATGTATCATTTGAAAAATGATCACTGCCTTCTAGGCTGAAAGTCGGTGCTCCAGGAAACTTTAAACCAATACATTTTTCTTGCAAGTATTCATTAAGAAAAAAATTAATTATTTAAATAATATAAAACAGTGTTTAAAAGAAGTATACATATTATTTATATCAAATTGGAAAATTCCTTACCACAATTCCTATTGGATTTGAATCGATTGTAGGAGGCATACTACCCACTGGAAGCTCATCATCTATTTAATTCCTTTGTACAATCACTCATTTGAATTGTTTCTTTCCATAACATACATAACATACACAAACAACAATTTTCTCAAAGTATTCATCCCATGTACTATAGTCCTTACCAACCTCTTGGTCAGTGCAATCATTTGTTGTGCATGCAGGATCCATTGTCGTATCCTCTTCCACCCACTATCCTCTACGTGATTTAGCAGTTTAGGTCAACATCCATGTGCATATCTTTTTCTTTTGCTAGTTTAACGCCCAGGCTTTGCATTTGCTCCAATCTCCATCTAAAATAATCAACAACAAGCATTAATTGATGTCAAGATTGGATAATCCACTATAAATTTTAATAATACTATGAAGAAAGATGGATGTATCACAAAATGCCATCAGATCAATTTTTCCCAATTTAAGTCAAAATTTGAGTACCTGATGTCTCGCGTCATCCATTGTGTCCTCATTTGATATGACGCGATCGGTTCCCATGGACTCGTCTGCCCCTTGTAATACACAACATATCAATAATGTTTAGTACACCAATTATATCATTTCAACGAATATGAGATCCAACACAAAACCTCACTTTAGTCTTATATTTGACATATTGATATCATGCTTTGGAGTAGAAAAAAATAATTTTATGACCCTAGGTATATACATCGAGCCAAAATTTCAACAAGAAAAGTATCCAACATCCCTATCCCACATGACCATCCTAATTTCAAACTTTTCCCTTGATCACAGAATCACATTTAATCACTATTCATGTGCATTTTTAACCAATAAGTTTGACCTCAAAGGCCTCATGGAAAAAAAAATGACTTATATCCTCTATGTTGTAGCATTTTTGAATTCATAAAGACCTTCCTCCTATGATTGAGTTTGCTTTGTCTTCTTACCTTTATTGTATCTGCAGGTTCCATTGCCATATGTATTTCCACCCACTTTCCTCTCTGCGATTTAGTAGTTCTACACCGTCCACGTCCTATGTCTATGGCCTCCTCTGGATCCTGTTACACACAACAATGACAATAGTCACATAACAACAGTGCAACAATAAACCCATCCGAACTCAGTAAAAGTAGCTATCCCAACTCAAACATTACAAGAAGAAGAGCATAAAACCTCAAAGAAAAATCCACATTACTATAAGAGCCTTTACTATAATTATGTTTTGAAGAGGAAACGAAACCAAAGTTATTTGAATAAGTTGATGCAAAGATCTTATAGCCACCCCATTATGGAGAGACCATGTCAGTTAATTGAATGTATTATGGTTTGGCCGAATAAGAAAACATGGCCTTAAAAACTAATGATGGTTAGCAATCATACTTTGTATAAAATTTAAACTTTATATATGAATATTGTTGAACTTATCTTGTTAAAATTTGAGAATGTCTAATTTAATTTTTAAATGTAAAAGGGGATAGACACTTGTAATTCTTAACAATTGACTTTAAGAGCATCGTTGAACTTGTTTCATGGAAAGGTTTAAGAATGACTCCCTAAGAGTGGGTATACATTTGCACTTCTAGCTATGTTGGAGATTGATAATGACAATCTTCTAAATGATGATCTTATAGATGGAGATTGGTGTCAGAGCGATCAAACTAGTCAAAACTAAATATACATAATATAAAAAAACAAAAAATTGAAATACAATGAGTTTATTGTGGAAATATGTAGTGGGGGTTTTGTGCATTTTACTTTATACAAACCCAATCTTATAACTAGCATAGATCCATTTCAACTTTGGAAATGCAAGGGTTTTATGTAATCCTATAGAATTTAATACGCTTTTTAATGATACATCATATCCCATGGGAATATAACATAAGATGGTAGTGGCTGAGTGTTGAAATAAATAATCCCTCCTTTTCACAATCTCTCCCAGTCCTCTACCCTGTTCCTAATCATGATGTAATGGGACATCAAATGGAATCCATGGTAGCATTAGTCTAAATATGGAACTCATATATATGGTGAGGAGAAATTTGATGAAGGATGGAAAGAGAAATAAAAGGACACATTTCTTCTCTAGACATGTTAAGGACAAGTTACTATCTTGTTACCTATAACATTTGATACTTTCATAGATGATTAGAAAAATAATTGCTCTTGTTATGTATATTGGGATTTGGTATAGTTTTTAAGATATAACATGCCATGTTAATGATCTAGATTCAAATTTAAGTAGACATAGAACCCTAGATTGCAAGTTAGTTGAGACGTTTGATGAGAATGATATGATGTGATTCACAAGTTATACACTAAACCCCCATGGAATGAAACCTAAGAGCTAATTACAAAACTTCCCTATAAAAAGGTAACGGTCTTAATGGATATACTCTGGGAGGTAACCATTGGGAGGTAACCAAAAAAATGGTATATTTTTATGAAATAAGTTCACTTCCTCAAGGATTAAAAAGTTAGATGAAGCCAATAAAAGTATTCATATTGACATATAATGAGTCACCAACAAGTGATATGCTACTATGAATTGGACAAGGAATTGGACAAGGCATCACAAAGAATTGACCCTTTCATATAGTTTTTCTCCAAGTTAGGTGCTAAATTAGGCGCCTTTTGCAACAACTTTGGCACCCCAAAAAGTTTACATTTAGGGCACAAAGTCGACGCTAAAATTGGCATTCAATGCACTCACTTTAGTGTCGACTGATGAAACAAAAACAAAAACTTAAAAAGCCCGTTAACCTAAACATTAAAACAAAAAACAAAGGTGCCATACCACAAAATAAAATCCACAAGTCGAGCTTCCGAGAGAGCTAAGATCAAGCTTCCCAGCAGAGAACCACAAGTCAGAGCATACACACCCCTCACAAGATCGTGAGTGGAGCATACACACCCCTCCTCCCCTGTGAAGGTTTTCACGCATACATTTTTTTATTATCTAATATGCCCCCCAACATACATAAAGTCTTTCACGTAGACAACCCATAGCTTAAAATCTAAAAATGACTCTCCTTCTTTCTCACCACTTCTCTTTATATTCCACATAGAAAGTCAAAATTGATAGCTAGGGTAGAGATTTGCCCTCTATTTCCCTAGAAGTGTCTACTTCATTTTCCTCCATAGATTGGATGAAAATAATTTTCTCTATGTCACCAAAAAATGTCAAGCAGTAGAGGGAAGGGATCAAAGGGAACAAACTTTGGAAACAATGAGGTAATTCATTGTCAATTTATAGTTTTGTGACTGTTTCAATTGTTTCTTTGATTTTTAGTTTTTTGTCTTTTATTTCAAAATTTAAAAGAACAAATTTATTTTATTGATCTATGGAAATGAGACTGACTAAAAGAAAGAGGCCTTGGATTCCATATTGGGGAGGGAGGTAGTGAAAAAAATGGATGGTATGGACTTGAAGATGCTCGCAAGATACATAGAAAAACGTTCCAGTAAAAGCCTTGAAACATTGTGACCAAATCAACAGTGTCTAAGGGAATTAATTGATTTCGGAACCACTCCTAGATCGAGCAAAAGATCAAGGAGGAAATCAATAACAATAAACTCTAAGAATGTGGAACAAGGAGTAGAGACTTCCAATGTACCAACCACTCCCGGGACATAGACTTCTTTGACCACGCTATGCTTTGCATCTTGCATTGGTAGCTACAATACCAAGATATAATACGATGTGGTTGTAGGGGAAATCCGAATTTCAAATTCAGGAAAAGTGTTTGTGAATGGGTTGAAGGAATCATGCCTTCAACGGTTCATAGACCATCTACATTTTCCATTCTCAAAGATACCAATGCACCTTCAGAAAGCAATTATTCATGACATGGAGACTGAATTTGGCACAAGTTGGTATGTAAAGAAGATAAAAAAGCAAATGTCTCAAAATCGTAAGATATTTAGCTGCAACCAAACAAAGAAGATAAAAAAATTCCTGCCCGAGCTAAGGCTAAAAGAAAGGCCAATTGATGTAAGTTTAAAAGTATGGAAAGAACTTGTAAAAACATATAAGAAGTCATATGCATGAAAGAAGTCCGGTGAGGAGAGTCCAGAAGTATTTGAATTTGCTCATAATATTATATCAAATTTATTAAACGATTTTTATATTTTATTTGTGCATAATTAAATTGAATTAGTATATGTTTCAGGACAAGGCCTCCAGGACCAGGCTTGCAAAACTTCGTGCCACGCAATATAGTGGCCAGAAAGGTCTACAGGACTTGATTTGTACTTTTGTAATTATATTTAATAAGTGAAATGATATTTCTTTTATTTCCTAGAGAAAAGAAAATGACTGCATATTAATTAGTTTAACTAGTCCATGTGCCATGTTTTGATAGGAGGACAAATATGGCCGACATCCAACACTATTTGAAAAAGAAATGTTACAAAGCAAGAAGTGGAGCAACTTTGTAATTTGGATGGGGAACGAGGTATCAATAGTTGAATTTCAATAAGTTAGTTGGATATTGTTGTGTTTATATGCAGATTTGCATTTCTTGTGTTTAGAGTTGTTTATGAGTAGTATGGAGAGTCTCATATTCTTTATCCAACCATCGAAACATTGATGACTGCTGTATTTAAAAAAAATGCAATTCTCATGAGAATTTTTCCAATAACTAAGCTTTCCTATATTAACTTAGGGGTTTAGTTCATGTGGCCACATTTTAACATGCATTAAGGCCTAGACAACAATGGATCAATAGGGGATGTGGATCCCTTTCCATCCTTCATTTCAAGGATTTCCTAAGCATGATTAGGTATTAGGGTTGAAACCGTGGTTCAAGCTAGAAAAATAGTCACTTAGGCCCTAACAATTGCTTTTAGGGATAATGGGTCCGTCACAAGTTGCCAAACCACCACATAGGACTTATAGAGGGAATCTTTGAGACATGGGAACTATTTGATTTGCAAATACATGATTTGTATTAGTTCTTGTGCTATGGTTCATGGGAAAAAACATGCTCTTAGGCTTGCATTTAGGTTTTCACAGGTAGAGTATGTTGGAGACATGTGTGGAGGACCTGTGAGTGGTAAGGTGTACTCTACGTACGTTTCGGACCTTGGAGCTGGGTCCATCTTCAGGTGTGAGAGTGTCTCAATGGAATTAGCCGGATAGGATTATTATAAATAGGCTAGAAATCCAATTATTAAATTTATAGTGTAGTCAATGTTGGCCCAAGAATAATATTTCTGGCTATTTATGGATGTTATTTATTCTTTAGGTTGTGTAAAATTGGTTTCCATGCTGCGCTGAGAATTAAACCATCATCTCTATTGAAGTTTCTTGGGTTCTTCTCAATCTCGATAGCCTCTCGAATCTGCCTTCTATTGTAGTGTTCCTCAATCGCAATTACCTTTGTGTCTTCAATGCGTATCTGGTGGTTACTTTTATGGGAGTGCTCAACAACTGCTGAGTTCTTGGTCCTTCCATGAGTGATGTTTGCGCAATGTTCTTTTATTCTGGCTTTTATTGAGAGACCTGTTTCTCCTATGTAAACATCCTCACACGAACATGGGATGGAATAGATGCCTTTCTTTAGTTTTGGATCAATGGGGTCTTTGGTCTTGTCGAGTAGATTTCTTAAGGAGTTTGGCGGAGAGAAAACAGTCTTAATATTTTTCTTTTTCAAGACTTTAGCTATTTTGTTTGTTGTCCCATGGATAAATGGAAGTATCACCATCCCTTTGTTTCCTTCTTCATATTCATTTGCTTGGTTTCTAATTTTAGAGCTTTGGGCCCTATTGATCGCTATGTTAATGTATCTTGTAGCATAACCATTTTCCTGTAGAATCTTTGAGAGGTGCTGTAATTCTTCATTAAGATGGTCTTCATCAAAGATTCTAACTGCTCTTTTAGCAAGAGTATGCAAAATACCGATCTTCTGGGAGGGTTGATGGTGTGATTCAACATGTAAGTATTTGTCGGTGTGAGTCTTCTTACAATATACCCAATGTGCAAGAGAGCCATCTATATTTTTTGTGATTAAGACATCTAAGAATAGTAGACAATCATTCTCCTGAATTTCCATTGTGAATTTGATGTGATCAGACTGGCTGTTTAAATGCACGAGAAATTTCTCAAGATTATCTTTGCCATGTGGCCAGATAATATTTGTATCATCAACGAATCTTTTCCACTCTTTAGGTTTTAAAGGGAATGAGTCAATGGCTATTTTCTCAAATCACTCCATGTATAGGTTAGAAACTACAGGTGAGAGTGGAGATCCCATTGCAACCCCATCCAATTGTTCATATATTTCACCACAAAAAATGAAATATGTTGATTTCAGGCATATCCTGACTAGGTTGGCTGTCTCATCGTTTGTGATTTCTCTTATGATTTTAATGGCCTCTTCAACTGGAACTTTTGTAAAAAGAGAGACCACATCAAAGCTAGCCAATAAGTCATTTTCATCAACATGAAGATTCTTGATGCCATCAACGAAGTGGGTAGAATTTCTAATGTAAGAGAATGTCTGGCCAACCAGCGGTTTTAGGGTTTTGGCCAAGAATTTTGCTAGCTGGTAGGTGGGTGACCCAATTGTGTTCACAATTGGTCTTAAAGGTGTGCCTTCTTTATGGATTTTGGGAAGGCTGTAAATCCTCGGGATGATCGTATTCTTTGGAATGAGCTTCTTCTTAATGTTTTCATCAATTGTGGATTTCTCAATGACAGTCTTAAGTTCCTTTATAATCCTTGTAGTGGGATCCTTTGTTAATTTCCTGTAGATGCCACTTGTGGAAAGATACTCACGCATTTTGGCTTCATAGTCCAGTGCATTCATCACCACGGCTGCGTTACCTTTATCTGCTTTCACTATTATTATTTCTTTGTTTGATCTCAGGTCTCTTAACACTCGCGACTCATTCCTGCTGATATTAGGTTTAGGTGGAGTGGCATTTCTCAACAGGAGGGCGCACTCAAGCCTCACTTCTTCCGCCTCGTGTTCAGGTAATGCGTTGATAGAGTCCTCGACCGAGCAAATTATTTCTTCCACCGGAGTGTGTCTTGGTGCAATAGAGAAGTTCAAAACTCTCTCTAGAACCTTGCGCACGTCCTCATTTAGTTCATGGCTCTTAGGCTGTAATAATTTCTTTTAGAGATCATGGTCCAAGCACATGCCCAAAAACCACTACAAGAAACCTAGACATGCTTTTGGCTTATGAGGAGGTTACGAGAATCATTTTAAGATTTACCACAAATTGGACGTGTCTTATGCATATCCCATGATTCATGGCTAAAAAATAGGCACTTAAGCCTTAGTAGTTTCTTTCTGTGATCATAGTTGATGTATGTGGTCCTAGGCCACTACATTATCCCTACATAATAATTCTTTGTTTTAGGACAAAAACCTGGGTTCCATTTAAAGGTTTGGGAAAAAATGGACGGATCTTGAGGCACTGACCATGGTTCCGAGAAGAAAACTAGTGGCTTAGGATTGAAAAATTTCTTCTAAAGATTATCAGCCATGAATGGGGCCTTAGACTACCACATAGATCCTATAGGAAGAATCCTTGTCGCATGAGTGGAATATGGGTACTACTTTGGGGCTTTGCAAAGCATATAATGGTATTGGGGTGAAGGAATAGTGTGGGGACACAAAGCATGATTATATTTCTTAACAATTACTTCTAAGGATCATGGCCTAAGCATAGGGACCTAGAACAACACATATATGAGCTTAATAGAGGAAATCATTAGCCTATGAGTGGGATATATTGACTATTTAATATTTAGCATTAGGATGGATCTTGGGGTTTAGGCTATGTTTCGGGGTTGAAAACTAGGCACTTTGGTTGTAACATCCACTTCTAGGACCCATGGGTGATGTGGCACAAGGCCTTGAACCACTAGATAGGTATTATAGAGAGAGTGTTTGCTGTCAAAGCCAAACCTAAGTGTTTAATTAATGGTTTTTTTTATTATGATCTCTAGGCCTAGGAAACGATTCAGGCTTCAAGGGATCTTGGGACATACATAGGTCCCTAAACCACCACATAGGACTTGTAGAGGGAATCATTAGGCTATGAGTGGGATATAAACACCATTTTGAGGTTCTGTAAAGCAAGGATGGGTATTGAGGTCCATGCATGTTTTAAGTCCAAGAAGCATGCTCTTAGGTCCTAATAATTTATTCTAGGGCTCATGGACCATGGATTCCACAGGTATCAAAAGTTATTGGGTTTACAAGTTTTCCACAAAACTTGTAAAAACAAGGAAAACTTGTAAACATAGGAAAACTTGTAAAAAACTGGAAACCTGTAAAAGAATAGGTGATTGACATTAATATTGATGAAGTTGCCTCTATTCCTACAAAGTACACAATCACTCCCACAGATGTAGTCATGAGAATTTTTTAATATCTATTCTTCTTAATGCACACGACTTATATCATGTCCCAAAAGCACCAAAATTACATAATGTAAGTGGTTATTATACATAAACAAGTCGAATGCAAATGGAGAAGTTGACTAATACAAGCTTGTACTTGTTACTAAGAGTTTATGTTAGAAATATGGGATTGACTACAATGAAACCTTTTAGCAAGTTGCCCATGTTGACACCATCTACGTTATGTGGACTTAGAATTACTCTTAGGACTTTCATAACTTCCTAAACTCCTATTTTTTTTTCCAAAGCATTCCTTGGAGATTTCAATTTTTCCTTCCCTGCTCCATTTCTTGCTGGTTTAGAGAACTCCCTATAAATATGCTCCATTGTATAACAATTAAATAACTTACTAGATTTTTCTAGTGGTCGAGTACTTGAATAAGATTCTATCTTCCCCATGAAATCTCCAACTCCTTCAAAAGACCCTCTCACAAATTGATCTCAACCAAGATTTTGATCACCCTTATACCCACTTTTGCGTTAAAGTCCTCTTCCAAGTCCATACACTTATTTATTCCATAGTTCCATTAGCAACCTAGGCATCTTATCCCATACCGACTGCATGTACATTTCTTCCCTTTTAGGGTTGAATTTGAGCCTCCACATTTAGAGATTAATAAATAAAGTCCCCCAAAACCATTTCCAGGTTATGCTTCCAACTTGAACTCAAAGGCTATCCAACCTCTTATTAGGATATGAGGCCCTAGACCACCACATGAGCTTTAGAAAGGGAATAGTTAGCCTACTAATGGGACATAGGTACCATTTTGAGGTTTCACAAAGTGGGGGTGGGTCAGGGCTTGGCAAGGAAAGGTTCAACATAGAAAAATATTGACTTAGGGCCTAATTGTGTCTTATAGGGCTCATGCACCACGTCAACGACCTAAGTTCATTGGCAATCCTTGAGATTCGATAAAGACACGAAACAACATGTACTCCTTGAAAATTATAGTTAGAACTCAAAAAGTCACACACAAAGCTTTACATTGGTCTCTACTTATAATGTTGTAATCAATGTGTGTTGCATAGTGGTTAGGATTCTCATAAAACACCTTCAACATTGCAGTTTACAAGGGCTTGATATGGAGGTACATCTCATTGCAAGTCCGCACTACCCTGAACAATGAATCCTTGTTATATTCATAGGCTTATTGATTTCTTCAGTCTATGGCCATCTACCTACACCCATTTGACATATCCAGGCATCTCCTTGCATCTGAGAAATATTTGAATTAGGATATTAATCCATACATTTACAAGCCATGTCTAAAAGACTTAATAAAATCATACAATTTTTTTTTTGTAACACAATACCAACATGTCTTCTTTTGTAAGGAAGTCCCTTAGCTATAAAATTCCATAATGTATCTGAAGACAATCGTTTTAGTAGGGAAAAGTCGAAGTCTTAGTTTTGAAGAAAGGAAGAGATATGGAGAGCAATGGTTTTACGTCTGTTGTGCTATTCTAACAACTACATCATTCAAGGTGTTTGTAAATCATATCATTTTAATACAAAAGTTAAAATTTCATGGAGAAACCCATTAGCTTATTTAGTCACCAAAAGAATAGGTGATTGGCATTAATATTGATGAAATTGCCTCTATTTCTACAAAGTACACAACTGCTATTACTGACATATAAATGTATAAATATACTCACAAAACTTAACACACTGAGTAGTGTTGTGCCTTTGAAGGGGGCCCTTCCTCCACATGCTACAGACTACAAGTTACAGTGCACTACAGTCTCAAAGTGCAGAACACATAAACAATGTGATTATTGACCAATAAGTGAACACGAGTAAATGGGAAACAATATCTAATTTTTGAATATTATTGTTCAAATCCCCTTTGATAATTACAATCAAAATTATACAGGGTCAAATTCTTTCTAATAATAAAAAGACTGGGCGTTATACGCTTTACATTCGTTACACAGATCATGGAGTGAATGATGGAAAATCTACCTGCTTAACTGAAGAGACATACATGGAAGATTTAATTTCCATTATTACAATTCCATTTCGTGTTTAAATCATAATAGATAATAAATGGATCTGTCAAGATCTGAAGGATCAAAAGATCCACTATTCTAGGCAAAAGTGCGCATTAACTGTTGTGATAACCAATCCCCAATTAATCCGATCCTGGAGCGCTGACTTAACAAAATCTTCAGATATATGGGGATGAGAAGCTTACCCACATAATACTAGACAAAACCCATGTGCTAGTTTCTTATTTGCACTGCCACAGGTACCAAAAGTGATTGGGTTTATAACTTTTCCACAAAACTTGTAAAAATAGAGAAAACTTGTAAACATAGGAAAACTTGTAAAAACCCGGAAACCTATAAAATAATAGGTGATTAACATTAATATTGATGAAGTTGCATCTATTTCTACAAAGTACACAACCACTCCCATATATGTAGCCATGAGAATTTTTTTATCTATTCTTCTTAACACATGACTTATCTCATGTCCCAAAAGCACCAAAATTATATAATGTAAGTGGATATTATACAAAACCAAGTCTAATGCAAATGGCGAAGTTGACTAGTACAAGACTGTACTTGTTACTAAGATTTTATGTTAGAAAGATGGGATTGACTACAATGAAACCTTTCGGCAAGTTTCCAATGTTGACACCATCTACGCTATGTTTACTTAGAATTACTCTTAGGAATTCCAAAACTTCCTAAACTCTTGTTTTTTTTCCAAAGCATTCTTTGGAGATTTTAATTTTTCCTTCCATATCCTATTTCTTGTTGGTTTAGATAACTCCCTATAAATATCCCCCATTGTATAACAATTGGAGCACCTACTAGATTTTTCTAGTGGTTGAGTACTTGAATAACATTCTAGCTTCCCGATGAAATCTCCAACTCCTTCAGTAGACCCTCTCACAAATTGATCTCAACCAATATTTTGATCACCCTTATACCCACTTTTGAGTTAAAGTCCTCTTCTAGGTCCATACACTTGTTTATTCCATAGCTCCATTGGCAACCTAGGCATCTTCTCCCATACTGACTACATGTACATTTATTCCCTTTTAGGGTAAAATTTGAGCTTCCTCATTAGAGATTAATAAATAAAGTCCTCGAAAACTATTTCCAAGTAAAGGCATTTTCCACATATGCTTCCAACTTGAACTCAAAGGCTATCCAACCTCTTATTAGGAGATGAGGCCCTAGAACACCACACGAGCTTTATAAGGGAATAGTTAGCATACTAATGGGACATAGGTAACATTTTGAGGTTTCAGAAAGTGAGGGTGGGTCAGGGATTGGAAAGGAAAGTTCAACATAGAAAACTATTGACTTAGGGCCTAATTGTGTTTTATAGGGCTCATGCACCATGTCAAAGGCCTAAGATCATTGGCAATCCTTGAGACTTGATAAAGACACAACACAACATGTACTACTTGAACATTATAGTTAGAATTGAAAAAGTCACACACAACGCTTTACATTGATCGTTATTTATAATGTTGTAATCAATGTATGTTGCATAATAGTTAGGGTTCTCACAAAACACCTTCAACGTTGCAACTTATAAGGGCTTGATATGGAGGTACATCTCATTGCAAGTCCGCACTACCGTGACCAATGAAGCCTTGTTATCTTCATAGGATTATTGAATTCTTCATTCTATGGCCATATACCTACAACAACTGCCCACTTATGTACCCATTAGACACATCTAGGCATCTCCTTCCATCTAATAAATATTTGAATTAGGATATTAATGAGGACATTTACAGGCCATGTCTAAAAGACTTAATAAAATCACACAAAAAAATGTTTGTAATACAATACCAACATGTCTTCTTTTATAAGGAAGTCCCTTAGCTATAAAATTCCATAATGTATATGAAGACAATTGTTTTAGTAGTGAAAATTCGAAGTCTTAGTTTTGAACAAAGGAAGAGATATGAAGAGCAATAGTTTTATGTATGTTGTGCTATGCTAACATCTGCATCATTCAAGGTGTTTGTAAATCATCTCATTTTAATACAAAAGTTAAAATTTCATGGAGAAGCCCAGTAGCTTATTTAGTCACCAAAAGAATAGGGGATTGGGATCAATATTGATGAAGTTGCCTCTATTTCTACAAAGTACACAACTATTAGTACTAACATATAAATGTGTAAATATACTCACAAAATTAACACATTGAGTAGTGTTGTACCTATAAAGGGGCGCTTCCTCCACAGGTTATGAACTACAAGTTATAGTGCACTACAGTCTCAGAACGTAGAGCACATAAACAATGTGATTATTGACCAATAAGTGTACATGAGTAGATGAGCAACAATCTCCGATTTCTAAATATTATTGTTGAAATCCCATAATTTTTTTTGTACTAGGGGAATCGAAAAATGGGGTTGGGATGGTAGTCGCATGACATGGGGTCTAGGGATCCAATCTCACTACCACTACACCCCTAGGTGCATCCACAAGGCCTGAACCGTGGTGCACGAGTAAGTTTGGGGGGATTCGAACATGTGACCTTCCATTTTCAACCGATTACAACTTCTCATCTTTACCACTTAAGCTGCCCCCACATGCTTGTTCAAATTCCCCATTGTAATTACAATCAAAATTATAGAGGATGAAATTCTTTCTAATAATAAAAAGACTGGGCGTTATACGCTCTAGAGTCATTACATAGATCATGGAGAGAATGATGGAAAATCTGCTCACTTAACTGAAGAGAGATACATGGAAGATTTAATTTCCATTATTACAAGTCCATTCCATGTTTAATTCATAATAGAGAACAAATGGATCTGTCCAGATCCGAAGGATTGACATATCCACTGATCCAGGAAAATGTGTGCATTAACTGATGTGATATAACCAATCTCCAATTAATCTAATCCTAGAGCACTCACGTTACAAAATATTCAGAGAGATGAGTACAAGAAGCTAATCCACATAATGTTGGACAAAACCAATGTGCTAGTTTCTGATTTGCACGGCCACAGGTACCAAAAGTTATCGGGTTTACAAGTTTTCCACAAAACTTGTAAAACAGGGAAAACTTGTAAATGTAGGAAAACTTGTAAAAACCCAGAAACATGTAAAAGCTCAAAAGAATTGTAATCTTATGTTAGTTATCACAATTGATAGTCAATAGGTCACTTATTTATGCAAACATCAAGAACAAAACAAAAATGTGAATTTTCATACCTCAAAAATATATAAGGATGTATTCATAGGTTTATAATGACGAAAAGGTGTAAGTTGACACAAAAAGGGATAAGTCTGCTTAACAAGAGAACCAAAATCATTGTGTAAAATAACAAATTTGAGGGACTAACATCTCCCCCCAACTTAAGATGTGGCATGTCCTCATCCCAATGATTGACTATGTAACTATGTCCAATCATAAGAGTAACAACCATTCATAGTTTCTGCATGCAAATCCATATATTGGTTAACTTCTTCCCACATAGTAGTCTCTTCATAATCATTACATAATTGTACAGCTCTGTAAACTCTCCTATTGCACCAGATTGTGAGAAAATGAAAACGCAATCCCAACCATTTGGTTCTATTTCTTCAAAGAGAATTGAAATAAAATTGAGATCTAGAGATGGCCATTCGAAAGAAGGGATATCCCAAAGGATCCCGTGCCTGCATATGAGGTGGAAGTAATTTCCATCATTTTTTAGAAGTCTCTATAGCAGGCATAGTACATTGAACTTTGATACATTCAAAATCCTACATAGTTGACCTATGGTTCTGCTTGAAAATCTTCAACTGTTGTTTATTCATTAATAATTCTTTATGATTTTTGAACAACTCCACAATCATTTGGTGTTCTCCGTGAACATGAAGATGAGAGTTTGACTAACACTTGAATTCCCATCATAAATCAGATTCCCATTTAATTTGATTAAGAATAAAGGAAGTAAAGGAGTGTAGATGAACATCTCCCGCAAGCAAGTTTGGGTTCCAAATTGTTTGAGATTGCAAGAATAAATTGAAGGAATACAAATCACATAAAAATTTTTGTTCTTTGAAAGCAGAATCAAGATAAATTTCTTCAAAATCTTCCTTTGTAATAATTTCACACTTCTTGCCAGCCTGCAATCTATTTAGTTGAAAGATTACCCACTGTTCATGGAGATAAATTGACTATATCGACGATGGAGACATACATCCCATTATTTGTGAGGTTAACTCAATCATTTTATGTTTCTCACTCTTCATTGTCTCTAGTTGCTACTTAAGAGTTTGAACTTTGTGTTATACCTCAAATTGTCACTCCGTGTACCATTGAGAGTCTTCATGCCATATTACCATGAGGAACACAATGTTCATACCTCCTATGAGTGTTGAGACACCTTTTTGATCATGTTGGTCCCCTCCCTAGTCATACTTGGAGGCAAATATAACACATAGG
Organism: Larix kaempferi; assembly: GCA_027924585.1. Taxonomy (NCBI): domain Eukaryota; kingdom Viridiplantae; phylum Streptophyta; class Pinopsida; order Pinales; family Pinaceae; genus Larix; species Larix kaempferi. Next base: position 12,781,078 of record BSBM01000125.1, on the reverse strand, counting down.
GGTTGAATGCCACTTGACCATGCTTATCCTAGAAGTATTTTCGTGCCCTGCTAAAGGCGCAAGGTGTGAAAATACAACATTTTTGCACTCTGCATACCTATGGGGGTGCACAAATTATGACCTTTTCGTGCCTTGCTCAGTCATGGGGGCGTGAAAAATCCCTGAATAACCATTCTCCTTGGTTTTTGGATCTTGGATTTCGAAGATATTTTCATGGGATAAGATTTCCTTTCGAACCCCACCTCACCTACCCTCTTTGGCATGATTCAACTCCTTGATCCACATCTCCCTCACTTAGATCCATAATATTCTCTTAAGTGGTTGGCCTCAAAAATCCTATAAGAAGAAGGCCATCCATGAGCTATGGGGAGAAATTTGAAGGCATCAAACCTATGATCTCAAGAGTCTTGCAGAGGTAGCAAAGGAGAGCTTGGAAGAAGATGGTATCATCTTGGACATCAAGGTATAACAATGTAATAAACTTCTCTAGCTTTCTTAATGATAACTTGGCTTATTCTCCCATATCTTATTTATTATAATATTTATGCATGATATGCTGTAGATTAGATATAGATCAATACATCTATTTGCTTGGAAGTTTTGGTCCTTTGTCTTGTTCAACAGGTTCAACCTTTGGAGATCAAACTTGGAGCTGGAGCTAGGACAACATACAGGTTGGAGGTAAGTTTCACTTCTTCCTTTCTCTTCTATGTTCAATAGTTCATGCATTGTGCTAGATCTAGGAGAATAAGATCACCATTTATTTTGTTTTTGTCATGGATTAAGCATCTATAGGTTCAATTACATCCATGAGAGAGTTTAACTATCCGTAGGAAGAATTCTCTAACACAGAAATTGGCGACTCTGCTGGGGATTTCCCATGTTTAATTTGCCATCGAATCTTTAAGATTTGATCTCCTACCTGTGCAAACGACTTAGTTTTGATATTTTTCTCCATCTTGGTCTTCATTTTTGGGATCTCTGAATCTTAAAACTTCATATATTGATAATTTAAATCTCACATCTTCACCCTTTTTCATACTACATGATATTTTCGCGCCCTCTCTGTGTATCACAGAGAGAAAATTACTAAATTTTTGCATCCCCACAATAGTCTAGAGCGTGAAAATTCTTGATTTTCGCGTTTGAGAGGTCCGCCAGGGAGCGAAAATTCCCTGTAACTCACCTTGGTGTTTGGTTTTGGATTTTGACTTGTTTTCTGTCTTCTGATATTGATCAGCTCTGTGCAATTCCATCCTGATTTTTACTTTTTGGTTTTCTTTTAGCCCTCATTTGGATTGTAGAGTGAATTTGCAAATGCCACAAGTATGTTGAAAATTGGAGGACTATCATAGCCACCCCTATAATTTCATCACCTTCTTTAAATTCCGAGTTTGATCTAATAGCTTGCAACCTTCTCTACTCCTAGTTTGAACGTATGAAAGCTTGGTTGGTTGGTTTGATTTTACATTTATACGGTTTGGATTTCATGAGTGAAAATGACAAGGAGGATTTGATCCTTTGATAGAATTCTCGGTTTAGATATTGCAAAGATAATCTATTGCTTACATTTTGTTAAAATCAAGGAAATTATTGCATATTTATTTGCATACTTGAAGAAGATCATTGGAAATCTATTACTTTGTGAAGAATCTATGCATTTTTGAGCTTTGAAATTGCTTGGAAAGTTTTCAAAATATTTTTCCCTCTTCACTTAATGTTAAAACATTTTTGCAATTAAAAGAAGCTTCTTTACTTTTTACTTGTCATTTTAGACTCATATGAAGCAAAAATGAAAATGATTTTTTTTGTTTTTTGACTTGTTTTTGAATGTATTTGGTGTGAAAGAGTGTTTCATAGTTTGATTTGGCACATAATTTGAAAATAAAAACAAAAAGTACATATTTTGTTTCTCAAAGAGTTGCATTTTTGTCTCTTACATTTGGGAACGAAAAGAAATCTCCCTTTCGTAGCTAGAAGTTCATTGAAGAAAAACAAAACTTGCATAATTCATCCAAATTTGCATGATTTGAGTTGAGTCTACACACCACCAAGTTGCACTTCCGCTCCCCTTGAGTAAAGCAACAACCTCTAAAATTCAAAACCCTAACTAAACACACATTAACCTCATTTGAGGAACTAAAAGAACAATGTAGTTAGGTTGGGCATCAGGGATAGGAATCCAAATAATTCCCCTTTGTCATTTTACATCTGAGACATAGTCATTTTCTCTTAGGGTGCTAAAATCCTCTGGTATTTGTTGACACTATAATAAACCAATTTGTTGGGGGACCTCCCATTCCACGAGGGTAAGCATCGAGGACTAGTTCCAGGCGGACTTTGTGGAATACTGCACTCCACTTAGCGCCTAAGGACATCAATCCATTGTCTTGTATTTTTCGGCCTCCATACTGGTTGTAAAAGGACCAAAAGGCAGAAGCTCCAGGAAAGATTCCCAAACGTGTCATGAACGAGGTATCCTAGTGACCATCCTTCTAGGGCTCTTTTACCCGGGATCCCTTTCGATAGAGGGATATCCCTTCATCTTTATTGGTCTCTCATTTCGTTGTCTAACTTGGATTTCATCACCTTGCAGAGGATACAATCTGTTGAGGTCTCTAGATCTTAGATAGGAGGATTGCTTGCTCTTATACCTTGTAGAGGGTCTTTTTGTTTTTAGTGTTGCTTGTTGGATTTCTGGCCTCTTTTCTATTACTTTCTTTCTGTGACATCGGTCACAGTAAAGTTTTTTGAGCTTGATTTTTGGCCTGTGTGCCTCTTTTTCTTCTATATCCCCTTTTGCACGCTCCGTTATCTGAGGGTTTTTGAGTCCTGCTTTTAGCGAGACTTCTCCCACATCACTTAATCCTATTCCATGACAGATCCAAGGAAATCAAGGAGACATCAAGGGATAATTCCCGAACCATCTGTGCCTAGAATTAGTCGAACGCCACCTTCACGCATTCCCATTCCCCCTACTAGCAGACCAGCTGGTTAGGAGACTATCCCAGAACCAACCAGTAAGACACAACCAGTTGCTGCGGTATCACAAAATCCTACACCACTAGAAATTAGTGTAGTGCCAGAAGTTAGTGCAACACCAGAAGTTAACATAGCACCTGAGATTAGTGCCGTACCAGAAGTTAGAGTCACACTAGAAGCCGATGTCGTGCCGAAGGTTATTATTAATCCGAAAACTAGCATAGCCCCAGATATGCCATCACAAAATGACCTTCCCGAAGGATATATTGAAGTTATTGAAGAATCCGATCCTTTCCCTTCTACGACTATTCAATTAGTTGCGAATTTTAACCAACCACTTCCATAGTTGCTAACACCACCTGTTATCCCTAATACCTCTATTATTCCCAGATACCAATATGAATCTTCTAGTAGAAGAACATTCAAAATTCCAACTCTTAAACTTCCTACAGGCCATGAAATTATGGCATACATACGAGCAAAACTCGCTAGTTTAGATCATGAACGCGCGACAACAGACAGATTTAGGCGCGAAGCCGCAAAAATGATGGTTCCCCCAAACTCAGAATTTTCATTTATGTCTACATTCGAAGTGGTAAACCCTTATGATTCGACAATACCCCAATCCACTTCCCATGATTCGACCTATGGCATTTCATTTGTAGGTCGATACGCACCTACAGATTGGATCTATTCCCAACCTTTACCCGATGAATCAGGAATGGAAAACATCTTTGATCCATCTTCATCATTATGGAACACAAATCTGGGCCAAGCCCTCAATGATTTCCGCACTTTTCCAACACCTATGCAGTTAACCCCAAAAACTCCCCTTCGAACTTTCTCACTCATTCTACCGAGTGAAATTCTTGGTCACTCTTTGGGAGACCTTCCTACTATGGGGACAAACCATAATATCCCCCCGTTACCTGTATCATTTGTAATTGGTGCACATTCATCTTCAGAATTCGACACTACTAGTGCAACCCATCAATTTGCATGATCAATCTCTTCTAATGTTTTCGTTGGAAGACCGTCTATTCCCACTGTCAGTACGTCGGTTGTGACTAAAAGTCAATCTTCAACCACAATTTACACCATCTCTGGAGGCCAACCTTTTATTGGTTCCCCAAGCAGGCCCAATGGCAAACCTCCTCCAGGACCATCTGCTTCATGGGGACAACAAATGCCACCTACTGGGGGGAAACATACAGTAAGTAGGTAACCAGAATCCTTCTGGGGGAATTTTTTTTTTTCAAAACTTTTACCCCCCCAACCCTAATTTGTATCCCTGAATACCTTACCGTAGCATCGCAAATAATCAATGGATCCCACCTCCTCCCACACTGCCTCTTAATCAAGGTGCAACAAACAATCAATGGGTTCCACCTCCTCCGACACCTCCCCATACTCAAAGTATGGGAAACCCCCCCAATCACGAATTTTTAAACCATACATGGGTCCCACCACCCCATGTATCCACACCATTTCACCCCACAATGCAAAAATTCCAAACAACCGGTGTATAATACGATTCTGACTCAACTGGTAAATCCTATGATTCCCATCCAACAACTGGTTAACCCCATGGTCCCTAACCCACAGAAATTCCAACAGTACCCCGTGAGCAACACATATGGGTGTAATATGCCACAATTTGCAGTGCAGGTCCCTACATGCATCCTAGCACCCCATCAATACTATTCTTACCCACAACCAAATAGACAACTACCCTTCCTGGAAACATTGGACCTATCGGATTTGTCAATATGTTGGTCCTTTTGGGATGACCTGGGTTCAAAGAAGTTCTTGTGGACACAACAAAACCCCTTTCACTGGCCCTTTCGGCATCAACCCGTAAATAGATTGAAGTCTCACCCGAAACGAAGTATGGGGGGTCACAGAATCAGGTTTCTGAAACCGTGGTGATGTGCAGATGTGGAACGAACTCATAACACATCCCTTGCTTCTCATATACTTAACAAGACGATATAAGTAGATGACTTTGCACTTCGCAATTACCAATAGTCTACAGAACTACGATGAATTGCTGCTGTCTTTACCCTTATGAGTTCCGTTTACACATGATTTCTGTTTACTCAACATGTGATTTCCATCCACATACATATGAAAGCAAATACATAAACATATAATAACATGAACTCAAAATATGCCATAAACTCATACATAAGGCATAGAATTACGTGGTTTACCCCCAGGCGAGAGTTACATCCACATGAACTATTCTTATATTACTTGGAAGGGTAACAGTTCCAGTCTGCGCACTCAGTTGCAAACTCTTCTCTACAATCAGATCTCTATGCACTCAGCTGTAGAGTCTGCTCTCTCTCAGTCTAGATATACAATCAAACAACAACAACACTTGGTTATCTGAACAAAATACCAACCAACCCTTCCTTATACAAAATTACCCTTATATATAAATGTGCCCGAAGGTCACATATTACAATAACTATGGGCCAACCCCCATAGTAACCAAAACCCAAAAACCCCATGGTTCACCTGTAGACCACACTTAGCTTTAACTTCATTGTCCCTTCGGCGCCGCTTCTTTTGACTTTGACGCTTCTCTGATAGGCTCAGTTTTGACTTTGCAGTGGCGTGTACTTTGCACCACTTCGCTTCTTTACTTTCTGCTCCTGTAGCAGTCAAGTAGCCGCTCAGACTTTAATTGCTTCAACCACCTCTGGCTGTCTACTTCATCTTTACTAAGGAAATAGGTTCTTTCCTGTCGACTGTACTTCTCTCCATACCCTCTACCCGAGATTTGCGGAGTCACTTGTCTCCAAAATTGGTCAATGTCAGGCCTTGCCTAACTGTACTTTGCGTCCAAAAATTCCTTTACTTGGGTTGCGCCGAACAGGCCCCTAACACTTACTTGTGGCTCGTCCCCGAGCCACTTACACTGGGCTTCCTTGGTTTCGCAACACTTGGTATGCTCATCTTTGTTGCAAACTCTTGATATGTTGCGGTCATATTCGCAATAGCCTCCTTAGTCTCTTGCTCGTATTCTTTCACCGTGTCGAGCAACATTGCAGATATTGGATCTTGCATTTTTTCCTTTACTGTACTCTCTGTCGTTCAAAGCTCTTGCAGCTTCATCTCGATCTCCTCAGAGAGTGCCAATGCCTCTTCTTGCATAGGTTGCAACTTTGCTGAAGTTTTAGCTTCCTTCATTCTTAATGCCTTTAATTCTTTCTGAAGCTCCTTTGTCTCGGCGAAGTTCTGTATTCTTTGCCTTGGTGGAAAATCCTTCATAGTCGCATTCATTGTGTCGAGGTCCTTTTGCTTCGTTTGGACTCCATCCTGAATTTTCTATAAGTCCGGGTCTTCTTGCAGTGTGGCCCATGACTTAATCACTTCTTCTAGAAAATATTGACATCTCGCAACTTCTGCGGAGATGTTCTTTGTTGAAGTCTTCAGTTCTTCAGCCCTTACTTCTTTTACTTCTAGTGGAGTGCTAGGTTGTTTCCTAGACTCTAAGTCAATAATATTTTCTTTGTAACCAATCTCCATATCTTCCATTTTTGCTTTGATCAGATTGTCTACTGCAGCACCAATCTTAACAATGGTTGCTTCTACTTCAGGTTCTTCGAAGTCTGGGATCTTCGCACATACTTCCGTTACGGCCTTCTTCAACTTCTTATGATTCTCATGAGCATTTGCTAGCTCATTGGTATTTGATTTGCATTCATTCCCCAGTTATTTTAAACTTTCTTCTAGCTTGAGATGCTGGTTGTAAGAGATCATATATCGATCTTTAATTTCTTCTACAAATTACAGATGTAGATCATGTAGGCCTTCAATGGTAAACATTCCCACATTAATATCCAAGTGTGCGACCTTCTTCGCACCTTCAGTGATTTCATCGGATGGGAATATCACGTTCATCGGCTCTATGCGGACTAACTAAGGTCGCATTGTTAGTGCACACACTTCTCTTTTTCTTCGGCTTGACTCCTCTGATATGTCTTCGGAGTCTGATTCCCTTATTAGATCTCTCTGGACTTTCTCTACTCTTGGCATCATACTTTTCAGTTCTACGATGCTTTCTACCATGCTTGCTTGGAGTTGCTCTTGTTTACTATATTTTATTGTGAGTGTCTCTTCAATATGCTCATGGAATCTGGCTGTGATGCAGTCATAATCATCATCATGCAACTTTGCATCAAGCAGAGTCTTACTTGCTTTCTGCTTCTTTCTTTTCGATCCCTCTAGCACGACTGTGTCAAGGTTCTTCCTATTTTCTCTTGTTGGAAAACCAACAGCTTGTTGCTGTTGTTGTTCTTGATCTTTCTCTTCTTCTTTCTCTTGGGTGTCACTTTCATTGGTGCTTTCCTCAGATGTCATGATCAATGAATCTGGCGCATCAATTTTCCATTTGGATGGCCAATATTCAATGATGAGGTCAATATTTTGTGCATCCAGTTGATATTGACCCTCGTACCATTCTGGGTTTGCTGGTTCTCTAGGATGTATGAAGATAAAGTGGAGGCCCGCTTTGAATCACATATTTCATATATATGCTGTTGTTATTCCCTTAGGAATACACGAAGTGCGCTTGATTACTTCCCATATCTGTTCATAAAATGTGTGCAAATGCACATTGTTCACTCTTTGTCTTTCTGGCCTTGAATTGCTCCACATGTTACACATATCTGGGTCGACGGCAGTCTCCAGTGATAACCAGTACACTTTGTTGGTACTTTGGCTCTTTCCATCCCACAAATACGATCATGACTATCAACCAGCTATAGTGAAATTGATAGCTGTTGTCTTGCGCATCCGCTACATTGTCCAGGAATTCATTCAAAAGGTAACTTGCCGAATTGAATTGCAGTCCATCCTTAGCCTTAACAACTAAGGATATCGCAGCGACTGACAATTTTGTCGGTCTGCATTTCCTTAATACTTTACCTGCAAGCAGTTGTACCGTGAACTGTGTGGAAACATCCTTAATTTGATTTGCTTGATATCCACGGGTTCCTTTTACCAAGCCGAATTCACTCTTCATCCTCCTTACGAGTTCTTTGTCTTTATTCTTGCCTATGAATTCTGTTGCAGGGTAAGTGCCTCGTTTGATTAAGTGCGTAATTTTGTAGATAAAGGTCAATGTTGATATCAATATTGAGGTCTAAACACAAGTATCCCTGGTGCGTTCATGACAACAATGTACGCACAACTGCTGTAAGCTTTGGACTTTGGTCAAACTGCGAAATTCTTAGTAAATTCAGCAATCCTAAGGATTGCAATGGCACAATCCAGTCTTGCGCCTGAATTGTTGTCTGCTTACTGGCTTCAACATAGTGTCTACACATGTATTGGTCTGGCTTAAACTGTGGATATTTGGTTGAGTGCAACAAATCGTGGTTTGCGAACTTCCATTCGAGAAAATTTCCTAGCAAATTCTCCTTCTCTCGAACATGACTTGACATCGGTAACATCGGGATCTCATACTGTATATTCTTCTTTAGTATCACCACCGGTGCATCATCTCTTCGTGGAGGGATGTACTCGGCTATCAGCAGAATCGACCTCTCACGAGGTCGCTCTGGTGGATAATCTTTCGAAATTTCTGCAGACTTCGGTTTCTCTTGCTCTGTAGCTTTTTGCTTATCCTTCTGTTTCGGTTCTGTTGCATGCTGTGGTGAGGCTCTAGAAGTCCCACCTTTCTCTGGAGCTATTTTCTTTACATGAGTTTTCATAACTCCTTCTAGACCAGACTGTTGGAATTCCCTTAATATCTCCTGTAGGCTTTCTTGTCAGACATAAACTGTCAGGATGATCTGTTCTTAACTGGTAAAAACTCAGAAGTTACTCACGGTAAAAATTAAAAGTCATAGTAAAACCGGTTACTATGCGACCCTTGTTATTTATAGCCACAACTTCAATAAGACGTGCCCAAAAACGGCTAAGTTAACATTTAATGCTATGTCTGTTGGCCAAATCTTGCTTAGATCTTAGTCCTTTCCTTTCATTAAATGTGTCTTCAATGGACAAATGTTCCTTAAAGCGAAAAAATCTGGTTTCCCAAAAGTACTGTATAATGACTAGTTTCCGAATAAAACTGTAACGACTAGTTTTCTCTAGCTTCACCGATGGTTAGGTGAGTGGTGAGGCTCACTTCACATTTCCTTTCTTTTGATTGAACTTTGCAACACTACCCCTTTCTTTTAATTAAACTTCACAACTTGAATTGCTATGTGTGCTTCGCAGCACATCTTCAGATCTTGTAAACTTCGTATTATAACAAAACTGTTGTGTGCAGACTCTCTTCTCTGTTTTAGTGTCCAATTTCAATTGCACTTGACACTTAAACACTATTGAATTATTTAACTTATTCCTGTAGGAGTAGGGACATCCCTGTAAGGCTTTAATCTACTCCCATTGACAAATCCTTGCAAGTTTTCTCCAAGTAATGTGGCTAACTGTACTGTGCCACCATTAGTAACATATTTGACAATGTATGGTCCTAACCAATGCATTCTGAATTTTCCAGCAAATTTCATAAATTTGCTATCATATAAGAGGACAAGGTCTGCTACCTGGAAGAACTTGTGTTTGATGTGTCTTTCATGCCATACTTTTTCTCTATCTTTCTTCACTTGTTGGTGAAAGCCTGCATTGAAGCAATCTTCCTCCAATCCAATTAACTATAATAGTCTTCGTCCATTGTCTCAACATCAACCATGTCTGTAAATGTTGCAATTCTCAAGCTTAGTACTATGTATTCCATGTGCATGACAACTTCCTGTCCATATGCTAATTTGAAAGGTGTATGGCTTGTCAAATTTTTACAAGTTTTCCTATATGACCACAATATTGCAGGTATTCTGAGGTCCCAATCACCCCTATTTGTATCGCATACCTTGGTTAATTCATTCTCCAACACTTTATTAAAGGCTTCTACCGTGCCATTAGCTTGTGGATGATATGGTGTACTTTTTTGATGGTAGATCTGAAATTCTTTTTTCAGGGTTTCAATATTTTTGTTCAGGAAATGGGTTCCCTGATCACTCATTATAATCTTTGAACATCCAAACCTTGTCAAGATGTTTTGAAAAATGAACTGCATTGCTATAACTGTGCTATAGTCCTCCACTGGTTTTGATTATGCCCATATGGTTAGATAATCTGTAGCTGTAATGTCAATAGCCCATTTATCAATAGCCCATTTATCAAAGACTTGCAATGTCAATTGTGGCATTGATGGAATCTCATCTCTACGAGATGGCTTCCCTATTCTTTGGCATACATCGCAATTCCTACAATGTTCCTTTGAATCTTTATGTATAGTAGGCCACCATAGTCCCACTCTTAAAATTTTATGTGTAGTAGCTTTCCCTGCATAGTGTCCTCCAGATACTATTGAATGTGCCTCAACAAGTATGATAGTTCTCTCATGTTCTAGCACGCATGTACACAATACTCCATTTGGTCCCAATTTGTATAATTGTCTTGCAATTAGAGTAAAATCAGTTGATCTTACCACTAATTGTTTCTTCTGCTACGTATTAAATTTTGTGGGTGCTAACCTTGTAGTCAGAAATTCTACAATGTCTCTGAAGTGGTCATCTACTATGTGAATAGAAAACAACCACGCATCTGGTAGATTATCCTCCAAATTATTAGGTTCTTCTCTTGACTCGATTCTTGAAAGATTATTAGGTCCTGCGTTCGATCTTCCTGGATTTACTATGATCTTGAAATCATACTCCTGAAAGAGTAAGAGCCATCTGCATATTCTTCCCCCTAACAATGGCTTATTGAACAAGTACATCAAAGCTAAATGTTCAGTGAACATGCAAAAGTGTGAACCTAGCAAATAGTGTTTGAATTTCAGCAATGCGTACACCATAGCTAAGCATTCCCTTTCTGTTGTGGTGTAATTCTTTTCTGTTGAAGATAGCTTTCTGCTTGAAAATGTGATGGGATGGTCGATGCCTCCATCACCTGGTTGTTCTAGTACAATGCCAAGTTCTATAGATGAAGCATCTACGTGTACATGAAATGGATTGTTCTAGTCAGGAAAGACTAGAATATGCGCTGTAACCATCTTTTATTTCAGTGTGTCCAATCCTTTTGACAATCTTCGGTCCAATTGTACTTCGCTTCTTTTTTCAATAGTTTCTCCATAGGCACAGTTATCTGCGCATATCCTTTAATTATTTTTCTATAATATCCTGTGTGTCCCAATGTAGTGTGTAGCTGCTTAACTGAATTAGGCACTAGGAGGTTTACTATGATTGCTATCTTTGTTGGATCAACCATCAATCCTTGTTTACATACTATGTGTCCTAATAAAATACCATAAGGAACACAAAAGATGCACTTCTTCAAGTTCAAGGAAATATGATACTGTCTACACTTTGCTAACATCATCCTTAAATTCACATGATGGTTCTTCAGAAGATTGAATACTTTCCAATGATCAAAGTAAAATTCTAAGAATTTATGAATATAATCCTTAAATGCAGCTACAACCACTCTTGAAAGATAGCAAGTGCGTTCTTCAATCCAAAAGGCATAACAATGTACTGAAATGATCCCCATTCAGTAGCAAATGTAGTCTTGTGCCTATCTTCTACAATAATTTTGATATGATGGTAGCCCGAAATCCATCAGTAAAAGAGTATCCTTCTTTTCCACCTACATTATCTAGTACTTCATCCGTAAATGGCGTAGGAAACGTGTCATGTATAGATGCATCATTCAGTTTTTTGAGATCCACACAAATTCTGATTTCTCGTTTAGCTTTCTTGTCTTGATCACCATGGGACTTATCCATTCTAATTCTTCTACTAGTTCAATGATGCCTCCCTCGAACATTTTATCAATTTCTACTTTCACTCTTTCTTTATATCCGGGGGTTAGTCTATAATGTCATTTCTTGATAAGATTCACATCCTGCTTGAGAGGTATTTTCATAACTCCCAAGTCACCTAAAATGCCTTTCATTTCAGAAAACTTGGTAGGGAACAAGTCCTGATATTCGCGCAGTAGGATTGTGATTTTTCCTACTGTTTCTTCATCCCGGTAATCTACGATAGAAGCAAACTTTGGTTCATCATCCGTGCTAATATTGATCTTTCTAGTATTCATAGGGTTACTCAGATATGGAATTTCCAAATCAGGTCCTTGTACATCGCATTTTCATTCAGACTTGAGTATATTCACATCGTGAGGATCTTCATTTTCATCTTCGTCTAGTGCAAAATTGTAACACTCAAGGGTATGTTCCAACTGTATTTCCCAATCTGGTTGATGATACACATGCAACATGACATCATCAAATATTTTCATTTTAATGATTTGAAAAGCTTCATTAATGCTTGGACATTCATCCTCAAAACTGAAAGTTAGCTGAAAATTATTTATCCTTATGTGCCAATTTGTTGTACCCTGTCAAATTTTTGTTTCTATATACCATTTTTTTGCTACTAGATCCAATGTGTGCACAAACATATGGACCCATTCTGTCTTTGGTATATGCCTCCATGCTTTCAAGCAAGATTCTATATGATCTTTAGGATCAGTCTGTCCACTGTACTTTGCTTGTACATTCTAAGTTTGTTCAGTAAATCTAATTTCCATTAAGTGTTTACATTCTTTCCATGTGCTCAATTTGTCTTTGTGTGCATCCTACCACCTAGCAGGTGTAGCTCGCAATGCTATGTCTAGAGCTAATAGCCTATGTTAATCTGAAACTGATGCTAGATATTCATGAAAGAATGCATGGATATTTCCCAAACCATCATAAGTAGGAATTGGACTTACCTCTATTCCAATCCAGTGGAGTGACTTTGTTATCTTCGCACATCTTCTAACTGATACTTCATGTATTCTGCTCTGCTAGTTTTCCAGTCCTACGTCTGACTCTAATACGCAAGAGTTGTCACATCTCCAGCTCAATGTTCCATCCTCTATAGGATTAATGTAATCTGCTTGATTAAGTGTTATATTGTAGATATTATCAAGTTCTCGAGCTCTATATTCTTATCTTATTGGCTCAACATACCTTGTTCCTTATGAAGGATCCAGGGGTGCAATAACCCTGATATCCTATCCTTCGAATATCATTTGTTTTTTCTTCAGGTTGATAATTGTGAGGTTATCAATTTCCCATTCAATCACTAATAATGCAAGATAAGGATTACTGTCATCTATGATCTCAATAACCTCAAAGTCTGCTTTACTTTGCACTCCATCAATGTTAAAATGAACACTTGACAATCTCCCAAAAGGTATAACCTTCTGCTGGTTATCTAATCTCAACTGTATAGAAGACCAATATAAATTTGGTTTCCCCATCTGCTCCCATGCTTGTTTTGTTAGCATGTTCACCTCTGATCCCAAATCGAGGATGACGTAGTTCATTTCAAAATTTCCAATCTGTGCGCTTAACCTCATTTCTCTTCCTATATTTTTATGGTTCTTAATGTGATGGACTTCTCTATGTGCGTTGTTCACTGTACTACGCTGGTCGTAATATCCTAGCACGTTCTGTAATTCTCCCAAGGCGTGCTCACACCTTAGAAGTTTTATGCATCTCTGTAGGAACTGTGTTACAGGATTTGTCTATTCTGGCGAAGCTCGTGACCCATCATACAAGGATGGCATACCTAGTACAGGTGTCTGCTCACTTCGCAAAGGGATACTTGCGGTCGAAGCTCTCGAGTCCTGAAATTCTTTTCTTGCTTCCATGAATATTTCTTTTTCTCTGTTAGGGTCAAATACAGGTATCTTTCCAACTTCTTTTCTCACCCAATCCCAGTCAGTAGGATTTGATCCATTTATATATTATCAAAAGTCGAAGCTTCATTTGTTTGTCATATCCGATCAAAGCTCCACTACGCGTCACAATATGGATGTTGCAATCTTCGTTTCTTTTCTCGGCTGTGATCATCTGAATATTTTGGTTCTATCCTTCCGGTATTTTTGCTTTCATTTTGCCTAACAAAATGGGACATGCTTCAATGATATGGTCGTAGGATTTACAATACTTACAGGTAGTGCATGGGTTCTGACAATCTCTTGCCAAATGTCCAAGTTGAGCACAGTTATAACAGACAATCTGACCTCTTCCTCATCCTTGGCTAGTATTACGTTCTTTTGCTCTAAATCCAACACGTCCTCTATATGTACCTTGATCATACTGCGCATTCTCATTATTGTTCTGTGTTTCTCCTTGGACTCTGTAGACATCAGGTTTTATTTCTATCATAAGGTCATATGCTCTACAGTTGGTATCATCATGGCCAACTGACTTACAAAATGTACAGTACAAGTTCTTTGGTGTCTGTACATACTTCTGAAGTAGGTAACAATCCTCTGGTCGATGTCCTATGCATCGACAAATCTTGCACCATGGTCCTTGAGGTTGATTTAATGGATTCGATGCCCCACTAGTGAGGTAATCTCTAAATACAAGACAATGTTCCTTGGAATGTCCTTCTCCTTTACATTTAGTACACCGAACCTCTTCTCTTACTTCTTTTCCTTTTTGTATATCCTGTAACTGTAATGTCATATTTTCTAGTTGTGTCTGTATTTGTACCATTCCTACGCTGGTTTCTCCTATGGGTGAAGCTTCTAGCTTCATCGCAATTTCCAATGCTTCTGTTTGCGAGGCAACCTTCTGTTGCATCAATGGTAATCTAATGTGGGGCAACAACGCAACAATAAACCATTCTTGGTGCTGTTGCAGTGCTATGTCAAAGCTAACTTGATCCAACAAGGCTTTGAATTTTTGATCAAATTCCCACAGAGTCTCATTAGGTTTCTTCTTTATCTATTTTAGTTGTGTAATGCATTGAGATTCTGATTTAGGCTTCTTAAATTATCTAATCAGTGCAGTTCTGATATCAACTAATGTTCTATTCTGTCCAACATAATATTTCATGAACCATGTTAAAGCTTCGTCTCTGAATTGTTGTTGTATTTACCCTTATAACTATGCATTCACCATACTTAGTGTTACTTCGCAGCATTCATACACATGAGTTCCGTTTACTTAACTTATGATTTCCATCCACATACATATGAAATCAAATACATAAACATATACTAACATGAACTCAAAACATGCCATATACTCATACATAATGCATATAATTACGTGGTTCACCTCGAGGCGAGAGTTAAATCCACAGGAACTGTTCTTATATTACTTGGAAGGGTAACAGTTCCAGTCTGCGCACTCAGCTGTAGACTCTTCTCTACAATCAGATCTCTACGCACTCAACTATAGAGTCTGTTATCTCTTAGTCTAGATCTACAATCAAACAACAACAACACTTGGTTGTTTGAACGAAATACCAACCAAACCTTCCTTATACAAAATTACCCTTATATATAGATGTTCCCGAAGGTCGCATATTACAATAACTATGGGCCAACCCCCACAGTACCCAAAACCCAAAAACCCCGTGGTTCTCCTGTAGAACACGCTTAGATTTAACTTTTTTGTCCCTTCGGCACCGCTTCTTCTGACTTTGACGCTTCTTTGACAGGCGCAGTTCCGACTCTGCAGTGGCATATCCTTTACACCACTCTGCTTCTTTACTTTCTGCTCCTATAGCAATTACGTCGCCGCTCAGCCTTTAACTGCTTCAACCACCTCTGGCTATCCTTAGTACTTCATCTTTACTAAGAAAACATGTTATTTCCTGTCGACTGTACTTCACTCCATACCCTCTTCCTGGGATTTGCAGAGTCACTTGTCTCCAAAACTGGTCAATGTCAGGCCTTGCTTAACTATACTTTGCATCCAAAAATTCCTTTACTTGGGCTGTGCCCAACATAAGATTAATTAACGATCCCATTTGGAATAAACCACATTGGCCACCTATCCCTTCCAAATTACCATTGGATATCCCAAAATTCGATGCAAAACTCGGGGAAGACCGAAAAAATCACGTTATGACATTCCATCTTTGGCGTTTTTCAAACTCATTGATGGATGATTCCATAAGATTACGGCTCTTCCAACACACACTCACCGGGACGATAGCTAAATGGTATATTGAGATGCCACAACACTCTTTCCGAGATTTCAACTCCCTTGCAATGCAGTTTTTGATGCATTTTCAACTACCCATTCGGTACGAAACTGGCATGAACCTATTAACTTCGTTGCGACAATCCACCTCTACTCACATCTTAGATCATATTCATGAGTGGAGGAGATACCGAAGGTTGATTAGGGGTCCTATCCCTAATCAATTATTAATTGTTTGGTTTACAAAATCATTATTTACACCTATTGCTTGGGATGTTGCAATGGGTGGGGCTATTATAGAAGAGCATGCGATCAATCGTTATCAATATCTGGACTTGGTTACTCCCAATCCATAACCTTATATGAATTGATCCCTCATGCTCCGTGCCCCACTAGTGACCCATTTAGGCCCGCTATCGAACCTCCTATTGATGGATTAGTTGGTTCCATGAAGGCCCACCCTGCATCAAAATCTAGTGGAAAACAGAATGTTTCAGTTCCACTTCAAAATAAGGCTGCATCCAAAAACAATACTTCTAATACTCAGACCTTCGAGGTGAATGCGGTTCAATCCTCATCACAACAATCTGGAGGGAAAAAGAAGAATAATAAAGGGAAATCTAAGAAATCTTCTCCTCAACAGGAAAATCCATATTTATTTATTAATATTTTAGCCCTTATTTATTAATATTTTAGGGGTAAAGGTAGTTCGTATGCCCTTATTTATTAATATTTTAGCTGTTTTGTTGGTGGTACCTTCAATGTTGGGTAAGCATATCTTGCCAGTGTCACCTTCTTTGTCCTTGTTCTTTTTTGTATGAGGTTTTCTAGCTTTGGATACGATTTTTTCAAAGTGACCCTTGTCATACCCATTTTCTTCAAAAAGTTTTGATAAATATTTTATTTCATGCTCAAGATGCTTAAAGCTCTTGTTACTAAGGTGTTGATTACCCCAAATTTTGGGGGAGGGAAATGGAGAGATTTGGTATGAAGATACCTGTCAGAGTGGGTTTTCTTACGATAAAACTTGTGTGCAATCAAGCCATTATATTTATTGGAAACAAGCACATCTAATAAGGGTAGGCACTTCTCTTTTTTCCAATTCCACCATGAATTTTATGTTGTTGTTTTGGTTGTTTAAGTGGGCAAAGAATTTCCTAAGGTTTTCTTCGCCATGCCAAACAACATCAATGTCATCTACAAAGAGTTTCCATCTTTTGGATTTAAGCAGGTAAGAATTTATTGCTTGCCTCTCAAATTCTTCTAGATACAAATTAGCCACCACGGGGGATAGGGGGGAACCCATCGCTACACCTTCGATTTGTTCATAGAATTCTCCCTTGAAGACGAAGTAGGTGGACTTTAAGCAAATATCTACCAGCCTCGAAGTGTTCTCATGTTTTAGAATTTTTATGATATTGATGGACTTGATGATGGGTATCTTGGTATAAAGTGACACCACATCAAAACTCACCAATATATCATTACTATCAAGCTTCTTGTCTTTTATCTTGTTGATCCACCCAACTGAGTCTTTCACATATCAAACGTTTTTGAAGAAAATGTAATGTCCCTAATTAAATTTTTAGATAAATAATTAAGTTGGACTATCCAATTCCTAAGGGTTATGTGGGAAAATTAAAATATTTATATTTAACCCCAAGGTCTATAGTTTCTCATGGAAATTCAAAATTCAAAATTGATGGAGAAAAATAAGCCAATAAATTATGGAAAAATCATTAATTGCTCCAAAATGAAGTGGCATGGGGTCCTAGTTGGACTTGGGGGCGCATAAGTGGATAAGTGGGGTCCACTTGAGGGAATGTTCCTCCTTTACACATGGCACCATCCTCAAATTCGAATTTGAAAGGATAAGTAACTCCCATGGGGAAGGTGAAGAGTCACATGGCTATTTTTAGTCAATGACAGATTCTATGACAACCTATGACATATATGACAACTTATGACAAGAATCAGGTCCTATGATAGCTTATGACATCTTATGACAACGTATGACATCTTATGACAACGTATGACATGTTGCAGGTCCTAAATTTATCCAAGGAGGGGACTAGAGGAGAAGCGTGGGACCACATGTTAATGTAACTTCCCCAAAATCAAGCTAAGCCTCTCAAATTCAAATTTCCAAGGTAGGAGTTATTGTTTGGCCAAATAAAATTATAGAGGAACTAAATGGGTTCCAATGTCCCATTCTCCATAAAAATAACATTTATTAATATTTTATTAAATATTTGTGAGAGAAGTCTAGAATGAGGGGGAAATGCTCCATGAAGATTTATAAAAGGGACGAAGACACAAGTGAAAGGGATTTTGGATAATTTTGGTTGTTTTGAATTCTTGGAGAGATTAGATTTTCCATTGCATGGTGGGTGTTTACCTTTCTTGCCATTGATCTAGTTTCAGTGGTGAAAGATTCCACCCAAGCTAGTAGAGAGGAGGAGATCATCTAGATCTTTTCATCGTGCTTCATTTTAGCTGATTATTGAGGGGACAAATCACTTTCATATTTCTCTACAAAGGTTTATTGCAATTTATATTTTCATATACAGTAGTGGGGTCGAATTCCTATCATTTGGAGTTTCTTTCTATTGATTTAGAGCTTGGACCGGTGTTGGTGGGACGACATGGAGGTTTTGGTTTTGATACTTATGAGAATTTATGGGATGTGATACCTATTACATTGCATTTAGAGCATCATTTCCAGTGGTAAATTTTTTTTTTTCACTCAAAAAGGTTTTCGTATGCCTGAGATATCATCATTACACTAAATCTACTCTATTCGACATCTCTTCTGGTGGAGGGGCGCACCACTACTTTTCTATCTCTATATTTCTTGGATTTCGAGATTCTATAAGAGCCATTTATTGTTTTAATCAGTATATTTAATGTCTCCATACATTCATAATAAATATTTACATATATTTTCACCATATGGTGTTCAATGTTCAAGCTTATGGGTGATGTATGTGCAAATCTACTAGTATGGTTAAGCAATCTTAAGACAACGTGTATTAATTTTTCATATAATTTCCCTAAAGTATGATATTAAGTAATTTTTTTTTATTCGGGAGTGCCATGGTTGATTTGGATATGTTTGGGAAGACTTGGGCTGATTGGGTAGTGTTTGGGTCAAGTTGAAAAACTAGTATTCCAATGTGGGGGAAATCGAGCTAGTTTCTCACTAGTCTTGAGAGAGTGTCTTTCATACTTATTCGGAAGTTATGTGGAGTCTATCAGTGGGTCAGATAGTTTAATTTGAGTCTTCTTTATTCCATTAAATTTATATTGGTATAATTCGAGTCGCTCTGGTAGTGTTTGGGAAGAGTTGGAAACCTCATGTCCAATGTGGCCAAAATTCAACTAGTGTTCCTAGTTTATTTACCAGCTTCCAATTTTATATCAGATATTATTTGTGACACATATTAGTAGAATTTAAACACTTTTATTATCTGCACACCTTTAATGGACATCATAAATATAAATACACTACACTGTTGTTGAACGAGAGCATCTTATAAGCCTTCATAAGCCACGGTTTGGGAAAAAGGTTGAAAATCAACATAATTAAAGTTGGAACCTTGGAGATAATATTCCTATTTTCTGATTGGACACATTACAATGGTATCAGAGCACGGTCCTTGCACCTATGCATTAATATCATCCATTGAAGGAGAAGTTGCAGCCATGTCTTACTATTATGATGATTCCTATGAGTACAATTCTTATGAGCAATATGAAGATGATTGTGAGGAAAATTGTAACATCCCGATAATTTCAATTTTTTTTTTTTTAAATCAGCATTAATTAACAAAGTCGTTTATGCAGAAAATAATTAATTAATGAGACTCTTAGCTAAAGACAATTTAATGGTTGCGGCACGTCATACTTGTGTTAAGATGCTGATGACACAATTAAGCACATACATAATAAAATGAAAACACGTCAAGTCTTTCTCTTACACCAAACGAATACTAAGTCAACCATGGACTATGTTGAAAGGTGTAATAATAACCTTAGGCTATGTTATAATGGCTAATCTATTTTACATCAACCACAAATTGCATACCAACATGTTCTTTTCACACGTATCCTTACGTATATCATTACCAAATGCAACTGATCTAAGGTCATGTTTAAATCATAATCCACATAAGACTTTACACATTTATTCCAATGCACCAGAAACTCATTCTTTTATGCATTTACAACCACATGCTTGCCCATTAAATGTAATGCCTACTCTATGTTCTCACATCAATGACATAGAATGGTAAATCTCTAAGCATGTGTATGACACCTAAACTTCCCTAGGGTTAGCATCATATTGAAATATATTTTCAATCAAAGGTAGCCCTTTTCTTGTGGCCATCCAACAATCAATTATACATGAGTACATGAAAATATAAACATAATCTTTACTTTCATAAGTCGATTACAAATAAGGAAACAATAAGACAAGCCAATATATATATATATATATATATATATATATATATATATCAAAGCGAATGATAACTTTGCAAACCTTTCTTACCACCTTGGCAAACTGAGGGGTGGTCATTCTTGTTGTCGTCTAAATCCTGTATTCGTTAATCATACTCACAACATTCATTAGTATCATAAAACATACTACAACAACTAGAAATGTCATTTCATAAATCAAGATACATCAAATTAATTTACAAAACATAATCATTTTAACAAGGAGAAATAATGTGGGCAATGCAACGCTCCACCCAACCGTAGGCTCTTGGACGACATATACTCAGTCCGTCCGAAGGCCACCCCCGAGCTGGGCATGGTGATCCACAATTAGGGAGTCTCTAAGTCTCATTTCCCTAGAACCAAATACACACAACTCTAGAGGTGAATGCAGTCCTCCTGCAAATCTAAAGGTAGTACTCCTAACTAGACACTCCTCGTGTCCTAACCTCGTGCATAGTTGTGGTGTTGTTCTCGGTGGGCTCAAGTCGGTACTCTGGACTTGGCCTCCTATGCCCCGCGGCATAAGCATGTGTCTACTGACTGCCGTTCTCGGCAGTCATACCATAAGTAATAAAGCTGACGCATGCGACAAACCCTAAGGCATTCCGACATGCATTCAAATCAGTCCACATGCAACCAAAATACATTGTGAACACACATATGAAACATAAGGAAGGCATTCGACATGCGACCACAAGGTGTCATACGATACACTCATTAATTGTGTGCATGTAATCTTGCTAAATGCATATCAAAACGACGCATTTAACATGCTCTCCCAAATATATAATACGACGTCATAATTTCAGGTGTGTGTACATATGAAAAGCCGTTGACATGCAATAATGCATTCGACAAGCCATCAAAGCATAAGGTGATGCTAATATCATGAATATGCATATAAAACGTACTAGATGTATTCGTCATGCAAGAATGCATTCGACACACCCTCAATCGTCATAATGGAAATACAATGTAACATGAACATGCGCGTAGGTAATACTTTCAATCAAAAGCATATATCGATGCATATATACAATTTTTATGCATACAACATATATCTACAACATAATCATTTGAATATTATATAGAAAACATGATTGTCTTACCTACTCTATGTAAAATCTAACCATTTTATAATATTCATAGGGCTTGCCCATTCTACACCATATGTAAACTCAGGTGCATTGGTGTAGAAGATAACCCATATATAAATGAGTACATGCAACCATAGTATAATTATATAAAAAGGGACCATTGTATGGCATACCAAAACTATACACTATTCATATGGTATAACTCCTTTATGCACTACATGAAAGGCATAGCCATACTACACTTTATACCCATCCTATATAAAAATATATAAAGCTTAAACACCTTTATGCAATCTATACATCTATAGCCTCTTCCTTTGTCACTATAGGTATATATATATCCAAGGGACCATGGTTTACATATCAGCATTGTTTAATGTAATATACTTAACCGTGTTAAAATCATAAAGCCATTATTTAACATAACAAGTCTATGCAACAATTATATATAGCATAATCACTTTATACGTTGAATAAAATGATGACCAGGCATCCAAAACTTATTATATTTTAATGTGAAAAGGAATACTGTCAAATAATATTTAGCATGCAAAGAAGACAGTAATATATGTCAAACCAACTGCCCAACACATACCTTACTAAAGTTTGGCACAACCCATCTACAAAGCCATTCTTTAATGAAAGCTGCGACTGGGTCAATGTATTTAGCCAAAAACCCCACAACCATGGCAGTGCTCTCCCCCTTCTCTGCGTGAAGGCCAGGCCGGTCCCCCGAAGCCACCGCCCAAAAGCTAGGTTAAAAACCCCAAAACAGCTCCGTCAAAATCCCGAAAAATAATATTTTATATATGATTCTCCTCCTTTTTCATAAAATAATTAAAGCTACATACCATCAATTTTAAAGCAATGCCCTTAATGTAGTAAAAATGTAATTCTTAAGTTACAAAACATTTGTATGAGAATATTTCCCATATTTATGTATGTATATAAAATATATATATATATATATATAAATAAATCAACATATATGTGAATACGTGTATATCAATAAGATTTATGCATTTTATACAAACATAATCATAAATTAATATATATAAATACATGTAAATTATGATGGATGTAAAAATTACAAAAGCTTAAGCAAAGCATATCATATAGGCATTTCGTATACAAATGAAAATGCCATGCACATTAAACAATTAACTTAACTTTTCATGGGTAAAGTAATACATATAGGCATATATGTATTCTTACAGAAAGGCATAATTATAACTATATATACATATATAAGCAAACCATATATATATACATATATATTTGCATGATGAAAAACAAAAACATAAATCTCCAATTAAAATATATGCCTCTTTAATTATCAAAGCATGCTCATAGATAAAATATATGATCCTATTGCATACCCATATAATGGATATAGGTTAACAATATAATGCACCTTTTTAATTAAAAATCAAGTACACACACTAATAATGTTTGCAATTAGGCTTGAGCTCATTGCTTTGAAAACATATAAATAAGAATAATTGTTTCTCCATTTAAATATATAAGCATAAGCATACCGATAAAATATACCAAACACAAGTTAGCTTAACTAGACTTCCAAAAAGCTAAACCAAGGCAAAGACCACGACGATGTTTGCGACTTTAAGACTTAAATGCTCTCCCCCTTGTGGTTCACCATGCCCTTTTTCACTCTTGGTTGCATTGCGAGAGAATAGTTTAGGCTTTTTAATTAGTGTTGTCATGCAGATAGACAAAATTAAATAATAAAAAGCTTTTACCAGAGATAGAGACGTGACAAAAATGAAGAAGAATGTGAATGGTATGAGGAAGAGGTCACATCATGCAACACTTCTTACAATTTCATAAGGAATGAGGATTATTATTATAACCTTGTGTATGATGAATATGAATGTGTCATACCACCAAAGGCTAATCCTATGAATGAATTAGAAATATTGAGAGCAACATGTAAAACTTTTCCTTAGCAATATTAGGCATACCTTGATTTGATGGGAAAGACAATGTAATACCCCTACGCCGCCTCAATAATTGTTGGCCTCAATGTAAAGATTGTGTTTGTGCAATGTGTGTTGACCCTAGTGTGGAGCTCAAAGCCAAGGCCCCACTAGTGGATGCTTAAGGTTTGCTTTCATATAAAAGCATTTGACAGTGGAGTTATGCATGTTCTATTAAGCCATGAAAATTTGTAATTGATGTAAATGTTTAATATTGTAATGCAATACCCAAAACGGGCTACATGAGGCAGCTAATTACGAGAAAGGGGCTAAGGTATCCACTAGGGAGAGGTGAGGGGGTTGTGGGATGGTGACCCATGCTGCCACTTGGGCATGAGTAACCGATTTGATTCTTTGTACAGGTTCAGATTCGGTTACAAAACATGGAGAAGGAAAGCCGGCGGAGGATATTCGCAAGAGATAAAAATGGTGCTGAGATTTGGGAGGGGGGGTTCTTTCATTCATTTGTTCGTGGGTTGAGGAAAGTGCTGCTATGTGCAGAGGAAGAAGAAGAAACTTGTTCTTGCTATGCGCTAGTGAGCCAGACTTCTTTGGATCCAGACAACGGGGCATGAATAACTTGAAGAAGCTGTGTGAAGCCTGAAATCTGCGAGCAGAGAGTCGAGTTGCGGGACAGAGCTTAGTCCGCAACCCTGTGATGAACCAATTTGTTTAGCAGATGTAAAAGATAGGGTTTAGGGTTGGGATGCTTGATAAACCCAGTGAAGGCTATAATCTCATAGAACTAGTAGTTGGACCTTCTTATGCCCACCCTGAATGGCACTGGAAGGGAAGGGGCCTTGAGGGACTGTGTAGCAGAGAAGAGGGCCTTCCTTGTGTTGGGTGAGGTGGATAATGTGGGTGCCATATCTACTAAGTGATTGAGATGTCTGTAGTTCTGTGTTTGAGCTCACTAGCTTAGAAATATCCTCCATGTTACCTTGTATGCTTGATAAAACCAACTGCAGGTTGGCTTAGCACGTGTATGCTTGATAAACCCAACTGCAGGGTGGCTTAGTACGAGTATGTTTCCGGGATTGCTTGATAAACCCAACTATATGTTGGCTTAACATTGAAGTGAATCTTGAATGTTAGAGAGCCTACCTATCCCTACTTAGTGGATACGCATCCCAGCTCGGGGTGGTCTCTCAGTTGAAAGAGTATAGGCTAGACAGAGACCTAAGGCTGGGTGGAACGTTGCTCTCACTTAGCCAGTTGCGGGGCAAATTCAAGATACAAAGATAAGTGTTCTGTGGAATGAATGATGCTAGTTCACATTATTATTATTATTATGTTTTTTAACTTAAGTTGTGGAATGATTGTTATATGAATGTGAGCAATAGGTAGACCATGTGTGATCCTGAGTGGAAGGATAAGTGCTGGTTTAATGCTTCATTTAGTTGCATGAGTTTAATGCATTGCTAATGTTACATGTGTTAGATGTACGGTTAGCCTTAGCTTCATTTATTATATGTAATTTGTTATGACATGCTTACCCTTGTAATAGACTGCTTAACCTCACTTAATCATGGGGAATGGTTACCTGGCCTACGGTATTCCTAAACCTATCTATGAGTCAGAGGAAAGATGGAGTTATGGCAGGAGACAGGTAGAGACCTGTTGAAGGATGGAAGGAATCTTAGAGGGATATAGACAAGAAATTGATCGGAGAAAATGAGGGGTTTAGATACCTCAATTGGGAAGGGGGTTGTACCATTGGATAGAGCTTCCCAATAGCTTTCCAATGGTACCGACCTTGCTCATTTCGACCTAGGATGAGAAAGTTATGACCCTTGGACGTTGCTTTGGAAACTTGCTGGAGAAGGGGTTTGAGCATGACCCTTTCCGCATCCGAAATGCAGATTGTGGATTGCAGAAGGATGTTTGGTGGAGAAGTTTATTTCCGCATTCCCGCACCCGCAATGCAGATTGCGTATTGTGGAAGGTCGTTTGGCGAAAAATTTGGATTACCGCATTCCCGCATTCCCGCACCCACAATTCGGATTGCGAATTACGGAAGGTCGTTTGGCGGAAAAGTTGGATTACCACATTCCTACACCTGCAATGCAGATTTGCGGATTGCGGAAGGTCGTTTGACAGAGAAGTTGGATCTCCGCATTCCCACATCCACAATGCGGATTACGGATTGCGGAAGACCGTTTGGCACGGTAAATTATAGCTCCGCATTTTCGAATCCCGCAATGCGGATTGCGGAAGGTGGATTGCGGACTACGGATTGCGGATCGCAACTGGAATGCGGATTGCGGAATGCGGATCACAATTGCAGATTGCGGATCGCAATTGCGGATCGCAATTGCGGATTGTAGATTGCGGATCACCATTGTAGGATGTAGACTGCGGATCGCAAAGATGGATTGCGGATCCGAGTCCATTGCGGTTGTGTGTAGTTTTGGAAGTAAAAGAAAAAAAAAGTAATGAAGGATCTTCGGTGGCCTCTGAAGGCCTCAAGAAGGCCATTTTTTTTGAAGACTTTGATGATTGGGTGTTTGAATATAGGCCCAAGAATGAATATTTGGAGTTAGTGTTAGTGAAGAAAGGTCTATGCCCTTCTTGGAAAATACCTTGGAGAGAAAATCATATATGTTTGAGTGAAAAGGAGGAAACCCATGGGCCACCTAGTTTTGTAGGTGGTGAAGCAAAAGAAGCATCACATGAAGAGCATCGAAATTCACTCCCTATTGAATTTGAAAAATATGAAGAAACATCACATGAGCATGAAGAGGATTCCATTAAAACTATGGAATATCATTCCGAGACACATTCTACTTTGGACATGGATCAAAGAGCATCTACTGATGGATGCTTGAACTGTGAAGGAGTACCTACTGATGGGTGCTCACACCTCTATGTTGGTGACATAGAGATCACTTTTGAAGGTGTTTATGCAATACAAACTTGCATTGACCATGGATATGGATACCTTGTAGGAGTTGAAGAAGAACCAAGATCTACTTCCCCATCACCACTTGAGCTTCATGAAGTTGGTCCAAGCAAGAAGGAAGAAGAAGAGGAGGTTCATTTTCAAGAACCTCATTTTCTTGTAGGGTCCTTGAATATGGAGGAAAATAAGATTCAAGAGTCCTTGAAGACTCTCCATGACACTCAAGCATTGGTGTCAAATTCTTGTTGGAGAGCTACTTCATTGGAGGAGCCATCCTTCCTTGAAGACATGGAGAAGAATCAAAGAGCAATGTGCAACATCAAAGGTAATTTCATGTATTTTATTTTTGATAGAAAAAATTTGGTTTAGATTAATGAATGGTTACATGATGTATACTTGAAGAATAATGAGGATATTCGTAAGCTCAAATTCAAAATGAGCAACTTCTTGAGAGGTTGCAAGATACTTGTTCTTCCTCCTATGTTTCAAATTGTCATATGGTAGATTGCTTGGATGATTCTCATGACATGGTGGATCATGAGAAACATGGAAATTTGCATGTGCTTGATGTGTTTGTAGATGATCTTGATGAGATCCAATCACTTGATGTGGTGGAAGAGGAAATTGAGTTGCCTCTTGATAATGGTTATGCACTTTTTGAAGAAGTGCATGATTACTCTACCTTGGAACCAACCTATGAGAAATGTTTCACACTTTTAAGGGAGGTGCATGATCATACCCCTATGGATCCTTCAACTTTTGAACTTTATGATAATTTGGGTGAGTTGGTTCATTCTCCTACATCCTACACTCCATATTTTACAGCATTCATCCTAATGAAGTATGGGTGAAAGGGTTATTTTCGAGGGTGTCCCATGAGGAGTACGAAAATCCTATATCTCCTTTTGATGATGACATGACTAGAGAACCTTCTTATTTACATTTGCAGCATCATCCTTTGTTACCTTATGATGATACACATATACATGGATGCACCTATGATGTTCACTTGAGTCACTTGAAGACTTATGATTTTTCTTGCTCCTTTCTTAGTTCATGTGATGTTGGAGGAACTTCATCCAATACTTGGGTGAAGAGATTTATGATTGGATCACATTCTTATTGGCATCCACATCCTTTGTTATTTTTTTATGACTCTCACATTCATGGGTGTATGAATGAGACTTCTTTGAGCCACTTGAAGTCTCCTTGTTTTCTTTTCTCCTTACTTGGAATGGATTTTTGCGGAGGTTCTTCATTCACTTCTTGGATGAAAGAACACATGGCTGATTATTTTGATGCATCTTACATCCTTTTGGAGCAGCATTATAGGACATGGGATGCTCATCTATTTTATTGGAGTAGATTTTATTGGTCACTTGATGCTTGTATGCACTTAGCACATGATGTTCTACTTACTTGGATGTACAAGCATTTTCATGATTCTTTGATGAGGTACCTTCTTGATGTATATTCGTATGATGTTGTTATGTACTTTGATGATATATCTTTTGAAATAATTATGTTTGGAAGGATTCAATACAAGCAATGGGATCCTGGTATTGCTTGGTTTCAGCTCACTTGGAGCAATAGTTCAATTGTTCGTTTAAGAGAGAAAACCAACATTCAGTTGTTTGAATTCATCTTTTCATAGCAGTGTTCCAGTTTCCTATGTGGGAGACCTTTTGAGAGATGGATTCAATTTTCAAATGCTTGGTGTTCATTGCATTTCATAGTATACATTTCACACCATTCATGTATCATGATCATTTGGGACCCTGGGATCATTTTTGGTCTCATTGGTTTCAATTTTTTGGGGCAACAAGCAGTATGGGAGATTGAGTCACCACTTGAGAAGGTGATTGTAATCAGAGTATTGAAACAACAAGCATGGTGGTTCCTATCTCAAATGATCTTGGAATCTTGAAGACTCAAATTTTGGAAACTCAAGGGAAACTTTAGAGAATTATACAGTGAGCAAAAGGGTTGAAATTTCAGAAAGGGTTTCCAAAATATGAAAGAGGTAAAGATTAATTGTGCAAATTTTGTTTTGATGGATTTAATTAATCTTTTGGTGTTTAGTGGTGATGTCACAAGAGATATGAATCTGAAAAATAAAATACACATATCTTTACTTTTGAAAACAAACAATTGTAGTACATGAGTGCCACTACCCAAAGTTTTGGAAGGAAAGCAGGTTCCTCAATATCCATGTTTGAAATTGCTTGAGGACAAGCAATCTTGGGTGGGGAGGACTGTAATGTCCCCAATTAAATATTTTTCAGATAAATAATTAAGTTGGCCTATCCAATTCCTAAGGCTTATGTGGGAAAATTAAAATATTGATATTTAACCCCAAGGCCTATAGTTTCTCATGGAAATTCAAAATTCAAAATTGATGGTGGAAAATAGGCCAATAAATTATGGAAAAAACATTAATTGCTCCAAAATGAAGTGGCATGGGGTCCTAGTTGGACTTGGGGGTGCATAAGTGGATATGTGGGGTCCACATGAGGGAATATTCCTCCTTTACACATGGCACCATCCTCAAATTCGAATTTTGAAGGATAAGTAACTCCCATGGGGAAGGTGAAGAGTCACAAAGCTATTTTTAGTCAATGACATATTCTATGAAAACCTATGACATATATGACAAATTATGACAAGAATAAGGTCCTATGATATCTTATGACATCTTATGACAACCTATGACATGTTGCAGGTCCTAAATTTATCCAAGGAGGGGACTAGAGGAGAAGGGTGGGCCCACATGCTAATGTAACTTCCCCAAAATCAAGCTAAGCCTCTCAAATTCAAATTTCCAAGGAAGAAGGAGTTATTGTTTGGCCAAATAACATTATAGAGGAATTAAATGGGTTCCAATGTGTCATTCTCTCATAAAAATAACATTTATTAATATTTTATTAAATATTTGTGAAAAAATTCTAGAATGAGGGGGAAATGCTCCATGAAGATTTATGAAAGGGATGAAGACACAAGTGAAAGGGATTTTGGATCATTTTTGTTGTTTTGAATTCTTGGAGAGATTATATTGTCCATTGCATGATGGGTGTTTACCTTCCCTTCCATTGATCTAGTTTTGTTGATGAAATATTCCACCCAAGCTAGTAGAGAGGAGGAGATCATCCATATATGTTCATTGTGCTTCATTGTAGTTGATTATTGAGGGGATAAATCAATTTAATATTTATATATAGAGGTTTATTTCAGGTTATATGATCATATAAAGCAGTGGGGTCAAATTCCTATCATTTGGAGTTTCTTTCTATTGATTTAGAGCTTGGACCGATGTTGGTGGGAGGAAATGGAGGTTCTGTTTTAGATACCTCTGAGAATGTATGGGATGTTATACCTATTCCACTGCGTTCATATCATCATTTCCAGTGGGAAACACTTTTTTTCACTCAAAAAGGTTTATGTATGCCCAAGATATCATCATTTTACTAAATCTACTCTATTCAACATCTCTTCTGGTGGAGGGGCGCGCCACTACTTTTCTATCTCTATATTGATTGGATTTCAAGATTATGTAAGAGAAATATATTGTTTTAATCAGTATATTTACTGTCTCCATACATTCATAATAAATATTTATAGATATTTTCATTATATGGTGTTCAATGTTCAAGCTTATGAGTGATTTATGTGCAAATCTGCTAGTATGGTTAAGCAATCTTAAGACAATGTGTATTAAATTTTCATATCAGCTCCATAAAGTCTTATATTAAGTTATTTTTGTTGATTTGGGAGTTTCATGTTCGAATTGTATATGTTTGGGAAGACTTGGGCTAATTGGGAAGTGTTTGGGTCAAGTTGAAAAACTAGTATTCCAATGTGGGGGAAATCGAGCTAGTTTCTCACTAGTCTTGAGAGGGTGTATTTCATACTTATTTGGAAGTTCTATGGAGTATATCAGTGGGTCATATAGTTTCATTTGATTCTATTTTATTCCATTAAATTTATATTGGGCTATTTCGAGTTGCTCTGGTAGTGTTTGGGAAGAGTTGGAAACCTCATGTTCAGTGTGGCCAAAATCGAACTAGTGTTCCTAATTTCTTTACCAGATTCCAATTTTATATCAGATATGATTTGGGACACATATTAGTGGAATCTAAACACTTTTATTATCTTCAAACCTTTAATGGACATCAGAAACATACATACACTCCACTGTTGTTGAACGAGAGCATCTCATAAGCCTTCATAAGCCACCATTTGGGAAAAAGTTGAAAATCAACATAATTAAAGTTGGAACCTTGGAGATAATATTCCTAATTTATGATTGGAAATATTACAAAAAATGGGTATGGCAAGAGGCACTTTGAAAAAATCGTATCCAGAGTTAGAAAACCTCATACAAAAAAGATAAGGACGAGGAAGGTGACACTAACAAGATACGCTTACCCTACATTGAAGGTACCACCAACAAAATAGCTAAAATATTAAGTAATAAGGGCATAAGGAATACCTTTACCCCTCCCAACACCATCAGAAAAAATGGTGGATACCACAAAAGGTCCAGTCAAGAAAGGTTCTTATAGAGTTGTGTACTCCATACCCTGTTCTTGCAAGAAACCTTATATAGGAGAAATGGGGAGATCATTTGACGTCGAAATGAAGGAACATAGCGCATACATTAGACTTGATAGGCATAAAAATTCGGCTTTAGCTGAACATTCTCATAACACATGCCACCAAATTATCCTAGAGAAAGTGGAAATTATCACGAACATTGATCACCTTATTAAGAGAAAGGTTCGTGAGAAGATCTCTCGATTACACTAAGATCATAAAGTATCAATAGGAAAGAAGGATACAAGCTAAGCGAAATTTGGAAACTAGTCCTCAATGTTCTTCAAAACAAGAGATTTAGTCTCAATAACAAAAATGAAAAGACACGAAATTAAAAATTCCTTGAAGAAGCCGACATAACTCAGCAAAAATAAAACCACAAAACATTCATATTTATCAAAATATTCCTACACATCTTTTCCTTGAACACTCATTGTCTCCTTGATGATGGTCCAAGAGTTGGACTGAAACATTGGATACAGAATACCACAACGCAGGTTCCACCCTCTCTAAATCTTAGTTGTAACTTATTTGAAATTTTATTATGGTATGTGCACTTTATGGTTTCATTTCATATGTTGTAATATTATAAATATAACAAAAAAATAATTATTGCATGAAATAAATAATAACTTTTCACTTTGAATGTTTTTTTTTGCATAACACAGGTCTTGTAGAAGATCTAGTTAATCTTGATGATGATAGAGGCCTAGATTATTTTGGGTCTAGTACAAACATGGGAGATGGTGATGATGATGAGGTAGATGACGATGATGATCACGATGATGATGGTCATGATGATGATGATCACAATAGTCATGATGATGATGATGAGCCAGTTGTTGGTATTAGCCAGTGACATTGATCATATAGACTACATCATGGATTATTGCTGATATATCGTTATGATGCCTCTTTTCATTTTTACTATCATATGTATCATTTTCACCTACAGTACCATATTATTGAGTTGTATCATTTTTTACTTCTATCATTTAGACATGTATCATCTTGACTTGTATCATATTGGCATGTATCATATTGAGTTACATAATTTATCATTTGACTTTTGGCATGTATCATTTTGACTTATGTCGATTGTTGGACATGTATCATTTTGACATGTTATTGATATACTGACATATTTGACTTTCACTTGTTTTAGTTAGATATGATGATGATCTATCTTATCAGTATTGACTAGTCAATTTATATATATTGGAAGTGGTTGATGATTTTTGTATGGATATTTATTATGTATGATGATTTTAATTTACTACTTAAGATGGATGTTGTCAAATTCAATTAAATTTTAGATATTTGACTCACTTGTTTTAATTACAGATGATGATCATGTTATACTATTTATCTTG
Source organism: Larix kaempferi (assembly GCA_027924585.1). Taxonomy (NCBI): domain Eukaryota; kingdom Viridiplantae; phylum Streptophyta; class Pinopsida; order Pinales; family Pinaceae; genus Larix; species Larix kaempferi. Next base: position 12,748,607 of record BSBM01000125.1, on the reverse strand, counting down.
TTATTTATATATACTGGATGTTGTAGATTTTATTTTGATGGAGATTTAATACGTATAATGATGTTGTTAGTTTGTATGGATGTTCGTATCCCTAAAAATTCATTATAAATGTTATCTTAGAAAATATTTCAAATGCAATATGACTTACTCTATAATCATATAAGTTATTTAAGAGGCACGATATATTTAACTAATTAAATTGAAATAAAAATATTAAATTAATAAATGGAAGCAAAAAAAGAAGCATTTTTGGAAGCAATAATGGAAGCCAAGCTAGAAGTAAACCAAAAGTAATCTTGGAAGCAAAACTTGATGTTACCTAGGAAGCAAAAACATAAGCAATTTAGGTAGCAAACAAAGAAGTAATAATGGAAGCAATTTTAGAAGCAACAAAAGATGCAAAAATATAAGCCATATTAGAAGCAACAAAAGACACAAAAATGGAAGCAAAGCTAGATGAAACAAGTGACATTATATCATAATAAAAACCATAAGCAACACTGGAAGCAAACCCAGAAGAAAAACTGGAAGCAAAACCGAAAGCAACATCGAAAGCACACCCGGAAGCAAAACCAAAAGCAAAAATGGAAGCAAACTCGGAAGCAAAACTGAAAGCAAACCCATAAGCAACACTTGAAGAAAAACTGGAAGCAACAAAGGACATCATAATGGAAGCAAAACTTGGCATTAATTAGGAAGCCAAAAAAGAAGCTAAGATCGATGCAAAACCATAAGTAAAATAGGAAGCACGAGTGGGAGCAAAACTAGAATCCAAAATGGTAGTAGAAATGGAAGCGGAATAGGAAGCTGTTACACCTAAAATCCTACCATCATGAGATTTAGTGTATACACCCCTAAAGTTTATTGGCTAAGTCATTCATTTGGAACGGATACCATTGCACTTATGCTAGGTTTTGAGAGGTCGTCGCAGGCTGCACTTATGCAACCTGCGACGTTGCATCTTGCTCTATTGCAGGGTGCAATGAAGTCAGTTAATAGACAAAAATAGGCCTTTCGAGCTCATTCTTGAAGCCTGCTGACTTGTATCCTTATCCCTGACCTCTTGGGGGAGCTGGAACTCTGTTCTTGACTTCTTGGAAGGATCCCCTATCTCTCTCCTACCATATCTCAACCTACCCTATCCATACCCTATCCACTTAGCCCTATATAAGTGAAGCTCTACCCCTCTCCAAAGGGAGGAAGTCTATAGTGTTTACATGCTGGTGAAATCACATTGGAGAGATCTCCAATTCATCCATTGAGAGACTCACACTTCCTTGGAAGGATGGAAATTGGATTGGATGGAGAAGGGCTACTACATTAAGCCTTGGTTGTAGTCTATTCTTATCTATGTACTTTCCTGATTTACAGTAATATAAATGCTTTCCACCAATATTGTTCATGTGTGATGATGTTGTGTAGTTTACCTGCTTAACTGTTTACTTAGATACCTTATTGTATAGATGCTCTTTACTTGTTTGCATTGTTCTATGTGTCTTGATAGGTCTTGCAGCAGAGATCTGACGACCGCAGAACGTGGAGCAGTATCCAGGAGAAAGGATTGTGAAGTTAAGGTAAGGCATCTAGTACTTGATCCTTAAGTAGATCTAGGAAAGTAGTTTGTAGTCTATATTATTTGTTCTAGACTCACTTTGAGCTAGGGAGATCCGGCTCGCGTCCGCTCGAGTGGATTGTCCGTCAAACAAATCTGGCGACCATACTGGGGAAGAGCATTGCTTTGTAGTTCTCATTTTGAATGTCTTTTTTCAGTTGATTTCTTACCAAGCCATTTCATTTTGTCATTTCCTTCTTTAGTTGATTTCACCATCAGATATTCACTTTGAAGAGTTTGATTAACTTCCTTTGAGTTTGTACTTCTCATTTGCAGACCTTTTTCATGCTCATTACCTGGAGGATTGGTTCATTTTTGAACTCAGATCTCACCAGTCGCACCTGGTCAGTGTACCCAGAGTGACACTGTGTTGTTTTTGATATCTGTTCTTTGCCTATTAGTCTATCATCGCAGCCCTTCCATTGGTATACCGCAACATTGTCACATTTCCCGCATTGATGAACTGCGACGTCGCACGATGTATAAGCACAGAGTGCACCTATCTGTCCTTTTTTCCATACAGGCACCCTTTCTCCATTTCTGTTTTGAGTTTGGTTTGTGTGTGGACTCCCTATGTACTGTGTGATCCAGTCAGAGATCCCATTTTGCTTTATGTGCTGAGTGGTTTTGGGTTCCATTTTGGACAAGTCTGAGATTTGGTAGTGGCAGACACTCTTGTCTTCCCCACCTACATCCACTCACCCTTGCATTCCTGCCTCTCCTTTCCAGATCTGATCATTGTAGTAGATTGGTTTCCAGACCTCACTTGCATTCATTTGTGAGTTTTGCTTGCTTTTAGTCTTGCTTGTTACTGAGTGATTTTGAGTGTTTGTGTGTTTTTAGTCCATTGAGTGCTCATCTCTTCTTGAGATTTTTCGAGTTATTATAGTGCTGCAAGTAATCTTTTCAGTTCAGTGTTTATGTTTAAAAGCATTGTTGTTGTCAAATTGTTATTTTGATACATCCATTGAAAGATCAAAAGAACTTTATTTCTGTCATTTTTCAAGCTCATTTGAAGAATTGCATAAGCATTGGAATGTCTCATTCATAGATCTTTTTGGAAAGCTGAAAGAAAATTGCATTATTTGTGTTTTTCATGAATTATGAGTTGCTCATCTTCTTGAAAAATTCGAATATACATCAAGTTTTGCAAAAAGTGGTTCCGTGCTTTGGAAATTGCATTGTATCTTTTGGTTTTCATGCTTTTAGGCCATCATAGTGAAATTGAAAATCTTGCATACTTTACTTAGAAGCTCTCTCTTTTCATCACTTAGTGTCATTTTTGTTTTGAAAAGATAAAAGAAAAGAAAAAAATGCTTTGATTTGGTTTAGTAGTGTTGTGTCTTTTATGTTTCGCCGAAAAGGAAAAAGAATACTTCATGGTCATTTTTTGGTTGATTTGGGATTGTCGTGCACTGCATTGCTTTGGTAAAATTGTTGGAAAGAAAAAGGAAATTTCTCCTTCCCATACATAGAGTTCATTGAAAGAAAAGCGTATTTTTTGCATGTAGTTAGGGCCTGCATTATGTTTACGATTATGTACTCACCTCATTCATTCACCTAACCATCCAGATAAAATTAACGGTAGAACTAGGGTAAAATTTTTAGTAATTTGTGTGTAAGTTAGAGACGTGTTCTGGCGTCGTTAAGCGTGGCAGCTGTCATTATTTTCCAACACTGTATCTTGGGGGTATTGTAGTATTCCACGTACTTATCGGTATATCGAGCTCCTTCACGTACCCACCAAGTCACCTTTAGTACTTGGCATATATCGAAGGGTGTATCACGTACTCGGTAGTATATCGGAAGGTCTCTTGCCGAACGGTTGTGCATTAGACATCACCACTACGGATTTGAGCTCCCACGTACCTTGTGTATATCAGGAGACACCCATAGGATTCTAGAAACCAACTGAGTTAACCTTTTGGCCGTCTTGGAGGAGCAATACACCGAGAACAGCACTCGGGGAGCTACTATGCATGTACCATCCAGGTAATTGGGTATTCAGGCAAGGGTACGGTCCCAATCCTCCTTGTCATGTTTTATTGTTGGACCCTGCGGTATATAACGAGTTGCGAAGCCTTGACAATCCTGTGAGGTTCTAGACCGTTGAATCCACTCTTATAACATAAGTTTGCTTGTGGCCTTAGTTTGTGTAGGTTTTTGTCTGGTCTGCTTTTCTTTTATCTTGCCTTAGGAGAAAATTTTTGTTTCAGTCACTTTGGCGGACTTTCCTTGGAGAAGGTCTCGCAGGATTCAGAATTTGCCACTCGAATATCCCCTTAATCAGGAGGTAATTTCGAGGGTAAGGATGGATCCACAAGACAGGGTCGGGTCAAATGAAGTGGAAAACCCCACTTTGAATATTGGAGGACATTTGTTTCCACATACTCCTCTAGATTCACCGGTTTCTCATCCCTCGCAGGGTGAAGAAGCACAAATCCCCACTTCACAAGAATTATCTCCCGTTGCATTGGGGGAGCCTGGTTCGTTGGAATGGATAAATCAACCCCAGGACGACCCTACAGCAGCTGCTGGTCCATCAGCAGCTTATTGGACATCTTCTACAGGCCACCCAGTGGCCCATTTTGCCGTTGCACCCCCACCTAGTGGGACTACTCCGGATGACCCCTTAGCTTACTATCGTAACCAATTGGCTCACTTTCGTTCTATGGATGAGAGGTGTCGGAGTTCGAGTCTCCAACGAAGAGTTGAAGACCCGTCGTTACCCCCTTACAGACCAATCCCAGGTCGCTCTTTATCTTTTGAGTCACCAGAACCATCCGCGCAACACGTGACCACTGCTGAAACTGGTCAACCATCCATTCCTGCACATGCATCTCCTAGTCAGGAGACCAGTTTGGTACCTCCCACAACCCAACCTATTGAAGGACAATAGTCCAACACGCCCGTGACTATCGCAGTTACGTCACCTACTCCTCCCCCACCCCTAACTTCATGAGGAGGATACTCTTTACCCCCTACCTTCTTTACAGGTAGTGGTAATTCTATGGTGAATAATCAACAACCAGTGTTTGGTCAACCTTTACCTAGTGGTCAGCAAGTTGTTGCTGGGGGAAACCCCTGTCTCTTAACCATAATTGTGCAGCAGGAGTTCCCATCGGGACTTCCGTTGGAAATTCCTTACCTCCTGGACCTTCCACTTCGGGACTATCCCATGTCGGGGGGCCCGTCCAACGTAATTCAAAATCCATCGAGTCAAGCGTATTCAGGTCATCTTAACCCTGTGCTGGGTCAACTTAATCCTGAAAACGCACTCTACGGGGTACCCTACCCCTGTAATCCTTACACTCTATGGGGATAGTAGAATGTTTTACAGCATGGACCCCCACTTACAGTCCCTCAAGTCCCTCCACCCCCGTTTGGTCCACCCCCACCTCCCAATGGAGGCGGCGGGCCCCCACATAATTCTGGAGGAGGCGGACCTCTACCTTCTGGTGGAGGACCACCTCATTTCAGTCATCATGGCCCACCCCCCCTAGCGGAGGTGGTGGAGGACCACTACCCCCCTTGGTGGCGATGGTGGAGGAGGACCATCTCATCCCAGTGGTGGCGGAGGGGCACCACCCCTTCCTGGTGGTGGTGGTGGAGGACCCTCTCATCCTGGTGGCGGTGGTGGTGGACCACCACCTTACTATGGTGGAGGTAGTGGAGGAGGCTCTTACCCTTCTGGTGGCGGCGGCGGCCCACCACCCCCTCCCGACGGAGGTGGTGGAGGCCCGTCTTATTCTGGCGGTGGTAGTGGACCACCACCTCCTCTCGGTGGAGGCGGTGGCAGCCCATCCTACCCTGGCGGTGGTGGCAGACCCCAACCATTTGGAGGTAGCCCACCCCCTCCTGGCGGCGGAGGCGGACCCCCACCTTATGGTAATGGGACACCTTATTATGGTTATGGACCACCTTACTTTGGTGGCGGACCTACATTTGGTCGGGTGGCTAGTACCCCTATGGCCAGTTTCCTCCTATAACACCTTATGGTTAGTCGATACCAGGTCCCATGGGTCCTTATACACCTTATCCGTACTATCGGTACTCGCAGCCTAATCCACAGCTGCCCTTTTTGGCTACTTTGGATCTACCTGACCTGTCTCACTTAACTAATGACCCCATCTACCACGGAACTAATTGGCCACCCATTCCGGTGAAACTTCCATTAGATATCCCAAAATTTGATGGTAAGCCGGGTGAGGATTGGTGAGCTCCCAATATGGATGCCTAATGAGGGCAGCTGTACTAAGAGCCTACTTTAATTATCAACTCAGGGGACGTACAAACTTTAGAGGTGTAGGCACTATCTGTGCTCTTATAGGATAATCTTTGTCGCGGTTGGGTGTCGATATCAATATTTTAAGGGTTTCCTACTCAATATGTAAAACTGTTTATACTATGGAATTAAATACTGGAAAACAGTAAATCTATTTTAAAGAATTAAAATACTAAAAGCAGTAAATCTATTCTAAAGAATTAAAATGCTGAAAGTGGAAGAGATAATCCTATGAATTTACCTAATGCAGAATGGTGAATCTAGACTATAAAAGTGAAATGCCATAACAGATCTATTTAAAGAAAGCAAGGTCTGTAATTACTTATGCATAAAACTAGAATTCTGATCTAAATCATTTAAATATCAAAACTAAGTTTGAAGTGCAATCATCTCATGCTACACGTCCATTATTAAGAAATCACAACAATTAATCATGATGGGAAACATTCATAAACCTTAGATCTAAACCATGACTTTTGAAAGCAATGCTAATACATATGGAATCGTTGGTTAAACTATGCGTTGGAAGAAAGCAGCTACAGGACTACTGAAACCATATTGCTGAACTACAGAACGCATTATAAATTACTACAGAATCAATACATCATTCAAATGCTTCCAACCCGTAACTGGAAAATACCTGAAAAATGGAAATCCCCTGACTTACGTGTTGGAGGGGCCCTCTCCAACCCGTACTCAGGATAGAAAGAAACTTATAGACGCTGGCTGGGATTTAACATTAATCTTCCATTAAAATATAAACTCCATGTCTTCACAAAAGTCTGTAACTCAGAAGTATCTCAAGAGTGCAAAAACGTAAAACAATGTTTCTCCAAAATGTCAACAGAGACCTCTCGCTACCCAAGAGGTCCATATTTATATGATTCTTAATGCTGAACCTAACTAACTGTCTAAATGCCGATTCTCCTTGAACAAGAGTGTGTTCTCTATAAATCAAGAAACAGGGCACCGAGCTGCATGAACCCTTAGTCTTCTACGCATTCATCCTTTTATGCCCGTGAACCTACTCAATCACGCTTGATTTCCACAGAATTAGTTTATTGAATACACATTTTAAACATACAAGAATAATTGTCAAAAACAACTTCATTAAATAATTAAAGTAAAACATTTTCCCACAAATGAGTGTGTTTCTTCGCCATTGCTTGAGCTTGACTACGGGAAAAAGGTTATCAAATACTTGAAAAGTGGACTCATCATTCTCTCCAATACTTGAAGGATTCACCCATCCTTGGGTGACTTGTTCGATTCGTCGATGACCTCCCTGATGTCCCATGCTACCACCCTAGGGATCCCTGCCTTCCTGTGATATCCAAAATTCTGATCCTCCTTGGCCCATGCCCTCCTCTCTTCCTCTTCATTAATCTGTCCCTTGATGACTGGGGAAAGAAAGAATGGGGGATTCAGCCTCATCCCTATCCATCTGAGTTGATTTCTTGACAGATATTCCTTATATAGTGTGGATTTGAAAAGAGCATCATTAAGCCTGAGGGGGGAGTGGAGTTCTTTTCCTTTCAGATCGTTTGCCACTCTGCTCCACCTTTCCTTAATGGAATCATGAACTTCCTTTTGTGTGCTTCGGAGTGTAATGTCAAAATAAGTCAGAGCCTCCTGCTGTTTTTCAAGGAGAATGGGGATCAGTTCCTCATCCTGGGTGAGGATCCTATGGTTGTATATTACCCCTTCAGGGTGAGTTGGCTCTGCTCTGACCATCAATGGGGTTTCCCATTTGGATGCGACATAGAGATGGTAGTCCCGGGCTTGCTCAATTTCGTGGTTCATCCATGAACATAATGCCCTCAACTGGAAATCTCCCACATATGGGTTTGGCGACCAGTTGGGCGAGCTAGAAACTATGAAATTATGCAAGAAGAATTCACTCAATAGGTCCTTCTCCAGCTCTGTGGAGTTCAAATATGCATCCATAAACTCTTTGGGAGTGCTTATCTATATAGGGAGTCCTTGCTTCAACCTCTGGAGCTGGAATTTGCCCCATTTCTCCTGTATATAAACTGCATATATTGCCGACGACGGTCTGAGGTCCCACAGTCTATCATATATGTCAGTAGTGGTGGCCAAAACGTCCTTTAATTTGGTAATCTCCTGGTCCTTTTTGGTTAATTCGTTTTGTGCCTCGACCAATTTTTCTTGAAGTGCTGAATTCTTTTGCTCAGCCAGCCGTAGTTCCTTTGCATGATGCATCTTTAGGATTTGTGTCTTCTCAGCTGAGAATGGGGGAGGTGTGGGCTGGCTTCCTGGCCCAATTCTTAACGTTTCCAGCTCATTTCTGAGCTTTTCCAATTCTGCTCGTGCCTCAGCGAGTTGGGTAATGACCTCAGGGTTTTCATTATGTTCTGGAGGGTTCCCCTGGAAGTTGCCTTGCTTTTGTAAGCTCTGCTCTTCTTCTTTATCCATTTCTTGTTCTTCATCCTGCATTTCTTGTTCATCCCGCTCCTCTTCTGTAGTAGGGTCTCTCTGATCTACCCACTGATCATCGTCCCCATCCGACACATTTTGAACAATGGGACTGGGTTCCCTACTCTTTTCCTTGTCTATTCGGATTCGGGATGCTTGGGTAATCTCTTACTCCTTCTCTTCGGCTCCTGATCTTTGGCAGGAATCTCTGGGTTTGCCTTGGGGGAGTCCTCTCTTGAATGTTTGATTTTTACAAGGGTCTCTGCCACATGGTCCAGGTCAATCTTCTGTTTAACCCCTGATGGAGAGGCAGCTCTGTTCATTTCTCCTGGTGGTATGCTAGCTGTGGGTGTACTTTTCATCCTTTGAACATCTTCTGTGGATACCAGCACGAATTCTTCCCACGAAAGCTCTGGTATCTGTGCCTTTAATTCTTCGCAAACGATTAACTTGATTAGCCCATGATGGGCCAAGGCATCCTCCTTACCTTTAGCCACCTTTTTTCTCATTTCTGCTAGGGATTGGAGCAGGTAAAATGGAATACTAATGTTGTTGTTTGATGAAATGTGACTTCTGTGCCTTAACAACTCTAGGATCCAAAAATGAAAGATGGGAACATAACTTAACCTACAAGAGCATGTGATTTACCTCAGAACAATTTCAGCCACATCCTCCCATGGCGCTGGCATGGAGAGTCTTTTGAATCCTTTTTTGTCTTCGTCATAGACCTCTCCTTACTCGAAGAAGGCTACTTTTTCTTCCTGGTTCACCTCCCTGTCATCCCTGCTCCAATGCAAACCTCTCTGTAGTCCAGTGTATTTGGCAATTACATCCTCATTAATCTTAATGCGTAACCCCTTCACTCGGGTGATGTACTGTTCATCCTTAATATGTTTGAAGTTTCTTGCAAACTCCTGAGCTACCCCTGTATCATATCCTCTCAGTCCAAGGATGAAAGGCATCCAGCCTGCATTGCGAATGATCTGTAGGACTCTCAGGCTCTGATAAATGGTGCTGTGATCCTCTGGTTCAGTTTTCTTGAAACCCTTTGTCATTTTAGAATCTCCTTTATGATCAGACAAAACCTAAACTTTGGAATGTGTGTAATATCCTAGGAAATATTTGACCTAGATATTAACTCAAGTTCAAAATTTAAATTAAATTTACTTGTCTATTTTTATAAATTCACCGAACAGAGTAGGAAGTAAGTGACGGGTAAGGAGAATTGAAACTGAGTTTGGTAAGATGAACTTTCAGTTCTGGAATTTATATGGGACAATGTGCAGCAGCAACATAGACAGTGGGTAATTGGATCCTTTGTACAAAGCACGGAGACCATTTATGTTTCGGACATCAGCTACCGTTGAAGCCTACCGCAATGCTTCTTGGGTACATCCGCATATACAAACTAGATTGGGAAGGATACAGGGTTTATAATAGTCAATGGGTTTCTGGTTATGCTCAGAACAATAAATAATCAGTCTTGGAAGAGTTTGCAAAGAATTGGGGCTTTTGGTCTCTTTCGGGATTGTGGAGCTAGTCTTTTTCTTAACTTTCCAAGCAAGGTCAAAAGGATTTCAAACTCTGACTTTTTGGACTGATATGGATACTAGGATGTGTCAAGGACTTTCTCCAACTGACGGAATAACAAAAGAGTGCACAGAATGAATTTTATAGAAAAAATGACAAAACTAGTCAAATTTAGGCATCAAACTAGCTAGTCTTGGATTTTGACATGGTAAACTGCTTAAAAGAAATGTAAACTCTGTTCTGATGATTATATTAAGTTTGATATTAATTATTATGGCCAATAAAAATTCAATATAGATTTCAGAACAATTCTTTATCTTCTAGTGCTTGCTTTGCAAATAACAATGCCTCACAGGCTATTTTCTTCTTACATGAGCTAGTAGAACAAAGAAGAGAATATTTTAGGACTGAGTTTAGATGTTTATTACAGATCTTTTATGGCTGGAAAACAACATCAAACCATCCTCTCCAATGACAGAAGGAAAGAAGATTCAATCCCTCAGTTCTTCACCTCTTTGAGTACAAAACATGACACCCTTGGGGAATCTTGAACTAGAATCACTTGGACATGATAGAAGTTGAATGAATGGCTGTAAGTTCAACTTTATTTCTAAATATGGCCATCACACATCAGATCCTTCATGTCATTGATCACTGAAAATCTTTCAATGGAGCAAACCTTCCACCAACACACTGCAATACTGAAGAATGGGGAAGAAGAGAGGGGATAATGAGAAGGATTATTCTTGAACTCTTAAACTCTACTGAAGCAATTCGAACCCATACTGATATTAGAACTTTAATGGCTAAAAAATTATCTTCAGTGGCTGCAAATAGATCTTCAATGGCTGCCTAATAGTCTTCAATAAATGTTATAGAGAAAGAGAGAGAGAATGAGAGAATGGGGCACATCACCCATAGAGTGGCTTGGGCACATCACCAAACCTAGAGGAGCTTCAAAGCTCTCATACAAAATTCACAATGACAAAAGTTGTGAAATGGAGTTGGTTGGCTTCTTTTATAAACTTCATGATGACTTGCTGAGCAAGTTGAAGAGCTTGGTGACCTGTGAGAATAGGTCACCCATGAGTTGACATACTTTCCTTTATTTTGCCTTACAAGATTTTCTCCTTTAGAAACTATGCCCCCCTTTGTCTCCATATGTTTCCTGCTTTGTAAAAGTTGCTTGATTTGTAAACTGGACTCCTTTTTGGAAACTGCGCCTTCCTTTTGCTTTTTCTGGTTGTTTCCATTTTCTTGCTTTTAGAAACTCTTACACCTTTCCTTCTTTTGTTATTTTCCTAAATCCACAAATTGATTTAGCCATATTTCTATTTTCTTGTCTCTAGATCCAATTTGGAAACCTTATCTCTATGAGGGCACTCTCTTGGTCCACTTGCCCAATTATTTTAGGAATATTAAGTAAAGGAATTAATTTAAATTAATAAAATTAATTCCTCCAACAGAACTTAGGCTAAAATTTATTATATAGTTACAGGATTAAATTATCATTTATCTTCCTAGGAAAATAATGTCCATTTTACCCATGGTCACTGAATTGGCCCAAAATTGGGGACATGACAATGTGGTTTATACCCTCAACTGGTCAGGCTCTGCTTACAGGCTCGAGGATTACAATGCTGGCTGAGTGAGTGCACTAGCTTTGGTTTGTTGCTTCTTTGGAATTCCGAGCGGTTCCTTATATGCAAAATCGTGGAGGATTATGTAGCCTTACTTACTGTCTTTCCGCACCTATTCTTTCCATCATTCTTGTACTTGCCATTTTTAATCCCTTTTTCCCATGATCGATCTCTGTATTCCCATGATCGATCTCTGTACTTCATATGATGAGGGTTGCGATCATGATTTGTTGAGGGTGACAGGACTTAGGTAGCGATCATGACTTATTAAGGTCATTCTACCATGCCACCGATTTAAAATAGAAGCTGTCCTTAGTTGACTAGAAACGAATGTAGTGTGGGATAATGTTTTACCTTAAGAATAAAATAAAATCGTTCTAGAGATTACCTTGCTATGTATGCGTACCTGCATTGATGATCTGGTGCGTTTTTCATGGATGGCGGATTCTATAGTATATTTCTGCATGTCAGTAGTTACGTGTGTGGGTGTTAACGGACAATCCACTCGGGCGGACACGAGCTGGATCTCCCTAGTTCAAGTGAATCTAGAACAAATAGTACAAAATACAAAACTCATTTCCTAGATCTAGTTACAGATCGAGTACTTAGATATCATACCTTTCAGATCGCAGATCCTTCTCCTTGTTGTTGCTCCAAGTCTCGCGGTCGTTAGATCTCCAGCTACAAGACCTGTCAAGACAATATGGAAACGATACAAGCAGTACAAGATATCTAAACAATAGCTGATCTAAACTAAGAGTTAAGGAAGAAAGTTCTAAACATTATCAACGAGACAACATTTATGGAAAGAGATTATATTAACTGTATAAAAATGGGAATTACATAGAAAGGATGAAGCTACAACCAAAGCCTCAACGTTGCATCCTCCATCCAACATGTCCAAGCCAAGCATCCAAGGTGGTACAAGCTTCCCAATCACCAATATGGGTTCTACCAGCATAAGGGTACCATAGACCTTCCTCCCTCCCATGGAGAGAGTGGGTGTTTATACAGGGCTAAAGAGATAGGGTAGGTTGAGGATTAAGGGGAGATAGTTAAGGGATCTTTCCATAAGGTTAGGAACCAAAATGCCACCTCACCTAGAACCTAGGGATAGGCCTCCACATCACTCATCTTTGAGAATGGGCTCGAAGATACTCTTTTATCCAAATAACTAACATCATTCCAGGTTGCATTAGGACAACCTACGACGTCGCATGTTGCACAAGGGAAGACTGCGATGACCTTGAAAAGTAGGTCAGTTAAGCCCTCCAGTCATGGGAAACTTCAGGGATGTTTTTTTACTCTAAAATGAGTTTAGGTAAAATAGAAAAGAGTTTACACAATGGTCAAGATGACGACATTATCACAACGGTCATGATGACGACACTTGGTCATAATGACGATACTTGCAATGGTCATGGTGACAACACTGGGTCAGGACGACGACACTTGCAACGCTTGCGACACTTGCGACACTTGCACAAGGGTGACGACATTTTGGTGTAACAGAATGCCCCCCAAAGCATGAAGCTGACAGAATGAGACAGGTGAAATGCTTTGTAGTAAGAAAAATGGAAAGGACTTGCTGGTTGGAAGGAGTTGCTGCAGAAATGACCTGAGATCCACAAGTCTCATACAACACAAAACATGGCTGCCGACCAATACATTGCAGATCCATGATAGTAAAGACCGATTGAACACAATCATGGCTACTAGACACAAGCATAGATCCATGATGAGGTGATAACACAGCCACGACCAATACAAAAGTGGATCTGTGTAATATGATTCAATACAAACTCCATCGCAACCTGGGTAAAACATGATTCCCTGGGGTCTTCAAGCTGAACCTGCAATGATACGAATCTATCCATGTGATTACAAATGTCTTGACGTCGAACATGGTAGAAACCACTTGATTACTGACCATTGATGTAAACCGTTAACAAGTGCTAGGGAGATCACCATTGATGTCAATGATTCCCAAGGTATCACAGTACATATCATCAAGTGTGAATAAATGAGTTGAAGTCGAACGCAAGATGAAATCTTCCAATCAAGAGTCAATGATGTAAACTCATGATGAAAGTGAGGTAACCTGCCTTTGAGGCATGCAGGGCCAAGGTACTTGGTTGGTTTCTAGATTCAATCCTCAGATGATGAGTTGATGTCGACAAGGATGAACCTGTAGAAGGAGGGCCATGATGAATCCCCCATCATCGACACGAAACACGACAAAAGATGTGTAGAGTAGATCGGATGGTATAGTAATGTGCAAGACTGACTCAAGGTAGACCAACATGATTGAAGTTATACTGAATGCAGATGATGAGTAATGAACATCTCTTTAACATGGGCATGGCATGACTTGGAAGTATTGACATGATGAGAATGATACCAACCCCTAATGCAACTGATGGTGGAAGCATTCTTTGGCTGATCCAAAGGAGCGACGTGACTCATGGAATTGACAAGACTCGAGGACAAACAGATTATCCAAGTACTGAATTCAAATGCAAACGAGTTCCATGTTCAAGAGTGACTATGTACTGCCGTAATTAAGATGTAACACAAAATATTCCCTTTTTCCCCATCATGATTGATGAGTGCCTCATGTGTTTTTTGACGAGCTTAATAAGGGTAACCAGATGCTCGGTATAGCTCATCTCATAGGTGAGTCCAATCCCAAACGTTTTACGAACCTAGGAAATGAGGGGTTCGTCCCATAATGGGCCCTTTAATGTTTAAAATTTAACGAGTCCAGAGAAGGAAAACTCGGCGTCATTTCATGTTTAGAGAGTCTGAAAAGAACTAAAGGAGACTCCAACAGTCCTTTTTCGTAAAGTTAGCCTCATCGCCCGAAAAAAGGGTAAAACAATGTGGGAGAGGACTCTTCCAGCCATGGTTGGTTGGAGTATTCCTTTTTCGTAAATAGTGCTTCCTGATCTGAAAAAGGGATAAACTGTCACCAGAAAGACGATCATTCAAATGCTTTTACAAGCGTGAAAGCATCAAGTTCGCTTGGCAATCTTTTCCTATTTAGGGAGTCTGAAAAAAGCTTAAAAAGGACTCCATGAACAACTTTGTCATGGTTGACGACCGAGTACGACAAAGGAAAAAGTAAACTCGGCACAGTTCCTTTTCCGTAAATAGTCTAGCAAGGCCGGATAAAGTGATAAACCTATACTCATTAGACACACCTTTTTAACTCAAATTTTTAACGAGCACAAGAATGGTATCAAAAGTACTCAGAATCTTTTTCATATTTGAACCAGAGCATGAAAAAGTAAAAACTAAGCTCAAACCACTTTTCATGTTTCAACTAGAGCACGAAAAAAGTGAAAAAGTAAGCTCAAATACTATCTTACTGTTTTTAACGAGCTCGAAGATATGTTGGAAGAAGGCTCATGATGTCTGCTTCATTTTTTAACGAGCTTGTGACAAAAAATGAACTATGCTTGGGATAAATTTTCATGGTTTAATGAGCTCGAAACCTAAAAAAAAGGAAAGTATGCTCGAAAATGTTTCCAATGGTGAACTTCTTCTCGTCATGAGATCCAAAGGTTTGTACATGCCCCCAGCATGATTGTTAGAAGTAAGTGACTTAGCTCCAACGTGGTGTGGAGAGGCGATCGGGTTGACTTCAACGTAACTTCTAGAGGTTGAAGACATGCCCCCAAGCTTCATTTCATCCGCCTAAGGCATAATCGGGTGAATAGAAGGTTCAGGTACTAAGTCTACGAGGAGACTCAACTCAAAGGGAAAGGATATGTTTCATTTTTTAACGAGCTTGACACAGAATTGGAACTCTGCTCGCGGGAACCTATTTCATTTTTTAACGATCTTGACATAGAAAGGGAACTATGCTCATAGGTTAAGTCCCATTGATGGGTTCCTTCCCAACATGATGCCTAGAGGTTGGTAAAAAATGCCCCCAGCATGATTGCATGTGGCTTAACATGGTAGTGTTCCCTCAACATGATTATTGACGGTACAGCATGTGACATGCCCCCCAAGCTTCATTTCGTCAAAAAATGTTGCTTGCTAACCCAACTACCAACCTGGCTACTAATATGAAAATGTTCACCAAGGGGGGGAAAACGAGAAACAAATGAAATGAAGGTTCAAGCTCTAACTCTAGAGAGAGACTCAAACTAATGGGAGGGAGATCTATTTCATTTTTACACAAGCTTGAAATAGACACTAACTATGCTTGAGGGGGCCCATCTTATTTTTTAACGAGCTTGAAATGGAATAAAACTATGCTCGAGGGGGCCCATCTTATTTTTTAACGAGCTTGAAATGGAATAAAACTATGCTCGAGGGGGCCCATCTTATTTTTTAACGAGATTGAAATGGAATAAAACTATGCTCGAGGGGGCCCATCCTATTTTTTAACGAGCTTGAAATGGAATAAAATTATGCTCGAGTGGATGGTTTCATTTTTGTGCAAGCTTGAAACCAAAGATAAACTATGCTAGAGGGGTCTATCTCATTTTTTAACGAGCTTGAAATAGAATAAAACTATGCTCCAAGTGGATTGGTTTCATTTTTATGCAAGCTTGAAACCAAAGGTAAACTATGCTAGGGTGGTTGGTTTCATTTTTTAACGAGCTTGAAACATAACATAAACCGTGCTCGTAGGAACCTATTTCATTTTTTAACTAGCTTGACATAGAACGAGAACTATGCTCATGTGAAATGGTTTCATTTTTATGCAAGCTTGAAACCAAAGGGAAACTATGCTTAGAGGGGCTGGTTTCATTTTTTAACGAGCTTGAAATAGAACATAAACTATGCTCGTACCCCCCATCCTCAGGGGGAAGAAACCACTAAAACATGTGGAACATTCAGGAAAGTCTGATGACTAGGAGTCATATGATGAGTGGGTGTCACGAAGGAAAGCTGATCAATGGTCACAATATTCCCATGATGAGGAAAATACATCACTCGAAAGAGCGTGGACACTACAGCTTTCATAACATAGACAAAATCACGTCCAAGGAGCATATTGAAATCTAAAGGACCTTGGACAACCATGACATCAATATAAACAGTTTTATCTCTCAATGTGACAGGTAACTACGGGAGAATCCCTAAAGGTCCAGTAGGCCTTCTATTAAAAGCCAAAATCTGGTCAGTTACTGGCACAAGCTGAAGGGAACCTATAGCTTGCCATGCAGTTGAGGATAAAATACTAACAGAAGCTCCCTCATCAACTATCGTATGAAAGATTTCTTTATCGGAAACTCCTACAGATATTTGAACAGGAATACTCGAAGGAAGACGAGATTCTGTCAGACTATTCCAATCAAAGGAAATGACCTCAGTACTTGGGGGGGATCCTGTAGGAATGGACAGGGTTTCCCCTTGCCTAGGACATTCTGAACTGACTACGAAAACATCAGCGGTTTCCAATTCACTCTCACTTGGAAGATAAGAATGAGACAAAGATTGTGTCATGGTGACTGCTTCAATCTGGACTTTCTCCAATGAAAGAGTGGGATTGAGTGGAGATGACAATGACTCGATCACTTCACTCTCGGAAGGAAGAGTGGGACCAATTATAGATGAAACTGAATTGATCACTTGGTCAACCAGCGGGGGATCGAGGGACAACTTACTATCGCTTGTTGGAAGCACCTGTTGAGAACTAGTAATATCTTCCAACCACCGTGAATCTTCATCCATGCTTGGACAAAGGTAAGTACGATGTAAGCCCTTGCATATACAGCAAGGGTCTATAGATATACCCTTCCGACCCTTCACAAATGGGTCACTGGTTGAGGGAGTATCATCAACATGATGGTCAGAGGTTGATGATGCAAGCAGTTTGTTTTTTTTAGACCACACTTCTGACACACGGGAAAGACCGAGACAATTCTTGAGAAGGTGATCACCCTTGCAAAGTTTGCAAGGGAACTTTGGCTTACAAGGTGCTCTCATAGAATAAGTGCCGTCAGAGGAAGATGGTTGACGCTTGGTCTCTTTCTTATCTTTCTTCTTCTTAATCTTCCCTTTCTTCTTCTTCACACCAGCCTTCTTACTAACATCAGAGTTTTTAGTAGGAGAAGAGGAAGAGATGGAAGCCGATTCAACTTTCGACGGAGAAGGAGAAGGGTCATCATGAGATTGATGCTCATGTGGTGAAGGACCTAGGTTCGACACGATGGGTGCACTTGGCGTAACCGGATTGGAGAATAACCATATTGGTAATCCTATCGTCAATCCAGGAAGGCTCAACGTAGCCATAAAGGGAGGACCAACAGTTCCACAAGGGGGAATAAAAAATGGCATACCCTGGAAAGGGGCCCCTTGGTTGGTAGTCCCAGAAGAATCTTCCATATTTAAACTTCCTAAGAGTCTCTAAAGTACCACACAAGTCAAGCACCACTCAAGTCTAAAAGCAACAAACAAACTGTGTGAATAGGAGTGGATTCAAAGTCTGGAACCTCACAGGATTATCAAGGCATCGCAAACCGCTATATACTGCAGGGTCCAACAATATGACACGATAAGGAGGATTGGGACCGTACCCTTGC
The DNA here is from genome assembly GCA_027924585.1 of Larix kaempferi. NCBI lineage: Eukaryota > Viridiplantae > Streptophyta > Pinopsida > Pinales > Pinaceae > Larix > Larix kaempferi. The sequence goes on along the minus strand of BSBM01000125.1, from coordinate 12,730,559 downwards.
TTGCATACCCGATTACCTAGATAGTACGTGTGTGCTAATCTCCCCGAGTGTTGTTCTCGGTGTATTGCTTTTCCAAGACTGTCAAATGGTTAACTCGGTTGGTTTCAGGAATCCTAATGGTGTCTCCCGATATACGCAAGGTACGTGGGAGCTCAAATCCATAGTAGTGCTATCTAATGCACAGCCGTTGGCATGAGACCTTCTGATATACGTGTCGAGTACGTGATACACCCTTTGATACACGCCAAGTACGGATTATGGTACTTGGTGGGTACGTGAAGGATCTCGATATACCAATGTACGTGGAAGACTACAATACCCCTGGACTACAGTGATGGCAAATAACGACAACTACCACGCTTAACGATGCTGGAACACATCTCTAACTTACACACAAGTTGCTAAATGATTTTAACCTAAGCTAGCGTTAATTTTATCTTGTACGTTTAGGTGAATGCATGAGGTGAGTACATAATCGGAAGCATAATGCAAGCCTCAACTACATGATAATGCACATTTTCCTTTCCTTTTCAATGAAAACTACTTAAGGTAGGGAGATATTTTTCTTTCTTTCAAACCAAAAGTACTTAAGTAGTAGCGAAAAGAAGAATTCCTTCCTATAGTGCAATAATTCTAACTTTCTGCAATAATCAGCCAAAAAGCGTAAAGAAAATGAAAGATGTAGCTAATCTTAACAATGTATAAGACAAGATAATGAAGCACTTTCAATTTTCAAATGCATGTACCCAAAATGGAATTTGATAACTAAACGCTTTTCATATTTATATACAGGAAGTGAGAGGATATCTAAAACACTCTAATCTTTCAGAAATTCCCAAAGAAAAATGGCAAGCACCCAAACAACTCAAAGGCACTCAAGAGAGGCTCAAAATCTACCAAATGCAATAATTATAACTCATTTCCTATCTTTTTACACTTGAAAAAGACACATCTAAGCTATGGAAAGAAGGATTCCACTAACGTTTCCAATCAAATGCAAGACAAAGGAAAGCATTTAACAGTCTTATCTAACTCAAATGCACACAAATATGAAATGAATCTTTCTTCTTCTTATGATGATAAGACCAAGAATATCAAATGATCAAAATAAAGTAAGAAGAATATTTATGTTTTCCAAATTCATGAATATAGAAAAAGAGTGACAAAATCAAGCTTTTCTTTGAACTAAAGTGGAGACAAAGAATCAATCTTCCCCAAAAATGATTGAATAGGTCAGCATGTAAGCGAAACAAGATGCATAACCCAAGAAAGAGAGGCTAAAAAAGACATGGATATCGCACACTCTTCAAGTCTTTAAAACAAGCCAATCACGCCAAACCAAAAAATGATCTCAAAAACTTGAGATGGGTCAAAACAACTGAAGAATGTACGATTCATGGCCCCCCTCGACCATGAGGGGGAATTTTTTTTCAAAAATAGAACCCATTTCACTTAAAAATGCAAGCAAAACACTAGTTTTTACTCAAGGGGACAAACATGAATCCAAAACTCAAAAGACCCAAAAACCAATACAAACAAGCCAAACAAAACACTGCTGGACAAAAGGGGCTCTGCCTGGAAGGTACAGTGCAGAGGAGTCTGTACACAAACCAAAACTCAAATCAGAAATGGAGAAAAGGTGCCTGTACGGCAAAAAATGGCAGATCGGCGCACTCTGTGCTTATGCACAGTGCGACGTCGCAGTTCACTAGCATGGGAAGTGCGACGACGTCGTAGTATACCAATGGAAGGGCTGCGATGAAAAACTAACATGTAAAGAACAAAGATCAAAAACAACACAGTGTCGCTCTGGGTACACTGACCAGGTGCGACAGGCGAGATCTAAGTCCAAAAATGAACCAATTCTCCAGATAATGAGCATAAAAAAGTCTGCCAATGAGAAGTACAAACTCAAAGGAAGGTAATCAGACTCTTCAAAGTGAAGATTTGATGGTGAAAGGGCTTAAGAAGAAAATGGCCACAGAGAGGCTTGGAAAAGAAATCAACTGAAACTGACATTCAGATTGAAAACAACAATGTGCCCCAGTATGGTCGCCAGATTTGTTAACGGACAATCCACTCAAGCGGACACGAGCTGGATCTCCCTAGTTCAAGTGAAGCTAGAACAAATAGTATAGAAAACAAAACTCATTTCCTAGATCTAGTTACAGATCGAGTACTTAGATATCATACCTTTCAGATCGTGGATCCTTCTCCTTGTTGTTGCTCCAAGTCTCGTGGTCATCAGATCTCCAGCTACAAGACCTGTCAAGACAATATGGAAATGATACAAGTAGTACAAGATATATAAACAATAACTGATCTAAACTAACAGTTGAGGAATAAAGTTCTAAACATTATCAACGAGACAACATTTATGGAAAGAGATTATATTAACTGTATAAAAATGGGAATTACATAGAAAGGATGAAGCTACAACCAAAGCCTCAATGTTGCATCCTCCATCCAACATGTCCAAGCCAAGCCTCCAAGGTGGTACAAGCTTCCTAATCACCAATATGGGTTCTACCAGCATAAGGGTACCATAGAATTTCCTCCCTCCCATGGAGAGAGTGGATGTTTATATAGGGCTAAAGAGATAGGGTAGGTTGAGGATTAAGGGGAGATGGTTAAGGGATCTTTCCATAAGGTTAGGAACCGAAATGCCACCTCACCTAGAACCTAGGGATAGGCCTCCACATCACTCATCTTCGAGAATGAGCTCGAAGATACTCTTTTATCCAAATAACTGACATCGTCGCAGGTTGCATTAGGACAACCTGCGACGTCGCATGTTGCACAAGGGCAGACTGCGATAACCTTGAAAAGTAGGTCAGTTAAGCCCTCCAGTCATGGGAAACTTTAGGGATGTGTTTTTACTCTAAAATGGGTTTAGGTAAAATAGCAAAGAGTTTACACAATGGTCAAGATGACAACATTATCACAATGGTCATGATGACGACACTTGGTCATAATGACGATACTTGGAATGGTCATGGTGACAACACTAGGTCAGGACGATGACACTTGCAATGCTTGCGACACTTGTGACACTTGCACAAGGGTGATGACATTTTGGTGTAACAGTGGGCGGCTTTTTCCTTTTTGCTCATTTGAATTTGCTGAACTGGCTTCTTTGAAAGTTGTGCCAGTTGTTGATATGACTCATGTGATGATGCTTCATATTGGATGATTGAATGGCAGTATGTGACTGGCTCTCTTGGATAAATTGCAGGCTCGCGCGAGTATGTTGAAAAGAATGGAATGGCGTGTTTTGAAGAATTCCGTAGTGGTCGATGACTGTGGCTGGCTCGCTTGAGTGCTGATATGTAATGTATCTGGCTCGCTTGATTTGAATTGCAGGCTCACTTGAGTGCTGATATGCAATGTATCTGGCTCGCTTGAATTAAATTGCAGGCTCACTTGAATAAATGGCAACCTCGCTTGAATCAATTGCAGGCTCTCTTGAAGTATGGCTAGGCTCTCGTGATGATATGGCAGAGTTGAAATGAAGAGTGTGCTTGGATTGTTCCTGTAGTGGTAGATATTTTTGCTAGATTTCTTGAATGCATATCCGGTCTGCTTGAATTGTGGTTGATATTTTGCTTTGCAATAGTAATGCTGGATCTTTCATAGGGATATACGTGGTCCTGTAATTTTCCTGTTACTTTTTATGAATTTTTCATTCCTTTCTCTTTTTTCGTGTTTTTTCTATATTTTTTTTCTTCTGAATGAGTTGAATTTCACTGATTTGCCACGTCCTCTATCAGCATCAATTGTTGCTGGTAGAGTACCTGTGTAAATTCTTCTTTTGACTGTGGTTTCTTGTAAAGTTTTAGGCGATGCCCATTCACTATCTGGGGAACTCTTCTTCATCAACTGTAATAATTCTCACAGCTCCATTTTCATAAATCTTCTGTATAATATAAGGTCCGAGCCATCTAGTGGTTAGCTTCCCTTTGAATGTGTGAAATCTGGAGTCGTAAAGTAGTGCCCAATCACCTTCGTTGAAGTTTTTATCCTTCAGATGTTGGTCATGCCATTTATTTCTTTGATGTTGGATGATTTCAGTATGTGTAAGTGCTTGTTGGCTGTGTTCATCCAGTTGATTTAGCTATAGAATGCGTTCTTTTTGAATTTCTAATAGGTCCATATGTAAATCTGCTGCAATTCTTAATGTCTTTATTTCAAATTCGATAGGTAGCATGACCTTTTTTCCATAGACTAGTTCATAAGGTGTGAATCCTGTAGTTGTTTTCCATGTAGTATTGTAATCCCAAACTGCTTCACTAAGTCTGTCAGCCTAATCTCTTTTGTGAAGTTGGACGGTTTTTGTCAATATTCTCTCTAATTCCCTGTTGGTTACCTCAACTTGACCATTTGCTTGAGGGTGGTAGGAGGATGACTGTCTGTGCTTTACATTGTTTCTTTTCATCAAGTCTTCAATTAAATTTGATGTAAATTGTGGGCCCTGATCAGAAACTACTTCTCTTGGCACCCCAAACCCATGAAAGATCTGCTCAGTAAAGAATTTGGCCACATTGGTTTCATTTGCAGCAGCCAGTGCTGCTACTTCTGTCCATTTCGTAAGGTAATCAGTGCATACGAGGATGTAGCTTTTCTAATTTGACTGTGGGTTGAATGGTCCAACAAAATCAAATCCCCACTTTTCAAATGCCTCCAAGGAGATTTGTGGATGGAGTGGCATCTCTTGTTTTTGTGTTGGTTTTCCCATTCTCTGGCAATCATCATAGTGGGACACATACTCATAAGCATCTTTGTGGAGTGTTGGCCAATAATACCCTGTTTGCAAGATCTTGTAGGCTGTCCTTTCTGCAGCATAGTGTCCTCCACAGGGTTCATTGTGGGTGGCATGCATTATGTCATGTACTTCATCTTCCCTAATGCACCGTCTAAGTATTTGATCTGGTCCCTGTTTAAAAAGCATGCCTTCTATCCATGTGTATGTTGCGCTTTGTCTTATTACTTTTGTCTTTTCTTTATAACTGTAATGTTCTGGAAACTTCCCGGATACTAAATAGTTTGCTATGTCAACAAACCATGGGATTCTTGTTGATATGGCAAAAAGGTGCTCATCAGGGAAGTTATCTTGAACCAATTCATTATCTTTTCCATGTTTGACTCTTGACAAAAAGTCGGCTACCACATTATGCTTGCTTGGTTTATCTATTATAGTAATGTCAAATTCTTGTAGAAGTAGTTTTAAAGAATTAAAATACTAAAAGCAGTAAATCTATTCTAAAGAATTAAAATGCTGAAAGTGGAAGAGATAATCCTATGAATTTACCTAATGCAGAATGGTGAATCTAGACTATAAAAGTGAAATGCCATAACAGATCTATTTAAAGAAAGCAAGGTCTGTAATTACTTATGCATAAAACTAGAATTCTGATCTAAATCATTTAAATATCAAAACTAAGTTTGAAGTGCAATCATCTCATGCTACACGTCCATTATTAAGAAATCACAACAATTAATCATGATGGGAAACATTCATAAACCTTAGATCTAAACCATGACTTTTGAAAGCAATGCTAATACATATGGAATTGTTGGTTAAAATGTGCGTTGGAAGAAAGCAGCTACAGGACTACTGAAACCATATTGTTGAACTACATAACGTATTATAAATTACTACAGAATCAATACATCATTCAAATGCTTCCATGTGCGATATAGATTTTCATCATTGTAAAACACATAACCGGAAAATACCTGAAAAATTGAAATCCCCCGACTTACGTGTTGGAGGGGCCCTCTCCAACCCGTACTCAAGAGAGAAAGAAAATTATAGACACTGGTTGGGATTTAACATTAATCTTCCATTAAAATATAAATTCCATGTCTTCACAAAAGTTTGTAACTCAGAAGTATCTCAAGAGTGCAAAAACGTAAAACAATGTTTCTCCAAAATGTCAACAGAGACCTCTCGCTACCTGAGAGGTCCATATTTATATGATTCTTAATGCTGAACCTAACTAACTGTCTGAATGCTGATTCTCCTTGAACAGGAGTGTGTTCTCTATAAATCAGGAAACAGGGCGCCGAGCTGCATGAACCCTCAGTCTTCTACGCGTTCATCCTTTTATGCCCCTGAACCTACTCAATCACGCTTGATTTCCACAGAATTAGTTTATTGAATACGCATTTTAAACATACAAGAATAATCGTCAAAAACAACTTCATTAAATAATTAAAGTAAAACATTTTCCCACAAATGAGTGTGTTTCTTCGCCATTGCTTGAGCTTGACTGCGAGAAAAAGGTTATCAAATACCTGAAAATTGGACTCATCAAGGATCCTAAAAACCACGTGATCACATACCACTTATGGTGTTCATCCAACTGCCTAATGGACGACTCGATCCGTCTTCGATTATTCCAACGGACTCGCACTAGTTCGGCGGCCAAGTGGTATATTGAATTACCACCTCATTATTTTCCGGATTTTGGTTCTCTTGCTATGAACTTTTTGACTCATTTCCAACTGCCTATACGGTATGAAACTGGTACAGAGATTTTAACCTCGCTCCGTCAAAATTCCACTACTCATATATCAGATCATATACATGGGTGGCGGAGGAGACGGCGTCTCATTAAGGCTCCTATTCCAGATCAAATCCTAGCAGATTGGTTTACGAAGTCTCTCATTCCTACCATAGCATGGGATGTTGCCATGGGTGGCACTGTTACTGAGGAACAAGCCATCGCTTGTGCCCATTTGCTCGACTTAGTCTATGCTCAATTTGGCACGTTGTTTGATATTCTTCCCGATGTGCTCCGAAACACCTATGACCCCGCGAAACCACCCAAGGGACCCCAAGACGATGGAATCATTGGATCCATTCACACCTAGCCTTCCTCTCAAATTGTTGGTTCGTCGAACCCACAAGGTTCTTCCCCATCACCAACACAGGCTGGTCACGGCACCACCAAATCATCCACCCCTGCTGTCACCGAAGAAGTAAACTCTGTTTCATCAGTTTCACCTCAGAAGTCTGGTGGTAAGAAGAAGAACAAGGGGAAACCTAAGAAATCTTCCACCCAGTAGGAACAAAAGAGCACCCCTGATGATACCAAACAGAAAAGGAAGGTGAAGTATCCTTTCCTACTGTGTGGTGATGATCACTTTTCTAAGGAGTGCCCCCATAGAGACAAAGTTCAAAAGTTTCTTAAGGGAAAACCCACTCCCGCAGTTCTCAATGACCTCTTCCCTACCCAAAATCAGCAGTCGATTACTCACACTTCTTCTTCCCAAGGAGAAGCATCCACCACCACACATGTTCTCATGGTACGTAATGAGACTATCAACTTGAACACCCGTTCTTGTTCGTATGACTCCGTTCCAGCCAAAGAACCTATTGGAAGTAATACTGGAAAAGCTTCCACTTCGATGCCTGACATCACCGTACCGGCTGCTCCTCTCACCATAGAGAAGCCCTCTCTCGAGTCAGTGTTGCGTCGACCCAAGAGCACGATTAGAAAATCGGTTTTCAATCCTAATGCTCGGGCTGCTCAAAACTAAAACATTATAGAGGACCTAGCACAAGCTCCTTGCGCTATGTCAACGCTCAAGGTCTTGCAAAACTGTCTGAATCAGCGCAAGACTCTCCTCGTTTCCATTGGTACAGTTGACCCAGATTCATCGAACATTATCATGTTCCGGCTAGAATACTTCAAACCGAGGCTCTCCCATCAATTGGCATTTCAAGTTGCTACAAACATTGCTGGGAAGATAATCCATTGTACCGTTTTGGACGAAGGAGCCTCTACGCCAGTCATGTCGATGGCCTATTGGAGAGCCATTTGTTCTCCCGAGTTGAACCGTTCTCCTACCACTTTGAGAGCCTTTGACGGACGTGGCTTTCAACCTCATGGGCTATTACAAGCTTTACCAGTCGAACTGGGGGGCAAGACCACAACCCTTAACATGGAAGTAGTCGCTGCCCCGTTAGATTAAAACATTCTGGTTGGTCAAAATTGGTTCTACGCCATGACTGTGGTCGCATCATTTGTCTTCCGCATAGTACAATTCCCCTATCAAGGCCGAATTGTCACAGTCGACCAACTGGATTTCTACACGCCTAACACCACTACTCACCCAGGTGATAACGTTCCTTCAATTGGACAATCTTCACAAAAGTATGAGAGTGTGGGGGTTGGCCTCCTTAAGGACTCATCCCTTATGGGCATCTTTCCTACTTTAGATCCCCCAAACCATGTTTCCATGGTGAACATGATCTCCTTGTAGATTTCATCTACACCTAACTCCACTGATTCATGGCTTGTACCTGATGAAGCCACCACACACTTGATTGGAGATACCATTCCTCTGTCACCCGCTGAACTCATGTATGAGGCTATCCAATCAGCACCGGAGCACCACTTAGCCATGGCCTCCACCTCCTGTTCTCTACAACGGACATCGTCCGATCCTCTGCTATGGACTTTTCATTTTGACGAGTCCATTATGGAAATCATGAGCGCAGATGATCCGATGTGGGAAGACCTCCACCATCGTTCGTCTTTCCTTCCCTTGTTGGATACTGTGGAGAAAATCATTCACACCATCTTTACACCAAATATCTACTCTGGCTCTCAGTCCTTGATACTGGCATGTCGAAAGGACTTTGAAGGTAACTTTTCCAACATTGAGCCTACCACTTTAATAGACATTTCAGTTACTCCTGGTGTAGTGGAACACATTCAGTTAGGCCGGAAGTGTTCCCCTGACGAAGTCATCGTCACCATGACCTTATTCAAGTGATTTCGAGACGTGTTCGCTTAGACCTACGAGGAGATGCCTGGGATAGACCCCTCCATTGTTTTACATGAGATTAAAACATATCCCGATGTCAAACCTGTCCGACAAAAGCTGTGACTGGTACACCCTCGGAAGACTGTGGCAATCAAGGCAGATATTGAGAAACTCTTGAAGGCCAGTTTCATTTACCCTGTCCCATTGACATAGTGGGTCTCAAGCATCGCCCCTGTTAATAAAAAATAGGGTACCATCCGTGTCTATGTCAACTATCGGGATCTCAACAAAGCTTGTCCCAAGGACAACTACCCGACTCCCTTTATCGACCAGATCATCGATAATTGTGCTGAAAGTGTCATTTTTTCATTCATGGATGGCTTTTCGGGATACAACCAAATTGAGATCCACCCAGCCGATCAACACAAGACTGCATTCATTTTCCCTTGGGGAACATTTGCATATCGCAAACTTCCATTTGGCCTTAAAAATGCTGGTGCCATATTCCACCGGGCCATGTCGTACGCCTTCCATGATGTGAAGGACTTTGTGGAACCTTACTTGGATGACCTCTCTGCCCACTCCAAGCAACGTGAGTTCCACTTAGATCATCTGACGACCGTTTTCCTCAGATGCAGGAGGTACAATATCTGTCTGAATCCTCACAAGAGTATTTTTTGTGTCGAGTCTGGACACCTCTTAGGATTTATCGTCTCGAAAGATGGGATCCGTATTGATCCCTCGAAGGTGGAAGCCATTGTCGCTCTTCCACCTCCAACCAACCTCACGGAACTTTAGAGTTTGCAAGGAAGAGCAACCTATTTATGGCGCTTCATTTGTAATTTCGCGCAAAAGACACAAGGGTACATGAGATTGATGAAAAAGGACGTCCCATTCATTTGGGATGAGCAAGCTCAACAATCTTTCGATAGTTTAAAACATGCCATCACGCATGCCCCTGTGATCCAACTGCCGAATTACTATCGAGATGACATTTTATATATCACCGCTTCCGACACCACTATCGCCATGGTTTTGGTTTAGGAAGATCAGAACGCCCAAGAACATGTGATATACTATGCCAGTAAAGGTCTTATTGACGCTGAAACTCGCTATTCACATGTTGAGAAGCTCGCTCTCGTGGCCGTCATTTCCATGCAGAAGTTTCGTCATTATATTTTGCTTCGCACCACCACGATCATTGCTGATTCGAACCCCATGTACCACATTCTCACTCGTCAGGTACTTGGGGGCAAGTATTCACGCTGGATTGTGATACTGCAAGAATTCGATCTTCTTTTCAAAAAAGCCAAGTCTAAAAAGTCTTTGGTGTTTTCTGAGCTCATTTGCAACCTCCCCCGTATTGATGAAGAATCTGAGCCCAATGACTCCTTTCCGGATGAGTCATTGTTTCTTATCAGTACGTCTGATCCGTAGTATGGAGATATCACACTGTATCTTCAAACCCAACGCTTCAGCCCCGAGTTGTCTCGTGATGACCGTCATCGAATACGCCACCATGCGAAGTATTATCTGATTATCAATGATACTTTGTACCACTATGGTATTGATTTTATCCTTCAGCACTGTCTGACTCATGATGAGGCTGAACGCATTCTGAATGACTGTCATGCTGGGGCATGTGGCGGTCACCTCTTTGGGATGGCTACAGCCTAGAAGATTTTGCACGCAGGATATTACTAGCCGTCTATCTTCAAAGATTGCATTGAGGCCATAAAAAAATGTCCTCCATGTCAACATTTCCATACAAAAAAGCGCACCCATCCCGCCCCGTTACACCCGGTTATTTCCGTTGACCCCTTCGCTAAATGGGGCATCGATTTCATGCATTGTAAGCCTACCTCGGCCGGGGGGCATAGTTACATCATTGTAGCTATGGAATACTTTACAAAGTGGGCCGAGGCAATGCCTACATACACAAACGACGGAAAGACTGCCGCACTCTTCATGTTTAATCATGTAATAGCACGGTTTGGAGTTCCTCAAGCGATAGTCACTGACCATGGTTCTCACTTTATGAACGATATGGTTGATGATTTGAGCGAGAGATTTGGTTTTCGACATGAAAACTCAACACCTTACTACCCAAAGTCGAACAGATAGGTCGATGCCACTAACAAGGTCTTGAAAACTATGGTCCAACACATGGTGGGTACACACAAGTCCAATTGGCATAATATGCTCTTCTCCGCGCTTTGGGCTTATAGAACCTCCGTTAAAACCGCCACTGGATTTACTCTCTTCCAACTAGTGTATGAATTGGAGGCTGTCCTTCCTATTGAGTGCAAGATTCTGTCTCTCAAGCTCGGCATCGAACTTCTACCAAACACTACTGCCGAGGAAGAATGCTTCCTCTACCTAGCTAAGCTTGACGAGACTCGCTGAGATTCTGCTCTTGCCAACGAGGCTCATAAGAAATGCATCAAAGCGCAGTACGACAAGTCGGTAGAACCTCGTACCTACAACGAGGGAGATCTGGTCCTCACGTATGACCAGAAGCATGATAAGCTGGGGTCAAGAAAGTTTGAGTCCATGTGGCATGGACCTTACATAGTGAAACACGTCCTGGAGAAGGGAGCTTATGAGCTTGAAGACTATGACAGGATATCTTTGGGTGAGCCCCGCAATGGGCTCTACCTAAATAGGTACTATGCCTAAGTCTTTCACGCATAAGTACTTTTGTATATACTGTACATGGCATGTGTGTGTTTTTGTGTGGTGTGGGAATGTGTCTAGGTTTCGCGACCAACAATGCTGCAGAATATCAAGCAGTCATTTGAACCCTAACTGACACCATTTCTTTGGGTATGGACCATGTTGTCATCCACCTAGATTCTCAACTAGTGGTCTCTCATCTTAACCAAGTCTACGCCATCCGCGATTCCTTTTTACTCCGCCTCTATCGACAAGTCCGTCTCCTGGAAAGGTCCTTCGAGTCCATTCAGTACCTGCACATTCCACGAGACGCGAACACAATTTTCAATTCTATGGCCAACTTCATCTTAGATTGGTACATTGCACACACATAAGCATATATCATGAATTGTTAAAAGTAGACATAACATGTAAATAATTCATTTTATAAAAAAACACATAGAAAGACTGCACAATTCATCTATTTTAAAACACATAATGTATAAATCACTGGAATGTCTGTATATATATATCATCATAAAAATAGTGCTGGTACAAAATCTGAAGCACGATGGCTTTCAGTGAGTCTCTACAAAAATCTGAAGCCTCGTAGCTTTCAGTAAGTACAAAAATCTGAGGCCTCCAAGCTCTTAGTACATACACAGTAATAACACAAGGCCTATCGCCTGGCCCATACAACCCTAGGTGGTCTAACAGCTCTGGCTTGCTGAGTGAGGAAACAATCAACTGCTCTCGCAACTCTGCGGAGTAGCGCATTGAAGCGCGCAGTCACTCCAACCGTGTACACCTGCATGGGCCGCGGCACCTCATCTACCGTCGGCTCGCGAACATCTAAGGTCAACCCACTTAGGTTGGCATAGACTCCATCCATCTCTGCAATGGCAACGTGTACGGTAGGACCCATAACTTCTCCCTCTCCTCTCTCTCTCTCCTCGCGAGAAGGGAGACTCCCACCGGTTGTACAGGGCCCACGTCTGCACACACATGTTGTTAACTTGTCAGCCATATAACAAAAAAATTATAAAAACAAAAAAATTAAAAGTGAAAGGGTTTATTGTTCTCATGTAGGTCTCCCCATGCTACTCCCTCAGGCAGCGGCAAGTCAGGATCATCTCTGAAGTCCGTACCACTATATGGGAAGTCCTCTACCATCAATAACTGGCCCTTTAGCCAACTGAAGAACTCAACACCATATGAGAGGATGGGACCTCTACCATGTCGAGACATCACCGTTGTCCATATAGCCATGTGTGGATCCCTAAGATCCCTATCATCCAGTGGTACCTAAGGGCGCAAGAGGGGAACCCACTCCAAGAGGAACGAGACCACTATCGAACCGTAGCCAAATTGTTTGAGCTCTCCCCGCCGACACTTGGTCAGCTGAGCTCACATGTTTGCGAGGATTCCCTCGCACCAATTGTAGATATTCAGAGACATACAGTCCTCCACATATAACATCTGCGATCTGGTGACTAAGTGTGGAGCTTGGCTCCCTTCCATCCTCGTAATGGTGAAAAGTATGGCGCGCAATGGATGTTCCCACACATCTTTTATGGGAATCTTCCCACTAGAAGCACATGTGTTGGGAACACAGTGCTGTAGGATCATGTCACCCACACTCCGATCACTCCCATGTGATCCGGTAAGAAGCACATTGTCCCCTCTTCGGGACAATCCGGTCAGGAAGTAGATGTCCTCTACATCTATGGTAAGCACGTGCTCACTGATCACGAAATATTGCTGGGCCACATGCCAACATCGGAGCATATGTGTCAATAGTGGGATTTGGGCCCTCATGCCCTGGATCTCGAAGAAATTGAGGAGCCCACAGTTCCTCAGTGCTTCCACACATCGTGGATCATTTGTAGCATGTTCATCATCTAACTCATGCTCCCGTTCACGCCACTCCAAAACCATTCTGGCTGCTGGCGACCTGCCAAAAGGAGGTCATAAACATTGTTAACACTTGCTTCAACCACCAAAAGCTCTTTTTTTGGGCATTGTTTGTTGGTTGGGATGGACATTTCCGCCGTCGCACCCAGTTATTACTGATAGTGCGATGTCGTCGCAGTCCATCCTTGTGACCTTTGCGACAACTCAGTATCGTCGCAGTTCCCGAAAGGGTAGACTGTGACGAGCCGAGGACGCAATGGCCCTTCACAAACCAAGCCAAAAAACAAAAAAAATGAACAAAATTAAGAATGTAAACCACTACAATTATGTTGGATGAAGTTTAGGGTTACCTGCTCCAGACGGTGGGTGAAATGGATGCCCGTAGCACCCGGAATCAACAAGTGAATTTTTGGCTCCAAAATGGCACTTCTACTCCCAATTTGGCAAATGAAACAATGGTCACTCTATTTGGCCCATTTACAACATGGCTGCCCACCAATACGAGGTCACTGTCTCATGAATTATCCCAGCAGTGTCCTTCGTCCGACAAGACATTGCCGTTCTTTCTGTCAAAGCATTCCACCTATCCAATATTTCAACAGCTTCATGCTTTGGGGGACATTCTGTTACACCTAAAATCCTACCATCATGAGATTCAATGTATACACCCCTAAAGTTTATTGGCTAAGTCATTCATTTGGAAGGGATACCATTGCACTTATGCTAGGTTTTGAGAGGTCGTTGCAGGTTGCACTTATGCAACCTGTGACGTCGCATCTTGCTCTATTGCAGGGTGCGACGAAGTCAGTTAATAGACAAAAATAGGCCTTTTGAGCTCATTCTCGAAGCCTTCTGACTTGTATCCTTATCCCTGACCTCTTGGGGGAGCTGACACTCAGTCCCTGACCTCTTGGAAGGATCCCCTATCTCTCTCCTACCATATCTCAACCTACCCTATCCATACCATATCCACTTAGCCCTATATAAGTGAAGCTCTACCCCTCTCCAAAGGGAGGAAGTATATAGTGTCTACATGCTGGTGAAATCACATTGGAGAGATATCCAATTCATCAATTGAGAGACTCACACTTCCTTGGAAGGATGGCAATTGGCTTGGATGGAGAAGGGCTACTACGTTAAGCCTTGGTTGTAGTCTATTCTTATCTATGTACTTTCCTGATTTACAGTAATATAAACTCTTTCCACCAATATTGTTCATGTGTGATGATGTTGTGTAGTTTACCTGCTTAACTGTTTACTTAGATCCCTTGTTGTATAGATTCTCTTTACTCGTTTACATTGTTCTATGTGTCTTGACAGGTCTTGCAACAGAGATCTGATGACCGCGGATCGTGGAGCAGTATCCAGGAGAAATGATTGCGAAGTTAAGGTAAGGCATCTAGTACTTGATCCTTAAGTAGATCTAGGAAAGTAGTTTGTAGTCTGTCTTATTTGTTCTAGACTCACTTTGAGCTAGGGAGATCCGGCTCGCGTCCGCTCGAGTGGATTTTTCGTCAAAGAGAAGCCAATTTCGGCGCTATTCCCAACACTTAAGTAGGCACCACATTTTCTGGCACTATTTCTAGTGATATTTCTGGCACTGAAGTGAACATGCACTATGGCACCGAGTATTGCACTGACAAAAGTGCCCAATTCATGAAATAAAAAAAACTACATTCCGATGCTATTTTAGGCGCTAATTGCCTGTTTTGTTGTAGTGAATACCCACCAAAAATTAGAATTTTCGTATGCCTTGGAAAGCATGGTATCCACAACAAGTTGAAAACCATCCTTGGAAACAAGCATGGCAAGGGCATACCTATGGAAACATGCCTATTTACCCCTACCCCTCAAAACAACAACATTATCCACAATATCCTTCACAATTTCAACAACCATATTCTGCACAGTCCTAGCAACCACATCTCTCACAACCACAAGAATTGCAATTACCGAAAAATCATCCTCTTTCGAGGCGTACTCAATTACCTTCCCAACCCATTCCTAACCCTGATAATGAGGTAGATCATCCTATTTACAACATTGAGTTATAAACCTTACAACATATATGATCACCCCTTTGGACTTATAGATATTCATTAAAGGTCAAGAAAGGTTGTTAATAAAGATTCCCCTATAATTGAAGAATAAATTGAGGAGGAAAATCCTAGTTAATTAGATAATGCTGATCACTTTTCAATAAAACAAATTTCTTCTCCAGAAGTAAGGCAGCAATCGTTATCCAGGCCTCCTCCCTATCTAGAGAGATTGAACTTGGAGAAACCCACAATTCAACCTAAATTTGATATATTAGCAGAGTTGAATGTTTGTATTAAATTTCCCTTACTTCAGGCAATACAAGATTCCAATTTATGCAAGAATAGTTAGGGAATTATGTTTAATAAAACCCGAGAAAAATAAACAAGATCTACAAACTATTAAATTCATTGGCAAATCGACATATTTAATGTCAGGAAGAGTTCTATGGAAAAATATGTTTTTCCTGGCAGTCCTATTGTTAGAATTCACATCAATAGTGTTCTAATTCCAAATACTTTGATTGCCTTAGGAATTTGTAATTAATGTAATGACTAAAGGAACCATGGAACAACTACAATTGTATAATCTTCGTCATACACCTACAATTTTGGAATTAACTGATATATTTAAAACAAAACCTAAAGGAATATTATAATATATTATCGTTTCCTTAGATTCATGGGAATACTCAGTAGATTTCATGGTTTTACAACCAAAATATCACTTGGTTGGATATCCATTAACCTTAGGAAGACCATGGTTAGCTACCGTTTATGCATTCATTAGTCGTGGGTCGAGAAACATGATCATTTCACATGGTGATTCAATTAAGCAAGTAACTTTGTACCCACCTGCAAAATCTTTAACAAAATAAAAAAATACTCATTGGCTTGATGGCACAAACAATGATGCATCAATTGCACAACTAGTTTTAACAATGGCTCAAGCTATGAATTTCAAAGAGAGCATTGAAGAAAACTAGTTGAACAATTTTATTATTAATTCTAATTTTATTTAGTATTTTGGGGGGGCAACCTTATTTTGATAATATATTGGGTAAAAAAAGTCAGGAAAATTGTACTATGGATACCTTGTTATAATTTTATTCTTTGTCATCAGTAAATGAAATTAGTTAAGGAGAAACTCTAAATATTAATTATAAACTTGAAGAATTTCAGAGGAATCATTTGATTAAAATAGTACACAAACATTCTGGTACATTTGCATGAGAATATAATAATATGTGAGGAATTCATACTTATACTTGTATACATCACACTTATATCCAAGAGAATGCTTGACCAGTTAGACAACCCCGAAGATGTATGAATCTAGCTTTAAAAGAAATTGTAAAATAAGAATTACATAAACTACTAAGTGTAAATTTTATTTATCCGATTTCAAACAATCAATGGGTTTCACCTTTGGTAGTTCCTAAGAAAAATGGTAAGTGGCGTATTTTCATTGATTATTATGAATTTAACAAGGCTACTTTGAAATACTACTTTTCTCTTCCATTCATAGATCAAGCCTTAGATACTTTAGTAGGGAAAAATATTTTTCTTTTCTTGATGGATTTAACGGTTATATAAAATACAAATTCTCTTGAAGATCAAAATAAAACCATATTTACATGCCCATGGGGAACATACGCTTACAAGGTATCACCTTTTGGCTTATGCAATGCTCCTGCTACATTCCGAAGAGAAATATTTGGTATTTTCTCTCACTTAATCCATGATTGCATACAAGTTTATATGGATGATTTTATCGTTTATGGTGATATTTTGAAGAAGCATTAGAAAATATTGAATTTTTATTTATTAGATTTCAAGAAAATAATCCTTCATTAAGTAATGAAAAATGTTTTATGTTACTGATTAAAGGAATTTTTCTTAACCGTCATATATATTTTACAAGAATTAAGGTTAACCCAATGAAGATTGAAGTAATTTCCAAGTTTCCAGTTCCAAAAAATCAAAAGGATGTACTAAGTTTCTTAGGACATGCATCCTATTATATGCATTTTATAGAAAATTTTACAAAAATAGCCTCACCATTATTTAAATTTCTTACAAAGGACAATGGTTTTGTTTGGTATATTCAACATCAGATTGCTTTTGACACACTTAAAGGATTTTGTTTTGCAGCTCTAGTCTTAAGAGGACCAAATCTGTCTCTTCCTTTCCATATAACAACTGATGCTTTAGATACAACCCTTGGAGCAATTATGGGACATAAGTAAAAGTAGAAATGTTATGCCATTTACTTCATTAGCAAGAATATGATTCCCACCAAATTGAATTATACTGTAACAAAAAAAGAGTTTCTCACAGTTGTATATGCTATCAATAAATTTAGACATTACATTATTGGTTATGAAGTTTTCATTCATATTGATCATTCTGCTAGTTGGTACCAATTGCAAATGGTAGAATAACTAGGCCAGGCTTTTATTACTATAAGAATTTAACATCACCATATTAGATAAACCTAGAAAATAAAGGTTGGTTGCATATTTCCTTTTCAGAATTAATAATGAAGGTGAATTTGTTCTCGTGGAAGATAATTTTCTTGTTGAACATTTGTTTGCGATATCTACTAACTCACCTTGCTTTGCAGATATTGGCAATTACCTAGCCTTCGTAAATTTACCTCAACATATATCACCTAAGGAGAGGAAAAACAGTGTTACACATAGTTCCACATATCCATGGCTTGGAGGAGACCTCATCCCTATGGGATGAAATCTGATCATCCAAAGATGTGTATGAGAAGAAGTGGTATTTGATATACTAAAAGCATGCCATGATGAGCCTTGTAGAGGACACTTTGTGGACAAGAGAACTGCTCACAAAGTCCTTCATTTGGAATATTATATGCCTATTCTTTATACAGATGCCAAGCAATATGTCAGAAGCCATGACAATTGTTGGCAAATGGGCCAACCAATACAAGCATATGAAATGCCTTTGTAGCCGCAAGTTTCAATAGAGCCTTTTGAAAAATGGGATCTAGATTTTGTGGGACCAATTAACCCACCATCAAGGAAAATATATGTATTCTAGTATTTACAAACTACATCATCAAGTGGGTAGAAGCTAAATCCCTCGCAAGGGAAAGCAAGCAAGCAATTGTAGACTTCTGGTTTGAGGAAATATTTACTCCTTTGGTGTTCCTTGGGAGTTTTTAACAGATCAAGGGGCATAGTTTAGATCAAAGCTTGTTAAATCAATCAATAATTTGTACCACATCAAACACATGAAGTCTTCTCCATACCATCCTCAAGCCAATGGGAAAGTGGAGTTTGCTAATAAAGTCTTGGAGACCATCTGTACCAAAACAATACAACTTCATCATCAAGATTCGACATGCATGATTCCAAAGGCATTATGGCATACAAGACAACATGGAGAAACACTACTGCATTTACACCTTATGAATTAGTATATGTTAAGCAGGTTGTTCTTCCTATTGAATTCCAAATTATAACTTTTCAGGATTGCAGTACAGTTAGGAATGAATTTTTCCAATTCAATTGAATTAGGATTGGGAGGATCCAACTAAAAATAAAATAGATGAATGAATACATAGTCATTCCACCGTACTACATACCAACTACAAACTCCCTACCTTTTCTTTGGATGCTAGTTGTGACAAGAACTATTGACCCCATCTATATATAGCATGTCTTGTCTATTTCAACATTGGATGCAACCTCAGAGGGGGAGGAAAGAGAGACAATTAACTGGGGTTAATTAAAAGACAATTCCTTTCATTAGCTAGAAACCGTAATGTTGAAAATGCAAAGAGAAATGGCTTTGACCACCAACTGTTTTTTTTGTATCGATGAATACCTTGTCAACCTTGTAAACCGTTCACAAGTTTTAAAAATGTTGCAAATTATTGCAACATATAACTCATAATAATAATTGGTGTTGTGCTTCATAAATCCATTGTCTTCTATAATGTTGAACATGTTTGTCTTTGACTTAAAGTTTGAATCTAAAAAGGGGCCCTACCTTAGCATGGAAGTCACAAGGAGATGAAATGAATTTTAAAATTCGCCTGTTCGAATCTATTGTTTTTATTGATATTCAAGTGGTTATTCGATATTTGAATGGTTCATATTGTGTTGACAACTTCGGGTTTCGTATGTTAAACTACCTTTGTTGACAACGATCATATAGTATAATGGGATGTTGTTGACATGTTAAATTACTTTGATTTACCTTGTGACACCTCATTGTTCATTAAAATTTTGTCCTGCATTGAAATTATTAACACATGTGGTTATTGTAAATATTTACAAACTGTGTTTTGATTGATGAATTTATTGTGTGATGTTGGTAAAATGAATGAAGTCGTGGATCATTGGAACAAGTCCTAAGTAAAATGGTTTGTAAATTTCAGCGGGAATGAATTTGATCAAACTATGAGGTAAACAATGTATCCATGCTTTGGGTTTTAACCTGCGTTTGATATGAAATAGTAGTGGTTAGTGAAGTAATGAGACGATAACGAGTGATGTACCTTACGCCACGCTATCTCTTTTTATTGTTAGGACAATTTATTTATTGAATAATTGAATGAATTGGCATTGGTTACATCAAGATTGCTTGTGAATAGCTCCTTCAAGTATAATCCAAATAGCCTTGCATCTTAAAAAAATAGCTCCCACTTTCCTAACCCAAGATTGCCTGTGAATAGCTCTTTAAAGTATAATCCAAATAGCCTTGCATCTTAAAAAAATAGCTCCCACTCTCCTAACCCAAGATCGCCTGTGAATAGCTCCTTAAAGTATAATCCAAATAGCCTTGCATCTTAAAAAAATAGCTCCCACTCTCCTAACCCGAGGAAGGTCATAGAGAATCTTGAGCATCCTTCAAATGAACCACCTCTATTAGAAAAGGCACAAGGGAAGATGGAAATGGAGGAGGAGTCCTTAGGGAGAAAACTATAGGCACAAGTCCAAGACCCGAAAGAAACAATAACACATATGAAGCAACCTCTAGTTCAACATGTCCTTTCTTTTATAGATCTTCAACTTGAATTTTTAGTAACAACTATTGAATTGGAAGTTTGCATGATTAAGGAACTCTTGAACTAAAGTGATAATTTTTTTTTTGGATAAAACTTTTGACTATTGTGGATAATGAATTTTTGCAAATGTTTTCTTATGTTGGCTTTTCAGAACTATATTTCAATCACTATGGCTATTTTGTTGGAATGAAATGGCGAGTGATAAGTTTTATTTCAGAACAATTGTTTTAAATTGGTTAGAAGATGTGATGCATAATGTTGAATGATGAGATGGTGTATGTTGCATAGTCATGTTGGGTGATGAATCTAAATGTGATTTGCTGTATAGTTATGGAAACAAGTGTGAAATGGGAGTTATAAGGATTCATGCAAGTCATTGGGTTTCATTTCCTGATTCAGCATAAAAGGAGTTACAAGGAGGCCCCCCTATTCATGATGTTTAAACTTTGGAATCTCTTTTATATTTTTCCCAGGGCTTCGAGATATCTTAACCTAAGTCTTGATTACTTCAAGTTACTATCTTTCTGTCCAATTTTATGTAAAAATATTTATCAAGAAAATGTAGAATAATGGGTAGTCATTCTTGGCCACTCGATTATTTAAAGACTTTGAAGAGTGGGGAGAAGGGCCCTGGTCATTCTTGCTATGGTATGATAAAGGATGAATTCTTTAATTTTTAATCGTTCTTTCATCTCACACATTGTGATTCTAAGTCTATCATGTTTTGTTAATAGAGGAGTTCCTATTAAGTAGTGAGGTTGGAGGGTTTGGATTTGATTGCATTATTGAAAGGTATATTCACCATTTCATCGATGTGCTTGATAAGGTTATTCAAGAAACTAATTTTTAATCGGTTTCTTGGTCCACAAAAAATAACAAAGCGCTTGAAATCAAATTTGTGAATATGTTGCAATCTCGTCAATTCTTGCTTACCTTGTGTTTCACTTTCACTTTTCTTGTAAATGCTAGCCCTTGTGTTGGAACAATTCCTAGTCCAAATTTTTGCAGGAATATGAAAGAAACCGTTGGATGCATTCCCTATGTATTGATGGAAGATATCATTTAGAAAATGCTTTTCATGTTCATATGTTCATACCACTATGATGTTATATTCGTGGGTTATTTAGTTTTGGGTTTCCTTCACTGTTATGTTATACTATGTCATTGATAAGTCTCTTTTATCACTATTTATGATTCTTTTCTTGAGTTGATGTTTGTTTGTGAATTGGTACATATCTTAGATTGTTTTTTTTAATCTTGATTTTACACGTATAAAAATATAAAATACATACAATATTTGCAAAGAAGATTTCGTCATTGTTGTTATTAAATAGGTTTTTATTATTATTTAATATTAATCAAATTTTCTTTTATATTTTGAAATCTCACTGGATTCATTAATGAAGGTTGAGATCAATCAAATGTTTAAAGATTTAAAGTAGCATTCCATTCCCATTTTCCTTTGATCTATCCCAACAAGTCGCCGAAAGCATGATTTTGAGAGTTACCATTCTCCTCATCAACATTTTTTGGAAACCATAATGGGGATCGAAAAAATAATCACCTAGTTCACAAGCAAAGTGCCCTCGGGACAACATTATTTTTTGTCTTTTATGTTGTTTTATTGTTCGTCTCATCTAATACTTGTTTTTCTTTTCTTTTAATTCTTTAAAAACTTGCCGAACTTCTATTTTCTCTCTTGGTTAAATGACTAATGCTATATTGGTGCAGTCTGAACGTATAAATTAGATCGATATTGCCGACCAGTTATTGGTTAATGTTGTTGAAACAACTGAAAGGACCCCTTACGAGCTTGTTACCTTAGTATTTTCTATATTAGTAGCCCAATTTTGATATGAGAGATTGCACCCACTTCAACAAATTGATTAGCCATATTCCTGGACTTTACCAACCACACCTGTTCCAAATCTTATGATATCTTAACGTACTTGAGCTTCTGATATTTATGACTGTGTTGTCAAGGTAACAACTTGACATAAGGGCTGGTTTCCCTAACCAAACCATCATTACTTCTGGTTTATCTAATCACATTTTTGATACAACAAAATCCAGGGAGCAATTAGAGAGATCTTGTGTAGCCACTTCCCAAGACATTGACCAAATAAAGCAAATAGAACTTGTTGCAAGGAAATATTTCAACAAACCGCCTCATCCTTGATCAATTGATGTTCGAAACTCCTCATCAGTCACATCGAATAAGAGGTCATTCTCCTGAATTGGACTCATTATCCAAGGTCATAAATAGAAAGAAAAACCTTCAAACCCTATGCAGACATATCATCTATTCTTCTTTGACTGAGAGACTGAATCTCCAGTTCATCAATCATCCTTCTTACAAATGCCAATTTCTATGATAAGCAAGATGACTACTTCAGCTAGTTCGTTCAAAAAACTTGGGAGCATGTACAATGGTTATAACCCTGTAGCCTCTACTACAAACCCAGGGAAAGTGGTGCATAAATATGCAATTTTCCAGTTTGAGTAAGATGTGAATAACAACCCATGGAACATTCAGTCACCCCTAAATCTTGCTCTCACCACTACGCCATTGCCTAAGTTCAAATACCATCTACTAAAGTTGTCTGGTAATGGTATGTGTATGATGGATGAGCATCGTAATGCCTTTTCCAATGCATGCCATAATATAGGAGCAAATGACAATGATACATGCATGCATCTATTTGTATACTCATTATAAGGGAAGGCTTCTATCGATTCTTCAACTTACCTCCAAAATCATTTTCCACTTGGACATAATTGTGTTAGTAGCTCTGATTGACCTACGGGAAACCATAAAGCCCAACATACTAGTTAAGAGACTATAATAATCTCTTGTATAATCCCAATGAATCTATCAAGTCCTTTTTTTATGTTTCAATAAGATATACAAGCGAATTATTGAGCTTATTCGGTCTCATAACTAGACAACTTTAATGCGCTATTATAACACCCTAACTCCATCTTTTTGTAACCAGATAGAAGAAAAGGGCATGAATAATATTGGATTAGCTTTACAAGCTTGCCTGGAATACAAAGAACAAGTAATAAGGATTGGGTTACCCATGATTGACCCTAGTAAGAATACTGATATGACTGTTGTGCTCCAACTCATGCAAGACATGAATAAAATTATGATCTCCTTTGAAAGGAAAATTTCACACTCTTTGGCACAAGGAAACTTGACACTCCCGCATCTCCATGCCCAACCCCAAGATACTCGTACTCAAACTCACTTGATGCACCCATGGTGCATTTTTTGTGAGGATCACCATGAACCAAATACTTGTGAATGATCAAAACTACCAAGGAGCGAATCTTTGGTAAGTTACCTGATCAAATCATTAATGCCCTATATTGGGTGGAAGACAAAGATGTTATGGTTGTTGTCACTAGGAGTCAAACTTAAAGTAATCAATATAAGGGTGGTGATTATAATAGAACCTCAAATACCTTTTCCCATAAGCAACCCTCGTCAAGCATTCCTCAAAGTTCTATGAAGAATACAACTTAGGCTTCTCAACAACAACCATACTCTTCCTCACCTGCTCCGATCGAAAGGTATAACTTCATAGAAGAATTACCCAAAGTCAAGGTTGATGTTACATTTAGCCACACCCTTGAAAAAAAAAAGAGAATCCGAGAAGGTTCTTAGCTGAAGAGCCCCCAACTAGCCACACCTCACAACCTCCGATCTCAAATACTAATATGCTCTCAGAAACCAATGGAGATGCCTCCACTAAAGATGTTTTAGGATCTGACTTCATTCAGTTACCTCCAAAAATCCTCCTTTTTATGTGTCGATGAAAATAATGGACAAATATCACACTACCTCCAAAATCCTCCTTTTTATGTGTCAATGAAAATAATGGACAAATATCACACTGTTGTCTTATTGTTGGCAACTTTGGACCTATTGTTATGTACAAAATGATTATGGATTAATTAGGGTTGTTTTGTACAAATGAGAAACCCATAAACATGTGAGCCTTTGATACACAACGTCAAACCATCATCAGTAAAGTGAAATATGTCACTTTAGTGATGTGTTCACATCTTGAGATTCGTACTACATGCAACATCCAAGTAATGGATATGGGGGGTGAGAAATTATTCTATTATCCTAGGAAGAGATTGGAAGTTTTTAACCGAAGGATATTACTGTATGAATGAAATGCACATCATTATTACTAAGGGCCAAGAATATAATCGTTTATCAAGAAAATCAAATTGTATTGTGTATCAAAACTCTTCCTCAATATTCAATAAATTTGTTGAGTTTGGTCTCGTTTTTTACTTAATCTTCACAGAAGAAGAAATCGATAATGCCAAACCCATTCCCATTTATGGGACTCATGACTAGATATGGGAACATACATTTTGACGGTGGCTCTTCAAACGAAGGAAATGGGGCACACATCACTATCTATACTACCATGGGGAAAGTCTAATCATTTGCATTCAAGTTGAACTTTGCGTGTCCTAATAACATATTAGAGTTTGCAACTTTGTTGTTAGGACTAGAAAACACTTTTAAACTAGATTGCAAGAATTTAATGGTTTTCGGTGATTCCTAATTGTTAAGTGGTTGAGAGGATCTATACACCATCAAATAAGTGGTTAAGACAATATACAATTCTAGTTTTGGATTAGATTTAAAAATTTCCTCTTTTAATACTACATACATACATAAAAGATTAAATTTCATTGTAGATAAATTAGCTGCTTACGTGGCTAGGTCTAACTGACATACAATTTCCAAAAAACCCAATTATTTTGTCATATCTCTTTACAGACCTCACGTCCCTAGTAATGAAGAACCTTGGCAAGTCTTCACTAGTGACGAAAGCATTCAAGACTTTTTGACTGATTAACCAAATGACCCCGCATAAATTATCGGCCTAGACCAAAACAAGTTTCCTAAAGGATTAACACCTTTGGAAAACTCATTTTCCCCGAGTGATGCTATGAAGCAACACTCTTCCATGAGAGGATATTTGAAAATAAAAGTGGATGATACCGTACCTATTGATGTTGGTTCATAGGAAGAGAAAAAAGTTTTGTACATAGCAACCAATTGTTCTGAAGAAGAAAATAAACAATTTACTTCTTTACTTCATGAGTTTCATGATATCTTTGCCTAGTCATATGTAGCTTACAAGGGGTTGATCTAGGAATTATTCAACATCCTATCCTGATCAGATAAGGAACCACTCCTATCCATCAAAATCAAAGGTCGTTGAAGCTACCATTCGAAAAGGAGGTAGGTGGACAAGCTACTCACCGCTCATAAGATATTCCCAGTATTGTATTCTTAGTGGGTGTCAAATTTAGTTCTAGTACGAAAAAAATAATGGAGACATTCGACTATGTGTTGACTTTTGTGCACTCAAGAAAGAAAATGTTAAAGACAACTTTCCTTTACTCGACATGAAATTAATCTTGCAATAGGTAGTTGGATCTCATATGATGTCATTATTTGATGGTTTTTCTTGTTACAATGAGATTCATCTCAAGAAATCTGATAGATATAAAACCATCTTCACTACAAGGTGGGGAACCTTTTCTTATGAGCACATTCCCTTCATCTTGATTAATGCAAGTGCCGGTTTTTGATGATCCATGCATGTGGATTTCGATGATTTGATTGGAGTAATCATTCATATTTACTTGGATGATCTTATTGTATATTCTAATCTAATGTACCCAAACCCCCTATTAGGCACACTAACTCAAATCTACATCTTGGACACACAGATGGTAGGATTGACACACTTACAAGGCTGCAAATAAGGTGGCATCAAGGTCAATACTTCGACAGTTTCACTTTCGGGAGTACGTCATGCCTGGGTAGACTCCTTTGGCTAGGATAAAGGCTTCAAGGCACTGTCCCCAAGACTTATGTGGAAAATCTATTGCTTATGGTGCATTATAAAAGTAATCAAACCTTAGGAGGTCTGATCAAACTATTCCCAACCTACTACAGACCTATTAGACTGATTTGATAAATATTTGGTTGTGAAGATAAAGACTAGGTGCAAAATTGTTCACTTGGACTAGTGAAGGAGCAGATTCCAAGTGAATTCAAATGGGATTAAAGGCTCCCAAATGACTGATATGATGCTATGTATGGGTTCAATTACTAATGATTAAGCTACAAGTATCTTCATAAAGGAAATCAGAAACACTAGAATCAAGAATAAGCTTAAAAATAGAAAACTAGGCAATTATGCTTAGTAATGCGCAAGCCCAGTTATGTGTAGTTTCCAAATGGCACTAGAGACTTTCAAATTATGCAATTAATGGAATGAATGGATATTATTAAGTATGAAATGACAACAACAAGTTACAATTACAAATTTGGAGGTGTCATCAAAGGTTCATTACAATCAAATTTCCAGAAACCTAAGAAACTAAGGATTTTACAATAGAGAAGAGAAATTGGAGATTTGTGTGAAGAAGAAAGGAGTCTTCACCATTGGATCTGATTCATGTGATGAAGAATGTCATCATGGATCATCTTGGGGTGCACCACAACTTCTACAACTCATAGAATTATCCCTCTTGAAGCTGGCTTCTAACTGGATGAGACTCTTTGCATTGGAGCAAGGATTCACTGGGCTTCTTCTTCATCAACTAGACTTGATCAGTTGCACTGGACTGTAGATCAGATCTGCAATATCACTTCATATGATGCAATAAGCTCAATGAGGAGGACTGGATGTCCTCTTCCTCAAACCCCAGTAGGATGATCTCACAATCCTTCCACTGGTTCATTGGTTGCAAAGGGGCACATCACCCAATGCTAGCAAGGGGCACATCTCCCAAGCTACTAAGATGCACAGATCTCTCAAGATTCAATTCACAAATTATAAAAATATGGAAAATGGAGTGATCAACCTCCTTTTGTGAACATTTCTTATGAAAATAATAAAATAATAAAATAATAATAAAATTATTATTTTAGGAGATAATGTCTTTGGCATGTGATTGGCTCATGTGGACCCCCTCTCTCAACAGTGCGTCCTCCTTGGCTAAATTTATCCTATGTTGCTTTCCTTGAGCCTTTTGCTTGCTTTCCTTGTTTTACCAATCTCACTTATCTTAAAAAATTAGGAAACTCTTGATTTCTTTGATTTTCTGCTGCTTTCCTGCTTTTCCTTCTTTTGGGCTACTTTTCCTGTTGCTGCTGCTCTTGGGATGCATTTCCTTCTAGCTTTTTTGAGGAGAAAAACTCATAGTATTTATCCTCATCCAATGCACCCCCCTTGATCCACCTAGGCCATTACAACTCATAAATGTTTATTATAATTATTAAATAAAATAAAATTGAGGCCCACCATAGTTTATTTAATTTCCTAAGTGACCATGGAAAAAATTAACCTCTTTATTCACTAATGCAAGTATTCCACTAGGACCCATGGGGGTTCTAATGGGCCTAGTGGTGAACCATGGTGCATCCAAAATGGGGACATTACATCTAAGTTAAGAGTTTATCACTTCGAGCACCTCAAGTAGGTTTTTTCATGTTGTAGAAAGTATGGTATGTCATTAAATCCCGCCAAATCCATTTTTGGTGTCACTTTGGAAAGTTTGCTTGGCCACATTATGCTTGATGCATGGATTAGTATTGATCCTGAAAGAGTTTGGGCTATCCAAATTCTTTTGGTTTCTTTTACAAAGAAAATAATTTAGTCATTTATGGGGAAAATAAATTTTGTTCGTAGGTTTATTCCTGATTTCTCTAGGATCGTGAAACCGATTCACAATCTCTTGAACGGTGACCAAGCATTCATCTAGGTCGATGATGATGAAATTGATTTCATGGAAATTAAAAGAGTTATATCTTATGCCCTGGTGCTTTCTAAAGTTGATTTTTCAAAAGACTTTATCATTTACATGAATGCTACTAAAGAAGCTGTATCAACCACCCTCTTTCAAAAAAACAAAAAAACAAAACGAGAACGGTTTCGAACAACCTATATAATTCATATTGACTAAAAATCAAGCTTATTATCTAGTTAAATCCATTGAAAATTTTAGCCATCTTATCCTTGGAAATCACATAGAGGTTAAAGTGCCTTTTCCTATTGTGAAATTTATATTGTCACAAGCATACCTTTCAGGTAAGCTGGCACACTGGCTTACTTAAATCCAAGAACATGACCTTACCATCACTACGACCAATACCATTAAGGGGAGGGACTTAGCCTTCCTATTATCCAATGTCCTCAAATAGTTCTCGATTCTGAATCTGATGAAGACCCTCGATCGATATTATTATGTATTGAGAATGATGAGATTTATTTCATTAATCATCCTTGGTACAAGAATATTGTATATTACATGATTCACCAATGATGTCCCACCCCTTTAGAAATAAACAAATGTAGAAGGTTGAGGCTAGAAGCTTCTAAGTACCTTATCCTAGGCACTCTGTGGTTTTGCAGGTCTCCCAATGGAATACTCTTGTTTTGTATTGATGAAGAAATGGCTAGTAAATGCTTGGAATATTACATAGTTCAAATGATGAGATCATCCATATCGAAGGACACTTTGTAGCTAGAACCATGACTCATAAAATACTACTAACCTTATACTACCAGTGTACTTATATCTTTTGGTATTCTTACAAGTTTTTCCAGTCACGCAATGCATGCCAAAGTGCAACCAGAAGGAATAAATTGTCTTTGATGCCCCTACAACTGGTAATTTCCTATTTTCCCTTTTCTAAATTGGGACTTGATTTTATTGGTCCTCTAAACACATCATCTTCATCCGAACATGTATTTATCCTAACTTCTACTGATTACTTCACAAAGTGTCCAAAGGGAGTGCCTTTAAAAAATGCAACTATTGATCAGGTAATCTCTTTTCTCAAGAATAACATATTTTCTAGATTCAACCTTCATTTGGGAATTGTCTCAGACAATGGACCAACCTTTATTTTTGGAAAATTGACTCAATTTTGTAATAGTTTTGGAGTTAAGCATTTATTTTCATCCTCTAACTATCCCCAAGGAAACATAATGGCATAATATACTAACAAACAACTCATCAAACTTGTAAAAGTGACCATAGGAGACAAGCCGAGGTAGTAGCACTTACAAGTACCTTATGCATTATGGGCCGACCAAACTACAACCAAAATCAGTACTGGAACTACCCCTTTCCTACTTGTGTATGGTACAAATGCTATTGCACCTATGTAATTACAACCGACTTCTTTTCGACTTGCTTTTCAATCAAAATAAATTAAAGAGGTCGACTTAACCCAAATATTTCATACCCTACATGCCCTTGATGAACAACGTCAACATGCCTTGAATAACTTGGAAACAAGGAAATGGACTATTAAAAAGTATTTTGACAGGAGGGCCAAGGATGGAATATTTGAGGTTGGTAAAAAAGTTCTATGGGATTTTACTCATTCAAATAAAGGTAAGCATTCCAAATTTCAAAGATTATGGCTAGGTCTGTATATCGTTGCTTCGATAGTGGGAAATAATTCATACCTTTTGAAGGATGGTGATGATAGGATTTTTTCCCATACTACCAAAGACTCATATCTAAAACTGTATTTCAACCCTGAATTGGGGTCTCCTCTATTATAAATAGCTCAAGCGTCATACTTAGTTTTTGTAGGTAGTTTCTTTATATGCTTGATTAGTTAATCATGTTTAACATTTGTATTTTACTTGATGTTTTGTTATTTATTTAATGTTCTATAATTTATGTTATTGTTGTTGTTATTTTGAGTGTTTTTCTGCTACTTCCATCATACCCCCTATAACCAGTTTACCTCAAATCTGGATAAGATGCCTAACTTGGACTGCGACCGGATTTTATATGATAAGGGAAGTTGTTTCCTCAAAGACTGAATGAATAATTTTGAAAAGCTAATGTAATACCCCTAGTTTTGACTTGGAATTTATTTAGCCAAAATTATGTAAATGATGTAAATATGCTACAATGGATTCCTAGTGCGGAGCTCAAGGCCAAGGCCCGACTAGTGAATGAGTAGGCTTGTATGATGTAAATATTGTTATTTGGACTGTATGGTTGGAATGTCATGCTAACTCGAAATATATGTAAATACTGTGTGCATAAATAATAAAATGGTCCAAGAATGGTTGTGTAAAGAGAACCAAAGGGGTTATGGTTCCACCAGAGGGGAAGATGAAAGGGGAGGGTGTCTATGGGAGACTAAATCCTTGCTTCCAAGGGTCAACCTTAGAACTCACCCAAATTCTGTCATGTGCTTTGAATAAGCCAATTATCTCATGTTTTACTATTCTCTAATCATTGAATGCATGTGTGAAGTTGGTGGGAAAATTCACCTCATGTAATTATTGAAGCATGGGGCTGCCTGTACTTTTGTGATAGTTCTGTCATGACAAAAGTTAGTCTGCAACTTCCAAGAGTCCTTTATTCTAATGTCATAATCTCATTCTCTCATTCTCTTAGGCATATATACACTAAGAAAGTCTCTCCATTGCTATTCATGAACTTAAAAGACTATGTTTAACCCATAAATTCGAATTTGGAGATAGTCTGTAGATTTGGAAGGGAAAATTAATGGCTGTAGCTGAGCAGAGAGGTTGGGAAATATAGGAACCCTTACCCATTGAGTTATGCTGCTCATAGGTGCTTGAGAAGCCATGAATTGAAGCTATAGGTGGTTCTACAACATCACATATTAGATTGGACTTCTTCTATGCACACACTGGAAGCACCTAACAAGATGGATTGCCCAAGAGAATCGTGGATCGGTGAAGGGGATTCCTAAGCCTAGAAGGGTGTTGTGTGGGGAAGGTATTGTGGGAGCCAAGGATGTTGTGGTTGAGTGAGACCATTTTAGAGCTCTGTAGGAGCATTTGGCCAAGCATAGAGAGCATAATTGGTGTCACATACCCACCCATCTATCCAATGCAAGGAAGGGAACGTGGCACTAAAATCTGGGCTTTTAGAACAACTTAGCCAAATTCATAATGAATAAAGGATATGTCATTACAGTAAAATGAATAGGTGTGCAGATGTAAATCAATTGAACATGCACAACGGACTAAAAGATCATCCACACACATTTCATACTCATCTAGCATATCAAAATAACCATCAAATTAAACATTTGCAGAAGTAAACACAATAAAATACTCATCTTGATGAAATGTTGTCCTAAGCAACTAGCTATGTCGCTGCAACGTTCCACCCAACCATAGGTCTCTGCCCAACCTATATTCTTTTAGCACTTAGAGACCACCCCCGAGCCGGGGAATGATATCTACAAGGAAAAAGGGGCTCTCAAGCTTCAACACAGCCCAAAGCAATGGATACCCAACTCAGCCCCAGAATTCTCTTGCACACAAAACTCAAATATGGGCTTGGAAACACACTTTTAGCAATGGGACTTAGAATCTAGATGGACATGGGTTTTCCCAAAATGTAGGCACACCAAAAACGGATTTGTGAGAGGGAAAATTGACCATAGGGAAGAAAATTATTTCTCCCACAGATATACAAGCAATCAGTGAGCCAAAACAGCCTCTATGGACCCCAAATCGATTTCCCTTTCTTCCCCACTGTTATACAATACAAAAACGCCCTTCCCAGCTAGGAGAATGAAGGAAACATAACAAAACCATGGATGAAAATGCCCAAGTAGCTCCAAACTCGTGAGAGAGCAAAACTCATTGGTGAATAATGGCTTGGGGGCAATTTTGTGGCTCTTTTCTTGCCCAAGAAGCCAAACACGAAATTCTAGGAAGGGTGGCTTTCCCATACTTGAATTTGGACAACCATACCTCTCCTTTCCCCAAGGCATTAACTACCCCAACCAACTCTTGGGAGAGTAAATGATTGGGTACCAAAGTCAACATGGGTAGTTGGGATTTTATGGGTCCTCTCATTGACACTTGGCTTGACTCGATTGGCTCAAAGGTTTGAATATTTCCCTCTCAATTTCCTTGTAAACATCATGCCCCCATATCGTGTTGCATTGCATAGATAGTTGTGGGCATTTATATTAAAATGCATATTTACAATTCCCATGGTTCACTAGCACATGGGTAGCATAATATCCAATACTTGCCTCTTCAAGGTCGAGCATTCACTAGCGGGGCCTTGGCCTTGAGCTCCATGCTAGGAATCATACATAATATGCATACAATATTTACATTATAGCCCAAAATATTATAAGGGTCAAAATGGGGGACGTGACATTCCCCTCCCCTTGGAATAACACCGTCCTCGGTGTTCCAATACCTAGGAATACATACACGCTTTATACATGTCCAAAATTCACAAAATGTGGCAGGTTTGTCTTGCATTTCATCAATTGGAGATGTCAAGGTGAGGTTCTTGAACCCCTACACATTGCTCCTGCTGGCCATCCCTTTTCTTGCTACCCCTTGCTGGACATTCACGGAGGAGGTGATTTCCTCCACATCCCCAACATTCTATCGGAGGTAACTGCCTTTGTTTTCCTTTTTCAACATTCTTGCTCTCTTCTGGCCTTGGGCATTTATTGATGGGGTGATTGGATGAATGCTTCATCATTGGTCCACTTTCCTTTCCCTTA
This sequence comes from Larix kaempferi, assembly GCA_027924585.1. Classification (NCBI taxonomy): domain Eukaryota; kingdom Viridiplantae; phylum Streptophyta; class Pinopsida; order Pinales; family Pinaceae; genus Larix; species Larix kaempferi. The sequence goes on along the minus strand of BSBM01000125.1, from coordinate 12,697,531 downwards.
CTGATTGCTCCTAGAATACTTTTTACCTCTTTTTGCAGACAAATAGAGTCTTGCAAAACCTTATGGTTCATCGCATTCTGCTGCTTCTATAGCTTGAGCATCTCTCCAAGATTTTCTTGGGTCTTGTCAATTGTTTGAACAATACTTTTAGCTAAGTCCAATAGTCCTTGGTCTGCTGCCATGGTCAATGTGCACAGCTTCCCTCGCTTGCTTGCTAGCACCACTTGTTTGCCTTTGTAACGGCTGCAACCAATTGCGTTCAATTTCTCACCTGTGAAATTCATTTTTGCAATTCTTTGTTAGGCCAAGCATAACATAAACATTAAAATTAGTCAATTAATTTCCCAATTGACATGGAACGTCCATGCTTTATTCATGAGACTTCCACGCTTTTCATGCTTTCCCAACATACATATGAAATTATTCATGTTCATCCTTTCACAGGGAATTAGCTTTTTCAGCATTCACAATTTATTTCAAGCAAATAAACACAATCAATCTTCCAGTCATGACATGCATTCAAAAATTTTATGTTTCTAAGATGCATCAGTCAAAAAGGAAAGAGAAGAGTAAGAGTTTCCCCCTCTTATTCTTGTTCCAATTCGGAGCCACACCCTCACTGTGGTTCTATGCTCCTAGCCTCTTTCACTTCAATGTGAATGCTTGACTTGCTCTTTCTTGTTTTGGATATGACACTTAGTGTCCAAGGTCTATCTAGGGATTTTATCCATCAAGGAATCCCCTCCCCATGGTTTTTCTACAGAACCTTTGGCTGCTAGGATTTTCCCACACATATCCACTAGCATCATTCTTATCATTGCTGCTCATACTGAGCTTTCGAGGACAGTCACGTGTCCAAATGCATCCCTAGGATGCCTTCAAGGCTTCTTGCTTTCCTGCAAAAACCCAAGTTTCCAACAAGAAGCAACAGTGTATCAGCTTGGCTCTCACAAGAATTGTTCATAAAATTTTCATTATATAAAAAAATGAATGAAAATCAAATACTTATCCATATTGGGCAATTCCTTTCTACTCCACAGGTTTCCTTCTCTGCTTTACAAGCCTTGGATCACCTATGGGGTGGATGTTTAATGCTCAACCAGTGCACCTTCACGCCAAATGGGTTTACCAAGCATTTGTGGTGCCCAACCAGTCCCATACCTGGTTGGCCCTCTCCATTGCCGAGCCAGCGCATTCGTCTAGGTCATCGACCAATGGAAGGAAACTGCGCCACTGACCATTATAGGTCAAAGCTCTATTACGGAGCCATAGGTATATAACAACCTTTCACTAATACCTCCACAACAACCAAGTAAATAATGCCAAACCAGTGCACCGACTGGGTTTATTAGGCACGCAACAACCCTTCATAACGACCTTCACAACACCCACAACATCCAAGTAAATAATTCCAAACTAGTGCACCGACTGGGTTTATTAGGCATGCAACAACCCTTCATAACAACCTTCACAACACCCACAACATCCAAGTAAATAATGCCAAAACAGTGCACCGACTGGGTTTATTAAGTACGCAACAACCCTTCATAACAACCTTCACAACACCTACAACATCCAAGTAAATAATTCCAAACCAGTGCACCAACTGGGTTTATTAGGCATGCAACAACCCTTCATAACAACCTTCCATTATGCTTCTTCTGTGTGCAGCCCCAAATTGCATCTGTTTTAGCTGACAACATAAGATGGATAAGCAAACTCATCAGTATTGCTACTCTAAAATTGAAACATAATTCATAACATTCGCTATCAAGTATTGAAACACCAGGAATGCTTCCATTCCCTGAGGGTGTAGTCAATATTGAAAACCCTATCATAACCCAACACCCGAAAGGTGTGCACCCCTTTCCGATGTGAACCATGTAGGTCCTAGTCTCACTCAAGCAATCTAGAATAATAATTGAATAATAAAACATGCTCTGCATATTAAATCTAATAACCAGATATGTATATCCTTAGTTAGGGTTACATAATACTTATCCCTTTCAGATGTATTCTCTCTTCCTTGCGAAGAATGGGGGCTCCTTTCTCTGAGTCAACAGTCCTTCGGTTTACCACCCCAATTGTTTCACATTCCATAACCCACACATGCCTTCTTGGCATAGCTTCACCATCTCACTTATATGGCTTTCCAGCATGCCGTTCAGTGGAGATGTCATCCTTAAAAATATGCAAGGGCGTTTCACCTGAAACCCATTCCCAAAGCATGGGGCCCTTCCCATGAAGTCTGGCTTCTGCAGGCCATCACACATGGTCTTCCTGCAATGTGTCTTCCTGGAACACTTATCAAATAGCCAAACAATCAGCAATATTTAACAATAAAATTCAAATTTGACTGTCTCATAGCCAATCAATGGCATTAAGAATTAAATTCAATCATGAATTTGCAATTCTGTCTACTACATAAATTGACTTGCTTAGTCATGAGGTTATCCTCATATTGCTTGTTCCTTGCAAGTGGCACCCATCTTCCCATTAGGGTTTTACACTTTCTACTATAACATGAATATCCACATGCAACATGTCCTCCTGACACAGTTCTATGCAAGCCAACGGTGATTAGCAATTATAAGCAAATTCTCAAGTCTGAAATCTACAAGTCCAAAATTGACAACATGTTCTGCACATAAACTATTTTTACAATCATGAGACCCTTCTCATGAGGTTTTGACTCTTGCACATGCTAGATTCCAATCTTCATCATGGACTTATCCACATTGCCATGTCCAAAAAAATCTACCTGAAATCTGGAACTTCAATCAGCCAAACATGTTATGACTTTCTATGCATATAATCTCTTCATTGCTACAACTGTCACTGAAGTGATCTCAGAATTATAACACTCACTAATTCAAACACTTTCAGCTGTTAATAATTAGAATGCAATGAAATATATATTTCTATGTATGCATCATTATCATTGCAAGACACAGATACACTATCCATGCAATTTAAATAAAACTCCAATATTCATTACTTCACAGCCATATTCTTTTTATGCAACACTGTCCTCCCAACAGAGCACTATGGTAGCCCATCAACATGGCTACCTTCTTCATGCAATCATTCTCCTGCATTCACAACAACTCATGAAATGGTCTTAGGATTAACAATAGTTCACCATTTTATCGATTATCTAATTGCATTGAACATATATCACAATCATGCATTCACATAATGCATCTCAACATGTGCACGCATATCTATGCATGCATATTTACATCCCTCACATAATCTTTTAATGTGTATTCACTTAATGCATACCCACAAGATTGTACATAATATTTTAATGCACATCTCCTCAATGCAACCTTTCATCAATTCATGAGCACTATTCATTCAAACTAATTGTGGCCTGACCATGATTACCACACATAGCATGCACTACCACAACATGACTATAAGTCTTTACTTTATTTGGTTGTTAGACTCACCACCAATATACACAAATGGCATGATATAATTTCATATGCATGCATTGAGGTTTCTGAGAAACTATAGAGTGTAAAGCTCCTTACCTTTTCTTACCCACACCTCACCATACTTGGTAGGTTGTCATTAACATTCGGGCACTCAGTACAACATGCAAACCAATCAACATAGTTTAAACATAGTTGAAGAGACCTTACCCAATCCCCTTCAACAATCATGCAATTAAGCACAAATAACCATTACCTACATGATTGTCATTAACATCGCTTGATGTTACCTTATAAGTTGGCCTCTTACTAAGGATTCACAGTCCTTTTTCCAACCTCGTGATCATAGATTTGTTGCACCATCATTTCCTCATAAGGTTGTTGGTCATATGCAACAACATCATCCACATCTTTAGCCATGCTTCGGTTTTCTTTGGTCCTATAACCAATGTGAACACAACTAATTATTAGCAACCACAATGATTATCTTAAATGGCTCTTTACATGTGTAAAACCTCACTGTTTTACCAATATGCAATATCGTATATGTGTACAAACATTTTCACATGCACTGTGCAATGTTTATTTATATGCCATCTAATGCATAGTCATATCATCTATCTAATCTCTTGCATTTTCAATCATGCTTCTATGATCTGGTTCCTACAACATTAGTTGTCATCACCCATAGGCAATACCATTAGTGGGCTATTGCATGTGTAACTTCACTACCTTTACCCATATGCAAAATCATGCTCATGCATAAGCAATTCACATGCATTATGCAATGACTCTCCAATCATGCCCACTAATTCATATGCATTATTCTCTTGCATTTCCAGCATCCCTATGCCATAATTTTCAGTATATAAAATTTAGCAAATATAAATATAATAGCAATGGAGGAGTTAAGGAATTTTCCCTTTCCAATTCCTCATCATGACATGGAGTTCCTCCTCCACATCATAGCCAATCCTTTTCTTGGCTTTCCTACCAAGCATACAAGCAATCATTAGCTATGATCTTGTCATGAATTAACAATTCAACATATACATACGTGTAATAATTCATTCTTGATATTTCCAAATATGCAATTCTTATGCTATAAACATAAATATTTTAATCCTCCATAATGGGTATTACAACCCATTACTCTTACTGAGATTCCACAACCCCTTTTATGCAATTCCCGCTTCTCATTCCAAGCATAGAGAATGCATTTTACACTTTCGACGACTGTCTCCGGGGGACGACGGGGGTCAAGGGGGCTTGCCCCCTTGTGCCATTGTAGGGTGGGTCGAGGGCAGTGCCCTCATTTTTTTTTTTTGTTTGAAATATTTCTTAATTATCAGTGCTAAACAGGAAGCATACTTACCTCTGCAACTGTGATAGGTAGCCCATGAAGGCCCAATGCTGCAACCAACAACTCTGATACCATCTATCACATACCCACCCATCTATCCAATGCAAGGAAGGGAACATGGCACTAAAATCTGGGCTTTTAGAACAACTTAGCCAAATTCATAATGAATAAAGGATATGGCATTACAGTAAAATGCATAGGTGTGCAGATGTAAATCAATTGAACATGCACAATGGACTAAAAAATCATCCACACACATTTCATACTCACCAACATATCAAAATAACCATCAAATTAAACATTTGCAGAAGTAAACACAATAAAATACTCATCTTGATGAAATGCTGTCCCAAGCAACTAGCTATATCGCTGCAACGTTCCACCCAACCATAGGTCTTTGCCCAACCTATATTCTTTCAGCCCTCAGAGACCACCCCCGAGTTGGGCATGATATCTACAAGGAAAAAGGGGCTCTCAAGCTTCAACACAGCCCAAAGCAATGGATACCTAACTCAACCCCAGAATTCTCTTGCACACAAAACTCAAATATGGGCTTGGAAACACACTTTCAGCAATGGGACTTAGAAGCTAGATGGACATGGGTTTTCCCAAAACATAGGCACACCAAAAACGGATTTGTGAGAGGGAAAATCGACCATAGGGAAGAAAACGATTTCTCCCATAGATATACAAGCAATCAGTGAGCCAAAACAACCTCTATGGACCCCAAATCGATTTCCCTTTCTTCCCCACTGTTATACAATACAAAAACGCCCTTCCGAGCTAGGAGAATGAAGGAAACACAACAAAACCATGGAGGAAAACGCCCAGGTAGCTCCAAACTCGTGAGAGAGCAAAACTCATTGGTGAATAATGGATTGGGGGAAATTTCATGGCTCTTTTCCATCCCAAGAAGCCAAAGACAAAATTCTAGGAAGGGTGGCTTGCCCATACTCGAATTTGGACAGCCATATCTCTCCTTTCCCCAAGGTATTAACTACCCCAACCAACTCTTCGGAGAGTAAATGATTGGGTACCAAAGTTAGCATGGGTAGTTGGGATTTTATGGGTCCTCTCATTGACATTTGGCTTGAGTCGATTGGCTCAAAGGTTTGAATATTTCCCTCCCAATTTCCTTGTAAACATCATGCCCCCATCTCTTGTTGCATTGCATAGCTAGTTGTGGGAATTTATATTTAAATGCATATTTACAATTCCCATGGTTCACTAGCACATGGGTAGCATAATATTCAATACTTACCTCTTCAAGGTCGAGCGTTCACTAGCAGGGCCTTGGCCTTGAGCTCCACGTTAGGAATCATACATAATATGCATACAATATTTACATTATAGCCCAAAATATTAGAAGGGTCAAAATGGGGGACGTGACAATTGGTTGTGGGATGAGAGATAGAATCTTGTAGGTGTTTCCTTCACCCCAATGGCCTCATAGCACAACTTGGGGGTGGTGTCTCAGCAGAAAGAGTATATGCTGGACAAATTGCGTATGGTTGGGTGGAAAATTTCTCTTGCACAATTAGTTACTTGGATTTGCATTGGATAAAGATAAGTATTCTTTTCTATTTCATTGTCCAATGTTTTTATTGACACCTATGATAATTATGCTGATAAATGCATGCTAGATGTATGTGTATAGATTTTAATTTCGTTGTGTATGTTTATTTACGTTTCTGCACCATTTTACATGTTGAAATTCATATTATGGATTTGGGGCAAAATTTGACAGCCCAAATTAGTTAATGTCCCCTCCCGATGGTCGGATTGGGTGAAGGGGACAACGTTACAAATCAGGCACACTCAAATGATGAGTATTATTGACATCATTGTTTTAGTAAATGATCTCAACCTGAAACCTTTGTTCACTTAATGGTACCACATCATATTAAACATGTTCATAATTTCCCATCCTTCTTTTTGTCCCTTTCTTCATTCCTTTGATGATAATCACTTCTTGCATACTTTTGTTATTCAATCTCTATGTGCATTCCCCTCTTGATGAATCTTCATTATTTTTTACCCTCTACATTCGTTAATGGTTAGTGAAACCATTAATTCTGAGTCCAACCTAGTTTGCATAGCCCTCCCTTGGAGTCACCATTTGTTGACCTTATAAAAAATTCACAATATTTAAAAATGTTTCAAAGTAATGGAACATATAATTGTTAATTTGTTCATTATATGGTGAACATAAACCATTTAGGCATTTCTCATAAACCTAATTTGAAACCCTATTTGTACTAAAAAAAATACATCCAGGATATTTCCAAGTCTCTTTGTCATTCAAAACCATTTGAGGCTTAATGTGCACCCACAACTATAACTAATCGAAGACAATGTATATTCGAGCATAGAGTAAGTAATGGTTGGATAAGAAAAATATTCTTCTCATGTTGTGCTTTGTGAAATCGATGGTGTTTCATATTGTGATTTCATTTGAATCCATCCATTGTGTCATATTCATGAGTTTCCTTGCCTTCTGTAATTCATAGTTGTTTACTACCCATTTTCCAAACCTTTAGGGCCAACTTGATTCAAATACTTACCACCCTTGGTGATAGCTATTCATTGTATTTCATCGAAGTATAATTTCCGGCGTTTCTTATCTTTTCATTCATGGAAATGAAGGTGACTGTTGTACAAACTGTTTTTATCATACGATGCAAATGTTGTTGAATTTCTAAAGGATATGATTTTTCCCCTCCACAACATTCGAGACAAAAATTCAAAAGGGAGACAAAACTATTATAAGCTCATTCTCTAAAGTTCAAATCAACAACCGTTTGTGTAGTAACGTTGTTTGTCAAAGCTATAGATATTTCAAGTTGCATTAATAGTCGTTTTATGATCTGAGTGCATATTTCATTCCTTGTTTAGAAAATACATACTTTTCGTTTACTCTCAGCCTCAACCAACTTAGGTGATCTAGATAGATTTAATGTATTATTGTATTACTTGCGTCATTTTAGATTGCTCAAAGTACTAACAATGCAAAGATTTGATTTACATGATGTAAGTCTTGAAGATGATATGGTTTGATTGGATTTATAGATGGGATTCTTTAGTCAAGGCTCAAGTAGGTCGGGTAGAGGTAGAGCAAATAGGAACTATAATGTTTGGCACAAGGGAAAGAGAAAAAGGATAAGATTTTTTGTAAATTTTAATGTCTATTTAGAAGAGTTTTCTTAGTAATCAAAGACCAACCACTTGTTCTTAGGCACTCCTCCTCAACTTATTCAACTTCCTCCATTGCATCCTCATCCTGAACTACAACCCCATCCTAGTATTGTCGAGATCCCTTAGGAATATTTGATCCAAAAGAATGGGTGGGAATTTCATCCTCCTTCACCACTAGTAATGGGAATATGCTGGAAACCTTGATACCTCAAACAATATGATCAAAAGTCAATTATCATTGCATCTTCAAAAAATATCTCCCACTCTATTGACTAGAGAAACGTCATAGAGAATTGTAAGCATCCTTTGTTAGAAAAGGAAAAAGGAAATATAGCAATGGAGTAGGAGTCCTCAAGGAGTAAACTACAGGCAAAAGTCAAATCCCTCGAAGAGACAATTACACATATGAAGCAACCCCTAGTTCAACTTGACCTTTCTTTTATAGATATTCATATGAAGTTTTAGTAATATCTTTTGAATTTGGAAGCTCGCGTGATTCAAGACACTCTTGAACTATAGTGATAAATTTTGCTTGGATAAAACTATGTATTGTTATGGGTAATGATTTTTTTCAAATGTTTACTTATGTTGACTTTTTATAACTATATTTCAAACATTATGGTTATTTTGCTGGAATGCAATTGCGAGTCTTAAATTTTATTTAAGAACAACTATTTTAAATTGGTTAGAGGATGTGATGGATAGTCACTAAATGATGAGACGTTGTATGTTGCATAGTCATGTTGGGTGATGAATCTAAATGTATTTGGTTGCATTGTTATGGAAACAAATGTGAAATGGGAGTTACAAGGAGTCATGCAAGTCATTGGGTTTCATTTCCCATTTGGGCATAAAAGAAGTTACAAGGAGCCCCCTTTATTGATGTTTAAACTTTGTAATTTCTTTTACATTTTTCCTAAGGCTTCATGATATCTAAACCTGATTCTTGATTTCTTTGTGTTACTATTTGTCTACTTTATTTTATGTAAAATTATCTATCAAGAAAAATTGGAATAATGGGTAACCATTTTTAGCCACTATATTATTTAAAGACATTGAAGCGTGGGGAGAATGCCCTTGGTCATTCTTGCTATGGTATGTTGAATTCTTGAATCTTTAAGTGTTTTTTCATCTCATACACTCATGAGTCTAAGTCTAACAGCTTTTGTTGATAGCAAGAGTTCCTATTAAGTGGCGAAGTTGGAGGTTTTGGATTTGATTGCGTTGTTTAAAGGTATGTTCACCATTTCATTGTTATGCTTGATAAGGTTATTCAAATAGCTAATTTATAATCAGTTGCTTGGTTTGCAGAAAATAACACAGGGCCCAAAAACAAATTTGTGAACCTGTTGCAATCCTGTTGGTTCTTGCTTATCTGACATTTCACTTTTGTAAATGCTACTCCTGGTGTTGGAACAATTCATGGTACGGATTTTCGCAAGAATTTGAAAGAAAATATTGGACGTATTCCGTGTGTATTGATGGAAGATATCAATAAGAAAATGCTTTTCATATTCATATGTTCATACAGCTGTGATGTTATATTGTCGGCTTATTTAGTTTTGCTTTTATTTCATTATTGTATTATTCTATTATACTTTGTCATTAATAAGTCTCTTATATCAATATTTTAGGATCCTTTTCTTGAGTTGATGTTTTTTTTTTCAGTGGAAAAATCACCTTCCTGCTATTCCGAAGGAATCAAGGAAAGCTTGAAATACAATCATTACAATAGGGCTCAACAAGAGCATCATGTCATTGACAAGAATTGAACTTGGGTGGAGAGGGAAACAATCTTTCCTCCCAACCACCCAAGCTATAACCAATGGACTTTTCTTGAGTTGATGTTTGCTTGCGTATTGGTACATATTTAGATTTTTTTTTTATTATCTTGATTTTACTCGTATAAAATATACATTGAATATTTTGTCATTGCTGTTATTAAATATGCCTTTTTTGAATTTAATAGTAATCAATTTTCTTTTACATTTTGAAATCTCATCGGATCGGATTTGTTAATGAAGGTTGAGATCAATTAAATGCTTACATATTTAAGGTAGGGTTCCATTCCTATTTTCTTTTGGTTATTCTACCAAGAGATTGAAAGCATTGATTTTCAAAGTTACCATTCTCGTCATCAACATACTCTTCAGGAACAACCCTCATTGTCAATCAACCTAAACTCCTACACCCTGTCTAGTGAACCCAACTCCGTAATGCCTATTCCTAACCCTCCTATAAATTTCTTAATGACCTGACCTTAGGAGGGTGAGGAGCACCGAGAAGCTCATAAGAAAAGAATAACAAAAATAAATAAACTTGTTGAGATATGTCAAGATGCCATTCAACACGCTACTCTTGTTCAAAAACAATATATGGAATGCCATGACAATTTATTAAAAAGAAGCAATTCAAACCAGGTGACTAGGCCCTTCTTTTTTATTCCAGATTTAAGAGTTTTGAAGGAAAAATTACTACTTGCTAGAGTGGGTCCATATGAAATAGAAGTTGTTTTTTACAAAGGTTCCATGAAAGTGAAGACTATTGATGATAAAGGAATCTCTTTCCTTGTTAATGGCCACCGATTTAGATCATACCAGGAGCCTATGAACAAAGAATAATTTGTTCAAGATCTGATAAAGAATGCATAAATGGAGGTTGTGAGTAAGGTGTATCCCCCACTTGCTTCCATTTCATCACAATGATTTCTTTCTTCTTATAAAAAAATCATAAATAAATAAAAAAATAAAGAAAAAGAAAATAAATAAAATAGTAAAGATAAAAATAAAGTTGAGTTGTGAAAACATTTTTAAGTTGTAGTTGGATACAAAATTTGTTTGAAACCCAGAGTTATGGCAGACAAAGTTCAAAATAAAAACAATTTGTTTCTGTCAAATTCAACAGTAGATTCTAGTTCTGAAAATTTTGTAGTTGTTACCAAATATGCAAGAATTTGTAATATGTTTCAAAATTTCAAAATTATGTAGAATTCAAGCTTTGTTTCAATAAAGGTTGTAGTATGATGTAGAAATAAGCTTTCCACATAAGATTCTACTAGGATTATGTTGCAACAAACTTCAAGGTTTAGGTCAACTTCATTCCAAAATTGCAAGCTTAGAATATTCTTTTTTTCCATTTAGAAAAAACGTTCAAAACATTAGATCAATCATATCACAAATTGATAAAACAAGTGTCTGACTTTGGTTTTTATTTAGGTTTATAAATTAACTGGGAAATTACAATGTAATCTTAATATATTACCTATTGAAGTTTTGTTATTATATAATACAAATATTGATTCTTTCTACCTTCATCATTATATTTCTTACCCAAACTAAGTCATCATACCTTATCTTGATTTACTATGCCCTATTTTGTAACATTACCAATATTTTCCATCATGAAATACCCCTCTATTGGAAACTTATCACAATGATTACAAATCATGTTTTGCTATCTTCATCATGAATCCGCGATTTCATGATTCAATTCGAAATGTTGGAAGGGAAATGAAAAATTATCAACTACCATTTGAATTACCATTTTTATCCCGCATACCATCTTCCAGTTCAATTTACTTACCCTCTCTAAAAACTTGCAATTTTGAGCTCGAAAAACCCTAGTTAACAATTTAAGTGGAGAATCGAGAGAGCCGGCTCTATCATAGTGCCAAAAACAAGATCATGACAAAGAAAGGAGTAAATCCATGAGCTCGAAGGTGTTGAAATATTGGAGGCATATCCAAAATCTAGAAGAATTTTCTAGTAGAAAGGATAGGTTAGTTTCTTTGAGAAATTTGAGGGGTATAATGACACATAACAATGGAATTTACATATAGTTTTGATGGATCCAGTGCAAATATAGGTAGGTTGTTAGTTCCAATCTTAGAAGTTTCCATCAGTGCAGTTACAAGACTACCCCAAATCGGAGAAAGAAATTTCAAGAATCAAAGTATGGAATAAGGGGTATGGGAACAATTTATGCACAAAAACACACAAGAACCTGAGTGGGAGATAGGAGAAACAAGAAAATGGTTGATTGACCCTTCGAAATACGTTATGTTCTTCATATAGAAGTATATATTGTGTGAAGGGAGGTATGGTTTTTTCTACCTGTATCACATTTGCTTATTGTTTCATTTAAAATAGAGGTAGTTGATCACTCTTCTCTTCTATCTTTGGAAAATCCTAGAAAAAATTTCTACATGCATTCAAACCCATCCAATGAATGTAGAAAGAAGTTTATATCATCATGGGTTAGTCAAATTAATCATTATGGATGAATTGAGGAGAAATCATTTAACCTAAGAATAATTTATGGTACAAAAGGTTTGCAATAGGTTTTAGTTACAGGAACTCTGGGAACTAATGGAGAAGCATCCACTTCACATGCCATTGATGGTTCAAGATCAAAATAATGAAAGATGGCGTTTTCTGATATGAACCAATGGTTCATTAGGGACAACCACTGTTACATATACATTTACATCAATACATATACATTTATCCCCATATAGCCCTATATATGCCTGTATTGGGGTCATATCATGTACCTTTAACCTCATATTTGACCCACCTTGGGTCATATCACGTTCTCTTATCCACCATAGGTCTAAGGGAAAGAGATTTCGATAGAGAAGAATAAATGAAGGGTTCCATTTTTTTTTAATCTAGTACCCACAGAGTTTCGAGTCGGTGACCTATCACAAGGAGTGCCTTAACAACACACCCATTCACCGTCTATTCTACACCCCATGGGCTAATGAAGGGTTCCATATTCAAAAGAAACCCCAATGAAAAAACATAGGGTCACATGGAGCATGGAAACAAAAGGACTAAAAAGTGAAAAACAAAATAAAGGATTTTAAGGTCTAGACCAAGGGGACGATGATGTCTATTTCATAAAGATTGTAAACCCTCCTTGAAGACCAAGGATGAGGTTATATGCAATTAATTCTTCAAAATGTCTAGAGATGGAACTATAACAACAAGAATTTTCAGAGATAAAGATGGTTTGTCTAGATTTCGCAGATGAAGACCAAATAAAATAGGTATTGTTTGACACACCTCCTTCATCTTCCCTGTTGCAATATTTAAATCTGAAGAAGAAAAATAGAAAAATCAAGAAATTAAAGGAACAAGTAACACAATTAAAAATATTATATAGACAAACAAAGGAAGAGAATGAACGATTGAAGGTTCAAAGCAAAAAATTAAGGGAAGCAAATGAACAATTGAAATCACATAATAAGTTGCTTATAAAATAGAGCAAGAGGTGGTCTAAACATTGTAAAATGGTGAAATATTGACACAAGAGGCTTAAGATAACATTGTATGAGATGCAAGCGAAAGAATAGAGTAGGGGGGTAGTACAACCTAATTTCAATGTCTTAATAAATGCATTGGAAACATATATGTTCCTTGATAGAGAAGACTAGGAGCCTTCAAAAACAAATTTTGATGGTATTAAACCAACTCAAGGCTTCATTACTGAAATTTTAGATGATATCATAACTAACACACTTGCCTTTGTGATAATCTGCAGGGAGATCTCACAGCTATAACAAATCTCACTAATCTCACTCAGAATAGAGAGAGAAGAAGAAGAATAGATTGAATCAATAATCACTCATGAAAAAAGAAAATGGAGAATAACAATATAATCATACATCAGCTGTGAGCTGGCACTGTGGAAAATTAATACAATACAATAACTGTCAAGTGAATTCGAATAAGCTAAAGGTCATTCAAATTCTCCTTAGTGTGTAGCTTGGAGAACATTGGAGACATCATCCAATCAGTAGTAGTAGTCATAAATGGTCAATAGTCAGTCAAATGAGTCTAATTGAGTCTAACATAACCATGTGAGCACAAATCAGGGTATGGAGACTCCAAGGAGGGAGCATGAGGTTGTCAGAAGGCAAGTGGCACTCCAAAAATAAACAACTGGGAGCTACAGGAAGTTAGGATGAGCAATAAATGGAAGAAATGGTCAATCAATGCTCTATCTGGTTGTTAAAATCTTGGTAGGTGAGATAAGGCGCATATGTCATCCAGGTGAGGAAAACAAGGCGCATCAGGTAGGTAGGAGGACTACTCAGGGATGAAGACAGGCTCTAGGGAGCTGAAAATAGGCTCCAGGTGCTGGGGAGACCACCAAAATGATGACTGGATGCATGCATGCATGCAAAATATAAAAATGATGGTGATAATATTCCAACACCCCCTCTCAAGCTATACTATGCGGAAATAACAAAAGAAACTAAATAGTAGGGCCTTGGTGACTGAGACCAAAGGTTACCACGTACAACAATCTAAGTAAAATAAATGAGGAAAGAGGGAAAACCCAGCGGGAAGAAAGCCCTCCCTCAAAATATACCGAAGGATGATAATGTAGCATGTCATCACTCACCCCAGAAGGAGGCAAGTGTCCTTCTTTTCCAAAGAAGGATCGATCGACTTGAAATGGATCAGTAATGTGAGAAGGATGAAACCTTCCATTTTGATAATCTGATCTGGTTCTCTGTTGATCGGTTGGATCACCAACAAGATATCTGGTAGATATGAGAGTAGTGGCTTCCCATCTCGGAAGAGGAGGATCATCAGGTGAGAGATCATCAGGTTCTTGTGGAACTGGATCTCCCGTTCACTCATCTTCTAAATAAGTTGCTAGATATTCAGGTTCTTGTGGATATGGATCTAGCATTCGCTCTTCATCATCATCACTCTCATACTCTGAATCTGAATTGTCATGTGATGAAGGTTCGCTCTCTTGGAGATCATCAAGCAATGGAGGTGTGGTAGGAAAGCTATCTTGCTCAAACTGTACACTCCTATCAAGAAATGTAGTCATTATAGAGGGATCAAACAACTTGTAGGAATTTGCATCCAATGCATAGCCCACCATAATGCACTCTCTTCTTTATGGATCTAGGGCTCTCCTTTTCTCAGTTGGAATCCTTTCCCATGCTTTGGATCCAAACACTTGAAGATGAGACACATCAGGTTTGTATCCCATCCATGCTTCGAAATGAGTCATGTCTTTGAGTCCTTTGTGAGGAACTCTATTCTGAAGATAGGAGGCATAGTTAATGGCTTCTGCCCAAAGACTAGGGTGCAACCCTTTCAACTTTAGCATGCAGGTGGCCATTTCTTTTAATGTTCTATTCTTACTTTCAACAACACTATTCTGTTGTGGTGTGTAGGGAACAATATGTTGCATCTCAATGCCTTCTTCAGAACAAAATGTTTGAAAATCACCCTTGATGTACTCTCCTCCATTATTAGTGCGAATGGCTTTGATCCTTCTATTTGAAAACTTCTTTGCAGAAGACTTGAAAAACTTAAAGAATCCAAATACTTTTGACTTCAATCTAAGAAAGTATACCCATGTAAATCTGGAATAATCATCAATAAAGGTGAGTATATACCTTGCTTTGTTTAGAGATAGATTTGGAAATGGCCCTGCAAAATCACTATGAATGAGATCTAGAGGTTGAGAGGCTCTCCTTGCCTTCCCCTTCTCAAATTTCTTTTCAGGATGCTTGCCCATCAAACAACCATGACAATTTCCCTTGGAAAACTTGATCTTGGGAAGCCCTTCAACCATCTCTTTTGTATGCATGTATTGCAAGTATTTATAGTTAAGATGCCCAAATATTTCATGCCACAATCTACTCTCTTCATTGGCATGAGTGTGAAGAGCAGATTGCTTTGAGAGAGGTAAGAAGTGTGAGAACTCACACAGTTTCGACTTATGATTTGCAACTCCTTTTGCAATGGTAGATCCTGATACCATGTCCTGAATTTCAACCTCATTAGGAGAGAAGATCACCCTCTTGGGATCTCCAGTGTGGGTCATCTGATATACTGAAAGTAGATTAACAGTGAGAGTGAGTACATAGAGTACATCGGAGAAGTACCCATGATGAAGTTTGATTCTTCCTATCCCTTCAGAAGAGACCTCAGAATCATTCCCCAACATGATGGATGGTCCAACAGTAACTTCGAAATCAGTGAAGAGATCCTTGGAGGAAGACATGTGTCTTGATGCTCCAGAATCTATGATGAAGGAGGAATGTGATTATGCTCCTTCCATAAGAGCATGGCATCTCTCTTTGTCCTCAGATCCAGATGGTTCACTCTCTTTCTTTCTAGCACATGCAGGTACTGGAAGATTATTTTTTTCAAGAAGTGAAGCCATGAGATCTATGGTCTTCTTCATACATGAGCTCTCAGGGTGATATCCTCGATTATAGTATGTGCACTTGGATTTTCCCTGTTGAGATGTCTTGTCCTTCTTAGGATTCGAAGCTCCATCTGACTGGATTGGAGCCTCCTTCTGCTTTTGGTCATTTGAATTCCTATCATAAATTTTTTGTTTTCCTTTGCCATTCGCTCTTCTCATCTCAGTGGCTGCAAGAGCTGAATCCAACTTGGATTTTATCACTCCCATGTGTACTAGATTCTCCTCCTCAAGTGTGAGAGATTGGATGAAGTCTTCAAGCAAAGGGAATTTCCATTTTGGAATGGACAACTTTGTTGACTGGAAGGTCGAAACAAACACTGAATAATCAGGTCCTAGCTTCGACATGAGGGCAAGGATGAGTTGTTTTTATTCCTTCTCAATCCCATACCTCTTCAATTGTGAAATCAAGTTCTTGAATTTGTTGAGAAACTTAGTGATAGTTTCGAAACTGCTTGGGCTCAAGGAGATGAGCTCATTTTCTAACTTATGACCCTTCAATTCATCCTTTTTTCCAAGAAGAGATTCAAGCTTGTCCCAAACCTCCTTTGGAGTCTTCAGATCAATAACATGAAAGTGTAGGTCTTCAGAAATGATAAGTAGCAACAGTCCTACTGCTTCATCAAGCTTGTCTAAGTATTTGGATTTCTCTACTGCACTAGTGGGATCAACTGCAGAGCCATTCACCACTCTGGAAAGGATCTCCGAATTCAAGAAGATGTCCATTTTGGCCTTCCATTCGAAGTAGTTGAATGAATTCAACTTGAGATCCATGATACTGCATAATTCAAAGTTGAAGAGAGGATAGTCCTACAAAACAAAATGAGAATTATGAAATGGAGATCTGCTGCAATTCGAATTGAACACTGCCTTAGGACACTAAGCACATGTGACTAAGTCCTTCACACTTGGCTAGACCTCACTGGATTGCTCTAGTGAATTCAAGGAAATAGCACCAGGATTTGCTGTTGATGTATATGTAACTTCGGAATGTATTTCATCTGTGTATTTTATATATATTTATTGTACCCTTATAAGAGATGTGTTATTCCTCTATAAGGAAGTGTTGTCACGTGGATTGACAAGTGTCGCAAGTATGTGTACTTGCCGATGGGTTATTAGACCACCATGTGGGGTCGGCCCTGAATTATATATATTATAATGTGGATGTACCTAGCTAGACAAGTCAGCCCCATAAGGTCACTGGGCAAAAAGGTTAGTATAAATAGAGATCGGAGATCTCTATTTTACTCACTTGAAAAAGTATCTCACTCTCACTCAGAAAGTGGCGCACTAGTGAGGAGGAGGATCATCTGCTACTAGGAGACTATCTCAGTGTATTTTGGTTGTACTTTGGTTGAGCCATTGCTCTCTCTATCTCTGAGGAAGTTGTGGGGTTTTTCACCTTAGGGTTTTCCCCATGGAAACGCTGTGTCTCTTGTCTCTTATGCTTTTGATTCTTGTGATGCTTGTCATATTGTGATTGTCATGCATTGATATACTGTATATGTTATTCTCTCAGCAACGATCCTAGAGTATTGTGAATTAATGCTCAAAATTTAACATGGTATCAGAGCTAACCTGAGAAGAAGACATTTTGCAGTGACGGAAGCTTGAGTTCCTTGTTTATTGGGTTTCTCTCCATAGATTTTTGAAAATCAGTATAGTAGATTGACTCTACTCATCAAGGCGCATCTATCTGTCCAATCAGAATTCAATTCCGAGCATTTTCAAATTTGGCCCTAAACATTAGGGTTTCCACAAAAATAGGAATTTTTGGAATCTGAAGGCACAGCTGGAAGCTCCTTGCAAAAATCAAAGTTTAGAGCTTTGGATCGAGATTTTTGGCTACGTAGATCTCCGGGAAACTCAAACCCTAATTCAGGGCTCTCCCTAGTGAACCCGGGAGGACAAAAAGGCAATTCTGAAGGGCAAAACTTTGTTGATCTCAAATTCTGAATACACCAGGCCAATCAGCTCATCAAGGCGCATCTTTCTATCCTTTCAAAAATTTGAAATTCACATTTTGAATTTTTAAGGGTTTTTCCGACAAACCCTAATCCGGGACCAGATCCAGTTTTCAGCATTTCAAGTGGTAAGACCTAAATCTTTTCTATTTCCATTTGAAGTACTCTTTAAGATGTCTCTCCACACCAAGCTTGAGGATAAGCTTGAAGGGGATATTAACTTCCGAGCCTGGAAGTATAGGATTGGGTTAATCCTGGAAGAGAATGAGTTGGACTCATATGTGAAAGAAGACATCCCTATCCCAGAGGATGAAGAGGCTAAGGTATTGCATGAGAAGAAATTGGTCAAGGCAAAGCGAATCATTGCTGATTCTATCAAAGACCATCTCATACCCCATGTGTCTTCTCTTAAGACACCCAAGGAGATGTTTGACTCTTTGACCAAGCTATTTGAAGGGAAGAACATAAATCGGAAGATGACCCCGCGGAACCAATTGAAAGGAGTAAAGTTTCAGAATGGAGAAACCATTCAATCTTATTTTTCAAGAGTCTCCCAGATCAAGGAACAACTAGAAGTAGTGGATGAAATGGTGGAGAATGGTGAAGTGGTGATGACCACTCTAAATGGCCTACCCAGGTCATGGGATTCCTTCATTCAAGGAATTTGTGCAAGGAAGAAGTTGATCTCCTTCAACAGATTGCGGGAAGAATGCTCTCAAGAAGAAGCTAGACTTATAGCTTGTGAGGAAAATATGGGAGGTGAAGATCAAGCTCTTGCAGCTCACACCAAAAGAAGCAAAACCAAGAAGGAGCACTCTCGCCACAATAGATCCTATCAAAAGAGTAAGAAGGACCTAAGATGCTTCACATGCAATGAGAAGGGTCACTTTGCTTCAGATTGTCCCAAGAACAAAAGGGATAATAACAACAACTCCAGTAAGAAGAAGAAGGGCAGCAAAAGGAGGTTTCATGCTCATGCTGCCGAAGATGATGAACCCCCAAAGAAGAAGGCTAGGGTAGAAAGTGATAGTGATGATGACTCATCAAGTGAAGAAGAGTATGTTCTGATCTCTGCTCTCATAGGTACTATCTCCCATGGTTGTAATGATTGGTTAATTGACAGTGGGGCTTCCAAACACATGACTGGGTTTAAGGAATCTTTTGTGAACCTATCTGAACATGAATCACCCCATAAGGTGAAACTTGGAGATGATTATCAATACCCAATCAAAGGAAGGGGTGAAGCCTCCTACAACCTAGATTCTGGAAAATCCTTGAAGATGAAAGAAGTCCTTTATGTACCTGGGCTCAAGAAGAACTTACTCTCCATCTCTGCATTGGATGCAAAAGGTATGAAGGTTGCATTTGTGGATGGCCAAGTCCTAATGTGGCCAAAGGGAAAGAACATAGATGATGCAGTAGTGATTGGAGAGCAAGAGGGAGGTTTGTATAAATTGAAGGGACAACCTGAACATGCCATGGTGCATGAATCCATGGAGCCAAGTGAACTTTGGCATAGAAGACTTGCTCATATGCACTATAGGGAACTTCCAATTGCAAGCAAGGCTGTAGAGGGTCTTCCTGAAATCAAGACCAAACATGAAGGTGTTTGCAAAGGATGTGCAAAAGGTAAGAACATTAAGAAGGCTTTCCCAAGCAGTGAAAGCAAGGCAAAAGACATCCTGGAAATCATCCACTCAGATGTATGTGGTCCTATGTCATCCGGTTCCCTGAGTGGGTATGTTTACTATGTCTCATTTATTGATGACTTCTTCAGGAAGACTTGGGTATACTTCTTGAAGAGCAAAGATGAGGTGTTTGATCAATTCAAGGAATTCAAAACCTTGATGGAGAATCAAACTGACAAGAAGATCAAAACATTCAGATCTGACAATGGTGGAGAATTCACCTCAAGTGACTTCAAGAAGCTTTGTAGTGATTCAGGGATTAAGAGGGAGTTGACTGCTCCTTATAATCCTCAATAGAATGGAGTTGCAGAAAGGAAGAACAGAACTATCATGGAAGCAGCAAGGGCAATGCTGCATGTCCAGGATCTACCTATGCATCTATGGGAAGAAGCAACTAGAACAACTGTGTATTTGTAGAACAGAACACCTCACAAGATATTGGACAACAAGACACCAGAAGAGGTCTTTTCTGGTAAGAAACTTGAAGTCAGTCATCTCAGAATATTTGGTTGTCCAGTATACACTCATGTCCCAAAGGAAAAGAGGACTAAACTAGATCCTTCAGGAAAAAAGGGTATCTTTGTGGGTTACAGTGAAAGCTCGAAGGCTTACAGAATATACTTTCCAGGGTTCAAGAAGATTGATGTCAGCAGGGATGTAACATTTGATGAAAACTCAGCATTCATCAAATCAAGGAAGGCACCTATCGAAGTTTATGAAGAACCTAAGGAAACCAGATTTCAAGACACTACCATGACTGAAGCAGTTCCAAAAGTTGTTCGTGAGTTTGAAGATCCACAAGAACCTGTAGATCCACCCCGTGAGGATAACTCTCACAAGAGGAAACCTGCATGGGCTAGAGAGCTCATTCAAGATGCAGAAAGATTTGGCATTCTAGAAGAAGAACACAGAGCAAAGAAAAGAACCAGATCACATACCAGCTATGTTGCTTTACTCTGTGACATTATGAACAAAGAGCATTCCAGTTATGAAGAAGCAGCAGAAAAGAAAGAATGGAAGGATGCCATGGTTGAGGAATATCAATCAATAATGAAGAATGATGTTTGGGATGTTGTCCCAAGACCTAAAGAGAAGTCTGTTGTGACTTCCAAATGGATCTACAAAATCAAGCATGGTGCAGATGGCAGTGTAGAGAAATAGAAGGCAAGATTCGTAGCTCGTGACTTCTCTCAGAAAGAGGGAATAGATTATGAAGAATTTTTTGCACCTGTAGCCAGGTATACTTCCATCAGAACAGTACTTGCCCTGGCTATAGCAATGAGATGGAAAATACACCAAATGGATGTCAAGACTGCTTTCTTGAATGGTGTAGTTGAAGAGGAAGTATATGTGGAACAACCACTCGGTTTTGAAATACATGACAGGGAGTCATATGTGTGAAGATTGAAGAAAGCCTTGTATGGCTTGAAGCAAGCTCCCAGAACCTGGTATGGTAGGATGGACAGTTTCCTATCTAGTTTGGGATTTACCAAGAGTAAAGCGGATTCCAACCTTTACTACAAGGTTGAGGAAGGGAATCCTGTGATTCTACTCCTGTATGTGGATGACTTATTTGTAACAGGAGATGACAGACTGATTGCAGATACTAAGAGGAAGCTTGCTGCTGAATTCGATATGAAATATTTGGGAATGATGCACTATTTCCTAGGTATGGAGGTGTGGCAGAGTGCAGGTGGGATCTTCCTTTGTCAAGGGAAGTACATAGTAGATATCCTGAAGAGATTTGGGATGATGGATTGCAAGGCCATGGCCACACCTATGGCATCGAATCTAAATCTCCTACTTGATGCTTCATCTGAGCCGGTTGATGTCTCTATGTATCGTCAGATGATTGGGTCCTTAATGTACCTGACGAACACGAGACCAGACATTTGCTTTACTGTGAACACATTGAGTCAGTTCCTGACAGATCCGAGGAGTGTTCACCTGGTTGCTGTAAAGCATGTTCTGAGGTACCTGAAGGGTACAGTGGATTATGGGCTCAAGTATGAAGCGAATCAAAAGTTTAACTTGCAGGGTTATGTTGATTCAGATTGGGCTGGTAGTGCTGCAGATAGGAAGAGCACATCTGGGTGCTGCTTCAGTATGGGATCAGGTGTGATCTCTTGGTTTAGCAGGAAGCAGTCCTGCATATCATTGAGTATAGCTGAGACAGAGTATGTTGCAGTCTGTTCAGCTAGTTGTGAGGCAGTATGGCTACAGAAGCTACTGTCCGAGTTATTTGATCTCCCATTGGATGCTACTGGTATCTTCTGTGATAACCAGAGTTGTGTGAAGCTGTCCGAGAATCTAGTGTTTCATGTCAGGTTGAAACACATAGAGATCAAATATCACTATATCAGGGATATGGTGCAGAGAGGAGCTGTGAAGCTCCTGTATGTTGCGACGGATGAGCAGATTGCAGATGTGCTGACGAAGCCACTAGCCAGGGTGAAGTTCGAGTACTTCAGAGAGAGGCTTGGCGTTCTTCAGATCGAGGACACTTCGAGGAAGAAGTGATGGACACATTTGCTGAAGCCATTCCAAGCATGTTGGAAGAAGGATCCTTCACATGGCTGTGGATGTAAGCACTGGATGATGAGCATCAGGATGATGTTCTGGTTTCTGCTTGGATATGATCAGTTGGATCATTTTTATGTATGTATGTATGCATCATGTTGGATGCTGGATATGATCAGTTGGATCATTTATATGTATGTACGCATCATGTTGGATGCTGGATATGATCAGTTGGATCATTTATATGTACGCATCATGTTGGATGTTGGATATGATCGGTTGGATCATGTGTATGTATTTTTGTATATGCATCATGTTGGATGCTTGGACCATGTATCTGTATATGTATCAGGTGGATACATTGTATGATCAGGTGGATCATGTATGGTGATATGTATCATGTATTTGTATTTGTATCAGGTGGATACATAGTATGATCAGGTGGATCATGTATGATGATATGTATCAGGTAGATACTTGGTATGCATCAGGTAGATGCATTGTATGATCAAGATGATCATGGATGAAGAGCTTCAGGACGTTGCTCCAGATGACATGTAGCAGGATGTTGTAGTGATGATGATCAGGATGATCATGTGTACATCAGGATGATGTATGGTGAGTATTAGGTTGATACTCTATGGTCGTGGATCGGGTTGTGCAGATGAGCATATAATTCGTTGCCCTGGGAGATTTGCAGATAGTCTTTCGAGGTTTTTCCTATGGCATGTAATTCGGTGCCCTAGGATATCTGGCAAATGCTCTTTCGAGGTTTTTCTCTGGAAGGACATATAATTCATTGCCCTGGGAGATCTGCAGATAGTCTTTCGAGGTTTTGCCTATGGCATGTAATTTGTTGCCCTGGGATATCTGGCAGATGCTGTTTCAAGGTTTTGTCCTATGGCATATAATTCGTGTCCCTGGGAGATCCGATAGGTTGGGCTGTGTGCCCGTAATCAGTCCCGGGATGCTCTTGTGAGGTTTTTCCATGACCACATGTAATTCGTGCGCTGGGAGATCCTATAGGTAGAGCTGTGTGCTTGTAACAGCCTGGGATGCTCTTGCGAGGTTTTGTGGTAACCACATGTAATTCGTGCCTTGGGAGATCCTATAGGTAGAGTTGTGTGCTCGTAACATCCTGGGATGCTCTTGCGAGGTTTTGTGGTGAGGTCACATATAATATGGCCCTGGGAGATCCTATAGGTAGAGTCGTGTGCTCGTAACAGCCTGGGATGCTCTTTCGAGGTTTTGTGACGCACATAATAAGTCCTGAGGATTCCACAGTATGGCCAGTGATGACGAAGACCTGCAGGTGGTGGGCCTACATCCAGTATGAAAAAGGACTGTCTCTATAGAACTTCCTATGACGAGTAGAGTCAGAGATTGATTGAGATAGCAGCAAAAGTGACGATGATGATGACGATGCATCGATGACGATGATCCCGAGAAGAAGACTTGCCTAGCAGAACTGTGTCGATAAATACCTTCCTAGTTAAGAGGGAGTGTTGATGTATATGTAACTTTGGAATGTATTTCATCTGTGTATTTTATATATATTTATTGTACCCTTATAAGAGATGTGTTATTCCTCTATAAGGAAGTGTCGTCATGTGGATTGACAAGTGTCGCAAGTATGTGTACTTGCCGATGGGTTATTAGACCACCATGTGGGGTCGGCCCTGAATTATATATATTATAATGTGGATGTACCTAGCTAGACAAGTCGGCCCCATAAGGTCACTGGGCAAAAAGGTTAGTATAAATAGAGATCGGAGATCTCTATTTTACTCACTTGGAAAAGTATCTCACTCTCACTCAGAAAGTGGCGCACTAGTGAGGAGGAGGATCATCTGCTACTAGGAGACTATCTCAGTGTATTTTGGTTGTACTTTGGTTGAGCCATTGCTCTCTCTATCTCCGAGGAAGTTGTGGGGTTTTTCACCTTAGGGTTTTCCCCACGGAAACTCTGTGTCTCTTGTCTCTTATGCTTTTGATTCTTGTGATGCTTGTCATATTGTGATTGTCATGCATTGATATACTGTATATGTTATTCTCTCAGCAAAGATCCTAGAGTATTGTGAATTAATGCTCAAAATTTAACATTTGCTGTGGAAACTCCGAGGCTTCTGGTTCTCAATGGAAGACAACTGCTCAAGGAATTGCTGCAATGGCTGCTTCTGCAATTCGAATGACTACTAACAGCTTTGATACCATGTGATAATATGTAGGGAGATCTCACAACTACAACAAATCTCACTAATCTCACTCAGAATAATAGAGAGAAGAAGAAGAATATATTGAATCAATAATCACTCGGAACAGAGAAAATGGAGAATAACAGTATAATCATACATCAGCTGTGAGATGGAACTGTGAAGACTGAATACAATACAATAACTGTCAAGTGAATTCGAATAAGCTAAAGGTCATTCGAATTATCCTCAGTGTGTAGCTTGGATAACATTGGAGACATCATCCAATCAATAGTAGCAGTCATAAATGGTCAATAGTTAGTCAAATGAGTCTAATTGAGTCTAACAAAACCATGTGAGCACAAATCAAGGGATGGAGACTCCAAGGAGGGTGCATGATGCTGTCAGAAGGTCAAGTGACACTCCATAAATAGACAACTGGGAGCTATAGGAAGTTAGGATGAGCAATAAAAGGAAGAATTGGTTAATCAATGCTCTAACTGACTGTTAAATTCCTGGTAGGTGAGATAAGGCACATATGTCATCCAGGTGAGGAAAACAAGGCGCATCAGGTAGGTAGGAGGGATACTGAGGGCTGAAGACAGGCTCTAGGGAGATGAAAATAGGCTCCAGGTGCTGGGGAGACCACCGAAATGATTACTGGATGCATGCCTGATGACTGGAGGAATGCAGGATGCATGCAAAATATAAAAATTATGGTGATAATATTCCAACATCATTAGCCTATCTAAAAGTGAACATCCATTACTGGCAAGGTAAAGATGAACTCTATGATTTGGGTATCATCTACAAGGATCATAATAAGAAAAGAATTTTAAAAAATGCAAGAGATGGATGGTTCAATATTTCGATGAAGAGGAGAAATGGAAATCAATATTGAAAGATGTCAAACATCAATTGAAAGCTAAGGAGTAGGAGGTTGAGAGAGCACGTGGGATTGGTTACAAGAATTTTCTTGCAGGTGTCCCTCTAGAGTATATTCTATGTTTTTTCATGAAAAATGAACAAGATTGAGGCTTTCTAGATTGGCAGTCACATGAATGGTGTGAAAATAACAACATTCTTGATTTTGTAGGAATGTACTTTGTTTCTTCACATAGTGAGAAGAATTTATTATGTGAACTTTATTAATTTTCCTTCTTCTTGCAAGAAGAAACCAGATGGAATACAAACCTAAGAGTTGGGGATGTACAAGTTAGAGCCTTTTCTTCCTTTATACATAATCAAATAAGTGGAAGGAAGAAATGAACTTCAACTTTGATCAATGTGAAATATGCTCAAGCTTGACAGTAAGAGATGGACATCATACAAAAACAATCATTATTTCAGATCATGAGAACTTTTTCTTTGATCTCAGTAGAGTCAAATGATAAGGGTAAATCAGAGGTTAACAAACCAAAATTTTGAGGAAGTTAGAAATATATATGCCATATAATATGCTTTATCATCTTCCCATAAAAGGTGGCAAACGATGCCACAAGTTTTACAACATAGAGACCCCACGGGTTATCCCATTTTTAAAATAACATTGACAATAACTCACCTCTATTGGGAATCCTTAACAAGAAATGGAACAAGGTGGAAAAGTCTCAAATTTAATTTTCCACTACATTGGTGTACTATAAGAATCTACATGTGCGCACAACATTATGATGAATTTGAAGAAATATTAGCATGGGTACAATTTTTCAGGTGGTTGGGTTACTATGAAACCATCGAATTATTGGAGAACCTCTTAACCTTGAAGTATAGAACATAAAATATATAGCAGAAGGGAACAATATTCCAAGGAGAAAGGTGGTTTCTAAAGACACCATTGCATCACTTAAGCACATAGCATTATGATCAGAACATCATAAGCATATTGAACATTTTCAGCACACTAGCACAACCCATAGGGTCATCCTTTTATAACTTCCATATAAAAAAAATCCCTGTAAGTGAGGAAGATTTGGTCCATAAATAAGGATTTTTGGTTCTAACATTTTCCACAAAATATGCAATGTCGCGAAGTTGAGTCTGCTGTTGTAGTTGTGTTGACCATGATCTTACCGAACATCCAATCAATTGTTTAGTTTTTCCGCTGACTTTTCGAGTTGGTCCTCCAGTCGATTGCTCCATTAATCACCTGTCGTCCAATGACTAGTTGTCTTCAAAATATCCAGAGGTGTGATGAACCATCAAGACCTTAGGTTCCAACAACCCCCATTAGCACAACACTCTAGAGATTAAGGAGGTGAAATTACTTGATTTGAACACCCCCCCATGATTGCAGCTTCCTAAGCCCAAGCATAACCTAAAGTTTCACAAACTTGGATTATGGTAATGGATTTAAATATATCAACAACCTGATCACTCGTCCTACAATAAACAAGTGAAACAACATTTTCTTGTAGCAACTGTCTCAGATAATGAACATGTAGTTCAACATGCTTAATCTTGCTATGAGCAACAGGATTATCAACAACTTGAATAACACCCTTATTATCACAGTAAATAAGAGTGGTGGCCTGAACAAGAAACCCAAGCTCATCAAGAACCTAAAGAATCCAAACTCCTTCTGTACCCGCATTAACATTTCCACAATACTCGACTTCAGTAGTCGAAAGAGAGACTACTTTTTGTTTCTCACATGACCATACCAAGGGTCGAGAACTCAGTCAAAACACATATCCAGAAGTGGAATTTCGGTCGTTGATGTCGCCACCCCATTCAAAATCAGTGTATATGACTACTGGTTTTGGACTACAACAATATTTAATACCATTTGATAAGTGCCCTTAATGTAGCGAACAATTCTCTTTGCAGCCTTCTAGTGGATTTCTCGAGGATCATGCATGATCGAGAAACCAAACTAATAAGAAAGGAAATATCCAATTAACTGTGAATCAAATAAATCAAGCTATAGACTAGTTGTCGATAAAGAGTGGCATTGAATCATGGAGAGTCGCAGTATTTTGTTAATTTCACTCCTCACTGATAAGGTGTAGCACATAACTTACATTTGTCCATCTTGAATTGCTTCAAAAGATCCAAGGCATTTTTAGGTTGAGAAAGAAATATACCATCATCCATTTATAAAAATTGAATGCCAAGAAAGAAATGCAAAATACCAATGTCAGTCATTTGAAAGGTATTTGCAAGTTGTTTCTTTAAACCCAAAATCAAATTGACATTATTTCCAGTTATGAACAAATCATCAACATACAATGCCACAATCAGAGTATCACCGTGAACATGTAATACATAAATACTATGATCAAATTCACAACATTTGAAGCTAATGTTGACAAAGAAATGATCAATCTTCTCATACGAAGCATGATGTGCCTGTTTCAGATCATACAATGACTTCTTCTTTCGGCAAACAAGACTAGAATCTGTCACAAAGTTAGGAGGTTTCTCCATATAGATTTCTTTAGTCATATCTTGTTGTGGGAAAAAATGCATAAGGGTGCATCCTTCCACTTGGTAAGGGGATAAGCATTGTAGGTTGTAGCAAGGCTTCAGTCCTTGGAGACACTTGGGGGGAGTGTGAGTTCTCCAAATGATCCTCCAAGTGGTTGTTAGTGAAATTTAAATAAAAGAAAGAAAATTAAACAAAATATAACAAAGATAATGGGGGAATCATGCAAACTCAAACAACCAAGTGTATGTAAAACCACTTTGTATTGCCCAATGGTCAAGCATGTACAACACCTAGGAGGTGTAGGCTTTAAGGGAATCCAACAATATCCCTTAGGGTGGTCCTTCTTATACAAAATAAATGCTAAGTGGATGAGAGAACAATGGAGAGAAACTCTTTCTCCTTGGAGTGTTTGACAGACAATCCACTTGGGCGGACGTGAGCCGGATCTCCCTAGCTCAAAGTGAGTCTAGAACAAATAGAACAGACTACAAATTACTTTCCTAGATCTAATTAAGGATCAAGTGCTAGACGTCTTACCTTTGACTTCGCAATCCTTTCTCCTGAATGCCACTCCACGTCCCGCGGTCGTCAGATCTCAGCTACAAGACCTATTGAGACACAAAGAACAACATAAACGAGTAAAGAGCATCTATACAATAAGAGATCTAAGTAAACAGTTAAGCAGGTAAACTACTCAATACCATCACACATAAACAATATTGGTGGGAAGCATTTGTATTACTGTAAAATAGGGAAATACATAGTAAAGAACAGACTACAACCAAGGCTTAACGCTGCAGTCCTTCTCCATCCAAGCCATTTTCCATACCCTTCCAAGGAAGTAGAGTCTCTCAATGGATGAGTTAGAGATCTCTCCAATATGATTTCACCAGCATGTAGACACTATAGACTTCCTCCCCTTGGAGAGGGGTAGAGCTTCACTTATATAGGACTAAGTGGATAGGGTATGGATAGGATAGGTTGAGATATGGTAGGAGAGAGATAGGAGATCCTTCCAAGGGATTAGGAATTGAGAGCCAGCTCTCCCAAGAGGTCAGGGATGAGGATCCAAGTCAATAAGCTTCGAGAAGGAGCTCGAAGAACCTATTTTTGTCCATAAACTGACTTCGTCGCACCCTGCAATAGAGCACGATGCAACGTCGCAGGTTGCATGAGTGCAGCTTGCGACAACTTCTCAAAACCTAGCATAAATGCAATGAAGTCCTTTCCAGGTAAATGACTTAGCCAATGGAATTTCAGGGATGTATACACTGAATTTCATGATGGTAGAATTTTAGGTGTAACAGAATGCCCCCCAAAGCATGAAGCTGTTGAAATATTGGACAGGTGAAATGCTTTGACAGAAAGAATGGCAAATGGACTTGTCAGATGAAGGATGCTGTTGCAATGCAACTGAATCTGAACTGACAATATCATATGATGTACAACATGGCTGCCGACCAATACAATGTAGATCCATGGTAGTAATGACCGACTGAACACAATCATGGATACTAGACACAAGCGTAGATCCATGATGAGATGATAACACAACCAGGACCAATACAAATGTGGATCCGTGTAATATAACTCAAATACAAACTCCATCGCAACCTGGGTAAAACATGACTCCCCAGGGTCTTCAAGATGAATCCACAATGATACGAATCTATCCATGTGATTACAAATGTCTTGACGTCGAACATGGTAGAAATCACTTGATTATCAGTCATCGATGTATGCCGTTAACAAATGCCAGGGAAATCACCATTGATGTCAATAATCCCCAAGGTATCACAGTACATATCACCAAGCGTGAATGAATGAGCTGAAGTCGAACGCAAGATGAAATCTTTCGATCAAGAGTCGATGATGTAAACTCATGTCGAAAGTAAGGTAAACTGCCATTGAGGCATGCAGGGCCAAGGTACTTGGTTAGTTTCTAGATTCAATCCTTGGATGATGTGTTGAAGTCGACAAGGATGAATCCATTGAAGGAGGGCCATGATGAATCCCCCATCATCGACACGAAACACGATAAAGGATGTGTAGAGTGGATCGGACGATATAGTAACATGTGTGACTGACTCAGAGTAGACCAACATGATGGAAGGTGTACAGAATGCAGATAATGAATAGTGAAAGTATTCTTGAACATGGGCATGGCATGACTTGGTAGTATTGACATGATGAGTATGACACTAAATGCTAATGCAACTGATGATGGAAGCTTTATTTGAATGAATCGAAGGAGTAACAAGACCCAGGAAGTAAGCGGAACTCGAGGACAAACAGATGATCCAAGTATTGTATGCAAATGAGTGCCATGTTCAAGAATGACTAAGTACTGCCACAAATAAAGGTGTAATACAAAAGCTTTCCTTTTTCCCCATCATGAATGATGAGTGCCTCATGTGTATTTTACGAGCTTGATGAGGGTAACCATATGCTCAGTATATCTCATCTCATAGATGAGTCCAATCCCAAATATTTTTCGAACCTAGGATAGGAGGGGTTCGTCCCATGGCGGGTCCTTCATTGTGAAAATTTAACGAGTTCATAGAAGGTAAACTTGGTTGTCATTTCATGTTTAGAGAGTCTGAAAAGAGCTAAAGAAGACTCCAACGGTCCTTTTTCGTAAAGTTAGCCTCATCGCCCAAAAAAGGGTAAAACAACGTGGGAGAGGACTCTTCCAATCATGATTGACTGGAGTATACCTTTTTTGGAAGTAGTGCCCCTTGGTCCGAAAAAGGGGGTAAACTATCACCAGGAAGACGACCATTCAAATCCTTTTACAAGCATGAACGCAACAAGTTCGCTTGGCAATATTTTCGTATTTTGAGAGCCTGAAAAGAGCTTAAAGATAGACTCCGGGGGGGTTCCTTTTCCGTAGGAGTTTAACAAGCCCAAAAAAGTGATAAATTGTAACTCGGTAACTTATTCTCATAGTTTCAAGAGCAAGAGAAAGAACAAAGAGTAAGCTCATCATCATAAAATAATTACAATCTAATGAATGAAAATATAATGAAAAAATACACAAGGGGTGTTCATACCTGAGATGACAGTTCCAATGCGAAAATGGCATGAAAATACACTTAACAACTCCTGCACACTCGAAAACTAGGTCAAATAGTCAACAGAACGTTCAAATATGGTAAAATCGATCCAAACTATAGCAAATGGCATAAAACATTTGAAAAAGGAATATTTCGCTTTGTTTATAAATAGAAATAAAAACCAAGTATAGTTACCATTGTTCTATTTGCCAAATTTGGGAGGAGTAGTGCCATTTGGAGCCAAAACTTCACTCGTCAATTCCGGGAGCTACGAGCAGTCATTTCACCCGCCGTCTGGAGCAAGTAACCCTAAACTTCATCCAGCATAGTTGTAGTGGTTTACATTTTTGAATTTCATTCATTTTTTTGGGTTTTGGCTTGGTTTGGGAAGCACTATTGCGCCCTCGGCTCGTCGCAGTCAGCCTTTTCAGGAATTGCGACGAGACTGAGTTGTTGCAAGGGTCGCATATTTGGACTGCGACGACATCGCATTGTTTGCAAAAACGGGGTGCGACGATGGAAACGTCCATCCCCAAACTCAAGAAAATCTCAAAAAGGGAACTTTTGGTGGTTGAAGCAAGTTCTAACAATGTTAAAACTCTCCTTTTGGCAGGCTACCAGCAGCCAAAATGGTTTTGGAGTGGCGTGAACGGGAGCATGAGTTAGATGATGAACAAGTTGCAAATGATCCACAATGTGTGGAAGCATTGAGGAATTGTGGGATCCTCAAGTTCTTCGAGATCCAGGGTATGAAGTCCCAAATCCCACTACTGACCCATATGCTCTGATTCTGGGATGCGGCCCAGCAATACTTCGTGATCGGTGAGCACGTGATTACCATAGATGTCAAGGACATCTATTTCCTGACCAGATTGTCCCGTAGAGGGGACAATGTGCTTCTGACTAGATCACGTGGAAGTGATCGGACTATGGGTGACATGATCCTGCATCATTTTGTTCCCAACACCCGTGCTTCTAGTGGGAAGATTCCCATAAAAGATGTGCAGGAATGTCCATTACGCGCCATACTTTTAACCATTACGAGGATGGCAGGGAGCCAAGCTCCTCACTTAGCCACCAGGTCACAGATGTTATATGCGGAGGACTATATGTCTCCGAAGATCTTTAACTGGTGCGAGGGACTCCTTGCAAACATGCGAGCTCATCTGAAAGTGTCAGCGGGGGGGATCTAAAATAGTTTGGCTATGGTTCGATAGTGATCTCGTTATTATTGGAACGGGTTCCCCTCTTGCGCCCTCAGGTACCACTGGATGACAGGGATCTTAGGTATCCACATATGGTTAGATGGATAGGGGTGATGACCCATCATGGTGGAGGTCCCATCATTGGATATGGTCCTGCGTTCTTCACTTCGTTGGAGGGCTAGTTACTGATGGTGTAGGACTTCTCGTACAATGGTATGGAATTTAGAGATGATCCTGACTTGCTGCTTCCTGAGGGAGAAACATGGGGAGACCTAGGTAGGAACAATAAACCCTTTCACTTTTAAGTTTTGTGTTTTTATAATTTTTTATTATAGTGATGACAAGTTAACAACATGTGTGTGCAGACGTGGGCCCTGTACGACCAGTGGGAGTCTCTCTTCTTGCGAGGAGAGAGAGAGGAGAGGGAGCAGTCGTGGGTCCTGCCGTATATGCTGCCATTGTAGAGATGGACGGGGTCTATGCCAACTTGAGCGAGTTGACGTTAGATGTTCCCGAGCCGACGGTAGATGAGGTACCACGGACCATGCAAGTGTACACGGTTGGAGCGACTGCGCACTTCAATGCGTTTCTTCGCAGGGTTGCGAGAGCAATTGACTGTTTCCACACTCAGCAGACCAGAGCTGTTAGACCACCTATGGTTGTATGGGCCAGGCTCTAGTCCTTACGTTGTTATTATGTATGCCTTGAGAGCTTGGATGCCTCAGATTTTTTGTACTTATTGAAAGATACGAGGCTTCAGAATTTGTAGAGACTCACTGAAAGCCATCGTGCTTCATATTTTGTACCAGCACTACCTTTTATGATGACATATATATACAAAAATTTTGGCGATTTATACATTGTGTGTTTTGAAATGAGTGAATGGTGTGGTCTTGTTATGCGTTTGCTTATATAAAATGAGTTATTTACATGTTATGTCTACTTTTAACAATTCATGAATATATGCTTATGTGTGTGCAATATACCAATCTAAGATGAAGTTGGCCATAGAATCGACAACTGTGTTAATGTCTTGTGGAATGTGCAGGTATTGAATGGACTCGAAGGATCTTTCCAGAAGACGGACTTGTCTATAGAGACGAAGTAAAAGGGGATCGTGGATGGCATAGAATTAGTTAAGATGAGAGACCACTAGTTGAGAATCCAGGTGGATGACAACGTGGTCCATGGTGAGCTCTTAGAATGGATGCCTAATGAGGGCAGCTAGATCAGGAGCCTACTTTAATTATCAACCTGGGGGACGTACAAAATTCAGAGGTGCATGCACTATATGTGCTCTTATATGATAGTCTTTGTCGTGGTTGGGTGTTGGTATCAATGTTTAAAGGTTTTCCTAAAAGAAATCGAATAAGCTGGGAAAGGATTGCCTAATATATGGATGAAAAATACCTATACTAAGAAGTTCAAATGCTGAAAACAGTAAATCTATGTTAAGGAATTTAAATGCTGAAAACAGTAAATATGTCTCTAAGAATTGACTTGCTGAAAACAATGAATTTATACTATGAAATTGGATGCTGAAAACGTAGCAGATCTATTCTAAAATAATGAAAGCTGGATCTTTAATCTACGAAGCAATTAATCTAAATCGAATGCATAAAACTAGAAGTCTGGTCTAACTTATTAAATTGTCAAAACCAAGTTCAGAATGCCATTATCTAATGCTATGAATTAATCAAAACTTTAAGAAGTGAATATCATTAATTAACCACGGTATTGAAAGTAAGCAATCTTCACGAGCAACTGTAAAAATGAAAGAGTGCATAAGCTTTAAGACCCGAATCACTGTTTCAAAAGCAATGCGAGCACATAGGGAAATAAATGCTTAAAATATGCCTTGGAAGAATGCTGCTACAAGACTAATGAAACAACATTACCAAACTACAGAATGCCTTATAACCAACTATGAAATCAGAATGGCTGTTTTACTACAGAAATCAAATCGTACTATTTAACGCCATTTAAATGCTTTCATATGCAATATAGATTCAATCAATGTATAACACATACTGAAAAATACTTGAACAGTAAGATCTCCTAACTTATGTATTGGAGGGGCCCTCTCCAACCCGTACTCAGGAGTGAAGAAAACTTATATACGCTGAATTGAAAGCAACATCAAATCTTTATTCAAAATAGTAACTTCATGGTTTGATAAAGGTCTGTAAATAAAATTATCTCATCAATATAAAAACATAAAACGATGGTTCTCAAAAATGGCAATAGGACCCTCTCGCTAACTGAGAGGCCCGTATATATATGCCTCTAATGATTAACCTAACTATATGTCTAATTGCTGATTCTATTTGAGCAAGAGTTCTCTCTAGAAATCAGGGAAAAAGGCGCTGAGCTTTGTATGATCTTGCAGTCCTTCGCTTGATCTGCGTGTTTGTCCCTTAGTGTACCTAGACCTGCTCAATCATACTCGATTTTAATATAATTATTTTATTGAACACGCTTTCAGACATACAAGAATAATATTTAAAACAACTTCATTAAATAATCAAGGTAAATCATTTCTCCCACAAAACAAGTGTATTTCTTCACCCTTTCTTGTGCTTTACTGTGGGGAAAAAGGCTCACAGATACCTGTAACTTGGACTCATCATTCTCCTCCATACTTGAAGGATTCACCCATCCCTGGGTGACATATTTAGCTCTTCGACGACTTCTCTGATGTCCCATGCTACCACCTTGGGGGTCCCTGCCTGCCTGTAGCATCCCATGCTCTGATCCTCCTTGACCCATGCTCTCCTCCCTTCTTCCTCATTAATCTGTTCTTTAATAACAGGAGGAAGGAAAAATGGGGGATTTAGTCTCATTCCAATCCATCTGAGCTGACTCTTTATCAAGGATTCTCGGTACAGTTTAGCTTTGACGAGAGCAGCTTCCAGTCTGAGTGGGGAGTGAAGCTCCTTTCTTTTTAGATCATTTTCTACTCTGTGCCATCTTTCATTAATAGACTCATGAACCTCCTTGTGTGTTCTCTAGAGAGTAACATCAAAGTGTGCCACAGCCTCCTGCTGCTTCGCAAGGGGAATGGAGATCAGCTCCTCATCCTGGGTGAGGATCCTATGGTTGTAAATTATTCTTTCAGGGTGAGTCGCCTCTTCCCTGACCATTAATGGAGTTTTCCATTTTGCTGCAACGTAAATGTGGTAGTCCTGAGCTCATTCAATTTCATGATTCATCCATGAACACAATGCCCTCAACTGGAAATCGCCCATGTAAGGGTTTGGAGACCAGTTGGGCGAGCTAGGAACTACAAAATTGTGCAAGAAAAATTCACTTAGCTGGTCCTTCTCCAACTCTGTGGAGTTTAGAGATGCATCCATAAATTCTTTGCGGGAGTTTATCTCTATCGGGAGTCCCTATTTTAACCTTTGGAGATGGAATTTGCCCCACTTTTCTTGTAGATAAACTGCATAAATTGTTGATGGCGGCCTGAGGTCTAGTAGTTTATCATATATTTTAGTGGTAGTAGCCAAAACATCCCTCAATTGAACAATCTCCTAGTCCTTTTTGGCTAACTCCTCTTGTGCCTCAGTCAATTTCTCTTTAAGTGCTGAATTTTTCTGCTCAGCCAGTTTTAGCTCCCCTGCATGATGCATTTTCAGAATTTGTGTCTTTTCAGGTGAAAATAGGGGAGATGTTGGCTGGCTTCCTGATTCAATTCTTAATATTTCCAGCTCCTTTCTGAGCTTTTCTAGTTCTTCCCGTGCCTCAGCGAGTTGGTTGATGACCCCAGGGTTTTCATTGTGCTCAGGAAGGTTCCCTTGGAAGTTGTCTTGCTCATCTTGTGCATTCTATTCTTCTTCTGCATCTCGTTCTTCTTGTTCATCCTGCTCTTCTTGTTCATCCAACTCTTCTTCTGCATCCTACTCTTCTTGTTCATCCCGATCCTCTTCTGCATCTTGCTCTTCTTATTCATCCATCTCCTCTGGTGTAGTGGGATCTTCCTGATCTACCCAAAGATCATCATCCTCATCAGACACATTTTGTACTAGGGGACTGGGTTCCCTTTTCTCCTCCTTGGTAATTCGAATTTTGGATGCTTGTGTGAATCTTTTACTTCGTCTCTTCGGCCCTTGATTGGTAGTAGAAATCCCTGGGTTCGTTTTGGGGGAGTCATCTCGTGAATGCTTTATCTTCACCAGGGTATCAGCCACGCTGTCCAGGTCGATTTTCCTCTTAGTCCCTAATGTAGAGGCGGTCTTGCTCTTTGATCCAGGAGGTAGGGGTATGCAAAATGTGGGTGTACCCTTCATTCTTTGAACATCCTCAACATATACCAACACGAATTCTTCCCAAACAAGCTTTGGGATCTGCACTTTTAATTCCTCACAAATGATCAATTTGATCAGCCCATGGTGGGCTAAAGCATCCTCTTTTCCTTTAATCACTTTCTTGCTCATTTATGCCAGAGATAGAAGTAGATAGTATGGAATTCTAATGTTGTTGTTCGGTGGAAGATGGACCCTGTGCCTCAACAGGTCCAGAATTCAAAAATGAAAAATAGGAACATAACTTAGCCTACCAGTGCATGTAATGTATTTATGGACAATTGCCGCCATTTCATCCCATGGTGCCAGCATGGAGAGTCTTTTGACTCCATTTTTATCTTTGTCGTAGACCTTTCCTTGCTTGAAAAATGTCGCCTTTGCTTCATGGTTTGCCTCCTAGTCATCCCTGCTCCAATGCAGACCCATTGGTAGATCAGTGAATTTGGCAATCACTTCGTCATCCAACCTTGTACGTAACCCCTTCACTCGGGTGATGAACTGTTCATCCTTGATATGCTTTAAATTTCTTGCAAACTCTAGAGCCACCCTTGTATTGTATCCTTTCAATCCTAAGATGAAGGGCATCTAGCCCACGTTGCGGATGATTGTTGAGATTCACGAGTTCTGATAAATAGCCCTGTGTTCCTCTGGTTTGCTTTTCTTGAAACCTTTTGTCATCCTGAAATCCTTTACTATAACAATAAACCAACACTTGGAGCATATCTATATTACCTCAAATGGTCGAGGTTGATTACAAGTTCGAGGGCTGGATTGCTGGCTACGTGACCACACTAACTTCCAGTTCCTTGCTTCTGGAGAGTTTTGAGAGGTTTTGTATATGAAAAACTGGCTTTTTGGAAGATTATGCAGCCTTAATTAACTGCCTTCTGCACTTATCCTCATCAATGTTTGTTGTACTTGCTGCTTGATTGAGCCCTGCATTTCGTTTCATGATTGTACATTGCACTTCTGCTCCGATTATTTGGAAGTAGGGTGGCTAGATGTGGGTTTATCATTTGATGACATGACGAAGGTGGCTAATCATGATCTCGTGAGGTAGTCTGAACCTTTCCGTCGACTTAATTTAAAAGCTGTCCTTAGCTTCGGAAATAACCGTTTTGCGGGATAATGATTTGACCCTAAAAATAAAACAAAGATGTTTAGAGATTACCTCGTTATGCTTTAGCGTACCTGAGTTCATGATTTGGCTCGATTTTCATGTGCGCTAGATTTTGTAGTAGATTTGGCATTGTCTGTAGTAAATTTTGGCATGTCAGTAGTTACGTGCGCTTGCTGCTTTTTCCTTTGGTTCGTTTGAATTTGCTGTATTAGTTGCTTTTGGACTGCGTGCCATTTTTTGATTTGATTTTGTGATGATGCTTTTGCATTGGGTTGTTGATTATTCTTTGTGTTGTTGTAATCTAGGCTAGCTCTCTTGAATATATTGTAGGCTCGCGTGAAGATATTACAGATGTGATTGAATCTTGTTTGCTGTAAATGAATTCTGTAGTAGTTGATACCTTTGCTTTCTTCTTGATTACGTGGTTGGCTCGCTTGGTTGCTGCAATGTTGATAATTTTCGGGCTCATTTTATTAGTTTGCTGGCTCGCTTGTATTCGATGGCAGGCTTGCTTGATTGAATTCTGTAGTGTGATATCTTTGCTGCTGACTTGAATATATGACTGGCTCGCTTGATTATTGATACCTGGATCTCTGGATTTGATTTGTTTGCAGTGTGCATGCTGGTTCGTATTGGGGATGTATGATGCCCTGCAATTTTACCTGATTGTATCATTTCTGTAGTTTGGTATTTTGCATTTTGCTCATCCCCCTTTCTCATGTTTTTCTTATCATTTTCTTTTTTCTTGTTGTTTTTTTTTCTCTCTTATTTCTCTTTTTTTTTCATTCCTATTTTCATTTTGCTTCTTTGTTTTTTTTTCCAGCAATTTTTCTTTTTTCCTTTTTTCTTTTCTCTTTTTTTTTTCTATATTTTTATTTTTATTTTTTAGTTTTATGAATTGAATTTCAATGATTTTCCATGCTCTCTACCAACATCAGTTGTTGCTGGTAGAGTACCTGTGTAAAATCCTCCTTTGACTGTGGCTTCTTGTAAAGTTTGAGCCGATGTCCATTTACTATCATGGGGAACTCCTTTTCATCAATTGTAATGATCCTTACAGCTCCATTTTCATAGATCTTTTGAATTATGTAAGGTCCCAGCCATCTGTTTGTTAGCTTTCCCTTGAATGTGTGAAACCTGGAGTCATAGAGTAGTGCCCAGTCACCTTCCTTGAACTTTTTATCCTTTAGGTGTTTGTCATGACACTTATTCCTTTGCTGTTGGATGATTTCAGTATGGGAAAGTGCTTGCTGGCGTTGCTCATCTAGTTGATTCAATTGTAGCATGCGTTTTTGTTGTATCTCTGATAGTTCCATAGTTAACTCTGCTGCAATTCTTAATGTCTTTATTTCAAATTCAATTGGCAGTATGACTTTCTTTCCATATACTATTTCATAAGGTGTGAATCCTGTTGTTGTCTTCCATGTGGTATTATAGGCCCAAACTACCTCACTTAGTCTATCAGCCCAATCTCTTTTGTGGAGTTGGACAGTCTTTGTCAAAATCCTCTCTAATTCTTTGTTGGTTACCTCATCTTGACCATTTGCTTGAGGGTGATAGGAGGAGGACTGTCTGTGTTTGACATTGTTTCTTTTAAGCAAGTCTTCTATTAAATTTGATGTAAATTGTGGGCCTTGATCAGAAACTAGTTCTCTTGGTACTCCAAACCTGTGAAATATCTGCTCAGTGAAGAATTTTGCCACGCTGGTTTCATTGGTTGTAGCAAGTGTTGTTACCTCAGTCCACTTTGTAAGGTAGTCAGTGCATACCAGGATGTAGCTTTTATGATTAGACTGTGGGTTGATTGGACCAACAAAATCAAACCCCCATTTTTCGAATGCCTCCAAGGAGATTTGTGGATGGAGTGGCATTTCTTCTTTTTGTGTTGGTTTTCCCATCCTCTGGCAGTCATCACAATATGAAACATATTCATAAGCATCTTTGTGGAGTGTTGGCCAATAGTACCCTATTTGCAAAATTTTATAGGATGTCCTCTTTGCAGCATAGTGTCCTCCACATGGTTCATTGTGAGTGACATGCATTATGTCATGCACTTCATCTTCTCTAATGCACCTTCTGAGTATTTGATCTGGTCCTTGTTTGAAGAGCATGCCCTCTATCCATGTGTATGTGGCACTTTTCCTTATTACTTTAGTCTTTTCTTTGTAACTGTAATGTTCTGGAACTTCCCAGACACTAAATAGTTTGCTATGTCAGCAAACCATGGGCTTCTTGTGGATATGGCAAAAAGGTGCTCATTTGGAAAACTGTCATTGATCACTTCACTATCTTGTCCATGTGTGAGCCTAGATAGGAAGTCAACCACCACATTGTGTTTTCCTGGCTTGTCTAAAATCATGATGTCAAACTCTTGGAGGAGTAGAAGCTATCTAATGACTCGAGCACTTGTGCTGGTTTTGTTCATGAGATACCTTATGGCTGAATGGTCTGTATGAACAAAAATTTGGTAGCCAGTGATATAGTGTCTGAATTTATTAATGGCACGTATGACAGCCGAAAATTCCTTCTCGGTGATAGTATAATTTAATTCTGCCCCTGCCAAATTTTTACTGATATAATATATTGCATAGGACTTCTTCTCTTTTTTGTCACGTACCCACCCATCCATCCAAGGCAAGGGAGGGAACATGATACCAATATTTGGGGCTTTCACATAATCTCAGCCCATTCATTAGAATCATATGAATAAATAATTTGTGTGTAGATGTAAAATAAATCAATTATGCATAGCGCAATTAAACTATCCAAACACATTACTCACGCATACAGCATATCAACAGTCATCAAATTAATACAGTGCAGAAGTAAATACATAGATAGAAAAACGCTTATCTCCATTTTGCAATTGTCCCAAACAACTAGCTATGTCGCTACAACGTTCCACCCAACCATATGCTAGTTGTGTTCATCAATATCTCAACACAACTGCCACCCCCGAGCTGGCCATGATTCCTACAAGGAAATAGGGACATTCAGCTCATACGCAGCCAATTAAGCATTTCATTTGAGCCAAGCCACTCCATAGATGGGTTTATCAGGCTACATCAGAACCCTGGATGCTTGCACTCAAGCTCAAGCCAAAACAATGGAGACCCATAACCCATACCCCAACATACTCTTTTCTCACACAGCATGCACAATCATTGGGCAGGGATACACATTTAACAATGGGATTTACAACAGGATGGTCATGGGTTTTCCCTAATTCGTTTCCAGCCAAAATGGATTATGGGATGGGGAGAAACAATCACAGGGAGGAAAACGATTTCTTCCCCAACTAACTGAGCATTCAGTAGCCAAACGATCTCTATGGAAATCCAATTCCATTCCCCTTCTTCCCCATTGGTATACAACACAAAAATGCCCTTCTCCCAGCTAAGAATGAAGGAAAACATAGGAAAACATGGTTGGAAAACGCCCAGGTAGCTCCAAACTCATGAGGGAGAGCAACTGCTTGATGGATAATGGATTGGGGAGCAATTCATGGCTCTTTTCTTGCCCAAGAAGCAAAACGCGATTTCCCATGCAGGGTGGTTTTCCCATACCCGAAATTGGACAACCATACCTCTCATTCCCTAAGGCATTAACTACCTCAACCAACTCTTGGGAGAAATCAATGATTGGGTACCAAAGTTAACATAGGTAGTTGAGGGTTTGATGGGTTCTCTCATTGACACTTGGCTTGACTTGATTGGCTCCAAGGGTTTGAATGTTTTCCCTCCCAATTCCTTGTAAAATCATGCCCCCATCTCTTGTTGCATTGCATAGCTAGTTGTGGGTATTTTATTAAATGCATATTTACATGATATTTACAATTCCATTGTGTCGGGCTAGCACGTAAACCATATGCATCAATAAATCGATGGCGGGGCCTTGGCCTTGAGATCCTCACCACGATTATATAACAAGATTACATCATTTACAATTTTAATGTGATAGGGTCAAGATGGGGACGTGACATTTTTCCTATCCAAGGACAAACTCAATTGCCTTATTTGATGCATCTGAGTGGATGTGGAATCGAAGTGCCCAGTCCGGTCCTTGGAGTACTGGAGCTGTAATTGTTTTCTCCTTAAGTTTATCAAATGTTGTCATGCAATGGTTTGTCTATATGAACTCAACGTCTTTTGTGAGAAGGGCGAAAATTGGTGCAACAATCTTGCTATAATTTTCAATAAATATTTTGTAGTACCCTGTTTGTCCAAGAAAAATTCTCACATCCCTTTGTTTGATAGGTGGTGGCAGCATTATGATTACTGAAACTTTTTCTTGATCAACCTCTATCCCCCTCTGTGATATATGGTGCCCTAGAACGATGCCTTGTTCCATTAACATTCTGCATTTTTCATTGCTCAGACATAAGCTCATCTCAATACATTTTTTCAATACCAATTCGAGATGGTTTAATGCCTGGTCAAAGTTTTGTCCATAGGGTGTGAAGTCATCCATGAAGACTTCCATTTGATCATTTATGAAATCAGAGAATATACTTGTTAACACCCAAAAAGTGCGCACTAGCTCATTCCCCTATCCACATGACCCATTTGTCCACTTTTTCCACCATGTGAGCCTTTACAACCATCAAAAGGTCACCAAAAAGACCACAATACCCCTTTCCCCCCCTCAAAATATATATTTTTCCTCAAAAAACACAAAAAACCCTAAAAAAGGGTCCAGAATTCCCCAAAAACATTAAAAGGGTGATGGGCTCCTCACTTTCCATCCATCCATCATCCTATCCTCATGCTGTCAAAATCTCTCTTGAGTTCTTTGACCATTGTAGCAATCTTGGAGAAGAGACCACTGGAACCTGGAGCATCTCAACCTTGGAGCTGCTCAACACCAAACATCCTCACCATTTGAGGTATTATAATACAAAAGTCATTTTTTATTTAGTTTCTTGTTCTTGTTCTTAAATCTTTTCAAGTTTATTGTTATATGCACATGTTAGATTCAGATTAATTTATAGTTGTATTTGATTTCAATTTGAAGACTACTACTACAAGTTAGTAGGTGCATCCTTGCGCATGCTTGGTTGAAAAACCAAGCAACAGTTATTTGGCGACTCCGCTGGGTTTCGAGCTTTAAATTTTTACAATTTTTTGCTTTAGATCTTAGTTTTTTACTTGTTTTTACCATTCCAATTAGCAGATCTGCCATACTAGACAACATCCTCATTGCTGCCCTAGCTATTGGCCCTTTCTGTAGCCTTTAACAGACCGAAATTTCACTTTTCAGTTTTGTTTCCGGCGACTCGTTTTTCTGTTTTCGCATCGCGACTTTTCGCCCGACAGTCGCGCGACTCATCGTGACCTCACGGATTTTTCCCACGCTGCGCATCGCGGCTTTGCGGACTTTTTCTGCATTGCACATCGCGACTTCGCAGCCGTTTTCTGCGATGCACATCGCGGCTTCGCGACCTTTTTCTGCGCTGCCCATCGCGGCTTCGCAACCTTTTTCTGCGCTGCCCATCGCGGCTGCGCGACATTTTTCCACGCTGCACATCACGGCTTCGCGGCCCAAACCCGCAATGCCCATCGCGACTTTTGCTCAAAAACCCGCAATGCTGTGTTTTTTCGTGGGGCCGATTTTTTAGAAATTTTTTTGCTGCATTATTTCCCATTTAGCCTATTTTTCCAGCATTATTTTTTCCCTATAATTTTTTCCAGCATTCAATTTTAATTATTGCAGCAATAGTGTATCGTTTTCTATTACATATGCTCCATTAAAATCTTTTTCAAAATTTTCAGTAAGTGAAAGAAAGGTTTTTTGCACTCTGTTTAGATCATAGATTTCACTTCAAATTTGCTCAATAGTTTTTCCCAAGCAAACACTTAGAAATCCATTTATTTCTTACAATTTTTACAATATTTACTTTCCTTGAAAAAATTATTTCGAAAATCCATAGTTTTTGAAGTATTTTTGTTAAAGCATTTACATTTCAGAAAACGCCTTTATTTTTTGCAAATTGGAATCGTCTTGTTTTTCATTTGTAATCAATCGCCCAAGCGAGGCAAATAATTTTCAGTTAAATAATCACACTTGCACCCAATTTGCCACATTTTTAATTAACTGAGCCTTAAAATCTACCTTAACTCAACAAAATTTTTTAACCCCACTTGGGGAGCACTTAAAAGAATCTTGTAGTTAGGTAGGATTGATGGGATAGGTGTTCCAATAGCACCCCTCAATTATTTACATTTGAGACATAGTGGTTGTCCTTTAGGGTACCAAAAATCTCTTATAATTTTGACATGGTTATCAACCAATTTATCGGGAAGGCCTCTCCCTTAGGAGGGTTGAAGTAGCCAGACTGGTTTCAGAAGCCTGAGTGGAATACCACAATCCATTCAGTAAATGAAGGATACCTTTGGAAGTTCTCAGTGTACACCCATATGGGGGCACAACGGCGATAGAAGCAAACTGCAGATTCACCCAACCGAATGTGTCATGAATGGGGTATATTAGTAGCCATACTTCTAGGATTGTCTACCTGGTGTCCCTCCTGGTAGGGGGATATCTAGCCGTTGATTCTACACTCTACATTGTCTGACTTGGATTTCATCACCTTGCAAAGAATATAGTTTGTTGACTCACAATACTTTTAGTTAGGTGTTTGCATGATACAATACCCACCTTTGGTCTAGTGAGCACCACTTTTTTATAGGAACTGTTTGAATTTTGGTATTTTGACCACTTTATTGGATCCCTCCACTTATTAT
Organism: Larix kaempferi; assembly: GCA_027924585.1. Lineage (NCBI taxonomy): Eukaryota > Viridiplantae > Streptophyta > Pinopsida > Pinales > Pinaceae > Larix > Larix kaempferi. The sequence continues at coordinate 12,653,064 of BSBM01000125.1, read as the reverse complement.
AGCACAACTGTTATAATAAGTTCTTTTGAGGTTGGTTGTTGGCCTAAGAGCCATTATTTTTCATACTCCCCTCCTGCACACATCGTGGCATTAGGGTCTTGAGTTTTTTATATCACCACCATCCACTGGCATTTTTATACATTTCTCACCATTGAGAATTTAAGACGATCCCGTCGTTTTCAGGGTGAACCCCCTCAGTTCAGTACACTTGACTCTACACGTCATAGACGAAGAGCGTTATCCCTTAACTCGACACGTCATCGGCATAGAACACAGCCATCCGATTTTGATGCGCCTCATTTCACATCTGATTTTGAGGCTGAATCCGAACACCCTACTGAGACACCACCAACCAACCCCATGGCTGGATCACAATACGACCCCTTTTTCACCAGTGCTATTGGAGCTACATCAACAACCCCTACTACTACTGTGCCACCCACGGTAACCACAACCCCCTTAGGCATGCCTAATATAGGGGCCATTCCCCCTTTAGGTATGCCCAACACAGGACCACCACCTATTATGGGTATGCCCAACATAGGGGTCACACCCCCTCTCATTACCACAACCCAAATCCCAGGAATTCCTGGCACCATTCCTAACCCCTCTGCAACCCATGTTGCACTTGGGAGTGCAGGCCCTTCCCACACCACATTAGTTGGAGGACACATCCCTTCCATACCTAGCATACCCTTAGGGGCCACTGGACCACTACATAATACTACCATTAATAGTTATGCCCCAGTGAACATGCCACACCCATCTTCCAGTCTGCCATACATGGCTAGTCTAAACCTACTAGACTTGGCAAGGTTAACCAACGACCCTATTAGACACAACCCTACGTGGCCACCCATGCCCACAAAGCTTCCCTCAGATATCCCAAAATTTGAAGGCAAAGCCGGGGAAGATCCCTAGAACCACATCATGTTGTTTCACCTATGGTGTTCCTCTAACTCCATAGTGGATGATTCCATTAGACTGAGACTTTTACAAAGAACCTTCACTGGCTCTGCAGCCAAGTGGTACATTGAACAACCACATGGGAGCCACAACACATTTACATCCCTCGCCTCAACTTTCCTCCATTTTTTCCAACTACCTGTACACTATGATGCAGAAGTTGAAATACTTTTGTCTTGTAGATAAAACACAACTACACACATCACCGATCATATCCATGAGTGGCGTAAGCACCATAGCCTATGCAAGATAAAGCTGGACGACCGTATCTTTTTGGATTGGTTTCTCAAATCACTCCTACCCCTCATAGCAAAAGATGTAGCTTTCGAACGACCCCAGTCAGAAGAAGAAGCTATCTTAAAAGCTCAACAATTCGACCTCATATATGCCCAGTCAGGATATCTATACACTATTTTACCTGACGCCTCGCGCGGCGATCCATCCCTCCATGACGTGCCAGGGGAATCCCATGCCACCAATGGTATTATCGGCCAGGTTACAGCCAAAAACAAACCTTTTACCATGACAAGTACAAACAACACCCTAGACCTTTCCAGGGCTTCATCTAATTCTGGGGCTAAAACTTCGTATGCTCCAGTAACACACACCCATCACATCCATGGACCTTCGTGTCCACCACAATGTTATGGGCATGCACCACTAGCGTATGCATCAGCTCCATATTATAACCAACTGACCCACCAGACTCCGGTCCAGCCACAAGCCCAAGTGGCTTATTATCCTCTGCAGGCAGCACCTCTTGCTCCAACACTTCCAGCAACTCAAAGTTATCCACAACAGCAACCAACAGGGCCACCTCCGAACCCTCCTATTACTACCCACCGCAACCTGCTCCAGAGTCGGCACGACTTGAAAACCCACCTACTGCCCAAGGGCATGTTTACGCACAGCGCAACCAACCTCCAAACAAGAACCATCAGCACAACCAAGGAGGTCAACAAAATCGTGGAAGAGGACGTAACCCCGGAAACAACCAACAACATAACCAAGGTGTACCGAAACCTAATCCTCCAAACAACAATAATGCTGCTCCCCCCAACCAAAATCTTGACCGCCCACCAAAACAGGCTAAAAATAATAACTTGAGAACAAACCATCCATGTTCCATATGTGGAGTCTACGGACATTACACACATAATTGCCCCCATTTAGATCGAGCACGTCAACTTTGGACCGACGACTCCCAACGGTAAGGACATGCTGCACAACCAACACCCCCCCCTCAACAACAACCCATGATATTGCAAAATCCCTTACCTAACCAAGGCACGACAAACACTCATCCAAATGATCCCCCTCAAGGATTCGGTGCAACACATCAACAAATCACTTACACAGCAGCTGACTACCAGCATGCAGAGTCCAACACTCACCATTTGCTCATGATGTCAATCTTCAAACCCGTCGCAATCAATATGGATCCGCCCTAGAGACCACAACTACCGACCCATCGTTGAGTACTCTCCCAACTGATCAACCACTTCACATACCCACTATGCCCATGGACAGAGGCCCCAAAGCACCTCGTTTCCCTTTGAGACAGATTAACAATAACCCGAACGCTCGTGCAACTTCCAACTATAACATTGTAGAGGATTTAGCTCAGTACCCCGCTGCTATGTCCGCTCTCGAAATTTTGAAAAACTGTCCTACACAAAGAAAATTCTTGTTATTTTCCATTGGTTCCATAGATCCCAACGACTCTAACATGATGGATTTTGACTTAGAACAAGCTGAACCTCACATGCCTACATCTCTAGCTTTTCAAGTTTCAGTCTCCATTCGCAACCTCGTTGTCCATCGATGCATAATCGATGAAGGGGCCTCTACCTGTGTCATGTCAACTTTCGTATGGAAGAAACTTGGATCCCCAACACTACAACCGTCCACTACCACATTACGAGCATACGATGGCCGTGCAACTCAACCTCAAGGTTTGCTAGTGAACGTACCCATACAACTTGGGGGCAAATTGGTTCTTATAGATATAGAGGTCATTAACGCCCAAATTGATTACAATCTCCTTCTGGAATGAAGCTACATGTATAAGATGAAAGCTGTCGCTTCTTTAGTTTTCCGCATCATGATGTTCCCCCATGAAGGACGCGTAGTCAAAATCGACCAGATTACATACTATGACCCCAATGCCCCCACAGCACCAGAAAATGTTCTTCCCATGATCGAACAACCCGTTCTTAGTGCACCCACATCGTTCGTCTCCTCAGTCAGACCCGGGATATATTCGGATACCCCCATGACCGCCACTTTCCCTTCTATTCCACCTCCTCTCTAGGTAACTGAAGTATCCGATTTGTGCACCTTATCGCACAATGAACAACAACATCCTCAACAACCTCAACCACCGCCACTAGCACCCATCGTGCCTACTCATATCGGAGCAACACCAATCCATACCATCCCATTCTTGTTTCCATTTTCTGGAGTTGTCATCTCGCCAGTAATGGCTACACTCAACCTCCCAGGTTTAACAATAGGGTTACCAGTATGGTACTTACCTGCACCAAACCCCCCGCCAACTCCGACCATTTTTTTACAACCGGTACAACCCGTGAATATGTCAAACCATCCACCACCTGGCATACCAAACACCCAAAATCGTCCACCACCTGGTGTTTCAAACCCCCGAAACTGATCAATTCCAACAGGGGGCACTAAATCGACATCTACTTATGTCCCCCCTCAATCCTGCCACATTGGGGGTAGAGGTCCTCAAACCTACAACACTGCACCCACAACTCGCACCCCCCCAGTGACTCCTAAATTAGCTAAGAATCCCCCAACCCGTGTACTCCCTATGTGCTCCTTGTGAGACGATATTGGCCACGCTACACATCTATGTCCACAACTACCAGCACTTCAAGAACACATGAATATGTTGGACGATGATGTCAACATTCCAGTTGTCAAATTAGAATTACCATCTCAACCTCGTGATAAATCATTGCGCACAAACCACGCTTGTGCAATATGCGGAATCTACGGTCATTATTCACATCACTGCTCGGATCTCCCAGATTACAGAGCAGCCCTATATGAGATGAATAATGCCGACCTAGAGATATCCCCCCCACTTGTTGATGAACTATTCCCTCCAGAATCGTGCCATTAAGAAGAAATCAATACCATTTACATGATTTCAACTACTTATAAACCTGAGCCAGTGAATTTATGGACCGACTACTTTCACACTAATGAGGAGATTCTAGAAACACTCACGGCACCAGATTACCCTTGGGATGATATGCACCATCGATCATACTTCCTCCCTGAGGCGTCTACATCCACCACGGAAAACCAACTATCTGTTGACTCCAAATATTTTTTGCCAACCAAGGTTGATTGGTTCAAGGACCCAATCCCAGCTCCAGAAGCCTTTGAAGAAGGTAACATGGCTAACATTTCACCCATTATAAAAATCGATATCTCCACCACCCCCGGAAATCCTAAGCTTATCTCTTTGGGTGCATCTTGCACTAAAAAGGAAACCCAAGCTTATAAGAAACTCTTCCAAGAATTTCGAGATGTCTTCGCCTGGTCTTATACCGAGATGCTTGGTCTTGATCCTACCATCGTAGAACATCACATAGACACTTGGCCCAACGTATCACCGGTCCACCAGAAACAACGTCCCATTCACCCATCCAAGCTTCCTGCCGTCAAAGCAGAAATCGAGAAGCTTCGAGCATCAGGTTTCATATACCCGATTGCATATACCACCTCGGTTTCAAATCCTGTACATGTTAATAAGAAAGTAGGCACCATCCACATTTGTACTGACTTCTGTGACCTTAACCTAGCTTGTCCCAAAGACAACTTCCCCACACCATTTATTGAGCAACTAATCGATGAGTGTGCGGGGCATGAGGTCCTCTATTTTATGGACTGTTTCTCCAGATACAACCAACTCAAAATACATAAAGAAGATCAATACAATACCGCTTTTACCACCCCATGGGGCACCTTCACCTATCGCGTCATGCCTTTTGGTCTCAAAAATGTGGGAGCCACTTTTCAACGAGCCATGACTTATTGCTTTCATGATCTGCATAAAATCATTAAAGTTTATCTAGATGACCTCACCACCCGATCTAAGAAACGATCTGACCACTTAGAAGATCTCCAACAAGTTTTCTTGCGTTGTTGCAAATACAAAATCCGCTTGAACCCGCTTAAATGTGTATTTTGCGTTACAGCAGGCCACCTACTGGGGTTTGTCATTTCAGAAAAAGGGATCACCATTAACCCTCTAAAAGTTCAAGCCATAGTGGACCCCCCCTCACCACGTACATTAAGACAACTCCAAAGCCTCCAGGGGAAATCCAACTTCCTTCGTTGTTTTTTCCCAGACTATGCAACCACAGTACATGGTTTCCTCCATTTGCTATGTCTTCATACCCACTTTGTATGGGACAACCAAGCAGAAGGAGCCTTTACGGACCTGAAAAAAGCACTTACAAGTGCCCTGTTGATTTCTCCACCAGATTTCACGAAAGACTTTACCCTTTACATTTCGGCATCAGATTACGCCGTTTCCGGAGTACTCGTCCAAGAAGACTCCGCTCGCCAAGAGCATGTCATTTATTATGTGATCCAGACCTTGTTAGGCCCACCACTCTGCTACCCACATGAAGAGAAGATGGCCCTCGCCGTCGTCTTTTCAGTACAAAAGCTGTGACATTACATCCTTCTCAGCCGCACCACAGTTGTGGCCAATTCCAACCCAATGGTATATCTCTTGAATCGTCGCCTTCTACAAGGCCGTGTTGCCAAATGGGTGATCATCTTACAAGAATATGACCTAAATTTCAAAACCCCGAAAAGCACCAAAGCATTAGCACTCGCTCAGCTCATTAAGTATTTACCATCATCGTCATCATCACCAATTATCCAGACTGATCTAATCGACGAACATTTGTTCATTATCTCATCGGACGACCCTTGGTATGGCGACATTTTGGTATACCTCCGCACACAAATGTTTCGACCCAACATCGACCGTGACGGATGCCGACGCATCCGTCACCATGGCCCTCGTTATCTCCTCTTGGGTGATGTCCTCTATCGACGTGGCGTCGACACAATCTTACGACGATGCCTTTCCCGAGACGAAGAAGAACAAGTTCTTAACGACTGTCATAGCGGCGCCTGCGGCGGCCATTTTTTAGGAATGGCCACCGTCCAAAAGGTAATCTGCGCAGGATATTTTTGGCCATCATTATTCACTGATTGTATCACAGTAGTCAAACACTGCCAAAACTGCCAGCTCTTTTCCCCAAAGGCAAGAACCCCACCCGCCCCCCTTCATCCAGTCGTCACCGCTGGACCATTTTGCAAATGGGCCATTGACTTCATGGACTGCAATCCCACGTCAGTTGGCGGTCACAAACACATTATTGTGGCTATTGATTACTTTACCAAATGGGCGGAATCCATGCCTACTTACAATTGCAAAGCCGACACTGCAGCCCATTTTTTCCTCAACCATGTTATTGCTCGTTTCGGAGTACCCAAACAACTCGTCTCAGACCACGGTTCTCACTTCGAAGACTCTGTTTGGAGAGACTTGTCCACACTCAAGATTGAACACCATTTCTCCTCCACCTACTACCCCCAAGGGAACGACCAAGTCGAAGCTGTTAACAAAATTTTGAAAACCATCCTCCAATGCACCATTGACAAACATAAATCCAATTGGCATCACATGATTTTTCCCGCATTATGGGATTATCGCACGTCGACCAAGACTGCCATCTGATTTACCCCATTCCATTTAGTTCATGGCGTGGAATCTGTCCTCCCCATTGAATGCCATATACACACATTACAAATGTTCGTAGAACTTCTCCCCGATACATCAATGATTGAGTTGTACCTCAAACGATTTTACCCATAGAAACTCTAATAGACACCACAGTCCACAGTTGTACAGTCTTATTTTTCTTTTTACAAAAAATACAAAAACCTAAAAATTTGTTTTTTCTTGCATGACCACAGATAGATCCTATTCCACTTTGCTACGTTGGCTTCGTTGATGGTGCAAGTCGTTGGTCTCCCAATCTCGCCTCCGCAGCTAGGGTAATATATTCCCCTTCACATGAATTGATCCACATCGACGGAGTGTGCATAGGTGCCACCACAAACAACCAAGCTGAGTACGATGCCATGACCGATCTCCTCGCCGTTGCCCTCCAAATGAGCATAATTCACCTTAGCGTTTTCTTGGACTCCCAGCTCCTTGTTTCCCAGCTCAACAATGATTACCAGGTATGCGATCCCTGTTTATTCAGAAAATTCTTGCGCACTAAACAAATGATTCGACAGTTTGAGTCCATTTCATTCACACATGTCCCAAGGAATCTCAACAGTGTAGCAGACCATATGGCAAACACCATTCTTGATTGGCACACCAATCAAACCATGTAGAAAAAACAAAATTTGCATCCACGTGCATAACATGTGCCTCCACGGGCATACAAAAAATCAAACATGCCTCCACGGGCAAACAAATAAACAAGATGTGCATCCACGTGCATACACGACTCTATACCAAAACACACATATATATATATATAATCATATAGTCACAATGTCACAGGTGCCCTTAGCACCCAATATACAAAAACATATAGCCATACAAAAAGGTACACCCCCATATGCTCATCAGCATTTGGGGGAAAATATACAATCAACTACTCATCACGATCTCCAAGATCCTCTGGCCACTCCTCCGCTGGCTCCTCCAGATCCTCCTGATCCTGAGCCCTCCTCTCAGCCATCCCCACTGCTGCTCTAAGCAGGATAGAATGCCACTCACGAGGAGCATCGAAACAATGATCGATAATGTCCCGGTCCAAGTTCCTCCACCCCTCCTCTGGCGCTCCTGCGAGAATCATGTCCAAATTCTCTCGTATGCCCTCCAGGGCATCATCTTGAGGGCGCACAATCCCTCCAGCACGTGGAGGAGGTACCGCTACATTGGAGGAACGACCACCATCGCCCGTCCCCTACGGCCTACATGATCTGGTGGTGGCCTCGGACCAATATCTGCATAATCACACAAGTGAACCAAGTCAATATCATATAAATATCTCTAGCTATACTCATAACAAAAATCACCTAAAGACATGATATAGTAGAGAACCAAAAACAAGACATACCATCTAAACCCCAGGCCTGCCCCTGAGCTCGAGGCATCTCCGGATCTCCTCGATAATCCATGCTAGCATATGGATAGTCATCAATCAGCATGGGGATTTGCTCCCACTGCTCATACATGTCCTCTGAAAAGAACCGTCGGATACCACCACCACCTCGAGGCATCATCTGCCCCCACTACACCATCCGCGACTCACTAACCAACCCGTCTCAAACTGGCACACGCGGCCGCAAGGTCGGTACCTGCTTAAAGGAAAAACAACAAAGGAAGGAGGGATAGCAAAAATCCCCCCCCTCTTGGCTGACGTTGTCCAGATCTTTCCGGACACAGGCCAAAAACATCTGACCCCAGGCATAGTAGGTCCCTCTCAACAAAGAATCCACCATCATCGTTTCCCCCCCAGACAAACGATGAGGCGCCACAACACCCAACACATGTAGAACATAAGCACCAACCTCCCGCATCTCCCACTCCCTCAAAGATCTCAGACTCAATGCGTTGTTCTGCGCAATAGCCCCCGCCACACAGAATCTCTCCAAGAGATCCTCAATATCCAACCCAGCCGGGACCCTCGGCTGGAGATCCCCTACCTCCCCTAAGCGAGGCAACCTAGTAAGAAAATAAATGTCAGAAAGGGTGATCTCTAACCTCTCACCCCCCACCACGAAAGCAGCCTCTGCAGGAACTTAGAAACCCACCAATTTGTTCAGTACATCTCTCATTGAACGCATTGGTGGAATCTGAGTGAACTTTAGGAGCTCGCCTGCAGCCAAGGCATCCCGGATACCTTGGTCGGTCCGAATCCGCTCCATCAAGTCCACATCCATCTCTCGCTCCCTCCATGATACTAGCGGCCTCCTCAACATCTTGCCAAAAAACAAAGGAAATTTTTTTAGAAACAATTTTTTTTTCAAAAAATTCCATCGCGGCTTTCAGGCCTTTAGTCGCGCTGATCATCGCGGGTATCAGCCGCGCACCCGCGATGATCATCGCGGGTATAGGTCCCACAGTCGCGATGAACATCACAACTGTTGGCCCCAAACCCGCGATGAACATCACGACTGTCAGCCCCAAACCCGCGATGAACATCGTGGGTTTCGAGCCGAAACCCACGATGTTCATCGCGGAAAAGGACGCGAAATCCGCGATATTCCACGTTGGAATGCCAAAGTGGAATTTCGCAGTTTTCGGGGGCCCGCCACCAACCAGAAAGCAAATAAATTGAAAGGCTAAGGCGAATAGGATTACCTGAAACTCGCGGAATGAAAATCCAATGGTCGAATCTCCCACAAATCAAGAAAGAGCTCTGACCTCACTCAATTGCTCTGTGAAACTTGCACGTAACAATGGCACATGTCACATTGGGCCCACACCCTATTTATAGAGATTTGACCATTTTTTCCAACAGCGATTACGGTGTCATACGATGTCCATTTTTCAAACCATTGGTACCGTTGGATTCAGCACAACGAGAACTTCATAAAAGCCCTCTCCTTTTCCCGATTCCACTAGGTTCATTTTTTGGGCATTTTTTACATGCCCCCTCGTCGCCTCAGTTTGCGTGCCACATCGGTCATCGTCCATTTTTGACGAGTCTTATATCACCAGATTCAGTTTTTTGCGCTCGTGATGATGCTTGAGATCATTTCTCGCTCTCACGCCCAGATTTTTCAGGCATTTTTTACATGCCCCCTCGTCGCCTCGGTTTGCGTGCCAGATCAACCATTGTCCATTTTTGACAAGTCTTATATCGCCGGATTCAGTTTTTCGCGCTTGTGATGATGCTTGAGATCATTTCTCACTCTCACCTCCAGATTTTTTCAGGCATTCTTTCCCATGCCCCTCGTCGCCTCGGTTTACATGCCACATCGACCGTCGTCCATTTTTGACAAGTTTTATATCGTCGGATTCAGTTTTCTGCGCTCGCGATGATGCTTGAGACCATTTCTCGCTCTCACACCCGTAATTCATGGGCATTTTTACAAAATGCCACTTATCTCCTCGATTTGCGTGCCACATCGATCGTTACCCATTTTTCATGATCTTTTTGTCGCTGGATTCAACTTTCCGTGCACGTGACGATGCTCGAGATCATTCCTCGCTCTCACCAATAACCTTTTTGTTTGGTATAATTTTATCCCTTTTTCGGGCCGAGCAATTCTTTTACGAAAAAGGCACTTAGGGAGTTTATGTTAAGCTCTTTTCTGACTCCTAAAACAATGAAAAGATCACCGAGCAACCTGGCTTCCTTTCACCAATAACCTTTTTGTTTGGTATAATTTTATCCCTTTTTCGGGCCGAGCAATTCTTTTACGAAAAAGGCACTTAGGGAGTTTATGTTAAGCTCTTTTCTGACTCCTAAAACAATGAAAAGATCACCGAGCAACCTGGCTTCCTTTCATGCTCGCTAAAATTATTTGAAAGGGCGTCTACTTGGTATAAGTTTACCCCTTTTCCGGACCTTGTAGACTAATTACGAAAAAGGAATACTCTAGTCACATCGGCTAGAAGAGTTCTCCATTTGCATCATTTTATGCTTTTTCGGGCCTTGGAGACTAACTTACGAAAAAGAACACCAATGGAGTCTTCTTACCGCTTTCAGACTCTTGAAAAATGAAAGCAATCACGAGGAATCACCGTCTTGGGCTCGCATAAATCCACAGGATGGTGGTACTCCACCAATTCAGAGTCTTCTTATCGTTTTTAGACTCCTTAAAAATGAAAGCACTAATGAGCACGAACAGTCCTGGGCTCACAAAATCCACAGGATAGTACCATTTCAGAGCACACTTTTATCCCTTCTTAGAGCTCATTAAAACTACGAAGAAGGACCCAATGGTGCTTCTCGGCGCCACAATATATCATGTCTACTCATATGGCAGCTTCCCCATTTTTGTCGCCTTTGTTTAGAGCATTCTGCAGTGTGTCACCCTGATATTCCCTCTACACCATCCATCAGCGTGTCCCCTCCAAAGTCACTCCAATCTACAATACATACCCTTTAGTCCTTAAAGCTATGATCCCCGCACCTACAAGTCAGTTTCCTATGCTGCCAGGTCAACCATGTCATCATGCTCTGAACAAAGGAAGTTTGAGTCCACCCACTCTACGACCCCAGTTATTTCCCATCCCCACAGTATGTCAGTCCTACCATTAGTACTATCACACTTTAGTTCTACACCTCACACTACTATCAAGGAAATATCATTGCCTTGATAGTTGCTGGTCTCCCTCTGTCGACTCCAACTAAATTTATTCCAGAGGATAGATCTAGAGGTCCCTATGCCTTGGACTCATCCCCATTTATGATGAGTGCCTATGAATCATTTCGAGAAGATTCCTCAGTGCCTCTCCAAATGGTTTGTTTCTCACATTCTCGACTTCAACACCTTGATCGCATCGTTGAGACTCGCACATGGTAGTGGTCCTTTCAGTTATTTGTTGAAGACCCCGGATACCACTTGACTCTTCCACATTTGAGAGTCTACTTATGGAAACAACCAGTTACATTTTCCTATAGATATTCAGGTTGCGCATGGTGACAGTATTCAGATGTACCCCAGTTTTATACTCCCTCGAGTATACAGTTACATATACTCCTCAGAGTTGACTCATAGTTGTTCAGTCCCTACAGATGTTGGACACCTTCAGTTTCAGAAGTTCATCAACCCTTCTGAAACCTTATTCGGAACGGTTGTTGCATTTCCAGTGTATCAGTTATTGAGATCAGTCATGTTATGATCATGAGTACATCCCAGAATAGTGTCCCCTTTGGACCATTATGATGTACCTGCAGATTTTTTATGTATTATTCAGGTCCCCCTTCTTGGGACTAACTGTTATGTATATGTCTTGATACGAGCATGGGTATGCCCGCCTCGTCCATTATAAGAGATTATTCCTCATCCATATTGAGGCCATATAATATTTTTTGTTTTTGCAGCCTCAAGGGACAGTTGCTCTAGTCTCCAACCAGTCTCTTCTCTCCTCCAAACCCCAGGAAAAAAAAATACAAAAGAACTATGATGTCTATCAGCCATACAATGAGCTCCTGCCCTCACACATCAGGGGGCAATCTGTTAACACTCAAAAAGTGCTCACTAGCTCATTCCCCTATCCACATGACCCATTTGTCCACTTTTTCCACCATGTGAGCCTCTACAACCATCAAAAGGTCACTAAAAAGACCACAATACCCCTTTTCCCCCCTCAAAATATATATTTTTCCTCAAAAAACACAAAAAACCCTAAAAAAGGGTCCAAAATTCCCAAAAAACATTAAAAGGGAATAAAATATTAAAAATATTCAAAAAAGGAAAAAAGGGGGGAAAAGAGACCTAAACCATGATGGTCAATACCATTGGTTTCCGCAAAACCACAATGGTATTCCCCATCACCAAAAAATATAAAAAGGTGACAGGGGCTCCTCACTTTCCATCCATCCATCATCCTATCCTCATGCTGTCAAAATATCTCTTGAGTTCTTTGACCATTGTAGCAATATTGGAGAAGAGACCATTGGAGCCTGGAGCATCTCAACCTTGGAGCTGCGCAACACCAAACATCCTCACCATTTGGGGTATTATAATACAAAAGTCATTTTTTATTTCGTTTCTTGTTCTTGTTCTTAAATCTTTTCAAGTTTATTGTTATATGCACATGTTAGATTTAGATTAATTTATAGTTGTATTTGATTTCAATTTGAAGACTTCTACTACAAGTTAGTAGGTGCATCCTTGCGCATGCTTGGTTGAAAAACCAAGCAACAATATTTAGTATGGCCCTTTGGAATGTTACTAGAGCATTACATAACCCAAAGGGTAGTACTCTGTATGCATAAATACCCCAGGGGCGTGTAAACGTTGTCTTTTCTTGATCAACTGGGTGTATTAAAATTTGGTTGTACCCGCTGAAGCCATCCAAAAATGAGAAATACTTGTTCCCAACTAATGTGTCCAGCACCTGATCGATAAATGGGAGTGGAAAGTGATATTTCTTGATTGCTTTATTTAGCTCTCTATAGTCCACACAAATTCTCCATTTGCCTCCTTTTTTAGGGACTATAACCAGTGGTGAGACCCATTCACTGTCAAAGATGGGATATATGAACCCAGCATCTAATAAATTTTGTAGTTCCACTTTGACAATGTCCTTTAATGCTGGGTTCAGCCTCCTTTGTGATTGCTTGATAGGAATAGAACCTTCTTTGATGTAAATGTAATGTTTGTAGATATCATGATGTGTACCCTTCATGTCTGCATATGCCCATGCAAAAGCTTTATTTTGTTCTGATAGTACTTTCATTAACCGCGTTTCTTGCTCTGGCTTCAGATTGGAATTAATGTTGACTATCTTTCCAGGCATAATTTCTATTGTCTTTTCTTTTTCTGATTGTCCTTCCAGAGATAGCACTTCTGGCCATATTTTATTTAAGTTTTGGTTTGAACTTTCGCCTTCTTGTTGCTGGGCTGTGCCAAAAAATCTTTCAAGACCATCATTGTTAGAATATGCATTTTGTATAAACCTATCTATATGACCATCTTCGTCTATGAATTTTAATGATAGTGCAACATCAATTGTTAGTATAGGTCGTAGGTTTTGATTTGGTGTGTTGTGATAATCATCAGTCCAATTTTGGTATTCTAAGTCTGAAAATTTCCTTGCTGGTGGGTAAATCGTGATTTTCTTCCTGGCATGTCCACTAGTGATAGTCATGTTTCCTAATCTGCAACCTATGTAAGCATCTGCAGTTGCCAACCAAGGTCTGCCTAGTATGATTGGATAACCACTAAGTTTACTTTTTACTTCGATGACTACGAAATCAGCTGGGTATTCCCAGGATTCGATATTGATCATAATGTCTTCGAGCATCCCTTTGGGTTTCACAGTAGATGTGTCAGCTAGCTGGAGTACTGTAGTTGTTGGTATGACCATTGATTGGATTCCTAGGTATATCATGGTTTCCTTAGTCATCACATTGATAGCAGCTCCCAAATCGATTAAGCTTCTATTTATTTGTCTGTTATTGATGGTGACGTTTACTACATGACTACCGGGATCGAGATATTTAGGGTTAATAATAATACCCAGCATTAAATCAGCTAATTGTCCCACTAAATTTATGGTAGGAGGGTCACACTTCCTTCTCCCAATTTTCTTCAGACAATTTTCTCTAATAAATTTGTTACAAATGGGCACATCCCTTATGGCTTGCAAAATCAGAATTTGGATGTTTAAGTGCTTTAATTCGTTTAAAATCGCATTTTCTTCTTCCTCTTTTGTACTTATTACAAGTTTCTCTGGAAATGGAGGGTTTATGTTTCACGTGAGTGGTTGAGTGTCTTCCTCATGAGGGTCTGGGTCATCCAGATGTTGAATATGGGGTTGTGTCGTTTGTTCGTGAGCCTCAAGTTCTTGGATATGCTGTGTGTGTGTATTTTGCAATGTTTTCCTTTACCTAAGGTTTATTTCATTTATTTCCATGGTTTCTACTACATAGGTAGGGAATTGTGTGATTTCAGCGTTATAAGTCTGTTGCTGCTGTGTAGGTTTGTTATTATTAGGGTTTGGGATGGGTTGGGATGGAATTGGTGGGGGTCGGGGGGGTGGTTGAGTCTATGGGGGCAGCATAATAAGTGGCTGTTGTAATGGGGTTCTCTAATTTGATGGATGGGGGTATTGATTTGCATAATTCGTGGTTGATGGAGGAAAAGGTGGGGGGCATGGAGGGTAAGACGGTGGGTAATAAGATTATTGATAGGGTGGTTGATAAGTTTGCTGATTTTATTGATAGGTTTGTTGATTTTGCTGCCATTGGTTTGGATTTGGCTGTGCTTTCCATGGAGTTGGTGCAGAGTTCCAATTTTGCTGGCCCTGATTATAGTAGGCTTGATTGCTAGGTTGGTATGGTCTAACAAAATTACTCCTCCTTTGATTTACAAAACAGAGCTGTTCTATTGCCCCTTCTATTGTGGGATCTTGAATAGGAGCCTTACATGAGGGTAAGAGGGTACATTTATCAGTGGAGTGATCGTCAGTGTAGAGACCACATATTTCTATGTTGTTTAATGTGCACTGCCCCTTCTCATGCTTCTTTCTACAACGAGGACAGAATACTGCCAAGGCTTGGTTAATTTCATCCTGCTTCTTCTTTATTTGGAGTGCATCAAGTTGGATGGCCAAGGATTGTAGGATGTCAATTTTCATGTCATCAAGGAGGTTCCCTAGATCATATTTTGTAAGGTTTGGTCCTGCAGATGATGATGATCCTATGGATAGATGTGTATCTCTTGTCCCATTTTTGCTTTTCCTAGACCTAGAATGATTTTTGAAGATTTGTAGCATCTGGTCATAAGTTTTCTGGAATATGTCTCAATCTCCCAAGAGGTTTAAGATCTCAAAATTCTCTTCTTTTATCCCTCTAAGAAGGACAAGTTTCAGTGATTCAGGGTCTAGGGTGCAGTGGTTATCTCATTTGTAGTTGAGATGAAAATGCTGGGCATAGTCTTCTAAGGATTCACGGTCTCCCTGTTGCATCCTAAATATTTCATCCCTTGTATCCTTTGCTTTGCAGTAGTCCCTATATTTTTCTAGGAATGCTTGTTTCATTTGGTCCCAGCTGAAAATACGATTTCCTTCTAAACTCATGAACCACCTAAGTGATAAATCTTTTAGTGTGGAGGGAAAAAGCCTCAGCTTTTGTGCATCTGTAGTGTAATCAAAGGATCTGCAAACCACCTCAAACTCAAACAGGAATGTGTCAGGATCTTCTGAAGTCAACCCATGGAAGTTTGGCAGATTGTTAGGGTTGATATTCTTCATCCTGGCATCTCCAAGAGGTATGCTAATGGGAAAGGTGAAAAGATCTCTAGGTCCCTCTTCTTCGTCTGCCATGGTGGTGTTTGAGCTGGAACTAGCAGAGAAGTTGTCTCTGTTTGGATCATATGTGGAATCAGTTTCATTTTCAGAGTTTAGGAATTCAAACTGAGAGTGGTCAGAACTGTTGTTACCATTGTTGCTCATGGGACTCCTAGGTAGAAAGAGTACAAACCTATCCCTTTGCCGATGAGTCATTCATTGGTAAAAACTTTATGTTGTTTTTTTTTATATATGTTATTTTTTTCTTTTCTTTTTCTTTTGTTTTTGTGGATGTCTCCTAAAATATTTAGCACCTCCCCGACAACGGTGCCAAAAAGTGGTGAGCTTTTAGAATGGATGCCTAATGAGGGCAGCTAGACCAGGAGCCTACTTTAATTATCATCCCGGGGGACATACAAACTTCAGAGGTGCAGGCACTATATGTGCTCTTATAGGATAGTCTTTGTCATGGTTGGGTGTTGGTATCAATGTTTAAAGGTTTGCCTAAAAGAAATCGAATAAGCTGGGAAAGGATTTCCTAATCTATGGATGAAAAATACCTATGCTAAGAAGTTCAAATCCTGAAAACAGTAAATCTATGTTAAGGAATTTAAATGCTGAAAACAATAAATATGTCTCTAAGAATTGACTTGGTGAAAACAGTGAATTTATACTATGAAATTGGATGCTGAAAACGTAGCAAATCTATTCTAAAATAATGAAAGTTGGATCTTTAATCTAAGAATCAATTACTGTAAATCGATTGCATAAAACTAGAAGTCTGGTTGAACCTATTCAATTGTCAAAACCAAGTTCAGAATGCCATTATCTAATGCTATGAATTAATCAAAACTTTAAGAAGTGAATATCATTAATTAACCACGGTATTGAAAGTAAGCAATCTTCATGAGCAACTGTAAAAATGAAAGAGTGCATAAGCTTTAAGACCTGGATCACTGTTTCAAAAGCAATGCGATCACATAGGGAAATAAATGCTTAAAATATGCCTTGGAAGAATGCTGCTACAGGACTATTGAAACGACGTTACCGAACTACATAATGCATTATAACCAACTACGAAATTAGAATGGTCATTTTACTACAAAAATAAAATCGTACTATTTAACGCCATTTAAATGCTTTCATATGCAATATAGATTCAGTCAATGTAAAGCATAATGAAAAATACCTGAACAATAATATCTCCTGACTTACATATTGGAGGGGTCCTGTCCAACCCGTACTCAGGAGTGAAGAAAACTTATATACGCCGAATTGAAAGCAACATCAAATTTTTATTCAAAATAGTAACTTCATGGTTTGATAAAGGTCTGTAACTCAAATTATCTCAACAGTATAAAAACGTAAAACGATGGTTCTAAAAAATGGCAACAGGACCCTCTCGCTAACCGAGAGGCCCGTATATATATGCCTCTAATGCTTAACCTAACTATATGTCTAATTTCTGATTCTGTTTGAACAGGAGTTCTCTCTAGAAATCAGGGAGAAAGGTGCTGAGCTTTATATGATCTTTCAGTCCTTCGCTTGATCTGCGTGTTTGTCCCTTAGTGTACCTGGACCTGCTCAATCATACTCGATTTTCATATAATTAGTTTATTGAACACGCTTTTAGACATACAAGAATAATCTTTAAAACAACTTCATTAACTAATCAAGGTAAATCATTTCTCCCACAAAACAAGTGTATTTCTTCACCCTTTCTTGTGCTTTACTGTGGGGAAAAGGCTATCAGATACCTGTAACTTGGACTCATCAGTCCATACCCAAAGAAATAGCGTCAGTCAGGGTTCGAATGACTGCTTGATATTCTGCAGCATTGTTGGTCACGAAACCTAGACACATTCCCCTTGAGCTAATGAGCTCGCCAGTAGGTGAGTAGAGTAGCCAGGCTGTCAAAGCAAGGTTACGGGTATGCCGACTGGTGCCGTCTGCGAATCCATAACACGTTGCCATCTGTACATGCAGATAGAACATGGTATAAGAAACTAAAAAAGACCTAAACACACAAGAAATCAAAAGCGTCACACCACACAAAAACACACACACACGCCATGTACAGTATATAAAAAAGTACTAATGCATGAAAGACTCAGGCATAGTACGTCTTTAGGTAGAGCTCATTGAGGGGCTCACCCAAAGATATCCCGTCATAGTCTTCAAGATCATAAGCTCCCTTCTCTAAGACGCATTTCACTATGTAAGGTCCATGCCACATGGACTCTAACTTTCCTGCCCGTAGCTTATCATGTTTCTGGTCATATGTGAGGACCAAATCTCCCTCTCTATAGGCGCAAAGTTCTACCGACTTGTTGTACTGTGCTTTGATGTGTTTCTTATGAGCCTCGTTGGCAAGAGCGACATCTCGATGAGTCTCGTCGAGCTTAGCTATGTAGAGGAAGTGTTCTTCCTCGGCAGTAGTGTTTGGGAGAAGTTCGATGGCAAGCTTGAGAGACGAAATCTTGCACTCAATGGGAAGGACCGCCTCCAATCCATACACTAGCTGGAAAGGAGTAAATCCAGTGGCGGTTTTAACGGAAGTCCTATAAGCCCAAAGTGCGGAGAATAGCATATTATGCCAATTGGCCTTGTGTGCACCCACCATACATTGGACCATAGTTTTCAAGACCTTGTTAATGGCCTCGACCTGTCCATTCGATTGCAGGCATTATGGTGTTGAGTTTTCATGGGGAAAACCCAATCTATCACTCAACTCATTGACCATATGGTTCATAAAGTGAGAACCATGGTCGGTAACTATTGCTTAAGGAACTCCAAACTGCACTATTACATGATTAAACATGAAGAGTGTGGTGGTCTTATCGTCGTTCGTGTATGTAGGTATTGCCTCGACCCACTTGTAAAGTAGTCCACAGCTATAATGGCGTAACTATGCCCCTCGGCCGAGGTAGGCTTACAATGCATGAAATAAATGCCCCATTTAGCGAAGGGGTCAATGGCAATAACCAGGTGTAACAAGGTGGGATGGGTGCGCTTTTTCGTATGAAAATGATGGCATGGAGGACATTTTTTTACGGACTCAATACAATCTTTGAAGATAGTCAGCCAATAATATCCTGCGCGCAAAATATTCTGGGCTATAGCCATCCCAGAGAGGTGACCGCCACATGCCCCAGCATGACAGTCATTCAGAACGTGTTCATCCTCATCATGAGTCAGACAACGTCGAAGGATAGAATCGATACCAAGATGATACAAAGTATCACTGATGATCAGATAATACTTTGCATGGTGGCGTATGCGACGACGGTCGTCACGAGAAAATTTAGGGCTGAAACATTGGGTTTGAAGATACAATGTGATATCTCCATACCATGGATCGGACGTACTGATGAGAAACAATGACTCATCTGGAAACGAGTCATTGGGCTTAGATTCTGTATCAGTACGGGGGAGGTCGTAGATGAGCTCAATGAACGCCAAAGAATTCATTGACTTGGCTTTTTCGAAAAGAAGATCGAATTCTTGCAGTATCACGATTCAACGTGAATACTTGCCCCCAAGCACCTGACGAGTAAGAACATGGTACATGGGGTTCAAATCAGCAATGATAGTGGTGGTGCAGAGCAAAATGTAATGACGAAACTTTTGCATGGCAATGATTGCCATGAGAGCGAGCTTCTCAACATGTGAATAGTGAGTTTCAGTGTCAATGAGACCTTTGCCGGCGTAGTATATCACATGTTCTTGGGAGTTCTGATCTTCCTGTACCAAAACCATGGTGATAGTGGTGTCGAAAGCGGCGAGATATAAAATGTAATCTCGATAGTAATTCGACAGTTGGATCACAGGGGCATGCGTGATGGCATGTTTTAAACTTTTGAAATATTATTGAACTTGATCATCCCAAATGAACGGGACATATTTTTTCATCAATCTCATATAACCTTGCGTCTTTTGGGTGAAATTACAGAGAAAACGCCTTAAATAAGTCGCACATCCTTGCAGACTCTGAAGTTCCATAATATTAGTTGGAGGTGGAAGAGCAACGATAGCTTCCACCTTTAAGGGATCAATGCAGATCCCATCTTTCGAGACGATGAACCCTAAGAGGCGTCCAGACTCGACACAAAAAATACACTTATGAGGATTCAGACGGATATTGTACCGTCTGCATCTGAGGAAAACGACCGTCAGATGATCTAAGTGGAACTCACGCTGCTTAGAGTGGGCAGGAAGGTCATCCAAGTAAGGTTCCACAAAGTCCTTCACATCATGGAAAGCGTACGACATGGCCCACTGGAATGTGGCACCAACGTTTTTAAGACCAAATGAAAGTTTACGATATGCAAACGTTCTCCAAGGGAAGATGAATGTAGTCTTGTGCTGGTCGGCGGGGTGGATCTCAATTTGGTTGTAGCCGGAAAATCCATCCATGAATGAAAAAATAACACTCCCAACACAATTGTCGATAATCTGGTCAATAAAGGGAGTCGGGTAGTTGTCCTTGGGACAAGCTTTGTTAAGATCCCGATAGTCGACACAGACACTGATGGTACCCTATTTTTTATTAACAGGTGCGACGTTTGACACCCATTCTGTCAATGGGACAGGGTAAATGAAGTCGACCTTCAAGAGTTTCTCAATCTCTGCCTTGATTGCCGCAGTCTTCCGAGGGTGTACCGGTCGCAGCTTCTGGCGAACAGGTTTGACGTCGGGATAGGTTTTAATCTCGTATAAAACAATGGAGGGGTCTATCCCAGGCATCTCCTCATAGGTCCAAGTGAACACGTCTCAAAATCGCTTGAATAAGGCCATGGCGACGATGACTTCTTCAGGGGAACACTTTTGGCCTACCTGAATGTGTTCCACTAAGCCAGGAGTAACCGAAATGTCTATCAAAGTGGTAGGCTCAATGTTGGAAAAATTGCCTTTAGAGTCCATTTGACACGTGAGTGTCAAGGGGTGAGAGCTAGAATAGACATCTGGTGACAAGACGGTGTGAATGTTGTTCTCTAAAATATCCAACAAGGGAGGGAAAGACGAACGATGGTGGAAGTCCTCCCATGGCGGATCGTCTGCACTCATGATTTCCATAATGGACTCGTCTGAATGAAACGTTCGTAGCATAGGATCGGATGATGTCCGTTGTAGAGAACAGGAGGTGGAGGCCACAACTAAGTTGTCCTCTGGGGCTGACTGGATGGCCTCGTATATGAGTTTAGCGAGTGACAGAGGCATGGTGTCTCCAATCAGGTGTGTGGTGGCTTCATCAGGTACAAGCCATGAATCAGTAGAGTTAGGGATAGATGAAATCTGTGAGGAGATCATGTTCACCGTGGCAACATGGTTTGGTGGATCCGAAGCAGGAAAAAATCCCATAAGTTATGAATCCTTAAGGAGGCCAACCCGCACACTCTCATACTTTTGCGAAGATTGTCCAATTGAAGGAACGTTATTTCCCAGGTGAGTAGTGGTGTCTGGTGTGCAGAAATCCAATTGGTCGACTGTGACAATTCGGCCTTGATGGGGGAATCGCACTATGTGGAAGACAGATGAGGCAACCGAAGTCATGGCATAAAACCAATTACAACCAAGAAGAATGTTGTAATCCAATGGGGCAACGACCACTTCCACGTTAAGGGTTATAGTCTTTCCCCCCAGCTCGACTGTTAAAGCTTGTAACAACCCACTAAGGTTGAAAGCCACATCCGTCGAAAGCTCTCAAAGTGGAGGGGAATGGTTCAACTTGGGAGAGCCAATAGCTCTCCAACATGAGATCGACATGACTGACGTAGAGGCCCCTTCATCCAGAACGGTACAATGGATTGTCTTCCCAACAATATTTGTAGCAAATTGAAATGCCAATTGATGGGAGAGCCTCGGTTTGAAGTATTCTAGCCGGAACATGATGGTATTCGATGAATCCGGGTCAACTACACTGATGGCAACGAGGAGAGTCTTGCGCTGATTTGGACAGTTTTACAAGACTTAGAGCGTCGACATAGAACAAGTAGCTTATGCTAGGTCCTCTACGATGTTGTAGTTTTGAGCAGCCCGAGCATTGGGATTGAAAACCGATTTTCTAATCATGCTCTTGGGCGGACACAACACTGACTTGAACGAGGGATTCTCTATGGTGAGAGGAGCAGCTAGTACAGTGACATCAGGCATCAAAGTGGAAGCTTTTTCAGTATTACTTCCAACAGATTCCTTAGCTGGAACAGAGCCATACGAACGAGAACGGGTGTTCAAGTTGATAGTTTCGCTACGCATCATGAGAACATGTGCGGTGGTGGATGCTTCTCCTTGGGAAGAAGAAGTGTGAGCGATCGACTGCTGATTTTGAGCAGGGAAGGGATCGTTGAGAACTGCGGGTGTGGGTTTTCCCTTAAGAAAATTTTGAACTTCGTCTCTATGGGGGCACTCTTTAGAAAAGTGATCATCACCACATAGTAGGAAATGATACTTCAAATTCCTTTTCTGTTTGGTATCATCAGGGGTGCTATTTTGTTCTTGCTGGGTGGAAGATTTCTTAGGTTTCCCTTTGTTTTTCTTCTTGCCACCAGACGTTTGAGGTGAAACTGACGAGACAAAATTCACTTCTTCGGTGACAGCATGAGTGGATGATTTGGTGGTGCCATGACCAGCCTGTGTTGGTGATGGGGAAGAACCTTGTGGGTTCAACGATCCAATAGTTTGGGAAGAAGGTTGGGTGGTAAGGGATCCAATAATGCCATCGGCCTGGGGTCCCTTAGGTGCTTTCGTGGGATCATAGGTGCTACGGGGGGTGTCAGGAAGAATGTCAAACAATGTGCTGGATTGGGCATAGACCAAGTCTAGCAAATGGGCACGAGCGATAGCTTGCTCTTCAATGATAGCACCTCCCATGGAAACATCTCATCTATGGTTGGTATGAGAGACTTCGTAAACCAGTCTGCTAGGAGATGATCTGGAATAGGAGCCTTAATGAGACGTCGTCTCCTCCGCCACTCATGTATATGATCTGATATATGAGTAGCGGTATTTTGACGGAGTGAGGTTAAAATATCTGTACTAGTTTCATACCATATAGGAAGCTGGAAATGAGTCAAAAAGTTCATAGCAAGAGAACCAAAATCAGGAAAAGAATGGGGTGGTAGTTCAATATACCACTTTGCAGCTGAACCAGTGAGAGTCCATTGAAATAACCGAAAATGGATCGAGTCATACATCAAAGAGTTGGATGAACACCATAAGTGGTATGTCATCACGTGGTTCTTGGGATCCTCACCTAGCTTGCCATCAAATTTTGGGATATTTGATGGAAGTTTCATCGGAATAGGTGGCCAATTAATTCTGTGGTAGATGGGGTCATTGGTCAAATGAGATAGGTCCGGTAGGTCCAAAGTAGCCAAAAAGGGCAGCTACGGATTAGGCTGCGTGTATTGATAGTACGGATAAGGTGTGTAAGGACCAATGGGACCTTGTGTCGACTGACCATAAGGTGTTCCAGGAGGAAATTGACCATGGGGGTATGGGTCGCTTGGACCAAATGTAGGTCTGCCACCATAGTAAGGTGGTCCATAACCATAATAAGGTGGCCCATTGCCGTAAAGTGGGGGCCCGCCTCCACTGTCAGGAGGGTGTGGGATGCCTCCAAATGGTGGGGGTCTTCCACGACCGCTAGGGTAGGATGGGCCGCCACCACCTCTGTCGGGAGGAGGTGGTGGTCCACTACCACCACCGGAATAGGACGGGCCTCTGCCACCTCCGCCAGGAGGGGGTGGTGGGCCATCATCGCCACCGGAAGGGTAAGAGCCTCCTCCACTACCTCCACCATAGTAGGGTGGTGGTCCACCACCACCTCCACTAGGATGAGAAGGTCCTTCACCTCCACCAATGGGAGGGGGTGGTGCTCCTCCACCACTGCCAGGATGAGATGGTCCTCCCCCTCCACTGCCGCTAGGGGGGTGGTCGCCCACTGCCTCCACTAGGATGGGGTGGGTCGTGATGACCAAAGTGATGTGGTCCTCTGCCAAAAGGTAGAGGTCTGCCTCCTCCAGAGTGATGTGGGGGTCCGCCGCCTCCAACGGGAAGTGGGGGTGGACCAAACAAGGGTGGAGGGACTGTAAGTGGGGGTCCATTTTGTAAAACATTTTGTTGTCCCCATAGAGTGTAAGGATTACCGGGGTAAGGTACCCCATAGAGTGTGTTTCTGGGATTAAGTTGACCAAGCACAGGGTTAGGATGACCTAGATACGCGTGACTCGATGGAGGTTGAATTACATTAGACGATCCCCCAACATGGGATAGTCCCATGGTGGAAGGTTCAGGAGGTAGGGAATTTCCAATGGAAGGCCTGATGGGAACTCCAACCATGGTATTATGGTTTAGAGACGGGGGTTTCCCCCCAAAAGAAACTTGTTGACCACTAGGTAAAGGTTGACCCAACACTGATTGTTGATTATTCACCACAGGATTAATGTTCTCTGTAAAAAGGGTAGGGGGTAAAGAGTATCTTCTCGAAGTTTGGGGCAAGGGAGGAACAGGTAACGTACTCGTGGTGGTCACAGGTGTGTTGGACTATTGATGTTCAATAGGTTGGGCAGTAGGAAGTACTGAACTGGTCTCCTGTCTAGGAGATGCATGTGCAGGAATGGATGGTTGACCAGTTTCAGGAGTGGTCACGGGTTGTGTGGATAATTCTGGTGACTTGAAAGATAAAGAGCGACCTGGGATCGGTCGATCGTCAAACTTTATTTGAAATTTTTGACTTCGAAACTCCTCACCCATGGCACGTAAACGAGCCAATTTCTCACAATAAGGTGTTAAGCGGTCGTCGGGATTGGACCAACTGGGTGGGTGTGCAACGGCAAAATGGGTCACTGGGTGACTAGTAGAAGACTTCCAATAAGCTGTTGAAGGACCAACAGCTGGTGTGGGGTTGTCCTAGGGTTGATTTATCCATTCCAACGATCCAGGCTCTCTCGGTGCAACGGGAGGTAAGTCTTGTGAAGTGGGGATTTGTGCTTCTTCACCCTGCGGGGGATGAGAGGCAGGTGAATCTAGAGGAGTATGAGGAAAAAAAAGTCCTCCAACATTCAAAGTGGAGTTTTCCACTTCATGTGACCTGACCCTGGCATGTGGATCCATCCTTACCCTCGAAATTACCTCCTGATTAAGGGGATATTCGAGTGGCAAATTCTGAATCTTGCGAGACCTTCTCCAAGGAAAGTCAACCAGAGTGACTAAAACAAGAAAGTTTCTCCTAAGCCAAACTAAAAGAAGAGCAGACCAGACAACCCTACACAAACTAAGGCCACAAGCAAAATTATGTTATAAGAGTGGATTCAACGGTCTGGAACCTCATAGGATTGTCAAGGCTTCACAACTCGCAATATACCGTAGGGTCCAACAGTAAAACACGACAAGGAGGATTGGGACCATACCCTTGCCTGAATACCTGATTACCTGGACGGTACGTGCATAGTAGCTCCCCGAGTGCTTTTCTCGGTGTATTGCTCCACCAAGACGGCCAAAAGGTTAACTCAGTTGGTTTCAGGAATCCTAAGGGTGTCTCCCGATATACGCAAGGTACGTGGGAGCTCAAATCCCTAGTGGTGCTATCTAATGCACAACCGTTCAGCAAGAGACCTTCTGATATACTACCGAGTACGTGATACACATTCGATATACACCAAGTACTCAAGGTGACTTGGTGGGTATGTGAAGGATCTCGATATACCAATAAGTACATGGAAGACTACAATACCCCCGAGATACAGTGCTGGCAAATAACGACAGCTGCCATGCTTAACGATGCCAGAACACGTCTCTAACTTACACACAAGTTGCTAAATATTTTACCCTAGTTCTATCATTAATTTTATCTGGACGGTTAGGTGAATGCATGAGGTGAGTACATAATCGTAAACATAATGCAGGCCCTAACTACATGAAAAAGTATGCTTTTCTTTCGATGAATGCTACGTATGGGAAGGAGAAATTTTCTTTTCCTTTCCAACAACTTTACCAAAGCAATGCAATGCAAACAATCCCAAATCTACCAAAAAATGATGATGAAATATTCTTTTCTTTTTCAGCGAAACATAAAAACACAACACTACTAAACCAAATCAAAGCATGTTTTTCTTTTTCTTTTATCTTTTCAAAACTAAAATGATGGTAAGTAATGAAAAGAGATAAATTCTAAACAGAGTATGCATGATTTTCACTTTCACTATGATTGTCTAGAATCATAAAAAATCAAGAGACACATTGTAACTTTTTCAAGCATGGAATTACTTTTGCAAAACTTGAAATCTATCCGAGTTTTTCCAAGAAGATGAACAATTCATAATTCATGAAAAAACACAAATAATACAATTTTTCTTCAACTTTCCAAAAGATTCATAAGTGAAACATTCCAATGCATGTACAATTCTTCAAATGATTTTGAGAAATGACGGAAACAAAGTATTTCTGATCTTTCAATGGATGCATCAAAGTACCAATTTGATACAACTATGCTTTTAAACATGGATACTTGAAATGAAAAGATCACTCGCAACACTCTAACAACTCAGAAAATCTCAAGAGAAAGCGAGCACTCAATGGACTAAAAGTACACACAAACACTCAAACTCAAACAGTAACAAGCAACACTAAAACAAGCAAAACTCACAAAATGCATGCAAATGAGGTATGGAAACCGATCCAATACACTTGACCGGATCTGGAAAGGAGAGGAGGGAATGCAAGGATGAGTGGATGCAGGTGGGGGAGACCAAAGTGTCCACCACTACCAAATCTCAGACTTGTCCAAGATGGAACCCAAAACAACTCTAAACAAAAACCAAACAACCCAGTCACACAAATCAAGAAAGGGATCTTTGACTGGATCTTATAGTACAGAGGGAGTCTGCACACAAACCAAACTCAAAACAGAAAACGGAGAAAGGGTGCCTGTATGGAAAAAATGGTAGATCGACGCACTCTGTGCTTGTACACAGTGCGACGTCGCAGTTCACCAATGCGGGGAGTGCGACAGCGTCGCAGTAGGCCAATGACAGGGTTGAGACAACAGACTAACAGGCTAAGAACAAAGATAAAAAACACACAGTGTTGCTCTGGGTACACTGACCAGGTGCAACATGCAAGATCTAAGTTAAAAAATGAACCAATTCTCCAGTTAATGAGCATAAAAAAGGTCTGCAGATGAGAAGCACAAACTCAAAGGAAGCTAATCAGACTCTTCAAGGTGAAGATATGATGGTGAAATCAACTTAAGAGGTTAAATGAAAAAATGGTATGGCTTGAAACAAGAAATCAATTGAAAATAATCATTCAAATTGACAACTAGAAAGCAATGTCTTTCCCCAGTATGGTCGCCAGATTTGTTTGACGGACAATCCACTCGAGCGGACGCAAGCCGGATCTCCCTAGCTCAAAGTGAGTCTAGAACAAATAGAACAGACTACAAATGACTTTCCTAGATCTACTTAAGGATCAAGTGCTAGACGTCTTACCTTTAACTTCACAATCCTTTCTCCTGAATGCCGCTCCACGTCCCGCGGTCGTCAGATCTCAGCTGCAAGACCAATTGAAACACAAAGAACAATATAAATGAGTAAAGAGAATCTATACAATAAGAGATCTAAGTAAATAGTTAAGTAGGTAAACTACTCAATACCATCACACATAAACAATATTGGTGGGAAGCATTTGTATTACTATAAAATGGGGAAATACATAATAAATAATAGATTACAACCAAGGCTTAACGCTACAATCCTTCTCCATCCAAGCCATTTTCCATACCCTTCCAAGGAAGTAGAGTCTCTCAATGGATGAGTTAGAGATCTCTCCAATATGATTTCACTAGCATATAGACACTATAGACTTCCTCCCCTTAGAGAGGGGTAGAGTTTCACTTATATAGGACTAAGTGGATAGGGTATGGATAGGATAGGTTGAGATATGGTAGGAGAGAGATAGGGGATCCTTCCAAGGGATTAGGAACCGAGAGCCAGCTCTCCCAAGAGGTAAAGGATGAGGATCCAAGTTATCAAGCTTCGAGAAGGAGCTCGAAGAACCTATTTTTTTCCATAAAATGACTTCGTCACACCCTGCAATAGAGCAGGATGCGACGTCACAGGTTCCATGAGTGCAGCCTGCGATGACTTCTCAAAACCTAGCATAAATGCAATGAAGTCCTTTCCAGGTAAATTACTTAGCCAATGGAACTTTAGGGATGTATACATTGAATTTCATGATGTTAGGATTTTAGGTGTAACATGGAGGAAGGAGGCAAGGGAGTTTTGGAATGCTTTTAAAGGTGGGAAGAGGTGAGCTATGAGGGAGCTCTAACACAAATCCAACATCATAAATTTCTTCTTTTTTCTCTCTACAAGATGCATGCCCATGGATTCCTTTTATAGGACAATAGGTGGCCAAGAAACAACTAGCTCCAAATGTGAATGTTATCACCTGATGAAGTGGTTCCAAGTACACAAGAGGGGATATTTAATGCCGCAAGGAGTGTAAGGAACCAAAATTTGAATTGTAGAGGTGATGGGCCATTGATGAGCCTTGAATTGTGTCAGTAGTGGGTGAGATTTGATAGTCTCATGGATATCAAAGGAATTTTCGTGTGAGGGTCACACGGGCTCTGAACTGGTAACATGTCAAAACCCATAATTATCCGAAAAATTTAAAATTTTAAAATAGCAAGTAATATTAATAAATGCATTCATTTATCGGTTGAATAGCTTAAGTGATCATAAATGTGTCTGAATGATCTGTTGTTATACTTAGATTTTGATATGAGTTTCTTTACCGTTGCTGATTGTTTTTCTGTTTTTCAACCACAAGGGGAAAATTGCCATAGCAGACTGGGCTTACTTAGCTTCCGAGCTAATGCATCAAATTGTCTTTCTCTTATAGATATATAGGTAATGTGCGGGTCGCTACATTTAAATCTTTAAAGTATTATAAATCAGTTAGCTGTACCAAATCATTCAGTAAAAAGTCTAAGCATGCTAACCAGGTTATCAAGTGTTTAAAGGTAGAACCTTTCCTGTGATCTTCTTATAATCGTACTGATAGAGAGTTGGAAATGACTAATTAATATGATAGCTATGTTTCTGGAGAATCAATGAATTAAACAACTCTGTGTAATATTTGTTCTTTGATGATATTACTATATTGCAAATATGCTTCATAAATAGCACTGTAGAATACAACTGGGTGACCATACTCAGACCAATTATTACTCGCTCAGTTATCGCATCATATCGAGTTTTTAAGTTAGAAAATATGTTGATTTGCAACTGCAATTGTACAGAATCTGTAGCGGTCAAAAATATAATTTGCTTGTTTCTAGCATTTGCAAGATATTCTATCAGTTACATGTCTCCTCTTAACATCTCAGGATTTGTATGGATTGATAAAATATTCTTATGTCTATGATTGACAATGGTTTAGGAATTATAAGCTATCTTGAGTAAACTCATCTACTTGTGATAAGGAATCTGAAACAATTAAGTGATTGTTATTGTATCGTAACAATAAGTGAAATGGTCTAGAGTAACCTTGATCCAAAAATTAAGAACTATGTAACTGGAATCCTACAAGTGGAAGTCACCTAAAGAAGGACTGGCAAGTCCTATACCATCTGTGTACAGCTATCGCAATTAGCATTATGGTAGCATAATTGTAACATCTAAATCCAATATCATTTCATTATCTCATAGATTTAAGGAAAAGATCTATGTCTTATCACATGAGATTAGGGTGATTGGAAATGTCATGATAGGTTTTTATGAACCACATATAGCTTACATTACACCCTTATCTTTATAACTTTTCTAATGCAAATAAATTTTCTTTATGTCTAGAATACTTTAAGACTGAATTTTAAATGATGTTTTATATTGCAACCATTATGATAACCAAGCAATATTTCAAGCAATATTTCTGTTACCCTTGCTATGATTTTTATTTGGCAAACTATGATGAGATTCTCATCGAAACTTTGAACACTATTGACAAATGCATGATTTATTGATTGTAGGGCAAAGCAATATTATTCACTATGCAAAGTTCGATGGCATTGTTTTTTAACGTGAAATATATGGTAGGTTTATATTATGGTGTCACGACCATAATAGAATATCCATGTTATGATTTTTGTTCGGATGATAGTTGATGGGGAATCTCGTTGTGAAACTTTAGCTCGTCGACCCACTGCATGACAATTATTTGGATGCTACGTGGTCGTTTCAGAGCAAAGTGTTAAGGATTATAAAGTTGTAGACTAAACCCTAGCTGCCATTTCTCCCTCGCCTTCGGGCTCGGTCGCTCTGTGAACCCTCCTGTCTGAACCTTACTGATACATTGTTTTAGTGGCAGCTTCTGCACTGCTTCAGTTCTCTGTGCCTGTCTTTTATATTGTGTGGGAGTCATTACAGGTTGCTATCAGCGGCCATAAGGTTACTAAAATACCTAGGGTTTTCTTTTGCTATCAAAACCGACCCTGTCACGGCGTGACTACATTTCTCAATTTTGGTTCTGTCAAATCTTCCAGTGTAGAAGGTACCCCTTTGCTTCTGCCAGCTTGTGATATTCGGTGACAATGGTGGGGTTTACACTTACCTTGCTCGTGGTTACCAAGCTATTTACTGTATCTGAGCTCCTTTCAGTTCACTGGTAAGCTACAGTTTGTTCTTTAAATGCTCCGGTTTGTTTTTGAATAAAAATTTAGTTTAACAATAAGATGTATAAAGTTTTAACTAACTGACTCCTTCATTGCAGGCACCGGCTCCTCTTGAAGGTGTGCAAGACACGAACCTCGGCGGTTGGCTTTGCCTGGTAAGCCTGGTTTTCACCATGGCTTTTTCTCCTTGCTGGTTGTTAGGATACTTAGGGTTCTGGTTTGAACTTAATGATTTTCTTAGCTCCACTTAGTCTTTTAACTGCATGTAAAAGAGATAATACAGGTTTAACCCTGTGTCGTAGTAGGATAATATGGCTTCGGTCGATGTTATATTTATTAGTCCTACCTTCGTATTGATGGATTTCTGTAGAAGAAATACTGTGTATATAATTAGATAGATGGTAAGAATCGTGTGCTTGCCTGTAGATGAGGTTACGGCCTTGTTATTTTGTTTTGTTACTGTACTCTTAAAATGTACAGGGTTTTCATCTAGGGTTTGGAAATTTGACTTATTATACAGTTTATCTGTATTTTGGGTTTGTTCATCGCATGCGTTTTCTTTTAAATTTCTATGCTATAAACTGGAACAAGAAGAATTACGTTTATAAGCATTTATACTTTGCACTCATGCTGCGGCCGTAGGTGGATTTGTTGTCTTAAATCTTAGCGTTTATAATATTGGTAGAAACTGGAATGATAGGGTTTAGCCAGTTCAAAATTTTACAGTTTTGATTCTGTTTAATTGCTTGTTCTATCGTTTTCGATTATGATTCTGTTGGCAAATCGAGAGCCTAGTGAAAGATACTAATATGATGTTGAAGCTCAACAATGAGCTAGAATACTGTTCTGTTTGTTTCTTTTGTTGTAAAAAAATAACTAGGTTATTTCTTTGTTAATAAATTCTTGTTGATAAAATACTATAGGGTTTACGTACCTAAATTTATTTACTAAAAAAAAATAACTTTTTAAATTTATAAATAGGGTTTGTGCACTGATTTAATTAACAGGTTAAGACTGGATAAATTCTTAACTAGGGTTTGTGCACTGATATAAGTAACCTAACTGTGACTACAATTCTTCTACAATGTGATTTATCATGATATAATTACTGTAATTTTTATTGTTAAAAATTACTATTATTTCCTATGACTATTTAATTAATTTTGTAATATACAGAGTACAATTATTTTATATGTAAACCTTGCTTATGTATTCAACCATTGTAATTATGCTAGGTTTATAATTACAATAATAAACTATTACTTAAAGTATTACTATTGTATGGAAAGCATTAAAGATACCTTATCAGTAATGTAATAATGATATTAAGGGATGCGGAAAACACAGTAACTCTCAATAATTCTACTACTGATATTCAGGGATGCTAACTTTTACTAAACTAATTACTATTCAGACATAAAGAAGATAAAAATAACATACATTCATTTATACTTAATAACCATAAAGAAATAAATAACGGAACCTGTTAAGCTGTGGAAAACAACAACAATGGGAGGCTGTTCCTCCCTACCAACTCCTGGAGAGTGCCCAGACAGCAACTTCTCAGGACCCCCGAGCTTGCTCTGGTCTCCCTGGCTAGAACTAGGTGCAGCAAAGTAATTCTCTCAGCCCAAACATCTATAATGGAACCAAGTTACTGCAGCATTCCTCTCAAACAACTTCCTTACTGTATATTTCCCTCTTCCTCAATGGGACTCCTGAATAACATTCTCTTGAATGTATTCTCCCTCTAGAACAATTCGAACCCCCAGCTTTGTTCATTGAGTACTATTTAAAAGATTGCCTAGGTCTTTGTTGGGTTATCTGTCATTAATGAGCCACCTGCTCTGATTCCACTTTCTTGGGGAATCATGACCCCAAATATAGGGAAGTTGCCACTTGCAACTTAGGAAGTGTTTGAGGATGCTGCCACTTGTCTTTTGCCTTTCCACCTATTTCCATCCACCAGTTTGACCAGTAACCTCTTTTTAACAGCTCTCCCATGCTGTTGTCTCTAAAATTTATTTATCAATAATAAAATATTCTGAATTACATTCCATTTCTAGTGACTCTGCTGAGTCATCAATTCCTACTTAGCATTAAATTTAACATAATGTCTCAGGAATATAATAAAATAATTACATAATTTTTACAAAATTGGGGTATGTGACATAACATGCGCTATAGCACAGGTTGATGAAGGATTAGCCACGTGACCTATCCATTTGACTGTTCTTGGGCACTTTTGGACTCATGTTGCATTTTGTATTTATTGAGGATGCCTTTGGTGAGTTGCATTCTATATGTTGATGACACCTTACTGCAAGAATAACCAAAATGTCGTATGTGTGTGAGATTTAGGCGTTAACAAATGCCCCCTGATATATGAAGTTCAGAAGGGACTATAGAGATGATAATGCATCATCATTTCTTGTTCTTTTCTCCTGTTCTGTAGTGGACAAAGCATAGTTGGATGAGAGGGTCCTCCCATGGGGGAATATTATTGGTTACAGCTGGTGAAGCTGTAATGAAGAATGTTGTGGTATACAAACGAGGCAGGCATACCCATGCTCATGAAAAAGCTGTCAAGAATATTACAATAAGAGAAGACCAAGGGCTCAAATTCAAATATACTACTCGGACAAAGATGAAAGGGGATTCAATCCATCTGA
Organism: Larix kaempferi; assembly: GCA_027924585.1. Lineage (NCBI taxonomy): Eukaryota > Viridiplantae > Streptophyta > Pinopsida > Pinales > Pinaceae > Larix > Larix kaempferi. The sequence continues at coordinate 12,619,694 of BSBM01000125.1, read as the reverse complement.
GAGTATCGAAACTTGGAAATACTGCTGAATAATGAAGAAGCATAACCGTCGATAATCATGATTATCCCACGGGGGTGGGGGACCAGACTAGTGTTGAAGTTGTGCGAGGGGGGACTTCACTGTACCAGATGGATTGCTACCATGTTTTTACAAATGTGAACACTAATACCTTCAAAAGTATGTTTCCCCCTGATGAGATAGAGATGTTGACGTAGAGCATAGGGGAAACCACTAAGTTAGGGAATACTATTGACTCTACCTACTTAGTTCAAGGTGATTCGTTATAGTAATTGAAACGGACCCCGAGGTACAATTGCAACTACTGTAAATATCAGAATATGGTAAGATGATGTTGATGAGAGTTAAATCATATGAGAAGAAGAGAGTCTCATCATAGGAATCAAGACTATAGTGTAACCAACTATAGGAATGGAAGATCTGACACAAGACTGGCTGATAAGCATGGGGATCATAACTTCCTTTGATCGATGTAAACATGTGGCAGGTGAACATCAACATTCCTTTTAGGAAAGGTATAGAGGGAAAAAGAGGGAGACAAACTGCAAGTTAAGGGGGCTTTGATGGAGACACAATACTAAGAGTAATGGTAACTGATAAAACAAATAATGTTGGGGGTATTGAGACTCAAATACATAGATCAAAGGTGACTGTGGGTGGTTTCCAAAAGAATCAAGATTTCCCACGGTTTTATGTGGATTGTGGAACTTGTTTGTACATAAAGAATAATTGGTGGGGTCCTGTCCTGACTCCCAAAATTTGTGAAAATTATTGGGGCCCATCCTTTTCTCTTAGGCCATACTTAGTTTTTTTCAAAAGGATCGAGCAAATGAAGCTTGTTTTTCACTAAGTAAAACTTGATCTTTCCAGCCGAAACAGTTGGCACAACTAGCCGAGACGAGCCAAAACAGTCGGTCCTCTTCTTTAAGTTCGAAAGATTTTTCTTTTCGGCATGACTCGCTGAGTCGAGCCGAAACGGTCGGCACACCTCGGCCATTCGAACTGAAACATTGCGTAGATTGAATTATTCTTTGTTCTAGCCCTCGCAGTTCGGCGAAACTTGCTGAGTCGACCTGAAATGGTCGGCCTTGTTTTATGAAGTTTTGGCGTATTTTTTGTTTCGACGAAACTCGGTTGGTCGAGTTGAAACGGCCAGCTCAACTCGATAAAATCCACTGAAACATCGCGCCTTGTTATTTCTCCTTTTTAAACTTTATGTTTCAACAAGGAGGATTTTTAACACGAGAAAGCCCGCCGAAACGCAGAGATCAACAAGGATGATGATCTTTCATCGGAACTCGGTGGGTGTTGCCGACACACATCGTGTCAACTCGTCGAGTCTTGCCGAAACTGGCGGTGAGGAGTTTTGGTTTATGGCACCAAAAGGACGCTAGACCCCATCGCCTTAAACAATGTTTTTATTGCTACCACCAACCCTGTCTAGTCACATTAATGACTCCACCATGTGGATGGATTTATATACTTTTGGGGTTGTGTTTTTATTGTTTAAACTTTGGACAAATGTCGTTCGAAGCCTTGTTGCATCCACCACTCACAGAGCACCAAGTGCCCAACGCCGTCGAAGCTTCAGAACTTGTTGGCAGACGATAGGTAGGTAACCTTGTCCTTTTGGTCGGTTATATTGTGTTTTTTTTGCTTGGTTTGGGACGATTTTACTTGTTCAAGGCATCGTTTTCCCCTCAAGACCTCTCCGTCCATGTCACACTCGTCTTAGCCATATTTGGACCTATTTTTGAACCCACACTCCGCACCAGTCCACTGTGCGCAGAAGACTTACATGCCTGCTAATCCTTGGAAACCCCAGTAGTATCACCATCCTGTTCGCGAGCTCAAACCCCACATTCCCTATCTAACTAGCCGCATCCTCAACTTGTTCATGTTTGAAACCTGTGGAGGCTAGACTCAGCCATCATGCCCGTAAATCTCTTTAGCATCACCGGTGTCCATTATGAGCATGCATTTTTGAGCTGTAGTGGTAACCCTGTTGGAGTCACACCTTGCACTTTGATCACCACTTTTAGTTTTTCTCCATCGGTTGTCGTAATTTGAAAATTGTGCACTGTTTTTCCTTGTACTATTGGAAAGAAAACAAGCACAGAACTCTAAAAAACATGTTAACTTTGTTTTTCTCAGCCCTGCATGTCATTAGATAGTTATCTCTTTATTAATTTGGTAGGAAAAATGATTTTTGGGTTATTGTACATGCATCCTACTGCTAGCCTGTATATTGGTAAAACATAGCATAAATATTAACAAGCTTAGCAATAGTGTTGTTCGACCTTGCTTGCCTCTTAATGTGAATTGTGTTAGGAAATTGTTGTTTGATTTATGCTCATGCACAATTGTGTCTTATCAGATTTTAAGCAATGACTAAGAAAGGAGTGAAGAAGGGAAAGGCCAAGATAACTGAACCCAAGTCGGATGTTGAAGTGGAGACCAGGTTGGAGACTATATATGAAGACACCAAGCAAGTTGTGGGGATTACCCTTGAATTAAAGTGGGGTGAAGTATATCAAATGATCCGGGACCAGAATGTACCTAGGGCGGTCCTGGAAGAAATGGTTCTATATCAGAACATCAGGAGGTCTGGCATCGCAAAAGCAGCTATGCGCCCAAATTTTTTTCCTTGCGCAGAAGTCATTGGGTGGATTTTATCGCAATCTGACCCCACATCAAGGATTCTATCTGACAGCAAGGGAGAAGCTATCTCCTCATTCCACCCAGCCCACATATCAGTTGCTTACAAGTTACCAAATACTTAGGTCCACCTGACCACAACCTGGCTTGAAAGTCTTAACATGGACACCCTCGAGTTCACCAAGAAATTATTAATAACAGGAAAGCAATGTTAGTTTTTCAAAATTTACAATTTGATCTAGGATCTCAATTGAGAGAATGACATGTACAGCATATCTACAACATATCAATCATGGACACAATAAAGCAAGCACACAAGAGACACAAAGTTTCACAGGGGAAAACCAAGAAGGTGAAAAACCCCGCAACTTCCTCAGAGATAGATAGAGCAATGATACAACCAAAGTACAAGAGATAGTCCTCCTAGCAACAGATTCTCCTCCTCCACTAGTGCGCCACTCTCCAATGAGTGTATGAGTAAGAAGTGAATGGTCAAATAGAGTGCCTCCCGCACTCTATTTATACATGACTTGACTTGCCTAATAACCTTTACTAGGTCAGCCTTAACTTAACCACATAACATAATGCTGACAAGGCCGACCCCCAATAGGGTGGTCTAATAACCCTTTGAACCACATGACTTATACAGGGCCGAACCCATCAAGGTGGTCTAATAACCCATCAAGTATAATTTATGACACTTACAATATAAATGACGACACTTCCATATAGAGGAATAATAACATCTCTATAGGAATACAATATACATATGTGAAATACATTCTGAAGTTACATATACATCAACACTCCCTCTTAACTAGGAAGGTATTTCTTGACACAGATCTTCTAGCACAAGTCTTCTTCTCTGGATCATCATCACTGGATCATCGTCATTGAATCATCGTCATCATCACTGCTGCTACTATCTCAATCAATCTCCAATCTACTCGTCATAGGAAGTTCTACAGAGCCAGTCCTTTTTCATACTGGATGTAGGCCTGCCACTTGCAGGTCTTCATCATCTACAGAGCCAACCCTTTTTCATGCTGGATGTATTCACAGAGCCAGCCCTTTTTCATGCTGGATGTGACCTAGAACAAATCTAGGATTTCCACCACAGAGCCAGTCCTTTTTCATACTGGATGGGACCTAGAACAAATCTAGGATTTCTGCCATAGAGCTAGTCCTTTTTCATACTATATGGGACCTAGAACAAATCTAGGATTTCTGCCACAGAGCCAGTCCTTTTTCATATTTGATGGGACCTAGAACAAATCTAGGATTTCCACCATAGAGCCAGTCCTTTTTCATACTGGATGGGAGCTAGAACAAATCTAGGATTTCCGCTACAGAGCCAATCCTTTTTCATACTAGATGGGACCTAGAACGAATCTAGGATTTATCACCACAGATCCAGTCCTTTTTCATACTGGATGTGACCTAGAAAAAATCTAGGATTTTCCACCACACAACCTCGAAAGAGCATCCCAGGACTTATTACGGGAACACAGCCCAACCTATTGGATCTCCCAGGGCTACATTACATGTGGTCATGGAAAAAACTCGAAAGAGAATCCCAAGACTTATTATGGGCACACAGCCCAACCTATCGGATCTCCCAGGACTACATTACATGGCATAGGACAAAACCTCGAAAGATCATCTCAGGACTTATTACGGGCACACAGCCCAACCTATTTGATCTCCCAGGGAAATATTACATGTCCTTAGAGAGCAATGTGTCAAAAGAGAATCCTAGGACTGATTACGGGCACACAGCCCAACCTAACAGATCTCCCAGGTCTACTTACATGCTCATCTGCACAACCTGTCCACGGCCACAGAGTATCAACCTGATACTCACCATACATCATCCTGATGTACATGATCATCCTGATCATCATCATAGCATCGTCCCGATGCATATCATCCAGAGTATCATCTTGATACACATGATCATACTGATCACCGTCACTGCATCGTCCTGATGCATGTCATCCAGAGCATCGTCCTAATACTCATCACATATGATCATCCTGATCATCATCATAGCATCATCTTGATGTATATAATCTAGAGAAACATTCTGAAGCTCATCATCCATGATCATCCTGATCATACAATGCATCCACCTGATGCATACCAGGTATCTACCTGATACATATCATCATACATGATCTACCTGATCATACAATTTATCCACCTGATACATATAATCATACATGATCTACTTGATCATACAATGTATCAACTTGATACATACACAAATACATGATCCAACTGATCATATCAAGCATCCCACATGATGCATATACAAATAGTAACTGGAGCATCGTCATAATTCTCATCAAACAACGCTTACATTCACAGCCATGGGAAGGATCCTCCTCTCACCATGCTTGGAATGGCTCCTGCAAATGTGTCCATCACTTCTTCCTCGAAGTGTCATCAATTTGAAGAACACCAAGCCTCTCTCTGAAGTAATCAAACTTCACTCTGGCTAGTGGTTTCGCCAACACATCTGCAACCTGCTCATCCATCGCAACATACAGGAGCTTCACTGCTCCTCTCTGCACCATATCCCTGATATAGTGATATTTGATCTCAGTGTGCTTCGATCTGTCGTGAAACACTAGGTTCTTAGACAGCTTCACACAACTTTGGTTGTCACAAAAGATACCAGTAGCATCCAACGGGAGATCAAATAACTCAGATAGAGCTTACTTAGCCATACTGCCTCACAACTAGATGAACAAGCTGCAACATACTCTGCTTCAGCTGTACTCAGTGCTACGCAGGACTGATTCCTGCTAAACCAAGAGATCACACCTGATCCCATACTGAAGCAACACCCAGAAGTGCTCTTCCTATCTGCAGCACTGCCTACCCAATCTGAATCAACATAACCCTGCAGGTTAAACTTTTGATCCACATCATACTTGATCCCATAGTCAATTGTACCCTTCAGGTACCTCAAAATATGCTTTACAGCAACCAGGTGAACACCTCTGGGATCCGTCAGGAATTGGCTCAATGTGTTCACCGCAAAGAAAATATCTGGTCTCGTGTTCGTCAGGTATATCAAGGACCCAATCATCTAACGATACACAGTGACATCAACTGGATCAGATGAAGCATCACACAGAAGCATCAGGTTCGATGCCATAGGTGTGGCCATGTCCTTGTAGTCCATCATCCCGAACCTCTTCAGGATCTCTACTGCATACTTCCCTTGTCCAAGGAATATTCCATCTACACTCTACCACACCTCCGTGCCTAGAAAGTAGTGCATCATCCCCAAGTCCTTCATCTCGAACTCGGCGACAAGCTTCCTCTTCGTATCGGCAATCAATCTATCCTCACCCATAACAAACAGGTCATCCACATACAAGAGTAGAATCATAGGATTTCCTTCCTCAACCTTGTAGTAAAGGTTGGAATCTGCTTTACTCTTGGTACAACCCAAACTGAATAGAAAGTTGTTTATCCTACCATACCAAGTCCTAGGAGCTTGCTTCAAGCCATACAAGGATTTCTTCAACCTGCACACATATGACTCTCTGTCATGTGTCTCAAAAACCAAGTGGCTGCTCCACATACACTTCCTCTTCAACTACACCATTCAAGAAAGCTGTCTTGACATCCATCTGGTGTATCTTTCACTTCATCACTGCAGCTAGAGCAAGTACTGACCTGATGGAAGTGTATCTGGCTACAGGAGCAAAAGTCTCTTCATAGTCTATTCCCTCTTTCTGAGAGAAGCCACGAGCTACAAACCTCGCTTTGTATTTATCTATGATACCATCTACAGCATGCTTGATCTTATAGATCCACTTGGAAGTCACAACAGACTTCCCTTCAGGTCTTGGGACCACATCCCAAACATCATTCTTCATGATCAACTGGTATTCCTTGATCATGGCATTCTTCTATTACTGCATCCCGAATCCTGGGAACTTTAGATTCTTCAATATATTTAATAGATAGTTTTCTTTAAATTTCGTTTGCTGGAACAAATGTTGTAGTCCTTCTTTTGTAGGTGATTGTACATGATCTTTCCTACAAGTCAAATTCAATTGCATGATTAGAAACTTCTCATAGTTTACAGAACAAAGTCTTATACTTAAAGGCATATGTCATACAGTCATGCAATTATCTTAGCCAATGATTCAATACAACATTTATCCATATCCCGTAACTTTCTAGATGCCTTCCAATCTCTACCAGAACATTGTTAAGAGTGTGCACAACTCCCAACATGTCAGCAAAGAGGTTTCATTCTAGATAAGTAGAAATGGAATGTTGTATAGTGCCATAGGCCACTTACCTATCACATGCATATAAGTAGTATACTGTTCATTAATGCAATTATTCAAATATGCATAATACACACCCTAAGTCTAGGAACATAAGCATATACATCATTGAGCAATATTATTTAAACAAACAAGTATGTAAGAAATGACAATTCAAATACTTATCTTTGTTTGGTTGTAGGGTGGACTCCCTCTCAATATTTGCTTCCTTGCAGGAACTACTGGAGTGTGCTCCCTCTTGATCTTTGCTTCCTGGATTACCCGTCTTTGAACTTATATCCATCCTCAATCACTATGCATACTTACTAGTATCATCATTGTGTTATCCTCAAGATCTCATACATACATTCATTAGTATAATATTAATACTATCAAAAACATTATGATTCTAAGTAATCTTAAACATGTATGGTCAAGATCATTTCATACACAGATAATTTATCACAATTCTTTTACTCATGCATATTCCTATTTGACCATAGCACTTTTCTGGTTAGTCATATCATCAATCAAAGTAAGAAGCATAATATACCTAAACCCATGATTACTAACTTCAATGAATAATCATTATCAATCATACCAAGTATACTTATATAAGAGATCCTATCACAAGGTAGGATTCTAACATGATATAGGAAAAACATACCTGGATTAATATGTTAGCTGGTTATGTCTAACATACCCACATGATGTCTTCTTGTTCTCTTAAATGACTTGTGCTAGTAACCTGCATATATCATAGGTTAACCATTATAGAACCAAGTTATACATACCTCGTAAGTAGATCTTCTATGTGATCCATGACAATGGATGAATCTTTGTCTTCATGTCACCATGGTCATATGTTCTTGAACTAGAACATGATTTGTCTTTCTTGATGTACCTTTCATGTTAGCGGACAACATCAACCTCATACAACACCACAATGCATTAGTACAATCATAAGTGGTAAAACCCTAATCAATGAATATCTTCTATCATGCATTCATATTTTTATTAAGGTGATTACGACAAGTCTAAAATGAATCAAGATTGTACTAATCTTAATGAAGACAAACATAAACTTAATCATGCACAGATTTCGAAACATACTCGTAAGTCATACCTGTTGAGTTTTCTTGTAATCTTCTTATGTAAGGCCTTAGCCTCATCTCCATCTGAAACTGGAACTTGAGATGGATTAGGGTTTGTCAGAGAAACCCTAAAAATTCAAACTTATGAAAGGATAGGAAGATGCGCCTTGATGAGCTGATTAACCTGGTATACTCAGAATTTGAAAACTGCAAAGTTTCACCCCTCAAATTTGCTTTTCAATCTTCTGGATTCAATAGGGAGGACCCTGAATTAGGGTTTGAGTTTCCCGGAGCTTCACCCAACCAAATAGTTTGATCCAAAGTTCTAAAATTCAATTTTTCCAAGGAGATTCCAGCTATGGTCACAGATTTCAAAAATTCCCATTTTTTGCAGAAGCCCTAATTTTTCACCTTTCCAATCAAAGTCCTGAACTAGGGTTTGATCAAGCTCGGCCTTATGCCCAACCAACAAATTCGATCTTAGTCTCTAAATTTTTATTTTGATGAGGAGCATCCAGCCATGGTCTCCAATACAAAAATTCCAACATTCTCCGAAACCCTAAATTCCCAGAGCCATGAATGAAGGTGCTCAAAATCCAATTCTGTTTTGATAGAAATATGCACCTTATTGTTTATGGTGTAACTCCTAAATTTAAGATCTACAGGGTCTGAACATTATTCCTGCGGTAGCCTGACCTGTTATCTTTCCAACCCCATACGTTTGACCTCAAATGGATTCTCTGATAGAGAGTTATGCCAAGTGTCGCAACGTGACTTGTTAATGGGTTAAAACATGAGAGCGAACTTGTACGGAGTGCCACGTGTCACTGGTTCAATTTCGGCCTCTGAAAATCAGACTTGTGAAATTACAGTTCGTGCCCTACCTTCCACATTTTATGAAATTTCATTTGGATCTTCCTAGCCCAAGTTGTGACCTTTTTTCCTAGGTCACCTACTTATGACTGAGATCTGGAAGAGGCCGAAACCCTATATTGTACAGATCATAAATCTGAAAGTACAACGAATTAGAGGCTCTCCTTTGGACACAAGGTACATGGTGATCGTATATTCGACCTGTAATATTTTCAGATCCTGAAACTTCTCCAAAATTAATTTATAGCGAAAGTGCTACGATGACTGGTTTTTTCTATATCAAGCCCTAGCTTCGCAAGTGCAACAAGTGTCATAAATGCCATACCATGCCTTCTTTCAGGCTAGCTCTGATACCATGTTAGTTTTTTAGAATTTACAATCTGATCTAGGATCTTAACTGAGAGAATAAAATGTACAACATATCTACATCATATTAATCATGGACACAATAAAGCAAGCACACAAGAGACACAGAGTTTCACCGGGGAAATTCAAGAAGGTGAAAAACCCCGCAAATTCCTTAGAGATAGATAGAGAAATGATACGACCAAAGTACAAGAGATAGTCCTCCTAGCAACATCTTCTCCTCCTCCACTAGTGCGCCACTCTCCAATGAGTGTATGAGTAAGAAGTGAATGATCAAATAGAGTGTCTCCCGCACTCTATTTATACATGACTTGACTTGCCTAATAACCTTTACTAGGTCGGCCTTAACTTAACCACATAACATAATGCTGATAGGGCCGACCCCCAATAGGGTGGTCTAATAACCCTTTGACCCACATGACTTATACAGGGCCGACCCCATCAAGGTGGTCTAATAACCCATCAAGTATAAGTTACGACACTTACAATATAAATGACGACACTTCCGTATAGAGGAATAATAACATCTCTATAGGAATACAATATACATATGTGAAATACATCCCGAAGTTACATATACATCAACAAGCAATAGAGGCAAAAAGAGAGCGGCGAGTATGAAACCCAAGCGCTAAGGCCTCCTTTCAGAATCATAGCCCTAATGCTGAGCAGAATTTTCGGCAAAGCAAATGGAACCATCTATAAACTAAATTGGATACCTTTGATCCACCATGTGGAATTCCACGGTACAATCTTTAACTGGGCAGACATTATCTCAAACAATCTGTCGTCAACCATAGCAGCTGCAAAAGTAGGAATGACCTAGCAAAGGGTAGAATTCTACATGTCCTCGTACCTGTTATATTGCATTTTATCAAGCCATCCTTTCCCTAAGCTGGGATGCATCTGGAACAAGAATGATGTCCCAATTTACATTGCTTACAAGATGCTATGGGCCCTTAAATACAAGGGATATTACAAGGCTATATATGAGGACCTCATCATGCCTCTGTACGAGCTGATCTTCATCAAAGAACCAAAATTCCTATCAGAGAATGCCATGGAGGTCACAGAACAATATGGGGATTACTATTTCTCACATGAGGGAAAATACCTCAGGATGTATGGAGGTTCCAAACCATCATCTCTCTTGCCTAAGTATGCCACAGATTATGTAGTCCACAAAGAATCAGTAAGGAAAGTTTTCATAGATGGGATTGGTGACTTCTTGCATGATTAGAAGAAAGCTTCATTCCCACCATTACCTTTCTGCATTGGGGCATACAAATTTTCCAAAGTTAAAACTGCTGAAGGTTTTGCTCGGGAATTGGAATTTTTCCATTTTGGAGAAAAGAGTTTTTACTGAAATGACAATTGCAACAAAGTTGCAAAGCATTGTGCAACTGTCAAAGTACGTTTTGAATATGTAGACTACTTTGACACAGATGAAGCAGTTTTCAGGAGAGCTAGCAATATGACCGAGCTCAACAAATGTTTTTGTCCCAAGAGTGGGTCTAGTTCTAGCATGACCACTCAAGCTGCCAAGTAGGCAGAATTACAAAGGAAGAAGGATGAAGACGAAGCTTTGACAGAGGAAGAGAAAAGGATAAAAGAAGAGGCTGAAAGGTACCAAAGAGAAGCAGCGGAAAGAGTTCGAAAGGAACATGGTGATAGGCTACGAGAAGAGGAGGTTGAAAGAATTAGAAAAGAAGAGGATGATAAGTTGTAAGAGATGCAAGAGAAGGCAGATAAGGAAGCAGCTGAGCAACAGAAAAAGAAAGAAGAAGAGGATAAGTCCAAGAACGTTGTGGAGGCGAGAAGTCCAACCATGCAGACCATGGATATCGACTCATCCCAAATATCTCAAGAAATAACCGCAAGAAGCCACTTCCCTATAGGAGACCTCCCACTAATTCCTTTCACTCCATCAAAGAAGCACACTGTGGCTCAACTGGACACAATCGTCTTCGACAAGAAAATGAAAGCTATTGTGAGAAATATGGAGAAAAGAATGAAAATGGCCTTCCAACCAGACATTGTCATTAGATAGGAAAGCACCGTCATGCAAGGTACACAGAATGACCTCGGGTTCATAGCATCCATCAACATATCCTCTTCCCAAGCAAGTGAGGACAAAATCCACAAATTAACAAATGAGATCGAACTGGGCAAATAGAAGGTGCACAAATTAAAGACCAATATGATAAAGGAGCGAGCAGATGGAGAAAACTGGAAGAAGAAATATGACGCCCTCTTATCATAGCAAGGAAGAACGATTAGCGAGTACCAAAATCTAGATGACGAAAAGGAAGCATTGGTAGTACAGCTAATGATACTATAAGGTGAGAAGAATGATGTTGAAACCCAAGCCACTCAGTTAGAATCTGATCAGGCAGCTGCTAACCAGCAGGCTGAGGAACTAAAGGAAGAAGTAGAAGAGTTGAATAAGGAAAAGGAGTTGGTGTCAGTGGAACTAGAGCTTGCAAGAGGCAGGAATCAAGACCTAACCCCTTTCCATGAGCAAGCCTGTGACATTCTAAAGAAAATCTATCTGTCACAAGAGATCATTACAATAGAAGTTAGCAAAATGAAGGCGATGATTTCAAGAACGAAAGAAATCAATGCTGATGCCCTGAGGCTCAGGAAGAAGTGCGTGCACATCATGGAAGATATCAGAAAACATATTCAATGGAGGGAAGGGAAATCAGGCTTCCCTGGAAATCTACCTCTCAAGTCCTTGGCCGATTATTAGTTGGATTCAGGGCTTGTTGAATTATGTAGAAGCTGGGGTTTTAAGGTAAACGTGGGGATTTAGAAAACCATCGGGCGGTGTACTGACCTCTATCAAAAGATTCGTGAAGCCCACGAGAAATGCCAAATAGTTATTCCTCAGACCATAGAAGATTTCCCTGACAAAGACCAGCGCCTATCAGAGCTGCAGAATGAGTTAAACACATAGTTAGACTACATACGGAAAATAGATGTCCTGACATCAGAAGATCTCCAGCTGTTCATTGGGAAAGCGTCCATACATGCATATTTTCTAGAGGATATTCGCCAGTCCACAACAACAGGAGTAAAAGCCATTGAAGCAAAAATGCCCAAGCATGAAATATCTTTGAAGATGATGACTCCAATATGCAGCAACATAATTGTAAAAGAAATAGGCATGTGGGCCAGTTACATAGCTGAGCAGGAAAGATCAACCTAGTTGGAAAGACCAGATGAGTTGGAAAGACTAGCCGAGACGAAAATGTCAACTGAAAACTGATTTTGACATTATATGAATATTTAAATATTAAAGACAGCTGGAGGCTGATTTATTGTATAAATATAAAAAATAGTTGGAAACTAATTTTGTTTTATATGAGCACTAGAAGACAAACTTTTGGGATTCCCTAGGGTTAGGGTATGAGAAGAGACAATTTTGTAAAGTTATAAATAGAGGAATAGAATAGAAGCAAAAGGGATTTTTGGCAAGTGAAAGGATTGATTTGTTTTGTACGTGAACTACTTTGCTGCATAAATAAAGAAAGATCTATTTTCCTAGGAAAAGCCAGCACTGCATTTTTGCTTGGGGATGTGTTGAATGTCTGTTGAATTATTTATGCACCATTCATGCATATACCATGAGATCATTCCTAACTATTCTGAATTAATTCTTTGTTATGAATGCTTTCATTTCCTGTGCAAACAATTATGTGTTATATGAGTAATGGAATGTTTTAATTCTGTCAGAGCTATCTTTGATATCCTTTATATTCTGCTATAAATGTATCTATATTATTGAACAACTATCTGTGAGATTCGTGGGTATATTTCTAGCATATTTCTCATGTTTCAGATTTGCTCCCTGCAGGGATAGATTAATTACCTTAGATAGTTTTAGATCATATTTGCTTTAATCATATGCATTTATATAGGTCACTTGCATACCATCTTTAAATATAAAACATATAAACGGTGGATCGAGCCGCAACCGGTGAAGACAAATCTTTAATCTTATACGGTAGCCGGGCCGTTAACCAGATGGATTCCCCACACCAAACGGTGAGCGATTTAATTGGGCTTGCTTAATGGGGAGAATCCCTAACTACTGGTGCTGTGAATTTCGGGGCATCAACAATTTTTGGTGCTAGAAGGAGGACCACCAGTGCATGACTGGTAGAGGAGATCCATTTATTAGAAGAAACCCCACTGAAGACCCACTTGAAACAACTATCCCAGATGATTTCATTCTCGAATCACAAATTCAAGAAGATCCCAATCTTGAAGGTGAACATCAAGAACCATTATAAGCTGTCCCTTTTGAAGAAGTAGAAAAATTCAGAAGACATACCCGTTCTTATGTTAGGACGCTTGGAGGGTTAAACGTAATTCCCTTATTACCTAGAAGGAGAGCTCCTAGGAGACAAACATAATTCACTAGAGATTCAGTTCTTGTTGAAAATTTAGAAGAACTATTGGATCTATCTTTACAGGAAATCACAGAACCTCTGAGTGAAATTAGACCGAAAACTCCTCCGACTCGGGAAGTACTTCAAAACCCACCACATTCACCACCACGTGCTCCACCGAGAGTTATGGCTATACCTACGTGGAGAGCTAGAGGAGCACTTAATTTAGCTGCACCTTTACATGATCTGCCCAAACATATGGAAAATGTGTTACCGAAATATGATCCTGGAAAAGGCATTTCCGCGGAAGATCACCTCAAGAGTTTTTATTTGGATTTTAATCTCTTGAATGTAGAACATGAGGACGTACTTTGCAAACTCTTTCCCTACACATTTGAACCTAAAGTATCTTCTTGGTATTTTAGTTTTCAAGCTAATTCAATATCAAATTGGGAAGATTTCAAGAAGTGTTTTCTGAGTAAATTCAGAAATCAAAAGACTGTTGCTACGTTGATGAAAGAATTGTTGTCTATGAGGATGGAAAAGAAAGAAAATGTACAAGAATTTAATCAAAGATTTACTACTTTATTAAATAATTTTAGTGCTGCAACAAGACCCGCTGAAGAATCATTGGTAGAATATTATACTACATCACTTGATCCACCCATAGTTATGTTTGTTAAAAGAAAGAAGTAACTTACATTGGTAGAGAACTTCGAGGAGGCTAAGAAAGTAGAAGTTGAAGTGGATAGTATTGCCAAACATTCCCTTGATTTGGAAACAAAACCATCAACCAACAAGAAGCCTTTGCTGCTAGCTAGACCCAAACAAGAATCATCTAATGAGTTAGAAAATGTGGTCAAGATGATGCATAAACTCTCAAATAAAATTGTAGATCTGGAAAAGGATAAGACAATGAGTACATCCAAGAAACCATTCAAACCTTTCTACAAGAAAAGGGATGAAAGTGGTTAGCCACTTCCACCTACAAACAATTCTGCCATCTTAAATTTAAATGAAGTGGGCATGGATCGTTTCTGTACCTTTCACCAAGAACAACACTTTGAAAAGAGTTGTCCACAGTGGATAAACTCGATGAGTTTGGTCATGAATGAACTGCTATATGCCCAAGTAACAGATCAAGAAGATCCTCAAGAAGAGCATATTTTTTAACAAGAAGAACCCACTCCCGATATTACGATGGTCTTATGGGATTGGGCACCCACACAACAATTAACGAATGAAGCTCATGTTGATGAAGGGCCCGGTTGTTGATCAAACCCCCGATGTCCCTAAAAATAAGGTTGCAAGATAAATGTCAAAACGACACATAACTGTCATTCCACCACAACCTAAGGTGGATCCAATGGCGGTAAGAGGATCAAACCCAGAAATAAATAAACATCCAAATATTACAACAAACAAAACAGAGAATCATGGAAAAGGCTCAAAAGAGTATGACATGGGATACAACATCATTGAAGATATCAAGAAAGCGAAAGCAAATATCTCTATATTTGAAATGTGTAGTCTTCCCCTCCAAAGAAAGAAATTATTGGAAGATTTTGACCCACAATCTATCACTTCAGTAGAAAACACTGAGGAAAATCCTGAGATAAATGAAGCTAGCATTGGCGGGAAATCAAGATCTCAAACTTTGCCTTTTCTGTTAACTTTCGAAATATTTAATCATAACGTGCATAATTGCTTGGTAGATTCTGGAGCTTCCTCAAATGTAATGCCACTATAAATTTGCAAGAAAATTAATGGACAACCATGTTGTAGGCACAACAGATCCCATGTTTTATCCAAAATATGGGAGCCCCAATTCCACATCAAAGAGTAACTTAATCAATTTTTGGGGTTGTTCAACCTGTTTTCCATTCATTTTGCTGCCTTTGATTTGATTTAATTGAGCTAGTAAATTTTCCTTCCCAAAATTTATGCATTTTTAGTATTTTTTGTGAATTGCAGAAATAAATTTTTTTTTGGGTTAAAATTTTCGATCATCCCGCAACTCGCAATTTCGGATTGCAGACTCTTTGGTTTGCACGTGAATTTTTTCTTTCCGCAACCCGCAATTGTGGATTGCGGGATGTGGAAACGGGTTTTTAGAAAAGTAAATAAAGAGTGGTTCACGCTCCCGCAACTCGCAATTGTGGGATGCGGAAATGGTTTGACCACGCGTTGTGTTTTATGTTCCGCAACCCGCAACCCGCAATTGGAGATTGCGGATTGCGGAAGAGTGTATATATTTTTAAATAATGAATTCCCACACTTGGAATCCCGCATCTCGCATCCCAAGCGTTGATATATGATGATCCGACGACCCTGATTGCATCTGGCAGAATGATTTAAATTTTTGATTTTTTGTTCTTGGGTCATCGTTTTCAAGTGTTGATCCGGTTTTCGTCTGCGTTATGCTTGATCAGACGTGAAATCTTTGAACCCAATGATTGCTTGATGATCAAAACTCTGAGATTTGACTGTTAATCACATGCGTTATTATGTAAATCTATCTGATCTTACGCCAAGTTTTAACTGATGCATGATTGACTGATATTTCACTCACAGAGATGATAATTGCAACCTGCACATCGTAGACATGTGATCATGCCAGTTAATTATACTCAATCGATGTCAAATCCTGTGGTTTTATTTCCTATAAGGGTTGCTATGAATAATCTGTTGCTTTATGATGATATATGCAAATTTTGGATTGATATTTTAATATCTTTGCTAACAATTGCATGATGTAAGTAAAATGCAGAGATATTGTAGTATTTCTATCAAGCGTTT
The DNA here is from genome assembly GCA_027924585.1 of Larix kaempferi. NCBI lineage: Eukaryota > Viridiplantae > Streptophyta > Pinopsida > Pinales > Pinaceae > Larix > Larix kaempferi. The sequence continues at coordinate 12,603,194 of BSBM01000125.1, read as the reverse complement.
TGTTGAGAAAGAACCTCAACCAGTGGAATACCCTGAACCTATTCGTGCACCATTTGACGCTGATGTTTCTGATGACAACACAGATAATGAAGAGGAAGATGATGGGATTCAATTCACATATGAACGAATCCTTTTCAATAGACAGAAGAAGGGTGAGAAAGGATGCGCTAATCAAGATAATACAATTGTTCGGGACTTAATCATCAACTTGCCACATGTGTGTCCCGCAATTCCTCTCAAGGATGATCCGTTGGCTGATTTTTCGGTCTTTGAAGATATGTCTGGTCCTCGTGAATCCAGGGAAGATTTCACATTTTCCTCGCCAGCTACCATCAACAACTCATGATCTATCTTGATCCTCCTTAGCTTACGACAGGATGTTCTCAAAAATATGTGGTGCAATATTTCAAAACTATATGATGCCCAGTTTGGGATTCAAATTGGTCTATTATTCCTATTGATAAGGATTGTTAGATGTTTGGGCCAAGGGGTAGCCTTTTCTTAGCCATTTTTATGATAATTTAGTTTTGATTATTCCTGCTCTGTGGGAGATTTGATCCTGAATGATTATTTTGTAACCATTATTTAAGGGGTTTTAGATCTCATAGCGGGGGATGGTGTTGGAACATTTAAAAACCCATTATGTACTTAGGATATAGTTTACTAGTCACCTAGATTAATTTCCTAAGTTTTGACTAGCTAAATAGGGCCAGTTTTGTCTTTTAGTGGACCACTTGCTATCCTAAGTCACAAAAAAAAATTTGGACAAATTATGGATAAGATTTCCTTGGATTCTGTCTAATTTTATTCTATTCCTGAATTAGAAAGACACTTTCCTGATTTAGACAGCTTTATCCTGTTTTTTCTACTTTCTAGTGGATAAGGAAAAGCTAGTTGACTTGGAAACTCTTACCACTTGACCAATTCGACCTCCACATAATTTCTGATCCATATTTACATTCCATTTACCTCACTCATGAGCTTCCATACCATACTTTCCGAATTCGTGAGCCTCTAGCACAGTTTTGGAAACTGCTTTTGCCACCTAGTGGGTTTTTATGTTTTTAGTAAGCCTTACTTTTTGTGCTTTACAACTTTCCTTTAAGGAATTCTATTTTCTCTCTTGAGATGTATTATATATTGTATTCACATTGAGGAATAATACATGAGATTATATTTCCATCAATTGAGTTCCTTCTCTTATGTTTCTGTCTCAATATTTCTTCTTATTATTCTTGCATATCTTTGAATAATTCTTGTGAGGACTTCTTTGCTTCAAGATTCTTGGCTATTAGAATTGTTTCATGGTATTCAACATATATAGAATTCTCACAGATGGATGGTTAGGGGATAGAATCGCCAAAACAGATTGGAGATTCTATGTTGTTGCAGACTATATAATGTTTTGCAGGATTTAATACACAGGTAGTTTTCTTCAGCTACCTCTTCTGTTATAATTTGTCTAATGTTTTTGATGAATTGTGATTTTGCTTCAACACATTCACTAATACTGTTTATTATTTGAAATTAGTAACCTGCATTGATCTATAGTTTAGATTTCTCTCAACTCATGATCTGTGTAGTTGATGTTTTAAATGACTGTCTTTTATCTAATTTTTTTATATCTATTTCTGCAAATGATTCATAGAAAGCATTAAGTTAATTTTAATTTGTTAATTAACATTCCAGATATAGGATAAGATTGTATGCAATTAATTCTTAAGATATCGTTGGTTGAATGTATTTAATTGATTATATCTTGAGCCACTGAGTCAAGATCCAGTTTTGCATGTCTGTTAAATTGGTGAAAATATTTAGTAATTTTCAGATCAAGTTGTGCTGTGCACAAACAAATCATTCCTTTTAGAATAGGCCGGACTTAGATTAGATTTATTTCAAAGTTAGACTAACCCTTAGGACTAGTAAAACTCCTGTCTTTCTTCATAGGAAGACAGATCCTTTCTAGGATCAAACACTCACAAGTGCCAGCGGAGGCCTTTTTATCAGTGGGTGTTAACGACACCAAACAGCTCGAGGATAGGGTAATACTTGCGTAGGACTATCTGAAGCCTTTCGTTGGGTTTTCATCCCCTGTTGTTTTCCTTGGAAACCATTCCAGCACCTGCACACCCGAGGCATCAACAGATGGTGCTAGAAGGAGGGCCATGTGCCAATCATGCCTAAAAAGAACTTAAACAGACATCCTCCAGTAAGAGAACCAGTTGTTACACGTAGCCATACCCAAGCTTCAACGTCCACAGAACAACCAGTACAAAATTCTCAAAATATTCCTACCAACCCTATCATAGAGCGGGAAACTAGGAGGGCCGATATTATTGTTATATCACCCACAAGGGGACCCCTCACACTCGAATAGATTCTTAAACGTTCCTCTGATAGTGTTGCTAGGTTGCAACAAAGAATCGCTAAAGAGCGTAATCTAGGACTAACAGTAATTCAAGATCACTAGAACACCGATCTGCAAGTCAATAATTCTGATAATCAGAACTCAGGTGACCAGAATCCTGAACAACGTAATTCACCTCGCCACAATCTGCTCCCCGATTTTAACCTTGACACATTATTTGGGGAAATGCAAGAAGATCAACCACAAGTGACAACTGGTGGACCACCACTGCCACCACCTCCATCTTCATCTTCTTCATCTGAAGAATCCTTAGATAGTGATTCATCCTCAAGCTCATCTTCAGAGGACATACCAATGGACGAAGGTCAAAATAGAACCTGGTTAGACCAGGATGCCATTTTCATCCTAGGCGATCAACACAGACTCCCTAAAAATCTTGAAAAATGGCTGCCTAAGTTCGATCCTGATGAAAATTCACCTGCGCTTGATCACATCAAGACATTCATGCAAGCCATCAGACTTAGAAACATTATCCATGAAGATGTAGTTTGTAGGTTATTCCCATATACCTTCCAAGGTAAAACATCCATTTGGTACTTTGCCTTAGAAGCTAGGTCTATCACTTCATGGGATAACTTTGAGAAAATATTCATGCAAAAGTTTGGAGATGACAAGACACCCTAAGACTTGGTAATTGATTTGTATTCCATGAAAATACGAGGTAAAGAAAGAGTAAAAGATTATAATAAGAGATTTTACTATCTAAAAGATAGAATCCCTTTTACTCTTCTTCCTACAGAAGAACTCCTGGTTGCATACTATGTGAAAGGTTTACCGGTTCCCATTACTATGTGGGTTAAATAGGCACACAAAGAAACCTTGCAAGAGGTCTTTGCTGAGGCCATTCAGGTTGAGAAAGATATTTTTGGTTGAAAGGATAATCCAGATACTTTAGCAGATCAACCTTCCACCTCACGCAAGAAAACTGATGTTCCCACAAAACCTGCTGTACAGGATAAAGACCCTTTCGAAATGGGCGAGATGAAGAAATTCCTCTAGAATATTTCTAATGAAATGGTTGACCTCAAGAGAACTAACACTAAGAACCAGAACACAAACAGGGGGTTCAACAGACAACCGTTTAGAAGACCCTATCAACCTCAACAAAAACAAGTCCCACCCAATCCTGAGGAAGGGTTGAAATCTGAGGAAATTTTTTCTATCTTCAAAGCCTTAGTTTCAGAATCCCATCATTATCCTCACCACCCAGATCAAGAACCATAGGAGAATCAAGATCCTGAACCTCTAGATGAGGAAGAAGACCAGCAGATAAATACTATTAGTTTCTTTGTAGAACTTCGTATGGCTGAGGAAGAAGAGGAGCTTGAAACAATATTTAATGTCCAACACCCCTACAACACCAGGAGTAAAGGACAACCAACACGAGTAGCTTCTACTTCTACACCCACAACAAACATAGTCAAAACGACCATACAAAAGGATACACTTATCCCTGAGATAGAATACAACTTGATTGATGACTTAAAGAAGATGAAAGCCAATATCTTTGTATTTGAACTTTTGAAGATCCCTGTTATGAGGGATAGTTTTCCCAAAAGCATAATTGTCAACAAACCTAGGGAGACCCAAAACAATAATCCGGAGACGTACACCAAAACCAGCAGCTCAAAACCTGTTGGAAAAAATACACCTCCCTTTTTGCTAACCTTCGAGATATTTAACAGGAACGTTCATAATTGTATGGTAGATTTAGGGGCTTCATCCAATGTGATGCCCTTATCAGTTTGCAAGAAATTAAATGCTCCTTGGGAGCCATGTCCTACTTAGATTGTTCAGCTTGACCGATCCAAAGTGAGAGTAGTAGGGGAACTAAGGAACATTATGATAACTCTATCTGTTGACCCCAGGATCCACCGGACTGTGGATATCATTGTGGATGACATCCCAGAGATGTATGGGATGTGGTTGAGCAAAAATTGTCAGAAAAACTTAAGGCTACTTTGCAACCGATTGGTCTCACTTGTGGCTTCCTTACAATGGGAGGCCAAACATGATAAAGATCAGTAGGGAGCCTTATATGAAGCAAATTATCACAGACTTGAATGACCCTTCTGAGCCTGCTGCATACTTTAGCTCACATGTGGAACATTTCACTTTTGATACATTTTTTGGAGACTTACCTGCAGATTTGTCATCTACTAAGAGTGCACAGAATTAGTCTTAGTCTGTCAATTTTACATCCGTTCCATTCTTAGGTGATATTGTACATAATGTATATAGTGTGAATACTAATTTTAAGCTATATTTGAATTCTTGGACTCTGTTTTTCGATGGTTTGAGATCTAAATATGGAGCTGGTGCAGGTTGTGTCCTCATTGATCCAAAAGGAACCAAAATCATGATTTCCTGCAGGCCTGAGTTCGAATGTACCAACAAAATTGCTGAGTACGAGGCTTTGGTCCAGGGACTTAGGAAAGCAATTGGTATGGATGCCCAGGTAATTGAGTGTTATGGAGATTAAAAAAAATAGTTAAGCAGGTGAGAAACAAGATTCATTGCATATCTCTTTATATACTTAATTATCAAAATTTGGTAAGGGACTTAACTAATTCTTTCTCTTCTTTTAATATTAAGTCGGTCCCAAGATCTCATAATTTCAATGCTGACCTGCTAGCTAATACTGCATCCAGGCTGATACCTCCAGAAGGTTTGTCATCGAATACCTTTTCAATTGAATTAATGTACAGACCTTCGATTCTGGACAATATAACCAGTTGGAAAGTGTTTAATGATGACCAACAAATTTTAGATTTTCTTATAGATCATGACACATTTCAAGATGTTTCCATTGATGAAATTGAGCATGAAAAATCTCTAGCTGATCCTGCTTGCACTACCAATTTTATTCCTAAGTCAATTATCAACTTGGAAATTTTTTACGAGCTCCAAGATAAGTTCAAGAAGAAGACAAATTGTAAAACTCAGAGCTCCTCTCTCAATTATGAATAAGTAAAATTGGGAAGTGAACAAAACCCTTGCATGATTAACCTAGGGGTTGACTATTCACCTGACGAAAAGAGAGCTTTTATCAAATTATGCAGAGAATTTAAGGATGTCTTTTCTTGGATATATGACGATCTGAAAACCTTTGACACTAATATGAAAACCTTTGACACTAATATCATGCACCATAATATACCAATGAATCCAGACACTAAACCCTACCAGTAGAAGCTAAGGAAGATGCATCCTATCTTGGAACCTTCTGTCAAAAAGGAGCTGGAAAAACTCCTTGCAACAATAATTATCTTTCCGGTTAGGCATACATAGTGGATTTCTAATTTAGTACCAGTTCGCAAGAAAAATGGTGACATTAGGCTCAATGTTGACTTTAGAAATCTTAATAAAGCTTCCGAGAAAGATAATTACCCTGTTCCCCCTATGGAATAGATGTTATAGAGAGTTGTAGGCTCAAAGATGTTTTCTCTCCTCGATGGATTTTCAGGGTATAACCAAGTCTTGGTTGCTCCCGATGATCAATTAAAAATAGCTTTCATGACCCCTTGGGGAAATTTTTCCTACAGGCGTATGCCGTTCGGGCTGATAAATGCAGGTGCTACGTTCCAGCGAGCAATGGACATAGCTTTCATAGGACTTATGCATGATTATGTTGTTGTATACTTAGATGATATTACTATCTTTTCCAAAAAATGACATGAACATTTATCTGCCCTGAAATAGGTATTCGAACGTTGCAGAAGATATAGAATTTCGCTCAATCCTAAGAAATCAATCTTCGCAGTAACTGAAGGCAACCTGTTAGGATTTATTGTTTCAAAATAAGGTATGATTATCGATTCAGAACGAACAGAGGCCATCGCAAGCATTGGGTTTCCAGGTACGCGCAAAGCCATGCAATATTTCCTTGGTAAGATAAATTTTGTTTCCATATTTGTCCCAAATTTTGCGCAAATTGTTAAACATTTACAATTGATGATTAAGAAGGATGCATAGTATAAATGGTTTGATGAACAACGAAATGATTTTACTAAGATTAGGAAAGCTATTGCGGAAGCTCCCACCCTTATGTCTCCTGACTTCAGTAAAGATTTTATATTATATGCCTTTGCTAATGACTTTTCCTATGCGACTGTTCTTACACAGAAGCACCCAGACGATCTCGAAATTCCCATTTCTTTCACGAGTTCAACATTAAAGGGTGCAGAGTTAAATTAATCCCAGATAGATAAGCAAGCTTATGTAGTTTATAAATCAGTTAAACATTTTAGAATGTATTTATTGAAGTCTAGAACTAAATTGATTGTGCCCTATGCAACCATTAGAAATTTTCTGATTCAGAAAGAATTGGGAGAGAAAAGAGCTCACTGGATGACAGCTTTGTAAGAATATGATTTAGAGATCATACTAGCGAAGATAGTGAAAGGCCAAGGTTTGTTTCTGCTTACCGCTCAGTCGAATGATCCTGTAAAACAACAAGTCGAGTGGGAGCAAGAAGAAAGCACCTCAACAAGTTCTGTCAATGTTATCACTGCTCAAGCATCTGACAGGTACGATGACATTAAATTTTTCTTAATTCATGGGTATGCTCCTGAAACCCTTGACTTTAAAAGACACAGAGCCTTAAGATTGAAAGCTTCACCATACCAATTCATAGATGGTGTTTTATTCAGAAATAATTATGATGGTGTTTTCCTTAGATGTCTAGAGAGAGCTCAAACTGACAATATTCTTCTGGAATTTCATGCAAGACCTGCAGGAGGACCCTTCTTAGGAGAAACCACTTCCCATAAGATCTTAAGAGCGGGTTACTATTGGCCTACTTTGTTCAAAGATGCCTATGCTTACGCCAGAAGATGTGAACCATGTCAGAAGTGTGCTGGAAAAATGAAGAAACCTGCATTTCCCTTGTAGCCAGTCACAGTTCAATTCCTGTTCCAGCAGTGAGGTCTGGATTTTGTCGAACCCATTAACCCTTTTTCTTCCTTGCAACACAAGTATATTTTGACAGCTACAAACTACTTTACCAGATGGGTAGAAGTAGTGCCTCTTAGACAAGCGAACATGAGCCAAGTGATTTCATTTCTTGAAAGTCAGATAGTCATGAGGTTTGGTGCACCAGAATTCCTAGTGTTTCACAATGCTTCATACTTCCCCTCTTTTGAATTAACTCAATAGGCCCTTGAGAAAGGGATAAAATTAAAATTTTCTACCAATTATTATCCACAGGGAAATGGATTAGCATAGTCTTCTAATAAGAATTTAATTAACATCTTAAAGAAGATAGTGGCTACTCACCACAAAAATTGGCATATCCAGTTATACAATGCTCTTTGGGCAGACTGTGTCACTCCTAAGGTGACCATTGGAAACTCCCCTTACTACTTGGTTTATGGTAAGGAGGCTGTCTTATCGGCCAAGCTCATGATCCCTACCCTACAACTAGCACAGTCTATTCGGGAAGATGACTCTTCCCCACTCCAGCACATAATTGATACATTAATCAAACTAGAGGAGGACAGGGAAAAGTCTAAAAACAAGTTGTATAAATATCAACAACTTGTGAAGAGGTGGTTCAATGAGAAGTCTGTTAAATTTTCAGTATTAAATCACAATACTATAGGATCTTTGCTGAGAGAATAACATCTACAGTATATCAATGCATGACAATCATAATATGACAAGCATCACAAGCATCACAAGAATCAAAAGCATAGAGACAAGAGACACAGAGTTTCCGTGGGGAAAACCCTAAGGTGAAAAACCCCACAACTTCCTCAGAGATAGAGAGAGCAATGGCTCAACCAAAATACAACCAAATAATACAGAGATAGTCTCCTAGCAGATGATCCTCCTCCTCCTCACTAGTGCGCCACTTTTCAGAGAGAGAGATAGATACTTTTCCGAGTGAGTAAAATAGAGATCTCCTATCTCTATTTATACTCACCTTTTTGCCCAGTGACCTACTGGGGCCGACTTGTCTACTTGAGTACATCCACATTATATTATATATTAAATAGGGCCGACCCCATAAGGTGGTCTAATAACCCATCGGCAAGTACACACACTTGCGACACTTGTCAATCCACATGACGACACTTCCTTATAGAGGAATAACACATCTCTTATAAGGGTACAATAAATATATATATATAATACACAGATGAAATACATTCCGAAGTTACATATACATCAACACTCCCTCTTAACTAGGAAGGTATTTCTCGACACAGATCTGCTAGACAAGTCTTCTTCTCTGGATCATCGTCATCGATGCATCGTCATCGTCATCGTCACTGCTGCTGCTATCTCATCCAATATCTGTCTCTACTCGTCATAGGAAGTTCTACAGAGCCAGTCCTTTTTCATACTGGATGTAGGCCCACCACCTGCAGGTCTTCTTCATCACTGGCCATACTGTGGAATCCTCAGGACTTTTACGTGCGTCACAAAACCTCGAAAGAGCATTTGCCAGATGTCCCAGGGCACAGATTACATGCCATAGGCAAAACCTCGAAAGACCATCTGCAAATCTCCCAGGGCACAAATTATATGTGACCTCACCACAAAACCTCGCAAGAGCATCCCAGGACTGATTACGAGCACACAGCTCAACCTATCGGATCTCCCAGGGCACAAATTACATGTGGTCATGGCAAAACCTCGCAAGAGCATCCCAGGACTGATTACGAGCACACAGCTCAACCTATCGGATCTCCCAGGGTACAAATTACATGCCATAGGACAAAACCTCGAAAGAGCATCTGCCAGATATCCCAGGGCACAAATTACATGCCATAGGCAAAACCTCGAAAGACTATCTGCAGATCTCCCAGGGCACAAATTATATGTCCTCCCAAGCAAAACCTCGAAAGAGCATTTGCCAGATGTCCCAGGGCACAAATTACATGCCATAGGCAAAACCTCGAAATACCATCTGCAAATCTCCCAGGGCACAAATTACATGCTTATCTGCACAACCTGATCCACGACCACAGAGTATCAAACTGATACTCACCATACATCATCCTGATGTACCCATGATCATCCTGATCATCATCACTTCAACATCCTGCTGCATGTCATCTGGAGCAACATCCTGAAGCTCGTCATCTATGATCATCCTGATCATCAATGCATCTACCTGATGCATACCAAGTATCTACCTGATACATATCATCATACATGATCCTCCTGATCATCAATGCATCTACCTGATGCATACCAAGTATCTACCTGATACAAATACAAATACATGATACATATCACCATACATGATCCATCTGATCATACAACGTATCCACCTGATACATACACAGATACATGGTCCAAGCATCCAACATGATGCATATACAAAATACATACACATGATCCAACTGATCATATCCAGCATCTACATGATGCATACATACATACAAAAATGATCCAACTGATCATATCCTGCATCCAACATGATGCGTACATACATACATAAATGATTCAACTGATCATATCCAGCATCCAACATGATGCGTACATACATACAAAAATGATCCAACTGATCATATCCAGCAGAAACCAGAACATCATCCTGATGCTCATCATCCAGCGCTTACATCCACAGCCATGTGAAGGATCCTCCTTCCAACATGCTTGGAATGGCTTCAGCAAATGTGTCCATCACTTCTTCCTCGAAGTGTCCTCGATCTGAAGAACGCCAAGCCTCTCTCTGAAGTACTCGAACTTCACCCTGGCTAGTGGCTTCGTCAACACATCTGCAATCTGCTCGTCCATCGCAACATACAGGAGCTTCACAGCTCCTCTCTGCACCATATCCCTGATGTAGTGATATTTGATCTCTATGTGTTTCGACCTGTCATGAAACACTGGGTTCTCGGACAGCTTCACACAGCTCTGGTTATCACAGAAGATACCAGTAGCCTCCAACGGGAGATCAAATAACTCAGACAGTAGCTTCCGTAGCCATACTGCCTCACAACTAGCTGAACAGGCTGCAACATACTCTGCCTCAGCTGTACTCAGTGCTACATAGGACTGCTTCCTGCTAAACCAAGAGATCACACCTGATCCCATACTGAAGCAACACCCAGATGTGCTCTTCCTGTCTGCAGCACTGCTAGCCCAATCTGAATCAACATAACCCTATAGGTTAAAATTTTGATTTGCCTCATACCTGAGCCCATAATCCACTGTACCCTTCAGGTACCTCAGAACATGCTTTACAGCAACCAGGTGAACACTCCTTGGATCCGTCAGGAACTGGCTCAATGTGTTCACAGCAAAGCAAATGTCTGGTCTCGTGTTCGTCAGGTACATCAAGGACCCAATCATCTAACGATACATAGAGACATCAATTGGCTCAGATGAAGCATCACATAGAAGCTTCAGATTCGATGCCATCGGTGTGACCATGGCCTTGCAATCCATCATCCCGAATCTTTTCAGGATATCTACTGTGTACTTCCCTTGACCAAGGAAGATCCCACCTGCATTCTGCCACACCTCCATACCTAGGAAATAGTGCATCATTCCCAAATCTTTCATATCGAATTCAGCTGCAAGCTTCCTCTTGGTATCTGCAATCATTCTGTCATCTCCTGTCACAAATAGGTCATCCACATATAGTAGTAGAATCACAGGATTCCCTTCCTCAACCTTGTAGTAAAGGTTGGAATCCGCTTTACTCTTGGTAAAGCCCAAACTAGATAGGAAATTGTCCATCCTACCATACCAGGTTCTGGGAGCTTGCTTCAAGCCATACAAGGCTTTCTTCAATCTGCATACATAAAATTCCCTATCATGTATTTCAAAGCCGAGTGGTTGTTCCACATATACTTCCTCTTCTACTACACCGTTCAGGATCAAAGCAGTCTTGACATCCATCTGGTGTATCTTCCATTTCATTGCTGCAGCCAAGGCAAGTACTGTTCTGATGGAAGTATATCTGGCTACAGGTGCAAAGGTTTCTTCATAGTCTATTCCTTCCTTCTGAGAGAAACCACGAGCTACGAATCTTGCTTTATATTTTTCCACACTGTCATCTGCAGCATGCTTGATTTTGTAGATCCACTTGGAAGTCACAACAGACTTCCCTTTAGGTCTTGGGACAACATCCCAAACATCATTCTTCATAATTGATTGGTATTCCTCAACCATAGCATCCTTCCATTCTTTCTTTTATGCTGCCTCTTCATAACTGGAAGGCTCTTTGTTCATGATGTCACAGAGTAAAGCAACATAACTGGTGTGTGATCTGGTTCTCTTCTTTGCTCTGTGTTCTTCTTCTGGAATGCCAAATCTTTCTGCATCATGAATGAGCTCTCTAGCCCATGCAGGTTTCCTCTTGTGAGAGTTATCCTCACGGGGTGGATCTACAGGTTCTTGTGGATCTTCAAACTCACGAGCAGTTTCTGGAACTGCTTCAGTCATGGTAGTGTCCTGAAATCTTGTTTCCTTAGGTTCTTCATAAACTTCGGTAGGTGCCTTTCTTGATTTGATGAATGCTGAATTCTCATCAAATGTTACATCCCTGCTGACATCAATCTTCTTGAACCCTGGAAAATATATTCTGTAAGCCTTCGAGCTTTCACTATAACCCACAAAGATACCCTTCTTTCCTGAAGGATCTAGTTTAGTCCTCTTCTCCTTTGGGACATGAGTGTATACTGTACAACCAAATATTCTGAGATGGCTGACTTCAGGTTTCTTACCAGAAAAGACTTCTTCTGGTGTCTTGTTGTCCAATATCTTGTGGGGTATTCTGTTCTGCACATATACAGCTGTTCTAGCTGCTTCTGCCCATAGATGCATAGGAAGATCCTGGTCATGCAACATTGCCCTTGCTGCTTCCATGATAGTTCTGTTCTTCCTTTCTGCAACTCCATTCTGTTGAGGATTATAAGGAGCAGTCAACTCCCTCTTAATCCCTGAATCACTGCAAAGCTTCTTGAAGTCATTTGAGGTGAATTCTCCACCATTGTCAGATCTGAATGTCTTGATTTTCTTGTCAGTTTGATTCTCCATCAAGGTTTTGAATTCCTTGAATTTATCAAGCACCTCATCTTTGCCCTTCAAGAAGTATACCCAAGTCTTCCTGGAGAAGTCATCAATGAATGATACATAGTAAACATACCCACTTAGGGAACTGGATGACATGGGGCCACATACATCTGAGTGGATGATTTCCAGGATGTCTTTTGCCTTGCTTTCACTGCTTGGGAAAGCCTTCTTAATGTTCTTACCTTTTGCACATCCTTTGCAAACACCTTCATGTTTGGTCTTGATTTCAGGAAGACCTTCTACAGCCTTGCTTGCAATTGGAAGTGCTCTATAGTGCATGTGAGCAAGTCTCCTATGCCAAAGTTCACTTGGCTCCATGGATTCATGTATCATGGCATGTTCAGGTTGACCCTTTAGTTTATACAAGCCTCCCTCTTGCTCTCCAATCACTACTGCATCATCCATGGTCTTTCCCTTTGGCCACATTAGTACTTGGCCATCAACAAATGCAACTCTCATACCTTTTGCATCTAAAGCAGAGATGGAGAGTAAGTTCTTCTTGAGTCCAGGTACATAGAGGACTTCCTTCATCTTCAGAGATTTTCCAGAATCTAGGTTGTAAGAAGCTTCACCACTTCCTTTGATTGGATATTGATAATCATTCCCAAGTTTCACCTTATGGGGTGATTCATGTTCAGAAAGGTTCATAAAAGATTCCTTGAACCCAGTCATGTGTTTGGAAGCCCCACTATCAATCAACCAATCATTACAACCATGGGAGATGGTACCAGTGAGTGCAGAGATTAAAACATACTCTTCTTCACTTGATGAGTCATCATCACTACTGCTTTCTGCCTTAGCCTTCTTCTTTGGGGGTTCATCATCTTCGGCAGCATGAGCATGAAATCTTCTTTTGCTGCCCTTCTTCTTCTTACTGAAGTTGTTGTTGTCTTTCTTCTTCTTGGGACAATCTGAAGCAAAATGTCCCTTCTCATTGCAAGTGAAGCATCTGAGTTCTTTCTTATCTTTATGATAATGATGATGGTGAGAGAATCTTCTATTATGAGATGAATCCTTCTTGGATTTACTTCTTTTAGTGTGAGCTGCAAGAGCTTGATCTTCACCTCCCATCTTTTCCTCACGAGCTATAAGTCTAGCTTCTTCTTGAGAACATTCTTCCCGAAGCCTACTGAAAGAGATCAACTTCTTCCTTGCACAAATTCCTTGAATAAAGGAATCCCATGACCTAGGTAGGCCATTTAGAGTAGTCATTACCACCTCACCATTCTCCACCATTTCCTCTACTGCTTCCAATTGTTCCTTGATCTGAGAGACCCTTGAAAAATAGGATTGAATGGTTTCTCCATTTTGAAACTTTACTGCTTTCAATTGGTTCCGCAGGGTCATCTTCCGATTTATGTTCTTTCCTTCAAATAGCTTGGTCAAGGATTCAAACATCTCCTTGGGTGTCTTGAGAGAAGACACATGGGGTATGAGATGGTCTTTGATAGAATCAGCAATGATTCTCTTTGCCTTGACCAAGTTCTTCTTGTGCAATACCTTGGCCTCTTCATCCTCTGGGATAGGGATGTCTTCTTTCACATATGAGTCCAACTCATTCTCTTCCAGGATTAGCCCAATCCTATACTTCCAGGCTCGAAAGTTATCAGCCCCTTCAAGCTTATCCTCAAGCTTGGTGTGAAGAGACATCTTTAAGAGTACTTCAAATGGAAATAGAAAAGTTTTAGAACTTACCACTTGAAGTGCTAAAAACTGGATCTGGTCCCGGATTAGGGTTTGTCAGAGAAACCCTAAAAATTCAAAAAGTGAATTTCAAAATTCCGAAAGGATAGAAAGATGCGCCTTGGAGAGCTGATCAGCCTAGTACATTCAGAATTTGAGATCAGCAAAGTCTTGCCCTTCAAAATTGCCTTTTTGTCCTCCCGGGTTCACTGGGGAGAGCCCTGAATTAGGGTTTGAGTTTCCCGGAGATCTACCCAGCCAAAAATCTCGATCCAAAGCTCAAACCTTCGATTTTTGCAAGGAGCTTCCAGCTGTACCTTCAGTTTCCAGAAATTCCTATTTTTGTGGAAACCCTAATTTTTAGGGCCAAATCTGAAAATGCTCGGAACTGAATTATGATTGGACAGATAGATGCGCCTTGATGAGTAGATCCAATCTACTATACTGAATTTCAAAAATCTGTGGAGAGAAACCCAATAAACAAGCAATACAAGCTTCCGTCACTGCAAAATGTCTTCTTCTCAGTTAAGCTCTGATACCATGTTAAATTTTCAGTATTAAATCACAATACTATAGGATCTTTGCTGAGAGAATAACATCTACAGTATATCAATGCATGACAATCATAATATGACAAGCATCACAAGCATCACAAGAATCAAAAGCATAGAGACAAGAGACACAGAGTTTCCGTGGGGAAAACCCTAAGGTGAAAAACCCCACAACTTCCTCAGAGATAGAGAGAGCAATGGCTCAACCAAAATACAACCAAATAATACAGAGATAGTCTCCTAGCAGATGATCCTCCTCCTCCTCACTAGTGCGCCACTTTTCAGAGAGAGAGATAGATACTTTTCCGAGTGAGTAAAATAGAGATCTCCTATCTCTATTTATACTCACCTTTTTTCCCAGTGACCTACTGGGGCCGACTTGTCTACTTGAGTACATCCACATTATATTATATATTAAATAGGGCCGACCCCATAAGGTGGTCTAATAACCCATCGGCAAGTACACACACTTGCGACACTTGTCAATCCACATGACGACACTTCCTTATAGAGGAATAACACATCTCTTATAAGGGTACAATAAATATATATATATAATACACAGATGAAATACATTCCGAAGTTACATATACATCAACAAAGTCTTCATCTAACATGGAGTTATCTTTGGGGAACTTAGTTGTAAAGTGGGACAAGCAACATAAGGACAAGAATGATTATACTAAGTTCCAACGCTTATGGCTAGGACCTTTCATTGTTACAGAAAATATTGGTCCTAGTACTGTCCGGTTACAAACACTGGAAGGTTCTTTAGAAACCTACCTAGTGAATGTCCAGCTACTCAAGAAGTACTTTGTTTGAGGAGAGCATGTTGGTCCACTTGTACATAAAGTATGGTTTGTTTTCTTTCCTTTGGTTTGATTGATTTTTTTTTCTTTTCAAATAAGTCTGCACATTTGGCAAAGGTTTTTGATCAGTGTGTCTCTAAGATTAACACAATCTGAATTTTTCAGGTAGCATGCCAGCTGTTATTTCATTCATCCTATATTGGAAAATGCTCTTCATGGAATCGAACAGTCAATTTTTGCAGGGCCTTGATTGATATCTTCCCACTATCATCAACATCTTTTAAATATTTGTTTGATTAATTGAAGTTGAAGAGCAGACTAGAGTTCTTTACCTTGTGTTTCATGAGTAAATGGCATAATCTCTTATATCCTGGTTAGGCTTATCTATTCTGGATTCCATTCTAATCACTTTGGATAATAATATATTTCAATAAAAGTAGATTACAAGGTGGTGGGTCTCATTACGAGTTAGCCCATTATGTTCATAGATGTTCTAAGTGGAATGACATCTCCACATCAAGCCACCAAACTTGGGAGATGAATTTCAGCTCTGGATGGAAGATGAAAGACCCTATCACAGGTCTGTCCATTCATGATCTGCAAAGCATCGGTGAGTAACGCTGCTGTCATGTGGTCACCAAGCCATGGTAGTGTCTTGTAACCTATGCACTAATAAATTTTTCTTTTTCTTTTGTAAGATGGTTTGTTGTGTATAAGGATAAGGGGGGGTATTATTACAATCCATCCCTACCATGATCATGGATTTGATTTTGGACTGGAATTACCACCTATGGTCACCAAGCCATGGTAATTGCTTTCAGCCTAGAAAACTGAAAGACAAGGAGTCTCCTGACCGAGCTAGCTTGTTTAGTTTCCAGATCAGGTTTGTGAATGGCATTGCCAGCATCTGATCACCAAGTCAGGACAATGGCCTTATATCAGCAAAAGTGTTATCTTTTTTAAAAAAAAGAAAAAAAAGAAAAAGAAATATACATGTACATAAATGAATAATCAATAAAGCCAAGGCGATTCATGTATTTTAATCCAGAATGGCTCTGAGTTTATTCCAAAGGTTAATCATAAATCTTCCCTTCCATGATTGCATTAAGGTATTGGATTTTTGTTTTGCTTCTAGACTGCTTTACCAGATTAAATAGCATCATTAATTGGTTTTGGATGGGAATGTATCTATCATATGACTAACTCTATTGTTTTGATTGTGTTTTCATGAGATACTTTTGTAGATTGCAGGTTGAAACATGAGTTGGTTGGCATGGCTGCCTTATAACTAAGGGTTTCATTTTAAGAGATAACTGGTTCTTCCCAGACAGTCGCCACTTGTTGTAGGCACAACAGATCCCATGTTTTATCCAAAATATGGGAGCCCCAATTCCACATCAAAGAGTAACTTAATCAATTTTTGGGGTTTTTCAGCCTGTTTGCCATTCATTTTGCTACCTTTGATTTGATTTAATTGAGCTAGTAAATTTTCCTTCCCAAAATTTATGCATTTTTAGTGTGTTTTTGTGAATTGCGGAAATAATTTTTTTTTTGGGTTAAAATTTTCGATCATCCCGCAACCCGCAATCCGCAATTTCAGATTGCGGACTCTTTGGTTTGCACGTGAATTTTTTCTTTCTGCAACCCACAACCCACAATTGCGGATTGCGGGATGTGGAAAGGGGTTTTTAGAAAAGTAAATAAATACTGGTTCACACTCCCGCAACCCGCAATTGCGGGATGCAGGAATGGTTTAACCACACGTTGTGCTTTATGTTTCGCAACCCGCAACCCGCAATTGCGGATTGCGAAAGGGTGTATATATTTTTAAATAATGAATGCCCGCACTTGGAATCCTGCATATCACATCCCAACCATTGATATATGATGATCCGACGACCCTGATTGCATCTGGCAGAATGATTTAAATTTTTGATTTTTCATTCTTAGGTCGTCGTTTTCAAGTGTTGATCCAGTTTTCGTCTGCGTTATGCTTGATCAGACGTGAAATATTTGAATCCAATGATTGCTTGATGATCAAAACTCTGAGATTTGACTGTTAATCACATGTGTTATTATGTAAATCTATCTGATCTTATGCCAAGTTTTAACTGATGCATGATTGACTGATATTTCGCTCACAGAGATGATAATTGCAACTTGTACATCGTAGACATGCGATCATGCTAGTTAATTATACTCAATCGATGTCAAATTCTGTGGTTTTATTTCTTATAAGGGTTGCTATGAATAATTTGTTGGTTTATGATGATATATGCAAATTTTGGATTGATATTTTAATATCTATGCTAACAATTGCATGATGTAAGTAAAATGCAGAGATATTGTAGTATTTCTATCAAGCGTTTTGTTGAGAAAGAGCCTCAGCCTGTGGAATACTTTGAACCTGTTCCTGCGCCATTTGATGCTGATGTTTCTGATGACAACACAGATAGTGAAGAGGAATATGATGGGATTTAATTCACATATGAAGGAATCCTTTTCAATAGACAGAAGAAGGGTGAGAAAGGATGCGTTGATCAAGATAATACAATTGTTAGGGACTTAATCATAACCTTGCCACCTATGTGTCCCGCAATTCCCCTCAAGGATGATCCGTTAGCTGATTTTTCGGTCTTTGAAAATATGTCTGGTCCTCTTGAATCCAAGGAATATTTCACATTTTCCTCGCTAGCTACCATCAACAGCTCATGATCTATCTTGATCCTCCTCAAATTACGACAGGATGTTCTAAAAAATATGTGGTGCAATATTTCTAAAATTGTATGATGCCCAGTTTGGGATTCGAATTGGTCTATTATTCCTATGTATAAGGATTGTTAGATGTTTGGGCCAAGGGGTAGCCTTTTCTTGGCCATTTTTAGGATAATTTAGTTTTGATTATTCTTGCACTGTGGGAGATTTGATACTGAATGATTATTTTGTAACCATTATTTAAGGGGTTTTAGATCTCATAGTGGGGGACAAATGGTTAGGGGACATAATCACAAAAAGAGACCAGAGATGCTCTATTGTTGCAGGCTATGTAATGTTTTGCAGGCCTTAATACACAGTTAGTTTTCTTTAGCTACCTCTTCTGTTATAATTTGTCAAATGTTTTTGATGAATTGTGATTTTGATTCAACACATTCACTAATACTGTTTATTATTTGCAATCAGTAACCTGCATTGATCTATAGTTTAGATTTCTCTCAACTCATGATCTGTGTAGTTGATGTTTTAAATGAATGTCTTTATCTAAAACATTTTATCTATTTCTGCAAATGATTCACAGAAAGCATTAAGTTAATGTTAATTTGTCAATTAACATTCCAGATATAGGATAAGCTTGTATGCACTTAATTCTTAAGCTATCGTTGGTTGAATGTATTTAAGTGATTGTATCTTGAGCCACTGAGTCAAGATCCAGTTTTGCATGTCTGTTAAATTGGTGAAAAGATTTAGTAATTTTCAGATCAAGTTGTCCTGTGCACAAACAAATCATTCCTTTTAGAATAGGCCTGACTTAGATTAGCTTTCTTTCAAAGTTAGACTAACCCTTAGGACTAGTAAAACTCTTGTCTTTCTTCATAGGAAGACAGATCCTTTCTAGGATCAAACACTCACAAGTGCCAGTGGAGGCCTTTGTATCCATGGGTGTTAACGACACCAGACAACTCGAGGATAGGGTAATACTTGCGTAGGATTATCTGAATCCTTTGGCTGGGTTTTCATCCCTTGTTGTTTGCCTTGGACACCATTCCAACACCTGCACACCCAAGGAATCAACAAGCCGATACCATCACCTTCTTAGATCATACAATTAGATAGGACAGTTGTTAAGGTAATTGGAGAAATGAAAATGTTCTTATTAGACTGTCAGCAGATCCAAGGGTGTGTCAGTTCATTGATATCATGGTGGTAGATATACTTGAAGCCTATGGGTTGATCTTGAGTAGGGACTGGTCTATGAAACTGAATGGTTATTTTGCAACCGATTGGTCTCACTTATGGTTTCCATACTAAAACAGGCAAAATCAGATAAAAATACTGAGAGAGCCCCGCATGAAACAAAATGTAACTGAGTTGGAAGAAAATAATGAGGCTGTAACTTTTTCTTCTTCAATGTTGGGAAATTATTTTTTAGAAATTGATCCAGGGAATTATCAATCAATGGATGCTGGCCATGATTCATAGGAACAGTCTGATCTCCTTCATTTTTCATGGACTAACGACATTGATTGTAATATAGTAGAATTAGTCACTGACTTAGGTAGTAACAATACTAACTTAGTTAAAACAGAAAACACATTTTGGATTTTATACTTCGATGGTTCCAAAACTCAAGTAGGATCCGGAACTGGTTGTGTTTTGATTGAACCTGCAAAGAACAAACATTTTTTTATCTTGTAGACTAGAGTTTGAATGTACAAATAACACAACAGAGTATGAAGCTCTAGTTCAAGGATTAAAAAAAGCTATTAGTTTGAATGTCAAATACTTGAAAGTATTTGGTGACTCAGATATTGTTGTCAGACAGGTAAGGGATACAATTCATTGTCTTTCCCATTTCGATGCTTTTAATATAAATTATATTCCTAGATTACAAAATGATGCGGCTGATTTGTTAGCTACTTCTGCTTCCATATTAGTGCCTACGAGTAACAAATGCTCTATTGAATTGATTTTCAGGCCATCTGTTCCTAATAATATCACAAATTTAAGAGAGTTTGATGATGATGATCAAATTATCAGTTTCTTAACTAATGAAGATGCTTTCCAAGAGTCTATAATTGATGAAGATAAGCACGATTCAAATTTGCAGAAGAAAGACGCATCTAAATGAAACTTTATGCCAAAAGGAGTAAGGAATCTTGAAGGACTGTTTGATTTACATAACAAGTTCAGGAGGCTAGAGAATGTTAAAACTAATAGCTCCTCTATGCAGCATGAATTGGTCAACCTGGGCACAGAAACTGAGCCAAAATTTGTCAATCTTGGTAAATGTTGCTCGCCAGGCGAGAGGGATAATTTCATCAAACTGTTCTAGAAATACAAAGATGTTTTTGCATGGACTTATGAAGATTTGAAAACATATGATACTCGCATCATATAGCACATAATATCAATGAAGCCAGGTGTGAATCCATTTCAGCAGCAATTGAGTAGAATGCATCCGACACTCGAGCCATTAATACAAAAGGAATTGAAAAAATTGTTGGATGCTAAGATCATCTTTAAAGTCCGACATTCCGAATGGGTCGCTGATTTAGTTCCCGTACGGAAGAAGTCGGGGGAAATAAGATTATGTGTGGATTTTCAGAACTTGAACAAAGCATCCGACAAAGACAACTATCCTGTACCACCAATGGACAAAATTTTATAGATGGTTTCTGGTTCAGAACTATTCTCCTTGCTAGATGGTTTCTCTGGATATAATCAAGTACTAGTAGCAGAAGAAGACTGACTCAAAACCACATTCCATACGAAGTGGGCAACTTTTTCATACCGAATAATGCCATTTGGCTTGATAAACGCAGGAGATACCTTTCAAAGAGCCATGGACATTTCTTTTCGAGGATTGGTTGGCCACTGTGTGGTAATTTATTTAGATGATGTGACATTTTTTTCAAAGAAAAGAGAAGACCATATTTTTGTTAAAATATTGTAACTTCTAAGAATATTATATTTGTACTTTATTATTCCAGATATGTTTCATTCCTCCGTGGAGACCCTATTCTATATCCAGAGATGTTTTAGTCCTCCGTGGAGAATGTGGTAACTTGGGTTATTAGACTTCCCTAGTGGGGGTCGGCCCTGTATGATTCATGTGGGTTAAAGGGTTATTAGACCACCCTAGAGGGGTTAGCTCAGTCAGCCTTATGTTAAGTTGTTAATTTGGGGCCGACCTAGTTAGTGTAAAAGTCAATGCGTAGTTGTGTATAAATGGAGGAGGTGTGTTCCTCATTTAACACACATACACTCACTTGTGATTGGCACATAGTTGAGAGAGAGATATTCTATGCAGGAGAAGGAGCTCATGTTTGGGGATTACATCTTTGTATTTGTTGGTCATCTATATTGAGGAAGCTTTGCTGGGTTTTCTACCCCATGAGGGTTTCCCAGGATAAATTTGTGTCTCTTGTGTTTATGCTGTGCTTGTTGTTCTTTCAGTGATCCTGTATATGCTATTGTTGTGAAATGGAATTTAATACTGATATTTTCTATCTTATCATATTGAATCTTAACATGGAGTCAGAGCTAGCCTAAAGGAAGGCAATGTATGGGACTTACGACACTTGTCTCACTTGCGACAATTTGAAAGTTAGGGTTTTATATAGAAAAAACCAGTCATCGTGGAACTTTCACTATAAATCCATTTTGGTGAAGGTTCAGGATCTGAAACCTTTAAAGGTCGTAGATAACATCCCCTTGTACCTTGTGTCCAAAGGAAAGTCTCATATTCGTTTCACTTTGTGAGATATGATCAGTACAAGTTAGGGTTTCTGCCTCTTCCAGAATGCAGTCCTAAACAGGTGACCTTGGAAAAAAGGTCATATCTCGGGCTAGGAAGCTCCAAATGAAATTTTGTAAAAGGTGACAGGTAGGGCATAGACTATTCTTTCACAGGTACTCTTTTTAGAGGCCTAAGTTGAGACAGTGACACGTGGAACTCTGTACAAGTTCGCTCTCCTGGTTTATCCCATAAACAGGTCACATTGTGACACTTGGCATAACTCTCTCTCAGAGAATCCAATTGAGGTCATACCTATGGGTTTGGAAATATGATAGGTCAGCTACCATAGGATGAATATTCATACCGTACATATCCTAATTTTCAGATATGCACCAGAAACAATATGGAACATCTGAAATGGCTAAACGGAGGAAATCTAAGATGAGGAGGAAGAAGCTCTCACTTAAGGTTTTCAGTTCTTAGGTCTGGAAGGACTTGATACAATGTTGGAGACACCTGATACAACATTGGAAGCTTTGATAATGGATTTGGAATCCATTCATATTGATCCTCCATCAAAATGTTGTGGGAGGAAGGATATTGAAGATTAGGGTTTCCAAGTAAGAAGAAACCCTAGAAAAATTGGGAGACTCATAGGGCAACGATGAATAAGGTTTAAATGGCATTGATATCCTATCATCCTAGCACCATGAACATACATAATATGTTTACAAGTGATCTACCTTGGATGGTTAGGGTTTTACCCTTATAGAGAAGACTACTCGACAGGTATGACTTGGGAAGATATAGGTATGTTTTGAAATCTGATTCTTGATTAAATTCATAATATGTTTGTCTTCATGTTATTGAGGTTAATACAATTATGAGTGTTTCATAATGAATGCATGTGAGTGACATAAGAAATTCATTGATTAATTTTATGACACTTATAATTGTACTAATGCACTTGTGGTGTTGTATGAGGATGATATTGTCTGCTAACAAGATACAGGTACATCAAGAAAGACAAATCAAGTTCTATGACCATGATGACATAAAGACAAAGACGCATCCTTAGTCTTTGACCACATAGAAGCTCTACTTACGAGGTATGTATGACTTTGTTCTACTATGCTTAACTTATGAGATATGCAGGTTCTAGCACAAAGTCTCTAAACCATTGAAGAGAACATAGAAGATATTGTTTGGGTATGATAAGACATAACCAAGCATGACAATCCAGTTATGTTTTCCTATATCAAGTTAGAATCCTACTTTGTGTTAGGATATTAGGTAAGTATACCTATGTATGAAATGATCATGACCATACATACTTAAGCTTATTTGGAATTATAATGTTTTGATAGTATTAAGATTATACTAATGAATGTTTATGATGAGATCATGAGGATGACACTAGTGCATACTTAAGCATGCATAGTGGTCCAGGATGGATAGAAGTTCAAAGACATATAATCATGAAGGGAAAATAGAGATCAAGCAGGAGGCAACCACACAAACATAAAAGATAAGTATTTAAGTTGTAATTTGAATTACTTCTTGAATCTTTGAATAGTCAATGATATTGCTCATGCTGAGTGTAAGCATTCATATAGCATTGAACAATATACTACTAATATGCATATGATTGGTAAGTTGGAAAAACATTCCATTGTTGCTTGTCTAGAATGAAACCTCTTTGCTAACATGTTGAGAGCTGTGCGCGCTCTTGATAGTATGTTCTGGTAGAGATGTAAGGCATCTAGATAGCCAATGTATGCATACAGGATATGGAAAAGTGTTGTGCCAAAGTATTGGTCAAGATAGTTGCATAACTATGTGAATCATATCTGTATGCATAATAGTTTATCATGTCAACATGATTTGATGATTATGAAGTATTACTAATCCTGTAATTAACTTTGATTTGTAGGAAAGATCATGAAGAATGATGAACATTGAAAAAGTGATGGATGTTCAATAAGAAGATTTACAAATCAAACATACTATAGAAGGCTCGTGGCTAGAATATTCTCTTAGAAAGATGAAGAGGATCATGACTATATGTTTGCTCCAAGTGGCTAGATAAGACCATTCTCTTAATGGTGTAATTGAAGAAGAAGTGCAAATCGAGAAAAATCCCAGGATTCAATTGAAGAAATCTCTGTACGTTTACCCAGGATCGATAGTCATTTGATGAGCTTAATGATCACCATGGGTGATGTGTATTTTAACCTTTGCTACAAGGTTGAAGATGATGTCTATACACAGATGACATTCTTCTCTCAGATGGATGCAAGAAAGAACTCACCATAGAGTTTGAATGATCTTGAGGCTCATATCAGCAGACCCATCTGACGGGAGATGGCATGGATAGATATGCAGAAGAATACTCAATGCAGAGTGTGAATGATGTTTAGTCACGGAAGGAGAATTAATAGCTTCTTGACAAGCTTGGGATTTACCAAAAGTAAAGGTGATCCTAACCTTTATCTTAAGGTTATGGATGATGAACCTATCATACTATTACTGTATGTGTTTGATCTCTTTATGACTGGGAATGAGAAACAGATCATGGAAAGCAAGAAGAAGCTAGCTACAGAAATTGTGATGAAAGATCTCAGATTGATGCATTACTTCCTAGGTCTGGAAGTATAGCAAGGCCCAAAAGGAATATTTCTCAACCAGGGAAAGTATTTGATATGTTGGAATTCAAAAGCCATGGCCACTCCCATGGATTCCAACTTGAATTTGTTAGCTGATGAATCATCAGAGTTAGTGGATGTGACTCTATACAGACAGATTATTGGGTCATTGATGCATCTGACGAATACCAGGTCAGATATATGCTTTGTTGTGAGCACCTTGAGTCAGTATCTAGTGGAACCTAGGCATGTTCACCTGATAGCTGCAAAGCATGCGATGAGATACCTAAAGGGTACGATAGAATTTGGTCTATGATATCTTGGAGATCATGACTTCAGATTGTATGGATACACAAATGCTGATTGGGCAGGAAGTGTATTAGATAGGAAGAGCACATCGGGCGGATATTATTGTCTGGGATCTGCCATGATCTCATGGTTTAGCAGGAAGAAGTCTAGTGTGGCTCTCAGCATAGTTGAAGCGGAATATATAGCTGCTTGCTATGCTAGTTGTGAAGCGATATGGCTTCGAAAGTTGTTATCAGGATTGTTTGACTTAGAGATGGATACCACTGTGATCCTGTGTGACAACCAGAGTTGTATCATGATGACAGAGAATATAGTGTTCCATGATAAGTCAAAGCACATATAAATACGATATTTCTATATACGGGATATGGTGCATAAAAGAGCTATAAAGCTCGATTATGTGAGCACTGACGTACAAGTTCCTGATATATTGACCAAACCTCTGTCTCGAGTACAGTTTGAGTATTTCTAAGACAAGCTTGGTGTAGTTCAGAAGGACCCTCCTCGAAAGGGGGAGTGATGTGGTCGATGATGATATTTGGATACTGGTATCGATGTGGATACCTATATCGATGATGAGATACCTGTATTGATGAGGATACTGTATCAATGATGTGGATACTTGTATTGATGATGAGGATACTGTATCGATGATGTGGATACTTGTATTAATGATGAGGATACTGTATCGATGATGTGGATACTTGTGTTGATGATGAGGATACTTGTATCAATGATGAAGATACTTGTATCGATGATTAGGATACTTGTATTGATGATGAGGATACTTATGTTCATGTTGAGGTTACATGTTCCGATGATGAGGTTTCCAGTTACGACGATGAGGTCGATGCATGGTCCTTAGACTTTGTCTAAGTGGACGAGGAGGGATTGTATCGTCCCTGGACTTAGGTCCCTGAACAGATCCGTAGACAGTTGTCTTTGAGAAGTGTTCCCTAGTGGATGAGGAGGGATTGTATCGTCCCTGGACTTAGGTCCCTGAATAGATCCATAGACAGTTGTCTTCCAAAAGTGGTCCCTAGTGGACGGGGAGGGATTGTATCATCCCTGGACTTAGGTCCCTAAACAGATCCGTAGATAGTTGTCTTCGAGAAGTGGTCCCTAGTGGATGAGGAGGGATTGTATCATTTTTGGACTTAGGCCCTTGAATAGATTTGTAGACAGATGTCTCCGAGAAGTGGTCCCCAGTGGACGAGAGGATTGTATCATCCTAGAAATTTGGTCCCTGAATAGATCCGTAGAAAGATGTCTCCGAGAAGTGGTCCCCAGTGGACGAGAGGATTGTATCAACCCAGGACCTTAGTCCCTGAATAGATCCATAGACAGATGTCTCCGAGAAGTGGTTCCCTGTGGACGAGAGGATTGTATCATCTCGAGACCTTGGTCCCTAAATTGATCCATAGACAGATGTCTCCGAGAAGTGGTCCCTAGTGGACGAGAGGGGATTGTATCATCCCCGGACTTCGGTCCCTAAATTGATCTGTAGACACATGTCTTCGAAAAAGGGGCCCTTAGACTTTGTCTAAGTTGACGAGTGGACTGCATCATCCCTAGACATGCTATGGTGTCTTAAATGGATCATGTGTATTGCAGGGTATGCTGCTATGATACTGTTGATCGTGAGGATCCAGATGACGATGTTGTTGATCATGAGGATCCAAATGATGATGCTGTTGATCATGAGGATCCAAATGATGATGCTGTTGATCGTGAGGATCCAGATGATGATGTTGTTGATCGTGAGGATCCAGATGACGATGTTGTTGATTGTGATGATCCAGATGGCGATGCTGTTGATCGTGAGGATCTAGATGACGATGTTGTTGATCGTGAGGATCCATATGACAATGATGTTGATCCTGAAGATCCCGATGACGATGTTGTTGATCGTGAGGATCCAAATGATGATGCTGTTGATCGTGAGGATCCAGATGACGATGTTGTTGATCGTGAGGATCCATATGACGATGTTGTTGATCGTGAATATCCAGATGACGATGTTGTTGATCGTGAGGATCCAGATGACGATGTTGTTGATCATGAAGATCCAGATGATGATTCTATTGATCGTGAGGATCCAAATGACGATGCTGTTGATCGAGAGGATCAATATGTTGATGTTGTTGTGGCTGTTCGAGTGCCGCAAAAGATGAAGATTCAGTACTGAAGATGTGGATGTTCCAGTATTGAAGATGTTCCATTAACTATTTGAGTTACTAATGATGTATGAAGAAAGCTTCCAATTATTTATAGATGTATCATGTATCATGTAGTTGATGACTCCTTTCTCCTGCAGATGTTGTTATAATATCCTTCTCGTTAAGGGGGAGTGTTAAAATATTGTAACTTCTAAGAATATTATATTTGTACTTTATTATTCCAAAGATGTTTCATTCCTCTGTGGAGACCCTATTATATATCCAGAGATGTTTTATTCCTCCGTGGAGAATGTGGTAACTTGGGTTATTAGACTTCCCTAGTGGGGGTCGGCCCTGTATGAGTCATGTGGGTTAAAGGGTTATTAGACCACCCTAGAGGGGTCGGCCCAGTCATCCTTATGTTAAGTTGTTAAGTTGGGGCTGACTTAGTTAGTGTAAAAGTCAAGTTGGAGTTGTGTATAAATAGAGGAGGTGTGTTCCTGATTTAACACACATACACTCACTTGTGATTGGCGCATAGGTGAGAGAGAGATATTCTATGGAGGAGAAGGAGCTCATGTTTGGGGACTACATCTTTGTATTTGCTGGTCATCTATATTGAGGAAGCTTTGCTGGGTTTTCTACCCCATGAGGGTTTCCTAGGATAAATTTGTGTCTCTTGTGTTTATGTTGTCCTTGTTGTTCTTTCAGTGATCCTGTATATGCTATTGTTGTGAAATGGAATGTAATACTGATATTTTATATCTTAGCATATTGAATCTTAACAATTTTCCATTTGAAATAGATTTTTTATCGCTGCAGAAAATATGGTATATCTCTAAATCCTAAGAAGAGTGTCTTCGTTGTCCTTGAAGGTAAGCTTCTAGGTCATATCAACTCAAAAAAGGGAATCTTGATAGATCAAGAGAGAGTGAAAGATATAAGAAATATTCCCATGCCCCATTAAAAAAAGCTATGCAATCTTTTATGGGCACAATAAACTTTGTTCGAAGGTTTGTATCAAATTTCACTCAAATTGTGAAACCTTTGCAGCAAATGGTAAAGCAAAGTGTGCAATTCAAGTGGGATGACATAGAGAAGATTGCGTTTAAAGACATTAAAACTGCCATAGCTAACACGCCTTCATTAAGAAGTCTAGATTTTGAAAAAGGACTTGATCATGTACACTTTCACTTCAGATAACTCTCTCACAGCTGTGCTCACTCAGAAGGAAGAATCAGGAGACGAATACCCAATATCTTTCATGAGCACTGGTCTGAAAGGCGTTGAACTGAATTACCATGCCATGGATAAGCAAGCATATGCAGTATTCAAAGCGATCAAATAGTTCAGGCCGTATATCCTAAAGAACATAACTAAAGTCATAGTACCTCACCCTGCTGTTAGATCTTCGTTTGTACATAAGGAATTGGGTGAAAGAAGGGGGAACTGGGTAACCGCACTTCAAGAATATAATCTAGAATTCAAACTAGACACCATTATTAAAGGTCAGTGGTTGTGTAAGTTACTCACAGCAAATCCAATGAGTGAAGACCAGGACTGGGAAAATGAAGCCAAATTAAATCTAATTGAGGTATGTCCTATTTTCACCACTCCTGAATCTTGGTATAGAGACCTGGTGCATTATTTGCAGCAAGGATATTTGCCAGAGCACTTGAGTTCTAAGCAAAGATGGACACTCCATCTGAAATCATCATCTTATCAAATAGTTGATGGAATACTTTTTAGAAAGAATTATGATGGGATATTTATCAGATGTCTTGAGAAAGAGGGCACTGATAAAGTAGTCAAAGAATTACATGATGGCCCTGTTGGGGGACACTATTCTAGAGATACCACGGCTTATAAAATGCTCAGAGTTGGATACTATTGGTCCACTCTATTCAAAGATGCTCATGCCTATTCCAGGAATTGCGATGTATGTCAAAGGAGCGTTGGCAGATTGCCGAAAGTAGCAAGACCTTTGCATCCAATTATCATCTTTGAGCCATTCGAGAAATGGGGCATATATGTTATTGGAGAAATAAATATGAATTCTTTGCTGCAGCATCAGTATATTCTTACCGCTATGGATTATTTCACCTGGTGGACATAAGATATCCCACTGCGCAAAGTGAATGAAGACGCAGTTATCAAGTTCTTGGAAGAAGACATCATAACCAGGTTTGGGGTTCCAATTTCCCTAGTCTTTGATAATGCAACTTATTTTTCATCTGTGAAATTAAATTAATTTGTTTATGAGAAAGGAATTAAATTGCATTATTCAACAAATTACTACTCCCAAGGAAATGGACTAGCTAAATACACAAACAAAAACCTCATCCGAATTCTTAAGAAAACCGTCATTGAAAATCAAAGAAGTTGGCATACAGCCCTCCCAAACGCTTTATGGGAATATATAGTTACCCTGAAGAATGCCTTAGGAGTTTCCCTGTACACGCTAGTCTATGGTAAGGAAGCCATACTTCCTCCTAACATACTGCTTCCATCCTTACAATTAGCCCAAGCCTCTCGAGGTTCCAACAGCCAAGTCCTACAATTGCGAATTGATACCCTGCTGAAGCTTGAAGAGTCACAACAGAAAGCCAAAGACAGATTCCACCAACACCAAGATATTGTCAAAAGGTGGTTTGATAAGCGAAAATATGGAAAAATGAGTTTTGAAGTAGGTGACTTAGTTCTGAAATGGGATCATCCGCATGATGATAAGGGAAAGCACACAAAGTTTCAACAATTATGGCTTGGCCCTTACCAAATTTCAGAAAAGCTTGGCCCATCAACGTACAAACTAAAATACTTACAAGGGGAGGAAGAAACCTCCCTGTCAATAGCCTTGCTTTAAAGCAGTACTTCTTGTAGTTCTAGGGACACTTTTGTACATAAATAAACGTTGTCTTGTTTTTCTGAGTTTACCTTTCTTTTGATTTGTTGAGTTATTGTTTTCTTTCACTTAGAGTCTTTAGTCTGTTTTCGTTTGATTGTTTTCATTTGACCTTTTAACCTACTCTTTGTTTTGATTTCTTTATTCTTTCATAAATCCCAGCCCAACTTCTTAGTGCAGTTGAGAGACAGGGCTTTGAGCAAATCTCAATTTTTTGAAAGGCCAAAATTTACTTACAAAGAAAATTTGTCTATGGGACTTTGCTTTTGCGGACTAGTTTCTAGAATGAAGATATCCTTTTCTGTTTCATACTTGGGTCACAGTAATCCCCGTTAAATAACTGAGATTTATGATTTCTATGTTTCTATCTTGGGGCTCCATCCACTCTCACATTAATGACTGTCTCAGGAAGTTCACTACAATGGACCCACGGAGAGGAAGCATGTCTCACATATGTATGGTATTTATAATGATCCCATGCTGCAAATCAAAATCCAAAAGAGCTTATATCAATGAGTCTGGTTTCCAGAAATTCTCGCCTCCATTAAATCATGGTTGAGAAAAGAAAAGACATTCAATCAAGAAAGATGTTCTAATGGCCAGCCCAACAAGGATCTTCTCCGTCCATGAGCATCACAATCAAATAAATCTCTTGCTCACACAAAAGGACATTATAGATTGAAGAACCTAAGTTAAATGTTGAAGATTGAAGAAATTTATTATGGAAGGCTCAAACGACAAAAGTCGTGAATAAAGAAAACATCCAAAAGGATGCTAACAGCATGGGAGTGAGGAACAAACGAATATGTCTGTGAGATGTTGTTGCGATCATGTGGAGTCCTATTTTAGTTGGCATGTGAAAGATATTTTTAAAATGAACTCCACACTTTGGCCCTAAGAGAGTTGTAGGGTGTTAAATTTTGAGCATTAATTCACAATACTCTTGGATCTTTACTGAGAGAATAACATATACAGTATATCAATGCATAACAATCACAATAAGAATGACAAGCATCACAAGAATCAAAATCATGAGAGACAAGAGACACAGAGTTTCCGTGGGAAAAACCCTAAGGTGAAAAAACCCCACAACTTCCTCAGAGATAGAGAGAGCAATGGCTCAACCAAAGTACAACCAAAATACACTTGAGATAGTCTCCTAGTAGCAGATGATCCTCCTCCTCACTAGTGTGCCACTTTCTGAGTGAGAGAAGTGTGACTTTTTGAATGATCAAAATAGAGATCTCCCAATCTCTATTTATACTAACCTGTTTTCCCAGTGACCTTATGGGGCCGACTTGTCTAGCTAGGTACATCCATAATATAATATATAATTCAGGGCCGACCCCACACATGGTGGTCTAATAACCCGTCGCCAAGTACACACACTTGAGACACTTGTCAATCCACATGACGACACTTCCTTATAGAGGAATAACACATCTCTAATAAGGGTACAATAAATATATATAAAATACATAGATGAAATACATTCCGAAGTTACACATACATCAACACTCCCTCTTAAATAGGAAGGTATTTCTCGACACAGATCTGTTAGACAAGTCTTCTTCTCGGGATCATCGTCATCATCATCATCACTGCTGCTGCTATCTCAACCAATCTCTGACTCTACTCATCATAGGAAGTTCTACAGAGCCAGTCCTTTTTCATACTGTAGGCCCACCACCTGCAAATCTTCATCATCACTGGCCATACTGTGGAAATATCAGGACTTATTACGTGTGTCACAAAACCTTAAAAGAGTCTCCTGACTAGCAAGAACCCTAAAGAGCATCTGAGGCCTTTTTCATCCTGTCCAGATCTCCAGGACTTATTACATGTGACCCCACCACAAAACCTCGAAAGAGAATCCCATGACTGATTACGAGCACAAGGCTCAACCTATCGGATCTCCCAGGGCACAAATTACATGTGGTCACCACAAAACCTCGAAAGAGCATCCCAGGACTGATTACGAGCACAAGGCTCAACCTATCGGATCTCCCAGGGCACAAATTACATGTGGTCATGGCAAAACCTCGCAAGAGCATCCCAGGACTGATTACGAGCACACAGCTCAACCTATCGGATCTCCCAGGGCACAAATTACATGCCATAGGACAAAACCTCGAAAGAGCATCTGCCAGATATCCCAGGGCACAAATTACATGCCATAGGAAAAACCTCGAAAGACTATCTGCAGATCTCCTAGGGCACAAATTATATGTCCTCCCAAGCAAAACCTCGAAAGAGCATTTGCCAGATATCCCAGGGTACAAATTACATGCCATAGGCAAAACCTCGAAAGATTATCTGCAAATATCCCAGGGCACAAATTACATGCTTATCTGCACAACCTGTTCCACGGCCACAGAGTATCAACCTGATACTCACCATACATCATCTTGATGTACACATGATCATCCTGATCATACAATGCATCTACCTGATGCATACCAAGTATCTACCTCATACATACCATCATACATGATCCACCTGATCATACAGTGTATCCACCTGATACAAATACAAATACATGATACATATCAACATACATGATCTACCTGATCATACAATGTATCCACCTGATACATATACAGATACATGGTCCAAGCATCCAACATGATGCATATACAAAATACATACACATGATCCAACCGATCATATCCAGTATCCAACATGATGTGTACATACATATACATATAAATGATCCAACTGATCATATCCAGCATCCAACATGATGCATACATACATATATATATGATCCAACTGATCATACAAAGCAGAAACCAGAACATCATCCTGATGCTCATCATCCAACGCTTACATCCACAGCCATGTGAAGGATCCTCCTTCCAACATGCTTGGAATGGCTTCAGCAAATGTGTCCATCACTTCTTCCTCGAAGTGTCATCAATCTGAAGAACACCAAGCCTCTCCTTGAAGTACTCGAACTTCACCCTGGCTAGTGGCTTCGTCAGCACATCTGCAATTTGCTCATCCGTCGCAACGTATAGGAGCTTCACAGCTCCTCTCTGCACCATATCCCTGATATAGTGATATTTGATCTCTATGTGTTTCGACCTGTCATGAAACACTGGGTTCTCGGACAGCTTCACACAACTCTGGTTATCACAAAAGATACCAGTAGCATCCAACGGGAGATCAAATAACTTAGACAGTAGCTTCCGTAGCCATACTGCCTCACAACTAGTTGAACAGGCTGCAACATACTCTTCCTCAGTTGTACTTAGTGCTATGCAGGACTGCTTCCTGCTAAACCAAGAGATCACACCTGATCCCATACTGAAGCAGCACCCAGATGTGCTCTTCCTATCTGCAGCATTGCCAGCCCAATCTGAGTCAACATAACCCTGTAGGTTAAACTTTTGATTCACTTCATACTTGAGCCCATAATCCACTGTACCCTTCAGGTACCTCAGAACATGCTTTACAGCAACCAGGTGAACACTCCTCGGGTCTGTCAGGAACTGGCTCAATGTGTTCACCGCAAAGCAATTATCTGGTCTCGTGTTCGTCAGGTACATCAAGGACCCAATCATCTGACGATACATAGAGACATCAACCAGCTCGGATGAAGCATCACCTAGAAGCTTCAGATTTGATGCCATAGGTGTGGCCATGTCCTTGCAATCCATCATCCCAAATCTCTTCAGGATATCTATTGTGTACTTCCCTTGACCAAGGAAGATCCCACCTACACTCTGCCACACCTCCATACCTAGGAAATAATGCATCATTCCCAAATATTTCAAATCGAACACGGCAGCAAGCTTCCTCTTAGTATCTGCAATCAATCTGTCATCTCCTGTTACAAATAAGTCATCCACATGCAGGAGTAGAATCACAGGATTCCCTTCCTCAACCTTGTAGTAAAGGTTGGAATCCGCTTTACTCTTGGTAAATCCCAAACTAGATAGGAAACTGTCCATCCTACCATACCAAGTTCTGGGAGCTTGCTTCAAGCCATACAAGACTTTCTTGAATCTGCACACATATGACTCCCTGTCATGTATTTCAAAACCAAGTGGCTGCTCCACATATACTTCCTCTTCAACTACACCATTCAAGAAAGTAGTCTTGAAATCCATCTGGTGTATTTTCCATTTCATTGCTGCAGCCAAGGAAAGTACTATTCTGATGGAAGTATACCTGGCTACATGTGCAAAAGTTTCTTCATAATCTATTCCCTCTTTCTGAGAGAAGCCACGAGCTACGAATCTTGCTTTGTATTTCTCTACACTGCCATCTACAGCATGCTTGATTTTGTAGATCCATTTGGAAGTCACAACAGACTTCTCTTTAGGTCTTGGGACAACATCCCAAACATCATTTTTCATTATTGATTGGTATTCCTCAACCATAGCATCCTTCCATTCTTTCTTTTCCACTGCTTCTTCATAACTAGAAGGTTCTTTGTTCATAATGTCACAGAGTAAAGCAAAATAGCTGGTATGTGATTTGGTTCTTTTCTTTGCTCTGTGTTCTTCTTCTGGAATGCCAAATCTTTTTGCATCTTGAATGAGCTCTCTAGCCCATGTAGGTTTCCTCTTGTGAGAGTTATCCTCACGGGGTGGATCTATAGGTTCTTGCGGATCTTCAAACTCACGAACAACTTCTGGAATTGCTTCAGTCATGGTAGTGTCTTGAAATCTAGTTTCCTTAGGTTCTTCATAAACTTCGATAGGTGCCTTCCTTGATTTGATGAATGCTTAGTTTTCATCAAATTTTACATCCTTGCTGACATCAATCTTCTTGAACCCTGGAAAGTATATTCTGTAAGCCTTCGAGCTTTCACTGTAACCCACAAAGATACCCTTCTTTCCTGAAGGATCTAGTTTGGTCCTCTTTTCCTTTGGGACATGAGTGTATACTAGAAAACCAAATATTCTAAGATGGATGACTTCAGGTTTCTTACCAGAAAAGACTTCTTCTGGAGTTTTGTTGTCCAATATCTTGTGGGGTGTTCTGTTCTACACATATACAGCTGTTCTAGCTGCTTCTGCCCATAGATGCATAGGTAGATCCTGATCATGTATCATTGCCCTTACTGCTTCCATGATTGTTCTGTTCTTCCTTTCTGCAACTCCATTTTGTTGAGGATTATAAGGAGCAGTCAACTCCCTCTTAATCCCTGAATCACTGCAAAGCTTCTTGAAGTCACCTGAGGTGAATTCTCCACCATTGTCGGATCTGAATGTTTTGATCTTCTTGTCAGTTTAATTCTCCATCAAGGTTTTGAATTCCTTGAACTTATCAAACACCTCATCTTTGTTCTTCAAGAAGTATACCCAAGTCTTCCTGGAGAAGTCATCAGTAAATGAGACATAGTAAACATACCCACTCAGAGAACTAGATGACATAGGACCACATACAACTGAGTGGATGATTTCCAGGATGTCTTTTGCCTTGCTTTCACTGCTTGGGAAAGCCTTCTTGATGTTCTTACCTTTTGCACATCCTTTGCAAACACCTTCATGTTTGGTCTTGTTTTCAGGAAGACCCTCTACAGCCTTGCTTGCAATTGGAAGTGCCATATAGTGCATATGAGAAAGTCTTCTATGCCAAAGTTCACTTGGCTCCATGGATTCATGTACCATGGCATGTTCAGGTTGTCCCTTCAATTTATACAAACCTCCCTCTTGCTCTCCAACCACTACTGCATCATCTATGGTCTTTCCCTTTGGCCACATTAGGACTTGGCCATCCACAAATGCAACCCTTATACCTTTTGCATCCAATGCAGAGATGGAGAGTAAGTTCTTCTTGAGCCCAGGTACATAAAGGACTTCTTTCATCTTCAAAGATTTTCCAGAATCTAGGTTGTAGGAGGCTTCACCACTTCCTTTGATTGGGTATTGATAATCATCGCCAAGTTTCACCTTATGGGGTGATTCATGTTCAGATAGATTCACAAAATATTCCTTAAACCCAGTCATGTGTTTGGAAGCCCCACTGTCAATCAACCAATCATTACAACCATGGGAGATAGTACCTGTGAGAGCAGAAATTAGAACATACTCTTCTTCACTTGATGAGTCATCATCACTATCACTTTCTGCCCTAGCCTTCTTCTTTGGTGGTTCATCATCTTCGACAGCATGAGCATGATATCTTCTTTTGTTATTCTTCTTCTTCTTGTTGAAGTTGTTGTTGTCTTTCTTCTTCTTGGGACAATCTGAAGCAAAGTGTCCCTTCTCATTGAAATTGAAGCATCTGAGATCTTTCTTATCTTTATGATAATGGTGGTGTGAGAATTTCCTGTTATGAGATGATTCCTTCTTGGACTTGCCTTTCCTGGCATGTGCTATGAGAGCTTGATCTTCATTTCCCATCTTTTCTTCTCAGGCCACAATCCTAGCTTCTTCTTGAGAGAATTCTTTCTACAATCTGTTGAAGGAGATCAACTTCTTCCTTGCACAAATTCCTTGAATAAAGGAATCCCACGACCTGGGTAGGCCATTTAGAGTGGTCATCACCACTTCACCATTCTCCACCATTTCATCCACTGCTTCTAGTTGTTCCTTGATCTGGGAGACCTTTGAAAAATAAGATTGAATGGTTTCTCCATTCTGAAACTTTACTCCTTTCAATTGGTTCCGCAGGGTCATCTTTCGATTTATGTTCTTCCCTTCAAATGGCTTGGTTAAAGAGTCAAACATCTCCTTGGGTGTCTTTAGAGAAGACACATGGGGTATGAGATGGTCTTTGATAGAATCAGCAATGATTCTCTTTGCCTTGACTAAGTTGTTCTTATGCAATACCTTAGCCTCTTCATCTTTTGGGATAGGGATGTCTTCTTTTACATATGAGTCCAACTCATTTTCTTCCAGGATTAACCCAATCCTATACTTCCAAGTTCGGAAGTTATTAGCTCCTTCAAGCTTATCCTCAAGCTTGGTGTGGTGAGACATCTTAAAGAGTACTTCAAATGGAAATAGAAAATATTTAGGTCTTACCACTTGAAATGCTGAAAACTGGATCTGGTCCCATATTAGGGTTTGTCGAAAAAACCCTAAAAATTCAAAATGTGAATTTCAACTTTCTGAAAGGATAGAAAGTTGTGCCTTGATGAGCTGATCAGCTTGGTGTATTCAGAATTTGAGATCAGCAAAGTTTTACCCTTCATATTTGCCTTTTTGTCCTCCCGGGTTCACTGGAGAGAGCCCTGAATTAGGGTTTTAGTTTCCCGGAGATCTACCCAGCCAAAAATCTCGATCCAAAGCTCTAAACTTCGATTTTTGCAAGGAGCTTCTAGCCATGTCTTCAGATTTCAGAAATTCCTATTTTTGTGGAAACCCTAATTTTTAGGGCCAAATCTGAAAATGCTCAGAATTGAATTATGATTGGACAGATAGATTCTCCTTGATGAGTAGAGTCAATCTACTATACTGCTTTTCCAAAATCTATGGAGAGAAACCCAATAAATAAGAAACTCAAGTTTTCGTCACTGCAAAATGTCTTCTTCTCAGGTTAGCTCTGATACCATGTTAAATTTTGAGCATTAATTCACAATACTCTTGGATCTTTACTGAGAGAATAACATATACAGTATATCAATGCATAACAATCACAATAAGCATGACAAGCATCACAAGAATCAAAAGCATGAGAGACAAGAGACACAGAGTTTCCGTGGGGAAAACCCTAAGGTGAAAAAACCCCACAACTTCCTCAGAGATAGAGAGAGCAATGGCTCAACCAAAGTACAACCAAAATACACTTGAGATTGTCTCCTAGTAGCAGATGATCCTCCTCCTCACTAGTGCGCCACTTTCTGAGTGAGAGAAGTGTGACTTTTCGAATGATAAAAATAGAGATCTCCCAATCTCTATTTATACTAACCTGTTTTCCCAGTGACCTTATGGGGCCGACTTGTCTAGCTAGGTACATCCATAATATAATATATAATTCAGGGCCGACCCCACACATGGTGGTCTAATAACCCGTCGCCAAGTACACACACTTGCAACACTTGTCAATCCACATGATGACACTTCCTTATAGAGGAATAACACATCTCTAATAAGGGTACAATAAATATATATGAAATACATAGATGAAATACATTCCGAAGTTACACATACATCAACATAGGGAAGTCTAATTCAAATTTGCCTTCTCCCCAATGACCATTATGATGAAAGTGATTACTCCCTTTGCAGAAATTGGAATAGGTAAGCAAATTGTTACATATGGGGCCAACAACTCGTAAGTTTTCTGACCTTGGAAAGAGATTAATTCAGAGATATGTGTTCACCAATGAATCGCCAATTGTTG
Organism: Larix kaempferi; assembly: GCA_027924585.1. Taxonomy (NCBI): domain Eukaryota; kingdom Viridiplantae; phylum Streptophyta; class Pinopsida; order Pinales; family Pinaceae; genus Larix; species Larix kaempferi. Next base: position 12,564,909 of record BSBM01000125.1, on the reverse strand, counting down.
CTGCTACAACCTAATCCCCAAAATTTGTGAAAATTATTGGGGCCCCTCCTTTTCTCTTAAAAGAGTTTTTTGAAGTTAAGTTTTGTCTAGAAATCCTTTCCATACTTAGTTTTTTTCAAAAGGATCGAGAAAATGAAGCTTGCTTTTCACTAAGTAAAACTTGATCTTTCCAACTAAAACAATCGGTGCAACTAGCCGAGTCGACCCGAAACAGTCGGTCCTCTTCTTTAAGTTCAGAAGATTTTTTCGTTTCGACGCGACTTGCCGACTCGAGCCGAAACGATCGGCACATATCAGTCAGTCGAACCAAAATGTTGCGTAGTTTGACTTATTCTTTGTTGCATCCCTCGCAGTTCGGTGAAACTTGCTGAGTCGACCCGAAACGATCGGCCTTGTTTTATGTAGTTTTGGCTTTTTTTTGTTTCGGCAAAATTCGCCCGGTCGAGCCGAGACGACCAGCTCAAATCGATAAAATCTGTCGAAACATCGCGCCTTGTTATTTCTCCTTTTTCAACTTTATGTTTCGGCAAGGAGGATTTTTAACACGAGAAAGCCCACCAAAATGCAGAGATCGGGAAGGATGATTATCTTTCTCCGGAACTCGGTGGGTGTTGCTGACACACATCGTGTCAACTCGTCGAGTCTTACCGAAATTGGTCGCGAGGAGTTTTGGTTTACGGTGCCAAAAGGACGCTAGACCCCACCGCCTTAAACGACATTTTTATTGCTACCACCAACCCTGTCTAGTCACATTAATGACTCCACCGTGTGGATGGATTTATATACTTTTGGGGTTGTGTTTTTATTGTTTAAACTTTGGACAAATGTCGTTCGAAGCCTTGTTGCATCCACCACTCACAGAGCACTAGGTGCCCAACGCCGTCAAAGCTTCATAACCAGTTGGAAGTCAATAGGTAGGTAACCTTGTCCTTTTGGTCGGTTATGTTGTGTTTTTTTGCTTGGTTTTGGACAATTTTACTTGTTCAAGGCGTCGTTTTCCCCTCAAGACCTCTCCATCCACATCACACTCATCTCGGCCATCTTTGGACTTGTTTTTGAACCCACACTCTGCATGAGTCCACTGTGCGCAGAAGACTTACATGCCTGCTAAGCCTTGGAAACCCCAGTAGTATCACCATCCTGTTCGTGAGCTCAAACCCTGGGTTCTCTGTCTAAATAGATGCGTTCACAACTTGTTCATGTTTGAAATCTGTGGCGGCTAGCCTCGGCCATCATGCCCCTAAATCTCTTTAGCATCACCCGTTTCCATTATGAGCATGCATTTTTGAGCTATAGTGGTAACCCTATTGGAGTCACACCTTTCACTTTGATCACCACTTTTAGTTTTTCTCCATTAGCTGTCGTAATTTGAAATTTGTGCATTGTTTTTCCTTGTACCATTGGAAATAAAACAAGCACATAACTCTAAACAACATGTTAACTTTGTTTTTCTCATCCCTTCGCGTCATTAACTAGTTATCTCTTTATTAATTTGGTAGGAAAAATGATTTTTGGGTTATTGTACATGCATCCTACTGTTGGCCTGTATATTGGTAAAACATAGCATAAAGCTTAAAAAGCTTAGCAGTAGTTTTGTTCGACCTTGCTTGCCTCTTAATGTGAATTTTCTTAGGAAATTGTTGTTTGATTTATGCTCATGCACAACTGTGTCTTATCAGATTTTAAGCAATGACTAAGAAAGGAGTGAAGAAGGGAAAGGCCAAGATGACTGAACCCGAGTCAGATGTTGAAGTAGAGACCAGGTTGGAGACTATATATGAAGATACCAAGCTAGTTGTGGGGGTTACCTCTGAATTCAAGTGGGGTGAAGTATATCAAATGATCCGGGACCAGAATGTTCCTGGGGTGGTCCTGGAAAAAATGGTTCTATATCAGAACATTAGAAGGTCCGGCATCGCAAAAGCAGCTACGCATTCAGAAATTTTTCCTTGCGCAGAAGTCATTGGGTGGATTTTATCGCAATATGACCCCACATCAAGGATTCTGTCTGACAGCAAGGGATAAGCTATATCGCAATATGACCCCACCTCAAGGATTCTGTCTGACAGCAAGGGATAAGCTATCGCCTTGTTCCACCCAACCCACATATCAACCGCTTACAAGTTACCAAATACTCAGGTCCACCTGACCACAGCCTGGCTTGAAAGTCTTAACATGGACACCCTCGAGTTAGCCAAGAAATTATTAATAACTGGAAAGCAACTGAGGAAAAAAGAGAGCGGTGAGTATGAAACCCAAGTGCTAAGGCCTCCTTTCAGAATCATAGCCCTAATGCTGAGCAGAATTTTCGGCAAAGCAGATGGAACCATCTATAAACTAAATTGGATACCTTTGATCCACCATGTGGCATTCCACCGTACAATATTTAACTGGGTGGACATTATCTCAGACAGTCTATCATCAACCATAGCAGCTGTAAAAGCAGGACTTACCGAGAAAAGGGCAGAATTCTACATGTCCTTGTACCTATTAGATTGCATTTTATCAAGGCATACTTTCCCTAAGATGGGATGCATATGGAACAAGAATGTTGTCCCAATTTACATTGCTTACAAGATGCTATGGGCCCATAAATATAAGGGATATTACAAGGCTATATGGAGGACCTCATCATGCCTTTGTACGAGTTGATCTTTGTCAAAGAACCAAACTGCCTATCGGAGAATGCCATGGCGGTCATAGAACAATATGGGGATTACTATTTCTCACATGAGGGCACATACCTCAGGATGTATGGAGGTTCCAAACCACCATCTCTCTTGTCTAAGTATGCCACAGATTATGTAGTCCACAAAGAAGCAGTGAGGCAAGTATTCATAGATGGGATTGGTGACTTCTTGCATGATCAGAAGAAAGCTTCATTCCCACCATTACCTTTCTGTGATAATCTGCAGGGATCTAGCAACTGTAACAATCCCACAATCAAACTCTCAATATTATTTGCAAAGAAGAAGAGAAGCATGCACTCAATAATCACTCATAAACACAAAATAATGAACAATATCAATATCATACAATGAATAATGAATGTAAAGAATGTGTTACAATGATCAGTGATGAGGCATCATATAGGATTCGAATTAGGTAAGTAGGGCATTAGAATCTGAGCTCAAAATTTAGCTATGGAGACATCATCCATTCGGTAGTATCAGTCATATATGGTAAGAGTCAGTCAAGTGTGTTTAACTGAGTCTAACAAAACCATCTAGCCAACACTCAGGGAATGGAGACTCTAAGGAGGGTGCATGAGGCTGTCTAGCTCAAAGCCTAGCTTGGATAACAATGGAGACATCATCTAGTCAGTAGTATCGGTCATAAATGGTAATAGTCAGTAAAGTGTGTCTAACTGAGTCTAACAGAACCATCTAGGCATAAATCAAGGAATGGAGACTCCAAGGGGGGCGCATGAGGCTGTCAAATAGTCAAGTGGAACTCCATAACTAGCGAGCTAGAAGCTACAAGCAGTCAACATGAGCAATCAGTGGAATAACTACTCAATCAATGCACCAACTAAATGACAACTCCCAGTAGGTGAGATAAGGCGCCCTAACTAAGTGATAACTGAAGGTAGGTGAGTAAAGGCGCTCTAATTGATAGTGGTAGGTAAGAAAGGTGCACTTTCCATGCACAACAGTCAAGAAGGGTGCATCAGGTAGGTAGGAGGCTAAATGGGGCTTGTAGACAGGCTCTGGAGAGCTAGAAGCAAGCTCTAGGTGCTAGGGAGACCACCATGATGATGACTAGATGCATGCAGTGGCATGCAGGCATGCAAAATACAAAAATTATGGTGTGAATATTCCAACACCCCCCCGCAAGCTATACTATGAGGAAATAACTGAAATCTAAAAAATAGGGCCCTGGTGACTAAGACCAAAGGTCACCCTGTACAATCAATCTAAATAAACTAAGTGAGGAAAGAGGGAAAACCCAGTGGGAAGAAATCCTTCCCTCAAAATAGACTGAAGGATGCTAAGGTAGAATATCATCACCCACCCCTGAAGGAGGAAAGTGTCCTTCTTTTCAAAAGAAGGGTTGATCAATCTGAAAAGGATCAGTAATATGAGAAGGATGAAACCTTCCATTCTGAAAATTTGATGTGGTTCTCCGTCGATCAGCTGGATCACCAATAATGTCTTTAGTAGATATGAGAGTAGTGGCTTCCCATCTTGGAAGAGGAGGAAAATCAGTTGAGAGATCATAAGGTTCTTGTGGAACTGAATTTCCCATCTCCTCATCTTCATTAGTATTTGCTAGATCTTCAGGTTCTTGTGGATCTAGATCTAGTATTTGCTGTTCATCACGCTCATTGTCATACTCTGAATCTGATCTGCCATGTGATGATGGTTTTCTCTCTTGGAGCTCGTCAACACTTCCAAACTCTGAATCTGAAGTATCATGTGAAGATATATCTACAAATAGCTCATAATCACATCCAAACTCTGAATCTGAAATCTTATGAGGAGAAGCAAGTAGAACTGGCTCATCATCACATACAAACTTTGAATCTGAAATCTCATATGAAGAAGCATGTGAAGCTGATGTCTCATACTCCGAATCTGAACTATCATGTGATGGAGATTCGCTCTTTTGAAACTTATCATCACTCTCAAACTCTGAATCTGAAAACTCATGTGAAGAAACAAGTGAAACTAACTCATCATCACTTCCAAACTCTGAATCTGATGAAGTGGGAACATCATGAACCTACTTTTGAAGGTGCATGTAGATCTCTGATATCTCTTTTGAGCAATCATAGGTGGTATTTTTACCAAAAGAACTAGAATATGATGATGATGGATTTTCAACAAGATCACTAGTGGATGAAGTAGTGATGGCCCTTTTGGCCATAGGAGATGAACCAATAGGTGCTAGATCTTTAGGTTCTTATGGATCTCGATCTAGCATTTGCACTTCTTCAAGATTCCTCTTTTTCTCAATCTTCTTAGATCTATCCTTTCTTTTCAAGCAATATTTGCAGGTGCATGAGCAATCTTGCTATTTGAAAGACCTTCAACCACATCTTGAGCTAGCTTGTAGTCGAGATGAGATAGTGTACTCTCTTCATGAGTATGAGAGCGAAGAGCAGACTCCTTTGAGAGAGGTAAGAAGTGGGAAAACTCATAGAGTTTTGTCTCATGATTTGCAACACCTTTTGAATGATTTCCCCTAAAACCATGTTTTGTACTTCGACTTCATTTGGAGAAAAGATCACTCTTTTGGGCTCTCCAATATGGGTCATTTGGTACACTGAAAGTAAATTTGCTGCAAGAGAAGGAACATAAAGCACATTAGAAAAGTAACCTGAGTCAAGATTGATTCTTCCACTCCCCTGAGAGGAGACTTCTGAATAATTTCCCAATCTAATGGAAGGGCCAACTGAGCTTTCGAAACTGGAGAAGAGATCTTTGGAGGAAGACATGTGTCTTGAGGCTCCTGAATCTATGATGAAAGAAGAATCTGTTGATGCACTTGCCATGAGGGCATGACATATTTCTTTGCCTTCGAATATAGAAGATTCAGTATCAAGATATTTCTTCTTTGTACATGCAGGAACAGGAAGATTGTTCTTCTCAAGTAACTGAGCCATCAAATCTATAGCTTTCCTCATACAAGCACTCTCGGGATGGAAACCCCTAAGACAATAGGTGCACTTGGATATTTTCTTCTGAGAATGATTGGTATTCTTTGAGTTCAAAGCCCCATATGACTGGTATGGACTATCTATAGGACTTGTACCATTCGATCTCTTGTCATAAATCTTTTGCTTGCCTTTACCATTCGCTCTCTCTGTAGCTGTAAGGGATGAATCCAATTTGGGTTTGATCATTCCCATGGAGATCAACTTCTGTTCCTCTTGAGTAAGAGATTGGATGAAGTCATCAAGTGAGGGAAACTTCCATTTTTGAATGGACAACTTAGCTGACTGGAAAGTAGAGACAAAAACTGAGAAGTTTGGCCCCAACTTTGAGAGAATGGAAAGTATAAGTCGCTTGTCTTCTTTCACTATCTCATATCTTTTCAACTGTGATATCAAGATTTTGAACTTGGTGAGGAAGGAATTGATAGATTCGAAGCTATCAGGACTCAAACATATGATCTCATTCTCCAATTTGTGTCCTTTCATATATCTTTTTGTCCAAAAAGAGATCCGATCTTGTCCCAAACCTATTTAGGAGATGTAAGATCGATGACATGGAAGGGAATATCTTCAGAAATTGAGAGAAGGAGGAGGCCAATTGCTTCATCAAGCCTATCCAAGTACTTGGACTTTTCAACTGCACTGAGAGGTTCTACCATCGTTCCGTTGAGTATTCGAGTGAAGCTCTTGGATCTCATGAAGAGAGCCATCTTGGATTTCCACTCAACATAGTTGGAAGATGTGAGCTTTAGATCCATCTGAACAGAGAAAGTTGAATAGTTGAAGAAGATTCTGAACGGGTGAATAAACCTGCAAAACAAGAGAATTTTTTGCTGATGGAGAATGCTACACTTCGACTGAACACTACCTTAAGGACACCTGGCACATAGACTAAGTCCTTCACACCTGGATAGACCTCATTGGATCTCTCCAATGAATTCAAGTAATAGAAACAATATTTTTTGTGGAAACTCAGAGGCTTTTGGTGCACAAGTGAAAGATAGATGCTCAAACAAATGTTGCAACTGTTGCTGCTACAATGGATGCAATACGAATAGATGCTGACTAATCTGATACCATGTGATAATTTGCAGGGATCTAGCAACTGTAACAATCTCACAATCAAACTCTCAAGATTATTTGCAAAGAAGAAGAGAAGCATGCACTCAGTAATCACTCATAAATAATGAACATTAATAGTATCATACAATGAATAATGAATGTAAAGAATGTGTTACAATGATCAGTGATGAGGCATCATATAGGATTCGAATTATCCAAGTAGGGCTTTCAAATCTGAGCTCAAAGTCTAGCTATGGAGACATCATCCAGTCGGTAGTATGATTCATAGATGGTAAGAGTCAGTCAAGTGTGTCTAACTGAGTCTAATAGAACCATCTAGCCACAAATCAGGGAATGGAGACTCTAAGGAGGGTGCATGAGGCTGTCTAGCTCAAAGTCTAGCTTGGATAACAATGGAGACATCATCTAGTCAGTAGTATCGGTCATAAATGGTAATAGTCAGTAAAGTGTGTCTAACTGAGTCTAACAGAACCATCTAGGCATAAATCAAGGAATGGAGACTCCAAGGGGGGCACATGAGGCTGTCAAATAGTCAAGTGGAACTCTAGAACTAGCTAACTAGAAGCTACACGTAGACAGCATGAGCAATCAGTGGAAGAACTACTCAATCAATGCACCAACTGAATGATAACTCCCGGTAGGTGAGATAAGGAACCCTAATTGAGTGATAATTGAAGGTAGGTGAGTAAAGGCATTCTAACTGACAATGGTAGGTGAGAAAGGCGCACTTGCCATGCACAACAGTCACGAAGGGTGCATCAGGTAGGTAGGAGGCCAAATGGGGGCTGTAGACAGGCTCTGGAGAGCTAGCAGCAATATCTACATGCTGGGGAGACCACCATGATGATGACTAGATGCATGCAGGGGCATGCAAAGCATGCATATTTGCATGCAGGCATGCAAAATAAAAAAATGATGTTGTGAATATTCCAACACTTTCTACATTGGGGCATATAAATTTTCCAAAGTTAAAACTGCTGAAGATTTTGCTTGGGAATTGGAAGTTTTCCATTTTGGAGAAAAAAATTTTCACTGAAATGACAACTACAGCAAAGTTGCAGAGCATTGTGCAGCTGTCAAAGTACGTTTTGAATATGTAGACTACTTTGAAACAGATGAAGCAGTTTTTCAAGAGAGCTAGCAATATGACCGAGCTCAACAAACATTTTCGTCCCAAGAGCGGGTCTAGTTCTAGCATGACCGCTCAAGCTTCCAAGCAGACATAATTGCAAAGGAAGAAAGACGAAGCCGAAGCTTTGACGAAGGAAGAGCAAAGGCTAAAAGAAGAGGTTGAAAGGTACCAGAGAGAAGAAGCAGAAAGTGTTCAGAAGGAATAGGCTAATAGGTTGCGGAAAGAGGAGGATGAAAGAATCAGAAAAGAAGAGGTTGATAAGTTGCAAGAGATGTAAGAGAAGGCAGATAAGGAAGCAGTTGAGCAACATAAACAGAAAGAATAAGAGGAGAAGTCCAAGAAGGATGTGGAGGCGGGAAGTCCAACCATGCATACCATGGACATCTACTCATCCAAATATCTCAAGAAATAACCGCGGGAAACCACTTCCCTATAGGAGATCTCCTGCTAATACCTTTCACTCCATCAAAGAAGCACACAGTGGCTCAACTGGACACAATTGTCTTCAACAGGAAAAGGAAAGCTATTGTGAGAAAGACGGAGAAAAGAATGAAAATGGCCTTCCAACCAGACATCGTCATTAGACAGGAAAGCACTGTCGTGCAAGGTACACAGAATGACCCCTGGTTCATAGCATCCATCAACGTAGCCTCTGCCCAAGCAAGTGAGGACAACATCCACAAACTGACAAATGAGATCGAACTAGGCAAACAGAAGGTGCACAAATTAAAGACCAATATGATAAAGGAGCGAGCAAATGGAGAAAATTGGAAGAAGAAATATGATGCCCTCTTATTAGAGCAAGGAAGAAGGATTAGCGACTACCAAAATCTAGATGACAAAAAGGAAGCATTGGCATTACAACTAATGATACTAGAAGGTGAGAAGAATGACGTTGAAACCCGAGCTGCTCAGTTAGAATCTGATTAGGCAGCTGCTAACCAACAGGTTGAGGAACTAAAGGCTGAAGTAGAAGAGTTGAATAAGGAAAAGGAGCTGGTGTTAGGAGAACTAGAGATTGCAAGAGGCAAGAATTAGGACCTAACCCCTTTCCATGAGCAAGCCTGTGACATTCTAAAGAAAATCTATCTGTCACAAGAGTTCATTACAGTAGAAGTTAGCAGAATGAAGGAGATGATTTCGAGAATGAAAGAAATCGACGCCAACACCCTGAGGCTCATGAAGAAGTGCGTGCCCATCATGGAAGATATTATAAAAAAGATTGAATGGAGGGAAGGGAAATCAGGCTTCCATGGAAATCTACCTCTCAATTCCTTGGTCGATTATCAGTTGCATTCGAGGATCATTGAGTTCTGTAGAAACTTGGGTTTTAAGGTAAACGTGGGGATTCAGAAAACCATCGGGTAGTGTACCAATCTCTATCAAAAGATTCGTGAAGCCCACGAGAAATGCCAGATAGTTATTCCTCATACCATAGAAGATTTCCTTAACAAAGACCAGCGCCTCTCAGATCTGCAGAATGCGTTAAACACAAAGTTAGACTACATACGAAAAATAGATGTCCCGACATCAGAATATCTCCAGTTGTTCATTGGGAAAGCATCCATCGATGCATATTTTCTAGAGGATATTCCCCAGACCACAGCAAAATGAGTAAAAGCTATTGAAGCAGAAATGCCCAAGCATGAAATATCTTTGAAGATGATGACTCCAGTACGTAGCAACATAATTGTAAGAGAAATAGGCATGTGGGCCAGTTACATAGCTGAGCAGGAAATACCAGCCGAGGTGGAAAGACCAGCTGAGACATAAATGCCAGCTAAAAGATGATTTTGACATTATATGAATATTTAAATATTAAAGATAGCTGGAGGCTGATTTATTGTATAAACATAAAAAATAGCTGGAAACTAATTTTGTTTTATATGGGCACTAGAAGACAAAATTTTGGGATTCCTTAGGGTTCAGGTATGAGAAGAGACAATTTTGTAAAGTTATAAATAGAGGAATATAATAGAAGCAAAAGGACTTTTTGGAAGGTGAAAGGACTGATTTTTTTTGTATGTGAACTACTTTGCTGCATAAATAAAGAAAGATCTATTTTCCTGGGAAAAGCTAGCACTGCGTTTTTGCTTGGGGATGTGTTGAATGTCTGTTGAATTATTTCTGCACCATTCATTCATATACTGTGAGATCGTTCCTAACTATTATGAATTAATTCTTTGTTATGAATGCTTTCATTTCCTGTGCAAACAATTATGTGTTAAATGAGTAATGGAGTGTTTTAATTCTATCAGAGATATCTTTGATATCCTTTATATTTTGATGTAAATGTATCTATATTATTGAACAGCTATCTATGAGATTCTTGGGTATGTTTCCAGCATATTGCTCATGTTTCAGATTTACTCCCTGCAGGGATAGATTAATTAGCTTAGATAGCTTTAGATTAGATTTTCTTTAATCACATGCATTTAGATAGGGAACTTGCATATCATACTTAAATATAAAACATATAAACGGTGGATCGGGACGCAACCGGTGAAGACAAATCTTAAATATTATACGGTAGTTGGGCCGTTAACCGGATGGATTCCCCACATCAAACGATGAGCGATATAATTGGGCTTGCTTACCGAGGAGAATCCCTAACTGCTGATGCTGCGAATTTCGGGGCATCAACAGGTCCCCACAATTTTATGTGTGTCAGGGGACCAATTTGATGATGGGAGGATTCCCCACGGTTTTGAGTGGGTTGGGGGATGCTTTCCATGATGAGGTGGGGGTTTTTTTGCAAACGCGGAGATGGGTGCTCCCTGAATCAATGCCATGCAGATTGTTTCTATGGGAAGAACTAAATATAATTGGTTACATCTGATGTTGGGGGCCCCATTGGTGTCTTCACAGGGAGGATGATACGAAGAATATTTCATATGGGAGAGTGCTCATGGAGGTATGAGTAGTCAACTATGATTCTTGATCATAACATGTGTTGAGGAATCTGATGGCACTGACTACTGAAGGTGGGAGAGTAAATACGCAACTGTAAAATGATGAACAAGGGGTGATCTTTTTAAGCTAAATCAGATTCCTTGGTTTTGTGGGGGCTTCAACATCATGGGTGTCAAATGATGATAACAGATGTAATGGTGTGCACACCCATGGGGTAACATGCTAGACCCAGTGATGACATTGATGGTACATCATGACTGGGAATGAGGGCCTTATGGTTATCGACAAGAATATTGGTAAATGCAAGGTGAGCAGAGGCAAAACATTGCCTATATGTCAATTTCGTAATGATACCTATGATAGAATCCCAACATCGTTGCTGAGGGATGGAGTCTTGTTCTTATAATGGAAAAACAATGGGTCTCCTTCGTGTATTTGTTAGAAAAAAAGGATCACAAAACAATAGCATAAAATAAGATGAATAAATAAACCACATAAACACAATACAAGAGAGACACCAATATACGTGGTTCACCCGATATGGTCTATGTCCACAGAGAAATCGTCAGTTCTTTTATTATACCATCCAACAAAATGAAGGGATACAACCTGCAACACAACCGCTGCAACTTCCTCTTCACTCTCTCACAGTATCTGTCACACAATCACAAAGATATTTTTTACAATGCTCTACAATACAATACATAGTCGTATTACAATTCCTTCCTTTTAAAGAGTGATTACCATGGGAAAATAATACGGGATACCCAATACCATGGGCCTACAAATTACCCATTATTGACCAAGTCATGACTATGTAATTACAACATTTTACAAGGCAATAAAAAATTCTTTCAGGGGCTTTGCCCCCCAACCCCCATCGGGGGACTGCTGTCCCCTAGATCCCCATTGGGGGACTACTAGCCCCCAGATCCCCGTTGGGATGAGGGTACAGTCCACCTGCACAACATATAAAATTGGGGTACAAAAATAGCTGAACAACATGATCTCTATTAGGAATATCAGGCTCCACAACCAACAGTATTAGTCGTGATCTTTCACATACGGTGCACATACCCAAATGTAGTAAAGAATTTGACAAAGGTATTGACAATGCAGAAAATACAAAACCAAAACATGTCGCACCTGTGGGGTGCATTCAGAAATAAAGGGACTAGATGTAATTGGTCAGAATAGGGGATGGTAAATTCCGTGATGTAGAGCTTGAGGTGCTGATCGCAGTGGTGTGAATGGTTCGTCAAACTAGTATACAGTTTGTCCGTAAGGTGAGTTGGAAGTTTGGGGCAAATGAGTATAAATGGGAGGTGGGGCCCACTTGTCCATGCCATTTGTACTATTACTCGATGACCTCCAAGAGCATGTTTGTGCCGATTCTAGGAGATCCTTGTACATATTTGATGAGCCGCGAGTGTCAGGTAAGATGTAACCCTATGCTTTTGTTTTTGTCGATAGTTACATACATTTCTGTACATGTTTTGATTCTACACATATGTTATATGTTTATCATGTATTGATGGTGGTTTCCCCTTGTGATGTATATATTGGGATGATATGACCACCCCTACATGTGGGGTAGCATTGAATATGAGACAGGGGAGCCATAACAACATCAAGAGCTGGGGTGGCTATTGGGGGTACAATGCTAGCTGGTGGAGTAGAAGTGGGAGGATCCCATGCTAGTGGGGCAGTGGCAGGAGAGCGGATGGCTGCTGTTTTGGAAGACTTGGAGGGGCAAATGAGTACCATGTTGAAGGGGATCGACAAAATAGGTGTTTCCTAATTTATATGATGAGGAGTTGGCCTTGACGTTCCAACTACCAACGGAGTGTAGACATACTTAGCATTGGGTGATGCAGAGAGTGGCAATTTCTTGCCAAGTGGCGAGAGAGGTATAAGGGGGACAGGGCTCCCCCACCACGTCAGAGACCGAGGACGGCTCCGGTGGCACATCAAAGGAAATTTGAGGTCTAAAATGGGCCTCCTAAGGAAAATAATAAAATAATAGTTAAAATAATGAAACAATAGTTAAAATAATAAAATAATATTTATTAATTTTGGAGGAAGAAAGAAAAAGCTACTTTTTTCTTCTTCGTATTTTCAACATATATCCCTGTGTTTTTACTCAAATTTCGAACGGGAGCACTTGTTGGATGCAGAATTTAATTCCGCATCCAATGAGTGCTCTTGCTTGAAATTTGAGTAAAGTAATAGGTGTTAACACTCAAAATGTACCTCAGGTTGTAAAAAGGACATCTCAAGGTAACCCCAAAACCAAACTTTAGGAAAGAGAGTTGGCTTCTTTCTTTCCAGAGAGGGATCTCTCACTGATTGTTTAACAAGGCTAGATATATGAGTAAAAATAAAAATAAAATTGTTGTTTGGTTGAAACAAGGTAAACATTCATTGGGAAGTGGAGTCAAAATAAACAAATATATCAAATTACAATGTTGTTGCATGGAACTTTATAACAGAGGCAAGTTAGCCATTCAGTCATAGTCAAAATGATTTGGTCTGGTGGGAAAGAAGAAATAAAGAACAATCCATTAACATGAGCATCTAACGAGGATGAATTCAATGTTAACTTTAGTGGAAATATTTTGTGAATATATGAAACAATAGACAGAGCATATAAGTGTGAATTCTGTACTATTAAACACTTATTTCCAACATGAAGGAAAACATTATGGAAGTAATAAACCGGATACACATTCACACAAGAGAGTGAAAACAGACTGCAACATAAACAACACATGAATCTCTGCCAAAAAAAAACCAGCTTCAACGCTGTGATTCTATTAAAGGTAAGTCTCACAATACAAAATCCCAGTTCTCACGGGTTCCAATCACCCTTTTCCTCTCTATTACATGTGACTATATAGGAGCAGACAACCCTCAGGCTCGAGTCACCCTAACAGAAAGTTGTTACAATTGCGATGAAACCTATACAGATAGGTCGATCATCTTTGAGAATCAGTTACAACATAAACAACAAGTGCTGACAAATAGGCTTAACTGCCTTTACATGTGTCAATGAACGTTTGCTAACTAGTAACAGCTCCTAGTAAATAAACAAAAGCCTAAGTAACTAATTCTTCAGACTGCAAATCTCCACGATCTTCAAAATACTTATGAATGCAACATTAGCTTGGATTTTACATACTTCTCCACAACCTTCCATTGGTCGGCAGTTGGAAAATATGTAGTGGCCACCTCCTTTAGCAGTACCTGCAACTCTACATGACCCCTATATGAATAGTTCTGTAGGTGTGCACATGCCTCTTTGAAAATCAAAACCAACTCAAACTCCTTTTCCAGCTTGTCCACAACTGTTTTACCTGACAGTGATTGGTTCATGTCAGCAAATTTTGCATGATATAACCCGCATTCCATCAACCTGTCCTGATACTCCTTTTGTGTTAGCATGGTACCATCTTCTTCCCAAAAGAGTGGAATTCCTTTCTTAAACAATGGATCAAACATATCTCTAAAGAGCTTCACTTGGTGTGCCATAATATCTATCCTGGCCTGAATTGTATCTAAATGCTGATATTTATTTACCACCTTCCTGGCCCAAATAATGGTAGATAATCTATCTTTTATGCCTCCTGCTTTCAATTCATCCTCAGTTAATCCATTCAAAAACTATATGGCATTTTCAGCACATTCAATGGGCTTTTTATTCAACTTTTCCTTCACTGTTGTTACACTTTGTTTGGCCAATTTAATCACAGCCTCTTTGTAATGTCCCCATTCAAATAATTGCATAGTAAGACAATCCCATCAATCCTACTAGTTTCCTAGGTTGGATGGGCACATGTGGGATGGTAATAAGGAAACTAATAAATGATATTTAGACATTAGAAGGGTTCAAGAATTTAATAAATATGATGAATAAATAAATTCAAGAGAAATTCTAGGTGGCAAGTGGTTTTGGAGACATATGGAGGTGGTGGGACCCACAGCTTGATTTTTCAATGACACATGGCAGCTCTCTCTTGCCAATTCGAATTCATGGGAAGGTGAACACTCTTGGGTGAGTTGGTAAGTCATAACACATGGAATTGAGCATATTAGGTCGAAATGGGAAGGAATAGTAACCTCCATGGGAGAGGAAGAGTCAAATTGGAGACTAGTGGACACATGGGCTAGATTCCCTAGTTTTATGACAACAATAATGAAGCATCTATGACATTTTATGACAAAATTCAGACCTGAATTCTTACACCTGACCATTATGACATGTCAGCCCCAAAAATAGGCTCAAGAAGGCGCTCATGGAGTTGGAGGAATCTAAAGAGACTCAAATTCGAATTTGGGAGAAGATGGAAGGTTGGAACTAGGAGACAAGTGGCAAATGAGGAATATTTTCTAAATGGAAAATTATTGAATCTATTGAGAGGATTTCTACCCCTTGAAGGCTAATGTTGATTATAAAATGTAGAAATCAAGTATGAGAATGGCTTTTGATGATTTGAGAAAAATTGCATTTGTGAAGAGAGAGCTAGTGGATGACTAGTTTCTTGCCTTAGCCAATTTCGAGGGTGAAAGATTCCCATCCAAGTTGGTGTTTGGAGAGGCCACTCAGGTCTTTCATGGTTCTTTAATGGAGTTTGTATTTGTAGGTAGAAGCTACAGGAAGTTTCATGGTTTGGTTTAGTGCAGCACTTTCTCTCCACCGTTTCCAGTTTTGAAGGCATATTCGTGCTCCTTGAGGGAGGGCGTTTTTGGTGAGCTATTGTACTCTTTGGTGGAGCTTCTAATGCCCCATTTATTTTGTAATATGAAGTAAATACTCTGTTATTCATCTCCAAAAAGTTTCAGGTCGAAATTCCAAGTAGAAATGTATAAATCTCATTTTTAATGGAAGAACAATGCCATTTCCCCACTACCTTGTTGTGAGCCAATGTATTGATGATGATTTCGAATGTATGGATGATTATATGATATATTTGTGATAAATATATTGCCATGGATGTATTCTACAAGTTTCATGTACTGTACTTGAGCATTTGAAGCATTTTTACTCAGTTTAGTTGTATTGGGAGGTGAAATAGTGCCATTTCCCCAAGGGTCGAATTGGGGGTTTTTGCTGTTGAATGTGAGAGAGTTAGAACAGTATTAAAAATAAATTAATGGTGCATATGATACCTTAATCACATACTTAATACATTACATACCTCTGTTCATAAATTTGTGGGATTTTGGAGGCATTTGGAAGGCCATTTGTAGTGTTACCCGAGGGGGATTTGATGCACAAATTACTAGTCAAAATTACATATATTGATCAGAATACAAATCAAGTTTGCAGCAATATTTGGAGAGCCATAAAACATCCCTGAACCTTATATTAAAGTCTAAATACCATTCATACACTCCTACAGAAGATTTGGGAGCATTTGGGTTGATTTGGAGGTCAAAACAGTAAAACTAGTCAAAGGTCGAAATTGGGAAAAAAAGTGGAAAATTGGGCATTTTAATAAAATTTGAAAAAGGGATATTACAAGTGGTATCAGAGCATGGTCTTGGCACCTGATGGTATTAACAAGAAGCCAAACAAATAAAACACCACCCTTTGAATCAGTAGTTGAAGAAGTTTTGGTTGAAGAAGAGATAGTAGCAGAAAAAGAGTTCTTTTCTAAAACAATGGGTAGAGAGGAGGAGGAAAAATTAAGACATAAGGAGGAATTTATTGAATCCTTAAAACCATGTTTTGAAGGACTTACCATGGTTATTCTAGATATGAATAAACAAATGATGAAAGGTTTCGAATTGTTGGGTAGCCAACTTTCAGGCAAAGGGATGATAGGAGATAATAGTGGTTCACACTCAGGGGAAAAGATGAAAGGGAATGAGCATATTTTCTCAAGTACAGGACCTCATAATAGACCTAATGAATTTCAAAGCACACAAAGGCATACTGCACCTAAATTTCTCACACCCAAAGAAGAACCCAATCTTGAATTGGATTACAAGAAACTAGTAAATGATTGGAATGATTTGAATGAAGAGTGTAAAAGAGGTGTACCACTCAGTGACTACATTGATGCTATGCAAAAGATTAAAATGAAGGGAGACAATAGGAGTCCATTCCAAAACAAAGAATTGAATAGTGCTATTGGAAAAATGTCACTTCCTACTTTTGATGGTTCTTCTCAAAATTCTGCTAACACTTGGGTGCAAAAATTGGATGTATATTTTCAGCTGAATCCTATGTTGGAAGAGGATGCATTAAAAATGGCCATTTTGCATTTGGAAGGAGATGCCAATGAATGGTGGTTTCATGGGCTGAAAACCTTGGGTCATAATCAGGTTAAAACATATGGAGAATTTGTTGACAGGTTACTAGAAAGATTTGAACAAAAAGATCCAGAATTTCCTTTCAAAGAACTAGCTCAATTGAAGCAAACGGGGTCCCCTACCGAATATATGTTGGACTTTCAAAAATTATCAGTCAAGGTGGCTGATGTATCTATGGGAAGATTAGTATTGCTGTTCACTGAAGGTTTGGATGAACCCTTAAGAGGTTTGGTCAAATCCCACAAGCCAACTACATTAAAAGATGCAATGAGCTTGACTAGGGATCTCCAAAATGTGCTTCCTAGAATGAGATTTCCTCCTAAGCCTAGCTATAAATTTGAAAAGAAACCTTGGCAAAGGGATGGATATGATAAGAAACCTTGGCAAAGAGAGTCATTTGAGAGGAATAAAAAAGAGGGACTAAACAGGGATGAACTTAGAAAAAAGAAACTATGCTTCACATGCTTCCAACCATGGACACCAGGGCACAAATG
The DNA here is from genome assembly GCA_027924585.1 of Larix kaempferi. NCBI lineage: Eukaryota > Viridiplantae > Streptophyta > Pinopsida > Pinales > Pinaceae > Larix > Larix kaempferi. The sequence continues at coordinate 12,547,310 of BSBM01000125.1, read as the reverse complement.
TACCAAAGGAAAGGCTCAATACATAGAAGTATTTTCTGATAATGAGGGGTATGATGGGGGCATGGATGAAGATGGACATATTTCAGATCAAGAAGAGGCATATGAGACAGCAGTAGAAGAGGAAAGACAAGAAGAAAATCAGCCTTCACCGGACAAAGCAAGAATGGCAGTGCTTTCAGCAGTACCTCGCTATCATACTATCCGATGCAATGGTGTGGTACAAGGACAAAGAACTTCAGTTTTGGTAGATGGAGGAGCCAATCATAAATTCATTGATGCAGAGATGGTAGAGAAAATAAAGATACCTATTGAACCATTTGATGGCTTCACAGTTGTCATTCCCGGTCACAACACAATGCAATGCAAAACATGGGTTCCAAAGCTGCAAGTCACCGTAGGTAACTATACTTTTGTTGATAGTTTTTATGTGGTTAATGTTGCTGATACTAATGTGGTTTTGGGAGTGCAATGGTTGTATTCAATAGGAGAGCATACAGTAAATTATCAAATTCCCGAAATGAAATTCCAAGATTCAAAAGGAGTACAAAGAGTTGTGAGAGGGCAACACACTTATCCAAATCAAGTAGTGACTTGCAATAGCATGAGATCTATATTGAGGCATGGGGATATAGAATGGGCTGCTGAATGTCATATTACATCTCCCAAGCCAACTATAAATATTGTCAAACACCCAAAGGAGATAGAGAGACTTTTGCAAAAATATGAAAAGGTTTTTAGAGACCTTCCACATGGTAGGCCACCAGATAGGGGGGTTGAGCACAGTATTGTTTTGGAGGAGGGTACTTCACCCATTCAAATACCACCTTATAGACATCCTAAAAGTTTTAGAGATGAGATTGAAAAAGCTATCCAAGAAATCCTAGAGTTGGGGCTCATTAGACCAAGCTCTAGCCCTTATGCTTCTTCAGTAGTGCTAGTGAAGAAAAAAGATGGAACATTGAGAATGTGCATAGATTTCAGAGCCTTGAACAAAAAGACTATCAAGAATAGGTATCCTATTCCTAGGATTGATGAGCTCATGGATGAGCTACATGGGGCCAAATACTTCTCAAAAATTGACCTTAGATCAGGGTATCACCAAATTCGAATGAAAGATGAAGATGTGCAAAAGACCGCTTTTCGATGTCATTTTGGCCACTTTGAATTTCTTGTCATGCCTTTTGGGTTAACTAATGCTCCAGCCACCTTTCAAGCATGTATGAATAGGATATTTTGCAAGCAACTAAGAAGGTTTGTTTTGGTTTTCTTTGATGATATTCTCATTTACAGTAAAACATGGGAAGAGCATTTGCAACAGTTAGAGATTGTGTTGAAAATCTTGCAAGAAGAGTCCTTATTTGCTAAATTATCAAAATGTGAGTTTGGGATGAAAGAAATACTGTATCTTGGGCACATTATTGGGCAAGAAGGAGTGAAGGTACACATGGAAAAAATCAGGGCTATCTTGGAATGGCCATCACCAAAAAATATTACCGAATTGAGAGGCTTTATTGGCATATGCACCTACTATAGAAAATTTGTGAAAGGGTTCTCCAAGTTGACTTCTCCACTCACTGACTTGACTAAGAAGGATGCTTTCAAGTGGGATGAAGAGGCTGAAAAAACATTCCAAAAAATGAAAGAGGTAATGAGTAGTTGTCCCATACTTGCACTTCCTGATTTTACTAAACCTTTTGTTGTGGAATGTGATGCTTCAGGTGGAGGAATAGGGGCTGTCCTAAAGCAAGGCCAACACCCCATAGCCTTTGAGAGCAGAAAGTTGCAGCCTCATGAAAAACTTTACTCCATCTATGATAAAGAAATGCTGGCCATTATGCATGCATTGGCCAAATTCAGACAATACTTGGTGGGCAGCAAGTTTGTGGTGAAAACTGACCATAATAGTCTAAGACACTTTCTCACCCAAAAGGATCTAAATGAAAGGCAACAAAAGTGGGTAAGCAAGATTCAAGCTTATGATTTTGATATTGAATATGTCATAGGAAAGAATAATATAGTAGCAGATGCTTTGTCAAGAAGGCCTTCCTTTTCTCTCATGGATATTGCCAAGGATTGGAAAAACATGCTACTAGTTGAATATGCCAAAGACAAATTTGCTTGTGATGTGTTGGATGGAATCAAAGGGGATGATAATTATAGGATTTTGAATGGGCTGATATATTATAAGGGAAGAATTTATTTAGTTCATAACTCCAAGCTCAAGTACCGAATTTTGCAAGAAGCACATGATTCCCCACTAGCGGGCCATCCGGGGATCTTCAAAACTTATAGACAGTTGAGGCAAAGATTTTTTTGGAAGGGGATGAAGGAAGATGTTCAGAAGTATGTGAATGAATGTAAAGCATGTCAACAAAACAAATCAGAACTTACATGTCCAGCCGGCCTATTACAACCATTGCCCATTCCGGAGCAAAAATGGGACAGTATTTCCATGGATTTCATCACCGGATTACCTAAATCCTTAGGTAAGGATTGCATCTATGTGGTAGTTGATAGGTTGACAAAATTTACTCATTTCTTTGCTGTTACATCATCTTTTAGTGCTGCACAAGTGGCTGATATTTTTTTCAAAGAAATCTTCAGATTGCATGGGCTCCCCAAGAGCATTGTCAGTGATAGAGATAGTAGATTCATGGGTGCTTTTTGGCAAGAACTTTTTAGATTGGTAGGCACTCAATTGACTCCAAGTACCAGATATCATCCACAAACTGATGGACAAACAGAGAGGGTAAACCAATGGTTGGAAGGATACCTAAGAAACTATGTGGGAGGGCAGCAAAAAGCATGGGCAAAATGGCTACACTTGGGTGAGTTTTGCTACAACACCACTTATCATATGTCAATAGGAATGTCTCATTTCAAAGCATTATATGGTTATGATGCACTTACATTTGCTGACATTATATTTGGTGATAGTAGAGCCCCAAAGGCTAAAGATTGGGTGGAAGAGAGCCAAGAAATTTTAAAGCTCTTGAAAGACAATTTGCAGGTTGCTCAAAATCAACAAAAACAATATGCTGATAGACATAGAGAAGAGAGAACCTTTCAAGTCAATGATTTAGTATATTTAAGGTTGCAGCCCTATAAACAAACATCTCTCAAAAAGAATGGAGCAGAAAAATTAAAACCAAGGTACTATGGGCCATACAAGGTAGTGCGGAAGGTTGGAGAAGTAGCATATGAACTAGAACTTCCGGAAGGGAGTAAAATCCACAATGTATTTCATGTTCTTGTCTTAAGAAAGCTCTTGGTCAGAAAATCATCACTTCAGAAATACTTCCTCCTTTGGATGATAAAGGTCAGCTCACACTTGTTCCGGAAAAGATTTTGAAGACACGGGAAAGAAGGTTGAGGAGTAGAATCATCAAAGAATATTTAGTGCAATGGAAGGACTTACCAAATGAAGATGCCACATGGGAAGAGGAGAAGATTTTGCAGCATCCAAATTTGAAATTGCTTGAGGACAAGCAATCTTGGGTGGGGAGGACTGTAATGCCCCCATTCAAATAATTGCATAGTAAGACAATCCCATCAATCCTACTAGTTTCCTAGGTTGGATGGGCACATGTGGGATGGTAATAAGGAAACTAATAAATGATATTTAGACATTAGAAGGGTTCAAGAATTTAATAAATATGATGAATAAATAAATTCAAGAGAAATTCTAGGTGGCAAGTGGTTTTGGAGACATATGGAGGTGGTGGGACCCACACTAGCTTGATTTTTCAATGACACATGGCAGCTCTCTCTTGCCAATTCGAATTCATGGGAAGGTGAACACTCTTGGGTGAGTTGGTAAGTCATAAAACATGGCATTGAGCATATTAGGTCGAAATGGGAAGGAATAGTAACCTCCATGGGAGAGGAAGAGTCAAATTGGAGACTAGTGGACACATGGGCTAGATTCCCTAGTTTTATGACAACAATAATGAAGCATCTATGACATTTTATGACAAAATTCAGACCTGACTTCTTACACCTGACCATTATGACATGTCAGCCCCAAAAATAGGCTCAAGAAGGCGCTCATGGAGTTGGAGGAATCTAAAGAGACTCAAATTCGAATTTGGGAGAAGATGGAAGGTTGGAACTAGGAGACAAGTGGCAAATGAGGAATATTTTCTAAATGGAAAATTATTGAATCTATTGAGAGGATTTCGACCCCTTGAAGGCTAATGTTGATTATAAAATGTAGAAATCAAGTATGAGAATGGATTTTGATGATTTGAGAAAAATTGCATTTGTGAAGAGAGAGCTAGTGGATGACTAGTTTCTTGCCTTAGCCAATTTCGAGGGTGAAAGATTCCCATCCAAGTTGGTGTTTGGAGAGGCCACTCAGGTCTTTCATGGTGCTTTAATGGAGTTTGTATTTGTAGGTATCAGCTACAGGAATTTTCATGGTTTGGTTTAGTGCAGCACTTTCTCTCCACCGTTTCCAGTTTTGAAGGCATATTCGTGCTCCTTGAGGGAGGGCGTTTTTGGTGAGCTATTGTACTCTTTGGGGGAGCTTCTAATGCCCCATTTCTTTTGTAATATGAATTAAATACTCTGTTCTTCATCTCCAAAAAGTTTCAGGTCGAAATTCCAAGTAGAAATGTATAAATCTCATTTTTAATGGAAGAACAATGCCATTTCCCCACTACCTTGTTGTGAGCCAATGTATTGATGATGATTTCGAATGTATGGATGATTCTCTGATATATTTGTGATAAATATATTTCCATGGATGTATTCTACAAGTTTCATGTACTGTACTTGAGCATTTGAAGCATTTTTACTCAGTTTAGTTGTATTGGGAGGTGAAATAGTGCCATTTCCCCAAGGGTCGAATTGGGGGTTTTTGCTGTTGAATGTGAGAGAGTTAGAACAGTATTAAAAATCAATTAATGGTGCATATGAGACCTTAATCACATACTTAACACATTATATACCCCTGTTCATAAATTTGTGGGATTTTGGAGGCATTTGGAAGGCCATTTGTAGTGTTACCCGAGGGGGATTTGATGCACAAATTACTAGTCAAAATTACATATATTGATCAGAATACAAATCAAGTTTGCAGCAATATTTGGAGAGACATAAAACATCCCTTAACCTTATATTCAAGTCTAAATACCATTCATACACTCCTACAGAAGATTTGGGAGCATTTGGGTTGATTTGGAGGTCAAAACAGTAAAACTAGTCAAAGGTCGAAATTGGGAAAAAAAGTGGAAAATTGGGCATTTTAATAAAATTTGAAAAAGGGATATTACACTATTTGTCCAAAACAAAGTCAATATAGGGCTTGAATTTGTTTGCTTGTACAATAACATCATCCCGGATTACCTGTTTCGCCTCCTGCAGTGATGATTGACTTGTAACCTGCTTCATCAATTCTTCATTCTTAACCTGTATTTCTTGGTATTTGGCTTCACAAGACTTTTTCTCTTGTTCTTCCTTTGAAACCATGCTTTCCATATTTTTGTTCTGTTTCTGCAACTTTTCCAGCTCTAAGTCCTTCAGACTTACCTGTGCCATAGCTTGAACAATGGAGAAATCTCCAGATTCAATGGAAGAAGAGGTGATCATATTCTCGAACTCTTTACCTTTCTCTTGCAATTTCTTTTCCAAATCTTCAGATTTATCCCTTAGGTTCTTCTCGTTGTCCACTATAAGGGACATATCCTTTTGCCATTGCTTTTCTTTCTCTTCAAAATTAAATAATTTGGATTTACAATCTGTCAATTCATTGTTAAGCTCCTCTTTCTTCTTCTCAAGCTCTGCCAAATCAGATGCTTCTATCAATTGGGTGGAGGGAATATTCAATTTCTTCTTTAGTATCTGAATAGTATTTTCCTTCTCATTCAATAGGTTTTGTATGCTTACCCTTTTATCTGCTTGGCTTTCAGTAACCAGCAATTCTGTCTACAACTTTTTAATCTGTGCCTTGTGAGCCTTATTCTCCACCTTTTACTAGCTGAGCTGATTCTCAATCTTACTCTTCCTGGATTGTAACTTGGATAGTTCTAATGCAACTTTTAACAATTTGGAATAAATTATGTCTCCATTTTCCTTATGTAGATTTATCATGTCAGGAATGGGAATGTCCTCTAGGTTCATTTTCACCTCAGCGGCCTTATCTTTGGTTTCTATTGCTAAATTCAAAGTGTTCTAAGCATGGCTCCTGACAATGACTAAGGATACATTCTTGTTGGAGATCTGTCTAAATTTTGCATACAACTTTGATTCTTCTGAAGCTGCATCTTTATCTTCTTTATATTCATCCGATAGTTATGATCTACTTGTGCCTTGTGCAACAGGATCAGTAGCTGCTTTATCAAATACATACTCCTTGATTTTGAAGGCAGGTACTTTGGCCTTCACTTGCTTGTTCTTACTTTGACCAGTATTCACCTGTACAATCTACTGGCCTGCCTCTTCCACTTTTTGTCTCTTTGGGGCTCTTTATGTGTCCTCATCCTCTATGTCCATGGAATAAAAAACTTCCATCTTATTGGATCTCTCAGAGCCACTGGAAAGGGGTATAATTGCTCCAATTGCTGGGACTAAGCTGGAGGTGCCAGGTTGTGGTGATGTGGCTTTCTGTACCAGAGAGGTGGAGTCTTCTTGCATATCTACATCCTTCTGACCTTTGCAAAGATATTCCAACTAGTTTGCAGTCTCTGCTAGACCTGCAAGCTCAAAGTGCTCAAAGCCCTTTCTTTTACTATCTTGTCTTCTGTTGGAGATAATGTGATGGGGATCATAGTTGATGGCAGCTTTTGTTTGAAATACCATTTCTCTTAACACACACTCAATGGATGAAAGGGAATCTTTATTCTTAATTATGAATGGGCCTACAGCCCATGGAAATGTAATGTCTAGAGCTTTCTTATGATCTAGGAAATGTTCAATTTCTACCCTTAACTTCTTCCTGATCAATTCCAGAGCAAACACTCTAAATGTTAAAAATTCTAGTAGTACATAAGGTGTATGAGCAAACCCATATACTCTGATTATTGTGTTGTGTTCCAAGAGACACAAGTCACCTATTTTCTTTTCAGGAGAAGGTTGCAACATCTCTGTCATCTCCGTCAACACTCTGGGCAATCTCTTCTGATAAAAAACACTGTAAACCTCTAACATAAGGTTGCTCATGAACTTGTTGTAGTCTGTGTTCATTTCCTTCGTGAGCATCATCTCGAGAATCTGCAAATTTTCTTCATTAAATGATAAGAACATCCTCATCAAATACGATTGAAACCTGGAACTTTTGGTGCTGTGGAAGTTCACTAGCTGAGAATGGATATTCTTAGCTAAGAACTCATCAAATTTAAGGAAAGAACACTGGACTAACTGGTTAGACTCTTCAAACTCAAATGGACAGGTGCTAAGGACAAATAATAGAATCATTAGGGGTTCAGTAACATACATGTTTGTATCTAATCCTAAAAATTGACTTATCATGGTTATGACACACTTTGTTTCTTCAGTAAAAAGACTGACCTCCGTTGAGAATGGCTGGTCCTGCAATGAGACATTAGGTCTTAGGCAAACTCTAAAGAAACTTTGTCTCCTTTCAACCACAGACTCTCTAAAATACTGGATTATGGATTCTTCCTTGTAATATTTGGACTTCAAACTGAACTCGTCAGGAATTTAAAGGGATTTTCTAATAATGACAGGACTGACTGGACACAGGATTTTCGAGCTGGATGCATCCATAATTACCCTCTCAAAGGAGGAATAATTAGTAGCACACCAGTCAACGAATTTAGGGAAACTTAGGGTTTGGTCAACTGAGAAATATTGAAAATAAGACCTATAAACATTATGGACATCTATACCCTGCTACCGAATAAGCTTCAGTCTATCTTTCACTGCTTTGATAGATCCATTTAGTAGTACTATGTCATAGATCTCAGCATCCTTATCCTCTAACAGTTCCTCTATTTTTTGATGTTTGAAACCCGGGGGTTCTACTTCTCCAAGCTCATCCATTTAAGTAGTTTTCTATGGGGACGAGAGGCCTACCTGGTTTACTGATAGCTGGTTCAAGATTTGTGTCTTAGGTGGCTGCTTTCTGCAACTTTCGTCGTCTTTCGCTTTCCAATGCACATGGTAAACAAGAACCTAAAACTCCATGCAAAAGTATTTTTATATCATTTTTCTTTTCCTATCTTTCCTGCATCTGTCATAGTGAAGGAGTTGTTTAAGCTGTCTATTTGCATGATTTCCCCTGCGTCGTTGATATCTTCCCTTGTTTAACTTGGCAATCCTTCGCAATCTTCAACCTTTCAAATGTTGTCTTCTTCGCACCTTTATCCCACGAAGCCACTGCTGACCTCAAATTTGTGTCTTGTCTGCATCCTGACCGTCCAAAATTGCAGCCTTTACCAAACTACGCAAATCGGGAAAGTTAGTTTATCCATGCATGTTGTATTTTGCGAATTCCATAACTACTGTTGATGCACATCTCCGTCAGATATGCACCGTCGAACTATGTGGATCCTACCGCCACTTCGCAGATTTGAAAAGTTCATTTCTCCATGCATATTAAATCGACAAACTGTTTCATGACCGTAGATTCCCCTTCTCGTCCGTTGATCTGACCATCGACTTGCTAGCGGGTAAGCAACACTCCACCCATGCTCTAACTATGCATATTACCCCTGCGAAGTTGCTTTGCAACCGTTGATCTCCACTACCATAGATCCGCTCCGTTCATTTGTGCCTTCATATAACTTTGAGTGGATTTTTACACTTTACCCTCATTTGCAATGTTAAAACTTAAGATTCTCGATCATTTCCATTCCGAACCTAGATAGAAACATTCAGAGCTCTTATTTGCAGCCTTCTGGGTCATATGACTCATAAATCTAAGACCTTACTCATTATTTGTAGGGATAAACCCCTTCCACCTATTTAACCCAAAACTAATGCTAACAACTAGCTCCAATTGGGGATGCTATCCTCCCTGCGAGGTGGCAAAGAACCCTATAGACCAAGTGCCTGATCCATTGGGATGTTCTCAAAAACTTCAAACCATTGTTGTTTTTTTTTTTTTTTTTTTTTTTTTTTTTTTTTTTTTTTTTTTTTTTTTTCTGTATATAAAAATAAAATAAAGGAAATGGCTACCCCTACAGATCTCAGGGCCTTCTCCTCGGGCTTCCAATCTCTTGGTTCACCATCTGTACTGATTTAAATGGAAATAAATATATACACTTATGGTACAAAGGTTACTCGCCATCTTCAGGACAAGTAATGCTTCAGAAATCTCCCATTTACTGGGCCACCTTTCAGCTGAGACCCATCCTGATGCTATGAAATGAATGAATTTGTACCTCTATATGCTGCAATGATGTATGTACGTACCCACATATGATCAAACTTACCATGCTTGTACTCTCTAGGAGCATCCCACTTTAAGACCAAATCATCAATCTGGAATTGTTCTTCCTTAACCTTCTTATCGAAAGTATTTTTCATTTTCTCCTTATGTACTTGTACTTTGTCATAGGCTTTACCTCTCATCTCATTCGGTTCTATTATCTGATTTATCCTTCTCTGCATATGATTTGGTTCATCTTCATGTCCCTGCAACAATTTCATGACTGGAAATCCTAAGGATGTTGGAAAAAAAACTTCAGCTCCATATACTATCTGGAATGGTGACATTCCAAATGCCCTTTTTGTGCTAATCCTGTCAGCCCACAAAGCATATTTCAGCTTTGTATGCCAAGCTCTTTTGTTCTCTAATAACAATTTCTTAATTATTCTTACTAGGCTTTTGTTTGAATATTCAATCAATCCATTCCCCTGTGGATAGTAGGCAGTAGAATGGTTCAAGTTGATGTGATATTTATGGTAGAAACTTATCATCTTCTTAGATTTGAAAGCAGCTGCATTATCTGTCACAATCCTTCTGGGACATTCAAACCTGGCCAAAATGTTATTCTCTAAAAAAATCCATGATCACGGCATCAGTGGCTCTCCTTGTGGGTAAAGCTTCAATCCATTTTGTGAAATAATCTGTTGTTGTCAGAATCCATCTATGTTGACCTGAAGAATTTGGGTTGATTTCCCCAATGAAATCCAGCCCCCACTGTTGGAAGGGTGCCTCTACTGAAATTGGGTTAAGAGGAAGTGAAACCAATTTTCTTTTACCATAAAAAATCTGACACTGATGACATGTGGTAGTCTCTTTATAAACATCAAAAAACATAGTGGGCCAGTAGAAACCAGCTCTTAGAATTTTATTTACTGTCACTTTCTATGAGTGATGTCCCCCACAATATCCTCTATGAAATTCATTCATTGTCTGCTGAGATTCATTTTCCAATAGGCAATTCAGCAATACACCACCAGGGTCCTTCCAATAAAAGTATTGATTCATAATGCAGAACTTTGCAACCTTTAGTTTCAGAGACCTAGCTCTTGTTTTACTCAATCCTGCTGGAGCTTGAAGGTTTTGCAATACATACACAATATCGGTGTACCATGGAGACATAGAAAAATATGTCATTACCTGTATCCTTGTGTCAAGCTAGTTTGAATGACTGGTCAGGAAGTTGAGTTGTAAAGATTCACAATTAGCATCTGTCATCATTTTGGAAATTCCTTGTCCTTTAATCAACTTGGCAGGCTTGATTTCAAGATCATACTCCAATAATATAGCAATCCACTTTTCTCTCTTCCCTTTTGGATCTGGTTAGGTAAGGATGCTCTTCACTGCATTAGTCGGAACATATGCAACAATGTGTGACTGAAGAATGTACACTCTGAAATCTTACAAAGATTTTACCAAGGAATAGGCCTGCTTTTCCATGATATCATATTTCAACTCTCCATCTCTCAATACTTTACTGAAAAATGATATATGATGCTCAGCATTTTGACTTTTTTTCTGCAATAGGACTCCAGCTATAGTATGCTCAGATGCATAAGAGAATACTAGGAAATCTCTAGTGAAATCTGGACTTGCCAAAACTGGAGCTTTAGTGATGGCCATTTTAATACCTTTGAAAGATTCTCTAGCACCTTCTGTCCATTTTATTTGATGATTTCTCCTTCTTTAGTGTGTTAGTAATACTTCTCAATATTTAGGCAAAGCCGGGAATGAATCTCCTCATGAACCCTACCTATCCAACAAATGACTGCACTTCCTTCTTGCTCCTAGGCTCCTCAACCTTTAAAATTGCACTGACTTTTTTTGGATCAATCTTAATACCATCATTCGAAATAATATGTCCAAGCAATTTCGCTTCCTCTAGTGCAAAATTAGATTTTTTGGGATTTAGTGAAATACCATATTTTCTGCACTTCATAAAGACTTTCTCCAAATACTTGATATGTTTCATGTCAGACCTAGAATAAACAGTGATATCATCCATGTAAAGAACTACAAACTTATCCTTTTCTTCTGCAAAAGCGATGCCCATAGCACGCTGAAATGTAGCTCCTGCATTCATCATCCCAAAGGGAATTTTGGAATACATGAATATACCACATGGTGTATTAAAAGCAGTCTTCTCTTGGTCCTATGGGAGTACTTTAATCTGGTTATAGCCTGAGAAACCATCCATAGTTGAAATCCTTTCAGACCCTACCACCCTTTGCAAAATGTTCTCCATCTTCGGTAATGGGTAATTGTCCTACAAAGAAACTCTGTTGAGATTTCTGAAATCAATACAAAGTCTAACATCGCCATTTTTCTTTCTAACAGGGACCAAGTTAGCTACCCATTTTGAAAACCTCAAAGTTACAATAATCTTAGCATTGAATAATTTCTTGATCTCTTTTTCTATCACAGGAAACAACTTGGGGTTTAATCTTCTCAACTTTTGCCTGAAAGGTTTTTCTCCGGGTTTTATTGGAATGGTATGTTGTATGATAGATGTATCATACTCTTTCAGGTCTTCATAGCTCCAGGAAAATACATCTGTGTATTTATTCATCAAATTGACATATTCTTCTTTCTCTTTTGTAGGTAATCTCTTGGACAACTTTACGATTCGTGGTGCTTCTTCAGTACCTAAGTTCTTATCTTCAACGACATCATCAACAGGCTTAACTTTAAGATCTTTAGCAACATCATTTTGATCAAACAACTTCCCTAGGGGAATCAGGCCTCTTGGAATAAAATTTCTCTTCAACTGAATTATGTCTTTCCCTCCTAACATATTTTGCCATTTTTTGTTTTCAGCTTTTTCATCTTCAGTTGATTCATCATCTTGGAAGCTCTCTACATTTTCATTTTCTGTATCAATCGGAGTATTCACAAATTCATCAGACATTTCCAAAAATCTCTTTATTTGTATATCATCATCGAAAACTTGCCAATATTTGGAGTTGTCTGGTATTGAGGGTCTATTTACAATTTCAACTTCATTCTTTTTCTAAGAATAAATAGGAGCCTTGAAACCACTAGCAGTTGTAGCCAAAGAATTTGTTACCTGATTGTCCATTTTGGGAACGACTCTGATTTTGTGTTCTGTAAAGTAATTTCCAAACATGTCCCAAACCTCATTTCTGTATGCTCTCATTCTAGGATGTTTGGTTTGGTAACTATCATTCACTTGATTTACCACAAGTTCTGAGTCCCCAAATACTTCTATTATTTTTTCCCCCATATCTTTCAAATCCTGCAAACCCATCATCAGAGCCTCATATTTAGCCACATTATTAGTACACTCAAAAGTCAATTTATAAGATAAGGCTTTAAATTCTCTAACTGGAGATATAATCCAAACGCTTGCCCTCGCCCCATTTTTACTTAGAGACCCATCAAAGTACATAGTTCACAATCCTTCTTCATTTTGTTTCTTCTCCAAGGCTTCCTGTCTTTTTGCAAATTCCTCCTTAAATTCAATCTATACAGGAACTTCAGGATTAGTGTGTGGTCCATCATTGAAAAATAGAGAAGATCCCAAATCAGTATCAACAGCATAAATAGGATGATTTTTAGGCTTATCTTGACTACTGACCACACAGGCTAACCTCTTTTCTCTTTATAACCTTTTTTTGCCTCCAAATAAAGGTATAGTGGCATATGACATATCCATTTGCAAATTTCCTTTCAACTTCGATGCCCAAGACCTTGATAACAACATGCCAAACTTGGGAGGAATGTCATCTACTACAACATCCATCACAATGCTTTTAGTTGGAAGTTGTGTAAGGGTTACCACCATATCCTTTATCAATCCCAAACATCTGACCTTTATAGAATCAAAAGAGTATAGGTCTTTATAGGGTCTAGTAACCACCAAACCCAAAATTTCCACTACTGTCTTTGGAATTAGATTATGAGATGCATTAGAATCTACATTGCATTATGTAAAATCATGTCATGGATATTCAAACTTAGATAAAACGGGGGAACTTCTTCATCATCTGTATCTTCAATTTTAGGTCCAAAGACAATAGTGGGAGAATCATCTATTATTTCTAAAATATCTGGTTGATAATCACCTTGATTCTTGACCATTTTAGTAATCTCTTCTTTGTACTCATTGTTCCTCAACAACTCGTTAAAGGGGATAGAAATTTTTACCTTTGATAACTCTGACTTCAAACTAAAGGATGAAATTGGTTTGTCTTTATCAATGGGCTCTGACTATTTACTTTCCTTTGGATGTTGTTCCTTATTTTCTGGGTTCTTCTGTACAATAGCATCCTTCTGCTTTTCTTTTTGTTTTTTTGAATTTTGTTGGGTGTTGGAAAGCTGGTTTGGACCAGGATTTCCTTTGTTTATTATTACATCACTATTTCCCAGTTTTAATTTTCTCTGAAAATCATCAATGGCATTATGATATCCTCTCTGATATTGTTCTAAATCTAGCTCTGAAACATGACCATCATTTTCCTGGGCGAATAAATTATGTTCTTTTTCAGTTAAGTATATCTCAGAGTCAACGCCATCAAAGTGGTGAATCTAGTTATCCATTGGATCTTCTTGTCCTTCCTCATCAACCAAATTTTCTGGGAATGGTGGTCTTATCTGCTGATCTTCGGGATTTCTTTGGTTTCTTTGAGGAAACGGTCTCCTAAAATTTCGATTCCTTATTTGAGTTTCAGGTGGCTCTCTATTAGGTGGTATGTTATCTAGGGCTAACATGTACATAAATTTTTCCATAGTCTTCATCATCATTTCAAATTTGACATCACTTGCAGATGAAGAAGTAGAAGTGGTTGGTTGGTTTTCTTGTCTTCTCTTATCTGTCTCTACTCTATTTTCAATTTCCCTGAGGCCATTAAATTTGCTTCTACTTCTAGAGAATCCTTTAACATGGCTGAAAAAGTAGTTGAATTCCTCTCTCTCAACATACATGAAAAGTATCCATAAAAAGAATCTGCATAATGAATCTTGGTGACACCTACCAAGGGTTTAATATCAGTTGGAATGGAGTTGTATACCCTCATAAATCTGCTAGAAAATTCATGTACAGACTCAAATTTTCCTTTCTTTAAATGGTCATATTGAGATAATATTTGTAAGGGACTCTTTTTTCCCTCCCACCTATCCAAAAATAGGGTCTGAAAAGCTTCAAAGGTAAGGATAGATGCTGCTGGTAAATCCTTAAACCATCTCTTTGTCTCTCTTGACAATCTTTGAGCAAACAACCTCATTTTCACATCATCATGATCTACTTCCTCTAGATCAATGAAATATTCAAATCTATCCATATGTTGTCTTGCTGTAAAATTCCCATCTCCATCATATAAAGAAATTATCTGTGAGTAATTCTGAGGGAGATCATGCAAAGCAACTGAAAAAGCTAAGGCTGCAAACCTAGCTGCCCTTGGTCTAGGTGGATTCTGTGACACAGGAGGGTTCTGAGGAGGATTTTGAGGAGGAATATGAGCAAGGTTTGTAGTATGAGGCTGAGAGGTTTGAAAGGGAGGGTTACTTTCTTCAACTTTTACAGTGTTTTGCAAGTTATACCATAGGGGATCTAGCAAGTATGACTCAAACCTATTTGGATCGATGCCTGTTTGCTTTAGGTCTGAATCTGATTTTGATCTTAATAAATACTTTCTGACACTTACTTCTAAATCCAAATCTTGAAAACCATAAAATTTTCTTGAGATAAAGACCTTTCAGTATTAGAAGTGCTAGCTTTTTCTTTTCCACTTCGATGTCTAAACAAACTTTCTGGGTTTTCTACACTTTGCAAAATTTAAGAATTAGGATTACCTCTTGTATGTACCCTTCTAGAGGACGGTATGTCTTCTGAAACCTTCTTTGGAAATTAACGTGGAGTCGCCAGGGAAAATGTACAACCATCTCCAATGTAAGAATCTATGTTTTCCCACAGAAATCCTTCTCCCCTTGAAATCTGGAACTCTTTGTCGTTTCTCCCAGGGACAATACAACTTTCGCGTCCCCGAAAACGATGCCAATATGTTAGCACTCGAAATGTACCTCGGGTTGTAAAATGGACATCTCAAGGTAACCACAAAACCAAACTTTAGGAAAGAGAGCTGGCTTTTTTCTTTCTGGAGAGGGATATCTCGTTGATTGTTTAACAAGGCTAGATATATGAGTAAAAATTAAAATCAGATTGTTGTTTCGTTGAAACAAGGTAAACATTCATTGGGAAGTGGAGTCAAAATAAAAAATATATATCAAATTACAGTGCTGTTGCATGGAACTTTATAACAGAGGCAATTTAGCCATTCAGTCACAGTCAAAATCCTTTGGTCTGGTGGGAAAGAAGAAATAAAGAACAGTCCATTAACATGAGCATCTAATGAGGATGAATTCAATGTTAACTTTAGTGGAAATATTTTGTGAATATCTGAAACAATAGACACATCATATAAGTGTGAATTCTGTACTATTAAACACTTATTTCAGACATGAAGGAAAACATTATGGAAGTAATAAAATGGATACACATTCACATAAGAGAGGGAAAACAGACTGCAACATAAACAACACATGAATCTCTGCCAAAACAAAACCAGCTTCAACGCTGTGATTCTATTAAAGGTAAGTCTCACAATACAAAATACCAGTTCTCATGGGTTCCAACCACCTTTTCCCTCTCTATTACATGTGAATATATAGGAGCAGACAACCCTCAGGCTCGAGTCACCCTAACATAAAGTTGTTACAACTGCGATGACATCTATACAGACAGGTCCTTCATCTTTGAGAATCAGTTACAAGAAAAATAACAGGTGCTGACAAATAGGATTAACTGCCTTTACATGTGTCAATGAACGTTTGCTAACTAGTAACAACTCCTAGTAGATAAACAAAATCCTAAGTAACTAATTCTTCATACTGCAAATCTCGACGATCTTCAAAATCCTTATGCATGCAGCGTTACCTTAGCTTTTCCATACTTCTCCACAACATTTCGTTGGTCGGTAGTTGGTAAATCTATAGTGGCCATCTCCTTTATGTTGGTTGTGGAGCCAGATCTTCCAGTCTCATAAATGATATTGTCTTATCCGTGCACCTCAGAGGACTGTACACTCATGCCCCTACCTTGGGGTTGTTTTCGCCAGCTGTTTACGGGCCCATGGTTTTGGGTAACCCATGGTATTTTTCCCATTGTATTTCCCTTATAAAAGAAAGACATTGTAATACGACTGGGGTGGATGTATTAGGTTTTATGCATTTTAAATATTTGAGAGATCAAGAAGAGAGACTGTGAGACAGTGAAGAGGAAGTGCAGTGGTTGTGCTATAGGTTGTATCCCTTCACTTTGCTGGACAGAATAATAATAAGGACTTGCAACTTCAGTGTGGACGTAGCCCAAGTTGGGTGAACCACGATATATCTATGTCTCTCTTGTAATGTGTATGTGTGATTATATTTGCATTTATGTTTATTGTTATTTCTCTGCGATCCCGTTTTTCTAACACCTTAGCAATACCCGCAGCTCTACATGATCCCTATATGAATAGTTATGTAGGTGTGCACATGCCTCTTTGAAAATCAAAACCAACTCAAACTTCTTTTCCAGCTTGTACACAACTGTTTTACCTGAGAGTGATTGGTTCATGTCAGCAAAGTTTGCATGATCTAACTTGCATTCCATCAATCTGTCTTGATACTCCTTTTGTGTCATCATCGTACCATCTTCTTCCCAAAAGAGTGGAATTCATTTCTTGAACAATGGATCAAACATATCTCTAAAGAGCTTCACTTGGTGTGCCATAATATCTATCCTGGCCTGAATTGTATCTAAATGCTGATGTTTATTTACCACCTTCCTGGCCCAAATAATGGTAGATAATCTATCCTTCCTGGCCCAAATAATGGTAGATAATCTATCTTTTATTTCTGTTGCTTTCAATTCATCCTCAATTAATGCATTCAAAAACTCTATGGCATTTTCAACACATTCAATGGGATTTTTATTCAACTTTTCCTTCACTATTGTTACACTTTGTTTGGCCAATTTAATCACAACCTATTTGTCCAAAACAAAGTCAAGATAGGGTCTGAATTTGTTTGTTTCTACAATAACATCATCCCAGATTACTTGTTTCACCTCCTGCAATGATGAATGAACTATAACCTGCTTCATCAATTCTTCATTCTTAACTTGTATTTCTTGGTATTTGGCTTCCCAAGCCTTTTTATCCTGTTCTTCCTTTGAAACCATGCTTTCCATATTTGTGTTATGTTTCTACAACTTTTCTAGCTCTAAGTCCTTCAGACTTACTTGTGCCATAGCTTGAACAATGGAGAAATCTCTAGATTCAATGGAAGAAGAGGTGATCATATTCTCCGACTCTTTACCTTTCTCTTGCAATTTATTTTCCAAATATTCAGATTTAGCCCTTAGGTTCTTAACGCTCTCCACTATAAGGGACATATCCTTTTTCCATTGCTTTTCTTTCTCTTCAAACTTCAATAATTTGGATTTACAATCTGTCAATTCATTTTTCAGCTCCTCTTTCTTCTTCTCAAGCTCTGTCAACTCAGATGCTTCTATCAATTGGGTGGAGGAAATCTCCAGTTTCTTCTTTAGTGTCTGAATAGTATTTTCCTTCTCATTCAATAGGTTTTGTATGTTGGCCCTTTTATCTACTTGGCTTTTAGTAGCCAACAATTCTATCTGCAAATTTTTAATCTATGCCTTGTGAGCTTTATTCTCCACCTTTTCCTGCCTGAGCTGATTCTCAATCTTGCTCTTCCTGGACTGTAACTTGGATAGTTATAATGCATCTTTTAACAATTTTCCATAAATTATGTCTCCAGTTTCCTTATGTAGATTTATCATGTCAGGAATGGGAATGTCCTCTAGATTCATTTTCACCTCAGTGGCCTTATCTTTGGTTGCTATGGCTAAATTCAAAGTGTTCTGAGCATGGCTCCTGACAGTGACTAAGGATACATTCTTGTTGGAGATCTGTCTAACTTCTGCATACAACTTTGATTCTTCTGAAGCTGCATCTTTATCTTCTTTATATTCATCCAACAGTTCTGATCTACTCCGCCAAATATTCACCGTCGAACTATGTGGAGCTTACCGCCACTTCGTAGATTTGAAAAGTTCATTTCTCCGTGCATATTAAATCGAGGAACTGTTTGATGATGTAGATTCCCTTTCCCATCCGTTGATCTGACCATCGACTTGCTCACGGGTAAGCAACACTCCACCCATGCTCTAACTACGCATATTACCCCTGCAAAGTCGCTTTTCAGCCATCAATCTCTGCTTCCATAGATCCACTCCGTTCATTTGTGCATTCATATAACTTTGAGTGGATTTTTACACTTTACCCTCATTTGCAATGTTAAAACTTAAGATTCTCGATCATTTCCATTCCGAACCTAGATAGAAATATTCAAAGCTCTTATTTGTAGTCTTCTGGGTCATATGACTCAGAAATCTAATACCTTACTCATTATTTGCAGGGATCAACCCCTTCCACCTAGTTAACCCAAAACTAGTGCTAACAACAGGGATATATGTTGAAAATACGAACACAAAAAGTATTTTTTATAACAAATATCTCAAGTCAACCATTATGGTTGAGTCATTTTATTTAAATTCTATTGGTTCTTGAATTCCAACTCATAAAGAAATTATGGTTGGATCATTTTCTTATAAGTCCCATTTTAGACCTCAAATTTCATCTAATGATGGGGGCCGTAGGGTCATAGATCCTTCCTCTAGTGATTGTGGGGCCCAGGGATCTACCAGTTGGGGGAGCTGTGTGAGTGTAGGGAACTCATTATTTGTTTTGTATAGGGTTGAGAGCCCCATTTTGTATATAACCTACGGGAGGAAAGCATTCTTGATGTATCCCACATAAGTAATATATTGAGGTATATGTGGCCTATGAGGCCTTGGATGATGTATCAGACACATATTTTTTGATATATAATATATACCATTTTTGGTGACATTTTGTATATGATCTATGTTTATGTGTTATGATGTGTATATGAGATATATGGATTTATGTTTTTTATATGTTGATGTGATTTATGCGTAGTAGTAGGTACTAACTCATATGATGAGCATGGTTATCAACATATGATGCATGGTTTATGATGATAATATAGATATCTATGCGTAGAGATAGGTGTTTACACAATATATATATGTTTTGGTTGGATGTGTAGGATTAGGAAGTCGCGTGATGTATCAAGTGCCACTTCAAGACCTCATTGGCGACAGAGTCATTGAATGCATTGGCATTTCTCGGTATATGCGTGAAAGTAATGGTTTCAAATTGTCGGATGAGAAGGTGCACTGGCAGGAACTTGTGAAAAAGGAGGGGATTGAGGAAACAAAAATGTTGTTTAGCTTCGAGACAACGAGTTGGGGATATAGATGTAGTTGCAGATGGTCTATGCCAAAGTGGGTGGCATCACTTAAGAGACATATGACAACATCATATTCTACTTGGTTGTTTGTGAGTTCCCCCAAACAAACTCTGTTGGTGTGGTAGAGGACTTGGGAGGAAGAATAAATAACCTAGGAAGCTAATGCAAGGTTCTTGGACCATCAACTTGTACCTTCTGAGTAGCTGATATAGATGTATGGTCAAGAGGCCATCCGCATAAACAAAATATAGACTGATTCTCAACCAAAAAAATGGATTGGACATAAGAAATAAAATGTTGGGTTGTGTTAAAGTAGACAATTATGAAAAAAGAAGGGAAACAAGAGATGTTTGGACCCTTCTTTGTGTTGGCGGCCATTAAATGTTGGAACATATGGTGGTACTAGGGTGGTATTATACTCATTTGTGGAATATCCGACATTTGAAGGGGGGCCCTGGGTGGTTTTTAAACACTTGGGAATGCTTGCGGAGGATCCAAGTCTTTATCGAAAGACGAGGAAACACTATTGGTTATGATGACAGTCAAAGGAGATACAATATCGATGGTATCCGATAAGGGAGAAACTACTTCCTCAATTGGTACGTTGTGTGGGACTATACTAAGGTAAGTAAGCTAATCTTGGAGTCTCGTGAGTTCGATACAAGCTTATCATTCCGTGCATAAAATGAGACATTGGAATGAGAAGTGAGAAGTATCGCCACAGGACCGACAAGGTCGTGGTACTCGGGCATGGAGGGGTGTTTGTGCTACTGGGGAGTTGAATTGATACAAAATGGTTGTAATGGGCCTGGGAGGGAGCATGTGCATGTGATTCCCACAGGAGGAGCATCCCTTATGTGGTGTTGTCATCATAATATCGGTAGGTTGGGGCCTAGGGGTCTTGTGGCATTTTAGGCTCCACAACAGGAACTCTAGTAAGGGCAGGTTGTGATGGAGGAGCAACTGGTGTTGCCACTAACATAGTGAAAATATTGATAGAAGTTGCTTGTTGGGTTGGTGGGGAAGAGGTGTCTTCCAATGGAAGAGTGAGGCGGATGGTTTCCAATGCATAGCGAAATCGAGGGAGATCGAGACAATGGTGTGTGTAATACCCAAAATGCTAACAAATCGAACATGTGTGATTCATACACAATGATTTGGAATTTGGTGTGGACGATGATGTGCCCCCTTCTATGGTCAGTGGGGCATGGGTTACTCTGACCAGGGTATTGAGAATTTTTCAGAGTTCTGACAAGGTAGGGTACATGTTGGTCGCATGACCTTGTTTCCTGCAAAGAGCGCATGGTGGAGTGACTATTTGGGTGGTAGTACTAGTCGATACTGGGGCTTTTAACTATTGTTGGGAGATGCCCCCTACTTTAGGTAGAGTGACCCTTGACGATTCGGGTGCAGGGTTAGGTAGGATAGGGCCTTTCAACTTAGGTTGTTTCATGCCCCTTGTGGTGGTCTTAGTAACGACCGACTATGGTTTAGTTGTGGATGTCGTAGGTCCGACTAGCAATATGAAGTGCATAAATGGCCTAGTATGCGTAATAGCCAAAACATGGGCAAAATCATAGTGGGATACAGGTTTAGACAACATTTTTGGGTAGGGTAGTGTAAGGTACCATATTGGAATACCTAGAGTGATTCTAGGTAGAGTCAAATGAGCCATAATCAGGTGTCCCTTGTACGCTGGTGGGGGGGTACAAGAAAGGGATTTCGAATATTGGAGGTACCGACGGACTTAGAGTTTGTTCAATGCCATGGCTTAGTGGTGGTGCTAATAACATTGTTGAGGGGGAGGTGGCCCCATTTTTCAACGGTGAAAATTGTGCAAATTAGGCCATCGGTGGATGTGGGGATCTTGGGTGGTGGTACAGAGTAAAATCCTAGCAAATTGGAGTCCTTCTACATGCTGGGGGAAATATCAACATAGGGGGGTTGGTTTGTGCCGATGATAGTAGGTAGGATATTGTTAGGGTTTCTAGTGGCATTGGGATTATAGTATTTAAGATGACTGAGGGTGAAAATATTCCCATTTAAGGGAAAAATCGTGATACAGAAAATCAAGGAGGCAACTGGCTTCATGGCATACATATATCTATGATCCAAGAGGATGTTGTAGTCGAGTTGAGCATCAACTACCTTGATATCGATCATGAATATCTTTGCCCCTAGTTCCATGGGGAAATTTTGGTACTATCCTCTAGGTTAGGATGGTCTCCCATCATAAAAATGAAGGACGATAAACGAGGTAACCAAATCAGGTGATCCTAATCGTTTCCAAACATTAGAGGACATGACGCATGTGGATGCACCTTCATTAATGATACACCGATGAATCATAATGTTCTTAATTGTGACGAGGACTTGAAATGTGACTGAAGATGGTAGTCATGGTTCACCTTTATCAAGATCAAAGGTCATGAGGTGAGAGTTAGAAGGATCGACAGCGTCGAGTGTGTTGAGTAAATATTTTCATTGGGTTGGCCAAGACTGTAGCATTTCTAATGTGGACATGGCTGTAGGGGACTGAGCCAAGTCATCCACAATACTATAATTGTGGGTGGATTTCATATGGGGGTTATTAAGTGTACGACGAAGTGGGACTTTGATAATCCATGGGATTTGTTTGACACTTGGGCATGGGATTTTAAAATCCCCCCCCCCGAGGGGAGATGGATGTATTCCACTTGGGGAGCTTCAGCCCTATCATAAAATTTGGCTCGAGTTTAAAGATTAACATCCAGTGTGTAGATATTTTGCAAAGAGCTATCGCTAGTGGGGTGGGGATATTTATATTCCGTAATGACCCATTGATTGGTGAAGGGTTGTTGTAAGACAACAATTTGGGGTTGGGGAGGATTCTGGACCTGAGAAGGATTTATCACTATCTTCTTCTTGGCTTCTACTAACTGTTGGAAGTCGAGGATAAGAGGTCAGTGACGTGTGTAATGACCATATTATCCACAAATGGAGAAAGAGTAATTAGTCCTCAGGTTGGTGTTCTTCCCTTTCCTGGGGGGGTTGTTTGTCCCCACATTCTAATTGCCTAGGTTCCAGTTTTTCTAGGGAGGAGGATTTCCCCCTTGCCCCTACTACTGGTTTTTCTTGTTACTCCCTTTCTTCTTCCCCCGATATTAAGGATTCCAGGGATTTGTGGTGTTCAGATGTTCAAACTGTTGAGCTTGTTGTGTGAAAGAAGGTTGAACAAGGTTGACCCCCATGTGTGGTGTGGGGGTATGAACAATTGTGCATTGAAATGGATAGTAATGGTTATATCCGGGGGGTGGGGTAAATGCAGTTTATGCTCCATAATATGTGGACATAGGAATGACTTGTGCCATTTGTGGTGTAGGAACCGCGACTACCTAGATAATGTTCGGATAAGTAGGACTATAGGGTCCATATTGTAACTGACCAATGGGTGGGGTTGGTACAGGAGGAGGGGAAACCGACACAGGTGGCGTCAGTGAGTATTGTATTGAATGGTGCTGAGGTAGTAGGAGGAACCTTTCCTAGATGCGAAATGGACCCAATAATCCTATCCATCGAGTGTGATGAGCCCGTAGGTGTAGGATCAAATGACCGATGACGAGGGGCATTAGGGTGGATAGTGTAAAGGTAGTCGGATTGTGCATATATCATATTAAAATGTTGGGATTTCAAAATAGACTCTTCCTCATTTTGTGTAATGGAGGTGGGGACATATTTAGCAATGGTTGGTTGGAGTGATTTGATGAACCAGTCCAACAAGAATGGTGGTTGTATTTTGATTTTACATAATGTTCGACATCTACGTCGCTAATGGATATGGTCTGTGATATGTGTAGATGTGTTTTCTCGAAACTCAGTGAGAATTTCGAGACTGAGGTCATGGCGAATTGGAAGCTGAGAGTATGTGAGGAATGCGGTGGCCAATGTCGCAAAGGTGGTGTGTGCGGATCTCATTAAGTTTACGTACCATTTGGATGCTGTTCTGATGAGGGTGCACTGAAACAGGTGAAGCCTCACTGAGTCTTCCACTATGTTGTTGGAGGAACACCATAGGTGGAAGGACATACCATGGTTGGCAGGATAATCCCCTTGATTCCCTTCAAATTAGGAATGTCAGAAGGAAGTTTATTTGGCATAACTGGACATGTTGAATCATGTATAATAGGGTTATTGATGAATTTTCCAAATCTGGGAGATTCAGGTTAGCCATGAAAGGTATGGTGGGAGGATTTGGTCTTACCATTCTATTCTATGTGTAGTTTCCACGAGGGGGAGACCTGGGTGGTGTTGAAAATAATTAATGACCTCCTATCAGAGAAGATGGGTCAAAGTGGTCCAAAGGATCTCCAAGAGGAGAAGTCAAAGGGATAAATGTTTTGAGATTCTCTCTAAGGGGAGAAAATGAAGGTGCACCTCTTCCGGCGGTGGAGGAGGTAGATGGATTAATACTTTATTCGAGAGGAGAAAATGAACCAAGCAAGGAGTAGCCTTTCCCAGATGATCCTATCAATGTGGCCTGGGAGCGGCCCCGACCAGAGTGTCTTCCATGTGAACCATGGGGAGATGGTGTAAAAACACCCCTCGAGAGAGGGGATAGGCCTTGCAGTCTTTAGGAATACCTTAGGGGGTTGTTTTGTTCCTCTATATGTTAAATTTTGAGCATTAATTCACAATACTCTGGGATCTTTGCTGAGAGAATAACATATACATTATATCAATGCATGACAATCACAATATGACAAGCATCACAAGAATCAAAAGCATAAGAGACAAGAGACACAGAGTTTTCGTGGGGAAAACCCTAAGGTGAAAAACCCCACAACTTCCTCAGAGATAGAGAGAGCAATGGCTCAACCAAAGTACAACCAAAATACAATGAGATAGTCTTCTAGTAGCAGATGATCCTCCTCCTCACTAGTGCGCCACTTTCTGAGTGAGAGTGAGTTACTTTTCCGAGTGAGTAAAATAGAGATCTCTGATCTCTATTTATACTAACCTTTTTGCCCAGTGACCTTATGGGGCCGACTTGTCTAGCTAGGTACATCCACATTATAATATATATAATTCAGGGCCGACCCCACATGGTGGTCTAATAACCCATCGGCAAGTACACACACTTGCGACACTTGTCAATCCAAATGACGACACTTCCTTATAGAGGAATAACACATCTCTAATAAGGGTACAATAAATATATAAAAAATACATAGATGAAATACATTCCGAAGTTACACATACATCAACACTATAGTGAAGGATTTTTCTCACATGAGAGTGATGGTGTAATTAAAAAAAATGAACAAATGGAAAAATATGCCAACCAAAATAGATGCAATATGGTGCAACAAGTGAGGATATGTGCAAAGTTAGTTTAGTGCAAGAGTTCCCACATGTAGGTTCTTTGTAATTACAAGTTAGTGAGCTTGTATTTAAAAATAAGTGTAAATTCCCTAAAGAGACCTAACATCCTTCCTCTCAAATGTAACTGGGCCTTCCAAAAGCACAAATGATGGTGATGATGGGATCCATGCACCAATTGGCTAGTGAAGGTAACAAAGATCCATTTCTACCAACGATGGGGCCAATGTTCCAATCAAGAAGACTTGGTAAAACCTCCCAATGGAAATAGCTGACTTTAGGAGTCAATTGCACCCACAATTTCTACTTAGCAATGTCCTAAGTTTGGAAACTAAGATACCTTGTTCAAAGTGTGGATCAGTGGTTCGGTCTGCGTGGTATAGTGTCATCTCTTTACAACGAGCTGAGTGAATCGGAGGGGAGAGAAGGGAAACTATACCTCAGCTTTCACCTCCTTGGTCACGGTGCACTTCTGATCCGAGTTTTCTTTGAACAATTGGTTACTGTAGGATTTTGAAAGTACCTTATAATTCAACAATGATAGGTTTCTAAATATTGCTAATGAAACTAGATTGATGGGTATTAATGGATACCTAGCCCAATCAACCCTACCTGGATAAAATGTTTTTTTTTTACCTCCTGTGGAGAATTTTAGTTGGTTGGAAATTTTACAAAGGTGATTTTAAGGGTCTTGAATTCACTTAGGGAGTGTAAGCTGGAAGGTATTTCACAATTCCCTTCCTTTTTGATTCACCAAGCTCACAAGAAGTGGGAGGTGAAGAGCATACTTGGAGTGGAAAAGTATTTAGGTCCCTTAGTGAGTGATAGTGATGCAAACACATGTGAGGTAAGAATATTGATTGTTGCAAACTAACTAGAAGAGTACAAAGTAAATGCAAATGGAGATAAAACTTTTAACTCTAAACTATGATAAAGGTGCTTTGCAAACAAAGTGTTAATGAAGAAAAAGTGTGCAATGGAGGTATTTCACACTTCTCACCCCTTTTTGATTCATCAAGCTCACAATAAGTGTTAGGTGAAGAGCATACTTAGGGAGAAAAGAGTCTTTAGGTACTTGCTTGTGTGAAAAAATGGAGTCTACACTAGCTTTGATCCTAAAAACATGTCAAGTAAACATAAACAAAATATGTCTTGATTACTAGTGACAACAATGAAGCCTGTTGAAAGCCTCAAAGTTGGTTACCTAAGTAAGTTTTGAGAGATGTGGAATCTTTACTCCCTAATCTTAGTCTAAGTGGTATAATTACTATAGAATTAATGAAAACTATTGCGAGTTTAGATTAATATAGTTCATTAGTAAGCATCCATTGGGGATTCAAGATTGTTCCATGCTGATAAAAAGGAAATCAAATGATTGTAGAGTAGGAAAACAACACTCTGTTGCGTGATAGTGTGGAAGAATTGCAAATAGATGTGCGATAGCAAGGGAAGAACACACAAAAGGTGCACGGGTCAGAAATAAGATTACCATGTGGGTAGTGAACTAATTATTTGTGCTAGTAGCGCGATTGTCAAAGGCATTTCCGCACTTGTAGCACAACCGAGAGGCCGGGATCCATGCTACTGTGTGAAAATTTAGTGTGGACAAAAGGGGGACAAATTATGGTGTCAGAGGTGGTAAACTTGATAGCCTGCAAATGATAATCACCCAGAATTAATCCCTCAGCATAAAATAGCCTAGTTTAAAATAAATAAACAAAAACAAGTGGAGTCACCATTAGAACTATTGTGGGAAAAAATGTAAAAGGGCGCATCCTTCCACTTGGTAAGGGGATAATCCTTGTAGGTTGCAGTAAGGCCTCAGTACTTGGATCCCCTTTGGGGGGGGGTTGAGTTATCCAAATGATCCTGCAAGTGGTTGTTAGTGAAATTTAAATAAAAGAAATAAAATTAAACAAAATATAACAAAGACAATGGGGGAAGCATGCAAACTCAAATAACCAAGTGTATGCAAAACCACTTTGTATTTCCCAATGGTTAAGCATGTACAACACCTAGGAGGTGTGGGATTCAAGGGAATCCAACAATCTCCCTTAGGGAGGTCGTTCTTGTCCAAATTAAATGCTAAGTGGATGAGAGAATAATGGAGAGAAACTCTTGCTCCTTGGAGGAAGGAGGCAAGGGATCTTTGGAATGATTTCAAAGGTGGGAAGAGGTGAGCTATGAAGGATCTTTAACACAAATCCAACATCATAACTTTGCTCTTTTTTCTCTTTACAAGATGCATGCCCATGGATTACTTTTATATGTCAAGAGTGTCTAAGAAACAACTAGCTCCAAATGTGAATGCCATCACCTCATGAAGTGGTTCCAAGTACACAAGGGGGAATATTTAATGCCACAAGAAGTGTAAGGAACCAAAATTCGAATTGTGGAGGTGATGAGCCATTGATGAGCCTTCAATTGGGCCATTGGTGGGTGAGATTTGACAATTGCATGGATATCGAAGGAATTTCCACATGAGGGTCGTGTGGGATCTGAACTGGTAACACACGTTATAGTGCATGTTAATGAAGGTTTAGCCACATTACCTATCCATTTGGCTGTTCTTGGGAACTTTTGGACTCATGTTTTCTTTTGGATTTTTTGAGGATGCGTTTCGTGAGCTTCATTCCATATGTTGATGACGCCTTACTACAAGAATCACCAAAATGTCACATGTGTGCGAGATGTAGGCGTTAACAGATCTCCATGAATAAAATCACTCTTAACATCCATTTGATGAAGCTCCCATCCAAAACAAGCAGCAAGGGAAAGGATCATTCGAACAAAATTCATCTTTGCAAAAAGGGTAATGGTTCCAGTGTAGTCGATGTCTTCTTGCTGAGAGAATCCCTTGGAAACCAAATGATCCTTGTGGCATTCAAAAACACCGCCAAAGGTAAACTTGTTCTTATAGACCCATTGACACTTCAATACATTCTTTCCTTGTGGTCAAGGAACAAGTTCCCACGTCTAGTTCTTCTTCAAAGAATTAATTTTAGCAATCATAGCACTGTCCCATTTTGGCACACCCTAAGCATCAACATAGGTAGCAAGATCATATGTGTCAAGAACACATGCCATCAAGGAGACAGTGCCACATTGTTTATGACTGTGAGTTTTCCGACCAATAATAGCATCACCAGCATACAATCCACTAGCTTCAATCATCTTAACAACCCATCAAGGTAAGAAAATAAATGATGATTAAGTTTGGATATCCCTATTTATGTGAGTCAAGGAAGTTAGACTACCGACTTTAATAGTTAGAATAGCTGGAATACCAGTTGATTCAGGAGCATAATTTACCCATGCCAATGTGTAGGGACTAGAATGACCATGTACTTCCAATCCAAGCTTACATTCCAAGTCCTCTGCTATGAGGTTGGCCTGCGAACTAGAATCAAATAGAGTGTCGATCTTGGTCTTCTTGACTTGAATCTTGACGTGGAAGAGTTTCATCATATATTTCTCTTCCTTAGGGTGAAGGATAATCAAATTCTCCTCCTTTTTCACTATTGTATATATAATCTTCTCATCCACATCTGAGTTGCTTTCTAACTCATTGATTGACTCCATGTCTAGAAGGTTCTTCTTTTGGATATCCTTCTTGTGGTTCTTGGGATTCATCTCTAGATGTAGATTCCAACACTTTTCTTCAGTGAGACCATAAATGTTACCATGGTTATAGTAGTTTTTGGGATCTTTTCACTGTTGTTCCATGGCTATAGTATTCTTCACCTTTTCCTTCCACTTTTTCTTCCCCTCCTTGGTAGAATATTGTCTCTCTTTCTGTTTTGAACTGCTTTTCCATCCTTACTTTTGTCTTATGTTTTCCAGGTACTGTGCTTGTAGATAGGATTCGTTAATTGACTTGGGCTTGAAGAGAATCACCTTCCTCTACATGTGACTATATAAACTCCCCAGATACTTGAGGAGTATATTTGGGTTCTTGGGTGTGATTCCCAACATGATATTAGTCTTTCTAAACTTTGTAGTGTGTTCTTGCACAATATGACCTTTCCTTTTCCTAAAGTAATGCCAACAAATACAATGGTCCTCTACATACCTGATAGGGTAGAACTGGGACTTGATGAGGGTTTTAAATTCCTCCCACTTAGTTACTTGTGGATCACCCTCTAGCCTAAGTACTTCCATGTGGCTTTCCTGCCATGTTAATGCATGGACCTATAACTTCAGTCTGGAAAATGAGATATTTTGTTCCTCGATTATTTTATGCACACTAAAATAAACCTCTAACTGTTTAAACCAATGGTTCAAATTTAAAGCATGGATCTCACCATGGTATGGCTTGATATCAACCTTCACTTCCATCTTAAAAAGAGACTAGGAAGGGATATTCATACTGGAACTCGATTGCTCTTTCTTTCCCTCTTTCGTCAACTCCTTTTTTGGGTCACTTTTATATTCCAATTTCCCCTCTAATCCAAAATATGAGTTAGATCCTCCAAAATATCTGAAAGGTACAAATTTCTCTTAAGATCTACCATGAGTATTTTCATGTTGCGTGAGATATCGGTGACTTGTATTTCCAATTTTGAAAATCGTTGGTTATAATCATTTGCTGCAACTTGAACAAACTCATCCGCCCTGGCTATGGTTTGAAGAATTTTTTTAACCAACTATCAGATCATATGATTACCCACAAAACCAAAAGAAAAATGATCTAATACAAATATGATCTGTAAACTTATGTGAATATTCCACCGGTATAGTTTGTCACACTGGATCTTACAACTTAGTTATTTTTTTATTAGCTTATTTTTATTGAATGCTAAATAACTAGAACTTAAACAAGAATAACTAGAGAAAATAAGTACATAATCCACACAATAACACAAGATATACCATGGGAAAACCCACTATGGGGAATAACCCAGCCACAAATGAGGACTATGCCTTACTCTTCAAATGTCAAAATGCAAATAAAAAGGAAATGGTACTCCCTATAGAGTTACCTATGACTCTGCAACTACAATGTTTACTACAGGATATCCTATACCCTTTATTATGATCTAATATCCACTCTTGTGTTGTTTCTCAACTATGTAACAATGCAATACATCCAAAGAATGGAACCCCTTCTTCTCCTAATGTCTTGGTATTTAACATGTCCCAATAACCATCTAGGTTAATTTTACGCTTTTTGCATGCCCAAACTCCCAATTAGGGTTAGGGTCTTGGACCTTCTAGAATGTTCTTGAAAGTCCACATGTGACTAGCTCCACATGTGCAAGAAATGAGAGCTAACATGGAATCCACTCGGTACCATGGTGGTCAAAGGGATAGTTCAACTTGCAGGAGGCATAAATTATTCATACGGACTCTGTTTGTGGCAATTTAAGAAAAAAAAGTGTCATTTAATACCTCAAAATGGCCTCATAAGTTTTTAGATGGTTTTTTAACTCAAATATGAAAAGTGAGACCTACCCCTAAAATGGGCCCTAGAAGCCAACTCATCCAATCTTCCGACCCAAAAAACTCCAAATAGGTGAAAAATTATATATTGATCTATTTCAATTCATATTCACACCTCCTAAGGAATTAATAAAATGACCACAATTTGTTTTTACTTTTTAAGACAACAACCTCCTATCTTACATTACTATAGAGTATATTACACAACTTATTCATTTCTTTAAAAGTTATAACAAATTATTTTTCTAAGCATTTGGGTAAAGTTACACTAGTTTGAACTTTTGTTGCTTCTATATATTTTTTAAAGTAGTTTAGATCAACCCACTATTCACACAAACAAGGGAACTAAAATCTCTCAGAATCTTAATATGTTATTTTCCATGCACCCATAAAGCAATCTTGGAAAATAAAAAGGGGCCACAAGAGTGAAATACCTCTGTTTTCACATACATACAAACACGTGTTCATACCTCCGTTTGAGTAACAAACACATACATGTTCATATATCTTTGCTTTATTTTATTATAAGTAATTTTCAAATTCACTTGAATCATTGAATCACACATGTGTTTCCTGACTTGCAGTACACATTAAGGGACCTAAAAACTCCTCTCCTTGAAGTATGCTCTTCATCTTGTACTCGTAAAGTAATCTTGAAGAGATAGAAAAATTGAGAGGTTTGAAATACTTCCCTTGTCACACCTTAAATCAAATTTTACTCTTTAAAAAAAAACATATCAATTCTAACAAACTTAATTCCTCTACTAATAGGTCACAAAGAAATTTATAGTTTAAGGTAGGATTGTTGGGCTAGGCATCCAAAACACGGCCCTTAATCTTTTTCATATGAAATGATAGTGGTTTTTGAATTTTATGGAACTTTAAGTACCGCTACAACAAATGTGAGTAAACCTGAATAAGATGGCATTGTACCCAAGGATGGTAAAGATGAGGTTATGTTTTTTTCAGTCGCCATCTTGATCCACCCAAATCTTTGTGGAGGTGACACTTTACCATTCAAGGCTGAACCCTTTATCCACACTCGAGGAAAGTATCTGAGTGGCCAAAGTCTAGGATTATCACCAGGTGGCATTTGTGGGATGCATGTGCACATGTGTTAGAATATGTTGGTTGTTAGAAATGTTTCTAGTCCTTTCACAACATATCCCCAACACCCCTCATTATAATTGATTCATTCACACCTTCATTACCCATCTTCAGTGGGTTGAGATATATTGGAAGGCCCAATTACAAATATTGAGAGGAAGGATATTAAGCCAATATTATCACATCATGTGTTGTTTTAAATTAAAAAGAAACTTGCACAATTGAGAAGAAATACTGTAAACCCACATTTATTCTCCCTTGAAAGACACACTTGCACCATTTTTCATATGTTATCTTTGCTATCATATTGTTTCATTTGTCAATTTCAGTTATTTCTTATTGAACAATTTACCACATTCCCTTCTCTCACAGTAGGAATCATAGTTAAATCACCACCATCTTGGTGCTCCTTAAGGATTCAAGGCCTTCCTCTTATCCAAGGAGGATATCCTGCCATCCTATCTCCCCATCTCAGAGATGGTTGACCACCACTCAACACCCATACATGTGCATCTGTGATCGAATCCATTATTCTTGTACATAACTTGATCAACACCCGCACACCTCACATACCTATTTTGAGCCCTCCCACATCAAGGGTAGGTAAACCCCTACCCCACACAATGGTTGGGCCTATTCCAATAATTTTTCTATTCATGGATAGTTTCAATCTCTCTAATTTATCTAATCTTATAAACAATCCTATACAACATGAATCAGTATGGCCTCCCATGCTAGTAAAGTTAACCTTTAGATATACCCAAGTTTGAAGTAAAACAAGGGAATGATCTCGCCAACCATGTGATGTCCTTTCACTTATGGTTCTCATCCTACAGTATAGTTGAATATACCATTCTTCTTTGATTTTATCAAAGGACCCTTACCATAACAACTATAGAAATTATTCATGCAGGCATGCAAGCAACCTTTGAAAACATTGCCATTGTTTTCCTCACTTTCTTTCATCTCGTAGTTTACCATGACCTTGGGTTAGATATTATTTCTAAATTCATGTAGAACATATCCACACATATCACCAATCACATCCATGAATGACGTCAGCAACACACTTTTGTGTAAAATTAACATCTAACACGAATTTTTGTTGGACTGGTTTCTCAAATATCTCCTTCCCATGATTTCCAAGAATGTTGCAACCACCATGACAAGAACTAAATATGAGGCTAAATTCAAAGCACAATGATTTGATTTGATCTATGCCCAATTAGGGTATTTTAATAAATCATCCTTGATGCCCCTCATCATCAGTATCTAGAGAAAAACCACCTTGAGCACCTCACATGTTGTTTATGGGACCGTTGGGGTCATTTCCCATTAAGGGAACACCCTATCCCCATATGGGTCATTTCCACCAAACTTGCCACATTGTGGTCCTCCTCCTCCACCATCCATCAAGATTCCTCATACAGAACCCAACCTGCCTTTTGGTCAAATGTCATATCGTCCATATAGTCCTACCTTTCCTAATATGAGCACATGACCAGTTGCTATGCATCCTACTTCTATGGATCCCCTAGCCCCTACCTCAACTTCATATGGAACACCTAATCCTTATGGAACCAGCCCCCCTCAATTTGTACTTCTTGTTTCACATCCCTCCTGGTTCTTACCATACAACAAATGCAAGGGTCAATTTTGTTCAACCTCTCCTATTCAACATGTTCAACAATTTGAACAATTGAATTCCACAAACTCCCCTAATCCACAAAATCAGGGGAAGAAGGAAGGGAAGAACAAACAAAAAAACTAGGCTTAGGAAAGGGATGTAACTCCCCTAACTAGAAAAATTGTAATACAAGAAACCAAAACCAAAATACTAGCACCAACAACCCACCTAAGAAAGGAAAGAACATTAATGTTCATACTAACCTTGCTTAATCCATGTGTGATGAGTATGACAATTACACACACCATTTTTTGTTGATCCTTGAATACCAATCGATGTTGGAAGACAAGAAACAAGTTGGCTTAAATGCTACTCAGGGTAATAAAATCACCCCACCCTAATGGGTTGTGTTACAAAACCTAATTAGGGGATTATTTCTCACCAATAGGAGGCTCAACCAACATCTAACCCTCCCCCAATAGGATAGGGATATTACCGAAACATTTACATGAATGCTACAGACATTCATCTTTAGAATCACATTCGGGCCTACAACATGTTATAAAACCCACACACATAGCATAAGGATGCCCCATCTTTGACTAGCGGGTCTCTTTAAATTCAATGTCCCAATAGTGACTTTATCCCCTTGATACGAAAAACCACTTCTATGACATATTGCTCACAATTCTGATCATGCGAGGGTTGTGCACAACAAGGACACTGTAGATGATTTGTCCCAGTCCCCCCTTGATATGTCTACACTTGTGTTTTGTCATCCCTTCTGTTTGCAAAAGAAGGCACTACTATCAACACTAGGTTCCATCAATCCATCCGATTCACACCTTATGACCTTCAACCTCAACAATGGTGAACCATATTTGTTGTCATCTATCACTTTCCAAATTGCTATCATAATTAATAACATCATCATTCATCGGTGCATCATCGATGAAGGTGCTTCCACTTATGTCACATCCACCAATGTTGGAAATTCTTGGCATCCCCTAATCTCATCCCTTCTGCTATCATCCTTCATGCCTATGATGGTTGTCCTTTGCAATTGCAAAACCTTTGCTAGAATATCCCTTTCAAGCTAGGGGGAAAGATAGTTCTACTCAATGTTGAATTCATTGATGTACAACTTGACTACAACATCCTCCTTTGTTGTAGTTACAAGTATGACATGAAGGAAGTTGTCTCCTCAGTCTTCTGCACCACAATGTTCCCCCAAAATGGGAAATTGGTCACCCTTGACCAACTTACATACTATGATCCACACTGTTAACACCCAAAAAGTGCTCACTACCTCATCTACCCCATTGCATGACTCATTTGTCCATATTTCCTACCATATTTACCTTAAAAACCTTAAAATCCCACTAAAAAGCCTCCAGAAGGCCTAAAAAGCCTCCAAAAGGCCACAAAACCATCAAAAAAGCCTCCAAAAGGCTAAAAAACCCCTTTCCCCCCCAAAATTATCCAACATTCCTCCAAAATAGCAAAAACCCTCTAAAAAGGGAATAAAAAATATAAAAAATGAGGAAAAAGAGGAAAAAGGAGGAAAAAAACCCTATATAGCTGACCTAAACCATATGGTTCCCAAAACCATGGGCCAACACTCCACCACCAAAAACCTATAAATAGGTGATGGAGATCCCTCGTTTCATATCCACAATCAAGTATACCCTTACTCTGCCAAAATCACTCCTGAAGCCCTAGCTCACCCTTGAGCTACCTTCACCATTGAGTGCCCCTTTTGGCCCATTTCCACCATTGGAGAAAGAGAAGGAGCAAAGTTGGAGTTTGGAGCAACCCTCTTGGATCATTGCAAGAACTTCACCAACCTCTACACTTGAGGTAAAAAATTTAATACAAAAGAAAACCATTTATTATTTCTTGTCTCATATGTTTCATGCAGATGTTTAGAATAATTTCCATTTCAATGTATTGTCTTTTCATTTACTGTTTATTGAACTGCTACTAAGGAGTCCATTCTCCTTAGTAGGTGCTCATTTGCACAAGCTAGGGTGAAAACCCTAGCTACAGTTTTGGTGACTCCGCTGGTGTTTTTCAGAATTTCTAGTTATAATTTTTAAAGTTTTAGACGTTTTAATTTTCTGCAATATTTTTCTGTTCGGCTGTCCCTTTCGGCCGTCGTAAACCGCATCTTTTACCCCCTGCAGTTGCGTTCTGACCGCGTCTTTCAGGCGTTTACCTGCGATCCAACTGCGGCTCTTAGACTGTTTCCGGCGACCTGCTGGTCGTTTTCAGTCTGTTACCTACGATCCGACCGCAGCTATTAGCCTGTTTGGGACGGTCCGACCGCGGCTATTGACCCTTTTTCTACGTCCCGCCTGCGGCTTTCGGCCAGTTTTCCGCAACCCGCCGGTGCCTTTCGGCGTTTTGTCCGCGTCTCGACTGCGGATTTCAGCCCTTTTGCTGCAACCCGACTGCGTATGTCGGCCTTTTTCTCGCGTCCCGACTGCGGCTTTCAACCCTTTTGTTGCAACCCGCCTGCGGCTTTTTACTTGTTTCCTGCGATACGATTGCATCTTTCGGCCAAAAACCCGCAACCTGTCTGCGACTGTTGCTCTGTTTCCCGCGGTTCGACCGCCGATATTTGCCACAAACCCGCGGTCAGATTTCTGCATTTTTTCCTGTTTTGAACCCAGCACTTTGCTGCACTATTTTCTGCACCTGCACAGCCATCTGTCCTCCCTGCAGCCATACTTCCTTACAGCCTTTTCTGCAGTTTTAATTTCTGTTTCATTTACAGAATCGTTTTTTAAAAAATTTCATCATTTTACTTAAAAAAGAGAAAATTTTGCATGTTAAAGTTTATATTCTGTCTTGTTATTTTTAGTTAGAAAGTTGCCCCCCTTGTGGCACTTTTATTTG
Organism: Larix kaempferi; assembly: GCA_027924585.1. Lineage (NCBI taxonomy): Eukaryota > Viridiplantae > Streptophyta > Pinopsida > Pinales > Pinaceae > Larix > Larix kaempferi. Next base: position 12,511,068 of record BSBM01000125.1, on the reverse strand, counting down.
GGTTCATCACCTCACACGCACACACTCTGTCACCTAATTCAAGTGAGCCTTAAAAAACTACTTAACTCAACCAACATTCTAACCCCACTTGGGGAACACATAAGAATTTTTGTAGTTAGGCAGGATCGGGGGGATAGGCATCCAAATAACACCCCTCGGTTGCTTACACTTGAGACATAGCTGTTTTCCATTAGGGAACCAAAATCCCCTAGTATTTTTTGGCACGGTCACAACCAGTTTATCAGAGGGCCTCTCCCCTAGGAGGGTTGAAGTCGCCAGACTGGTTCCGGAGGCCTGAGTGGAATACCGCAATCCATTAAGTAATCGAAGGGCTACCTTTCACAGTTCTCGGGGTATCCCTATATGGGGGTACTGCGGTAAAAGGACCAAATAGCAGATTCACCTTTTCTGGATGTGTCATGAATGGGGTATCTTAGTTTCCTTTCTTCTAGGATTGACTACCCAGTGTCCCTCCCGATAGGGGAATATCTTTAGCCACTTGGATCTCCTATCCATATTGTCTGACTTGGATTTCATCACCTTGCAGAGGATATGTCTAGTTGAGTCAGAATACTATTTAGTTAGGTGTTTGCATGCTCCCTTACCTCCTTTTGGTCTAGTGAGTCCACTATTTTGTATTTTTTAGGAAACCTGCTGCTTGTTGGTATTCTGACCATTTCTGTTGATACTCCACTTATTGTAGCATAGCTATTACAGTAGGTGTTTTGAGTTGGTTGTTGGCCTGAGTGCCATATTTTTTTGAGCTCTCCTTCTGCACACTCGGTTGCATTAGGGTTTTTGAGCTGTTTTTCACTCAACACAACCCCCAGATATTTTGACACCATTTGTCACCATTGAGTCCCCGAGACATTCTCAATGCCTCCGGGGTGAGCCCCCACAGCACGATTCACTTGACACCACCCGTCATAGATCTTCATCACTTGATACCACTCATCATAGATCTTGAGCTTTGTCACTTGACTCCACTCGTCAACGGCATAGAACTCCGTCACCTGAGTTAGATGCCCCTTACTTTACCTCTGACTTTGAGGCAGAGTCCGAGAATCCCATTTACACTGCACCAACCAGCCCCATGGCTGGTGTGACTTCCACCCCTTTCTTTGTAGGGACCATTGGTGGAGCATCCACTACTACACCAGCTACCACACCTGCTTTGGGTATTCCCTCGATGGGGCCCACATCTACCATTCCGATCACTGCACCCATTCCAGTAGCTGGAATACCTATTCCCACTCCATCAGTGACTCATGCTACTCTTGGCGGTGCAGGACCGTCCCATACCACGTTCGTCCCCACACTTGGGGGCGACCTCCCAAACCCTACCCCTACACTTGGGGGCATTGGCCCCACCATGGCCCAACCCAATAGTATGTCACATCGTTCTACTAGTTTTCCATTCATGGCTAGCCTCAACCTCCCTGACCTAGCTAGACTGACTAATGATCCCATCAAACATGACCCTACATGGCCTCACATGCCCACCAAGCTTCCCTATGACATCCCTAAGTTTGAGGGCAAGGCAGGTGAGGACCCCCAGAACCATATTATGTCCTTACATCTATGGTGTTCCTCCAACTCCATAGTGGACGACTCTGTCCGCCTCCATCTATTACAGCGCACCTTCACTGGCTCTGCAGCTAAGTGGTACATCGAGCAACCCCATGGGACCCATGCCACCTTTACTTCCCTTGCCTCGACCTTCCTGCAGTTCTTTCAGTTACCTGTCCACTATGACGCAGGAGTTGAGATCCTACTGTCTTGCAGACAGAACACGGCTACCCACATCACTGACCACATTCATGAGTGGCGTCGACGCCGCAGTCTCTGCAAAATCAAGTTAGACGACCGTATCTTCTTAGATTGGTTCCTAAAATCCCTCCTTCCTGTCATTGCCAAGGATGTGGCATCCAAACGACCCCAGTCTGAAGAAGAGGCCATCCTCAAAGCCTAGCAATTTGACCTCATATACGCCTAGTCGGGTTACCTCTATACCATTATACCTGACGCCCCTCGTGGCAAGTCCTCCCAGCACGATGCGCCGGGGGCATCTCATGCCGCAGAAGGCATCATTGGTCGTATCGCCTCGCATCCCCAACCCTTTTCCATAGCACGTCCTAGCCATGGCCCCGATCTTTCGCGGGCTACCTCACAGTCTGGAGCTACCAATTCGTATGCTCCCATGGCACATCACCACCATTCTCACGGACCCTCATGTCCACCTCAGTTCTTTGGACATGCATCCCCCGCTTATGCTCCCCCGGTCGCACCTCAGCCATATTACCATCCACAGGCTACACCAGCTCCTGTGATCTCTCAAGCCCAACCTGCTTATTACCTGCCACAGGCAGCCCCTGCAGCAAACCCACAACCCGCTCCGCAGACATATCAGCAACCCCCACAAGGTTCAGCACCTGCGCAGCCTCCACCTACATATTATCCACCGCAGCCTGCTCCAGCACCTGCGCAACCCCAAAACCCACCTACTTCCCAAGGGCAAGTATATGCCCAACAAAATCAGCAGCAAAACCAAAACAACCAGCGCCAATAGGGCCCGCAAAACCGTGGCAAAGGCCGTAACCATGGGAACAACCCTCCTCCAGACCAAGGTGGTCAACCTCCCAATCCCCCAGACAACAATAATGCGGCACCTGCCAACCAAAACCCTGATCATCCACCCAAGCAAGCCAAAAACCCTAACTTGTGAACAAACCATCCTTGTTCTATTTGCGGTGTCTATGGCCACTACACACATGCTTGCCCACATTTGGAGCGAGCTCGACAACTTTGGGTTGATGATGCCCATCGCAAAGGGCATGCGGCTCCTCCAGCGCAACCCAACCCCCCGCTCCCCCAGCAGCAACCTTTGGTGCTGCAAAACCCCTTACCAACTCAAGGCGTAGTGAACACTCAGCCGTTGGCTCCCCCTCAAGTCAACGCGCACCACAACAACAACAGATCACTTATGCTGCTCCTGATCAACCCATGTTCGACTCAGGTACACACCACTTGTTGATGATGTCGTTCGCTGATGTCAACCTCCAAACCTATCGGAACCAATATGGCTCCACCCCCGACACCTCTCCCGTCGACAAAAACACTAACGCTCATCCCACTGATCAGACGTTAAGTATACCTCCGGCTCCGTTAGATGGCACTGCCAAAGCACCTCATTTCCCACTTCGTCGAATCAATAATAATCCCAATGCTCGTGCTACGTCAAATTACAACATTGTAGATGACTTAGCCCAGTCTCCCGCAGCCATGTCTGCATTGGAAGTCTTGAAAAACTGTCCTTCACAGCGCAAGACTTTGCTCTCTGCCATTGGTGCTATTGACCCCAATGATTCACAACTGATGGCATTCGATTTGGACCAGTCCGAACCATGCCTGCCTTCCACTTTAGCATTCCAAGTTTCTGTTTCCGTTCAGAATCTTTTCATCCATCGGTGCATTATCGATGAAGGTGCCTCTACATGCGTTATGTCCACATTTGTTTGGTAGAAGCTGGGATCCCCTACTCTCTAGCAGTCCACCACTGCGTTGCGAGCCTACGAAGGCCGTTCGGCTCAACCTCGAGGTCTCTTAGCCAATGTCCCCGTCCAATTGGCTGGAAAAACTGTGCTCATTGACATAGAGGTCATCAATGCCCAACTTGATTATAACCTCTTACATGGCCGCAACTACATGTATGCTATGCGGGCAGTTGCCTCTTCCATTTTTCGTACCATGATATTCCCCCATGACGGACGCGTGGTCAAGGTCGACCAACTCACCTACTACGATCCCAATGCCCCGGTCGCACCCGAGAATGTTCTCCCCATGATTGAACAACCTGTTGGTGGTGCAACTACCTCGTTTATTTCCTCTGTGGGACCCAGAATTTACTCAGATCCGCCGATGACCTCAACATTCCAATCCATTCCTCCCCCGTCATCTGCACCCGAAGTATCTGACCTATGTACCCTTTCCCACAATACACAAACACCTAACAATCAACCGCCCTTGTTACCTAAACCACCATTGGTACCTAGTCACATTGGTGTTACACCCATCCACACAATCCCCTTCCTATTCCCTCCCTCGGGAGTAGTAAGCGCCCCGGTTATGGCTACCCTTAGCCTCCCTGGGTTAACCTTGGGATTACCTGTGTGGTATCTTTTGCCTCTTGTTCCCCCGCCGACACCAAACGTCATCCTACAACCGGTGCAACCCATGGCTACTACTAGTCAACCACCTCCAAGTGTCACTACCCCTTCTTCCTCTACGAATCCCCCCCTCTTATCAAGCACACCGGGGGCAAAGGCCCACAACCATACACTGCTGTACCTACGCCCAAGGTAGTTAAACCCCCTCCCATGTTTCGTGCTCCCCCCAAATGCTCTTTGTGTGATGAGTTAGGCCATCCGACTCATCAATGTCCACAATTACCTGCATTACAGGAACACATGCAGACGCTTGATGATGACCCCAACATCCCAGTTGTCGAACTCGACCCAACCCCTAAGCCTCGTGATAAATCACTGCGTACCAACCACCCTTGCGCCATATGCAGTATTTACGGCCACTACTCACATCACTGTCCTGATCTCCCAGATTACTGAGCATCTCTCTACGAGATGAATAATTTGGACCTTGAGACGGCACCCCCCACAATTGAGGAGATCCACCCCCCGATATCATCCCCATCCGGCGAGATTAACACCATTTATATGATCTCTTCCACCACCACTCGCTCGTCAACCGACTTGACAACCCAAACTTTCCGTACTGATGAGGAGATTCTCGAGGCTCTCACTGCCCCGGATTATCCCTGGGATGACATGCACCATCATTCCTATTTCCTCCCAGAAGAATCCTCCTCTAGTACAACTACCCAATTTGCGGTTGAATCCAAAGATTTCCTTCCTACCAAGGTCGACTGGTTTAAGGATCCTATTCCTGCTCCTGATGCCTTTGAGGAAGGTAACATGGCCAACATCTCTCTCGTGATCCACATAGATATCTCTGCCCCAGGAGGTGCCCCTGAACTCATCACTTTAGAAGCCTCCTGCAGTGAGCATGAGATTGAGGAGTACAAAAAACTCTTCCAAGAGTTCTGTGATGTCTTTGCCTGGTCCTATACCGAAATGCCCAGTCTTGACCTCGCTATTATAGAGCACCACATTGACACATGGCCAGATGTACCCCCCGTTCGCCAAAAACAGCGTCCCATTCATCCCTCAAAGCTCCCCACTGTTAAAGTAGAGATTGAGAAACTTTGCAAGGCAGGATTCATTTATCCTATTGCTTATACCACCTGGGTTTCAAACCCCATTCCTGTTAACAAAAAGCAAGGCACCATTAGAGTATGTACTGACTTCCGCGATTTAAACCGTGCCTGTCTCAAAGAAAATTTCCCCACGCCATTTATTGACCAACTCATCGATGCGTGTGCGGGGCATGAAGTCCTCTCTTTCATGGACGGTTTTTCTGGATACAACCAGATTCAGATCCGTAAGGAAGACCAGCACAAAACTGCCTTTACCACCCCATGGGGAACCTTTGCCTATCGTGTGATGCCTTTCAGCCTCAAAAATGCTGGTGCCACCTTCCAACGGGTCATGACCTAATGCTTTCACGATTTGGTCCATATCCTGCTAGTTTATCTTGACGACCTTACAACTCGTTCCCGGAAACGATCAGACCACCTTAACGACCTTCGGCAAATCTTTCTGTGTTGTCGCAAATATAAAATCCGCTTGAACCCACACAAGTGTGTCTTTTGCGTTCCGACAGGCCAATTGTTGGGTTTCATTGTTTCCCAGAAAGGAATTACTGTTGATCCTCTGAAATTCCAAGCCATCTTAGACCTTCCCTCTCCTCGCACGCTCCAACAGCTCCAAAGTCTGCAGGGGCGATCCAATTTCCTTCGTCGCTTCGTTCCTGATTACGCCACCACCGTTCATGGTTTCTTGCGCCTGCTCCGTACCCATATACCCTTTTTCTGGGATGAGAAAGCAGAAGCTGCATTCGAAGCCCTCAAGAACGCTCTCACACAAGCCCCCTTGATATCCCCTCCGGATTTCTCTCAGGACTTCATCCTTTACATCTCGGCATTCGAGCATGCCGTGTCCGGATTCTTGGTTCAAGAAGACGCCTCTCACCAAGAGCATGTCATTTATTACGTCAGCCAGACCTTGTTTGGACCACCCCTACGTTACCCATATGAGGAGAGACTAGCCCTAGCCGTGGTCTTTTCCGTCCAAAAATTGCAACACTACATCTTACTTAGTCATACCACAGTCGTCGCCAACTCCAACCCCATGGTCTACCTCCTAAACCGGCGGCTCCTGCAAGGTCGTGTTGCTAAATGGGTCATTATCCTCCAAGAATATGACCTCACTTTCAGAACCCCTAAGAGCACCAAAGCCCTCACACTTTCCCAGCTCATCACCGATCTCCCCTCCTTTCTGTCGTCCCCCAAAATCTCCGATGAGTTACCCGAAAACCATTTGTTCACCATCTCGTCTGATGACCCATGGTACGGTGATATTTTGTTATACCTTCACATGCAGAAGTTCAGACCCAAAGTCACCCGTAATGGACGTCGTCGTATCCGTCACCGAGCTTCTCGCTATCTCCTCTTATGCGATGTCCTTTACCGGTGAGGGGTCGACATGATTCTTTGTCGTTGCCTTACACACGAGGAAGCTGAACACGTCCTCAATGACTGTCATAGTGGTGCTTGTGGCGGCCATTTCTCTGGGATGGCCACTGCCCAAAAGGTCGTCCGCGCCAGATACTTCTGGCCCACACTTTTCACCGACTGCATCACTGTGGTCAAGCATTGCCATAATTGCCAACTTTTCGCCCCCAAGGCCCGGACACCACCTGCTCCATTACACCCAGTCGTCACCGTTGGTCCCTTTTGTAAGTGGGCCATCGAATTCATGGAGTGTAAACCCCCATCTGCCAACAGCCATAAATACATCATTGTCACCGTTGATTACTTCACCAAATGGGCCGAATCCATGCCCACTTTCAATTGCACCGCTGACACCGCTGCCCATTTCTTCTTTAACCACATTATCACTCGATTCGGGGTCCCTAAACAGTTGGTCTCAGACCATGGTTCCCACTTTGAAGATTCCATTTGGCGCGAGTTATCCACCCTCCTAAGGTTTGAAAATCAATATTCCTCTGCTTACTACCCCCAAGGGAACGGCCAAGTAGAGGCCATCAACAAAATATTAAAAACCATCCTCCAACGCACTATTGACCGGAATAAGTCCAATTGGAACCACATGTTGTTCCCTGCCTTATGGGCTTACCGTACCTCCACCAAGACCGCCACCGGTTTTACCCCGTTTCATTTAGTTCACGGTATAGAGTCTGTGCTCCCCATCGAGTGTCAGATACCTGCCTTACACATCGCCGTCGAGCTTCTCCATGACACCTCCCCACTTGAGCAACGTCTGCTATCCCTCGAACAAGCTGATGAAGACCGTCGTGCCGCTCTCCAGACCATTGAATCCACCAAGAACCGCTCCAAGGCTGGTTATGAAAAACATGTACACCCTCGAACTTTCCATGAAGGGGACCTCGTCCTCTCCTATGACCAAGCCCACGACAAAACCGGTAAAGGAAAGTTTGAATCCATGTGGCAAGGCCCTTACATCGTGCAGACCTGTCTCGGCAAGGGGGCATACATTTTAACTAACTCAGAAGGTCACCCTTTGCGCAACCCCCGTAATGGGTTGTATCTTAAGCGTTTCTATCCCTAAAATAACTCGCGGCCCCATTGGTCCGCATTGTACAGTTTGCTCTTTTTTTTGTTTTTCACCTTTTTTACCGCAATCTTACATTCATCATTTTTGCATGATCACAGATGGACCCTCTTCCACCTCATTACATTGGCTTCGCTGATGGAGCAAGCCGCTGGTCTCCAAACCTGGCTTCCGCAACATGGGTCTTATATTCCCCTTCACATGAATTGATTCACCTTGACGGAATATGCATAGGTGCTGCTACCAATAACCAAGCGGAGTATGATGCTGTGACTGGTCTCCTGACTGCTGCCCTCCAGATGGGCATATGTCACCTTCATGTGTTCCTTGACTCCCAGCTACTTGTCTCTCAGCTCAACAACTGCTACCAGGTGCGTGATCCCTGTCTCTTTAGGAAATTCTTGCACACAAAACAACTCAGCCGACAATTTGAATCCATAACATTCACCCATGTCCCACGAGCTCAAAATAGTGTCGCAGATCAAATGGCTAACAACATCCTAGATTGGCACATCAATCACACCATGCAAAACCTCCATCATGCATCATCATCACATAACATCTCATCAAAAATATATAAAAAAACCCAAAAAGATTGCAAGGGGCATCCACGTGCCTATCATCACATCAACATTTGCATCCACGTGCAATAAAAACTAAAAACACATTCATATACAGAGGCATCCACGTGCCTAATCCTACTGTTGCATCCATGTGCAATGCATCACATATAATACACAAGGGGCATCCATGTGCCCATCACCTGTAATGTCCCTTATTAGGAATTTTATTAAAATTGCAATTTTCCACTTTTTTCCTTGGTTCGACCTTGGACTAGTTTCGATCTCTAGGTCCCAAATTTGCCCCAAAGGATCCCAAATATTCTGAGAAGGTATATGAATGATATTAACACATAAATATGTGTTTCAGGGATGCCTTTGTACCTTTAAACACTTCTGCAAATACTCTTTCAATTCTGGTCAATGTAGGTAACTTTACTAGTGATTTCCCTTTGATTAGTATTGGTCTCTAGGTCTCAAATTGACTCCAAATGCCTTCAAATATTCAAGGAAGGTTTATGAATGATATTAGGAATTGAATATGATGTTCAGGGATAACATGTGGCCACCAAAATACCTCTGCAAACTCTCTTAAGATTCTGGAGCAAGTATGCAATTTTACTAGTAATTTGGGGTTCAAATCCCCCTAAGGTAAGTACTGAAAATGGCTTCCCAAATGCCTCCAAACCCACTCAAATTTATAAAAAGAGGTATGTAATGTGTTAAGTGTGTTATTAAGGTCTCATGTGCACCATTAATGGTTTATTACAACTGTTCTCACCCTCTCCCATCCAACTGCAAAAATCCCCAATTCGACCCTTGGGGAAATGGCACTATTTCTTCTCCCAATGCAATTAAACTGAGTAAAAATGCTTCAAATTCTCAAGTACAGTACATGAAACTTGTATAATACATCCATGGAAATATATTTATCACAAATATATCATATAATCATCCATTCATTCGAAATCATCATCAATACATTGGCTCACAATAAGGTAGTGGGGAAATGGCATTGTTCTTCCATTAAAAATGAGATTTATACATTTCTACTTGGAATTTCGACCTGAAACTTTTTGGAGATGAAGAACAGAGTATTTGATTCATATTACAAAAGTAATGGGGCATTAAAAGCTTCCCCAAAGAATACAATAGCTCACCAAAAATGCCCTCCCTCAAGGATCAAGAATATGCCATCAAAACTGGAAATGGTTGAAGGAGTGAGCTGCAATAGAATAAACCATGAGATGCCCTATAGATTACACCTGCAAATAAAGACTCCATTAAAGATCCAAATGAAAGGTCTGAATTTCCTTTCCAATTACCAACTTGGATGGGAATCTTTCACCCTCGAAATTGGCTAAGGCAAGAAACTAGTCATCCACTAGCTCTCCCTCTTCACAAATGCTATTGCAAATTCTACAAATGATCAAAAGCTGGTTTCATTATTTTTTATTGACATTTATAAAGTTCTAATGGCCACGATGGGTCGAATTCCTTCCAAGAGACTCATGCCAACTCAAGTTGGGAAGAGATTACAAAGAACGCCACTTGTACAACAATTTCTAGTCTCCCACTTCCACCAAATCACATGTGGAAGCATCTTAGCTGCCCTAACACCCTTGAGTGCCCTCTTGGAGTCTATTTTTATCCCTGACATGTCATATATGTCATATGTCAGCCTTCAGGTCTGATTTGTGTCATAGGTATCATAGCATCTTCATCATTGTTGTCATAGAGCTAGGGAATCTAGCCCAAGTGTCTCACTAGCTCCAAATTGCCTCTTCCTCTTCCATGGGAGTTACTCTTCCTCTATATTTCGACCTTGGATGAGTCATGCCATGAATAATACCTTTTGGACTCCCCCAAGTATGTTACCATTCACCTTGAATTCAAATTGGTGAGAGAATGATGCCAAATGTAGTGGGGAAATCTAGCCATATGTGGGTCCCACTTCCTCCATGTGTCTTCATGATGAAATGCCACTTTGATTTTCACTTGTATATATTTATTTATCTCCTTTATTAAATATTTATGCCATTCTAATGTTCAAACATCATTTATTATCCCCATTATTCCAAATCCCAAAGCTTCCACCCCAAACCTAGGAAACTAGTAATTTTCCTCCTTGGCAATTATTTGACCTTTAGCATCAATTTGACAAACTCTAATGAATAGGGCCAATGTGATTAGGCCATTGTGACCCAATACCAAATTTGGGACATGACAAATCCTCCCTTCCCAATATTGCTTGTCCTCAAGCAATTTTAAACATGGGTGTTGAAGAACCTGCTTTCTGTATAATTCTTTGAAGTTGCCATTGAATTGCCAAACCTTGAGTCTTTGAGTTTCCATGAAGATTTTAGAGAGGAACCACCATGCTTGCTGCTGCACTACTCTGATAAAAATCACTTTATTAAGTGGGGAAATCCATCTCCCATACAGCTTGTTTCCCCCCAAAAAATTGAAACCAATGAGATAAAAATTATTCCAGGGTCCCATTGCTTGTATTGCACCCCAACAATTAAGAGTGCTCTCCAACCTACACCATTAGATAAGAGGATTCCTGGATCCCATTTTCTTGTATGCATTCTTCCAAACATCATGAGTACCAAATATATATCATCAAAGTACATAACAACATAATGAAAATGTACATCAAGGATATGCTTCATCAAAGAGTCATGAAAGTGCTTATACCTCCAAGCAAGTAGACCACCATTTTCCAAGTGCATACAAGCTTCGAGTGACCAATCAAATCTGCTCCAATGACATAGGTGAGGATCCCATGTCCTATAATGCTGCTCCAAAAGGATGTGATATGCATCAAAATATTCAGCCATGTATTCTTTCATCCAAGAAGTGAATGAAGAATCTCCACTAAAATCTGAACCAAATAACGAGCAGAAAAAACAAGGAGACTTCAAATGACTCAAAGAAGTCTCACCCATACATCCATGAATGTGAGAATCATAAAAATATAACAAAGTATGTGGCTTCCAACAAAAATGTTCTCCAATCATAAATCTATTCTCCCAAGTGTTGGATGAAGTTCCTCCAACATCAAATGAATCAAATGTTGAGCAAGAAAAACCATGAGTCTTCAAGTGACTCAAATGCATATCATAGGTGCATCCATGTAGATTTGCATCATCATAAAGTGACAAAGAATGTTGCTGCAAATGTGAATAAGAATGTGCTCCAACCATATCATCATAAAAAGTAAATCTAGGAGTTCCATACTCCTCATGTGGCACCATCAAAAAGAACCCTTTCACCCATACTTCATTGAGACAAACGTTGCAAAACATGGAATTGTAGGATGTAGGAGAACGAACCAAATCACCCAAATGATCAAAAAGTACAGAAGTTTCATCATGGGAAGGATCCATATGGGTAGTATCATGCAGCTCCTTCAAAAGTGTGAACTCTTTGTCATAGTTTGGTTCCAATGTAGAGGAATCATGCTCTTCTTTAAAAATTTCATAACCTTCATCAAGAGGCAATTCAAATTCCTCTTCCACCACATCAAGTGTTTGGATATCTTCAAGTTCATCTTCAAACACATCAAGAACATTCAAATTTTCACATTTCTCATGATCCACCATGTCATGAGAATCCTCCAAACAATCTACCATTTGACAATCTGAAACATAGGAGGAAAAACAAGTATCTTGCAACTTTTCAAGAAGTTGCTCATTTTGAATTGGGAGCTTATGAGTATCCTCATTATTCTTCAAGTATGCATCATGTAACAATTCATTAAGCTCAAACAAATGGTTTCTATCAAAAAGAAAAGACATGAAATTACCTTTGATGTGGCACATTGCTCTTTGAATCTTCTCCATGTCTTCAAGGAAGGATGTTTCCTCCAATGAAGTAGCTCTCCAACAAGAATTTGACACCAATGCTTGAGTGTCATGGAGAATGCTGAGGGACTCTTGGATCTTATTTTAATTCATCTTTAAGGACCCTTCAAGAAAATGAGGCTCTTGCAAATGAACCTCCTCATCTTCTTCAATTTTGCTTGGACCAACTTCATGAAGCTCAAGTGGTGATGGGGAAGTTGATCTTGGTTCTTCTTCAACTGCTACAAGGTCTTCATTATCATGCTTAATGAAACTTGTACGTGTAGAAACACTTTCAAAAGTGATCTCTATGTCACCAACATAGAGGTGTGAGCACCCATCAGTAGGTACTCCTTCATAGTTTAAGCATCTATCAGTAGATGCTCTTTGGTTCATGTCTAAGCTAGAAGGTGTCTCGAAATGATCTTCCATATTTTCAATAGAATCTTCTTCATGCTCTTGCGATGTCTCTTCCTTTTGCTCTTTAAAGAAAGCTGATGCATTTTGCCCCTTGTTTTCCTTAGGATCAATATATTTGGAATCTCTTCTTGAATAAATCTCAAAAGCTCTCCTCAAGGAGGACATCATTTCATGCACACATATATGATACTCGCTCCAAGGGTTTTTACAAGAAGGGCATAAACCTTTCTTCACTAACTCCACATCTTCATTTTTGGGCCTATTTTCAAAAACATGTTCACCATAGTACTCAAAAGACATGGCATTTTGTGTATTTTTGCTAAAAGCAAGATATTCTTGATATTTTTGATATTGTTGGGGCAAGGTTTTATATTTTGCTCTCCATCTTTGGAACTCACTCATAGAATTATCCTTGGTTGGTGTGACACACTCATATTCATCGGATTTAAAGTCATAAGAATAATCTTCATTTCTCTTGAAATTGTAAGAAGTGTTGCATGATGGCACCTCTTCCTCATACCATTCACATTCTGCTTCATATTGCTCATAAGCATCTGCATATTCCTCATAGGAATTGTACTCATAGGATTCATCATAATAGTAAGACATGGCTGCCAATTATTCTTGAATGTATATGCCTAATACACAGGTGCAAGGACCATGCTCTGATACCACTGTAATGTCCCTTATTAGGAATTTTATTAAAATTGCAATTTTCCACTTTTTTCCTTGGTTCGACCTTGGACTAGTTTCGATCTCTAGGTCCCAAATTTGCCCCAAAGGATCCCAAATATTCTGAGAAGGTATATGAATGATATTAGCACATAAATATGTGTTTCAGGGATGCCTTTGTACCTTTAAACACTTCTGCAAATACTCTTTCAATTCTGGTCAATGTAGGTAACTTTACTAGTGATTTCCCTTTGACTAGTATTGGTCTCTAGGTCTCAAATTGACTCCAAATGCCTTCAAATCTTCAAGGAAGGTTTATGAATGATATTAGGAATTGAATATGATGTTCAGGGATAACATGTGGCCACCAAAATACCTCTGCAAACTCTCTTAAGATTCTGGACCAAGTATGCAATTTTACTAGTAATTTGGGGTTCAAATCCCCCTAAGGTAAGTACTGAAAATGGCTTCCCAAATGCCTCCAAACCCACTCAAATTTATAAACAGAGGTATGAAATGTGTTAAGTATGTTACTAAGGTCTCATGTGCACCATTAATGGTTTATTACAACTGTTCTCACCCTCTCCCATCCAACTGCAAAAATCCCCAATTCGACCCTTGGGGAAATGGCACTATTTCTTCTCCCAATGCAATTAAACTGAGTAAAAATGCTTCAAATGCTCAAGTACAGTACATGAAACTTGTATAAGACATCCATGGAAATATATTTATCACAAATATATCATAGAATCTGATACCACTGTAATGTCCCTTATTAGGAATTTTATTAAAATTGCAATTTTCCACTTTTTTTCTTGGTTCGACCTTGGACTAGTTTCGATCTCTAGGTCCCAAATTTGCCCCAAAGGATCCCAAATCTTCTGATAAGGTATATGAATGATATTAGAACATAAATATGTGTTTCAGTGATGCCTTTGTACCTTTAAACACTTCTGCAAATACTCTTTCAATTCTGGTCAATGTAGGTAACTTTACTAGTGATTTCCCTTTGACTAGTATTGGTCTCTAGGTCTCAAATTGACTCCAAATGCCTTCAAATATTCAAGGAAGGTTTATGAATGATATTAGGAATTGAATATGATGTTCAGGGATATCATGTGGCCACCAAAAGACCTCTGCAAACTCTCTTAAGATTCTGGACCAAGTATGTAATTTTACTAGTAATTTGGGGTTCAAATCCCCCTAAGGTAAGTACTGAAAATGGCTTCCCAAATGCCTCCAAACCCACTCAAATTTATAAACAGAGGTATGTAATGTGTTAAATATGTTATTAAGGTCTCATGTGCACCATTAATGGTTTATTACAACTGTTCTCACCCTCTCCCATCCAACTGCAAAAATCCCCAATTCGACCCTTGGGGAAATGGCACTATTTCTTCTCCCAATGCAATTAAACTGAGTAAAAATGCTTCAAATGCTCAAGTACAGTACATGAAACTTGTATAAGACATCCATGGAAATATATTTATCACAAATATATCAGAGAATCGTCCATTCATTCGAAATCATCATCAATACATTGGCTCACAATAAGGTAGTGGGGAAATGGCATTGTTCTTCCATTAAAAATGAGATTTATACATTTCTACTTGGAATTTCGACCTGAAAATTTTTGGAGATTAAGAACAGAGTATTTAATTCATATTACAAAAGGAATGGGGCATTAAAAGCTTCCCCAAAGAGTACAATAGCTCACCAAAAACGCCCTCCCTCAAGGATCAAGAATATGCCATCAAAACTGAAAATGGTTGAAGGAGTGAGCTGCAATAGAAGAAACCATGAGCTGCCCTGTAGCTTACACCTGCAAATAAAGACTCCATTAAATCTCCAAATGAAAGGTCTGAATGGCCTTTCCAATTACCAACTTGGATGGGAATCTTTCACCTCGAAATTGGCTAAGGCAAGAAACTAGTCATCCACTAGCTCTCCCTCTTCACAAATGCAATTGCAAATTCTACAAATGATAAAAAGCTAGTTTCATTCTTTTTTATTGACATTTATAAAGTTCTAATGGCCTCCATGGGTCGAATTCCTTCCAAGAGACTCATGCCAACTCAAGTTGGGAAGAGATTACAAAGAACGCCACTTGTACAACAATTCCTAGTCTCCCACTTCCACCAAATCACATGTGGAAGCATCTTAGCTGCCCTAACACCCTTGAGCGCCCTCTTGGAGTCTATTTTTAGCCCTGACATGTCATATATGTCATATGTCAGCCTTCAAGTATGATTTGTGTCATAGGTGTCATAGCATCTTCATCATTGTTGTCATAGAGCTAGGGAATCTAGCCCAAGTGTCTCACTAGCTCCAAATTGCCTCTTCCTCTTCCATGGGAGTTACTCTTCCTCTATATTTCGACCTTGGATGAGTCATGCCATGAATAATACCTTTTGGACTCCCCCAAGTATGTTACCATTCACCTTGAATTCAAATTGGTGAGAGAATGATGCCAAATGTAGTGGGGAAATCTAGCCATATGTGGGTCCCACTTCCTCCATGTGTCTTCATGATGAAATGCCACTTTGATTTTCACTTGTATATATTTATTTATCTCCTTTATTAAATATTTATGCCATTCTAATGTTCAAACATCATTTATTATCCCCATTATTCCAAATCCCAAAGCTTCCACCCCAAACCTAGGAAACTAGTAATTTTCCTCCTTGGCAATTATTTGACCTTTAGCATCAATTTGAAAAACTCTAATGAATAGGGCCAATGTGATTAGGCCATTGTGACCCAATACCAAATTTGGGACATGACATCACCCTATGCTACTTGCATCCACATGCAGTATAAACATACAACAAACCATAAGCGCATCCACGTGCGTACACTAAAACATCATCGCAAAAAGGTGCATCCATGTGCATATATATATATATATATATCAAAAAATACATGTTCATCGGCTATACATGTCCTGAGTACCACCGTACTCAACTATACACAAAAAATATCTATAAACCTCATAAGATACATGTCGGAGCTACAAAACTCAGGGGGAGTCCCCTGCACTCCCTAATGAGAGTCATACCCTGCATCACTGCCTGCATCAGTCGCCTCTGAGTCCTCCCCTCGCTCCTCCTCCGGCAGCTCCTCATCCCCCGCAGGCTCCTGTGCCCGACCCCTGTCCGCCAAGATAGCTACCCGGATTGCGTTGATCGACCAAAATTCCCAGGGCGCCCTCATACAATCCTAAATCACATCTGGATCCACGTCTCGCCACCCATCGTCGGTCACTCCAACTAGTAACCGATCCAGCAACACCCGTACGGACTCCAAAGTCCCCTCTACGTCCCGTTGACGTACCTCCCCTCGGCCCAGTAAGACTGGTACCGCCACATGCCCTCTACGCGCGACGTGTCCTGGCGGTGGTCTCGGACCCACATCTGTAGATCACACATCAGTCAGTCACAGTATATATCATAACACACATCATACATAAACCTTGACATCTATAATATGCAAGTAAAATTAATACATACCATTTGGTCCCCATGCCTGCCCTGGCGGCCGTGGTGCCTTTGGATCCCCGGTGTAGTCCATATCCCTGTATGGGTAGTCATCCAATGGCAGCAGCATCTGTAGCCACTGCAGGTACAACTCCTGGGTAAAGTATCTACCCACCTCACCACCACCCCGACGGCGCATCATCTCTCCCCACCGCACCATGCGCGGCTCCCTCAATCCTCCCACCCTGACCGGTACCCGCGGCCGCAGTGTAGGTACCCGCTCCATAAAGAAAGCACATAGAAAGGACCCGTAGCAGAACCCCTTGCCAGATTCCTTCACCGATGTCAGCTGCCGTTGAACACAGGTGAGGAACATCTGGCCCCACGCATACTAGACACCATCCAGTACGCGCTCCACTAGCTGCATCTGGCCCCCGGACACCTTCTCCGGTGACTGGGACCCCAACACGTGAACCACGCATGCTGCAATAGCCTGTATCGCCGGCTCCTGTAGGTCCACAACCCGGAGTGCATTCCTATGCACCCTAGCCTCTGGAACACAGTACCGCTCCAGCATGTCCTCCATATCTACATCCGCGGACACTCGCGGCTGCGTATCCGCCACTCTACCCAGACAGGGCAACCCCGTCAGGAAATATACATCTGTCAGGGTGAGGTCCACCCTCTCACCCTGCACCCTGAATGCCTGTATGTCTGGCTCCCAGAAACTCACTAGCCTATTCAGCAGCAACCCTGCTGACCGCATCATAGGTACCTGCAAACTTCAGCAGTCCGCACATCCCCAACACCGACCGCACATGACGCTCCTCCCGGATGACAGTCACTATCTCATCCGGGATCTCCCGCTCTCTCCACAGTACTAGCAGCATCCTGTCAAACATGCAAGGCAAACTCATCAGACTCATGTCAAAGAAATGAACCTTGCCACCCCCCCCCCCCACCTCCCCCTCGGGAACCCTAAACCTCTTGATCCCAATTGCAGCTTTAGAGCCCCTTACCGTGGTTTTCGACCGCGGCTATCTGGGATACAGTCGCGGTCTGAAACCGCACCTGTCGAGGCCAAACACACGGTACCCAACCGCATACCCATCCTCGAATCACACGGTCCTAGACCGTCTGTTTCGACCAAAACCCTACGGTCTCCACACACGTCATCCACCGTGGAACCTGTGGTCTCCAATCGCGTCTCCCTCCCTGAACCTAGGACCCACTACCCACCCCCTGAACCTGCAAAACATGCAGGTATGAGTTTGACGAAATACCTGTATCTCTCGGATCTGAAATCGGCCGGTCGGATCGTCCAGAAACGCCACCTCAGCTCTGGTCCACTCTGATCACTAGTCAAAGTCAACAAGTACAAATGACACTTGTCATGTTGGACCCACTCACTATTTATAGTCCGTTGACGTTTTCTTGTTTTGGCCATTCTGACCTCATACGGAGTCCATTTTTTGAACCATTTCCACCACTGGAATCAGCACGATGAGACCGTCATCATGGTCAACTTGTTTTCTTATTTTTTCCACGTCATTTTTTGCACATTTTTGAGACGCCACTAGTCACCTCGATTTGTGTGCCACATCGGCCGTTATCCATTTTTGACACTCTTTATATCGCCGGATTCATTTCTCCGAGCTCGTGATGATGCTTGAGATCATTTCTCGCTCTCACTTGGTACAGTTTCAACATTGTGTCCCGACACCTTGCTACCTCGGTTTACGCGCCACATCGGCCGCCATCGGATTGTTCCACATTTTTTCATGAGCCATTCACTCCTGTCATACTGCAGTTGATTTCATTATTTTGCCACCACACATTAACCCGCAAGGAGGCCCACCATTGTTCCCCCTACCCTCGTTCTTGGTCATTATAAATGATTCCTTGATTGAGCACTTCCTCCTTGCCTGGCCATTCCTTTTGTTCGGTATGATTTTATCCCTTTTTCGGGCTGGACAAGTCCTTTACGAAAAAGGCACTTAGGGAGTTTCTGTTAAGCTATTTTCTGACTCCTAAAACAATGAAAAGATCGTCGAGCAATCTTGCTTCCTTTCATGCTCGTTAAAGTACCTGAAAGGGCGTCTATCTGGTATAAGTTTACCCCTTTTCTAGACCTGGTAGACTAATTACGAAAAAGGAATACTCTAGTCACATCGGCTAGAAGAGTTCTTCATTGCATCCTTTTATGCTTCTTTGGGCCTTGGAGACTAACACACGAAAAAGCAACCCCCTGGAGTCTTCTTATCGCTTTCAGACTCTCTAAAATTGAAAGAAACCATGAGCATGAACTATCCTGGGCTCGCACAAATCCACACGACAGTACCATTCCATTCTTTCAGATCTTCTTATCGCTTTCAGACTCCTTAAAATTGAAAGCACTCACGAGCATGAACTGTCCTGGGATCGTATAAATCCACACGACAGTACCATTTTTCACTTACTTCTTCTAGTTCCTTAACCCATGAAGAAGTTCCCCCGTGCCTCTTGGCACTATGATCGATCATCTCGGCAGCACCCCCAATCAGGTCACCTTTGTTCAGAGTATTCTGCAATCTCCTTCCATTTGTCACCAGCTTGCATATCCCTCATCCCAGTCACTATCCTTGATCCATTATAGCTATGATCCCTTTCCTACCAGTCAGTTTCATATGCTTCCCGATCATCCCCCGCCATCATACTCTGAACAAAGGAAGTTTGAATCCACCCACTCTGCTTGCCCAGTTATCCCCCACAGTTTGTCAATCCTACCATCAGTACTATCACACTTCAGTTCTCTACCTCGCGCTCCTATCAAGGAAACATCATTGCCTTGCTCGTTGCAGGTCTCCCTCTGTCGACGACAGCCCCTCTATTCCAGAGGATAAACCCAGAGGTCCCTGCGCCTTGGACCCATCACCATCTGTGGTGAGTGCCTATGGACCATTTTGAGAGGAGTCATCATTGCCTCTCCGAGTGGTTGTTTCTCACATGCTCGACTCCAACACCTTGATCGCATCGTTGAGAATCGCGCAGGGTTTATATCCCTTCCCTTATTGGTCGAAGACCCCGGATCTCCCCTGACTCTAGCACATTGGTGAGTCACTTCGGAACGCCCAGTTAAATGTTTCCGTGGATGTCTGGGTTGCATTGGCGCTTGTATTCGGAAGCCATCCAGTTATATGCTTCCTTGAGTACCCAGTTCAGTTCCAGTTCATCGTACCATTGAGAGTATGACCCCTTGTCACTATGATCCAGCAGCTCATCAGTTCCTCTTGTACCACACTCAGTAGCACTGTTGTCATTCCAATGTATCAGTTCTTCAGCTCAGCCATGGTTAGCCCAGCAGTATGTCCCAGATTTGTGTCCCCTCTGGACTCTTATGATGTACACAGTGGTTCTCTATGTATCCTACAGGTCCCCCTTTTCGGGCCTCACAGTTATATTTATGTATCTTGATACGAGCATGGGTATGCCCGCCTCGTCCATATATTGAGGTTCTGCCTCATTCATTATTTGAGGCCATGTATATGTCAGGTCCCCATATTTTGGACCCCATTGTTATTATTGTTCTATATCTTGATACGAGCATGGGAATGCCCGCCTCGTCCATATGATCAGATTCTTCCTCATCCATTATTGAGGTTATGTACTTTTAGTTTTTGCAGTTTGTTCGGGATTGTTGTTCCGAGCTCCAGTTTGTTTCTTCTCTTCTCCACACCCTAGGAAAGCCATACACGACTTATGATGTCTATCGTCCATACGATGATCTCCTGCCCTCACACATCAGGGGGCAATCTGTTAACACCCAAAAAGTGCTCACTACCTCATCTACCCCATTACATGACTCATTTGTCCATATTTCCTACCATATTTGCCTTAAAAACCTTAAAATCCCACTAAAAAGCCTCCAAAAGGACACAAAACCATCAAAAAAGCCTCCAAAAGGCTAAAAAACCCCTTTTTCCCCCAAAATTATCCAACATTCCTCCAAAATAGCAAAAACCCTCTAAAAAGGGAATAAAAAATATAAAAAAAGAGGAAAATGAGGGAAAATGAGGAAAAAACCCTATACAGCTGACCTAAACCATATGGTTCCCAAAACCATGGGCCAGCACTCCACCACCAAAAACCTATAAATAGGTGATGGAGATTCCTCATTTCATATCCACAATCAAGTATACCCTTACTCTGCCAAAATCATTCCTGAAGCCCTAGCTCACCCTTGAGCTACCTTCACTATTGAGTGCCCCTTTTGGCCCATTTCCACCATTGGAGAAAGAGAAGGAGCAAAGTTGGAGTTTGGAGCAACCCTCTTGGATCATTGCAAGAACTTCACCAACCTCTACACTTGAGGTAAAAAAATTAATACAAAAGAAAACCATTTATTATTTCTTGTCTCTTATGTTTCATGCACATGCTTAGAATAATTTCCATTTCAATGTATTGTCTTTCCATTTACTATTTATTGAACTGCTACTAAGGAGTCCATTCTCCTTAGTAGGTGCTCATTTGCACAAGCTAGGGTGAAAACCCTAGATACACACACCCCATTTCCAACCCAGATAACATTTTACTAATGATTGGAATTGAGCACCCCCCGTCTCACAGCAAGATAAGACTCGAAGTCTACAAAGATTCTTCCTTGCTAGGGGAATATATTGGACCTACACCAGTCATACCATCATAAACTAATGGCATCATGTGTATCATATCTTCCTCCATAGATAAACCACCATCATTTGCTTCAACCTTGAAGATCCATTTTGAAGAAGGAACCATCCCCCCTCCTCTAGTGGCACTAGTCATAGACCTTTCCTTTTATCCCCTCCATGCATTCAGGGGATGCCAATAATGTATATTTTCAATTTTCTCAAGCTCACCCTTGGGATTCCTATATGGTACTTAAAAACCCCATAGCCATAAGTAAATATGAAACCATATTCTCATATCAATATCAAACCAACCACTCTTGTTAATGACTGATCACTAGAGATCCCATGGATGATAGTGCCAACCATATAAATACGATAAATAAAAAATAGTTCCATAGATGGGGGAATCAAGCCCCAACTGATGAAATTAATATATATCCTCCCCTAGTAATCCCCCTATGTGATTTCCCCTTTGTGTGCCTTTGTATTCAAGTAGGTCATTTCACTAACATATGCCCAATGTTGCTTAATCTTAGTAATATGTTATCCACACCTATAAGAACTACACCCATTACAAACACATCAACAGGGGGTATACCATCTACTCCATAGATAGAGCCTCTCAAACTGAAAAAATAAATGACTAAAAGCAAATCATGCATACACTATATGTTCTCAGTTTTCCATTACACTCATAATTTTTAGGACCTCCCCAAATTCTAGACTACCAGGTTGTTATAATTCATCAAACATCATCCCCCATCACCAAAACATAGATAACTAACCCATTGGGAGTCTATCTCCATCAAATTCATTTCGATGTCAGAGAAGACACCTTCCCTTCATCAATGATTGGTATGTACCCATATTGGTCATATGTTTCCCATGGATGTTTGCATGGTTCATTCTACCAGAACCATCGAAACCCTTTCTCACATGTTTATCATGTCATTACCCACTCGCTCATGTCAATGTTGTGGGATGCTGACACACTTCTTGTTCCAATGACACATTTTGTAGGAAGAACGGTAGTGTGAATTAAATAGTTAAGTAAACCATGTAACATATCTTTTCCCCCAACAACCCTTTAGGTTCCACCTCAAGAGGAGATCTTGGCCTTGTCCATGATATGACTAGACATGTTGAATTGCTCTACATTTCATTATCCATTTCCTCTACAACCAATGACCACGTGTCATAATCATCAGTAGTTGTCATTTGTACATCACCAACACATGCCCCAGTGGTATCTCCTAGAATAAGATCCCACCATCATATGTAATCTTGGAATCCATGGGATGATATATCATGATAGACACAACACAAACGTAAAACGTTGACTTTTCAAGCACCCATACTCCAAATCCTACACCCTTTGGACCCAATATTCCAAATAACTTCCTTGATAATCTCTTCCACTTGAATGAGTATAGCTTGGAAACCATGATTTCTCTGGAGACACCTTGGGACGATCTGCGTCCTTTTTCCTACTCATAAAACATTTAAACATACTAAGATGGCTTAGTAGTATGCCATCAAAAACAAGGATTTTATCCCTCCCAAACACATCAATTGGTTCAAAAATCATATCCCTACCCCTTATGCTTTTGAGGAAGGAAACATGGTCAAAATTTCACGTATTGTCAAGGTGTATATTTATGTCACCCCTAACATCACTTATAACATATCACTTGGATTCTCTTGTTCCCAACAAGAAGTTATTACTTACAAATAATTATTCAAATAGTTTTAGGATATCTTCACCTTATCATATGAATACATGCCATGGATTGATCCTTCCATCATTGCACATCATATGGACACATGGTCTATTGCCTCACTAGCATGATAGAAACAATAGTTGGTACACACCTCCAAATCACCTGCTATCAAAGTAGAGATATAGAAACTCCACCAAGATGGGTTATGTATCTTGTTGCCTACATGTATTGGGTACCAATCCCATCCACATTAACAAGAAACATGGAACTATTCATGTGTGCACTTATTTAAGAGACGTAAATTAGTCTTGTCCCAAAGACAATCTCTAGGCCCCCTTCATCAACCAAGTTGTTTATGCTTTCCCTAGACATGAAGTCCTATATTTTATGGATGGATTCTCCCATTACAAGTAGATACAGTTCCACCAACAAGATTAGTATAAAATGGATTTCACTATGTAATGGGGCACCTTTTCCTCTCACATTATGCCATTTGGACTCAAGAACGTTGGAGCCACATTTTATCTCGCTATGTCCTATGTGTTTCATGATATGACATGCATCAACTTGGCCTACCTTGATTACCTCACTTCCAAGTCTAGAAAGCACACCGACAATCTCACCCATCTTTGCACCATATTTTTACGATGTCAACAATATAACATAAGATTGAACCACCTCAAATGTGTGTTCTATGTCATAGTACAATGATTAATCAGGTTTATATCCTCTTAGAGTAGGATACCATGGATATGTTGAAATTTCAATCCATCCTTAAATCCCCCCCACCAAAGACACAATGACAGTTGCATAGCAATCAAGGAAAATAAAACTTTCTTCGCCACTTTGTCCCTAATTATGCTACCTAAGCCTATGGATTCTTATTCCTCTTATGACAGGACATTCCATTTTTATGGCACAAACAAGCACAAAGTTCCTTCAAGGAATTAAAGAAGGCACTCACCTCTTCCCCCTTGATTTTTTTGCCTAACTTCTATAGGAATTTTATCCTTTATGTCTAGACGTCCCCCTTTTTAGTTGCTAGAGTCTTAGTTCAAATGGGTGAGGATCACTGTGAGCATTTCATTTACTAAATCAATGAGACATTTTTTAGACCACTTCTTAATTAAAACCATGACAATAAGTTGTCCTTGGTTGTAATCCTTTCAGTTTAGAAAATTCTCCACTACATCTTGCTCTACAAGACAACAATTCTTGCAATCTCCAACCCCATGTAGTACATACTAGGTTGGAATCTTATCAACAGTAATTTCACTCAATGGGTCAATATTCTTTAGGAATTTGACTTAGTATCCTTGGCCCTCATTGATTTTATTATTGGTCTCCTCACTGTCACAGTGGGATGCCCTGTAAATGATCAATTTCATGATGAAAATTTGTTCACTCTTTATACTGAAGACCCTTGGTATGATGACATTCTCACATATCTCCACACACATTAATTCACATCCCATATTTTACATGAAAATCAGTGTTGCATCCATCACCAAGTCCCCCATTACCTCCTCATTGGAGACATTCTCTATCAACTAGGTTTTGACACTATCATGCGATGGTGTTTATCTCATGATGAGCTTGAGCGAGTCCTTAATGATTTCCATGGTGACACATGTGATGACCAATTATCCAACTTGGCCACTACCCACAAAATCCAGTGCACTAGATAATTTTGGCCTTAACTCTTCAATGATTATATTTATATCGTTAAAACATGTGAAAACTATCAAATTTTCTCTAGCAAAACTAGAGCTCCTCCATCTCTTTTGCACCCCATCGTTACCATTAGACCATTTTATGAATGGGTGATTAACTTTATGGAATGCCATCCCACATCTTCCAATGGTTGTAGGTATATCATCGTCATGGTCGATTACTTTACCAAGTGATCCAAAGAAATTCCCACCTTCAATAATACTAACACCATTGTCACTATGTTCTTTTTCAATCATGCCATTACATGTTTTGTCATACTCAAGAAGTTGGTTTCCAACAACAAAACTCATTTCCAAAATGAATTTTTTTGGGAATTGTCTTTATTTTTGGATTCATCCACTAGTTTTCCTACTATATGCAAGAAAATGGGTAGGTTGAGGATGACAACAAATTCCTCAAGACCATGCTTCAGTGAACTGTCAACAAGAACAAAACCAACTAGCATCACATGTTGTTCTGTACATTATGTGCATATAGAATCTTTATTAAAACTGCCATGAGATTCACCCATTCACATCATTTATGACATTGAACCGATTTTACCCATTGAATGCAAGATACCCACTCTCTGAACTGCTATTGAACTACTACTTGACACTCCTATGCTTGAGTAATGCCTGCTCACTCTGGAACACCTCAATGAATAATATTGTGTCTCACTACAACAAAACGAGGCCATTAAAAAATGTTCCAAAGCTTATTACAACAACCATGTACACCCCCACATCTTTCACGAAGGTATTATTGTCCTCATTTTCTATTCCAAGAATAATACCAAACCGAGAACCATTTATTTTTTCCCCTTAAAGACCCATACATCATCAAATGATGCCTCCCTAAAGGCACATATGTGCTAGGTTTCCTAGGAGTTCTTCTCGACAACCCCATCAATATTTTGTACTCGAAGAAATTATATCCCTAACTCGCATAATCACTTTCCAAAACATTTTAGATAAACCATTTATGGTTCTATTTTTTCTTTTTTTATTATCAAAACAACCTTTCTTGGCTTGTAATTTCTCAAACACCTTTTATTTTCCTTTGCATTTGACTTCAAATATGGATTGTTATGATCGATTTGCTAACAAGACAAGTTGTTGCTCAAAGAATCTTGTATTTGTTACTTGGTCCATTTATACCCCAATGCATATGCATTTCCACATTGGTGGCACATGTATCAGTCCAACCACTAACAACCAAGCAGAGTACGATGATTCCATTGGATTATTGGTCATTAATGTAGTTCACTTCTGAATTTTCCATCTCTGCATCCATATGGATTCTCAACTCCTAATTGCACAGTTCAATAACATCTTCTTTGTTTGTGATCCATGCCTCTTTTAAAGTTTCTATGTGTGCAACTTTTGGCCTAATAGTTTGAAACCATTACATTCATCCATGTCCCTATAAGTTCTAATGCATTTGTATATCACATTACAATTGAAGTTTTGATTCGCATTTATTACATTGTCCAATACACTACTCATTAAGGAAATGATGTTTATGTTTTACCATTTATTTATGTTATTTATAAAGGCACCATCAAAATCATGTAGTTGAACACAAGTCGGGAAAACCAGAATATTGGTGTGTGTGTGTGTGTGTGTGTGTCATATACATCATGTGCCTCATAGTTTGAGTCACAAAATGGACTTATGGGGGTACATAAAAAAACCATCTCCCATAGGTTATATCCATAATACATGTACAAAATTGGGCTCAATTCCCATACATCACTATACTCCTTCCCATGGCGGAGGAGAGGGAGGAGGTATCAATGCCAAAGGCTCCATCACCTCTTCCGATGGTGTTTCTATTGCTATTGATGGACCGAAAATACCCCTATTTTTGTTGTTGTTGTCGCTACCACCAATGTTGGTCGGGTAGCTCCTAGTGCCTCTACCATGATCCTTAATGACTCAACATGTCAGATCATTGTCACTTGCTTCAGTAGCATTCACTACCTTGGAATGACACCATTTGGTACATAGTGACACGTGGCCACTAATCAATCATCCAAATCAACAAACTGTTGGTATTCCACTCCCTCCACCAAAATCATAAATCATCTCTTGAGTTATGTGTACAATGCATTGGGGTCATTGGGGTGGCCCCACCAGCTGCACCTCCCCTCTCAAACTCACCTTTCCAACATCATTTTCGATGGCCTCATCCTATATGTTCCTCCTCCATGCACCCTTAGGTGGCTTTGTAGTGGCTGGTGGTGGTGCTAGTCCAACATTTGCACCCAACCAACAACATGGAGCCGATCAATCTCTCACATATATCATGGTTGGAGAATGCATATACATTGAAAAATCAAACATGAATAAGGTATGATAGAGATACTTACCCATGGGACCCCACCCATCACTAAGATGCTGAGGAAGATCGAGACTAGCCATGAAATTCATATCTCACTAGGGATATATCTCAATGGGACCCACTCGCTATTGCCACACTACTAGGTCTTAAGGCGTAAACACATGTTTCACATATCCTCCTCTCCTATGGGGCATAACCATGCCTCAAAACCTCATCCATGGCTCACTAGGCCCTTGGGTCAGTAACAAAATCGATGGTCTCAAAGAGGGAAACTATGAAAATAAATATGAGTAGAGTATGCTCCCATAAGTGAACTAACCATGGCCCTCGACACAAAATTTGGTCAACTAAGAACACATGTTGACCAACAACATGTGGGCCCATATGCTACCCCTTCTCCACCAAGAGTCTTCTCCATGAAAAGAAGTTGATCCTTAGAAATATTGTTTGTCACAGTAGCTCCCAACATGCATATCATGATGGTCACCACTACCCTAACCATGAGATTTTCAATTGCAATAAGAAATATCCCTCTATCCTTCTTCATTGTAGGGTTCCCCTTGTGGTACTAGGTGATAAGTTGATCTACCATCCTATGGCTACTCAAGGACAAGTGGGTGTACTCTTAGATCCCCGATATTAACAACCTAGTTACAAAATAAACATCATAGAAATTGAGAGTCACTCTCCCACTACCCACCAAAAATAAATCCAACTAGTGGCTCCAGAATCCTATCAACTCTTGTAGGAGGTTATATTGGACCACATCATGGAACAATCCCAAAACTTCAACATCCCTACTTAATGTAGGAACTGCCGAATATCCGCATGGCCTACCACTATCTACCACAAGGTGTTGAAGTGGTGCTCTCTCCACTCAATATCCATAATCAATGTGCAATCTACAACACAAACAAGCCAAGGTATTTCTTATTCCATTAGTATAACCCATCAAAAGTGAAAAAACTATGCAAATGTATGACACATGACTATTTTAGAAACAATTGCATGGTGGTGTGAGCCATAAGACATGTAACCCACATGCCCACATGGGAATTCCATGCAAGGAAAGCTCCCACAAACTCCCACCATAGTGTGCGAATATAGAGTAAATAGGTGTGTGGCCATTCCACGTGCCAACAATAGACCATAACCGTGTGATGGTGCAACTTGTTTCACAAAATTCCACTGTCTCATTCATGATTTGTGTAGTTCTATTCAATAATCAATCAGTGCCATCACAATCACAATCATAGGCTATTTCACATGGTGCCATTTTTTTTGTGCCCCCCCTCTTAAACTTCATACTAGGCCTATTTTTTACCATTTCCCCAGGTATGGTCACCCATCGTTGATACTATTTGCAACATTGAATTTATTGTCATCAACAATATTATGCCATGGCATCCATTTCATGTGTGTATGATTTTGGTTGGATGACTTCTATTTTTCACTCATTGGTCCATGGATTCCCTAACATGTATATCTTATTGACTCTGCATATAGGATTTGCATTCCCTCTGTAAACATTACACATATCCAATTATTCCACCAATATCCTTAAGGTGTTTTTCTCCTAACAATTCACATCATAACCTCCATTTCACCATGCCTTTACTAACCGATAGGACTCTACCACCATCAGGGTGTGCACCATTACACCTTATATCACAACACCCATATTGCTTCACCCTCATACAGAGGAATATTATATCTCAGTATCTCACTAATAAAGCCACATTCTTCTTTCTTGATGCATTTTGTTGACCACCCCCTTTGGATTCCATTGCACTTTATGGTTATGATTCATGAATGGCCTCTCATCCCCAACATGATCAATAGACCATTTGCATTCACCACCATCTCATCAACCAATGAGAATACTTGCAATGGGGCCCTACCCCTTGATTATAACACCATTAATACCTAATCATTCATGTAGGGATGCTCTGCATGGTATTTACTCATTGGGAGCACGTCTTCTTGTTTGTAAAAATTCTCTTTATTCTTTTATTACTATGTAAAAAGATGTTCCCCAGCACACCAAAAATGTGGGAACAATGTCAGTCACATTATTCTTTTTGTAGCAACACACTTGCTCACCCTTGATTGACATATTTTTCAACATGTCACTCAAATTTACACCTACCACCACCTCCATTGTTATCATTGTCATCCTACTACATGATCCTCTTACTCATCTTAGCCTGACATTACCATATGATACCTAGTTTACAATTTGTTCACCCCATCGTCCCCTCCTACCATTGGTTAACCCTATACCACTGATTGACAATTGCTACCTAGTACCAACCACCCATTTTACTATGATCAAGGGAAGTCATGAGCGTCACGCTTAACGGCTTTTCTTGTGTTATTATGTCAGCATCCCATTTAGTTATAGTATGTTTTGTAGATGATGATACTGTAATGTTTCGACCATTGGCACTTTAACTCCATGAGGCTTAGTGGGGTAAGATAAGAATAGTACCCTAGGTTTATATCCCCTTGGTGTGAACGTTCAAAGACTTAGTTTAAATCCAAGCTTAAGCATGGAGTTTTTATTCTAAAATTTCATTTTTTTGAAATATTTAATTTTTGACGATTTTAATGTTTATGATTTTTTTCCATACATTTAAGTTATATGCAGAGAGAAAACATAAATACATAATCATACCACTGCCAAACTAAAACATGAATTAGAAATAAACACAAATATATTTGAAAACACTTTAACCTTTTTGTGTGACTTTATATTTGGGAAACAAAAATAAAAATGACACTACTAAGAAAATTAAATAACAAAGATAAATTTCAAGGTGTGGAAACATAAATGAAGCAAAGCTGATGAATGCTTTAAACAAAAATTACTATAAGATCATCAAAGCATAGAGGACCAAAATAACAACAAATAAGTGAGACAATTGAATGATCCTTTTATTATTGAAATAACCCATATAGATATCTTGAAGCAAAAAATCTCTTCAAGTTCCTGTGAGAACCTAGATCAAGGATAGCCTTAGAAGTCTCAGATGTAACTGAAATCATATAAAGACAACCAAATGCCAGAAAATGGAAAATCAAATAGTGACTTGGCTTGGACCACTCAAAAATGATATGATGCACAATGATATAGCATCTGCAAAGTATTTCATTGGTTAGCACTGAGAATATCAAAACGTCTAAACAAACAAATAGATAAGTAACCACCTCTATATGAAGGCCAAATCATGTTCCACTTTGCCTCTTTCCCGTTACTTTTTGAGAAATCCTTTCTATCAACGAAATCATTTAGTCCACATATAATGGGATATGAAATTGAGATAGGATTTAATCCTCACAAGCCTCTAGCATACCTCTCTATCTTATTCTCCCCATTGCAATGTCCCCCTTTTTTGCTATATACTTGCTCTAGGCAATTAATAATTACATATTTTTTCCTTAAATTAATTCTTATTATATGTGAAAATTGGAGTGTTGGGTGTGTGAGCTATCTCAAATTAAAAACAACACCTAAGATTAATTATCAACCAGGATCAGTAAACTTAGAGTTGAAAGCAAAATATATTCCAAGGTAGAAACGGTTCTACAATTTCAGGTTTGTCAGACCTAAAAATGTTTAGTAAGGAAAAAAGAGCAAAAGACCTTTCAAAATGAAAAACCGAGTTAAATATTTAAGAATACATTTAAATCACAGATCAGAATAGTACTAGGTCATACTACTCTACCTCTATGGTTAATTAATAAGAAAGATGGAAACAAATACTGAAACACAAACTACTTCTAGAAAAGTAAGAAACTACCAAATTCAACTTCCAGATAACAACTATGGACGGAATCAGAGCTACGGATATTAGATGTTTAATAGGGAGAACTTGTAAATGTACATAAATTTAGACTAATCCATCTAATTCCACTCTTCTTGATTATGTACATCAAATGTAATAGGAACTGGAGTAAATGTATCGTAATGACTTTCAAATGTAATGAGGAAGCAAAATGGAAGTAAATCTAACTTAACTTCTACAAACAAATGTAAACTAAAAATAAACAAACTACTACTAATTTTAAGCATTATGAGCTACTGTCTATCCATATGTGAACAACAAGAAACTAATGTAAGTAAAAGCAATCAGAAAACTTAACAAAGATGTTAAACTGAATTATATTAGATTTGGAAGCAAGTAGAAAACTTGATAAAGATATTTTATTATTAATGCAGATCTTGTAACATGAACATCTTCATTAAATAGAAACTAGTCTTAAGATTAACAAACTAAAACAACTCAATGAAATGGAATTATCAACTATACCTTGAAAATAAACTACTTAGGAACAACATTCATACATTCTGAACAGTAACTAAGTAACAAAACTGGTTAAAGAACTAAAGTTTGGAATAAAGATGAGAAGAGGACAAAGAAGAAGTAAGAAAGGAGGAAACAATGATGACAGTTGAATTAAAAACTCCAAATAACATAAAACAAGATTAAATTACATCTCAAACTATTAAGGAGGAACAAGAAAAATGATGATTAAGAGGCAGAAGAAATTAGATTCGGAAAAAAGGCCTAAAATAATACAGAAAACACACAGGTCCAAATGACGATCTGAACGTCGGGCTGAAAGGCAGTCCGAATGACAATCCGAATGGAGGAAAACGTTTAAAGTGAGGGAAAGAAGAATTTTTGAATGATTTAATTACCAGTTGGCTTTATGCAAATGATCCTACTGTGCAGAGGAAGCAGTAGAGAGATGATTAGAAGCTAAGAAATTATCTATGCAAATAATTACCTAAGAGAAAGAATGATTCTATGAGAAGTACGAAGAAATTTGGGAATAGATGAAGGGAGAAGGTTGGAAATAGAGAAGGAAGAATTAACCTACAGCAAACAGGAAGAAAAACTAACAGAGAAGAAAAGAAGGAAAGGAATGCTAACTATGGAATAAGTTGGAAGCAATATCTAACTATGATGATGGAAGAAGGACTGAAAACAAACTACGAATTATTAAACTACTGAACTATTGGTCGACCATTCTACTCAGAAGAAGGAAGGTTGTATTGACAGCAGAATATTAATTACGGAGGAATGAAGATAATACACACAGGAAAACGAATTAAATTACACACACAGGAAATAGACTAGTTAATTGCAAGAAAATAAATGCAGAAAATGTAAATAAAACCTCCAGTTGATGAGGGGGCCTTCCCAGCAATCGGAGGGTGAACTAGCTCAACTTAAACGACTACCAGTAGAACATCAACAAGCTGCTACTTCCATTAACTTGATAAAAGTTACAGACTCTGTCTTCACACTATCTACGACTGCAAATGCTTGGACTAAGACTGGAAAACCATCTTAAATTCAGAAGCTTAAGAACTAACTTGTCTCAATCATAGAGGTGGCTATTTATAAGTTACAATGGGTGAGAGGGTCGACAGGGTTGACCTCTCTAATAATAGGAATGTTTAATGTCTGTAACTGCTAATTAAATGATACATAACAGTGCAGTGGGCATCTACCCATCTCCTCGGCGTCAATCCTTTCCAATTCGAACAGCTGAGCATTCATTTCCTCAAAACGTGAGCAAAAGCATATGCTGGAGCGTCGACGTGGGAATAGGAGTTACATTGGCATACTGAGTGTGGGCATGGGAGTTATGTCGGCCAACTGAGTGTGAACAGGCCAACTCCTTCCAGAACAATGGCGTGCAAGAGCTGAGCAGACATGCATGATTCCGGGCTGAATGTGTAGACGATCGAAGGTTAACGTGTTCACGTGGACGTGATATGTGCTGTCAGGCTTGGCGAGCATTAAGGACGAATCTTCTAGAACAATGGTTCATTAACCATCAACGCCACATGGAAAACATAACCCACATGTTCTTCTCTTCATTCAATGGTCTAAGATGTGTCAACCACGGATTTCGCGGGCTTAACGGAGGATTGAACGATGAGCTGAAGCATTTTAGGCTGAGCACGTAGCGCATGGGCTGAAGGATGGATAACTTGCAAATCATAGCCTGTCAATTAAAACCATAAGTGTTAATTATGCCGAAAAAATTATTTAAATCATAAATAAACCATAATATACGAAATATAACAAGATTTGCATGGTAAGTGAATTTGTGCATACCTGGACTGTTTGATGGGATGAATGGCTAAGAAAACAACTTACTATAGCAAAAACGATAGAAATAATGCCACTTCGAGTAAATTAAATGATAAAAAATGGTGACAATATTGGACACCAACATTCCCCCAAACCGGAGTCATGCCAGATCCCACTTAGCAAAACAAAAAGTAATTAGGAAGAAGGTCGAGCTGCGGTAGCAGCGGTCTTCGACTCGAATGATGGATATGCATGCTTGGCCTGGAGCTTCTTGAAATGAACCCTTAAGGAATTATACTTTACTCTAAGGATAGCATTGGATGTTATTTTGGCGTTGACCGAGCATTCAGTGCTTTTCAACTGTGTACGCAACATCTTATTCTCTTCAAGGAGCTCGGAGATTGTCTCCACATAGCTTTGACTTTGTTTTGTTAATTGTGCTATCTCTTGGGTCAACTGATCCATAGGTTGTTCTATACCATGCTCGAAATCTATTTGAGGACTCTTCTCTTTTGGAGATGTCTCAACATTAATATTCTGTTCTTCAGGGCTTTCATCTTTGTTACATGCAGGAGAGCTTCTAGCAGCACAAGCTTCACTCATCTGAATGGATGCATTAGCTAGTGTGAGGAGGGATGACTCAAAGGTATGATCGTCCGACTGAATATTTTAGCATGAGGGCTGAATGATAGTCTGAATGTCAGGATGATCATTGGACTAGTCATGATTTGTCTCTCTAGGTTCAGTAGGAGAATGTATTGAATGGACAGAGTGCATATCATCTAAGGAACTCTCATCAAATCGTATACGTTTGGCATTTGTTTCTTCTTGGGTGTGAAGGTGTTCTTGAGAAGGGGAAGATTTAATAGTATATAAATGAGGGCTTAATATCTCAGAAACAAAATGGTCCCAAGTCTGACCTCTCTCCTCTAGCTGATGAATGATTAAAAGCTTAATGAGACAATGGTGATATAAGCTTCCAGAAGGGTTAATGGTATTCTTTCTAACTTG
Organism: Larix kaempferi; assembly: GCA_027924585.1. Lineage (NCBI taxonomy): Eukaryota > Viridiplantae > Streptophyta > Pinopsida > Pinales > Pinaceae > Larix > Larix kaempferi. Next base: position 12,476,752 of record BSBM01000125.1, on the reverse strand, counting down.
ACTTGACATCTTTTCCAAGCTCTTTAGAAAGTAGAATGGGAAATTTAAGGTCTGATTATTGACAAAATGAGCTAAGAGTCTAACGTGGAAAGCTTTAAAAACAGTGAACTTACCTTCACAGGTGACTAAGTGAATGATAATGGTCAAAAGATCCAAGTACTCTGGCTTGATCCATTCTCTATGAAAACCTTTGGTGCTAGAAATGTGTTGAAAATCGGGCTTGAGAGTGAACTGGTGAGCTTCTCGTGGAAGAAACAAATGCTTGTGCCATAGGGCACCTTCTCTAGGGAGCTTCGTAGATAATTCTATCAACTCTTATGTCACGGAGAAAAAAAGATGGCAAACCTTGGCCATTTTTCCATTGAAAACTTTGGCAAACAGCAACGAAATTTCATGGTCGTGACCATCAAGGCAGTGGAGAAACGGATTCCAACCTGCTTGAGAGAATAACTCGTGGCATCTTTTAAACTCAAGGATATGAAGAAGATCTTGGTAGATACCTGGCTCGCAACGGTTAGGAATTGCTGATAAAGGATGGGGGAAACAACAGATAAATGCAAGGGATATAAGAAATTTACAGAGGACGCAGCTCGCAGAGAGAGAAATAAAGGGTGAAACATAATGAAGCAGAAGTTCACACAACCATCAGTTAAATTGAATTTTGTTTGGATGGCTAGATGGTCATAGGTAAAGTGTGTTTTGAAAGATCACACTTGTACTTTGAATATCTTGAGTTAAGTGCTAGTATTGAAGTGCGTGAATCCGGAAGATGCGTGTTTAGTATAGCATATTCAACCATGTCCAAAGCCAAGCTTTGGACATGGTTGAACGAAATTCACGTGATGGGATATTCTACACATGGAAGATCACAAGGATCCAATCCATATGCTGGCAATCTATATGACAAGTAAGGCCATAGTGGTCATACAATGATTCAAAATGACACAAGATTCGTTCATTTAACAAGATGAGATGAATAAGGAAATAAAACCAAGTGCGAGATTTGACGTTTGATTGATCCCTATCGTCATTGGTTAGTCAGAATTTTCAAAAATATCTAGCATGCTATTTGAAATATATGCACTAAAATTTCTTCGGCATTTTTATTCAAAACGTTGCTTATTTGCTGCATTCGTCACTTCGTTTGGATCGGCATTCGATCCATCATTCATCCTTTCATACAGACTTTTTGTCTATACAAACTTTTATTGCTGAAGCCAACTGGAACTGATTTTTGCAAGGAATTTTTAAGGTTGTTAGTGCACAGAAAATGTTGTAAACTTTGCTTTCTGAAACTTTTAAGTCATGTCTTCTTTTTGTTTGTCTTTAATTAAAACAATTTGCCTTCTGCTTTTGCATTAACCTGCAAACATCTATCACTTTCAGAGATAAATAAACTTTTTCTCTAACAAAAATTAAAAATAAATAGTTTAAAATAGTTCTAATCCTCCCCCAAACCAAAGATATGGCTTGTTTGCAAGCCAACAAAAATAGCATTAGATATTCAATTATTTTATCAATAGCTGAAAAATGTTGTAATACTTTTCTAAAGAAAATGAAATATTAACTAAACATGTAGATGATTCAGATATACATTTATCATAAAGAATAGAACAGTGCTTAAAAGAACCATATGCAGAATGATAATATAATTTGATATGAAAGATGCCACAGGAAAAATAGCCATCCATGACTCATTTTAAAGATTTCTTGTCATCCCAAGATATAGATAAGGTGTACTGTAAAGCTTGTGAGATTTTCATAATTATGGGTCCCATTTCTAGGATAATAACATCCTAGATATTGTTTGAATTACATGACAAGGTCCAAGTTCAACTTACAGTTATTCTCTAATGACAGTATAGATGATTGGACAAAACATGTGTTTGTACACTCAAGTTTCTTATATATGAATCGTGTGCATAGTAATGCATTAACCGATCTCTTTTACCCGATATTGACCTACTGCCAGCAGGCCTATTCAGTACCCCGGTGGGTTTATCTTGGTACCATGCAAGCATAGTCCCGCTGCCAGCGAGCCTGTTCAGTACCCTGGTGGGTTTACTTGCATTCACCTAGCTTCCTTGTTTAAGATTTTACTTAGCATGGACATGCTGCCAGCAGGCCTGTTCAGTACCTTGGCGGGTTTGCTTCGTATAATGATGTATATATATATATAGATAGATAGATAGATAGATTGTAAGGAAGTCGGTTGGTTCTAGAGTGTGCTAAGCCTTCTAAACACATAATTCAAAATATTAGAACGAACCTTTATGAGCAACTTTTACTTATAATAGCCAAAGTTAAAGATCATGTCAAAAGATAATAACCTAAAGTTGTTCTTTGATCTATATCTATCTTTTTCATAAAAATTCAGTAATGTTCCCCACAAGAATAAAAATAACATTCACTTCTAAGTTAGCTTTACAAGATGCTTTAAGAGACAAGTTTTGATAATGAGTCTAGGATAAGCCAATGATCCATAGGTGTAAGATAGTATATTTTTTTGTTAAGATCATAGCAATTAAGATAGGTATTTTAAGCAACAGTTCTAAACGATAATCAGAAATGTGCATGCCTGAATCAAATACCATATTCAAAATCATGAATGAAATGGTTGCAAGATAATATAAAGAACACTTTATCTTTTGCTATAAATGTCACTTTCAACAATAATTGAAAAAAAAGAAGGGAGTAAGATACGATTTTTTTTCTTTTAAGTGCTTCCCTTTCAATAATATTGCATGAGCGGATAAGGTCCTTGTAATTAAGCTGCAAAACCGTTGTTAGATGATTTTGATTTATTCAAAACAAAACATATGTACAAAAAAGTCATAAGAAATCTAAAAAGGGACAAAAGTTTTCCTATTTTTAATGGCAAAAATTTCAAGAGCTGATCATACAAATGAAATTCCCTGTATAGATACAATCAGCTTGTTAGAAATAACTCTTCATTATTATAATTAAAACAAAAACATAATATATTTACATTATGTATAAATAAAGACAATCCTTTAGAAATTTCAGGGACTAGGAGGAGGAGGAATGATTTCCTCTTCTACCAATTCCATTTCCTATTGTTGTAAGGCATTCTTTACAAAGTCTTGTTTAGATATAGGTTGGTGATAAAGTCTAAGTGTATGGCCATTTACAACAAAGGAAGTTTGAGAATCATCATTTTTTTTAATTTTAACGGATCCATTATCGAAAGCTGTAACAATTTCATAAGGACCCATCCAGTGAGTAGTCAATTTACCTTTAAAATTTTTGTATCTCGAATCGAAAAGTAATGCCCAGTCTCCTGTTTTAAATTGTTTTTGTTTAATGTATCTGTCATGCCATTGTTTACGTTGATTTTGTATTAAGATTGTTCGTTGGACAGCATCATGTCTAATATCGTCTAATTCATTTATTTGTAGGATTCGTTGTTTCTGTGCTTCTTCTAAATTCATTCCTAACTGAGCAGCCATACGAAATGTCTTAACCTGAAATTCAATGGGTAGGAAAACTTGTTTGCCATAAACAAGTTCATAAGGTGTGTGGCCAGTGGTGTTTCTCCAAGTTATTCTATAAGCCCACAAGGCTTCTGGGAGCCTATCTTCCTAATTGAATGGTCTTGGTCATGATAGCCTCTAATACCTTGTTTGTGCTTTCCACTTGACCATTTGCCTGAGGATGATATGGTGAAGATTTGCAATGTCTAATGCCATACTTATTAGTAAGTTCTTTCATTAACTTGGAAGTGAATTGAGATCCTTGATCAGTTACAACTTACCTAGGTACACCAAATTGGGTAAATATCTCTTCATACATAAACTCTACCACTGATTTTTCTGTGGCTCAGAATAAAGCTTTGGCTTCTACCCACTTGGTGACATAATTTGTACATACTAGAATGTACTTTTTCTTATGAGACATAGGGGAAATTGGTCCAACGAAATCTAGATCCCATTTTTCAAAAGGCTCAAACATAACCTGAGGTTGCAAAGGCATCTCATCAGATGGCATAGGTCTACCCATTCTTTGGCAACCATCGCATCCTTTGACATATTTGGCAGCATCCTTGAAGATGCTTGGCCAATAATATCTAGAATGTAAAACCTTATATGTTGTTATTTTATCAGAAAAGTGTCCACCGCAAGGTCCACCATGACATGCATGAAGAATCTCTGCCATCTCATCCTCTTGTACACATCTTCTAATAATAAGGTCAGGACAGGTACGAAAGAGATCATTATCCACCCAAGAATAGTTAGAGGTTTGAACTATGATTCTATGTTTTTTTGGGTGGAGAGAGATGGTTTGGTAGCTTTCCAGTTGCCAAATAATTGGCTATGTCTGTGAACCATGGGGTTCGAACAGATACAACGAATAAATGTTCATCTGGGAAGCTATCATCAACATGACTATCATCATTGTCAATTTGAATATGGGAGAGAAATTCTACTACTACATTCTCTCGACCAGGACGGTCAACAATGGTAATATTAAACTCTTGTAACAGAAGAAGCCACTGAGTCACTCTACCATTGGTAACTGGTTTATTCATAAAAAATATGACAGCAGAATGATTGGTATGTATGAAAATTTCATATCCTGTGATATAATGACGAAACTTATTGATGGAATAGACTACTGCGAGGAACTCTTTTTCGGTAACAATGTATTTTGATTCTGCAGGAGTCAAGTTTTTACTAGTGAAATAAATGGCATACGATAACTTTTCCTCTTTTTGACCTAAGACTGCCCCTATAGCTATGTCGGATGCATCAGTAGAGATATGAAAAGGAAGGGACCAATTAGGGCCCCTAAGTACTGGTGCTACTGATAACTTTGCTTTTAAAGTTTCAAAAGCTTGTTGACAAGGTTTAGTCCATTAAAATCCTGTGTCCTTCATGAGTAGTTTGAACATGGGTGCTGCTATCTTAGTAAAATTTTCTATAAACTGCCTATAATAACCTACATGGCCAAGAAAGCTTCTAACTTCCTTCGGAGTCTTTGGAGGAGGAAGATTGACAATTATATCTATCTTGGTAGGATCCACCTTGATACCTTGAAGAGAGACATGATGTCCTAGAACTATGCCCTCGGTTAATAGCATCTTGCATTTTTCATGACTAAGGGCTATGTTTGTGTCCTGAAATCGAATAAGAACTATCTCGAGGTTGTCAAGGGCTTCTTGGAAGGTATTACCATAGACTGTGAAATCGTCCATGTAGACCTCTACACAATCATGTATAAGGTCAGCAAAGATACCTAGAACTGCACGTTGGAAGGAGAAGGTGCATTACAAAGGCCAAAAGGTAACACTCAATAGGAATAAGTCCCCCGAGAGAAAGTAAAGGTAGTCTTATCTTGGTCCTCAGGTGCTATTAATATTTGATTGTATCTAGTATACCCATCTAGGAAAGAAAAGTATTGTTTCCTCGATAGGGTATCTAACACCTGATCTATAAAATGTAGAGGGAAATAGTCTTTAAGAGTGACCTTGTTCAATTCTTGAAAATCAACACAAATATGCCACTTCCCTGTGACTTTCTTTGGAACTACTACCAGAGGAGACACCCACTTACTATTGGAAATTGGGTGAATGAATCCAGTGTTAAGAATTTTTTTCAATTCTTCTTTTACTATATCTTTGAGAGTTGGGTTCATTCTCCTCTGGAGTTGTCTGACGGGAGATATATTTGTGTCTGTGTAAATGTGTTGAATACAAGTGTCTGGGTGTATACCCCTCATATCGGTGTATTCCCAAGCGAAAGCTCCAGTTTGACTTTCGAGAACTTTTAACAATTGCTTTTGCTAACTCTCATATAAACCGGCATTTACATGTAGGAATTTTTAGGAACTAACCTCACATGGTACGGTATAAGATCCTAGTTGTTCTTCAATTGAAAAGACACAAGGTGTACTTGTAAACATTGAGAGACTCATGTTTTCTTGAAATTCGTCTCCAAAAATCTGGTCAAGTTGGGAAAAAGACTGAGGAAAGTCTATACATGTGGTGGAAGAAATAAATTGATTCAACACATTTTCAATATTTTTTTTCTTGAAGTGGCCAAGAGAGATCACTAACAAGGGAAAGTTCTTCCAGGTTTTCTTCTCCAAAAGGACAATCTAACCAAAATAAGCTCTCAGCTACGAGCTGTGCTGGTGGGTATAAAGCTAGTCTTCTTGTAGATAACCCATCAGAAATAACCATTTCTCCATCCCTACATCCTATGAATGCATTAGCAATAGCCAGCCAGGGTCTTCCTAAGATGATAGGATGCCCTCTAGATGGGTCTTTTGATTGAATAACCATGAAGTCCACGGGATATTCCCATGAGGCTACTGACACCATAATATCGTCTAATATCACAGTAGGTTGTACCATAGTATGATCTGCTAGTTCTAACATTGTTGGGGTAGGGTGGAGGAATGGTCCTAATTAGAGAGCTTCTAAAACTGTAGTAGTCATTAGGTTAATAGCATCCCCTAGATCAATGAGTGTGTTCCCTATAGCAGTGTTGTTAATAAGAACAGTTACTGCAGGATTTCCTGGATTGGTATACTTCAGAATTCTAGGTTGTTCTGCTATACAATCTGATATTTCACATATGACATGTATTGTTGGAGGGTATTTTTGTTTCTTACCTAGTCTCTTAATGCAGAGTTCTTTTATCACTTTACCAAAGATTGGTATATCTTTAATGGCTTGTAATAAAGGAATCTTAATACAAATATTTTTTAATTCATTAATGATGTTATATTCTGGGTAAGTTATAGGTTTTTCTATTATTAGATGCTCCAGATATGGAGGTGATTTATTTCCCGATATTACTTCTTTATGAGGAAGGTTATGTGTTGAAGATTTAGGAATGACCACATTTTCAAGAATGACATCATTTAAAATTTCATTAGGTTCATTTTGTTCTTGAATAACAACTGATGACTTAGGATGATCTTGCAAAACTCTTCCAGACCACAATTGAACTTTATGTATTGGTGCGGACGAAATAGCATATGATGGAAGAGGTAAAAACCCAATGTTATTAAGAGCTTGGGTTGGTTTATTGTTAGGATTCAGTATCGGTTGTGCGGGTAATATTGTGGGTCTTGGAGGGTTCATATTCTGGAAATCAAGAGGTTGATTTTGGATAGGGGGTAGTGAAGGAGGTGCATATCCAGGTAAAAATTGTTGAACATTAGGTGAGTAAGGATAGTTAGGCATAGGAGGAGATGGTTGAGCAAAAGCTTGTCCTCTCCATCCATGAGGCCATTGCTGTTGTTGAGCATTTTGAGGAGGGTACTGCGGTGGCCAATTCTATCAACCTGAAGTGTTCCATTGTTGCGGAGGTTGATAAGGATGGTAGTAAGGTGGAAATTGGAATGATGGATCCTGACTCGAAGGTTGATCCCTAGGCTGCCAAGGCCTCCTAGATATTTCACCAAAAATTCCACTCTTGTATACAGCTTGCAATCCACGAAACAATGGGAAACTATCAGTGGGATGCTCTTTTGTACAGAGGTGACAAACTGAAACATTGTTTAATGGACATTCTCTTTGAGGGTGTTTAGTTCTACACCTAGGGCAGAAAATACTCATTGTTGCACGCTCTTCATCTTGTCTCTTTTTAACTTGTAGTGCATCTAGATGAGAACCCATAGCTCCTAAAATATCTGTTTTGAAGTTTTCTAACAGGTTCCCTATCTCTACCCTTGTAACTCCACCATGACCAGATGTGTTTCCTTTTGGATTTCTAACATAAGGTTCTCGAAAGTGTCTTCCACCTTTCCCTCTGCTCCTAGAGTAATTTCTACATAGTTCACAAATCTCTACAAAATATTTATGAGAAATATCTCCTGCTGCCATGAGATTAAGGTTGTCCAAGAATTCTTCTAAGATTCCTTTAAGGAAGAGTGTTCTTACTACATCTTCCCGAAGATCGCTATATTTAGATTTGTGTAACACATAGTTAAATATTTCGAGATAGTCCTCCAGGCTCTCATCTTCAACCTGTTGAATTTTAAAAATATCATTGCGAGAGTCCTTTGGTCTACAGTAATCCTCATATTTCCAAAGAAATGCATTCTTCATGTCTTCCCAAGATTTAATACTAGATTCTCCCAATCCCATGAACCATCGAAGAGAAGAATCTTTTAATGTGGCAGGAAAAAGTTTTAGTTTTTGGCCATCTTGTAGGTAATTGTAACTCCTACACAAAATGTCAAACTCAAATAAGAATGTGTCCGGATCCTCACTACTTTTCCCAAAGAAAGTTGGTAGTGAGGAAGGAGGGATATTTTTCATAGTAACATCTTGGGCAGTCTCTAAGATGGGAAACCTGAAGGTACCTTCAGTTCTAACTTCTCCATCTTCTTCATCTTGTCGGACATGATCTTCATGTTCATCCTCCATGAAGATTCTATTACCAAAGAGAGAAAATCTAGGTGGCTCTTTTCTTGGTGAATATGGAATATCCCAACGTTCTTTTTCAGGAAGGGTATTCTTCTTTTTAGGAGGAGAATGATCAACTACGTGGGAATCTAGTCCAGGAGGTTCCACTATTGTTGTGTGAATCTGTGAGATGACGATGTTTGTAGAGATCCCAAAAAGAGCATCTACTTGTGCAGGATTGACAAAATCTACCAAATTTGGACCACCCACTATTGAAAAAGTAGTGTCTTTGGGCTTTTGGACAAATGGAGGGTTAAGAAGTTTCGAAATTTTACCCTTCAAAGTTTCCTCTTGTTTAAGTTCAGTTCCAATACGAGCTTGAGGTTCTTCTAGTGGAATTTCTTTATGAACAGACTGTTCTGATGTCCCTATGATTTCCTTTAAAATGTTTCCAAAGAAGGTTTCTTTAGCCTTCCAAGTAGGACTATCCCCTTTAGGTGTCTTCCAATACCTTTCTGTTGAGTTAGTAGTTGGGGTGGTACATCCCTCGTATAGGTTGGTAGGAATTTGAGTCTTAATAAATCTACCTTGTGAATCTCTAGATCTATTCATGAAAACAATTTATAACTAAAAAAAACTTTGACTGCATAACTACTACTGCTGGGTTTTGGGGATGCCTGTTATAACAAATGCACAGGTTCTTAGCTCTCGTCTTACCGCTCACCCGCCACCAGCCTAATCTAAGTTACCACTAAGTTTTGGAAGAGAAATTCTACCTATTTCAACTCCCCGGCAACGACGCCAAAATGTTGGGTGTGTGAGCTATCTCAAATTAAAAACAACACCTAATATTAATTATCAACCAGGACCAGTAAAATTAGAGTTGAAAGCAAACTATATGCCAAGGTAGAAACGGTTCTACAGTTTCAGGTTTGTCATACCTAAAAATGTTTAATAAGGAAAAAAGATCGAAAGATCTTTCAAAATGAAAAACCGAGTTAAATATTTAAGAATACATTTAAATCACATATCAGAATAGTACTAGGCCATACTACTCTACCTCTATGGTTAATTAATAAGAAAGATGGAAACAAATACTGGAACACAAACTACTTCTAGAAAAGTAAGAAACTACCAAATTCAACTTCCAGATAACAACTATGGACAGAATCAGAGCTACGGATATTAGATGTTTAATAGGGAGAACTTGTAAATGTACATAAATTTAGACTAAACCATCTAATTCCACTCTTCTTGATTAGGTACATAAAATGTAACAGGAACTGGAGTAAATGTATTGTAATGACTTTCAAATGTAATGAGGAAGCTAAATGGAAGTAAATCTAACTTAACTTCTACAAACAAATGTAAACTAAAAATCAACAAACTACTACTAATTTTAAACATTATGAACTACTGTCTATCCATATGTGAACAACATGAAACTAATGTAAGTAAAAACAATCAGAAAACTTAACAAAGATGTTAAACTGAACTATATTAGATTTGGAAGCAAGTAGAAAAATTGATAAAGATATTTTATTATTAATCCAGATCTTGTAACATGAACATCTTCATTAAATAGAAACTAGTCTTAAGATTAACAAACTAAAACAACTCAACGAAATGGAATTATCAACTATACCTTGAAAATAAACTACTTAGGAACAACATTCATACATTCTGAACAGTAACTAAGTAACAAAACTGGTTAAAGAACTAAAGTTTGGAAGAAAGATGAGAAGAGGACAAAGAAGAAGTAAGAAAGGAGGAAACAATGATGAAAATTGAATTAAAAACTCCAAATAACATAAAAGAAGATTAAATTACATCTCAAACTATTAAGGAGGAACAAGAAGAATGATGATTAATAGGCAGAAGAAATTAGATTCGGAAAAAGGCCTAAAATAATACAGAAAACACACAGGTCCGATTGATGATCCGAACGTCAGGCTGAAAGGCAGTCCGAATGACGATCCGAATGGAGGAAAACGTTTTAAAGTGAGGGAAAGAAGAATTTTTGAATGATTTAATTACTAGATGGCTTTATGCAAATGATCCTACTATGCATAGGAAGCAGTAGAGAGATGATTAGAAGCTAAGAAATTATCTATGCAAATCATTACCTAAGAGAAAGAATGATTCTATGAGAAGTACGAAGAATGTTGGGAATAAAAGAAAGGAGAAGGTTGGAAATAGAGAAGGAAGAATTAACCTACAGCAAACAGGAAGAAAAACTAACAGAGAAGAAAAGAAGGAAAGGAATGCTAACTATGGAAGAAGTTGGAAGCAATATCTAACTATGATGATGGAAGGACTGAAAACAAACTATAAATTATTAAACTACTGAACTATTGGTCGACCATTCTACTCAGAAGAAGGAAGGTTGTATTGATAGCAGAATATTAATTATGGAGGAATGAAGATAACACACATAGGAAAACGAATTAAATTACACACACAGGAAATAGACTAGTTAATTACAAGAAAAGAAATGCAAAAAATGTAAATAAAACCTCCAGTTGATGAGGGGCCCTTCCCAGCAATCGGAGGGTGAACTAGCTCAACTTAAACGACTACCAGTAGAACATCAACAAGCTGCTACTTCCATTAAATTGAGAAAAGTTACAGACTCTATCTTCACACTATCTACAACTGCAAATGCTTGGACTAAGACTGGAAAACCATCTTAAATTCAGAAGCTTAAGAACTAAGTCGTCCCAATCACAGAGGCGGATATTTATAAGTTACAATGGGTGAGAGGGTCGATAGAGTCGACCTCTCTAATAATAGGAATGTTTCATGTCGGTAACTGCTGATTAAATGATACATAACAGTGCAGGGGGAATCTACCCATCTCCTCGGCGTCAATCCTTTCCAATTCGAACAGCTGAGCATTCGTTTCCTCAAAACGTGAGCAAAAGCATATGCTGGAGCGTCGACGTGGGCATAGGAGTTACATTGGCATACTAAGCGTGGGCATGGGAGTTATGTCGGCCAACTGAGTGTGAATAGGTCGACTCCTTCTAGAACAACGGCGTGCAAGAGCTGAGCAGATGTGCGTGATTCTGGGCTGAATGCGCAGATGAACCGAAGGTTAACATGTTCACATGGACGTGATATGTGCTGTCAGGCTTAGCGAGCATAAGGACGAATCTTATAGAACAATGGTTCATTAACCATCAACGCCACATGACAAACAGAACCCATGTGTTCTTCTCTTCATTCAATGGTCTAAGATGTGTCAAGCACGGATTTCGCGGGCTGAACGATGAGCTGAAGTGTTTTAGGCTAAGCACGTAGCGCATGGGCTGAAGGATGGATAACTTGCAAATCGTAGCCTGTCAATTTAAACCATAAGTGTTAATTATGCCCAAAAACATCATTTAAATCATAAATAAACCATAATATAAGAAATATAACAAGATTTGCATGGTAAGTGAATTTGTGCATACCTGGACTATTTGATGGGATGAATGGCTAAGAAAACAACTTACTATAGCAAAAACGATAGAAACAACACCACTTCGAGTAAATTAAATGATAAAAAATGGTGACAATATTGGACACCAACAAGGAGGATCCCATTTCTTCCCCATTTTAAATACTTTAAGCATGTTTACCTTATAAAATTTAATAGGCTTAGGGATAGTAGTTGTGACATAAGATGAAGAGGAAGGTAGGGGTCCCACTACACATAAGCACATAGTTAACAATCAAGACCCTTATAACTCCTGCCACCTAATTGCAACCCTTATGACACCCATTTTATTAGTATAAAAATAAAACATATATATGAAAACAGTCATTTAATACTATTCATAGGAACAACCATTGAAATGTATAACATCACAACCTTGTTTCTCCCGGTTAGCAAAACAAAACATGATCAAAGTCAACCACAGATCTCAGAGTCATATACAATATCAAACATAGCACTCATTTACTTATCCAACAAAAGGAAAAGGAATACCCAAAACATACATAAAATATGAACAACAACTAAACAAGCACCACAAGTGGGAAATCTCTAGCTGCATATCAAGATAAGAGACTTCCCTCTTGTTTTTTTTTATATTCTTCATCATTTATTTTTGGGTGGACAAAGTAGGCCGAGAGAACTCAAAACTCTCAGATCTTAGAGATGGCTTGATGGATTGTTTTTCCTTTCCCAAAATATGCATTTTAGGAGAGAATGGATTAGCTCCAATAGGTGAGAATATGCATTTTAGGAGACAGTGGCTTAGCTCCAATAGGTGAGTGATACTAGACAAAAGAGTTTGCAGAATCAGTAACAGGTGGGATCATTGAATGTTTGGGTACTTGTTGACTTTTGGGCCAATCCGTAACTTTAGAAAAGGGTTGTCTTTAATCCCCCCCCACCCATCGTTTACAAGACTAGGTTGAGCCAGTGGGATGTCTGTAATGATAGGATGTGTTTGCAAAGAAGTGTTCATGGGGTAAAGTGGTTAAGGCAAGGCCTGCCCACCTAATAACATATGTTCGGTTTGTGCTAACTGAATAAACTCATATGAGTTTTCATCAAAGTGAAGAAAAATCCTTATCTTCTTCTTTCTTTTATCTTTCCATGTCATGTCGGGCCTCCTTTCTTATCCTCACCAAGACCTCCAAGAACCTTAGCTAAAGAAACTCATCTAAGCATGGACATAGAAATTTTACTCCAAGATCATAAACCATTTTTAATATGTAAATTACTTATCTATTGCATGCAACTACGAATGAGATGTGACTTGATATCTTTCTTCTTTACACAATCAATTGACGAGGTAGGCTTAGGTGAAGTGGAGGATTTAAAGTATGGAAGCGAGTTCCTTGGTGCTATTATATAGCACACGTAGTGATTAAAAGTGTGTTTGATATAACTTTATAAACCATGAAGTATGATATAGATCATGGAAACTTTATTATATGGACATTATAACAAGATGTGTCAAGATACACATGAACTATGCACTTAGGTTCTTGTTAAAAAAATGATCTCATTCATTTTCGATAATGAAAATGGATGACTGCGAGAGGTGATAGTGGATGTTGGTGAGAGGAAAGGAACATATCCAAGTGCAGCTTGTCCCCATGTACAATGAGGTAGACTCCTTTATAATGTATTTTAAGGAAGAATTCGATCATGCATACAAACCAGTGTCCATATAAATTAAAATCATATAATCCTATTACATGCACCATTATTTGTGCATGCTATCAGGGCATGGAGTGAAATAAAATGGATTTTATATGGTGATGTACAATATTTTCAAAGGATATTACTCAGATGTCAATTTAACCTCACAGATATGGATGGGTCAAATGGCCATATTAATTTTCTAAAATTCCTTTAATCCAACATTTGGGTATGCTATAGAAAAAGGGGGATGAAAACAAGCTATATACTAGTCAAAGAAACAAGAAATCCATTCACAACCAATTTGACATCAACAATAATGATAGTAAGATGCATAACTTAACCTTCAAATGCTCAACCATTCATTGTTGCAAGCTACAAATCCATCCTTCCTCAATGTCTTATATTTTCATCTGTGCAGTTAACTGTTGGAAGTTCATGAAATTCAAAAAACCATTTTCTTTAAACACAATATTTACAGAAGATACAACAAATCACATTGAATTCTTTGCATAAAACATGAGTTACCTCAAAATCCATTATCTATAAATCAAATGTCGGGCATAAAACATTGTGTGATGACATTATACTTACCATTTACCTCTCAAAATGTGCAATGATGTTCATCATTAATCCAAAAATACATGTTCCAAATATGGTAGGGTGGTCAAATAAATGTTGTAGTACACCGAATTTACCCTAGCACATAGTCACTTAATAAGTATACAAATTTATATGAGCATGTTTCCAGTAGCATATTATCTTACATATATGTGAATGGCGCATCATACTTATGCAATAAATGTTCGATCGGCGTGAAACATTCAACACCGTAGTTGGTGCATAAGACACATGACTGCATATTTGATTTGAAGCATATGATGTAACGAACCCTTAATTCATTTATAAAATCTCTTCGTTGTGCATAGTCTGATGGTATAATAACTAAAAATATATTGTATACATAAATGTATGCCATCATTGAAACCTTAAATTGTAACTTCAATTCACCATAATCCTGACCAAAATTTCTCTGATTTCGGAGAGCGGAAAATTGGCTATATTGATTGATAGTATAAGATCGAGGATCATAAATATATTGTTGGTAAAAAGGGGTAAGAAGAAATTCTCTTGGAGAAATCATTCTTGGTAAGAATCGAGGATCATAAATATATTGTTGGTAAAAAGGGGTAAGAAGAAATTCTCTTGGAGAAATCATTCTTGGTAAGAAGGGGCGAGAAGCAATTCTCTTAGAGAAGTCATTTTTTTTTTCGTCGTGATAAGAAACTATATCACTGTCACTTCAGTTACAATAATTTATAACATGAGTTTCAGTTTCTATATATACATTTTACTTCATAGTTAGCATGTAGCATATATCACATGAGTATCCAAAAGGCCCTTTGGTCCACCATTAAAACATTGATATATGGTTTATATCAACCATTATAAAAATAACTGATGAGTGAGTATAGGTACCCACTAATCTATGATTAATACAATCAAGCCTTCGACCATATGCATGTAATTTGTTTTTTTATAATGTTATTATCTAGCACCATCATCCATGGTCATTGCAAGTAACAATATATCTCTATAAAACTGAATCTCATGTGATTACATCTTAGCCCAAAGTAGAATGAAAAGGATGCAAATAAGATGGTCATAATTCTTCTTACTGTGCACATTTTAGTCATCAAACATAATGCATTTCTATTCAATAAGGATGCTTACTTAATGGGACCCTTGCTTTTATCTTTGGTCAAGTTAACAAAAAATGATGAAAAGGAAATTATTGTGACTTGCAAATATTTGTAAGTGTTTTCTTCTATTTGGACCAACATTTCAGTCGACGTGTTCTTGGTCCTCCTCATCGATATCATTATCTCATCAGTAGCATGAACTTTCATCGACTTCGGTACCATATATTATGGTAGATATAGAGGCAGTAATTGTACCTTGGTTACCCTCCTCTTTAATACATTTTTAACCTCAGATTGATTAGAGAGAATCATCATCACTCTTTACCTCAATAGTCTCCCCCTATGATTGACACCAACTCTTGTATTGCTTCAGGGGGGCTCATAAGTTTCATAGGTTGCAACTTTCCCAATTATGATTCAAGAGATCTATATTTGGATTTATAGGTTTCCCTCTCAACACTTACACCATTATCCAAGTCCATCCACCCTAGTGGGTTGTTTGACATCATCAATAGTTCACCCCCTTGGGCCTCATTTCCATCATATCAATGCACCAAGTATATATACTTAGGTCGGGACCAAATCCAACTTCAACCTTATCCGAACAGTTCATAGATTCGACCCCCCAATCTCCTCTTAATGTAATTTGATAGAATTTCAAAATCATAGGGATGCCTATCTCGTTTTCCTAAAATCACTTTTTATGTGTCACCTATCAGTTTATCGCTTCACCAGTTATCACCAGCACTCCCCTACAATATATATTCTACTCTCAACAATAGCTCTCTTACTATCACTATGACATAATATCAACATGAGGGAAAGAAACAATGATGTACTTTTGCTATATAGCCCCCTCCTAATCTAATACATATGGGGGCATCTATTATCACCTAAAATTCACACACCTACAACATTTTGGAATGTGTTATGGAAGGACAACATTGACATCAAAAATATTTCTCTTTAGAAAAAAATCAACATGTGAAATTAAGTAATGAATGAAAAGTCACACTTTGGGTGATCCGTGCGGGTTTTCAAAAGGTAACTCACACTACATCACATGGAAAATCCCTCAATTTAACCCACATGGATGTACTAGCACACAAACTCTCAACTTCCATAGTGTATTCAAGGCTTCATGACTAATTTTGGGTTCCAAGAATTCTAATTGACCTCCATCACATGCTTGGATATTTAATAGCCCCATATTTGCACCTTGAATTCATTTCATGGAACATAGAATTCACATAATAGCCAATTGTTTCAAGGCCTCCATTTGGCCTATAAATGGAATCCACAAACATGCATTTCATAAGAGAAATTAAGAGGAAAGTTATGCTACAAAAATCAGTTTGGAAGACATATCTTTCATCCTCATTCTCACCATTCATTGGCATCTCAAATATACTTGACTTCTTCTTCAAGAAGCAATTATTTTTCTTCATCATGCCAAATTAATTTAAAAATTAATTTGAGAGAGATGAAAGTACCATCCCAAAGGGAGTGTTGGCTACCATTTGCAAGCAACATTCTTTTAGGTTGTTAGATCCCCTCTCGGGAAAATAAGCATATTCTCAACAAAGACAAGCAAATAGGCATTAAAGCACACTTTCTCATTAATGATATGTACATATTCATACAATGAGATTACCCTTGGGTTCATATTCCCAAGGCACCTCTTGGACTCCTCGATATTTTTCACATTCTCCTATGACTCTTAGCCCTAAATGGATTAATGTTTCCAAAAATACCCTCCTTAATTCTAAGGGGTGTATGTGAGTCCAAGAAAAAAGAGACGAATAACAAGAAGTAGACAGCTGCCAAAGGCTAAACATCTCCAACTTGACAATCCAAATTTTCCAAGTAAGCTAGCAGAAGCTGACATCTTCAACTAAATATAAGTGCTCTCTGAGTTGGTGGTTTTGGCTTACCAAAAACCAAAATGGATAGCATAAGAAACATAAGTTGGTGTCTTCTACTAAGTGGGTGGTTTAAGGATGACCACAAACTCTCAAACTTGGAAACAACTCCAGTTCTCGCTGAAAGGTCATCTCTAGAACTTGGCACGAAGGCTTAGTGGTTCCTCTAAAAAATGGTGGTTTGGGGACCACCATTTGATGTCTAGAAGAAGTTGAAGTCTTCTACTAAATGGGTGGTTTTAGGTTGACCACAAACTCTAGAGCTCAGTGGAACATGAATCTAACTCTAGTTTAGTATCACTTGTTCTCGTTCACTTTTTTATGTCGCTCCATCATCCCCCCTTGTCGAGAACAAAGTGAGGAGTAGAAAATATCATGGTGGTTATGAGTGTCAAAACTAGACACAAAATACCATGATCTAATGAATGCTCTAGAGCATGGATCTCTTTTTGTCTTCTAGTTATAGCTCAGAATATGGCTATGGCTTAGGCTCACTCTAAGACGGTCGTGGCTTCTTGTTGTTAGATTGATAAGGCTTCGAAACATGAAGCCTAACTATTGATTCATGATGTTCCCCTGTGCCAGGTACAATAAGAGAAGAAGTAAAATTTTCTCATGCAAGTTGTGTCAAAACACAAGACTCAGTTCTACGATATGAATGTTATATCTTCTTTGTTGTTGTTGACCATTTCCAAGAAGCGATCCACCCATAATGAATTTTCAATCTTGAAGGTTTCTTCAACGTTGAACAACTATCTGAATAATGGTTTTGCTTCCCACAATGCTGATAAGGATGGAGATCGAAGCACTGCTCTTCCATGTGGCCAATTTGCTAACAATGTTAGCACTGATGTTCATCTAGAACATGTGAATATGACTTATCTTTAGGAAATCCAGAACTTTGAAATTGGACTCGTCTAGAATAATCTGGAATATGAAAGGGAATATCCTTATCATATCAAATGTCTCTTTTTTGTTTGTTGATCATGAGTTCTTACCAAGATTTGACAATGGATTTGGAAAGATTATGCTGAACAAGATCATGAGGGACTTCATCTTCTAACATTATTTCATTGTCTTGGTCATGCACTAGAAGCTGCTAGGAATCATATTCATATTCAAATAGAGGGTTGTTTTAAACAAGAGCTAGTTCAAAATGTTGATTCCCTTGTTGTACATCATCATCTTTGGCTTTCAAATCCTACAAATGAGTGATAATAGTTTGGAGAGTTTCATTGATGATTGTGATTGAATCGTCTACAACAGTAAATATTAGAGTGTCCAGTAACTCTAATATTTCTTCAGTTTGAGACATTTAGAGGATTGTGTGAGGCCTCCTTGTGCAATTAACTCAATCAATAAAGTGAGGGCTTCTTGCAACTTCACCCTTTTACAAATAGACTCAATAATTGAATTTTCCAACTCAGTACATGAAAGGGTGTCGATCTCAGCCGAGAATGCACTTGATTACATCACAACAAAACTGGGAAATCATTGCAAATACAAGTGAACTACAGAAAATTCATTGTTTACAAGTTATAGAAATTGAATTAATCTTCAAAATGCTTTACCTCTGTTTTTAAGAAAAGGCCTCTGGACTTGAGTGTACCTCCTCTGCTGTTCTTAGTGTTGTGGTGCTAAGACAATGTTCTTGCAGCATTTTACCTCCTCCATGAGAGTAGTCACCAAATGATAACTATGTGGAATGTTACAATTCATGCATCATATTATATGCTTCAGTATTCCCATGGAATAAATGGATGATATCCACCAAAACTGATCGCCAAAGTTGGAGAACGTGGAGCATATGTTTTCTATGCCACTAGCGGTTGTCTATACAAAACAATGATAATGAGTGAACTCTAGTACACTATGATGATATGCAATAGACAATATGATGATATGCAATACGCAATAGTTTCAAGAACTTATTCTTTTATGAGACAACTATGGAATAGAATAGAGCAGCAGAATTCAAAATAAAACTTATTATTCTCACATCTAGAACAATGCAGTAAGGCGATGAATGCCAATGGAATTGTTAACTTGAGGTGCCACTCCACCGGTTCCAATCGTGGCTTCGCAAGCATTGCAACAGCTCATCCACGCCACAGGTAGTCCATGTACAACACTCAACCAGCAACAGTCTTCAAAACAAAACTTGGAACGCAACAACTAGTCTTCAAAGAAAATGCATCTCCACGCAGCACACGGTGTAGACACAACAAATTCAATGCACCATAGTGACTCCACGGTGCGCTCTTAATGAAGTCATCAAACAAAGATCATTTAATACTCCACCAGTATTTAAAACAAAATACAGCTCCATGCTTGAAAGAGCTACACCGATATCATTCACGTAGAGATTTACCAATGCAGCTACAGTCACCAAAAGAGAGGGAATTCACCATGAAGCTCCATGCCCCAGTGTGTAGCTCCACACCAGTTTGCAATGCTACCTCCATGCACCAGTGAATTATGTACGCAACAACACTAATTTATTCAGTTGAATGGTCTCACGCACCAGTCACACAGTCACTCCAACGTAGG
Source organism: Larix kaempferi (assembly GCA_027924585.1). NCBI lineage: Eukaryota > Viridiplantae > Streptophyta > Pinopsida > Pinales > Pinaceae > Larix > Larix kaempferi. The sequence continues at coordinate 12,457,057 of BSBM01000125.1, read as the reverse complement.
TGTGCAGCAGGCCTGGAATTTGACGTGGAGGAAGACGTATTGAGCAATTTGGAACGTATTTTACGGCAAGATTATTTGCCACACGTCACCGTCTACGTGTGATATAAAATGCGGACCGTCGATTTGACGTTTAATAGTATCCATCGAATGTAAAAAAATGCTAGTACCTACAGCCACAGGCCTACCGCTAGTAGCTACATGCAACTTGGAAAGTGGGTACTGGGTTAGGCGGAGCTTGGAGGATGGAGCCTGGAGCATTGAATGCGTCATGGCACTTGGCAGTGTGGCACTGGCACCATCCGGTTTGAAACTCGAGGCGACGAGGAGTCGATTGCTGGTAGCCGCTGGTAGTAGGTATAGGGTATTATCCAAGTTAATGGATTTAATTGCGACTCGCCTGTAGGGTATTATCCAAGTTATTGATGCTCATCGGTGGAACCATGGAGGTATTCAGTTCTGTCTGTAATGTTTGTGTTGGAAATATTCTGCCTTCTGTATGTTAACTGATGAAATCTCGCTGCTTGGATTTCTAATGGCTTTGAAAAAAACTGCGCTTTCATAGGTTTGTAGCTACAAAGTGACTTGATAGTGGAGGTTGACGGCATGATCCTTCATCTTCATAAGGTAATCTCTGCAATTTTCCTCAATTAGGAATGTCACTGTGTAGTAAATTATCTCCTGAAATTTTTGTTTCTAACGTGATTTTACATTGAGTTTTTCAATATAATTTCAGTTTCCTCTAATACTCCACTGGCCGCTAGTTGGTTAAAGTTTTACGAGTTCTGTTCTTGAGCCATTTGCATTTGTCTTGTATCATAGTCATTGATTATTGATTAAACTTTACTGCTTTTATTGAATCTAAAACATCTTGAAAAGAAATCCCCAATTTAGTACGAGCTCTTGCAAAAGAAAATGATTTACTTTTGTGTCGTTGGAAGTTGGCAGGTATCCCGGTGCCCTGCACGCTATTATGGCTGCACAAATAAAAATCGAATTCTCTCGGGTGTACAATCCCTGTATCTATTACTGTGCCAGGAATAACATTGCCAGATCTTGTGCGGGACTGCCCCTCGCAAGGGAAAAGCCTCGTCTTTTTCACCCTCCCTGCTAAGATTTAAGAAATTGCAGGCCTGTAATTCATGAATTGCTTGATAATGTTCTTGACAAATGGTATCTCAACGTTGAGAAGCTTACCCACATCCCCTTCACTTGCACCGCTTCTGAAAAAGATGATCTTGCTGGGAAGTTGTTTGTTTAAGCGTAGATAATCTCTGAGAAATTCAGTAAACATCTCTCGTAATCTGAAATGTCCTAAAAATGCAAACAAATTTGACTTTCATGAATTTAAACAAAACGTAAAGTGAAAGGCATGGAAATAACAAGACCATCATCAAATTGCCTGGTGACAGGCAGAGTAGATTTGAAATTCCAGGCCTGGTGTGCAGTATCATCTTGAGGACGTGCTGGTGGAGTCTTGAATGGTATTCAATCACTTCACCATGGTCTTCTCGGTGGAGTCTGGTCTTCACAATGGACATCGCACAATAGTCTCCAATTCGGGAAGAAGTTCATAACGTAGCAATACGCTGCTTGCTCCACCTATGCACAACATAATGCTGGTATGGTGGATAGGTTGCAGAGCAAAGGAAATGAGGTCGCTAGGGTTAAAGATCTCGGGATAACCGCTCGTATGGTTGCAGAAGTGAAACATACTCCTGAGTCCCTACTCATTATATCTATCATTCTGACAAGATGTGTGCAAGTGGAGATCCGTGGATCAGGTTGACAGTCGTAGGTAAGAGAATTCTCATGATGCATGGCTGTTCACGCAAAGGGCGTTCACAGATAATATGCCAGAACTGAGCAGGCAGGCCTGAAGAGTAGAGGGCAGTTGAATGGGCAGGCAAAAGTTATGAGGGCTCTGATACCACCGGTAGATCCCCTCTATGGAAAATAAGCATATTCTCAACAAAGACAAAGACAAGTAGATGTGTTAAAACACACTTTCTCATTAACCATACAATTTACGTTGTAGGCGTTTCACCATGGAGGTCCATAACCTCCACGTTGGCTAGATTCCTTGCTCATGGAGCGAATGGAAGCCTGCCATGTGGAGGTTATGCTCCTCCCTTCGCTGACCGCCTGCTGCCCCCTCCGGCCACTGCTCGTGCTCCTCTCTGCGCGAGCTCCCGGAAACATAAATTTCCTGGACCAACATTACCTGCAAATAGTCTGAAAATGCTTCATTATCACGACGTGATTCTAGAAATTCTCGGCATGCCAAATCAGTTATACTAAGCAGGATTTATGATTCTTTTGTGCTGCATCCATTTCTTATGTTGCTTCTTGTAGCCGCTAGCACAGTCTCCTGCTAATCTCGGAAAAGCCCACATTTTTCGACCTGTACACATAATCAAACATAGATCATAGGTAAGCCTTAAACCATTTTGAAAGGCCTGAGAGTTATGGAATCTCTCAGTTCGGGCTTCGCGCATTTGTCCTTCCGTAAATTCTCTCTCGTCCGATATCTCAATCTCCCTTGAGATGCAGAGAATTAGGGCATCAGCTACTGCTGCTGCGTACTGATCAGCTGCTGCTGCTGCTGCGTACTCATGGTTAGCATTACTATACCGAAAATATCTTCGCAGAATAGTGATTCCGTTATTCAAATCTTCACTAAGAATACTCCTTGCATCCCTCTCACTGTTTTCATTGGTGAAAGAAAACTTATGAATGGCAACACTAAGTACGCTAACCGGCCCTTGACTTTCTTCACCTTGTAAAGCATTCAAGTAACCTTTCGATCCGAGAACATTCAAAGTATCGGTAGCCAACTCATCGAATATTATAGAACAAAGTCTCAAAACAATCGTCCCGATTTTCACAAAACCAAGATTATAAAAATAAAAATACCAAATAATGTTGATCAAGCTTTTAATCGTATCATATCCCATGGAATTTTCTCCAACTATGTCCGATGATATCAGGGCAATCAAGTCAAGGAGCCTTAGGATTTCCTTACAAATATTCATAGAAGCAGAGTCTAATTTCCTAATATCTCTCTAGTTGCTATAGTTGAGAATGATGAAATATTCGTTCACTTTTGCAAGGATCTCTGTAAAATATGTGTAGCCATTTAAATGGCCTCCTCAGACGACGTTTACTAATGTCTGCTCGCTTGGACCTGTGTCTCATTGGCACCAAGGTCAGTCCCTGCTTATTGTCCTCAACAACACTAGGGTGCACAACAAGAGCTCCAAAATAAGACACTGCTTGAGGATGTGACGAACTGATTATAAGATCAGATTCACTCATCACCCACTGGTTTATATCTTGTGTTTGACAACATGCATCCGGATGGAGATTAAAGGAAAACGACCCCATTGTATCTTTTACACATCACATATTATATGCATCTAGCAGGTTTATCATCTTCGGTCAACTACAACTCTAGTTGTTATAAGGAATCTTGTTGATAAAATATGAATAGGTACACCAAATACGTGGGGTGTCCGAAGAACTTGACTGCGTTGAGCTGTGAGAGCTTCCCCCCATACCTATTTCTCCAGGATATGGCGTGCCCTGCACCACTGGCTTTGAATAAAATATATATTATGGATTGTGATAAGAATAGAATAGGGCTTGAAGGAAGTGGGGCATAACGATGGACGCCTGGGCTGTCGGCCTTGACATCTTCACTGCGTCATCCTGAAAAATTAATTTAATGACACATAGGGTATAGGAATGTTCTTTTTATTACCTAGTAGCTTTTACATATTCAATCATCCTCGTAAATGATGTGAACGTCCTACCTAAATGTCTCCGAAATCACGGAAGGTTTTAACTAAAGTTCTCCGCAACGGCAGAGAAACTCGCGTAAGTCTACTGCAACGGTCTTTTTGACGAACAAGTCTGCCCTTCTTTTTCCGAAACGGCGGAGGAACTCGCCTATTTTTTCCGCAACGGCGAACGTTTCTGATCAACTCTTCCGCAAAAGATTCATCATCTTTTGCGGAAGGTTCTTTTTCCGAAACGGCGGAGGAACTCGCCTATTTTTTCCGCAACGGCGGACGTTTCCGATCAACTCTTCCACAAATCTTTTGCGGAAGAGTTGATCGGAAACGTCCGCCGTTGCGGAAAAAATAGGTGAGTTCCTCCGCCGTTTCGGAAAAAGAACCTTAACTCTTCCGTCGGGCCAGACTTGTTCGTCAAAAAGGCCATTGCGGTAGACTTACGCCAGTTTCTCCACCATTGCGGAGGACTTTAATTAAAACCTTTCACGATTTCAGCAGAATGATAGTCATTCTTCACACAACTCTTGAAAAGATATTAGGGTTTAGATACCATACTTTCAATGTCGGTGTTCTAGATCCATGCACAAAAAGGAGAGAGAGGAGATGCTCACCGCACCCGTAGATAGATGCCACTGATATTCTTGAACAGGGACACCACTTATTGCTCTTTAATCCACGCTCAAACTACAACACACCCCAAAAACTACGGTTTCCATTGCAATAGTCTTCACACTCAAGTACTCTTTTGTGAGTAGAAATCAAGTAGGGTTTCCATTGCAATAGTCTTCACAGTTAAGTAGTCTTATGTGAGTAGAAATCAAGTAGGTTTTCATTGCAATAGTATTCACATGTCCTCACGTAGATGGAGAAATATCAATCCCCCAACTGGTCCTTCAACACCCCAAAACACTGGAATTTTCAAACTGAGTTCTAGTAGCCATGATACATAGCGATTCACGTTGCAGTATCAGATCTCAGCTACAGAATAAGCATGAATACTCCTGAATGCATTAGTATTTATTTATTTCAACTCTTCAACTCTTTACAAAGAGCAATATCTCCTTCCATAATTCAAATGAGTTAGCTTTGAAATTCATCTCCACTTAGCACGATACTTCTCCGATTGCAGCCTATATCATTCTTCACACAACAATTCCATCAATAGTTCCAAGTCTCCACGCTACAACGGCTTGAAATATCCACCAATTTGAGTTCGTAGTCACCGATGAAATGTAGAGAACACAGAGAGGATGAGCCATGCGATACCAACACACAATGCATGAGAATCATGATGAAAAGAATGCGAGGCTTCTCACTAGCCTCATATAATTTTCTAGAAATTGCTTTCAAATCTAATAATAAACGTGAATGTTTCGGGACTCCATGGAAACCTGGACAATTTCACATGAGAATCCTAATATTTCCCAAATCCTATTTAATAACATTTTTTTACATATTTTTTCTTTTTTACAAGTGATTTTATATTCTTGTAGCTATTACCTATTTCCATTATTTTGTGATGTATTTTAATTTTTTTGAGTTCAACTTAATCTATAGAAATGAGATTTTCATTTATAAATATACTTGATACTTTGAAGCTATATATTTTACTTAGCATGTCACAAATTCTTAATGCATCTTAACTTAATTTTAATTAAACAATTTTATTATTTTTCTTATTCTATGTATATATATGATGCATATTATTACAATTTGTAACTTGGTAATGTATATTTTGCTTGAACAAGTTCAAAGATTTTTGGCTTTCTCTTTTAAACCCAAAAAAATATGATATTGAAAAGATCGTTTATTGTGAACTTAATGTTATAATTATATTAATTCATTCATTTCCTCTTCAATAAATTTAATATTCAATTTTATTTTTTTATTGTTTATAGTTAAATTTATGTTTAAGCTATAATAAAACTTTCTAGTATTTTCTATCATTATTTGAATTCATAATTTGTCATGCTATGTATAATCATTATTTCACTTCATCATTTGTGAACTATTATCTATGCCCTATGCTTAAAAGCTATACATTTATATTTTCTTATCTTTTCTTTTCACTCGTTGGTACCTTTCTCAAGTGATTTGAAATAATAGAAGGATTCACTAAAAACCTTGGGAGCACTATTTGAAGTGGTACTCATTGTTGCAAAAAATAAAAATGATAACATACAGAAAATAAAAGGCAAAGAAGGAACATGTCCGCCCATATAATCTCCCCCCACAATGCTCATATGATAGATATATACTATTAAATGGTCTCAATGCTTCTTAGTGAGAAAGAGTTATGAGTTTATATAAGCAAGAGTTATGAGTTTATTTATTGTGCTTATACATTTTATTGAAAGCATAATTTAAATATGTATTGATATGGTTGAGCAAGTTAAACTAAGAAATGTAATTAAACTAGGGAAAGATTCTAAACTAGTGATATTATGTATTTTTAGCTGGTTTTCAATACTAAAAATAATGAAAGCATTATTTGAAACTGTATTCATTGTTGCAAAAACAAAAATGATAAAAAAACAAAAACAAAGAAGTAACATATTCACCCATATAATCTCCTCTCACTATGCAAAACGCATATTTAAGGCATATACTATTAAATGGTTTCAATGCTTCTAGGAAGTAAGAGTAATAGTTTCAATGTTTCTAGGAAGTAAGAGTAATAAGCGTATTTATTGCATTTGCATTTTTTATATAAAGAATAATTTAAATATCTATTGAAATTGTTAAGTAAATGGAATTTTAATTTAAGAGAAGTAATTAAATTAAGTTGAAATAATTATTTAACAATAAATAAAAGAGAAATTATACTTTAACGTTTAATCAACCATTATGTTAGTAGGCACCATTAAAGTGTGTCAACCCATCAAGAACTCCAACTACTATAGAGATTGTGATAAAATCAATTGTAGTTGACTCACTGTGTTGATGAACTTAACATTATTTTTTGTTATGGATTGAGTGACTATGTATTTGTAATCTGAGATTGTTACAAACTTTGCTATTTTCCAACAAGTATCCTTCGCTTCCTGTGCCTTTGTTTTTGTTCCTTCTAACTTTCCTATTTTCCTTTCGGCGTTCATTTTTTCCCCTCCACGCGTGATTGTGAGAAGGATTGATGCTTGTGAGAGGGCTTGATACTCACAAGGGAGTAAATTAAGGTTTCCAAGATCTCCAAACAATAACTTGATTTTTCACGTAGGTGTTCAATAGGGAGAGCTCACGCACATTGAGAGGTAGATTCACAGAGGGAGATCTAACAATTTGAATGATAGTGTGTAGAAGGAAAGGTTCATCTGCCCTTTTGCAGAAGAGTTGATCGGAAATGTCCACCATTGCGGAAAAAAATAGGCGAGTTCCTCCGCCGTTTCGGAAAAAGAACATTAACTCTTCCGTCGGGCCAGACTTGTTCGTCAAAAAGGCCGTTGCGGTAGACTTACACGAGTTTCTCCGCCATTGCGGAGGACTTTAATTAAAACCTTCCGCGATTTAGGAGACATTTAATCTATTTCCTCCGACAAAGTGGACAGAATGTCTTAAACCATCAAAGAAGCCTTAGAATCACATTGGTAAAGAGTCATAATAAGAGAGTGCCAATTAAATATTTATATGGTAGATTTAATATAAGACTTACTTATAGTTGTCTCCTACTCTTTCCGTCTTCATACATTTGATAATTTATGATTGTCTCTGCCCCTTGACCCAATTGATATTCTAATGTGAGGATGTGCATGCATAATAAAAATAGTTATGACTATGCGATGAGGATTTAAATAGAAGAGGATGTAAAGACATGCAATTTGTATATGTATTTTGGTGGCAAGTTTTGAAGATAAACGTGGTGAGAAACCACATATGTTTGGAAGGACAGAGGGAGATTACATGATAATGATCATGCTACCCATCAAATTGAAGACAACTCCTGAGCCAAAAATTGTTTTTTATTTTTTATTTTTATTAATAACCATTGTGGTACTTTGGTCTAAATGTTTTTTCTAGCTCATTGTTTCTCTCTATTGTGTGCCCAGTTCCACCTATCTACCTCAATGCATACATCAACCTCTGCTTGGTTTGTGGTTCTAGCTGCATGCCATTATTTGTAGTTGCATGCCATTGAGTCTTGTTTAGACTTGTCGTGAGTCAATGACATTCATGCAAGAAATGAAGTCTTGTAGAGGAGGACTCATCAAAGCGGCAATATGAATTTAATTTTGATGAAAAATGAGTGGACATTGGTAGCTAGGTTCACATAGGAGGCTTAATGGAGATTTATAAGCATCTCAGAGAGGAGGCTGGCACTTAGATAGTCTCCAAAGTAATTTTTGTATACATAGTGAGCATTGTATTACATTAATTGCCAAAATCCCACATAGTTTTGTATGTATTTATCCATCAAATGAATATTACGAAGATGAAGTTCATATAATGTAAGATATTTACCATATGGAATGCTTTAAATTCCAGCGATAAGTTTCAACATTCAAATATAACGACGAGAACTCTTTCGATTTACATTTATATGTCAGGTTAGCTCAAAAGAGTCAGGGTTTGGAGCAGGTTCTCTCCTCGTAGCGGTGGTTCTTGGCATGGCAGGATCTAGCAGGAGGCTAAATATTGGTCGCCATTCATGGCCCTAGGTTGCTCTTCTCTCACATGTGGGTGCAACCCAAACACCTCAAGGTGAACGCTGACAGAATCCAGACCAATATAAACTCTCCTTTCTTTGGTAACAAATACACTCTCAAGGCAATCCTTGTTCCTCCATATTTCCTTTGGATTCCACTTGTTTCTTTTCTTTGGTAACCAACCTTTATTTTTTATTTTTATAGTCAATTAAATTTGTTTTGTATTTTTAATCCTTTTTATCATACTTGTGATGTGAAGTTGGAATCATTTAGGGAGAGCAATGGAACTAGGTGATCATTAGTGGAGATAGGAATGGAGATAGGAATGGTGTTGGTTGACTTCATTTTTGAAAAAATTAGCTACTATAAGTGGTTCATAAAAGCACTTTATGTACAAGTAATATTATTTATCAAAAAAAATTCTTCTACATTTTGAAATGAAATGAATATTTATGCCGTAGGTGTTTCACCAACGAGAAGCATTCTAGTCCATGTTGGCTAGATTCCTCGCTCATAGAGTGAATGAAATGCTTCCCCGTGGATGGTTGTTTCTGTCTGCAAATTCACCAGTATTACTTGTATGGTTGTTTCTGTCGCGAATAAAGCGTAATGTGTACTTGTCCAGTATTACTTGTATGTTCAATATTTAAATTTAGTATTTGATCATGTATGCAATTTATCTACTGGTTTCAAATGAAAGGGTGATTTATTTAATTTTCACTGCAATAGTTTTTTCCTCCTATAAAAGTTGGGCCTTCCATTCCATGTTCATTTTTCCATTCCTTGTACTTGTTTTCATTGCAAGTAAATGATGCACATATTACTAATCTTAAACTGTAGTGGTGCACTTAACATATTAGCTTCTATTTTGCAACTCTTGCATGTATGTACCATATAAGTTTATGGTAGGACTCTTAAGCATATTATTGTTTAGAAGATTTTAAAGAGCTTGATAGCCTCCTTTTCCAGATCGTTAAATAACTGCATGGATTTTTTACATTTGGAAGACTTGAATGATGATGACCTTGTAATCTTCACATTAGTGAATTTCTCTATAAAGGTGTTGAGATAGGATGTTTCTCTATATTATTTATCATAAGATTATTGAGAGTGTTTGGGAAAATACTTCTAGGTTTATTGGTTGATAATTGAATTTTATAAGGTGAAATTTATTTTAGGCAAAAAAGGTTAATTAGCTAATTGTGTGCATTTACTTTATGTGAAAAATACAATTCAATGGAGAAAAATACTATTTATTTCCTTTCTGGTTATTGCACTACTTTCAACTTGTACACAGCTTACCTCAGCGCGGAGCAACTTCCAATTTTCCATCGAGCGACACAATTTAGGTAGTTCAAGCCCATATAGACTCGATGATGTTTGTTGTGATCCAATTTCATTCTTGAAATGATTCGTTGAAAACCTACGATACAACTATTAGAATTTTGAAGGATGACTTAAGGAGGGATATATAGCCTTTAGGAAGATATGGATATCTCCTATTCTTGTTGAACTAGTGTTAGATATATCGTATTTGTATTTGATTCTAGGTTGCCTCACCAGGTTATCTTTCAAGGTTACTTTGAAAGTGTTTACATGATGTTTGGATGTGCTTTTATTAGTTAGTTGAAGATTCATACTTAAATTGTGATTTTGTTTTATGTTTCAATGATACCAGTTATTTAAAAACTTACATGGCGGTAATGGAATACCTCACTGAAAAAATATCTTCGCAAGTGCTTCCTGCCGTAAAACGCCCTAATGAAATCAGCAGCCGATTGCCTCCTGTCGTAAAACGCCTTAACGAAACCAAAGGCCGATTGCTTCCTGCTGCAAAATGCTTTAACAAAACTAGTACCCTAATTTAACTTAAAAACAAGTCAATTAAAAATTGATCCATGACGGGCGATGTGTGACCGACGACAGCTCACTGAGCCGCATAAATTTTAAAAAGGTTAAAAAAAACTCGGCGACGTGCGACAGCTGACCCTGTCGCATAATTTGTAAAACATTAGATAAAAGAATAATAAATCACCGGCGACGGGTGACGGCGAAAGCCAACCAAGTCGCATAATTTTTAAAAGTTAAATTAAGCAATTAACAATTCATCGGTGACACGCAACGGATGACAAGCGACCCTCTCGCATAATTTGCAAAACGTTAAATATATATATATATATATATATATATATATATATGAATGGCGATGGGAGACCCAGTCGCGTCATTTTAAAAATTCAAATAAAACAATAAAAAATAATAGGCGACGGGCGACGGAATACTGGTGACAAAAGACCGATTCGCATAATTTTAAATAGTTAAATTAAAGAATAAAATATCTTCTGCGACGCGCGACGATCGACGGGCGATAGCCAACCGTGTCGCATCATTTTTCAAACCTTTAATTAAACAATTAAAAATACTCGGCGATGGGCGACCGGCGACCATGTTGCATAATTTTATAAATTTAAATTAAACCTTAACAAGAATTTGTTTTTAAAGTGCCAACTCGCGACTAGCGACCCGCACCCACTAAACTATTTCAAATTTAAAAAAATCAACACCGACGGGCGATCGCTGACCGGAAAAAATTACGGAATGATCGCCATCAGTTTAACACCCCACGATTATACCTTCTACGTTTCTTTTTCCCCTACAGGGGGAATGCTAGTTATATATACAATGAGATGATCCTTAGGTTTAAATATACAATGAGATGATCGTTGGGTTTTTCTTAAAACATTTTTTTTTAACCCTGACATCATTTTTATTCAAAGTTTTCCATTGAACATATATTATTTGGTTGAAACTTATTTCTTCTTTTTGTTTCCATGGCATATAGCATTGATAGTTTATGTATCTTACTTTTGTTTATTTATTTTACTTCAACATGTTAGTGTTTGTCACACTAATCCACATTTAATATGTTGCTTTGTTTGCAACTCATAAGGGAAGGAATAATTTGTCATCATTAAACTATTTTTCCAAAAAAAAAACTTTGAACAATACTCAAACTAACATGAAGGAACTTTGTAGGGACTCCTTCATCTTTGAGTGGGAAACAAGCATTGTGAGTAATTTTTGTGCATTGGAAATGTCTATTGGACATAAACATGGTTAAAAGGGATAGAACTGCCTTAAGCACTACTAAACCTTCTCAAGCTCAAGCACTTTGAACAACACCTAGAAACAATGACACACACCCTCTATAGGGAGTCCTTGGCATATGAGTTGAATATGGGAACCATTATTAGGTCTTGGGAATCATGATGGGTGTTAAGTTCTTGACCATAGTTATTGAAGGGAAATAAGATTCTATGAAAGTAAACCTTGCTTCTTAGGTTCAAACGCCATGGACAAATCCTTAAACCTCCACATATGACCTTTGGTTGTTACAAATTGCCTCCAAGGGTGCTATGGACATCGTCACTAGGTTAGTTGTGCACCAAGAATATGTTTGGAGGTCTATACAATGTCATAGTATGAGAATAATGGGCATTGTGCCCTAAATAATACATGCTAGGTTCAATCACCATGAAAATACTTCGAAAAGACTAAGCTTTTATATATATAATGTTGAACACACCCTTGAACACCATATGAGACCCTTTTATGGTATCTCTATAGATTCCATGTAGTAAGTTTTGTGCACTAGATATGATATTCGAGGTTTAAACATGGTAAATGGGGGAAACAAGGGGATTTATAACTAAATGAAGATCTTATAGAGATTTAATGCTATGATTAGGGGAGGAAAAAACTTGGGCATTAGGTAATAAACATTGCTTCTTGAGATCAATCATCATAAACAACACTTGCAAACCACAACACAAAGACTCTCTATGGGCACTTTGGCATCAAGGATTGATATGAATGCCAATAGGAGCTTTGCACACTAAGGATAGGTTGCAAGTCCTTGAACATGGTTAATGAAGGTAAATAAGTGTCTTGGGATATGGTCAAACCTTCTTGGGATTAGGAGCCTTAAATGAGTCCTCGTACCAACACATGAGTCCTTTGTAGGCCTTTGAGTGGGATATGTCGTGGGTAGGTTTTGTGCATTGGAAATGGGTCTTAACTGTGCCACATGATCAAGGGGGTAAACAATGGCTTTAAGGCCTAATTGAACCTTCTTGAGCTCAAGCACCATAAACACACCCTAGATGTAGTTACACAAGCACTCACTAGGGGGGGATATTTTCCCTAGGATTTAGATATAGGTTCCATTAAGATGTTTCAAGTACAATGTATGGGTCTTGAGGCCTTAACCATTCATGGTATGGAAACAACATCCTTACACCCTTGACATTGTGTTGGTGAGGGAAACATAATTTTTCCTTGAGCCATAAGTAGAGCTTCTCAAGCTCAAGTACCATGGAGGATTTCTCAAACCTCCATATATGAACTCTATTGGTTAACAATTGCTTCCAAGAGTACTATTGGCACCATCAATAGGTATGTTGTGCACTCAAAATGAGCCTAGAGGTCTATCCAAATTCATAGGAGGAAATTTATGGGTCTTGTGCCCAAAATGATGCTTATTGGTCCCGATTTCCTTAAACAATGCCTACCACCTATAAAGCTTCTATGACCACAGTGTTGAATGTATCCTTGAATGAACACATGAGACCCTTATATGATATATTTATCCCACTAGAGGGATACAACCATGATGATTACACCACAACACATGTCATGAAATAGTATTTGTCTCTGGACCACGCCATGAATCATTCTCCAAGCCATGGTGAGGGTTCTTTATCATCCAAGTGGGATACAAGTACCATGAGTAATTTTTGTGCATTGGAAATAGTCTTTCAAGTCTAAACACAATCAAGGGGGAAATGATAGACTTAAACACTAAATGAAATTCTTTTAAAACCTCAATTCAATGGTTATGGGAGGAAAACACTTGGTCCTTAGGCACTAAATTCTAATTCTTGAGCTCACTCACCATGAAGAACACCTACAAACCACAACAAAAACCCTCTCATGGGAGTCTATGGAATCAAGGTTGGATATAGATGCCATTAGGAGCTTTTTCACACCAAGGATGTGTTGTAGGGCCTTGAACTTGGTTGAGGAAGGACAAAAAGCACCTTAGGATATTGTTGAATCTTCTTAGGCTTGAGATCCTTGAAGACGTTGTTATACCACAAATTCTTGTACTTTTTATGGGTTATTTGAAGTCCTTTGAGTGGGATACATGTGTTTTGGGTGGGTTTTGTGCATTAGAAATGGGTCTAGGTCATGCCACATGGTCAAGGGGGTAAAAAAGGGTGTTAATCCCTACCTGGACCTTCTTTATATCAAGTGCCATGAAAAAAACACATACATAATGGGCCATGAGCCCTCACTAGATGATATTTTCCCTAAGAGTTGGATATGGTTTCTATTAAGGCAGTTCATGCACTATGGATGGGTCTTGAGGCCTTACCATAATCTTGGTAGGGAAACAACATCCTTAGGACCTTGACAATTATTGGGGGAGAGAAACAACATCTTGAATTCTTAAACAAAGCTTCTTAGGCTCAAGTGCCATGAGCATGTCCTTAGATCACCGCACTAGACCACTACTTTGTAGAGGGTATTTAGATTCAAAGTGAGATACAAGCACTATGATTAGGTTTTATGCATTGAAAATGTGTGTTGAGGAATAAAATGGTAAGGGAGGACACAACAACCTTAATCCCTATTTAACCTTCTTGAGCTTGAGCATCATGAACAACACCTAGAAGCCATGACACAAACCCTCTCTAGGTAGCCCTTGACATCTGAGTTGAATATAGGTGACAATATTAGGCCTTGGGCATCATGGATGGTGACGAGTTCATGAGCATAGTCAGCAGAAGGAAATAAGATCATGTGTCCATATACCTTGCTTCTTTGGCTCAAACACCAAGGACAAGTTCTTGAAACTCTACATTTGACCTTTGTTGGTTGACAATCCCTTCTAATCATGCTTTGGTCACTATCAATAAGTTAATTTTTCGTCAGGAATGTGTGTAGAGGCCTATCTAAGGTCACACAAGGACCATGGTCGAAAAGGAAAACATGGGCCTTATGTAGGAAAATGAACATGTTGGACCAGAAGTGATGCGAACAAGACCTCCAACCACAACACATGTCCTCTGTATGAGTTCTTTGAACCCCAAATGATATTTTAGGTGCCATTTGAAAATTTTCCACAAAGAGGACGAGCCTAATAGGACTATGCCTAGGCGAGAAAAATAGGTTCTAGTATTAAACCTTTCCTTACTAAACATAGGCCCTAAAATAGGTCCTAATGCTAAATCTAATGAAAGTTTTGCAAATTTATGAATATCTATGATAAAAATGTGTGTGCATTGTTAATGCATGTGCATTTTTAATGTATATGCATTAATTTTCTATAAATTGAAAACAAATGGTAGAATTTCATTTTTTCCTATAATGTATTGGCTTTGAAATGACAACTTGGCAGTTTGTGCTACATAAACAAAAACAAACCCATTTTCCTACTTCCCTATTCTTATAAGAGATTTTTATGGAGAAAATAGTGGTGCACACTAACCTTTACAATTTTTTTCAAGAAATTCTATCATTTTGATACTAAATAAACATATATATATATATATATATATATATATATATATATATATATATATATATCTTAAAGAAAAAGTAACATAGCAATGTTAGACGAACACAATTTTTTTTAATTTATATCAATTTTCCATAAATTGAAGTTATATATTTCAAATTCTTACTCCTTTAATGATTAATTTTTTTTCCAGATTTCCATTTCAACTAACATGCCATGAGATGGAAGCATAGCTGGCACTATCTCTTTATGGATCCCACATAACAAAATTGATTTCACAAAAAAAAAAAAAAAATAGTAATCACTAGTTGATTAGAAATCATCCCCAATCAAAATACATGATTTACACATAACATAGTAATTTATAGAAGAAATTAATCAATTTTTGTTTTACTCAAAAATAATGCTAAATATTCTATGTATTTGTGTTTTTTTCTTTGTCAAAATTGTAATTTTGGACTAATAAAATTGTTGTTTTTATTGCAAAAATAGATTCCACAATACCTTATTATAACTAAATTGTATAATGTTAACATTTAATATATGCAATTTCATCAATATAAAATGTTTATAACTAAATTTAAAATTAAAACAATCAATTTTACTTCACATTATTTTTAATAAAAAAAAAATCTATATAATAATTTAACTCTACACTAAATCCAACCATTAAATGTAAAATTAAATCTCCACTTCAAAAATACTTAGATAATAAAATTTATTATCTTGATACTCACATTATAACAAATTATTTAACACGAAATGCACATCAATACACAGAGTCCCCACCATATATGCACATCCAAAGATGCATGAAGTCCCCACCGTAAATGCACATCCTAAACACGTTAAATATTTTCTTATTTACCTTTTTATAATCCTACTATCGTCATGGTGGTGAAGACTTTTGCCATCATTGTGTCAAGTTCTTACCTAACCATGCCCTAATCCTTGAAATTGTGCATAACAGACTTTTATAGTGAGAACAAATTATGATAAGATAGCCCCTTGTCTTTTCCTATGTAACCTTGATACGTAACATATATATGATTGCATTCTATCAAATCAATATCCCTTTAGTCGGTCATTACCAAAAGGTGAAACATGGTCATAATGGAATTATGTTAATTGGTGTGTATCGAGTAGAAAGCAACTATGTGTACGTGTTTTAGTTGTAAGATAAAATTTTGTTTGAAAGCAACTATATGATTATGGATGGAGGCATGAGGCATGTGGACATACTCGGAATTCAAAATAAAGCAAGATTAGATATTTGATTCTATTCCTAAACATAAAATATATATGAGAAAAATAAATATGGATGTAACTATCGTGAGAAATCAAAGTAAAAGATATGCTTTTGATATGATTATATTTTTGATATGATTATCTTTTTACTTTAGTGTAAAATAAATAAATATGGGTGGAGGCATGTGACCATCGTGGAAATTTCAAACTAAACGATTTGATTCTCTTCCTAACCTAACATAAAATATATGATTACAAAAATAAATATGGATGGAGGCATGTAACCATCGTGGAAATTCAAACTAAATCATTTGATTATGTACCTACCCTAACATAAAATACATCATCGCTTATCATGACGATGGTTTCTTAATGGAGAAAATATATCACCATTGTTCGTGTTATTCACGTGAGATTTTTCACTAATTTAAAAGGACTCAATCCAACCACTGAAATCTAGTGGGGTGGACGATGCGAGAAAAAGGAGAATGGCATACAATGATTGATTTGAAGGCGAGATCGATTTTATCATCGTTGAGGATTAGGGTAGTTAGGTTTGTGGTTACTTGGTTTAGTACAGGATTATTTGTTGGAGACTTAAGAGTCTCACTCTTTATCGAGGGTTGGTTACGAGGAGAGTGGTTTTCTGAATTGTAATGGAGCTTGCAACTAGCTAAGGATAAGAAGGTTGTTGTAATATTACAGATTTTTATTTTTCTACTATGTAAGTAATGGTTTTTCATGTTATTTTGGTTAAATTGAGTCATAGATTTCTTTTTATGTTACATTATTGTTGTAAAGACTATAAGTAGATATTTTTCCAAGTGATAAATCATGGTGTTGAGCATAGTAGAAAAAATAAGTAACGGAAAAATCCAATACAAATCAAATACACATGTAGGCTTCTTATATATAATACTTTTAATCAAGTATAAATGTACATCTCACGCATGTTATTTACAACCAGAGTAGTCTATCTATTAAATGTTTTGGATTTTACGGTGGGTTTTGGGTCCAAATCCTGTAAAAAAATTCAATAAAAAGTAAATTTGGAAGTTTTTAAATTGTGTTTTTGAATCCATAAATAGATTAAGCACACTCGAATACTTCCATGGCACCCAAATTATGCAATTTCATAACTAATCTATGTGATTCTAAGATTTTTAAAAATTTCCAACCAACTCCAAACAAAATAAAAATATGTAAAAACAAAAATATTGTGAGGGAGGACATTCAATTATAAATAATTATTTTAGTAAGTAAAAACATCTTTACTCAAAACGTATTTAGAAAGTATGAAATTGAATATTTTTATATTTTATATTATTTAAATAATTAAAAATTGTTTTTCTTAATTAATTTACAAAATTTAATTGCCCACTAATAGAGATCCATATTCATATCACACGTACATCAAATATTCAACAATTCTGAATTTTCCAATACAACCTAATTAACAATATATACATATATATTTATAATTTGTTAATTTAATATTGAACTTTTATATACCAGAACTATTATTATTATTATTATATATAAAAACCTAAAATACCAAATTTTTTTTCATTTGTTATTGTATTCTTAATATTTACTAACGTTGAAATCAAAATATATAAAATTAATGATATTAAATCTAATTTTCACAAGTTTGTAAGTTTCATATATAGACACGTGCGCTATAAGATTGAATAGTGATATGGTATTATTTAATTAGTACATTTAAATTACAATTTCGCATAGAAGGTATTAAAAATGAATAGTGTTGTTGTTGTTAGAATATATATATAGGTATTATAATCTTTTATATATGTGTATGGGTGTGTGAATTTTCTAGTTTATTAATAAAGTGTTTTTAGTATATATATCAAATAAAAAGTTGAAATTTGGAAATTGATTTGTAAGGTTTTAGAGTTTTCCAAATAATCTAGGATTTTATGTGAATTGAAATGGTGACCTCGATACTACAAAACTCTCACCGCTAGATAAAACTTATTTGCCTATAAAAAATGTGGAATTTTCCAGGTGATAAATCATGGTGTTGAGGGCGATGCTAGCCGAAGAATCGACTTGGATGCTTGGGAACTATTCACTCAAAGTTATAAATCCTGGTGTTGAGGGCAACGTTAGCCAGAGAACTATTTGCTTCAAGTTATAAATCATGGTGTTGAGAGCGATGCTAGGCAAAGAAATGATTGCTTCTACCAATTATTTTGGTGATTATAATAGGCTCTCTAAAAGATCTCCAAACCATGAGACCATTAGTTTCTCCAAGGTGATGTTTTTTGAATCAATGCATCGAATTTCTATGCGTTTATGACATGACAGACACCCCAAATACTGGTATTACTTTGGTAGTACTTTACCATAACTCAGTATGAGGGAGTGTAATTGTGGCTTTCTACAACCCAGTATGAGGGAGAAGTGTAATTGCCCATGAGAGGTGCTTTTTAAGCCTAGTATGAGCCCAATATGAGAAATAAGTGTAATTCAATGTTCCACATTTACACGTGACACTTTAATAAAATATTAAGTAAACAAATATTTTACAATGTTGACCCTCACCTAAAGCTCGAAACTAGAGAGAGAGAGAGAGAGAGAGAGAGAGAGAGAGAGAGAGATTCCAATTTATTAAAACTAAAAAAAAATCAACAAAACTTAGATACTACTTGCTCTGCAATCTAGGAGGGTGGATATAAATGATGTATGCACGTGAGTTTTGATTATCTGGTTCACTCGAGAACTCACACTCCTCACACACCACAGTGAAACTTCTACACATTGTTTATATATATATATTAAAACTAAAAAAATCAACAAAACTTGGATACTACTTGTTTTGCAATCTAGGAGGGTGGATTATAAATGATGTATGCATGTGAGTTCTGATTATTTAGTTCACTTGAGAACTCACACTCCTCACACTCCTCACACTTCATAGTGAAACTTCTATACATTGTTTATAATCTTCCCTTCCAGATTGCAGAGCAAGTAATATCCAAGTATGGGGGAGAAATGTAATTTTGTGCTCAATGTGGAATTTACATGCGGCACTTTGATAAAATAATAATAAAATAAGTAAATAAATATTTTACAATGTCCACCCTAACCTAAAGTTCAAAACCAAATGTCTATGTGTGTATTATCCAATTAATTAAAACTAAAAAAATGAAACTTGGATACTTCTTGTTATTGGATCTTGCATGGAAATTTATAAATGATGTGTAGACGTTTAACTCAATATACGTACAAGTTCTATTAAAATTAAGTATGCTATCCATTAAAGGTTCTAGTTGACCAGGAATGAAGTTCTGGATGTTTTCAAGATGCCATACGTTATCAAATCCACTAATAGATGTGACTTTCAAGTAGTTCAAGTGTGGTTATCTTCAATTAGTTATTTGATTATGGATATTATGAATATTGAACTGGTGATCATCCATGACTTCGCATGACTTTCATTTTCATTTTCAAAATGCACTACATCGATTATAAAATACAATTTGATGAAAACAAATTCTCATTTCTCCTCCTTTGACTTTCCTTCTTCCATTCTTGTTGTCAACTTCTGGTTAGTCATCTTGAAGTGTCAACCAGTGATGAGTTAGTAATTTAGATTGCTCCTTCTTATTTCTTTCTTTTTTTCAAATTGAAAAAAAAACAAAACTTTATATTCAAAGAAAAATTCAAAGTTGTTTTGTCTTTACATCTGGAGATAATCTTAGTCTTCACCATAAGCTAATAAAAACTATGTTCATACTTAGGATTGATTCCATTTCCCCTCCATCCCATATCTGTATGTTGTCACAACAAGTGTTGAACAACAAAATTTGATGCCCAAGCCCTTATGATGTTAGTGTTGCTAACTTGGTTGGTATGGAGGATTATTTTTTAATTTTTTTTGAGCTATGCATTGTTTTTTCTTAGGCTCCTAGTGTCCATCATTCTTACATCTCAAGCTTGGATGGTTTCCCTCTCTCTAGTTTGAATTAAGGTTTTGGTTGGTTTTATATGTAGATTTTGGTTGTAGGTTTATTATAGCCTCATTTTGCTTAGTGGCTTCTTTTTGTACATAGTTAACAGTAAGTAATTTTCTCAGCAGTATGCATAACATCATGTAGATGCCCCAATATGGTTATTGCATAGTCTAAGTAGTTTTTTTGTATAATGAAGTGTGGTCTAACCCAGAAAAATACAACAAAATAGTTGTTATTTTAATGAACTGTAAAATTAATGTTACATATATGTCAAATTAATGTGTTCAATTTTGGTTTTATTGAAAAGATACCATTTTATCATGTAGATATTCAGGAGTGCTCAATTGTTTAAGATTGTAAAGATTTGGATGGGAAATATTTGTGTTTTGCATTTTTTGGGGGGAAGGGTTTAGTTAATTTATACTTGTCAATTGAAATTGAAGTACAATTATTTAAATTTCCCTTCATCTTTGAAGGACTCCAAGAACAAATGCCCTTCCAATAAAAATTAATACCCACCCTTCAAATTTGATCACTGCATACAATGATTAATTTGAAGGCGAGATCGATTTTATCATCGTTGAGGATTAGGGTAGTGAGGTTTGTGGTTACTTGGTTTAGTATAGGATTATTTGTTGGAGACTTAAGGGTCTCCGTCTATATTGAGGGTTGGTTACGAGGAGAGTGGTATCCCGAATTGTAATGAAGCTTGCAACTAGCTAAGGACAAGAAGATTGTTGTAATATTACAGATTTTTATTCTTTTACTATGTAAGTAATGGTTTCTCATGTTATTTTGGTTAAATTGAGCCATAGATTTCTTTTTATGTTACATTATTGTTGTAAAGACTATAAATAGATATTTTTCCAAGTGATAAATCATGGTGTTGAGCATAGTAGAAAAAATAAGTAACGGAAAAATCCAATACAAATCAAATACAGGAGTAGGCTTCTTATATATAATACTTTTAATCAAGTATAAATGTACATCTCACGCATGTTATTTACAACCAGAGTAGTCTATCTATTCTATGTTTTGGATTTTACGGTGGGTTTTGGGTCCAAACCCTATAAAAAAATTCAATAAAAAGTAAATTTGGAAGTTTTTAAATTATGTTTTTGAATCCATAAATAGATTAAGCACACTCGAATACTTCCATGGCATCTTAATTATGCAATTTCATAGCTAATCTATGTGGTTCTAAGATTTTTAAAAATTTCCAACCAACTCCAAACAAAATAAAAATATGTAAAAACAAAAATATTGCGAGGGAGGACATTCAGTTATAAATAATTATTTTAATAAGTAAAAACATATTTACTCAAAACAAAATTTAATTGCCCACTAATAGAGATCCATATTCGTATCACACCTACATCAAATATTCGACAATTCTGAATTTTCCAATACAACTTAATTAATAATATATACATATATATTTTGTAATTTGTTAATTTAATATTGAACTTTTATATACAAGAACTATTGTTATTATTATTATTATTATTATATATAAAAACCTAAAATACCAAATTTTTTCTTCTTTCATTTGTTATTGTATTCTTAATATCATTGACGTTGAGATGAAATTATATAAAATTAATGATATTAAATCTAATTTTCACAAGTTTGTAAGTTTCATATATAGACACGTGCGCTATAAGATTGAATAGTGATATGGTATTATTTAATTAGGACATTAAGTAAAGTGATTTTTAAAATCAGATAATGGTTACTTATTTAAATTACAATTTCGCATAGAAGGTATTAAAAATGAATAGTGTTGTTGTTAAAAAATATAGATAGGTATTATAATCTTTTATATATATGTGTGGGTGTGTGTGAATTTTCTGGTATATTAATAAAGTGTTATTTAGTATATATATAAAATAAAAAGATGAAATTTGGAATTTAATTTGTAAGGTTTTAGAGTTCTCAAAATACTCTGGGACTTCATGTGAATTGAAACAGTAACCTCGATACTACAAAACTCCCACCGCTAGATAAAACCTATACGCCTACAAAAAAGTGGATTTTTGCAGGTGATAAATCATGGTGTTGAGGGCAATGCTAGCCAGAGAATCGACTTGGATGCTTGGGAACTATTCACTCAAAGTTATAAATCCTGGTGTTGAGGGCAACGTTAGCCAGAGAACTATTCGCTTCAAGTTATAAATCATGGTGTTGAGAGTGATGCTAGCCAAAGAAATGATTGCTTCTACCAATTATTTTGGTGATTATAATAGGCTCTCTAAAAGATCTCCAAACCATGAGACCATTAGTTTCTCCAAGGTGATGTTTTTTGAATCAACGCATCAAATTTCTATGGGTTTATGACATGACAGATATCCCAAATACTGGTATTACTTTTGTAGTACTTTACCATAACTCAGTATGAGGGAGTGTAATTGTGGCTTTCTACAACCCAGTATGAGGGAGAAGTGCAATTGCCCGTGAGAGGTGATTTTTAAGCCTAGTATGAGCCCAATATGAGAAATAAGTGTAATTCAATGCTCCACATTTACACGTGACACTTCAATAAAATATTAAGTAAATAAATATTTTACAATGTCGACCCTCACCTAAATTTCAAAACTATATATATATATATATATATATAGAGAGAGAGAGAGAGAGAGAGAGAGAGAGAGAGAGAGAGAGATTCCAATTTATTAAAACTAAAAAAAAATCAACAAAACTTAGATACTACTTGCTTTGCAATCTAGGAGGGTGGATATAAATTATGTATGCATGTGACTTTTGATTATCTGGTTCACTCGAGAACTCACACTCCTCACACACCACAGTGAAACTTCTACACATTGTTTATATATATATTAAAACTAAAAAAATCAACAAAACTTGGATACTACTTGTTTTGCAATCTAGGAGGGTGGATTATAAACGATGTATGCATGTGAGTTCTGATTATTTGGTTCACTTGAGAACTCACACTCCTCACACTCCTCACACTTCATAGTGAAACTTCTATACATTGTTTATAATCTTCCCTTCCAGATTGCAGAGCAAGTAATATCCAAGTATGGGGGAGAAGTGTAATTCTGTGCTCAATGTGGAATTTACATGCGGCACTTTGATAAAATAAATATAAAATAAGTAAATAATAATTTTACAATGTCCACCCTAACCTAAAGTTCAAAACCAAATGTATATGTGTGTATTATCTAATTAATTAAAACTAAAAAAAGTGGAACTTGGATACTTCTTGTTATTGGATCTTGCATGGAAATTTATAAATGATGTGTAGAATTTTAACTCAATATACGTACAAGTTCTATTAAGATTAAGTATGCGATCCATTAAAGGTTCTAGTTGACCAGGAATGAAGTTCTAGATGTTTTCAAGATGCAATACGTTATCAAATCCACTAATAGATATGACTTTCAAGTAGTTCAAGTGTGGTTATCTTCAATTAGTTATTTGATTATGGATATTATGAATATTGAACTGGTGATCATCCATGACTTCGCATGACTTTCATTTTCATTTTCAAAATGCACTACACCGATTATAAAATACAATTTGATGAAAACAAATCCTCATTTCTCCTCCTTTGACTTTCCTTCTTCCATTCTCGTTATCAACTTCTGGTTAGTCATCTTGAAGTGTCAACCAGTGATGAGTTAGTAATTTAGATTGCTCCTTATTTCTTTCTTTTTTTCAAATTGAAAAAAAAATCAAAACTTTATATTCAAAGAAAAATTCAAAGTTGTTTTGTCTTTACATCTGGAGATAATCTTAGTCTTCATCATAAGCTAAAAAAAACTATGTTGATAATAAGATCAGAGCAGCTTGAAAAGTATAACTTCATCCTATTACACTCAACCAAAATAACAAGAAAATCATCAAGACTAACCAGCAAAACAAAAGCATACCACAATTGTTTCCTATAACCAAATTACATAATTGCATAAGGTTTATCCGATAGTCCAATTTATCTACTAAACTAGAACTTACTTCTACTAATACATAATTAAAGAAACAAAACTATAGAGAATGAAGTCTTTAAACTCTTCAAAAATGAGCATGTGTTCTTCCAATTCTACAGCTTGTTTGGATAAGCTTTCCACAAGAGAATTGAATGTCCTATAGAAATTCTTGATAGAAAAACCGAGGAAACTTTGCACTAGATTCCTAGTACTTGAACACCAATGTTCCAACATCAAAACCCCTACCTCAAGATCAAGTTTAGGATGAGTTTGTAAACTGATACTTGGATGGACCTTAAAAAAATCTCTACAAAACCTTACTGATGTCAATCCAACAATTGAAGGCAACCTAGAAATGTTTTCAAATATTAAAGCATTGAGAGCCAAATGCCCCAAATAATGAACAAAGGAAGAGATTTCCATGGTGGGAATGCTTCATCCAACACTGTAAATTTCTTCCCAGATCTTGCATGTTCCAGGAGAAAACAACCCCCATGTCCTTTAACACCTCTTCCCACACCTGCTAGCAGAAACGACAAGCAACAAATAGATGGTCTATACTTCCCTCATTTGTTTTACACATCACACGGATATTGGGCCCAATGAACCCCCATTTACATAGATGATCCCACGTCAACACAAGTTTTTCCATGGACAACCAAACAAAACATTTGATTTTTAATGGAAGCGACCACTTCCATAAGTCAGTATACCATCGCACACGATCTGGAGGAAGAGATAATGGCATCATACACCTCTTTTGTTGTCACTCCACCTGCTTTCTTTTTCCACAACCCCAATAAAACATCTTCACTATTGCTAAGTCAAATATCCAATTGTCACAACCCTGCAATATAAATCAACAATTCAATTGCAAAATCACCAAAAACACCCAAATATGAAGTAGTAGGGGGGAAATCAGACTTTGGAATTTTTATATGAGCAAGCCTACTATATCGTGCTATGTGATAATGATATGAATGGTGTCTACGACAAGAGTGTACTTCGGATTTGTCATTGAATGCGGAACGTAGATATATATATGGATGGTAATTCTTAGTGGAGTGTATATGACATATGAAGTAGTCTATTTATTCTACGTTTTCAACTTTACGGTGGGTTTTGATCGGAATATGGTATTTTTTTTGGTAAAATCCAAATTTCTACGTGTTTAAATTGTATTTTTTTTGGTAAAATCCAAATTTCTACGTGTTTAAATTGTATTTTTTAATCCATAGATAGATTCAGCACCCTCAAATACCCCATGGCACCCAAATTATGCAATTTCCATAGCTAATATATGTGATTCTAAGATTTTTTAAAGATTTCCAATCAGAATACGAACAAAATTAGATGGAAAATATGCTCGAAAAATGTTGAAACATAGAATATTTAGACTACACCTATGACATATATATCTCGATCATATTAGGTGGAATGTAAATGTTGTATTTCACGTATGATGATTTGATATTTAAAATAAGTTTGATTATAATTGATTATAATAGGTTATAAAAATTATTATGATTAATTGTATTGATTATAATTAATAATAATTAGAATCATTAATTATGATAAGATATTATATATAATTATCTATTTTATTTTATTATACATTTTTTAGTTTAAATAAATGAAATAATATATTTAAAAAAATAATAAAATTTATATTTCATATATTTCAATTTAATTTGGTTGTGGAATAAGATGATTAAGAGTTTGTCTTCTTTGAAAGTAAGGAAATAGGTTAAGGAATAAAGATCCCCATGCATTATTTCATGTACATGGTTTTCCTTTAATATAAATGATGAGTCAATTCAAATTTAGGAATAGAAACTAATAATGATTATGCTCATAACTACTTTGACAAGTGAATTACCATAATTTTGCCATCTTCAAAAATAAATCCCAATTTAATTTAATATGACAATTTTTTTTCTATTATATGTATGTTGTGATGTAAATAAATATTGACCCATTTACATAAGGTCTTTCATATGATCATCTTATAGGCCCTAAGATTCAATTCTACATATAATATTTGCTCTTGTAATAAGGTTATATAATATATAGTGTGAGAAGGATGTGATACATCCCTACATAATTAAGTGATTGTAAGTGATTATAAAAGTCTTTTGGATTTTTTCTACTCTTTTATATTGTTTTAAAATGCTTATGTTATTTTCATAATTTTTTGGTTTAATCATTTTACGATTGAAAGTGGTCGCTAATTTTTTAACTCTTTTTATCGATTGTCTTCTATCTTATATATCAAACTTGGACTTTAGGTTGATCTAGTATTAATATTTCAACATTGTTGTTTAATTTTAAATGGAGCTTAATCGTAAATAACAATCTAGTATTAATATTTCAACATTGTCGCTTAATTTTAAATAGAGTTTAAAAGCATACAACATTCTAGCCCACCTTCCAAAATTTGGAAGGTGGGAGTGGTATTATGTAGTGAGAGTGGATATTTCATAATATCTTCCAAAATCTTAAAGGTGAAAGTGCTTTCATCTAGTGAGAGTGGATATTTCATAAGATCTATTTTTTTCGACCATTAGTACCACATCTCAATGGCTATTTCTCATCATCATTAGGGTTGCACTGCTAAGAAACAATCATGGATGAACAACCTTAAACACCATGAAGGTACGTGTTTGAAGAATATGGCCACTTATGACATTGTTATCGTGATGAAATAAATGTTATTTAAAGTTTTATTTTCTTTTATCCCTTTTTCCCACTATAGATGTCATAAGATTTATAACACCAAATACATTTTTTTAGCAATGTTAGCAATAACTTTTCAACATTTTGGGTCATACTTCTTTATTGCCTTTTTTTTTTGATACAGTGATATCATGGTATTTATTAACAACAAAAGTTATGAAAATGTAATGACAATGATGTTTGTTAAGATTTAAATATTGTTCTGTTCATGGCTATATGTAGTGGTAGTTGCAAAAGAAGAGAGGAGACTGCGCTAAATAGTTAAGTCCTACTTTGTGGTTCGAAACGTCGAGAAGTTAATTATTTAACGCAGTCTCCTCTCTTCTTTTCTCCTAATGATGAACCCTACTTTGTGGCTCGAAACGTCGAGAAGTTAACTATTTAACGCAGTCTCCTCTCTTCTTCCGCACTTAAATATTGTGTTATTACAATTCTATTTTTATATTAGTGTTTCCCTTATTGATTTTCTAGACTCTTTAATGGTTGTCTAAACCCTTTAATTGTAATTGTAACATTTGTCTCATATATATACCAATGAGACCTAGTTTTAGAGATCATCTCATTTTGTGCATTTGACATATTGTAAAAGAAGGTTGCCCCCTCTAAGAGACTTCTTATTAATTTTATTTGTTTCATTCTCAAGCATGGAGCTACTTCTTGTTTATGTTTTTTATGTTATTTTTGGTAATTTAGTTCATAACATTTGGTATCATAGCATACAGACCTTGGCTAGGCTCCTTCAAAATGAGTCATCTTGCCATTTTCACTATAATTTTTTTTCCAGAGAATTTTTAGACAACGAAAGTTTTGGGATCCTTAGGGGACATAACAAAGTACATGTGGTAAAAATTCCATATTCTAGTTCACTATAAGTTTTGAGTTACAGTTTATGGAAGTTGGGGATTTTGACTAGTCCAAAAACTATTCTAAAACATGTGTTTTGGGTAAAACCATTATATCTGAATCTTGCAAGATCAAAATTGAGTGCCACTAGATTCATAAGAAATAATATGGACCATTGTGTTTCTAATATAAATTTTAGAAGCATATATGAAAAATTAGACACATGACATACCATACAATTTCACTTTCTTGAAAGGGACAAAAACAACAAGTTATGGGAAAGCTACCATAAGTTTCTCTTTGCACTTCATAATTTGTTCAAACATGTGGCATTGAATAGAAGACACATCAAACTACTACATGATGAAATTTTAGAGTCATAAGTGGAAAGTTAACCAATAGGGTCCAATCTCCAAATCAATTTTGTTAAAGGCTCATCCATGACACAAGAAGAGTACGAGGAAGTGGAATTTGGGATGTACAAGTGTAGAGAGAATAAAGAACATTGAATATACAATTCTAAGAAAGGTGGACATCCTAAATATGGTAACTAAAGGAATAATTCCAAACTTTCAAAGGGGATATCATATATGATCTAAAAAAAAACCTTGAAAACATGAGGGAGGAACTTTTGAAAGATATAAGTAGCTTACTTACCCAAAATTCACCTCCTCGAAAAGATGATAAGGAATATGGTGGAGTCTAGTCACCTGAGATAAAATTCTCACACTCAAAGAACAAGAGCCTTGAGTCCCAAACATCTAATCATTCTTCACTCCAAGATCCACAAAATCCTGGGTTCAACTCGAGACCAATGAACTACTTCATTCACAAGATTGTTATGATCCCATAACATAGAGATTCTAGATGAAGAAATTCTTTGATCTACACTAAGCATTGAATTTACAAAAGTTAACTATTGTATCCTTATATTTAGAATCTAATCAATATGTGTGATATCAATGGATTTGTGATCGTAAAAAGGACTATATTATCTCTTGGTCTATATTTATGGATGAATTGATTACATAATATGGGGGTATTAAGAGCAACAACTTCTTTAGCCAATCGATAAATATCAAGCAAAGAGGTCTAGTTCCAAATCACATTAAGCACTTTCAAATGTTGAGTCTTAGAGTGAAGAACATTACGAAGGATAATTTGTTGGATCTCTTTGTGGGAAATTTAAAGGAGATAATTAAACATGGGGTACTCCTTTTCAAACCTAAATCATTAGAGAATTCTTTTAGTTTGGAAAAAAAATTCATAACCTTCAAGTCCATTATCAACAATATAGCAGAGAGAAGATTTGTGTTGGAGCCCTCATAAAGGGGTTCGTATACCTTCTCAAGAAGAGGTAAATCATGAATATCATCAAAATCATCATTTTCATGATCATCATGATCATCATCATCCATTCTAACATTAAATGAATCATGGATCAATGTATTTGTACCATCATTTTCAACTATGTTATCAGTATGATCATCTTCTTCAATATGATCATTAACTTGTTATCAATTATTCATAGCTCCATGTTCCTTCGGTACTTGTTCTGAAAGCACTTCCTCTGGACGATATGCCATAGGATGTCTTTCCTTTTTAATTACATGAAACCATCAATATCTATAAGTTAATATATTAAAATAATACATACATTTACAAAATCAATCAATATAAAAACATATATAATGCAAAACTTACAAATGGACAATATTCATGTCCCCCCTCAGCGTGTCCATGTTCCCTACAATGTTTTATGGCTGTTGTGATATTTATTCTTCTCCTCTTAAAGCCCCTGCATTGACTACATGGACAATAACATTTCCCATCACCTTTTCTTTTTAGACCATCCCACAATCTAGCAAGAAATTGTCAATTTTGTTCGTCTGGATCAGGAATATTGCTATTTGACATATTCTCATAAAGAGTTTGAATGAAGATTATCGATCTTAGAAAATAAAGCTCCACACTTCACTATTTTTAATCACAAAAACAATAGAAATAATTATGTATTATTTTATGGAAAACAGTCCGTCGAAGAATAAAATAATTTCTGCAAACCTCGCTTGTATAGCAAACATGTAGGAATGTTTCCATAATTTATAGATTTTAAAATTTAAATGTTCGTCAGATATTCGACGACATGACCATAGTTACCGTTATAAAATACGTGTCGGATATTCGACGAGATTTGTTGGATAGCCGACTATAGTTGTCGGATGACCGACGAGCGTCGGATATCCAACAGGTCTTTCTATCAATTAATTTTTATTTATCAAAATTTGTAATTTTGAAGGTGAAATACGACGACACAGTCCTTTTCGTCGGATGTCGTCGGATTTTCTCATCGGATTTTGGCTCATAATTTCCTGGTGCAAAAAATCCCATGTTGACAATTAATGTATAGACTTTTTAGTTTCCTACTGAGAAATTAGAAGGTAATTAAAAGGCTCGTCATGTTGGCATTGTTTCTAGGGAGGTTATCAACAACGCAAAAGTAAAAACTAGCATTGGTTTTAGCTACATATTCTTTGATTTTACTAAGGCCTGAGAACTAAAGACAGAATCTAAGAACCTACACATCCATCACCCACCTTCTATATTGAGGATCCTGTGGTGGACTCTCGTCTCACTGGTATCAAAGCATATAGAGAATGATTTAGAATGCATGAATAGAATAGATGTTCTGATTGAAGACTCCTGAACATGTGGTGAAGTAAGATCCACCAATTTTACTACTCTATCTTTTGCGGGAAGCTTGGGAAGAGGAAGAAGGCTTGGTGAATGAAGATTCTATTAAAGGATTCAAGGGGAACCCATTGAAAAAGGAGTCTACAAGACTCAAAAATTTCAAAAGGGATATGCAATATGTCATTCAATTCATAAAAATACATCCTATAGCATTGAAATACATTTATTTTTTAAGTTGGCCTGTAATAATTTATTCATATCTTGCAAACTTTTCAATTTTTTGGGGATCTGTAGTTGAGTTGCGGATCCTTCAAAAACACATGTTTAGGTTAACTTAGGATTTGGATTCTTGAAATTTTCATTATTTGGATGTCTTACATTGAAAATATAGATCATCATTTCAGTGAGAAATTGGCTAGTGGGGCATTTTGGCTTGTTGGACTGATTGAAAACACAATCGGGACAGTCATGTTTTAAGAGACCATATCGGGGAAAATTTTTAAAAGAATTTTCTATACAAATTATCCCTTGAAATATAGTTTTTAATCCAATTTTAATTTTTCAATTTGGGTACCAAACGAAAAAGATATGGTCAAAATATCGATTGGGTGTAGAGTAGGCAACTCAAGAATAGAGTTGGTACAATCACCTTTTGGGTGCCTAAATGGATGAATTTTTCAAACCTATTTCTAATACATATTATCCTATGAATCTAGTTTACAACACAATTTTAATCATTCAATTATGATATCATACGAGAAAGTTATGCCCAAAATACTAACTCCCTATCTTAAATCAATACTTGTAGAACTTTGTCTCCTAGGTTGTTCATTGGCATATTTGACCCATCAATTCTTATTGTATTAAAAACATATTTATATTGGAGGTTCACATGGAAATATAATTTCATATCCAATTTGAATCAAGTCAATCCGTCATCAAACGAAAACGTTATTCTTAAATTAATGACTATTGGTCCAAGCTGGAAATTGCAAACAACTCTGTCATACAGGATGTTCTTTAGCATATTTGGCATACCATCTTATTGCATTTTCAAAACCTGTTTATACTAGATATATCCCTCTAAATATACTTTAATTTTACTTTGGAATCTCTCAAATCGTATTTGTAATAAAAAATGTATCAACAAAACACTGTTGGGTAGTCTAGGTGGCCACCGTTCTCCTGCAAGTAACAAATGAATTTTGTTTTGTTTTTCTTCCTTGGATTTGTTTTATAATAAATTTTTGTATTTATCTTGCATATGTATGGGATTAAGAGAGACTGGTCATCTCTCTTCTTCCATGATCTCACGTTTTATTGCAGGTAAGTGTTAGTTTTTTTTGCAGGTCCCGGGACGATCAAAGAAGCTCAATCTATGCATGAGTGATTCACGAAGACCAAATTTTATGCCAATGGGAATTCCCTCCAGACATCCAACAATTAATATTCAATATCATGAGATGTTTTTCTTTAATATCAAGTTCTTAGAATCCTAATCCAACAATGTCTCACTCGAAATCAACACCAAGAAGACTTTTTATCAAATGTTGCAGATGGATCCAAAATGAAACACATGAAGAATTGATTTGGAATATCTTCAAATACCTTGGAATGATTATTAATGACCCTTTGAAGATATGTGGAAATAGGAGCCTTAGATGTTTGAACATCTAATGAGCATAATTTTGCAATTACACCTTGATCCATTTTTCATCAATTTTGTCATACCATTAGAGCTTATCACCTTGCTTGGTTTCCCTGTGATACCTTGTAATTCATATTCCTTTCCTTCTCATAAAAATTTCATGAAAATCTTCTGAAAATTAAAAGCCACGGTTCCCAAAGATTGTATTCATTGAACTCCTAAGACAACATCAACACCACCCATCGAATAGAAATCATTGGACTGTTCAATGCATATTCTCCCATAGTAAGATTTATATTATGGCATTTCCTTGAGCAGTTGATAGTTCCTCCATTTGTAATCATTACTTGAAACTTTGGTGCTGGATATACAAAGCAATTGAGATATTTTGTTAATTTATAGTGAATGAAATGATGAGTACTACCAGAATCAATCAACATTGTTACCTTTTTCTTTTTGATAAATCCTTCGATCTTGAGAGTTTGAGGAGTGCTAATTCCTGCCAATGCATGACATGATATGGTGGGAGTAATATCTTCTGAAGTAGTATCTTCTATTTCTTCATCTGGAGAGGGTTCTTGTTCTTTTGGTTCTTCCTCTTCACATTCTATGTAAAATAATTTCTTCTCACCACACTTATGTCCCTTACTATACTTGCTATCACAATTAAAACATAGGCCTTTTTATCTTATTTCCTCTATTTGTTAGGGTGTCAACTTTTGAGGTGGGTTAGAATAATTAACAGTATTCTCTCGGTATGTGTTGGAGGTGCTCTTTATAGTAGTCATCACTATATTTTTATTTTCAACCTTCCTTTCCATCATGAAGGAATTCTCCAAGGATGGTGGTTTAAAGAGACACACCTCATGTTGAATGTTATCCTTCAAGATGCCAATGAAGAGATCCAATAGATTATCTTTTGGAATGTTCTTCACTCTAAGACTTTACTTCTGAAACTGTTTGATGTGCTCTGCAACTGGATCTTTTTGCTTGATATTCATTAGCTGGCTAAAGAAGGTATTGATATTAATATCCCCATAGTGTGCAATCAATTCTTCGGTGAATATAGACCAAGATATAATAGAGTCCTTTTTACGGTCACATAGCCATTGGTACCATACAAATTGATCAGGCTCTAAATATAATGATGCAATAGTTACCTTTTGTAAAGTTGGAACCTGGTGTAGATCAAAGAATTGCTCCATTTGGAATATCCATGTTATTGGATCATTGCCATCAAACTTTCTCATGTCAATCTTGGGAAGTTGGGTACCCCTTGGTGACCATCCCTGATGACTTCCATTACCAAAATCATTTCCTCTTGGAATATTCTCATTCATGGAAGGTTTCTCAACATGAGAATTATCTTTATCCTCCTGAGTATCCTGGAACACATTATCACCTGTAGGAAGAGTATCCCTTGAATTTTGTATGAGATTAACAATATTTGTCATATTTCCCATCAAATTATCCTCTAGATTGAGTAAATCAACTGTTCTCATTTAAACTTTTATATTTTTCTCCATTTTATTCAACTTCTCCTCTAAATTATCCAAATCAACTTTTTTCACAGACCCTTTAATCATATCTTTGAACTGTGACACTCGAAAAGAGAGGTCTTCCCTTTCATCATGCGTGGAGGATGGATCCTCTGGGGGTTTGGATGGAGTGTATGTATTTACACTTCCTTTTGGCGGCATTTTTAACAATATAAATAGATATCACAGCTTAGGTGTCACCACAACTAGATCCTTCTATTTAAAGTTAATCAAAATTAAAAATGGCATACCTTTTCAAACCTTGATTGGAAGACAATTTTAAGGCCGACTTGAAACTGATGTAAATTTTAAATTTCCGATCCTCTAGGGCTGAAACTTCACACTGATGTGTCCTAATGTGTCCTATTTCCAATGCCATAGGTCTGACCTAATTTGGATCTACCAATAATAATTTATTTTGAATCTCCCAACACTTCTTAATTTTGGTCCTTTCATAATATCAGACTTGTACGGACTTCCACGTGTCCAATATTTTGTATATGAGTCTTAAAATTATACCACATATACTTTGGTCCGTACAATCTATGATGCAATTCGTCTCACTCAATTTGGATCTCGCATGCCCCATATATGACCTTTTTCCCTGGAACACTTGTTTTAGACTAGTTTTTGTACTATTCAAAAACCCTAGATTCCGAGGCCAATATCTCCGAACCTATGATCTCTCAGGATTTGAATTTCAGACCACAGATAGCTCAACCTGTTACAGAAGTGGGTTTTCAATATAGAGCTTTGATTCCTTGCATAAAAACAATTATAGTGAAAATTACAAGATGACTCGTTTTGAAGAACCCAGTCTTGAGGAAAGAGCTCTGATACCAAATGTTATGCAACAAATTTACAAAAAGAGTATGAAAAGAGAAAAAATTGATCAGAAATAGTACTCCACGACTTGATTGAAGAAAATATCTGAATAACAAGCCTCTTCGAGGGGGAAACCTCATTTACAATGTACTAAGTACACAAGACAAGACAAGACAAGATACTCCAAATGAAAGGTCTCCTTCCTATATATAGGAGACTAAGGGGTACAATCCCAACTAAATGACCCAAGCTAGCATAACTAATATAACCATACTAATGACAATTAACACTAATGGACCAAAGTCGGCATCAAAACTAATGTAATGAACCACACTATAGGGGGGAATGTTCCCATATTTAGGGCTTAACACTGATACTGTAATGTTTCGAACATTGACACTTTAACCCCATGAGGCTTAATGGGGTAAGACAAGAATAGTACCCTAGGTTTATATCCCCTTGGTGTGAACGTTCAAAGACTTAGTTTAAATTCAAGCTTAAGCATGGAGTTTTTATTCTAAAATTTCATTTTTTTGAAATATTTAATTTTTGAGGATTTTAATGTTTATGATTTTTTTCCATACATTTAAGTTCTATGTAGAGAGAAAACAAAAATACATAATCATACCACTGCCAAACTAAAACATGAATGAGAAATAAACAAAAATATATTTTTGAAAACACTTTTAACCTTTTTGTGTTACTTTATATTTGGGAAACAAAAATCAAAATGACACTACTAAGAAAATTAAATAACAAATATAAATGTCAAGGTGTGGAAACATAAATGAAGCAAAGTTGATGAATGCTTTAAACAAAAATTACTATAAGATCATCAAAGCATAGAGGACCAAAATAACAACAAATAAGTGAGACAATTGAATGATCCTTTTATTATTGAAATAACCCATACAGATATCTTGAAGCAAAAAATCTCTTCAAGTTCCTGTGAGAACCTAGATCAAGGATAGCCTTAGAAGTCTCAAATGTAATTGAAATCATACAAAGACAACCAAATGCCAGAACATGGAAAATCAAATAGTGACTTGGCTTGGACCACTCAAAAATGATATGATGCACAACAAGATAGCATCTGCAAAGTTTGTCATTGGTTAGCACTGAGAATATCAAAACATCTAAACAAACAAATAGATAAGTAACCACCTCTATATGAAGGCCAAATCATGTTCCACTCTACCTCTTTCCTGTTACTTTTTGAGAAATCCTTTCTATCAACAAAATCATTTAGTCCACAGAAAAAGGGATATGAAATTGAGATAGGATTTAATCCTCACAAGGCTCTAGCATACCTCTCTATCCTATTCTCCCTATTGCAATGTCCCCCTTTTTGCTATATACTTGCTCTCGGCAATTAATAATTACATATGTTTTCCTTAAATTAATTATTATTATATGTGAAAATTGAAGGAAGATCCCATTTCTTCCTCATTTGAAATACTTTAAGTATGTTTACCTTATAAAAGTTAATAAGCTTAGGGATAGTAGTTGTGACATAAGATGAAGAGGAAGGTAGGGGTCCCACTACACATAAGCAAATAGTTAACAATCGAGACCCTTATAACTCCTGGCACATAATTGCAACCCTTGTGACACCCATTTTATTAGTAGAAAAATAAAACATATATATGAAAACGGTCATTTAATACCATTCATAGGAACAACCATTGAAATGTATAACATCACAACCTTGTTTCTCCCGGTTAACAAAACAAAACATTATCAAAGTCAACCGTGGATTTCAGAGTCATATACAATATCAAACATAGCATTCATTTACTTATCCAACAAAAGGCAAAGGAATACCCAAAACATACATAAAATATGAACAACAGCTAAACAAGCACCAAAAGTGGGAAATCTCTAGGTGCATATCAAGATAAGAGACTTCCCTATTGGCTTTGTTTTCATTCTTCATCATTTTGTTTTTGGGTGGACCAAGGTAGGACGAGAGAACTCAAAACTCTCGAATCTTATAGATGGCTTGATGGGTTGTTTTCCCTTTCCCGAAATAGGAATTTTAGGAGACAATGGCCTAGCTCCAATAGGTGAGTGATACTAGACAAAAGAGTTTGCAGAAGCAGTAACATGTGGGATCATTGAATGTTTGGGTACTTGTTGAATTGTGGGCCAATCCATAACTTCAGAAAAGGGTTATCTTGAATTTTCCCCCACCCATCATTTACAAGACTTGGTTGAGCCAGTGGGATTTATGTAATGATAGGACGTGTTTGCAAAGAAGTGTTCGCATGGTAAAGTGGTTAAGGAAAGGCATTCCCACCTAATAACACATGTTCGGTTTGTGCTAATTGAATAAACTCATATGAGTTTGCATCAAAGTGAACACAAATCCTTATCTTCTTCTTTCTTTTATCTTCCCATGTCACGTTGGGCCTCCTTTCTTATCCTCACCAAGACCTCCAAGAACCTCAGCTAAAGAAACTCATCTAAGCATGGACATAGAAATTTTACTCGAAGATCATAAACCATTTTTAATATGTAAATTACTTATCTATTGCATGCAACTACGAATGAGATGTGACTTCATATCTTTCTTCTTTACACAATCAATTAATGGGGCAGGCTTAGGTGAAGTAGAGGCTTAAAAGTATGGAAGCGAGTGCCTTGGTGCGATTATCTAACACATGCAGTGATTAAAAGTGTATTTGATATAACTTTATAAACCATGAAGTATGATATAGATCATGCAAACTTCATTATATGGACATTATAACAAGATGTGTCAAGATACACAGGAACTCTGCACTTAGGTTCTTGTTAAAAAAATGATCTCATTCATTCTCAATAATGAAAATGGATGACTGCAAGAGGTGACAGTGGATGTTGCTGAGAGGAAAGGAACATATCCAAGTGTAGCTTGTACCCATGTATAATGAGGCAGACTCCTTTATAATGTATTTTAAGGAAGAATTTGATCATGCATAAAAACCAGTGTCTACATAAATTAAAATCATATAATCCTATTACATGCACCATTATTTGTGCATGCTATCAAGTCATGGAGTGAAACAAAATGGATTTGAAATGGTGATCTACAAGAGTTTCAAAGGATATTACTCATATGTGAATTTAACCTCACAGATATGGATGTGTCAAATGCCCATATTAATTTTCTAAAATTGCTTTTAATCCAACATTTGGGTATGCTACAGAAAAGGGGGATGAAAACAAGCTATAGACTCGTCAAAGAAACAAGAAATCTATTCACAAACAATTTGACATCAACAATAATTATAGTAATATGCATAACTTAACCTTCAAATGCTCAACCATTCATTCTTGCAAACTAGAAATCCATCCTTCCTCAATGTCTTATATTTTCTTCTGTGCAGTTAACCATTGGAAGTCCATGAAATTCAAAAACCATTTTCTTTAAACACAATCTTTAGAGGAGATACAACAAATCACATTGAATTCATTGCATAAACATGAGTTACCTCAAACTCCATTATATGTAAATCAAATGTCGAGCGTAAAACATTGTGTGATGACATTATACTTACCATTTACCTCTCAAAATGTGCAGTGATGTTAATCATTAATCCAAAGATACATGTTCCAAATATGGTAGGGGTGTCAAATAAATGTTGTAGTACACTGAATTTGCCCTAGCACATAGTCACTTAATAAGTATAAACATTTATATGAGCATGTTTCCAGTAGCATATTCTATTACATATATTTGAATGGTGCATCATACTTATGCAATAAATGTTTGACCGATGTAAAACATTCAACACCATAGTTGTTGCCTAAGACACATAACTACATATTTGATTTGAAACATATGATGTAACAAACCCTTAATTCATTTATAAAATCTCTTCGTTGTGCATAGTCTGATGGTATAATAACTAAAAATCTATTGTCTACATAAATGTATGCCATCATTGAAACCTTATATTGTAACTTCAATTCACCATAATCCTTACCAAAATTTCTCTAATTTCGGAGAGCGGAAAACTAGCTTATATTGATTGATAGTATAGGATCGAGGATCATAAATTTTTGGTAAGAAAGGGGTGAGAAGAAATTATCTTAGAGAAATCATTCTTTCTTTCGTCACGATAAGAAACTATGTCACTGTCACTTCAGTTACAATAATTTACAACATGAGTTTCAGTTTCTATATATACATTTTAATCCATAGTTAGATTCTATCATATATCACATGAGTATCCAAAATTCCCTTCGGCCTTTGATCCACCATTAAAACATTGATATATGGGTTATATCAACCATTATAAAAATAATTGATGAGTGAATATAGCTACCCACTAATCTATGAATAATACAATCAAGCCTTCGACCATATGCATGTAATTTTTTTTTTTTAATGTTCTTATCTAGCACCATCGTCCATGGTCATTGCAAGTAAAAATATATCTCTGTAAAATTGAATCTCATGTGATTACATCTTAGCCCAAAGTAGAATGAAAAGGATGCAAACAAGATAGTCATAATTCTTCTTATTGTGCACATTTTAGTCATCAACCATAATGCATTTCTATTCAATAAGGACTTACTTAATGGGACCCATGCTTTAGCTTTGGTCAAGTTAAAACAAAATGATGAAAATTAAATTATTGTGACTTGCAAATATTTGCAATTGTTTTCTTCTATTTGGACCAACATTTTAGTCGACATGTTCTTGGTCCTCCTCATTGATATCAATATCTCATCAATAGCATGAAATTTCATCGACTTCGGCACCATATATTATGGGAGATATAGAGGTAGTAATTGTACCTTGGTTACCCTTCTCTTTAATACATTTTTAACCTCTGATTGAGTAGAGAGAGTCATCATCACTCTTTGCCTCAATAGTCTCCCCTAGATTGACACCAACTCTTGTATTGCTTCCAGGGGAGTCATAAGTTTCAGAGGTTGCAACTTTCCCAATTATGACTCAAGAGATCTATATTTAGAATCATAGGTTTCCCTCTCAACACCTTCACCATTTTTCAAGTCCACCCACCCTAGTGGGTTGTTTGACATCATCAATAGTTCACCCCCTTGGGCCTCATTTCCATCATATCAGTGCACCAAGTATATATACTTACGTCGGGACCAAATCCAACTTCAACCTTATCCCAACAGTTCATGGATTCGACCCCCCAGTCTCATCTTAATGTAATTTGATAGAATTTCAAAATCACAGGGATGCCTATCTCATTTTCCTAAAATCACTTTTTATGTGTCACCTATCAGTTTATCGCTTCACCAGTTATCACCAGCACTCCCCTACAATATATATTTTACTCTCAACAATAACTCTCTTACTATCACTGTGACATAATATCAACATGAGGGAAAGAAACACTGATGTACTTTGGATATACAGGCCCCTCCTAATCTAATACATATGGGGGCATACATTATCACCTAAAATTCACACACCTACAACATTTTGGAATATGTTATGGAAGGACATCATTGACATAAAAAATATTTCTCTTCAGAAAAAATTCAACATGTGAAATGAAGTAATGAATGAAAAGTCACATTTTGGGTGATCCGTGCGGGTTTGCAAAAGGTAACTCGCACTACATCACATGGAAAATCCCTCAAAACCCACATGGATGTACTAGCACACAAACTCACAACTTCCATAGTTTATTCAAGGCTTCACAACTAATTTTGTGTTCCAAGAATTCTAATTGGCCTCCATCGCATGCTTGGGTATTTAATAGCCCCATATTTGCACCTTGAATTCATTTCATGGAACATAGAATTTACATAATAACCAATTGTTTCAAGGCCTCCATTTGGTCTATAAATGGAAGCCATGAACATGCATTTCATAAGAGAAATTAAGAGGAAAGTTATGCTACAAAAATCAGTTTGGAAGACATCTCTTTCATCCTCATTCTCACCATTCATTGGCATCTCAACTATACTTGAATTCCTCTTCAAGAAGCAACTATTTTTCTTCATCATGCCAAATTACTTTAGAAATTAATTTGAGAGAGATGAAAGTACCATCCCAAAGGGAGTGTTGGCTACCATTTGCAAGCAACATTATTCTAGGTTGTTAGATCCCCTCTAGGGAAAATAAGTATATTCTCAACAAAGACAAGCAAATAGGAATTACAGCGCACTTTCTCATTAATGATATGTACATATTCATACAATGAGATTACCGTTGGGTTCATATTCCCAAGGAACCTCATGGACTCGATATTTTTCACATTCTCCTATGACTGTTAACCCCAAATGGATTAATGTTTCCAACAATCCCCTCCTTAATCCGAAGGGGTGTATGTGAGTTAAAGAAAAAAGAGATGAATAACAAGAAGTAGACAGCTGCCAAAGGCTAAACATCTCCAACTTGACAATCCAAATTTTCCAAGCAAGCTAGCAGAAGCTGACATCTTCAACTAAATATAAGTGCTCTTTGAGTTGGTGGTTTTGGCTTACCACAAACCAAAAGGGATAGCATAAGCAACATAAGTTGATGCCTTCTACTAAGTGGGTGGTTTAAGGATGACCACAAACTCTCGAACTTGGAAACAATTCCAGTTCTCGCTCATAGGTCCTCTCTAGAACTTGGCATGAAGGCTTACTGGTTCCTCTAGAAAATGGTGGTTTGGGGACCACCATTTGATGTCTAGAAGAAGCTGAAGTCTTCTACTAAATGGGTGGTTTTAGGATGACCACAAACTATAGAGCTCAATGGAACATGGATCTGAATCTAGTTTAGTATCACTTGTTCTTGCTCACTTGTTTCTGACAGTCCATCATTCCCCCTTGTCGGGAACAAATTGAGGAGTAGAAAATCTCATGGTGGTTATGAGTGTCAAAACTAGACACAAATACCATGATCTAATGAATGCTTTGGAGCATGGAGCTCCTTCTATCTTCTAGTTATGGCTCAGAATCTGGCTATGGATTAGGCTCACTTGAAGAAGGTTGTGACTTCTTTTTGTTAGATTTATAAGGCTTTGAAACTTGAATCCTGACTATCGATTCATGATGTTCCCCTGTGTCAGGTACAATAAGAGAAGAAGGAAAATTTTCTCATCCAAGTTGTGTCAGAACTCAAGACTCAGTTCTACGATGTGACTGTTATATCTTCTTGGTTGTTGTTGACCATTTCCAAGAAGCGATCCACCCATAATGAATTTCAATCTTGAAGGTTTCTGAACAATGTTGAACAACTATCTGAAGAATGGTTTTGCTTCCCACAATGCTGATAAGGATGGAGATCGAAGCACTGCTCTTCCATGTGGCCAATTTGCTAACAATGTTAGCACTGACGTTCAACTAGAACAGGTGAATATGACTCAGCTTTAAAAAATATAGAACTTTGAAACTGGATTGGTCTGGAATAATATGGAATATGAAAGGGAA
Source organism: Larix kaempferi (assembly GCA_027924585.1). Taxonomy (NCBI): domain Eukaryota; kingdom Viridiplantae; phylum Streptophyta; class Pinopsida; order Pinales; family Pinaceae; genus Larix; species Larix kaempferi. The sequence continues at coordinate 12,415,189 of BSBM01000125.1, read as the reverse complement.
CATCCTTATCATACCAAATGCCTCTTTTTTGTTTGTTGATCCTGATTTCTTACCAAGGTCTGACGATGGATTTGGAAAGATTATGCTGAGAATGATCATGAAGGGCTTCATCTTCTAACATTATTTCATTGTCTTGGTCATGCACTGGAAGCTAATAGGAATCATATTCATATTCAAAGAGAGGGTTGTTTTAAACAAGAGCTAGTTTAGAATATTGATTCCTTTGTTGTACATCATCCTCTTTGCCTTTCAAATCCTGCAAATGGGTGATAATAGTTTGGAGAGTTTCGTTGTTGATTGTGATTGAATCGTCTACAACAGTAAATATTAGAGTGTTCAGTAACTCTAATATTTCTTCAGTTTGAGACATTTAGAGGATTGTGTGAGGCATCCTTGTGCAATTAACTCAATCAATAAAGTGAGGGCTTCTTGCAACTTCACCCTTTTACAAATAGACTCAATAATTGAATTTTCCAGCTCAGTACATACAGAAAATTCATTATTTACAAGTTATAGAAATTGAATTAATCTTCAAAATGCTTTACCTCTGTTTTTACAAAAAGGCCTCTGGACTTGAGTGTACCTTGTCTGCTCCGATGTTCTTAGTGTTGTGGTGCTAAGACAATGTTCTTCCAGCATTTTAACTCCTCCAAGAGAGTAGTCACCAAATGATAACTATGTGGAATGTTACAATTCATGCATCATTTTATATGCTTCAGTATTCCAATGGAATAAATGGATGATATCCACCAAAACTGATCGCCAAAGTTGGAGAACGTGAAGCATATGTTTTCTATGCTACTAGCGGTTGTCTATACAAAACAATGATAATGAATGAACTCTACTACACTACGATGATATGCAATATGCAATAGTTTCAAGAACTTATTCTTTTATGAGACAACTATGGAATAGAATAGAGCAGCAGAATTCAAAATAAAACTTATTATTCTCACCTCTAGAACAATGCTACAATCAGGAACAGTAAGGCGATGAATGCCAATGGAATTGTTAACTTGAGGTGCCACTCCACCGGTTCCAGTCGTGGCTTCACAAGCATTGCAACAGCTCATCCACGCCACAAGTAGTCCATGCACAACACGCAAACAAAACTTGGAACGCAACAACCAGTCTTCAAAGAAAAGAATTGACTCCACGGTTCGTTCTTCATGCAGGTATTGAATAGTCTTCAACGCAGGTATTTACCGGTGGTTTTCTTCATGCAGCTCCATGTTGCAACTGTCATCAAACAAAGATTCTCTAGGAGAGATCATGGTGTTGACAGTTCCCAAATGACGTTGCTTTTAATGCATTTAATACTCCACCAGTATTTAAAACAAAATACAGCTCCATGCTTGAAAGAGTTACGCCTATATCATTCACGCAGATATTTACCAACGCAGCTACAGTCACCAAAAGAGAGGGAATTCACCATGAAGCTCCATGCCCCAGTGTGTAGCTCCACACCAGTTTGCAATGCTCACCTCCACGCACCAGTGAATTATGTACGCAACAACACTAATTTATTCATTTGAATGGTCTTACGCACAGTCACTCCAACTAGGTGGAGGTCACATGTTCAAAACTGACTGATGGGGTAGAGTTGCTCAAGTAAATATGTGTTAAAACACATTTTATCATTAATGATACATACACATTTATATATACAATGAGATGATCTTTGAATTTATAAAACATTTTTTTTGGACTCTTCCAGACTTTTCACATTCTCCTATAGCTCTTAACCTTAAACATATTAATGTTTTCAATATAGGTGACATCATTTTTATTCAAAGTTTTCCATTGAAAATATATTATTTGGTTGAAGCTCATTTCTTCTTTTTATTTTCATGGCATATAGCATTGATAGTTTATGTATCTTACTTTCGTTTATTTATTTTGCTTCAACATGTTAGTGTTTGTCCGACACACTAACCCACATTTAATATGTTGCCTCCTTGCAACTTGCAAGGGAAGGAATAATTGGTCACCATTGAACCATTTTTCCAACAAAAAACTTTGAACAAGTACTCGAACTAACATGAAGGAACTTTGTAGTGGCTCTTTCATCTTTGAGTGGGAAACAAGCATTGTGAGTAATTTTTGTGCATTGGAAATGTCTATTGAGGCATAAACATGGTTAAAAGGGATAGAACTGCCTTAAACACTACTAAACCTTCTCAAGCTCAAGCACTTTCAACAACACCTAGAAACAATGACAAACACCCTCTATAGGGAGTCCTTGACATTTGAGTTAATATGGGAATGATTATTAAGTCTTGGGCATCATGGATGGGTGTTAAGTTCTTGACCATAGTTATTGGAATATCAAAAAATAGTTTTTTTTATGTTAAAAAAAAAACTTACTACAATAATTCCTAACCTTATGTGCAAACCAATAAATAAAAACCAGAATGTAAATAATAATTCTTTAAATAAAAAAGAGGCTCTAGGTTAAAGCATTGAAATAACTTTTTTGAATTCTTATATAATTGTAGCATCATAGAGTTTGCACATAACATATCGATGATTGTTTTGATATCTTCCTTAATATCAATTATTATTAAGACAATGCTACTTTTAATGTTTTATTAAGGTTTCTTCATGTGTTTGAGTTTAAAAACCAACTCTAAGTTTTATATTCAGGTATTTTATATTTTTATTTTAACTTTATTATATATACTTTTTTATGTCTCTAAGAAATAGATTATGATGATGATAATTATTAACGTCCATCGAGACCAACTTTAATTTATTGGGCTTTAAAAATGTAAGTAATCACTTGGTTTTCTATAGAATTTTATTTCCATGCTTAAAAATCTTTAGAAAAAACATTCCTAAATCACCATAGCTATGATGATTTAAAAGGTTAATATTGTAACAAATATTTTGAAATTGTGCTATAATGTGAGTGTACATAGGACATTCTATGAGAAAGTGATTTTCATCTTCAACTCTTTTTGTGTCATAAAGATGACAGATTCCTTCATCCCATGACGTTTTAGGAATTATCCAATGCCCTATTTCACTATGGAGCTTGTGAGAGTTTGTTCTTATTTTAGCAATGTTTATTTTCTTCTTTATGCTAGCACGGGGGGTTCACCCAGTGAACTTGTTACATAGCACAATCGTTCGAATGATATTAAAGAATATCCCTATTTTCACTAAATATTGGAAAATTCCTCCTAAAATTGTATTGTTGAACCCCCCTCCCAATATGCATTTCCAATTAAGAAAACCCCTAGTTTCACCGGATATTGTAGGTATCCATTTTTATCAAACCATTTTTAATACCCCCTTTATATCATATTATAAAGTTGTAACAAACAAGAACCCTAACACATCTTAATGATCCCACCAAGATTGTAGGGGCGATTGATCAATTTGTAGCGTTGGATAGTGGAAGAGCCAATGAAACAATATTGGGGAAGGAAAAATGTGTAAAAGGAAACCCAGTCAAGAGATCAACGTAACAAAGAATGTAAAAGACTGATATTCCACTAGTTACTGCAATGCTTAGAAAAGATGAGAATTGCAAATGTTTCACAACATAGCCTACAAATTTACCAATTTTATATCATGTAAATACAAGTATAGCCATAGAGAGCTCATGATTTCTATAAGATTAATAAATTAAACTCCATAAAAATACAAAATTGAAACACTTTCATGGATATTCCACTAGTGACTACAATGCTTAGAAAAGATGAGAATTGCAAATGTTTCACAACATAGCCTACCAATTTACCAATTTTATATCCTGTAAATACAAGTATAGCCATAGAGAGCTCATGATTTCTATAAGATTAATAAATTAAACTCCATAAAAATGCAAAATTGAAACCCTTTCATGGATGACTCCCCTACCTTCCTATCAAAACAAACATGTAGTTTCCAGTCATCCAAGGAAGATTGATCTCACTTTTCTTGGTTGTTGTGGAGAAAGGTTTGACTGAATCTCAATACCCATTTAAACCCCAACCTAAAAAATGAAGATTTATATCTTTTACTCGAATGCCTACAAAAAATACAATACAATTGTTTAGCTCTTGAATTCTCAATTAGCTACATATCTTAACTTAAAGATGAAAAAATGCATAAATGAGTTATTAAATGAGGATTTCTCAAGGATAGTAATCCAAAGAGACTTCCATCGATATTATCATCGGTACACTATTATCAAATTTATGCAAAACTTAGGATCATAAGCAATATCAAATAAAAATGGAGGGTCCATAAGTTTTAGGTGGGTATGAATTGAACCCATGATTTGAAGGTATGAATCCATCCCACGATTTGGAGGTTATTCCTCATTCCACCCAAATAAAATATCCCCAATATTTATATTACTATGTCAAATTAAAACCCCACCTTGACCCCTTAATACAGAGCAATATATTGTTGAGGTTTTTAAGAGTATTCAAACCCCCAATATGAATGAACGTGATATGATATTGTCTCACTAGTGAACCCCCCCTGTGCCTTAAACCTCCACATATGACCTTTGGTTGTTACAAATTGCCTCCAAGGGTGCTATGGACACCATCTCTAGGTTAGTTGCGCACCAAGAATATGTTTGGAGGTCTATCCAATGTCATAGTAGGAGAATAATGGGCATTGTGCCCTAAATAATACATGCTAGGTTCAATCACCATGAACAATGCTTAGAACAGACTAAGCTTTTACATATATAATGTTGAACACACCCTTGAACACCATATGAGACCCTTTTATGGTATCTCTATAGGTTCCATGTAGTAATTTTTGTGCACTAGAAATGGTCTTCGAGGTTTAAACACGGTCAATGGGGGAAACAAGGGGCTTTATAACTAAATCAAGGTCTTTTAGAGATTTAATGCTATTATTAGGGGAGGAAAACACTTGGGCCGTAGGTAATAAACATTGCTTCTTGAGATCAATCACCATAAACAACACTTCCAAACGACAACACAAAGACTCTTTATGGGCACTTTGGCATCAAGGATTGATATGAATGCCAATAATATTTTCACACTAAGGATAGGTTGCAAGTCCTTGAACATGGTTGATCAAGATAAATAAGTGTCTTGGGATATGGTCTGTTAGGAACCCATGTCTTTATTATGTTAGTATATTGTTGTTGGACGCATATGCTTTGTAAGACGTCCCATAGTATTTGTTGATCCATAGTTTGTATTATCCCATAATATTGATCCATAGTATTGGACGCATATGCTTTGTAAGTCGTCCCGTAGTATTATATGTCCCATTCTATTGACCCATAGTATTGCCGCATAGACTAGTATATAAGTTTGTGTTGATGGCAATGAAGGCACCGTGAAGTTATTTGTATTGAGCTTTCTCAAAGGAGGTTTCCCCCTCAAAGTGACCTGCGATCAATAAAAATATCCTGTGACCTAATATATCATGTTTTTTATCAATTAATTGTTGCAGGTTCCTCACATTTGGTATCAGAGCACTTTCTTGGGCTTGTTGGGTGAAATTTCTACCAAAATTTTTTTTCGCATCTGTTGCAGGTTCGGATCTAAAAATAATCCCTATCTACTTAACTATGGGAAGTACTTGGGCATAAGCCCTAAAACTCATTGTGAGGAGTACCACAGGAACCCCAAAGTAGCTGGCCCATTGAGAGGACCTGCCAGCGAAAAGGGAAACGACCCCTACCTGATTGACTAGTTCCCACCCGTGAGGTAAACCAAGAGCTGTCGTTTGTGGCAACGCGGTTATCAGTTTTACCTGAGCCATGGAGTGAGGGGTACTGCCCAATTAAGCAAGCCGTCAGACAACATTGGTGGCCAAGTGAATCCCCTAAACTATTAGGAAGCCGAGCATACGGGTTACATATCTATTTTCAGCTGATAAATCACAGATTTCCTCTGTCCAGAACCGTTGCCGATCACTTCCGCGTCATTTCAGATCTATCTGTTGTCGATCCCTTCCACGTCGTTTCAGATCCATCTGTTTCCGATCCCTTCCGCACCGTTGTTGATCCATTTGTTTCTTGTTATCTCCCCAAATAATTTTGTCGAGTTGATCCATTTTAGATGATGGGATGTCATTTGAAAATTCATTTCAAAATTTTTTAAGGCTCATATTTTATATCTTTATACATGTAATAAAGTTTGAAAAAAATTAGATTGGGTTTTCATTTAAAAATTTTCAAAAGACAGGTTTCAGTAGCTAAGTGCTTATTTAAAATGGTCCCTAAGCTACCGAAAGCCCTTCTTTAGGCAGCTTAAACGAAATTTTTGAGGCTCTCCGAACTACCGAAAGTGAAAGGACATACAGCGTAAGTTAGGGGCAGTTTTCGGTGGCTTGGGAGAATACGATGGTGTTCATTAGCCATCAAAAGGTAAGTTTCTGGTAGCTTACATTTCAAAGGAAAAATTATCCAAAGCTACTAAAAGCAGAGGCATTCTCAACACTTTTCGGCAGCTTACATGGTCAAATGTGAAATCATCGGCTACCAAAATTAAGTCGGTTTCAAATGGTGGAGATGTCTAATCAAGGGCTCAGATGTGAAATCTAAAGGGGATTCATCAATCCTTAACTGCCGAAAAGAACAAAGAGCAGCAGATCACGAGCTGATTAAGCATTCGGTGCAATCATGAATTGATCCCAGATCCACTAAAAACATCAAGTTAACTAGACAAATTGAGATGCTAAGAGATAGGAGGACCTTTCCTAAAACTTAGAAACAGTCCAAGCTTGAAAACCTGGCAGCGGCAGCAATTAGCATAGATAACAGTCTGGATTCATCCCAGGACAAGGGAAAGTAGCAGAAGGAGGATTAAACAGAAACCAAAAAACATAGTTTTGTTAAATTTTGCAGGTTGATATCAAGCAGAGTTTTTGGTAGCTTGGGCGAACATATTGGTTGTTCATTAGCTACCAAAAACCCAATTTTCTGCAGCTTATCTCATAAGAAAAATCCTTAAAGCTAAGGGAAGGTCAGTTTTTGCAGTTTCGATGGCTTAGGCGAACATGTCAGATTGATTCTTTAGCCACCGAAATGGAGCTTTCGATAGCTAACAGAAATCAAGCTCAGACCTACTGGCTACCGAAAGCCTAAAAATCACAGGAAATTGCCATTTTTGGATAGATCAAAGTTTTATCATTCTAAAGGGCATGAGGATGGTTTCTAAGTGAAGGTTTGAATTAATAGGATCTGTTTCAATGTGCTATTCCAGTTTTGAAGGTGCCAGCAAGATGGAAATAATGAAGAAATGTGGCATTTTTACTTGTCCTGAGTCATCATTTTCAAATGACGATTTTGAGCATCTGGAGAATCTTTTTGCAAAACGCTCAGAGGTTTTTGTTCCTAACATGTCATAGAACAATAACCTCTCCTAGTTTTCCTATAGGTGTTGTAGTTTGAGAGAATCGAATCCATCACCGAGCCCCAATTTTTGGATCCCAGAATCTGCCTGTTTGACACATGTTTTTGAAATGAAGATCTCGGGGAAACCAAAACGAGTTTCAAATATCTGAGAGATGTTTTCTCACAACAAATCAATGCACAATAACCTCTTTCATTTTATACACAGGTGTCACATAGCTGGAGAACTGAACCCATCTCTGAGCCTCTTTTTCAGTAGTTTCAGCAAAAATGGCATTTTTACTGTGCAAAGTCATCATTTTCAAATGATGATTCTGAGCGACTGGAGAATCATTCTGCAAAACGCTCGGAGGTTTCTCTTCCTAACACGACAGATAAAAATAACATCTCTCAGTTTTCCTACAGGTGTCACAGATTGGGAGGATCGAATCCATCTCTGAGCCCCATTTTTCAGTAGTTTGGCCAAATTAAATAATGATTTTTCCGTGTTTTGTTAAAAAACGGTTTTGATCTTCTATATTTAGGATTTCGATCCAACTTCTTAGGATCTGGGGGAAGATGTTGTAAAGGCTATAAAGACTAGATCTTGAGAGCAAGAAGGGGTTGGATGTTAGAGACTAGGATTATTGTATTTGGTGACAACACCATTTCTTTATGTATTCGGCCTGCAAGCTTCTTTCATTGTTGTTATCAAATCTTCTTTTTATCTCTGTTCTATGTTTATGAGCTGAAGCTGCTTCTTTATCTCTGTTTAATGTACTATGGTAACTGTCTTCTTACTTTTGAATATTAAGCAAGGATCTCATAAGCATTCACTACTGATTAGTTGGCCCATCATATATATGTTTTTATGTATGTTCTAGTTATCTGATTACCTTCTTATTCTTTTGATTTACAACCTATTTGATAATAGCTCTCGAAGGCCTTGTATCATTTGAATGTATCTAAGAATGTCTTGATATATCATCCAGTATTCTAGATATTCATCATGATCCACCCATCATACAAGAAAAATGTTAAGTTACCAGGCTCCTTTGACTTACAGCCTAGAAGGACTCCTGGAGAGATAACAAACTAGCGCCATTGCCGGGGAGAGGAGATTGAAGCTTAGATTCCTTGGGAGAACGACATAGATCCAGCTTTGATGATAGACAAATCTTGGACATTTACTTGGTTGTAATCATCTATCTGGCGACTCCATGAAGGACAGATTCAGTGGCAGCTCCATTGTTCAAAAATCTGTTGGTGACTCCGTTGGTATGACATGAACAAAATCTTGGCAAAGAGGTATGCTTTCTGCGATTTTTCAAAAATTGTTGGTTTCCCTAATCCAGTTCCTAGTAGAGATGAATGGGATGGTAGCCTTCCCAGATTTCGAGGAGAAGAATGGGAAGTGCCAGCCGAACATTTGCTTGACTTTCATGATTGCATTCATCGGTTGCAAATTGTACATGAAGATGTTCAGATTAAACTCTTCTGGTATTCATTAGAGGGGATTGCGCGTGATTGGTTCCGATCTCTTCCTATTGCAAGTATCAATTCTCTGGCAAGCTTTCATGTTGTGTTTCATTCAGTTTGTAAAGAAAACTTTTCATCCCATCTTTTATATTCTGAATGTTGTCACGAATTTAGTTTGTGGAATAAAGTTTCAGATTGTCATGAAGGACATGCTGAGATAGGGGACACCTCTTATTGTGATCAAAATATTAATGAACTTCAGGATGATAACCATATTACAGATGTTCTTGACATTGCATCAAATGCATCTACTAACTCAGGGTGTCATGGAGTTGAGATTATCCCCTTTGGAAGCCCGAAAGATGAGGGGTAGGTTCTTACCTTAGCATGTGACAAAGTTGAATCTACAGCAAATACTCGGGGTAGATCAGTAGTTCATCATGCAGGTTTCTCCGACATAGGTTGAGCAGTCAACATTCAGCATTAAGATCAATGAAGACAACCACCAGCAAAGGCATCTCAGTCAGTTGGAACAACAACCAGAGGAGGTATTTCCTTGTAAATTTGATGACCCTATTACTGATTATTTTGATTCTATGAGCAGCATATATGTTAAAATATTTCTGTCAGATGAAAGTTGGTTTGATCATCTGTTTAAACCACTTTCCTGTTCGATGTACGTTCCATTATTCTTGGGGTCGAGATCAAGAATTTTGTTAGCAAATCTATTTCTGACATGGCTTCATTGGAAGCATGAGTTTACTTGATTAAGCATCAGTACAGTGGCTAGAATAGGAATAGGTAGAAGAATAAGCTATTCATACGAGCACGTAGATTGTTTTTAGTTTTTTCGAATAAGCAAGTTACAGGCAGATTACAGGTTTGCAGAGGCCAGATGACTCCATAGCCCAACGGATGCAAGGCATTGCTAGCAGGTTTACAGTATAACATATGTGGACATATTGCAGAGATTTGGTGGCAGTTTAAATGACTCCATGCCCAATGGAACACTAGACTAGGTTCTGTATTTTGTTTATCCAGAAAAGGCATCAGATCTGTGGTTCTTGAAACCTCAGAGGGAGGCTTTCATCCCCGAGTAGGAGACAGATGTTATCTCTCCAAATAATTTTGTCGAGTTGATCAATTTTAGATGATGGGAGGTCATTTGAAAATTCATTTCTAAATTTTTTAAGGCTCATTTTTTATATCTTTATACATGTAATAAAGTTTGAAAAACATTAGATTGGGTTTTCATTTAAAAATTTCAAAAGATAGGTTTCGGTAGCTAAGCGCTTATTTAAAACGGTCCCTAAGCTACCAAAAGCCCTGCTTTTGGTTTCTTAAACAAAATTTTCGAGGCTCTCCTAGCTACCGAAAGTGAAAGGACATATAGCGTAAGTCAGGGGCAGTTTTCGGTGGCTTAGGAAAATACGATGGTGTTCATTATCCACCGAAAGGTAAGTTTTTGGTAGCTTACATTTCAAAGGAAAAATTGTCCAAAGCTACCAAAAGCAGAGGCATTCTCAACACTTTCCAGCAGCTTACGTGGTCAAATGTGAAATCATCGGCTACCAAAATTAAGTTGGTTTCAAATGGTGGAGATGTCTAATCAAGGGCTCAGATGTGAAATCTAAAGGGGATTCATCATTCCTTAACCGCCGAAAAGAACAAAGAGCAGCGGATCGCGAGCTGATTAAGCATTCGGTGCAATCATGAATTGGTCCTAGATCCACTAAAAACATCAAGTTAACAAGACAAATTGAGATGCTAAGAGATAGGAGGACCTTTCCTAAATCTCAGAAACAATCCAAGCTTGAAACCTTGGCAGCGGTAGCAATTAGCATAGCTAACAGTCTGGATTCATCCCAGGACGAGGGAAAGTAGCAGAAGGAGGATTAAACAGAAACCAAAAAACATAGTTTTGTTAAATTTTGCAGGTTGATATCAAGCAGAGTTTTCGGTAGCTTGGGAGAACATATTGATTGCTCATTAGCTACCAAAAACCCAGTTTTCGGTAGCTTATATCATAAGAAAAATCCTTCAAGCTAAGGGAAGGTCATTTTTTGCAGTTTCGATGGCTTAGGCGAACATGTCAGATTGATTCGTTAGCCACCGAAATAGAGCTTTCGATAGCTAACAGAAATCAAGCTCAGACCTACTAGCTACCGAAAGTCTAAAAATCACAGGAAATTGCCATTTTTGCACAGATCCAAGTTTTATCATTCTAAAGGGCATGAGGATGGTTTCTAAGTGAAGGTTTTAATTAATAGGATATGTTTCAATGTGCTTTTCTAGTTTTGAAGGTGCCAGCAAGATGGAAATAATGAAGAAATGTGGCGTTTTTTACTGTCCCGAGTCATCATTTTCAAATGACGATTCTGAGCGTCTAGAGAATCATTTTGCAAAACGCTTGAATTTTTTTGTTCCTAACATGTCACAGAACAATAACCTCTCCTTGTTTTCCTACAGGTGTTGCAGGTTGAGAGAATTGAATCCGTCACTGAGCCCCAATTTTCGGATCCCAGAATCTGCCTGTTTGACACATGTTTTTGAAATGAATATCTCGGGAAACCTAAAACGATTTTCAAATATCTGAGAGAGGTTTTTTCTCATAACAAATCAATTCACAATAACCTCTTTCATTTTATACATAGGTGTCACAAAGATGGAGAACTGAACCCGTCTCTGAGCCTCATTTTCAGTAGTTTCAGCAAAAAAGGCATTTTTATTGTGCAGAGTCATCATTTTCAAATGATGATTCTGAGCGACTGGAGAATCATTCTACAAAATTCTTGGAGGTTTATCTTCATAACAATTCAAAGAAAAATAACCTCTCTCGGGTTTCCTATAGGTGTCACATATTGAGAGAATCGAATCCATCTCTGAGCCCCATTTTTCAGTAGTTTGGCCAAATTAAAAAATGTTTTTTCCCTGTTTTGTTAAAAAATGGTTTTGATCTTCTATCTTTAGGATTTCGATCCAGCTTCTTAGGATCTGGGGGAAGATGCTGTAAAGGATATAAATCCTAGAGCTTGATAGCAAGAAGGGGTTAGATGTTAGAGACTAGGCTTATTGTATTTGGTGATAAGACCATTTCTTTATGTATTCGGCCTACAAGCTTCTTTCATTGTTGTTATTAGATCTTCTTTTTATCTTTGTTCTATGTTTATGAGCTGAAGCTGCTTCTTTATCTCCGTTTAATGTCCTATCTTCTTACTTTTGAATATTAAGCAAGGATCTCATAAGCATTCACTACTGATCAGTTGGCCCATCATATATATGTTTTTATGTATGTTCTGGTTATCTGATTACCTTCTTATCCTTTTGATTTACAACCTATTTGATAATAGCTCTCGAAGGCCTTGTATCGTTTGAATGTATCTAAGACTGTCTTGATATATCATCCAGTAATCTAGATATTCATCTTGATCCAGCCATCATACAAAAAAAATGTTAAGTTACCAGGCTCCTTTAACTTACAACATAGAAGGACTCCTATAGAGATAACATTTCCGATCCCTTCCGCGCCATTGCAGATCCATTTCTGAAAAAACAAAAAAAAACAAAAAAGAAGAAGAAGAAGGTTTTTTCACCATATCTCCCTTGTTTTAACTCCGTTTCTCTTGAAACTTCCCTGACACCCCTGCAATCCCATTCTGCATATTTCATTCTTGAGGACCCTATCCCAAATTCCACTTCCCAAAGCTAGAAATCCCACATTTGTCTATTTTTAGGGTTTGCCATAACTTCTTCAATTTTCACCCACTCACCTTCAAATTTTACCACAGTGTTCATTTTTTATTTCTGCTTCTTTGTCCCTCTCTGCCAAATTTCTCATTCTTTCATCCCGCTTCTGAAATCCCCATTTTTTGCTTCCATGTCCATCGGAAAGTGTCCAAAAACTAGTCAAACCCAAATTACCCATCCGAGTTTTTCCCAAATCCAAATATCTCTTTACTAAAACAGTTTCTGTTTTTGTTTTTTCTACGCATTCAAAAACAAAAACAAAAAAAAACTCCTGGTTATGATTATCACTTGTGCAGGAGCACAAATCATGGAGAAAGAACTTATAACCCTCAAAACCAAACTTCAAGATCTGGATGAAAAATTTCTCAGCCTCCATCTTCAACATTCAACCATGAACAATAACCGATAGCCAAAATCTTTTGCAGCCACTGGGTTCTTTTCTTCCAGCAATTTTCGTGGGCCGAAGCTTGAATTTCCTCGCTTCAATGGTACTGATACGACTGGATGGATATACCGAGCAGGCCAATATTTCAATATGCATAATACTTTTGATGTCCACAAATTTCCACTTGCATCCTTTCATTTGGAACAGGAAGCCCTTCAATGGTACCATTGGTACATCATAGCTCATCACGAGCCAAACTGGACAGATCTTTGCGAACTCCTTTTGCAACGATTTGGTCCTAGTGCTTTTGATGACTTCACAGGAGCACTCACTAAACTTCTCCAAATTGGCACTGTGAGAGAGTATCAGACAGAATTTGAGAAACTGACCAATCACACAGAAGGATTGTCTGATGAATTCTATAGTAGTTGTTTTATTAGTGGTCTCAAGGATGAAATCCACTCAAAGGTTAAAATGTTATGTCCCCACACAATGATGGAAGTCCTAGGGTTGTTTAAGTTGGTAGGGGACAAGATCGCAGCCCAACAATGCTCCAAACCCACCTTTGTTCCCTTCATAAATATGGGTTCCCAATGACCTCCCATCATGCTAGCTCCTTGACCAACTCCTATCAAGCATTTGTCTGAAGCAAAGATGCGAGCACGCCGAGAAAAGGGATTTGTTATAATTGTGATGAGAAATTCACTCGGGGGCATAGATTTGTTAATCAAAAGCTCTATCTCCTTGATGTGGATTCTCCGCCTTCCTCTGAACTTGGTGAAGACGCTCCAAATACAATAGATGACCAGGTCGACATTCAATAGCTGCCTGTTGACCCCCCATCTCAGGACGACCAACCAGAGATATCTCTCCAAGCTTTATCCGATTGCACCACCCCCCAAACAATGCAGGTCAAGGGTTACTTCAAGAAGCTCCCTCTTACCATACTCATTGATTCTGGTAGCACTCATAACTTCATTGACCCTCGGATCGCCAAACAGGCTGATTACTTTGTCCATCCTTGCTCCAACTTTGAAGTCATGGTTGCCAATGGGGGCACCTTACCTTGCAAGGGGAAGTGTCACAATGTCTGTATCTCTATGGTATTATAACTTGCGTTCTGACATGTTTTCCTTGGCCTTAGGAGGATGTGATGTGGTTTTAGGTGTTCAATGGTTACGCACACTTGGACCCATCTTATGGGATTTTGCTAAACTTTGGATGCAGTTTTCACTCAATGGGAAAAAACACACATTTACAGGCTTACAACCAAAGTCTCTCCACATCATCAGTTCACATCGCTTGAAAAATCTCCTTAAGAAGAATTCACATGGTTTCATCGCTCAACTCCATTCCATTAAGATGCACCCATCAACGGTCTCCACTACTCCCTTGGATATCCAACAAATTTTGGATAGATATGCAGGTGTCTTTGTTAAACCAGTGGGATTTCCGCCTTCAAGAGACCTTTCAGGTAAGAATTTAACCACCTATACATCTAAGAAGGAAATGATGGCTATTTTGCATGCAATACAGACGTGGTAGCCATACCTATTCGGGAATTCTTTCTGTATCAATACTACTCACCAGAGTCTGCAATATTTCCTGGAACAACGGGTCTCCTCACCCGCACAACTGAAATGGGTTCGCCAACTCCTGGGTTATGCCTATGAGATCACTTACATGACGGGCCAGGACAATTTCGTGGCAGATGCTATTTCTTGCACATTTGATTACCAAGTTTCTCTTTCAGCTATTTCTATGCATGTTCCAAATTGGTTGCAATCTATTCAACAGGGCTATGTCAATGAATCCTCCTTATCTCAACTCATCCAACGGTTGGACAACAACCTTTCTACTGTACCGCATTACTCTTGGGATGGCACTTCCCTGAGATACAAGGGTCATCTCGTGCTTCACTAGAGCACAGATCTTCAACAGGCTATCTTCTCTGAACTCCATGCATCTCCATTGGTCAAGCACTCTAGGTTCCTCCAAACGTATGAGCGGGCACAACATACCTTCTTTTGGCAGGGAATGAAAAGGACAATTCAACAGATGGTGGATGCATATGATACTTTCCATCTCCTTCCAGGATTGCTCGAACCCGTACCCATCCCTACATGGATCTAGACAGATCTGTCTCTGGAATTCATTGAAGGGCTCCCTAAATCTGGAGGGCAGACTGACATTACTAATAAATGTTTGGAAACTTATCTTTGTTGCTTCACCTCAGAACAACAACCACAGTGGGTGAAATGGCTCCTTCTCACTGAATGGTGGTACCCTACTGCATCTAAAATTACTCCATATGAAGCAATCTATGGTCAGGCACCGCCATTTCTTCTTCCATACACCCTCAATAGTGCACCAGTTCAAGCAATTGACACAGTTCTTCGAAACCGTGATCATATTCTTCGCATTTTGCAGGACACTCTTCGCATGGCCGGAATTCGAATGAAACAATAAGTCGATCAACACCGTTCTGAGTGCACTTTTCAAGCAGTTGATATGGTTTTTCTTTGTCTACATCCTTCCAAGAAATCCTCCCTGACACTCAAAGGGCGTCCGCTTCTCTCTCGCTCTATCATAGAGGTATTCATTCAGTGGCACGACATGCAACTAGAGGATGCTACATGGGCACCACTCCTTCAGATTAAACATCAATTTCCACATCTAAAGCTTCGAGGACAAAGCTTTTTCTAAGGGAGAGGGGATGTTAGGAACCCATGTCTTTACTTTGTTAGTATATTGTTGTTGTATGCATATGCTTTGTAAGACGTCCCATAGTATTTGTTGATCCATAGTTTGTATTAGCCCATAGTATTGATCCATATTATTGGACGCATATGCTTTGTAAGTCGTCCCGTAGTATTATATGTCCCATGGTATTGACCCATAGTATTGCCGCATAGACTAGTATATAAGTTTGTGTTGATGCCAATGAAGGCACCGTGAAGTTATTTGTATTGAGCTTGTTCAAAGGAGGTTGGCCCCCTCAAAGTGGCCTGTGATCAATAAAAATATTCTGTGATCTAATATATCGTGCTTTTTATCAATTAATTGTTGCAAGTTCCTCACATAGTCAAACTTTCTTGGGATTAGCATCCTTAAATGAGTCCTCATACCAACACATGAGTCCTTTTTAGGCCTTTGATTGAGATATATATGCCGTGGGTAGGTTTTGTGTATTGGAAATGGGTCTTAACCATTCCACATGATCAAGGGGGTAAACAAGGGATTTAAAGGCTAATTAAACCTTCTTGAGCTCAAGCACCATAAACACACCCTAGATGTAGTTACACAAGCCCTCACTAGCGGGGGGATCTTTGCCCTAGGAGTTAGATATAGGTGCCATTAAGATGTTTCATGTATAGTGTATGGGTATTTATGCCTTAACCATTCATGGTATGGAAACAACATCCTTAGGCCCTTGACATTGTGTTGGTGAGGGAAACATTTTCCTCAAACCATAAGTAGAGCTTCTCAAGCTCAAGTACCATGGAGGATTTCTCAAACCTACATATACGAACTCTATTGGTTAACAATTGCTTCCAAGAGTACTATTGGCACCATCAATAGGTACGTTGTGCACTCAAAATGAGCCTAGAGGTCTATCCAAATTCATAGGAGGAATTTTATGGGTATTTTTCCCAAAATGATGCTTGTTGGTCCCAATTTCCTTAAACAATTCCTACCACCTATAAAGATTCTATGACCACAGTGTTGAACGTATCCTTGAATGAACACATGAGACCCTTGTACGATATATTTAGCCTACTAGAGGAATACAACCATGATTATTACACCACAACACATGTCATGAAATAAGTATTTGTCTCTGGACCACAACATGAATCATTCTTTGGGCCATGGTGAGGGTTCTTTATTATCCAAGTGGGATACGAGTACCATGAGTAATTTTTGTGCATTGGAAATAGTCTTTCAAGTCTAAACACAATTAAGTGGGAAATGATAGACTTAAACACTAAATGAATTTTGTTTAAAACCTCAATTCAATGGTTATGGGAGGAAAACACTTGGTCCTTATGCACCACATTTTGATTCTTGAGCTCACTCACCATGAAGAACACCTACAAACCACATCACAAACCCTCTCATGTGAGTTTATGGAATCAAGGTTGGATATAGATGCCATTAGGAGCTTTTTCACATTAAGGATGTGTTGTAGGGCCTTGAACTTAGTTGAGGAAGGACAACAAGCACCTTAGGATATTGTTGAATCTCCTTAGGCTCGATATCCTTGAATACGTTATTGTACCACATATGCTCGTACTTTTTAGGGGTTATTTGAAGTCCTTTGAGTGGGATACATGTGTTGTGGGTAGGTTTTGTGCATTAGAAATGGGTCTAGGTCATGCCACGTGGTCAAGAGGGTAAACAAGGGTGTTAATCCCTACCTGAACCTTCTTTATATCAAGTTCCATAAAAAAAAACACATACATAATGGTCCATGAGCCCTCACTAGGCAATATTTTCCCTAAGAGTTGGATATGGTTTCTATTAAGCTAGTTCATGCACTATGAATGGGGTCTTGAGGCCTTACCATAGTCTTGGTAGGGAAACAACATCCTTGGGCCCCTTGTCAATTATTGGGGGAGAGAAACAACATCTTGAATTCCTAAACAAAGCTTCTTAGGATCAAGTGCCATGAGCATGTCCTTAGATCACCGCACTAGACCATCACTTTGTAGGGGAATTTGGATTCAAAGTGGGATACAAGCACTATGATTAGGTTTTATGCATTGAAAATGTGTGTTGAGGGATGCAAATGGTAAGGGAGGACACAACAACCTTAATCCCTATTTAACCTTCTTGAGCTTGAGCATCATGAACAACACCTAGAAATCATGACACAAACCCTTTGTAGGGATCCCTTAACATCTGAGTTGAATATAGGTGTCAATATTAGGCCTTGGGAATCATGGATGGTGTCGAGTTCATGAGCATAGTTAGTAGAAGGAAATAAGAGCACGTGTCCCCTATACCTTGCTTCTTTGGCTCAAGCACCATGGATGAGTTCTTGAACCTTCACATTTGACCTGTTTTGGTTGACAATCACTTCCAAGCATGCTTTGGCCACTATCAATAAGTTAATTTTTCATCAGGAATGTGTGTAGAGGCCTGTCTAAGGTCACACAAGGACCATAGTCGAAAAGGAAAACATGGGCCTTATGTAGGAAAATGAACATGTTGGACTAGAAGTGATGTGAACAAGACCTCCAACCACAACACATGTCTTTTGTATAGGTTCTTTGAACCCCAAATGATACCCCAAATGATATTTTAGGTGCCATTAGGAAATTTTGCACAAAGAGGATGAGCCTAATAGGACTCTGCCTAGGCGAGAAAAATAGGTTCTAGTATTAAACCTTTCCTTACTAAACATAGGCCCTCAAATAGGTCTTAATGTTAAAGCTAATGGAAGTTTTGCAAATTTACGAGTATCTGTGATAAAAATGTGTGTGCATTGTTAATGCATGTGCATTTTTAATGTATATGCATTAACTTCCTATAAATTGAAAAAAAATGGCAGAATTTCCTTTTTTCCTTTAATGTATTGGCTTTGAAATGACAACTTGGCAATTTGTGCTACATAAACAAAAACACATCCATTTTTCTACTTCCCTATTCTTATCTATGTTTTCAACCATGCTTCAAAATATGAACCACATATTCATTCTTGAAGATACTATACATGTATAGAGATTTTTATGGAGAAAATAGTGGTGCACAAATTATAACCTTTACAATTTTTTTTCAAGAAATTCTATCATTTTTATACTAAATCAACTTATATATACATTGTATTTTAGAGGAAAAGTAACATAGAAATGCTAGAAGGAACACACTTTTTTTAATTTATATCAAATTTCCATAAATTAAAGTTATATAATTCAAAATCTTACTCCTTTAATAATTAATGTTTTTCTATATTTCCATTTCAACTAACATGCCATGAGATGGAAGCATATCTTGCACTATCTCATTATGGATCCCACATAACAAAATCGATTTCACAAAAAAGTAATTATCTATCATCATAATTTTATTTGTAATTGAGATTTTATTTTATTTTATATTTTAATATTAAGAAAAAAATTACTTATTTAAATAAAAAACTTTGCAATCACTATTTGATTAGAAATCATTCCCCATCAAAATACATGATTTACATTGTGGCATAATAATTTATGAAAGAAATTGACCAACTTTTGTTTTCCTCAAGAAGAAGGCTAAATGTTTTATGTATTTAGGTTTTTCTCTTTGTCAAAATTATAATTTAGGATTGATAAAATTGTTGTTTTTATTGCAAAAATAGATTCCAAAACCTAAAATACCTTAATGTAACTAAATTATGTATTATTAATATTTGATATATACAATTCCACCAATTTAATATATTTATAACTAAATTTCAAATTAAAATAATTAATTTTACTTCACATTATCTTTAATAAAAAAAACTCACCACACTAAATCTAACCATTAAATCAAAACTCCACTTCTAAAATACTTAGCTAATAAAATTTATTATCATGATACTCACATTATAACAAATTATTTGAAACGAAATGCACATCCAAAGATACACAAAGTCCCACCATATATGCACATCCAAAGATGCATAAAGTCCCCGCCATAAATGCACATCCTAAACCCATTAAATATTTTCTTATTTACCTTGTCTTTTCCTATGTAACCTTGATACATAACATATATCTGATTGCATTCTATCAAATCAATATCCCTTTAGGTGGGGTCATTACCAAAAGGTGAAACATGGTCATAATGGAATTATGTTACTTAATTGATGTGTATCAAGTAGAAAGCAATTATGTGTATGTGTTTTAGTTGTAAGGTAAATTTTGTTTGAAAGCAACTATATGATTATCGATGGAGGCATGAGCCATGTGAACATAATGGGAATTCAAAATAAAGCAAGATTAGATATTTGATTCTATTCCTAACATATGAGAAAAATAAATATGGATGTAACTATCGTGAGAAATCAAAGTAAAGGATATGATTTTGATATAGTTATCTTCTTACTCTAATGTAAACTAAATCAATAAATATGGGTGGAGGCATGTGACCATCGTTGAAATTCAAACTAAATGATTTGATTCTCTTCCCAACCTAACATAAAATATATGATTAAAAAATAAATATGGATGGAGGCATGTAACCATCGTGTAAATTCAAACTAAATCATTTGATTATGTGCCTACCCTAACATAAAATACATCATCGCTTATCACGATGGTTTCTTAATTCAGAATATATATCACCATTCTTCGTGTTATTCACGTGAGTTTTTTTACTAATTTAAAAGGACTGAATCCAACCACTAAAATCTAGTGGGGTGGACGATCCGAGGAAAAGGAGAATGGCATACAATGTTTGATTTGAAAGCGAGATCGATTTTATCATCGTTGAGGATTAGGGTAGTGAGGTTCGTGTTACTTAGTTTAGTATAGGATTATTTGTTGGAGGCTTAAGGGTTTCAGTTTTTATTTTAAGTTGGTTTGGAGAAGAGTTGTCTCGAGATCGCAACTAGTTAAGCATAAGAAGGTTGTTGTAACTTTCAATAAGTAATGATTTATCACGTTATTTTGGTTAAATTCATTAATGTTACATTATTGTTGTAAAGTAAAATTTCTTGTTATAGTCTAAATAGATGGATAATATATATATGAAAATGTCTTTTTTGTTGCAAATTTGTATTTTTCTATGTCATAAATATACATCTCACACATGTTATTTATAACCGGAGTAGTCTATCTATTCTACGTTTTGGATTTTAGCGTGGGTTTTTATTAAAATCCAATTAAAAAAATTCAGTAAAATCTAAATTTGGAAGTTTTTAAATTGTGTTTTTGAATCCATAAATAGATTCACACCATCGAATACTTCCATGGCACCCAAATTATGCAATTTCCATACCTAATTTATGTGATTCTAAGATTTTTTAAGGATTTCCAACTAGACTCCAAACAAAATAAGACACAAAAAATGCTAGAAAAAGGTTGCAAACTTAGAATATTTAGACAACCAAAATTACTATTTAAAAAACTAATAATTATTTTAATAATCCGCTGAAAAAAAAAATTATTTTAATAAGAAAGTAAAATCATATTTACTGAAAATTGATTTAGAAAGTATGAAATTGAATATTATTTATATATATATTTTTTAAATAATTAAAATTTGATTTTTAAAAATTGATTTACAAAATTTAATTTCCCACTAGTAGGAAACCGTATTCATATCACACCTACACCAAATATTTCCAATACAATATAATTAACAATATATACATATATATGTGTGTAACTTGTTAATTTAGTATTGAACTTCTGTATACAAAAAATTGGAACAATTATTATATATATATATATATATATATATATATATATATATATATATATATATATATATAAACCTAAAATACTTGTTATGCAATTTTTTCTTCTTCTTTAAATTATTGTTTTATTCTTAATATTTATTGATGTTGACATCAAAATATATATAACATTCATAGATAACATTCGAACCCTTGGATAATTAAAAAGCTTTATGAATCCTCTGATATTAGAGATAACATTCAAACCCTCCTTACAACGAAATACATTTTCTCATTAGAAGACATAGATTTCAGGGTTAAAAGCTTAGCAAATGGAAAATCCAAAGACATTGAAGGCTACCAAGCATAAATCTTAAAAATTTGGGGGTCTGTCCTCACCCCGCACATCCATAAACTCTTTAATTTAGCAGTCAAGCAAGGGTTCCCTACACCTTGGACTCAGAGCCTCATTATTCCTATTTTCAAAAGTGACAATAAAAATAACCCCTCTAATTATCGGACTATTATGATTATCCCTCTCCTAGCCAAGTTATACAATATTCGCTTAGAAAAGAAGATCCCATAGATGGAAGGTAAGAGGGCTAAAGGCCAAGCAGGTTTTAGAAGGAATCATTCAGACACATACCACCTCATTACGCTTAAGATCATTGCAGAGGATTGTTGTACTAATAAGTCAGATCTTTTTTGTTTCTTTGTGGACTTTAGGAAAGCTTTTGATACAGTGCCTAGAAATAACATGTGGAATAGGCTAGAGGAGACTAATGTTCCTTTTGAATTGAGAGCTGTCACGATAAGGTTTTACAAAAAGGTCATTTCCAAGTTTAAGAATCACGAGGGCTGATCAGCGGATGTAAACTGTAATATTGGAGTTAAGCATGGTTGCCCCCTCTCCCCTATCCTTTTTGACATTTACATCGATAAACTAGAAAGGTGTTTAGAAGGTTGTGCCGACACAATCTTAGCTGGGATAGTTATCATCCTCCTGCTTTATGCTGATGATATTGTTCTTATGGCAAGGTGCCCCTTTGATCTCAATAAACAATTAAGAATTCTCAAATATTTCTGCTCTAACATGGGTATGACTGTTAACACTGACAAGACAAAAGTTATGATTATAAAATCTAATAAAAACACCTACACAAATTTTATTTATGATAACAATAATTGGAGGAAGTGACTTCTTACAAGTATCTTGGAATTGATATTCATCACAAGCTCAATTGGAACCACAGCATTGAGAAAAGGATTAATGGAAGATGGAAAGATTATTTTGGTCTTGAAAATAATTGTAAGTCAGTCAACCTGGTCATGTGGGATAAAAAGAAGCTCCTCTTTGAAACTCTTGTCATCCCCGTTATCTTATACGGTTGTGAAGTATGGGGGTGTAACATTTCTAGAGAATCTTGGAGAAAGATTGAGAAAATACAGAAGCGGTTTATAACTTATAACCTCAAAATTAAAAGCAACACACCTTATCCTATTCTCCTCTTAGAAGTGGGTCTTTGCCCCATCGAGAGCATGGCTATGACTGGGTGCCTAATGTACAAGCACAATATAAATAACATGGAAAATGAGAGACTTCCTAAAATTGCTTTAAATTCAAGTCAAAACCAATTACGCCTCAAGTGGAGTTGATGTAAAGATAAGATGGCTTGGTTGGACCATTGGGGCATTGATGAAAATGAAACTTTGTAGAATATCGATAATGTCAAAAATATTATTTCTTCTAAGTTTAAAGATAAAGTGTGGTGCGAGGAAATTTTAGCGATTAAGAGAAAACTAAGATAATATAAGGAGGTCATTAACCTTAATTTGGAAGATCAAAATTATCTCTCGATAGTAACTGGTTCAAAGAAGAAAATGAATATAGCCAAGATTATAATGAACTCTCATGAGCTCCATAGCGAAACAAGGGATTGGTCTATTCTCAAAACTCCATGGGAGGAAAGGGTTTTCCATCTTTGTGAGTCCATGAGTGTTGAGGATGAAAATCACTTTCTCTTAGAGTGTCCTGCTTACACCCACATTAGATACGAGTTTCATAGTATCTGCTACAATACGAACCTTTCTAACCTCCTGACTTGCCAAAACTATAGTGATCTTGGAAAACTTCTTTCTAAGTTTTTTTAGCATAGGAACAAAAGTTTAAAGCAAACCAAGTAATAGCTTTCTTACGGTTCAATAGACCAAAGTTGGTCTCACTGGACGTTAATCATCATCATTATCATCATCATCATAAAATTAATGATATAAAATCTAATTTTGACAAGTTTATAAGTTTCATATATAGACATGTGTGCTATAAGATTGAATAGTGATATGGTATTATTTAAATATTTATTGATGTTGACATCAAAATATATAAAATTAAGGATATTAAATCTAATTTTCACAAGTTTATAAGTTTCATATATAGACACGTGCGCTATAAGATTGAATAGTGATATGGTATTATTCAATTAGGACATTCAATAAAGTGATTTTTTTAAAATTATAATGGTTACTTATTTAAAAGACTATTTCTCATAGAAGGTATTTTAAAATGAATAGTTGTTGTTAGAATATATATATATATATATATATAGAAAATATTTGTTACTCTAAATAAAGAGTGACGATTGCACTGTCCAAAATGGACTTTCGTTATACATAGATTCACAAATTTACATTCTTGGCTATATCAGCTAGCATTACATACTTATAACAGTTCATGAGCATTCAGAGCTTTGTACATTATGAGACTTAAGCTCAGTAATTCGTCGGTTCACAACATAGTTGAGTCTTCCATCCAAATTCTGGCAAAATATGGTTTTGAGGATGAATCCAGTGGATCAAAGAGAGGGCCTCAACGTAGCCAATTGCTAATGGCAGTGCCATAAAGCACAAAAAATATTTCCAATTACCTATAGGGGGATGGCGAAGTTGACTACGTGACTGTCACAGATCTCCTCCCCTTCAATGATACCTATTTAAATTGATAGTGCTTGCTTCGAAAGGATGTCTGCTTCAGCATTTTGCTCTCTGTAAACGTGAGAGAAAGTGATTTGTTCAAACGTAGGTTTGAGTGACTGAATTTCTTTGAGGAGATTAAGGAGATGCAGCGCCTTGATATTGCATAGACTCACAGTTTTTGAATCGCCAAAAATGTGTATCTTTAAAATTTGTCTGTCCTTTGCAATTTTTAGCATAGTCCACAGAGCTGAAATCTCACCTTTGGTATTAGTTGCATTTCCCAGGGCTAGTTTTAATTTCAATTTCCTAGTTTCAAACAAATGGATGAGGCATCCTACTCCTCCAATCTATGGCTCCCCTTGGCTTGCGTCGTCGAAAAAAACCCAGGGGTGGCTCTTGTTTATTACTAGAGCTGTGAGGACTCGAGATTTAGGTTGCTTGGGAGCTGTTTTCCAATCCAATGTCTTTTGTATCATCAAGGTTGAGGTGATATCAGTCGGCGTCCATTTCCCTTTGAAAATAGTTATATTGCGAGCCTCCCATATGCTAAAAACAAAGAGTAAAGGGAAGGCGTCAAAACAACTTTCCCCTATGTGATGCCACCAGTTCTGTGCTCTCTGCTCTAAGGAGATAGCGGCAGTTGTGATATGAGGATCTTGTGAAAAGGAACTAGATGCATTAATCCAGACTGCACCTGCATATGGGCAATTATCAAATAGGTGGTCAGAGAGTTCCTCATTGGCCTTGCATATAACACAAAAACTTGGGCCTTGAAAACCCCTTTTCCTCAATATATATATATATATATATATATATATATATATATATATATATATATATTTGATTTTATGACATTCTCTATTTTCTACTCATGTGAATGTGCTAGTACATTAATAAAGGGCTATTTAGTATATATATAAAAAATAAAAAGATGATATTTGGAATCTAATTGTAAGGTTTTAGAGTTCTCCAAATACCCTGGGACTTCATGGGAATTGAATCGGTGACCTCAATACTACAAAAATCCCACTACTAGATAAAACCTATATGCCTAACAAAAATGGGGATTTTTTTCAGGTGATAAATCATGGTGTTGAGGGCGATACTAGCCACATAATCGACTTGGTTGCTCAAGAACTATGCACTCAAAGTTATAAATCCTGGTGTTGAGGGAAACGTTAGCCAGAGAAGCAACTCGGCTGCTGGGGAACCATTTGCTTCAAGTTATAAATCATGGTGTTGAGGGTGATGCTAGCCAAAGAAATGATTGCTTCTACCAATTATTTTGGTGATTGTACTAGGCTCTCTAAAAGATCTCCATACCATGAGACCATTAACTTCTCCAAAGTGTTGTTTTTTTAGTTAACTCATCGAATTTTTATGGGTTTATGACATGACAGACACCCCAAATACTAGTATTACTTTGGTAGTACTTTACCACAACTCAATATGAGGGAGTGTAATTGTGGCTTTCTACAACCGAGTATGAGGGAGAAGTGTAATTTCCCATGAGAGGTGCTTTTTAAGCCTAGTATGAGCCCAATATGAGAAATAAGTGTAATTCAATGCTCCACATTGACACGCGACACTTCAATAAAATAATAATAAAATATTAAGTAAATAAATATTTTACAATGTCGACCCTCACCTAAAATTCAAAAGTATATAAATATAAATATATATATATATATATATATTCCAATTTATTAAAACTAAAAAAATCAACAAAACTTAAATACTAATTGCTCTACAATCTAGGAGGGTGGATTATAAATGATGTATGCACGTGATTTTTGATGATCTGGTTCACTTGAGAACTCACACCCCTCACACTCCACAGTGAAAATTCTACAAATACGTGAGTTTTGATTATCTGGTTCACTTGAGAACTCACACTCCTCACACACCACATTGAAACTTCTACACATTGTTTATATATATATATATATGATTTTAGGAGCTCTGTGTCACGCGGATGACCCGAGGGTCGAAGGTTGAAGGTGCAGAAGATCATGATGGATGTTTGTAATTTTTATTTTTTGCGTTCTTTCGGTTCTCCTACGTCTTCTTTCGACAGACCTTAAGTTGGGCGTTCCAACGTCACTTTTTAGCGTCAGGACATACCTGCGGTTCGCACGATGGAGCTGGATGAGGTTGACTATGATAGTCCTTCCCCCGCGAGATCAATCTTCACATCAGATGATGAAATAAGGTGCCGCATCAATTTTAAGAGTTCACCCGAACTTGATAAGACCTTTCATTTGCAACAAACATTACAGGAGGAGGAGCCGCATTTATCCCCCAGTCCAGACAATGATGAATTTGGTCCTTCGAAAAATGAATCTAAATAAAAACCAAGGAGTAGGAAAGGAGCTCGATCAAAAAAAGAGCTAACGGTGTTGGTGGTCAGACAGGAGATTGGAATCGAGGAAATACCATATTACCTAACATCAGCCCCAATAGGAAGGTTTTACGGTAAAGAAGTTGGTGAAACTTCCGTACGCAATTGGATGGAAACCCATTGGGGAACAATACTGAACCAAATATCGTCCTTTCATATCATGTCTAGGGGATGGATATTATTCCGGGTACATTCGGAATTGGACAAATAGAGATTGCTGGAAAAAAATTGGAGTTGGGGTCCATCCGGGTTAATCATTAAGAGGTGGCAGGTTGATTTCGATGCACGTAGAGAGCCTCAGAATCTGCAACAGGTGTGGGTTATTCTTCCTCATCTGCCCATGATTTTCTGGAAAAAACCTATACTGCTGTGTTGGAGAAAACTCACTATGGCTTGAGGTATACCACAACAGACAGATGACTACCAGAAATCAACTCAATTCTCAGAACTATGCTATATAAATGACAATGCTAAGATAAGGAAGAAGATAACCAACCTCGATCCAAATGTTTGATGTAGATCCCCGTTGAAGCTTTTCAATCCGTGCACTTGAATCTGCAAATTAGTCTTGACAGCCAATATACAACAAGTACATATAATATATAAATGGCATTAACATCATCAATAGCAATGGTCCATGATATAATAAGTAAATGCAACCCAATGTAAGATAAACAACATTTACAACATTAATGGACGAGAATATGAGTATTTCTATTAATAAACAAGAAGAAGTAAAAAGTGATACGACCTCTTTCCGGCAACCAATCTGAACCAAGATCTGGATCAATCCACTTGTGCCTCCACCACTTCAATCCTACATGAATGGCAAACTCAAACTAGATAGGAGTTTGGAAGGTGAACATAAAGGGTTCACAACTACAAGGATCAATGAGTGTAGACTCAAGATAGGGAAAAACTCCACTAGAGTTCTCTTGCTCTTCTTTCCCCTCCCGTCCATAAGCCATATGTGCTCAATATATAGTCCTCTCAAAGGTAAGTGAAAGGACACATCGAGACATTACTTGGGCAGATGGAGAGCCAAAGGTCACCCAATGACCACTTTTTGGGAGTAAAAAGTAATAAACCAGTGGTTTTTACCATTTTACTTGATACCCGCGGGCTATAGTGATGCAACTCACGGGTATGCTTGCTATAGTGATGCAACAAGTAGGTCAGAGGAAAATTGAGGAAAAAATATGTTTGAAGGATATAAAGTGAATTCAAGTCAGTGAAATGGATCCTATAGGCCAAATAAGGCTGATGCTCACAAGGTGGAATATTACGTTGTAACAGATGCCCCCTAATGTGTGAGGTCAGAGACTGATGCTATGATGGCCGAAATACATTATAAAACTCAGAAGTGGAGTGATGGAGACACAAGTGGAAATAACATCTCACTCGTCATAATACAATAGTATCCCTGAATACATGTCGGTAGTACAACAATCTGATACAATGGCCATGAATAGGCAGTACATAGTGAATACATGTCATAAGTGATCATAGCCATGATCCCTCTACAGTGAGATATGGTCTCCTGCTAAAAAGGAAACAACTGGTGCAAACTTGAGGTACAAACTGCTGATATTTGAGAGGTGATATCTCAAATGTAAAGTCAAAGTCATAAGTAGCATACTGAATGCCACTATCGCTTGGGGTCTTCTACACAAGTCTTCGACGGTGCAAGTCCCATCAAGTGAATAAAGGAGTTGGGGTCAAACCTGATGTGACATTGTCTGATTACCGATCAATGATGTATATCGTTAAAAGATGCGAGATAACCCATCAATAATGAAAATGGGCATCAAGGCACAGAGTACAATCATCAGAGTGTGAATAAATGAGTTGAAGTCGAACACTAGGATGAACCCATCGATCAGGCGACATTGATGTATTCCAAAAACTGTTGATGGCAAGAGAATCTGCCACTCATGACTGCAAGCCTCAAGGTACTCAACCGAACTCTAAGCCTGAAGTCCTAGAATAAATGGGTTGAAGTCGACGGAACGAGACTCGCTGGAAGGAGCCCTAAGGCATCCCCCATCAACTAGCACGAGGTACCAACTATGCTGAAAGATTTGGAAGAACTCAGGTGAAACGTTCTGACTTGATAAGGATGGCCGACATGCAATAGTCAAGAGATCTGAGGAGTGGCTGACACTGGTTTCAAGACTTCCTTTGAACAAGAGAATGAGCAGATGGATAGACTCATGTAGCATAAACTTGACATAAACTGTGCAATGTAGTGTTAAAATTTAATATGCTAAGACAGAAAATAGCAGCATTGCATTCCATTTCACAATAATAGCATATACAGGATCACTGAAGAAACAACAAGCACAACATAAACACAAGAGACACAAATTTATCCTGGGAAACCCTCATGTGGTAGAAAACCCAGCCAAGCTTCCTCAATATAGATGACCAGCAATATACAAAGATGTAACCCTGAGCATAAGCTCCTCCTTCTCCATAGCAGACCTCTCCTCCACAAGTGCGCCACTCTCAAGTGAGTTAGTGTTTGTCAAATGAGGAATACACCTCCTCTATTTATACACTACTCCGACTTGTCTTTTACACAAATCATGTAGGCTCGTATTTAACCAGTGGGTTAAATACCCCACTACAACTGACTGGGCCGACCCCTCTAGGGTGGTCTAATAACCCTTTGACCCACATAACACATACAGGGCCGACCCCCACTAGGGAAGTCTAATAACCCAAGTTACCACATTCCGACGGAGGAATAAACATCTCCGGATATACAATAAGATCTTCAAGGAGGAATGAAACATCTCCAAAATAATAAAGTACAAATATAATATTCTTTGAAGTTACAATATCTCAACACTCCCCCTTAACGAGAAGGATATTATAACAGCATCTGCACGAGCAAGGAGTCATCAACATCATACATGATACATCTATAAATCATTGGAAGCTTTCTCAACATCATCATTAACTCAAGCAGTTACTGGAACATCTTCAATACTGGAATATCAACATCTTCAATACTGAGTCTTTATCTTCTGCAGCACTCGAACAACTACAACAACATCAACATCTGGATCCTCACGATCATCAGCATCGTCATCATACGATCATCAGCATCGGGATCATCTCAATCTACAGCATCTGGATCATCTCGATCTACAACATCTGGATCATCACGATCTACAACATCTGGATCATCTCGATCTACAGCATCTGGATCATCACGATCTACAGCATATGGATCATCTCGATCTACAGCATTTGGAACATCTCGATCTACAGCATCTGGATCATCTGTATTAGTATCCACACCAATACATCTATCATCAAAACATGTATTCTTACTAATACATATATCATCAAAAAAACATGTATTCTCACTAATACATCTATCATCAAAAGCATGTATTCTCACTAATACATCTATTATCAAAAGCATGTATTCTCACTAATACATCTATCATCAAAAGCATGTATTCTCACTAATACATCTATCATCAAAAGCATGTATTCTCACTAATGCATCTATCATCAAAAGCATGTATTCTCACTAATACATCTATCCTCAATACATAGCAACATACTCTGCAACACACAAGATCCTATTACGGGATGATCAATCCCTCTCACTTTAGGACATAGGTCCAAGGATGATACAATCCTGATCCGCTTACAGGATGATCAATCCCTCTCAATTTAAGACATCTCTCATGTCTATGGATGATGCAATCCAGATCAACTTACAGGATGATCAATCCTTATCCTTTTAAGACACCTCACCATGTCTAGGGATGATGCAATCCCGAATCAACTTACAGGATGATTAGTCCTTATCACTTTAAGACACCTCACCATGTCTAGGGACGATGAAATCCCAATCTACTTACAGGATGATTAATCCTTATCACTTTAAGACACCTCACCATGTCTAGGGATGATGCAATCCCAATCTACTTACAGGATGATTAGTCCTTATCACTTTAAGACACCTCACCATGTCTAGGGACGATGCAATCCCAATCTACTTACAGGATGATTAGTCCTTATCACTTTAAGACACCTCACCATGTCTAGGGACGATGCAATCCCAATCTACTTACAGGATGATTAGTCCTTATCACTTTAAGACACCTCACCATATCTAGGGACGATGCAATCCCAATCTACTTACAGGATGATTAGTCCTTATCACTTTAAGACAAGTCTCATGTCTAGGGACGATGCAATCCCATCACGTACATTTTGAACCCAGTTAATGGACGATGCAGTCCTCACACGTACCTTTAAGACAAGTCTCATGTCTAGGGATGATGCAATCCCGATCAAGTTCCAGGATGATCAGTCCTTATCACTTTTAATACAAGTCTCATGTCTAGGGACGATGCAATCCCGATCAAGTTCCAGGATGATCAGTCCTTATCACTTTAAGACAAGTCTCATGTCTAGGGACGATGCAATCCCGATCAAGTTCTAGGATGATCAGTCCTTATCACTTTAAGACAAGTCTCATGTCTAGGGACGATGCAATCCCATCACGTACATTTTGAACTGAGGTCCAGGGACGATGCAGTCCTATATTCAATTCTTGGAGACATCAGTCTACAGATCAATTCTGGGACCAAAGTCCGGGGAAGATACAATCCCCTACCTGTTCATTCAGGACTACATTCTCGGAGACCCAGTCTACGACTCACTTTAGGACTGAAATCCAAGGATGATTCAATCCTCACATGTCCACCAAGGACTTCATTCTCGAAGACATACGTCTACGGCTCTCTTTAGGATTGAAGTCCAGGGATGATCCAATCCCCTCATGTCCACCAAGGACTTCATTCTCGAATACATACGTCTACGACTCTCTTTAGGACTGAAGTCCAGGGATGATCCAATCCCCTCATGTCCACCAAGGACTTCATTCTCGAAGACATACGTCTACAACTCTCTTTTAGAACATGTGTTCAAGGATGATGCAATCCCCTTGTCACCTTAGACCCTGTCTAAGGACCATCCACCAACCTCTCTGTCGGCATCACTAATATAGGTATCCACATCATCAACCTCACTGTCGATGTGGGCAATCTCATCATATGTGATCACATCGCTCCCCCTTTCGAGGAGGGTCCTTCTGAACTATTTTAATTTTGTCTCGGAAAACTTTACTTGAGGTAGGGGTTTGGTTAGTACATCGGTAACTTGTTACAAATTCAAACTTTAATTCTTTTCTGCACCATATCTTGTATATAGAAATGTCAGATCTCTATGTGCTTTGACTTATCATGGAATATTGGATTCTCTTCCATTTTAGTACAACTCTGTTTGTCACATAGGATCACAGTTGGGTCCATTCTAAAGCCATACTACTTCACAACTAGCAGAGCAAGCAGCCATATATTCCGCTTGTGTTGAGAGCCACACTAGATTGCTTCCTTCTAAACCATGAGATCATGGCTGATCCTAGACAGTAACATCCTCTCGATGTGCTCTTCCTGTCTGATACAATTTCTGCCCAATCAACATCTGTGTAGAGAAACCATATTCAACCTTGTAGCAAAGGTTGAGATCCACATCACCCATGGTGATCATTAAGCTCATCAATTGATTATCGATCCTGGGAACCCATACAGAACCTGATTCACACTTCTTCTTTAATTACACCATTAAGAGAATGGTCTTATCTAGCCACTTGGAGCAAACATCTCATCATGATTCTCTTCCTCTTTCTAAGAGAATCTTCTAGCCACAAGCCTTCTATAGTGTGTTTGATTTGAAAATCTTTTTTGTTGAACATCCATTGCTTGTTCAGTGTTCATCATTCATCATGATCTTTCCTACAAATCAAAATTAAGTACATGATTAGTAATACTTCATAATCATCAAATCATATTGACATGATAACCTATTATGCATACAGATATCATTTACATAGTTATGCAACTATTTTGACCAATACTTTGGCACAACACTTTCCCATATCCTGTATGCTTACAATGGCTATCTAGATGCCTTCCATCTCTACCAGAACATACTATCGAGAGTGTGCACACCTCTCAGCATGTCAGCAAAGAGGTTTCATTCTAGATAAGCAACAATGGAATGTTTGTCCAACTTACCAATCATATGCATATTAGTAGTATACTGTTCAATGCTCTATGAATGTTTACACTCAGCATCATATATTCTAGGAATACAAATATGCATACAACCTATTACAGGCAATATCATTTACTATTTCAAATAACAACTCAAATACTTATCTTTTATGTTTGTGTGGTTTTCTCCCGCTTGATCTTCTGTATGTCTTTTGAACTTCTATTCATTATGTACCATTGTGCATGCTCAAGTGTGCACTAGTGTCATCATCATGATCTCATACACAAACATGCATTCATTAGTATATTCTCAATATTATCAAAACATTCTAATTCTAAATAGTCTTGAATATGTATAGTCATGATCATTAGTATTCAGGGTTTCAAGGAAGTCTTCTTTTACTCATGCATATTCTTGGTTGATCATAGTACTCTTCTGGTTAATTAAATCATCAAGATAAGAGACATAATATGCATAAACCCTTGATTACTAACTTTATGAATAAGCATAACCAATCATACCAAGTATACTTATATAAGGGATCCTAACACAAGGTAAGATTCTAACTTGACATAGGAAAACATACCTGGATTAGTAAACCTGCTTAGTTATGTACAACATACCTAAACAATCTCTTCAATGATTTAGAGATCCTGAGCTAGAACCTGCATGTCTCATAGGTTAAGCATAATATAACAAAGTCATACATACCTCGTAAGTAGAACAAAGATTATGGATGAGTCTTTGTCTTCATGTTTTCATGGTCATGGAACTTGATTTGTCTTTTGTGAGGTACCTGTATCTTGTTAGCAGACAACATCAACCTCACACAACACCATAATGCATTAGTACAATCATATAGCCCTAATCAATGAATGTCTTTGATCATTCACACGCATTCATACTGTTACTAGGGTGATAAGACAATTCTAACATTAATCAAGATTGTACTAATAAATAATATGAAGACAAACACATTATGAACTTAATTAAGAATCAGATTTCAAGACATACCTGAACCTCCTTAAGTCATACCTGTCGAGACTTCTTGTAGTCTTCTTATGTAAGGCCTTAGCCTCAACTCCCCCTGAAAATTGATCTAGAGCTTGATTAGGGTTTGCTAGAGAAACCCTAAAAATTCAATTTTTAACTTTCACACTTCTGAATGGATGGAAGGATGTGTCTTGCTGAGCTGATCAAACTAGCATACTTCAATTTTGAAATCTCCAAAATTTGATCCCTCAAAATTGCCTTCGAAACTTCTGGATCTTCTGGACAAGAACCCGAACTAGGGTTTGATGAAGCCCACCCTTCTGTCCAATCAAAAGGTTCGATCCAAGGCTCTAAACTCTTATTTTTCTGAGGAGCTTCCAGCCGTGGTTACAGACTTCAAAAATTCCAACTTTTGCTGAAGCCCTAATTTTCCATCTTTCCAATCAAAATCCCGAACTGGGGTTTGATCAAGCCCAGTTTTCTACCCAACCAAAAATTCGATCTTGGTCTCTAAATTTCTATTTTCTTGAGTAGCATTCAGCTGTGGATTCCGATTCCAAAAATTCTAACTTTCTCCGAAACCCTAAATTCCGGAAGCCATGAATGAAGGTGCTCCAAAAATAATTCTGTTTTGACAGAAATATGTACCTGATTGTTTCTGCTGTAACTCCGAATTTTTCGCTCCACAGGGTCTGAAAATTTTATTGTAGTAGTATGACTTGTCATATTTCCATCCCGATAGGTCTGACCTCAATTGGATTTTCTGAGAGAGAGTTATGCCAAGTGTCGCAACGTGACCTGTTTATGGGATAAAACAGGAGAGCGAACTTGTATGGTGTGCCACGTGTCACTGTTTTAGATTCGGCCTCTGAAAACATTTCCTGAGATAGTACAGTATATGCACTACCTGTCATTTTTTACGAAATTTCATTTGCAACTTCCTAGCCCAAGTTATGGCAAGTGTCGCAACGTCACCTGTTTATGGGATAAAACAGGAGAGCGAACTTGTACGGCGTGCCACGTCTCACTGGTTCAGCTTCGGCCTCTGAAAAACTTTCCTGAGATAGTACAGTCTGTGTACTACCTGTCACTTGTTACGACATTTAATTTGGAGATTCCTAGCCCAAGTTATGACCTTTTTTTCCTAGGTCACCTGAGTTTGACTAAGATTTGGAAGAGGCAGAAACCCTAACTTGTACTGATCATAACTCACAAAGTACAACGAATCTGAGGGTGCCCTTTGGACACAAGGTACCTGGGGATGTTATCTACGACCTATAAAGGTTTCAGATCCTGAAACTTCGCCAAAATGTATTTATAGCGAAAGTTCCATGATGACTGGTGTTTGCTATGTAAAACCCAAACCTTCAAATTGTCGCAAGTGAAGCAAGTGTCGTAAGTGCCATACCTTGCCTTCCTTTAGGTTAGCTCTGATACCATGTTAAAATTTAATATGCTAAGACAGAAAATAGCAGCATTGCATTCCATTTCACAATAATAGCATATACAAGATCACTGAAGAAACAACAAGCACAACATAAACACAAGAGACACAAATTTATCCTGGGAAACCCTCATGGGGTAGAAAACCCAGCAACGCTTCCTCAATATAGATGACCAGCAATATACAAAGATGTAAATCTGAGGATAACCTCCTCCTTCTCCATAGCAGACCTCTCCTCCACAAGTGCGCCACTCTCAAGTGAGTTAGTGTTTGTCAAATGAGGAATACACCTCCTCTATTTATACACTACTCCGACTTGTCTTTTACACAAATCATGTAGGCTCGTATTTAACCAGTGGGTTAAATACCCCACTACAACTGACTGGGATGACCCCTCTAGGGTGGTATAATAACCATTTGACCCACATAACACATACAGGGCCGACCCCCACTAGGGAATTCTAATAACCCAAGTTACCACATTCCGACAGAGGAATAAACATCTCCAGATATACAATAAGATCTTCAAGGAGGAATGAAACATCTCCAGAATAATAAAGTACAAATATAATATTCTTTGAAGTTACAATATCTCAACATGTAGGAGGCATTACAAAGGGCTCCATAATGACTGGAAGCTTAACCAATCGGTGGAGAAAACTGAGAAACAAGTACAACACCTAAGGTCCAACTATAGTCCCGACTCATAATGTAAAAAGTGGAATGAATGCTCTGTTCAAAGGCAACACAACAACTGCCAACAAGAAGTAGTGACCGAAATCCCATCTGGATTTTAGGAATATTTGATTTTTTTGGTCTTTTTCATATTTGGGAAAAGCTTAAAAAAGAATAAAATTGCTTATAGTACAACAAGTGAGGGAACGGGTGTCAAATAGTGAGCAGACTAGTTCCAAGAAGTGGAACATACCTATGATCAATGCAAGGAAGTGCATGCAGGATGTGGACAATCGGGGGGGAGTTCCCTCAAGGTCAAAGGGTCATCAAATTGTGAAGGGAAAATATAAGCTCTGTAGGGCTCGACAGGGAAAAGTGCTCAGGCACTAGGCTAACAACTGACTAAGCGGGAGCCGACACAAGGCTCAAGTGGCAAGTAGGATGATGCAATGCAATCACAACATGATACAACTGAGGGGAGTCCTTAAGGGAGATGGCCATCATAACACAAAGTAGAGTATAAGTCTTTATCGCAATGTCATGGTGTAACTACGAAGGACTCCCAATCCTAAGGACAAACAACGGCATGGGCACCAGAAAGCAGAAAGGGGTTCTAACTAGGGTACTCATGTTTGGAAAAGCCCTACCGCCACATAACGACACTTCTATAGCAGTGTGAAGGTTCTGTGTCAGTTACGAAGCGGGGTCGCACCTAGGGTTTATGAAAGTGGTCAACAGGTCAAATGCATAATGCACATGGAAATGGCATCTAACCTATATGCCAGGTGTGAAACGTACCTGCCGTAGGTGTGAAATGGTCCAAAACAACTTTTGCCAAAGAAATTTGATTAAAAAATACTACTCCAATATAGTAAATTAGTCCATAACGGCACAAAATGGTAAAAACTATAGACAAGTGGGTCCTGAAAATTATAATTAGTAATAAAAAATTACAATTTACAATTCATTTTTACTATTCACCCATTTGGAGCTTTGTGGTTAGTTTTCACCTGAAAGTTCAGTTGCTGATTCTAGGAGCTAGGAGCGACCGTTCATCGAACCGTCCGGAGCAGGTTGGTAGTCTCATCCATACCTTTCATTTCAATGCTTTCATTTTAATTTTCTGCGGTGGGATTTTTTGTTTGGCCAAGCCCTAAATGGCTTCGGCGCTACCCGCGGGCTGTAGCTATGCGGGTCGCGGGTAGGGAAAAATACTCGTAGTCAGTACACAGACTAACCGTGGGTACCCACACCTGTATACAAGTTAGCCCGCGGGTACGGCCATGTAGTTGGTTTTTTAAAAGAATTTGACTAAAATTCTTGTTTTTCTTCACTCCAGGATGGTTTTAGAGTGGAGGGAGAGGGAGCATGACCAAGTTAATGAGGCCGTGCACAATGATGTGCAAGCACAACAGGCATTGCAAGCATGTGGGTTGTACAAATTTTGGAGTATAGGGGGTTTGAGAGCCCAAAACCTATTACTCCAGCGCTTGATCGACTATTGGGATTTTGACGCACAGAACTTCAATCTCAATGGGCAAATCCTCACACTGGAAGTGGACGACATCTACTTCATTACCGGTTTGTCTTGTTGAGGTGAGGAGGCTAGTCTTCGGTCTCATACTGTGGGTGGTGGGATCACCATCCAGGACTACATAGCGCGGTATTTCCCCGCAAACACACACACGGTGGGAATTTAGGTGCCCATCAACGCCATAGTAGATCTGAGCATGAAGATCATTGTGGCTACCTTAGTGCAGATCACTAGATCCAAAGCTCTGCACCAGAAATCCAGGACGGTGATGTTCTATGCATCACAATGCATGCAGTCTATAGTGTTTGACTAGTGTACCACACTGCTGGGGTCTATGAAGACCCAACTGACAGAATGCAAAGAAGGGAAGGCCAAAAACTTCGGGTATGGGAGTATCCTATGCAGCTTCTTCTTTGAGAGGGTTCTGGGGCTTAGTCCGAGGGTGGATGTCCCTCCTCATAGTCTCCGGGATCCAACCCTGACCCGGTGGGCTGAGGTCTTGACACGACGGGGTGGTGGCTATCTGGCATCACCATATACTGAGGAGTTCTTTCATTGGTGGGACCGACAGGTCATTGCCATAGAGGACTACCCCTATGCGGGGATAGACTTCCGCCAGGATAGAGACATGCCACTCCCACCAGACGCGGCGTTTGGAGACATTGGTGAGTACTCCTTTTAGGTATTTGCGTACTAAATTTTTATGGATTTTTTATTATAGATGTAAATGCAAAAATATTTTTGGTGGTAGTATCATATGCTAATGGTTGACTGTTTGCTCGCAGACAAAGGCCCAGTGAGACCTGATGGATTCCCGAGACATGGTCGTCGGGGTAGGGGTAAGGAGGAAGGTGATGCTGTAGCAGGATGCACTCTACGGACCTTGCGACACAACCTGACACGGATGGTTGCTAGGGTTCCACAGATAGAAGTGGCAAGACTACTTGAGGCCATGCAACGCCAAGTAGTGGGGAATCTGGGTGATTGGGTGCGGCTCCTGCAGCGGGTAGCCAATTCAGTTCAGTATTTTTACGAGACACATCCTATCGGGTTGGAATCTAGGCCTCCTCGTAGGGAGTAGATATCTCAGGATCTCATTTTTGTATCAATATGTATATTTTTGAGGGCTACGGGCTCCAATTTTGTATGACACTACCATTTTTGGACATATTTATATATATAAAACTTTGGTTCTCTGGTTCTACTATCTCTGTGTATGTACAAATGTATGAATGTCTTCTTATATTTGTGTGCTTCATGATGAATGTGACAAATGCCAATCTAATACATAGTTAACGTATGCATCAGATATATGATTAACACTTCTCGGAACATGTATGTATGTAATTGAAATAAAATGTTGTTCCAAGAGTCTTACCCTTAGGAATTTCCGTAGTAGCGTAGGATCTCGCACACGATACTGCCCATTCAGTTGAGACACAACTAGTTGTGAATCTAGGCAGACTTCTAAAGACTGGACGCTATGGGAAATGGCATCCCGAAGTAGCTCAATGACGACACTATACTTAGCCACATTGTTAGATGTAGGACCAAGACAAGCACCTCCTGAGGACACAACTAGGTGGTCAGGTGAGAAAATAACCCAGGTAATAGAAGCAAGCTACTGCGTATGATGGCTAGCACCATCTGCAAACCCTAAGAACATAGGAAACTCCGTTGACATCTGTCAATTAAACGAAAGCTAATCAGCAGACCCGAAAACCAAAAGAAATCTAAACTATGTACAGAAGCAACTATACAATAGTA
Organism: Larix kaempferi; assembly: GCA_027924585.1. Lineage (NCBI taxonomy): Eukaryota > Viridiplantae > Streptophyta > Pinopsida > Pinales > Pinaceae > Larix > Larix kaempferi. The sequence goes on along the minus strand of BSBM01000125.1, from coordinate 12,376,018 downwards.
TACAAAAGTATCATCCTGAACCAGAGCTTCAAGCGTAATACCGCTTGAGGTAGAGCCCATTTCTAGGATACTTCAATATAGTCCCCTCATAGTCTTCTAATTCATAGGCTCCTTTTTCCAGGACACGCCTCATGATGTAAGGACCGTGCCACATGGGGTTGAACTTGCCTGCCCCTAGGGGTTCTTTAGCTTGGTCATATAAGAGGACCAAGTCACCTTCAGCATACTGCGGAGGACGGATAGACCTACCATACTGAACCTTAATATGATGTTTGTTGGCATCTATAGCCACAGCGGAATCTCGAACGTTGCTCAAGACCCATTGTATCAGGGAGGAGCTCTATGGCTAGTTTAAGCGAAGGGATCTCGCATTCAATCGGTAAAAGTGACTCCACACCGTGGACTAGCTGAAATGGTGAGAACCAGTGGTAGTCTTGACTGTGGTTCGATACACCCACAAAGCAGGATATAACATTATGTGCCAATTGGTTTGCTTTGTTGGATGGTACGTTGGAGAATGGTCTTCAAAGACTTATTGACTGCTTCTACTTGACCATTCGCTTGGGGATAATAAGAAGATGAGTGTTCTTGACGAAGTCCAAGCTTGAGAGACAAATCCTCCATCATCTTTGTTATGAAAGTGACTGCCATGGTCAGTGATAATCTCTTTCAGAATACCGAACCGAGTTATAATTTGATTGAATACGAAGTGGGCTACTGTAGCACCATCGGCTTTAACGGTAGGCATGGCCTCAGCCCATTTGGAAAAATAGTCCACGGCCACTATGATATGGTGATTCCCCCCAGCCGAAGCTAGTTTGGAATCCATGAAATCCACCCCCCACTTGGTTAAGGGACCGACGGTGACGGCCGGATGAAGGGGCACTAGATGTGAGCATATGTTTCGAGAAAACACCTGGCAAGGGTGACATCTCTTCACAGCATTAACACAATCCTTAAAGATGGAAGGCCAAAAATAACTAGCTCGCATAATACGTTGTGCTGTAGCAAGCCCGGATAAGTGACCGCCTCACGCCCCAGCATGGAAATCATTAAGCACCTGCTCCGCTTTTTCGTGAGTTAAGCAACGAAGGAGAATAGAGTTTTTTCCTCGACGATACAAAGTGTCACCGACGATAGTTTAATCTTTAGCGTGATGTTTCACACGTCGTCGCTCATCTCGTGAATAGTGCAGAGGAAACTTCAAAGTTTGGAGATATACAATGGCATCCCCATACCAAGGGTCCTCTGATGAGATAAGAAATAAGTGCTCATCCACAAAGGAATCTTCATGAATGACATCCTCATCAAGTCTCGGAAGGTCCGACATAAACTCAGCAAATACCAACGATTTCAATGACTTTGCCGAAGCAAAATTGAGATCGAATTCCTGAAGGATAATAATCCATTTATTATACTTCCCCCTGATAAGGCGTCATGATAGCACGAACTGAAATGGATTGATATGAGCGACAACTGTGGTCATTCTAAGCAGAATGTAATGTCGTAACCGCTGGACTGAATGAACAGTCACAAGTGCCAGCTTTTCCACATGAGTATATCTTAGCTTAGCGTCTACTAGATTTTGACTAAGATAATAGATGACATGCTTGACAAGCGCATCATCAACCTGAACCAAGACCATGCCAATCGTCTCTTGAGACGCGACCACATAAAGAATAAAATATCGTGCAAAGTCTGGTGGACTAAGCATAGGGGCCGATACCAAAGCTTTCTTAAGGGCGTCGAAAGACTGCTGGGCTCGCTCATCCCAGATAAAAGGTGTGTCCTTCTTTAATAACCGTGCAATACCTTTGGTAATATTAGCATAATTAACTACGAAACGACGTAGAAAAGTGGCTCTCCCTTGGAGGCTCTGAAGTTGTAAAAAATTGCGTGGAGGAGGCAACTGAAGTATTGCCTCAACTTTCAGAGGATTGACTCTAATACCCTCTTTTGAAACTATGAAGCCCAGAAGGCGACCCGTCCTTACAGCAAAGATGCATTCGTTAAGATTCAATCGAATCTTGTATCATATACATCGTTCGAGAATCATGCGGAGGTGCTTGGGGTGGTCCACTTTCTTGCGAGAATTGCCGACAAGATCGTCTAAGAAAACCTCCATAATCTTTTTAAGATTGTGAAAGGCATACGTCATGGCACGCTGAAATGTGGCTCCGACGTTTTTAAGGCCGAAGGGCATTTTCCGATATGCAAACATTCCCCAAGGACAAATAAAAGCTATCTTATGTTGATCCTCAGGTTTGATTTGAATTTGGTTATATCCGGAAAATCCGTCCATGAAGGAAAAAATCTCACTTCCGGCGCAAGCATCCAAGATTTGATCTATGAATGGTGTGGGGAAGTTGTGTTTCGGACATGCACAGTTCAAATCTCTAAAATCAATGCATACATGGATCATTCCCTGCTTCTTATCCATAGGAACGGGTTTGACACCCATTCGGTAAGGGGAATGGGGTAGATGAAACCAGCTTTGAGCAGTTTCTCCACCTCTGCCTTGATAGCGGCTGCTTTTCTAGGGTTCACAGCACGTAAGCGTTGTCGAACCGGTTTAGCGTTGGGATACGTTCTAATCTCATGTTCAATAATGCGGGGGTCTATTCTTGGCATCTCCTCATATGACCAGGAAAAAGCTTCTTGGAGTTCTGTAAACAACTTAGTGTAAATAGCAATCTCCTCAGGAGTGAAATCGTCACCGATGTAGACATTATCAAATATTCCAGGAGTACGAGAGATATTGATCGACGTAGTTGGGGAAATGTTAGCCATATTCCCTTCCACAAAAACATCATGCGACTCCAAAAGAGCCACAGGGTGACCAACCATCTCTGCTAGAGTCGTCCTAAACTCTTCTTGTCGGCAAGCTCAAGTTTGGGAAGGAAATAAGAGCGATGGTGCATATCTTCCCAAGGTCTCTCACTACCACACATGGCCTCTATAATAGCTTCATCAGAAGGCAAAGTATCATCGAGGCAGTCATGGGAATAGGACGAGTTGGCTTCCCAAACCAGCAGTGTAATGGGATCTTCCTTGACTGTCTGGGAAGAAGAGAGATCTAGTTCTGCAGTGGCTTGTTGAATATGCTGATAAGCAAGCTCAGCTATAGACAGTGGCACAGACATCCCGACATGCGAAATGTTTCCAGATGTGGAACTCATGGTCGGTAAAGTCCACGGATCATCAAAATAGGAAGTCCGCAATGAAATATTATGCGAAGGAGGAGACGCATCGTCGGTAATGGTTCCAATAAAATTCACAGGTGCGAAAAAATCATAAGTTCCCATCAATGAAGGGTACATGCCAACACCCATGTTCCCAATTGCCGGATGAGAATGAGTAACCTGCGGGACTATGGATCCCGTGGATGCTGTGGAAGAGGAGTTAACATAATCCAGCTGATCGATGGTCACAATCTTGCATTCGTGAGGAAAGCAAATAACTCTGAATACAGTGGACGCGACAGCTTTCATGGCATACATCCAATTCTGACCCAATAAAAGGTTGTAGTCAATGGGCGCATCAACCACCTCGAATTCAATAGGCACAGACTTACCTCCCAAGGAGACAACAAGGGAAGGGATAATTCCATGCAGCTTAAATGAACGACCGTAGAATGTAGTGAGCGTGGTTCTAAACGCGAGTAGGGGAGGAGAGCCAAGAGCTTTCCAACAAGCTAACGACATTACTGAAACAGAGGCACCTTCCTCAACCATAGTACGTTTGACAAAACTCTGAAGGCACACCACCTAGATTTGAAAATCCATGTGGTAGGGCAAGCGAGGTTGGACATCAGTAGTATCGAACTTGATAATAGTGGGACTTCCCCCATCCTGAACACCTAACGCACTCAAAAGAGCATGCTTTTGAGAAGGACAAGCTTGCAAAAATTTAAGAGCCAACATGGCACACGGAGTTTGGCCGAAATCTTCTACGATGGAGTAGTTGTGGGCAGCTCGAGGATTAGGATTATGCGTAGAGCACTTAAGAACACCTTTCGGTATCTGTGGCATAATAGAGGGCTTCTCGATATGCAAGGAATTGTCAGGAGGAGGGGGAGGCTCACTCCCCAAATTGGGTTGTGGTGCATCATAATCGCGCTGACGAGTGGCAACACTAACCTCTGACTGAACCATGTTCACACATCCATAACCACTAGTATTGGAAGAAGACGTTGTCATCTCAGTAAGTCCATAACCGATGGTGGGAGCATACGAAGCCATGTTTTGGTGATGAGGTAGGGGATCCTTTAACATAGTTGGGCTCTGTGCCAAGTGCTTCGATGCTTATTCAATACGAGGACATAAGTGAGTAAGATGGTCTTCCCCACAGAGCTTGCAAGGAAACTTCACTTTACACCTAGGTTTACAGTCCTCACCAGCATTTCCGCCTTCCCGAGGAGGGTTGGCATTATCCTTACGGGGGGTATTGCGATTGCTATTGGTATTCCCATTGTTTCCACCCTTACAATTATTTCTCCCCTTTTTCTTACCACTAGGTTGCTGGTTACCTGATTGGTTCATCGTTTGCACACTGTGTACATCGGACGATGGGGTGGAAGTGGACAAGGCGTGAAACTGTCCGGGAGTAGACTGGTTTAGTGACAAATTCTGCATTTGATTAGCTACCAAATCTATGGGGTAAGTACTTGCAGATCCTACGATGCCATCGGCATGCGGTCCAGGAACTGACATGGGCTCATGACGTGTGTGCGGTGTGTCAGGGATGATGTCATACAAAATACCAGACTGAGAGTATAATAAGTCTAACTGTTGGACTTTCAATATAGCTTGTTCCTCCGTCACAATGCCAGACATCGAAACATCCTTAGCAATGTATGGGAGTAGAGACTTGAGGAACCATTCCAACAGGAACTCTGGAGGAATGTTGGCTTTCACTAACCTCTTTCGCTGATGCCACTTTTGAACATGGTCAGAAATATGCGTGGCCTTTTTTTGACGAAAGGTAGATAAAATTTCGGTGCCAGTATCATAGCGAACTGGAAACTAGAAATGATCTAAGAAAACCAAAGCGATCTCGTTAAAACCCCTATAGGTGTTTCCAGGCAACTCGACGTACCACTTCATGGCTACCCCTATGAGGGTGCATTGAAATAGTCATAATCTAACAGAATCATGATTCAATGAGTTGGAGGAGCACCAAAGGTGAAATGTCGTGACATGATCTCCCGGGTCCTCACCACCTTTCCCCTCAAACTTAGGAATGTCCGAAAGGAGCTTGGTAGGGACCGGGGGCCAAGTAGGGTCGTGACACACTAGATCATTCGTGAGCTTCGAAAGATCCGGAAGATTCAAGCATGCAAGGAATGGGAGCTGAGGCTGGAAAGCTTGATTATAAGCCCCCATAAAAGGTTGGTTAAACGGAACCGTGTTACAAGATGGACCAAAAGCTTGACCATGAGGATTAAACTGCTGATAATAAGGACCTGACGGACCATAAGCTTTCCCATGGCCATAGGATTGATAACCTCCTCCTGCCTAACTCATTTGAGAGTAAGCAGGTATGTGCGTGTTTTGGGCATCATATTGGGGTGGTGGGTTATACTGGTGGCCAGCACCGACTGTGTTGTAGTAAGGGTTACCATCATGAGTATGAGGCATATATGTACTATTCATAGTGGGAACCGTGTTGTAATGACCATAATGGTATGGTATGTTCCCACCCCCATCATTAGGATTAGCTTGAGCAGTCGTGTGGTGACCAGAAGCATGAGAAGAATTCCCAACTCCAACATTGGTGTGACTAGTAGCAGGGATCGTGGCGTGATGTCCATGTGGATAGGAGATATTCCCACCCCCTACATTAGCCTTACTAGTGACGACAGTGGACGCAAAAGTATGCGGCATATGTCCACCCCTGTGGTTGGGAGGAGCATTAACATCCATAAAAGTAGTCCTGGGTTGACGAGTAGCAGCATGTGTATTAGGTGGTGGATGGCGAGTCGTGTTTCGAACAACGTTCCTATTAGGTTGGGAAATCCTAGGAGGTGTTCTTCTTCCAACATTAGCATTGTTAGGAGGAACGTGACCAATCTCCATACTATGTGTGTGAGTAGACAACGTAGTGCCCCCAGCAAGGGTAGTGCCCCCAGTGGGTATATATGGCTAACACCATGAGTAGTGCCAGCGTGACTACCAAACGTAGTGGAAGGTTCAGCTGTACTATGACTAGGCATACCAAAAGAGAGTGTTGTTGGGTTGATCATAGGACCGGTGTCGTCATGTAACTCTAGCATCCCGTATCTATAACTGCGTGGAAATGAAGGAACGAATGGATCGTCCTGTTCTTCGTCCTTGGGTAAAGTTGGCATTCGATGAAGATAATTATTCAGATTCGAAGGATCGAACGGATCTTGTTCAAGTGGATTAGGCCAAATAGAACCAGGTTGAGTCTCAGGTGGATCACCTCCCCATGCCTCACGAGGAGTATGGGGATCGGAAGTGTGGTCAACTCTACCCGATGGAGTTGAAAGTTTTTCCTCAGTATCAAAATGTGTAGCAGTCATGATGTCTTGGACGCAAGCCTCATAAGAATCCGAAGACTCAGAGGGAGCCCTCCGGCGTCCTCTAGCAATACGGCGTGAAACCTCGACCGGCTTTAAACCAGCCAACCGACGGGATCGGCGGAGAGTAGGGCTCCACGCCACGATATCTCCGGGGAGAATATATAATCAAAATGTCTCCTAAAGGCCAACTATCGATCAAAAACAGTAAATCAAAAGCACACACCTAGAGAAACTACAGCCAAGAATAGACAAACAGAGTGGCTAAATGAGCTCCCGACACTAGAGTCGGTATGTCTCGCTTAGGAAAGGCTTGAGACTCCCAAACTATAGCCGGAGGTAACAGAATCAATTATAGAGACACCCAGGCTTCACTGCGTGTACAGGGTCAAGTCCACTGCACAAACACAATTGTGATGTCCAATCCCTATCTGACTCAGGACACAAACAGTATAACCACTGCAAGTACCCTGTGCGATACCTAGGTAAGGAAACTATGGTCACCGTAATATAACCAATGCTCAGGGGGACAGTTGCAGGTGGGATCTGTCGTATGGGTAGGGTAGCTAAGCCCGAAGCACAAGAGGACGAACCTCCAGTACCCCCAGATACGAAAAAATCCTGGAAATATCTCCCACGTTCAGCCGGTATCAGAGGGATATCCCTTCAACCAACCTCCCGTGACCTCGTGCTTAACTCTGGCTTAAGTAGAGCTTCCTGAGAACACCGATCTATACAATGGATTCCTCCACTCCCTGGTCAGACACCTAATGTTTCGCCTAGTAGTCTTTGATTGTTAACTCACAATGATCTATTCCAAAACTCTAAACCTATGCTAGTTGATGTACCCTATAAATAAAATCGATCTAATCAATTTTAAGATTAAGTGTTAATTTTAATGGTTGTGATTACTCAAGGGATATGATCGTGAAACTAGTTATGTGTAAGACTCAATGGTATGCAAAATCACCAAATCCTAGACTCATCTATCCAATGAAAACAATGACCCTAATATGCACAATCAAAACAACGATTTCGAAATAAATATGCAATCCTTTTATATTTTTCAATGCACAATCAGAATCTAAATGAAGGCAGAAAGCACTCAATGCAAGATGCAATACATAAAAGCAATTTTTTTTTTGTATTTTCTCTTATAAACGAAATGAAAATGCAAAAACTATGTGTATTTTTTTTGTATTTTTCAATATATGGAAATGAAAAATGCAAGCAAAATCCTACTATCTAGTCACTGATATACCAAGGAGATCACTAAGACAACTAGGCAGATACCAATTAGTAAGACTCAACCAAAGGAATGAGCTCAAAAGGAAAAAACGAACAAGGCTAAATCCAAAGATGGGTAAAAAACCAACAAGGCTAAATCCAAAGATGGGTAAAAAACCAACAAGGCTCAACCAAGAGAAACGAAGAGTTCTGGTCACAACCAAGGCATGGAACAATCAAGAAACAGGCCAACAAAGACTCAGGATCAACCAAAACCAACCCAACAACAACCAAAGGTCATAAACCAACAAAAGCCAAAGTTGTACGCTATTGTCGAAGGAATACCTGCAGGTACCCACGAGCAGTAGAGTAAATAGAGGCGGGTATACGTGAGCAGAGCTAAGCTATCCCGTGGGTGAGGAAAGGTAAATTGGAAAACAGAGATTCCAATGGCTCAGAAAAATCAAGTTTTCTATAGTGTATCTCAACGGCAGATAAGTAACATAGAGCTTCGACAAACAACAACTCTAATTATGGACTAATGTTCAAAAAATCCCCAAGATGGATGTTTTCCCTAGCGGAGTCGTCATTTATGTGTTGGAGAAAACTCACTATGGCTTGGGGTATACCACAACAGACAGATGACTACCAAAAATCAATTCAATTCTCAGAACTATGTTATATAAATGATAATGCTAAGATAAGGAAGAAGATAACCAACCTCGATCCAAATGTTTGATGTAGATCCCTATTGGAGCTTTTCAATCCGTGCACTTGAATCTGCAAATCAGTCTTGACAGCCAATATACAACAAGTACATATAATATATAAACGACATTAACATCATCAATAGCAATGGTCCATTATATAACAAGTAAATGCAACCCAATGTAAGATAAACAACATTTACAACATTAATGGACGAGAATATGAGTATTTCTATTAATAAACAAGAAGAAGTACAAAGTGATACGACCTCTTGCCGGCAACCAATCTGAACCAAGATCTGGATCAATCCAATTGTGCCTCTACCACTTCAATCCTCCATGAATGGAAAACTCAAACTAGATAGGAGTTTGGAAGGTGAACATAAAGGCTTCACAACTACAAGGATCAATGAGTGTAGACTCAAGATAGGGCAAAAATCCACTAGAGTTCTCTTGTTCTTATTTCCCCTCCCGTCCATAAGCCATATGTGCTCAATATATAGTCCTCTCAAAGGTAAGTGAAAGGACACATCGAGACGTTACTTGGGAATATGGAGAGCCAAAGGTCACCCAATGACCGCTTTTTGGGAGTAAAAAGTAATAAACTAGTGATTTTTACCATTTTACTTGATACCCGCGGGCTATAGTGATGCAACTCGTGAGTACACTTGCTATAGTGATGCAACAAGCAGGTCAGAGGAAAAATGAGGAAAAAATATGTCTGAAGGATATAAAGTGAATTTGTGTCAGTGAAATGAATCCTACAGACCAAAGAATGCTAATTCTCACAAGGTGGAAGATTACGTTGTAACAACTGTAGGCTATTGGTAACAAGCTTGGGAGATTCATTTCCTTGGAGGAAAACTGGGATACAAAGACGAACAGACGTTGTGCAAACATACTAGTAGAGATGGACCTTCACGATGGTTTATATGAAGAAATCGAGATGGAAATGCATGACAACATGTGGAATCAACGTTTGGATTACTGGAAGATTCCTTTAAGATGTTTTGGATGCAGAAAGATAGGTCATGTAATCTGTGATTGCTCATTACCTGCTCCAATTGCTCATAATCGAAGGAAAAATTGGGTCAAAAAATAGTCAAGGATAATTCAACAGAAGGAGAAGACAGGAAATGAGACAAAAGTTGATGAGCAGAACACATCGCAGGAGCACGTTCGTAATGATGAGCCATGCAAGTTGGCGGAAAATAAGACATTTTCTCCCATCGGTAAGTGCGATGTTCCTCTACCTATCCCACCTATTAATATTTCTTTATTAGAAAATCCTTTGGCATAAGAGAATGTCATTGGGTCGGGTACTCCTCCTCTCCCTTGTACTTCCATAAAGAAAGACTTGTCAGGAAGAAGTTTTAGGAAATTCCTCAGTCCTCCGGACAAAAGCAAAACCCAACCAGGTGGCATTTACTAATGTCTACACCACTAGGGCTAGGGTGGCCGCTTTGGTGGGAAGCCTAGAAGAGCTATCAAGAGGGATAAAACAAGACACTCCAACCAAATTCATCCTGGGAATAAAGTCTCAGTTAACAAAAGTGAAAAATCAAGCTTTGTTAGATATCAAAGCTGGAAAATAATCAACAATAAATGGGGTCCTTAGAGCAAGAAAATCCCTCCCGAGGGATAACTAATGTTGTGTTTTCCCTACAATGTTAGGGGGTTAGGGGCCTCCCCTAATTTAAGGGCCTTCAAGAGGATGATCTCAATTTTGAAGCCTTCGTTCATCCTCTTACAAGAAACAATGGCTGAAGGAAAAAAAGCATAGGAGGTGCTAGAGCCCTTTTTAAAAGACTGGTCTTTTGATTACATTGACTCGGTTGGACATTCGGGAGGGTTGTTAATGGCATGGAGATCCGATTTAAAAAAGGTCAAATATTGAAAGCTCGATAATGTGATATAGATGGTTCTTGAGGTTAGCTCCAATGGAGTCTCCTTTACGTTATTGAATATTTATGGGCCGTTCCACAATCGCAGGGATTTCTGGGAAAGTTTATCAACAAATAGTCTCTAGGAAGATCGCAATTTGGTAATCAGAAGAGATTTAAATCTCACAGTATCAGAAAATGAAGTATGGGGGAAGCTTTCTCGAGCAGACTCCCTAAGAAACTTCTTCTTAACCTTCTTCGACTGAAAGGGACTTGTTAATGTCCAACTGAAAAAACTGGAGCCAACATGGAGGAATAGGAGAAGTGGGAAAAATGTGATCTCCAAAAGATTGGACTGCTTTTTGGTTTCATATAATTTGTACACAAGTCATCTAACGATAACCTCTTGGGTAGAATATGGAGGCCTCTCTGATCATCGATCCATAATGTTGTCAATTGGCTTACAGGAAAAAAAAACAACTTCCCCTTTCAATTTTAACCCAGTGTGGTTGAAAGAAGAAGAGTTTAAGAAATTGATAGAGGAAACTTGGACCCCTTTAAGAAGCGATACTTCAACGACTTATATGCAATATATGATGGATAATTTGGCCAAGGTGAAAGCAGTCTCTAAGAATTGGGGGAAAAATTTTCGCGCTCGACAACAGGCCGACCTAAAGAGGGTGGAAGATGACATCAAAAATTTATACCAGGAGAACGAACCCGGGGTTTTTTGCGAAGAGGAATTAAAGAAATTGAAAGCATTGGAAGCACATCAAACTATCATTTTGGAAAATGAAGAACAAATATGGAGGATTAAAAGCAGATCAATTTGGATAGCCGAAGGAGACAACAACTCAAAGTTATTTCACAGATTTGCTTCACACAGAAAGAATGTAAATACTATAACGGAAATCCAAGATGATCAAGGCCACAGTGTAAGTTCTTTCAAAGAGAAGTGTGAAGCAAGAGTCTCCTTTTTCAAAAATATTTTTAGTGAAATCGAAGGGTGCCTGTCCAAGAAATTTTACAGGTCTTAAGACTCTTCCCAAAGTCTATTATAGATGAAATGAATGCCACTTTGACAAATGAGGTAACTGAGAAGAGTTATGCAGTATAGTACATTCTTTCTAGAAAAGAAAGAGCCTAGGGCTAGACGGGCTTTCAATAGATTTTTTCTTAGGATTCTATGAATTATTAAAGGAATATCTCTTAAAGGTTATCAGAGAATCACAACGCTCTGGTAAGGTTCCAAGATCATGAACTCCACCTTTTTTGCCTTAATCCCAAAGAAAAAAAAACCCATAGACTTTGGAGACTTCAGACCGATTTCTTGTTGTAATACAGTCTCTAAAATAATTGCCAAAATAATAGCCCAAAGGTTAAAACCGATCCTCAGACATATTGTTTCGGAAGAACAATTTTGTTTTTTGTTCGACAGGAAAATACACAATGCGGTCTCATTAGCCCAAGAAGCAATTCATTCAATTATCAAGAAGAAGCTAAAATCCTTTGCCCTTAAGCTAGACTTGTCAAAGTCTTACTATCACGTTAATTGGAATTTCTTATGACTTATTCTAATACAAATGGGCTTCTCGATTGATCTAGTGAATTGGGTAATGGGAGGTGTAACCTCGTCATCGTTTACAGTGCTAATCAATGGTTCCCCTTCCTCTTTTTTTAGGCCTTCAAGGGGTTTACGTCAGGGATGTCCACTCTCTCCCTTCTTATTTTTATTGATTGCAGAAGCCCTCAACAAGTTGGTACAGCAGGATAACAGAGAAGGCTCCCTAAAGGGGATTTTAGTCTCGGAGATGATGGAATTAACGCACATCCTCTCTGTGGATGATGTGCTATTGATGGGTGAAGGAACTTTAGAAAATATGAATACCATAGAATAGATCCTTCTCATCTACAATAAGGCTACATGGATAGTAATCAATTTTGACAAATCTAATCTTGCACTAAACAAAGTTCCTGAAGTTTTAGAACAACGATTCAGGACCGAAGTTGCTATACTCTTAGCCCGGTGAGTGAAGGCTTCAAATATTTGGGGTTCTTTCTCAAGCCCAATGCATACTCCTTTAAGGATTGGATATGGTTATACAAGAAGGTGGAATCCCGCATCTCAAGCTGGGCCAACATATTTCTCTCAAGAGGTGGACGTCTGACACTTTTAAAATCAGTTCTACAGAGTATACCGGTTTATTGGGCATCCATTTCATACATACCAAAGGGAATTTTGACCAAGATCCGTAAGTTGTGCTTTTCCTTTTTCTGGAAAACAAGTAAAAAAAAACAATGGCATCCCTTTGGTGAAATGGACAACGGTGGCCAACTTAAAGGAATTGGGGGGATGGGGGATAAAAAACCCTTTTATTTTCAGTCAAGCTTTGTCAGCAAAATCCCTTTTGGAGATTAACATGTAATACTATCACTCTTTGGGGAAAAACAATAACCTCCAAATATTGTCCAAATTATTCATTAACAGATTGGTTCAAAATTCAAGCAAAAAGTTACAAAGGAGGTTCAATTGAATGGAAAGCTATGGTACTTTCTTTCCCTCTAATAGGAAATTGGACGACATGGAAAATTGGAGATGTCAAGAGTGTTTGTTTAGGTGAGGATCCATGGGTCGGCTTAGGTGGTGCTTACGTGCTATCCTCAAACAAAGTTACATTACTAAGACATCAGAATATCAAAACTTTAGCTAACGCAAGGATCAGAGCTCCTAAAAGAGTGGAAGGAGATGAGTGGAAATCCACCCAGGATCTTGGGTTAGCAAACGAAGAAGCTGAAGAATGGTCAGGAATGATCAACATATTGAAGTCCAACTTCATCACTCTGGAGGATAGTGAACCAAATAAACTAGTTTGGACGAAAAAATGCTTGACAAGGGAATTCACAGCGAAGATGGGATATGAGGTTAAATCTTTCGAAAATTTCTCCGAGGAAAAGAAATGGTGGTGGCATACTATTTGGAAAACAGTTGCCCCCTTGAAAGCAAAGATAGTTCTTTGGATATATTTAAAGAATAAAATACTGACCTGGGAAAACTTGATGAAGCGTGGGTGGGAAGGACCAAGATGGTGTGTTTTATGTTAGTCTTGTTGTGAATCATAACCACACTTATTTAATTCTTTCCCTTATGCAGGGGATGTATGGAAAGCAATGTCCAAAGAATTGAGAAGCACATACATGCCGTTGGAAACCACTCTGGAACTCAGTTGTAGAAGCTGGTGGAAAAATCCTTTAGTATGATGCTTAGACGCTTTCCCTTCCAAGTATATATATGGAATATGGTGGGAAATAAATTCTACCATTTTTCATAATCCAAAATTTCCATCAGAGGTAACTTCTGTCAAGATTGTGTAATGAACAAGGGAGTATAAATCTTCCGAAAAGTCCAAAAAGAAGCGAGAGATAAAGGAACCCAACATTGATAAAAATATCCCTTGGGCCTATTTCGACGGAGCAAGACAAGGTGACCCTCCCTTGGGAGGATCTAGCGCAATTCTATATATTTCATATGCAGTAAAAATTTCAATAAAATACGGCCCGAGACAGTGCACAAACAGTAAAGCGGAATTAACAACACTTTTGGCAGTCCTCAACACAACGTTGGCTCAAAAAATTTCTAAAATTCAGATCTTAGGGGACTCAAAAATGGTTATAGACTCGGACAAAAATAAGATACAGATCAAAGCTCCTCATTTAATTCACTTACTTGAGGCAATCAGAAAACAAATTGAAAGGTTTGGTTACATTTCTTTCAATCATGGATACAGGGAGTTGAATGATGAGGCAGTTTTGCTTTCTAAAAGCACGTTATTCTTGGACCCAGGAGCTCTCATTGAAGAGGAACGGAATGGAAACCAAATCTCACATTAGCTATTGTCTTTGGCACATAATTTTTCTTCTCGTATGTTTTTGCGGAAAACATGTTACGGGACTCTATTTGAAAAGTGGAAAAAACAGAAGGTAAATAGATGGAATTGTGTATGAATCGATGACCTTATGAAGATTTCCAGAATGAATTTTCAGTTTTGGAAGCCATGATGTAAGTCCTCTTTGGATAGTCAATGTTATTCATATATGAATAAAATAATTTTTTCCTTGGAAATATATATATATTAAAACTTAAAAAATCAACAAAACTTGGATACTACTTGCTTTTCAATCGAGGAGGGTGGATTATAAACGATGTATGCACGTGAGTTCTGATTATCTGGTTCACTTGAGAACTCACACTCCTCACACTCCATAGTGAAACTTATACACATTGTTTATAATCTTCCCTTCCATATTGCAGAGCAAGTAGTATCCAAGTATGGGGGAGAAGTGTAATTCCGTGCTCAATGTGGAATTTACATGCGACACTTTGATCAGAATAATAATAAAATAAATATTTTACAATGTCCACCCTAACCTAAATTTCAAAACCAAATGTGTATGTGTGTGTATTATCCAATTAATTAAAACTAAAAAAATGAAACTTGGATACTTTTTGCTATTGGATATCGCATGGAAATTTATAAATGAAGTGTAGAATTTTAACTCGAATAACACACAAGTTCTATTAAGATTAAGTATTTGATCCATTAAAGGTTCTAGTTGACCAAGAATGAAGTTCTGGATGTTTTCAAGATGTCATACGTTATCAAATCCACTAATAGATATGAATTTCAACTAGTTCAAGTGTGGTTATCTTAAATTAGTTATTTGATTATGGATATTATGAATATTGACCTGGTGATCATCCATGACTTTGCATGACTTTCATTTTCATTTTCAAAATGCACTACACTGATTATAAAATACAATTTGATGAAAAAATTTATCATTTCTCCTCCTTTGAATTTCCTTCTTCCATTCTCGTTATCAACTTCTGGTTAGTCATCTTGAAATGTCAACCAGTGATGAGTTAGTAATTTAGATTGTTCCTTCTTCTTTCTTTCTTTTTTCAAATTGAAAAATAAAATTCTATTCAAAGAAAAATTCAAAGTTTTTTTTGTCTTTACATCTGGAGATAATATTTGTCTTCATCATAAGCTCACAAAAACTATGTTAATACTAAGATCATAGCACCTTGAAAAGTAAAACTTCATCCTACTACAGTAAACCAAAATAACAACAAAATCATCAAGACTAACCAACAAAATAAAAGCATACCACAGTTGTTTCCTATAACCAAATTACATAATTGCATAAGGTTTATCCGACAGTCCAATTTATCTACTAAACTATAAATTACTTCTATTAGCACAAAATGAAATAACCAGAACTATAAAGAATGAATTATTTAAACTCTTCAAAATTGAGCATGCGTTCTTCCAATCCTACTACTTGTTTGGATAAGCTTTCCACGAGAGAATCGAATGTCCTATAGAAATTCTTGATAGAAAAACCGAGGAAACTTTGCACTAGCTTCCTAGTACTTGAACACCAATGTTCCAACATCAAAACCCCTACCTCAAGATCAAGTTAAGAATGAGTTTGTAAATTGATACCCAGATGGGCCTTAAAAAATCTTTGCAAAACCTTACTTCTGTCAATCCAACAATTGAAGGTGACCTATAAATGTTTCAAATATTAAAGCATTGAGAGCTTTCCAAATGCCCCAAATAATGAACAAAGGAAGAGATTCCATGGTGGGAATGATTCATCCAACACTGTAAATTTATTCCCAGATCTTGCATGTTCCAAGAGAAAACACCCCCCATGTCCTTTAAGACTTCTTCCCACACCTGCTAGCAAAAACAACAAGCAACAAATAGATGGTCTATACTTCCCTCATTTGTTTTACACATCACATGGATATTGGGCCTAATGAACCCCCGTTTACATAGATTATCCCAGGTTAACAGAAGGTTTTCCATGGACAACCAAACAAAACATTTGATTTTTAATGGAAGCACCCACTTCCATAAGCGGGTATACCATCACACAAGATCTGGAGGAAGAGATAATGGCATCATACACCTCTTTTGTTATCACTCCACCTGCTTTATGTTTCCACAACCACACTAATACATCTTCACTATTGGTAAGTCTAATTCCCAATTGTCACATCCCTGCAATATAAATCAGCCATTCAATTGCAAAATCACCCAAAAGACCCAAATATGAAGTAGTAGGGGAAAAATCAGAGTTTGAATTTTTTATATGAGCAATCTTGCTATATTGTGCTATGTGATAGTGATATGAGTGGTGTCTATGACTAGAGTGTACTTCAAATTTTTCATTGGATGTGGAAGATAGATATATATATGGATGGTAATTCCTAGTGGAGTGTATATGACATATGGAGTAGTCTATTTATTCTATGTTTTCGACTTTACGGTGGGTTTTGATCGGAATCCGGTATTTTTTTTGGTAAAATCCAAATTTCTACGTGTTTAAATTGTATTTTTGAATCCATAAATAGATTCAACACACTCAGATACCCCATGGCACCCAAATTATGCAATTTCCATAGCTAATATATGTGATTCTAAGATTTTTTAAAGATTTCCAATCGGAATACAAACAAAATTAGATGAAAAATATACTCGAAAAATGTTGAAAACATAGAATATTTAGACTACACCTATTACATATATATCTCGATCATATTAGGTGGAGTGTAAATGTTGTATTTTGTGTATGATGATTTGATATTTAAAAATAGGTTTGATTATAATTGATTATAATAGGTTATAAAAATTATTATGATTTGAATTGTATTGATTATAATTAATAATAATTGGAATGATTAATTATGATAAGATATTAAAATTAAAATAAATAAAATAATATATTAAAAAAAAAAAAAAAATTATATTTCATATATTTCAATTTAATTTGGTTGTGGAGTAAGATCTTAAAAGAAAATTAATTGGTTAAGAGTTTGTCTTCTTTCAAAGTAAGGAAATAGGTTAAGGACTAAACATTATGAGGCATTATTTCATGTAGCATGGTTTTTCTTTAATATAGATGATGAGTCAACTCAAATTTGGGAATATAAACTAATAATGATTATGCTAATTACTAGTTTGACAAGTGAATTACCATAATTTTTCCATCTTCAAAAATAAATCCCAATTTAATTTAATATGACATTTTTTATTATATGTATGTTGTGATGTAAATAAATATTGACCCATTTACATAAGGTCTTTCATATGATCATCTTATAGGCCCTAAGATTCAATTCTACATATAATCTTTACTCTTGTAATTAGGTTATATAAGTGTGAGAACGATGTGATACATGTTTAAGTGATTGTAAGTGATTATACATGTCTTTTGGATTTTTTCTACTCTTTTATATTGTTTTAAAATGCTTATGTTATTTTCATAATTTTTTGGTTTAATCATTTTATGATTGAAAGTGGTTGTTAATTTTTAACTCTTTTTATCGATCGTCTTCTATCTTAAATATGAAACTTGGACTTTATGTTCATCTAGTATTAATATTTCAGCATTGTTGTTTAATTTTAAATGGAGCTTAATCGTAGATAACAATCTAGTATTAATATTTCAACATTGTCGCTTAATTTTAAATGGAGTTTAAAAGCATATATATAACATTCTAGGCCACCTTCCAAAATATTAAAGGTGGAAGTGCTATCATCCAGTGAGAGTGGATACTTCATAAGATCTATTTTTTTCGACCATTAGTACCACATCTTAATGGCCATTTCTCATCATCATTGATGAGAAACAATCATTGATGAACAACCTTAAACACCATGAAGGTAAGTGTTTGAAGAATATGGCCACTTATGACATTGTGTAGTGCCCCTAGACTTGTGTAGACATTGAGGGCACCTGCTGAGTGACTAGGCTGATTGAAACATTAATTAAATAACCTTTTGACCTTATTTTTGAGTATGTGTATCTGAACTGTTGAGGTAAATGAATAATTGCATATGTTAAACGATTAGCTATGACTATGGAAAATTATGTTGATGGATAATGCTTAACGACTAGCTGTATGGTGATTATGTATTTGGCGACGAAATGTATACTTAATAAGATGAATGAGCAGTTTCAATAAATCATAAATGTTTAACAATGCTAGAGTTAGAAACCAGATGATGATTGTTGAGAACAGTGCTACTAATAAATTGTTGTGAGAAGTGTGTGTAGAAACAAGTGAGACGGTTCACCAACGGACACACAAAGGAACATGGAGGGTCATAGAGTACGGGTAAATCACACACAAGGGAAGCGACGACGATGTCGACTTCCGACAAGAATACCACGCATGAGCAGATAAGCATTGATCCGCTTGCTCAAGAGGAATGCGTGAGGGCGTACGAGGTGGGCCACGACGGAGCTGGTCACGTACGAGTTGAGGGGCGCGCAGTGAGAACGGACTCACTCCTCAGCGCCATTAGTCCCCAGATAGCATGTAGACGGAGGATGGATGGTAACGATTCCTAAAATCCCTACAAGAGTTCCCGCAAGTCAAAACGGAAAGATGGTGGCAGAAGGGCCCGACGATGCGGTACCCTGTCGAGAAATGAAAGAATGGACACAAGGACCCAACAATGCGGTACCATGCCAAGGAATGGAAACCATGGATGACTGGACCCGACGGAGTGGTGCCATGTCAGAGAATTAAAGTAAGGAACCAGGAGCCCAACGGCACGGCACCGTGATCCTAGTGAGTTTAATTGTTAAATTAAACTGCATAAAAACTTAGGAGAATAACTCTAGATTATTACTTAGCAAATGCATAACAATAGCTTAGACATTTGCACATGAATAGTTATTTTGTTGAGCATTTAAAATAATAGAAATTATTATTTAGGAGCAAAATAGATTAGACACCTAGTCAACTAAAAGCTAGGAGTTGATTAAAATATCTGGGGGACAAACTAGAGCAAACTTAGGGGTGTAGGTGCACTTCCCAGAGAAACTGACACTTGGATGGGTGAGTGTTTTGATTAAATAGATAATTAAAAATATTTAATTATGCATGAAGCGACACGTGTCGCACGAGATTTTCCCTTATAAGGAAGGCTCAGGGAATGGGTAAAGGGCCCATAATTTGGACGATTGTCGTAATTTTTGAATACCTCAAAGACTTGCTGCTATCTAAGGGTTTGGCTTAGAAATCCTGGTGGGAAGGGAAGCCCAAGCTGAATTTCTGAAATACTTGTGTGAGCTCTACGACCCAAAGCTCGGGGGAGGCCATGCGACTGAAAGCATGAGCCTATGGTTGGGTGGCGAAGCTAACGGTTGCTTCGCCTATGGTTAAACGAGCTTTGCTGGAGGGGTCCTACGGAAGACGCAGGAAACAATGGACCAGCTGGATCGGGTTGACAGGTTAAGGTTTGCTTATTTTTGTTAAGTTATTCACTCTTTTATTTTATTTTTCCAATAACTATAATGGCTAATTTGTTTGTATGAAGTTTTTAAAGTTTCAGGTTCAGTTCAAGGGGACCCTAAAGGAGGGGTCCTACATTTGTCTTTATATACATCTCGTGATGGCATAGGATTCAAAGAATAAGCGAATGACATATATCAACATATATTGTATGTTGTATGTAAAAAGGATAATGAGTATTTAATTAATTTTATAAGTATGTATCTTAATCACATAGATATCGAGAAGAGTAGATGGTAAACGTGATGTACTTGCATGTGGAAAATGACTTAACATATATATTTATATATACATACCTTCTTTATTGAAATGAATGGATATATGAATTAAATTGATAAGGATTTTCTCTTCAAACGAATTGATATGCATGTAGTGATATATAGATATTAAAAGAAGAGAAAGTTTTAAAGTAAAATGAATCTTATGCATATTGAAAGGAAGAAGAATATTTATATTAATTACCTAAAAAATATATATATATAATGATAATAAAGAAGTTGTATATTATATAGAGATGAAGGAATGTTATAATTAGAAGTGGAAACTCAAGATCCATATCCTTATATTAAAGGGAAGGCCCTTCTTATGGGAGTATTTAAACGTAAATGAATTAAGTGACTTTAGATATATTAAATTATAGTAAGGTCGTGGACATAAATCAAACATAGTTTTATGGGGTTTTAAAATAGTATTGGGTAAAGTTTATATATATATATATATATACCCATTGATTATGGTTGGGAATTATGACAAAAACTGATTTTTATAACTACACTTTTTATATCACAAGTGAATCCTTGTAAAATGTTTATAATAATAAGTAAGAATGATAGCTATGATATTAATACATATAAATGTATATGTTTGGTTGTACCAAAGAGTTTTCATTTAGTCCATGATAGTAAGGATAAAGTGACATTGAAAATATATTAACATGATGAGGGAGGATTATGTTAATCTTTATGAGGAAAATGAGTTTTAACTATTTAAAATTAAAAAAAAATGTTTATTTCACGTACTATTATATGTATACATAGATATATGTTTAAACTTGATGGTTGACAAGAATGTATGTATAGTAAGTATAAGTATGTACATCATTGTTGGGTGGAAGATTCTAAATTAAATTATACATAGGAGTATGTGCTCAAGTATTGAGGAATTCAATTGGGAAATTTAGAACAAGGAAATTGAAGAAGCTAAAATTGGGAATTGAATAAATCTGGGTATATAGTTATATTTATTGACATTCATGTACTGCAATAGATAGAACTAGATCTATGGCTTCTATATCTTATACTTATATTTTCAAATTCCGTGGAAGTCTTTTTGGGGAACCCGAAATGGAGGTCCCTACATTTGGTATCCCTTTCGAATCAAGATGGTGTTTCAGATCCGTAATTGTTCACTTCAATCTCTGTGTTTTATTTTTTTATATGGTTTATCTTGAAGTCTCTGCAAAAATCTATGTAAAAAAAAAAAAAAAAAACAATGACGTTCCAGAAAATTAAGTGTCTGTAACCCTGATCTTAAGTTCTTTGTGTTTGCGTTCCCTGAACTTGTAGATTGAATTTAAAAAAAAAAAAAAAAAAAAATCTCTGTAATATCTATGTTGAACAATTGGTGAAGTTTCCAGAATTATATTCCTCTGTGTGTCTCCTCGCTTGTCTAATGAAATTTCCAGAAATTATGTTCCAGACATCTCCATAATTATGAAATGAATTGTAATTTAGTTTTAAAATTCTTCTGTGTAACTATTTGCATGTTTATTGACATCTCCCGACTTACAAAATGAATTTCTCGGTGATTCAATATAAATTGCCACTACCCTGTCGCAGTGTGAAGGAATCCAATTCCGATCTGGAATTAGAGTTCTAGAGATCAACACCTTTCTTTCCGCGGTCACCCTTATATTAATATAAATTACCTTTATGTTTGGAGTAAATCGATACAGAAATGAGTAAGAGATCTATTTATGACTGCGTTTTTACCACATTGGAAGTAACCGGGTGTATCCTACGTGGAGATTATCACTGCCTGTGTAAACTTCTGTTGAAGTGTGTGATCCTCCCTTCCACCACACTAATCGGAATTGATTCCAGATTTGAGCAAACACCTACAAGTGGAAGGAGAGCGGTTATTGAGGACTCCAGCGAGCGTAACGACTTGGCTACTTAACGCTTAGTACCTGTCGGACACGTGGAAACAAGAACCGGTGGTTTAGGGCCGATTACCTTACAGGTCGGCGTAAAGAATTCCTTAAATTTACACATATGCTTCTTGAGAAGTAATGTGAAATTAATTAAACTTCCGGCAGTATGCATACTCCAGTTTGACGGCTAATGGAGTATGTAGTCTAACTTTAATTTAAAAAAAAAAAAAATCTACTAGCTACTACGAACTTGAAATTTAACCATGGTATCGAAATGGTCAAATGAAGACAATGTTTCGTAAAAATAAGTATGGAGACGATTATCATAATAAATCAAACGCAATGAAACTAACCTTAGGTCATAATCAAACTTGATGAAACGACAACTAGCCCACGAGATGAGACTCTATGGGGTTGATAAAACACACACGGTACGACTTGATGTGTCTGTCGAAGTAGTCCTATGACAACGGAATTGATGAAAGAAGGTAAGGATGTGATAAGCTCATTGACCTGGACATGAACTTACAGATGAAAAGACTAATGGCTAAAGTTTAATATGTTCGACTAAGTCGCTAAGCATTGATGCTTGGAATCCTGTCAAATTGAGAACCAACACTATTAAAAACAAGTAGGGCTTTGGATGTAGTATTTTGGGAATTGGATTTTGGAATATTTTGTAACCGCTCTAGATTTGTTAACCGGTGATTATAATTTGTCGTCATTATTTTACCGAATATGGTATGACGTTCACCTTTTCATATTGGAGGAAGGGATAGCCAACAGATTTGCATTCTTGTTCGGATTCATTGTGCGAAGGGATGATTGAGTAACTGTGGTATGGCCATTGGTGCCTTATAACTTGTAGTCAATTTGGATATTATGGATCTTTGCACATGACTAGAAGACATAGAAAATCTAGTGTGGTATTGACAATTATGAGGGCATTATTGGAGTTGCATTGCACAAAATTACGATTGAGAATGTATTATAACCATACTAGAAGATTTGGAAAACTAATTATTAGAACATGGCCATGATTGCTTAAAAGAAATAGAAGAAAATGGCAAGAAGGTGAGAATAGGAAATTAAAAGTTAAGCCTAGTGTCGGAAGTACGAGAACAAAATTAACTTCGGGACGAAGTTCTATACAAGAGGGGGTGTATGTAATGCCCCTAAAATGACTATGGACTTTAAGAGCACCTGTCGAGTGACCCGGCGTAACAGACTTCAATAAAGTGGCCCTTCGAGTTAGGATGTGTCTTAATAAGGGAGAATCACCTGATGATGTGCATGACTATAGTTGATAAATAAATTAATGAATTGAATTATATGTGTGGACTGGGTTAATTGATTAATCAGTTCTTGCTTAAATTCTTAGCCTTGATTGATCAAGTCAAAGTGCGTAGGACAGTTACAGTCCTAGCTATGCGACTTGGGAGGACGCAACTGAGATGCGTCGTAGCTTTCAATTTTATTCTGAACTTCGGGACGAAGTTCTAAATAAGTAGGGGTGTATGTAGTGCCCCTAGACTTGTGTAGACATTGAGGGCACCTGCTGAGTGACCAGGCTGATTGAAACATTAATTAAATAACCTTTTGACCTTATTTTTGAGTATGTGTATCTGAACTGTTGAGGTAAATGAATAATTGCATATGTTAAACGATTAGCTATGACTATGGAAAATTATGTTGATGGATAATGCTTAACGACTAGCTGTATGGTGATTATGTATTTGGCGACGAAATGTATACTTAATAAGATGAATGAGCAGTTTCAATAAATCATAAATGTTTAACAATGCTAGAGTTAGAAACCAAATGATGATTGTTGAGAACAGTGCTACTAATAAATTGTTGTGAGAAGTGTGTGTAGAAACAAGTGAGACGGTTCACCAACGGACACACAAAGGAACATGGAGGGTCGTAGAGTACGGGTAAATCACATACAAGGGAAGCGACGACGATGTCGACTTCCGACAAGAATACCACGCATGAGAAGATAAGCATTGATCCGCTTGCTCAAGAGGAATGCGTGAGGGTGTACGAGGTGGGCCACGATGGAGCTGGTCACGTACGAGTTGAGGGGCGCACAGTGAGAACGGAATCACTCCTCAGCGCCATTAGTCCCTAGATAGCATGTAGATGGAGGATGGATGGTAACGATTCCTAAAATCCCTACAAGAGTTCCCACAAGTCAAAACAGAAAGATGGTGGCAGAAGGGCCCGACGATGCGGTACCCTGTCGAGAAATGAAAGAATGGACACAAGGACCCAACAATGCGGTACCATGCCAAGGAATGGAAACCATGGATGACTGGACCCGACGGAGTGGTGCCATGTCAGAGAGTTAAAG
The DNA here is from genome assembly GCA_027924585.1 of Larix kaempferi. Classification (NCBI taxonomy): domain Eukaryota; kingdom Viridiplantae; phylum Streptophyta; class Pinopsida; order Pinales; family Pinaceae; genus Larix; species Larix kaempferi. The sequence goes on along the minus strand of BSBM01000125.1, from coordinate 12,351,776 downwards.
TAAGGAACCAGGAGCCCAACGGCGCGGCACCGTGATCCTAGTGAGTTTGATTGTTAAATTAAACTGCATAAAAACTTAGGAGAATAACTCTAGATTATTACTTAGCAAATGCATAACAATAGCTTAGACATTTGCACATGAATAGTTATTTTGTTGAGCATTTAAAATAATAGAAATTATTATTTAGGAGCAAAATAGATTAGACACCTAGTCAACTAAAAGCTAGGAGTTGATTAAAATATCTGGGGGACAAACTAGAGCAAACTTAGGGGTGTAGGTGCACTTCCCAGAGAAACTGACACTTGGATGGGTGAGTGTTTTGATTAAATAGTTAATTAAAAATATTTAATTATGCATGAAGCGACACGTGTCGCACGAGATTTTCCTTTATAAGGAAGGCTCGGGGAATGGGTAAAGGGCCCATAATTTGGACGATTGTCGTAATTTTCAAATACCTCAAAGACTTGCTGCTATCTAAGGGTTTGGCTTAGAAATCATGGTGGGAAGGGAAGCCCAAGCTGAATTTCTGAAATACTTGTGTGAGCTCTACGACCCAAAGCTCGGGGGAGGCCATGCGACTGAAAACATGAGCCTATGGTTGGGTGGCGAAGCTAACGGTTGCTTCGCCTATGGTTAAACGAGCTTTGCTGGAGGGGTCCTACGGAAGACGCAGGCAACAATGGACCAGCTGGATCGGGTTGACAGGTTAAGGTTTGCTTATTTTTGTTAAGTTATTCACTCTTTTATTTTATTTTTCCAATAACTATAATGGCTAATTTGTTTGTATGAAGTTTTTAAAGTTTCAGGTTCAGTTCAAGGGGACCCTAAAGGAGGGGTCCTACACATTGTTATCGTGATGAAATAAATGTTATTTAAAGTTTTATTTTATTTTATCCATTTTTCCCACTATAGATGTCATAAGATTTATAACACCAAATACCTTTTTTTTTATAGCAATGTTAGCAATAACATTTCAACATTTTGGGTCATACTTCTTTATTGCCTTTATTTTTTTATACAATGATATCATGGTGTGGTGTTGATTAGCAACAAATGTTATGAAAATGCAATGAAAACATTGTTTGTTAAGACTTAAATATTGTGTTATTACAATTCTATTTTTCTATTTTTATTACAATGAAAACAATTGTCGCATATATATACCAATTAGAACTAGTTTTAGAGATCATCTCATTTTGTGCATTTGACATATTGTAAAATAAGGTTGCCCCCTCTAAGAGACTTCTTATTAATTTTATTTATTTCATTCTCAAGCATGGAGCTACTTCTTGTTTATGTTTTTATGTTATTTTGGTAATTTAGTTCATAACATTTGGTATCATAGCATACAAACCTTGGCTTGGCTCCTTCAAAATGAGTCATCTTTCCATATTCACTATAATTTTTTCTCTAGAGAATTTTTGGACAACGAAAGTTTTGGAAAGTACATGTGGTAAAAATTCCATATTATAGTTCATTATAAGTTTTGAGTTACAATTTATGGAATTTGGGGATTTTGACTAGTCCAAAAACTATTCTGAAACAAGTGTTTTGGGTAAAACTGTTATATCTGAATCTTGCAAGATCAAAACTGAGTGCCACTAGATGCATAAGAAAGAATATGGACCATAGTGTTTGTAATATAAATTTTAGAAGCATATATAAAAAAATTAGACATATGGCATACCATACAATTTCACTTTCTTGAAATGAACAAAAACAACAAGTTATGGGAAAGTTACCATAAGTTTCTCTTTGCACTTCATAATTTAGTCAAACATGTGGCATTGAATAGAAGACACATCAAACTACTACACGATGAAATTTTAGAGTCAGAAGTGGAAAGTTAACCAATAGGGTCCAATCTCCAAATCAATTTTTTTAAAGGCTCATCCATGACACAAGAAGAGTATGAGAAGGTGGAATTTGGGATGTACAAGCTTAGAGAGATAATAGAGAACCTTGAATATACAATGCTAAGAAAGGTGGACATCCTAAATATGGTAATTAAAGGAATATTTCCAAAATTTCAAAGGGGATATCATGTGTGATCTCAAAAACAACCTTGAAAACATGAGGGAGGAACTTTTGAAAGATATAAGTAGCTTACTTGCCCAAAATTCACCTCCTCGAAAAGTTGATAAGGAAGATGGTTGAGTCTAGTCACCTAAGATAAAATTCTCACACTCAGAGAACAAGAGCCTTGAGTCCCATACATCTAATCATTCTTCACTCCAAAATCCACAAAATGTTGGGTTAAACTTGAGACCAATGAACTACTTCATTCGCAAGATTGTTATAAATAATTTTGATGGTAATGATCCCATAACATAGAGATTCCAGATGAAGAAATTCTTTGATCTACACCAAGCATTGAATTTACAAAAGGTAACTATTGTATCCTTATATTTAGAATCTAATCAATATGTGTGGTATCAATGGATTTGTGATCGTAAAATGGACTATATTAAATCTTGGTCTATATTTATGGATGAATTGATTACACAATATGTGGGTATTAATAGAAACAACTCCTTTAGCCAATTGATAAATATCAAGCAAAGAGATCTAGTTCCAAAGCACATTAAGCACTTTCAAATGTTGAGTCTTAGAGTGAAGAACATTACGAAGGATAATTTTTTGGATCTCTTTGTGTGAACTTTAAAGGAGATAATTCAACCTGAGGTACGCCTCTTCGAACGTAAATCATTAGAGAATGATTTTAGTTTGGAAAAAAAATTGAAATTAAAAATATGGTTGCTAGAAGGGATACTACTAACACATATAGAGAGGGAAATGTTCCCACCCATAACCTCAGTCATCCTACAAGGTTGACACCTCAACAATGAGATGAAATAACAACAAAGTGACTATGTTTTAATGATCTCACCAAGTATAGTAGGGGCCATTAGTATAGTGAGAAGAAATTATTCTACATGGATTGTGAAGAGGAAGAAGATCAAGGATTGAAACAATATCAAGATATAGAACTAGAAGAGACTACTCCAACCATATCTTAACATGCATTGGTTAGCATTAGCAATCCTTAAACTCTCGGGATAGAAGCATATATCCAAAATAAAGGGGTATTTGGAGAGATGACTAAAGGTATTGATACACTTGCTTGAGATCATGAACATGCTATTCACTTTCAACCATGAAGTGTACCACCTAACACCAGACCTTACATGTACCCATATGCACAAAAGAATGAGATTGAGCGTATGGTTCAAGAAATGTTAGAGGATGGAATCATTCAACCTAACCAAAGTTATTTCTCTTCACTAGTGGTGATGGCTTACAAAAAGGAAGGTTGACGGTGTATTTGTCTAGATTATAGAGATCTCAACAAGATGAACATTAAATATAAGTTTCCTATTCCTGTCTTTGATGAATTTTTAGATGAATTGGAAATAACATTTTGCTTTACCAAGTTTATCTTTGTTCTAGATATCATCACATCATAATGAGGCAAGAAGACATCTAAAAAATAAGCTTTAGAACACATGAATACCATTTTTAGTTTTTGGTGATGCCATTTGGCCTTACCAATGCACCTTCCACATTTCAAATCTCGACGAATTATTTTTGGTAACACTTTCTTAAAAAAATTGTGTTAGTACTTTTTGAGAATATACTAATTTACAACAATTCTTGGGAAGAGAATATACAACATGTTGACATAGTATTCAAACTATTGGAGGAGAAGCAACTATATGGAAAGATTTCCAAGTGTTCCTTTAGGGTTTAAGAAGTGGAATATTTGGGTCATATTGTATCTCAAGAAGGCATCAAAGTGGACCCTAACAAGATTAAAGTTATGATCGAATGGTCAAATCTTAAAACCTTGAAGAATCTTAGAGGATTCCTAGGATTGATGGGATATTACGACAATTTTGTCAACAATTATGGTCACGTAGTAGTACCTCCAACAATGTTATCAAAAAAGGAGGCATTTTATTGGATTTAAGAAGAAACGAAATATTTTGAAAAACTTAAGCAGGATATGTGTACAACTCTTGTCCGAGCCATGGTTGACTCCACACAAAAAATATTGTGGAGTGTGATGTCTCAAGGCATGGAATTGGTGTAGTTTTAATGCAAGAAGGAAGTCCCTTCCCTTTGAAAGCCAACAAGTTAAAAGAAAATATTTAAGCCAATTTATGAAAATAAAATGTTGGTGATACTGCATGAAGTTAGGAATGACACCATTACCTAATAGGAAGACATTTCAAGGTAAAAATAGATCATGATAATATTAATTACTTCTTGGAACAACGATTATCTTCAGAAGAGAAACAAAAATGGGTTGCAAATATGCTAGGTTATGGATTTGAAAAATAAAATGTTGTGGAAAATGCACTTTCAAGGAAGGAAGAAGACACACAGGGATTAGTTTATGTTATTTCCATTTTCATTTTGACTGGGTTGAATAAGAAAGGATAGAATGGAAACAATATTAGAAGGAATGAATGATCATTAACAACTACATGAGGAACCTAGTTCATTAGATAAATTTAAGTGGAAGAATGATTCACTACGGTATTAGGATTGCCGATATTTATGTAAGAATTCCCAACTCAAACATAAGGTCCTTTTGAAATTACACACTTCTTCTATAGGAGTAAATTTAGGGTAAACCTTGCTATAGCATATTTTACCACAACACTACAAAATGCTCATTTTTGTTAATATTCACCCTTTGCAGACTTCGTTGTCCTTCTATGGTTCAATCCACCTATCCCTTCTCAGTCAAAACCTTTAAAAAAAACCTTGTTTTCTACACATACATGCCCTGGTAGTTATTAGCATCCATATAGGCACCCTGCCAGTATACAACACACATATACCATGTTTTGAAGGTAATAAATAATAAAATCTTGGGAAATGTGAAAACAATTTCACGGGTTTCAACATTCTTTCCCCCCTAGATAACTACCTCAACTTCCCTAACTACCTCCCAAAAAGTATAAAATAGGCTGAGGAAAGAAGAAGAAGGAGGAGAGATCATTATAGCATCCTTATGCTGAACTTGTTCATATTGAACCCTTAAACCCTATTCCCATGTCTGCAAACTAATCCCCCATATTTGGAAATTTGCATTTCTAGTAGTCCCCATTCATGATCTTTCCTATAAACTACAGTCTTATTTCTTTAGGATTTCCCTTGGATCATCGAGGAGTTGTGTATGTGTGTGTCCCAAATGAAGGAACTCAGATTCCAATCCATAATAGTTCCACAACCGAGAACAAGTGACATCTATCTTGTATTCTTAATGTTTATTTTATATAAAAAAATTCTCTTTCCTGTCCTATAATGTGTAAAAGCTTATCTTGATAGTTTTGAACATTCAATATGCAATTTATCCATTATATTTGTAGTTTGTTGTCCATGTTCTTGTTTATACTTTATGATTGTAGGTTTTCAAGGACATTTGTAGATTAAAGATTAAAAGCGAGGATCTTCTTCAACCATTGGACTACAAGGAAGAATTCAACCTTTTAGTTTTCAATAATTTAAAATTTGTAAATCTGTTTAAATTGCATCTTTAGGAAGGACTATTTGAATTTTTTATAGGCACCACTCTATGATGGCTCCAACCCATAGCCAGTAGGGGACTTTTACTTGAAACATAATTGACGACACTATTGGGGAACGTCTCCTTTTTAGGTTATTTTAGGGTGTTTTTGTGATTCTTGATTGCTTTTGTTTGATATTTTTTCTTTTTGTTTTGTTGTTTGTTTTGCAAAAGATTCAATTTTTGTAGTTTCACTTTCATCTAGGAACCCTTTGGGTATGTGTTAGGATTTGTTTAGAGGATGAGAAAATTTGTTTCTGTCTTTTCCCGCAATCATATGCATGTTGTAGTGTTCACAAAAGCGTACATACACATCATATTATGATCACAAGCATGCATTTTCTTGTATAATACAAATCCTTTTTATTTTTCAGACTTTTTGAGCTCTTATGCGTGTTGCTATGGGATAGAGCACGTATATACGTGGGATACTATGGGTCGACATAGTGTGTATGTCTTTTTCTGTGTTGTTTTTTTTCAATTTGTCTCTATTTAAGTTGGAAGATTAGGGTTTGGAATCTTAATTAGTTGATTTCGGCTCTATAATTAATATTTTTAGCTTCAGAAAGCAACATTTTTATAAATAGAAGAAAAAAAAATCCAGTTTAGTATTTTTTACCAAGATTTCTTTTTTCTTGCTTTTTGGATTGCTTGAGTATTTGTTTAGCAATTTTATTTTTGTAAAGAACACTATATTTTGTTCTCTTTTAATTTATGTACCTATCATCCAAGTAAAAAATATTTTGTTTTTGTTTTTAATTTTCTCTTTCGATTACGTGTTGAAAGACAATTTTTAAAAGATGTTTGTGTGTTAGATTGCTTATATTCTTGTGGTGCTCTTTGCATTAAACAAGTTTCATTAAACAAAGTTATTATAGCATATACATACTTCTCTTTTTCTTGCAAACATTTTATAGAAAATGCACATTTTTTTTTTAGTGTTTGAGATTTGTCATTTTTCAATTTTGATTAAAAAAAAGTGAAAGGTCGGTTTTTCTTGCTTAATTTTTTTTATAAAATGAAACACTTAAAAAATCCTTAACTTGTTTTTCTTGCTTAAGTGTTTCTTGTCACTAAAAAAGTTAAGGATTTTTCTTTGCTTTATGCATAGTTATATTCTTACAGTGCGTATTTCTTGCAAGTGTCATAACATAGAACTAGTTGCATGTTCATGTCCCTTGAGTAAAAACAACCCATACAATTAAGCGATTAATTAAAATTTATTAAAAAAAATATTTCATAGGGTTCACAAACTAGTCTAGATGTAGCATCCTTTGATTAGGGTGAAAACAAACACTTTGAGACTTTTAAACTGTGAAACATAGGTGTTTTCTCTAAGGATAGGAAAATCAAATTTCGTATAGGTGTGGCCGAGAAGCTCTTCTCAGACATCAGTCAAGCACGATGTCATGTGAGGTTAAGTTGAGGATATTACGCCTCTGATTCTTAATCGAGCATTTGTGGGATTTTGCATGTACATTTGTTTCATCTGTACCAACTTGGGCCCTCTGTGGTGTCGCTACATTTGAATATTTGGGCTTATTTACCCTTCCCATACATATGATCCTGACCATCAACTATTCCCTCGAATGATGACTATGAGTTGGTATTCTTAGTTACTCTTCTTAGGCACTACCTAGGTGACTGCTGGGGGATTCATACGATACCTAAGGTAGGATTTGAACCAAACTTTCAATACCCTTGGAGGGTGTCCCATACATTTCTGGAAGACTTGCATCAAGAAGGGATGTTAGCGAAGGTATTGATAACTGATTCTCACACCTTTGTTGTTGGTTGCGGGAGTTAAAAAACTTGTACTCAACTATGAAAAGTTGATTTGTTTGCTTGTTTGATATCTCTAGGATCTTTGCTAGTGGTGCTCTCTGTGTTTTAGTTGGCCTTCGGTTTGAGTCTATTTGAAATACTCATTTAGGGTGGAAGATAAACCTCTATGTTAGTCTAGGAGGATATATAGTCTTCCTCTTATTAGAGTGGAGCCTCCACCGCCTCCTTAGAGGCATCGATTAAACACAGTTGGTTCATTTGATCCAACAGGTTCTATCGATTTGCTCAGTGAACCAGAACTTGTAAGAATTAAATTTTCTGCAGTAGAAGTCACTAAAGTTGAATATAATCAATCTGAAGGCTTTGTTGGACCCTTTAAATCTCCATTAACTGGACCTGATGATCTAACTCTAATGTATATTCTGAGTTCTTTTGAACCATGAACAATTTATTACTGTATAAGTAGAGTATTAATTAATAGTTCAGGAGAAGGTTCAGGATATCTACATACTCCTACATCAGCTATAGTCACGGGAGGATTATCTCTTCCTCATTTTAGTGCTCAAATGTCAAATGCAACACAATCCAACATGGCTCCTATTGCTACATTTGGTACTAATACTTTACCTATGGGATTTGCAATAACTCAACCTTTGAGGACTCCATTGTCCTCACCTTTTGGGTCAAGTATCTTTACATATGGGATGCCAGCTATGAGTATGCCCAATATTCCAATGACTTCTCACCCACTTTTTTCAAATCCTACTATTTGATTTGGAGTTTCCTTAATTCCTTTCCAAGGTTTTCCTTGGAATGGATTACACATCCCCCCATACACCCTTGCAATAGGGAGTGGGATTATCCAATCCACTAGACCTATTTTGGGTGCAAAATTTTTCACAGGTTGGAATACTTAAATGGGTGGTTTTCAATCATCCTCCATTCCTATTAGGTTTAACCCATTTTCATTGTTTAGTGGGGGTGGTAGTAATTGTATACCTTCAACTGCAATTCCAATTGGTGGGAATACCTCGCAAGACCATTGGACTTGGTTACATGGTAATACATCTACGGGAAATCCTCTTCAAAATTAGTGGAACTACTTTCAAGGAGCATTTTTTTTGCAAGCTATGGAAGGGGGGAACCCTTACCAATATTTTGGGAATCCTCCTAGTGGGAACTTCCTGCCACAGGGTTTATATCCGAATGCCTTTTCCACAAAGCTGAGACTTCCTTTTTTGGAAACTTTCAATTTTCTAGAATTATCAAAGTCAATGAATGGCCTGGTGCGTCATGACCCAATTTGGACTCCAATCCCAACCAAGATTCCTTCGAACATCCCAAATTTTGAGGGTAAGACTGGTGAAGATCCTAGAGATCACATCACAAACTTTTATCTATGGTGTTCTTCCAATTCAGGCTTAATAGTGATTCAATCATATTAATACTATTTTCATGCATGCTCACTCGAGTAGCTGCAAAATGGTGTATTGAATTTCCTAGTTCATCCTATTGTTTCTTCCATGACTTAGCAATTGATTTTTTGAGCCATTTCCAGCTTCCCATCCGATATGATGTTGGCACTGATATGTTATCTCAATTTTGACATAATAAAGCTACCCATATCTTGGATCACATCCAAGAATGACATAAATGGAAGAGGTTGATAAAGGCTAGTATTCCCCTTGAGTTCCTATTGGAATGGTTCCTTAAGTCCTTGTTTCCTTATATCTATAAGGATGTTTCTACATGGAGGTTGAATACCGAGGAAGAAGACATATTGAAGGCCCAACAACTAGAATTGTTTTATTCTCATTCTGGGCTACTATATGAAATTATACCTTATGCATCGAGACCTAGTTCGGACGCTTCAAAACCTAAACTAGGACCACATGTTGATGGCATAGATGGTTCTCTGTTAAATTATGCTGCATAAGCAATTAACATTTAGATGAAAATTTTGTCTATTCAACATTTTGCAACAGGAGCAGTTAACACTACTTCCTCTCCTTCTTCCCAAAAAACTCATATACATACTATGCATGCAAATCAAAAGGGAAACCAACATCTTGGTGGGAAAAAAATAAAAGAAATTAATAAGAAATGGGAGGCTAATAATAATAAACCAAAACAAAATGATAATGCTAGTGGGGCTAAGAAAGAGTGGAGACAAGTCAAGTTCCCCTGCAAAATTTGCAAAGGAGACCATCTTACCTATCAATGCCCTTTGATGGAAGAATCCCACAAGATGTTGACTCGAAAGAAACAACCTTCTATTTTGACTAATCCTTTTCCACAAGGACAACACATGGATTTTGGTTCTTCCAATCCCGCTAGAATTATGCAAGGGGGAACGTAGAGTGCACCCTCAATTGATTAATATTTTTTCCCTATGACTTGATCAAATTTTCTTTTATCAACACATGCCAAAGACTATGGCAATCCTGAATTCTCATTGTGGGGTAAAGAAAACCATGAACCACAAAACCCTCTGATCCATATAGATAAGCCTGTGGTAGAGAAGATAACATGAATACCAAAAGGTGTTTATAAGAGAGCGTCAAACAGTTTGAATGTTAGATATGCACCCAACTATTCAATTGTTGAATATTTAGGTCAAACTATGTTTTCCATGTCTGCTCTTGAGGTACTCCAAAGTTGTCCATCACAACGAAGTGACTTATTGTCCGCTATCGAAAGTCAAGATTCCTCGAATGGTCAGGTTATCAAGTTTGAAGTATATGATGTTAATACCTACCTTCCATATCATCTTTCCTTCCAAATCAATGTGGTTCATTCCACAAATATTATGGGAAGGACTATTTTGGATGTGGGCGCATAAACTTGTGTCATGGCTTTGTCTTGTTGGAAAGCCACTGGCTCTTTGGAACTTGCTCCATCACCTAATTTTCTCACTAATTTTGATGCATGGTATTTTATACCACATGGAATCATTACTTCCTTTCCTACTCAATTAAGAGGAAAAACTGTTTGTGTTGAGGTGTAGGTAGTTGATGCCCAAATTGATTGCAACCTCTTGTTAGGATGAAGTTGGACTTATGCAATGACTACCATTGTATCGTCATCCTTTCAATTATTATGTTTTCCTCGCGAAGTAAAAAACATTACTATAAATCAATTATCATTCGCTCAGACTAATATTCATGCACCTCTAAGATCGAATGCCCCATCGATTAAAAAATTACAACCAACAATTGAGAATATAGGAGTGGGAATGTACCCTTCATTGATGGGAACTTTTAATATCCCATATCCTACTTTCTTTATTAGTTCCAATCTAGTTTTGGATGATGCAGAAGTTCCAATTACTTAGATAACCTCTTTCTGAACTTCATATCTTGGTGATCTGTGGGTCCTTCCTACTCAATCAGATTCGGTGGAAGAATACCAGCATTCTGGAATGATGTACCTTTGCTTGTAGCTAAAGTAGCTTACCAAGCCATTCAACATGCAACTTCAGACATCGATTCTTTTATTGTTGAATATTTGGATCATATTTCTGAGACATTTTGGGCTATTGATTCCTCCAGTTCTCTTGATTGTTTATATATAGTATTGTCGTCAAACGAGACTATTTTGAAAGCTTTAACAAGGCTTGATAATCCCTGGGATGATTTGCATCATTGTTCTTATTTCCTTCCATCTATAGATAAGATAGAGATTGGAGAGGTTAATGTGAATTTACTTGGAGATCTTGATTGACCATTGAACCCTTTGGATCAACAAGGAGCATACGTTGAAGGTAATATGGCTAACATTTATGAGCAATCTCGATCAATATCGCTAGCAACCCTGATATCATGGAAAATGTATACATTGGTGTGAACTGTTCTCTGGAAAAATTTTGTATTTATAAATATATTTATAAATATATTTTTAAATAATTCCATGATATCTTCACTTGGTCATATGAGGAAATACTAAGCATCGACCCTATCATTGTTGAACACGATATTAAAACCTATGACAATGTCAAACTTGTTTGACAAAAACTTCATTTAGTTAAACCTAGGACAGTGGAAGCTATCAAAGCTAAATATGAAAAAATTCTTAAGGTATGTTTTATTTATCCTGTTTCGTTAATTGAATGGGTATCCGATCCTATCCAAGTTGACAAAAAGCAAGGTAACCTCCGAGTATGCATGGATTTCTGTGATTTGAACAAGGGTTGTCCTAAGGAAAATTTCCCAACGCCATTTATCGATCAAATTATTGGTGAATGTGCTGGTAGTGAGATATTTTATTTCATGGATCGATTTTCCGGATATAACTAAATTCAAATCCGTCTCGAGTATCAACAAAAAACTATGTTTATATTCCCTTAGGGAAATTTTACATCAATTGAATTAATTTTACTTCCGGAAGATGATACTCTCCAAGAGCATATCATTTATTACCTTAGTCATGCATTGATTGGGGCTGAACTAAAGTATTCACATGTTGAGAAGCTAGCTTTGGTGGTTGTTTTTCACCATTCAAAGACCCCATCATTACATTTTATTACAGAAAACCCTTGTTGTTGCAGATGTCAACGCATTTCAATATGTTTTGACCCAACAAATAATCAGGGGAAAATTCAATAAATAGATTTCCATTCTATAGGAGTTCAACTTAGAATTTCAATCTGCTAAGTCTAAGAAATATTTGGTTTTTTCTGAACTTATTTTGAAGTTCCCAAGTGAAGATTTCGATAATACTGAATATGATTCATTTCCAGATGAACATAGATTTCTTATTTCTTCATATAATCCTTGGTATAGATATATCCTTATATATCTTCAGACTCTAAAGTGTCCTCACACTTTTTTGTACGATGAGTGATGGCACCTTCGACACAATGCGAAGAATTTCCTTATTGTGGGTGATATTTTGTATCATCATGGGGTTGATTCTATTTTATGTCGTTGCTTGATTCATGAAGAAGATGGGATCATTTTAAATGGCTCTCGCAGTTGATCCTTTGGAGGTCATATTTATGGGATTGTGATTGTCTAGAAAAGTTTGCACAATGGGTATTTTTGGCCCACAATATTCAAAGATTGTATTGAAGCAGTTAAAAAGTGTCATGCTTGTCAACTATTTACTGAGAAAATGTGTGTACAACATTCTCCCTTGTTTCCCATTATTACTACAAGACCCTTCACTGAATGGGGTGTTTATTTTATGACTTGATACCCAACTTCGGCTAGGGGCACAAGTACATTATTATGGCTGTAGAATATATCATAAAATGGGCAGAAGCCATGCCTACATTTTCTAGTGATGGGGAAATTGTTGCTTACTTTGTATTCAATAATATCATTACTAGATTCGGTATTCCACGTGAGCTTTTTACTGATCATGGTATCCATTTTCAAAACACGATGATGGCCAAATTGACCACTAAGTTGGGGTTTTGGCAAGAACACTCTTCTCCATTTTATCCCCAAGAAAATGGTTAAGTCAAATTTGTTAACAAAACTTTAAAGACCATGTTTCGGAGAATCATTAACATGAGTAGATATAATTGGCATGTTATGCTATATCCTTCTCTATGGGCATACTGTGTTTTATCCTTTTCAACTCGTTCATGGGGTTGAAATAGTTATTCCAATTGAATGTGAGGTTCCCTCATTGAAATTTGTTGTTCAACTTTTACCTAATACTTCAGCTTTAGAATAACATTTATTTCACTTAGAACATATTGTTGAACGATGTTGATATGATTCTATGGTGAATGAAGTGCATAAGAAATGGGTGAAAAGTCAATATGATAAGTATGTTTGTCCTACGGTATTCTCTAAAGGAGACCTTGTCTTGATATATGATCATGATAAAGATCCCTTGGGGGTAGGAAAATTTACATCTATGTGTCTTGGACCATACATTGTGACTAAGTTATTGAATAAGGGTGCTTATGAGTTGACTAATTACGAGAGAAATAAGATGGTGGATCCCAGAAATGGGCTCTATCTAAAGAAATATTATGCTTAGGTGTATGCTTTATTTTGTACATTACGTACATTTGTATAAAATAAAGCATACAAATGTATCATGGTTATACCATATGGATCCTATATATGTATTGTGGTAATCACTCGGGTCGAATAGGTCCAATATCTGTATAAGATTGATTTTTATCATCCACCAAAAAAAATATGTTCTTGATTTCATTCATTATAATCAAAACATAAAAATTGAATAAACATGAAAATGTTTAAAAAAGAACTTACCAATCACACCTAGTGCACTACTGAGAGGGACAACTATGTCTACATCTCTATTAAATTCTATCCCTACATATGGATAATCGTCAATGGCTATCACTTGGAACTCCCACTAAGTGAAGAAGTCGTCCTCATATGGAGTAGGAGTTCACCCCCTCCTAATCGTAGCGCCAAACCTATCCATTTGATCATCACATGATCTTGTAGATCCCTAGACTCTACATATATTTGTGGGTTGATAGCAGGTACTCACTCGAAGAAAAAGATGCATAGAAGGATCCCAAAGACAAAAGTCTTCAATTTTCCTATGTTGCATCCTATGAATTGGGATTTCAAACATCCCAACAATGCAATACACCAATCATAAACTATAGGAAGCAAACACTACATAGCATAAAACATATAAGGCCAAGAGGCCTAGTGCACCACTACCAATCCCATAATACGACCAATGGTTTTCACAATGATCTTGAGGCTTAGATGTTCAATGTCTTTGATTGGCACCCGTGTATAAATATTTTGCATTCCAACTATACAATATACGACCACCTATTAATTGATGGTCATACCTCCAATACTACGATTATTTAAAGTTTGGCACCTCTCCTTGATGGGAGATCCTGGTCAAAAAGTAAATATATTCAACCTCAATTTTGAGAGGTTGACCATCTAGCATTAAGGAATTTTCCTGCATATCACAGTATCATATCAAAAGTTGCAATAAGCGCTTTTGAACACGCATATTCTTAACTTTAAAAACACTTCACCAAACTGCAAACATGAAGCACTTCCATTGCTTTGAGGTCTTAAAAACATTATGTTTATCAATGTAAAGATATATTATTGATTTGATTCTTGAAATTTTGATGTGGAATGAGGTGTGGAAGTGTTAATGGAAACATTGAATGTTTATAAGTGATTGGAAATTTTCAGTATTCTTATTGTAGTTTTAATGTGTGACAGAGTTAATGCAAATAACACATATTCAATTCAAATAAACAATATCATAGCATCATACATTAACATCAAATAAACAAAAATTGTACAATAATAGAGAAATAAGTGTATGTATATTCAAAATTGGTCAAAATGTACATATTTTCCAAAATGGCACATCATGCATAAGATACATAAGGGAACCTCATTCCCAACATGAAATAATGGCACCTCATACTCCAGACACAAAATGGCACCTCGAGCCCAAAACTATACTATCATGGCTAATATACACAACAGATGGTCCATTGACCCTCGCCACCCTCATTGCAACTAGGTGCATCCCAAAAGACGATATTCCTCCTATTAGAGTTGGAGGAAACTCAAATCTTCTTATTTCTCAGAGTTGATCATATTTTTGGAGATCGAAAAATGAAAAAAAAATCAAGTGAGTTTTTTTCCGCAATTCTATCAATTAACACATAGAAAATGATACTTTATAATTTTATTAAAAAACTCACTACATATGGGGCTACAAGTCGTGAGGCCATTTCTCTCCTCCATGTCCCTAATTTCTCTGTGATTTCTCCCTATAATAATTTCAAGAATCAATGAATGAATTTTAATCAAAATACCTAAAATTAATTCCATTCATGTTGTATACAAATTTCATCAATTAATGATCTTACTATGAATAACTCAGGCAATGGAATTGATTGGATAGGAGGTGGGGCACTCAGATGGGTAACCTAATCTATGTGAATCACTGGTGAAGGGTCAACATGTGTAGGCATAGTGGATGTAACCATAGGGGCTACCACAAAGCAAGCAGGGGTAGGGTGTATAGGTGTAGCCATAGTGGATGCAATATGATAGGATGAAGTAGGGAGAGTGGTTGCACCCATAGTGGATGCAATGTGTGGGGATGCAACATGGAGAAGAGATGCACACATTGTGGATGTAGCATGGGGGGATGTAGTTGGGGGGATGGGTGAAGCAAATGCAAAAGGTGGTGGGGGTGGGTGGTGATAAACCCCCATGGATTGTAGGAAGGAAGTAATAACCCTATGAGGGGTCATGGGAACACCAATGGCTGGTGCATGGTGGCCAAGGAATGCACTGATGGAAGGTGGTTGTGGTTAGTGCATGTGGAATATGGGTTCCTGGATATAAATTTATAATATGATCATTGGTACCAAAACATCAAAATCAACCAAAATAAGAACAAATTTCACATTAGACCCAAGTCTAACTTGACACATGATACCTATTAATTGGGTTCTCAATCTACCCCAGATAGAAATGGATCCTCACTACCATTGGTTGCAACCTATGAAAATGCAACAATGCATACTCAACAACATTTAAAATTTCCTCTTTTTGCAACTAATCATATGAAATTATTTTTTCCATTATTTTTTTCTTATACTCTTATAGAAATATTGGCATGACTTTTTTAACAGAATATACCTTGATGGTGATAATGATGTGATGATTTATCTTGTCTCATTGAAAAAATGGTTTACAACCAACCATTTTCTTTCTTAATGGAAATAACAACATGAAAATCAATGTCTCCTATGATTGAACAAGAGTACTATAACATGTGATATGTATTCATATTAATAGTTTACAGTTAAGTACTACTTTGAATGCTACCCTTGACATATAAGTGAAATGTAAGAAATTTATATGTCATGAATTATATATAACATGTGTATTTCAATATATAAGTGAAATGTAAGACTTTTCATTTATATGTTATAAATTATATAAAAATTTTATTTTAGCAGGAAAAAAGGAAGGAATGGAATAAAATATAATATTAGGTTTTATCTATAGTGAAATTTATATGTTATGAATTATATATAACATGTGTATTTCAATCTATAAGTGAAATGTAAGACTTTTCATTTATATGTTATAAATTATATAAAATTTGTATTTTAGCAGGGAAAAAGAAAGGAATAGAGTAAAATATAATATTAGTTTTTATCTATAGTGAGAATTTGTAAATTTAGAGGTTAGCTATTTTATTGTGATATTAATATTAGTACTTATTCCATTATATAATGTTTTGTGGATTGTCTTGAGTGTCTTTAGTTTGTGAATGTTATATGTGTAATGTTAGAAACTATTTTACTATAGTCACATGTCACCGTATTAGGATTTTTTTCTACATACTTCTCTTCTCAAAAATTTGTGTATATATGTGTTTCTTAACATCCACATTGAGTGTCATGTATTTTGTGAACAATCTCATAAAAATGTATATTATTGAATATAGATGCTTTATAAGTCACTACCTAAACTAATATTTTGGGAGACGGCCATTAGTTTTACTACTAATAAGTTGTGCATAGGGAATTATACCAAGGCATGTGCCAAAGAAGGAATAATTGACCTATTAGAGAAATATTAACATGATTTAGTAGAATAGAGACATAAAGGATGAATTTGATGGCCTATGCCATGATCTAGGGTCAAAACCAAGGATTTAGGCGTTATGGGGCCCTTGACCATGAAATGCACACTAATGAAATATGAATGTTTTGATTGTGAGAGGAATGTTAGAAAACAGGATTGCACAGCAATAAAATAAAATAAATATGGAAATAAAACATATAAGAGAAAAATACAAGAGAAACACCATTATACATGGTTCACCCGATATGCGATACATCCACAAAGAAGTAGCGAGTCCTTTATTTTATTTTGTCCAACAAAATGAAGGGATATAATTCACAACACACCTATTGCAACCTCTTCTTCACTCTCTCACAATATCTCTCACTCAATCACTATTGCTCTTTGACAATACACTGCCACATTACAATTCCTTGTTTAAAACAGAGTTTCATTCTAGGTAAAAAATACACAAATATAATCTCTATTATCGTATTTGTAACCTAATGATGAATGGTCCATATTGACTACAAAATTACAACATTTACAAGGAAAGTTTTCCAAAATTTTCTCTTTGGGTGTACTGCCCCCTAGCCCCTGCCAAGGGGTATCTTCAAAAGGTATCTTCCCCCTCCCCTAGACCCCCCTAATGAAAATAGTGGGGAGGGGAATCCCCCCATTAGGTACTGGGATCCAAACATGGATGAAACAATTCTCTAACTTAAAAATACAATCAAGCCCCACAACCAACAATATCCCACTTGGAGATTGATCACAATAACTCCACCGCTATTGAACATGTTGGACTATGATCCACCTTGGACCTAGAAAGTTTCTCATATTCACCTCCATTCTTGAAGGCCAAATGAAACTGAGCAGGAACTTAGTTTCTCCCTAGTTACTACCATTGTTAACATGTCTACAAGATTCTGGCTAGTATGTATCTTTTCCAACTTCCACTGTTCATCTTCCAAAACAGGTCATATGAAATGGTATTTGAGCTGTATATGTTTAGTTTTATAATGGAAGGTTTAGTTATTTACAAGATGAATGGAACTCTGTCTATCATTGTACAAATTTCTATTCTCCTACTTCTTACCCAATTCCTCCATAAACCTATGTAGCCAAAACATCTCTTTATTAGCCTCTATAGTAGCAACATACTCTGCTTTTGTTGTTGAAATTTGATGGGCCTTGGATTTTGAATCTTTTTAACATCATTTCACCTTATCTATAAACCCATTTTCTTATCCATATTCATGTATTAATCCCTTCTAATGCTCATATGCATGGATTTTAATAGATGTTCAAATTGAAGACTCTTGAACATGTGGTGAAGTAAGCTCCACCCATTTTACTAATATATATTTTGTGGGAAGCTTGGCAAGAGGAAGAAGGCTTGGTGAATGAAGATTCTATTAAAGGATTCGAGGTGAACCCATGGAAAAAGGAGTACACAAGACTCAAAAATTTCAAAATGGATATGTAATATGTCATTCAATTCATAAAAATATATCATATAACATTGAAATTCATTTTTTTTTTAAGTTGGCCTATAATCATTTATTCATATCTTGCAAACTTTTCAATTTTTTGGGGATCTGTAGCTAAGTTGTGGATTCTTCATAAACACATGTTTAGGTTAACTTAGGATTTGGATTCGTGAAATTTTCATATTTGGATGTATTACATTGAAAATATACCCCTACATACATTCAATCCCATCTAGATCATCATTTTAGTGAGAAATTGGCTAGTGGGGCATTTTGGCTTGTTAGACTTATTGAAAACACAATCGAGACAGTCATGTTTTAGTAGACCATATGGGAACATTTTTAAAATAATTTTCTATACAAATTATCCCTTGAAATATAGTTTTTAATCCAATTTTAATTTTTCAATGTGGGTACCAAACGAAAAAGATATGGTCAAAATATCGATTGGGTGTAGAGTAGGCATCTCAAGAACAGAGTTGGGACAATTACTTTTTGGTTTCCTAAATGAATGAATTTTTCAAACCTATTTCTAATCCATATTCTCCTATGAATATAGTTTACAACACAATTTGAATCATTCAATTATGAAATCATACAAGAAATTTATGCCCAAAATACTAACTCCCTATCTTAAATCAATACTCCTAGAACTCTGTCTCCTAGGTTGTTCATTGCATATTTGACCCATAAATTCTTATTTTATTAAAAAACTATTTATATTGGAGGTTCATATGGGAATCTAATTTCATATCCAATTTTAATCAAGTCAATCTGTCATAAAACAAAAACGTTATTCTTAAATTAACGACTGTTGGTCCAAGATGGAAATTGCAAACAACTCTATCATATAGGATGTTCTTTACCATATTTTGCATGCCATTTTATTGAATTTTCAAAACCTGTTTATAGTAGAGATATCCCTCGAAGTATACTTTCATTTTACTTTGGAATCTCTCAAATCGGATGCATAATAAAAAATTTATCAACAAAACACTATTGGCTAGTCTAGGTGGCCACCGCTCTCCCGCGGGTAACAAATGAATTTTGTTTTGTTTTTATTCCTTGGATTTGTTTTATAATAAATTGTTGTATGTATCTTGCATATGTATGGTATTAAGAGAGACTTATCATCTCTCTTCTTCCATGATCTCACGTTTTATTGCAGGTAAGTGCTAGTTTGTTTTCTGCAGGTTCCAGGAAGATCAAAGAAGCTCAATCTATGCATGAGTGATTCACGAAGACCAAATTTTATGCCAATGAGAATTCCCTCCAGACATCCAAAAATGAATATTCAATGTCATGAGATGTTTTTATTTAAGCTCAAGTTCCTAGAATCCTAATCCAGCAATGTCTCACTCGAAGTCAACAACAATAAGACTTTTTATCAAATGTTGCAGATGGATCCAAAATGAAACATATGAATAATTGATTTGAAAATTTTGAACACCATTGTTTCATTGTTCATGTTCCATTTCCAAATTCCCATTGCCACATTCCCCATTTCTACAAAATAATCCTTTCATAATACCTAAGGTTCATCATGCTCATCCACTAGCGCCGTGGTATGCATGTGCATTTCCTTCTTCCCTTTTCGATATACATGCCTAGTGATGTTAATAAAGCTTTCATTTCCTTATGTGGTTGATAACCTTTGCTCATGAACATCATTTATGTCACTACTTTCATCAGATTAAATTCAACCTCCACCATTCCATCACTTCCATGACTTTTTTCTCCATCCATCCCTAACCCACATAATAAAGTTAGCTTGGCTCACTTACAATGCCAAGCTCTCTCACCGCCCTACTCCATTTCCAAATAAAATTTGATGGAGCAAAACTATCTCAAGCGCCATCAAACCTTCCAATGCTTGAAAATTAGCTTATTGGCAAGCATTCCTAGGGATTAAAAATTATAGCTATGAAAACCCTCTGAGCGTAGTTAGACATATCTTGTTTGAAAACCATCTTGTTGGTAGACAAGGTTTGCAAATAAGTGAGAAATAAACAATTCCATCCAAGTTTTTCTTTAAATAAAGTTTCCAGGATTTTCTATTCCATCAAAATATCATTTTCAGATCCATATCTCAGTTGGAATTCATCATGCTATGAGCTCCAAATTCCACATTGCCCTTTCTTGCAAGTTTCTACATCATTGTGTACCACATCAGATCTCGCCCTAGAATATCCAAGCATGAGAAGAATCAATGCCACCTTGTTGTTGCCACACAAGAACCAAAAGTGGAAGCACAAGAAGTCTTTTTTCTTCCACACAAGAATCAATAGCAAGAGAGAAGGAGATTTATTGTTACTCCACAAGAATTAATAGTAAAGAGAGATGGAAAACCAATGCACATGGACAAGCCAAAGAAACTATTTGAAAAATAAGTCTTTTTGCTGTCACACAAGAACCAACAATAATAAAAAGGGAAGCAACTCATATACAATCCAAGGACACTATAGGTAAAAGGGAATAGGATGGACACAAGAACCGACAAAGGAATAAACTGTTGTAGAAGCCATTCATACATATGAATATGTTTCCAGAAAATAGATTGTCATTCATCCTTGACAGTAGAAAATTAGCATATTAGTTATTTGAAGGAGGGGAGGAAGACTTCTTGACAATCAGGTGCCTTGGAAGCACATTCATGCTTTGTATTTAGTTTGGGGAGATTACTTGCTTCACCAGTTTGGTTTTTGATAGTTTTCACCAAAGAAAAGCATGGCATTCTTCACATATGACAGTCCTATGGTAGTGAAAAATAGGGTTTCCAACCTCTTTATTGGTATCCACACCCAAAAATATTATACTACTCATATATATATATAGAATAAGGGCGTGGTGTTGCAGGAGGACATGCTATGTCCTTAGTTTGGGGAGGGTGGGGGGAAACTGTTGTGTTGATGAAAAGGTTTTCCACCTTCATTGCTTTGCATAGGTATCATGGTTTTAATTATGCAGTAATAGGTCTATCATGGTTTTAAATTGTGTTGAAGCTAGATTTGTCACATGAAGGCTATAACAATTGCTAGTTGCACTTTCTCAAATATCCATAATAGATTTTCTCCACCACTTGTGCTACAAGCAATTTCTGCATCATAATTTATGCAAATCATATTGTTTTGGGTGAAGCTGACATTATGCTCTCTAGTGGTTCTAGAGATAATGAACATATGAGAACATAACCTGACTACTAGAAGAGGGCGAGCATTGGCTGAAACCTGAACATGTGTCATCTGGTAGGTCAATGCTCCACAAATCCATGAGAGTAGAGTTTCATCCATTTGGAGTTATTGGTGCCATTGTTCCTTGGAATTATCATTTACATAATATTTTCAATCCCATGTTAGCAGCTATTTTTTTTGTGAATGGTATTGTCATGAAGGTGTCAAAGCATGTAAGTTGGCCTAGTTGCTTCTATTTTTGGATTATTCAAGGAGGAATTTTGGAAGCAAGAGCACCTTCATATATGGTTCATGTGATAATAGGTTTTGGTGAAACTAGAGAAGCACTTATCTCTTTCATTGAAAAAGTGATATTTGTTGGATCTACTGTTGTTGGTAAGATTATAATGGAAAATGCATCGAAGACATTGACCCTAGTAACACTTGAACTTGGTGGAAAAGATGAATTCATTGTTTGTGATGATGTCGATGTTCCTCATGTTGCACAAATAGATGTGAGGGCTTCTTTACAATCAAGTGGGAACAACTATGATGGCGCTGAGAGGTTCTATGTGCACCAAGATACCTATGATTCTTTTAAGGCTCAAGTTATCAATATTGTGAAATCTATGAGTGTGGGGCCTCTTTTAGACGGAAGGTATGATATGAGAGCTCTATTTTAGCAAGAGCATGGTGATAAACTTCAAAGTCTCATGAAATATGCTTTGAAAAAAGGTGTTAAGATAGCAGTCAGAGGAAAGTTATTTTTTTGGAAATGTAGGAGATGATGTGGTTGGAAATTCTACCCACCTACAGTAAATACTTAATGTGAATCATTCAATGCATTTGATGCAAGAAGAGATATTTGTACCAATCATTGCAATCAAGAATTTCAACTCTAAAAGAAAGCCATAATGCTGGCCAATCATACAAACTATGCACTTAGCTGTATTGTTTTCTCTGGAAGTCAGCGTCGGGAAAGATCAATAGCATCAAGGATATATTGTGGATTTGTTGTAATTAATGAATTTTATTCTAGTCATATATGCCAGTCTTTTCCATTTGGTGGAGTGAAGAATAGTGGGTTTGGAATATTTTTCTAGGTTTGAGTTCCTCTCGCATGTTGTCTTATCAAAGTTGTTGTAGAGAATAGATGGTGGCCATATATCAAGACTAAGATTCCAGATGGAATCATGTCTACCTACTGCCACAAATGGAAAACACAATCATACCTTGTGTTCAAATCTGTAGAAATCTATGTGATATGATTGGCCAAGCTACTCATTGCACAAGTCACAGTCCTTAAAGATTGGTATTAATATTGTGCAAGAGGAGAAAACTCTTTTTCATTTGGAATGATTTCTAGCTTGTTGAATTAGAGTTGGCTTCAAATTGAACTTACATTACAAAAAAATGCTTTGATGAAAGAGGAATTTTAAATATTAATAAATATGGGTTGAGGAATTGCAATGAGGCATGAGTACATGCATTGTCTTTAGTTTGGGGGAGAAAGCGTTCAACACAACAAGGAATACTTGTATTGATATAGAAGAAATAAACTACTTTCACCACAAATTTTCCCAAAAGATGCGTAAAGATTGGCACGCATGAGTTGATCCGGTGACAGCTCTAACCACCTGGTAATTGCAATTTGGGTTTTATTTATAAGTACTTATTAAATTTATTCGTAAACATCCCTAGTTGGTTCTATTGAAGTCGGGAAAGCGGGGGTGAATATTTTGGTTCCACAGGGAGGATTTCGAATAGGCAGAAACCCTAGTTCCGCAGAGTGGCAAGCCTGTGTTTCCTGGCCACGGGATCTTGGCTGTCACGAGTGCCTAGGGTTCTTGGCTCTGACAGCATTGTCGGTTCCGGGCAGGGGCCCTCTCCCCCGGCTCTTTCGATGGGGACGAAGAAACCCTCGTAGATTCCACCGACAGTAGAATCGGTAGATCGGTCTGACGGTGAATCAACTGAGTCAATGAAAGGAGCTAAATGCAAAATGGGCCCGGGAGGATGCCTTCCTAAAACCTCAAAAATACCGGCTATGCAAATAAAGTCTGAAAAGATCCAGGAGAGGATAGAGGAATGGAGGGAGAAATCCCTCATTGGAAAGTTTATTGGGGTTTGGCCTAATGAAAGAGATCTGGTCAAATGGATTAGTTCTACCTGGAAACCTAAAGGCCACTATGATTTACACTTGGGTGCCAAGGGTTTTTTCACCATTATCTTCTTCAACGTTAAAGATCGGGACAGAATCCTGGAAGGCAGCCCTTATTTCTATTTCTCAGCTGGTCTATACCTTCGACCATGGAAGGAAAGGTTTAACCTAGAAACCGAGGATATCACAGTGGCCCCGGTTTGGATCAGGATTTTCTCCCTCCCCTGTGAATACTGGGATCTGGAGATTCTCCAGGACATTGGTAATACTCTGGGTAATTTTTTAAAGTAGCAGAACAAACCAGACAGCAAAGATACACGTCGTATGCCTGGATCTGTGTGTATATGGACTTGTCCAAGGAGCTCCCTGAAGCGATCAATCTCAACTGGGAGGACGAGGAATGGCTTCAACCCTTGGATTACGAACAGTTTCCTTTTCAATGTCGCCAATGTCATGAGTATGGCCATCTGGGAAGAAATTGTCCTCAGGTAAAACCCTCTCCTCCCCCCAAAAGTGGTCAGGCTGGGGATACTGACAAAGAAGGATTTACCCAGGTGCGTAATAAGCGCAGGAACAAATCGGCGGGTTAGACTAAGGTTGTCAAGGAAAATCTAGGGAATAAACTTGAAATCTATAACCCCTTCCAGATCCTAGAGGAACCCCTAGAGGAAGGGGAGATTAGCAAGGGAAAGGAGAAATTAGTCTGCATGGAAGGCATGATTGAGGAAGGATAGCATGACCTTGAAGGGGTCAATCAACCGGAGCATATGCTAGAAGAAGGAGAGGAGGATATGGAGTTGGGAGATCTCAATCTGGATGAGATTGAACGAGAATGGAACAAAAAAGGTAAGGGGTATGTCTCTCAGCATCAAATTGAGCTTCTTCAAGCAGCTATAATCAGTGCCAAAGTCCCCAGTCAGCTTGGGATAGCCTCTGATTTACATTCGGGGAGCAAGAGGAAGCCCCCTGAGGAAGATCTAAAAAGAGGAAGGAAGACAAATAAACAAAGAATTACGGAGATAGGAGTGAAGCTAGTTGAGTCTGGCCAGTATCCGACTATACTGGAAGCCTCTCTGAAGTCAATAAAGTTTCCCAATGAAGCTGATCTCTTGGAATATTAGAGGGTGTAATCACCCAGAAAGATTAAATCCTTGGATAGAAAGATCAAGCAAGAGAAACTGGATATTCTCTTTATCCAGGAAACCAAATGCAGCTTTCTTTTTATGGAGCAAATTAAGCAAAAAATTTGGAAAGGAAGTCAAGTCATGGCCATTGACGCCTCAGGGTATGCAGGGGGCATGGAAATCTTTTGGCAGCCTAATTCGGTTGATATCACAGACTGGTGGGCTAATCGCTTCTCCCTAAGCGCTGGGTTTAAGGACCGCGTTTCTGGATCCTATGGCAGGCTGGTGAACATTTATGGGCCAAGTGCCTTCCCTCATAAAAATGATTTTCTTCAGCATCTTTCTTGGCTGAGATACCAGACAGTCTCTGGGTCTTGGATTATCGGGGGATATTTTAACTTGATCACGTCGTTGGAGGAGAAAAGAGGTGGCAGGAGGAGCCTTGACAAGTACCAGGAATCCTTCAAAGACCTTATTTCCTAAAGCTCATTAATTGACATCGAGACGGGTAATGGGTTGTACACCTGGAACAACAAAAGAGTTCACCACCAATTTATTTCACTTCTTGGATCTTATTAGCCATGAAGTTGCAGCCATTGTGGATGAGTCGCGGAGAAGTGGGGGTGTTCTAAAAGCCTTCAATGCTACCTTTCTAGCCTTAATCCCTAAGGAAGAAGGGGTTGAGGCTCCTGGAAAATTTCTCCCTATTGCTCTGTGTAATGTCATCTATAAGATCATCACAAAGGTGGTAGCCAACCATTTGAAGCCTTTGCTCCCATTGTTGATCAGCCCAGAGCAATCTGGCTTTGTGGTATTATCCTTGCCCATGAAACCATCCATTCCTTGAAGAACTCTAGAAAGTTAGGGATGATGCTCAAACTTGACATTGCAAAATCCTATGACAAATTGAGCTGGCAATATATGCGTGGAGTTTTAGAGTCTTTTGGCTTTGGGGAAGATTGGGTCAAGTGGGTAATGAATCTAGTGACTACCCTTTTTTTATCCATATTGCCTAATGGCTCCCCCTCCAAGCTGTTTCAGTCGTCCAGAGGCATCAGACAAGGTGATCCCCTGTCCCCTTTTTTCTTCATCCTTATGGTGGAAGGGCTTGGTCGACTCATTCAGGCTCATTCTGAGGTGGGCTTGATCTAGGGTCTATCCCTCCATGAGGGTATATCTAATCAAAATCACCAGCAATTTGTGGATGATACCATGTTAATGGGGCACCCTTCAGTCCAAGAAGCCCAAGCCTTCAAAAGCAGTCTCACTCTTTTTGCTAAGGCGTCGGGGCTGGAAGTTAACCCTAATAAATCCCAAGTTTTCTTCTTTAACACCCCTACCGTGACTCAATGTAACGTTCTTCGAATCCTAAATTTCACCAAGGGATCCCTCCCTACCAATTTTTTGGGTGCTCCACTGTCTGAAGGAAGTCTAAGGGGGATTTCATGGCAGGACCTCCTAAGCCATATTAAAAACAAACTGCAAAGCTGGATCAACAAACCTCTCAACTTTCCCAGCAGACTAACATTGGTCAAAGTCATTCTTCAGGCAATGCCTATCTACCTTTTTTCCTTGTTTTCAACTCCCAAATCGGTCCTCAGGGAAATAAGGGGGCTCCAGCACAGTTTCTTATGGGGAAGCAGGGAATCCAAATCTAAATTCTCCCTAATCAAATGGGATATCTTATGCAAACCCAAAGAAAAAGTGGGTCTGGGGATCAGGGATCCGGAAGTTGTTAGTAACATCCAAGGCTCCAAATTATGGTGGCATTGGTGCAATCATAGTAAGGAACCATGGGCTAGGCTTTGGCAAGTTAAGTATGCCAAAACTCATCGAACCAACCAACTGATTAGGTATAACTCTGAAATAGAGGGCTCTCACATATGGACGAAAGCACTACAGGGTAGAAATATGGTCCAGGATCATAGTTTTTGGGAGACTGGGGATGGAGAGTTGGCGAATTTCTGGGAGGACTCTTGGAATCAGTTTCCAAAACTTGGCGCTGATCCTAGATGGCAAGATATTAGAATCCTAGGCCTTGAGGAAGGTAAAACCAAGGTCTGTCATTATTGGGCCCATCACCCTGGGGAACTTAGTCGTTCCTGGATTGACCAATGATGGTGGAGTACCACTGTCAATGCTGATGATGGCAGTTCTTTTAAGGAGAGCCTTCAAGAAAGATACATCCGTGTAAGATCTGGCCCTAACAAGATGAGATGGGGATATAGACAGAAAGGGGTATTTAGCATCAAGGAAGCTTATGACCTACACACTCATGAGGATATGGACGTTGATGGTCCTTGGAGTAAGGTGTGGAAGATGAATCCCTGGCCAAACACAGTTATCTTCTATTGGCTAATCCTATGGCAAAGGGTCCTTACAGGGGACAATCTTAAGAAGTGAGGAATTCAAGGCCCCTCTTTCTATCCTCTGTGCTGAAATAATGAGGAAACCATCGGACACCTTTTAGATGAGTGTGAGTTCTCTTCCCCTCTCTGGGATAAAGGTGCTATTTTTTCCGAAGAAGTGATTGAATTCATGGACAACCTGACCTTTCCTTAAGCAAATGGGATCTCCAAGATTTCATTAATCCAATCACTGCATTGATATGGCAAATGAATCCTAGAACGTTGTGTTGGAACCTGTGAAAGGAAAGAAATAGGTGAATATTCCGTGACAAGAGCCACCGCAAGGAAGAAGTGTGGGATACTCTGGTTCGCAACATCCAAGAAACCATATGTTAACGCGATGCCAGTCGACAGGGGTCCCACTCACTGTCGACACATACCGCAGTCTTCCTGAGCACCGGCCTGGACAGGGTTTAGCTCACCCAGCAACATCTGCAGAGCAGATGAGGTCTCACCCCAGGCGTCCAGGAAGAGCAGAAGGGACCATGTTTCCACCAAGGGAAGGAGGATGGTTGCGGTTATGATACTTAAACTTATTGTAACACAACAACAAAGATCTTTAAGCATTAAACATAGTAGTAAAGCAATATTCAACCCAAACATTCATCATTGCAACAATAGTAATTGTAAAGCAAGTATCGCATCAAAGAAGCATGACATTATCCATATAGTGCAATATCACATTATCATAACTTAACAAATTGAACACAGGGATTGCACCAAAATAGCTTCATCATATTATCATTGTCAACCCAAATACAATGCCTCTGCAAAAACTAGATCTCCGCAATGACTCTTGACATCAAAACATACCCGGAAATCATACAATATCAAAGCTTCACATTCTTCTCCCTCACGAATTATATTATTTCTTCAACACTTACAATTCTTATCTATATATAGGTTTCCGCCTTACAACTCTTGTCCACTTACTAACTGACTTCTTAACTGACACTATGGACAAATGACCCAATATCTAACTAACTTATCCAAAAATGACCAAAAACCCGCATTCTGCGGTATAACTAACTCAACATTACATAATATGTGGTCCAATAACCCAAAACCCGCATTCTGCGGTATAACTGACCCAAAATGCATAACTAATCTTTCGTTGATCGCCATTCGCGTCATCTTCTACCTTGTCGCAGCATCTCCACTGCCTGCCAACACCATACATAGTCGCCAATGGAATGATGAGGATAAAAATCTAACGACTGGCGATCTGCTCATTGCTCAAGGCTGGGGTCTTGGTAAGGATGACTTGCTCGGACTCAGAAGACGGGATAAAATTTGCAGACCATCTAGTCCCATTTTTTTGTCACCTCCTGGGCTGGTGGTTTTAAAAATTAATTTTGATGGTGCTTCATGGGGTAACCCCGGAAAAGCCGGCTATGGGGGGGTCTGTCGAAATGCGGATGTGGAGATTCTACAGGTGTTTTTTGGTAATATAGGACATGACACAAACAACTCAGCTGAATTGGATGGGCTCATTTTCGGCTTATAGATGGTGATCCACGGAGTTTTTTTCCCGGCAATAATAGAGGGAGATTCAAATGTTATCATTAACATGGCCAAAGTCCTTGCTCAGGGAAAATCAACGGAACACGTAACCACCAGCTAGAGGTTTTCCCATCGTCTTGACACTCTATAGACCCTTCTTCGAGCCCACAATCAACTGACTTTCAGCCACATCAGGAGGGATGCCAACAAGGTGGCGGACTATCTGGAAAATCTAGGTGTTGACAGAAGGGAGGGCCATGTGGTTGGTCACATGGCGATTTTTAGGAACGAGTCTTGGGCCCCTCACTGTATACAACTGGCCACGGAAGATCTCAGCCGAAGCCAAATGGAGAATGAAGGACAGACCATTTCCCAAGAATGGGACAGGCATAATCCGGTATGCATCCTGCTGGCGTTTGGCTGATGGGGAGGTCAAAACCGAGGAGTCCTTTATCTACCTTATTAGTGATGATAAATTTGGGAAGTTTATACGTTCACAGCCTTCTCGATATTCTGAGGATGATTTTTAGTATATCCCACCTTGATCCCATCTTTACAGCATTTATTTCAAGCGATGGCAAGTGTATGGCTCTAGTCCTAGCTATTCATTCGGCTAACTCTGCCATTTATGGCCCGTCTTGTATCATCATGAGTAGATGGTCTTTTTATGACAATCCCGCCACCATTCTCTCGCACTCTTGTTTTTTGAATTGTTGGCTTGGGCTCTATCTCTCTGCAATTCTTTCTTTTCCAGTTTTCTCTAGGGTGGGCTTTGTGCAATTAAGGCCTCCCAAATTTTGTTTGTTGTCTGTGTTCCGTGCTTTCATGGCCCCAAAATGAGAGTTTGATGCACCATCTGGGTCGGCCTCTACTCGACGAGCTTCGAAAGATAAAGAGAATCTTATTGCTAAGAGAGGAGGCACTAGCAGGGTTACGAGGGCTCAGGAGCGAGTACAGTTTGCTGCATCCTCCTTTCGCAATCGCATCCCTGACCCTGTTAGGGAGGACTTGGAGAGAATTGAGCAGAACCTTTGGTAGGAGGTTAAGGAAATCCCCATTGAGGTTGTCAAGGGAGAGGTTGAGGAATGGGTCATGGACCCTGGGACTACAGCAGGAAGAGCCTCTGTTTACGACAGAACTGTTATGACCTATTAGGTTACCAAGAATCTCCTGGCTCATGCTCTGATGGAAGGTATGGCTAAACAGAAAGGTGATGAGGAACCAATTTTGGCTTGGAATGCCATCAATGCGGATAACCGCCTCATGCACTGCAAAATATTAATGCTATCGCGAAGAACCTAGGCTTGTCTTTCAAGTACCCCGGTCTGGGTTCCAAGGGTAATCAGATTCTAGTTGACAAGCTGCCTAAGTCTGCCCCGACCTAGCTTACCATCATTTTTATGCCAGTTGCAACAACCCCTCCTCTGAAGGAGACAGGCACTCAGGGGATGAATAGGGCAGCGCTCGGCACTTCGGCGAATCCTATGACAGGTTTGGAGATTTAGTCGAGTCTTTCTGTTAGTCGTTTTACTTTTCTATGTCTGTAATCAGGATAATAGACTATGCTAAAGAACTTAGAAATTTTGTTATTACGGATAAGGGATGGTTGCTTCATTAAGTCATTTTTGTATATGCAAAGAGAAGGTCCGGACCTATGGAGGCCTGCTCTGTGAAACTGAAATGGTCTGTGTTTTGAGGCCTGTGAGTCTAGGGGTTGATCTGGTTTTCTCTTGTTCGCCTTGTGCGCACTATGTAAATTTGATATTGCAGTAATATAATGTCCTTTTTATTTACAAAAAAAAAAGTACTTATTAAATAAAGAATCTCTTCGTGATCAAATTGCCATTTTTATTAAATGATTGGTTTCCTAAAAATCACCAAACACATGCCAATACAAGAAATCTAGTTTAAAATCTAATGAAGGTCAAGTGGAAACGTTCAAATAAAGAAGAAACCCATGGAAAAGTCCATATTGATTGCACTTGAAATATGGGATAGAGAGTCCAAATCAAATGATAGCAAGATGCTTATTTTTAATACAGATTCAGGGTGTTTGAAGACAATTTTGCAATGGTTTAAAAGCAACTTTTTGACAACCTACAACAAATTCAGGTCAACATCTTATCAATTCATCTTTTAGCACATGTTTTTTTGTGGAGATATAACCAACACTATGGGTGTGAATTCATGAGCAGCCACATCAATTAATCAAAGAACATAAATTTTTAAATTCCTAGCACTTAATTTTTTTAAGTAGAGGATAAATTGACTCCTGGTGATATATCCCAAATGGAAAATTGGGTATTTGTGAAACATGGTGGAGATACGCATTATTGTAACATCCCCTTCACCCAATCCAACCAATGGAGAGGACATTAACCAACTATGGGTTTTCAAATTTCGTCCTATAGCCATATTACGAATTTCATAACATATAAAATATAGGTGCAGATGCATAACTAAAAATACACAGCAGAAATAAACTCCATCCACACACATATAGCAGGAATATACAAGCATAATCATAACAAGAAGTAAATAAAAACATTTCAAATGCAAATACATGAGAATACTTATCTTTATCTAACATAGATCCAAACAATTGGCTGTGTAAGAGCGATTTTCCACCCAACCGTTGGCACTCTGTCCAGCATATACTCTTTCTGCTAAGAGGCCAACCCCAAGTTGGGATATGAGGCCACTCTTTTCCTGATTTTTTGAGTTCTTCCCATGGTTAATATTCCTCTGGAGGTCTATTAAGATTTGAAGCATAGATGCATTTATCTAATTTTTTTCTTCTGGAACTCTAGTCATCCTCTCATTGTCTGATATGCAACTTTGCAATTCCACCCTTAGGCTCCTCATAGTTTCTGCAATGTCTGGGGGAGTTACTTGTTTTATGCTACCATTAGATTATGTCTCTACATTCTCAACTTGTATATTCTCTCCCATTGTATCTGCCTCAGCTTCATAAGGATCATGTGCATCATCCATGATGATGATCTTCTTGGCCCAACCAAGGCCAAAGATTTATCAACTACACTAGACTGAATGTTGACCCTTAACTGTCACTGTTATGATTATGAATCTGTGAAGTGTTCATAAACACATTTTTAGTTGCATTATATTTTCATAAAATTATAAAATCATTTTTCATGCATTCTGGGAACATTTTTCATGCATTCTGGGAACAACTCATTTTGTAAATTTCTATCAAATTACAGAAACATTTGAATCACCCCTTCAAACTCTACCTATTCGCATTCATGATTGAACTCGAGAACCAACATTGTAGATATAAAAAAAATGGGGGTCATGGGGGATTTTCCCCTTGCAGACTCCCTGCACTGCTGTAGGGAGGGTCGAGGGAAACACCCTCATTTTGTTTGTAAATATTTCCATTTCACACAATCTAGTGCATAATATGAACTACATTTTTCGATTCTTGGCACCCAAAATTTGGTTGTGGAAACTATTGCTTTCCCCCTAATTTGTAACCTTAAAATGCCATCTACATTGCCTAACCACTTATTAAGCATAAGTTTTTTTAGGATCTGCTGGAAGGTGGTTTTCTGAAACTGATTTTTCCTATCACATCTCCCTACATCTCATCACTACATGGTGGACCAAAAATATTTTCAGGATCGATGGGGTAGTGGTTTCTCGTAACCACTTTCGCAATCCTCAATGCACGAGAAACTTACACATCACCTCAGTGGTTTTCATTTTAGGATCATGCTAATTAAATTAATCTTCATGCATCTTCATGGTCTTAAAGCACTGTCAACCATCGATCTTGGTCTTGATCACCCATCGATCAGATCTCATCTGCCCTCACACTTTGTCACATGCGAAGACCTATGCAAGGGTATGATGTGGCTTGTCCACATCATACCTTCTACCCATGTGGACCCTCCATGTCACCCATCCACGTGACATGGGTGGGGCCCAACCAAAATTTTCTAAAATTTTCAAAGTTCACAATTATGCAAGGTTTTAATTAGACAATAAGGAGGATATTTCAAAAATAATTTGAACTTACTCATGAGCCCTTATACGTCATTTAATAGAACCTGATTTTTACAGGATTAGTTCTAATTTCTTCCTATAAATATGGATTTTTGGTCCATACAACTCTAGTATTGCAACTAGAAGCTCTAATACCACTCTGTAACATCCCTTTCACCCAATACGACCAATGGGAGGGGACATTAACCAACTATGGGCTTTGAAATTTCATCTTGTAGCTATATTACGAATTTCATAACATATAAAATATATGTACATATGCATAACTAAAAATAAACAACGGAAATAAACTCCATCCACACACATCTAGTAAGCATATACAAAAATAATCATAACAGGCAGTAAATAAAAATGTTTCATATTCAAATACATGAGAATACTTATCTTTATAGAACGAAGATCCAAGTAATTGGTTGTGTAAGAGCGATTGTCCACCCAATCATAGGCACTCTATTAGGATATTCCTATACTCCATCCTAGTCCTACCAACATTTTCATCATTTGCAGTATCAGTCTTTCATGCATTTCTGCATGCAGCATGCATTCTACATGCATCCCATTCAACAGTCCCAGCACCTAGCCCTTAGCTAGCTAGCCTCGGGAGCTTCTCACAGATCAGTATTAGCCCTCCTAGAGCTTAGTGCGCCCTTCTTCCTTGATTTAGGAAGCCACTCGTCCTCTTTCACCTACCACTCAGTTGCACTTTAGTTACCTTTAGTTATTTCCTTGATTTAAGGAAAGACTGACTCTCAACTAACTATATCACTCTGATGGACCTCCAATGAGACTAGACCTCTAGTTAGCTCCTCATGTGCCCTCCACTGAGCCTCCTTCATTCAGTTAGTGCCAGTTACACTTAGTTACACCTACCACACTTAGTTATACTCAGTTTGACTGATGGTTGACAATTACTTGAGCATTGATGACTCCACTGATGATGATGAAGACTTCTAGTTGTGCTCCGATGACACTCCAGTGATCTTTTGATCACTCCATGAAGGCTAATTCGAATTGCCACCTTGGCATTTGAATCCTCATGCATTGTACTACTTATTTGTCCATATTGTGATTAATGAATTAGCATGTGTGAAGTTATTTTGCTTCTATCTGAGTTCTACTGTATTATTATTCTGTCGCTCATCTTACTACATTGACCACTCTTAATCTTATTCCTAAATTCTTTCTTGTGAGGTATACATCAGCTCTTAGATCTGCTGTGAGGATTTTCACATGGTATCAGAGCATGTTGAGAGTATTGTTTATCTCCATTCCTGAGAGTTTTTTGCAGGTTATTACCAAGATTTCGAGTGCAGCAGTTTCTGCACTTTTGCAGCAGTAGCAGTTGCAGAGTTTTTTATTTTTTTTGCAGGACTTCTACAACTTCCATGTATTCAGAAGAAATTCATCCTCTTTCTCAATTCAACTATGATGAATGGAAACCAAAAATGATATCATATTTGAAGAGACATGATCTCTTTGATTATTGTTTTGAAAGAGAGTTCGAATCCTCTGAAGAAGAGATAGATTAGTTAAATAAAGGTGACAATGTTTATGCAACAATGATGTTTTCTATGCCTCGTTGCATGATGAACCACTTTATTGATTTTGATGAATCTCCAATAGAGCTATGGGCCCAACTGGATGTAATATTTGGCAAACATAATGAAGGAATTGGTCCAAACCCTTTCGAGAGCAAGCAAAGTGGTGCATTCGCCCTCCTTGATGATCTCATTGATCATGACTCAGTATCAAACATATCTCATATTGAAGTTAGCCACAAAGAAGAAGAACTTGCAGATTCTACACTCTTGCTCCAAATTACTTCTATTTTGAATTCTGTGCCAACTCACACTCTATAAATTGCAGAGGCTCTTAAATCCTCTCTTGCACCAGAGTCTGTTGGTTTGCATCATGATCTACTGAATGTTTAGGAGGTCAAAGCAGCTATTGGAGGTAATCCATTTGCTCTCCTTTATCACTCACCTCTTATTTACTATTGTAAGATCATTATTTCATGCTCTCAAAAGGTTATTGAAGATGATGGCCATTGCCATTCCTTGGGATAATTTCTCATGCATTTACTGGTTTAGATCTCACCTCAAATGGTTCAAAGGAGATCTTAGGAAACCATTCTTCAAGTCTTGGATCTGATTTGGATTCAAAACATTTACTATCATGTGATGGTTCTTTTGGGCATAATCTCACCTATGATGGTTCGAAGGAGAAGACAAAAGACTATCTGCACATTCATAGATTTGATCCTACCTCAACTGATTCAAATCAAAGGTTCAAGGATCATCCTCATACTTTTGGATTTGTTCTCATCACATTCGATCTGAAGAGCAAGTACAAGCACATGCTTTCTAAGCATGATCCACTTCTTCCGAAGAAGAAGATACCTCCAGACATATGACCAAGCATCACACCTACTTGAGTTTGGAGCAATTATTTACGTGTGTGCCTTACAGTCTATTTTGAGGGGGGGTATTTTTCCCATGAGATTTTCCCCATTTCCTCGGTTTATTGACTGTTATTATTCATTGTATTGGGTGACCTTTAGTCTCAGTTACCAGGGCCCGGGATGGATTAAGGGGGGGTGTTAGGATATTCCTATAGTCCATCCTATTCCTACCAACATTTTCATCATTTGCAGTTTCAGTCTTGCATGCAGCATGCATTCTACATGCATCCCAGTCATCAGTCCCAGCACCTAGCCCTCAGCTAGCTATCCCCGGGAGCTTATCACGGATCAGTATTAGCCCTCCTAGAGCTTAGTGCGCCCTTCTTCCTTGATTTTAGGAAGCCACTCATCCTCTTTCACCTACCACTCAGTTGAACTTCAGTTACCTTTAGTTCTTTCGTTGATTTAAGGAAAGACTGACTCTCAACTAACTGTATCACTCTAATGGACCTCCGATGAGACTAGACCTCCAATTAGCTGCTCATGCGCCCTCCACTGAGCCTCCTTCATTCAATTAGTGCCATTTACACTTAGTTACACCTACCACTCTCAGTTAGACTCAGTTTGAATGATGTTTGACAGTTACTTGAGCATTGATGATTCCACTGATGATGATGAAGACTTCTAGTTGTGCTCCGATGACACTCCAGTGATCTTTTGATCACTCCATGAAGGATAATTTGAATTGCCACCTTGGAATTTGAATCCTCGTGCATTGTACTACTTATTTGTCCATATTGTGATTAATGAATTAGCGTGTGTGAAATTATTTTGCTTCTATCCGAGTTTATGGTATTATTATTTTGTTGCTCATCTTACTGCATTGACCACTCTTAATCTTATTCCTAAATTCTTTCTTGTGAGGTATACATCAGCTCTTAGATATGCTGTGAGTATTTTCACATGGTATCAGAGCATGTTGAGAGTATTGTTTATCTCCATTCCTTAGAGTTTTTTGCAGGTTATTATCAAGATTTCGAGTGCAGCAGTTGCAACAGTTTATGCACTTTTGCAGCAGTAGCAGTTGCAGACTTTTCTATTTTTTTTGTAGGTCTTCTACAACTTCCATGTATTCAGAATAAATTCGTCCTCTTTCTCAATTCAACTATGATGAATGGAAACCAAAAATGATAGCATATTTGAAGAGCCATGATCTCTTTGATTATTGTTTTGAAAGAGAGTTCAAATCCTCTGAAGAAGAGATTGACTAGTTAAATAAAGGTGACAATGTTTATGCAACAATGATGTTTGCTATGCCTCGTTGCATGATGAACCACTTCATTGATTCTAATGAATCTCCAATAGAGCTATGGGCCCAACTGGATGTAATATTTGGAAAACATAATGAAGGAATTGGTCCAAACCCTTTCGAGAGCAAGCAAAGTGATGCATTCGCCCTCCTTGATGATCTCATTGATCATGAATCAATATCAAACATATCTCATATTGAAGTTAGCCACAAAGAAGAAGAACTTGCAGATTCTACACTCTTGCTCCAAATTACTTCTATTTCGAATTCTGTTCCAACTCACACTCTATAAATTGTAGAGGCTCTTAAATCCTCTCTTGCACCAGAGTCTGTTGGTTTGCATCATGATCTACTGAATGTTTCGGAGGTCAAATCATCCATTGGAGGTAATCCATTCGCTCTCCTTGATCACTCACCTCTTATTTACTACTGTAAGATCATTATTTCATGCTCTTAGAAGGTTATTGAAGATGATGGCCATTTCCATTCACTTGGGATAATTTCTCATGCATTTACTGGTTTAGATCTCACCTCAAATGGTTCAAAGGAGATCTTAAGAAACCATTCTTCATGTCTTGGATCTGATTTGGATTCAAAGCATTTACTATCATGTGATGGTTCTTTTGGGCATAATCTCACCTATGATGGTTCGAAGGAGAAGGCAAAAGACTATCTGCACATTCATAGATTTGATCCTACCTCAACTGATTCAAATCAAAGGTTCAAGGATCATCCTCATACTTTTGGATTTGTTCTCATCACATTCAATCTGAAGAGCAAGTACAAGCACATGCTTTCTAAGCATGATCCACTTCTTCCCAAGAAGAAGATACCTCCAGACATATGACCAAGCATCGCACCTACTTGAGTTTGGAGCATTTATTTTTGTGTGTGCCTTGCATTTATTTTTGTGTGTGCCTTACAGTCTATTTTGAGGGGGGGTATTTTTCCCATGAGATTTTCCCCATTTCCTCGGTTTATTGACTGTTATTATTCATTGTATTGGGTGACCTTTAGTCTCAGTTACCAAGGTCTAGGATGGATTAAGGGTGGGTATTAGGATATTCCTATACTCCATCCTAGTCCTACCAGCATTTTCATCATTTGCAGCTTCAGTCTTTCATGCATTTCTGCATGCAGCATGCATTCTACATGCATCCCATTCAACAGTCCCAGCACCTAGCCCTCAGCTAGCTAGCCCCGGGAGCTTCTCACGGATCAGTATTATCCCTCCTAGAGCTTAGTGCGGCCTTCTTCCTTGATTTTAGGAAGCCACTCATCCTCTTTCACCTACCACTCAGTTGTACTTCAGTTTCCTTTAGTTCTTTCCTTGATTTAGGGAAAGACTGACTCTCAACTGACTATATCACTCTGATGGGCCTCCGATGAGACTAGACCTCCAGTTAGCTCCTCATGCGCCCTACACTGAGCCTCCTTCATTCAATTAGTGTCAGTTACACTTAGTTACACCTACCACACTCAGTTAGACTCAGTTTGACTGATGGTTGATAGTTACTTGAGCATTGATGACTCCACTAATGATGATGAAGACTTCTAGTTGTGCTCCAGTGATATTTTGATCACTCCATGAAGGCTAATTCGAATTGCCACCTTGGCATTCGAATCCTCATGCATTGTACTACTTATTTGTCCATATTATGATTAATGAATTAGTGTGTGTGAAGTTATTTTGCTTCTATCCAAGTTCTACTGTATTATTATTCTGTTGCTCATCTTACTGCATTGACCACTCTTAATCTTATTCCTAAATTCTTTATTGTGAGGTATACATCAGCTCTTAGATCTACTGTGAGGATTATCACACACTCTATCCAACATATACTCTTTCTGCTGAGAGGCCACCCCCAAGCCAGGCTATGAGGTCACCAAGGCGAAGGAAACACCTACAAGCTTCTCACTCTCAACCCACAACCTGTCCTACTCTCTATGATCATCTAAATGCACATACATATCTCTATAGGGATCCCACTCATCCCTCACATCCTTGGCTCCAACAATACCTACCCCACAAAACACCCTTTTTATGCTTAGGCATCTCCTTCACCAATCCACGGTTCTCTTGGACTATCCATCTTGTTGGGTGCTTCTAGTGTGTGCATAGAAGGAGACCAACCTGATATATGTTGTTGGAGAACCATGTGTAGCCTCAATCCATGGATTCTCAAGCATCCATGAGAAACATAATTCAATGGGTAAGGGTTCCTAGCTTTCCCAACCTCTCTACTCTACAACCATCTATTTTCCCTTCCAAATCTACAGATCTCTCTCTAAATTCAAATTTATGGGTTAAAAACAGTCAAGGTTGTGAACATCAATGGGGAGAGTTGCATAGTGTAGATATGCATGAGAGAATGAGGGTTGACTCCATAGGATGTGACATAATGATGAAAATACAAATGACGTAGCTTCTAACCATAATAGAAAATACTCGTGGCAGTTGCAAACTGACTTTTGACATGACAAAACTAACATAAAAATTAATTCAGCCCCATGCTTCAACAACTGCTTGAGGTTAATTTTCCCATCAGCATCACAGATGCATTCAATGATTGAAAATAGTCAAAAGAATGTTATTGCCTCACTTAATTTCACATGGAAAAAATAGGATGAGTTCTAAGGTTAACAATTGACAACAAAGAATTTGGTCTTCCATAGGCCCCTTTCATCTTCCCTTTTGGTGGAATCATAGCCCCTATAGTTCTTTTTACACAACCATCTTGGACCATTTTATTATTTATGCAATATAATATTTACATATATTTCAAGTTAGCATGACAACCAACCATACAGGCCAAATGAAAATATAAACATCATACATGCTTATCCATTCACTAGTCAGGCCTTGGCCTTGAGCTCCACACTAGGAAACCATACTAGTACATTTACATCATTTACACAATTTTCATTAAATACATTCCAAGTCAAAACTGGGGGTATTTCAATTATGGTAAGAAGAACAAATCCAACAAGTTTTTACTCAATCCAATGCATGATTTTCGAAAAATCAAGCACAATCACCTACATCCATTTTATCATTTTCTCGAAAATCATGATGCGGGTTTCTCCAATTTTTGGTCAGGAGAAGCATAATTTCATTCCTAACACCCCCACAAATTTTTCCCAAAACTAAGTTTACATTTTTGAAGAAATCACATTTTTTTTAAAAGTTGGAGATCGCTAGTACATTGGATGTAGAACCTAGTTTTCCTACATTTTTTCCTTGAAAATGATATTTTTGAAGGTAGGTTGGCATGGAAAATTGTTCAAGATGAGATTTCACACCTTTTTATGATTAGATACAGTGGTGGTGGCTTGTTGACAATGAATTTTGAGGTCTGCATTAAAAAGGAACATCATTTAGCTTGGTTGACATAGGGTTGCTTGAGGACATGCAACATCTTCAGTTTGGGGGAGATGACAGACCTTGGATTTGGAATCATTTTATCATCATTTCACTATATCTATAAACCCTTTTTCTTATCCATAGTCATGTATTAATCCCTTTTAATGCTCATATGCGGATTTTAGGCTCAAAGTGTTTTTCCAATACATGACTTAGTATTTCATTTAATATTTTACTAACATTAGGGGGATTAGTGTACTATGTATTTTCTTTGTATATTGACTCATTTGTTAGAAAGAAACTACAAAATATTTGAGGGATTTCCGTAGTAGCTGTGGAAACTCTACAGGAAGCTATAGATCCTTTACAGGTAGCCATGGAACCTATGAGCTATGGATCCTCTACAGAACCTGTGAGCTGTAGAACCTATGAGCTATGGATCCTCTACAAAACATGTGAGCTATGGAACATCATACATAACCTGTAAAAGTTGTGGATCCTCTACAAAAACTACATAACATTCAATAATTCAAATTTCTCTTCAACTACTAGCCATTCCATGGATCAAGGAGCATCATCAACCTCTTGGATATGAAAAGAATTTTGGATAAAGATTAGATTTCAATTTTTTGGCAAAGATCTTGGGATTAGTTTTGAATTAGTTTTTAAATCCAAATTTTTAGGAATTTGTTGAAGATATTTTGGATCCCCATTTATTATTTGTTATGGATAAATCATGTATAAATAATAGCTCCTTCTCCATTATATGGGGAGCACTCTTAGAGCAATAATCCAAATAATGATGGAATAGACCATGATTTCATCTTGATTCAATATAGATCTTAGTTTCATGATTTTCTGCAATATGATTTTTATTTATTTTATGTTGATGTAGTTTTAATTTGTTGCTTAGTTTTAACTCAATAGTTTTCATTTCTTATTTATGAAGTTTATTTTTGCAATATAATTTTAATGTCTAGATTAATGATTGACAAGTTTATTTAACAATTCTTGAATGTACTTAATGTAATAATCTTATTTTCTACATTGGATCATAAACATTAACTTGTATTTGGCAAGGATAGCTTTTAGATTTCATTTATTCAATTTACCTTTCCGTCAAGTGTGGTGTGAATTTAGTTTTAGAATTTACTTTCTTGCACAATGTAAACATATTTTTAGAATTTACTTTTCCCGCACAGTGTGAGTTAGTTTTAGAATTTAATTTTCCTACACAACATGAGTTTAGTTTTAGCATTTACTTTCCAGTATGGTGTGAATTACAATTTCTGCAAGAGTGATTTAGGAATTCAATTTTGTAACTAGTTCTAGTGCACATCGAAGGGGTTGTTTCAGGATACAGTTGAGTCACACTCATGATACCTACACCTGGTGCGAATGTATTTTCATGTTGTGTGATTTACTTTCCTTTCAATTTAGTTTCAATAGTTCTTTATCCGGCTACATCCTTACTGAGACTATGTAACTATTCATACCATTGTTTGTAAGGTTATTGAACTACAAATTCACAATAGACAAAGAAGTGTAACGGGAAATTGTGGCCCGCACATACAATGCACGGTACTTCGTAAGTTCCCAATGAACCTCGGGTTGAAAATTAATGTACATACATCTTAGTTGCTGGTTGAGAAATTAGAAGGTAATTAAAAGGCCCATCAAAAGTGCAACAACCTTTTGCAGTTTCGAAATCCAACTTACTAATGTTCCACCTACAATAAAAACATACCCTTTGGTGCTCATTTTGCTATCTTTAACACTTGCCATACCCAACTCCACATATCCATATGGAACAATGTTTTAACCTCCAAAACATAATGCACAAGTAGTATTACCTCTCAAATACCTAAGAATCCACTTTATTTCCTCCTAATTCTCTTTACTTGATTGTTTATATACCTTCCCACCACTCCCATTGTATGTGCAATGTCTAGTCTTGTGCACACCATTGCATACATCGATGTACCAAATGTTAATGAACACGGGACCTTGGACATGTATTCTATCTACTCATGTGTCTTGAGACACATCTCCTTCTTCATTTTTATCTTTAATTCAGAAATGCAATAGTACTTGAAATCAAATAACAATGCTACAAATAAGCAATCACATTCAGCGTATGAATTTAACCTATGGAAACCCTCTATCAATTGATGGAGAAAACTCCAGCAAAACCTTCCTTAGTATATTGATAGATAGCAGAGAATTTATTTTACATCAAGCACCCCTGGTGTAATTACAGAGCAAGAGAAAGATAAAGAAGAGAGACTCAAAATAATATCCCACACAAAGAGAAGAGCCTTGCCTTTAAGGGAGAAGAGAATTCACTTCACATTGAATTCAAAAATCCTGTATAACATATTTATATATTCTTCACATGCATCGGCTTCTATTTTTATCTTCTGACTTCATGATGAACTCGCCCTCCATCTGGATCTATCAATCTTGCATGAAGAAGAGCGCCCCACTTCTCATGCAGTGCATTAACTTATTGAACTGAGTCTTAGGATGAACTCACCCCTTAACTGAAAGCTTGACCACTTACTTAGGTGGCTAACTTAAGTGTTGTCATGCAAGTGTCACAACTCAAATGTCATATTTTACTTTAACATAAGTGTCATCTTTTAGTTTAACATAAGTGTCATCCTGCATTGGCACTTAGTTAACTATATATTCTTTGTTATCACTTAGTTAACTCTCTTAATTGATTCTTTCTTGTTAACATCACTGTAGTGATCAATTCGATTTCTCCTTTAATTTACTGAAGTATTCATTGAAGTTTAACAATTCAAATTCGCTCTTAATTAATTCTTTTATGTGCAATTCGAATTCTCTCATATCTTATCACATATTATCTTTATATGTTGTCTTATCTGCATGGTCCACATGTGCTAGCTTAATTATCATACCAAATATACTAAGGATATTTTCCCAATGATGTGATCATATTGGCCTACTATCGTTCCAAGTGGTTATATGCTAAAGTAATTCACTCTAGGAGTGTCCAGTTCCTATGGAAGACTTAATAGCTCAACCATGGTTAGTACCACATAACACACCATACATGCTTCAACATGCAAAGCATCACCTCAACACATGAGGCACCACCTCAACACATGAGGATTTGTCTTGACACACAAGACCTTATCCTTGACTAGCAAGACTGTACAACATCATCACTTTGACATACAAAGCACTTGCCTCAACACATGAAGCTTAACCATTCTTGAGTCCAACTCAAGATTCTTCTCCAAGTTTTCTAAGTCCAAATCAAGCTCTTATAAGGAACTACCTCGACACATGAGGCTCAATATTGACACACAAGATTGACCTGGAGAATGACTCATGATGTTGTAACTTTAGCACTCCTTAGTTAGTTTGAAATGGTTGGCCAAAGGTGTACTAATTGGTTTTGCATTCTGCATTTCAAACATTTCCAACACCTTCTCTATGTACTCACCCTGAGACAATGTCAATTTGTGATTTTTCCAGTCTCTTGTTATTCTCATACCAAGGATTTGCTTTACATCCTTCATCGCAAAAGAATCATCTAATTTCCTTTTGAGCACATTTGTGTCTTACATGTTAGACCCTACAACAAGCATGTCATCTACATACAATAACAAGATAATATAGCTTCCATCATCTACCCTCTTAAAATAAACACAGTGGTTAGAATGACATCTACTATAACGTTGTTCTATCATAAACCTATCAAATTTCAAATACCACTACCTTGGAGCTTACTTTAGGCCATAAGCTCTTCTTCAACCTGCACACTAAATTCTCCTTCCCTTTGACCTCATACCCTGTGGCTACTGCATATAAATATCTTCCTCCAAATCCCCTTGGAGAAAAGTTGTTTTTACATCTAATTGTTCAATATGCAAATCTTATACCATCACTAGACTTAGAATAGTCTTAAATGAAGTCATTTTAACAACAAGAGAAAATATTTCATCAAAATCTATATATTTTTCTGTGCAGATCCCTTTACCACAAGTATGGCATTGTACCTATTTTGCCTCCATATTCTTCCTTCAACCTATAACTCATTTTTTATGCAATTCTCTTTTACCTATAGACAATTGAATCAAATCCCAAGTTTGGTTACTTATCAAGGATTCCATCTCCTCTTTCATGCCTTGCTCCCACTTATTTCTACTTTCTACATGCATTGCCTCTTCATAACTTTCTGATTCATCAAAATTAGTCAACAATAAATAACACAATGATGGAGAGTATCGTTTAGGGGGTCTACTTAACCTAGTAGATATTCTAACAACACTTGCAGGATTTTGAGGTACCTGTTGCTACTATTGTTGTATATTTTGATTTTCTAGTACCTTTGGAATTTCATTTTCTTTGACTTCATCAAGCACTGTGTATTATGTTTTTTTCTTTTCCTGTTTCTTTCCCTGCAACTAATCTTTGTACATGACATTTTCATTGAATACCACATCTCTACTCCTAATGATTTTGTGATTTACATAATCCCATAAGCGATAACCAAAATCATTAACTCTATATCCAATAAAGGTATACTTATATTTTTCCTCAAACTTTGCTATATTTTATTTATCAATATGGACAAATGCTTCACAATTGAAAGTCTTTAGAAATGAGTAGTTTACCTTTTTACCTACCCATGCCTCATATGCAATGCCACCATCCAAGGAGCTTGAAGTCCCTCTATTTATTAAGTAAATAGTAGTATCTACAACATCTACCCAAAACTATA
Organism: Larix kaempferi; assembly: GCA_027924585.1. Lineage (NCBI taxonomy): Eukaryota > Viridiplantae > Streptophyta > Pinopsida > Pinales > Pinaceae > Larix > Larix kaempferi. Next base: position 12,307,123 of record BSBM01000125.1, on the reverse strand, counting down.
AGGGAAACCCTACATGCAATCCCATACTCCTTGCATGCTCCATGATTATCCTATTCATCCTTTATGACACACCATTGGGACTACCATAGATGTGGATCGAGACTTCCATTGATGGGCAATTGAGACTCCCTTCGAGGTGAGATCGAGACTTCCACTAATGGTCGATCAGGACTACCACTGGAACAAGGGAGATTACACACTTCAATAGTTTTTATTAGGGTTGTGTTCATTGGTTTTTTTCACTACAAGGTTGCAACCTAGTAGCTTTGTGTTATTGTTGCTTTATCGATGAGTATTGCTATGAATCAAGGAGAAGAGAGTGTTGTTGTGAATCGAGGATAAACAGGCTCTTTGACCAATGAAAATTTTAGGGGCAAAATGTATTCCATGGGATAATTTTTTTACCCTTTTTTCAAAAAAAAGATTCACCAATTTCCATTTTTTGTAAATTGATTCAGCCAAATTCCATGGGTTAAAAAAAATTACTCTAAAAAGACCAAAATTTTCTAGAAACGATATAAAATCCTTAGAAATTTTTATATTTTTAGAAAAATATCACCAAACATTTTATTGTTGGAAATTTAAAAATTAGTAAGATTCGCCAAAGTTTCTACACTTTAATAAAATTATGGATCCTTAATATTTTCTCCACCTCTTTCTAATAAAGCATTAAATGAATTTAGTCAATTAAATCTTCCCTTTTCAATTTAATGTTTAATATACCAATGGACTTAAATAGGTATAAAAGTGAATACAAGGGTTAATTTACAACGAATTATGAATGGACTACATATTTTTCAAATGCTTCGATTACCATTAGTCCATTCTCGTTTTGAATGTTTGGATATGAATGAGTTAAAATCAATACCTAACTAACAACAACTATTCTTGGATAATGCATTACTGCATTAATCCATTATTGGGTATGTAAATTTACACCTAACTATCAACAACTATTCTTGAGTAATGCATTACTACATCAATCCATTTTTGGGTATGTGCAACAAATTTTCAGTAGTCCGTTGTAGTTTTTTTCAAAACAAACATTTGAATGATCACGAAAAGAAATCAATCTAGAAACATGTATATTAACATCAACATTTCTCTGTTTTGGTATTATGCCATTGTATTTGGTAGATACTTATTAGATAAGATTTTAGATTATTTTAAAAAAAGCCTTTCCACAAAGTGATTTGAATTGTGTTTCAAAGGCACGTGTTTTACCATTTAAAAGTTTGTTTAATATTAGTATAAGGCATTTTTTATAGTTTTTTTTTTTATGGAATATATTCTATGCTATGTTAAAATCTAAAGGTTCTTTCCTTTTACATGAGTTTCAATTAGTGTTAATTTTCATTAGTATTGAAATATTATAATATCTAAGAGTGTTGTAATATATACATTGCTTAGTTTTATTAATTTAATATGGATAATTTTTATTTCACAGTAATCATTGTTGTATCATTAATTTGTATTTTTTTAGTTTTTTATTTCATTGATTGAATATAAGGATAAATGATTGAAAAATGTCATCAATATATCCATTCTACAAGTATAAAAAACAACTTTCACTTGCTAATGTATTTAGTATTCCTCAACACTTCAATCAACCATGCCATTCTGAAAATGAAGTTTATGATCATCCACTTAAAGACCATGGATCAGATAGTGCAAAACTTCTTGAAGAGGAACCAACATCACAAGAGGCCCAAAAGAGCATTCAAGTTCAAATGGAAAACAAGATTTCCATGGGATTATGTCGTAAAATATTCTAATGGTGTTCAAACGATAAAGTGTTCGTGGTGTGTCAAATTTAAAAGGGAAACTCCATTTGCTAAAGAAGGAAATACGACTCTTCAAGTGAGTGGTCTAAACATCCATGCAAGATCAGAGGCTAGTAACTTTACTTTGCAACTTTTAGAAGGGGAAAGCAAACATAGTACTCTTCTAATTACTAAACATGTAGAGCTAATCGTAGATGATGAGAATGTGATAATTAAATAAGTGATTGAAAACATGTATTTTGTTTCCATACATGATTTACCTTTAGAAGTATATAAGTCAATATATGGCTTGAATAGGTATAAAAACACTTCTCACATGCTCTAATAGAAGAATACTCCACGTATACAAATACAACATCTGGAAAAGAGTTTTGACAAGCTACTAAGGAGGTATATTGGAAAAAGTTAAAAGATGAGATTTCCAACAACCCATTTTAATCAATTTCAGTTGATGAAAGTACTGATAAGACTGTGGTGCAACATTTGATCATTTATATTACATATTTGACCAATGAAGCAAGAGGTCAATGTGTTACAAAATTCATTCACTTGCTTCAAAATAGAGATGGAACATCACAATCTATGTATGATGCTGTGACATATCTTTTAGCAGAAATGGATCTATCCTTAATAAAGCTAGTTGGATTTGGATCTGGTGGGGCGTCATCCATGAGGTGTATTCATGAAGGTTTATCTACTAAGATTTGTCAACATGCTCCTCATTTATATATGCATACACTGCATGGCACTTTGAGAAGCATTAGTAGAAAATGATTCTTCATCTTATTTTCTAAAGTTGCAAGCTATTGATAGGTTTGTAAACAAGGTTCATTCATGGCTTAAGAAAACTACTCAAATACATGGAGAATTAAAAGAGCTCATGGATTCATTTCAAATCACAAGGTTCAAAGTGTTACAAATTCATCACATTAGGTGGTTGTCTAGACACAAAGTCATGGAAAGACTTGTTAAACTCATCACCTGCTTTGTTACGAGACTAGGAGTTGGGGGAGAAAAAAATGTACGAGCTAGCCACAATATTTCAAGTGCAATTTTGCATCCATTTACTTGCAGATGTGCTTATTAGGTAAAATCAACGAAATCAAAATTTCCAAAAGGAAAACAAATTGACATTACATTAATTTGAACTACTTTAAATATACTATTAGCTTTCTTCATAAGCTATTTCTAAGAGGCGAATTTGGGGCAGTTGGAATGCACATATCATCTTTTTAAGTAAAACAAAACGAGGGAATTTTGATTTTGCAGATTGCATAGGTATGGTACACATATATTCATTGAGGTTTGAGGGCTTTCCCAAGTCACAAAGATCGGTGACACTACATGATTGCATTATGTTGGGAAAAGCTTTTATAATGAAGGTGATTGACTCTATCAATGCAAGGTTCACAGATTTACCTATATTTAATGCTACCAAGTTTTTTAGTCCTCGTATTGATTACGAGGATATGGATGATAAAGAGCCTCAAACAAGAAGATGGCTAGCATGTTTATGTGAGAAATTTAGTGTTGGGGATTCACCTGTTATGGATAGTGTTAAATGTTTCGATGAAATGGATGAATTTACTTGTACTTTTTATAGATCATACCCAAAAAATCATATGTTTGGAGCATCAGATCTATGTTGAGGTCAGCATGAGTGGTTTGAAGGATTTTTCATAATTAATGTGGCTATGTAAATTTATTCTTGTTGTTCTAGCTACCACATCACTATGTGAAAGAGGCTTTTCGAAATTGGATAAAATTTGATGATATATCAAGACTTTTTCTAGAAACATTGGATATGTTAATGTTTCTCTCTCACTACAGCTCATGCTCTAAACAAGGTAGCCTAGAATGATATTTATGAAGAGTTTCAATAAGAACACTAGAAAACACTTGGCACAACCACTCATTTATTTGAAATTTTTGTTATGAAAATAATGTAAATTTGGTAGTTACTTTTTGAAAGTTTTTAAAACAAATGTAAAGTCCTAAATCTCATATTTGGTAGTTACTTTTTGAAATATTTTGGGACAAATGTACAACCCCAAATCTCACCTTCTTAATCTTTTGAGGTTATGTTGGTTTTGTGACAAGAGTTAAAGAGTCAAAGATAGATTGAATATAATGGGTAAAAATACTCAAGTATACGTTTTTGGGGGATAGACTATTTCATAAAGAATTAATGTTGTGTTTTTAGGCGAGTATTTTCGAGGGAGATGGAATTTGGCGTCCTTTTCCCCTTCAAATAATTACTATGATATTATTGAAAATAATGATGTTATATCATATATATTCTTTGTCATAAAGGAAAATAAAAATTGACAATGATAAATTTTGATTAGCAAGAAGAGGAAAGAAAGGATGAAAATATTGATATTTTATTGTTGATAATATGTTTTAAAACTTGAGCCAACATTCTTTATTTTATCTTTATTTTTGGTTCTAGATTGGTTATTCTAGATTGGTTATTCTTGTAGTTATAAGGATGAAAATATTGATATTTTATTATTGATAATATGTTTTAAAACTTGAGCCAACATTTTTTATTTTATCTTTATTTTTGGTTCTAGATTGGTTATTCTTGTAGTTATAAGTCATGAGCTATTTAAATTTGAATAACTTTATATTTGTTGATTATATTTAATTGGAAATGTAATATTTTATTTAATGTATTTTTTCTTAAGTGTGTGATTAATTTATTATTATTAATGGAAATGTAATTTTTTAAGAATTTTTTCATTAGGAGGATGCATTAATATACATTTCTAATTGAAATAAGGATTGATTCTGCAAATTTGAATGGTACTGCATTTGGTTTTTCTTTGATCACTCATCTTACAATCAAATTAAATTTGGAGTACATGTTATGACTTTTGGTAAGGGGTTATGAAGTGTGTGATTAATTTATTATTGTCAATTAAAATGTAAACTTTTAAAAATATTTTCATTATGGAAGAGTGCATGAATATATACTCTTTTAAGTGAAATTAGGAATTAAGACCAACTCTTCAAATTTGAAGGTAGTGCATTTGGCTTTGTTTAGACGACTCATCTTACAATCAAGTTAAATTTGGAGTACAGGTTATGATTTTCTTAGGGAAAATCAACTTCCATGTTGAATGGACAAAGAAGAAGACTCAAACTTGGTCAAGGGCGCGCTTCATGCAGTTTCCCTTACTGAGTAGCAATTTGAGTGCCTTATGTCCAACAATTCCATTATCTAATGACATGATGGAGAAAGAGAAAAAAAAATTATTTAGGGGATGCACACCAAATAGTTGAGTAAATAAGGTTGTTTGTTTTTGAAAAAAATTTATAACTTATAATTCAAGTTAAATAAATCCATTTTAAACTCGAATATATCAAGCATCAAGAGGGATCTATTTCTTTTTACCTTTAGATTTTTTAATTACTTTTAATTTAAGCTTACATAAAAAATTTAAATAAATTCCAATTTTGATAATGTCAGGTCATATAAAATTATGAATAAACCTCCTGTTGCAATAACCATTCGTATCAAGAGATTCAACTTTTGTTTATAACAGATAGTGCTATTCATCTACGGTTTGAGAGACCTAGGCTATATTTAGCCATTTGCTCACCGGAGATATTCGATGCACAAATAAACCCGCTATCTCCAACACTTCTATCACTCTAAAAAGGATTTGTCGAGTATAAATAGTTCGTCGGGTTCTATCACTTCACCCCCTCTCTTAAGTCACTCCCTTTACATGCTTAATGCTGGATAGAATATTCTTCTTTTATGAAAGAAACATAAATGAAGTTCACTAGGTTCCCTTCCCAAATCTGTCCAGGAAGAAAGCATAATGAATTGTTGCATGTAAATAAATCATTATATATATATATATGTATGTTTGTGTGGAATGTCGAATGAGAGAAGAATCAATCCCTTTGAGCATTGAGTGGGAAAAGAATAGCGAAATACTTTTAATGTTTCCCTGGGAAGAAATCTTATGGGTTGTTTTCAATATTGGGATGAAGTGGGAAAGCGCTTCAGTTGATTGTTGGATCTCAATAAACACATGAAACAAATCTTAACAATCGACAAGATTAACTCGAGTGTAACAAGTGTACACTCATTCATTTCATGGCCGCCATATTTTGTTATGCTTAAATGCATCTTGATTAAGATTTAAATAAGTTGCAGTTAAGCGGTGGTTAAAAAAAAGGTTATGTTTATTAAATAGTATTTGTTTTATGTTTATATTAATTAATTTAATGTTTAGTCTTTATTTAAGGGAGCAGTCTATTTATTCTACTTTTCAACTTTAGGGTGGGTTTTGGTCGGAATTTGGTAATTTTGTTTTTGTAAAATCCAAATTTTTATGTGTTTAAATTGTGTTTTTGAATCATAAATAGATTTAGCACCCTAGAATACTCCTTTGGCACCTAAATTATGCAATTTCCATAGCTAATATTTGTGATTCTAAGATTTTTTAAAAGATTTTCACGAACAAAATAAGACGGAAAATATACTCAAAAAAGGTTGAAAATGTAGAATATTTAGACTACACCTTATTTAAGAGCCATCTATTTCCACAAAAATAAGTGGTTGGTAGGCCTATACACATTCACTGGTCACTTTACTTGTGGCTTTGCTAATTATTAATAACACTGATGGGTGTTGCTTAAGTGGCTATGCTAATAACTAAGTTTTTTCTCTTTCACACTTACATTATATTTTTGTTCTTTAAATAGTAATTTTAGTTGTAAATAATATCTCTATCTCTCACACTCTTTATATTATATTTTTATTTTAAATAGTAATTTTGGTTAAAATAATGAATAGAAAAATAAATGAAAGAATTTTGTATATTTAATAATATTCTACTAAAACATTTATGAATCAAGATGAGTCGTGGGTGAATTGATGAAATCCAAAGGATGCGACATAATCTCTCTTTCACGGGCCCGCCACAATTTACGAAACCTTAACTTGTAAACATTCTCATCCCCGTGACCACCTAAGCGAAGCTAAAAGCTGCAGGAGAAGAAATCATCACTTTCTAGAGTTTGACGCAAATCGATACACGACGAATCCCAGGACTTAAGCCTTTCTGGAATAATGTATGTTAACAATGGAGAGTTTTGGATTAGAGAGCTTTGATTGAAATTAATTTGAGAAATAAACGAGAGATAATATTTAATGAATAAAAACACATAGAGATATTTTTGTTATTGAAATAATGGCGAAAAACATTATAATTGTTAAAATGGTGATAGTTATCTTGTGAAGAGATGTGTCTTATATACACTCATTCTATAAAATTAATAGACAAAATCTACATAGATCAGATCGTAACAAGATATGGATTTGACATTTTACTATACACACTTCTAAAAATATACCATATTTATATATAAATTTGTACAACTATGCACCTACATTATATAATGTCATGGATGACTCTAGAATAGAATTGTTAGAATATAAGTTTCTAGACAATCACAAAGTCCTACATCACCTCTTATATGAGTTGTTATTCTTATCACTTTGTGAGTTGTCATGCCTATCTACAGATGAGTTGTCAGTGAGATCTAGATCTAGAGGTGACTATGATTGTTTTACTATATAATACTATCATTGCTATGAAGATCAATGTTGAAGATGGCTAAAGCCTTTTCCACCAGTTTTTGTCTTGTTCTTGCTTGTTCTATTTCTTAAAACAGTATCACAGATCCCTTGAGTCTTAAGGACCCTATAAGATCCTCCATGGTAGTGGTCCATGAGAGGTTGATATGGGAGGTTCATTCTGAGTAGTGTTGAGTTGAATGTGAGATCTCATGGTTGTGATTCATGAGAGAGAAGCCATGCAATGTAGATCTACAATTGATTAGACATGCAATACAAAGGCTATAGATTTAACAAATTTGGAAAGTGTAGATCGAATGAATGTGTGTAAAAGAAAGCTAGTCAATACTCTTCCTTGCTTCTTTGGCATTCTGCAAAGAAAAAGTATGATTGATTAGAGATAAGAAGAGCCATGCGAGGGTCACTTCCTATTTTTTATTTTCCCAATCTACAAGCGCTCTGCACCAGATCCAAAATGCACAACCAAAAGCTCAAAATAAGATCGTGATCTCCTTTCTTAATAACAACACTGGCAACATTAATGATAAACATGTTCTTAATTCAATTGCACCTTTTCCATATGGGCACAATTAATTAGTGATTTAGACATCGGGTACCTTTGCCATATGGGCACATTTCTTAAGAACTTCTTCAGCTGCAAGGATGAAATCTGTCTAATAGAAACCACCTTTGGAATGTCTTTTACTATCCTTGGGTTTCCTTATTCATCAATGTGTTTGAAGGTCTTGTTGTAGCAATCAATTTTGAACATCATAAGAACCAAGTGGAAAATACACACACACACACACACAACAGTGTTAGGGTCAATGCTTAGGCTCAATGTTACCCATTTTATTATAGATATTATGCCTCTTTTGAACTTGTAATCTCTAAAATGCACACACACGCACACACACACACACACAACATTATTTGGATAACATGCTTTCAATAGGGCTTGAAATTGTCTAAATGACTTATAAGGTTGTTTATAGGGATTTTTGTCTATACAGGATATAGGGCATGGATTATTATTAACTAACAATTGACTAGTTTAATTAATTAATAAATGGCTTCTATTTGGTTAACAAATGATTAGGGGATGGATATCAAATAAATTGTTTCTTGTTCACCTTAATTGTTTTTGGAATTGGCTTATCTATTCTCAAAGTAAGAGCATAGTTGTTTTATTCGGGGTAGAAACAGATATATACTGTCACGTCCCCATTTTGACCCCCCTTTTTCACTAAATCGTAAATGATGTAATTATTGTAACTTAATCATGGTGAGGAGCTCAAGGCCAAGGCCCCGCCATTGATTTGTCGTTTTATAGAGATATATGCCTATGGTTCTTGTGCTAGAAGGGCACGATGTAAATAAGACATCATATAAATACGAATTTAATGAAAAAGAACCCACGACTGGCTACGCAATGCAACAAAAGAGACGGGGGCACGATCTTTACAAGGAAAAGGGAGGGAAATTATTCAAACCCTTGAGCCAATGGTATTAATCCATGTGTCAATGGGGAAACCCATAAACCACCAACTACCCATTTTGTCTCATGCACCCAATCATTTAATTCTTCCAAGAATTTGGTTAAGGCAGTTAATGCCTTGGGAATGAGGGAGTATGGCAGTCAATTTCGTGCATGGGCAAGCCATCAACATGGAAATTTGTGTTTTTGCTTGTGGGGCAAGAAACCACCCACAAAATGGTGCCCAAAGCCATGGGGAAGGGGCAGTCTTCATTCATTCACGCAGGTAGAGAAGGCTGGGAGTTACAGTCACGTTTTTGAGCAAAAACGCAGGGTTCTCCCTGCCCAAAAACCCGTTTTTGGTTTTGGATAGTAGCTGGGAAGGAGGGGGTGCGATTTGGGACTGTATGGAGGTCGTTTTTGCCCCCGAATGTCCAAGGACGTTTTTCTAAAAACGGATTGGCTTCCCAGGGTTGTTCCCCATCTTCCCATTTCGTTTTTGTGGGTTCCCATGTTTTTCTGGGTGAGTTGAAACCCCATCTCATGCATCCCACTGTGGAAATCGTTTTCCTCATGCCCTGTAATTGTAGTTTTGTTGTTCAGTGCATCCCGTTTTAGATTTGGACCTGTGAGCAGGGGCTTCAAAAGTGGAAGAGGACAGGTTTGGCTTGAAGAGCCCAATGGTGTATCCCTAGCTCTATGGTTGAGCCACTAGCCTAGTAACTCACCTCTGCCCACCTCTTAGCAGCCTGAGAAACCCAACTGCTAGTTGGCTTGGCTGATTCTGGCATACCTTTGGCTAGGTGAGAGCCTGTTTCCCCTTTTACCTTGTGGAGATCGTGCCCAGCTCGGGGGTGGCAGTGGTGCTGAGAGATTGAGGAGCACACTGGCCTACGGTTGGGTGGAACGTTGCAGTTGCATAGCCAGTTGTGTGGGACTACTTCTGTATAAGATAAGTATTCTCTTGTGTGTTAAATTGACAATTATCATTGGATGTGCTATTGAATTTACTTCCGTTGAGTTTTTACAAGTTTATGCATGTCCATATGATCTTTTATAATTCTGCAAAGGTCTTCATTTGGCTGTCACAGAAATCTTGAGTGTATGACTAGATATCAACAACATTTTCTTAATTTCTGTTGTGTTTCTATTGCATGCCCTTATACATGTGTTTGTATCAATGAGTTTAATTCAATGGATATGGGGCTAATTGCTCGGTTTAACGTTACGATCCTCTCCACCTAGCTGGTAGGATGGGAGGGGACGTGACAGAATGGTATCAGAGCTGCGTTGCAGCACTGGGCCGCTATGGGCCAAAACTGATAGTAAAAGAGAAGAGAAGAAGTTAAGTTTTTCTTAAAAGTTTTGGAAATTTTTGTTTAAGACTGTTTTGAAAATTTTGTGTTTTAAGCCGTTTCGGGAAGTCGTTCCGAAATTTCGGAAAGGTTTCGCGAACCTTCCCGCAATTGCGGAAGAGTTCGGCGAGCCTTCCCGAAATTGCGGAAGGATTCCGCGAACCTTCCCGAAATTGCGGAAGAATTCAGCCAATGGCTCCGAAACAGCGGAGAAAATGTTTTTAAGTGAAATTTTTTTTCTAAGTGTCAGAATTTTTCGGAAAGAATTCTCTTCCGAAATTGCGGAAGGAATTCTCTTCCGAAATTTCGGAAGGATTCCGCGAATCGTTCCAAAACGCGGAAGAGTTCGGCGAGTCGTTCCGAAGTTGCGGAAGACTTCGGCGAATCGTTCCGCAACTGCGGAAGACTTCGTCGAATCGTTCCGCAACTGCGGAAGACTTCGGCGAATCGTTCCGCAACTGCGGAAGACTTCGCCGAATCATTCCGAAAAAAATCACCCGAAATCGAGGAAGCATTGCGGCGGAAGCACTCCGCGAACGGCTCCGGTACTGCGGAAGCCTTCGTCGAATGGCTCCGCAATTGCGGGAGCATTCGCCGAATGGCTCCGCAACTGCGGAAGCCTTCACCGAACGGCTCCGCAATTGCGGGAGCATTCACCGAATGGCTCCGCAACTGCGGAAGCCTTCGCCGAATGGCTCCGCAATTGCGCGAGCGTTCGAAAAATCGCCCCGCCATTGCGGAAGCGTTCGGCGAACTGCTCCGCAATTGCGGAAGAGTTCGGCGAACTGCTCCGCAATTGCGGAAACCGTTGCCGAACTGCGTCGCGCGGAAGCCTACAGTCAACCGGCCCGCAATTGCGAAAGCCTACGGCCAACCGCCCTGCAGTTGCGGGAGCATACCGTGAACCTCCCCGCGGTTGCGGGAGTAGTCTGTGAATCGCCCGTCGCGGCCGGATTTCGCGAACTGCCCGTTGCGGCAGGATTCAGCGAATCGCCCGATGAGGCGTGATCCGTAAAAAAAAAAAAAAAAAAAAAAAAAGCCACAAGGGGGCAAGCCCCCTTGACCCCCTTTTCTTTTTCCCCCTCCCGTGTCTTTGATTGTGATTTGACGAATTGTCAGTATGGCATTCTTCCCACATGCATGAAGTAATTTGTGAATTTCTGAGAATATAATGCAGCTGTGTAAAATGTGCAAAATGGGAGTGAAAGTTGTCATTTTTGAAAGGATGCAGTTCCTGCACCTGATGTCAGAATGGAGCATGAAGACAGGCATTGGAAAGCTTGTCCAGCAGGGAACAATGATGCATGACCAGAGATTGAAGAAGGTCTATATATATCATAGATATTTAGTGCAGAAGAGTGCCAGCGGCGGTTTGACGAACAAATTTTGTTGTCCATATGGGAAATTTCTATAATTGCAGGATATGGAAGAGGAATTCCATGTCACGATGAGGGGTCGAAAAGGGAAGAATTTCTTAAACCTCTGTTTTTTATCATACTTATAATTATGAAATTGTCATACGGCATAAAAATATTAAAAATGTAAAGGATTACATAGATGTATATGCACTAGATGGCATCTTAACAAATTGCATAGTGCATATAGAAATACTTGTGCATAAATGGGATATTGCACATTGGTAGAATAATGAAGTCGGCATATGCAATAAACCACTAATGGAGAATATTGTGGTTGATACTCACTATTGATGTTGGTATTGGTTGTAGGACCCAAGATAACAAAGAGCATGGCTAAACGTTCTGAGGATGTTGTTGCATGAAGCCAACAACCTTATGCAGAAAGGATGGCGCAACAAATCCGTGATCATAAGGTTGGAAAAAGGACTGAACAACCTTGGTAAGAGGCCAACTGATCAGGTGACATCAGACGATGTTAACGGTAACCATGCAGGTAATGATTATTGGTGCCAAATTGCATGAATGTTGAAAGGGGATTTGGTAAGATATCTTCAACTATGTTTGAACTATGTTGAACTAATTTGCATGTAATATTGAATATCGACTGGGGCTGTTAACCTACCAAGCTTGGTGAGGTGTGGGTAATTGAAGAGGATGACCCTTACACCCTAGGACTGTTTAGAAATCTCAATGCATCCATGTGAATTTATATCATGCCATGCGTATGATTGGTTATGTGCTTAATAACCCAAGCAAGTGAGGACTGGTGGTCCTAATTATGGTAATGCAGGTTATATGAGATAGTCATATTTCGATCATAATATGCTGGAATGCATAGTACTCATGAAACAATGCAAGGTAGCATTGAGTAGATGTGCATTAAGAGATTTTATAAATCTTATGATGCATTGTATGAATGCATAGGGATGACGCATATGTCATTGCAAAATAAATAATGAATGAAATGATGAATTGATGATAAATCTAGGACCATTTTATGGGCTGTTATGAATGCAGAATAGTAAGTGCATGAAGATCCCAATCATGATCGATGGGCTGCTAGAATGCTCTGTGGAAGGACAGAGTTGTATGAATGATATGACTGTGAAATTTGATCTAGAGCTTATAAGAAGGAATCTCATGGTTGAGAGCTCTAAGTTCTGTTAGTAAGAACAGTTGTAAATATCAGATTTGTAATTGTTTCGGATTTGAAATTTTGTTAATAATTGCTAATGACTGTTTGGCTAATATGAAAAAGTGTCAGGAGGACATGCTGTAAGGGGATGCTCCCGTATGGCAGCGGGCATAAGGCCATAACAGGCAGAGTGGTGTCACTTACAGGAGCCAAACAATATGAAGATAGCCTCATGGATAAGAAAACCAATTTCTGTAGTAGACAGAATTGTAAATTCATATTGAATTTAATTATTAATGCTATTGATTGGCTATGGAACAATCATATTTGAAGCTTATTGCTAAATGTGGCTGACGGTTTGGCTATTTGATAAAGTGTGCCAGGATGACACATCGCAGGAAGATCATGTGTGATGGCCTGCAGAAGCCAAACTAGATAGGAAGGATTCCATGCTTTGGAAATGGGTTTCGGGTGAAACGCCATTGTCTCAACCAAATAGCATGTCGGTAAACCATGAAAGTGAGATGGTAAAGCTATGCCCCGAAGGCATGTGAGACACATATGCAAAATGAATGAGTATTCTGTGACCCTAGACAAGAACATGCATGTCTAAATTCTTAGATTTAATATGCAGAGCATGTTTTATTATTTCATTATTGTTCCAGACTGCTTGAGTATGATTAGGGCCTACATGGCGCACATCAGAAAGGGGGTGCACACCCTTTTCTGGTGCTGGGTCATGGTAGGGTTTTCAATATTGACTACACCCTAAGGGAATGGACGCATTCCTGGTGTTTCAATACTTGATAGTGAATGATATGAAATATGATTACAATTTTTGGGCAGTAATATTGATGAGCCTGCTTATCCTTCTTGTGCTAACAGCTTACACAAATGCAACTTGGTGTTGCACGTAAGGGGAAAAGTGAAGAAGGGTGCTCAAAGAGGACTGTATGGGAAGTGGTAACCTTTCTACGCTCACACTAAAGGACACTAGAAGGGATGGATAGGCCCGAGGAGCTGTGTTGCAGAAAAGGGGTATCATCCTTGTGTAGTGTGAGTGGGTATTGTGGGGCCATGCTAGCTTGCAGTCAAGTGAGTCACCATGGAGTTCCTGGAGGGAACCGCTGGTTGCACAAGAGAAGGAGCCACGTAATCATATTATGTTGTTCATATTGCCTGATAAACCCAGTCGATGTACTGGCTTGGCAATGGTTGTTGTATGCCTGATAAACCCAGTCGGCGTACTGGCTTGGCATTGGTTATTTGGGAGTTGTGACGAATGGTTGTTGTATGCCTGATAAACCCAGTCGGCGTACTGGCTTGGCATTGGTTATTTGGGAGTTGTGACGAATGGTTGTTGTATGCCTGATAAACCCAGTCGGCGTACTAGCTTGGCATTGGTTATTTGGGAGTTGTGACGAATGGTTGTTGTATGCCTGATAAACCCAGTCGGCGTACTGGCTTGGCATTGGTTATTTGGGAGTTGTGACGAAGGTTGATGGATGCCTGATAAACCCAGTCGGTGTACTGGCTTGGCATCGGTTACTTGCATGATGTGGAAGTATTGGTGAAGTGTGTTATTTCCTGACAAACCCAGTCGGAGAACTGGCTTGGAAATGGTTTTTGAGATGCTTGATAAACCCAGTCGGCGTACTGGCTTAGCATACGGATTTTGAAATGCTTGATAAACCCAGTCAGCGTACTGGCTTAGCATACTGATTTTAGGGATGCCTGATAAACCCAGTCGGCGTACTGGCTTGGCATTGTCTATTCGGATGATGTTATGGAGCAGCATGTGTGCTGGCCAAGCATCCACCCCACAGGTGATCCAAGGCTTGTAAAGCAGAGAAGGAAACCTGTGGAGTAACGGGGAAATGCCCAATACAGATAAGTATTCAATTTAATTCATTTCTTATTTGAAAAAAAAAAAAAACTGAAAGTTTCAAGCATAAATATTGCAACAGTGAGCTGATGCATTATTGTTTCTCTGTTGGAAACCTTGGTCAGTGCAGGAAGCAGGGACCCTGAAAGAACTGAAAGATGCTTGGTAAATCCAGAAAGTGGCTGGTTGAGCATTGATTAATTGATGTTGAGAAGTAGCCTGCGTGCTATCCCAACATTCGTCATTGTACCCATAGGAGATCCAAGGCCTGTAGAGCAAATAAGGGTCCTATGGAATAAAGCGAAGATATCCAACGCAGGTATTGTTGGAAGCAAGAACCTTGAAGCATCTTAAGGATGCCTGTGGACAGGTAACCACCCTAAAGAGCTCAGCATGAGCAGTAATGAAAGATGGGGCTAGTGGAGCTGTGTGAGTCCTAGCGGCCAAGAGTTAGACCAACCAAGTGGAGGAACTCCATGGTTGAGAGGTCTAGAATAAACCATAGACACAACGTGTCATAGCCAAAAGAGAAGGTCAAGAATTCACGTTGAAGTGAAAGAGGACAGGAGCAGGGAAAACCACAGTGGTGGTGTGGGTTCCAGAATGGAACAAGACTAAGAGGAGAAACTCTTACTGCTCTCTCTCTCTTTCCCTTTTTATTGATGCAATTATAGAATTAGAAAAATGCTGAATGCATGCATGACTGAAAGTAAAAATGTGTTTATTTGATTAAAGTGAATTGTGAATGCTAAGTAATGAATTCCCTGTGAATGGATAAACATGAAGGAATTCATGTGTATGTTGGGCAACATAAAAAGTGTGGGAGTCTCATGAGTAAAGCATGGACTATCCATGTCAACTGGGGAAGAACCATTGACTGATTTTTAATGTTTTGGGTTATGCTTGACCTAACGAGAATTGTAATGATGAATTTCACAGGTGAAATTGAATCAATTGGTTGCAGTCAGTACAGGTAGGTGTGCTAGTGAGCAAAGCGTGGACAGTTGTTTCCATTGACCATGGCGGCAGACCAAGGGCTATAAGGATTGGCTGGAAGTCTTCTTCGAACAATTGCCAAGACCCAAGAAAATCTTGGAGAGATGCTCAAGATGCAAAAGCAGCAGAACAAGATGAACCACAAGGTCTTGCAGGACTCTATTCGTCTGCAGAAAGAGGTAAAGAGCATTATGAAAGCAATCAGCAAGGGAAAGAAAAGTGTATCAGTGAAGAAGCATTCATCCAATCGTCCGATTAAGAAACGCTCCAGGTGGGAAGACTCAAAGGAAGTTGAGCAAATAAAGATGAAGCAACCCGTGAAGTGTTGGAATTGCGAGGGGGATCATTACCTCCGCAACTGCCCAACAAGAGAACCTCAAGAGGGTAGCAGCCATAAAGTTTTCGGACTTATGGATGAGCTAGAAGATCCGAATCAGCAGGAGCAGCTCGTGAAGATCAAAGGACTTGGTCCTGAAAGTTCAATGTAAAGAACAGAATGCAGGGCAGATCTGCAAAGTTTTTGTGAATTTTGGACATATGTAAGTGGGTATTTATTTTCCAAAGTGTTGGAACACCGAGGACGGTGTTATTCCAAGGGGAGGGGTATGTCACGTCCCCATTTTGACCCCCCTTTTTCACTAAATCGTAAATGATGTAATTATTGTAACTTAATCATGGTGAGGAGCTCAAGGCCAAGGCCCCGCCATTGATTTGTCGTTTTATAGAGATATATGCCTATGGTTCTTGTGCTAGAAGGGCACGATGTAAATAAGACATCATATAAATACGAATTTAATGAAAAAGAACCCACGACCGGCTACGCAATGCAACAAAAGAGACGGGGGCACGATCTTTACAAGGAAAAGGGAGGGAAATTATTCAAACCCTTGAGCCAATGGTATTAATCCATGTGTCAATGGGGAAACCCATAAACCACCAACTACCCATTTTGTCTCATGCACCCAATCATTTAATTCTTCCAAGAATTTGGTTAAGGCAGTTAATGCCTTGGGAATGAGGGAGTATGGCAGTCAATTTCGTGCATGGGCAAGCCATCAACATGGAAATTTGTGTTTTTGCTTGTGGGGCAAGAAACCACCCACAAAATGGTGCCCAAAGCCATGGGGAAGGGGCAGTCTTCATTCATTCACGCAGGTAGAGAAGGCTGGGAGTTACAGTCACGTTTTTGAGCAAAAACGCAGGGTTCTCCCTGCCCAAAAACCCGTTTTTGGTTTTGGATAGTAGCTGGGAAGGAGGGGGTGCGATTTGGGACTGTATGGAGGTCGTTTTTGCCCCCGAATGTCCAAGGACGTTTTTCTAAAAACGGATTGGCTTCCCAGGGTTGTTCCCCATCTTCCCATTTCGTTTTTGTGGGTTCCCATGTTTTTCTGGGTGAGTTGAAACCCCATCTCATGCATCCCACTGTGGAAATCGTTTTCCTCATGCCCTGTAATTGTAGTTTTGTTGTTCAGTGCATCCCGTTTTAGATTTGGACCTGTGAGCAGGGGCTTCAAAAGTGGAAGAGGACAGGTTTGGCTTGAAGAGCCCAATGGTGTATCCCTAGCTCTATGGTTGAGCCACTAGCCTAGTAACTCACCTCTGCCCACCTCTTAGCAGCCTGAGAAACCCAACTGCTAGTTGGCTTGGCTGATTCTGGCATACCTTTGGCTAGGTGAGAGCCTGTTTCCCCTTTTACCTTGTGGAGATCGTGCCCAGCTCGGGGGTGGCAGTGGTGCTGAGAGATTGAGGAGCACACTGGCCTACGGTTGGGTGGAACGTTGCAGTTGCATAGCCAGTTGTGTGGGACTACTTCTGTATAAGATAAGTATTCTCTTGTGTGTTAAATTGACAATTATCATTGGATGTGCTATTGAATTTACTTCCGTTGAGTTTTTACAAGTTTATGCATGTCCATATGATCTTTTATAATTCTGCAAAGGTCTTCATTTGGCTGTCACAGAAATCTTGAGTGTATGACTAGATATCAACAACATTTTCTTAATTTCTGTTGTGTTTCTATTGCATGCCCTTATACATGTGTTTGTATCAATGAGTTTAATTCAATGGATATGGGGCTAATTGCTCGGTTTAACGTTACGATCCTCTCCACCTAGCTGGTAGGATGGGAGGGGACGTGACATATACATATAACAATGTTATATATATGTGTGTGTGTGTGTGTGTGTGTGTTACACGAAAATTTTGTACTCATCATGATTACGAACCATGTACACTTTATCCTTTCCTAAATACCTAAAGTACTTGACCAAAATCCTTGGAAGATGAGTCATGATGGATTTTCCCTCGAAAAACCCTGTTTAGAGAGGTCGACGCACCTTGCCTTGTAGCAAAGCGTTTATTTCCTGATAGATGCACCTTGCTCCATTACAAAGTATGACACTGACGCATGTTGCTAGTGTCTAGGGTGCGTCGATGCCTGTACAAAGGGAAAAAAGAGAAGTTTCGAGAAGTACCTTGAAGGAGACCCTCGTGGAGGCTTATCCCTTCCATATAGGGTGGATCTCACTTGCCTCCCAGCTTAGTAGGACCCCACCTCCTCTTTTTCCCTAATCCTCTCCTCTCCTCCTCATCTCTTTTGGCCTATAAATGAAGCTCCTCTTCATGGGATAGGGGAGGTTGAAATGAGGGTAGCCAAATGCTGTAGAAATTAAGCCAGGATTCCATTCTTCCATGTTTGGAAAATTGAGGCAAGGGTCCATTGGAAAGTATATTCAACACCAAGGCTTCATTGGTTGTAATTTTTTCCTCTATTTTCATTAATAAATCAATGTCTTCCTTTCGCATAAATGATGTGTATTTTCATTTATAGTAGTTCTCCTTGGCCAATTGCTTAGATGTATCATGTTATCTTGTAGTCTCTTGTCCTTTTCCTTTGGAGTCTTTTGCAGGTAACCTCGTCATCAACAAGCTGGATTGTGAAATCTTCAAGCTCTGAGGATGACCTTCGTAAATAAGGTATGGACTAGACTCTTTGTATTCAAGTAATTTGATAGATCTGGGGAAAGGTTTTCATTCTTGTTTTGTTTTTTTCTAGATCTGAATCATTCAAACTAGGGAGATCAGTTGGTGTTCGCACCGACAGATTTATCCATTAACAAAATTGGCGACCACACTAGGGATTGAATTATTTAAGTTGTATATTTTATTGCTTGCCTTATTTGTTATTAGATCTGGCTTAATTTTCAATTGATAGATTACATCCAATTGGTATATCTGACTGTCTATATGCCAATGTATAATTCCCTTTAGGTCTCACACCCTGAAGTTTGTTGATTGGCTTGAAAATATTTCTTTTTTCACTTTGGGTCACCTGACGGACCTTACCTTCATGTACAGTGCGTCACTGCCAACTTGGAGCACTTTGCCTTCAGACAGAGTGCATCGCCGCCGCGCTTTGCTCCTTAGCAGACCGCGTCGATCCCCCGCCGACGCTCTGGTGTACGCCTACAGCCCACATCAACCTGTTGATTTTTGGCTTGATTTTCTACCCAGACCTTTAAGTGCTCCATTGCTTGGTTTGTGACTGTGTTGGTACAGTGTTTTGTTCTTTCTACAGTTGAAGAGAATAAAATATGTTGTTTCCATCTTAGTTTAAGGAAATAACTTTACTTTCTCTTTCTTTCTTAGATTTGAAATATTTATGAAAATTCCAAAAAGAGTTCTGCTGTTAACTAGTCTTGTTTTGGTTCAGATCTGAGTTCTATAAAAAGAAAAGAAATGTACTTTTAGCATTTTCATAGTTAGGAGTTAGAAAATGTTCTTTCTTGTTTCGAAAAAGTGATTAGATTCTTTCTTATTTTCATTAAATATCTACTTCTCATTATTTGTTGAAGCAAAAAAAAAATATTTTTGGGTCTTCTTGAGATTTGGAGCCATGTTTGGCCCCTTTAGTCAAAACTAGTATTTTGCATGCATTTTTAAGTGAAATGAATTACATTGTTGAATCGTGTATCCTACAGTCTCTTTGACCCATATTAAGGTTTCCAAATAATCTTTGCTTTGGTGTGGATTGGCTTGTTTCTACCACGTTTGAAAAAGTTAAAATGGCATTTGCGTAGGGTTGTTCACTTGGGAAAAATAACCTCTTACTCTCTCTTTAAGTAGGACTTCATAAAAAAATGAAAGATTTTCATTTCATTTAGATTAGTGGTGCATCTTGTTTACTTTATAAGTCTACACTTCATGCATCCACTTAACCGCCTAAGATAAAATCAAGCGCTAGTTAAGTTAAAATCTTTAGCAACTTTAATAATGGGTTAGAGACGTGTTGCGGCGTCTTAAAGCGTATGAGTTGCCATTATTTTCCTGCACTGCATTCTAGGGTCTGTGTGGTTTTTCCATGTACTCGTTGGTATATCAAACAGCCTTTCATGTAAATTCGAGTATATATAAAGGTACTTCATGTACTCGACGGTATATTGGAAGGCCCCTTTCATACGGTTGTGCATTAGACAACACTACTACGGATTTGAGCTCCCACATGCCTTGCGTATATCGGGATACCCCTTTAACATCCTGGCACTATCCGAGTTAACCTATTGGCCGTCTTATTGTTACAATACACCAAGAAAAACACTCGGGGAGATTACTACGCATGTACTGCTAGGTAGTCAGGTTATACGGTCAGGGGTATGGTCCTAATCCTCCCTGGTTAGTGCTCTGAAATATTGGGCCAAGTATAATTGTTGGACCCTACAGTATATTGTGAGTTTCAATGTTTTGATAATCCTGTGAGAATACGGCTTATTTATCCATCCCTTTCACAGACTACTTGTTGCTTTTAGATTTGAGTAGTGTTTGATTTGTGTGGTAATTTAGAAGTTTTAGAGAATTTAGATATGGAAAACTCTTTCAGGACTACCAACCAAGAGACCTCTTTTCAAGGTATGTCTTTTTTTTCTCCCCCATGTGGAAGTGTTGGTCCTCCCTTCATGGCCACGTTGAGCCTTCTTGTATTGACTATATGATTACTAGTATGGTTGTTCTCCAATCCGATTATCCCAAGTGCACCAATTGTTTCGGATCATGGTCCTCCCCCACAAGAACATCAACCTCATGTTGATCCTTGGCCTTCTTCATCAAATGTTGAGTTTGCTTCCCTTTCTTCCTCTTCGCCTATTGAAAACTGTGAAGCTAGTAAACAGGTGGATAAGAAGAAGAATAAAAGGAAGGTTAAGAAGAAGAACACTAAGCAAAAGGTCAAAGCTTCAACTGCTGAACATCATGTTGGAAACCCACCAGCCACTGATCATCATGCTAGGAGTATTTATGTACCTGTTTCGAGTCTTCGTAAACCTAAGTTCCCTTGCAGTCTTTGCGAGGGGCCCCATTTTCTTAAGGATTTCCCTAGTATTCCCAAGGTCTTAGAAGTATGGTCGAAACATTCAGAACGACCCGTATCG
The DNA here is from genome assembly GCA_027924585.1 of Larix kaempferi. Taxonomy (NCBI): domain Eukaryota; kingdom Viridiplantae; phylum Streptophyta; class Pinopsida; order Pinales; family Pinaceae; genus Larix; species Larix kaempferi. The sequence continues at coordinate 12,286,051 of BSBM01000125.1, read as the reverse complement.
TCCACCTCTAGACATCATACTGATGATACCTCCTCAACCAATGACTCTTTGGTTAAGAGTCAGAAAATTAAAGTCAAGCATCCTTGCTTATTATGTAGGGACATGCATCGTACTTACCTTTGTTCTCGCATGGACGAAGCTTCGCGAATATTGGAAGGTGCTTTTGTGTCTCGATCACAACCTCCAATGAGTTGTAGTAAATTGCCTCTTGACTTTCCATCGGTTGACCAAGTGCTTGATCTAGTCTCATACTCGGTCGACCTCACTCCCTTGAAGAGTGAAACCCAAGTGGTTGATCTAGTTTCATCCTCAGTCGATCCCACTCCTCCCTTGAAGAGTGAAACCCAAGTGGTTGATCTAGTTTTATCCTCGGTTGATCCCACTCCTCCCTTGAAGAGTGAAACCCAAGTGATTGATCTAGTTTCATCCTCGGTCGATACCACTCCTCCCTTAAGGAATGAAACCCAAGTGGTTTATATAGTTTCATCCTCGATCGATACCACTCCTCCCTTGAGGATTGAAACCCAAGTGGTTGATATAGTTTCATCCTCATTCAATCCCACTCCTACCTTGAAGAGTGAAACCCAAGTGGTTGGTCTGGTTTCATTCTCGATCGATCCCACTCTCTTGTTAGAGAGTAAATCTAATACCGCTCAGGTTCTTCTTTTTAATATAGATTCTACCATGTAGGGGGGCACTACTCCTTGTATTACAGAACCTCCCCCCAGTAATGAGGCTTACAGTCCTCCACCTTTGGTTTGCAATCAAATGATTTTTATCGATTGGAACAGACTCTCTACACCTCGCCTTCCTTCTTGTCTGCCTTTCGAAATCATTGTGTAGGTTGGTCATATAGATGTACCTCATACTATAGTCGATGAAGGTGCCACAGTTAACATTTTGTCCTCAAATTCTTGGCAGGATATGGGTTCCCCGTAGCTTGTTCCCATTAGTCAGAATCTGTAATCTTTTAACAGAGGAATCAGTCAACCTCTGGGGGTTGTTCCTCAATTACCTATTTCATTAGATGTAAAAACGCTCTTTATTATGTCTATACGATGAAAGCTCTCGTGTCCACACTCTTCCAAGTGTTGTATTTCCTTCATGATGGACTCATTGTGACTATCGAATAGCTTTCATTTGTTAACTCTCATCTGAATATTGATCATTGACTTATGTCCACGCGGTATCTTACCCGCCACAGGTCAATTATTGGGCATTATATCCCATGCTTACAAATTCTGCTAAACACGAGCTTCTCTTTGATTGCTCGTCTTCTTTAACCTTGGATTCAAGAGTTGATGTGGTTTATCTTCCTTCTAATGAGGACCTCTTAGAAGACATGATCGAGGCTTATCCTTCAACTTGTATTCCTTCTATAGCGTCGTCCTCTTAGAAGCCATGAAGGTGTTAATGAGCATAGTTTTCATTATGTTTTAAGCTCATTAAAAAATGAAATGGGTCCCTTCAAGCATAGTTTACCTTTGGTTTCAAGCTTGCATAAAAATGAAACCATCCCCATGAGCATAGTTGTATTCCTGTTTCAAGCTCGTTAAAAAATTAAATAGTACCCCATGAGCACAGATTGGTCTCTGTCTCCAAGCTCGTTCAAAAATGGACCAGACCTGCACAAGCACAGTTTACCTTTGGTTTCGAGCTTGTGTAAAAATGAAACCATTCCCAAGCATAGTTTACCTTTGGTTTCGAGCTTGTGTAAAAATGAAACCATTCCCAAACATAGTTTACCTTTGGTTTCGAGCTTGTGTAAAAATGAAACCATTCCCACGCATAGTTTACCTTTGGTTTCAATCTTGTGTAAAAATGAAAACAGCTTCACGAGCATGGTTATTTTCCTGTGTCATGATCGTTAAAAAATGAAATACATCCCCTACCTTTGAATTGAGTCTTTTACCAGATTTAATATCTAAACCTTCATTTCATTCTCCTATGCTATTTAATCATATTTCTTCTTTCTCCCCTGGCGAATATATTCCTATTAATAACCATGACTTTCATTGGATGAATAAAAAGAGTAGGCAACCGAAATGAAGTTTGGGGGGCATGTCTCTATCCTTTGGATATCATACTGGAGGTAAGCTGTCAGCTTCTTATGCTGAGGGCAAACTTTCCAACCTCTAGACATCATGTTTGGAAATAACCTGCCAATGGGCATTATATCAAGCATAGTTTATTTTATGTTACAAGCTCATTAAAAAATGAAGCAAACATCATGAGCATTCTTTTCACTTTTCTTCGAGCTCATTAAAAACAGTAAAATGGTACTGAGCTTACTTATCACTTTTTTCGTGCTCTGGTTGAAACATGAAAAGTAGTTTGAGCTTAATTTTTACTTTCTCGTCCTCTATTTCAAACATGAAAGAAATTCCGAGTGTTTTTATACCATGTTTGTTCTCGTTAAAAATTGAGTAAAAAGGTGTGTCTAACGAGTATAGGTTTATCACTTTATCCGGCCTCTCTAGACTACTTACAGAAAAGGATCTGTGTCTAGTTTACTTGTTCCTTTGTCATACTCGGTTATCAACCATGACAAAGTTGTACATGGAGTCCTCTTTAAGCTCTTTTCAGACTCCCAAAATAGGAAAATATTTTTGAGCGAACTTGTTTCTTTCATGCTTGTAAAAGGATTTGAAAGGACGTCTATCCAGTGATAGTTTATCCCTTTTTTTGGACCATTTAGAATATTTATGAAAAAGGAATAATCTAGTCAATAATGATTAGAAGAGGTCTCTCTCACATTGTTTTATCCTTTTTCAGGTGAGGAGACTAACTTGTACAAAAAAGAACCATTAGGAGTATTCTTTTGACTGTTTCAGACTCTCTAAATGTGAAACATCAACAAGTTTACCTTCTTTGAACTCGTAAAATTATACATGAAAGGACCCTTTTTGGGACCGAACCCCTCCTTTATCAGGTTCGTACAACATGTGAGATTGGACTCATCATATGATGAGCTACATCGAGTGTTTGTTACCCTCTTCTAGCTCGTTAAAAATAAAAGAGGCACTCATCCACCATTATGGGGAAATTAAGGGAATGGGAAGATGTATTTGAGTCTATATTAATGGCAGCTTAAAGTAACCTTTAAACATGGCATCTGTCTCCATTCTAGTCAAACAGTTGGGTAGTCAGCTTATCTTCTAGTCATACCAATTCCACGAGTCATTCTACTCCTTTGGGTACTCCGAAGAATGCTTCATTCATTTGTTGCATTATGTCTTGGTCTCTGATATATTGAGTTAATACTTTCAAGTCACTTTTCGTGCCACTAAATGTTTAAAGGAAGTCTTTGGCTGGAATCAACCTTTGCAGTCATTAAACCTTATGTTGTGTCAGTCATCCCTGTTTACCATTACACCTTTGTGTTAGTTCCCACTCATTTGATCTACCATCTTATACAGCTCCTTGTGTCAGTTTCATGTCGATGATGTGGGATGCATCATGGCCCTCCTCCGACGAGTCTATTCCTGTCGACATCAGCTGATCATCTAGGAATTAGACTTAGAAACTAGTCGGTACCTTGGAGCCTTCATGCCTCAATGGCAGGTTTCCTCGCTTTCGACAATAGGTTTACATCATTGACCTCTGATCGAATGATTCCACGAATGTCCAACTCCAACTCATTTATTCGCATTCGTTGGGATGTACTACTGATGCCTTGGGGATCATCGTCATCATTGGTGATTTCCCTCGCACTTGTTAATGATTCACATCATTGATCAATAATCAAGTTGTTTCTACCATGTTTGACTTCAACACATTGTAATCACATGGTTACATTTGTATCATTTCAGGAACAGGTAGAAGACCCTGGGTTGTTCTGATGTCTTACTATTACACCCAGGTTGCGATGGAGATTTTTCAGTAGGTCCCCACACAGATTTTATGATGGAGACCTCGTTGATGTACTGTCACACATATCCACTCTTGTATTGTTCATGGTTTTGTTATTATCTCATCATGGATCTACGCTTGTATTTTAGTAGCCATGATTGTGTTCAGTCATTTAGATATGGATCCACGCTGTATTTTGGTGGCCATATCATCGGTCAGTATCAATATGGATTTGCAATGTATTCGTCGGTAGCCATGTTGTGAGTTTTTGGGATACTAAAATTATTGTACTACAAAAGATCCTTGGTTATTATTGATAGATTTCCAACCAACGGTTCCTTGCCTCGATCCTTTATACTTTATCCATCAAAGTATTTCACCTATCCTGTTACTCTAGCTTTATACTTTGGGGGGAATTCTGTTACACAAAAATTTTGTACTCATCATGATTATGAACCATGTACACTTTATCCTTACCTAATTACCTAAATTACTTGACCAAAATCTTTGGAATATGAGTCATGAGGGTTTTTCCCTGGAAAAACCATTATTTAGAGAGGTCAACGCACCTTGCCTTCTAGTAAAGCGCGTCTTTCTTGATAGACGCACCTTTCTCCATTACAAAGTGCGTCACTGACGCATGTTGCTAGTGTCTAGGGTGCATCAATGCCTGTACGGAGGGAAAAAAGAGAATTTTCAAGAAGTATCTCGAAGGAGACCATCTTGGAGGCTTATCCCTTCCATATAGGGTGGATATCACTCACCTCCCAGCTTAGTAGGATCCCACCTCCTCCTTCTCCCTAATCCTCTCCTCTCCTCCTCATCTCTTTTGGCCTATAAATGAAGCTCCTCTTCATGGGTTGGGGGGGTTGAAATGAGGGTAGCCAAATGCTGTAGAAATTAAGCCAAGATTCCATTCTTCCATGTTTGGCAAATTGAGGCAAGGGTCCATTGGAAAGGATCTTCAACACCAAGGCTTCATTGGTTGTAATTCTTTCCTCTGTTTTCATTAATACATCATTGTCTTCCTTTCCCATAAATGATGTGTATTTTCATTTATAGTTGTTCTCCGTGGTCAATTTCTTAGATGTATCATGTTATCTTGTAGTTTATTGTCCTTATCTTTTTTAGTCTTTTGCAGGTAGTATTGTCATCAACAAACTGGATTGCGAAATTTTCAAGCTACGAGGACAACCTTCATAAATAAGGTATGGACTAGACTCTTTGTATTCAAGTAATTTTATAGATCTAAGGAAAGGTTTTCATTCTTGTTTTTATTTGTTCTAGATCCAAATCATTTAGACTAGTGAGATCACTTGATGTCTGCACCAATAGATTTATCTATTACAATATATATATGTATATATATATACACATATATATACACATATATATATACATGTATATATATATAATGTGTATATATACATGTATATATACATATATATATATATACATATATATGTAGACATATGTATATATATGTATATGTGTATATATATATGTATATGTAAATGTATGTGTGTGTATGCATACCTACATATATATGGAGGTATATGTATATATATATGTATATGTATATATATGTAGATATATATATGTAGGTATGTATACACATATACATACATGTATATATGCATATGTATACACATATATGTATATATACATATATACATTTATGTGTAGACATATGTACATGTGTATATATGCATATGTATACACATATATGTATATATATATCTACATATATATATATATATATGTGTGTGTGTGTGTGTGTGTAGAGATATGTACATATATATATACATATATGTGTATACATATGCATATATATATACATATACATATACATATACATATATGTGTATACATATGCATATATACATATATATATATATATGTATACTATAAGTATATGTGTATATATATATGTATATGTAAATGTATTGTGTGTGTATGCATACCTACATATATATGGAGGTATATGTATATATATATGTATATGTATATATATGTAGATATACTATATGTAGGTATGTATACACATATACATACATATATATACAATATATGTATATCTACATATGTATGTATATATGTATATGTGTATGTGTATGTAGGTATGTATACACACATACTATATATACATACATATGTAGATATACATATATATACATATAATGTATGTATGTATATATATAGGTACGTATGTACGTATATATATGTATGTCTATATATATAACGTTATATATATATATATATATGTATGTGTATATATATATATATATATCTATGTAAGTATACATATATATATGTAGGTATATTATATATATATAGGTATTATATATATAAATATACATATATGTATATGTATATGTATATACATATATATGTATATTTTATATGTATATACATATATATGTATATTTATATATGTATATACATATATATCTACATATACATATACATATATATATGTATATGTATATGTATATATATACATAGATATATATATATACACAATATATATATGTTATGTATATTATATATACATAGATATATATATATACACATATATATGTACATTACATATAATATATATATGTATATGTATACATAACTATACATAGCTATATGTACATATACATATATATACACATATATATATAATATACATATATATATAGTATACATATATATGTATACTATATATATATGTATAGTATATATATATATATTGATATACTATATATAATATGTATATGTATACATATACATATATATATTATATATGTAGGTACATTATATATATATATGTATATACTTATATACATATATGTATATTTACAATATATATATATGTATATATGTATATACTTATGATCCCACATGCACATATATATATCATTACTTCACCCACAATGCAATTACTCAACCACATATCATTATGATTTGCAACATCTAATGGTCTAATGAAGAGATAGGAGATCACTTCTTGTATGTCACTAGAGTCAATGCACATAGTACAACATTTAGATTGCATGATGTAGTTCCCCAATCGCTGACTAAGCCTGTTTTGGGCTAGGTATCCAAGCCCCCAGGGCTTATAACAAGCTCTAGGAGGCTGACTAAACCTCCCAAGGCCTGTAATAGGAATGACGTGGTTGGGTATTCAAGCCCCCCAAGGCCTATAGAGGGCCTATAACAGGCCTTTGGAGGCTTAAAGCCTCCCAAGGCTATTGGTAACAACTGGCTGAGTGCTATTGGTAACAATTGGTTGTCAATGACCACTGTCTTTCGACTATGATCGACTGGAAATCCACTTCACCACGAAACCCTTGGCCTCAAGCATGCCTCAAGACGCGATTTCCCTGTGTAATGGTAAGAACCGAGCGTTGCCTCAACCTGATTTCTCATCTGGCCGTGATCTCCACCATCTCCATTTGGTGGATATTGTCAACCCGCCCATATAAAAAAGACCCCAAAGTATTTTTGTATTGTTACATTAAATAAAAAAAACCCTTGCCCCCTTAATATATAAGCAATATAATTTTTAGGTTTTCATGAATATTTAATACCGAGCAATATGAATGAACGTGATATTATATTTCCTTCTAGTGAAGCCCCCATGCCCCCCTACCACTCAGGTAATGGTCCATACTTGTTTTAACAAATGTGCAACTATCATTTTCAAATTTATTTTTATTTCTCTAATTTAGTATCATAATGTCACTTTTAGTCTTTTAATTAAATATGTGGACGTGTTAAGTCAACCGAGAGGAGATTCAGGAGGAGAAACAGATAGAAAGAGAATTGGGAGGAGAACTTGCATGTAGTTGATGCTAGATAGATTTTCATGTATCTTTGTTACATGCACATGCAGTGACTTTTATATATGTTGTCTTTGATTTCCATAGATCTCGTATAGGAATCTATGGATTGAGTTACATATATATTTAGGACTTTGTTCATCTTTAAACTAAGTTTGTTCGTTTTTGGATCATGTCACATGTGCACACATTTTTGGACTACATAATGAATTTTTAATTATGAATGTGTTGGAATATTTAATGTTATGGATAGTTTGTTTGTTTTTTACTTTATTGATGCCTTCTTCCAATTTTGAAATCTTGTCCCAAGAGTGTTTGTTGAGTCTTATTTTGTTATCTTATTTCAATTTAAATATGAAACAATTATGTTACAAGTATTTTTACTCGTATACATAAATTAATATGTTTTCATAATTGTTGAGTTTAGAGTTAATAAGCTTAAGCATTATCATGTTAGTTCCATGTGGTGTTTTCAAACTAAAAAAATATGCATGTCAAATTCATGTACATGGTGTATTTCATCTATAAGCTTAAGCATTATCATGTTAGTTCCTTGTGTGTTATCAAACTAAAAAAATATGCATGTCCAAATTCATGGTGTATTTCATTTATTGGAAACCTGCTTAGAAATAATGATTATGATAGGTTTTCTTCCCTTACACCATTAATTGTTCTTTTGCAACTAATTATTTGATGATAAATACCAAGGAAAAGTAAAAATAATGTATTAATAGATAAGGTGTTATCATGTTAGTTCTATGTGGTGTTCACCACACACAAAAAAAATCATTTCAAATTCATGTACATGATGTATGTGTTATTTATTGGAAACATGTTTAGAAATATTAGTAGATTTCATTCCTTGCATCATTAATTCTTATTTTTCAACTATTTATTTGATGACAAATAATAGGAGTAAAGTAAAAAAAAAAGTGTAAAGGGGTGAAACAAGCAAGTTTCTCTTGAAAAAGAATATGTTTTCATAATTATTAAGTATGGAATTGTTAAGACTAGAGTTAATAAGCTTAAGTGTTATCATGTTAGTTCTGTGGTGTTATTATGTGGTATTATTAGACTAAAAAATTATAGTTGTCAAATTCATGTACATGATGTATGTTATTTATTGGAAACATGTTTAGAAAGGTTAATTGCATATGTTTCTTCCTTGCATCCTTAATTATTCTTTTGCAGCTATTTATTTGAAGATAAATAATCAGGTATAGTATAAAAAAATGTGAATTGATTTTTTTATTATGTTTTTTTAAAAAGAAAGTGAAATTATGAACTTTATATGTTTAATAAAATAAATTGAAAATAAAAAATTAAAATCACATTTAGATTTTAACAATTGAACTGAGTAACTTAGATTTTGTCAATTCAACAAAGTGAAACTGTGAAAAAATTCTAGCTTTGTTTTCTTCGTTTGGTTCAATAAAATAAATTAATAAAAAGATTAGCCCTAAGGTCAACTCAAATGATCATGAGCCAAACATGATATCTATCCCCCCAAAGTTGGGGAGGTCAAAGTCGATGCTATATCCTATTCATCATCCATGTATCATGGTCAAGTACTCACAGTCTCCATATCACTTAAGAATTTTTTGTTGACAATTTCATTGTATTTTGATATATATTTTCTTCTTTATTTAAGACCTTGTCATGAAAATATGAAACTCTATTTCAAAAAAACAATTATTAAAAATAATAAAATTTAGAGAAATATTAACAATAAATAAAATAAATAGTAAACATAATGAATCATAAAATAGTACAACTTGAATAAAATATTATTTTACTTTGCCATCTTATATAATTGAAGAATAGAATTTTGAATGCCATCATTTGTAGCACTAGCAAATGATTTTAGAAATTGAGCAACATAGATTTTGCCAATTGAATTTGAATTGAAATGGAGGGTCTAAAACCTACGATATTATACTACAAATTATTTTAGGAATTGAGCAAAGTATTTTTTTTCAATTGAATTTGAATCTTTAAAAAGCTTAGTATACACTATTACCTTTCACATACATTAGATAATAGAATCACATTTAATAAAAATTGTAAAAATTCAATAAAATAAACATAAAATCATTGTTCAGTCATTCTTGGTCATTCTTGACAAAAATCTGAGTTTAGAATTTAAAGCATACATTAAAAATCATATATAATACATTTATTAAATCAATATGGTTGTATACACTTGTTTATAAGTTTTTAGAATTTAAAGAATACATTAAAAATCATGATTTAATCTATCTATCAAAACCAGGAATCAAAGTTTAGTTATTGAATATTATAGATTTAATCCATCTATACCAACATAGATCCATCTTAACTTTGGCTTTATCAAGTATCGAGAAGGATCAAATCCCTTGAGATGCAAACCTTTTCATGAGTTAAAATGGGTCTACATTAAGAACTACATAATTAAACATTTGAGATCACTTCAATCTCCAATGTATATAATACTGAGCCTTAGAAATTATCTATGGGCGAACCAGAAGAAGGAAAGACAAGAAAGCATCGCCATAGCAGTAATGATCATAATTTATCACAGCAATGGCTACAACAAATTTCCATAAAGAAGCCTCACATCTCCCAAGCATTAATCAAACGTTGTTACAGAGTGCTCTAATTTATGGGGAACTGCAAACTTGAAACGTTTCTACACCTCTCTACGCATGGCATCTAGTCTAATAAGAGGAGGCAGAATAATGAAAACTTGCGATCCTTTTAATTCTTACTTGTGTTGTTTGCATAAAACAAAACAATGGTCTCCATTGGGAATGCAAGTAATGAATAGTCAAAGGGGAAGTGCATATGGGAGAAAATAGATGGTCGCCTCCAAGACCCTTTGACTGTCTTGTGGGAGTTTTTGAACCCGAGGTTGATGATAATACCATTCCAACCTAGTCGTACCTATTATATTAAGTCAAAAGTTTAGATAATAGTTATCGCCATGGCTCTAGTAACTTTTAAATTCTAATTCCAACTAATCACTTCACAACCAAGACAAGGTAAAGCTATCGCTATAAGAGATTAAGGCCGTCCGTGATATTGAATGACAATATGGGATACTTGCATGATCATAATTACTGATTTATCTTATGAATTCCCTATCAAGATTCATCGTGCAAAGAAAATTATGTTCCCATTGTGTCATATATTTTCTTGTTGAGTTATGGTTGAATACTGATTTTTGTGCAGAGACATTAATGATTAATTTTTATATTTTTATATTTTTTTAGCTGATGTGTTCCACGCCAGAATTATATATGCGACACATCTTACCTATCTGGGCTGTAGAAAACGCCTCTCATCATAATTAACCTTGTACATTTAACCAACAAGGTTTAGGTAATAAATTAATCATAGACCTTTAATCTACCCATCAACCTTTAATATTAGGTAATATATGAATAGATAATGTAAATGTATCATATTGGAATGTTGTTTAGAAACAGTATAATGGAATGCCATCCTCAATTATTCGTTCATTATCAACTTTAGTCATTTTTTTTACTTATATTAATTGTATGTGAGGAACACATACCAAATGACTATATTGGTAGCTTATGAAATCAGGTTGATAGTCTTGAAAGTGAACATAGCTTTGAGTTTCATGGGTTTCTTAAAAAAAACCTTTTAGTATGATGAAAATTTTAGGGGCTAATCTTAGCCCATGGATGAAATTTAGGGGTTTTAATTTTTTGATGGACAATTTTTTTATTAAACGTGCATTACCTATCATTAGCCCACATTTTATTTATTTATTTTTAATAAATGGGAGGTTAGCCCCATTGAATTTAAAAAAGGGATCCCAAATAAAACAATTTTTCCCCTCTGAAAATTGGTTTGGAGCTTTGTTCACCCACTCAAATTGCTAGGTAGTCACCCATTTGCCCTCGATTCGTGGAAATGGTAGTTTCTAGGGGCTATTTTTCCCTCTATTGATCATGGAAATCGAAGTTGCAAGTAAATTCATCCACATTCTATGGGTTGAATCCAATTTTGAAGTTGCATTCGCCCTATATATTTTAGTTTTGACTTGCATCATCTTGATCCCTTGAACGTTTTTAGGTTTTTATCAGATCTCAAAATTTCGGGGTTTCATCAGATCTCATCCTCTCATGACTTAGAAAGGACAGTGGAACACAACCTTCAAGCTCGTTGTGGAGCTTAGTATATGTTTTTTATCTTCTAGATCGAACTTTAAATTCCTTTCTTTTTTTATATCAAATTGAGAGCATGCCACATCTGTGTTGAATCCTTTGCTTTAAGAGGTAATGAAATTGGATTTTCCAAAGGTTAACTTCCTTTGATTGAAAACCAAATCTTGGTCTCATCCATTACCATTAGTAGTAGGAGAATGAATCCTGGTGCAAATCCAAATCATCTAGTCATAATAGAATCAGATGATTGGATCATTGTCTTATTGATTTTGAACCAACCTCACCTCAGGTGGAACATGTGCATTAGTATAAAGTCTTTTCTTTGTTTTTCTAATTTGAGTTTCTTTGTCACATGGAGATTGGGTAACCCTTTTTTAATTGTAAGAGTGGCTCTCTCTTAATCTGATGCATTAATACTATGTAGAATACACATGTTCTTTGAGTTTTTGTAAGGTTATTCCCTTGATTTCATTCATTAGCTTGATCCTTGCAATCAAAAATTGGGGAATTGAAGAATAGTTTAGAGACAAATGTTACAAGTCTATCCTTTGACCATTGAAATTCAAGCATTGGATTGAAAGAAGAATGTTAATGAAGAACTATGAGACTACTGGAAGAGCGCAAGAAATTGAATAATTGCCAAAAGAATTTGTGGGTCTATAACGAGTACAACTCATTAATACCAAGGAAGATTATGGGTGTGGGGATATTGATTTTTATGGCCTTTTCTTAGTAACTAAAACCATATTTAAGTAAGTGGAAAAGGACCAAGTGATGTTCATATTATCCACTTGAATTCTCGTGGGATTGCTAGCTCTCAAACTAAGTGACTTAGTCTAAGTCTCTGTAGTAGAGTATGCCAATTAGTAGTCTCATGTAATCTAATTCTTTGTAGTAGAGTATGCCAATTAGTAGTATATTGTAGTCCTTTTCATTGGGCATCAACTTTGAGACTTGATGAAACATGCATGGGGGCACTATTCCATGAGTACCGGATACTTTGTTAGCTGTCAAGTGTCTGTGTAGAGAATTACTTTACATGTTGGGATCGATTAAATGCAAATTTAATTTTCTAATGGTTATGAGCATTATGCATGTATGGTCCATCATAATAACTTGGTACACATAGTTCTTGGAAGACAACTTATGGAATGGTTTTTGGTGAATTTTTTCACTAAAGGAGGATGTAAAGTGTTGAACTTCATGGATTTCAACATTTCCAATCATCGAGATAGACACCCCGTTGGTAGCAATGGGGTTCTTAGTTTTGATATTTTTTATTGGGCCTCTTGCAAACTAAATTTTGTAAGGTTATCAAATTACTAAGTGAGGTTTTCATACTCATTTCCCTACTCAAAATCATATCTATCCTCCATTATCTTGCATGTTTCCTTCCATCTCGTCCATGGTTGAAGTTATGCATAACAATGTCCCCCATTAATTCATGCATACAATGCTTTTTCAATGTTGGGAAATGCTTGTGTTAGCTCAAGGATTTTTCCTTGTTGGTTTAGTGTGTGAGATGAGATTCCATGGAAAGGTGGACCCATTTTCTTGAAATAGGTAGGATGTCTTATTGTGATACTTATATACGGTGGTGTATGCATATGAAGTATGGATTTCTGGTTTGATCGATAATTTTATGTAGATTGAGAATGAATTAGGAAACATGGAGCAATATTGTGGACAAAAGGGGAATTCATATGTACGATGGATTCAAACACAACATCATCATTAGATACAAGACTCAAGTATTCCATCGGTGATGTACTAACAAAAACGTGCTCTAGACCCAATTGTGAGTTTCAATTTTCTTTTATTGTGCCAACAAAAAGATGCTCCAAACCTAATTGAAACTTTTCTTCTTTGTTTTGTTTTATGTTTTAGTATTCATAATCATTGAAGCCTCAATCAGAAATCCATAAGCATCATGTTCATCCTTGGTTCATCCTCCTTGAATATTGTTTTCATTACAGGCTTGATACATTTGGTTCAAGGGACCCTCGTAGAACCATAAAGGATGTTTCCTTTGTAGTAGCCCGATTTACCCAAATAGGCAGAACATTTTAGAACTATCACATGGTGCGGTTTGGTCTTCTTTTGTCTTGACTTCAAGCTCAAATGCATTAAATATTTGTGCAATTAAGCTTTAATATTATTCTATTTATGATTTTACTTGCATGACAACCCATGATTTATGAATCAATATACATCTCCCCCATCCTTAAACACTCGACTTCTCTCCATTGAAAAAATGAACAATCTTGTAAACCTTATGATTTTTATGTTGTAGTACCATGGAGGAACAAAATTTGGCCTGATAACTATACATTGAACTCTCTTAATGGTACAAACATGGCAAAAGAATTATCAGGATTGGTACCAATCTCAATGGTAGAATTGGAATTCAAATGAAAAACATTGCAAGTGCATTGTGAATTGAACTTTCTCTTTTTGGTAGAATGAAAAAGTGTAATGTAAAAGGTGGACTTTTCCATCATATGTTGTCACAAGTGAAGGAAATTATATCCCCTTCTTCCAATTGTTCAGCCTTGACAAATTCCACCATATGAGGGGTTTTTTGCAAATTTCAAGTTTCTAAAATTTGCCCCATGGACCATAATACGAATTCATAAATAATAATTGTATGTACAAATGCATAAATGTAAAACACGGCATAAATAAAACTCTATACACACATCATCATGCATAAAAACACATATTCATCACAGTAAGTAAATAAAAATCATTCCACATTCATATACAAGAGAATAGTTATCTTTTAACAAAGAATATCCAAGATATGGATAAGAATATTTTGGTTTGGGAGAAGCTGGATCTTGGCAGCTTAGGTTCTCCCTCTATGAGTTCCAATCATTTAGAAGAGGTTGATGTTCCACAACTTCTTCGAGTTGGGGGTTTCATTGTGTCATGTAAATAGGTGTCCCATCCTTGGAAGTGTAAGGAATTTGCTTCTATTCCTAAGGTGAATGGATTTGCTTTGGTAGAGGTAACGAAAACAGTTACTCCCGTTGTCACTATTAGTGACTCTTCAAACAAGGGAAAAGAGAATGTAGGCCAACTAAAAAGGGGAGTTTCTTATTTTTTCTAAGAGTATAATGAGGAAAATCTAGAGGCCTTCACTCTATCTCACTCTAGAGTTGCAATATCATAGGTGTCCAAGCTCAATGAAGTTGCATGGGAAGCACTAAAGTATTTAGAGTACAAAAACCCTTCAGCACATTAATTTATCATAAATTATCCCATGAATACTATAGGGATATGTACTCTTTTCAAGTCGACTTTGGACATGATGTGGTATTTTTATTCCTTTGTGCCCTCAAGTTTGGATACGCAATGGAAATTTAGAGAACATGTTATTGATCTTATGTAATATTTGGAGAGGCCTCTTACCCCTCTCTCCAAGGAGCTATACAAGAAAAATAAAGAGTTTGAATGGGTCAGAGGATCATTGTTCACAATGTTGCAAGGAAAGGATGGCTTGAGTCCTTCTTCAAGAGGTTTTATGTGAATATTAATCTAGTGGAGCATCTACATGTTTGTTGTTATGTACACCTATTCTCTAACGTATATGGCTTATAAATTTTCTTTCATTTTTCTCTTTGGTCTTATTGGGAGTCTTTGTCAAGCATATTTGGATTATTTTTGTTCGAAAGGGTGATGCTTTTGATCAGAAGCCTATTTGAGGAAGTGATGGCATGTTCTAACTACTCGGGCATTTTAGGCCCAAATTTCTACTAAATATAATATAATGTATCATTTTATATGTGGATTTCAATATTGGACCAATTTCACAGACTTGTTATTTCCATCTTGCAAGAATTTTGTTTTTTGAGCACATGTATCTTCCATGCATATAGTAAAATATTATGTTGTGTGAATGGATCATATTGTAATACCCCTAGTTTTTATTTGGAATATATTTAACCAAAATTATGTAAATGATGTAAATATGCTAGTACGGATTCCTATTGTGGAGCTCAAGGCCAAGGCCCGACTAGTAAATGGATAGGCATGTATAATGTAAATATTGTTATTTGGAATGTACAGTTGGATTTTCATGCTAACTCGAAATATACATGTAAATATTATGTGCATAAATAATAAAATGGTCCAACATGGTTCCGTAAAGAGCACTAGAGGGGCTATGATTCCACGAGAGGGGAAGAGGAAAGGGGGCCTTTGGGAGACTAGATCCTTGTTGTCGAGTGTCAACCTTAGAACTCATCCAAATTCTTCCATGTGCTTTGAGTAAGCCAATTACCTCCTTTTGACTCATTTCCAATCATTGAATGCATGTGTGAGGTTGGTGGGAAAAGTCACCTCATGTAGTTATTGAAGCATGGGGATGACTGCAATTTTATGTCAGTTCTGTCAGCTACTAGAAGTCAGTCTACAGCTGCTAGGAGTCCTTTATTCTATAGTCAGAAGTTATGTAAGTTGTATTTTCACCATTTTTCCCTATCCCTTGGATTCAACCCTCATTCTCTCATTATGTCATGCAGATCTACACTACGGAGAGATTTGTATTGTTGTCGATGACCTTACCTGTAATGCCCCATATGTTAAGCCCCGGACATATGTAATAATTGTTATTATTATTGTGGAAAAAGGTGCTGAAACAAGGATCTTTAAGGACCTAGAGACATTATTATTATTTTGTAAATAATCAATTAATGAAAACAACTAGCACACCAAAGACCACAAAAGAGTATGGGAGGCCTAGATCCACAAGGCGAGGAGGAATGGGGACATTCCTAGCACTTTAGAACTTGTTTGGTTGAGCTTGCTCCGTATTTATGCTTTGGTGACTTTACTAGTTGATGGTCACCAAAACATTGTACAATGGACCCAACGTTTGATTATTTTAGCCTATGTTGGTACTATTGATCCTAAGTCATGGTTTAGTGGGCATTCCTTGGTGAATGCACCCTCCTTGGTGCTTGGATGTATCCCACTTGTCACTTGAGCCCCTTTGGTGGTTTTGTAACTCCTTTTTGTAGGTTACACTTGGTTTTGTAACCCCCATTTGCACAAGTGCACCCTCATTGGATATTTTTATCATGGACACCTCAAAAGTTGGATAACTCCTTGTGTAACCCCTCCTTTTTATTTTGGGAAGATGCCTTGGCTTGTGTGACACCTCACCTCACTAATTTTGATTCCTCATCATGGATGATGTGTCCACACATGAATTTGAGTTGGGTGGAGTGGCTTGGATTCACTCTTCTTGAAATTTGAATTGCTTGGGTTAGATTAGAGTTATCCTCTTGTGGTTGAATTACCCCCCTTGGATTGACTTAATTTACCTTACCTTGGTTTGTTTTGACCCCCTTGAGTTAGAATTACTTTATTTGGTCTATAAATCCATGGTTGATCTCATTTTTTATGGTTCTTGGTTCCTTGAATGTCGATGGTTGATTATTCTTAGTTGTTCTTTCAATTGATGATGAGAGCTTGATAAGCTTGTGAGCTTGGGAAGCCATGTATGCTCTAGTATGTTATTGAAATTTATGCTTGAAGCACTGTGATATTGTATGGTGTTTGTAGTAAGCCTAGAAAACTCTGGTATGGTTCCTCTATTTCCACTACTTGTCTCTATCCTAGACTTGCACATAAATCTTGATGGTCAATGGTGATGTCCTAAGGGACCTGGTGGGTGAAGGGATTACCATTACACCTAGTAGTGAGATGGAGGAGAAAGTAGGCAATGAGGAATTGAGTTTTGGATTCTCAAACAAATACTTGAGCTATTCTTGAGTGCACCTTTTCTTATGGATCAGTGGCCTCAGCTAGGGATTGGTATGTCCAAGAGGATTTAGCTTGGTAGTGCTTAGGGCTGGGAAGAACGTCGTTCGGTTGATGCCAGTTGCACATTATTAAGATAAGTGGTTTAATTTATGTAAATTCATATATTTATATTATGTTTCCATTGTTTCCATATCTGAATTTTTTACTGTTGATGATTCTGCGAGTTGTATCAATGGTTGGATGTAGATTTGATGGTTTAAATGCTTGGAAATTGGTGCTTTTCCCTTCTATTTGAGATATGGTATTGATGGAAGATTATAATATATTTATTCATGTTTTAATTGACGTATATTACTCTATAAATATTCCCTCCATGCCTGATCATATATGTAGATAAATCCATAGTTGAAATTGTTTGGTTTTTGGAACTCTAGTTGAGAAATCTTGCTTGGAAATTGGTGTTTTTATCTTCTATTTGAGATATGATCTTGATGGAAGCTTGAAATATGTGATTTATGTGCTTATTTTTTGTATCTTACTATGTAAATGTTCCCTCTATGGCTGAGAAAACTTGTAGATGAATTCACAATTGGAATGGCTTGGCTTTTGGAGCTCTAGTTGAGGAATCTTGCTTGGAAACTAGATTTTTCTCCTTGTTTTGAGATCTAATCTTAATAGAAACTTGAAATATGTTTGTACAGGTATTATTATTTCTATAATAATTTGAAAACACACACTCCATGGCTGATCAGATCTATTCTATGATTCTACAGTTGAAATTATTGAGTTTTCATCACTAGTTGATGGGTTTTCTGCTTGGAAAACTAGATTGAATTGATAGTTTCTCTGTAGTTTGACTGTATGAAGTTGTGTGGCTGTAACTAATCATTCAATTGCACACTTGGTGGCTATATATATTCTCCATAATCTTAAATTCTTGTTATTTAAACTTTACAATTGGTTTTGCATGGATTTGGATGCTTACCGGATGATTCAATAGTGATTTTGATAGCAATAGTAGATATTATATTTGTATGAATTAATGGAAGTATATGGTAGATTTGTATTTTCCATTTTACATTATTGAATGGATGTAGGTGTTAGATTCATATATTATCTCATAATTAATGCGGAACTATTAAAGAAAGTGCCATAGATTGAATTTACGGAAGTGTTGTAAACTACATAATTTTACGACAGAAAGTTCTAGTTTGTATTTGTTTGCAAATAATTCTGTAAATATGATTAGTTGGAATTATTGGGTTGATTGTGGTCACCTTTAATGTTTTAATAATGCTAAGGACGAAGTTTAGTAAATCTTGTAAATCTAATTGCATTATCATGCTTGCACGGTCTTGCATCTGCATGAGCTTTTGGGAATTTTATAATTGTTTTTAAAGTATCCCAAATATTTTAAAGGTTGTATGTTTATTTTAATTGGCTCAATGGTATGTTATCCTAGCTTGTGGTTGATCTTATTTCATTGTGATATACCTTTATTCATCCTTCCTTTGATTTTACATGTGCCCATGACCTTGGTTTCAGGGTCGGGTACATTACGTTACCAGACTGTGTATAACCCATAAATTAGAATTTAGAGATAGATCTACATATTTGAAGGGAAAAATAGATGGTTGTAGGTGAGTAGAGAGATTGGGAAAGCTAGGAACCTTACCTATAAATTTATAGTACTCATAGGTGCTTGATAATCCATGAATTTAAGCTACAAGTGGTTCTCCAATAGCACATATCAGATTGGAATTCTTCTATGCACACATTGGAAGCACCTGGCAAGATGGATTGCCCAAGAGAACCATGGAATGGTGAAGGGGATGCTTGAGCTTTGAAGGGTGTTGTGTGGGGAAGGTATTATGGAATCCAAGGATGTGATGGCTAAGTGAGATCCTTGTAGAGATTTGTATGAGTATTTGGCTAAGCACATAGAGAAGAATGGGTTGTGAGCTGAGAGAAATAATCCTGTAGGTGTTTTCTTCACCCTAGTGGCCTCATATCCCAACTTGGGGGTGGCCTATCAGCAAAAGGAGTATGTGTTGGATAGAGAACCTATGTTTGGGTGGAAAATCACTCTTATAGAGCTAGTTGCTTGGATCTGTGTTGGATAAAGATAAGTATTCTTTTTTACTTCAAGGTGCAATGTTTTTATTTAATGCTTGTAATGTTTGAATTCATATATGTCTGCTAGATGTGTGTGGATAGAGTTTATTTTCGTCATGTATGTTTATTTATGTTTATGCACACATATTTTATATCTTATGAATTTTGTAATATGGCTACGGGGAAAAATATAGAATCACATTGCTCGTTAATGTCCCCTCTCGTTGGTCAGATTGGGTGAATTGGATGTTACAGAGTGGTATCAGTGCTTCTGGTTGCAATATTGGATCTATATGGGCCAGAAATCTAGATTTGCAGGCGAAATAAAAAATGTTCCTATAGAAATTGGATTTTTTGAAGTGACAGACAAGGGAAGTAATTTCAAATTAAGTTCAAAATAATTCCCCTTATTGTCTAATTAAAATTTTGCGTAATTGCAAAATTCTAAAAATTTGGAAAATTTTAGTTGCGTCCCACCAATTCCACGTGGACGAGTGACATGGAGGAGCCATGTGGACAAGAGGTCTGACGTGGAGGAGCTGCGTGGGAAGAGGATTTGATGTGGACTAGCCATATCATTTCTATGTGTAGGTATGCCCACATGGATCGAGCCTAAAGGTAGAGGAGATCTGATCGTCGAGAATTGGTGGAGATCAACAGTCGACAATGCTTCAGGCCTGTGAAGATGCACAAGGATTAATTAATTGGCATGATCCTGAAGGGAAAACTACCCTGTGAACGTGTCAGCTGCTTATGCGTTCATTCTCATAAAAATGGTTTCAGGAAACCACCTCTAACAGATTCTAAAGCCACTTTCAGTCTAATAAACAATGATGTGATGTGGGGTCTAGATGTGACCTGCAAAGATTTCAAAAGGTATGGAAACTCACCAGTCATTTCAGTATTGGAATATCATGCAGATTTTATCGATGGATAGCATTACTTTAGGCCCGCAAACTTGCACGACATAACTGATTGGCATGAGCCTGAGATAGAAACCACCTTGTGATGTGTCACCTTCTCATGCATTCAGGCTCGTAAAAGTAGTTTCAATAAACCACTCCCCATGGAGCCTAAAACCACTTATATTTGATAAGTGGTAATATGTGTGGGTTGTTGTTAGAGGTGCATGAATCAAGGAAAAATAAGTGATTTCCACAGTTGGATTTCAGGTGCCAAGAATAAAAAAATGTAGTAGATATTATGCGCCAGATTGTGCAAAATCAAAAGATTTACAAACAAAAAATGAGGGCACTGCCCTCGACCTACCCTGTGGTGGGGTCTCAAGGGGGACATCCCATTTGACACCCATTTTCTTTTTCTTTATCTACAAATTTGATTCTTGATTTCAATTGCGGCTATGAGCAGTTAGAGTTTGAGGGCGTGATTCAGATGTTTCAGTGAATTGACAGAAATTAACATTCTGGGTTGTACCCAAAATGCATGAAAATAATTTTGTTAATTTTTTAAGAATGTAATAAATATAACAAATGTGTTTATATGAACATGTTTTGCAGATTCATAATCATACTAGTGACTATTAAGGGTCAACGTTCAGGCTAGTGCAATTGGGAAATATTTGGTCTTGGTTGGGCCAAGAAGATCACCATCATTGATGATGCACGAGATCCTTATAAAGCTGAGGCAGAGGCAATGGTAGAGAATATACAGGTTGAGAATGCAGAGATGGAATCCAATGGTAGAAGAAACCAAGCATCTCCTTCAAATATTGTAGAAACCTTGAGGATCCTAAGTGTGGAACTGCAAAGTTGTAGAGAAGACAATGAAATGTTGACTAGAGCCCAAGAAGAAAAAAATAAGATGAATGAAGTTGTGCTTCAAAGATTGACACAAAATCAGAGGAAGATTAACAATGGGAAGAACTTAGAAAATCAAGAAAAGTGTGGGAGTATCTCAAGTAGGCATTCCCATAATAGGTCCCACAGTTCAAGAAGGATTTCTAGAGGCGGGGCATATGCTCCATAAATATCTTCTAGTGATTCATCTGACTCTAAAGAATCCATTGAAGCTTAAATCTCTTCATCTCATAAGAATAAGAGGAAGAGATATTTCAAGAACAAGTGACATGGAGAATTTAGGAAGACCAAACCTCCTACATTTGATGGTGAAGTAAAATTTGGTCAAGAAGATGAGGCTTGGATTGTTGGGATGATAAAGTATTTCCAAGTCCAAGACTCTTTAGGAAACATGAAGGAAACGATGGCCATATTCAATTTGAATGGAAGAGCATCTATATGGTAGGATCATCTTACGAAAGCGAATAGGATTAATAAAAGGAAGATTGTGTGGAAGTAGTTCAAGAAGTAATTCAAGGAAAAGTACCTTTCTAATGGGTACTATGATGGAAAAATAAAAGAGTTCCATGAGATAAAATTGGGACAAATAACTGTGGAAGAATATGCAAACAGATTCTTGGAGTTGTTGAGGTATCTAAAATATATGAGGGATAATAAGGTGAAAATTCATCGTTTTCTTAGTGGGTTACCTTGGTCATACAAGGACCAGATTGATTTTGATGAACCTCAAACTCTAGCTGAGGCCATAAGAAAGTCCAAGTATTGTTATGGTCAAAACAAAAGCAAACCATAATTCCAGAAATCCTAGAAGGACAAGAAAAGTGAGAATTTTGACCAAAGGAAGAAAGGGTTCAAGCCTCCTCAATTAAGAAATCAGCCAAGGAAACCACCACAGGGTGTGACTAAGCTAGCTAGGATGATGGGAGACAATCTAAGAGAGCCAAGAGATCCAAGAGAACCACTTTAATGTTGTGGATGTGGAGAGGACCATATGCTTAGGAATTGTCCACATTAGAATAGGAGTGCAAAGCAAGTTCACAATATCCAATGAGCTAAAATTGTGGGTTAAGTGGCAAGGAATGTCCCTAGAACCTATGCAACCCTAGAGGACCGCCAAGCAAACCATCAGTCAATTGTGGTTGAAGTTGAAGGTAAGATTGCTAAGCAATCTATTTATATTTTGATTGACCCTGTATCTACTCACAGTTATATCACTCCTAAAATTGTTGATATTTTTTCTTTTAATAAATAAAATCATAGTGAATCATGGTTAGTCTAAATAGCCACTGGAACCAAGAGGAAATTTAGTGAAATGGAGGAGAAATGCCCTTTGAAAATGGGTGGATTGTCCACTTTTGAAAATCTGAACGTTTTGCCACTTAGTTCCTATGATATTCTCATTGGAATGGACTGGTTGGAGTCCCATAGAGTTAAACTTGATTTCTACAACAAGACTTTGAATGCATTGATGAATAAGGAAACCCTAGGTTTGTAAAGGGCATTCCAAAGGTAGTTTCTGTTAGGAAAATTTCAGCCATTCAGCTAAAGAAATTTTGTAGGAAAGGTTTCCAATTGTATGTAGCCTATGTTTTGTAGAAAACATAAAATGAAATTCTCAAGTTGGAAGACCATTATGTTTTGGAAGAATTCAAGGATGTGTTTATTGATGAAGTGCTAGGACTTCCTCCAAAGAGGAAGATTGATTTTACAAATTATCTTGTGCCAAGAGCTACACCAGTTTCCAAGACACCTTACAGGATGAGTACACCAAAATTATTGGAGCTGAAAATGCAATTGCAATAATTGTTAGAAAATAAGTACATTCGTCCAAGTGTGTATCCATGGAAATCACCCATCCTGTTTGTGAAAAAGAAAGATGGGGCGCTTAGGTTTTGTATTTGTTACAAGCAATTGAACAAGGTTACATTCAAGAACAAATACGCCTTGCATCGAATTGATGATCATTTTGATCAAATGAGAGGGGAAAAGGTATTATCAAAGATTGACTTGAGTTCTGGTTACCATCAAGTGAGAACCAAGGAAGAATACATTCACAAGACATCCTTCAGAACAAGGTACGGGCACTATGAGTTCATGGCGGTGTCATTTGGTCTCACAAATGGACCAACTACATTCATGTGCACGAGGAATAGTGTTTTCAACAAGTATTTGGACAAGTTTGTTCTTATTTTTCTAGATAACATTCTTATCTATTATAAGAATGAAGAAGAGCATGAAGAACTTTGAGAATGGATTTGCAATTGCTAAGGGAGCATAAGTTGTATGAAAATCTAAGCAAATGTGGTTTTTACAAAAAGAAAATTCATTATTTGGGTCACATTATTTCAGAAGAAGGAATATATGTGGACCCCTAGAAGATTGAATCCATCATGAATTGGCCAAATCCAAGGAATGTAAAAGATGTAAGATCTTTTATTGGTCTTATTGGTTACTATAGGAATTTCATTGAAGGATTCTCCAAGGTTGCACACCCAATCACTTCCTTGTAAAAGAAGGGAATAAAATTTGAGTGGACACTGAAATGTGAAGAAAGTTTATAGTTGTTGAAGAAGTTTCTCACAAGTGCTCCAATTCTAAAAATTGCAAACCTAGAAAATGATTTTGTGGTGTGTAGAGATTCATGTAAAGAGGGAGTTGGAGGAGTTCTTATGCAAGATAACCATGTGGTATGCTATGATTCAAGGAAATTTAAAGAGAATGAAAAGAATTATGCTACCCGTGATTTAGAACTTGCAACCATAGTGCACACTTTGAAAATGTGGAGGCGTTATTTAATGGGAAGAAAATTCGAGTTAAGGACAGACCACTGTGGTATGAAATATTTTTTTAGGCAACCAACATTAAATGCTAGGCAAGCTATAGGGTTGGAATTTTTATGTGAAATTGATTTTGAAATCAAACACATAAAGGGTAAGGAAATTATGTGATTGATGCACTATAGAAAAGTGCATGAAATTCATGTGGCAACCATTAGTACCTGCCAATCAGACTTGAGGCAGCTGATTGTTAACTATATTGTTGAAGATGAACTGTATGTGCAAATAAAAGACAAATTACAGCAGCAAAATTTAGAAAAGATGTATGAAGGTTATCATTTGGAAAATGGGGGACTTATTATTTATAAAACATAATTTATATTCCAAATGTGGCAAACTTGAGAAGGATTGTTATGGATGAAATCCATAAAATGCCATATTTCGGACACCTAGGATACCAGAAAACCGTTGCTACAGCTAGGAAGCAATATATTTGACCGAGAAAGAAAAAGGATATTGTTGAGTATATTTCTAAGTGTATGAAATGTCAAAAAGTGAAGGCTGAACATCAACACTCAGCAGGTTTATCACAGCCTTTGCTAATTTTGGAATGGAAATGGTAAGTGATTTCCATGGATTTTATTACAGGTTTTCAGATGACAATGAGACAACATCATTCCATCATGGTTTTTGTGGATAAATTATCAAAGGTAGCACATTTTATACTAGATAAATACACATATAAAACGGATGTTATTGCAAATATTTTTATGAAGAAAATATTGAGGTTGCATGGGTTGCCTAAAGAAAAAGTTTTAGACAAGGATACCAAGTTCACCTCAAATTTTTGGAAAAGTCTTTTCGTTGATTTGGGTACGTAGTTGAACTTTAGTACTTCCTACCATCCACAAACAAATAGGAAAACATAAAGAGTAAATCAAGTGCTTGAATACATGTTACGCATGTTTGTGATAGACAAACCATCCAAGTGGAAGGATTATCTACACAGTGTAGAGTTTGAATATAACAATGGGAAGCAAGCATCATTAGGAATGAGTCCATTTGAATGTTTGTATGGTAGAAAATGCAGAACACTGGTTACTTGGGATAATCCAGTGAACAAAATTGTACTTAGGCTAGAATTGCTTAAGGAAATGGAATAGGACGTCTTGAAAATTAGGCAGAATTTAAAGAACAGAGTGCATGGGGAGTTTCATTTTGGGGATAATGTTTACCTTAGAGTGAGGCCAAGGAAAATTTCTATTAAGCTTGGAAGTTGTGCCAAGCTATAACCAAGACATTATGGGCCATTTGAAGTGCTTGAGAGAATAGGGTCAACTGCATATAGAATTCCATGTCCTGCTAACACTAGAGCTCATAATGTTTTTCATGTTTCTTTGCTTAAGAAATATGTACATGACCCTAACCATGTGATTGATTGGGATGTGATCCAAGTCGAACCCGAGGGAGATTTCCAAACCAATCCACTACACATCCTAGACAGGAAGGTAGCATTGCTCCAGAACCGAGCCATCGAACGAGTAAAGGTGCAATGGATTCATTTTGGTCCCAATAAGACTACATGGGAGTTGGAAGATGCCATGAAAGAGGAATATCCCTTTTTGTTCTGATTTTGAGCAAACACCAAGGACAATGTTATTCCAAGGGGGAGAGGATTGTAATACCCCCAGTTTTGATTTCGAGTGTATTTAACAAAAATTATGTAAATGATGTAAATATGCTAGTATGGATTCCTAGTGCGGAGCTCAAGGCCAAGGCCCGACTAGTGAATGGCTAGGAGTGTATGATGTAAATATTGTTATTTGAACTGTATGGTTGGATTTTCATGCTAACTTGAAATATATATGTAAATATTATGTGCATAAATAATAAAATGGTCCAACATGGTTGTGTAAATAGCACTAGAGGAGCTATGATTCCACGAGAGGGGAAGATGAAAGGGGACCTATGGGAGACTAAATCCTTGTTGCCAAGTGTCAACCTTAGAACTCATCAAATTTATGCCATGTGCTTTGAGTAATCCAATTACCTCCTTTTGACTATTTTCCAATCATTGAATGCATGTGTGAGGTTGGTGGGAAAAGTCACTTCATTTAGTTATTGAAGCAAGGGGATGACTGCACTTTAATGTCAATTTTGTTAGCTACTAGAATTCATCCTGCAGCTGCCAAGAGTACTTTCTTCTATAGTTAGGAGTTATGCCAGTTTTCTTTTCACCATTTTTCTCCTATCCCTTGGATTCAACCTTCATTCTCTCATGCATATATACACTACGCAGAGATCTGTACTGTTGTTGATGACCTTACTAGACCGTGTATAACCCAGAAATTTGAATTTAGAGACAAAGCAAGCAGATTTGAAGGGAAAAATAGATAGTTGTAAGTGAGGAGGTTGGGAAAGTTAGGAACCTTACCTAGAAAGTTAAGCTACTCGTAGGTGCTTGAGAAGCCACAAATTGAAGCTATAGGTGGTTCTCCAACAACACATATCATATTGGACTTCTTCTATGCACACACTGGAAGCACTTGGCAAGATGGATCGCCCAATAGAACCATGGAATGGTGAAGAGGATTCCTGAGCTCAAAAAGGTGTTGTGTGGGGCAGGTTTGTGTAAACCAAGGCTGTGATGGAAAATTGAGATCCCTGTAGAGCTTTGTATGATCATTTTGCTAAGGACGGAGAGTAGAATAGGTTATGGGATGAGATAGAGGAACCTATAGGTGTTTCCTTCACCCTAGTGGCCTCATATCCTAGCTTGGGGGTGCCCTCTCAATAGAAAGAGCATATGCCAGACAGAGAGCCTATGGTTCGGTGGAAAATCACTCTTACATAGTGAGTTTCTTGGATCTACGTTGGATAAAAATAAGTATTATTTTCTATTTCAATGTGCAATGTTTGTGTTTAATGCTTGTAAGGTTTTAATTTGTATATGCATGTTAGATGTGTGTGGATAGATTTTATTTCCACTGTGTATGTTTATTTATGTTTATGCACACATATTTTATATGTTATGAATTTTGTAATATGGCTATAGGGAAAAATCTAGAATCAAGTAATTGGTTAATGTCCCCTCCCATTGGTTTGATTGGGTGAAGGGGACATTACACATATGCTTAAGCAAGTATATTCTAACAATTCAAGAATGATAGGTCATGTCCTTTAGTCGGGATGTATCTTTTCATTATTATTATTATTATTATTATTATTATTTGATGTGTCTGTGTTCAGTGCATTCCCTTCCCCTTTGGAAATGATTTGCCTTCAAATCATATTTATGAAAGAAAAAATATCCTTTATTCTTGTTTATATTGATTTCTCATGATTCTATGTACTTTTTGTTGAGATAGTCGATGATACAAGATGATATGGTCTTCTAAGCGCTGAGAAAAATTGTCAAATTGTGAAAGGGGCTAACCACCCTAATTCAATTTTCGACACCACTGTGTGGCATGACTTTTGTGATTTGGAAAATGATTAAATTTCACATTTGAGTTTCTTTCTAATATAATGGGATCTTTACTTGGTTTAATAAATTGTTTTTTTCTTTGATTAGTTCAATGATGACTTATATAATTATGATGATAATAAGGCATCCTTGTATATTGAGTCATGCTTTTGGAACCTTCATCTTTTAATACTTCTGGGGATGTATTTGTTGATAAAATTTCGATTTGGTCTGTATTGGTTCCTTTCTCCAACATCTCAATTTTCACATCTAAATACTTTCATATTTTTTTTAATTCATTGTGGTCAGACTTCGTTTCTTTATCCATCATTTATTTATTGCAAGTATGTTCCTCTATATATTCTTATTTTAACATTTTTGTTTACCTAAATATGAGTGATTAAGTTTTGAATATGACTCTTGAGATGAGAAATCTATGTCTTTATCAGAGATAACCTTGTCAAAAAAATCATTTTTTATATCGGCTATGATTATCTTGAAGGATAACCTTCGAGATATCTTTAAAATCTTCTAATGATGTAGATATTGAATCTAGCTTCAAAGTAACATCTTGCAATGTTATTTTCTTATTCTTATGGAAAAATGTTAGAAACTTTTTCTTCGTACTTAAGTTGAAAGTACCCAATGTATCTATTGAGGTTGAACCTAGAATTATGTAGACTTCATTTTGATATATAGATATAACATTCAATTGAGCTATGAATTTGTCATCGTCAATTGATAGTTGTAGGTCCTTAATTTCATATTATCAACAAAACTTGTATCAATTTCAATTATACTTGGTTTTAAAACTATTATTTAAACTCGCCAATTCAACTTTAATGTGATTTTTCTTATTGGTCGAACAAATAATAATATTAATATCCTTTTCTAAAATAATCGCTTAAATTTTAATATAGCAATTACACATTTTATACAAATACAAAGGAATCTTCATCTCTTTTATCACTTAACTCACTATATTTTTTGTAATAAATATATCCTCGATACTAAAACTTTTGTCTTCCTTGATATACCTTAATGTTACACTTAATCCTTGGCACCATATATATATGTATCTTCATTCTAAAACTTCCTTAATATTACACCTAATCTTTAATACTATATGCATTCCTTTTAAAACTTCTTTAATATATTTTAATATTACCCCGCCCCCGCACCTGCCCCCATATATATATATATATATTTCATAACCTCAATTACACTTTACGTAATGCTTTTATATAAATATGCAAAAGGTTATGATAATGAATATAACTGTATACTTTTCAATATACGAGAAAGTAATTAGTCGATTCTAAAACTTTAATGTGCTAGTGCTTTTATATCTCTTCATATATAATACCTTGTTTATTACTAGCATTTGCCTCTTGAGGGGAAAAAGTGAACGTCGGTAGGAAAAGAGCAAAGTTTTGTAATCCTGGTTCCTTCCATGGGAGAATAGAAATCAAGGTTGAGGTTTATTCAACATTCAATAAATACCATTGGAGTTGATTCAAAACCTTATATAGTATTAATGGGACTCTAGTATTGAATGGTTACATAAAAATTATGCAGTTCTGAAGTTTTCTCTCAATAGGCAAAAACTTGGCAAGAGTGCCACGTTGCACCACTGAAAGTGTGAGACGTGGCAATTGTACAAGTCGTGGGCTAATGTGGAAGTACCTCAAGATGACATGTGGCAATCTAATTGGCCTTTGATAGGTTCTTCTTACGAAGGAAAAACTGGAAGTCGCAAGAATTGAACCCACAACCTATTATTCACAAGCCACACACCTGTTCTGGCCTGCCTACGGTTTGGTTCTTACCGTGATATGGCACAACTTCTATTTGAAGTTTGTTGGAGTTGCATTTGGTGGTTAAAAGGGGCCAATGGCTTAGCCCTTGATCCTAAACCGTGCCATATGATTTTGGAGCAGTTAGGATGATATATCCACTATATGACTTGGCAAGGAAATTGGTTTTGGTGTGAACATGTTTGGGGATCGATCTTGGTGGAAGCACTATCTTTGCCGCTAGATTCAATAAATATTCGCCATTTGAATCATGCACATTAAAATGACTTTGGCGGTTGGCCACATTTAGTGGATGTTGAAACAACACTTCTGATGGCATTGATCCCATGGTTATAGACCATATGTTATATTTTATGGCAATTTTCACGGTTGGGAACACTTAGCACCATTTGGTTGTTTCTTACCGAGTATGCCAAAGTTTGATTGATGTTGGAACAATATACAATGCTGCTGGTTTTCAATGGACTTATTTAGGCCATGGTTATGTTTGTTTCCATGAGAAGTGGGGGTTGTTAGGACCACCATGCTGCTGTAGAATAATGCTTACCAAGAGCCAACTCAACAGGGAAGACAAGTCACAATGTAAAACACAGGTACAACGAGCAAATTCATTTGAGGCGAAGTCACGGACAAGTCACTTGCAAAGCCGAAGCATTTGACAACAAGGAAAATCCATGTGGATTGAATAATAAAGGCTAAGAATCAACGGTCCAAGCGCACCATGGAGATGGGTCACATATGATGATGCATCAAGTCCACCTTGCTGTAACACAAATGATGGTTGGGTGTATTAAGCCGTGTTTTGTGGAACAAGGAGGCTTTTTCCTAATACTACATCTGTTATGGGATGATTTAATTCGACTAAGGTGGTCAACAGACTGGTTTGGCATAGTCGACAAGTGACTGCACAAGTCGGTGAAGAGTGGTCGACTGCTTTGGTGTACCCGACAGGCGATTGCACAAGTTGGTGAAGAGTGGTCGGCAGACTCTTGTCGAATATCAAGTGATTATGTTGATGAAAGAGGTTATGGCTGACAGAACATATTCTTTAGATGGTCAATTTGTCTCATTAGTGCCCAGGTCGGTTTCACGTTCAGGTCAACAAAAGCATGCATAATTTTATCAACACTTTTCATTCGAGAAAAACAAATGTCGGCTAGATTCCTCACTCATAGAGCGAATGGAAAACTTCCACGTGTTTTGCGATGGTTCATCAATTTAAGTTTCTCTTCATCGAGGTTTCATGTCATTTCGTCGCATAGTATATGTTAAAGTTGAGTCTGGTCGACTTTTAAAAATGGTCGGTAGAGTGTTTTCATGGTCGTCTCGATAATATATGGTTCATGAGAATTGTCAAATTTGGTCAAGTATAAGTGATGTATGTGGTTGACCACTTTGGTCGATCCTCAATTTTGTTCAAAGCAAGTTTGGTCGAGTCCACTACAAAGTGACTTTATCTATATTGTATTTGGTCGAACACTCTGGCTCAATACTTATTTTTGGTCGAATTGTAAAATATGATCAATGGCTATGAAGGGCATATAATCAAGATGACTAATTCAATCGCATCTAATGTGCATCTTACGCATTAATTGGTCGAGTCTGTAAAAATAGTTGGGTAATTATTTAAAAATATGGTCGATGAAACATTGTCGCGACATATAGTTTGAGTCTATATATCATATGGTCGATAAA
Organism: Larix kaempferi; assembly: GCA_027924585.1. Classification (NCBI taxonomy): domain Eukaryota; kingdom Viridiplantae; phylum Streptophyta; class Pinopsida; order Pinales; family Pinaceae; genus Larix; species Larix kaempferi. Next base: position 12,254,735 of record BSBM01000125.1, on the reverse strand, counting down.
AAAAATTATATGCTATTTGGTCAAGTGATGAGTCATTTTATTTGAGAATATGCGACCAAAAGAGAGTTTTCGTCGATACATGTGTCATAGTATATGTTAAAGTTGAGTCTGGTCGAATTTGAAAAATGGTCGCGAGATAAATTCAATATAGATAAAGTCACTTTGTAGTGGACTCGACCAATTAATGCGTAAGATGCACATTAGATGCGACTGAATTAGTCATCTTGATTATATGCCCTTCATAGCCATTGATCATATTTTACAATTCGACCAAAAATAAGTATTGAGTCGGAGTGGTCGACCAAATACAATATAGATAAAGTCACTTTGTAGTGGACTCAACCAAACTTGCTTCGACCAAAATTGAGGATCGACCAAAGTGGTCAACCACATACATCACTTATACTTGACCAAATTTGACAATTCTCATGAACCATATATTATCGAGACGACCATGAAAACACTCTACCGACCATTTTTAAAAGTCGACCAGACTCAACTTTAACATATACTATGCGACGAAGTGACAGGAAACCTCGATGAAGAGAAACTTAAATTGACGAACCATTGCAAAACACGTGGCAGTTTTCCATTCGCTCTATGAGTGAGGAATCTAGCCGACATTTTTTTTCTCGAATGAAAAGCGTGGATAAACTTATGCATGCTTTTGTTGACCTGAAAGTGAAGCCGACTTGAGCACTAACGAGACAAATTGACCATCTAAATAATATGTTCCGTCATCCATAACATCTTTCATCAGCATAATCACTCGATATTCGACAAGAGTCTGTCGACCACTCTTCAGCAACTTGTGCAATCACCTGTCAGGTATGCCAAAGCATTCGACCACTCTTCACCTACAAACACGACTTATTCTAACAAACAACGACCATATTTTTAAATAATTACCCGATTATCTGTACTAATTTACCAGCCAAAGCGGTCGGCATGAACTCACCAAAACCTGCGACACGGTCGGCGGTCCACAGCGTGAAAGGTCCAAAGAAACTCAAATAAACAAAAAAAATTGTGAAACGGTGTGGCGGTCAGCGTGAATTGGCCACGTAAGTGTGAAGTCTAAAAATTGTTGCGACACGGTCGAGGGTCTACGTGAAAGGGGAAAAGTAATTCAAATAATTTCAACGACATGGTCAGCAAAGACAGTTGAAGATAAAATATGAATTCTCCTACAGAGAAAGCCATAATTGTCAGAAATATCTGGGGCCAAAGCGGAAAATACGTGGCAGGATTCCATTCGCTCTATAAGCGAGGAATCTAGTAGACGTGGATGCTCATGCTTCCAGGCGATCAAATTTGACTCTATCAACATGATTGAATTTAGAGGGTATGGAGGCTATATTTTTGAGTTAAATGCATTGAAGGGGTTATCACAGTTGACTCAAATTAATGTTAGAGATATTTTCAAAGACTGTATATTTATTATGATTGAATGACCATCCATCACTTTGTCAAAGATCAACATTAAGTTGGGTTGTCGACGAATTTTGGAAGCATTGTTGGGTTCATGGAGCGGGTTTAGAGTGAAGATAGAGTCGATGCAGAGTATTGGTGAAAGCCCATCTGAATACCGAGTTCCAACTTCATTCCCAACATATTTTTAGGTCTTCCACCGATAGGGAATTAGAGTCGGGAATACAGACAATATTGAATGGAAGCTTAATGGAGGAGAATGTGATGATATTGACAGTGGATCAAGCCATCCAAAGATTCAGGGACTTGTAATACTGCAAAGAAAACATGCTATAATTGTAGAAGAGAAAAAGAGAGTTTCTAAGGCCAAGAGTGAGGCAGCTGAATATCAAAAGCTCCTTGCTTTAAGATTGAAGGAGCATCGTGATCGTAGGAGTGAAAGTTTTGCAAGGAAAACAGAATTCTGTGTTTCAATTGGATCAAAACCAACAGTGAGAAGAGGGATAAAAATCATGAAATACACTCCAAAGAAGAGTATGAGAGGTTTACTCCAAAGGAATGGATGCAATGTAATTATATAGAAGCTGGAAGTCCCTTACCGATTGTCTATCTTTGGGCTAACTCCCTCTAACCTAGCCATTTATAGTATGCATGGCATAATGCCCGAAATACACTCTTATGTTAAACTCCGCCATTTATAGTATGCATGAAATACACTCCTATGTTAAACTCCAAGATGGGTATTGAATAGAATAATTTATTTTGCATGCAATGTATTTCAATAATCTAACAAAGTTAGGTCCTTGTTGGCATCGATTTTTTTCAATTCCAATGTTAGTTTTGACCATTCCTTTTTCAAGTGCTCAAAAATAGTCAAGTAGTTAGGGATGTGGTCGGCAAGTAGTTAGGGATCTTGTGGTCAATACAGTCGGCCAGGTGAAAAATAGTGTTACTTGAAAAACAAATACTCTGCAATAGCCAAAAGTACCTATGATATAGCTTCTTGAAATGAACAAAAATAAAATTTGTTGATGAGCCATCTGACAGAAATTTCCAATCAATATTACTGACATAATAATGAAGTTCATAAATTCCCTGGTCGGTGCAATATGTTAGTCGATAGAATCCCAACGACAAGCTTGACATGCTGAGTCTTGCAGTCAATATATAGCTAAATGGTAATAGTCGTGAGTTGACAATTGACTACCTTTCCATGTGGTCGATACATCCATGATTTGATGCAGAAGCTTGATGTCAGGAAACTATCGAAGGTTGCTAAATCCGCTAAAGTGTTGTATGTGTGCCGAACTTGAAACCTGTCGAACCAGAACCTGTTGGGGTTGGTCGAGTTGAAACTTGTTGAATCAGAACCTGTCAGGATTGAAACATAAATATCCTGAACTAACGTTACCTGTAAATAGTCTAAAAATGATTCATTAGCATGACGTGATTCTGTAAATTCTCGACATGCCATATCAGTTATAATAAACAGAAGATCTGACATGTCATTGGAACCATTGGAGCCATTGGAATTTCAGCATGACGAGGTTGTTGCTGGTGCGATCCAAAGACTGCTAGGTCATATGGTATTTCCATTGACCATTTTGTTTAGCTTCCTGTCGAACCTCGACAGACTATGGAGACATTTTCTATCATCTAGTTGACTACCAAATCGAATATTATACATTGTAGTTGGCTCAGACTACTGTTCTATCATTCATTCTTTGACTAATGAAATGGTGAATAATTTACTTCTTATACATTCACTATTTCGTCTTTATATAGGCAAAGCAGCAGAGCATCCAATTATTGTATATTGGTAATAACAATTCCTATGTTGCGGTGCAGTTCTTCTATTTCGATTCATTGGAATCACTTCCTGTGGAAACCCTTAAACCATAGGACGTGGTGCCTTTGAATTTCCGTTATGATGCCCAAATTTCTTTGTTTGGAAGAGAGATGCAGAAAAAGTTACAAGATGTGAATCTATTTGTCGTGGGAGATGGTGCTCTGGGATGTGAGCTTCTAAAGAACTTGGCTCTCATGGGAGCCTCCTATGGAAGTCAAGGAAAGTTGACTCTAACAGATGATGACGTTATTGAGAAGAGTAATATTAGCAGACGATTCCTCTTTTAGGATTGGAATATTGGTCAAGCAAAGTCAAGAGTAGCAGCATCAGCCGCCACCGCAATCAACCCAAATTTGTAGGTTGAAGCATTGCAAAATCGTGTGAGCCTAGATATCTAACATCTCTTTGATGACTCCTTCTGAAACAGTGAAGTTGATGTTGTTTTAAATGCTCTGGACAATGTCAATGCCAGGCTGTATGTAGATTCAACGTGTGTTTACTTCCAAAATCCATTGCTAGAGTCTGGAACTCTAGGAACCAAGTGAAACACCCAAATATTTATCCCTCGTTTCCACATAATATTCACCACTATCTCACATGGGAAAGGTCTGAATTTGAAGGTCTCTTAGACAAAAATCCAGCTGAAGCAAATGATTTTCTTTACAACCCAGAAGAATACATAGCAACACTCAAGTCTGCAAGGGATGCTCAATCCTGACAACAACATAAGATGGCAAGGTAGGTGCTTGATCGTTGGAGTTGTACACAATTGCAATAACTTTTCCAAATGAGTCGTTAACAAGGCTTGATGAGACACATAAGTTGGTTGTCAACATGACCTGCTGACCAACTACTAGTAGAACCTTGAATGGAAGTTTCTCATCATTAATTGAGGTTTGAAGATGTTGTTTCTTTTGCTCTGCAAGGCAATGTGCAACTGGCATGTTAAGAAAGTAGAAAGTCACTCAATCAACAAGAAACCAATGAGGAAGTTGAAGATACTATAACCTCTTTCTTGGCTTGGATGGTGCTTTCATGTACAATATAGAACCCTGTGTGGTTAGACAATCCCTTTGACAAGTGGTGTGCTCTTTGTAAATTAGTCGATCATGTCTTACCATATTTCCTTCACACTTTGAGTTGGTCGGAAGACTAAGTTTGGTCAATTAGTGTTTCTTCAATAAAAATTGATAAAGGAGATTCACATGCACCTCAAATATGGCTAAATTTTGGTTTGGCATGCCTTTAGAGTGGTTGTGATATTCCCTTATGAATTGATATTCCTTCTAATGGTCTCTAATCACTTCTCTATGCTACTAAACTTCACTTCTTCTATTATGTTGATTTCCTTTTATTAAACTTTAGACAATTTTTTAGTTAAATTCATGCAGCCTTATCTTCTTGTCTTAGAAAGTTGATAATATTGGGTATGCTGGTTAGTTACTACCCTTGTTGATGTGCTTATTGGCCTTTGTTCTTTATCAATCCAAGCCCCTTTTCTTAGTTGATGATTTCCTTAGATCAACCTCTAGCCCTAGTGTGAACATTGTTTTTGCTTTCTCTATAAAACAATCTCTATTTAACATTGTTGAGCGACTTATTAATTTAATCTTAAAACATCACAAAAATTAATCATTCCACATTAGCCTATACATATTTCAAAGCAAATATTATTTATCTCTAAAATATAATGCAAACTATATGTCATTGCAATTCTTCTTATCACTTTAAAAGTCATAGAAAAACTTTCATCAAACCTTTGTGATCGTAAGTTGAGATTGCTTTAAAAATAGGTATATTCAGGAAAAAAGATAGTAAGTAGAGACTTCTTTAAAAATAAGTATATTCAGGAAAACAAACTTTTTTTTCCTTTATATATGTGTGTGTGTGGAATTGATAATTAGGTCAAGTTTATACTTGGTGATATGGAGTTAATTTTGATCGCTACCATTATAGCTTCCAAGTATGCCTTTTTTGCCTTACATTTGATACACAAAGCTAGTTAAGATTTGAAGCAACCATGTTACAATAAGTATCTTAACATTACACTATATTGCCAAGTGATATACACCCCAAAGGGTTTATTATCCTTCTTTTAGTAACACATCAAATACCATATTTTGTTTTTTATATAAGTGTAAATGAAATAGACTCTAATAAACTTGCAAATCTCTTTGATTTTTTTCCAATTAATTTGAATATATATATATATATTTATATATAAGTTAATAAGTTAGTTGATATATATATATATATATATATATATATATATATATATATATATATATATATATATATAAAAGTTAGTTGAAAATCTCTTTTATTTAGGTTTCTAAATTTATCCAATTAATTTTGAATATATATATTTTTGAAAAATATTTTTTAAGAGGAATTCTGTGTAATGTTATACTTCTATTATCTCTTTTCCATTTATATTTTCCGTCTTTGCATCTTTTATTTATAGTTAGAGTAATCTAAATGGGAAATGATTTTGTCAACATTTTCCAATATGCAATTATATTTTAATGTTCCAAATAAAATACAATTATATTTTAATTTTCCTATTATATTTTAAAGAATATTAGATTTATATCAATTTTAAAATCAAACAGCTTGACTAATTAAGCATCCACCTTATACAACTAATATATGACTTTGTTGACCATATGTTACTTAACCATATTTGCTCAATCCGCCATAAAATAGTATTAAATATGAGTTGGCTTTTTAAAAAACTTACCAATTAATATTTACTGGTGTCGACGGATGACCATATTTACATCAGCATTATAACTTGTACATGTCGAGCTTCGACCAAACAAAAATCAACCACATATGTTCGACCAATTTTTAAAGGCTTGACCATTTGAATATCGACCATTTTTAAAGTTAAATTGACCCGACCATTGTAGGTATCGATGATCAATTTAAACTTTCAACCATTAATTTCATCGACCATTGCATGCGTTGGACAACCTCTACTACAACCAAAAACTTTGTGATGGGTTTTCTATTCTTTCATATAGGTGCAATTTTCCATGAGTACATCGATCAAGGAGTGGCAGTATCTTCTGTCAATCAAGGAACATTATCGTATGTGCAAGTTGTAACTGTTCTCGCTTTCACCGACTGGTTTCTCCAACATCCTATCGAAGGAGCTCTCAGTTTTCATGATTGTAGTCGACGGTCTGAATTCATTAATACTCTGTCATTGTCACCATCAAACAACTCGTCGGTATTATTCTATGGTATAGTCGTCTTTCTTCTAGGTCAACTGAGCCGACGGCACTTGGTTGGTGAGAGAAATCGATTGGGAACACGAAAAATCAATCGGGAAGTCGAGAGGAGTTCCTTATTATCGCATAGCTTTCATTTTCTATGGACATATTGATTACCATGAACCACAAGCATGCTGATTTCTTCTTTCTTTTAGGTTTTCTCCTCATCCCACCATCGCGGTCATTCGAACCAACGATGAACTGCTCCAATTTCTTTCCATTCCAAAGATACTGGTCATTTATTCCATATTTGTCTATCAGCTATCATTTGCTTGGCATTTCAACAATCGTCCATACTAACACATGCAGACTTTATTCTTTTTAATAAAGCAATCGATTAATCCAGTGACGCGTGCATGCTCCCAATCTATCAAGCGTTGTTTGTTGGGTCGATGGGATGCTCTATCAACTGTATTCTTTGGTCGCGTGGACAGGTTGGCTGACGAAATCGACCATACTTTTCAAGCAATTAAAGTCAACCAAAATGCGACCATAATAAGGCATCGACCACTACTGTCGACGTTGACTTTCCACCATCCAACCGCATTATTTGATGCTTGGTCAACACGCCAGAATAGCCTACCATTAGTTTGGATGAGACGTCTTACTGGTGGAGAACGATGTCGAACAGGCCCAAGTCGAACCTCTTGACGTGATCAATGATCTTTTATGCATAGTAGCAGACTTAGTGTTGACTGGTTGATGAAATAGGAACTCATCGGGTAGCTTTTGGGTGCTTAGTCGACTGCTGCAGAGTACTCGTCGGATGGCATTTTCGTTGATGTCCAAGCGATAGCGCAAAACATCTCCCTTATGTGATTGCTGAGGTCGATGGGAAGTCGGTATTTAGAATGGAATCATCAATGCGAGGTCTCGGTTAAGTCTGCCAGCCTCGATCAGTTCTATTCGCACAATCTGGTAGCCTCATTTTTTACTTTTTTATTTTTTCTTCGAACATATCATCTTGTCGCTCTCCACCATTGCATGCAAAATAAACATGCGACCTCAAATATAATAGTGGTCGGCTGAAACTGGAGTGGTCGGCTATGAATGGAGTGGTCCGCTGCATGTCGGATGAACATCAAATCCTGGGCGCTCTTCATGAATTAATTTATGGTTTTTTGTAGTCGATCAAGTTGCTTCAATCGACAGATACACTGTTTGGTCAATAGATGATTCTGGTCAACTCTCAACAATACACAAAACTTTGTCCAAATTCTGGCTTCCAAGTTTTCTATTGGTTTGGAGACTCGGAAGGAAAAATTCGTTGTTCTGAATAGACGAGTAAGGAATTATGTTGTTGCTTGAAGCTGGAGCAAAGAGGGCCCATATTGAGCTTGTAGATTTTGATGAAAGAAGACGAAATACGGAGTATTGAAGCAAAAAATGAGCAGTTGAACTCAAAGCTCAAAGCTCAGGTTCTTTAACCCAGACGGAGCACACTTTTTCTTGTTTTAGAATTTATGGCAAGAACTTGTTGGGAAAAACCGAAAAACTTTTGGGGCAGAGGAAATATCGTCAATGGTGTTGATTCAGATGAAAGAAATCGCCCAACAATACCTAAGTTGTCAGGTAAACAAAGTTATGATTACCGGGGATCATAGCTGGTTTTGCTGCTACTGCAATGGCATATGGGTTTGACAGGTCCAAAGGATAGAATACCAGAGGACAGAACACCGGAGCAGCGTGAAAACCAACGGGCAAGCACCATCCACGTGGCAGGATTCCATTCGCTCTATAAGCGAGGAATCTAGCAGATGTGGATGGTCATGCTTCTCGTTGGTGAAACGCCTACGACATAATTATAGTGTACGACTTTTAACCAATGGCCACGTCCTTTCCACTATGGTTGATTCCTAAGTAACTTGTGGTTAATCGAAGTTGTGCGTGGTACATATTATCTATGAATAGGTTGTTTAAAACAGAGTATGCTAAACACTTTATTTTTTCAATTATCTTTCTAACCATTTTTTTTATTGAAAGTGTTGGAATTGTAGATATGTGTTATTTTAATTCTATAGTTTATGTATTCAGGGATATTTAAGGGTACTAAATTTATTTTTACAATAAAAATACAATTTTAATAATGAATAATTATGATTTTATCAAAGATTTGATCGTCGGATTTTGACAAAAATGATCAAAAAAATCTAAAACATTGAACGTTTAGCCAATTGCGTTTAAAATAATTGAAGATGTGATCGGAATCATACGATGGTAGGCGGTGATAAAGTATAAATGTGGTATGAAGGTTGTAATATACAATATATAGGTGGTGTACAATGGTTGCATTGTGGATTGTATGGTGACCCAATATGTTACTTATTTTGTTATGGCATTGTTATGGCATGTGTGTGTGTGTGTGTGTGATTTTTTAATCTCTTCAATTTGTAATGTAAAGATTTTATTTCAATGGAAATTCTGAGTTTAGAATGTAGTCAAAATACTCAATGTATTTAAAGACTAGAAGTTCAAAGAAACTCCAAAAAATGGTGGCAAAGGCTAGATCTGATAAAGTATGACAAAAATGGTGGCTAAGGGCCGAAATCATAATTAGCTCTAATACCAAATGAAATGAGCAAAAATCATTTACTAGAAAATATCCAACAAAAGAAGGACAATAAATAGAAATCCATATAGCATAGGGAACATAAAATATAAATAAACGAATATAATTACAATGCCATGGGACAATATACTTATATACACATTGACTGGTCACCATGGATGATTGGTCATGTACTTCTATCAAGATGTGTCTCCTCGTTATTATTATTGTTTATTGCCGTTATTTATTGAAATGTCCCCATCCATCATTTCAACCATATGGGGGGGGTGTTTCTGAATTTCTAGTTTCTAAATTTAACCCCATGGGCCATAATAAAAATTCATAAATAATAATCATATGTACAAATCCATAAATGTAAAACACAATAGAAATAAAACTCTATCCACACATACATCATGCATAAACAAGCATATTCATCAAAGGAAGTAAAAAAAAATCATTTCACATTCATATACAAGAGAATACTTATCTTTTAACAAAGAATATCCAAGCAATTGGTTGTGTAAGAGTGATTTTCCACCCAACCGTAGGTATCAGCTGTAGATACCACCACCAAGTCGGGCTATGAGGACACCAGAGAAAAGTAAACACCTACAAGCTTCTCTCTCTCATACCAAAACCATTTTCTCTCATGCTTAGCTAGATTGTTGTTGGAGCATAGGCCGCAGCTATGGTAAAGCTGCGAATTTTGAGGAAAAAGCACCAAGTGTTGAAGGAAAGTGCTAATTTTGAGTAAGTACCAATTTTGGGCAGAAGTGAACGGTGCGTAGTACGGCGCCAGATGGACGAGCTCAGCGCAGATTACGGACCGGAAATCGCGGAGCTCGCGCGTACACGCCAAAGGAGAATGAATGTGGCCGAGTAGAAAGCTCAGCTACCACAATAAATGAAGCGACGGAATAGAGGGCTCAGCTACCCTCATTAAGGCTAAGTACAGAAGTTATGGTTGCTCTGACCAAGAAAGAGCAACGGACCAAAGCATTGAAGGTGAAGGTCAAGGAGCAGAGAACGATGAAGCGGCGCCCATACCCGCAATCTGCACCGGAAGTCACGGAACCTGCAGGAAACGGCGACATGACTGCAAGCGGCGCCTACAGTACACCTAGCCATGTCCGTGGTTAGGGTTTTGGGGGATTACTGCTGGGAAAGGCCCACAGTTTTGTAAAGGTGCGACCCTCAGGTCCACCTATATATATGTGTAATTGCAAAGGTTAGATGTTAGTTAGTTAGTTAGCTAGCTAGCTAGCCATTAGATGTTTTAGACGTTAGAGGTTAGATGTTAAGAGAAGTGATAGTTGTAGAGCTAGTCACTAAGTTGCAGAAAGTCTCAATCGAAGTCTGAGTCATTGTAATTTCTGTAGAAGAAGAGAGTAGATCTGAGAGAAGGGCTCCCAGCTGTGTGCGTGGAGTTTCCTGGAAAGATCTAAGGCTACAACTGTGTGCGCAGCAGGACTGTGTAATTCCCATTTTGTGATAATATAAGATACAGTTCCAGTGAATGTGATTTCCCCGTGGAGGTGAACTATATAATTCTCGTTGTTATGATGCTGTGTTGTATGAATGCATGTTTATGTTTTACTATATGTGTTTACATGAACGTTCCGTTGTCTTTATGAATGAGTATATAAAGCAAGTCCTTGAACTCCCTTAGAAGTTATACTCGCGCACTATCGAAGGAGTCGGTAAGAGCACTATTGTTGTGGCGCAAAAGGAGTTCGTTGTGCGCGGTGGCGTGAGCGCAGAAGTAATACAGCACGTAGCGGACGTAGCAGGTAAACACCTCATGCGCAGGTGCGGAGGTGCCGCGCAACTAGGCTAAAGCGAGTAAGCTCCCGCGCTGTTGCGCTGTATGACTTGTGAAAGAACCAGACGCCCCGTTCAGAAGTTACTAAGGAAGGAAGGAAGAGAAGACTCTGGATTCCACACCGCCCTGGTTAAGGAAACCTGATTCCTTAGCCCCCCCATAGCCACTTCGGGTGAGACCTCAGGCTGCTCACGCAGCTCATTGCCGAAAGGGCCAGTGCGCCAATGGGTGTTTGTTGTTGCGCCTCTCTGAAAACCCGGGTCTGTCCAAAAAGAAGCCAACAAATGGTTCTTTTGCCTTGTGACTTGTTGCCTTGCGACTTGTTACTTTGAGACTTGTTATCCCGGCGACGTGCGAGATTGATGCGAAACCTAGAGAAAGAGGGAGCCAACAAATGGTTCTGTCGTCGGCTTTAACCCTGTTATTTTGAAGGCAATGAAGTGCTGGAATCCTACAGCTAAAGAAATTCAAGACTGGTTTGATTCAAAGGCTGAAGAGTTTGCTGAAGGAGAAAATAGAAGCTTTAGGCTTCAGACAGAAGACTGGTTGCAGAAGCATATTTATACTGACCTTCACGAAATTTTCTTCGTAACATTTGCACTTGAGTTGCATGCGTGGATAGCCAAGCTAGCAGATACTAGACCCACTGTGCATGTTGATCAACCCGTCGTTTGGACGCTTGAGCTAGTTAGCATTTTGAAGCGGGTAGATAATCCTGTGTCCCGCGCAGTAGACTTTTGGTTGAATAGTCTGCTGGAAGGCTTCATCACTGAGTTTGCAGTAGATACCAGAAAGAGCTTCAGCGAAGCTGAGAGGAACTTCTTTAGAGCATAAAGGGGTAAGTTCTTAAATTCTCTGAACCTGTCGATTAAAATGCTTCTATATGAAAAAGCAAAACTATGCATAGCTTCCAATGAATAGCATAGACAAGTAATGTCCGCAGATTCTGATAGTGATCTTGAAGCTATTGGTTGTACTCATAGTGGAAAACGGTATAAAGTAGGCCTTGACCAGCATTCTTTCGAGTCTATCCCAGAAGATAGTCGAGCTCCTCGAGCGATCCATATAGAGAGACAAGGGAGTGCTCATATCCCTTATCACCCTTTTACACCGCAAAAGCCAGACGGGGCTCAGTATAACCCCGCAGTAACACCTTCTAGTAGCCCGCACGGTACATCTAGTACCTCAGTTCCACCTTTGTTTAACCATCCCGGAGGCAGTGCTACAACACATCCACATCAACCTAGCGCAAGAAGGATGGGTGATGACATGAAGCTACCGACCTTTAGAGGAACAGGGCTAGAAGACCCTGAGCAGCATTGGTTCCTATGTGAAGCCATTTGGACGATTAAGCAAATTAATGATGATGTTGTTAAGCTGGTTCAGTTAGCAACCACACTAAGAGAAAGAGCCTTAACCTGGTTCATGAAATACTCAGCAGCACAGAATAGGACGCTTGCTGATGTAAGATATGCTATGATTAGAGAATTCAAGAAACCTAAATCAGAATCACAGTGTATAACCGAGCTCAAAGACATAAAACAGTTACCCATAGAGTCAGTATGGGACTTTGACCAGAAGTTCAAAGCCTTGATAGATCAAGTAAGCTTTGAGTTTGCACCGCAGCAACATAAGGAATGGTTCATTGCTGCGCTGCTTCCTCACATTAGACTTCCTTTGATGCAACAGAATCTCACTACACAAGAACAAGCTCTAGAGATGGCTATGAAACTAGAAGCTTCACCAATTGCTGGAACAAGCAACGATGTTGCGCAGTTGCAGAACCAGTTAGCAAACTTAACCTTGCAAGTGCATGATATTAAGAAAGGCAAGGAAGTTAAAGAAGAAGTTTGGTGTACAAAATGTAGAGCACACGGTCATTCAAAGGACCATTGTCCCGTTTTCATAGAGTATATTGCAACTGGAGCACCTAACCCTTTACCACAGGCACAGGGGCCTTGGTGTGAAATATGTAGAACTAGAGGTCACAGACCACAAGAGTGTCACTTGTTGCATAAATATGTACAAACTCCAAAGAATCTATATTGCAATTTCTGTAAATCAGTAGGCCATGATGAGAACAATTGTAGAGCATATGAGCTCATGATAGAAAGAAAACATGATGTTTATAGAGTACAGACAGAGGCACAAGGACCCACAACAGGTCCACAGTACGACCAAACTCGCGAAGACAGAGGAGGAAATTATAGGGGCCGCGGACGCGCAGCATGTTTTGGTCGAGGACGAGGACAGATCACTTGTTATAACTGTGGAGCTCAAGGTCATTATGCAAGGGATTGCCAAAATCCAACAACCATCTGCAGATACTGTAAATCTTATGATCATATCATTGAAGAGTGTCCTCAGTTGATGGCCAAGATGCAAGCAAAGACGCCACAGGTTAACCAAAATATTCAATTGATTGGAGCAGAAAAAAGGGAACCAGATCCTACAGTTAATATAGTGACGCGCAGTGGAGCAACTACTGGTCCGCCAGAGTTGGCAACTAAAAAACCAGCGACGCAAAGGGTGCGCCGCGCTAATATTAAACCATCTCCGCTCGACCTACAGAAGCAAAAAGAAGCATTCAAGCAAGCTCAAGAGTACTTCTCAGATCCGCAAGCTTCGAGTTCTGTAGCAATTCCGCATACTGATATCCGACCACATGTGCCGCATCAAGAGAACTGGGTACAAGAGTAGGCCACTATATCTGGAAGTCCTGATGAGGAGGATGCACTAGGCAGTGTTCATGCTTTCCTGAGAAACTGCTTAAAGCTGTTGCGCAATGAAAAAGCAACTATGGAACTCCAACACCTATTGGATTAGTGTCAGCAATCTGCTTCGATGAATACACTACAGCGTGCTGTTCACCAGATTGGGAGTCATACTAGAACTGGAAAAGAGATGAGGCTCACAGCGTAGATTGGAGCATTTGAAATGGACGAGGTCATTTTGGATTTAGGCTCAGAAGTTAATGTTCTCACCATGCAGACATGGGAACAGATGGGTAGTCCTCAGCTTACAAGATCTCCGATCCAGCTAAGACTTGCGAATCAGCAACGAGTTTCTCCATTGGGCAGATAACCCAATGTACCTATTGATATTGAGGGAGTAAGAAGTTCTGTAGACTTCAAAGAAATCAAAATTCTGGATGACAGTAGACCTTACCCAACACTTTTAGGCATAGACTGGGCATTTGATAATTTGGCTGTCATTAATTTGAAGAAAAGACAGATGACCTTTGAAGATGAGCAAATCAGGGTCATTGCACCGCTTGATCCCATTCAAGGACCACGGTATATTGAACCCATTCGAGTAGAAGAAGAAGCGCGCCATATGGACAATTTGTACCAGATGACTGCTAGTCATAGTGATTATGTCAATCCCACAGCAGACGGCCATATCAGCTGGCGATGCGATAGCTCATGCACATCAGACTCAGAAGCAGGATTGGAAAACTGGCAGAATCGCTTACATGAGGTGTCTGCAAGGCATTGCGCCATGATGACTAAATCCATTTGATGGATTGGCACAGAATTGAATAACACTCCAATCTTTGATGGTTTAACTGAAGTAAGTGAATTCATACGTACTTATGAACAACAAATCCCTGATGAGCAGCGCATACAAGCATTGGATGTAGCACTGCGCGCTACACCCGCAAGATGGTGGGGTGCGCATAAAGAGAATATTCACACATGGCAAGACTGTCACAGATTGATACTGTGCAGATTTCAGGAAACTACAGCAGAAGTATTGCGCAAATATGTTGGACAGAGTGACCCCAGGTCACACGGTGAAGCATGTATTCAGCAATGGTCAGATATTCTAGAGGATGAGTGGGTTCACCTATTCATCCACACGTTGGATACAGTTCCAAGGAACTGGTACACTGAAACAGAATTGCGTAGAGGCACTATCACTTGGCCTCTTATGATGGAAATTTTTCAACTTACCTTCAGCTTTGAGTCAGAACATCCAAGCATCGATCACGCTTTAAAATGTATTAAAAAGAAGGTATTTGAACCATGTCCGTTACTAGAATATTCTCAACCAGATTGGGCTGTCCAGATGGAACATGCCCTGGAATGCTATAATTTCACCACTGAAGAAGAGGAAGATGGTCCTCGCAACATCAATATTCCAGAATCAGAAGGGATGCGCAAAGTCGAAGGCCCTCAGCTTGATATCCCTGCCATTACAGAACACATCAAGCTCAAGAAGATTAACATTGGTACAGAAGCTAAACCCAAGTTTGCTTCTATAGGAGATTATTGGGATGATGAAACTGTCGACAATATTGCAGATTTACTACGTAACTACCAGGATATCTTTCCTACCAAGTTCACAGAAATGAAAGGCATCCTAGGAGATCTAGGAGTCATGCGCATACCTTTGAAAGCGGATGCCAAGCCAGTAAAGCAGCGCCCATATAGGTTAAACCCGCGATATAAAGAAAAGGTCAGAGAAGAAATTGATAAGATGCTCGCAGCAGGTATCATTGAGCCAGTAGAGGAAAGCGATTGGATTAGTCCTATGGTGGTACAAGACAAAAAGGGAAAAGGTGAAATAAGAATCTGCGTGGATTTACGCAGGCTGAACGACGCATCAGCGCATGATCCATTTCCTACTCCCTTTACAGACGAAGTCCTTGATAATGTTGGAGGACAAGAGGCTTACTCCTTCACTGATGGATTTTCAGGATACCATCAGATCAAAATCCACCCAGAAGACCGCCATAAGACCACTTTTGCGATTGAATGGGGCTCATTCCAGTATACGGTAATGCCCTTTGGTCTTAAAAACGCACCTGCTATCTTCTCTAGAGTCGTTGTTGCTGTTTTTAAAGAATTCATTCATAAGTTTCTAGAAGTCTATTTTGACGATTGGACTGTGTTCGGTTTACTAAAGAACCATATAGGGAACCTGCGCATGATGTTAGAAAAATGTAGACAGTATCATATTTCCCTTAACTTGAAAAAATGTATCTTTTGTGCTCCTTTTGGTATTTTGTTGGGACATATTGTATGCAGACAAGGACTTTTGATGGACCCTGCCAAGGTTGCCATCATTGCTAATTTACCTGCACCCAACTCAGTCAAACAATTGCGTACTACATTGGGACATACAGGGTATTACAGGAAATTTATCAAGGGTTATGCAAAGATTACTGCACCTATGGAAAAACTGCTGAAAAAGGATTCGAAGTTCCAATGGACAGAAGAATGCCAACAGAGCTTGGATATACTTAAAGAAAAGATGATTACTGCGCCTATTCTAGTTTTCCCAGACTGGAGAAAACCCTTTCATGTTCATGTAGATGCTTCTTCCATAGCATTGTGGGTTGTGCTTACACAACCGGGAGAAGGAGGTATTGACCACCCCATTGCTTACTCTAGCAGAAAGTTGTCCATAGCTGAGAAGAACTACACCACTACAGAAAGAGAAGGACTAGCTATGGTGTATGCCTTAGAGAAGTTCAGACACTATCTATTGGGCGCTCATTTTAAAATGTATACTGACCATTCTGCTTTGAAGTACTTGGTCAATAAGCCAGTGTTAGGGGGAAGAATTTGCAGATGGCTACTACTCTTCCAGGAGTATGATTTTGAGGTTATTGTGAAGCCAAGTAGATTGAATGTAGGACCTGACCATTTATCCAGGATAGAGTCAGGGGAGGAACCTACCAATTTGGACGACAATCAGCCTGATGTGCAGCTCTTTTCTATTCAAGCAGCAGATGAATATTATTCCGATATTCTTGAGTTTCTCACTACAGGACAAGCGCCAGTGGAGTTTACAATCTAGCAGAAGAAGCAACTTGTTGTCAAAGTCGCAGACTTCACTTTGATAGCAGGCCAGCTCTATAAGTTGGGCCTTGATGAAGTCTTACACAGATGCATTTTACCGCATGAGAAGAACTCCATCATCGCAGAAGCGCACTCAGGAACCGCAGGAGGCCATTTCGCCGGAAAGCCGATTGCGCAGAAGATCTTAGCTGCAGGTCTTTGGTGGCCAACATTGCACAAGGATACTAAAGAATTCTTCAAATGTTGCGATGTGTGCCAGCGAACAGGAAAACCTTCAAGAAGAGATGAAATGCCGCTAAAACCCCAGATAACATTGCGTGCTTTTG
This sequence comes from Larix kaempferi, assembly GCA_027924585.1. Taxonomy (NCBI): domain Eukaryota; kingdom Viridiplantae; phylum Streptophyta; class Pinopsida; order Pinales; family Pinaceae; genus Larix; species Larix kaempferi. The sequence continues at coordinate 12,237,668 of BSBM01000125.1, read as the reverse complement.
ATAAGTGGGCCATTGATTTCGTAGGACCTATGACCCACTAGGAAAGAGAACCGGTGCAAGATACATCATCACAGCTACTGAATACCTCACCACATGGGCTGAGGCGAAGCCAGTTAAGAACTGCGACACTGCCACTGCCGCGCAGTTCATTTTTTAGAACATTATCACTAGATTTGGATGTCCACTGATTCTAATGAGTGATCAGGGCACACATTTCCTAAATGAGACTATAGAGGCCCTTACTAAAGAATTCCACATTATTCACCACAAGATTACACCCTACCACCCTCAAGCTAATGGTACGGTGGAGGCATTTAACAAGATTCTCGAGAATGCCCTGACCAAGATCTGTAGTCAACAAAGAGATGATTGGGACCTTAGAGTCACAGCTGTGTTATGGGCTTACAGAACCACATGCAAGAAATTCACAGGTCACACACCTTTCAGTTTGGTGTATGGACAAGAAGCAGTTATGCCCATGGAATACATTGTTCCCAGTCTCAGAATTGCGCAAATTACAGAAATGGCAGATACTGATACTATGAGTGAAAGACTCTCACATTTGCTTGCCTTAGAAGATGATTGACTTCTAGCCGGATTCCATCAACAAGTGCAGAAGGCAAGACAGAAATCTTGGCACGACAGGCATATTAAGAATAAAGTTTTTCAAGAAGGAGACTTGGTACTCCTCTATGATAGTAAATTCATCAAGTTCCCAGGCAAGTTTCATGTACATTGGTTAGGCCCTTTTCAGGTGATGAAGATAACAGAAGGAGGAGCACTTCAGCTTGCGAAGTTGAATGGAGAATTACTGCCCACAATGATTAACGGGAGTCGGCTCAAGCTTTATCACGACGGCCACTCCGCTCGATCGACTTAATGAATTGCTAAAGAAGTGAAGATGTCCAGTGTAGTTGAAAGAGGCATCGCATTATCACAGTCTACATGGAAAGTCGCGAGACACTTTCAGTCTCCGACTTCCTGCGCAGTTCCTTGAAACATCCGCGCATGTCAATAAAGTTTGTTTTGAGCAACCCTATTTGCGCTCTTGCGAAGTTTTTCCCCGGGTTGTCCAACCCTCGCTCTTGTGGAGTCCCCTGTTGTCAATTTGCCACTTAAGAAGTTCTCCTCGCCGTGGAGCCCTCCAGGTGCACAGTTATCTATGCTGAAGTGACCCGCCGAAAATTTCAAATACGGTAGCTCTATAACCGCGTCTGAATATTAATGAAGGATAAGATCGCCATTTAATTGTATTTGCTCTGACATATTCGGCTTGATCTCCCTAAGATTTGCATTTAAGGAATGCGCCAAAATATTTAGCTTCTCCCGGAAGGCTGTCAGAGCCCGTCCATCACAATTAATGCACCGCAGAGGCGCGGGGGTAGGGGGGTTGTCAACTCATACATAGGCGCCTACGGCTATTAGCCCCACTTGTCTGCATTTACTACCGCTTTTACCTATAAATACCCCGCACTCGTATGTCTTCGGGTTACTTTCCTCGAGTTGTAGTGTCTTGCTTGAGAATCTAAGTTATTGTTTTCAGAGCCGTGTTGTGCAGACTGATCCCTTTGTTTTCAACGTTCGTATCCTACGCTGTTCCGCCATTTGTCTGTTAAAGTGTTTGTTCTCTATACTGGTTCACGACGGAGAACCTGTCTACTGAAGAAGTTATTCGTCGATTTAAGCGCAGAGGCTTAGATTTTGGCATGACTACCCCGTTGACGACCTCGGCTTACACGCATCCTGGTTGGTCTGATCCCAAGCAATCTCCGGACACAAGGGCGTCTCAGCCGCAGCAGCCGGATGAACCTGTTTCAGAGCCTTTGGCCACTATGGTTAATTACATTCCTCCACGTCCAGATGATGCACCCGAGGTGCATATTCCGAAGAATGCGAAGTATCCGATTCCGCTGCCTCCAATGCCGAAAATCGTGCGAGAAGAAGGGTCCCTTCTTGGACACCTTCCACTGGTTAAGTTTTCTGACTTCAACTTGGGAGACTACAGAACATATCCTCAGTTTGCGCCAGATCACTATCTGATGGTAGTCCATAATCCCGTTAGAAAAGTTGATGAATTCGTCCCGAAGGAATTTGTAGCAAATCTCGAGAGGCCTGGACTGTTGAACCTGTTGAAGCTACCTCACTTCGGGCGTAGCAATGAAGTCAATGCAGTTGTTAAGGCCCTTCTATCCTACGTTCATGGTGGTTATCTTTGGCTGGGGAGGCCAATCGATTTGAATGTCGACTTGATTCATCGTATTACCGGCCTATCTAAGGTTGGTAAGGACCCTAATGTTCATTTTGTTGGAAAAGACAAGGACAGAAAGTTGGCTGCACAGCTGGTGCAGAAATACAAATTAACAAGAGGAGGTCGGGCTTATGACCTCACCACAGTTGAGGATGAAGCACTTAGATTCACCGGCAGTCTGCTTACAGGCAGACTTATAACGAAGTGCAGACCTAAAGAAGTTACTGGAACTGTTGTAGAGCTCGCAATCGCAGCTGCGGAGGGAGAGCAGTATAACTGGTCCCTCTTCCTCCTGAATTCTTTCTTGGAAGACTGCCGAAATGTTCAGGACACCGCCGGTCAGTTGTTCCATTTTTCTTGGCTTTTGATTTTATGTGTTTTTGTCGGGTGGAAGGAGCCCCCCAACACTCAGTTCCTTATGCGCCGCACAGGAGAGGTTGCAGGGATGCGCTATGTAAACCTCTGGGATTCTAGTAATCCCGCAAAGCGCAAGATGAACCGCGCCGTGTTCTGTGAATATTACCATCTCCTCAAGGACACTATACAAGAGATGCCGAGGCTAACTGAGGAGACAACACAAATATATGGAACGAAGTTGGTCTTTTCTGCCAACTTGCATGAAATTTACTTCCGCCCTTGCGGCATTCAGGAAGAATGGGCCATAGGCCTCTACAGGATGACTACTGAAGATGTTGAAGAAACTATCAAGTCATGGCCAGATGAATGGAGGCAGGCCGCTGAAGTCGCATCCGCGATACCAACCCCTTCTGCGCAAGAGAAAGATAAAGGAAAGGAACAGGACGCGCAGACAACTGATGAAGGTCCACCAGGACCACCCCCAAAGAAGCAGAAGCTGTTGCACCCCGCAAAAGCGACAAAAGATCCATCTAAGACCCTTGCCGCGAGGTTCAACCATTACATGAAGGAACAATTTCGCGAGCTGCGGACCTCGCAGGCTCACATCAGAAGTGCTCTGGACCTGCAGCTCGTGGAGTTGAAAGGTCTCGTAGGAAGAGTTGCGCAGACCCATGCGCCAGCATCTAGTTCGTAGACGCCGCAGGCGTCTACAAGCACCGAGCGGGTTGAAGTACTTGCAGAAAGGCATACTGTCGTTCACATCCCGCTTACAAGTATGACACTTCTGGATCATTTGGCCGCACTGCAGGTAAGCGCAGTTGGCCCCGTTGAGATAAATTTGTCTTTGATTCCGATAGAAACTTTGCAGTTAGTGCAAGAGAAGGTCTCTATTGAGCTGAGAGCTAGAGAGCTCTCCACATTCCATGCAAACCAAAGACTGCAATCGCAGGAAATAGAGCTGAAGGAAGGCTATAAGAACATCTCTGAGCAGCGCACTTTATGAGGCACAAGACACTGGGATAAGAAACATAGTTGATGAAATCGCCCAGGTGAAGCCGGTGTGCCAGATTCAACCAGACCTTCCTCTGGTTGAGAAAGTCCAAATTATTGGCGGAAGGGTGAAAGCCCTAGAGCATGAAATAGTTGCTATGGCTGAGGACCATAGAACGCAGATCGCCGAGTTGGAAGCTCATGTCGCAACGCATCCTACAGATGAAAGGCAGGAACAATTTGAAGCACTACGCATAGCTTCCATGCAAATGAAGTGCAGAGCAGATGAAGCCCGGAACCTCATGACGCAAGCTATGGAGGCTTGGACGGAGCTTGAGATGATGCCTTTCAAAGTTGGTCTTTTGGAACAGGTACAAGTAGCAGAACATTCCCTAACTGTTCTGAGTGAAGAAGCTAAGGCCTTAGAAGGCTTAGCAAAAATGAGGAAAATGAGCGAAGTGCGCAGAGTACAACAACAACTGCACAAGCTCAGAAATGAAGATGCTAATCTCACCAACAGCATCCAGCCATTTATGGATGAATATGCTGAACAAAATTCCCAAGCCGAGGCAAAGATCAAAGAATTTGCTGAATCTCAACAGTTGGTTGATGGCATCACCGAAGAAGAAGCCAGTTCATATATGGTGCAGACAGTTGCGGAGTGCGTGGAAGAAATGGACTCCGCTATTGCGCAATGGAAGAAAGCATTTGCTGCGACCCAAGAAAATGCAACCGCGCAAGTAAAGCGACCACACGCTAGCGTGAGTGGCTCGGGGATGAGCCACAAGTAAGTGTTAGGGGCCTGTTGGAGCATAGGCCGCAGCTATGGTAAAGCTGCGAATTTTGAGGAAAAAGCACCAAGTGTTGAAGGAAAGTGTTAATTTTGAGTAAGTACCAATTTTGGGCAGAAGTGAACGGTGCGTAGTACGGCGCCAGATGGACGAGCTCAGCACAGATTACGGACCGGAAATCGCGGAGCTCGCGCGTACACACCAAAGGAGAATGAACGTGGCCGAGTAGAAAGCTCAGCTACCACAATAAATGAAGCGACGGAATAGAGGGCTCAGCTACCCTCATTAAGGCTAAGTACAGAAGTTATGGTTGCTCTGACCAAGAAAGAGCAACAGACCAAAGCATTGAAGGTGAAGGACAAGGAGCAGAGAACGATGAAGCGGCGCCCATACCCGCAATCTGCGCCGGAAGTCACGGAACTTGCAGGAAACGGCGACATGACTGCAAGCGGCGCCTACAGTACACCTAGCCATGTCCGTGGTTAGGGTTTTTGGGGATTACTGCTGGGAAAGGCCCACAGTTTTGTAAAGGTACGACCCTCAGGGCCACCTATATATATGTGTAATTGCAAAGGTTAGACGTTAGTTAGTTAGTTAGTTAGTTAGCTAGCTAGCCATTAGATGTTTTAGACGTTAGAGGTTAGATGTTAAGAGAAGTGATAGTTGTAGAGCTAGTCACTGAGTTGCAGAAAGTCTCAGTCGAAGTATGAGTCATTGTAATTTCTGTAGAAGAAGAGAGTAGATCTGAGAGAAGGGCTCCCAGCTGTGTGCGTGGAGTTTCCTGGAAAGATCTAAGGCTGCAGCTGTGTGCGCAGCAGGACTGTGTAATTCCCATTTTGTGATAATATAAGATACAGTTCCAGTGAATGTGATTTCCCCATGGAGGTGAACTATATAATTCTCGTTGTTATGATGCTATGTTGTATGAATACATGTTTATGTTTTACTATATGTGTTTACATGAACGTTCCGTTGTCTTTATGAATGAGTATATAAAGCAAGTCCTTGAAGCTCCCTTAGAATTTATACTCGCGCACTATCGAAGGAGTCGGTAAGAGCACTATTGTCGTGGTGTGAAAGGAGTTCATTGTGCACGGTGGCGTGAGCGCAGAAGTAATACAGCGCGTAGCGGACGTGGCAGGTAAACGCATCATGCGGAGGTGCCGCGCAGTTAGGCTAAGGCGAGTAAGATCCCGCGCTGTTGCGTTGTATGACTTGTGAAAGAACCAGACGCCCCGTTTAGAAGTTACTAAGAAAGGAAGGAAGAGAAGACTGTGGATTCCACACCGCCTTGGTTAAGGAAACCTGATTCCTTATCCCCCCCATAGCCACTTCAGGTGAGACCTCGGGCTGCTCGTGCAGCTCGTTGCCGAAAGGGCCAGTGCGCCAATGGGTGTTTGTTGCTGCGCCTCTCTGAAAACCCGGGTCTGTCCAAAAAGCAGCCAACAATTACTCACTTATAAGCATTTATAGGGACCTCACTCAGTCATCCTAGGCATGACACTCTCTTGTACTACCCCACAACACAAGGAAGGAATTTCCCTTTACTTCTCCATGGTTCCCTCACGAAATCCAACCCTTACATTACTTACCATTTTGTGTAGATTGAGTCCAACCTATTGTATGTTGTTGGAGAACCTCCTATAAAATTAATTCATGGTTTCTCAAGCATTCAGGAGCAACAAAATCTCAATGGGTAAAGGTTCCTTATATCTTTCCCAACCTCTATGGTCACCTACAACCATTATCGTCCCTCTGATGTCTGCAAATTTTCTTCACAATTCGAATTTTTGGTTATTTCATAGTCTAGTATAGGAATCATAATGGAGAGAATAACATGAAAAAACTCTACATCCTGTAAAAATATGCATGAGAAAAATGGGTGATAGATCCCATAGGAGATGAGAGGATGTTGAAGAGACAATTGACATAACTTCTTACCATAAAAGAAAAGGACTCTTACAACTATCATTGTAATATCCCAAGTTTGTACCCCCTTGTTAATAAAGTCATCGAGGACTTAGGTACATTTGTTTTTTTTAATTGAATACTCTAAGACATCATGAATAATTAATGATGTGATTATATATGTGATTTTATCTACTTAAACTTCCAAACTTGTTGGGGAGTTACTAAGGGGCCAAGCTTGCTAGAAGGAAATGACTTACTAAGAACATACAAAAGAATAAAAAAGGAAAATAAACAAAGTGAAGAAAAAGAGGCATTAAATAAATAAAGAATAAAAATAAATGGAGAGAATTCAAAAGAAACCCTAACTACTTCTTGAAAGAAAAGAAAATGATAAAAAGGAGACAAGAGAGAAAAAGAGGCATATTTTTTCCCTATCAAAGTGAGAGCATCCTAAATGTTGAACATAGCCTTCCTCTTAATCATGTTAGGAATGTAACAGCAAAGAGATAACATTACAGGAGGTAATGGTTCCTAGTTAGTGGAGGATTCGGTTTAATTCCTTGAACGCTTATTGGCCATGAACATAAATATGGTCCGTCCAGGAGGGACCGTTATTGGAATTTGATATATTGAGAATTCACAAGGCCAAAACCCCAACAAGATAGACACAAAATTAACTTAATAATAAAAAACATATCGACAACTATTTTCTTATCCATGCGTCAACTAGCTAAACCATAATCATTCTTTTATCCAACACTTAGTTTACAAGTATCAACACTATATGAAGGTTGACGAGCTTGTATAGGATTTAATGTCGTCAAGCTTGAGACTCATTAAAAAGATTATAAAGTATATAAACAAAATGCGTATTATCATGGTTGTAGGGATAACCCACATGCTTCCATCAAATCTGTATATAAGCAAGATAAACCCCAAATCTGTATATATAAAAAATACGCCCTTATACAATAGCAACCATGGGTTGAAACCCCTCAAGGGTAAAAAAAATATTCAAACCATAATAAAAATATGAGCTATGAAGCATTGATAACCATATCATGGTTCTAATATATATACATTTACTAGACACGAGAAGGTCGAATAGGCCAAGGGAATCATTGGACTAATTACGCTATAGGCGTTTCACTGTGGAGAAGCATAACCATCCACGTCAGCTAGATTCCTTGCTCATAGAGCGAATGGAATGTTTCCACATGGATGGTCCCTCTTTCATCGTATTACTATTCTGAATATTTGGGTTTGCACTGCTTCCTGGGTGTGCATTGTTTCCTGCAATATTTGGCTTTGCATTGCCTCCTGTGTATGCGTTGTTTCCTGCAACATTGACATCATCGACATGTTCACCTTCACCTTCAAGCTCATTGTTTTCCATTTCAACTTGAAACAATGCAGTAGAATATCGTCAATCCACTCCCCCGTGTCCTTGTACATTAGCCACTGGGCCTCCACCATATCCACTACCACCTCCGCCTCTACCACCACCTAGGCCTCTGTCGCTGCATCCACTGTTACCCTAGACAAAGGAACCATCATGCCCTACAACATCTAGAGATTGGTTCTTCACATGCTAGACCATGTACTCGACGGCATCTCCCTCAACCATCCCCGTAAATCGGAGTAGGCTTACAACAACAAAAGCCACAAACCAAGAAATCCAAGCGATCTCCCCATGTCATTTTAAATTAAATGCAGCAAAAAGAATTTAAAATAAGATTCAAACAAGCACTAATTTCCATAACCAATTTGCATTCAGAGTCATGGTTATTGATTCTTCTCTTATCCTCTCTTATGCATTCCATTAAATGCACCAAGAAGAATTTAAAATAAGATTCAAACAAGCACTGAGTTCCATGTCCAATTTGCATTCAGAGTCATGGTTATTGCTTCTTCTCTTATCCTCTCTTATGCATTCCAATGTCTTCTCTTATCCTCTTTTATGCATTCCAATGTCTTCTCTTATCCTCTCTTATGCATCCCAAGCTATACACACAGACACAAATATATTCAAACATAAAACATGAAAATTGCCTCATATTCAAGCCAGAGTTGTGAGCGTTGAGCACATCCCATCTGTCCACAGCCCAAAGTGAGCCGCGCTTGAGTATGTGAAGCCTCCCACCAGTCTAACAGTACCACCGTTCACAAAAATATTGTTGGTTCAAACTCATTTGATAAAAAAAAACCAACAATAACTCCCATGGACGTACGAGAGTAAACACTTTAAGCTCAGGTCGAGAAGTCAGCCTAGAATGTTGTGACAGTAGGATCTTCCTACTCTCCAAAAAAAATATGGTTCTCATCCAACCTTCAAAGTCATGCCTTTCCTCCAACATTCACTCATATCCAAGCACCAAGACTCGAACGCAAGGCCACGAGTCAAGAACAAAGCCACAGATTCACAGAGCATATTAAGCCAACTTTTACTCACCAAAATCGAACCACCGGTATATACAACACATCCATATCTGAGGAGAGCTGCGTACCCTCACACAAGAAACCACCAAGGAAGCAGAGTTGCATCCCCTCAAACCAGCCCTTTCATGTCTAAGGAGAGTTGTGTGCCCTCACACAACCAACTACCAAGAAAGCAGAGCTACATCCCCTCAAACCAACCATTTGATAAAGAGCGGAGGACACCAAGGTCCTAGCATGGAGGCAAGGAGATACCATCCATCCCTTGACGCCAAAGAGAAAAGAGGTCATCGAAACACTGTAAGCATTATTTATAAAAAAAAAAAAAAAAAAAGCAAAGTGTCGAGAAACTTAGGGATTGTTTTTCTTACACCACCTAGACAACAACCTAGGGCATGTAGGAGGGCATGTGTAAGGGCAGCTATGTTGTATAGACAAGGCAGTGGCCCCATGGTTAGGTGGATTATGGTTCTTCGTTGGGTTGGACCATTTGTTTGGTGCACCATGAATTGTTGAACTACACCATTAAACTCAATTCATTGGGACTGTGTCCCTTCCATAAGACATTTTCTCACGGTATAAAAGTGGACACATTTTTATTTTTATTATTTGTATATTAATGTACCTTATTAATGACTTGTGGTTACAATTTGCACAATGGTAGGCACGATATTCAAAACGGTGAAGCGAAACAAAACGAGGAAACTAATATGCACCCTGCAGCAGAGTCTTTACAACCACTACGGGGGCCTTACAATATAATGAACTCATCCAGTAGAATATATTGGGAACCCGCACCAGGGCAGGGAAGCTCTCCTTAGACAGGGCATTTCATTGTGGAGAAGCATAACCATCCACATCGGCTAGATTCCTCGCTCATAGAGAGAATGGAATGTTGCCACGTGGATGGTCCCCCTTTCATCATATTACTATTATGAATATTTGAGTTTGCACTGCTTCCTGGGTGTGCATTGTTTCCTGCAATATTTGGGTTTGCACTGCCTCCTGTGTATGCGTTGTTTCCTGCAACATTGACATCATCAACATGTTCACCTTCACCTTCACGCTCATTGTTTTCCATTTCAACCCGAAACAACGCCGTAGAATATCATTCTCTTTCCGATATGCAGCTTAGCACATTTTCAAAGTAGATCAATGAGATAATATAAGCGGGATCTTAGTTTCCCATTTAAACTACAAGAAAAACCTTGTTTCTAATTTACGAATGTAATTTGTCTGCTAAATGCACAGAACAACTACCATACAATACCTTTGTAACAAAACCATAAACACAACTCATCCCTCAGCACAAGCACATTATTGTGCTTCTAAAAATAAAATAAAAGAATCTAGAACACTGACAAATCAAAGACAACCAACCAACCACCCAACTGATCTCTTAATCTGAGTGCTTAAGATTCTCAATTTGCTCATTCATGCATTCAATCCTCATGACCATGCATGTAATGCAGAACAGAAGCCAGTAGAGCAGGAGAGCTAAGGAAATAAACATGAAGTTACACTGGCTCTTCATAACGGATTTCTGATGGCGCAGATGCTCACTCGGGCTGCACATGTTCCCTTCACAACTTATTTTTGTCTCATACTTCCAGTAGATATCCATTAGCAGAAACATGTAGAATGGCACCACGGAGAGAATCAGCTTCAACACATTTCGAGTAACCGCTACAAATCCCTTCCTTAGGCGATCCAAGCCAGGCATTTTGAGCAACAATAGCATCATAATACAGAAATGGGTTCCACTGCATCAGCACTCTCCATGCAGATTCGCAGAGGCAGGAAGGGTGTCACTGAGTTGTAGAATCAGTGGGGTAAGGAATTGTGAGTTCGCTTGCACGAGGGAGGTAGATATCCCATATGAATAGGTTGCGTTCACCTGGGGATCCTTGCTGGAGTCTTCCTGTTAGCTTGCATACTAGCGCGTGGAGAGCATGTAGGCGATTCTCAAGTGGGCGCCCTTAAAGGGCTAGGAGCTCGGGGCATGGAGAGAAGGTGGAGGCCGCATGGGAGGCCTGGTGACAATGGATATGTGGCCTCAAAGTGGCTTACAAAACACTTCTCCACTTCACTACCATAGTTTTGATCTTTGGAAACCATAAACAACAATTCCTGTATTGACTCGGCCAAGAACGTCTGTAAACCGACATTAACGTCAGACTTGGCTTGCAGGTTCATACAAAGTCTAGCAATTAAACCCATAGGAAAAGTATTTAAGTGCAGGGACGATATTGCCACTCGAATTTGGGCTTCTTGCATACGATTCCAACTACCGCATTCAAATAATGCAGGCATTCTTCAACACACTCTTGAAACAATAATTGAGAAGGCACTGGTAGAATAGCAAGGGAATCGTCCACACTTGAAAAATGAAGTCGCTTGCTTGGTGCACAAGGATACATGAGCTAAATACATTGAATATGCTCCTCCACACTGTGATTACTTGCAGTTACATTGATTTGAAGTGGTCGGCATTTATTTGAAGACCAACGATCAGATAACAGCACTTCATAAAATTTATATTTTCTCAAAACTTGAGAGTGAAGATAAACTGGGTTTCCTCCATACTCTGCACCATATGTATCAATCAACTTTAACATTATATCAGCGCCATTCATTTCTCTGAATTTCGGCAGTTGTGTGGCCATTGATACTAAAAACTGTATCAGACAACACATCTAACATGTTCTATGTGCAATCATCAATGAACGCCTTCGCTTATACTGCATGGCACCAGCTCTCACTTGTTATCGCCTAGCACCAGCTTTCACTTGTTGCATGCCTCGGAAGGTGCAGAGGACAAGATGTCAAATAGATATATTTGTTAATTTTTTGATAATTTCATTCAATATTATCTAGGATCACTAAGAGAATAACATGTGCAACATATCAATCATAAAACACAAGAGACAATAGACATGGAGTTTCCTCAGGGAAAACCAAGAAGGTGAAAAATCCCGCAACTTCCTCAAAGATAGAATAAGCCACAAACCAAGATCACAATGATCAAACCCAAAGAGATGTCTCTAGCAGATACTCCTCCTCCTCCACTTGTGCGCCACTTTCTCTCTTAGATTTGCAAGCTTGAGAAGTGAGTGAATGAATAGAATGAGAGACACAACCTCTCTATTTATACACTGACTTGACCTGCCAATAAACAAACAAGGCCGACTTCCTAATGAAGTCTAATAACCCAACCACATGACCTAACTAGGGCCGACCCCACATTGGTGGTCTAATAACCCATCAATACAGATGACGACACTTACAATGTAACTTGCAACACTTGCAAATACAAATGACGACACTTCCAATCAGAGGAATAATACATCTCTATTGGATGTACAAATGTAATATACAAATGAATATCTTCCGAAGTTACAAATACATCAACGCTCCATCTTAACTAGGAATGTAGTCTCTAGACATAGGTCATCAATACATATTGGCGCAAGTCTTCAATTCTGGAGCTAGATCCGATAGTCACTGGATCACGAAGCATCATCATCATCATTGTTGTTGTACCCGACATCTATATCACTAGGCTATCTCTGAATTCTTCTCGTCATAGGAAGTTTTACAGAGTGAGCCCTTTTTCATGTTGGATGTAGGCCTAGCCTCCTGTAGGTCTTCATCATCTCTGCGAGTGGTTTGATAGAGGTGGTATCTCAAGACTCATTACGTGCATATGCAAAGCCTAACAATAGTATCCCAGGAACAGCTTACATGCCTAAGCATGACCGGAAAGATCTCCCAGGGCTTATATGCATCCCTTCACAAAACCTTTAAAGAGTATCCTAGGATCAGTTTATGTGCCTCAGCACGATCGGCAAGATTCTCTAAAGAGCATCCTAGGACTTATTACGAGCACACAACTCAACCTATCGGATCTCCAGGACTGATTACATGTGATTAGGAAAAACCTTAAAAGAATATCCTAGGAACAGTTTACGTGCCTAAGCACGACCGGCAATATATCTAAATAGCATCCCAGGACTTATTACGAGCACATAGCTCAACCTATCGGATCTTCAGGACTGATTACACACCTCCCTAGGAAAACCTCGAAAGATCATCCCAGGACTTATTACGAGCACACAGCTCAACCTATTAGATCTCCCATGATCTTTTACATGCTACCTGCACAACCTGCCACATATCCTCAACCTCTGAGTATCATCCTGAAACTCATGATCCACTTGATCATCCTCACACAGAGCATCATCCTAATGCTAATGATCAACCTGATCATCATCATAGCGTACATCATCCTGATGTACATCATCTGGATTATCATCCTGATACTCATCATCATCGTATAATTGAACTGATCATTCAAAGCATCCACCACATGATCCAACTGATCATGTAAAGCATCCACCTGATGCATATCATCACACATGATCCAACTGATCATGTAGAGCATCCACCTGATGCATATCATCACACATGATCCAACTGATCATGTAAAGCATCCACCTGATGCATATCATCACATATGATCATCCTGATCATCATACATAGCAGTAACTAGAGCATCATCCTGATGCTTATCACACAGTGCTTACATACACAACCATGGGAAGGATCCTCCTACCACCATGCTTGGAATGGCTCCAGCAAATGTGTGCCATCGCTTCTTCCTTGAATTATCTTCTATCTGAAGAACACCAAGCCTCTCTCTGAAGTACTCAAACTTCACTCTGGCTAGTGGTTTTGTCAACAAATCTGCAACCTGCTCATCCGTCGCAACATACAGGAGCTTCACTACTCCTCTCTACACCATATCCCTGATATAGTGATATTTGATCTCAATATGCTTCGACCTGTCGTGGAACACCGGGTTCTCTGACAACTTCACACAACTCTGGTTGTCACAATAGATACAGGTAGCATCCAACGGGGGATCAAATAAATCAGACAGTAGCTTCCTCAGCCATACTTCCTCACAACTTTCCAAACAAGCTGCAACATCCTATGCTTCAGTTGTACTTAGTGCTACGCAGGACTGCTTCCTGCTAAACCAAGAGATCACACCTGATCCCATACTGAAGCAGCACCCAGAAGTGCTCTTCCTATTTGCAGCACTTCCTGCCCAATCTGAATCAACATAACCCTCTAGTTTAAACTTTTGATTCACATCATACTTGAGACCATAATCAAACGTACCCTTCAGGTACCTCAGAATATGCTTTACAGTAACCAGGTGAACACCTCTAGGATCCGTCAAGAACTGGCTCAATGTGTTCACCGCAAAGAAAATATTTGGGCTTGTGTTCGTCAGGTACATCAAGGACCCAATCATCTGACAATACACCGTGACATCAACCGACTCAGATGAAGCATCACACAATAACTTCAGGTTCATGCCATAGGTGTGGCCATGGCCTTGCAGTCCAACATCCCGAACAGCTTCAAGATCTCTACTACATGCTTCCCTTGTCCAAGGAACATCCCATCTGCACTCTGCCACACCTCCATGCCTAGAAAGTAATGCATCATCCCCAAGTCCTTCATCTTGAACTCGACATCAAGCTTCCTCTTGGTGTCGGCAATCAACCCATCCTCACCTGTAACAAACAAGTCATCCACATACAAAAGTAGTATCACTGGATTTCCTTCCTCAACCTTGTAGTAAAGGTTGGAATCTACTTTACTCTTAGTAAATCCCAATCTGGATAGAAAGTTGTCTATCCTACCATACCAAGTCCTAGGAGATTACTTCAATCCATACAAGTCTTTCTTCAATCTGCACACATATGAATCCCTGTCATGTGTCTCAAAACCGAGTGGCTGCTCCACATACACTTCCTCTTCGACTACACCATTCAAGAAAGATGTCTTGACATCCATCTGGTGTATCTTCCACTTCATTACTGCAACCAAAGCAAGTATTGTTCTGATGGAAGTGTATCTGGATACAGGAGCAAAAGTCTCTTCATAATCTATTCCCTCTTTCTGGGAAACCTCGCCTTGTATTTCTCTATGCTACCATCTGCAGCATGCTTGATCTTATAGATCCATTTGGAAGTCACAACATACTTCCCTTTAGGTCTTGGGACCACATCCCAAACATAATTCTTCATGATCGATTGGTATTCCTCGACCATGGCATCCTTCCATTCTTTCTTTTCCGTTGCCTCCTCATAACTGGAAGGTTCTTTGTTCATAATATCACAAAGCAAGGCAACATAGCTAGTGTGTGACCTTGTCCTTTTCCTTTCCCTGTGTTCCTCTTCTAGAATACCATACCTTTCTACATCTTGGTTGAGCTCTCTAGCCCATGATGGTTTCCTCTTGTGAGAGTTCTTCTCACAAGGTGGATCTATAGGTTGTTGTGGATCTTCTATTTCACGATCTTCTTCTGGATTTGCTTCATTCATAGTGGTGTCTTGAAATCTAGTTACCTTTGGTTCTTCATTGTCTTCAACAGGTGTCTTCGTTGATTTGATATATGCTGAGTCTTCATCAAATGTTACATCCCTGCTAATGTCAATATTCATGAACCCCAGAAAGTAGATTATGTATGCCTTCGAGCTTTCACTGTAACCCACAAAGATGCCCTTCTTTCCTAAAGGATCTAGCTTTGTCCTCTTTTCTTTTGGAATGTGTGTGTATACTGGACAACCAAATATTTTGAGATGGCTAACTTTTGGTTTCTTACCAGAGAAAACTTCTTCTAGTGTCTTGTAGTCAAGTATCTTGTGAGGTGTTTTGTTCTACACATATGCAGCTGCCCTTGCTGCTTCTGCCCATAAGTGCATAGGTAGATATTGGTCATGAAGCATTTCCCGTGTTGCTTCCATGATAGTTCTATTCTTCCTCTCTGCAACTCCATTCTGTTGTGGATTGTAAGGAGTAGTCAACTCCCTCTTAATCCCTGAATCACTGCATAACTTCTTGAAGTCACCTAAAGTGAATTCTCTGCCATTATTGGATCTAAAGGTCTTGATCTTCTTATCCGTTTGATTTTCTATCAAGGATTTGAAGTCCTTGAACTTATCAAACACTTCATCTTTATTCTTCAGGAAATAAACCCCAAGTCTTCCTAGAGAAATCATCAATGAAGGAAACATAGTATACATACTCACTCAGAGAACTGGATGACATTGGACCGCATACATTGAAGTGGATAATCTCCAAGATTCCTTTTGCTTTGCTTTCACTACTTGAAAATGCCTTCTTTGTGTTCTTTCCTTTTGCACATCCTTTGCAAATACCTTAATGCTTTGACTAGATTTCAGGAAGACCTTCCATTGCTTTGCTTACAATTGGAAGTGCTCTATAGTGTATGTGTGCAAGCCTTCTGTGCCAAAGTTCACTTGGTTCCATGGATTCACACACCATGGCATGTTTAGGTTGTCCCTTCAACTTGTAAAATCCTTCCTCTTGCTCTCCAATCACCATTGCATCATCTATTGTCTTACCCTTTGGCCACATCAGTACTTGTCCATCTATAAATGAAACTCTTATTCCCTTTGCATCCAAAGATGATATGGAGAGAAGATTCTTCTTGAGTCCAGGTACATATAGAACATCTTTCATCTTCAAAGACTTCCCAAAGTCTAATTTGTAGGAGGCTTCACCACTTCCTTTTATAGGATATTTGATGTCATCCCCAAGTTTCACCTTGTGAGGTGACTCATGTTCAAATAGGTCTACAAAGGATTCTTTAAATCCCGTCATGTGTTTGGAAGCCCCACTATCAATAAGCCAATCACCACATCCATGAGAGATAATACCTGTGAGAGCAGAGATCAACACATATTCTTCCTCACTTGAGGAGTCTTCACTTTATGCCCTATTCTTCTTCTTGGGAGGTTCATCATCCTCAGCAGCATGAACATGATACCTATTCTTGAGGTTGTTGTTGTTGTTGTTGTTGGAGTCTTTCCTTCTCTTGGGACATTCAGAAGCAAAGTGTCCTTTCTCATTGCATGAGAAGCATCTTAAATCTTTCTTATCTCTTGGATGGTAGTGAGAATATTTCTTGTGATCATGAGATGGTTCTCTTTTGAACTTGTTTTTCTTGGTGTGTGCTGTGAGAGCTTGATCTTCACTTCCCATCTTTTCTTCTCGGGCCACAAGCCTAGCTTCTTCTTGTGAACATTTCTCCCATAGTCTACTGAAAGAGATCAATTTCTTTCCTGCACAGATTCCTTGGATGAAGGAGTCCCATGACCTAGGTAGGCCATTCAATGTGGTCATTACAATTTCTCCATTCTCCACCACTTCATCCACAGCTTCAAGTTGTTCCTTGATTTGAGAGACCTTAGAAAAGTAGGATTGAATGGTCTCTCCATTCTGTATCTTTACCCCTTTCAATTGGTTCTGTAGAGTGATCTTACAATTTATGGTCTTACCCTCAAACAACTTGGTAAAAGAGTCAAACATCTCTTTAGGTGTCTTTAGGGAAGACAAATGGGGTATGAGATGGTCCTTAATAGAATCAACAATGATTCTCTTAGCCTTGACCAAATTCTTCTTGTGTAAGGCCTTAGCCTCATCTCCCTCTGGGACTGGAACCTCTTCCTTTATGTAGTTGTCTAACTCATTCTCTTCTAGGATTAACCCAACCCTATACTTCCATGCTCGGAAGTTATCAGCTCCTTCAAGCTTATCCTCAAGCTTGGTGTGGTGAGACATCTTAACGAGTACTTCAAATGGAAATAGAAAGTTTTAGGTCTTACCACTTGATTTGCTGAAAACCGGATCTGGAGTTGGATTAGGGTTTGTCAGAGAAACCCTAAGAATTCAAAATTTGAATTTCAAACTTCTGAAAGGATAGAAATATGCGCCTTGATGAACTAGCCAAGCTAGTATACTCCAAATTTGAAAACTGCAAAATTTGACCCCTCAAAATTGCCTTTGAAACTTCTGGATTCACTAGACAGGACCCTGAACTACGGTTTGATTTTCCCGGAGCTTCACCCAACCAAAAAGTTCGATCCAAAGCTCTAAACTTCAATTTTTCAGAGGAGCTTCCTGCCGTGGTCTCAGATTTCATAAATTCCAACTTTCTTAGAAACCTTAATTTCCTACAGCAGAGATTAGGTCAAAACTAAAAATGCTTAGAATTGAATTCTATCTCAACAAAAAGATGCACCCTTCCAAGGAGAGTCAATCAAGCCTCCTGCCTTTGATGATCTGTGGATAGGAACCCAAAAATTAAGAAGCCCTAGCTTCCGCAGATGCATAGTGCCTTCTTCTTAGGTCAGCTCTAATACCATGTTAATTTTTTGATAATTTCAGTCAATATTATCTAGGAACACTAAGAGAATAACATGTGCAGCATATCAATCATAAAACACAAGAGACAATAGGCCCAAAGTTTCCTCGGGGAAAACCAAGAAGGTGAAAAACCCCGCAACTTCCTCAGAGATAAAATAAGCCACAAACCAAGATCACAATGATCAAACCCAAAGAGATGTCTCTAGTAGATACTCCTCCTCCTCCATTTGCGCTCCACTTTATCTCTTAGCTATGCAAGCTTGAGAAGTGAGTGAATGAGTAGAATGAGAGACACAACCTCTCTATTTATACACTGACTTGACCTGCCAATAAACCAACAAGGCCGACTTCCTAATGAAGTATAATAACCCAACCACATGACCTAACTAGGTTCAACCCCACACTAGTGGTCTAATAACCCATCAATACAGATGACGACACTTACAATGTAACTTGCGACACTTGCAAATACAAATGACGACATTTCCAATCAGAGGAATAATACATCTCTATTGGATATACAATAAAGTACACATGTAATATACAAATGAATATCTTCCGAAGTTACAAATACATCAACAATATTTCCAGTTAGCATAACATGGCTGAAGCGAAGTTTCGTTCAAACACCTAGCCTCAGGCTCAAGTTATGTGCGCTTTCAGTTATAAGAACTTTATATTATAGCATAGCTAGCAAGAGATTCGATTAAGGCCTCTAACAAATTTCTTTACACCCAAAGCCGAACGTAGTGGCTGTGGAGGCAATCCACTAGCTCTAAAGGGAATGCAAGGTAGTGGGGCTTAGGATTTCATGTTTTCCAATCCAATGCAAAGTACAAAACTTCCACTTCATTAAGTATAACATTTATTCAAAATGCACATATTTTTATGCTATTGTGCAAATGAGGGTGTTATTTGTGTGGTCATTATGAATAATTCTTGCACATACATTACTAAAAAGCATACTAAACTTTATACTTCTACATGATCTTTGATTAATCTTCATGAACTTTGTAATATGTAAGACGTACACACAATCATGCACCAAATCTTGTCACTTATAGTGGTTCAGTTTTCTTACTTGCCACAATGATTTACCTCCTTAATCTCCCACATTCTTCCATAAGGATATCATTTGTAGCTAACAAGTTATCACCCTTATTCTTTAAATGGTCTCATTCATCATGGCATATGTCCCTTTGTTTTGACTAGTATATCAATTTATAATCATGGTATGGCACATTCTTCCATAAGGATATCATTTCGAGCAACTTGAAGCCTTGGCCATGGAAGGGATGAATGACGCAAGTATTAATATGCCATAGTAGTAGGGTTTGGCATCACAATATTATCAAGAATGTGAGAAATTGAATGAAGAAAAGGGTTATGCAGTGGCTATTATGATATCCAATTTCCCCATTAGCTGCTAATGTGGAAAACAACGATATATCCTGTAGCTTATGTATAGTACCATCTGCACTAAGGGAGCCATCAACTTTGGACATCTACAAAACCACTTAATACGGTTTTCTTTTGCTCACCAGTTCTGTCTACATCACTTACTTTTTCTGAACTTGCCACATCATGTATTTTCTTTGTGTTGTATGGGCACATTCTCAAATTGCAAGTTTAAAGGTTGAATTGGAATTATTTAAGGGGTGATTAAAGTGTGGTAGTTATCAGATCGGTACAGGATGTACTTGCAAAAATTTGAAGAAGCAGATTGAGTCTTCTCTTCCCATGCCATTAGAGGTTGAATTTTGGAAAAAATGCAAACAATAAAGTGAGCACAACAAACATTCTCAAATTGCAAGTTTAAAGGTTGAATTGGAATTATTTAAGGAGTAATTAAAGTGTGGTAGTTAGCAGATCGGTAAAGGATGTACTTGCATAAATTTGAAGAAGCAGATTGAGTCTTCCCTTCCCATGCCATCATAGGTTGAATTTTGGAAAAACCGCAAACAATAAAGTGAGCACGACAGACATGAAGTGAATGCCATTGGAGAAGACATCTTTGTGACATCATTTTATACCACTACTTAAGATGATTATGAGGTGGACTTGTAACATTGTTTTAGAGGCCCTGTCTATTGGATGTAACTTTATTGGATCCTAAAAGTATGTGGACTGGTAGACGATTTTGGAGCATTGGTTGAAGTTCTAAGAATAATCTTTTATTGATAACAACCTTCGACAATCCTATGATGGCAGCAAAACATGACAAAATATGAATTATGGATCTTTCCTGAAATCCTCTGAGTACCATAGTCGGATTCATGAAGACCTCAAATCTCCCCATTCTACAGTCAACAATATCATCAAAAAATGGTTTCGAGCCTTATCTCTGGAGTCCTTATAACAAGTGTAAAAGTATTTGATAACTGGTTATGAGCATATTTTCTTGGCAACATTTGAAGATCTTTTACAATGCTCCTTGAGTATTAGTTGTGGCAGCAACAAGGTCATTTTCATACCCAACAAAGGTAGTTTTGTGATCATATGACCTGGAACAGGAAATGTGCATCTACAGTGTTTTCAGGACTGTTTTGCAAGGTTGAAGGAGAGTTGATCTAACATTGTTTCAGGGATGCTTAAAGAGTGTTTGAAGAACAGATTTTAGAGTGTTTGAAGAATTGTTTTGATCTTTAAAGTGGGCAATCTTGAGGACTGATTTTAAAAGTAATTCTTGAGCATTCATTTGGACTAAATGGATATTTGTCCAAAGATAGATTTTGTGACAATCTTAAGGACTGCGTTGAAGGACAATGACGGTGATACTAAATTGACAATAAGAAGCAGTAGCTGAGTTATAAGATTTATTAAATTTTATGAGAGAAGGTAGGAGATATAGTATTTTAAAAATCATAAGAATCTTTAATCAGGAAGTGGAAACTGTATCTTCCAAAATCTTCCTTATTTCTTTTTTCCATTTTTAAAACACCAATCTTTGTAACTTTTGATTGGTTTCTCAAACTATTTGAATGATATATCCTTTGAATCTCTTCTCCTAAAACAATAATATGTTTATCTTCTCTTATTCATTTTTTATAATCTCATTCCATAATATCTTGTTTGATCCTGTTTAGATTGTATTCAAATTGTAATGTTGTTGTTTTCATTGATATTATTGCAGAAATATTTTTTCAAAATGTTTATATATTCCAAATATAGTAGTAATCTATAGTGTTGAGATTAATACTACAGAGATTGTGAGAAAATTATTTGTAGTAATTGGCTCACTGTGTTGATGAACTTAACATTATTTTATGTTATGGGTTGAATGCATGTGTCTTTTTAATCTGAGATTGTTACAAACTTTCCTCTTTTCCTACCAGTATCCTTCGCTGCGTGTGCCTATGTTTTTGTTCCTTCTAACTTTCCTCTTTTCCTACCAATGTTCATTTTTTCCCCTCAAAAAGCAAATGCTAATAATTATTAATCAAAATAAACAAACCATTCATTACATATAAGCAACTATAATACACATACTTTTACAAGTTCAGACAACGAGCCTGGTGAGGCCTCCATGCCAACGGGCTCAAAAACTGTAACATATTCCCTTGAAAACCAAAAATACTAAAAGCTACAACAAGGGCCGAAGACTAAAGACTATTCTCCACGAATCACGATTTAAAGACTAAAGACTATTCTCCACGATTTCACGTTAACTATATTCATATAGTTGGTATTTATACGAGGGGTCGACTATAGTGTAGCCGTGTGTGTGTATATATATATAAATATATGATCCATAGCATATTAATATGTGTTAAGGGTCGAACTAATGTAGTTGTCATGCAATGAATATGTTAATGTTATTTAACATATATATTACCTGTGCTACGTTTAAGAGTTGGCTTATATGGATTTCCATGCTTTTAACGTTTTACAACATATATTGTTTGTTTATGTTTAGATATTTGTGCTTAGGACTTCATTAGGGGAAAGAAGTGTTAAAAGCAAGCACATAAATAATATGAATGTCATATATTAATAGATAAATAAAACATGGATGCAAATAATGTATTTGTTCATAAATATAATTGAAGTATTAATACTAGTAATTATGAATAGCAAGATCATTTATGTCATGGGTTGTTAGACAAACAAGGAGTGTTTTTAGTAGTATGTTTATAAATGAATATGTTCAAGTGTTAATCATCATGTATACATAGGTTGAAAGTAAATGGCACAATTCCATTCTATGTCATTAATGACGAGATTAAGGGACATATTTACAAATTGTAGTCAAGTGTGTAAGCAAATGCAAGAGATGGTGCATTGTTTCTTTATAAAAAAAATAGACATTTTCACATCATAGATATGATTTTCAACAAAAATTTAAAAAAAAAAATTAATGTGTGATTTTTAGGGATGTTACAATCATAGAAGTATATTCAATCCATGCTTCCATAACTACACGAGGAGACTTTTCTTACCAACCTAACACATGCATTCAATGAATGGATTTAATAGTCAAAAGGAAGTAAAGGGTTCATTTAAGGCACATGATAGCAAAAGGATGACTTTTAAGGTTGACACTTGGAAATATAGGATTTAATATCCCATAGCCCCCCTTTCCTCTCCCCCCCTAGTGCTCTTTACACAACCATCTTGGACCATTTTTATTAATTTTCCAACATAATATTTACATAGATTTCGAGTTAGCATGACAAGCCAACCACATGGTCCATAAAGAGATATTTACAATATACATGCTTATCCATTCACTAGTTGGGACTTGGCCTTGAGCTCCGCACTAGGAATCCATACTAGCATATATACTTCATTTACATAATTTGATTTAATACATTCCAAGGGTCAAAACTTGGGTATTACATTTATGATTATGATGTGTGTGTGTGTGTGTGTGTGTGTTCATTAAAATGAAATTATATAATTTCCTAATAGATCTATTTAAAATTAAATAACTTCATCTTTAAGTGATATGTCAACAATAGCATTATCATTTCCTCTATGTAACTGATTAGTTCATATGTCGGCTTGGCACTCTTTCATTGGTGCAGATATCTTGGTTGTGATAACCTCATCCTTGGCAAGCAATGGGATGAGGTGAAATTGTGTCACATTTCTTTGTTGGGATTGGAGGGAAAAATAACACAAAATTCAAGTCATTGATTTCAAAAGTGGTGAGATCTTAAGCATAGGTGACCCTTTCTTTTGAAGGACCCTTCCCACATTGATTAATTATGTTAGATGTTCTCAAACGTTGATTATAATCCCTAAATAAATAGGGATGGTTCGTGGCTCATCTCTACTTGTAACCCTTTCCCTTTTTTAACTACAGTGGGTTCCTTTCAATCGTTGATGAGACATATTGAACTGATTCTAGTTGTTGGTAACCCTTTCCTTTTTTGCTTGTACCTTTTTCATATGACCCCCGCAATTTGGAATATATATTGAAACAACAGGCCCAATCCTGAATGTTTGTGGCTATTCCCCTCATTACTCTCCTCTTTTATACCATCACTTGCAGTGCAATGTGGGATATGGACTGAAAGCATGGGTCCATCCTAACCATTTGCAACTATTCCCCTCATTACTCTCCCCTTTTGTACCCATCACGAACAAGGCAATATGGGCCATAGATCATAAGTGTGGTCTTAATCCTGATTATTTGTGGCTATTCTCTTATAGAGCAAACTCAGTTTTGATAACTCTCGTGAGTTATTCCTTGTTGTTGATAGAAAGGGAAGGTAAGATCCCTGTCATTCATAGATTTTACCCTTAAGGGATCTTGACATTATTAGTGAACGTCGCATATTGATGTAGATTGTGGATCATCTTTGAATGAACAAAGGATAGCCATTGATATTGTGCCAAGCTTGATAAGGGGTGTTCTTTAACTTTGAAGGGAAACTTGAAGAGGGAAGAACATAAGCTTCATAGGACCATGGTTACAAGTGAGGGAAATAATTTTAAGGGATACAACAATGTACAAATGATAAGGGGAAAATGAGCTTCACCTTTCATACTTAAGTATGACAAAAAATGTAGAGGAAGAATGGGAGATCAATGCTGAGGTGGAGAGGAGTGTGGGGGTGGCTTTGCACCTCTGCATTCCACATTAGAAAAGGATGTGAAGGTG
This sequence comes from Larix kaempferi, assembly GCA_027924585.1. Classification (NCBI taxonomy): domain Eukaryota; kingdom Viridiplantae; phylum Streptophyta; class Pinopsida; order Pinales; family Pinaceae; genus Larix; species Larix kaempferi. The sequence goes on along the minus strand of BSBM01000125.1, from coordinate 12,213,577 downwards.
TGGAGAGGATGGGAATGGGAAGGAAATGGAGTGGGGAGAATAAAAAGTGACATATAAGGATAGGAATAAGACTTGTCGCATTCCACATTGCATGTGAAATTGAATAATTATGGAAGGGGATGGAGCAAAAATAAGGCTCTCATATTCCTTAATGCGGAAATCCAGAACTATGGGAGATGAAAGAAGGATAAGGAAGAAATGGCTATGGATGCAACTAAGGGAGGTGCAACGCGGACGAGTGAAGTGTGGAGTAAGTAGTAATATGGAATGTGGAAGAAAAAGAATGTGGTGGAATGTGCAAAAAAAGGAGTCTTGGCCAAAATTCTAAGTATATAAAACCCCCTTTTGAACCATGCCACAAACTTTGTTTCCATAAGTTCCCAGATAAAATTAAGGATATCTCGAGCATAAAACCTCTAATTTTCATTCTATAAAATATTGGATGAAGCTAACACAAAGGGATTACAGACGAGTGGGTGAAAATATACATGTTATTCTTTCTTGGTATCCTTTTTTTATTTAGAAGAGGACCTATTAGCCTAGATGGTTTTACAAAGAGAAGGATAACTACAATGTTGGAGCTCATTTCCAAGTTCTCAAGGAAAATACTTTCTTATCTTCCACGATAAACATGTGAGGAATACTCAACACTCTTTAGATTTTACAAGTCAATTCCTAGTTAGGGGAAATCCATGTCTATGTGAAAGTGAGTGGGGAAATTGACACAATCTCTAAGCAAACATGACCAAATGATTCATGGGTTTCATAGCCCATGCTATATCTCAGATGACAACCCCCTCTTATTACTTAGGTAAATGGAATTGAGATTGATGCAAGGGATTTGAAAACATAGAGTTGGCGTGCATAAAATGCATCAACAAAAGGAATTTCCAATGAGTGATTGCATGATGCATTCCTCTCCTTCTTTGATATATATATATATGAAACATAAACTTTAGATTTTGAGAGGGTTTTTTTAGGTGTAATGTTTGTTGAATTTTTTAGATCGACTTTGAATTATGTTAGATTCGTTGTGCTAAAAAACTAAATAAACCTATGCTAATCTTTGCTCGAGTCCAAATGCATTATTTTGACCATACGTGTGATTTTTCCCAAAGCAGATCCCATGCAAAAAATCAACCTAGGACCATATTTTGGATGGGGGTCCTTTTAGGAAAAAACATTGGCTCCTACTTGGGAACATGGACTCCCTATGAGGTAAATGAGAACCACATATATCTATGTATAAGTAGACCAATGCCTTGAAATTTGGGCTATGGAGTCAAATAATACTATCATGGAAAAATTCATCTTACTTCTCTTTCATTAGTTGTATGACAACACATTGCTCTTGACTAAAACCAATACATAAAATAAAAACACTATAGGATGAAAGGAAATGAAAGGAATCGAGAGAAGAGGCTATATGATAGCACTACACAAATAGGGATAACATAGGGAGGTAGTGAGAAATAGTGATTATATGGCTTGAAGAACTAAATGAGAGTTACAAATTAAATTTTGTCCAATAATTTGTTTTAATTTTACCCTACTATGATGCACCCAATAACCTAATGGACTAATGCATGTATAAGTATCCATCATAGTAAATCAATATATATTTAAAAAGTTGTTAACCTACATCAGTGCATGTGGTGAACTTACACACCAATGTAAGTTAATGTATAGGAACACTGAAAACATTATTTGAAAAAAAAAATGATATTTAATTACAAAATATTTTAACCTAACTTGGTATGAGTGGCAAGGTTACACGTCAATGTGGTTAAATCTTAATGGTGGACATTAGGGCTATTTAATCCATTGAGTGCACTCACAAGGATTTTTAATAAAAATTGATCGACATTTATAAAATATGTTGACCTATCTCGATGTGAGCATTAAGTAAGCACATTGATGTAATTGTTACGTAGTGCACCAGTGTGCGAATATGGTATAAGGGCACTGAAAAATCTGTGTGTGTGTGTGTGTGTGTGTGTGTGTGTTAAAACCTCCAACCAACCACCTTCACCAGAAACCTATGCTAAAAATAATAAAGGGAGAAATGGTTTCACAAAATCCTCCATTGATTGGTTTTTTTCTTGTAGTGGAAGTATGGGAAGGCATGGAGTAGACCCAAGCCTCAACCTTTCACACTCTCTTCATCAAGATTGATTTTGAGAAACACTATGATAGTGCAGTGTGCCCTTTCATTCCTCAAAGCCTTAGGGTTTGGGCTAGGTTCATACACTTTGTTGAAACCCTCTTTTTGGATGTCTTAGCATGTGTACTCATTAGCATAAGCAAACTAGAGTGCATGGGGCTATTTTGTTCAATCTATCAGGCCTACACTTTGGATCCAACCTAATTCATGGGATCCTTCTACCTTAATTGGATGTCAGACCATTTTGAATTTGGAGATGACTCCTTCATTGCAATCTTAGCAGAACTCTGCTAATGGGATCACACCATGGAATGGTTGGATACTTTATGCTTTCCCTCTTGTTCCAACTTCCAGTCAACTAAGACATAATGTTATAGACTAAGCCAACAACCTATGTTTGGTTGGTTGGCCTCTTAGAACTAGTTGTGGATACAAGTTGTGCATATCTTTAAGTTTCTAGGTATGCCCTTTGTGTTCCAAGCATATCCTCTAGATCTCTAGGAGGTGGTTGTGTAGAGAGTGGAAACATAAATTGATAAACTGGTCACTAAGCCTATGGCCCTACTAATGAAATTTGAGATGTGCACTAAAGTGATAGCAGTCACCCATGTTTAATATTCTTCCTATTGGGTGCCCTCTAAAGTGACCTATTTGAAGTAAGAGAAATTGGTCATACATTTTCTCTACACCAACATTGGCAAAGAGTAGAGTATCAACATAATTAATTGGGAGCTATATTCTACACCCCAAGAATATGGAGGCCTTGTATTTTTAGAGTGTTGTTATAGGCCCAAGCCATGTGTCAAATAGGTCAATTGTGTTGGAAGGGAAGGAGATGTGAAAAGTATTGTTACAATACCAAGTCAAACAAGGCCTCCCACTTGAAAACTAAGCTTCGTAGAGAGTATATTTTCAAATCTTACTTCTCATGCCCTATCAAGTTAAAAGGTCAAGTTCATTTGTTCTTTAGATTATTTGGAAGGTCTGGGATCTTGTGACATTCTTTTTTTTCCTGGGAATATATCTCCCTTCAAACTATCATTTTCTTTTAATAATCATTGACTTTGGTGGTCACCACTAGTGAAATATGAAGGTGAGCCTCTAGTAGAAACCTCTTGGTTCTTGACCCTTGGGGTTTTCAAAAAGGGGATTCACATAACGAATGACTCATTGACAAGATGGCCCATTCTTAATTATCTTGGGTCGAGCTCAAGCAACAATTGTATATGACATAGGAGGATCTAGCCTCTTCTTGCATGATCGTTGAATGGCAAGTAGTTCTCGATGTTATTCCTAGTCATCTCATAGGGACCCAAATCCCCAGAGCCACCTAGTGATGGTTTGGAACCTATACACCCTACCAATGATGATTTGTTGGTTTTTTACTAGGACCTACCTCGAGGTGACCATGACTAGCCTCCTCTAATGGTTGATCTGGCCACTTCTTAATGCTTTCTTCTTGGGCTTGTACCCCAAATGCTTGTTATGTTAGGTTATTTGTTTCTAGACATTGTATGACTATGATTTGGGATGTTTTTGGTGTTACCATCCCATGCTTTTTAACCTTCTACATTAGATTTGTGGGTATTTTGACTTAAGTCAAAACATATAAACTTTTTTATTTTGAATTAATGGCTCACTTATGCAACACACCATTTTTTTCATTAAAAGCTTATACATATTAATAATTAAAAATTTATTTTAATTAAAAAACTTCGTAAGTGGCATATCTCACAAGTTACTCACAAACAAGTTTAGGTCAAAAAATTTCTTACTAGTCCCCATGCCATTGTTGCATAACTCACAAAGCACATCGTTTGCCTCGTTATTCACAACACTTTCATTGCGTACATTGGATGCCAATACCGGGTCCCACTCGCTTAATGGTATCATCATTGGTTTTGTTTTCACACGCTTAGTCTCAATTTTGGTTTCAATTTGGAAATTTTGATCTCTAGTGCTCCTTTCATCATTATGTATTGAGGAGTGCTTTTCAATACAAGGTTTAAGTAATATTTTAATAATTCTCACCTAGCACTTTGTGCTTGCAACGGTTACACAAAATATTAAAAGAGTTGATAGTGATGAGTTAATTAATTCTCAAATCACTCATTTTTAAATCACATACGTATGTTATAACCCTTTTCTCGACCTATGTTTTGTAAAGGTAATGCAGCCATCAGCTCTTGTTATATAAAAGTTATGATAGTAAATTTCCATGGGAATTATGGTTTTAAATTCAATGTCACAAATAATCTATGTAATTTGTTGCATGAGTTGTTACATGTAATGCAATTTCTATATACAACCCAAATTTATGAAAACGTAAATTATTTCTATTGCAAATTTCAAAAAAAAAAATTTCAAGTGATAAAAAATAACTTGATATTCATAGTGAATCAAAGTTACAACAGAGATTACAAAAGCATATACAAGATGTACAACTCATCTCCATACTTCTAATAGGTTTGACCATACCATATAACTAGGTGTATTATGAAACACTACTAAACAAAAGCTGCTATGCTGCGACATACAAGCAAATACCTTCGTGACCAAAAGGACTGAGACCTTCAGAACCTACAGAACAAAACAAGTAAAAAACAACCACATCAAGAAGGAAAAAGTCCCAAAAATAGGAATGTAAGCTTAGGACTAGTTGCAGACGTCCTCTTCCAGCATGATTCCATCACAACACTGCTTGTAATGGATCAAGCCATCCATTCGACCCACAGCTGTCTTCGAGAGACTATCAACCTCTTGGTTAAATTCTCTGTGAATATGCTTAAATGATAAATGTGCAAAATCCATTTTAAGATCCTGAATTTGGTGCTTCCAATGGCTGAGATTAAGTACATTTAATTAATGTATACCCATAATCCAGCTAATAATAATAGCAGAATCCCCCACGACTTGTAAAAACTATACCCCTTTTCTCTTAGCACTCCAAAGCAGCCCTCACAAAGCTAGTAATTCACCCTGAATAGTGGTACCCAAACCAGCTCGCATACACATATGAATAGTGTGCCTCCTCTTAATGTACAAAACCATCCCAGTACCACAAAAATTGTCTTTTTGAGCTCCATCGAAGAACCCCACAAAACAACCGAGCTCAAATTTTGGCTGGCGGAGAACCCTAACAATGTCCTTCTTTGTAACAAAACAATATTCCTTTAACCAAGCCATAACCTTGTGCATCACCTGGAGCGGCGAAAAAATCTTGCCTTCGAACATGGCCCGGTTCTGATTTTTCCAAATCTCCCAGATGATAAAGAAAGGCAGCTTAGAGGACATCGGAGAGGCTGCAAACCATGCCTGTAGGTTGTCATTAAGATTTGTAAGGTTCCAGTTTACACTCACTGCCAGTGCATCCTGACAATGCATCCAAACGCTGAGCACAAATGGACACTATATAAATAAATGATATGCAGTTTCAGAATCAGCGTTGCATAGAAGACATATTCCCGAGCCAACAAAGCCTTGCTTAAGTAACTGGTCCCAAGTTAAAAAATTTCCATGTAAACATAACCATATGAAACAACAGATTTTTAAAGGGAGTCGCCATATCTAGAGTTTCGGATACCACCAGGTATGAATGCATTCGACATTATCGGCAACAATGAACTCGTAAGACCTCCACGCAGAGATGTTTCCGGCCTCACCACCCTAATCCCACACCCTCTAATCCGGAATGTTATTCAGCCTTATGCCAGTGTCCCGTAATCGCACAACATATCCCTGCCACTCCACAGCATCCAATCCCGTAAGACCAAGTTCGAAGGCAGAGAGCCAATCAAAACCAGTACCCTCCACCGAAGATCCCTTAGAAATCTGAGAGAGAACTTCAATGTTCTTGGACCGTAACAAAGCAATTATCGAGGGAGAAAGCACAAAGTCCTCGTTAAGTTCGACGATCGGGTCAATCCCAACAAGTGGAGAGATACCCCATCCAGGTTTCCAACATAAACATTTCTTAAGAATATATAACCTATGATAGATCCCTCGTCAAATGACAAAGCCATTCGATCAAAGAGCTGGAGTATTACAAAGCCAAATCATAGGCAGACAAGATTTAAGATACTTCTTTCTAATAACATCTGACCACAAGCAGTCATGGAAAAGATCCCTCCACAATGATTTGACAGTCAACGCCTCTTCAAACCAGATGATTTGCTTCATTCCCCAACCACCGTAAACCTTTGGAAGTGCTAGGTTTTTCCAAGCCGTCAGATGATACTTTGTAAGAGATGAATTCCCTGCCCATAGAAAACGAAAGATGCACTGCCGAAAAACCTCCAGAATGGATATTGGCACCATAGCCAATTACATTCAATACACAGGCAACCCCTGGAGAACAGATTTTATCAAAATTAAGTGTCCCCCCAAAGATAAGTACCGATAAGCCCAAGCATTAATTCTTTTTTCGAAGCGCTTGATAAGCCAATTCCAATCCCCTTTGTTATAACCATTCGACTTGAGGTGAAAACCCAAGTACTGGAGTCCATCCTGCAAATATTTAATAGTGAATAGAAACACACTGAATACCTGTTGACAAAAAGCAGGATCAATACCAGCATCCAAGTTGAAGTAGAGCACCAATTTTTCAGCGTTGATAGACATGCCCGAGGCCGCAAAAAACAAGGCAAGGATGTTTCTCAATAGAATCCAGTCATGAAGGACTCCCCTCCCAAAGATGAGGACGTCGTCCACAAACAACAAGTGGGAGATAATTAAAGAAGGAGAGAAGGAGACCCCCCGAAACCCTCCATCATATTTTGTACTGTTAATAAGCAAGCTAAGACCTTCAATGACCATGAGAAAAAGTAGCGGAGATAGAGGGAAGCCTTGTCGTAACCCTCTCTCCCCCCGGACGTAGGTTGTAGTCTGGCCATTGATCAATATAGCAAAATTTGCAGAGGATACACAACCCATTATCCAATTCGTCACCTCCACAGATAACCCGGACTGAATAAGAACAAAATGAAGGAAGGTCTAGTCAACCTTATCGTAAGCCTTGATAAGATCCATTTTCAAAACCATAGCATTCAATTTCCTCTACTTGATGGAATGTAGGCATTCCTAAGCCACACCAATAGCATTAAGAATCTGACAGTTAGACAAAAACCCAAACTGTTCCTTCTAGAGCCCCAAATCCAGAAAAGGTTTGATCCTATTAGAGATAACCTTGGTAATAACCTTATAGACAAGATTACAAAGAGCAATAGGCATGTAGTCATTGAAGGAGGAGGGCTTGTCCTTCTTAGGTATCAAAGTGGCATAAGTGGAATTTAGCTGCACAAGAACCATCCCCTTTCTTCTGGTTTCTTCCACAGTATTGAGAATCTCCTCACCCACCAAATCGAAGAAATGTAAGAAAAACTTCATCGTCCAGCCGTCCAGTCCAGGACTTTTGTCCTTCTTGAACTGCTTCAACACCTCCAAAACTTCCTCTAAATTGACTTCTACTACAATGGCAGCACCCTGCTCCACACTAAAAATTCTTGGAAACTGTTCTATAACTTTCAATTTCTCCACTAAATGTGCATCCATCTCCTGCTTGTAAACCCCCAAGAAGAACTCCACCGCACCCTTCTCAATGGACATTTGATCTTTAAGAAGCATACCATTAGTATCGGCAATCTCCCACATATCATTAGTGTTTTTCCTCATTGTAGCAAAGTTTTGGAAAAACTTTGTGTTCCTATCCCCGCACTGAAGCCAAATGGCCCGACTCTTTAAGCACCAAGCGTCCTCCTCCATTGCCAAAAGATGAGATTTCTCAGCTTTGAGATTAGTTCTCAGCTCTTTTGTAACAACATCAAAGATAGCCTCCACATGACAATCCAAGTCAGTCAACTATAGCTCAATCTCACACAAGCGGGCTTGCTTTTCTGCATGGGTCTGCTTCTCCCATGCCAATACCTCGCATATGAGTAACTTAAGTTTTGTGGTTAAGGCATGTGTCACCGAAGAGTACCTCTGCTCAAATAATAAAAAAAAAAAACCTCCATTTATCATGAACCAGAGAATAGAAATCATCACAAAGGAGCCATGCATAATTGAATTTAAAAGGGTAGCAGACCCTCATGACGATGGGGTCGATTTCCAGGATGACAAGCTTATTGTAGGAAAGGCCCGAAGAAGTAGACCAGCACCTATACTTACCACATAAACCTGCCAATGCCTCAGCCAAAAAGAAACGATCTAATCTTTTAGCAACTCCACCTTTTCCAACATGACCATTTCTCCAAGTCGGGAGTAACACAGCAGGAGCCACATCAATCAGGTTAGCAGTTCGAAAGAGGCCTTAAATTAGTCAGCCAAAGGGTCATCCTTGCATCCCGAACCCCAAACCTCCAGGGTAGAAAGGGTGAGATTAAGGTCCCCAGCCAGGATAAGTGAAGGGTCATTTAACAAACCACTATGGAAAATCTTATCCCAGAAAGAATTTTTTTACTATAGGGCCCATAAACATTCAAAAGACGAATAGAAAGATCAAGATCCATGAATCTTCCATCCAAAAGAATCCCTGCCTCCACCCTGTAGGAGCTAAACCGACCTTTTAAATGGTTCCAAGTCGTTAATAGTCCCCCTGACAAACCTAACACATCACTACCACAACAGTGCCAAATGGGAAACATCTTAAGAAAACTATCACAAGCTTATAAGGAAGAGACCATCGTTTCCTGCAAGAAAATCACATCCAGTTTGATAACATCCACCAATCTTCGAAAAGCAGTGCCTTTGGGTGCACCGCCCAAACCCCTAATGTTAAGATTTAGCAAGAGCATTAGGAACATCCATAATGAGGCTCATCTGCTCTAAGTTCCTCACTACTGAGATCAAAGGTCGGAAGATTAGCAAGAATCTTCCCAACGGAGGTAATATTATTCACAGAAGGGTTTTCACATACCGGAATGTCCCCAGAATCATCACAAGAGACCCTCTACCCTCCCCGATTTCGACCCTTCTTCTTCCTGGTCGTCACATTTTGAAAGTGAATCGATGATATTGGTATGGTAGTAGCATCCCCCGGCTTCCCCGCAAAGGTAGGGATCGCCACCCAACCAAGAGGACCAACCCCCTCTCCTATGTCCCTTAGGAGATCCCCGTCACATCTCGGCGACACAAATGGAGCCTCTTCCTCCTAAAAAGACAAAGGCCCCCTCCCCAAAGGAACCCTAGCAGTAGAAGGAGACCCAAACACATTTAAAAGCCGCAGTGCCAGCTCATGGACTGGTGATCCCGGAACCTCCAAAGCCCGGCCTGAGAGAACAGCAGACTCCGGTAATATAATCCCCAAAGGATCCACGGGAAGAAATCCCACAGGAGCAAGAGGTCTATCAGGTGTAGTAAGTCCTTCCCACAAAGAGTTGACTAGTTAGGTTCTCAGAATAAACTTAAGCAAAACCGGCAAGGTGTCTTTGAGCTTACCCAACGCTTCCACAGCCGAAGAATAATCCACCGGGACAGAACGAGCCAGTACAGTTTCAAAGTCCTCAGAACCCCCAGAATCAGTTGAAGAGTCCCTAGCCACAGATGCCACAAGTGTTCCCGACAGGCAGAAATCCTGTGTTTGACCAACCCACGGGGGCTTCACTAGAAAGCAATATAATACCACGTTCATTCATATTGCGGTATTAAATATTCATGAAAACCTAAAAATTATATTGCTTATGTTGGCTTGGTTTTGCAACCAAGCTTAGTACAATGGGCACCTATCAACAAGTGATAGCAGTTTCAATAGAAATAAATAACAAACTACTTTAAACTATATTAATCATGGATCTATGTGAAATAGATAAGCAAACAATGAAAATATTATGAAAAGCAAAACAATTGACAATATGTAAAAAATGATTTTGTATTAAGAATAGGGGCAAGCAAGTGCTTGCAATGGTAATACCTCCAAGTGGTGAAGATTGTTGAGTAGCTCCAAGGGTGAGCAGCTCCAAGCTCCAAAGGTCTCTTCTCCAAGATAGCTACAATGGTCAAAAGCTCATGAGAGATTTTGACAGCATGAGGATAGGATGATGGATGGATGGAAAGTGAGGAGCCCCTACCACCTTTTTATAGTTTTTGGTGGTGGGGAATACTATTATGGTTTTGAGGAAACCAATGGTATTGACCAACATGGTTTAGGTACCTTTTCCCTCCTTTTTTCTTTTTTGAATATTTGTAATATTTTTATTCCCTTTTTAATATTTTTGGGAATTCTCGACCCTTTTTTAGGGTTTTATATGCTTTTTGAGGAAAAATATTCATTTTGAGTGGAAAAAAGGGGTGTATTAAGGTCTTTTGGTGACCTTTTGATGGCTTTAGAGGCTCAAATGGTGAAAAAGTGGACAAATGGGTCATGTGAATAAGGAAATGAGCTAGTGAGCACTTTTTGGGTGTTAACAGATTGCCCCCTGATGTGTGAGAGCAGGAGCTCATTGTATGGCCGATAGACATCATAGTTCTTTTGTCTTTTTTCTGGGGTTTGGGGAGGAGAAGAGACCGATTGGAGACTGGATCCACGGCCCTTGGAAGCTGCAAAAATAAACAATATTACATGGCCTCAATATGAATGAGGAATAATCTTTGATAATGGACGAGGCGGGCATACCCATGCTCGTATCAAGACATATACATAACAATTAGTCCCAAGAAGGGGGACCTGAAAAATACATAGAAAATCTACTGGTACATCATAATGGTCCAGAGGGGACATTATTTTGGGATGTACTCATGATCATAACATGACTGATCTCAATAACTGATACATTGGAATAGAGCAACAATCGTTCTGAATAAGGTCTCAGAAGGGTTGATGGACTGCTAAAACGGAAGGTGTCCAACATGTTGATGTATATGTAACTTCGGAATGTATTTCATATATGTATGTTGTATGTACTCCTATAGAGATGGTATTATTCCTCTATACGGAAGTGTCGTCATTTATATTGTAAGTGTCGTAACTTATACTTGATGGGTTATTAGACCACCTTGTTGGGGTCGGCCCTGTATAAGTCATGTGGGTCGATGGGTTATTAGACCACCTTGCTGGGGTCGGCCCTGTATAAGTCATGTGGGTCGAAGGGTTATTAGACCACCCTATTGGGGGTCGGCCATGTGGGTCAAAGGGTTATTAGACCACCCTATTGGGGGTCGGCCCAGTCAGCATTATATTATGTGGTTAAGTTCGAGCCTACATGAGTTAGGTAAAAAGGCAAGTCAAGTCAAGTATAAATAGAGTGCGGGAGGCACTCTATTTACTCACTCACTTCTCACACATGCTCTCAAGGAGGAGAGGCACACTTATGGAGGAGGAGGATTGCTGCTAGGTTATGGATATCTCTATTGGTTGGTTGTATCATTGCTCTATCTATCTCTGAGGAAGTTATTGGGGGTTTTCACCTTTATGGTTTTCCCCAAGTAAATCTTTGTGTCTCTTGTGTGCTTGCATTATTGTCTCCATGATTGATATGCTGTAGATATGCTGTACATGTTGTTCTCTCAGTTAAGATCCTAGATCAGATTGAAGTAAATTCTGAAAATTTAACATGGTATCAGAGCTAGCCTGAAAGAAGGCATGATATGGCATGTATGACACTTGTTGCACTTACGATGCTAGGGCTTGATATAGCAAAAACCAGTCATCGTAGCACTTTCGCTATAAATCCGTTTCGGCGAAGTTTTCGGATCTGAAATTGTTATAGGACGAAGCTAAGATCTCCAGGTATCTTGTGTCCAAAGGACAACCTCTAATTCGTTGTACTTTGTGATTTATGATCTGTACAATATAGGGTTTCTGCCTCTTCCAGATCTAAGTCAAAATCAGGTGACCTTGGGAAAAAGGTCATATCTTGGGCTAGGAAGCTCCAAATGAAATTTCGTAAAAAGTGACAGGTATTAAACAGTCTGTACTATCTCAGAAAACGTTTTCAGAGGCCGAAGTTGAACCAGTGACACGTGGCACGCCGTACAAGTTCGCCCTCCTGTATTATCCCATAAACAGGTCACGTTGCGACATTTGGCATAACTCTCTCTCAGAGAGTCCAATTGAGGTCAGACCTGTCAGGATGGAAAGGTAACAGGCCGAGCTATCTCATAAAACTTTTTTTTGGAGGCCGAAGTTAAAACAGTGACACGTGGCACGCCGTACAAGTTCGCTCTCCTGTATTTTCCCAAAACAGGTCACGTTGCGACATTTGGCATAACTCTCTCTCAGAACATCCAATTGAGGTCAGACCTGTGAGGATGGAAAGCTAACAGGTCAGGCTATCTCAGAAAACGTTTTCAGACCCTGTGGATCAAAAATTTCGGAGTTACACCAGAAACAATCAGGTACATATTTCTGTCAAAACAGAATTATTTTTTGGTACCTTCATTCATGGCTTCCGGAATTTAGGGCTTTGAAGAAAGTTGGAATTTTTGTAATCGGAGACCACGGCTGGATGCTACTCATCAAAATAGAAATTTAGAGACCAAGATCAGAATTTTTGGTTGGGCAGAAGGCCGGGCTTGATTAGACCCTAGTTCGGGACTTTGATCAGAAAAGTGGAAAATTAGGGCTTCTGTAAAAATGGGAATTTTTGAAATCTGTGACCACGGCTGGAAGCTCCTCAGAAAAATAGAAGCTTAGAGCTTTGGATCAAACATTTTGATGGGGAAAAAGAGTGGGATTCATCAAACCCCAGTTCAGGGTCACGTCCAGTGAATCCGGAAGTTTCAAAGGCAAAATTGAGGAGTGAAACTTTGCAGTTTTCAAATTCTGAATATACCAACTTGATCAGCTCATCAAGGCACATATTTCTATCCTGTCAGAAGTTTGAAATTCAAAGTTTGAATTTTTGGGGTTTCTCTGACAAACCCATATCCAGCTCAAGGTCCAGTTCTTGCAAATCAAGTGGATTGGGTTAATCCTAGAAGAAGATGGATTGATCACCTGCACAAGTGAAGAAGTTCCTATCTCAGAGGGAGATGAGGATAAGGCCTTACATAAGAAGATTACAAGCGATCTCGACAGGTATGACTCATCGAGGTATGTTTCAATATTTGTCCATGATTAAGTTTATGGTATGTTTGTCTTCATGTTATTATGGTTAGTACAATCTTGATTTTAGACTTGTCATATCACCTTAATAAAACTATGAATGCACGATAGAAAATATTCATTGATTAGGGTGTTGACACTTATGATTGTACTAATGCATTATGGTGTTGTATGAGGTTTATGTTGTCTACTAACATGAAAGGTACACCAAGAAAGACAAATCATGTTCTGGTCCAAGAACATATGATCATGATAACATGAGGACAAAGATTCATCCATTGTCATGGATCTCATAGAAGATCCATTTACGAGGTATGTATGACTTGGTTTTGTAATGGCTAACCTATGAGATATACAGGTTACTAGCACAAGTCATTGAAGAAGAACAAGAAGACATCTTGTGAGTATGTTAGACATAACTAACTAGCATGTTAATCCAGGTATGTTTTTCCTATATCAAGATAGAATCCTACCTTGGGTTAGGATCTTATACTGTTGTTGATAATGATTATTCATGAAGTCACAGGTTTGAATAATCATGATTGTACGCATATTATGTTTCTTACCATAATTGATGATATGACTAACCAGAAGAATCATGATGGCATAGGTTTGAATAATCACAGGTTTTGTGCATTTTATATCTCTTATCTTGATTGATGATTCAACTAACCTGAAGAGTCATGGGTTTGAGTATTTATAGGTTTAGACATGTTATGCTTCTTATGTGAATCCTACATAAACCTTGAATGCTAATGCTTATTATTTCTGTTTGAAATGATCATGACTATACATGCTTGAGATTATTGTGTTTTAATAGTATACTAATGAATGTATGATTTTATATGAGATCACAAGGATAACACATTCATGATACTAATAAGCATGCATAGGGACCAAGGATGAATATGAGATTCAAGAACAGGTAATCTAGGAAGCAAAGATCAAGAGGGAGTACACTCCAGTGGTTTATGAAAGATTGCAGATATTCAGAGGGAGTTGACCATCTCTCTACATCCCACAACAGAAAGGTGTAGAAGAAGCTACTTCAGATTAGGACTCCAGCAGCTCCTGCAAGGAAGCAAAGACTCAGAGGGATTCCACCCAACGAACAAACAAAGATAAGTATTTGAATTGTCATTTCTTAAATAATACTATTCAATAATGCATATACTGATGTTCCTAGAATTAGGTTGTGTATTATGCATATTAGAATAATTGCATTGATGAACAATATACTACTAATATGCATGGGTAAGTAGCCTATGGCACTGTACAACATTCCATTGCTACTTATCTAGAATGAAACCTCTTTGCTGACATGTTGGGAGTTGTGCACACTCTTAACAATGTTCTGGTAGAGATTGGAAGGCATCTAGAAAGTTACGGGATATGGATAAATGTTGTATTGAAGCATTGGCTAAGATAATTGCATGACTGTATGACATATTTATTTATGTGTAAGAATTTGTTCTGAAAACTATGAGATGTTTTCTAATCATGCAATTTAACTTGTTGTGTAGGAAAGATCGTATGCCATCTCCTACAAAAGAAGAACTACAACATTTGTTCAGCAACAAATTTATTTATTGAAGATATTGAAGTTCCCAGGATCTGGGATGAAGAAATGTAATGCCATGATCCATCGATCATGAAGAATGATGTTTGGGATGTAGTCCCAAGATGTGAAGGGAAGTTTGTTATGACTTCCAAATGGAACTATCAGATCAAGCATGTTGCAGATGGCAGCATTGAGAAATATAAAAGTGATGAAATAGAATATGCACCAGATGGATTTTAAGACAGCATGGTGTAGTCATATATGTGTGCAGAACTTGGTATGGTAGGATAGACAGCTTTCTATCCAGTTTGGGCGTTACCAAGAGTAAAGCAGATTCCAACCTTTTCTACAAGGTTGAAGAAGGCAATCCAGTGATACTACTTTTGTATGCAGATAACCTGTTTGTTACAGGTAAAGATAGATTGATTGCCGACACGCAGCGGAAGCTTTCTTCCAAGTTCGAGATGAAGAACTTGGGGATGATGCACTATTTGTTTTTGGCATGGAGGTGTGGCAGAGTGCATATGGAATCTTCCTTGGACAAGGGAAGTATGTAGTAGAGATCCTGAAGAGGTTCGGGATGATGGACTGCAAGGATATGGCCACACCTATGGCATTGAATCTGAAGCTTCTATGTGATGCTTCATCTGAGCCGTTTGATGTCTCTATGTATCGCCAGATGATTGGGTCCTTGATGTACCCGACGAACATGAGACCAGACATTTGCTTTGCTGTGAACACATTGAGCCAGTTCCTGACGGATCCGAGGAGTGTTCACCTGGTTGCTGTAAAGCATATTCTGAGGTACCTGAAGGGTACAGTGGATTATGGGCTCAGGTATGAGGTGAATCAAAAGTTTAACCTGCAGGGTTATGTTGATTCAGATTGGGCTGGCAGTGCTGCAGATAGGAAGAGCACATCTGGGTGCTGCTTCAGTATGGGATCAGGTGTGATCTCTTGGTTTAGCAGGAAGCAGTCCTGCGTAGCACTGAGTACAGCTGAGGCAGAGTATGTTGCAGCCTGTTCAGCTAGTTGTGAGGCAGTATGGCTACGGAAGCTACTGTCTGAGTTATTTGATCTCCATTGGAAGCTACTGGTATCTTCTGTGATAACCAGAGTTGTGTGAAGCTGTCCGAGAATCGAGTGTTTCATGACAGGTCGAAACACATAGAGATCAAATATCACTATATCAGGAATATGGTATAGAGAGGAGCTGTGAAGCTCCTGTATGTTGCGACGGACGAGCAGATTGCAGATGTGCTGACGAAGCCACTAGCCAGGGTGAAGTTCGAGTACTTCAGAGAGAGGATTGGCGTTCTTCAGATCGAGGACACTTCGAGGAAGAAGTGATGGACACATTTGCTGAAGCCATTCCAAGCATGTGGGAAGGAGGATCCTTCACATGGCTGTGGATGTAAGCGCTGGATGATGAGCATCAGGATGATGTTCTGGTTTCTGCCTGGATATGATCAGTTGGATCATTTATGTATGTATGCATCATGTTGGATGCTGGATATGATCGGTTGGATCATGTGTATGTATTTTGTATGAACGCATCATGTTGGATGCTGTTGGATACATTGTGTGGATCATGTATCTTTGTATGATCAGGTAGATCATGGATGATGATGGATACATTGTGTGGATCATGTATCTTTGTATGATCAGGTAGATCATGGATGCTGATGGATACATTGTGTGGATTATGTATCTTTGTATGATCAGGTAGATCATGCATACTGATGGATACATTGTGTGGATCATGTATCTTTGTATGATCAGGTAGATCATGTATGCTGATGGATACATTGTGTGGATCATGTATCTTTGTATGATCAGGTGGATCATGTATGTTGATGGATACATTGTGTGGATCATGTATCTATGTATGTATCAGGTGGATACTTGGATGATCGTGGATGACAAGCTTCTCCAGATGACATGCAGCAGGATGTTGCAGTGATGATGATCAGGATGATCATGTGTACATCAGGATGATGTTTGATGAGTATCAGATGATACTTTGTGGCCGTGGATCAGGTTGTGCAGGAAAGCATGTAATTTGTGCCCTGGGAGATTTGCAGATGGTCTTTCGAGGTTTTGCCTATGGCATGTAATTCGGTGCCCTGGGACATCTGGAAAATGCTCTTGCGAGGTTTTGCTTGGGAGGACATGTAATTTGTGCCCTGGGAGATTTCAGGTCGGAGTTGTGTACCCGTAACATCCTGAGATGCTCTTGCGAGGTTTTGTCCTATGGCATGTAATTTGCTCCTGGGAGATCTGGACAGGATGAAAAAGGCCTCAGATGCTTCAGCCAGGTTTTGCCATGACCACATGTAATTTGCTCCTGGGAGATCTGGACAGGATGAAAAAGGCCTCAGATGCTTCAGCCAGGTTTTGTGGTGAGATCACATGTAATGTGCTCCTGGGAGATCCGACAGGTAGAGCCGCATGCTCGTAACAGCCTGGGATGCTTCAGCCAGGTTTTGTGATGGGTCACATGTAATGTGCTCCTGGGAGATCCTACAGGTAGAGCTGTGTGCTCGTAATAGCCTGGGATGCTGCAGCCAGGTTTTGTGATGCACGTAATAAGTCCTGAGGATTCCACAGTATGGCCAGTGATGATGAAGACCTGCAGGTGGTGGGCCTACATCCAGTATGAAAAAGGACTGGCTCTGTAGAACTTCCTATGACGAGTAGATTCAGAGATTGATTGAGATAGCAGCAGCAGTGACGATGATGATGACTCGATGACGATTATCCAGTGACGATGATCCGGAGAAGATGACTTGTGCTAGAAGAACTGTGCTGAGAAATACCTTCCTAGTTAAGAGGGAGTGTTGATGTATATGTAACTTCGGAATGTATTTCATATATGTATGTTGTATGTACTCCTATAGAGATGGTATTATTCCTCTATACGGAAGTGTCGTCATTTATATTGTAAGTGTCGTAACTTATACTTGATGGGTTATTAGACCACCTTGTTGGGGTCGGCCCTGTATAAGTCATGTGGGTCGATGGGTTATTAGACCACCTTGTTGGGGTCGGCCCTGTATAAGTCATGTGGGTCGAAGGGTTATTAGACCACCCTATTGGGGGTCGGCCATGTGGGTCAAAGGGTTATTAGACCACCCTATTGGGGGTCGGCCCAGTCAGCATTATATTATGTGGTTAAGTTCGAGCCTACGTGAGTTAGGTAAAAAGGCAAGTCAAGTCAAGTATAAATAGAGTGCGGGAGGCACTCTATTTACTCACTCACTTCTCACACATGCTCTCAAGGAGGAGAGGCGCACTTATGGAGGAGGAGGATTGCTGCTAGGTTATGGATATCTCTATTGGTTGGTTGTATCATTGCTCTATCTATCTCTGAGGAAGTTATTGGGGTTTTTCACCTTTATGGTTTTCCCCAAGTAAATCTTTGTGTCTCTTGTGTGCTTGCATTATTGTCTCCATGATTGATATGCTGTAGATATGCTGTACATGTTGTTCTCTCAGTTAAGATCCTAGATCAGATTGAAGTAAATTCTGAAAATTTAACACAACATCTGTAGGGACTCAATGACTGTGAGTCATCACTGGGAAGTACTTGTAACTGTATACTCGAAAGAGTATAAAACTGGGGTACATCTGAATACTGTCGCCATGTGCAACCTGGATATCTATAGAAAAAAAGTAACTGGTTGTTTCCATAAGTAGACTCTCAAATGTGGAAGAGTCAGGTGGTATCTGGGGTCTTCAACAAATAACTGAACGGAGCAATACCATGTGCGAGTCTCAACGATGCGATCAACGTGTTGAAGTCGAGCATGTGAGAAACAACCATTTGGAGAGGCACTGAGGACTCTTCTCAAAATGATTCGTAGGCACTCATCGTAAATGGTGATGAGTCCAAGACACAGGGACCTCTAGGTCTATCCTCTGGAATAAATTTGGTTGTCGTCGACAGAGGGAGACCAGCAACTAACAAGGCAATGATGTTTCCTTGATAGAAGCGCGAGGTGTAGAACTGAAGTGTGGTAGTACTGATGGTAGGGCTGACATACTTGTGGGGATGGGAAGTAACTGGGGTCATATAGTGGGTAGACTCAAACTTCCTTTGTTCAGAGCATGATGACATGGTTGACCTGGCAGCGTAAAAAACTGACTTGTAAGTGCGAGGATCATAGCTTTTAAGGACTGAAGGGTATGTATTAACTGATGGGACGAGCTGATGGGTGTTGTCAAGGGATTCTCCGGGTGACAAATTGTGGAATACTCTGAACAAAGGCGACCAAAATGGGGGAAGCTGCCATATCAGTAGACGTGATCTGTTGTGGCGCCAAGAAGCACCATTGGGTTCTTCTTCGTAGTTTTAATGAGCTCCAAGAAGGGATAAAAGTGTGCTCTGAAATGGTACCGTCCTGTGGATTTTGTGAGCCCAGGACTGTTCGTGCTCATGGGTGCTTTCATTTTTAAGGAGTTTGAAAACGATAAGAAGACTCTACAGTGGTTGTGAGTACTGTCATGTTGGTTTTACGAGCCCAGGATGGTGATTGCTCGTGGTCGCTTTCATGTTTAGGAGTCTGAAAGCGGTAAGTGGACTCCATTGGTGTTCTTTTTCGTAAGTTAGTCTCCAAGGCCCGAAAAAGGGGTAAAATTATACCAAACAAAAAAGGGGTTGATGAGAGCAAGAAAAGGTCTCAATCATCTTGTATGCGGAATACTGAATCCGGTGACATAAAGATTGTCAAAAAAAAAAGGGGGCAACAGCCAATGTGGCGCGTAAGCCGAGGTGATGAGTGGCATTTTGAAAAAGTGCCCAAAAAATTATGGGGTGAGATTGAGAAATAACCTCAAGCATCATCACGAGCGCGAAAAACTGAATCCGGCGATATAAGACTCATTAAAAACAGAGAACGGCCAATGTGGCACGCAAACCGAGGTGACGAGGGGGCATGGGAAAAATGCCCAAAAAATCTGGGCGTGAGAGTGAGAAATGATCTCAAGCATCATCACGAGCACGGAAAACTGAATCCATCGATATGAGATTTGTCAAAAATGGACGACGACCGATGTGGCACGCAAATCAAGGCGACGTGGAGGCATGGGAAAAATGCCCAAAAAATATGGGCATGAGAGCGAAAAATGATCTCAAGCATCATCACGAGCGCGGAAAAATGAATCCAGGGATACTAGACTTGTCAAAAACGGACGACGGCTGGTGTGGCACGTAAACCAAGGCGACGAGGGCGTGAAAAAATTGTCAAAAAATGGACCTGGTGAAAACAGGAAAAGGAAAGAACTATCATGAAGTTCTCGCTATGTTGATTCCAACGGTACCAACGGTTTGAGGAACAGACGTCATATGACACCGGAATGGTTGTTTGAAAAATGGTGGAATTTCTATAAATAGGGCGTGGGGCCCATATGATGTGTCATTGTTACGTGTGAGTTTGGCAGAGCAGTCAGAGCTCTTTCTTGATTTCCGGGAGATTTTACCGTTGGTTTTTTATTCCGCGAGTTTCAGGTAACCCTATTTTCCTTAGCCTTTTCATTTATGTCTTTTTTGGTTAGCGGCGGGCCCCCGAAGGCCGCGAAATTCCATGTTGGCCTTCCAAAGTGGAATATCGCGGGTTTCGTGTCCTTTCTCGCGATGGACATCGCGGGTTTGAGGACGACAGTCGCGATGTTCATCGTGAGTATGGGGAAGATAGTCGCAATGTTCATCGCGACTGTCTGGCCAATACCCGCGATGGTCATCGCGAGTTATTGTTTGGAAGCCGCGATGATCATCGCGGCTTTTGATGGAAAAGCCGCAATGGTATTTTTTGAAAATTATGCCCTGGTGCTAAAAATATCTTTGTTTTTTGGCAGGAAGTTGAGGAGGCCATTGGTCTCATGGCGAGAGCGAGAGATGGAGAAGGATTTGATGGTTCGGATTCGGACTGATCAGGGGGTCCGGCAGGCTCTGGCGGTGAGTGGACTGCTAAAGTTTGCTCAGATTCCACCAATACGTTTAGTAGGACCTCTACTGAACAAATTGGTGAGTTGGTGGGTTCCTACAGAGAGTGCCTTTATTATTTGGGGTGAGAGGTTGGAGATCACCCTTACTGATGTATATTTTCTTACCGGGTTAACTCACTTAGGGGAGGTGGGGGATCTTCTGCTGAGGATCCCGGCAGGTGTGGACATGGAGGATCTCCTGGAGACCTTCTCTGTTGCTGGGGCGATTGTGCAGAACAGCGCTCTGAGTTTGAGATCATTGCGGGAGTGGGACATGCGAGCTGTCGGGGATTTTGTTTTGTGGGTGCTGGGTGCCGCGGCGCCACATCGTTTGTCAGGGGAACAAACGATGATGGTGGATTCTGTGCTGAGGGGGACCTACTATGCATGGGGTCAGATGTTTTTGGGTGGTGTCCGGAGAGATCTGGACAAGGTCAGTCGGGAGGGCGGAGAGTTCTGCTATGCCTCCTTTTTTTGTTGTTTTTTCTTTGAGCGGGGTACCGACTTTGCGGCCACGGGTACCAGTTCGAGACGGTCTGGTGAGCGAGCCGCGCATGGTGCGGGTGGCGGCAGATGATGCCCCGTGGTAGTGGTGGTATCCGCGGGTTCTTTTTGCAGGATATGTACGAGCAGTGGGAGCAAATCCCCCTGCTGATTGAGGACTATCCATATGCTAGTATGGATTATCGAGGAGATCCGGAGATGCCTCGAGCCCAGGGACATGCCTAGGGTTTAGATGGTATGTTTTGTGTTTTGTTCTCTACTATATCATTTTATAGATGTGTTTGTTATGATTATAGTTAGATATTTATACGACGGTTACTTGCGTGATTGTGCAGATGTTGGTCCTGTACCACTGGCCGACTATGTGGCTCGTAGGGGGCGGGCGATGGTGGTTGTTCCACCTCCTGTAGCGGTACCGCCGCCGCATGGTCGAGGATTTGGGGCTCGCGGTCGAGGGGCTGGCCATCGAGACAATGCTATGGAGGGTGTCCGAGAAACACTTGATATGATTCTAGCAGGGTTCCCAGAGGATGGGTGGAGGGATCTAGATCGGTACATCATCGAGCGATGTTTTGATGCGCCTCGTGAGTGGCGCTCGATCCTGCTGAGAGCTGCGTTGTTGGCGGCTGAGTGAAGGGAGGGGGCTCGGCAGGATCAGGTAGGTCCGGTGGAGGGGAGGATTCGTTTACGAGATGCTCCAGCGGGGCCAGCGGAGAGGAGAGTCCGGGCTCGGCATGATCCGGCGGGGCCAGCGGAGGAGGCGCCAGAGGAGCCTAGGGACCGTGATGATTAGATGATATTGTATCTACCCCCAAATGCTGATGAGCATATGGGGTAGCCATTTTTTGTACGGCTAATGTATTTTTGTATATTGGGTGTTGAGGGCACCTGTGACATGTTTTGACTATATTATGATGATATATATATATATGTTGTTGGTATATAGTCGTGTATGCTCATGGATGCATTCATTGTTTTTTGTTCGCCCGTGGAGGCATGTTTGATTTTCTGTATGCCCGTGGAGGCACATGTTTTGCACGTGGATGCATTATTTTGATTTTGGTATATGCCCGTGGAGGCACATGTTATGCACGTGGATGCATTATTTTGATTTTGGTATTTGCCCGTGGAGGCACATGTTATGCACGTGGATGAATTATTTGTTTATGATATGATTTGATTGGTGTGCCAGTCCATAATGTTGTTGGCCATATGGTCTGCTACACTATTGAGGTTTCTTGGGACATGTGTAAATGAAATGGATTCAAACTGTCGAACCATTTGTTTAGTGCGCAAAATTTTTTCTGAAAAGACAGGGATCGCGTACCTGGTAATCATTGTTGAGCTGGGAAACAAGGAGTTGTGAGTCGAAGAAAACGTTGAGGTGACGTATGCTCATTTGGAGAGCTACGGCCAAGAGACCGGTCACGGCATCGTATTCAGCTTGGTTGTTGGTGGCAGCACCTAAACACACTCCGTCGATGTGGATCAACTCATGTGAAGGGGAGTATATTACCCGAGCTGTTAGGCTAGATTGGGGGACCAACAGCTTGCACCATCAGCGAAACCGACGTGGCAGAGTGGAAAAGGATCCATCTGTGGTCATGCAAAGAAAACAAATATTTTAGGTTTTTTGAATTTTTTGTGAAAGACAAAATAATACTGTACAATAATGGACGGTGGTGTCCATCAGATTTAATATGGGTAAAATCGCTTGAGGTACAACCCGTTGCGTGGGTTGCGTAGGGGGTTGCCTTCTGAATCGGTCGGAATGTATGCCCCCTGTCCGAGGCAAGTGTGTATAATATATGGGCCTTTCCACATGGACACAAACTTTCCTTTCCCAGTTTTGTCATGAGCCTAATCATAGGCGAGGACAAGGTCCCCTTCAGTAAAAGTTCTTGGGTAGACATGTTTATCACAATTCAATTTGGATTGGTTCTTGGCTGCTTCCATGGTTTGAAGGGTTGTGCGCCGATCTTCATCGGCCTGCTCCAGGAGTAGTAAGCGTTGCTTGAGTGGGGTAGTGTCCGGTAGGAGTTCAACGGCCATATGTAGGGTTGGAATTTGGAACTCAATGGGGAGGACGGATTCGACACCATGAACTAAGTGGAAAGGGGTAAAACCGGTGGCAGTTTTGGTTGACGTGCGGTATGCCCATAGTGCCGGGAAGAGCATGTGGTGCCAATTTGATTTGTGTTTGTCTACAGTGCGCTGGAGGATGGCTTTCAAAATTTTGTTGATTGCTTCGACTTGGCCGTTTCCTTGGGGGTAGCAGGCGGAGGAGAAATGGTGTTCAAATTTCAGTAAGGTTGACAGTTCTCTCCAGACGGCGTCTTCGAAGTGAGAGTCGTGGTCTGAGACGAGTTGCTTTGGCACTCCAAAACGAGCAATAACATGGTTGAGAAAAAACCGTGCTGCGATGTCGGCTTTGCAATTGTAAGTTGGCATGGCCTCCGCCCACTTGGTGAAATAATCTACGGCCACAATAATGTGTTTGTGACCACCGGCTGACGTGGGATTGTAATCGAGGAAGTCGATGGCCCATTTGCAGAATGGTCTGGCACTAACAATTGGATGAAGGGGGGTGGGTGAGCTTCTTGCTTTGGGGGCAAAAAGTTGATAGTTTTGACAATGTTTGACTGCGGTGATGCAATCAGTGAACAATGACGGCCAAAAGTAACCTCCGCGAATGATCTTTTGGGCGGTGGCCATGCCGGAGAAATGGCCTCCGTAGCCACCGCTATGGCAATCATTAAGGACTTGTTCTGCCTCGCTATGGGATAGGCAGCGTCGTAAGATGGTATCAACGCCGCGTCGATAAAGTACATCTCCTAACAAGAGGTATCGGGGGGCGTGGTGTCGGATACGACAGCGTCCGTCACGATTGATGTGGGGTCTGAACTTCTACGTGCGAAGGTATAGCAAAATATCACCGTACCATGGGTCATCAGACGAGATGATGAATAAGTGATTCTCGGGTAACTCATCGGAGATTTGTGGGGACGGTAGAAGGGAGGGGAGATCGGTGATGAGCTGGGCAAGCGCGAGGGCTTTAGTGCTCTTAGGGGTTTGGAAAGTGAGGTCATATTCCTGGAGGATAATGACCCATTTAGCAACACGACCTTGTAGGAGCTGCTGGTTTAGGAGATAGACCATAGGGTTGGAGTCGGCGACAACTGTGGTATGACTGAGCAGAATGTAGTGTCGCAATTTTTGGACGGAAAAGACTACAGCTAGGGCTAATCTTTCCTCGTATGGGTAATGTAGGGGTGGGCCAGACAAGGTCTGGCTAACGTAATAAATGACATGCTCTTGATGAGAGGCATCTTCTTGAACCAAGACTCCGGACACGGCATGTTCGGATGCCGAGACATAAAGGATGAAGTCCTGAGAGAAATCCGGAGGGGAGATCAAGGGGGCTTGTGTGAGAGCTTTCTTGAGGGCTTCGAATGCCGCTTCTGCTTGCTCATCCCAAGCAAAGGGTATGTGGGTACGAAGCAGGCGTAAGAATCCATGAACTTTGGTGGCGTAATTAGGAACGAAGCGACGAAGGAAATTGGACCGCCCCTACAGACTCTGGAGTTGCAGAAGCATGCGAGGAGAGGGAAGGTCTAAGATGGCTTTGACTTTCATGGGATCAACAGTAATTCCATTCTGGGAAACAATGAAACCCAACAACCGGCCTGTCGGAACGCAAAGACACACTTGTGTGGGTTCAAGCGGATTTTATATTTGCGACAAAGCAGAAAAACTTGCCGGAGGTCGTTAAGGTGGTCTGATTGTTTCCGGGAACGAGCTGTAAGGTCATCAAGATAGACTAGCAGGATATGGAACAAGTCGTGAAAACAATATGTCATGGCCCACTGGAAGGTGTCACCAGCATTTTTGAGGCCGAAAGGCATGACGCGATAGGCAAAGGTGCCCCATGGGGTGGTAAAGGCAGTCTTGTACTAATCCTCCTTACAGATCTGAATCTGGTTGTATCCGGAAAAGCCGTCCATGAAAGATAGGACTTCATGTCCCGCACACGCATCAATGAGTTGGTTGATGAATGGAGTGGGGAAGTTGTCTTTGGGACAAGCTCAGTTTAAATCGCGGAAGTCAGTGCATACTCTAAGGGTGCCTTGATTTTTGTTAACGGGAACGGGGTTTGAAACCCAGGTGGTATAAGCAATAGGATAAATGAATCCTGCTTTGCGAAGTTTCTCAACCTCGGCTTTAACACCGGGGAGCTTGGAAGAATGAATGGGTCGTTGTTTCTGACGAACAGGGGGTACATCAGTCCATGTGTAAATGTTGTGCTCTATAATGGTGGGGTCAAGACCAGGCATTTCGGTATAGGACCAGGCAAAGACATCACGGAATTCTTGGAAAAGTTTTTTGTATTCTCCAATCTCATGCTCACTGCAGGAGGCTCCTAAGGTAATGATTTCAAGGGAACCAGGTGGGTCAGAGATATCGATGTGGATGATGGGTGAGATATTGGCCATGTTACCCTCCTCAAAGGCATCAGGAGCAGGAATAGGATCCTTAAACCAGTCGACTTTAGTAGGAAGGAAATCTTTGGACTCGACCGCAAATTGGGTGGCTGTGGTGGAGAAGGACTCTTCTGGGAGGAAGTAGGAACGATGATGCATGTCTTCCCAGGGGTAATCAGGGGCAGTAAGAACCTCTAGAATCTCCTCATCATTGTGGAAACTTTGAGTGGTCAAATCAATTGACGAGGTAGTGGTAGTCGAAGAGATCATATAAATGGTGTTAATCTCTCCGGATGGGGATGATACGGGAGGGTAGATCTCCTCAATTGTGGGGGGCGCCGTCTCAAGGTCCCAATTATTCATCTCATAGAGAGCTGCTCTATAATCTGGGATGTCAGGACAGTGATGTGAGTAATGGTCGTAAATACCGCATATCGCACAAGGGTGGTTGGTACGCAGTGATTTATCACGAGGCTTGGTGTTTGGGTCGAGTTTGACAACCGGGATGTTGGGGTCGTCGTCAAGCATTTGCATGTGTTCCTGTAATGCGGGTAATTGTGGACATTGGTGAGTTGGATGGCCAAACTCATCACACAACGAGCATTTAGGAGGAGCACGAAACACGGGGGGAGGTTTAACTGCTTTGGGAGGAGGTACCGCAATGTATGGTTGTGGGCCTCTGCCCCCAGTGGGCTTGATAAGAGGAGGGGGATTTGTAGAAGATGAAGGGGTAGTGACACCGAGAGGTGTTTGAGTAGTAGTGACAATGGGTTGCACCGGTTGCAGGACGACATTCGGTGTCGCCGGGGGAACGGAAGGCAAAATATACCACACGGGTAATCCCAAGGTTAACCCGGGGAGACTAAGGGTAGCCATAACTGGAGCGCTTACTACGCCCGAGGGAGGGAATAGAAAGGGGATTGTGTGGATGGGTGTAACACCAATGTGACTAGGGACCAATGGTGGTTTAGGTAAGAAGGGAGGTTGGTTGTTGAGTGGTTGTGTATTATGGGACAGGGTACATAGGTCAGATACTTTGGGCGCTGGTGACGGGGGTGGAATGGATTGGAATGTAGAATTCATCGGCATGTCGGAGTAAAGTCTGGGTCCCACAGAGGAAACAAACGAGGTAGTTGCACCACAAACAGGTTGTTCAACCATGGGGAGAACATTTTCGGGTGCAGCGGGGGCCTTGGGATTGTAATAGGTGAGTTGGTCGACCTTGACCACGCGTCCGTCATGGGGGAACATCATGGTACAAAAAACGGATGAGGCAACTGCCCGCATGGCATACATGTAGCTACGACCAAGTAAGAGGTTATAATCAAGTTGGGCATTGATGACCTCTATGTCAATGAGAACGGTTTTACCAGCTAGCTGGACGGGAACATTAGCTAACAGACCTTGGGGTTGAGCTGAACGGCCGTCGTAGGCTCGCAACGCAGTGGTGGACTGCTGGAGAGTAGGGGATCCCAACTTCTGCCAAACGAATGTGGACATAACGCATGTAGAGGCACCTTCATCGATAATGCACCGATGGATGACAAGATTCCGAACGAAAACAGAAACTTGGAATGCTAAAGTGGAAGGCAGGCGTGGTTCGGACTGGTCCGAATCAAATGCCATAAGTTGTGAATCATTGGGGTCAATAGCACCAATGGCAGAGAGCAAATTCTTGCGTTGTGAAGGGAAATTTTTTAAGACTTCTAAAGCAGACATGGTTGTGGGAGACTAGGCTAAGCATCTACAATGTTGTAATTTGACGCAGCGCGAGCATTGGGGTTATTGTTGATGCGACGAAGTGGGAAGCGAGGTGCTTTAGAGGCGCCATCGAGTGGAACCGGAGGTATACGTAACGTCTGATCAGTGGGATGAGCGTTAGTGTTTTTGTCGGCGGGAGGGTCTTCAGGGGTGGAGCCATATTGGTTCCGACGGGTTTGGAGGTTGAAATCAGCTGATGACATCATTAACAAGTGGTGCGTACCTAAATCGAACATGGGTTGATCAGGAGCGGCATAAGTGATCTGCTGTTGTGGTGGCGCGTTGCCTTGAGGGGGAGCCAACGGCTGAGTGTTCACTACGCCTTGGGTTGGTAGGGGGTTTTACAACACCAAAGGTTGCTGCTGAGGGGGTGGGGGGTTCGGTGGTGCCTAAGGAGTCGCTTGCCCTTGACGATGGGCATCATCAGTCCAGAGTTGCCGAGCTCGCTCCAAATGTGGGCAAGCATGTGTGTAGTGGCCATAGACCCTGCAAATAGAACAAGGATGGTTTGTTCTGAGGTTATTATTTTTGGGCTGCTTGGGATGACGATCCGGATTCTGGTTGGGAGGAGCAGCGTTTTTATTATGTGGAGGATTGGGAGGTGGTGGACCTTGATGATGTTGTTGGTTGTTGCCGCGGTTACGTCCTCTTCCGCGGTTTTGTTGTCCACCCTGGTTGCGCTGGTTGTTTTGATGTTGGGGCTGATTTTGTTGTGTGTACACTTTCCCTTGAGCAGTGGGAGGATTTTGATTTGTCGCAGGTGCGGGAGCAGATTGCGGTGGATAATAAGTTGGTGGGGCTGGAGGTGGTCCAGTTACCTGTTGGGGTTGTTGGTAACCCTGAGTTGTTGGAGGTGTTGGGTTAGCTGTTGTAGCTTGCTGTGGGTAATACATCGATTGTTGAGAAAACTGAGTTGGGTTCTGGGTAGCCGGTTGGTTATAATATGTGGGTGGTACATATGCCGATGGTGCTTTCCCATAGCAATGTTGTGGACAAGAGGGTCCATGAGTGTGGTGAGTCTGATTCATTGGAGTGTAGGAAGTTGTCGCTCCAGAATTAGATGTAGCCCTAGAGAGGTCTGGGGCATTTATGGTGTTCACCATGCTAAAAGGTTTAATTTGTGGTGTGACCTGGCCAATAATACCATCAACGGCATGTGATGTCCCCGGTGCGTCACTGCGTGAAGAATCACCTCGTGGGGCGTCTGGTATGATGGTGTAGAGATAGCCAGATTGGGCATAGATTAGGTCGAATTGTTGAGCTTTTAGGATAGCTTCTTCCTCTGACTGGGGTTGTTCGGAAGCTACGTCTTTTGCTATGAGGGGTAGGAGTGATTTAAGGAACCAATCCAAAAATATACGATCATCCAGTTTAATCTTACAGAGGCTACGACGCTTGTGCCACTCATGGATGTGGTCTGTGATATGGGTAGCTGTGTTTTGTCTGCAAGACAACAGTATTTCAACACCTGCATCGTAACGTACATGTAGCTGAAAAAACTGAAGGAAAGTAGAGGCGAGAGACGTAAAAGTATGGTGGGTCCCATGTGGTTGCTTGATGTACCACTTGGCTGCAGAGCCAGTGAACGTTCGTTGCAATAGTCTTAGACGAATGGAGTCATCCACTATGGAGTTAGATGAACACCATAGGTGAAAAGACATTATGTGGTTTTGAAGGTCCTCCCCAGGTTTTCCTTCAAACTTGGGTATGTCCGAGGGGAGCTTTGTAGGCATGGGTGGCCATGTAGGGTTGTGCCTGATAGGATCGTTGGTTAACCTGGCTAAGTCTGGTAAGTTCAGACTTGCCATGTAAGGTAAACTAGCAGATGGGTGTGGCGTAGTGACTGGGACATAACTATTCATGGTGGCATTATGTAGTGCTCCAGTAGCCCCTAAGGGTATGCTAGGTATTGAAGGTATGTGTCCTCCAACTTATGTGGTTTGGTATGGACCAGCGTTTCCAAGTGCAACATGGGTTACACCGGGGTTAGGAACAGTGCCAGGAATTCCTGGGATCCGGGCTGTGGTAATGACAGGTGGTGTGATTCCTATGTTTGGCATACCCATAATAGGAGGTAGTCCCGTGTTGGGCATACCTAAAGGTGGAGTGTCCCCCATATTAGGCATGCCTAGAGGGGTTGTTGTTACCATGGATGGCACGGTAGTAGAAGGGTTTGTGGATGTATCTCCAATAGTACTGGTAAAAAGTGGGTCGTATTGTGTTCCAACCATGAGGTTGGGTGGTAATAATTCAGTAGGGTTTTCGGATTCAGCCTCAGAATCAGATGTGAAGTGAGGCGTGTCAAAATCGGATGACTGTATGTTTGGCCGATGACGTGTCGAGTCAAGGGATAAGGCTCGACGTCGATGACGTGGAGAGCCAAGTAGATTGAACTGAGGGGGTTCACCCTGAAGACGACGAGATCGTCTAAAATTCTCAATGGTGAGAAATAAAAAATTTCAGTGTAAGGTGGTGATGTAAAAAACTCGAAACCCTAATGCAACCAAGAGTGCAAAAAGGGGGAGTGAAAATAAAGGTTCTCAAGCCAAAAATCAACCTCAAAAGCACTTATTATAGTAGCTATGCTATAATAAGTGGAGGGATGCAACAAAATTGGTCAGAATACCAACAGTCAAACAGCTTCTAGAAAGAAGAGGTGTTACTAGACCAAAGGTGGGTAATGTATCATGCAAACACCTAACTAGAAGTATTGTGAGTCAACAAACGATATCCTCTGCAAGGTGATGCAATCCAAGTCAGACAATATAGAGTGTTGAATCAACGGCTAGATATCCCCCTACCGGGAGGGACACCGGGTAGACAATCCTGAAGAATGGAAACTAGGATACCCTGTTCATGACACGTTTAGAAAAGGTGAATCTGCCGTTTGGTCCTTTTACCGCAGTACCCCCATACAGGGATACCCCCAGAACTGCGAGAGGTAGCCTTCGGTTACTGAATGGATTTCGGTATTCCACTCAGGCCTCCGGAACCAATCTAGCGACTTCAACCCTCCTAGGGGAGAGGCCCTTTGATAAACTGGTTGTGACCGTGCCAAAAAATACTAGGGGATTTTGATTTCCTAATGGACAACAGCTATGTCTCAAATGTAATAACTGAGGGGTGTTATTGGAACACCTATCCCCTCAATTCTACCTAACTACAAAATTCTTTTAAGTGCTCCCCAAGTGGGGTTAAAAGTTGGTTGAGTTTAAGGTAAATTTTAAGGCTCAGTTTAAATTATGTGGTAGAGTGGGTGCAAGTGTGGTATTTAAACTGAAATTGATTTGCCTCGCTTGGGCGATTTTACAAATAAAAGAAAAGACGCTTCCAGTTTTTTGCAAAAAATAAAGGCGTTTTTGAAATGTAAATGCTTGAAAAACTATTCAAAAATAATGGATCTTTGAAATAATTTAAAGGGAATCAAATAACATAAATATTTCAAGAAATAAATGGATCTCTTAAAAATTGCTTGAGCAAAGTATCGAGCAAATAAACAGTAAAACCTTGATCTAGATAAAATGCAGAAAAATCTCTCTTTCAATTTCTGAAAATTTTGTAAACAGACTTTTAATGAAGCATTCTAAATAGTAAAAGATTTCTTATGGCTGTAAAAATGCAGGAAATTTAATACTGTAAAATATGCTAAAGGGGCAGAAAGTACAGCAAAAAATATTTTTTTAAAAATTGGCAGAATTGAAAAAACTTGCATCGCGGGTTTCGGGCAAACAGCCGCGCTGGGCCGCGCGGGTTTCGGTCGAGAAGCCGCACTGTGCAGCGCGGATTCCTGTCACACAGTCGAGATGGGCAGCGTGATTTCAGCAGCGATGTGCAGCGCGGGTTTTCGTCACACAGTCGCGATGTGCAGCGCGACAAATGGCCGTGAAGCCGCAACGTGCAGCGCGTAAATTGGTCGCGAAGCCGCGGCGAGCCACGCGGAAAAAAGCCGCAAAGTCGTGATGAGCCACGCGACTGTCGAGCAAAAAACCGCTAGGCGAAAGCCAAAAACGGACGCTGAAAAACGAACCCGAAAATGGAAATTTCGGGCTGTTAATGGCAATAAAATGGGCCAAGATCTAAAGCAGCAATGGATCTGCTGTCTAGGATGGCATATCTATGAATTAAAATGACTAAAACTAACAAAAACGAAGATCTAAAGCAAAAAACTAAGATCTAAGTATTCGAAGCCAGCGGAGTCGCCAAAAACTGTTGGCTTGGTTTTGCAACAAAGCTTAGTGCAATGGGCACATATCAACAAGTGATAGCAGTTTCAATAGAAATAAATAACAAACTACTTTAAACTATATTAATCATGGATCTATGTGAAATAAATAAGCAAACAATGGAAATATTATGAAAAGCAAAACAATTGACAATATGTAAAAAATGATTTTGTATTAAGAATAGGGGCAAGCAAGTGCTTGCAATGGTAATACCTCCAAGTGGTGAATATTGTTGAGTAGCTCCAAGGGTGAGCAGCTCCAAGCTCCAAAGGTCTCTTCTCCAAGATAGCTACAATGGTCAAAAGCTCATCAGAGATTTTGACAGCATGAGGATAGGATGATAGATGGATGGAAAGTGAGGAGCCCGTACCACCTTTTTATAGTTTTTGGTGGTGGGGAATACCATTATGGTTTTGAGGAAACCAATGGTATTGACTAATATGGTTTAGGTACATTTTTCCTCATTTTTCCTTTTTTGAATATTATTAATATTTTTATTCCCTTTTTAATATTTTTGAGAATTCTGGACCCTTTTTTAGGGTTTTTCATGCTTTTTGAGGAAAAATATTCATTTTGAGTGGAAAAAAGGGGTGTATTAAGGTCTTTTGGTGACCTTTTGATGGCTTTAGAGGCTCAAATGGTGAGAAAGTGGACAAATGGGTCATGTGAATAAGGAAATGAGCTAGTGAGCACCTTTTGGGTGTTAACAGTTTATATATTAAGGGGCAAAGGTTTTTTTTATTTAATGTAACAATACAAAAATACTTTGGGGTCTTTTTTATATGGGTGGGCTGACAAATATCCGCCAAATGGAGATGGCAGGATCACGGCCGGATGAGAAATCGTGTTGAGAGAAGGCTCGAGCTTATCAGCACGCAGGGAAATCGCGTCTTGAGGCATGCTTGAGGCAAGGGGGTTTCGTGCTGAAGTGGGTTTTCATTCGATCATAGTCGAGAGACAGTGGTCATTGACAGCCAGTTGTTACCAATATCTCTCATCCAGTTGTTACCAATAGCCTTGGGAGTCTCTAAACCTCTAGGGCCTGTTATAGGCCCTCGATAGGCCTTGGGGGCTTGAATACCCAACCACTCGTGCCTATTATAGGCCTTGGGAGGTTTATTCATCCTCCTAGATCTTGTTACAGGCCCTGGGGACTTGGATACCTATCCCACAACAGGATTAGTCAGCGATTGGGGAGCTGTAACATGCAATCTAAATGTTGTACTATGTGCATTGGCTCTGGTGACATACAAGAAGTGATGTCCTATCTCTTCATTATACCATTAGATGTTGCAAATCATAATGATATGTGGTTGAGTAATTGCATTGTGGGTGAAGTAATGTGCATCTACAAATACATCGAAAGAAGCAAGGTGCATTGTAGAATGCATGTGGGGTCATAAGAGGGTATCATATCAATATACTAGGTAGAAATATAAAGGGGTATAAAAAATGTTAATGAAAAAATTGATACATACAATATCTAGTGAAAATATGGGTTTTTTTAAATTGGGAAGGCATATTGGGAGGGGGTAAAAAAACGATTTTGGAAGGTATTTTTCCAATATTTAGTGAAATTAGGGGTATTGTTTCATATGTCACGAATGAACGTGCTATGATAGCGGTTTATTGAGTGAAGCCCCGTGGACCAACCGAGTGATAATGAAAGCAATGAAACGCCACATGCCAGTAGTCCAACTTTTCACAGAATGCCCCATCACTCCAAATAACGTCCACTTTCTCAAGAAAACGAATAGAGACATCCATTTCCACCAAAATCCGAGGAACTCTTCGATCAACCGCCTGAAGCATGGAATCTTCGATCAAGATGAAGCGGCCGATCGAGTTGGAAATCAACATGAAACCTCCATAAGACTAGCATTGCAGAGGCAGCCCCATAAGCAAAACCCATAGCTTTCTTTTTTTTTACCACCTCAGTCCTTAGATTGAAGGCCGAATGCCACCTAGAAAGAACTAGAGAACCTTCGCCAATAATCCAGAACCGGTCTTCAATCATCTTCAGGCTCTCCTCTGTGAGGAAATGAAAACAATACCAGCCATTAACCAAAACCAAAACCCACGGCGTATACTGAATAATGGGCTTCCAATACTTCCCCATCCAGTCGATTATCTCCAGTCTGGTAAGCTGGGTGAACTCAAATTGACCCAGTAGAGTTCTTTTTGAAAGGCCCAACACCATGTCAAAAGTTATGTCTTTCCCCAAGACACAAGTAGGTTTACCGCTACGGGCCTTTTCCAATTTCACCTTACGTCACTGACGAGCCCTCTCACCCCCCAGCTGGGGCTTCCATTGCCCAAAATCACGACGACCATGTCGAGGCTCAGGAGCATGCAACAGGGGGGGATTCGAGACCCGTTCAGAAGCACCGATCCCAGTAGTGACCCAATTAGCACAGACCACCTGCAGTTTTGGGTTGGTGCAAAAAGACCCCACCACAGGAGTAGTGAATAGTGATGTCCCATCACAAGGAACCAAAGCAGAAAAACCTGGTGACTTACAGGGACTGTCAACCGGAAAAGTCCCAAAAAACAGGGGTTCCAGGGAGGGTGCCGATTCTGACATCTAAAAATAATAGAAAACCCCCTCACAAAGCGGCATCAACCTGGATCCCGTGAAAGTAGCCAGACCACACCACATCCCCCAAAAAACGGATGATACAGGCCAGTAGATGGACAAAAAACAACACCGAACAAAACCATATTTCCCACTTTTTGAAACTTGGTTGGTACTAATCTAATCAACCGATTAGCGGAATCCAAGTATAAAAACGTCAAGCTACTGCCTGTAACACCCAGTCCCTGCCACAGAAATCCCAAAACGGACCAAGCCATCTCCATTAACACCAGGGTAAACAATGGAAAACCCAAAACGGACCAGGCCATCTCCATTAAAACCAGGGTAAGCAACGGTCTCCATTTTCCACACACCAGAGTAACTATGAAGACCATGCCTAATAGC
Organism: Larix kaempferi; assembly: GCA_027924585.1. Taxonomy (NCBI): domain Eukaryota; kingdom Viridiplantae; phylum Streptophyta; class Pinopsida; order Pinales; family Pinaceae; genus Larix; species Larix kaempferi. The sequence continues at coordinate 12,178,880 of BSBM01000125.1, read as the reverse complement.
AATTGTATTCCACCTATCTTAATAGCAATTGTATTCCACCTACACATTGCAAATTTCAATTTGTTTTTCCATCTAACTACAATCTTAATTTGGGTGTGCTATTTTGTATTTTGTTTCACACAAAGAAGAAAAAACATATTTTGGTTACAACAATTGTACTCGTCTTTGCAAGATCATAGAGCACATGTACACACCCTAGCATAATAGAATAAAAGTAACCAATGGGGAAACTAAGAATTTGAGACCTAGTCTAGCACTAGGGTAAAAACATTCTAGTTAATTGAAATATCATTGCATTCATTTTTAATTGTATTATGCTCTCATCATTTATGTAATTATAAATGTTAAAGAATACTAGAAGCTTGTATGATTCATGCAAAGGTGATTGTATTCATTTGTAATTGTATTATGTTATTATCTTTGATAAATGTGAAGTAGTAGGAGGAGTAATTATCAATGAGAGAAACGTTGGCCTTGGCTTATCAGAGATTTGGAGTTGCGTATGGTGATTTGAGCACACCACCTCTATATGCATACAAGAGCACATTTTGTGGGATGTTGAGGCTATGTGAGCATAATGATGAGATACTTGGAGTTCTTTCATTTATCTTGTGGGTATTCATTCTTGTTCCTCTATGAAAATATATCTTCTTCATCTTGGTTGCAAATGACAATGGTGAAGGTATGCTTTCTGCCTATCTTTTCACTTGGTCAATGGTTTGAGTCTTGTAGAGTGGTTTGATTTTGTTTTCTCACTACAAGGGAAATACCTTATAGTGGAGGCTTTTGTAGAACCTCCCAATAAAATTTCTTCATTGTCCATTTATAGCAAAGGTAAGCAACAAGAGGTTTTAGCAGAGGTTTCTTAATCATTGCACCTAAATTGTATAAATCACACCAGTGCACCCTTACATATAGTGTGTCTGTGCGTTTATAACCAAGCACCTTGAAAGTCATTATGAAATTTGTCCATAGAAAAATGGGTTTATTTTAATTTTAATAAACTCTAAGAAGTATGTCATAAACTCATAAGCACATCACTGTGTGACCATATACAATGCACCAAATGAGTTTAGACATTTTTCTATGCAATATTGGTTAAAATGTTGAATTTGGATAAAATTGACATTTTTCTTTCAATTTAATATATGTGTGTGTGTGTGTGCGCGCACGCTTCGTTAGAGATTCCTTTGATGGGGAAAGGTTGTGGTGGTGGACAACAATTTGGAAGGCCCTAGGCCCGTTAAAATATAAAATCACTCTTTGGTTGGTCTTAAGCAATAAGTTGATTACTTGGGAAAACATTTAGAAACGATGGTGGAATGGTCTGAGTAGATTTGTTTTACGCAAGATAGACGAGGAATCCATTGCTCACTTATGCCTTTCTTGTCCATATGAAAATGCAATCTAGTCAGTAGCTTCTAAAGGCATGACACCAAATACTAGCTGGAACAATCTCTCTTTGGGTCAGAGGAAACAAAGATGGTGGAACGAGTCGGATGTAGGTAGTGTGAAAGCCTTTCCTTCTTCTTTTTCCTATGGAATTCGGTGGGCTTGAAACTATGCCATTTTCAAGGATAGTTGGGGCCCTCCGGAATTGACGATCGCTCTTGTTTTACAGTGGAAAAAGGAGCATAAAGCCAAGCTTAAGCCGCCCAAGCAAAGAAAATTGATTCCCACAGTCATTGATAAAAGGATGCCATGGGATTATTATGATGGGGTGAGTCAGGGTGAACCGCCATTAGGAGGTGTTGGGGTTGTTCTATTCTTGTCGGAAACCCATAAATTCAGTATAAAAATTGCTCCAGGGAACTGCTCAACAACAAAGCAAAACACTCAGCACCATAGGAAGTCTTGAAAGTCGTTATCTCCAAGAATATAGATTGGTTGCAGATATTGGGAGATTAAAAAATCATGGGAAATAATAAGATCCATGTTTCTTCTTCTCATCTGCAACATCTTCTCTTTAGCATTCGAGATCAATTGGCTTCTTTCGAGGTTGTATCCTTTATGCATGTGTACCAAGAACTGAACACTGAAGCTGATGAAATTTCAAAAATTGCTTTGGCAATAGACCTGATTTGATTGTTATTCAGGAACTAAGGGATGGTTCTGTAAATGAAGAAGTCTCTATTGTATAGATATTTTTTTGGTAGATACTAATTTTTGTTACAAGAAAAAACATAAAGGTCGTTTTGAGAAGGAAGGCTTGTAATGACAGTTATGTAAAGCTCAAGGAGCTAGATATGTAAGTCCTTATAGGACAGTCCATGTTATTCTAATAGAATAGAGGATTTTTTCTATGGAATATATATATATATATCATTTAGCTTGCACCAAACTATTCAATGTGCTCAAGCCATTGAACTTGCATCAAACTATGTTGTATGTTCTATAAATCTACATCATGCACCATTAGTGATGCCTTGTTTTACAGTGAGCACATCAGTAATGTGATAAAAACATTAAAAACCCACTTGTGTTTAGTGCTCTTTATAATATTAGATGGCATCTAACCCAATGCTTATCGATATTATATATGCACGATTGAGGTATTTTTATAAAAAAAAAAGTCATGGACTTGTCGATGCTCTAGGAAATGAATGGATGCACCATTAGCAGTGTGTTATAGCTATATTTTCCACCCTTGAGACTCATTGATAACTCATTGATGTAATCTTGCCGAAACACTAGCTTATACCCTTGATTTCCTCATCTTTCAGGCTATGGTCACTCCTTGCATGCCTAACAAGGAGCGACCATCACCCCTTGGTCTCACCTTGCACCACTAACAAGGAGCAATCATCTCTTCTTGGTCACATCCTACACCACTATTGGGGTCCGGGGAGTGATCAAGCCTCATTCCCTTTAGAATGAACAATTTTGAGGAGATGAACATGAAATGAGATGGATACTTTGCATTATGAGCTTGGGAACTTGTACATGAATTAGATTTCACTAAGTTCTAGGAGTTTAGATCTATCCTACCATCTCCTCCATCAATCGATATAAGCAAGGGGACTTCAAAGGAGAAGGGGGTTTTGGAAGAAGAAATAAAACATACCTAAATGCTACCCATTTCCATACTGAGACTCTTTTTCCATAGCCTTCATGAGATCTGAGATATCCTTGCTTAGGTAACGGTTAAGGAGGAGTTGGAGCAAGGGACTGCAAGGAGCTTGCACCATGACTCAAGGTACATCTACATGGTTATAACGTTCTTCACCAATTTAAAATAGATCTACATGATTTTTCCCTCCATTATATTGTTGATGTGTTCTTTTATGCATTACAATTGCAGATTCAGTCTTTCCTTATGTAGATTAGATTAGATCTTGGTCTTTTCATATTCCTATTGCTTTGAAAGGTTTCATATTGGTATTCTTTTGGCTTCTTGTGTGTAGATAACAGGTGTAAGGCACTAGAGCTGGATCTCTAACGCTGCATCAACTAGGATTACGCAAGGAAAACCATCAAATATAATGTACATAGCAATATTCTTTCTCTTTGTATGCATGTATAAGATATAAAGACTTGGATCTAGAGGAAATCTTATAGTAGTCTATCCTACAATTTGTCTCAGATCAAGGACAAATCTAAGGGAAATCTCACTTATCTACAATAGATATTTTTCCTCCAACACAATGCCTCTCTACTTATAATGTGCACCAAGAAGTTTTATTTATATAAATAATTTTCCCACACTTTCCAACGTGTTTCTAAATGTTCAATAGCACCGCTACTAGTGTTCTTGTATAGCATAAGCACACTATAGAACACAAAAATGTAATGTGATTGTCTTGCTTTAACCGTTTCGTTTATAATACTAGGTGGCACCATGATAGGTGCTTCTCAATATTATAAATGCATTGTTGAGCACACATTATGTCCAAAAGCATCTTGGAGTTGTTGGTGCTCTAGGAAATGCATGGATGCACCATTAGTGGTCCCCACTCCATATCACGTGCACCAATAGGTATTTTTAAAATAAAATATGTTTTCATGATTTTCAAAGAATTTTTAGATGTTTTGTAGAGCCTTTGTTAGTGCTCCTATACATTAATTGCACGTTGCAAAACACAAATAATTAGTAAAAACACATCACTTTGTAAGTGCTCTTTATAATATTCGGTGACATTGTTGGTGGCGCGTCTCGATATTATAAATGCATCATTGAGTGTAATCTATTTACAAAATATCCTTGACTTGTTTGTGCTCTGGGAAATGTATGGAGGCACTGCTGGAACTATTAGCGGTACCTCCATATATACCAAGCACAATGGCACACTTGATTTAAATTTAAAAATTTGTCACATGTATTAGTTATGTTATGGATCTTGATCTTGTACATTCTAAATGCTTCTGTTAAGGAATAACATTTTACTAGTGATCTTGTACATTCTAAATGCATTTTAAAAATTATAAAATATAAATTTTCGAAGCTATTGGTGTGTTTTGGAATGTATGGACATCTTGTTGGTGGTGTGTCAGATCATACAAGGTGCACCATCTAGGTGCTAGTGCACATGTACAAGCAGTGCACTAATTACCAATAATAATAAAACCTTTTCCACTTGCTCATTGTGTTAATTTTAAATATGGAATGTCACTTAGAGTGTGCATGTTGTTATTATGCACTGCATATGGTGTGTCTTTATTTTTAAGGTGCACTGGTGTGTTTTATACCATTTTTTTTGTTAAAAAATAATAATTTGAAATTTTAAAGAGTTAAAATTGTAATTTATTATAGATGGTTTATGCTGTGTCTGTTTGTGTGTACGTTTTTAATGAAATTTGTATGTGAATCAAAGACAATGATGACAATGGCAGCAAGCGCAGGTTGACCCATATAACTTTATGTAGGAGTGGAGGCCCAAAAGAGGGATAGGGATATGTATCCTCTGTTGAACTTTGGTTGTCATTGATGTCAACTGATGTCAAAGAGGATTCAATATCCTTGTGCCATCTTGAAGAAGTATATGAAAGCCACCTTGAAGAAGTACACAAGGTATAAGCACAAGTCCCAAATCCACCTACTCATGCTACTTCAAGGTAAAATGCCAAAGAGATGGTTGGAAATATTGTGGGAGTGCGCAAGAGACTTGAAATCAAGAAGCGGTTGGACAAGTATACAAGTCCCGGAAGTGCACAAAACACACCAATCGGAAGAAGTATACAAGTTGTTGTTGCACGCAAGAGTACCGAAAGAAAGTGGCAGTCAGACAAGTCAAGTGCGCAAGACCCACAAGTGATGATACTTCAAGGGTGCATGACCACACACAAAGTGTGCAAGACCCATAATGCAAAGGATCATGTATGCGCAAGACCCACAAGGGATGACACCTCATCGACGCATATCATGACAAGTGGAGGAAGCATGAAGGAAGCGGAACCGTGAAGTAAGTAAGAAGGGACGCTACGACCAACTTGTGGACATACCATCCGTGCAGGACAAGTATAAATAAGAAGCCAAGTTAGAGAGTTGAGGTAAGCATGAATATACGAAAATGGTAGTCCTATAATTTGGAAAGCTTCTTATTTTGGGGTATCAAGGGCTTGTGGAACCATAACAACATGATTTAGAAGAGAGCCAAGTGCACACAAACAAAAGAGTAGAATTGTTGATGGTGCACAGGATGATGTAGTTTATATGTGACAGATGCGTGAAGATAGACTTGAAGCATAGCTATTGATGCGCGAAGTGAAGTAGTTTATCTAGGAAAGATGCTCGAAGAAAGAGTTGTAGCATAGCAGAAGAGGCATAGTATGATGAGGGTAGTATGAGACAAATGTGAAGAACATAAAATAAGTATCACAAATATGCACATAAGCTCACAAATTATCTAAGAAAGATGCACCCAGACATAAGTGAAACATTGCAGAAGGTGCGCAATATGATTTGATATAGTTGCGCAAAGTAAGAACAACATCACAATCGAATATGTGCAGTATGGTGTAAGTGATATGATACAAATGCACAAAGTCAGAACAGCAGCACATCACAAGATGTGTGTATCAGTTCAATGTGCAGAAATAGAGTGGCATGATGAAGCAAAACACATATTGTAAAGTATGAATTCAAGTGTATGAAGTTGATGTAGTGAAGTGAAGTATGTGATACACTTCAACGACAGTAAGATATTAGTTTACAGACGGTGCGCACAACGTTGTGAACAATAGATTATCTGAAGAGTGCTAGGATCAGTAGAACAACAAAGTAATATCTTCTACAAACATACAAGGGCGGCAGGATGGGGAAAGGAGTAGGGGGCCGGTGCCTCCTTCCAGTTAAAGCTGGTAAATCATGGAGTCGGTGCTTCCTTCAGGTCAGTGCCTCCTTCCAGTTGGTGCTAGAGAACATCAGAATTTTGTGCTTCTATTAATGCAATATTTTCATTATAAGAGAGCATTCCATGGTTTTCTCCCGTTTGGGTTTCCACGTAAAAATCGGTGTGTTCCGTGTATTGCGCATATGTGGATGAATGTTATTGTTTATGTGAATGCATAATTTAAGTTCAATTTTAAATATGATATGAAATAAAAATTGTTCATAACTGCACTAATACTGATTCACCCCCCCTCTCAATATTAATATGATTTCAACATCCTTGACCTATTACAACACAGAATCATATCCTTTTGAGGAATGTTGGATTCCTCAAATTTTATGAGGAGGCTACATCCTTCAAATGGAACACATGTTTGTTTATGCAATTGATCTGTCCCAGGGATCATGTAAGGTAGGAATTTAGGGTCAGTCTCGATATATGGTACCAACTCACAAAGGATGATAATTATATCATCTTTGGTTTGTCTAAGAGAGGGGAGAATTTTCTTGATTTCCCTAATATCTTGCCTGGAATTATGGGAGAGGGTCAAATTGCATAAGTGCAAAGATATGTTGATGTGGACATAACTAACCCTAGTCATTAGAGCAAATTTGGGGTCTAAAATGGGCCTCATGAGAATATGAGCCACCTCATAAGAAAACGAGCCACCGCATAAGAAAAAGAGCCATTGAATTCAAGAACCAATAGAATTTCAAGAAAAGAGTCAACCATAATGCTTGACATGACATATTTAACATTTAAAAAACTACTTTTTAAATTTGTATTTTCAACATATCTCCCTGTTGTTTTGCTCAAATTTCAAGTGGTAGTACTCGTTGGATGCGGAATTAAATTACGCATCCAACGAATGCTCCCGCTCAAAATTTGTGTAAAACGACAGGGAGATATGTTGAAAATATGAAGAAAATGTACTTTTTCTCTTTTCCTCTAAAATTCATAAATATTATTTTATTATTTTAACACTTATTTTATTATTTTCCTTAGGTTGAGTCCCATTTTAGACCTCAAATTTTCTCAAATGGATTTCTAGGTTGCTAGTGGCCAACTACATTTAGGTACATTTAGTGCAAAGGAGGCTAGGTGCATGTTGCTTATGGTCTCAACATTAGTAAACTGAACCACTAATGGGAAGCACATTAGTTTATCTCTAATCCAGTATGTATATGCTTTAGTTCAAAGGACTAGACTGATTAGTGGTCTATCACTTTTTTTGCAACAATTTTGTTTTTCTATGGATAGTTATCATGGTGTGTTTGATGGGAGGATGGTCCTCCCCCTTGGTTCAGATCTATTTACTTTATTTTTTGAGAGGTTTCCATGACTTGAGCATAATTCGACCACCTCCCTCCTAGGCCAACAATTGATGTGTTTGTGTGCACACAATGTTATATTTTTCCCATAAGGGGCTAGTCAAAGTTGCAATGTAGACCAATGAGTTCTGATGTATTAGAGTTGATATATAGTGAAGATGATCACACCCTTGATCTTGTATAGTACCCATATGTAGGGACAGGATGGAAAGGATATGCAAACATCCTATTTACTCAGGCTAAACCAATAGATGCTAGAAGTAATATTATCATTATGTTTTGATTAATCTAGATACATATTTTTTAGTCTTATTCATTGCACATGTAATTTATTGTAACATTTTGTTTAAATTGTATAATTATTGTTGTATATTATTTTGTAGATGTAGACATGTATGTTTCATAGGTGCCTCCCCAATAGGATGAGGAGATGGTTGAGGCTGATGAGTCATTTCAAATATAGAGACTCAACCTGTCATGTAAGCCAGATCATATATTCTATCAAGAGATGATAAATTAGATATGTACAATGATGGCTAACCACATAGTGGTCCTGACATGAGATAGCATAATCATATTGGATCCTAAGCTTGCATCGACATCATGGGTGACCCTTATACATGGTATTATGTAATTGATACATCATGTTGTTAATTTCATCAACCTACTCAAGAGGTTGAGGGATCACCATCGCTAGTGGTCTTATACTTCAAGCCCTTCAATTTTGGATTTATCTGCTAAGGACGGTGATTCTCAACCTCCTTCATCTCTGACATCTCCAACACAAGAAAACCAACCACCTTCACCATATCTTACATGAGTAGAATGATCACCATATTCTCCACCTCTAGTAGTCGAATACTCACCATCTCATCCAAAATATAACCGATCACCAACTCTTCCTCCAGGTGACCAATCAACTTCAATACCCATTGCATTCACTATTGATGTTATAGATGCTATGGTTGCATCATGTGATATTTTTTTGGTGGAGAGATATATCAAATTCTACCTGCTACACTATTATAGGGTGGAGGTGTTGATGCCATTAGATCTATTGGGAAAGGTACTAATGCCTTTGGATTTGGTGGAGGAAGCATTGATGCCTCTAGCTATGTTGGTGGACCTAGCTTATAGTAGTTGTTGACATGTTTATATTTGATTTCTACAATGTATTATTTTACATGTAAATTTGACATTTATATTTGATGCCTCTCCACCAGTGTTGTGCTCGGTAAACTAGAGGGACAAATGACCAAAAGTATTTGCAAGTGTAGTTTCAAGTACACTTAAGGGAATGAATCCGATATACTCTAAGCTAGTGTGTGGAATATCGAATCAGTGACATATTTATATTATAATGTAGTGCTACTCACTAGGTACCTATAGTGATCTAGGAGGATCTCCAATATCAAAATAAAAGTCTTCAAAATGAAAACAGAATCTTACAGCAGTGTAGATCTCGGCGAGAGATTTTTGGTGACGTTTGTTTCGCGCAAAGCGGTCTCAGGATGAGAAATTTATTGAGTTCTGAACTTTCGCAAAAACAGGTAAAAGTGGCAAAAAATGGGCCACAAGGTGCCACGTGGCATGTACAGTCAGCAGACAGGTGACGTGGCAGCCCTACAATAGGCCACGTGGAGGTTCTAAGGTGATCAGGCAGTTGAGTTGGACCAATAGTCCACTAACAAGTGGTAGGGTAGCCATCCATGTGGACCAACCAGGGCTTGCCACGTGGCATCCTGGTTGGCACCTTATTGTATTTATTTACAAAAAATATGGAACTGAGGGAGGATCAAACCCCCGACCTCCTCTCCGCCAAAGTCTCCTCCATATCTGACTAACCATGATCTCCGCATTTGTTTCTTAACCTATTGGGTTGCCACTTCTATTTAAACTTTACATGTATTTTAGTTTGAAAAAGGGGCGGGTCGAGGACTTATCCCTTGACCCATGTGTAATGTTTTGAACTATATGTATCACATAAACAAAATGCCACCACACCAACAGACTCATAGAACCGACGGAAGAATCCAACCAAGAGCCAACAACATTTGCAATATATTTCATATATATATATATATATATATATATATATATATATATATATATATATATATATATATCGTTGTTCTCACATTAAAAGGGGTGAAGCGAGGCCCGCGGGTTTGAACCTGGGACCTATGCTCCCCCAACACAACATGTTACCATTAGGCCATTTCCCAATCCCTTGTTATGGGATAGCATGATATTATTTTGAGTTTGTTGCATATTTGGATCCCAAAAAGGGGCACATGGCCTCGATTTCATGCCCCCTTTTGCACTATAAAAACCCCATTACAGAGCCACGAGAGGGGAGAGTTCGGCACCCGACTTATGCACAGATCCTAAGCTGGTTTGGGGTATAGAAAAGGTACAGTCCATACTGTTGGGTCAGAGATTTGTCCATATTTTCATCACCTATCAACATATATTTCATCCCTCTTCTTCCTATTATTATCTATTTATCATTCCATTTTCCATCCATTTGTTGTAACTGCACGTAAAATACCATATCACTTCCATTGATGCTTTAGTGGTTAATCATGATTATTTTCCTTTATTTTTGATGAATTGAAGACTATTATGCATAATTTTACTGATGATGGTTTATGGGGTGATTTGTCATATTAACAGCAGTAGCACTCATGGTTCAAGCTTCCAAATTTGGCATGCTAGCACACGTCCACATGGATATTTCACAACATGGTTTCATCTTATGATTAATTATGTGGATTTGTGATTTCAATTCATGCCCAAGTCCAACATGGCAACCTCCAGCTCATGATCAAACGGTCTCAACCAAAAACGCATGTCAGATAACAATACATTGATTTGCGTCGTGATTTGCAGGCAGATAGAAAAGAATCTCGAAAATTTGGGACATGGGTTTTGTGCACAACGGCCTCAATTACTAGATTTACATGGAAATTTCCAACCAAAGCTACGGTTTGAGCTATACATCTGGTTCGCTAAACGTGTAATTATCAGATTTACTGTTGTGGCTAGTTTTATGAATTAGCAATTTGTTGAAACTAATTCCAAGTTGGGAATTCTATTGCTCATCCTCATGAAGGATTTTTATGTATAAATATGTAATCAATCTCATGAGAAAGGGGGAGAAAAGAGCAAGTAATGTTATGCTGTAGGATTTGATCTAGACTCTGTTGTAACACTTTCATTATGATAATACATGCTGGCAATTTCTTAATTTTCGAGTTGTAGACTTTCATTGTGGAGACCTAGCTCTGCTCAGTGGAGGAAGGGCCCTCTTCCCTGAGCAGATGCTGGTAGTGTTGATTGTAGGTGTGTTATCATGTAGAATTGCTTATTATTTAGTTGATGCTTCCATTCATTAGATTTATCATAATTGTATGCTTTCATGCATTAGATTTATCATAGTTGTTTTCCTATTAATTCATTTTGATAGATCGTTGTCCAACATTGCATTTCTTTTAGATTTATGCAATTAGATCTTGCTTCATAAGAGTTGATTTTGTTTGAAGTATAATTAGATTTATAGTTTGGTTTTATGAATAGGTTTGAGGTTTGATTTACTTTCAAGAAGGTGTGATCTAGTTTACAAATCGTTTTGATTTCATACCAATATATAAACAGTGTCAGGTAGAAATTGTGCTTGCATAGATCTTGCACGATAGCTTTGAAATAAAAGACTTCCTCGGGTTGATAATTTATGTTCTGGTAGTTTCAGTTGTTTATTTAATTAGACAATTAATCCGACCAACACGTACTTCTGTACATGTGCGGTAGAAGGCTTTTCTCGAAGTGCGTTCCGGAGGAGGTCTCAGGAAAAATAGGTCGACTTTATACTCATTTTTCTCAGAATTTCGAGAGGAATGCAGTGGTGCAGTTTGTTTCTGTGTTTGAATGACAGAACTCATAATTTTTTCCAAAACTCATTTATGTAAGCTTTTGAAGACTTAATAAGATCGGCCTTCTCATTGGAAGTGGCCCCCAGGAGGGGTGATTTCCGTTATCATCTGTTGTCTACAATTTGATGGTTTGCATACTTGTTTATTTGCTTATGTGGTTTGATTAAGAACTTAAAAATTGTCTTTTTAAAAGTCTTTTTATGAAGTTAAGCATTCAAATTTCACATGAAATTTTAATGGTTAAAAAGATCCTTTAAAAATTCAGATCAAGTTTGGTATCAGAGCAGTTTAACCATCGCATTGTGAGTTTGTGAATGTTAACGAGATTGAGGCTTCAGCGTGGCATAAGGATTTTATGAGGATGCAAACAATGGTGGAAGATCTTTTCAAGATCAAAAGAAGGGTGAACAAGGTGGCTCATATCATGCTAAAGGTAAAAAAGAGGGAGGTGGTGAGGACCCTCCTAAAACTCCACCATATCCATCATCTTTTCTTGATGGTTCTTTACATTCTTCATCTGGAAAGCAAAAATTTGATTCTAATATGCCTCAATTAAAGCTTGATATTAAGTTTGAATTACCTTTTTATAATGGAGAACTTAATGCTAAGAAATTGGATAATTGGATCCGTCAGATAGAATTGTATTGTAGGATTCAAAATTTCACTGAAGATAGCATAAAAATTCAGTTGTATTCTCTCCGACTTGGAGGGACCGCTCTCATATGGTGGGAGAGAAGAAATCAAAAGGATATTGCCACAAAATGACACATCATTTCCTCTTGGCATGAGTTCACTTCAGCATTAAAGAATCAATTGTATCTGTTGGGATACATGCAGCAAGCCATGATGGATTGGCAGAATTTGAGACAAGGTAAGGGACAGTGTGCAAGAGTACAAACAAGAATTCATAAAAAAGGGCTTTGATACTTGGTATACCTCTCTACACTCAAGAAATTCTTCTCAATTTTATATGAGGATTACATAGTTATTTGCGTCATATGATACTTATGTTTAATTCGACTAACCTTGATGAGGTATGCATTCAAGCAACTCATATGGAGTCCAAGGGGAAGAATGAAAATGAAAACTTTTCCAAGAAACATTGCAAACTTGATGGAAAAAAATTCAAAGGTAAAGGGAAAGGTAAGCATACATATACAGTGAAGAAGGGAGGAGATAAACCTACATGCTCACATTGCCAGAAAAAGGGTCATGATGCATCCAAATGTTGGAGACTTCACCCGGAACTCAAGCCTGAGAAGTTTCGGAATAAGGAGGACAAGAAGACCACTTCTACAGCCATCCAACATGATTTGGGATCTGACTCAGGAGATGAAACTAATATTGTTTCTATGGGCATTCAAGGTAAAAATCCTTCTACTTCTATTTCAAAGCATGAACCTGTTGTTGATGAAAGAAAGAGAAGTGAGCTATTTCATATCAGGGTAAGCTCTAAGCATACAAAAATAGATACTCTTTTTTATAGTGGATCACAAGCTAATCTTATTTCAGAAGAGATATATAAAAAAATTCATTTCGAAACTAAGTTACACCCTAATCCTTATCCACTTGGATGGGTATGTGATAATGCACAACAAGAAGTTACAAAACAATGTAGACTTAGATTTACTACTACTTTTGGATTTGTTGACAAAGTTGATATGGATGTGGTTCCATTGGATATATGTGGCATTATGTTGGGCAATCCTTGTCTTTATGATAGGAAGGTTGTCCTTTAAGGGAAGATAACATGTATAAGCTCACTAAAGATGGTGTTGAATATGTTGTTCATGCACACCGCATGAAAACTAATATTTCTTTAGTTTTTGCAAGTCAAATGAAGAGGCTAGTAAATGCTAGTAAGAATTTTGTTCTATGATAGTTAAAGCAAAGGATGTTGGTCAAAATGAATATTTTAAGGGATGTGATCCAAGACTTAAAAATGATTCAGCTAAGGTGGTATCTGATTATGATGTTTTGTTTCAAGAACCTAAAGGATTACCTCCTAAAAGAGAAATCCAACATGAGATTCTCTTACAACAGAATGCACCACTTACTAATATTGGCATGTACAGGTCTTCAATAATTGAAAATGTAGAGATAAAGAAGCAGGTTCAAGAATTGTTTGAAAGAGGGGACATTTGGCCAAGTTCCTCTCCATGTGGTTCATCGATCGTTTTGGTGCCAAAGAAGGATGACACATGGCGTATGTGCTTTGATTACAAGGCACTAAACTGAATCACAATCAAGAACATGTATCCTCTTCCCTGAATTTATGATCTTTTGGATCAACTAAAGAATGCAACTTATTTCACTAAGTTAGACTTGTGAAGTGGCTATCATCAAATTCGAATCCATGACAATGACATATGGAAGACTGCTTTCAAAAACTAAATAGGGATTATATGAATGGATGGTAATGCCCTTTGGGATTTGTAATGCACCTGCAACATTTATGAGGGTGATGAATGATGTTTTTAGGCCCTTTATTGACGATTTTGTCATAGTCTACTTACATGATATTTTGATTTTTAGTCGTACTTGGGAAGAACATGTCAAGCATGTAAAACAAGTTTTGGATGTACTTGTAAGGGAGAAATTGTATTTAAAGATGTCCAAATGTGAGTTTGGGGAGACATATTTAGTATATATGGGTTACATAGTAGGGGGTGGTGAGCTTAGAATTGAACCTTATAAAGTGGAGGTCATTGTGAATTGGACCAAGCCAAATAATGTAACCGACATAACGAGCTTCTTGGGAGCAGCCCAATATTGGAGGAAGTTCATTAAGAAATTCTCCTTCATAGCTTCTCCATTACATGCTTTGACAAGTATGAACAAAGTCTTTCAGTGGGAAGGCAAAGCACATAAATCCTTCGACACTCTGAAAGAAAGATCAACGTGGCTCTTGTACTTGCACTGCCGGATATACAACATCCATTTGAGATAGAAACTGATGCTAGTGGCTATTCCATGGAGGCATCCTTACTGCAACTTAAAAAACCAATATGCTATCATTCTGAAACTTTCTCTACATCAATAATAAACTATCCTACCTTCGATAAAGAATTGTATGGATTAGTACAAAGTGTGAAGAAGTGGAAACATTACCTAATGGGTAAGGAAATAATAATACATACTAATCATTAACCACTACAATATCTTAAATCACAAACTAAGCTACAACAATAAAGGCATTTCAGGTGGATGGGTTTTCTACAACAATTTCAGTTAGTTATTAAATACAAGAAATGAATTCAGAACAAAGTTGCGGATATGTTATGAATACCTCCAACAAATGCCTCTATTGTTATTCAACAAAGTCCCTTGGTACATTCAATTTGTGTTGAACAATATAGTAGGGATGAAGAATTTAAAGAAGTATATGAATCACTAATGCATGGCTCTCAAAATGAAGAATTGAATTATCATGTTCATGATAAGTTGTTGTATCATCTTGGAAAAATTTGTATTCCACAAAGTGAAAGAGTGCATGCGATAAGAGAAACTCATACTTCTCTCATTTCAGGGCATTTTGGTGTAGGGAAAACTGTAGCACAATTAAAAAAAAATTGTTATTGGCCTTGGATGAGTGATACTATGTCCAAATATGTAAAAGGATGTGTTATGTGTGCAACAAGTAATCCAAGTAATAGAAAGTTAGGCTTGTACACTCCACTTCTTGCTCCTTCTCGTCGATGGGAAAGTGTGTAAATGGACTTTGTAGGAGGGTTACCAATGTCTAGAAATGGACATGATTACTTATATTTTGTTGTGGATAGGTTCGGTAAAATGTGCATTCTAATGCCTTGTAAGAAGCAGATCACGACTGAATTTACTGCTCATTTGTTTTTCCAACATGTATGAGTCCATTTTGGATTACCTACTTCTATTGTATCTGACTGAGATTCCCACTTCCTTGGAAAATTTTGGTCATCTCTATGGGAACTTATGGACACAAAGTTAAAGAAGAGCACAACATTCCATCCACAAACTGACGGACAAACTGAATTGGTCCACTGGACCGTGCTACATCTTCTCTGAGGATATTGTGCTAAGCATTCTAAGCTTTGGGATGAGTAGTTGCGTTATGTTCAACATGCCTACAACAAAGCCATACACTCTTCAACACAAAGATATCCATTTGAGACATGTTTTGGATATTTTCCAAAGTCTCCCTTAGACTTTGTTTATGGGAACGATTCAGTGAGATATGGTCAAGTTGATGCAAATAAAGATTTGAATTTTATTCAGCAAATCTAGTTAATACATCAAATAGTGCAAGAGTAGTTGGAATCAAGTCAAGCCAAGTATAAAGAAAGACATGAAAAGCATCGGGTGGATCGTCACTTTTAAGTTGGTGATCAATGTTAGTTTTTCATCATTTACTTCAATAGATCTAGGATCTTAACTGAAAGAACAACATGTACAGCATATCAAGCATAAGAGACAAGAGACAAGAGACACAAAACATTTCACCGGGGAAAACCAAGAAGGTGAAGAACCCCGCAACTTCCTCAAAGATAGAATAAGAATCAATACAAGGATCACAATGATCAAACCCAAGAGATAGATGACTGCAGCAGCTAATCCTCCTCCACTAGTGCGCACTCCTCCTCTCTCTCACTAATGTGAAGTGAGTGAATGAGAGAATGTGTAAAATGAGAGAGACGCACTCTCTATTTATACACTACTTCACTTGTCTTTTAACTTTAATTAGGTCGGCCCCAACTTAACCACTTAACATAATGTTGATTGGGCCGACCCCCACTAGGGTGGTCTAATAACCCTTTAACCCACATGAATCATACATGGCCAACACCATCAAGGTGGTCTAATAACCCATCAAGTATAAGTTATAACAATTACAATATAACTTGCGACACTTGCAAGTACAAATGACGACACTTTCGTACAGAGGAATAATACCATCTCTGTAGGGATACAATATACATATATGAAATAAATTCCTAAGTTACATATACATCAACACTCCCTCTTAACTAGGAAGGTATTTCTCGACACAGGTCTTCTAGCACAAGTCTTCTTCTCTGGATCATTGTCACTGGATCATCGTCATCGAATCATCGTCATCGTCACTACTGTTGTTATCTCAATCAATATCCAATGTACTCGTCATAGGAAGTTCTACAAATCCAATCCTTTTTCATGTTGGATGTAGGCCTAGACTCCATGTAGGTCTTCATCATCTCTGCGAGCAAGCCATCAAGTAGGTACACCTCAGGACCGATTACACTGCCTCTGCAAAACCTGCAAGATCTCCCAGGAATGATTACACTGCCTCTGCAAAACCTATAAGAGAATCTCAGGACTGATTATATACCTCTGCAAAACCTGTGTACCCTACTGTCACTTCATCATCTTCAGATCACCTCATAGTCCACAGAGCACAACCCAAATGCACACACATCATAGCACTTACACTCACCGGCATGGAAGGAGTTTCCTCTGACCATCCGGTAAAGGCTCAACACTTACATCAATGACCATGGAAGGACTTTCCTCTAACCATGTCGGAAAGGCTACAACAATTACATCAATGAACATGGAAGGACTTTCCTCTGACCATGTCGGAAAAGCTCGGCAATTACATCAACGACCATGGAAGGAATTTCCTCTAACCATGTCGGAAAAGCCTCGGTAATTACATCAATGACCATGGAAGGACTTTCCTCTAACCATGTCGAAAATCCATGCCCAACCCTTAAATCTCACCATGGGAGGACTTTCCTACAACCATCTGAGAATGGCCTAGACCTTACATCTGTACCATGGGAGGACTTTCCTACCACCATGTGAGAATGGCCCCAGCCCTTACATCTACACCATATGAGGACTTTCCTACCACTATGTGAGAATGGCTCGTGTGCATATATGTCTCCGGACTCATCACTTCCCCTTGGAAGGAATCTCTCTGAAGTACTCAAACTTCACTCTGGCCAGCGGCTTGGTCAACACATCAGATATCTGCTCGTCCGTTGCAACATACAGGAGCTTCACTGCTCCTCTCTGCACCATATCCCTAATATAGTGATACTTGATCTCAATGTGCTTCAACTTGTCATGGAACACTGGGTTCTCCGACAACTTCACACAACTCTGGTTGTCGCAATATATACAAGTAGCATCCAACTAGAGATCAAATAAATCAAACAGTAGCTTCCTAAGCCATACTGCCTCACAACTAGCCGAACAAGCTGCAACATACTCTACTTTGGCTTTACTCAGTGTCACACAAGGCTGCTTCCTGCTAAACCAAGAGATCATACCAGATCCCATACTGAAGCAGCACCCCGAAGTGCTCTTCCGATATTCAATGGCACTGCCTGCCCAATCTGAATCAACATAACCCTCCATGTTAAACTTTTGATTCGCATCATACTTGAGCCCATAGTCAACTGTACCCTTCAGGTACCTCAGAATATGCTTTATAGAAACCAGGTGAACACTTCTCGGATCTGTCAGGAACTGGCTCAATGTGTTCACCGCAAAGAAAATATCTGGCCTCGTGTTCATCAGGTACATCAAGGACCCAATCATCTTTCGATACACTGTGACATCAACCGGCTTAGATGAAGCATCACACAGAAGCTTCAGGTTTGATGCCATAGGTGTGGCCATGGACTTGCATTCCATCATCCCGAATTGCTTCAGGATCTCTACTGCATACTTCCCTTGTCCAAGGAAGATTCCATCTGCACTCTTCCACACCTCCATGCCAAGAAAGTAGTGCATCATCCCCAATTCCTTCATCTCAAACTCGACAGCAAGCTTCCTCTTTATGTCGACAATCAATCTATCCTCACCTGTCAAAAACAGGTCATCCACATACAATAGGAGTATCACTGGATTGCCTTCCTCAACCTTGTAGTAAAGGTTTGAATCCACTTTACTCTTGGTAAAGCCCAAACTAGATAGAAAGTTGTCTATCCTACCATACCAATTCCTAGGAGCTTGCTTCAAGCCATACAAGGCTTTCTTCAACCTGCACACATATGACTCCCTGTCATGTGTCTCTAAACCAGGTGGATGCTCCACATACACTTCCTCTTCGACTACACCATTCAAGACAACTGTCTTGACATCCATTTGGTGTATCTTCCATTTCATCACTACAGCCAAAGAAAGTATTGTTCTGATGGAAGTGTATTTGGCTACAGGAGCAAAAGTCTCTTCATAATCTATCCCTTCTTTCTGGGAGAAGCCATGAGCTACAAACCTCGCCTTGTATTTCTTTATGCTACCATCTGCAGCATGCTTGATCTTATAGATCCACTTGGAAGTCACAACAGACTTCCCTTCTGGTCTCGGGACCACATCCCAAACATCATTCTTCTTGATCGACTAGTATTCCTCGATCATGGCATTCTTCCATTACCGCATCTCGGATCCTGGGAACTTCAGATTCTTCAATATCTTCAATAGATAGTTTTCTTTGAACTTTGTTGTCGGAACAAATGTTGTAGTACTTTTTTTGTAGGTGATTGTACACAATCTTTCGTACAAGTCAAATTCAATTGCATGATTAGAAACATCTCATAGTTTTTCAGAACAAATTCTTACGCATAAAGACATATGTCATACAGTCATGCAATTATCTTAGCCAATGCTTCAATACAACATTTATCCATATCCCGTAACTTTCTAGATGCCTTCCATCTCTACCAAAACATTGTTAAGAGAGTGCACAACTCCCAACATGTCAGCAAAGAGGTTTCATTCTAGATAAGTAGCAATGGAATGTTTTACAGTACCATAGGCCACTTACCCATTACTTGCATATTTAGTAGTATCTTGTTCATTGATGCAATTTTTCTAAAATGCATAATATACATCCTAAACCTAGGAACATAAATATGTACATGAATGAACAACATCATTTAAGTAATAAGAAATGACAATTCAAATACTTTCCTTTGTTTGCTTGTTGGGTGGACTCCCTCTCAATCTTTGCTTCCTTGTAGGAACTACTGGAGTGTGCTCCCTCTTGATCTTTGGTTCCTGGATTACCTGTCCTTGAACTTATACTAATCCTGGACCACTATGCGTGCTTAAGTGTGCACTAGTGTCATGATTGTGTCATCCTCAAGATCTCATACATGCATTAGTATAATCTTAATACTATCAAAACATTATGATTCTAAATAATATTATCATGTATGGTCATGATCATTTCACACATAGGTAATAAGCATTAGTATTCAAGGTTTCAGGGAAAACTTTTTTTACTCATGCATATTCTTATTTGACCATAGGACTCTTCTTGGCTAGTCAGATCATCAATCAAAGTAAGAAACATAATATGCATAAACCCTTGATTACTTAAACTTCTAACTTCAAGAATAATCATTATCATTCATACAAAAGTATAAGATCCTAGCACAAGGTAGGATTCTAACTTGATATAGGAAAAACATACGTGGTTATCATGTTTGCTAGTTATGTCTAACATACCCAAACAATGTCTTCTTGTTCTCTTCAATGACTTGTGCTTAGTAACCTGCATAACTCATAAGTTAACCATTGTAGAACCAAATTATACATACCCCGTAAGTAGAGCTTCTATTTGATCCATGAGTCTTTGTCTTCATGTCACCATGGTCATATGTTCTTGATATAGAACTTGATTTGTACTTTTCATGTTAGCAAACAACATCATCCTCATACAATACCACATTGCATTAGTACAATCATATAACCCTAATCAATGAATGTCTTCTATCATTCATATGCATTCATACTTTTACTAGGGTGATAAGACAATTCTAAGATTAATCAAGATTGTACTAACCTCAATAATATGAAGACAAACATATCATAAACTTAATCATGAATAGATTTCAACACATACATGTATCTCCTCAAGTCATACCTGTCGAGATTTCTTTTAGTCTTCTTATGTAAGGCCTTAGCCTCATCTCCCTCTGAAACTGGAACTTCTTCACTTATGTAGGTGTCCAATTCATTCTCTTCTAGGATTAACCCAATCCACTTTGATTTGCTGAAACTGGATCTGGAGATGGATTAGGGTTTTTCAGAGAAACCCTAAAACTTCAAAATTTGAATTTCAAACTTCTGATTGGATGAAAAGATGCGCTTTGCTGATCTGATCAAGCTAGTATACTTCAATTTTGAAAACTGCAAAATTTGACCCCTCAAAATTGCCTTTGAAACCTCCAGATCTTCTGGACAGGATCCCGAACTAGGGTTTGATGAATCCCGGTCTTTTGCCCATCCAAAAGGTTCGATCTTGTGTTCTAAACTTTGATTTTCCTAAGGAGCTTCCAACGTGGTTACTGATTTCAAAAACTCCAACTTTTGCAGAAGCCCTAATTTTCCACCTTTTCGATCAAACTCCCGAACTAGGGTTTGATCAATCCCGGCCTTTTGCCAACCAAAAAAATTGATCTTGGTCTCTAAATTTTGATTTCGATGAGGATCATTCAGTTGTGGTCTCTGATTCCAAAAATTCCAACTTTCTCTGAAGCCCTAAATTCCCGCAACAGTGATAAGCCAAAAATGAGAATGCTGAGAATTCAATTCTATTTCACAGAGATATGTGCCTTATTGTTTCTGGTACATCTCTGAAACTAAGAATCCACAGGGTTTGAAACTTTGTCCTGTGGTAGCCTGACGTAACATATTTCCAACCCCACAGGCCTGACCTCAATTGGATTCTCTGAGAAAGAGTTATGCCAAGTGTCGCAACGTGACTTATTTATGGGATAAAACAGGAGAGCGAACTTGTACGGAGTTCCACGTGTATTTTTTTCAACTTTGGCCTCTGAAAAGCGGACTTGTGAAAGTACAGGCCATCCCTACTTGTCATGTTTTACGAAATTTCATTTGGAGCTTCCTAGCCCAAGTTGTGACCTTTTTTCCTAGGTCACCTGTTTATGACTGAGATCTGGAAGAGGCAGAAACCCGAACTTGTATGGATCATAAATCACAAATTACAACGAATCAGATGTTTTTCTTTGGACACAAGTTACATGGGGATGTTGTCTATGACCTATAGAATTTTCAAAACCCTAACCTTCTCCAAAATGGATTTATAGTGAAAGTTCTATAATGACTGGTTTTTGCTATATCAAGCCCTAGCTTCCAATTTGTCGCAAGTGCAACAAGTTGCATAAATGCTATACCATGCCTTCCTTCAGGATAGCTCTGATACCATGTTATTTTTTCATCATTTAATTCAATAGATCTAGGATCTTAACTGAAAGAACAACATGTACAGCATATCAAGCATAATAGACAAGAGATAAGAGAGACAAAACATTTCACCGGGGAAAACCATGAAGGTGAAAAACCCCGCAACTTCCTCAGAGATAGAATAAGAATCAATACAAGGATCACAATGATCAAACCCAAGATATAGATGACTGTCGCAGCTATTCCTCCTCCACTAGTGCTCACTCCTCCTCTCTTGCACTAATGCAAAGTGAGTGAATGAGAGAATGTGTAAAATGAGAGAGACACACTCTCTATTTATACACTACTTCACTTGTCTTTTAACTTTAACTAGGTCAGCCCCAACTTAACCACTTAACATAATGTTGACCGGGCCAACCCCCACTAGGGTGGTCTAATAACCCTTTAACCCACATGACTCATACAGGGCCGACCCCATCAAGGTGGTCTAATAACCCATCAAGTATAAGTTACAACAGTTACAATATAACTTGCGACACCTGCAAGTACAAATGACGACACTTCCGTACGGAGGTATAATACCATCTCTGTAGGTATACAATATACATATATGAAATACATTCCGAAGTTACATATACATCAACAATCAAGTATGGCTTCATATCAGCAAAGATCGACTCCAATGTGAAGGTAGAAATTTGAAACCAATCAGGTATGGACCTTTCACAATTTTGGATCAAGTTGCTAATAATGCTTTTCAGTTAGATTTGCCTCCTTATATGAAAATGTATTCCGTTGTTAATGTGGAAAACTTAAAACTGTATGAGCCTCATATGATTATGGAACAAGATGTACAGGTTCAAGTACCTTCTATTGATGAGTTTGCTCTTGAATAACTTAATGAACTTCAAGAAGATGACATACTTGGTAAGAAGGTCAAATCTTCACGAAGAGGTGATGTGGAATATCTTCGTGTGGGGATTAAAGGAATGCATCCAAGCAAGGAACAATGGCTAGAGACCGGAAGAGTGAGGGAACTGTACCCTCACCTATTTTATGAATGATTCCATGCTTTTGGTGGCCCAAAATCTTCCCAATGGAAAGGTTTGATCCAAGAGGATCTCCAATATTGATCAAAATAAAAGTCCTCAAAATGAAAACAGAAGCTTACAGCAGTGTAGAGATCGGCGAGATATTTTCGGTGACATTCATTTCGCGCAAAACGACCTCCGGATGAGAAATTTATTGAGTTCTGAACTTTCGGAAAAACAGGTAAAGGTGACAAAAAGGGGCCACAGGGTGCCACGCGGCATGTACAGTCAGCAAACAGGTTACGTGGCATCCCTGTAGCAGGCCACATGGAGGTTCCAAGGTGATCAGGAATATGAGTTGGACCAATAGTCGGCTGACAAGTGGTAGGGTAGGCCTCCATGTGGACCAACCAGGGCTTGCCACATGACAACCTGGTTGGAACTTTGTTGGTTTTATTTACCAAAAATATGGAAGTCGGGGAGGATCAAAACCCCAACTTCATTTCCTCCAAAGTCTCCTCCATATACAACTAGCCATGATCTTTGCATTTGTTTCTTAACCTATAGGGTCGCCACTTATATTTAAACTTTACATGTGGTTTAGTTTGAAAAAGGGGCGGGTCAAGGGCTTAGCCCTCGACCCATGTGTAACATTTTGAACTATATGTATCACATAAACGAAATTCCACCACAGCAACAGACTCATAGAACCAGCGGAAGAATCCAACCAAAAGCCAACAACACTTAGCAATATATTTCATATATATATATATATATATCATTGTTATCATGTTAAAAGGGGTGAAGCGAGGCCCATGGGTTTGACCCCGGGACCTCTGCTCCCCCAATACAACGTGTTACCATTGGCTCATTTCCCAATCCCTTGTTATGGAATAGAACGATTTTCTTTTGAATTTGTTGCATATTTGGAGCCCAAAAAGGGGCACGTGGCCCCGATTTCGCGCCCCCTTTTGCACTTATAAAAAAACATTACAGAGCCACGAGAGGGGAGAGTTCAACACTCGACTTATGCATAGATACCGAGGTGGTTCAGTGTACAGAAAAGGTATAGTCCATATAGGCACGACAGAATGCTTTTCTCGAAGTGTGTGCCAGAGGAGGTCTTAGGAAAAATAGGTCGACTTTATACTCATTTTTCTCAGAATTTCGAGAGGAACGCAGTGGTGCAGTCTATTTATGTGTTTGACTGACAAAACTCAGAAGTTTTTCCAAAAATCATGTAAGTAAGCTTTTGAAGACTTAATAAGATCGGCCTTCTCATTGGAAGTAACCCAGAGATGTAACCGAGGAGGGTTGAACTCCGTTATCATCTGTTGTTTGCAATTTTATGGTTTGCATACTTGTTTATTTGCTTATGTGGTTTGATTAAGCACTTAAAATTTGTCTTTTTAAAAGTCTTTTTATGAAGTTAAGCATTCAAATTTCACGTGCAATTTTAATGGTTAAAAATATCCTTTAAACATTCAGATCATATAGAGGTGTACAAGGGAATTCAACCAAGTGAGTCCACATATATTCCCTATTTGTATTCTTCCAAGACACAGTTTGACCTAGTAGATGATAGATCATTGTGTTTATAAATGTTGAAATGTGTTTCTATCCTAAAACAAATCTTCAAACTTAAGGTGTGTATTGGCATAGGAAAGTGCTATGATACCACTTGTAGTGTACTTATATAACAAATAAAGAGAATTTAAGAGAAATATATGAAGAAATTCAAACTATGAGAAACAAAGGGACAGACCATAATATAGCACCTATAGAAATAGAACCCTTTATTGATATTAAAGACTAAGAGCAATGTTCATTAGCCTCTTCAAGTGGGGAACCTCCAAATGAGAAATGCTCCAATACAATGATAATCCTTGACAAAACATTACATATGTCGCTACTTCTATAAATATTTCATTCCCACTAAGACAAGACATTACATAGATGACCCTTTTCATTAGTTAACAATATGACAACTACCTAGCATGCCTTTTTCAAACAGGATGACCATGTGCATTATTTAAATAACTCCTAAGTACCCTTAAGTAGGGAGGTTAAATAACACCCTAACAACAACCTGGTCTGGATGAGATATGTAATGATCACAATTTTATTTTTATTTTGTAAACTGCAGTGAGAATTTATATTATAGTACAAAAAACATTACATGCACAAGATATTCTGTAGTTCTGAGAGCGATTTGGTGCCTCTCGTAGAACTGAAAATAAAAAATAGGGACTTTGGAGACCTTCCCACAGATGGGCTGAAAGTCGTAGACATAGTTACAACCGACCATTAAAAACAAAGGACTAGTTCTGCTCAGGAAAACAAGCAATGCAAGACAGTAAAATAAAAAAACAAAACAAGGAGACCTCATACTCTAACCACCTCAAGAAAGAGCTGGGGTCTGCCATAAAAACCTTAGGTGCTTGCGTCTGCGTTTGGGGGCCTGGGCTTGTCTTTTATAATGGGGAAGCTGCCAAATAATTCTTCATCCCAGCTCTGTACCGGGAGAGGTTCAATCTTGCGAGGAGTAGCAGCTTCGTAGTCGGTTTTTCTGACCCTTTTGCAATGTAGCGCCTCAATTGTTGAAGGAATCGGGAAGGAGGCTTCAAGGGGAGGGGCCCCCTGTAGCATGACAACAACAGGAGAGACCGAAACAGAGGTGGATCCCAAGACAGGAGGCTGGACTTACGCAACGACTACGCCTGGAGACTCTTGCGAAGTGGAGCCTGAAGCATGGACTTTTGTTGCCATAGCTACGCCTGCAGGATGAGTGCTTCCTTTACCATCCAGCCCCTCTAATTTTATACCAGGCACATTAAGACCAGAGTCATAATGAGGAGTGGATTTGCTGAAGAGGGAAAACTTACCTCCAATCACGCTGGATTCCAGCGTTGTGAGCATTTCATTCAGGAGGACCATGTGCGTCCTAGTATCCATGATGAAAAGTTTGGCCATCGTCCAATTCACAAGCATTTCTTCGACCTTGGTACCCAACATATTCTTCATGAGCCAGTAATAGTTTATTTGGCTAACATGGCTGCCAGAGGCGAGAATTTTAGAGACCCGATTAGCTTCTCATTCGTCCACCAACCTTCGAACATGAGCGATGATCCTATTGTCTTAGCGACTGATGGCTTTCTTCTCCTTCTCCGAGGAGACAACCATTCGACCGACGCCATGATAATCACCACGCTTAGAGGTGCCGCACCGAAGAGTCATGGCGTAATCAACGAGCACACGGGAGGGGGGAGACAGAACATAATTTACAACCGCGAGAGCATGCAGATGATAACTAGGAATGCCAACACAGATGAAGGTGATGGAATGGGGAGGCATCATTACAAAGGCGTTGTGGAGGGAGCATCGAGGCGTCACACAGGAGAGAAGAATGTACAGGTTGTTGCAGTAATGAAGTAAGGACGAAGACAGCTGAACAGGATTTAATGCCAACCACCATCGCATCATCGACCAATTTAACGGAGTCGCTTGCATGAGAGCCATCTGGATAGGTAAAGAACGTGATCTTAAGTGCGGTGCTCGAGAAAGGGTGCCCGCTAAGGTCCGTTGCCAGATGGGTGAACCAGCCTACTAGGTGGGTGCGTGGCAATGCCTTCCATGATCGGTGCATCTTTGACACCCACATCTGGGGGATCACAAATCTAATTTAAAATATTTATTAATTAAAATTAATAATTTGTAATGTAAAAATTAAAATTAAAAAACTCATAAGGGGTTGAATCCACTGGTGACCAAGGTGATCCAATTATCATAAGGGTGCTCTATTTCATTTTGTTTACTACCATTATCCTAGTTACTTTTTGAAATTTTGTTTTATAGATTGCTATAGTACTCATAATCGACATAGGTTAGCTAAGGAAAGAATCATCAAAAAATCTGGTTATAGAGCTTTGAAAGTCCATTTTTACAAACTCAGGTTTTGCTATTGGTTGGGTTTCCCAAGTGGCTAACCAACATGAAATAATATGTATTTCTCTTATTAATCTAAATTGATAGCTCACAAAAAAAAGTCAATTCATTATATTATCAATACAAACATATTACTCATTTGAGTTTAATATTACATCAAGATGTTTTCCTCCATACTTGAGGATTTGCAAGTGCAATCCAACCCTAGGTTTGTAGGTTCCCCCAACACCTTGTTCTTTATCATTGTTGTTTATTTCAAATGTGTGTTTTTGTATTGTTGAAGTATCTCCAATATGGGTATTGAAATACTTCAAGTTGGTATCAAAGAAGATTGTCTTTTGCTTTAGCTCTGTTTTCAAAAAAGGATTGCAAGTTTAAGATCGACTTACGAAACATGTATAATCTCCAAAAAATCAATGTATATGGATTCCTCTGACAAAGTTACGTGATTTTTAAAAATTTAGTCAAATAGCATGGGAAAGTTATTGTATATTGAAATTTTGCTCTTTTTAGGGATTTTGTGTTACAATCGCAACTCTATTTATGGATTTTTCAAATTAGATAACTTTTGGAAAATTACCCAAATTGATGCTAGATTGATGCCACTCAAAGGACTACTTCCATCTATAGAATTTAACATATTATACAATATACTTCCAAAAAATACTCAATGAATTAAAAGCTCTTCAATTTTCCATATGTTTTCAACTTCAAAACCTTGGTGGAAATAGGAAAGCCATAATCAAGGTAATATTTTATTTTTGTATGAAACGCTTAGGCATGGCCTATTCAAAAGTAGAAATTGAAATATTTCCAAATGTATGTGATATCTTTCTTATAGCTCTTTTTGTAAATATTAAATACTATACCAAGATATAATCATGGCTAGATCTAGGATATGCTTGTGAATATTAGTATGGATATTTTCTCCAATTGTGAGAAGATTGCTACTTTCATCTTCTCTTCATTGAATGTACTCCTCTTTATGATGAATTTTCATGTTAAGATATTTTAGAATAGGAAAGCATAATCTCCCATCATCTCTTCCAAGGATCTCTTTTTCTCCTTAATTAATCTCTTACTGTGCAGAATGATGAATCTCCTTCTAAAGGTGACTTACAACAAGATACAATCATTGAACTTTATGAAGAAGAAAGTATGCAAGAGGAGCCTCATCTAATGGATCATGTGAAAAGTACAAGTGTTTCTATGCATTCCTTTTTAGTAGAAGAGAACCATGAAGATCATATAATGATAATGTAGTGACGCATTCAAAGATCCTATTTAGTGCTCAATCATTGGCAATATCAATTTCTACCATGAATTTGAGGAAATATAACCTAATAAGGGAGTGAGTGCAAATGGTACCAAACCCATGGGGTACTATGTTTACTCTATGTTATTGGCTCAACGATAAGAGAATGGCTTTGGCTACCAATCACAATTTATCTACTTCTTCCTTATGCTTTAAGCTCCGAGCATTTTAGGAACGAAGGGTATGTTGTGTCCTTAACACAACCAATGATAAGATGAATTATAAATGTAATGCACGCACTTATTATATTTGTTAATCATTTGGGTTCCATAAGTTAGTAATGATGTGAAATGTTAAAAAAAATCATTTTTATACAAGCAAACCTACTTCTTTTATGGAAGCATTGAATAAGCTATGACTAATAAGATTAGGGATAGCTTAATTTATTTAAGAGGAATGACATGTTGTGTACCTATACACAATGTATTTTGTACATGATATTTGTTTCATAATCTCAATAATGCACCATCACTAGGTTAGTTGGGATCACTCGTATTAATGAGTCATTACTAAGTTTGTGGATAGGGGTCAGTTATATGAATTAATAACTCGTCACTATGTTAGTGGAGAATTGATATTATGAGAGTTTCTTTAAAAGTGGACCCCCCATATCTAATTGATCCATTCTACTATCAATACCAACATATTACTCATTTAACTATTATTACATGGAGATGTCTTCCTCTGGAGTTTAGGATTTATAGGTGCAATCCAACCTTGGGTGTGCAAGTTCCCCCAACCCCTTATTATTATTCATTGTTGTATATTTCGAATTTGTGTCGTTTATTACTGGAGTAGTTCCATTCCAAGTATTGTAATACTTCAGTGATATTGACCCCCTCCAAGTGTTTAGCCTCCCATTTGATTCTCCCTTCTCACCCAAAAGATCAATTTTTAGATTCCTTCCCACATGATGAATGAAGACTTAGCAGCCTCCTCATTCCACAATCTCCTAGTCCTCTTTGGATCTAATCCTTCCAACTTTTCTCCTTCTCCCAAAGTCGCCATCATTCAAAAATATGTTGCTTAAAGATAGCTTGGGAGATTGTAGTAGCTAGTCCTTAATTTCCTTGAGTTCAAATGGTAAACAAATCTATAGTGCATTTCATCCTAGTGGTAGAATATGTTAGTGGATTATTTGAACCACTTAAGGAAAATAGGCTCATTTGAAAATTAAATGGCCTTTGGTCAAAGGTAACATATCTGCACTAATAGATTATAGCAACTTGGAAATAAAAAGTAATGGATGAAACATTCATTTATCTACATGTAGAAGGATTCTTCAAAGACAAATTTGGATTAGTAGAAGACATAGATTCAATCCTCAACCAAAGCCCTCGCTTTGGGGGAAAGTAGGCCTCGACATGAAGTCGTGGACTCCAATTGTCATGAACCTGGTGATCTCACGTTGGATTTGAACCACAAGGTACTGAATCTATGACTGCATTTTGTTTTTAATATATATAATTTCATTTTTCTATTGATTTCAATTATTCATTTACAACGGAAAAATAATTATAATTCATATATGGAAGCTCTGCTAGCTATCTCCATATGAATTCATTTACACTACCATTAATTTGATACAATAATTCATACGATGGCAGTAATGAATACAATGAAATAAAGAATTCAACAATAATATGTTAAGCATATTTCAATAATATTCAACATGTTTCATACATAGGTGAATACTTATCTATGAATATAAACCGAATGTCTGCATACCAAGGACATTCCAACTAGCCATAGGCAATGCCAAGCCATATCTTACTTTGACATGACACCCCCGAGATGGGACTATCATTCCACAAGAAGGTGTTGGCTTCTCTGACTACAACTATCCCTTCACCAATAATGGGGCTCCCTTCTCTGATGTAACAATATCTCAGGCTTGTTACCCCTAGTTCCTTTCATAGGCTCAAGGAAGTTATGTTATTCTCTGACCGGTTCTCTATGTGCAACAGGAGAATGGTGGTACATAATGGTACATATTGGTACCAAAATGGTACTACAGCTGACAGGGTTCTAAAGTAGATAATATTTGTCTAACAACCAGAAGGACTTCTTTCCTACAAGAAGGAATGAATGGAAATATGGCTACCTCTCTCCATTTATATGCATGTTAGAGGCTAGACAAGAGGCACAAAAGTGGACAAGTGGCATGGAGAGTTGGATAGGTGGCAGACATGGGTTGGGTACCTTTTCCCTTTATGTGGAAGGATACTCCCCCATCTCTTCTTTTGTCCTTTAGTCTGTAATAGCCATGGATTTTTATATTAAAGAGTGGAAATTTACAAATTTACATATCTTGGTCACTTTGGACCATACACATCCAGCTTGCATCCCTTTCATTAATATTTACATTATTATATTCTGGGATAAAAACGGGGTGTTACATTCCCCTCCCCATTAATAAAAACATCGTCCTCGGTGTTTCACTATTCAAAACACATGTTCCAAAATTACATTTCATGTGCCTTCTAGGTAGCAATTCTTTTATAGCATTCTTGTTCATCTTCAAGAGACCACATCTCTCACTTTCAGCAAGACGTAGTATGTTGTCTTATTCATTTACAACTTGCATTTGATGGATATCTTTGAGTAGCAATTCCACAATATCTATTACCATCTTATACACAGTTCTTACCTACAACAATAAATAATGGAATATTGCATATCACAACTAGATCATTCTATAATAGGAATTTAAATGTATAACTATAGAAAAAATCCAAAAGACGAGAATGCATATAGCCCAATACTTATCTTCATGAATATGTTCCAGCTTCACATGGCTTCCACAGGCGAGGTTCAATTGATGCCCATCTATCCATTGAGTCCATAGCCAAGCCATCCCACAAATAGGTTTATAAGGCTACTCACAAATAATAATGCTAGGCCAACTCACAGCTGGGTTTATCAAACATTCAGGAAATTCAAAGACAATGGTAATCCTCCGTGCACTTTTCAGCCAGCAGCTATTACTTGTCCTTCCCAGACAAGTCTATTCAATGCACAATATATTGTTGCACGGCTTCTGTTAGTTTGCAAGATGCTTCCTCAGTCAATGTTTTTGGTCCTTGCAATCGGGTATATGTATTGACCAATCTATCCCGAATGTATCAACATTTATCATTATTTCCCTTATTTTTTCTTCTAGTCTTAACACCTCTACATGTACCTATGTTAATTGTTAAGAAGAGGAATGCATGTTATAATCATCCTCATGAAATAGTCATAATGTCTATAAAAATTTTCCAATTTCAAAGTGTAAAAATATATATTCATTTAATCAAATAAGTAGGTATTCGATATCCAATAATTATTTGCATGCATATTTATTTTCATCATATTGAACCATACGAGGATTGGAGCTCCCTTCTCTAATTTAACAATTCCTCGAGTTCCCTTCACTGATTCAACAGTACCTCAGGTTTGTTACCCTAATTCTCTTTCACAAAACAAGGAATGGAGATCCCTTCTCTAAGTTAATAGTCCCTTGGGCTCCCTTCACTGAGTTAACAATGCCTCGAGTTTGTTACCTCAATTCCTTTTCATATGGGTTTCTCATAGTCAAAGCATTACAGTTGTCTCTTCTCTACGGACATGCACCCTTTATCTTAGGCATCCCCTTCTATGAGTTGATAGTGCCTCAGGCGATCCATTATTTACCAAGGTTTTCTTGCACGAGTAGAGCAGAATTTATAGGGTTTTCCTTCTTCTCATCTTTATAAATTTAGCATATGATCTTCCCTTCTTGAACATTTCCATCATGGGTTCATAATAAGTATATTTACCATCCACTTGTGTCATAAACATACATGTATTAATAATTATACTTTATATATCAAGTAGTATTAGAAATCATTATCTTCACAATTAAATTCCCAATGAGAATATTGATTTCCACACATAATACTTAGCTTTCAAATGGCAAGATAAATAATCCATGTCTTCTTTATGGCTCACTTTTACTGCCATATTTAAGACATCATCTTCTTTTACACAACTCCATTCTTTCGATAGAGAATTCTTTTAGTCCAACCAATGTGACTATTTTTCATGCATTTCTTTCACTGTATCCACAACAATTCAAATTCAAGACATTGTTGGTTTAGCTCTTGCAAGCCACAACTCATGGTTCCTTGCAATGTGTCCTCGGACATCAAAATTTTAATTAACTATGAGTTCATTCTCTTAGTGTTTGGATCTTGTAAGTGGTAGCATGTTGTCCTTAATTATGATCTTATACTTATTGCCATAACTTAAACATCCACCTACAACATGTAGTCTTGACATCATATTCAGCAGTGAAACAATC
Organism: Larix kaempferi; assembly: GCA_027924585.1. Taxonomy (NCBI): domain Eukaryota; kingdom Viridiplantae; phylum Streptophyta; class Pinopsida; order Pinales; family Pinaceae; genus Larix; species Larix kaempferi. The sequence goes on along the minus strand of BSBM01000125.1, from coordinate 12,146,497 downwards.
ATTAGTGCTTTCAACATTGAAATTTCATTGCATTACTCACAACAGTCATGAAATTATTTCAGAGTTACAACATCATTAATTCAATCATTTTTTAGCTGCCAACATTTATATGCAATGTAACATCATTCACTATATATGCTTTACCAACACATCAAACATTCTCATAATGCAATCCAAACATTTGTGACAACATGCACATTCACATAATCTACTTATGCATATGTACTTAATGCAATTCAAGAATGCCATAATGTCAACTTATGTGATCTTCCACGATCAGTTGAAGGACTTCAAACAACACCTCAACACATCATCCATCTACCTCACAATTACTTGTTTGATCATCTAGATACCCTTGTCTTCAACCCAAACAAAACACTAAGAATATACTTCTTTAGTGTTGTCAAAGAGGTTGCAGTCAAATACATCAATCACAGACAAGGAGATTATTGGATACTTGTGTAGCATTGTATCATTCCTCAATTTCCAACAACACATGACTTCTTACATGGTTATCTCATACAACATCTATTTTCCAAGCAGGAGTATAATACTCATTTGCATTGGTTATTAACTCTTAATCACTCCAATTATGACACACTAACTCATGAATGCATCAAAATATTTTAAGTTCTTTTTAACCCAAGTCTCCATCCTTATCTCAATTATATATTGATGATATACATGCATTCAAATGTCATCATGAACATATTAATGAATATATCAATCATGATTGAAGGTAATCTTACTAAATTCTCTTCAACAATCAATAGCATAGGCATGGTCAATTCCATACCTGTATGGTTTCCATCCACAACTCAAATGTTACCTGATCAACTTGTGTTTAATGAAATTCATATGATTCCTGCCATCAACCTCATGACAATCTCTTTCCTTGCTCTCTTTCAATGTGAGACTAATATCCATAAGCAGCGACATCATCAACATCTTCGGTCGGATTCTCAACCCTTGTTGGTTATACAACATATCAGAAACCATACTTAGTTATCATGACATACTCATTGTATAACATGATACCACTCTTATATTATATTCAATTTGACATAAAATCATTAGAGTATATTCTCATGCTCTCTATCACATATTATTTCTCAATATGCCTATTAATGCACATGCGTTCCAATTATGTTACACTCTTGCATTTTTATGCCATAGAGCTATCTACACACAACTATTTTCTTAACATAAAGAAACATAAACAAAAAAAAAGGAGAGTCAAGGAATTTCTCCCTCTCCATTCCCCTTCATAGTATGGACTCCATAGCTTAACCGATCTCTTCCATGGTCTCTCTGACAATTACATAGTAGTTCATTGGCTGCAATACTCTCAACCAAGTAGCAATAATTAATTATTATTTAAGTTACACTTGTTACTTCAAAAATATACAATTCTATTTTAGAAACAAGATAGAGATTTATAGTAAGGAAATATCCCTCGTTAATATTCCCTCGTTGTTTTCCACATGCGCATTTTATTGGTGTACCAAATTCTTGGCATCCTTGCAATTTATTTGATGCTTTGGTTCACCCTTGCACTGTACCCATTTCCATAGTCTACTTCTCCAATTCCTTTAATTAATAAAACTTGACATCTTCTTTTCCAGGGTTGCTTCTAACCTTATCCAATTCTATAAATTTCCTCTACATTCCTTGGAAATTATTGTCCAATTCTACTATGTCACAAATTTTGTCTTCACAAGACAAGAGTGTTTTACTCTTGTGATAGTTATTTCCAGATGAATTGAAGTTCATTGTTTACTTCACATTCGCTACATATAAGTGATTGGTTCATACCCTGCAACTCTATTTGTCATGCATCAAGATTATTTGTTATGGTGGCTCACCCATCTAATGTATGGGGTACATGTACTCTTCATCCTAGTAGATACCATCTATTGTTCAAGCCTATTTAATGGTCCTTTTCTTGTGAATACATTGTGCCTCCAATGCTATGCAACCTTTATTACATGGTTTTATTTCTCTACCCCAAGGGTTATGATTTACACCCTTCTTTTATGCATAGAAATACCATTGTTTTGCAATTATTACATCTCCTACCTCTACTAGTCTTTATGCTATTGTATCAAATAACAACTACACCAACCAAGAGAACCACATTGGTTTTCATCACACAGTTGAACTATACTTGAATCCTTCCATTGTTCTTCCACACCACTATGAAAGTGCACCTATGATGTTCATACATTCATACTAAGTCCATTTACTTTTGTCATACTCCATTATGATCATATTCCATTTTCTCAAGTTAGCACTTTTGCCCAATACTACTTCTTTCATGTAGCTACTTCTGAATCTCAGAATACCCACTCTTGAGACCTATACTTGCTATGTGCATCTTGATCCTGCAACCAATATGTTAGGTAAACCATTTCCCATAATTTCATAACAATTTCATGTGCAAATGAGAAATTCTGGAAAGTACTCATTTTGATAATAACTTATGTTTTTCTTTTTTTTTATCAAATTGGGATGCAAGTGCCTTTTCTAATAAATTTCTTGGAAAGATAAAAGACACGGATTGATAATCGGGTTCACTATTATTAATCTCCTTTTGATACTCTTTTCGATGACTAATCCCATTTCCCTTACTGAATTTAGAGCTAAAATTTACAACTCTCCAAAATCAACAATTTTACCCAATTTTACATTGTTCATATAGTTACACTTATTTTGCAAGACCAACTTTTGAGACCTATAGAAGAAAATCAGTAAAGAAATGGGAAAAAAATGTATCGAGCGTTGATATTCCATATGATGCTAATTACCTAGATACTTTCATTATTCAATTATGATGCTCCCATCAAATTTTATAGAATTATAGAATCAACAACTTTTAATTTTTTTACACTTTTTCGAGACTTAGAATTTTCTCTGAAAACTGTTATCTCCAAAACTATGTATTTTTGGAAAAAAAATTGCTAATCAAAGTTGTTCATATTGATGATGATAACAAAAGTCGAAATCAGTAAATTTCCTGGTTATGAGTTATGGGGCCATTTTTGCCTCCTTCAAGTTTTCAAAAATTGCATTTTTGCGTGCCCAAATAGTGGATTTTGGCCTTCTTTCAACTCTCGGGTTCACATATTTTTGAATTTGGCCTCAATTCTCTAGATTCATTTATATTCCTATATTACAACTTCACTGTAACAATTTGAGCATCAACCGGGCCTCCATCTATCCTCAGGCTACACACCTTCAAAAACCATTAAACTGAGATTTATGTCCAATCTGAGCAAAACGAGTCCTTGTCCCTCACTAGTGAACCTATAGTATCCGTTAATAGCATCGAAATGGTGCAAGTCTCATCAGGTTTTGATTTAATATGCTCTCGATATGGAAAAAACAAGATTTTGGCTCCATACTTTAATTTTTTTTAACCTTTTGAATTTCTGTTGATGTGGCATTGTGCTGACGTGGCATGTTGCTGACACGACAGGGTGATAATGTGGCAATAAAAATGTCCCTTGAGTTTTCATAAAGTCCCATGTGTCACCCTGTGACATAGCCAATGCACCCTCCTACTGGTAAATGATTTTAGGACCCACGACAAAGTGGTATACATAAACAACTTTTGCAAGCCTGAACCGTTACAAGCATGCCACATGTCTACAGTGGTTTGCTTTCAGGATCATGCTCATTAAATTAAAGTTAGAGCACCTTCATCATCCTAAACACTTAAGGATCGTTGATCTTCCATCTTGAGATCTGCTCCCACCTTGATCGTCGTGCAACTCTGATAGGGATATGTCACTTCCTTTCATCCCATCATGTCACATAATTGGACCATATGCATCTTCCAAGGTTGACAGAAAAACCTAGATGGCATATAACATTTGGCTCTCAATAGATGGTTTGTCAGTTTCAGGCTTGGCTAAGAAGTAGTTTGAACAAACAGCTTTTGAGAGCCTGAGTGATTTCAGTGACGACACTTGTTCTAAATAGTTTCCTTTCGGGATCCTTGTTATTAAATTAAAGTTCGAGCATCTACTTGATCCTAAAAGGATATAAACCATTGATCTAATCAAATTTGATATGTACCTTTGAGACTTGCACTACATGTCATTTAACAAAATATGCAATTTTTCGGTACAAATGTATAATTTCAGCTAGGATCAACAAAATTCCATAATTGTCCTCAAGAATTTCCATCTATACTAAACCATGGAAAAATTAAGACATGATTTTCCTTAATATTTTATCCAATTCATTTAGTCATACACTTCATGTACAACCTAGAATTCTACCTGCAAAATTAAATACGACCCATGCAATCCTAGCACTGCAACTTGAGCTCTGATACCAAATTGTCATGAATCCAGTGACCTCACGTTGGATTTGAACCACGAGGTACTGAATCTGTGACTACATTTTGCTTTAAATATATATAATTTTTTTTCTATAGATTTCAATTATTCATTTACAATGGAAAAATAATTGTAATTCATATATGGAAGCTCTGGTAGCTATCTCCATGTGAATGCATTTACACTGCCATTAATTCGATTCCATAATTCATATGATGGCAGTAATGAATACAATGAAATAAAGCATTCAACAATAATACGTTAAGCATATTTCAATAATATTCAAAAAGTTTCATACACAGGTGAATACTTATCTAGGAATGTAAACCGACTGTCTGTGGACCAAGGACATTCCACCCAGCCATAGGCTTTGTCAAGCCATATCTTACTTAGACAGACCACCCCCGAGCTAGGACTATCATTCCACAAGAAGGTGTTGGCTTCTTTGACTACAGCTATCCCTTCACCAAGAATGGGGCTCCCTTCTCCGATGTAACAGTATCTCGGGCTTGCTACCCCTAGTTATTTTCCCAGGGCTCAAGGAAGTTCCGATATTCTCTATTCGGTTCTCTGTGTGCGGCAAGGGAATGGTGGTACAAAATGGTACAGATTGGTACCAAAACGGTACTATAGCTAACAGGGTTCTAAAGTAGATAATTTTTGGTCTAGCAGCTAGAAGGACTTATTTCCTACATGAAGGAATGAATGGAAATATGGATACCTCTCTCTATTTATATGCATGTTAGAGTCTAGACAAGACGCACAAAAGTGGACAAGTGGCATGGAGAGTTGGATAGGTGGCAGACATGGGTTGGGTACCTTTTCCCTTTTTATGGAACGATAGTCCCCCATCTCTTCTTTTGTCCTTTAGTCTGCAACAACCATGGATTTTTATATTAAAGAGTGGAAATTTACAAATTTACATATCTTGGTCACTTTGGACCATACTTACCTGGCTTGTATCCCTTTCATTAATATTTACATTATTATATTTCGGGATAAAAAATGGGGAGTTACACCAAATTTTGATCTTGCAACAATGTATCTCTTTGTTTGTCTAGTGTGGATAAGGAATCCCAACCTTCCCTTGTAGTTATGGGGCTTTGAATCATCGTAGTGAATGGAAAATTCCTTTGGAGAATTCCACTTCATGAGTGTAGAAACGTAACAATGGAATATAAATACCTACACCTACATTTGTATGGATGTGAATTTCAACAAAGGCTTCTCATTAGAGATCAAGTTGGTAGCTAAAGACTAGACCTAAGCACAATCATTTGATTATGAGCATATTGTCTTTTGATGTGGATATTGTTTTGAAACAAAACACATTGTAGATTATTGTGTCAAGAATCCAAAAGCAATCCATCCTTGAAAATGCTAGAGGAAACCCACATGGACAAGGTAGTGAAGGAACACCACCTGATCACCAAGGAAATCACAAAGGCCACACTATTGTATACAACATGTTGGAATAAAACATTAATATACAACATTCATAGATAGTACAATAACAAGGTAGGAAGGAGAAAATTCAATAAGTAAACCTACACCTAAGCATTTCGTCTTTTGATGTGGATATTGTTTTGAAACAAAACACATTGTAGCTCATTGTGTCAAGAATCCAAAATCAATCCATCCTTGAAAATGCTAGAGGAAACCCACATGGACAAGGTAGTGAAGGAACACCACCTGATCACCAAGGAAATCACAAAGGCCACACTATTGTATCCAACATGTTGGAATAAAACATTAATATACAACATTCATAGATAGTACAATAGCAAGGTAGGAAGGAGAGATCATACTACAATCCACAAATTGTGTATCGAATGCAGTCAAACTCACCCCTACTACTCAAGGAAGCAGCATCGTCACTAGCCACATTGAAAACTCCATGTTCATAAGCGAAGCCAAAGAAGCCACAAACAACAAAGGCTTTGAATTAGCAAGCCTCTCTCTCCATCTAATCATAAATACCTTAGTGTTATCCTCCAAACCTTCTCTTGGAAATCGTGTTACCTCATCCCCATAGAAAATGGACAAGGGAACAAGGTCGATGTGGCAGAAGAGGAAGAGGCCTTGGGTGCTCTAGATATCAAACAAACCCTCTAAGGAGAGGAATACAATAGGTCTATGAAACTTGAAGATGGCAAGTTGCAAGAACCAACCACACATATATATTGTTAAGTTCTATGGGAACATATATATAGGATTGAGATTCTATGAATATGCATCAATTTATTACTCCCCCATATACCTTGGTGCTTTACAAGTCTTCACCTTATATGATAGATGAAGATATGCAAGCGGCTTATATAATGGGCGATTAGTACATGAAAAATATATATAGTTATTTGAGAATATTTGGAACATCCAAGACTCCACACATTTTACGAAAATTCATCCCAGACAAGTTGATTATCATAGAGATTGCCTATCAAACCTTTGTGCATAGGCTGCCAGCATTGTTAGTAAAAGGTAAGAAAGCACCATGGCCCTCATTGCTACTAGCCATAGGAACTTATAGTGTTTGCACTGCTAAAGCAACAATGACAAAATAAGAGGCCTTAGTAGCTTGTCACTTTAGTGAGGAAAGATTCATTAAACATGATCCCCTAAGCATAGCTATAAATCATTGTGAGATGTTGGGTTATAGATGGTTTTATCAACGTGAAACCTAGACAAATGAGAAGATATACAAAAGAGAATGATCCTATAAAGAGGTTATGATGAAGATGAACCAGGTATAGAAGGACAAGAAGAAAAACAAGAACATTGAGAAAGATACCAAAAAGCAAGTAGTTGAGCAAGAGCAATTTGGAAAAGAACAAGAAGAAACATATATTAGGGCCAAGGCTATACATGACAAAGAACAAGAAAAAAAAAGAGAAGAAGAGCAGGAGAATACAACAACACAAACAAATGTAGGGGACTTAGGGATTCATGAGCCAAGTATCCCAAGATATGGTGTTATGTGAAATTGCATTCAGTAACAAGAGGCCATCTCCCATTTCTTGGGCTAATCCCAAGGCAACCATCGTCGATTGACACGGAACAGGTAGCCATTTTAGATTCATTTTTTTTACAAGAAAAGAGGACAAGTGGTTCAACAAACACATAAGAAACTAAAGATATACCAAGATCAAGATATTATTGTAACCACAGAAGATCCTAGTTAATAAAAACACTTATGTAGACCCTTTAGCTACAATATCAACAAGAGAAGCCTTTTTTCAAGCTACAACAACAAACATGACATGCATGAAGAAAGAATTATAAGAGGCAAAAAAGAGAATAGAAATGTAGGAACATCAAGTGAAATATTATCAGGATGAGATGGCAAGTTTGACTGAGTTTAAAAATTGTGCTATGAAAGCACAAGAGGAATAGGAATTAACACAAAGGAAACTATACAACAAATTATTAGAGTTGCAAGAACGAGGATTTCAGATCCATAATTTCTTTGAGAGATTGAAAGTAAAGAGAGATCAATAGGAAGGGATCGGTTTTGATAAACTTAGGAAATGGAAAGAAGATGAGAAGGATGTTGTTGACGACTTACCAAGGATAAGCAAGAAATAAATTGACTTCAAACGGGTAGAACTAGCAAACTAGAAGGATGTTGTGTCAAGCTTGAAAATAACATTCAAGGGGTTTAGAACAAACAGTTGCAATTATTCCAAACAATAGAAAGAGTAATATAGAGGTGTCACTTACCTCCTCTCAGTTAGCTATATGTACCTAGGCATGTACAACAATGCATGGAAGACTTGGATAATAATATTCAACTAGAAAAAGGTAATCAATGGAATTGCTCCAAAAGTAACAAAGGAAAGGTTATTGGAGTATGTCTATATTCCTTCAAAAGAAATTAATTTGATAAATTCATTTATCAACACCTAACAAAAGGGTTTAGAGCCAATGGAAAGAGAGTTCATTATTTCTGAGGTACCTTTTGAACAACTCACTTTCCATGATCTATTGGATTATGGTCTGCATATGAAGTTTGGACTTGATATTTTAAGGACAATGCTAAAGGCATAATTTAATTGAAAACTTATAATATTGAGGACTCATAAGGTCAAGAGTCCAAGGAAGGGAAGAAGTGACTTGTATCAAACTATATATATGTGTTGTGACGAGAACATGGATTTTTTCACTTATGCAATTTTCTGTAAAAACTGAAAGTTAATAAAGAGAAGCCATTGTTGGCTAGATTGTTGAAGGAGAATTGTATTTCTTGTGTATAGAACTTCTTTTGTGTGTTTTCTGTTATTAGAGTATTTATGAGAATAATTTTTAATATGTGGGTTATTCTTTGGTTGATGATTTATTACCATTCCATTTCTTTTCTCAACTCTTTTTCTATAGCCTAGGGATATAGAATTGGATTATTGGTCATTAAATTTCAGACTATTCTTAAATTGAGTATTAGTTACCATTATTTCGTTATTAAACAATTAGTAATTGTTTGCTGGAAATAATGGTGAAGATATATGTGTTTTGTGCATGATTCTTCAAAATGTTAGACGTAGAATCATTTAGAGTAGAACAAATAACATTTAATCTACGATTGCATATGCACTAGAATTACATCTACACTTTGCATGAGCATTTTCTTATATTTTCAAGAACCCCAACCCAAACAATAATGATGATTGTGCCATTCCCTCTTTCAAACAATGTGAGGTCTAATTGGGCCTTGATGTTGGGAGTAATCCCTATTGATTGCACATGGCAATTCCTCCCTATAAACGAGATTATAGTAACTTGGAAACTAGAAATAATGGATGAAACCTTCATTTATATATGTGTTCAAGGATTCTTCAAAGTTGAATTTGACTTGGCAAAAGACATAGATTCAATCCTCAACTTCAACCCTCGGTTTTGGGGCACAGTGGGCCTATGCATGAAGTATTGTTGTGGACTCCAACTTTTGATGTTGCAATAGTGTCTCTATGTGTGGCGCTAGTGTGGGTAAGGATGCCCAACTTTCCCCTTCAATTATGGGGCTGTGTATCGCTCTAGGAGATCAAAAATGCCTTCAAAAAATTTCACTTCATGAGTGTAGAAACATGATGCTTTTGTGGATGTGAATTTCAACAAAGGCTTCTCAATGGAGATCAAGTTGGTATCCAAAGACTCCACTTCAGCACAACCCCTTGATTATGAGCAAATTGCTTTCCAATGTAGGTCTTGTTTTGAAACATGATATATTGTAGTCCATTGTGTTAAGAATCCAAAAGCAATCCATCCCATAAAATATCAAAGGAAATCCACATGGTGAGGTAGGGCAATGAAGGAACACCGCGTAATCAACAAAAGGAACTCATAAATGTGGCACCACTAGACCCAACATGTTGGAATAGAACATCAAGCTACAACCTTTGTAGACACTATAACAACGAGGTAGGAAGGAGAAAAGTCAACGAGTACACCCACTCCCTATAAGATCCTAGAGAACTAACTGTTTGAATTTGTGAACGCTTGGGTTTCGAACTTGGGTGGGGGTCCTTTGATTTGTATGCAATTAAGCATATTTTAGTGGAATTACTGAGTGATGAATAGGAACCATCCACCCCATTCCAAAATAGAAAACGAAGAAAAGTCTCCAAAAGAAAGAGTAAGGTCCAACCCAACAAACATTGATCTACATAAAGTGAAACCACCATCAAAATTTAGTTTAATATGATTTGCTTATATATATTATTAAGCTCCCATTTTATAAATTTAATCATGCCAATCAGAAAACAAAAGAAATTTTGGAAAAAAAATATAAGAAACACTAGCAGGAAATATGGGTGAAAATTAATATGAGGCAAAGCAATGATTGTTGCCGCAGCCCTTGAATCTCAAGGTTGTCAGATCCAACAACAAACAAAGCAATGATTGTTGCCGCAGCCCTTGAATCTCAAGGTTGTCAGATCCAACAACAAACAATAAACCTGTTACAGCAATCATTGCTCTGCCTCATGCTAGTTAATGGTAGCCAACAAAACTGTCTTAGACAATACCATAAAAAAAAAAATGAAAAATGAAAAATGAAATTATCCACCTTAATGACTTCGCACTAAGAAAATGTTAGAACCTTAATGAATAGATTACAAAGATTCATCCGAGGGAGATTTTATGTTGTGTTGACACTTGGCTGAATGCTAACGTCACACAATAGATGCCTCTGATAATGCAAAATGGAAAGTTTCACATTTACGCTATCATGCAAAAGTCACATTCATTTTTTCTCATAAATAACAAAGACGCTGTCGGAAACTGTGATGTCATCATTCAATAATTTCATCGACATTCATCACTCAGTAATTCCACTAAAATATGCTTAATTGCATACAAATCAAAGGACCGAAAGTCGAGCCGCTGATCCTTACGCAGGGCGGGCAGGGACCCATCCAGACAAATCTGACCCCCACCCAAGTTCGAAACCCTACCCGAGCGTTCACAAATTCAAACAGGAAAATCCATCCACGTTCCAATTAAAGGTCCTCGCTCCCTGTGCTGCCCAATTTACGCCATTGGTGGCAAGAAAGAAAAAGGCAAAAAGAGGAGATAAAAAGGATTGTGTGATGATGTCGTATCAATCGTTGCAAATCCAAATTGTAATATGCTTCCGTCTCAATTGATCATGCCTGTATTCATTATTCTCTGCCACCCATCAAGGAAAAGCAGCGGCGGTCAATCTCAAATGTCCTGTCAGGGGCAGACACAGACAACATAAAATCTTCCGTCCTCCTACACCCATGTGACCACTGAATCCGCGATGGGTCCAGACTCCAGGGTCATACATAGTTTTATATGATAATATTTCCAGTAGGATAAAAGACAACCAAAACGCCCGTTTTTCCGGCTAAATTTTGATAAAAATTGGATGAAAATTGTTGTTTCTGCAATTGCAATTTCAGTAATATTGCTGATTCTAGAATTAATATTCAATTTTAAAATTATTCAGATCACCAAAATTGCAATTTGAATACTTCAAATTACTATTTAAGCAAAAATTACTTTACAGGATTCCGGTGAATAGGAGGAGTTTTGATTAGCGCTTAGGCCATAATATCTCATTATTCCATCTCTTCATCAATTTGTCGCTTTTCCCTACCAACCATACAGCTGCCAGCTTCAATCAAACAGACCAACATTAACGCCTTCATTCACGGTTTGTAATGGAGTCTCTTCAACCAAAACTGAGATTCCGATAGCATCTTTCAGTTTTTGTTTGGCATGATTCTAGTACAAATAATTGCTTTTCCCATAGTCAATCTTACTGCACCCACCATTCCACTGTTTGTTTGCAGATCATCGTTAAACCTTTTGAATATGCACAATTTCTGTCCAGCCCATCTCAACTACGAGAATGTAGCGGGTAAGTACGTATATATAAATAGATAGGTAGGTGTTTAAAGAGACGATTTTGACTGTGTTATATGTTATTTTGACTGTGTTATTATTGAGGGAATCCCAATATGTGGTTGAAAATGGATTAAGATTCTAAAAACTCTGGTTTTATTATCTAATCTTAACATCTTATATGTGGGATTCTTGTCCAATCTTATTATGCAATCTTTCAAGAAGTCTAACTGGATTTTGAGAAAGAAAAATCAAAAGAAAAAAATTGAAAAGAATTTAAAGCATACTTGCTACTCTTGTTTCATCTTATTATGTAATTTCAACATCTTATACTTGAGTTTTCAAGAAGTCCCACTCATTATACAATCTCATACAATCTCACATCTTATATTTGAGTTTTTAAAAAGTCCCATTTGAGTTTTCAAGAAATCCCACTGGTTTTTTAAGAAAGAAAAACCAATCATCTAATCGTTAGACTACATGATATAGATTCAAAGAGAATGACAAGAATTAAAAATTGGAAAAGGACATCCATGATGCCAATCACTTTCGTTGCATGACGTTTTAATGACTGCAGAGGCATTGAATCTCCACCCTTCGTACAAATTACCGTCTGCATCATGATCACAACATGGCCCCGGGGCCGCATAGATAAATAGACTGTAAAATAAAAGGTGATATCCCCTACGTATCACGAACTATCAATACTTGTTATGAAATCATATGCCGTGAAGCCAATATTAAGCAACTTGTTAAAACTCATTAAATACACCATTGAATGTGTGCATAGCCAGCAGGAGGAGGAGCATTATATACCCAGCACAACACATTAAATACTCCATTGAATGTGTGCATAGCCACGAGAGCATTGTATACCTAGCAGTATTGCATTAGATGTAGCATATCAATGGCAACATATTTTGTTTAAAAGTGCTAATTTTTTTACAGCTCAGTTATTTGTTGTTATTGATTATGTGATAACTTTTACTTTATAGTGGGTTGTAGAGCATCTAGAGTAGTAAAGTGTTTTACATATTAGTATGGAGTAGATGTTGTCATGTAATATGGGTAGGATTGACATGACAATATCTATCTCAAACTGGACTGTAAAACATTTAGCTATTCTTAAAATGCATATATTATCATTAATGTGTTAATGATATTTCAATAAGACTAAAAGTATATAATACTCTGTTGGCTATGTACACATTCAATAAAGTATTTTGTCCACATACACTATCAATAAAGAAAAATAATATGCACCGAACAACAATGTAAACCATAGAAAAGTAATATGCACCGAACAACAATGTAAACCATGGAATCTAAAATAACTTTAAATTTAACCATCTATATTCCAACAACAACAGTATCAAAAGTAACTTTAAATTTAACGGTCTATATACCAACACCAACAGCATCACATCAATCTACAGGGTGCTTATTAATTGATTTCCCCTCACTTTGGTTGTAGGTAGGGGTGCTTGTTGATTGCCGTCAACTTGGTTGGCTTATTGATTGCCGTCAACTTTGGTTTGGGTGCTTTGATTGCCCCCTCATTTGGTTGTAGATAAGGTTGGTTGAGGCCAGGGGTGTTTATTATTTGCCAGTAACTTGGTTGACTGGGGGCTGTCTATTGATTGCCCCCTAACTTGGTTGTAGCAAGGGCTGTTTATTGATTGCCCCTAACTTGGTTGTAGCGAGGGCTGTTTATTGATTGCCCTAACCTGGTTGGTGGGTACAAATTACGTATTGAAATAGGTAAGAGTACAATGGCCACACGTATCATCTGAGATAGAGAAATATCACACAACGGAAGTGATTTGCATTTTCTGTTGATTTTAATAACGGACACCTCTGGGACCCGGCATGCATTACAGCGATCCATCGAACCTCAAAAGTCAAATTCAAGAGATCACGGGTAGATCCTGAGTCGATCCTGCAACCAAGGACTTTGATAGAAAGAAAAGACAAAATATGGTCCTGCTGAAACTGTACTGATAAAGATTATGGGAGCCAGGTGACTGATACTGTACTGATTAAGACTATGGGAGCCAGGTGACTCATCCAGTAGTATATGGAAATCCCTGCTGTAATGAATTCTGATTTGTTAAGGATGATGGTATAGTCAAACGATGTCAAGTCTGCTGAATCAAGATTCATAAAATAGGTTTTGATATTCAAAATCGTCCATTATGCTCATCAAAAACTTTAAGACAAATATTAGAAAACTGCAAAGTTACCGACTTCATTTGCTACATTTCTGTTACATAGCTGTCTAATTATTAGATTTTTTTACCTATTTTCATATCATATCAAATTATATTTTTATCATCATTTAACAGATTCTGGTCATACATATGTCCAAACTGTCCAATATATACAGTTGATATTAAGTATCGCTTCAAGGTACACTACATTATCACCTCTTCAAAGGGTTTTGATGTTGAGAACATGGAAAGTGGGCAAGTGATTTACAACGATGCAGAGACTGTGCAAGTGCTTTCCAGTTATTGGAGGTTACTAATATAAAGAATATGAAAAGTTAGCAGGTATTTTACAATTAAAGAAGGTTTATTTAAACACAAAGGATATATATATTGAGAAGAAGAAAGTTAAAAATGTTGAAAATACCAAAAAAAAAAACAATAATGGTTCAATATATGTAAACTTTTAAGAAATAAGCCAACATAAATGTCAAATTTTTTTAAGTCATGGTGTCCCTACCTAGTAAGAGAATTTTTTTTAAATTTCGGTGCCCCTTTATATAAGTGAAGACCATTGTCAATTGTGATGGTAAAGATGTTCCCCAAACTTTCTAATGGTAGAAACAGAACTTACGGAATATGGTAGATGGTGAGAATAAATGAGCAGAAAAGTTGCAAGTTCTACAGAATAACTAAGTTTTCTTCAACCAAGTTAAAAAAAGTGCAAGTTATATAGATCACTGAAGTTTCCTTGAGACCAAGTCTATTCATGGAAATGAGATTACTTGTGTGGATACCAAGGTTTTAATTTATGTTGAGATTATTTGTGTGGATACCAAGGTTTTATTTTATGTTGAGATTACGTGCGTAGATACCAAGGTTTTATTTGATGTTTACTTCATTTTGAATATGGTATTTTATTCCTATTTTAAGAGAAAATGTGGTTTGAACTTCATAAATGGAGAAATTAGTGAAAATTGGATATTAATTATTTATTAAAATACATATTATTAATGAAGAATTTTTGTAAAATAATTTGTTAAGAAATGAGAAATTAGTGGAAATTGTACATTAATTATTTATTAAAATGAATTTCATATACAAAAATTGTCATTAATGATGAATTTTTGCATAAAAATTGTCAAGAAACGAAAGGATATTTGTTTCTTTTTTTTTAAATTATTTAGTTTTCTTCAGAGTTGTGACTTTTGATAATAAAAAATACTTAACTTCAGTTTCAGTCAATACCCTAGTAAACCAACATGCACCAAACAGTTAATACCCTAAACCAACATGCACCAAACTGATACTTAGCCTCAGTTTAGGTCAATGTCCTAAACATACATGAACCAAGTGAATTATATATGCTAACTGTTCAAGTTCTCACATGAGAGCTTATACATCACACATTTCTTTACAACCTCAAAATATTATAAAAGCATTTTCAAAAGAACATATCTCCATCAAATAACCTCCTCAATCTTTTCATAATTAACTTCCCAACAACTTTTTTTTTTATTTCTTTAAATTAATTTTACCTCAAAAATATTTTTGCCATTCCTGAAAATCTGCCCAAAATTCTATTCCATACATTTCTCTTGACCAACTTTGATACATTAATATCTAAATTAAAACTCCATTCATTGGATTCTTTTCACTCTTAAATACTCCTAATCATGTGATTCATTGGTTTCTTTCACTTTTAAATATTCCTAATCATGTGAACTTTCTAATATAAATGGAATTTAAAAATACTCTTAATCATGTGAACTTCCTAATACTTTCTCTTTTAAATACTCCTAATCATATGAACTTCCTAATATAATGGAATTTAAAAATACTCTTAATCATGTGAACTTTCTAAAATAAATGGAATTTAAAAATACTCCTAACTTCCTAGTATAAATGGAATTTAAAAATACTCTTAATCATGTGAACTTCCTAATACTTTCTAATGTAGATGGAATTTAACAATACTCCTAATACTTCTTAATGGATGTAGTCTAAATATTATGTGTTTTCAACATTTTCCGAGCATGTTTTCAGTTTAATTTTGTTCATATTCCAGTTGGAAATCTTTAAAAAAACTTAGAATCACATATATATTAGCTATAAAAATTGCATAATTTGGGTGTCACGAGGGTATTTGATGGTGCTGAATCTATTTATGGATTCAAAAATACAATTTAAATACGTAGAAATTTGGATTTTTACCAAAAAGAAACTACAAAATTCCGACCAAAATCCATCTTAAAATCCAAACGTAGAATAAATAGACTACTCCCTTCTTAATATAGATGGAATTTACAAAACTTCATGATTGATATTTGATTATGCTCTAAAATTGATGTTAGATTATGCTCTGACCTAATTGGTCATAAATTCCAAATATTTACAAATACCCATTACCATATTCTAAATCCAATTGGATAGAAATTCAAATATTTACAAATACCCATTACCAAATTCTAAATCTAATTGGATAAAAATTCATAAAATATAAATGCAAATATATTATATACATTTTTTTAACAGTTATAATAAAAAAGTTATTGTTAATTATCACAGCTATCTAATTTGTAAAATAAAACATAATCTATCAGCCCATAAGACTTACCATTTATTCGACCTGCATTTTGCTATTTTAGCAGTGACAATTTATTACAAGCATGTTATAAAAAAATGTTATTGTTAACTATCACAGCTATCTAATTTGTAAAATAAAACATAATCTATCAGCCCATAAGACTACCATTTATTCGACCTGCATTTTGCTATTTTAGCAGTGACAATTTATTACAGGCATGTTATAAAAAAATGTCATTGTTAACTATCACAGCTATCTAATTTGTAAAATAAAACATAATCTATCAGCCCATAAGACTAACATTTATTCGACCTGCATTTCGCTATTTTAGCAGTGACAATTTATTACAGGCATGTGGATTTTATAACTTGAAGCAAAAGAAAAACAATTTATTCGACCTGCATTTTGCTATTTTAGCAGTGATTTTATAACTTGAAGCAAAAGAAAAACAGATGATATTGAGAAAGAGAATAAAATAATGCATTGATATTGAGAGAGAAAAACAGATGATATTGAGTAGAGCCATTAATATTGAACCTCTAAATAGTGGAAATAGAAGATTCCTGCATTTTGCTCATTTGAGGGGTAGCAGAGACAAATGGGTACAGGCTTATGGATTTATAATTTAAAGCAGTAGAAAAGGAAAACTAGATAATATTGCCTCCACATGTGGAATAACAAAGAAGCAAACCTTGAATCCAAGCAAAATAGTTTGATTCATATTCATATATGAAAACATTACAATCTTAAGAGAATGAAAAAAAAAGGCAAGGAGATTCTATACATTTGGCTAATGTATGAATATATTGCCCAAATAACATTTTCAATAATAGTAAGAACAATAGCAGGGGATGGTATGGGAAGATTAGACAATGCAGAACATAAAAATAAAATAAAGAAGCTCTCCTAGGCTAGGCATGAATTGGTTTTAAATCCTACACGGTTTGTCTTACTGTCAAACACTACACGGAACCCTTGCTGCTGAATGTTGCCAATAATGGAGAGCCCACCAGTGTTCCCAGCAAAGGCAAAGCAGAAAACAGCAGAAGCACTATCCACAAGGATGAGATAGTTAGTTGCAGGCAGAGAAACATCGGCTCGGCCCTTGAAATGGAAATCCAGCGTGGGAACCTTCACAGTTTTGAGCCCCGATAAATCATAACAGGTATCAAACAGAGAAAACCCACCTGCAGACTTCAGGTTCCCAGTCCCAGCCCGGAAAGCATCCCTCATGGCAGTATAAGCAGGCTCAACCAAACGCGTCACAGAGGTCCCAGAATCGATAATAACTCCGCCATTGCCAGTCGCATCCATCCGAAACACAGAGGCAGGAATGGAAGCGAGCCTCCTGCCACCGACGCTTATGCCCACAAGTTCAACATAGTAAAAGGTGTCGAGCTTCGGGTTGCTCAAGAGCGGTGTAAAAACTGCAGCTTTGGGTATTGCAGCTGCGCCGAAGATCAGGGAACTGGCCGTTCCAGACGAGCTCCTGTCGACTAAACAGTAAGAAAATTGTTTGTTGAACTGAGCTCCGGTCTGTGATGGGAACGACAGCCCCCCTCGGCCCAAACCCAGAAGCCCAGCAGCCCCAACAAAGAGCCCTTCGTTGTCGTGACCACAGCCGAGAGCCACTCTTTTAATAACTTGGCCTCTGAATGTGAGCGTTTCTGTGGCGAAATCCCCCACTGTGAAAGAACCATCCCCATAGGAGACCTGGTATTCACAATACCTGTTGTTTCTGCAGCCACTGATGTCCAGTTTCTTGCACAGCGGCGCCACACATGGAACATGTCTGTAAGAAGATGAGGCTTTAGGATTGAAGAGCGGATCAGTTTGGGTATAACACTTGCTGCAGGGCAAACACTGAATCCACATTATATCGCTACCAGTGTCCAGCACCATGTAAGTATAGCGAGGCGGGGTACCTACTCCCAGTCTCGTGAAGTATTCCCCGCTGCCCTGTGCTAGCCCAGAGATTATAGAGCTGCTGAAGGCCTCGCCATTGAATCTCGCATCGATGCTGGAACCATTCAATGGTTTCATCTCGGCTTTACTGACACCCATTGCAGCAAGCTGCACCCGAGCATTAATGGAAGTGACTCTGGCAGCATCTCGCTTCAATCTCTCCTGCAAGATCTCCTTCACCGTGCTTCCATTGTTGCTTCTGCTGCTCAGCGAGTCTCTGTGAACTACCTGCAGAACAATGCTGTCTTCCTCTTCGCCCTGCGTTGTCTGGCTCCATTCTTGAGCACTGGCCTTGGACGGAACAGTCCTGGGCCTCAAGGCCGCCTCCACATCCAAAACTTGATGTGCCGCTGATAATTCATCCAAGATTTCTCTGGCAGAAGCAGACATGAAACATACGAAACACAGTGCCAAAGCCACAGAGACCATCACGGACTTTTCCATGGTGCAAAAACCTCTGAGGGATTACAGAGACGCGTCCAATCATATATACAAATAAAACCCAGTTGGTTCCCAGTGGCTTCCTACAATAAATTCTAAGGCATCACGGGACCGAAAGCGCAGACAGTTAAGTGGGGCTGTAAAACAAAGGAGGGGCGCTAGGTGTGAACGGCCTTAAATGCCCAGACGACAATTAAATAAATTAATGAATGAGACCCCCCTACCCAACTGCCCCCTTAGCCTTGGCAGCCTGACTCGAGTCTCAAGAAGGCTCCCCAAGATTTAAGCGTATATTTTCTTCACTACTTGGCGTGAGTGCATCTGCCAACGACTAAAGCAAGTACTTTTACAGTCAGGATGGTGTACCGCTTTCACAATAACGAGAGTTTGTGGTTTCACACAACGAATCTGTTACACAACATGTGAAATGTGGGTCATCTTTTTATATTTTTTTCTTCACCTTTACACTTTCAAATATACAAAGTTTAATGTGAAAATAATGAAATAACTTTATTTTTATAATAATAATAATAATATTTTTCTTATCCTTACGGATTCGAATCTAACAAAGTAGTGGTGGCTCATCTCTCACAAACTTAAATCCCATAAATTTCTTAAAAGTGAGGTTCAAACTAGTGGTGACTCATCTTCTTAATCAGCTTAAATTCCATTTGTAAAATATTATTCATTGTATTGAGAGGAGTTAGGTGCTTTACATCTCAGTATAGGGGATATATTGTAACGTAAGAGTTGAAGATTTTCTAAAAACCTTAAGTTATTTAAAACTTAAACTTAAACCTAAATCTATCAACAAAAGAGGGATCAAATTTCTAAGTTTAAGATTAAAAAAATTTACACTTCAAGAAATTGGATCCAGTGCTTGATAAATCTGGATTTGAGGTAAATCTATAGTTATATGTTAAATCCCATTCATACAAATTTTAAACTTTATATGAATGTAGTAATTTAAAATTGTAAAACAAAGTTTATATATATATATATATATATATATATTTATTTATTTAAAAAAATAATTACAAAATATTTTAGTATTTTTTATGATTTATGGATATTAAATATAATATTAAGTTATCTCATTAAATTTTGGGCAAATTCTATATTAAATTGATAAAATTATCTATATAATTCTTATGAGAGTTAATATTATATATTAAATATAATTATCCTACTTCAAATTATAGGTATATTGAATCCTTATCTTAAAGTGGTCTTCATTTGTACTTGGAATAGTGTTTGGTTAAGTTATTCTTAGGAGGGGTTGTGGGATAGGAGGGATTGGAAAATTTAGAATTTAAAAATGTTTAAATGTGTATTTTAATTTTGGTTTTTTATTGTTATAAGTGATGATGTTTCACCTTTATAATGTTAACCACAATGAAGTAATAGTAGCTTTGAGATTAATGAGAATAAAAAAATCTCTAAGAGATAGAGATACACTACAATATGATCATTGACTTTGTTAGGGGTTCACAATCTTTGCAAATTACTTGAGATTATGGGATAAGAGGGATTGGAAAATTTGGAATTTGCACATACTTGGGTGTGCATTTTAACTCTAGTTTCTTTGTTATAAGTTACAATGTTTCATCCCTATAGTGCTAACCATAATGGCGTAATAGTACCTTTGAAATTGATGAGAAAAAAAAAATCTAATGAAAATGCGTTGCAATATTATCATGGGCTTTGTTAGAGGTTCTCAATTTGGTTAATTATATATGAAATATAAGTTATCTTAGTACAATCCAAATTTAATAAAAAAATTATAATATTAAATTTATTTAACTAAAATTAAATTTGTAAAAATTAATTCTAATAATAATTAAAATATAATAAATAAATCAAATCTTATTATCTTTAAACTACTTTTAATATTAAAATTAAATTAACCTAATCCAACTTGCTATTAACTTAAAAATTTACAAAATTAAAATAAGCTATTTTAATTCTTATAAATCAAAAGAAGTAATATTTTACTTGGCGAATTAAAGATTATGCATAGCTCTCAGGTTGGCTTGTGAGAGAGTCATGGAAGCAAGTTTTAGTTACATGAAATATTCTTTGTTATGAACCAAAGTTTAGCATTTGGAAAAGGCATGGAAATTATTTAACTTGAAGAAAAGGTTAGACTAGGCAAAGAGATAAGATTCCCTTTCGTGTGGTATGTCAACTTCTAAATTTTGGATTTACTTTAAGTTAGAGTGTGGATGGGACAATGTGTATTTTGTCCACTTTTATATGGTATAATTTTGTCTAATCTAAAGTTTGTTGACCCCTTTAAAGTTTTCGTTTTGATTTTTTTTAATATTTTTAACTTAATTATTAATAATAATGTAATTCATGGTTGAATGAGAATAATGATATTTTTCTTATTAAAATTTAATTTTATTTAAAATTTTAGTTATATATAGTTAGAGTAGGGTTAAATGAAGTATGAAAAATAAATTGAGAATTTACTTTTACTTAACAACTAAAATCACTATTAAGTTTTTATTGGAATACTTTTGATATATTACATATTTTGTGTGAAAAAAATATTTATATATTAATTTTATATTTGTATGTTTTTTTTTTAATATTAATAATATTTTTTTTTTTAAGTTTATGGTTTAGTGAAACATCAAATTGATGTATAAGACTTTCTTACTTGTAGGATAAGGGATTTCCCCAAGTAAATATTAGAAAAATTTAATAAATTTTATCCAATAACTCTTTCCACCACAAAGTGGGTGTGGGGGGAATTATTGAAGAAAACTTAATATCACCCCACCTCCACCCTCATTAATAAGGGTGGGGGTTGGGAGAGATATTGGATAAAACTTACTATCTCCTCCCATCTCCACCCTAACTACACCATCAATGGTGAGGGTGGGGATCGAAGGAGTTATGGGAGAAAACTTAATATATCCCCCCACCTCCACCGTTAATGAGGGCGTGGAAGGGTGGAGGTGTTAGTAGGGGAAGATATTTTCTCCAATACCTCTCACAATCACCACCCTCGTACCCTCATCAATCAATGAGGGTGGCGCTGGGGAAAGATATTAAGTTTTCTCCAATATCTCCCCCAAACTCCACACTCACCAATGAGAGCGTAATGAGGGTAGAGGTGGAGGGAGATAGTAGAGAGCATAATATATTGTCTCTAATATTCCCTGCTACCTCACCTTCAATATGGGTGGGGATGGGTGTTTATATTAGAGAAACACGCCCTCAATAAGGATGGGGGTGGGGTTTAACATGTTTTCTCTAATATCTCCCCCCATCCCCATCTTTATTGATGGTGGGGTTGACGGGAGGGAAATATTAGAGACAATATGTTTTGTCTAATATCTTCCCCCGCCCTTGCTCCCATTGAGGGTGGAGTTGAGGGAAAATATTAAAGACAAGGTTCAGACTACACACTTGCATAGCCACCCCCGAGCCTCAGGGTCGTAGAGACTACACACTTGCAAAGGTTCAGAAATGAGCCCCCCCTCACTAGAATCCTTAGCCAAACTTGCCATAGAAAGCACAATCTGAAACTCATAGCCATTACGGTAGTCATCCAACAATAGGGTCCCTTTTCCCTTCTTCCCATCTTTCTTAAATAGGAAAATTTCTTGCAACACATGTCGCTTCATGCAAAAATACTCTTTTATGTAATATTATTTAATGCAATTATTCACCCACCTGTGTCACTCTCACATGAGAGTGCACATACTTCCCACATTTTACTCCTAGATGTCCCCCGATGATAGGATTCCAATCCCTATTTTAGTGGGTGCAAGTGGAGTTGACTAGTTAATGAATCATAGTCTATCTTTTGTTCCATATTTATTTATTCTCAATTATTTAATTATAAATAACCATTTCATGAACAAACAATCTAATGCAATTTCTATATGCCAAATACATAATAACAAATAGTCGTTTCATGCATAATTAATTTAATGCAATTTCTATATGCCAAATACATAATTACACATAGTCCTTTCATGCATAATTAATTGAATGCAATTTCTATATGCCAAATACATGGGTGTTCATTTGTCAATTTTCTCTATTCGTCTAGGTACCACATCGTCGAGTCCTTCTGACTTTCTTTCCTTCATTGCCTAGGTACCACATCATCGGGTCCTTCTGACTTTCTTTCCTTAATTGCCTAGGTACCACATCGTCGGGTCCTTCTAACTTCATTTCCTTAATTGTCTAGGTACCACATCGCCGGGTCCGTCTGACTTTCTTTCCTTAATTGTCTAGGTACCACATCGTCGGGTCTGTCTGACTTTCTTTCCTTAATTGTCTAGGTACCACATCGTTGGGTCCTTCTGACAATACTTTCTCATCTTACTGTTGTGTTGAGATTCCATGTAGTGATTTAGGAACCGTTACCATAAATCATCTGGCTACACTCTATGTCAGACTAATGGCATTGAGGAGTAAGTTCGTTCTTACTACACGCCCCTCAACCTCGTACGTGACCAATCCGTTATGGTCTCCTCTGTATGACTTCACGCTCCCCCGAGTAAAGCTGAAAGGGATTTCCAAACTCATGTGTGGATGCTTATCGGAAGTCGACATCGTCGTCGTACCCCCGTGTGTGTCCTTTCCATCCTCTGCGAACCCCCTTTCCGTTCTGTCGTGAGACAGTTGGTAAACCGTCTTACCTATCACTATACACACACTCAGAGCACACATATCAATAGTACTGCTCAAAACCATCATATCATAATTCACTTCATTCATTCGCTAATCGTTTAAGCAAACATATATATATATATATATATATATATATATATATATCCATTGGATTCATATCATAATCACTCGCATACTTTCATTTCCATAATTCAACATAAATTTACGACATTCATCATAAGATTTCACATGTGCTAATCAATCAGCAAAATCACAAGTATCCATAATCGTCATTAAATCAATTATTAGAAACATATTCGTTTATGCCATACATCTCTAGTGAGTCGACAATTTTATTCTTAATCAACATATATGCAGTCATTTGTCCTAAACTCTTTAGCTGGGTCACTTACCAATAAGTGTCGTCAAAATCGATAGTCATATCAAGTTTGAGGTGCATTACATCGAGTTTATGATGCAAGTTCGCACTATTTTGAGTCTATGATAGACACGGGGGCGTGCCACTCCTCTAGTGGCACCAGAGGAGGGCGCACTTGGCTTTGGAAACAACACGCATGGAAGGTTTTGGAGTGTTTTCTGATGATAGGATGTGGTAGATTCGCAAGTTAGGAAGAGGCAAGCACTAGGCCTTGTTGGAGGTGTATTTTCCTTAGGCTAGCCTCATGGTGAGGAGCCCTTGGTGGACCCTAAGTGTTGGTTGAACACTTAGGCATGTGACAGACTTGACTGTGGAAGGAAGTAGTGCAGCTTGGGAATACAGTGAGACTTGCGAGAAGGTAGTCTCACGGTGGAGCTTATGGACAAGGCTATGATGGACAATAGACTCATGGGAACTCTCTAGGGCGCGGTTAGCTATGAGGGTTGAGCCCATACAGTTGGAAAGGCTACGATGGACTGCAACATGTGTGCCTGATGGGTGGCAAGGTCACGATGGACAGTGGCCTGTGCCAATATGGTTGGCTAGGCTACAACGAACGATAGTAAGTTGGGAGACTTGTGACAGAGTGCGGTAGATATGCGGAGCAGAATGCATATGCGGGTTGTGGCTGCTACTACGGTAGAGCCTAGACAGTGGCAGAGTGCTTGCCGGTTGATGCTTGTATTTTGAGCTGCCGAGTAGGGTATGCTCGTGGATGAGGTGCTAAGGTGCGATAAACCTCCACTGTTGTAAACGTTTCCTTGTAACCATTATATAATGATGAAAAGGTATTAGGCACGCCCGAGTTCGGGGTGTCGCCCTCATACATAATGGTCTCTTGTTTTTGTTCTTGGATTTGTCTAAGTATTTAAGTGTTAGCTATTGGATGTGCACTTAAGTGGAAAAATTGACTAAGTACAAAACTATGTTAGAGATAGAAATGTGAGGTTCCATGGGTTAGGTGTAGTCTATCAGACTCCTACCGAGATGGTCTTTCCCTCGACAAGGATCCATGCAATGCCGCATGGGCCATTTGAAGGTGAAAAATTGGGTCAGGTCGGTGAGTCCATGACACCCATCCTTATTGATAACATGTTTTCTTTAATATATCCCCCCATAACCAACCTTATTGAGGGTATGTTTTCTCTAATATATCCCCCAACTGCCACCCTCAATGGGGGTGGGGGGAGATATTAAGTTTTCTAACATGCAAATTAAATATTACTATACAAATTGTGCCCCAACTCCTTACATCAAGTAAACTTCTATATTTATTTACTTAATCTAAATCATTGAATAGATTAGAAGAGCTAGAAGTCCCTTTCGAGTTGAGAGTTGCTACGATAAGGTTGTACGAGAATGTTTTTGCCTTGGGAACTTTGAGGGTTGCCAGAAGAAATTAATTGTAATATAGGAGTCAAGCAAGGTTGTTCCCTATCCCCTACCTTTTTGTTATTTGCATTGATAGGCTAGAGGGTTGTTTGGAAGAGGCAGGTTGTGCTGGCATGACTTTGGTTGGTATAGTCATCACCCTTCTTGTCCATGTTTGTAATATCCCGATTTTGACCCTATTGCATTAAAATTGTAAATGATGTAAATATCGTTATTTAATCATGGCGAGGAGCTCAAGGCCAAGGCCCTACCATCGATTTAGCTTTGTATGTATCGGCAATTAAAAATAGATGCCTATGGTTCTTGTGCTGGACATGCACAATGTAAATTAATACATCATGTAAATACAAATTTTAATGAAATACCCACAACTAGCTATGCAATGCAACAAAGAGATGGGGCATGATTTTTATAAGGAATAGGGAGGGAAATTATTCAAACCCTTGAGCCAATGGTGTTAATCCATGTGTCAATGAGAAAACCCATAAACCACCAACTACCCATTTTGACTTATGCACCCAATCATTTAATTCTTCCAAGAGTTGGTTGAGGCAGTTAATGCCTTGGGAATGGAGAGGTATGGCAGCCAATTTTGTGCAATGGGAAAGCCATCAACCTAGGAATTTGTATTTTTGCTTCTTGGGCAAGAAAACACCCACGAAATGGTGCCCAAAGCCATCTTTCACCCATGTCCTTTGCTCTCTCACGCAGTCTGAGCTAGCTGGGGCTTTCTCCATCACGTTTTTCATCATTTTCCTGCATTTTCTATGCCCGGGAACTCGTTTTTGTATTGCACAATGGCTGGGAGGAAGGGAGCCACAATTTTGGGGTTTATGGAGGCCGTTTTTGTCCCTTGAATGCCCATAAACGTTTTCTGGAAACGATTTTGCTCTCCTAGGGTTGATTCCCCAATTGCCATTTCGTTTTTGGTTGCCCCACGTTTTTCTAAAGCTGATGGAAACCCCTTTTTGGACATCCCACTGAAAAAATGTTTCCCCTCATGCCCAGCACTTGGGATTTTGCTGTTATGTGCATCTATGTTTTGGTTTGAACCTGTGAGAAAGAAATTCGGAGTGGAAGTGGACCAGAATTGGCTTGATAAACCTAGTGAGGAAGGTAACCTCTCAAGAAGATCAAAAGGGTTGGTTACTCTTCTATGCATACCTGGAAGAACACTATAATGGGAGGTATGTCCCGAGGGACTGTGCAGTAGTGAAGGGAATACTTCCTTGTTTCCAGGTGTGTAGGTATTGTGGGGACCAAGCTAGATAGATCTTGTAGAGGGCATCCCTATCTCTGTGGTTGAGCTCACTAGATTAGCAATTCTTCCTTTCCATTACCTTAGCAGCCTGATAAACCCAACTGTGGATTGGCTTTGCTGATTTTGGTGTATCTTGGCTATGTGTGAGTCTCTTGTTCTCTTTTCCTTGTAGAAATCATGCCCAGCTCGGGGGTGGCAGTTGTGTTGAGCTGGTGATGAGCTCAATTGGCCTATGGTTGGGTGGAACGTTGCAGTTGCATAGCCAGTTGCTCGGGACTACTTTGTTTTAAGATAAATACTCTCTCTTGTATAAATTCTGAGATGTCTTTATTGGATGATTATCATGAATATCTTGAATGTATGTTGGATATGTAGATGATTTTAATTCCGCTGTGTTTAATTACTGTGTGCATATGTATATGTCTTTTATTATCAATGAATTTTACTTAATGGATATGGGGCTAGATGCCCAATTTTAGTGCCATGTTCTCTCCCTGTCTCGGTCTGATGGGAGGGGACTTCACAGTGTGGTATCAGAGCCATAGGCTACAACATTGGGCCTCTATGGGCCAAGTCTGATCACGGTTACACAGGGAAGACTCCTTCCTTATAACCACAGGTTACCATGTTGGGCCTAAACAGGCTAAGGTTGAATAGTTTGTAGAGTTTGCAGAGGAAAAGTCACCTCCTGTTGAGCAATAATCATCACAGAAAGAAAGGAAAAATTTTGAATTTTTTCTAAGTGTTTTTGAAATTTTGCCTAAGATTGTGGCGCAAAATTAATGTTAATTTCTGCGACGCGGTTGGCGGGTTTAGCGCTGACTTTGGCGACTTTGTCGGCGATTTCAGCGTTAATTTTTGCGACGTGCGACGATGGAATTAACTTTAATTTTTGCGACGCACGATGGTGGAATTAACGTTAAGTTTTGCGACGCGCGGCAGCGGAATTAACGTTAAATTTTTCAACGCGGCGACGAACTTAATGTTAATTTCTACAATGCGGTGGCGAAGTTAATGAAAAATTTTGTGACGCGCGCGTGCAATGAAATTAACGTTAAGATCTGCAAACACTGGTGGCAATTTTAATGTTAAAATCTGCGACGCGCGCGGCGAAAATAACCTTAAGATCCGCAACAAGGGCAACGAATTTTAGCTTAAAATTCTGCGACAAGAGCGGCGCTTTTTAAGCTAAATATTCGCGACACTGGCGGCAATTTTAACGATAAGATCTGCGACACCGGCGACCATTTTACCCTTAATATTTGCGACACGGGCAGAGGAGAATTTGATAAGTCCATCAAACGGGGAAAATACAGCAGCTTTTCCCTGAGATTTTCAGGTGCCGAAAATGGAAAATCGCCATGAAAGTTATGCGCCAGATTGCGCAAAATCAAAGATAAAATAAAAAATAAAAAAAAAGGGGGCAAGCCCCCTTGACTCTGTCGTCCCCCTGAGACCGTCGTTGATTGTGAGAAAGTCTATGATTGGACAAAGTTGTCAATATAGGATTTCCCCACACACGTGCAAATAATTTATGGTATTATAATGCAACTAACAGTTGTGTTTATAAACACATTTTGCAGAATTATAGTCACATCAAAGCAACATTCCAGATAAGTGCAGTTGGAAAGTTTTGGTCTTGGTTGGGCCAAAAATATCAACATCATGGATGATGCACAGGATCCCTATGAGCCTGAGACAGATGCCATGGGGGAAAACATACATGTTGAGAATGCTGAAACATATTCTAATGGGAGAAGAAATCGAGAGACTCCCCCAGATATTGCAGCCACCATGAGGAGCCTAAGGGTGGAGTTGCAAAGTTGCAGAGAAGACAACGAAAGGATGATTAAAGCTCAGGAAGAACAAAATTAGTTAAATGCAGCCATGTTGCAGAGTTTGACAGATATCCAAAGGCAAATAAACTCTTGGCATCAGACATCAAATCCATAAGGGAGTCGGAGTGGTTCAAGGATAAATTCCCGCAAGAGGTCCAATATCTCAAGAAAAGTTTCTAGAGACAGAACCTATACTCCATAAATCTCTTCTAGCGGATCATCTAACTCTGAAGGATCCATTGAGGGTTCAAGCTCTTCCTCTCGCAAGAATAAGAGAAAGAGGCATTACAAGAACAATTCACATGGGGAATTTAAGAAGGTAAAACCTCCTACATTTGATGGAGAGGTAAAGTTTGGTCAAGAAGCTGAAGCTTGGCTTCTTGGAATGAGAAAGTATTTCCAAGTCCAAGACTACTCTGGAAATATGAAGGCAAGGGTCGCCGTCTTCAACTTGAATGGACGAGCATCTATATGGTGGGAACACATCAAGCAAGTGAAGAAGATCAATGACAGAAAGATTGTGTGGAAGCAGTTCAAGAAATATTTCAAGCAGAAGTACCTCTCTGACAGGTACTATGATGATAAGATCAAAGAGTTCCATGAGATGAAATTGGGACAATTGACCATGGAAGAGTATGCAAACAAGTTCTTGGAGCTACTGAGGTATGTCAGGTATATTCGAGATGATAAGGTGAAAATTCAGCGTTTTCTAAGTGGGATACCTCAGTCATATAAAGATAGAATTGAATTTGATGAGCCACAAACTCTAGAAGAGGCAATAAGGAAGGCCAAGTATTGCTATGATCAAAACAAAAGCAAACCTGATTTCCATAAGGCATGGAAGGACAAGAAAAATGAGAAGTTTGACCAAAGGAAGAAAGGTTTCAAACTTCCTCATATCAGAAACCAGCAAAGGCAGCCATCACAAGTTGTGACTGAGCCAACTAGGATGATGGGAGACAAGCCAAGAGATCCAAAGGAGCCAAGAGAACCACTTCAATGTTGGGGTTGTGGAGAAGACCACATGCTTAGGAATTGTCCACATCGGAATGGGAATGCAAATCAAGTTCACAACATCCAAGGAGCTGAAATTGTGGGTCAAGTGGCGACGACAATCCCTAGAATCTATGCAACACTAGACGACTGCTAGGCAGATTATCAATCAACTGTGGTTGAAGGTAAGATTGCTAAGCAATCTGTTTCTATTTTGATTGATCTTGGATCTACTCACAGTTATATCACCCCTAAAATTGTTGAGGTTTGTGCTTTTAAGAAATTAAAGCATAGTAAATCATGGTTAGTCCAACTAGCCACTAGAACCAAGAGGAAAGTTAGTGAAATTGTAGAGGAATGTCCCTTAGAAATGGATGGGATGTTCACTTATGCAAATCTGAATGTTTTGCCACTTGGTTCCTATGATATTCTCATTGGAATGGATTGGTTAGAAGCACACAAGGTTAAACTTGACTGCTACCATAAAAATTTTGAATGCATGGACGAAGAAGGAAACCCAAGGGTTGTAAGAGGCATTCCAAAGGTGAATTCTGTTAGACAGGTTTCAGCCATGCAGCTGAAGAAGTTCTGTAGAAAGGGTTGTCAATTGTATGTGGCCCATGTTTTGGAGGCAACGGAGAATGAAACTCTTATGTTGGAGGACTATCATCTGTTGCAGGAATTCAGAGATGTTTTTCCCGATGAGATTCCGGGACTTCCTCCAAAGAGAGACATTGATTTTACAATTGAACTTGTGCCAGGAGCTGCACCAATGTCCAAGACACCCTACAAGATGAGTACACCAGAATTGCTAGAATTGAAAATGCAATTACAAGAGTTGTTGGAAAAGAAATATATCAGGCCAAGTGTGTCCCCGTGGGGAGCACCTGTTCTATTTGTGAAAAAGAAAGATGGAACACTCAGGTTATGTATTGACTACAGGCAGTTGAACAAAGTTACTGTGAAGAACAAATACCCATTGCCCCGAATTGATGATCTTTTTTATCAATTGAGAGGAGCAAAGGTATTTTCAAAGATTGAATTAAGGTCAGGTTACCATCAGGTAAGAATCAAAGAAGAAGATATTCATAAGACAACCTTTAGAACAAGGTATGGACACTATGAGTTTGTAGTGGTACCATTTGGTCTCACAAATGCACCAGCTACATTCATGTGTCTCATGAATAGTGTTTTTAGCAAGTATTTGGACAAGTTCGTTCTTGTATTTCTAGACGACATTCTTATCTATTCTAGGAATGAAGAAGAGCATGAAGAACATTTGAGAATGACCTTGCAATTGCTAAGGGAGCATAAGTTGTATGCAAAGTTGAGCAAATGTGACTTTTATAAAGATAGAATTCATTATTTGGGTCACATTATCTCAAACGAAGGAATATCTGTGGACCCTGAGAAGATTGAAGCCATTATGAATTGGCCAACTCCAAGGAATGTGACAGATGTGAGATCCTTTATGGGACTTGCTGGGTACTACCAGAGGTTCATTGAAGGATTCTCCAAGGTTGCAAACCCAATCACTTCTTTGCAAAAGAAGGGGATAAAGTTTGAATGGTCACCAAGCTGTGAGGAAAGTTTCCAACGGTTGAAGAATCTTCTTATGAGTGCACCAATTTTAAAAATTGCAGACCTAAAAAAAGACTTTGTGGTGTGTACCGATGCATGAAACCAAGGACTTGGAGGAGTTCTTATGCAAGACAACCACGTGGTATGCTATGAGTCGAGAAAGTTGAAGGAGCACGAGAAAAACTATGCTACTCATGATTTAGAACTTGTAGCCATAGTACATGCTTTAAAGATGTGGAGGCATTACTTAATGGGCAGGAAATTTGAGCTAAGGACAGACCATTGTGATCTAAAATACTTATTTGATCAGCCAAATTTGAATGCCAGGCAAGCTAGATGATTGGAATTTTTGTGTGAATTTGATTTTGAAATCAAACACATAAAAGGGAAAGAAAACAAGGTGGCTGATGGGCTCAGCAGGAAGGTACATGAAATGCATGTGGCAATGCTTAGCACTTGCCAACCAGATGTGAGGCAGCAGATTGTTAACCATATGGTTGAGGATGAAGTGTATGTGCAAATAAAGGACAAATTGCAGCAGCAAGACCTTGAAAAGAAGTATGAAGGATACCATTTGGAAGAAGACGGACTTCTTACTTATAAGAATAGAGCCTATATTCCAAATGCGGCAAATTTGAGGAGGATGTTATGGATGAAATCCATAACGCTCCATACTCCGGTCACCCAGGATATCAGAAAACAATTGCTACAGCAAAAAAATATTATTTCTAGCCAGGGATGAAGAAGGACATCGCTGAATACATTTCTAGGTGCATGAAATGTCAGCAAGTGAAGGTTGAACACCAACACCCAGCAGGTTTATTGCATCCATTGCCAATTCCAGAATGGAAGTGGGAAGTAATTTCCATGGATTTTATTACAGGTTTTCCAATGACAGTGAGACAACATGATTCCATCATGGTGGTGGTGGACAAGTTAACAAAGGCAACACATTTTATACCGGTTAAGTCCACACATAAAGTTGATGCCATTGCAAATATTTTCATGAAGGAAATTTTCAGATTACATGGATTTCCTAAGGCAATAATTTCTGACAGGGATAACAAGTTCACTTCCAATTTTTGGAAGGGTCTTTTTGCAGATTTAGGTACACAGTTGAACTTTAGTACCGCGTACCATCCTCAAACAGATGGGAAAACAAAAAGAGTAAATCAGGTGCTTGAAGACATGCTTCGCATGTATGCTGTGGACAAACCATCCAAGTGGGAGGATTATCTACACTTGGTAGAGTTTGCGTATAACAATGGGAAACAAGCATCATTGGGAATAAGTCCATATCAGGCTTTGCATGGCAAAAGTGTAGGACACCAATGACTTGGGATAATCCAGTGAACATAATTGTACTTGGGCCGGACTTGCTTGAGGAAATGGAGCAAGAGGTTGCAAAGATCAGGTAGAATTTAAAAGCAGCCCAGGATAGACAGAAAATCTATGCAAATAAGCTTAGAGTGCATATGGAATTCAGTGTTGGGGATCATGTGTATCTTAGAGTGAGGCCAAGGAAGAGTTCCTTGAAGCTTGGGGGTTGTGCCAAGCTATCACCTAGATATTATGGGCCATTTGAAATGCTTGAAAGAATAGGGCCAGTTGCATATAGACTTGCATTGCCTGCTAGCACTAGAGCTCATAATGTTTTTCATGTCTCTTTGCTTAAGAAATATGTACATGATCCTAACCATGTGATTAATTGGGATGTGATCCAGGTGGAACCCGAGGGAGAGTTCCAAATCGATTCATTGCGCATCCTAGACAAGAAGGTAACATTGCTCCGGAACCGAGCCATCAGACAGGTAAAGGTGCAATGAAGGCACTACGGTCTCGATGAGGCTACATGGGAGCTGGAGGATGCCATGAGAGTGGAATATCCATTTTTGTTCAATTTTGATGAGCACTAAGGACGGTGCTAACGTAAGGGGGAGGGGAATGTGATATCCCGATTTTGACCCTATTGCATTAAAATTGTAAATGATAAAAATATCGTTATTTAATCATGGTGAGGAGCTCAAGGCCAAGGTCCCGCCATCAATTTAGCTTTGTATGTATCGGCAATTAAAAATAGATGCCTATGGTTCTTGTGCTGGACATGCACAATGTAAATTAATACATCATGTAAATCAAATTTTAATGAAATACCCACAACTAGCTATGCAATGCAACAAAGAGATGGGGCATGATTTTTATAAGGAATAGGGAGGGAAATTATTCAAACCCTTGAGCCAATGGTGTTAATCCATGTGTCAATGAGAAAACCCATAAACCACCAACTACCCATTTTAACTTATGCACCCAATCATTTAATTCTTCCAAGAGTTGGTTGAGACAGTTAATGCATTGGAAATGGAGAGGTATGGCAGCCAATTTTGTGCATGGGCAAGCCATCAACCTGGGAATTCGTATTTTTGCTTCTTGGGCAAGAAAACACCCACGAAATGGTGCCCAAAGCCATCTTTCACCCATGGCCTTTGCTCTCTCACGCAGTATGAGCTAGCTGGGGCTTTCTCCATCACGTTTTTCATCATTTTCCTGCATTTTCCATGCCCGGGAACTCGTTTTTGTATTGCACAATGGCTGGGAGGAAGGGAGCCACGATTTTGGGGTTTATGGAGTTCGTTTTTGTCCCTTGAATGCCCATAAACATTTTCTGGAAACGATTTTGCTCTCCTAGGGTTGATTCCCCAATTTCCATTTCGTTTTTGGTTGCCCCACGTTTTTCTGAAGCTGATGGAAACCCCTTTTTGGACATCCCACTGAAAAAACTGTTGGCAATATGGCAGAGAATGTAGATTGTCATTGATGGCAAAAGCTGAAGGTGAAGGTAACTAGTAATCGCAGAGCAGAATCTTGTGCAGGTAATGATGCTGGAAGCAGTAAATCTTTCTTGGAGTCATAGGCCAAGAAGGCACAAAGAGTAGAAGAGTTTCAGTGGAAAGACAGTTCATCTCTCAAAGAGGAACACAAGGAATCCACATATAAACAAACATACTGCAGATATGATGAATCATGAAGATAATAGCTTTAATAATAGAAATTACGAATTTCAAAAGGAAAAGGAATCTAATGTTTATGAGCATGCTTGCTAGTATAATTGTTTCATTCAGCATGTTCATGAAATGGCAATGCTCTTAGCTGTACAAGAAGCACAAAGGGATAATTTGCATGGTTTTGATGACTATATGTTGCAAGTTCTAGAGGATGACTGGCAAAAAGAGAAGCGAGATTTTTTACACAATCTAAGTCGTCTGCCAGTGGCTCCTAAAACAAAATGGTAGTAGCACATCTTCTGGTATAAGTCATAGTGCTCGAAGTTCCTCAGTTACAGCAAGCTCCCATCTATTAAAGGGCCCACAAAGTATGGAGTTGGTGCCTTCCACTGAAAAGCCACTCTTAGAAAGGAAGGCTTCAATATATGCAGACGTGGTGAGGAACCTTAATTCTGGAAGGGAACATGGACTACCTTTCAAGGTTGCAACAGCTTGCAAAGATGCGCATGAGTCATTAGCCAGTGAGACTTCTGGCCCAAAGTCTATTAGCATTCAGAAGATATGGCACTTGCTTCAGACATTGTTGGGGGAAGATACAGGTCTCCAGGATTTAAATGTAAAAGCTCCATATCACAAACTGCAAACCAATTCTCCAGCCAGAGTTGTTATCAAGATTTGTCTGCAGGTTATGGTTCAATAGAAATTTATAATGGGTCAAACTGAAATGCTAGTTGAATATGATCGAGCAAGATAAAAAGGGTTCACCACTATAGAAAGGCCAGAAATCGCTCCACAATGTTTGGTGGAACCATCCATGATGGTTGCCTCCATTTCAAATTGTGCTAGCCTCTGTTAGAACTGCCCCTCTCTCGGTATTGAAAGTTGGATCATTCTCAAGCTCACGGACCACAATCTCGGTGACATCAAGAATTGATTGAGACTCTCGGAGGGCAGCAACTCCAATCTGGAGGAAATGGCGAAGCCCCTCTTCGGCTCTTTCTATGCGCTCGAACATTACTGTGTGAGAAATATCCCCTACTCCTCCATGCAAGGCAATTGCCCACCCCATTCTCGTCTTAAAGATGTGGAGAATGCTGATTTTTTAAATAAATAAAAAAAAGATTGAGACAGGGCTTGCTTCCAAGGCAAATAACTGACAGATTTCAGTTAGTTTTCTGTAAGTTAATTTAATTGTCTTTATTTTGGTGTATCTTTGGATAGCAGTTCTAGTAGACGTGGGAACTGGTATGCTTATAACATTCAAAACAATATGCTTCTTTTGAAAGGGGCAAAATGCCACCGCCATGTTGTTTGCAATCGCCAAAATTGTGAGGATAGAGATCATTTGCATAATGATAATCGTGGTAGAAACAGGCATCAATCATATCCGAAATACTCATGAAATTTTGAGTTAGACAGTGTTCAAATTGATTCTGAAACTATGGATGTCTCTCGGAAATCACTGCACAAAAAAAAACGTGTAACTGGAAGGAAGAAATATTGTAAGCGAGACTCAGCAGCCGTTTGATTTGAAGATGGACGGCGGTGGTTGATCCAGTTATTGGGATATATCCCACATAGGTTGTGCAAAACAAGTTATATGACTTTATAAACGCCGGTCTTCACTAACTTAATCGATGCGTAGTGCAAAGTTAGTGGGGAGCTCAGGGTGTTTGGTTCTCCACGAGAAGAACACCAGCCCGGAGCTCGGGATGCCTATGTGGCCCCCTATCTTTTGTTGCGCGTGGCTTCCTCGATATGGACGATGACTAAATGAATAATGATGCGGCAGTATACGTGGCAACTCAACTATTGGCAAGGTTAATGACATGGCAAAGAAGTCAGCAGACGTGGGAGATGAGTCAAAGGGTGAAGCATTTGTGAACATGAAGGTTCAATGGGAAATCGTAAAAACATAAGATTTAATTAATTAAATATAAATGAGTTTAGTTTTAATGATAAAAATGATTTTAAATACAAAATCATTTTTTAAGGGTTAATTAAAATAACAATACATATAGTTATGTATTAAAATAAAAAATGTTTTTTTAATATAATATCATTTTTTTTAAAGGTGTATCATTTTGAAAAGGTGTGTTGTTTCAAAAAATACACATGACCTTTGGAGAAATATATATTTCGAAAACAAACTTCATTTGAGTGTGTCTATCGATTCTTCATCTCACTACTTGAAGAAGAAGTAAGGTCAAGGGATCGATGCAGTCCTGGAAGCGTGTGGAGACTTAATATCTTAAGGGCGGTAGGATGGTGCTAGGGCAGGTCGGTGCCTGCGAAAGGGAGTTGTTGCTTCCTTGTCAGTTGTCGCTGACTAAATAGGGGGTCGTAGCCTCCTACCAGTTGGTGCAGGTGAAATTGAGGGTGTTGGTGCATCCTGATTGGTTGGTGCCGATCAAATTCTATTGTAACGTGTAAAAATAATTTTTTTTTATAATAGAAAAGTGTTGGTGGTTTACCCAATTGGGGTTCCATGATAAAATATTTGTTTTAGTGTCTCTTGTTGATTCCATATTTTGGTTAAAGTTTAATAAATGGTTTAATTGGTAAAAAATATCAATACTGATTCACCCCCCCCTTCTCAGTATTGACCATCAATTGGTATCAGAGCCAGGGTCCTTCACCACGGTTTAGCCACCAGAAGGAAGATCTTGTTCAAGGACCACTATGGATCAACAAAATGGGTTAGCCACTAACAAACCCCCACTCTTTACAGGAGAAAACTATGCATATTGGAGTGTGAGGATGAGGTGCCATCTGATGTCGCTTGGATGGAAGGTGTGGGCAGCAACTCAAGAAGTGTATAAGATAGGAGACCAAGCACCTACAGATCCAAAGGAATTAAGCGAATATGAGAGTAATGCCAAAGCCTTAAATGCAATCTTGAGTGGATTGACTAACACTGTCTTTACAAAAGTTATGAGATGCAACATTGCCAAGCAAGCCTGGGATAAGTTAAATATTATCTATGAAGGTGAATCTAAAGTCAAAGAATCCAAGCTTCAGACATATAGGGGACAATTTGAGAGTCTTAAAATGAAGGAGGAAGAGAATATTGGGGAATACTTTCTAAGAATAGATGAGGTAGTCAATGCTATTAGAGGACTTGGAGGAAAATTAAAAGAAAAAGAAGTGGTTAGAAAGGTGCTATGGACACTGCCCATGAAATATGACTCAAAAATATCCACCTTAGAGGAACGAGATGATCTTCATCTCTTGACAATGGATCAACTACATGGAATTCTCACTGCATATGAGATGAGAACATGACAAAATAATACTTCAAAAGGAGAAGCAGCCTTCAAAGTGACCAAGAAAATAAAGAATCAAAAGCAAAACACTCAGATTGACCACAATGAAGAACATGATGTGGAAGAAGCCAATTTTATCAAGAAACTTTAGAAGGGATTAGGAAAGTATAAAGGCAAGCTTCCCTTCAAGTGTTTCAATTGTGGGAAAATTGGGCACTTTCAATCCAAGTGTCCTTATCCCAAGAAAGATTCTGAGGATGAAAATGACAAGAGT
This sequence comes from Larix kaempferi, assembly GCA_027924585.1. Taxonomy (NCBI): domain Eukaryota; kingdom Viridiplantae; phylum Streptophyta; class Pinopsida; order Pinales; family Pinaceae; genus Larix; species Larix kaempferi. The sequence goes on along the minus strand of BSBM01000125.1, from coordinate 12,108,908 downwards.
AAACAATACAAGAAAAAAGGAAAATTCGACTATAAGAAAAAGTACAAAAAGAACTACTATTCAAAAGAAGACGAAGACGAAGACATCAGTTCATCCGATGTTAGTGACAGTGATGATGAAGTCCTTTTTCTAGGCATTGAAGAATCAAATGATTCAGAAGAAATTGAGCATAAGAAAGAGTCAGAAGATGAAGTAGAGGATAATATGAAAGAAGAACTGCATAGAGCTTGGAATGGATTGAAAAGATACAAAGATAAATACAGACAGCTGAAAAGTTATGTAATTGAACAACAAGAAGAGCATGAATAGAAAGAGAGGGAGATGAAGAAAATTATGAAGAATCTAAAACTCGAAATTCAAGATGCAAATGAAACATAAGAAAGGTTGAAGAAATCTCTGAACGAAAAACAACTAATCCGTGAAGGAATGGAAGCAGAATTGGCTCACTTAAAAGAGCTTGATACAAAGTTCATTGAAACTAAATATAAAAATAGTTCTAAAGTTTTGGATGAGATTATAGCTGCTCAAAGCTGCTCAAAGAGATCCAAGTAAGAAAAATGGAATAGGTTATTTTCAAGGAGAAAATCAAGTTCAATCAAAATCCTATGCAGCTGCTCTTCTCAGCACATTCAAGAAGAAAGAGGAGACAAGGAATTCTCAAAACTCCTAGAGATCACTTCCATCCATCAAGAAGAAATTCAAGACAACCCCAAAGAAGACTTATCAAAATAGGTATCCTCACATTTTCTTTGGTTATTGTTATGCATGCTCTAACTTTGGACACAAAGCTATGAATTGTAGAGTATATGGAAGGAAAAATTTGAAGGTTAAAAACTTCAACCTTAAGGACAAACAATCAACTGGTCAAATTAAGAGCAGAAATTATAACTCCTTCGCACCTCTGCAGGAAAGGAATTTAGAATGTTTCAATTGTCATAATTATGGACATAAGGCAAGTAATTGCAGATTGATGAAAATCTCAGAAAGACCAAAAGACATTAGAGAACCAAAGAAGCTCTGGAAAGGAAAAACATCAGAAGAAAAATGTCTTATTGCCATGAAAGTCCAAGATAAAGGAGATCTCTGGTATGTTGATAGTGGGTGTTCATAACACATGACAGAAGATAAGGACAAGTTGTTAAACTTAAAGAAACATAAAGGCAAGGTATTTGGTGACAATGCTTCAGGTAACATTCTTGGGAGAGGCACTGTGAAATTAGGAAAGGCCAAAGCCAAGAATGTATTGCTAGTTGAAAATTTGAAACCTAGCTTACTAAGTGTCAGCCAAACCTGTGATCAGGGACACATTTGCATCTTTGATTCCAAGAAATGTGAGATTAGGAGAAAGGACTCAGGAAAATTAGTTGGTACTGTATCTAGAACTCCTGAGAATGTGTACATATTAAATACAAAACTAGATGAGGAATGTCATATACATTTATTAGATGAAAGTTGGCTATGTCATAGGAGGTTGGGACACATTAACTTTGACAATTTAGCAAAAGTCAGCAACCTTGGGGCAGTTAGAAACTTGCCAAAGATTACAAAAACATCAAATCCTATATGTAGACATTGTCAATTAGGGAAGAAAACCAGAGTAAGGTTCAAAACAAAAGAGCACTCAACCTCAAAACCGTTACAGCTGGTTCACATTGATCTCTGTACACCTACAAGGACCAAAAGTATGCAAGGTGAGTCATATTTTATGCTATTCATCGATGATTTTACGAGAATGACGTGGGTATTCTTTCTAAAAGAAAAATCAGAAGCATTTGAAACATTCAAAGTTTTTAAAACTCTTATTGAAAATGAAATAGAAGCAAAAATCAAATGTCTTAGATCAAACAATGGTGGTGAGTTCACTTCAAAAGAGTTTGATATCTTCTGTGAAACTCATGGAATTAAAACAATTCTCTGCTGCCAGAACACCTCAGCAAAATGGGGTTGCTGAAAGGAAGAATAGAACAGTCCAGGAGGCTGCAAGAACCATTCTAAATGAAGCAAGACTGTCTGATGGATACTGGAGGGAAGCTATAAGCACAGCAGTATACATTCTAAATAGAGGACAACTCAGGAAAAATAGTGAGAAAACTCCCTATGAATTATGGTTTGGAAGAACTCCCTCTGTAAAATATTTTAAAGTCTTTGGAAGTAAATGTTACATTAAAAGACTTGATGAGGATCTTGGAAAATTTGATGATAGATCTGATGAAGGCATCTTTCTTGGATATTCTTCTACCAAAAAGGCATACAGATACTACAATTTCAGATTACATAAGATTGTTGAAAGTGCTGATGTTAAGGTGGATGATTCAAAAACAAAGAAGTTCAAACATCAAGAAAGTGCACTCGATAGTGAAAGCGAGGATGATGAGAAGCCAGTAGATACACAGACAGATGAAGAAGGCATACAAGGAGATAAAATAGGTACCAAAGAAGAGGAAGATGATACTCGAGAAGAAAGAGAAGAATCTCCTAGAAAAAACACCAAGACACCGTCTAGAATAGTCCAAAAAAATCATCCTGAAGACCAGATCATTGGAAACAAAGATGCAGGAGTACAAACAAGAAGAAAATTGTTGTATCAAACAGAGATAGCACTGCTGTCATTTATTGAGCCCAACTCAATTAAAGAGGCATGCAAAGATGAGAATTGTGTCAAAGCTATGAATGAAGAATTGAACCAAATTGAAAAAAATCAAACTTGGGAATTGGTTCCAAGACCAAAAAATAAGAATGTTATTGGAACTATATGGGTATTTAAAAACAAAGTGAATGAAGATGGGCAAGTAATCAGGAACAAAGCTAGATTAGTATGCAAAGGATACGCTCAGGTTGAAGGAATAGATTTTGAAGAAACCTTTGCACCTGTGGCCAGATTAGAGGCAATTAGAATGTTCTTAGCCTTTGCCAGTTACAAAAAATTTAAGGTATATCAGATGGATGTCAAATCAACTTTTCTCAATGGAAACTTAGAAGAAGAAGTGTATATAGAGCAGCCAGAAGGATTTCAATTATCTGATAAAGAAGACTATGTCTGTAAACTAAAGAAAGCACTATATGGGTTGAAACAAGCACCCGGAGCATGGTATGCAAGGCTGGACTCATATCTGCAAACACAAGGCTTCAAAAGAGGATCAACAGATTGTAATCTCTATTGTAAAATTATTGATGATATCCCGATCATTGTAGAAGTGTATGTTGATGATATTATATTTGGGAGTGATGATGAAAAGCTAAGTGAGGATTTTGCTAAAAGGATGCAACAAGAATTTGAAATGTCTTTGCTTGGTGAAATGAATTTCTTTCTAGGATTGCAAATAGTACAGTGCAAAAAGGGAATCTTGATTCATCAGTCCAAATATATTAAAGATATGTTGAAAATATTTCAGCTAGAGGATTGCAAACCTCTTTGTACACCTATGACAGTAGGCTGCAAATTAAGCAAAGAAGATGAATCCAAGGATGTAGATCCAAAACATTATAGATCCATGATTGGGAGTCTATTATATGTAACAGCCTCCAGACCAGATGTCAAGCAAGTCGTTGGAATGGTGGCCAGATTTCAAGCTGCACCAAAAGAGAGCCATGTTCAAGTTGTAAAAAGAATCTTCAGGTATTTAAAAGGAACCATAGATCTTGGATTATGGTATCCTAGCAAGAACACATTCTCTCTAAAAACCTATTCGGATGCAGACTGGGCTGGGTGTGTAGATTATAGGAAGAGCACAAGTGGAGGAGCCTTTTTCTTGGGAGAATCTCTTGTCTCTTGGATAAGTAAAAAACAGACCTCAATCTCCCTATCCACCACTGAAGCAGAGTACATTGCAGCAGTGGAATGTTGCACACAAATTGAATGGATGAGACAGACTTTACAAGACATCAAAATAGTGTTTGAAGAACCCATCACTATCTATTGTGATAATACAAGTGCTATTAGTCTCTCCAAAAACCCCGTACAACATTCCAAATCTAAACACATCCCATTAAAGTTTGACTATTTAAGAGAGCAGGATGCAAACAAAAACATCAAACTGGAATATGTTCCAACACAGGAACAGGTGGCTGATATTTTCACAAAACCCTTAAGCAGAGATGTATTTGAATATCTTAGGAAAAGATTAGCAGTGGTATCCTCCCCAATCTAAAAACTCTCAAACCAAATCATCAAAGTGGCATCATCTCAGGGGGAGACAGTGATCAGAGTCAGGGGGAGTTGATCAAACCTTTTCCATTGTTGTCAAAGGGGGAGAAGATTAAGGAGTTGCCATCAATACCAAAGGGGGAGATTGTTGGCAATATGGCAGAGGATGTAGATTGTCATTGATGGCAAAAGCTGAAGGTGAAGGTAACTAGTAATCGTAGAGCAGAATCTTGTGCAGGTAATGATGCTAGAAGCAGTAAATCTTTCATTGAGTCATAGGCCAAGAAGGCACAAAGAGTAGAAGAGTTTCAGTGAAAAGACAGTTCATCTCTCAAAGAGGAACACAAGGAATCCACATATAAACAGACATACTGTAGATATGATGAATCATGAAGATAATAGCTTGAATCATAGGAATTACGAATTTCAAAAGGAAAAGGAATCTGATGTTTATGAGCATGCTTGCTAGTATAATTGTTTCATTCAGCAGGTTCATGAAATGGAAATGCTCTCAGCTGTACAAGAAGCACAAAGGGACAATTTGCGTGGTTTTGATGACTATATGTTGCAAGTTCTAGTGGATGATTGGCAAAAAGAGAAGCGAGATTTTTTACACAATCTAAGTCGTCTGCCAATGGCTCCTAAAACAAAATGGTAGTAGCACATCTTCTGGTATAAGTCATAGTGCTCGAAGTTCCTCAGTTACAGCAAGCTCCCATCTGTTAAAGGGCCCACAAAGTATGGAGTTGGTGCCTTCCACTGAAAAGCCACTCTTAGAAAGGAAGGCTTCAGTATATGCAGATGTGGTGAGGAACCTTAATTCTGCAAGGGAACGTCGACTACCTTTCGAGGTTGCAATAGCTTGCAAAGATGCGTATGAGTCATTAGCCAGTGAGACTTCTAGCCCAAATTCTGTTAGCATTCAGAAGATATGGCCCTTGCTTCAGACATTGTTGGGGAAGATAAAGGTCTCCAGGATTTAAATGTAAAAGCTCTATATCACAAACTGCAAACCAATTCTCTAGCCAGAGTTGTTATCAAGATTTTTTCTGCAGGTTATGGTTCAATAGACATTTATAATGGGTCAAACTGAAATGCTAGTTGAATATGATCGAGCAAGATAAAGAGGGTTCACCACTATAGAAAGGCCAGAAATCGCTCCACAATGTTTGGTGGAACCATCCATGATGGTTGCCTCCATTTCAAATTGTGCCAGCCTCTGTTAGAACTGCCCCTCTCTCGGTATTGAAAGTTGGATCATTCTCAAGCTCACGGACCACAATCTCGGTGACATCAAGAATTGATTGAGACTCTCGGAGGGTAGCAACTCCAATCTGGAGGAAATGGAGAAGCCCCTCTTCGGCTCTTTCTATGTGCTCGGATGTTACTGTGCGAGCAATATCCCCTGCTCCTCCATGCAAGGAAATTTACCACCCCATTCTCGTCTTAAAGATGTGGAGAATGCTAATTTTTGAAATAAAAAAAAAGATTGAGACAGGGCTTGCTTCCAAGGCAAAGAACTGACAGATTTTAGTTAGTTTTCTGTAAGTTAATTTAATTGTCTTTATTTTGGTGTATCTCTGGATAGCAGTTCTGGCAGACGTGGGAACTGGTATGCTTATAACGTTCAAAACAATATGCTTCTTTTGAAAGGGGAAAAATGCCCCCGCCATGTCGTTTGCAATCGCCAAAATTGTGAGGATAGAGATCATTTGCATAATGATAATCGTGGTAGCAACAGGCATCAATCAGATCCGAAATACTCATGAAATTTTGAGTTAGATAGTGTTCAAATCGATTTTGAAACTATGGATGTCTCTCGGAAATCACTGCACAAAAAAAAACGTGTAACTGGAAGGAAGAAATATTGTAAGCGAGACTCGGCAGCCGTTTGATTTGAAGATGGACGGCAGTGGTTGATCCAGTTATTGGGATATATCCCACATAGGTTGTGCAAAACAATTTATATCACTTTATAAATGCCGGTCTTCACTAACTTAATCGACGTGTAGTGGAAAGTTAGTGGCGAGCTCAGGGTGTTTGGTTCTCCACGAGAAGAACACCAGCCCGGAGCTCGGGACGCCTATGTGGCCCCCTATCTTTTGTTGCGCGTGGATTCCTCGATATGGACGATGACTAAATGAATAATGATGTGGCAGTATACGTGGCAACTCAACTATTGGCAAGGTTAATGATGTGGCAAAGAAGTCAGCAAACGTGGCAGATGAGTCAAAGGGTGAAGCATTTGTGAACATGAAGGTTCAATGGGAAATCGTAAAAACATAAGATTTAATTAATTAAATATAAATGAGTTTAGTTTTAATGATAAAAATGATTTTAAATACAAAATCATTTTTTAAGGGTTAATTAAAATAACAATACATATAGTTATGTATTAAAATAAAAAAAATGATTTTTTAATATAATATCATTTCTTTTAAAGGTGTTTCATTTTGAAAAGGTGTGTTGTTTCAAAAAATACACATGACCTTTGGAGAAATATATATTTCAAAAACAAACTTCATTTGAGTGTGTCTCTCGATTCTTCATCTCACTACTTGAAGAAGAAGTAAGGTCAAGGGATCGATGCAGTCCTGGAAGCGTGTGGAGACTTAATATCTTAAGGGCGGCAGGGTGGTGCTAGGGCAGGTCAGTGCCTGCGAAAGGGAGTTGTTGCTTCCTTGTCAGTTGTCGCTGACTAAACAGGGGGTCATAGCCTCCTACCAGTTGGTGCTGGTGAAATTGAGGGTGTTGGTGCATCCTGATTGGTTGGTGCCGATCAAATTCTATTGTAATGTGTAAAAAGCAATTTTACAGATAATAGAAAAGCGTTGGTGGTTTACCCAATTGGGGTTCCACGATAAAATATTTGTTTTAGTGTCTCTTGTTGATTCCATATTTTGGTTAAAGTTTAATAAATGGTTTAATTGGTAAAAAATATCAATACTGATTCACCCCCCCCTCTCAGTGTTGACCATCAAAAACGTTTCCCCTCATGCCCAACACTTGGGATTTTGTTGTTATGTGCATCTCTGTTTTGGTTTGAACCTGGGAGCAAGAAATTCGGAGTGGAAGTGGACCAGAATTGGCTTGATAAACCTAGTGAGGAAGGTAACCTCTCAAGAAGATCAAAAGGGCTGGTTACTCTTCTATGCATACTTGGAAGAACACTAGAATAGGAGGTATGGCTTGAGGGACTGTGCAATAGTGAAGGGAATACTTCCTTGTTTCTAGGTGTGTAGGTATTGTGGGGACCAAGCTAGATAGATCTTGTAGAGGGCATCCCTATCTCTGTGGTTGAGCTCATTAGCTTAGCAATTCTTCCTTTCCATTGCCTTAGCAGCCTGATAAACCCAACTGTGGATTGGCTTGGCTAATTTTGGTGTATCTTGGCTATGTGTGAGTTTGCTGTTCCATTTTCCTTCTAGAAATCATGCCCAGCTCGGGGGTGGCAGTTGTGTTGAGCTAGTGATGAGTTCAATTGGCCTATGGTTGGGTGGAACGTTGCAATTGCATAGCCAGTTGCTCGGGACTACTTTGTTTTAAGATAAGTACTCTCTCTTGTATAAATTCTGAGATGTCTTTATTGGATGATTATCATGAATATCTTGAATGTATGTTGGATATGTACATGATTTTAATTCCATTGTTTTTAATTACTGTATGCATATGTATATGTCTTTTATTATCAATGAATTTTACTTAATGGATATGTGGCTAGATGCCCAGTTTTAGTGCCATGTTCTCTCCCTGTCTCGGTCTGATGGGAGGGGACTTCACAATGCTGATGATAGTGTTTTTATGGCGAGAGTCCCTTTGATACAGACAATCAACTAAAAAATATAAAGAATTTTTGCTTAGTATGGGTATTATTATTGACATTAACAAAACAAAGGTTGTGATAATCAAATCTCAAACTTATGATCACTGTGATAATTTCATGAATGACAATAACAACTTGGATGAAGTGACTTCATATAAATATCCTAAAATTGATCTTCATCATAAGCTTAACTGGAACTATAGCATTGAGAAAAGGATCAATGGAGGATTGAAAACTTATTATGGATTTGAAAACAATTCTAAATCAACATACCTATGGCTTTGGGATAGGGAGAAACTCCTCTTTGAGATTCTTGTCACTCATGTTATCTTATATGGTTATGAAAGTTAGGGTTGCAGCATCTCTAGAGAATCACGGTGAATGATATAGCTAATCCAAAATAACTTTATAACATATAATCTCTAAATTAAAGTCAATACACCATATCCTATCCTACTCATAGAAGTGAATTTCTCCCAGATTGAATGCACGACTATGACAAGGTACCTAATGTACAAGAACAACATCAACAACATGGGAGAGAAGAGGCTTCTAAGGTTGCTTCATACTCTAGTCAAAATCATCTACGACTTAAGCAATGTTGGCATAAAGATGCCAAGTCTTGGATAAATCACTGGGGAGTCTAGGAAGAGGTCCCTTTGTAGAGTAGTGATAATATTAAAAGTATTATTACGTCTAAATTTAAGGAGAAGATGAGTTGCGAGAGAGAGTTAGAGGATATGATTAAATTAATATATTATAAGGAGGTTTTTAACCCTAATCTATAAGATCAAAATTATCTCTTTATTTTAACTAGCTTAAAGAAGAAAATCAACATTGCTAAAATAAGAACAAACTCTCATGAGCTTCATAGTGAAACAGGGCACTCGAAAATTCTTAAAATGTCATGGGATGAAAGAATCTGTCATCTTTGTGACACAAAAAGAGTTGAAGATGAAAATCACTTTTTCATAGAATGTCTTGTGTACACCCACATTGGAGCGCAATTTCAAAATATTTGTTACAATACTAAACTTCCTAACCTTTTAAATCATCACAACTATGGTGATTTAGGAATGTTTTTTTTTAAAGTTTTTTAAGCATGAAAATAAAATTCTATAGAAAACCAAATGACTCCTTATCTTTTAAAAGCCCTATAAATTAAATTTGATCTCAATAGACATTAATAACTATCATTAGGTACCACATCGTCTGGTCCGTCTAACTTTCTTTACTTAATTGTCTAGGTACCACATAGTCGGGTCCATCTAACTTTGTTTACTTAATTATCTAGGTACCACATCGTCAGGTCCTTCCGACAATACTTTCTCATCTTACTGTTGTGCTGGGATTCCATTTAGTGATTTAGGAACCGTTACCATAAATGATCTGGCTACACTCTATGTGAGACTAATGGTGTTGAGGAGTAAGTTCATTCTTACTGTGCGCCACTCAACGTCGTACGTGACCAATCCATTATGGCCTCCCTCATACGACTTCACGCTCCCCCGAGTAAAGCTGAAAGGGATTTCCAAACTCGTGCGTGGATGCTTATCGAAAGCCAACATCGTCGTCGTAACCCCGTGTGTGTTCTTCCCATCCTCTACGACCCCTCTTTCCGTTATGTCGTGAGTCAATCGGTAAACCGTCTTACCTATCACTGTACACATACTCAGAGCACACATATCAATAGTACTGCTCAAAACCATCATATCATAATTCACTTCATTCATTCGCTAATCATTAAAGCAAACATATATATATATATATGTCCATTGGATTCATATCATAATCACCCGCATACTTTCATTTCCATAATTCAGCATAAATACAACATTCATCATAAGATTTCACATGTGCTAATCATTAAGCAAAATTACAAGTATTCATAATCGTCATTAAATCAATTATTATAAACATATTCATTTATCTCATACATCGCTAGTCAGTTGGAAATTTTATTCTTAATCAACATATATCTGATCATTTGTCGTGGTCTCTTTAGTTGGGTCACTTACCAATAAGTGTCGTCAATCTTGATAGTCATATCGAGTTTGAGGGGCATTACATACACCCCTCTTATTAAAACTTTGTCCCGAAGTTAAATTGTGCTTGTACCTTTCGATGCTAGGATTCACTTGAATTTCCTATTTTCCTCTTCTTGTCATTCTCTTCTATTTTTCTCAAACAATCATGGCCATAAGCACTAGTGGTTCTAATCATTATTTTTCTATTTCATCCAACATAGTTCCGATACATCCTCCGGAACCCAATCGCAATTTCACGTAATGCAAATCCAATAATACATTTAATAGTTGTCAGCTCCAACTTAGATTTCCTATATCTCCTATTCATTCGCGAAGATCCATGGTATCCAATTTATTTACCAGTTATATTACATTAATATCCATACCATAGTTATTCAGTCATCCTTTCGCATAATAAATCCGAACCAGAATTCAAATCCGTTGGCTATCCTTTCCCCCAATACGAAAAGGTAAACGTCATATCATATTCGGTAAAATACTAATGGTAAGTCATAATCACAGGTTAACAAATAAAGAGCGATTACCAAATATTCAGAAATCCAATTCCCAAAAGACTACATCCAAATCCCTAATTGTTTTATTAGTGTTGGTTCTCAATTTGACAGGATTCCAAGCATCAATACTTAGCGACTTAGTTAAACTTTAGCTATTATTCTTTTCATCAGTAAGTTCATGTCCAGGTCAATGATCTTATCACGTCCTTACCTCATTTCATCCTTTCTGTTGTCATAGGACCACTTCAACAAACTCATCAAGTCATGCTAAGTGTTTTCTTAACCTCATCAAGTTTTTTCTTTTTTCAACTTTTAATCAAGGTTTGACCATGTCTTGAGGTTAGATTCGTTGCATTCAGTTCATCACGTTGATCGTCTCCATGCTTTCTTTTACCCCAAATTGTCTCTGTTGGGTTCTTTCGGTGGACCTTTAATAATTCTTCATTTACTGTTGTCCTGGTCGTGTCGAGTTTGTACTTTTTCATTCTTTTTAACAACATTGTCATGCTCGAAAATTAGTGGCATTGAGCTCAGTTCCTCATTTTAGTAACATTGATATCTCGCTTTTCAAATTTTAAGTCCATTTCACTTCCTCGACAATCCATTAAAGTCTTGTCAATCTGAGTATCTAGGTGTCTTACCATTTAAAATTTATCAATTTTCCGTCATTTAATAAATTCACGAACTATATCTATCCACTTGTCTTCCCATCATGGCTATGTAGGAAAAGTTTAAAATACCTTCGGTCTTGTTCCTTTCTCCAGGTACAATTTCCTTTAAATTCAAATTTATGCTATTGATACAATCTCTATTCAACAATTTCCTTTCTTAGAGTCGAGAGTTCTAACAAAAGGTAGGTCATTTCTCTTCTATTTATTTTTATCAACATAACAACAATTGACAATAAAATTCCATTTCTTCTTTTCCACCAACATGCATATATCTGTTATGCAATTACCAACTAACACTAAAGTCCAAGATGACACATAGTCTTCTAGCTATAATTTGTATGCTCATATAAAACTATTCCATTTCGTTCTAAACACATATTTCACAACTTTATTCAAGTAATCACATTTCTTCATTTCTATGTCAACGTCTAGATATAATTCTACCTATTCACTTGAAATTGATAATATTTCTCTATTCACCATACATATATATAACCACCTATATAATTATCCCTTTCAACTTCTTTATTCCCATTCCTACATCGACGTTTCAATTAAAGCTTAACTATATAAATAATTTAACTACCCATGTTAATTTAATTATATAAACACATAACTATATTTATATCCCATAATTCGGCTTTTAGCAATTTCATGTTCCTTGAATTATTATATGGCCATTTGAACTATACCTACCTTTCATACAACTATGGCATGGAGTACTTCATTATTTCCTCACCACTAATATGAGAATATGTAACAATAAGCATCAATCCTTTTTTTTCATAATAACAACGTAGTTATATTTTATAGTTTCAATCTTTATCCTTCAACATTCTTATAACAAAACTCAGTTATTTTCATAACCACCCATATAACCATGAACCTCAATCTTTCTGTCCTAGCATTTAGATGTCCTATAGACATAACACAACCCATTAACGATACATTTACGACTTGAGGGTTCAATATTTTCACACTATCAACCAAACATCATATAGATATATGCATAAGTCCTTGTACAATTCATAACACAATTATAACGTGGATCTTTAATCTTTCTAGGCTAGCACCCAACATCCGATGGATAATTAATACAACCCTATCATAATAACCGATACATTTATAAGTTGAGACCTTCATAATTATATCCCATCGTTCCAATATCTTTTAGGTATCAATTAAATCTTTGCCAATTTTTATTTTTATTTTGACATTGAAGCCTTAATATCCTCCATTATAGTTCAATTATCAAAGATTGTTTTAAACACCCGTCCTCTTCATAATTTAACAAGAGCCACGAGGTGGCAATGTCCCCGCAGTTGCTAATAGCAATAACAACTATTGCTATAAGACAAAAGCTATAGAAATATGATACTCTTGCCACAAAACTAATTTTTTCAAAAATTTATATTAATAATTTTTTTTTAACTATATACAAATAACCAAAAACTATAGAGTGGAGGAAAAATTTATAATCCTAGGTACAAATTAATAGGGTTTGCATGATATATATATAATCCCCTTCGGGGACATAATAATAATGGACACATTATGATAGAAAGAAACATAGGAAAAATTTATAATCCTAGGTACAAATTAATAGGGTTTGCATGATATGTATATAATCGCCTTCGGGGACATAATAATAATGAACACATTATGATAGAAAGAAACATATTTAACTTGCAAAAGAAAGGAACATATTGCCATGTAGGAAATATTATATTATATATGTAAATCTGTGGCAAGTATATTTGTCTGCTTAGCAGATGACAAAAACTATGGAAATGTTAATCAGCAAAAGTCTTAGTGTATTTTTTATATTGTCTAAAGCCATTACATGAGAAAAAAAATAGCTTTTCGATAGTTCTGTTAATAAAGCAGAGGACAAAAAAGGAATAAGCCCAACAGGCTGAGTTCTGTTAATAAAGCAGAGGACAAAAAAAGGCAATAAGTCCAACAGACTGCAGTTGTGCTTTTGCATGAGCAAATGGATCTTTGTATTTTTTTTCTTTTCTAAAATGTTATGTAACATCAACTTTTGTATTGATTGTAGTCCCAGTGCCATTGTGGTAGTTTTTTACTGTTGTTGCACCTGCCAATAGCATTCAAACTGTAGTCAGAATAATTGGGAAAAAGTAGCAAGAATGCAAGTATTTGTAAAGACTAGATACTATTTCAACTATAATATTGGAATTACTCATAGTTTATCTCAAATCGCATAATTTCAAAGCAATAAATCTTTAGGAACAATTTAGCAAGAGGAAAAATCTTACGAAGAGTAACAAATAATTCTATTAGGTTGTGTAATAAATTATAGTAAATTATTTTGCAATACAACTTTTATCAATAATTAGAGTATTAAGCTACTGAAACTAGCATTTCACCAAATGTTAGTATTTAAATCGACACTATTTAAATCATGCCATTCTATCATTAGACTTTCGAAATTTACAAGACATAGTCAAAGTCAAACGTGAATCAAAACTTTGTGAAAATTGTTTAAGCAAAAACTAACTAGGAAAAGTTTATAAATTGAAAAATGATTATATGTTAAACTAGATATATACCAAATGTTTTGAAGCTGCAAACTATTAATGTAAACTGAAGAAATGGCAAAGTGTTTCTGTTTGTAGCTAATGCAATCGAATACAATTTTCAAAACACAGTTTGCAGACATCGATAATATTCTTTCCTGTACTGTAATTGTCAATGATTATGATCAGACTATATGAATACATGCTATCTCATTGAAATCCATAAATGAACTGTAATGATCTAGAATCTAGGAATCCATAAATTTAAAGTACTGTGACAACGGTATATTGGTCATGATACTTATTGTTTAAATGTATTTCAAACTTCAGGATCATATTCAAATCCTTGAAAAGATTAGCCAATGCAAATTTCAACTTGATAACATGACAAAAGAACATAGTGGCCCGAATCTGTTTGACATATTACACATTAGTATTACAACGTGACTTTCAGTGCCATAAACTTCAACTTGATAATATGGCAAAAGAACACAGTGGCCCGGATCTGTTTGACATATTACACACTAGTATTACAACGTGACTTTTACTGCTATAAAACGTGGTTTTTACTACTATATCAATAGCTACCTTCATAAAGGATGGCTTTTTGCTATTGATAAGTGTCTAAGATCTCTCTAAATGGCTACAATGGTGAATTTACTTAGCAAGCAGAATATATCATCATTTCAATAATATACACTTCATTATTTCTGGTTGACTTTTACTGCCATAAAAAGAGCTTTTGTTATTCTTAAGTGTCTAAAATCTTTATAGATCACTAAGTAAGATCTTTTTAGATCACTAAGATGGGATTAGGAATCCCATCTTAGTGATCTAAAAAGATCTTACTAAGATCTTACGTAGTGATTTAGAAAGATCCTAGACACTTAAGTACAGAAACAGTGATGAAATTTGATGGGTCAATTGTTTGTCATGAATCAATTTAACAGTTAAATACAGTTAATTTCACTCTTTAGAAACTTGAACTCTTTAGAACAGAAAATAGATTTGTGTACCTAGAAGTCAGTTTCTTTTCAAGTTGATGATTCTGTTATCCAGGGTCAATGTAAATAGCGCTTGCTGGGAAAACCTTCGAAGATTGAAAACTGTTGATGATATGTTTTTTGAGTATTCTTCAAATGAAATATTTGCTACTTCTGGACAGTACTCTTTTAGTTGTGGTTTAAATGTATTTCAAACTTCAGGATCATATTCAAATCTCTGATAAGATTAGCCAATGCAAACTTCAACTTGATAACATGACAAAAGAACATAGTGGCCCGAATCTGTTTGACATATTACACATTAGTATTACAACGTGACTTTCACTGCCATAAACTTCAACTTGATAACATGACAAAAGAACACAGTGGCCTGGATCTGCTTGACATATTACACACTAGTATTACAACGTGACTTTTAGTGCCATAAAACGTGGTTTTTACTGCTATATCAATAGCTACCTTCATAAAGGATGGCTTTTTGCTATTGATAAGTGTCTAAGATCTCTCTAGATGGCTACAATGGTGAATTTACTTAGCAAGCAGAATATATCATCATTTTAATAATATACATTTCATTATTTCTGGTTGACTTTTACTGCCATAAAAAGAGCTTTTATTATTCTTAAGTGTCTAAGATCTTTATAGATCACTAAGTAAGATCTTTTTAGATCACTAAGATGGGATTAGGAATCCCATCTTAGTGATCTAAAAAGATCTTACTAAGATCTTACGTAGTGATTTAGAAAGATCTTAGTCACTTAAGTACAGAAACAATGATGAAATTTGATGGGTCAATTGTTTGTCATGAATCAATTTAACAGTTAAACACAGTTAATTTCTTTAGAAACTTGAACTCTTTAGAACAGAAAATAGATTTGTGTACCTGGAAGTCAGTTTCTTTTCAAGTTGATGATTCTGTTATCCAGGGCCAATGTAAATAGCCCTTGCTGGGAAAACCTTCGAAGATTGAAAACTGTTGATGATATGTTTTTTGAGTATTCTTCAAATGAAATATTTGCTACTTCTGGACAATACTCTTTTAGCTGTGGGTTGCGCAGTGTGCATTCTATCAGCCCATCATTTGTGTCCAAATTGCATTCCAGATTATGCTCATATATAATTTCCATTTCTTTTTTGCAAAATGCACAGACCACACAGCTCTGAATCAGTGGTTGTTTACATTCAGCGCAAATGCATCGATACGGAGGTGCAAATGAATTTCTTGCTCTGAGTATTCCGTGTATCTGTCAAGGTCACACAACAAATGACCATAGAAAATGCATATAATATCAGCATATTTTTAAATAGAATTATGCCAGTATTTCCTTTTATTTGAATAATAATTAAACTTAGATTCAAAGCACTATGACTAATTACAATGCTAATGGGCAATGTAGCTATTGGCTAACTGTTGTTAGCCAAAGGGTAAAAGCAAAGAGACATTGCAAAAACAATCCTTGGAAACTGATGAATAAGAGTGTTGTGAACAAAGTTATAGGCTTGAATATAAAATTTGTTGCAATGCGAATAGTGTTTTGAAGCACTCTTAGGAAGAGAATAAACTATATTTTCCCACCATGCAATAAATATTGTATGTGCGAAGAGGATTTTCATTTAATTGACATGCAACGTTGTATTCTCATAATTTTCCTTCTCACATTGAGAGTACAGACACACAATGCACTTTTTGCAAAAAGCAGAATATCCAAATCTCCAATGCCGCTGCAAATGCAATTTTGAGGAGTTAAACAAATATAAAACCTGTCTCGTGGCACTCTAAGCGTCCTGAATGTATCTTCCGATCAAAAAAATCTAGTCATGCCACTGTCATCTTATTTAGCATTAATAATTTTAGATGATGTAGATAACGTGAATTAGTTGGATGCACTTTTGGTAGTTAAAAGCCTTGTTTGCAAAGAGAGCTTGATATTGATTACATCTCGAGATAAAGATGTTCTCACAAGTTGGGAAGTGGAAACGTCATCAATTTATAAAGCAACTGGCCTCAATTCACAATACTCCCGAGAGCTCTTGTTCTCACATGCCTTCAACCAGTCTTTTCCAATCATACTATTTGAATCTTTCCATAAATTCTTAGAAGCTTGTGATCGATTGCCTTTATTTTTAAAAGGATTTGGGCTGCTTGTCTATGGCAAAAATGACGTGTCTTATTGGGAAGACCAATTGGATAGGCTTAAACATATGATTCCAAATGAGACTCAAAGAAGACTTAAAATTAGTTATGATGTGCTCAAATAAATCTAACAACTAAACTGATTTTATAGAAAACCAAATACTCCTGTCTGAATGGCCAAAAGAGCTTAAAATCCATAGCTTTAAGCAGCATGTGCTTAGGAGATATAGTAGAGGAAAAGGAGATTTCTGATTGCAGGAACCAGATGTGCAGGTTTCTTTTTAAAACAGAGTTTTCAAAGTGGCCCTTTTTCAAATGGCTAAAACAACCTGAAAGCAATGACCTAGGGAAGCATGTGCTTGTTAGCCTTGAGACTAGAACTACAAATAGATGAGATTCTCGATTATAGGAAAAATGTGTACTCAAGATCAGAAACACCGAAACAAGAGAGAAACCATGAAAACTCAAGGAGATATGAGAGGGTTCACCAACTGGGAAGGTTTAGTTGCGAAATGTTAACCCCATATTTCTTTGCACAAATGAAGGGTTAATATTTAGCTAGACTACATTATGTTGGTCCCAATACAAGTGCATGCAGACTTTCACAGTGATTAAAGCTTGTTTGAGAATCAGTTTCACCAGATTTTGAGAAACTCTTATTGACTTATTTTTAGCAATTTGCTTTTCTGGGGTCTGCATGTGAGATGTTTAAATATTCTTGGTCATCACAAGCTCACGATGTCAATGAGCATATTTCAGACAACATGCAATCAAAAACCACAAAAAAGTCAAGGAGGAGATATCAAACGGTTCACCAGTTGGGAAGGTCTATTTGGGAAATGTTAACCCCCATATTTCCTTGCAGAAATGAAGGGCTAAGATTTTTTTAGAGTACATCATGTTGCTGCTAATACAAGTGCATCCAGACTTTTACAGTGATTAAAGCTTGTTTGACAATCGGTTTCACCAGTTTTTGAGGAACTGTTATTTTTTGCAATTTGCTTTTCTGGGAGCTAGACTTCTGGGCTTGCATGTGAGAGATGTTTATATATTTTTGGTCATCACAAGCTCACGAGATGAGCATATTTCAGGCAACATATGATCAATTTCATGAGTGAATCACGACAATGGTTATTTTTAGCAGTGTGCTTATCAAGGGTTGTATGTAGTTTTTGAGCACATATTTGGGCTCCTTGTAGAAAAGTGAGCCTAATGAGACTGCTTTCATCCACATGAGAGATGATGTTATTTTTAGAAGTGACTAATTTTGGACTTTTTATATTTGGCAGCAGTCTCACAGATATTATCTTCATTTTAAATATTTCCTACATTTTCCTTTTTCAAAGCTAGACTGTTTTTTTTACATATTTATATTCAGCAGTTTCTATTTGTGGCAAGGACAGGTTGTGAAGTCATGGTTCCAAGTGTGCAATGATGGAATGATTTCATAGTGTTGGTAGGTGAAGGATGAGTAAAATGCAGACTTGAGAGAGCTAGACCGTTTTTTTTTTTACATATCTATATTTAGTAGTTTCTATTTGTGGCAGGGACAAATTGTGATGTCATGGAGCTTCTCGTAAGAACTTTCCACTGTGGAGCTTCTAGTAAAATATATATATATATATATATATATATATATATATATATATATATAACCGTGTCTATCGACAATAGCGAAATTTAGGCTGCCTAAAACTTTTTTTCCAGCGGATTAGGCTGTCAAAAACTTAACATACTTATGGTTAAAATAATATTTACTTAAGTAAGTTTAAACTTAACATACTTATGGTTAAAATAATATTTACTTAAGTAAGTTTATATAGATTTAACTAGTGGAAACTAAAGTAGATATTGCTTGTTTTTTATAGGATGCAAAGGTTGGTTGGGGTTTCAAAATTTGCATAACAAATGTCTCGTAGAAGTGGACAATGAAATCAAGATAAATTTGTGGTTAGCTATATAGTCAAAAGGAAATCCTATACCAGTTTCTTTGCAAAATCTATACCAGTTTTGATGATAATATTCTCAAGAGATCACAAGAATTTAAAGAAGTTTTTAACTGAAGCCTATTATAGATAAAAAAGTCAATGCTACTAGACAATGAACAAGAGACAAAAAAACAGAAGAAGGTGTTAAGCAATGAAACTACTTTGCACTAAAGTAGATTGTGTTTTTGTTTTTCCTTGTTCATGAAATGAGAAAGAAGCAATTTTTCAACGGACCTGTGTCTTTGAGTCAATGATTGGCAGCAAATTCTGAATTGCATAATCATCATTAAGAGGGTCAATAAAGGTAGCTGCACAGGTCCAGAGCATGTGGCTTCCTTTAGTGTCATTTCGGACAATGTTTTTAAACAGATAGAATGAAGGATTATCAGATGCAAGTTGTTCTTGAATTTGCAAGAGCAGTTCTTTGAAGCCTTCACTGACCTGTAACTGCAATAGTAGAAGACAACAGTCAATGAGCATAGGTTGCAATTAGAAATCGTTAAAGCTATTTGTGTTTGGTTTTTTTCTATTTTCTTGTTTATATAAAAGAGTGGAAATTTTATTTAGCTTTAAAAAACAGCAATTTCAAAAGAACATTAGCTATGCAAATGGCATATTTACTGTTGCATGGTCGTTTTCCGTTCCACCATCTTTGATATACAAGTCGAACTGCTTGTTGTTGTATTCACATGCAACAACGATTGCTGTGACAGAGCCAACAGAGTAGGAGTCGTTCGATGACAACATATCAGCAATTGTCATATCTGGAGCTAGCTTTCTCATTTTGCAAACTCAATCAATTGTCTCAATTATTGTATGTGGGAATATGACTATTGAATACTTGGCATCGCCTCTGTCGTATTGGCCTTTTTTCTTGAGCCCAAATCGAGTGATTCTTAGACTTTTGCTAGTTGAGAAATAGCTACCAAAATGTTTGATCAAGTTGTCACTTATTCCAGCAGTGATTGTCATTAGCCCATCTCTATCAACAAAGTCTGCATGCAGTATTTGTGCCTTTACAGGAGAACTTTGGATTTTGTTCTGTGCGGGCCCATATACGGCCAAGATGTCTCCTTCGAAAACAATTTTTGGTGTTGTTGTGCATAGCTCTATAATAGTAGCTGCTTCTGGAGATGTTTCTTTGAACCTGCTATTGTTATAGTTAGAGAAAAAGGCCATGAAAAAAATTATCAGCAATCAATAGCAGAAAAGTTCAAACTTAGATCAAGCTTGAGAAAATATTTGTCAATGCAATAGTTATATTCTGTTGTTTTCTGTGCTAGAAAATCATAAAAGAAGATGGGGAAGTTTCATGTGTTAAAAATGATGTAAAAAGCAATTAGAACCAAAATAATTGCATACCTTTTTGGACTTTCAGCAGTTGACATTGTTCCCATTGTCGGGTTGTTTGGTGCTGATATTGTTCTTGTTGTGTTGTGCACAGGCAAGGAACTATTTTCCATTATTTTGCAATTTTGGATTTGAGTTTCAAAAGCTGCACATGTGAGAAGTATTAAGCAAATCAGATGTAGCTAAGATTGTTAATTAGTGTAAAGAGTAGAAAAGATTTATAACAGATGGAAAATATGGCAAGAAACAGATAGCATAAAAACAAAGCAGCAAAAAAAACAAATGTCTATAATTCTTTGACTGGATTTTTGACATATGCATAGCGCAAAGTCTATGTAGCGTCAAGAATTTCAATTAAACAAGCGCTGAAAACTATGTTATTTACAGCCAAATATTGAACAAATTTTCATCTAAAATTATCTTGAACATAAGCATTTGTTATTAAAACATTTTATGTAGCTTATATATGGTCTGCATTATTATAAAATGGAGATAGCACGTGAATACTTTTTATAAAGAGTGTCTACATATGTTGTGGCATAATTGCTATTTTTTTAGATATGAACTGTGGACAAAATAAAGTGTAAACAACTTTCAACAATAAAAAATAATCAAAATTTGACATCACGAAATAGATTATAAGAATATGAGAAAGTTCAACAGAATTTAAACTCATAGCTATGACATCAATGTTGCAGATGCCCAAAGTTGATCTAAATCTAGCTCACTATGAATAGAAAAAAACCAAATTGTTGTAGTTTAAAGTGCATGAAAGTTGTAGGAGAAAGAATAGTACCTGCTTTTGATTTTGTGCAAATATGCTATCATGAATCCGTTCATAGATAGAAAGACAATAAAATTAGATAATGCAAAATTGAATAGACTATGCATTTTTATCAAAGATCGATAGAAAAGTTGAATAGTGATCAGTCCAATAAACATCTGAAATATTGAAAACAATATCTCTGTGTTTCAAATTTGTCCAAAAGTGATCAAGCATTGAACCGATGTTTGTTGTTGCCTTTGTTGTTTTCAGTGTCAAGCCTTTCATTTGCATAAACAATTGCAATTTTCTTTTCGATGTCGTTTCTTGCAACATGTCAATGTTCAGGTCACCAGCTACTAGGATTTGAGTGCTTGGTGTGCAAGTTGACAAAATGCAACTTAGTATATGAAAGAGATCATCAAGCACACCACACGGTCTATTGTAAATGTTCACTACTTTCAATACATTGCAGCCTAATTCAAGATCTACGCAAATTGCTTCGGTGGAGTTTTTTGTATAGTTTTTAGAATCGATGATGGCAATGTTTTTTTTAATCAATGTAAGGATTCCATGCATTGAAAATGCTGAGAAGAAATTGTATTTTTCTATCATTGTTGTTTCTTTGGTAAGTGTGTGCATGTGAGTTTCTTGCAAACATAAAATGTCTGCTTGCATAAGTTCATGATCATTCAGAACATCGTCATAGTGCAAAAGCAAACTGCGTGTGTTCAATGATGAAATGAGTAATTGCCTAGCATTTGGCATTGAATGCAGACCATATTCAAATTGCAAACTTGCATGTGTTTTTAATCTATCTATTTCAGTGGCGACTTTTGGACAAGTTATAAAATTACTTTGTTCTAACTTGTTTAAAAGATAAAGACAATCAATATCTCTGACACGTGAGAGCGCAGTGTAAACAAGGCCATGTCTCTTAATTCCTTTTGGGTCAAATGCCAATTTGTTCATTGTCAATCCTTGTGCTCTATGAATTGTCCTTGCACATGCCAACTGAATTGGGAATTGTGTTCGCATAACATTGATTTTATTTTCAAGTGTTGTTTGTATCACAATTCTTTTGATTGGTGTCCAATTGGACTTTACGGCAGGTGTATAAAGATGTTGCATAGTTGCACGTTGCTTGTCTCCAACTTTTGGATCTGCAAACTCAATCCAAACAATATCATGGTTTGTTTGTGTATAGTGTTTAAACACACCTTCTGCACCATTAACCAATCCATCCTTAGTTGAGTAGTTGCCTCCAACTAGTTCAATAAGCATATCCTTTTTTACTACTATCATAGAGGGAAGTCGCAATGTCTTTTGTCTATGGTCATTTTTTTCAATTGAATCAATTTTGCTATCATGTGCTACAAGTGTGAATGTTTCTGTTTGCATAGCTGATAACATTTTTGAGTTATGTTGTTGAACATCCTTATTACTATGGAAAAGATAAGGAAATGTTGCATCTGCCGGTGGTTGTTTGTAGCAATGTTGGTTTAAGTAATCTATGTCATCCAGTGTTTGAGAGCATGTTCTAATTCTATTCAAAATTGATATGAATGTTTGATTTGTTTGATGTACAACTGTTGTAAGTTCATAGCACTTTATGGCATCGAACCAAAATGTGTAAGGAAATGTTTGTTGTTGGAATCTTGGTTGTTCAAAAATCCAACAATCATGAACGGGTTGTGCTTGGCACAAATCACCACAGAATATGACATCAAGGTTTCCAAATGATTTTGTTGGTGTGTGCATGATTTCACGTAGTCGTTTGTCGATGTTGTATAGCATTCGAGACCCTATTAAAGAGACTTCATCAATCAACAATACTCAAAGTTGTTCATAATCTTTTGTCAAAAGATCTAGGGTGTTTGAATTTAGTGGAAGCATGTTTGAACTTAATGGCAGTCTGAAAGCAGAGTGGACTGTAATGCCACCTGCATTATATGCTGCTTTTCCAGTAAATGCAACTATAAGACCCTTTTTCTTTAAAGGATCACTACCAATTTCTTTGTCATAGTAATGTAGAAGACCATCATAGATTGCTTTTGCGGTGCAAGTTTTACCTGTTCCTGCCCCTCCTGTCAGGAACAAGTGAATTGGAGTGAGGGGATTGTTTTTTTTCCTTGCAATAACTTCTTTCACGATTGATTGTTGTTGAGTATTTAGGTTTCTTCGAATTGCATGGTATTCATGCATGTCCAAAAGAAATGGCTTTTCTGTCAAGTTGCACACAATCCCAGGTTTTGATGCATTGGACATAGTTTTGCGGATTAGATCATGTTGAATGTCATATTGTTCTAATCCAGACATAGTTGTTGTTTTGTCTGTTGTTAGAGGAGGCATAGCTATGTCTTGCAATTCAATTGTTTCAACGGCATTATCAAGGTCACCCCACTTTGTCGTTGTTGATGCCATGAACTTTTGTTCTACAATGTCTATTTGTTCTTTGAATGCGACATATGCATCAGACCATGTTTTGAAATTGCTCTTTAGCAAGTTGCAATTGTCTCTATGTGGCATAAAGAGGATGATCTTTTCTCGAAAGAAATTCTCAGGGTCTTTTTGTTTGTTATAGCGAATAGATCGTATGATATATGGTCTATTTCTTTTTCTTGTAATTGAGTGCATACAAGAATAGAAAGATGCATATTTTGCCAAGGAGATGTTTTCAAGCTCAACAGGGCGTGCAATGTATTTGTCCAAAATTGATGGGCAAATAATGTCATCAGAGTCATCTGGTTCTTTTTCCAAAAGTGATGGTTTTTTCAAGACAACTATTTTTTTGTCGTCTGGAGCAGTGTTTATGAAAATAGTCTTCTTGGAGGATGAATGTAGAGGTAACGAGAGTATGATATGTACTGCTTGTCTAGTAGACATTTGTTGCATGTTCAGAAGCGCATTTCCAAGCTTATGTATCGTTTCAATCTTTCCATCATTCTCAATAAGACATTGTTCTTTGATCTTTTTGAAAGCATTTGTCATGGATCTATCAAATTTGGTGATGTAAGAGCTTACATATGTTGTTGTAGCGTAAGCATTTAAGATATATTGTGCATCTGTATTTGCCTGCCATAACTCTGGTATCGCTTTTGCAAATGAGTTGATCCAAATGTCAACAGGATCTCTTTTTAGTATTAGGGTAGAACGAGAAAGCAAAGACCGTAGTAGCAAAATGTATTCATCTTTGGTTAGGTCTAGCTCTAGAAGCAATTGTGAAAATGGCATGTTTTTAGAATATTCTTTATGTTCAATAAGAGCGAATACTTTTTTTGCTCTTTGAATGAGATCATTTGAAGCATTTTCTAGTGGCTCTAGAATGATGGTACTATCCATAGGAGGCAATGGGAAATTGAATCTGCATGTGGAATGTCGATGTTTTCTACATGTTTTTGTGTGACGATGTGTTTGAATTTGAATAAGATTTTGATCAAGTAAAGATGAGTCTGTGGATATATAGCGATCAACAAAAGTAGTAATCTCCTCGTCTGAATATTTTCCATAAACAGGTGCATTTGGAATCCAAATTAGTCCATGTTCATGCTCATTTCCTCTTTGTTGAAATTTGGTCGTAAAGAAAAAATCTTGTATTTTTCCAAACAATGTGTTGTTTTTTAACATAAAAGACTTTAGTGCTGCTATTTTGTGTCTATAGTAGCGAGTACAAACCACTGGGTGTCTTCTTATTAACGTGTCAATATTTTCTTCCAACGCACTGTCTTGCAAGTTTCCCAAATGTTTTTCCTCAATTTGTTTCAATGCATTACATAAAGGTGCCCAAAGGTGTTCAGCACTTGTAAAGGTTAAAAAGAACGTAGGAGGACCAAGCTATCGAATCATTGCAAACATATCTTTTTTCATATTTTCAAAGTAATCAGGTGATGTTCTGATTGCTTTCAATGTATGATACCCGATCGGAGATTGGAGTATTTTTACAAGATTGTCTTTTGACTTGACATCTTTTGCCAATATTTTTTTGTCCTTTAACTCTCCCATGCGAATTGATATCCAAGCAGTGTTTTTTACTTGTTTTATTATAACTTTAATTGCTTTGAAGAAAATGTTCGTGCCATGTGTTTCAAAGTCTGTACTTTCATGTTGTAGCTCCCACTGTGATACTTGTTGATAAGAAAAGTGATCGAAAATTTCATTGGGTCGATTGAATTCGTAGAAAAGTGTAGGAAAGTTTAGCTCTTCAGAGTATTTGTCTTGGAAAATGCTCAACGGTCGAAAGCTCTCGGAAGGTGCAATTTCTATGATTTTGTTGTCTAAATCATCTATTAGATGTGTTTCTCCATATCCATGTATCAATGTTTCTGATATTGGTTCTATGTTTATTTCATTTTCATCATCATCTACTTGTTCCATTGTTTGTTGAGTATTTGATTCTTGTTTGGCTATTTCATTAAATATTTTTTCCCAACTAGTATTGATTACAATGCCTTCAATTTTATAAAGTTCGGTTTTGCATAAATCACTCAGCGCAGTCATAATGATCTTTGGCCGAATATTTCCAGATAGATATGCATTTTTGTATTCCAATTTTCGCTTTAGTATAACTGCAACTGTCAAATTGTCATCTAGACTTCTAGGCAATGCTATTTGAACTCTATCCAAGTTTGCAGGCACATTGATAATTGAGCTAGTTAGCCCAATTTGTGCTCTTTTATAACCAAGTTGTCTTATTTGTGCAAAGGCTATTCTTGGTGACACCAATCGTTCTTCCAAAGGAGTCAGTATAGCTACAAATGGCAATATGTTATTGCGGCGGATTAGTGTAGGCGATGTAAACATAGGCAATTTCCCATTAGCGATTGCTTTCTTGCAAGGTCTACAAATTTGAACAAATAGCATTGGGCATGTCACAACTTCTGTATTTGCTAGAGTTTGAAAGGCTAATTTAATTGTGTTGTTCATACAACAAATGTCTTTTTTAAAATGCAGTTGCTTACACACAGAACATGCATGAATAGGTGTGTCTTGAATAACTTTTAAGTATGTAACAACTGCTTTCTTTGCCTTTGCACATTCCTTTTGCTTTTGACGAATGTCCATTCCTTGTCTACGCATATTGTGTTTCAACAAGCGCAAGTTTTTTTGCGTATTGTCATCAATGCATGTTTGCATGCTGTTTTTGGTTTTTGAAAATTGCTCAGCAATGCAAGAGTTTTTTTTTTCTATGTTTGTTATCTTTTGTTTTCGCCTCTTTGCTTTAGTTGCATCTATGCATATTGGTTCGTTCAAGGATCCCTTGTCAATGTTATTCTCTATAATGTTTTCTTTCGCTATTGTCTGTTTGTTCTTTTCAACATTATCCATTGCAATTGCAGTAGAAGTATTTCTCTTGCAATTGAGCGAAAAGGGCATTTTATTTCCACAGTGTTCTTGTAATAAGGGTTGGAAATGCGAATGCATTTTATCTATTACATGTTGCATAAGGCATAGAACTTTCGACGATCTATTTGTTGCATGGAATATGGCAATATTTTCTTGCAAATTATTGCTCCATAGATGTATGTTAGTGTCTAGTAGCTCACATAACCATTGAAGAGCAAAATGATCTCCTTCTATGTGACCAATGATATATGGCTCTGCCAAATGGACAATATAGGTTTCCCATCTAGAAACAAGAGATGTATCTGCTAATGTGTTTTTATCAAGATATATGTCCAGGCATTGTATTGCTCTAATATCGTTTGAAGCAATAGAGTTATAAAAGCTTTGCGCAATTGCTTTTCTAACACTTTGTCCATCAGCGAAGAGTGTCAATTTGGAGATTGATTCAAACAAGGAGTCATGGCAATTGCCTTGAAGTTGAAATGACATTTCAACTTGGTTATATACACATTGATTTACATTTGCGCTTTGAGAAAGCATATCAGTGGCATGTATTTTGGCTTGCATTGTTTTATATGACAACAATGGTTCAAAGTGGCTAGAAGCTGGTGTGTGGTCATGGAACAATATATTGTAGCAATATTCAAATCCCCCAGAATTGAAATGAAGGTATTTTGTTCCTTTTGTTAATGACCAAACAACGACTGGAACATTCAACCATTTTGAAAACCACTTGATGCAAAATATATCACCCCATAGTCCATATACACTTTGATCATCTGGTTGCGAAGCAGATTGCGACATGCGATTGAGATATTCGTTGACATTTCCTATGTTATGCAATTCTAGCAAGTAGTCAACTGTCAATTCTGTGCGCATTGATAACAATGCAGAGGGATCTTTTTGATCTAGACAAACACGGAAATGATTCACAATCCCTTCCCTTATCTCTATTGATGTATATCGGAAATGCAATAATACTGCAAGTGCATCAAACATGCAATTTCCTGGCTCATAGTGGAATTTGTCTAGTCGAAACAGATTGCTTGTAGCCAAAGCCTCATCAATTTGTTGCCAATTAGAATATTTGATCCCAAGACCATTTGCTCTTAAAACATAGTTGCTTTTACTTTTGTATTTTCCCATATTGCCTACAAAGACATTTGCAATAGCATATATTTTTTGCCTTTTTTGTTGTTCTTTTTTCTATGAACCTGGTCGTTTATATAGGAAAACCTGCAGGCAAGTGAAGAGAAGCAGATCCTAAGGAAAATAAAATAAGCGAAGGGCACGGTTTTTTTTTAAACCATGAGGTTGTAAACATTGTAAATTGTTCTTGTCATTGCAAATAACCAAAGCAAAGGAAGGAACATATTCACAACAAAATTCTTTCAAATGAAATGTATTTTGCCCTCCTAGTAGAATAGAAAAAAACGACATGTTGATTGCTAAGTTGAAATTATTAAATATCCAAGATTTGGTATCAATGCAAAAAGTCTTAACGTCCACAACATTATTTGATTTATTGTTATTATATATATAATAATTAAAAAGAACATCTATAACTATAACTAAACCTTCAAACTTTTAATCATAATAATATAATGATGTCAAGTTGTCGAGGCCAGACACTAAATCCATCTGCTCTTAAAAGAATCGATATAAGTTTAGAAACTCTATTCATGAATCATATCCATGTCTCCATTGACATGCATTTCACAGGCAGAAGCGTGTGTGCTCTGCAATGAATGGAATTGAAGAAAGATAGGGAACAAGGAAAATACCTGTTCCTGAGAAGGTTGAGATCTGGCTTTGCTAGCTATCATTGACAGAGATGGTGCGAAGTAAGCCTCTAAATCAACACAAAATAGAAAAAGATTTGCTATAAACATTGTAAATTGTTATTGTCATTGCAAATAACCAAAGCAAAGGAAGGAACATATTCACAACAAAATTCTTTCAAATGAAATGTATTTTGCCCTCCTAGTAGAATAGAAAAAAAACGACATGTTGATTGCTAAGTTGAAATTATTAAATATCCAAGATTTGGTATCAATGCAAAAAGTCTTAACGTCCACAACATTAATTGATTTATGGTTATTATATATATAATAATTAAAAAGAACATCTATAACTATAACTAAACCTTCAAACTTTTAATCATAATAATATAATGATGTCAAGTTGCCGAGGCCAGACACTAAATCCATCTGCTCTTAAAAGAATCGATATAAGTTTAGAAAATCTATTCATGAATCATATCCATGTCTCCATTCACATGCATTGCACAGGAAGAAGCGTGTGTGCTCTGCAATGAATAGAATTGAAGAAAGATAGGGAACGAGGAAAATACCTGTTCCTGAGAAGGTTGAGATCTGGCTTTGCTAGCTATCATTGACAGAGATGGTGCGAAGTAAGCCTCTAAATCAGCACAAAATAGAAAAAGCTTTCTTGCGATGTTTTCATACGGTCGTTAAAATATAAGCTGGAGCACATGTACATCATCTCACATAATATACTTATTGGATAAGCATGGTTTAAAACGATCCTTGAAAGGTGAAATCAAGGTATTTTTTTATTTTTTGGAAAGCAAAATATTGGAAACTATAATTTTGCTAAGCCAAAATTTAGAAGATTAAACAATGTAGCGCTTTATATGACAGAAAGAAAGAAATGAATTGTCCAACACAAATAAGTTTTGATGCTATAGTTCAAAAGTCATGTCTAATAAAACTATATGAGACCTTGATCAAAAGGCTTTGAAAAATAGAGAACGTGAATTAAACAATGGCTATCAGGTAATGTTATAACTATGTGGATATTCTCAATGTCATGAATATATGGTATTGGAAATATATATATCTATATTCAGCACACATGAATACCTTTATAGCACCCAAACTATGCAATCTCCACAACTAATATATGTTATTCTAGCATTTTTTAAAGATTTCCAACTAACGTCTAACAAAATAAAACAAAAAATATGCTTATATATAGAAACTATTTCCTTTATGATAAGTAATTGGAAGTAAAAATTAAATTTGGTAACTATGGCAGAAATTTGTTATAACTTACTCAAATTCAATTTTGACTAGGCTTTAGTTCATGCCAGAGCCATAACTCACTCCCATCTGGCTTTTTGTTGAATCCTCAAAGCCATAACTCGTGGGAGTTTTGATGCCACTGTTGCTAAGTAATGGGGCCAATGCCTGAGAGAGTAAAGTACAAAAAAAATAAAAAGATGGACCCAAAGTTCAATGAGATTCTTGTAGAAGCAAGCAAAGACTGGCCAACCAACGTTAGTGGGAGGCTTGCTTCCTTTGCGTGGTAGCTTCTGATATATAATGCGTAATGGCCCAGTATACTTTTAATTGCCCACATTTTGAAATCTCTAAAATAATTCATGTATATATTCGATGGGATGCAATAGCAGAGCAGTTATCAGCAGCCTCTCTTCTAATTATATATAATCAGAGTAAGAATCACAGATCATGGATTCAAAAGGGCATTTTTACTGGAAAATTCCACTGCTCAAAGACTTCTTTAAAACCAAATAACATTGACTATTAAAGTAAAAAAAATAGAAATGTTGTTCACATTTGATACAAAAGCATGTCTTTTTAATAAGGTACTTATGTATTATGATTATCCTATTTATCCTTGTATATTACTACTACGATACTATTATTATTTACCTCTTCTTACTATGTTTAAATATATTTTGGACATTACATAAGAATATATATTCTTAATATTAAATCAAAATGATAAAACTAGATGCCAGAGCATGAAAAAACAAACAAATTTAAAATGTACCATTATGTAAGCAATCTGAATTTTCAAGTAAACGCAATTTGATTCTAAAAATCTGAGCTTCTTGTTTTACAAAGTGATACAATGCCGAAATAAAACCATTTCTCAACACTTCAAAGTTTCAAAAATATGATGTTTAACTTTTGCCCAGACTGCTGTTTTCCCTCTGTACTGATCCTGGAAAATTTTGTTATTCCTCTCGCGCTAGATCTCCCATAGAAGAAAGCCTAAGAATAGTTGCCACACATGATTCAAAAAACTGCTATGAAAGCGAGCCTCTCTCCAATCTATGATTTTTTTGCTTGGGTTACTCTTAATTTTGGAGGTTTGTTGAAAAATCATGGTAGCTTGATCCCAAAGATTCAACGCAAAAAGACAAAGATCCAAGAGATGATCAAGAGTTTCCTTGTGCTGCATGCATAAAAAGATTGAGATGGCCCTCTAAAGCCCCTAGAATAAAAGGCATATGGTAGACAGTGATAAGGTGTCTAGGGCTAAGGTACGGGATCATAGTTGTCTTTCCTAAGATTCCTAAAAAGGCATAAGAAGGGATATGTCACTACTAAGATTCATTCAAAATTGGTATAGGGAGAACAAGTGCAAGGCCTCCCTTCTATAGGTGGGTAAAGGCACTCCATAACCACTTGACTTCATAAAAGGGTTGGGACTCAATCAACTAGGATGAAGGCAGTAAGTGAAAGTATGATAGAATAGGTGGATACCTATGAGATTCAAGCATGAAAAGAAAGGGTAGGTCTATTTCTAACCAATCTAGTGGATTCTAATTACTTAATTGTAGATCGGCAAGACTCGGCCGAACCAACTCGGCCAGGGAAAAATAGCCGTAGTGAGTGGCACAAAAGAAGCATCCATTAAATGAAAGCAAGCGTGCTTTCAGGAACTACGTATATAAAAGTTAAGAACGAAAACTAATAACTAAGTTTGGTGAGGCAGTCCACGTAAAGAAAACACCCTGTTCGTTCTCTTTACTAACTTAGAGCTCTGCTCCTCACTTTCGTACCTCACCGCTTTAGATCTGGGACTTTTCTATATGCTATTTATCTATGAACATCTTTCTTTTTATATACATAATATCGGACGGGCTTTAGAGACCTTCTTTGTTTATCTTCCTTGGATTGATTCACTGCGTGTCTGGACTTCAGGAGATCTTATCGCGGTGGCCACTTAGAACAACGCCATTTACCTTTGCCTGCGGGAATACCTTTCTTTATGTTCCAACCTATATGAACAACCTAGCGTCTTAACCACCCTTTCTATACTAGCTCACTTATAAAACTTAGTTATTGGATAGGCCTTCGGTAGGCACTTTGAACCATATGTTGAGCAATTAACAATGATAGCATCAATTTGTTATCACCTATATGTTTGGTGACGGCTATCCTTATGGTCAATACAAGAGCGTGCCTAGTATAATAGTAAATCACTACAAACCCCTAAACACCCTATAGGTGCATATCATGCCAACCAACAAGTTTTTCCTAGCATCATGTGTTGTGGTTGCAAGATAGGTAAATAGTCCTTTAATCCACATAGCAGAGCGTAGTAGTCCTCTTACCCTTATTATCACTGATATAAAATATTGACTCTGCCTACCAGATCAGATTCTTTACCACGCCTACAGTATAAATGAAACTCTTACTGAGCCGAGCAGACTTTCACTTTCCAACCAGTCCCCAGATCGAGGGTGTTTCAGAGCTATATTCCATCAAGTAGCAACCTTCATATAAGAAACTAAAATTTAATTCTAATAAATATACGTAACATTGCATTTTATTATTCTCGTCATAGCATCTATTTCACTATTCCCTTTTTTGCTTCATCATGTTTACTTTACTTTCTATTAGTTTTATTTTTCATGTCATCGTTTCTTTACACCTTATGGACCAATTGCTAGTGTATAAGTGCGGAGACTTAAAGTTTCAGTTCTTTTTACCTCGTTTTATAAGTACGGCAACTTAAAGTTTTACTTCTCTCTACCTCGTTTTAATTTAGTAATCTTATTGCAATGCCTTTGTCTAAATAAATGCTTTCTCTTTTAACATAATAATGGGTGGCATATAAATCCTTATGCACCTTTAATAAAAATATTATATTCAACAAAAATTACGAACATTTGTTATGATTGTAGATGTGGATCAACTATTATTGTCATTGCATTTCATTAATCTGTGCTCAGGTCATTGAAAGCAATAACAATGTTGAGGTACAACATTGGTTCTTGATGTTTTTATGGGTTATGTTATAAATCCATGAGATATTCTTATGCCAGGAAAAATGACTCGCTACTCTAATGGATTTGTCAATCGAGGTTGAAGGCCTCATGTTCTCAAACAAATGCATATATGTAGGCTTCATGTTCAAGGTTGTTGACTCATGGTTCTTTTCTTTTTCTGAATAAAGTAAATATCTCCATGTTTGTATGACTAAAATATTTATATGGTTACATCCAAAATAATATCCTTTTTTAAAATGATGGTCCACCATTTCTTAGAGGGCTACATCTATTAAGAAATTTCCAACCCCTGTTATTCCGGAGAATCAAGGTCTGACCAGCATTAAAATCATTACATAGTCAAAGTCGATTCCCAAGGAGCAAGTGCCACAAAGCGAGATTTGAACCTAGGTGGGGAGGACAACAACATTCCTCCCAACCACCCGATCTACACTCAATTGACTATCTTTATACATTCCACCAAGCCAAGAGATAAATTATAATCAACACCTGTTATTCCGGAGAATTAAGGTCTGACCAGGATTAAAATCATTACATAGTCAAAGTCGGCTCCCAAGGAGCAAGTGTCACAAAGCGAGATTTGAACCTAGGTGGGGAGGACAACAAAATTCCTCCCAACTACCCGATCTACACCCAATTGACTATCCTTATACATTCCTCCAAGCCAAACGATAAATTATAATCAATTTCCTATTAAGTTGTTCACACATAGAAATGAAATTTTTAATTAAATGCAATGAAAAAGACAAACAACGCAAAGGCAAAATCCATCAACCTCATAGACAGGGGATTTTCGTAGCAAACATATGTTGAATTGGGGACGGTATAAGCAAGATTAGAGTATTCAACATTATCTTTTTTCTAAATTTTGAATTAAAATTTATTTATAGTTGTCAAAGATGTTATCAAGGCATATTTAAGTATATGGCATTGCAAGAAAACTAGCCATCAAATAGCTTAAAAATCGAAACACAGGGGTTTAAAACTATGGTTATATAAACCCTTTCGATTCAATAATATAGCCTATCCCAAAAGAATAAAAAACGATGAACAAAGGGACTCTTAAATTGCAATAGAAGGAAATACAAGGGCAAAATCAGCAGTGCAAACCATCAAACATTGTACATTAAAAAAATTGCTCGAGAGCATAAAAACCGAAGCCGAATAGCACTCATAAATTGTACACAGAAAACCATGGTCGCCATAAAATAGTAGAAATCAATACCACGCATATACATATTATAAGCGAGTTCAAAGCCAAAATTTCCCTCGATACTTACAACAACAACCTATGTAAAAACCCTAAATTTGAATCGTCGAAAGAGGAGTGACACCCTCCACAATTTCAAACGTTGCTTTTAACAAAGACACAAATGATGAAGTTTGTAGCACTGAGGCCACAAGAGATCTAAGCATTCATCCTAGGAACATAGAAAGTGTCTGGGCATTCATCCTATGATGATTTGTCACTAATCATTTCAAAGTCCGGGGATTACCATGAAACTTCCCATAGAGAGAATGAGCACAACCCTGTCGCATTCAAGTAAAACTAGCGAATCAACATTCGTACTAGATAAAAGTATATTTTTTCCTAAATATATTTTTAACAATTGAACCGAACCCACCGGTATAGACAACCTACGGAAAGGAGGATAAATATTGTAACAAGTTGAATAGCTATGAATGTATTCATTGAATATAATCAGATTGAACTAATGTAAACACATGTCGTGTATCCATGTCATAGCACTAATCAAGTAGCAATGCTTCCGTGCATGTGCTACATTTGGCTGTTGGAGTTACCTTTGTTATTGAGCATCTAAAATCTTGAACGCATTCTACCAATGCACTTACACTACCCACAATGGAAAAGTTATAAACAATTAACCTTGTCTTGCATGCAAACGCTAATTTGCCAGGTTATATGGCAGCTGTAACCACATAGTATGAGCGGTATATCTTGTTGGCACATGTTTCTTTTTAATCGTTGTGACATAAAAGTTATAAACAATTAACCTTGTCTTGTATGCAGACGCTAATTTGCCAGGTTATATGGCAGGTGTAAGCACATAGTATGAGCGGTATATCTTGTTGGCACCTGTTTCTTTTTAATCGTTGCGACAGATTTTTGTTTCAGGATTGTTTGAGGAGAGAGCATACCTGTGAGTCAATGTATTCGAACGAAAATGTATCTTGGAGGCAACCATTTTCTCCATGGCCGGCAATGACAATTACATTATTGAGAAGGGAATCGAGTAACCGCCAAGTTCAGAACACAGACTGCAGAGACAGCTCAAATACTGAGGAGAGAATGCAGCAAATCTTAGACTATTAACTATTTTTTTCAACAATGGACTGAACATGGCATTCTATTATGCTTATTGCACAGCCTAGTTTCCACTTTTGAGGTCATCTAGGTGCACAGAGGAAGAAGGACATCTGCATTATGATGAAACTGTGTTGCCATCAATTTGCCAGAAACTCTGCATCTGAAAATGGACAGCGTTAAAGCTTTTCGATTTATATAATTTGACTCAAGGTTTAAGCTAAGAAACTTAAGAAATCGAAGGAGCCTGGAGGATGCGTGCAGCTACAGGAAATATGTTCAAAAATTCAATTGATGATTAGCCCTATTGCATAGGACGAAAATGTGAATTTAAAATGGACAATAGCTGAATTAGAGGCGGCGCTAAATCTTGAACCATTCTTTACACCTCTCTGAGCCATAAGTGGAACTGAGGAGCAGGCAGGGGAGGCCGCCGAGAAATCCAACAGGCTGCTGATAAATCCATGAAAAAGAAGGAAGCCCGAGAGTTTATATATAGTGTTAGAAATCCTATGGCCAGAAATATGAAAGACAACTAATTTATTGTTTTATTTTGCAGAGTGCTACAAGACTCGATTTTCCTTTTGGAGGGTAAAGAATATGTCTAACAGCTACCTAGATTTATGTTCTTCCGGACTCTGGTAAGAGATTTCTTATGCATATGCTATAATTTCCATTTTCCTCTAGATAAAATGTTCTTTTTATCTAGAGTAAAAATCCAGTTCGTGGAGGCAAATGAAGGAGACACTGCTACGGCAGTAGAGTGTGAATCTTTAAACCACAACTAAAAGAGTACTGTCCAGAAGTAGCAAATATTTCATTTGAAGAATACTCAAAAAACATATCATCAACAGTTTTCAATCTTCGAAGGTTTTCCCAGCAAGGGCTATTTACATTGGCCCTGGATAACAGAATCATCAACTTGAAAAGAAACTGACTTCCAGGTACACAAATCTATTTTCTGTTCTAAAGAGTTCAAGTTTCTAAAGAGTGAAATTAACTGTATTTAACTGTTAAATTGATTCATGACAAACAATTGACCCATCAAATTTCATCACTGTTTCTGTACTTAAGTGTCTAGGATCTTTCTAAATCACTAGGTAAGATCTTTTTAGATCACTAAGATGTGATTCCTAATCCCATATTAGTGATCTAAAAAGATCTTACTTAGTGATCTATAGAGATTTTAGACACTTAAGAATAATAAAAGCTATTTTTATGGCAGTAAAAGTTAACCAGAAATAATGAAGTGTATATTATTGAAATGATGATATATTCTGCTTGCTAAGTAAATTCACCATTGTAGCCATGTAGAGAGATCTTAGAAACTTATCAATAGCAAAAAGCCATCCTTTATGAAGGTAGCTATTGATATAGCAGTAAAAACCACGTTTTATAGCAGTAAAAGTCACGTTGTAATACTAGTGTGTAATATGTCAAACAGATCCAGGCCATTGTGTTCTTTTGTCATATTATCAAGTTGAAGTTTATGGCACTGAAAGCCACGTTGTAATACTAATGTGTAATATGTCAAACAGATTTGGGCCACTATGTTCTTTTGTCATGTTATCAAGTTGAAGTTTGCATTGGCTAATCTTTTCAGGGATTTGAATATGATCCTGAAGTTTGAAATACATTTAAACAATAAGTATCATGACCAATATACCGTTGTCATAGTACTTTGAATTTATGGATTCCTAGATTCTAGATCATTACAGTTCATTTATGGATTTCGATGAGATAGCATGTATTCATATAGTCCATCCACAAATTGTATCAAATTAAAAAATGCAGACCAAAACAATTTTCTTTCAATATTTATTATTATTATTAAATTTTCTCTCAATATTTATTATTATTATTTTTAATCTTTGAACAATACTTACTATTATTATTATTATTTTTAATCTTTGAACCGTGATTTGAAAATTGGAAAAAACTAAAATAGGTTTACATTGTTATAAAAAAATTCAAATTTTTATCTCCAATCAAACCAACGATATTTAATTTCGCGAGTTTAAGGGTACCAGATGCAGAATGTATACGTATCTGCATAGTGCAGGTAGCTGCTATTAATTGAAGGTTGGCTGGCACAGTATTGATTGATTATCTTAAACGTATTTCTCCATGCAAGCCCTCTCTTTAATTCCAATTCCAAGGGATCTCTTGGATTTGCCAACCAGGGCCAGGGTTTGTATCTAGCTATCCAAGATCTGTAGGAATTGGAAGTTTGCTCTGTCTGCCCACGCGTTTAAATTTCCTTCCTGGAGAAACAAGGTGCAGTGAGATAGGAGTTCTCAGCGCCTTTGATTTTTCCGGAATTGGCCTCTCTATCAAATGGTTGGTATTCTTCCTTTGCTTACTTTTCCTTTAAATGCTTAAAGTTCTTCATTTTTTTCTATTGTCTGCTATGTTTTTAGCGTTTCTTTGGTAGATTTGAAATGCTTTCAAAATTTCGAACATTTTATGCCATGGCGGCGGTTTTCCAGAAGATTTTAATATCCGGAGTTCGTAGAAGGTTTAGCGTTTAATTTGACCTCGGAGGGTAGCATTCTGGGCATTCTGCAATAAAATTTCTGGGCATTATGCGGTGAATCCTTGGTGAACTATACTAGGCATTATGCGCTGAATTCTCGGTGAACTATACTGGGCATTATGCGGTGAACCCTCGGTGAACTATACTGGGCATTATGCGGCGAAACCTTCGGTGAAATGATTTCTCTGTGAAACCTTCGGTGACTAGTAACTATTATGGGCATTCTGGGGTGAACCCTTTGGTGACTGATAACTATTTTGGGTAACAAATGAATACGGCGAACAACCACCTATCTAAGTCTAGAGATTGCGTTTAAGGTAGACCACAGCGAATTCTTTATCTTACGCAGCGAAGCAGCGACAAGCTGGTTAGTTTTAAGGAACCTTCGGACACTATTCCCTGCCCTCGACTCGTGGCAAAGGATAGGTTTTTAAATAACTTCTATATCATCAGGAAATCGACTCCAATTGGATTACCGAACAGATTTCTTTGAGAAGGGTCGCAACTATCTTCCATCAATCATTTTTGAATTTTATTAACCAACTGACCGGAACTACTCATTGGTTTAAGCCATTCCATTCTTAGGATAGATTATACACCTAAAGGATTACAACCAGCAAAGCAAGGTTTTTATACTTCCAATGAGGAAGAAAGAACCCATTATAGGCTTTCAATCTTTACATAGACACCCTGAACAAAGCAAAGAAGAAGAATCCATTTGGGCATTCTGGGGTGAAATTACATCTTTTCCTTTGATGAAAACTCACAGGTATATTATGTGTATATAACGACTGATATGTTCGAACCAGGGTTTTGGTTAACCAAAACCACCTTGTAGAGCTTCCACTCGAAGCCATTTAATTTTTAAATGAAGTTTATTCTTCTAATGTATTTTAACCAGAAGGGCCTGTCGGCCTCTCCCCTCAAATTCGCTCATGCAAAATGAATTCTAAGGAAGGAGGTCTCGATGAAAGTCTAGTAGAAGGTTAGAGTAAGTCCAAGAACCAAGAACGTCACATATCTACGGTGAGGATTTAGCCAGTGAAGCTTACGACTTCATTTTCATCCACCACATTAATTTGCTTTTAATCATTGTCACCAACGATGAATCAAGCTTGCCAACAGTGATCCAGCTTGCCAATAAGAGATCCAGCGAGGACTTATTCTCATCAAGACTAGTAGGGCTCAGCGTATCAGGTCTTGCCCAACAAAAATACTATCAACTTAAACCGAGTAGACCATGTGATTATAGCCACAAGAGCTTCCCACCATGATCGTATTTATGGAAACTTTAATATCCAAATCTTTTGATAGTTTGTCTACCAACGCATGTCTACCTCGGTATCAAAACTTAATCATTTTGACGATGTTAGCACATAAGGCATATAGGTTTTAATTGCATCGACCTTTGATTTAAACCTTTTCATATGCTAATATGAGAGTTACGATAGTTAAAGTCTAATAATAGTTTGACATCATCAAAATCATTTTAGTGGTATTAAATTTTCCTAAGGTAACCTATGTCTGAATTTGAAACGATACCATACTGCTGTACCCTTCAGGAATTTAATCACTGACAGCAGGGTTAAGAACCGGCCAAATGACCGATACCCTCATCCTTTTGTCAACATCTTAAACCAAAATTTAAAGCTTTTAGTGCCATTTAGATACATTTAAACGTCCATTGCAGTTTGGGCTCATCCCCTTCCACAAACGACCGATTGATAGAACAAAACGACAGAGCTTGACATTAATTGCTAATTTCTAAGTTATCAACGACAAGGAAGACACTTATCATTCAAATTTAATGTAAAACAAGGAACCATCCCAGTAGAACCAGACTTATAGTTAAAACTACAACATGTAAACCGTTATTCATATTATTCATTTTTCATCAGAAATGTCGAAGGTTGAACCTCGAAGCCAGTATCGTAAAATGTTGCGAATACAAAAATAGCACACAGACAGGACAACGCAGATTGAGAATCACATTCTCTTCACATGCCATACTGGCTACCAACAAAAAACAACTAAAACTATCTCCCAACACCTTTGACAAAAGTCTCGGCTAAGTCAGACTTAGAACCAACAGAGTCACCATAGGAACCTCCGAGACTTACCAATTTGAATGCTTGTTCCACTGCTACTGCAAAGGAGAAAACCAGAGACATCATTTTACCTGCCACAAGTATACGATTCTGGTTAAACCATTGAAGAAGTTAAAACGTGAAAACAAATACATTCAAACTTATATCTTTAACCTACTGAAAACCGGAGCAAGATGTGACAACTTACATTGTTGAAAGTAGACTTCGAACCAAAAGCCAAAACCTTTCTGCAACTGACGAGAACCAGGTTCAAAGCTTGCATCAACAACAACATCGGAGTGGTTCGACTCTGAGAGCCACGGTGGAGACCTGAAGCACAGGTTATGGGTTCAAACCACGGAGGAAAAAGGCCATTCCTGAATCTAAAACCTAATACATCGCAGGCATGTCGACCATTCCTTCGAACCACTCCCAAACACAAAAGAAACAATGCCATTAATAAACAACCTCGATGAATACGTAGTGGAGGATTAGGGTTTTTAAAGCACCAAAACCCAAGGGAATATAACATCAACGACGAAGATTTTGACATTATAGCACAACTGCTTACGAGGTACTGAATACATTAATATCACATTTATTATCCCTTTCTACCATGAAGTCCAGCTAGGAGAATTTCCAAGTTATTTGATAGCACAGCTCGGCATTGCGAAGACACTCACAATTTTTCATCACAGGTTACAAGCCACATTAGTCACCACTTAGATATTCCACTTAGGGAAGCCGGTAGCAGAGTTAATACTATGACGGGACACCCTTGCCCGCCAGCATTCAACCATTAAAACCTTAATTATCCTGTCCTTACTGTTGTTTGTCACGTCTGCCACCTGTCGGGCTATTATTATATATAAATAGGTTAGAGTTTGAAACCTCTATGCAGTATCAACTAATTATTGACATATGTTAAAGTTGTTCTATGATAACCATAACTATCGTATTGTTTCATACCTTATAATAAACATTTTCCTAAGGTAACCTATGTCTGAATTTGAAACGATACCATACAACTGTACCCTTCAGGAATTTAATCACTGACAATAGGGTTAAGAACCGGCCAAATGACCGATACCCTCATCCTTTTGTCAACATCTTAAACCAAAATTCAAAGCTTTTAGTGCCATTTAGATACATTTAAACGTCCATTACAGTTTGGGCTCATCCCCTTCCACAAACGACCGATTGATAGAACAAAACGACAGAGCTTGACATTAATTGCTGATTTCTAAGTTATCCACGACAAGGAAGACACTTACCATTCAAATTTCATGTAAAACAAGGAACCATCTCAGTAGAACTAGACTTATAGTTAAAACTACAATATTTAAACCGCTATTCATATTACTCATTTTCCATCAGAAATGTCGGAGGTTGAACCTCGCAGGCAGTATCGTAAAATGTTGCGAATACAAGAATAGCACACAGATAGGACAACGGAGATTGAGAATCACGTTCTCTTCACATGCCATAGTGGCTACCAACAAAAACAACTAAAACTATCTCCCAACACCTTTGATGAAAGTCTCGGCTAAGCCAGACTGAGAACCAGCAGAGTCACCATAGGAATCTCCGAGGCTTACTGATTTGAATGCTTGTTCCATTGCTACTGCAAAGGAGAAAACCAGAGACATCATTTTAGCTGCCACAAGTATATGATTCTGGTTAAACCATTGAAGAAGTTAAAACCTGAAAACAAATACATTCAAACTTATATCTTTAACCTACTGAAAACCAGAGCAAGATGTGACAACTTAGATTGTTGAAAATAGACTTCGAACCAAAAGCCAAAACCTTTCTGCAAATGACGAGAACCAGGTTCAAAGCTTGCATCAACAACAACATTAGAGTGATTCGACTCTGAGAGCCACGGTGGAGACCTAAAACACAGGTTATGGGTTCAAACCACAAAGCGAAAACGCCATTCGTGAATCTAAAACCTAATACATCACAGGCCTGTCGACCATTCCTTCAAACCACTCCCAAACACAAAAGAAACAATGCCATTAATAAACAACCTCGATGAATACGTAGTGGAGGATTAGGGTTTTTAAAGCACCAAAACCCAAGGCGATATAACATCAACGACGAAGATTTTGACATTATAGCACAACTGCTTACGAGGTACTGAATACATTAATATCACATTTATTATTCCTTTCTACCATGAAGTCCAGCTAGGAGAATTTCCAAGTTATTTGATAGCACAGCTCGGCATTGCGAAGACACTCACCATTTTTCATCACAGGTTACAAGCCACATTAGTCACCACCTAGATATTCCACTTAGGGAAGCCAGTAGCAGAGTTAATACTATGACGGGACACCCTTTCCCGCCAGCATTGAACCATTAAAACCTTAATTATCCTGCTTAATTATCCTGTCCTTACTGTTGTTTGTCACGTCTGCCACCTGTCGGGTTAAAACCTCTATGCAGTATCAACTATTATCGACATATGTTAAAGTTGTTCTATTTCTATGACATATGTTAAAGTTGTTCGACATATGTTAAAGTTGTTTCATATAGGTGATCGGAGAGACTGTCATGTTTGTCAGGCCACGACGACTGGGCCCGCAATGGAGATATGGATGAAGAGTTGGAGAACACGAAAACGAAGACGGAGAGCTGAGTACGAAACGGAAAAGGGAAACGCCGTGACAGGGGTCTCGCTTCTCAACGGTGCATTTGGTCGAAAAATAGCCCACTTCAAAAAATTTAGCAAGCTTTTTTGCATACCAAGCAACCACTGATAATTGAATTATCAGAAAAACTCAACGGCAATGCAAAAACCAAACACCTTAACCCATCACTCGCCATGACTGAGGAGCAAACCTACAACCTTTTTTTCTAGACCTATAGGTTGCGAGTTCGAACCCTCTCACCGTCGCCCCAACCTATGATTTCGGCAGCCTGTCAGCCCTCACGACCAAGACAATAGCAAGCAGTTTTCACTTTCAACTCTTTTACACAACACGACGTAGGGTTTTGATCCAACGATCAAGATCGTTATGAATCAACGATCGAAAGGTTGCCAGCGAGTTTTGCATTGAAACCATACAACGATCATATTAATTACCTACTCATTACCATAGCATGGTAGTGCCAGCATTGCACACGGTGGACAACAAACGGCCAGCTCGGAGGACCCATTAACGAAGGAGATTTCACAACACCTTATACAGTCACCTTCTACATCATAGTTTTCATTACGTGGGAGGACGCTAAGCCCCGTCAACAGGACTCATGGAGATAGCCATTACTACGGACCTGCCATGCATTTAAACAAACGACGGCTCATAACACTTGCCAGCGCACCACCTGCCACATCAATTTAATTTGCATGTCAGCGATATTCATTACATCGACGTGATAGTCAAACGTATAGTTTGCAATTCTAAAATTGTGAACTATATTGCTATATCGCATCCGTTAGTTAATAAAAATTGTGAACTATATTGCTATATTGCATCCGTTAGTTAATAATTCAATTTATATGTGTAATAATAACGGATGACGCACCTTTTGCCGCCGAAATGGGAAGCGATTATCGAGGCTGACGTTATCATCTCCCATCCAATGAAAACTTAACAAATTAGTACTATTTCAAAATTTTAAATAAATATATTTTTTTTAACTATATACAAATAACAAAAAACTATAGAGTGGAGGAAAAATTTATAATTCTAGGCACAAATTAATAGGGTTTGCATGATTTATATATGATCCCCTTTGGGGACATAATAAGGGCAGTCCTATGTATTCACAATAGTATATTGCGACCAACTGTGACTATAAGAGCGATTGGTTGTCTTTTTTAATTTCTCTAGAACCCCTGTACTTGTATTGCAATTTCATTATGCTATTCTTATTTGGAACTATATATACATGGAAAATATATTATTTCCTTTCCAAATTCTTATATGTCGTTTTTAATGTTATCCCTAATCTTCTTATGACATTTCAAATAATTAATTTAAAAAGTATTGATTTGTATCAATTTAAGATTACTTTCATTGTCTTCATATTGGTCACCACTAAAAAGATTAGCATGAACTTCTCACAACTTTATTATCTATTAAAAACAAGATGATATTTGTTATAATTCAAATAAGATTTATTATAACTGTTTTCAATTTCCAAATCCCAAAATAAGAGAACATAATATCCTTCCCATTCTATTCTTATTCGAGAAGGGCATAAGATATATATATTAAGACATATGTATGACTGTCATTTAATCTTTTCAACAACCAAGTGGGTTTTATATCGTAATAATCATGGACATTGACTACTCAAGCATCTTGTCGATAGCTCAGGTTGGGGTAAGAGTCCAACTCTAAGGGTTACGGTAAAAGATAAAGGTTCAAGGCACTTAGGGTAGGTGATGACCTTTTGATAAATTTGATTACTACCTAACGTGGTAGGTAAGTCATCCAAAACAAGATCCAAGGATTAGTTATCGGCCTCTCTTCACCCAACCTAGATTCTTGGATTTCTTAAATGAATATGAAGGGATGCTAATGATGGAAACATTTGACTAAGAACAATGTATCTCGCCCCATAGGGAAGACTTGGCATTCTTGCAACTGCATATCAAAGTGAGATGGGCATCCTAAAAAGAAATGGTAGTTGAAAATATAATCTTCAACCCATGCCAAGGTGTTAATTCAT
This sequence comes from Larix kaempferi, assembly GCA_027924585.1. Classification (NCBI taxonomy): domain Eukaryota; kingdom Viridiplantae; phylum Streptophyta; class Pinopsida; order Pinales; family Pinaceae; genus Larix; species Larix kaempferi. The sequence goes on along the minus strand of BSBM01000125.1, from coordinate 12,064,901 downwards.
CTGGCCTTTGAATTGTCAATCAAACAAGGATGCGATCTAGCGGTTACACATGCACACCGGGGAGACCCACATAGCAGGTATATGCCAATATTTGCACGAAAAGGCCTAATCCTGGGATAATCGGGGCGCAACAAAATACATTGTAGTTTTAGCACATAGGCATACGCACCACCTTGTTGCTATGTGTTCATTCAACAAATGGAGTACGATTCCCATATAATATGCACTACTATCAAGTAATAAGGGTTTCGTTACAGGTGATAGCATCTATTGTAACATACCCCTTTTTGTTGAAAAACATTTTATGTTGGAAACATTATCTTAACTTTTGTTGTAAAGTTTTATATTGGACAAGTGTCCAAAGATGACTATAATTTGCACAATATTTTATTATTAAATAAATTAAATAGGAGACAAACACCTAAGGAGACTATTGAAAGAGTGTTTACTGACCCATTAGGTGGAATGGAATTTGGGGTAGAAGGCAATGGACAAATGGCAGCTTCACGAGGCAAGTAACTAGCTGTTGGTATGGGACAACTCCCTTGAATTATGGTCTTAGTGCCCTGAAAGATGGGACTGGAGCTTGAGGATCATTTATTGAAAACTGACCACTAAAGACCTAGGCAATCTTTTTAAGAGCAATCGAATTTTGGACTGAGGTTCATCACTTTTCTTGACGAGGAAATTTACCTTGGGGTTTTGCTGCTTGCACCCAAGAGATTCGATGAGGGAATATGATAGTTTTTATCATGGTGTAAGTCTGCCTGTTATACTGTTGAGTGCAGAGTTATACTGCTGAGTGCAGAGTTATATTGCTGAGTGCAGAGTCCTAAAAGCTGAGGAGCAAGTCTTAATAATTTGCTTCCTGTACAATTTATGAGTGCCTTGCTTCTACACAGAGTCTTCTACCTAGTGGTTCAGTGAACAGGCTCGGGCGTCCAAAGGAGGCAAGTAGATTGCCTGCTTCTTCTCGAGAAGGTTGGGAGGAACATGCCTCCTTGGGTGTTTGTCCACCCTATCTATAGTTATAGGTTTTACTTGTTATCTTCAATGCTAAGTAGTTAAATTATTTTTTTGTAATCATTGATTTAGTATTTCATTAGCCTTAAACTGTTAGTTTACATTATGCAGAAGTTAAATGTGATTTTCTGAGTTGTTTAGGAATTTATAAACTGTTGAATAGATTTATGAATTGATAAAATGCCTCCACTGTATTTTTCCCCAAATTGTTTTCTATATAGTACTCTAGTACAGGGAGGAAGAATTATAATCAGATGAATGATAGGAATGAGTATGATGAATGAAAGAACTACCTCTATTCACTTCCCTTAAAGATTTCCTTTCTGTTATTTTGTTCTTTTAAACCTTTCTTCTATTTTTGGTATATTCTGCTAATTTAATCTCAGAAAATGTAACATCATTTCATATTTCAGGCATGGTAATATTTCTTTTACATAGCAATATAAGTATACATTTCATCTCTGTACAAAGCCTAAGGTTTTCACTTTAGGTCATTTATTCCTTTCAAAACGGTATAGTGTTATAGTTTCATTTTATTTCCTCCTTCAATATTCATGAAATACGATAAGCTGCAAAATAAACATTACTATTTAAACATAATTGCTACCAAGTACGTATATCTTTATTTAGATCCTTATCTATTGCAAACAACAACATTGTTGTATAGTACTCAGTATTTATAACATTTTGAATTTCTACAACACTTATCAAACCAAATAATTAAAAACAGAGTTCGACCTTTTTGAAGACATTTTCTTACATAACGAATTTCAGGTTCGAGACTCTTGGAAGAATCAAAATAAACTTAGGTTCGAGACAGGCCCTTATCAATGGCCAAACCCTTACAATCGAAATATTAACTCAGATTTTATCAGGTTTCAATAAGATTAAGGATACATGTTCAACATCGTAAAACACAGTCACAATTTTTTTTTTTATCTTATACATTGCTTAAGACTAAAACAAATGAGTATCTCAGCATCAACATCAGACAGTAGTAACATTTTCATATTGTAAACATTATCTGCAAAACCATATAAATACACGAAAACTAGATTACTATTTTCAAGTTCGACCTCTCATAATTTCCAAAGTCACCTCCTGAACCGAATAGGTTAGGGTTTCATAGTTGCAAAACAAAACAATGAGTTTTGGCTCTTGGCCATCACCAAAAACGACAACATTGATATCAATTAACATGGAACTATCAAAGCTACCATCGAAACCTACAGGTTAGGGTTTTGACTGCACAACACAAGGTTGAAACCTATGGCTCTCAGCCATCATAAACACATAACAGTTCAAAACATTAAAACATCACATATTCTGGAGCATCGCTCATAGTCTCAAAATACGTAACCATCATTATGTTTTGGAACCAATTCTTTTAATTAAACCAGAATAGACGAAGGATAGAACCCTCTCTACTGTCTACATCCTTTTACAAAGTGACTACACAGAAAACAAACACTACAGGCTTAACGCCGAATGGGTTGAGGATTTCATCCTCCCCAAGCTGCCAGTCAGCTCACAAATATCACGACGGTGGTCATTTTCCATAGCCTTACATTAAAAATGAAGTCTCAGCTAAGAACATAAGAAGGTCCAACAGTCACCTAACCGAAGCCATTAGGGAAACCACCGAAGCTTACCATTTCCATTGCAATTTCCATCGTTCACAACTCAAGCTTGGGAACCAAAGCTGAAGGAACCTGCCACACAAACAAGAGTATGGTCAAAACGAGTATCATCAAAGAAGTTTCATTAAAACGAAATAAACAACAACTGCAACTCATAAACTAATAGAAGAAGACAGGTTCGAATCCTGTACATTACCTTTAGATAAGTTACTTATGGAGCAATGACGCCATAGCCACTGTTAAACCGTAGCCATCACCTCACCACCGAATGCAACGAAGGTTGGAGACAACTCTGAGAATCATCACTTGACATTCAAGGAAAACCGAATACTGGATCAACCTACACACAGGACTATCATCAACCCTGGAGTCCTTTCCAACTTCAAACTATTGCTGTAAACTCGCACAATAGGGTTCGGCTCTTAAGCTATTTACAGGTATCAGAAAAACACCTTCATGTCACGGGTTCGAATCATGGGAGAAGCTCCCAGAAACATGCTAACGAAACTCTGAAGTTTCTCAAGCCTATCGGCCTCTCCACAGAGCCACTCTCCAACACACTGAATGCCAAAGGAAAACAATAACCTCGAAACTTAGTGGAGATTAGGGTTAAGTTCCAAAGCTCAAGAATCACATAAGATCAATGGTGGAGATCACACATCAAGCACCTCGTATCCCCAATCAATCACCACAGTTATGACAACATTAATAACCATTGCCACCGTGGAGACCAGCTAGGATAACTTTCAAACTAAATCCCATACAACTCGACTGCGTTGACTGCTTTATCATAATGCCTTCATGTGTTAAGTACCATGATGGCAGCCACAGAGATATTCCACTGAGCTGGTAGATAGGAGTGTTAAATGCCAAGGTTGGATGCGAATGCCTGCGAGCACATATCCATTAAATCATTTATTATCTGTCCTTATCACGACTTTACGTTGGTTATGTTCGTAACCTTGTCATAACATAGATCATAATATAAGTCATAGTTTATATAAATGGTATCATTTCAACTAGGTATCGAACACATGTTTCAAAAGGGCTGACAACGATGCCCACATTTGTTATATTATTTTGTATATAGGACCAAAACATAAGCCTTTGCATATAGTTATATGCTATAGGAATTTCATAAAATTTGCATATAGTTTATATGGTATAGGAATTACATAGAATATGCATATAGTATATATGCAATAGGAATTACATAAAGCTTGTATATAGTTTACATTATAGGAATAATGTGGAAGTTGCATATAGTTTATATGCTATAGGAAAAGCGTAGAATTAGTAGATAGACCATCTAGGATAGGAAATCGCATAAGCAATTTGCTTATAGTGCACATGTTATAGGAATATAATGTATCATGCCTTTAGACTATGTTATATAAAGGCACATTATCCTTGTGACAAACAATAGTAGCGCATATTATCCTAAACCAATGCTATGATACCCTAATTCATCATTTAAATGTTAAACAAAGGAAACATACGAGTTGTATAGTGTACAAATACAAACTTAGACAAGTCACATTATAAGTACCTCAAAAATTTATTACAGAACCTTTGACAACTAACTGAAAGTGAAAATTTTAAATTATATTTGTATTACTTGATCTTATGTGTCACCCTTACCTATAATCTGAGAAAGGAACGGTTCAAATGCTTTAGCATGAATGCTAAGTAAGCCTCGGGGTACCCTTAGGACCCCTTTCATCATCAAAAGAAGAACAACAGTTAGCGCTTATAAACATTAATAATTGATTGAGCATTGACATAAGTATTGTAAAAATATAGCTAAGACAAGAAAAACATCGAATGACATCTTAGTGTAGACTGTAATTTCATTTCATAACAAGACGCCAGACTATACTTTGTTTGATCGTTACAAACATTTATTCCAGTACGACGACATAGAAGCATTAATTATAATTCCACACAGTTAGTTTAGGCATTAAATTCTACGTTGATTTTTTTTTAATTTTTGTGAATTTTCGAGATGTTACATGTGGTACTAGAGTGCGGTTCAAACTGTAGGCTTGAAATAGGCTCACGTGCGCAAAACAAAAAATAAAACAAAAAAAAATTAGTTACTGACTTTATTTAAATTTTGTTTCTGTACAGAACAGTTTGACATTTAAATTGCAGGTATGGATATATTGGAGGAATCAGTAGAGGACAGATCTCCTCATCATAATGAACATAATAACAATGCACATAATAAAGTTAATGAAGGAATTTACGTAGAGTTAAATAATCAATCTTCTGAACTACTACGTACTGTAAAAGATTTAAAATCTGAAATAAGGACTGTTAAAGAAGAGAATGAACGAATTATGAAGGCACAGGAAGAGTTAAATCAAATTTTAATGGAGAAATACCATAACGAGGAAAGAGGAAGGAAATTAGAAGTAAATTCTAATTTTGGTACAATGTCTCACAAACATAAGAGTAAGAAAGCAAAGAATGGTAAAAATAATAGTTACTCTTCATCTGAATCTGATCAAAGTAATTCTGTTCATGACAGCAGTGACAGTGATTGCTGTTCTATGAAGAGGAAGCATAAGCATCATGAACAAATTACAGGAGAGTTTAAAAATATTAAGCCACCAAATTTTAATGGCGAAAGTGAAAAGAGTGAGACAACTAAAGCATGGCTGTCCAGAATGAAGAAATACTTTCATATTTACAATTACTCTTCTCAGTTAAAAGCCAAGATGGCTATTTAAAATCTGACCGGAAAGGCATATATTTGGTGGCAGGATCTTAAAGAATTAAGAGCATAAAAGAAAGAAACATAACTTGGAGTATGTTTAAAAATTTATTTAAGAAAACGTTTTTGTCAGAACAGTACTATGAAGATAAATCCAAGGAATTTTATGATTTAAAACTGGGTACTATGAGTATGAAGGAGTTGTGCAGCAAGTTCTTTAGTTTGTTGAGGTATGTACCTTACATGGTCGAAGAGAAGCCTAAGGTACAAAGGTTTCTAAGCTGTCTACCTTTCAACATAAAATACAAGATCAAATATGATAACCCTTTCACTTTGGAAGAGGCCATGAGGAAAGCTAATTTTTGTTTCGAGCAAAATAGAAAAAAGAGAAGGAATATATGGCTGGAAGAGTAATAAGTCTAATCATTTTGATCATAAAAAGAAGAATTTTAATCATAATTCTAGAAATTTTAAGAAATTTTTTAATAACATAAATTTTTCAAATAATAATTACAGAGGTAATGCACCATAGAATTTTACTGCTGCAAGGAATGTGCCTAATAATAATAACAACAACAATAATAACCACACCGGAAATATTGAACAGGGGGCACCTTTGAAGTGTTATGATTGCGGTGTACCACATAAGAGAGCTCAATGCCCACGCAACAGAAAGGCAGTCAACAACATTCACACTATGCAAGCAGAACCTACAGTTGGAGATATAGCAAGAGAATTGCCCAAGATAAATGCAGCGCTGGAAAATCGTCAAGCAGATCATCAAACGTCTATGGTCGAAATCGAAGGTATGATACACAACAAATATATTTCCATTCTAATAGATCCAGGTGCAAGCCTGAGTTATATTTCACCCGATTTAGTGAAAAGTTGCAAGTTAAAGGTAGAGAAAATTGATAATTCATGGTTAGTTCAGCTAGCAACAGGCATTAAAAGAAAGGTTACAGACTTTGTCAAAAATTGTGATATAATTATGAGTCAGCTGAAAACGCAAGTTAATTTGAATGTTTTACCATTAGGGTCATATGACTTGTTAATTGGCATGGACTGGCTTGAACAACATAGAGTAGTACTTAATTGTTATGAGAAATATTTTACTTGTTTGAATAATGAGGGCAAAACTGAAACAATAAAAGGAATTCATAGGAAGATTTCTGTAAGACAAATTTATGCTTTACAAGTTAAGAGAGCTGCAAGAAAGGGCTGTAAAATGTTTGCTGTTAACGTTATTAATGACGAACTTTCATCTAAAGAAGATAAGTTAAAACTGGAGGATATACCCATCCTTAGGGACTTTTCTGATGTATTCCCGGGAGAGATTCCAGGACTACCTCTGAAAAGGGAACTTGATTTCACCATTGAGTTTGTACCAGGTGTGGTACCAAACTCAAAGGCTCCGTAAAGAATGAATATTCTGGAATTGAATGAACTAAAATCTCAGCTGAAGGAATTAATAGATAAAAACTACATAAGGCCAAGTGTGTCTCCTTGGGGAGCGCCAATTATTTTTGTTAAAAAGAAGGATGAAACCATGCGACTGTGCATAGATTACTGTCAACTTAATAAAATGATAATTAAAAATCGATATCCCTTGCCCCGCATTGACGATCTATTCGATCAGGTACGCAGAGCAGAGATATTCACTAAAATTGATTTAAGGTCCAGATATCATCAAGGTACGCAGAGCAGAGATATTTACGCTGCTTACTCTGCTAGTTATGAAGTGCTATGGCTTCAGAAATTGTTATCAGGATTGTTTAACTTGGAGATGGACCCCACTGTGATCTTGTGTGACAACCAGAGTTGTATCAAGATGAATAAGAATCCAGTGTTCCATGATAAGTCAAAGCACATAGAGATCTGATATTTCTATATATGGGATATGGTGCAGAAAGGAGCTATAAAGCTCGAGTATGTGAGCACTGAAAAATAAGTTGCTGATGTATTGACCAAACCTCTGTCTCGAGTAAAGTTTAAATATTTTCGAGACAAGCTTGGTGCAGTTCAGAAGGACCTTGCTCGAAAGGGGGAGTGATATGGTCGCTGATGATGACATTTCCTGCATCGACGATAAGGTTGATGATGAGGATACTTGTATCGATGATGAGGATACTTGTATTGATGATGTGGATACTTGTATCGATGATGTGGATACTTGTATTGATGATGAGGATACATGTATCAATGATGAGGTTACCTGTTTCGACGATGAGGTCGATGATGAGGTTACTTGTCCCGACGATGAGGTCGATGATATCAACAATAAGGTTGATAAGTGGTCCTAAGACTTGGCCTAAGTTGACAAGAGGGATTGTATCATCCTTGGAATTTGGTCCCTGAATTGATCCGTAGACATATGTATCCGAGAAGTGGTCCCTAGTGGACGAGAGGGATTGTATCATCCCTGGAATTCGGTCCCTGAATTGATCCGTAGACATATTTCTCCAAAAATTGGTTCTTAGACTTTGTCTAAGTATACGTGATAGGACTACATCATCCCAGAACGGTTGGTTGAAAATGTACGTGATAGGACTGCATCGTCCCTGAACAGTTAGTTCAAAATGTATGTGATAGGACTGCATCGTCCCTGAACAGTTGGTTCAAAATGTACGTGATAAATCCTAGATTTGATCTAGGTCACATCCAGTATGAAAAAGGACTGGCTCTATGGTGGTAAATCCTAGATTTGATCCAGGTCACATCCAATATGAAAAAGGACTAGCTTTGTGGTGGTAAATCCTAGATTTGATCTAGGTCACATCCAGTATGAAAAAGGACTGGCTCTGTGGTGATAAATCCTAGATTTGATCTAGGTCACATCCAGTATGAAAAAGGACTGGTAATGTGGTTGGGATTGCATCGTCCCTAGACATGAGAGGTGTCTTAAATTGATAAGGACTGATCATCTTGTAAGTAGATCTGGACTGCATCGTCCATAGACATGAGAGGTGTCTTAAATTGAGAGGGATTGATCATCCCGTAAGTGGATCAGGATTGTATCATCCTTGGACCTGTGTCCTAAAGTGAGAGGGATTGATCATCCCGTAATTGGATCATGTGTGTTGTAGAGTATGTTGTTGATTGAGAGATCCAGATGATGATGGTGTTGATCGAGAGATCTAGATGATGTTGTTGATTGAGAGATCCAAATGATGTTGTTGATCGAGAGATCCAGATGATGATGTTGATTGGGAGATCCAGATGTTGATGCTGTTGATCGAGAGGATCCAGATGATGATGATGTTGATCGGGAGATCCAGATGTTGATGTTGTTGATTGAGAGGATCCAGATGTTGATGCTATTGATGTTGTTGATTGAGAGGATCCAGATGTTGATGATGTTGATCGAGAGATCCAGATGATGATGTTACTGTAGCTGTTCGAGTGCTGCAGAAGATGAAGACTCAGTACTGAAGATGTTGATGTTCCAGTATTGAAGATCTTGAAGATGTTCCAGTAACTATTTGAGTTACTGATGATGTATGAAGAAAGATTCCAATGATTTATAGATGTATCATGTAGTTGATGACTCCTTGCTCCTGCAGATGTTGTTATAATATCCTTCTCGTTAAGGGGGAGTGTTGAAATATTGTAACTTCTAAGAATATTATATTTGTACTTTATTATTCTGGAGATGTTTCATTCCTCCATGAAGACCTTATTGTATATCCGGAGATGTTTATTCCTCCGTCGGAATGTGGTAACTTGGGTTATTAGACTTCCCTAGTGGGGTCGGACCAGAGTCAATTGTAATGGGGTGTTTAACCCAGTGGTTAAAGATGGGGCCGACCTAGTTAGGGTAAAAGTCAAGTCGGAGTAGTGTGTAAATAGAGGAGTTGTGTTCCTCATTTAACACACATTCACTCACTTGTGATTAGTGCATAGGAGAGAGAGAGATCTGCTATGGAGGAGAAGGAACTAATGTTTGGGGATTACATATTTGTATTTGTTGGTCATTTATTTTGAGGAAGCTTTGCTGGGTTTTTTACCCATGAGGGTTTCCCAGGATAAATATGTGTCTCTTGTGTTTATGCTGTGCTTGTTGTTCTTTCAGTGATATTGTATATGCTATTGTTGTGAAATGGAATGTAATACTGATATTTTCTATCTTAGCATATTGAATCTTAACACATCGAAAGGTGAAAAATTGGGTCAGGTCGGTGAGTCCATGACACCCATCCTTATTGATAACATGTTTTCTTTAATATATCCCCCCACAACCAACCTTATTGAGGGTATGTTTTCTCTAATATCTCCCCCAACCGCCACCCTCAATGGGGTTGGGGGGAGATATTAAGTTTTCTAACATGCAAATTAAATCTTACTATACAAATTGTGCCCCAACTCCTGACATCGAGTAAACTTCTAAATTTATTTATTTAAGCTAAACCATTGAATAGATTAGAAGAGATAGAAGTCCCTTTCAAGTTGAGAGGTTCTACGATAAGGTTGTATGAGAATGTTATCACCTTGGGAACTTTGAGGGTTGTCCAGAAGAAATTAATTGTAATACAGGAGTCAAGCAAGGTTGTTCCCTATCCCCTACCTTTTTTTTATTTACATTGACAGGCTAGAGGGTTGTTTGGAAGAGGCATATTGTGTTGGCATGACTTTGGCTAGTATAGTCATCACCCTTCTTCTCCATGTTGATGATATTGTTCTTATGGCGAGGAGTCCCTTTGATATAGACAATCAACTAAAAAATCTAAAGAATTTTTACTTAGTATGGGTATGATTATTAACACTGAAAAAACAAAGGTTGTGATAATCAAATCTCAAATGATCACTGTGATAATTTCATGAATGACAATAAAAACTTGGATGGAGTGACTTCATATAAATATCCTGAAATTGATCTTCATCATAAGCTTAACTGGAACTATAGCATTGACAAAATGATCAATGGAGGATGGAAAACTTATTATGGACTTGAAAACAATTCTAAATCAACAGACCTATGGCTTTGGGATAGGAAGAAACTCCTCTTTGAGATTGTTGTCACTCATGTTATCTTATAAGGTTATGAAACTTGGGGTTGCAACATCTCTAGAGAATCACGGTGAATGGTATAGCTAATCCAAAAGAACTTTATAATATATAATCTCTAAATTAAAGGCAATACACCATATCCTATCCTACTCATAGAAGTGAATTTCTCCCAGATTGAATGCATGACTATGATAAGGTACCTAATGTACAAGAACAAGATCAACAACATGGGAGAGAAGAGGCTTCTAAGGTTGCTTCATACTCTAGTCAAAATCATCTATGACTTAAGCAATGTTGGCATAAAGATGCCAAGTCTTGGCTAAATCATTGGGGAGTCTAGGAAGAGGTCCCTTTGTAGAATAGTGATAATATTAAAAGTATTATTACATCTAAATTTATGGAGAAGATGAGTTGCGAGAGAGAGTTAGAGGATAAGATTAAATTAAGATATTATAAGGAGGTTTTCAACCCTAATAAATAAGATCAAAATTATCTCTCTATTTTAACTAGCTTAAAGAAGAAAATCAACATTGCTAAATTAAGAACAAACTCTCATGAGCTTCATAGTGAAACATGGCACTGAACAATTCTTAAAATGTCATGGGATGAAATAATCTGTCATCTTTGTCACACAAAAAGAGTTGGAGATGAAAATCATTTTTTCATAGAATGTCTTGTGTACATCTACATTAAAACGCAATTTTAAAATATTTGTTACAGTACTAACCTTCTTAACCTTTTAAATCATCACAACTATGGTGATTTAGTAATGTTTTTTTGAAAGTTTTTTAAGTATGAAAATAAAATTCTATAAAAAACCAAATGACTCTTTATCCTTTTAAAACTTTATAAATTAAAGTTAGTCTCAATAAACATTAATAACTATCATAATATATTTCTTAAAAACATTATATATATATATATATAACATTTTTTATGTTTCTAAAAAATATATTATAATAATAATTATTATCTATTAAGACAAAAGATAAGACAAAAGATGTGAATATAAAACTTAGAGCTGGCTTTTAAACTCAAACACGAGAAGAAACCTTAATAAAACATTAGAAGTAACATTTTCTTAATAATAATCGATATTAAGGAGCATATCAAAACAATCATCGATATGCTATGTTACGATTATACAAGAAATCAACAAAATGATTTAAATGCATTAGCCTACAGCCTCCTTTATATTAAGAGATTTATTATTTACATTCCGTTTTTTATTTATTGGTTTGTACAAAAGGTTAGGAGTTGTGCAAATAAGTTATTTGTTTATTATTTTTTTAAGATAAAAAGTTATTTTTTCCTAAGAAAATATTGTATTTATTGATCTTGTAGAGAGCACAAATACATTTCATAGGTGTTAAGAAAGTACGATAATTTCAAAAAAAATAGAATCTTGATTTAAAGTTTAATACACGTTTATAAAGTTGACAAAATAATAATACAATCTTATAAGTTCAAAACTTAGAAATCGAGTTCAATAGATTTATAAAAAAAAAGTTATAACTTATTATTTTATATTAATAATCAAAGTTAAAAAAAATAATAATACAATCTTATAAGTTCAAAACTTAGAAATCTAATTCAATAGATTTATAAAAAAAAGTTATAACTTGTTATTTTATATTAATAATCAAAGTTACAAAATATAGTAAAAAATATCAGAAAATGAATAGTAGTTCACACTTATGATCTCTGCCAAGTCATTAAACCACAACATTACATGCTTACAAAGCAATAGCTAGATCAACAAAAAATAACAACAAAACAATAATTTATTTATTACTTATTGTTAGGTTAGTATTTTGTTTTAATTTACAATGTTTAGTATAGAAAATTGTAAATAATAATTATTATGGAAATTAAAAAATTCAGTTTTCTTACACATTATTGAAGTTCAAGTGGTTGTTATATCGTTGATAATATTGCTTATATAAAATCCATTTAGCAATGTTGTCACTTTTTAAAGTATGCATTATTACAAAAATAACAAAACTTTTACTTTGTTGAGTGTCCATGATTTAAATTATTCACCATGATTATTGATGAGTTATTTGATAGGTAAGAGAACATAAGCAAGAGCATGAGCATGAATCAGAATGAGAGTGTAAGCGTGAGCATAAGCAAACGCCTTGGTTCCATTCCACCTAGTCTTTGTAGCTTTACTATGAAGTTATTACACACCTGACTAATTAGAGATCAATGATCGTTGAAATGTTTTTCGATATGTGAATTGTTTGATACTCAATGAATTATATGAGGAGATTGCAGGGATTTGTACAAATCTTGGAGGCCTGGTGACAATTAATTTTTCTATTAAACTATGTATGGGTGAATTGTTTAGGTTATTTATTGCTTCAAAGACGAAGCAAAATAATTCATATCTAAAAGAAAGTTGCTTTAAATTTATTTGTTATTTTAGTATATAGAAGGTTTGACATAAACTCTTTAAATGGTACAATTCCATCCAATATCAGTGACCTACAATATCTTTATGAGTTGTAAGAAGAATCCTATGTCTAAGCTTCGGGCTTTAGAATTGAAGTCTCCAATCATGGATAAACATTAACTTGTTGTTCCTCATGCAATATTTTTATGTTAAATCCAAAGACTTTCCAGTAAGGATAATTAGTGACAAATATAGTACAAAGCTTTGTAATAGAGTTCTAGAAACCTAAGGTTATTGTGGACTATAAATGGTGGTATAAGGCAATCTGGAAATGGAATATTCTCCTTAAGATCAAATACTTTATTTGGCTGGTGATGGAGGATAAAATTCTGACTTGGACAAATCTTCAGAAACGTGGCTTACAGGGTCCAAGTATCTTCCCTTTATGCATATCTGGCGAGGATTCGGGGCAACATTTGTTCTTAAATTGCTCTTTCTCGGTTAATGTTTGGCAACTTATTCACATATCCATCACCGATACAGACTCCTGGCGGGGTTCTTCGATACAAGATCGTTTGTTATCATGGTTTGCACTAAACAGGGCACATGGTGAACTTGCTTGCTACATTTTATGGAAAATATGGAAAGCGCGGAACCTTTATATTTTTGAAGACAAACAGACCTCTTCGGAATGGGGCACTAGATTAGCAACTGCGGGCTTCTTTGAACGTCTGTTATCTTTGGTGAAACATCCCCAGCGTTGTCCACTTCCCCTTTCGACATATGAAAGTAGTGTGGACTGCTGGGCACAGTTTGATGGGGCCTCCCAGTCAAATGCTTCTGTTTGTGGTGCAAGTGCGGCTATTTTTTGGAATCAGGATGAGAAATTCCTTGTTTGGATGAACTGTGGCATGGGGACTAATACAAATAGAGAGCTTCTCGCTCTCTGGATGGTCCTCTGGTGGGCCAAGAGATGTTACCTTCCTCTACAAGAGATTGTGGGTGACTCTCAGGTGATCATCAACTGGGAAAGGGGCATTTCTTCCCTTCATGTGCTGCAATTATCTCGGTGGATGCACCATATTCTCATCTTTCTTCAGGACTTCCCTCAAGTATCCTTAAAACATATCTATCATGAGCAAAACTCACTTGCTGATATGCTCTCACATTTTGGTGTTGCTGCTGTTACGGATCATATTCATTTTGAAAGATGGTCGAAGGATATTTTGCTACGTGCTAATAGTGTGCCACTCTTTCGATAATTTCCTTCAGCAACTTTTTATGCGGCGTCCATTCCTGTCATGTTTTTTAGGATGGATTGTTTTTTTCCTGGCTGCTTTTTTTGGTCGTTCTTCTCATACTGTTTTTCCTGTTCCACTTTGATATGTCTTACTTCCTTTCTTTTTTTTCTTGGTTGGTTTTTTGTCTTACATGCATATTGGTGGGTCGTTTGCTGGGCTACGTTTCTGCTCCTCTGTGAGCTTACTTTCGGGCTTTTGGGATATTACTGGATTGGATACGGGTTTGGGATCCTGGTTTTTGGATGTTTCAATGGAAAGTACTATTTTTCTGGATTGTAAGTTTTATCCACTTCATGGAGATACATGCTCATACTTATATTTTAATACAAAGTATCGTTGTTTTCTTTTGAAAAAAAAAAAGAGTTCTAGAAACCACATCAGAATAAATAAATAAACCATCAAGTAAAAGAATAGTTAGATACCTAATTAGCTAACCTACATATAACATGTGCTTACACAAAAACATGATTCAAAACACAAAGCTTAGCCCTCCACATGACTCGGTGATATATCTTGTTCAGATTAGTGTGACGCTCACATGTACAGATAGTTTAATCAAAACGAGAGGTGTTCAATGCTTCTAACAAAATACAACTTTATAAAATAAGGACATATGACCACTTGAACTATCATTTTTCATTAAGAAAAATATATTTGGTTGTATGTGAAGTGAAAATCTATAACTATAGCAACGCCAATTCTATTGTGACTAAAATAGCCAAATCTTGAATTTATCAAAGAGCTCAAAGGCATATCCCAAACCTTAATTTCATCTACAAATATTCTTTTTTGATATACTATGATTTGAGCCTTTAAAAATCTGTTTGAACCACCTCATGATGGGTGGTTGTTGCACATCACCTAGAACAATATGATTTACATGCATCATTGGAAATATGGTTTATTAGTTCCAAAAACCTAATCAAAAGAAGCAAATAATGTTTCCTTGATTAAATTTATTCACTTCATAGAATCATATAAATAGGAAATAGCTAGAAGAAACACAACGCATATTAATCTAAAATTATAAATAGTCTACAAAATTCAAATAAAGAAAATAACATTGCTTTTTTTTAAACAATCATATGCACTGCAAATGCAAACCATAGTAGTATAATTCGGTCGTATTGGTAGTTCGTGTACGGAAATTTGGAACAATTCAAATTCGTCGAATATTTGGTGTAGGTGTATTATAGATATGGATTTTTAATAATGAACAATTAAATTTTTAAAAACAATTTAAAAAAAACTTTAATTATTTGAACATTATAAAACAAAAATACCATTCA
The DNA here is from genome assembly GCA_027924585.1 of Larix kaempferi. Lineage (NCBI taxonomy): Eukaryota > Viridiplantae > Streptophyta > Pinopsida > Pinales > Pinaceae > Larix > Larix kaempferi. Next base: position 12,049,524 of record BSBM01000125.1, on the reverse strand, counting down.
ATTTAATACTATCTTATTAAAATAATTATTAATAACTACTTGTCATCTCTCACACTAACAGTATTCGAGGTTGTTAAAATTTTATATTTTGTTTTTTAAATAAATGATTGATTTTATTATATAAATGTCTATGTACATTTATAGTGTATTTGTGAATATTTGATTAAGAGTATTATATGTTTGCATTCTACTTCCGTATTTTATTCATACCTGATTTTTTCACTACGTTTTTTTTTTTTTTTTTTTTGTATCGAATCGTATATGTATCCGTATTCATACTCGAATTATGCTACTATGATGCTAACACATAAATTAGAGTCACTAAAAGCATGGTTTTCATGAATGCACATGGAAGGAAATCAAACACTCTTAAATTCAACATTAACCCCGAAATTCATGTGCGACAATGTAGTGAGTCCTTTCTACATTATATGTAACATGTGTTGTTGAACTAGTCCAAAACTAGACTCTAATATTAGGGAAAAATAGTTAACAAAGAAATAACCAGATATAACTACGTGATTAGGCTCTCAAGACGTTGCAACTAGAGGCAAATAATATTGTATTTCTTTTGCTAAAATTTTAATGAAAGAGCTTAATATAGAACAATAAATGAGATTTAATTTGGATGGGATAAACTCATTATTGAAAATAATATTTTTTTGCATGTGCAGGCGACCCACAGGTGTACTTAAATGATACCAATCTATATAGTGTTGATAAATTGACTAAGTGACAAATAGAACATGAAATTGAGTACAACTAGCATAGATCCATCTTAAACCCGTATCTATCAAGCACCGAGAGGGATCCAATTTCTTGAGGTGTATTCCTTTTTTAAAATTTAAACTCAAGAAATTTAATATCGGTTGATTGATAGACCTGGGTTTAAGTTTTAAGTTTTTATTTTATAAACGAATATCGATTTTTTAATTACTTTTCATAATATTTTATTTTATGAGCCAAGATGATTTTTTTTAAAATACTTTCATTAATTTTTTATTTTATGAGCCGACATAAATTTATTAATGGCCGACATAATATAATTTATTACTTTTTACTCTTTTTTTTACTCGTGTAATGCTACAACATCTCCCTCATACTCATGTGTAACGTTACATCCATACATGTTACAACATCTCCCCCATACTAGACTGTAGAGGACCTCACTTCACTCGGTGTAATAAACTTTGATTTGATATTTTCCTATCCAGTAAACAAGTCTTCTTGACACTAACATATCAAGAGTTTTAAAAACTTATGCATGCAGTTTTTGGATTTTAAAATGAAAATTAATATAAATTGAAACTTTTTTTTTCACAATAGAAAACATAGTAACTTGTTATTATAAGAGTATAATCAAAGTTACAAAACTCATCACCTAATTCAGTCATAGATCGTATCATAATCCACAGAGACATAGTCTCTTAGGCATACAACCATCCCTCCAGGCCTATCAACAAAATAAAATAGAAGTCTAATCCTACAGCCGGGCCAAGGTCTCAGCTGGATATCAGAAAACAAAGAAAGAGCCCTCATCTACAAGTAAACCATCAACAACATCCTAAAAAAAATGTCCATCCAAAGGCCCTATTGCAGATTTTGATAAATAATCTGCCCAATGATTTATCTCCCTATAGATATGGGCAAAGGAGATAGAGGATACATTTTTTATAAGATCCCAGATTCGAGTAGTCCACTACTCCAACTATACCACTTGGAGGCCTGACACACCTTTAACCCAATCTATCACCACCGGCGAGTCACCAAAAATTTTGATGCAGTAAATTCCTTTATGAACAATCGTCCAAAGTAGCCCCCACAGAGTGACTAACTCCGCCATAGTGTTTGTACCACATCCAACACCCATTTTCGGCCTGATATAATGGTGAGATCTGATCTGCAGGATCATGCCAGCCCCACAACATCCATCCTGGGCCGCTCCATACAAAAAACGATGCGTGAAATGTTCATCCAACAGAAGGGGAGCTATTAATATCTGCTTAGTTGAAGAATTAATCTTATATAACTCAAGGAAAGAGGAAGTCACTTTAGTTACAACACGAAAACACAAAGGTTTTTTATTGTCAAAAATTACTCGGTTCCGCATCTTCCACACTTACCACATGACAAACAAAGGTAATTATTTGTATTTAGGTGCTGAATTAAACCAACGAAAACAACAGTCGTGGAATGTAGAAGCCCTCCACACATCCCTGTGAGGTAACAGGATCCTAACCTCTTCCCATACCATCCTAAACAAAGGACACAAGTTGAAAATATGGTGACTGATTCACCATATCCAAAACATAAACAACACGAACCGGGCCCCACAAAAGCTCTCTTAACCAGGTTGTCCCAGGGGAGGATTTTATTCTCGAGGCATAACCAAACAAAGCATTTGACTTTAAGTAGGATGTTCCAATTCCATAAGGCTTTAGACCATCATTTTCGTGAAGTATTGACGAAGCACATTGACAAAGCCTCATATGATTTTTTGGCCGATAGGAGACCATTTGTGTTTCCCCAATCCCAAACCAAATAATCTTCATCAGATGCACTATACAGATAAATAACAAACCGATCCCATTATGTAGCAACCTTAGGCGAGAGGTCTAAATTAGAGGCCCGAAGCCAATAAGAAGAGTCCAAGCCCAATCTCTTGGCTTGAGATAATACTTGGATGTTTCATCTCGAGTGTTGAACCAACGGAGAAGTGAATAACTTTTAAGAGTCACAACACCCAGAAATGTATCAATACCGACTTGGATCGAAGTACCACGTCCGATCTTCCAATTGAGCCATCCACAGATCAAAGGAAGAGAATTGAGAAGTCCCTTCCATATTGCAGAAACACAAGTCATCAGTTTTGAGTAATTACAAATCCAAAGAGCTACCAGAATGGACTTGAGATATTTAGAAGAGACAACATGATTCCATAAACCATCACCAAATAAACCTCTCCGGAGGATTTTATCCCTCAAGGCCAAACTGAACCACTCCAAATGTTTCAACCCCATCCTCCTAGATGCTCAAGGAGGGAGAGGCTTCTCCACGAAGATAGGTGAAATTTAGAAGCTCGTAAACTGTCGGCCCATAAAAAATGGAAGATAAGACTGGTGATAGCATTCAAAATGGAAATTGGAATATGCATTAAGGCGAATCAGTAAACCAGTATACACTCCAATACCGATTTAATAAGAGTAAGGCGGCCTCCAAGATATAGCCAACGATAATACCAAATATTTATCCTTTTTTCAAATTTACTAATCAACCAACCCCAATCTCTCGCATGATAACCATTGGGTTTAAGAAAATACCAAAGATATTTGAACGTCATGTCCAATCGCTCCATTTGAAAGGGGAAAAGTCATGAGATTTATTCAATGATATCTGCATCTTCACAGTTAATAAAAACATAGATTTTTGAAAACTAATTGACTTTCTTGAATCAGAACAGAAGGTGTCAATAATAGACTTAAAACTGATCCATTCGCCCACAGAGCCAAGACAAAAAATAATCACATCATCGACAAACAAAATATGAGTAATATAAAGAGCATGAGAAACCTTGATACCTCTGATAAATTTTTTAGTCTTTGCATCATCAATAGAGAATCTAATCCCTTCAATAATCAACATAAAAAGTAAAAGGGAGAGAGGGAATCCTTGATGTAGGCCCCTTTCACAGGGAAATAATGATGTAGGGGATTTGTTTATTAAGACCGCAAAGTTTTCCGAAGAAACAAAAATAATCAGCTAATTTGTAACCTCAACCAAAAACCCTATTTGAAGGATAACAAACCCTAGGAAGGTCCATTTGACCTGACCATAGGCCTTAACAAGATATAATTTCAAGATACATGCTTCTTGTTTTCTGGATTTGATAGAGTGCAAACACTTGCACAATAACAACCGCAACTAGGATCTGCTTGTTGGGAATAAATACAAACTGTTTAGTTGACATGGAGCTTGACAAGAAGGGTTTGATGCAAATTGATATAATTTTGGCCATGACTTTATAAATCAGGTTACATAAAGCAATTGGCATGTAATCATCAAATTGTTCTCATTTATCTCGTTTAGGAATCATCGCAATATAAGTTGCATTCATGCTATAAGGAATAAAATGGTGCAGACGCGACTCTTCAATCGTCGATCTGATATCTTCCCCAACGAGATTAAAAAAGTGGATAAATAATTCCACGGTCCAGCCATCTAGACTAATACATTTATCCTTGGAAAACAACCCCAAAGTAGTCTTGATCTCTTCTAAACTTACTTCAGCTCCAATGCTCTTACCTTCTTCCTCATCAAAGAAGTGAGAGAAATTTTTTAGAAGATTCAACTGGTTTCTTAGATTAGCTTCATGTTGATGTTTATAAATACCTTCAAAGTAAACCACAACCTCTCTTTTGAGATCATCCTGAGAAGAGACAGTCTCCCCAGAACTACCTCTTAATTCCCAAATTGTATTTATGATCCTCTGCTGGTTTGCAAAACGCTAAAACAATTTTGTATTTGAGTCACCCTGAGCAACCCAGAGTGCTCATCTCTTGATCCTCTAGGTTCTCATGTTTTTTTGTTCTATCCCACGTGGCCACTTTTGATTTTAGAAATTTAAGATTCTCCATCATACAGATAGAAGGAGACCTGGAATCAACGGGAATATGTTATGCGTCGTCCACCTTTTCACTTATCTTACATAGTGAAAGAATAATATCAAGATTAATGAGATTAAAAAGGGCTTAGAAAAATTGATTCCTGATAAGTGGATTTTTTTTCTTTTGAAGGCACCAATGCAAACGCCTTGCTAAACATGCCGCATCCCAACAATGATGCGGTCTCCACAGGTAGCATCTTGAGATATATTTTCTTTGTCATTGTCACTTTGTAGTTCAACTGGTTTCGAACCCAAAACAATTGACTCCTTGTTGATATTTTTATCATATATTTGTTTCTGATAATGAATAAGATAAAAGTCTGTAACATGTTATGCCCATGCATGAAATCATACGTTTGGCAGAGATATGGTGTATGTTTTCTCTAAATGTGAAAGCCTAAACTCTGTATAATTCAGTCTCTGATAGATGGATTTCGGTTTTGAAATCTTCAAGAAATAAACCCAGGAAACACACATCTTCAAGGGATGGGTTTATGTTTTGTAATGTTATTTTTAATATTCTCTTTAGTATATTAACTTTATAATCTAATTTATGAGTATTTATTTGTGAAAATGATCTAATTTTTATATTGGATATCACATTTGTTTGTACAGTTCATCAAATCTCATCCAATTATATCTTTCTTGAATTACATTAAATCTTTTTTAAGTATATCTTCTTTGAGTTTAGAAACTTGCACCAACCAATATGTAAATTTAGTGATAATGTTGAAACAAATACATCTTCCAAATCTTTAACATTGAAATGATATCTATATTTAGCCATATAAAGTTTATAAAAGCATATTTATCCACAACAACAAAAACAAAAATCATCTTGAATCACACATGCCTATGTTGATTTACAACTTACATTTAATCATATACAATTTAATCCAACCAAGGATGTCTGAACATCTCTATGTCCCCAGATAATCAAAACTTGTGACTCTATTATCAATTGTTAAGAAATAGAACAAGGCTTTATATCCTCATACTTCAGCATGGTAATTTCTTGGACTGTGTTTCATGTTCATTCTTAGAGGTAGCCAACATCAACAAGGGTTCCATAATCATTAAAACCAACATGTACTATGGTATTTGGAAGTTTAAGGACTCATTTGACATGGCTATGAGATATTACGGTGTAATATGATGTAAGATCCTTGGTATTGTGTTGGAATTTCCAACAACAATTTGACATAATGTTTCATCTACATAAAGATTTGGAAATTCCAAGGCTTAGATGACACCATTATAGTGTGGCATTGGGACGTGGGAATTAATGGCATCAATCCTCCAAAGTCCATCCTCAGTATAAGATTCCAAATATTTATTTCATCTTCTTGAAAATAATAGCCTCATTTGATTTCTAGTCCTGTTATAATGGTCAGATCTGTAAACCAATTCAGAAACTGGGATGGTATGATAGTGTGGAGTCAGTGCAGATGATAGTTGTATAATTGAGTAGCCTTCTTTCTATTGGTCTCGCTGATAATTATTCCAAGGCAAAGGTGGCCTTTGGCAAGCATGACTGCCACAGGAAGTAGCAACTGGTACATTGAGTTAGTTCTGATCGGATGAAAGACGTCGAGGATTTGATCTCCTGACTTGGAAATGATGGGCCAAGGCATTGGATGCATTCATTTCCGACATGCGTTGATTATATGTGCAAGCTTCATGGCTTGTAAGAGAAGAGGAAACATTAGTAGCAAAATTAGGAGCAGATTCAATAGTATTGAAGAATTGTTGCGTCTCCTTGACTTGTTACCATAATTGCTTGTAATCTGCAATCGTCTCATCCTACAATGGCACCTTGGATCAATTAATTCATCTGCCATTGAAGCACACTCTTGGAATATTATACCTCAAACCACTCAACAGGTGATTTGAATTCAATTTATTTATCAATAGAGCACGAGATGATTAAAATCGTAGCCTCCTTTGCTGAATTCCAGTCAAACTTCAAACAATAGTCAGATATATACTTGAGATAATTTCTATGAATGGATGACTTATGTAGGAGGAGATGGAAGAATCTCGTACTACAAAGCAAAAGGGTGCCAATTCAGTTTCTTGAGTTTGCAGCAAAATTCTTCTCTGTTGACTTTTAGTTGAATGTATGGGTGATAGTTCTTGGTGGAAGCCATAACAGGTAAAGGGAAAGGAGGAAAAATAAAGTAGATGAGCTTGATTGCGTTAACAAACAATGAAAGCATAATGAGGTGAAGAACATGAGTAAATATTAAGCTTTCCTTTGTTGTTACGATGTGTTAGTGTGGGAAGAAAAGAAAATAAGCATCCTTTCCTTAACCCAAACATGAAATAATATGGTTCGGAAACAGTGAAAATGAGCAGTGAGAAGCATGAAAGAGTATAGTTCAGCAATAGTGAAAAACCACATGATTTGATGGCCACAAGATACACATTAATCATAGTCGCAGAATGAGTGGTGTTTTATTATCATCAAATCAAACTTTTTTTTTAATATTTTATTCAAAATTTGGATTTGAAAATTTGGAAATTTATCAATAGATATTGCTAAATTCACTTCCCGCAAATAGCTATTGCTAAGCATGAAAGAGTATAGTTCGGCAACAGTGAAAAACCACATGATTTGATGGCCACAAGATACACATTAATCAATAGTCACAGAATGAGTGGTGTTTTATTATCATCAAATCAAACTATTTTTTTAATATTTTATTCAAAATTTGGATTTGAAAGTTTGGAAATTTATCAATAATTTTGCGAAATTCACTTCCCGCAAATAGCTATTGCTAACAACTGTACTTAGAGGAAGTGGCAACGTCAAGGACATTTCCACCTCGTGACTCTGGTTTTGTCATCAAAGTATCATGTATATAAGTCAATGTTATAAAAAAATTAATATAAGATGAAATTCTTTCTTGTAAAAATAATAAATTAGTAGATAATCTCTAGGAAAATATTGTTATACTATGATTATAAATATTATAAAGTAGGGGGGATTACTTTAGAGGTGAAAGTCCGTATTATGTTGGTTAGGTAGTGGCAATTGAACATGCCAACGATAAATGGAAATAAATGTCATTATTAATACGTTGCATAAACAATGCTTGTGATGTGACTTTGATGAACAAACTCAAAATAGATTAAGTCATGGTAATGTCAACATTTCATCTTTTCAAATGGGAAAGTGATATTTTAATGTGATGTTAAATGTTATCATTTTATTTTTTTAATTGGTAAATATGTTATTTTAATGGGATATTAATTATTAATATTTTTTTGTCATTATTAATACATTGTATATACAATGTTTGTGATGTGATTTTGATGAAGAAACTCAAAATAAATTTAAGTTATGTCAACATTTCAACTTTTTAAATGTGTAAGTGCTATTTTAATGTGATGTTAAATGTTATCATTTTATTTTTCTATTTTTTTTCAATGGAAAAATCATTTTCTTACTATTCCAAAGGAATCAAGAATCAAGGAAAGCTAGTCAATACATAGGGCTCAACAAGAGTATCATGTCACTTTTTCCACATAAAAAAAACTACTATTGATATTCTTTTAGAATCAAATAGTACAAGGAGTGTTCCAGATTCAACAATATTGAGTCTGATAGCTGTAACATCTAGAGATCTGTGTTCTAGAAAAGCATGAAAATAGCATAGTGACCTTTCGGATGGCCCCCATCCGAATATACAGATACATGTATCCCATATTTAATTACAAAATATCAAAAAAACCACCAAATATTTGACAGTCTCATGACTCAAAAAAAACTGATCAGTCAAGGAAGTGAAAGTTCCCACAGTCCTGCATGTCATCTTCAAGCCATTCTTCCCAAATGATTTGTCCTTCAATACCCTCAAGAGCTAGCTTTGAAAGTTTGTCAGCTCGAGAATTATGTTCACGATAAATATGTTCAAAGCTGATATTACTTTGTTTGGAGATTTCATAAATTGTTCTGTTTGCCCAATTTCGAAGATTCAAAACATTTAATTTAAAATCTCCCATTGCCCATTTTATGGTGACGCGTGAATCTCCATAAACCTTGATATTTACCAATCCGAATGTATTGGCAACTTTGAGAACACACCAGAGAGCCATTAGCTCAGCCTTCATGTTGGAACCGGAACCACAATTTAGCTTGACTGTAAAATAGTGTGTTTCATTGATGAAAATGACTCCACCAACAACACAGAGTCCATTTGCTGAAGCACCATCGAAGAATAATACTGGTTGGTCCACTTTGAAGGCGAAATTGCCAATCCTGTCAGCTTTCAAATGTTTCTGATCCATCACACAAGATGTGAGCATATTCATAGCAATCTGACTGCAATGAAAGGTATCAGGAATCTTGTTCTGAAAAATAGCCTGATTTCTAATGTACCAAACTGCCCACGGTATGCAGATTGCGACGAAGAAAGACTGTTTTTGGTTCCTAAACCAATTCAAAAGACAGCTGTTGAAATCTCCAACATCCCATCGAGGTGTGAAATTAAGCTTGATTGAGATCATATCCCATACTTTGCAAGTAAAAGAACATTTAACAAATAGATGATCTCTTGATTCTGCTTCTACCTTACAAACAACACAGATATTGGGCCCTGTCCATCCGCGCTTACATAAATTGTCCCATGTTTTTAGCTTGTTATTCAGAACTAACCAGATGAAGCATTTGAGCTTTTGTGGCATGTTCCAAGCCCATATTCTTTTGAACCACCAATCCTGAGGGAAAATGTATTTTTCCTGAAGAATTCTGTTATAGGCCGTGTGAGCAGTGACATGTCCAGAAGCCGGATTACCTTTCCAGAGGAGTTTATCAATTTCATTTGATAATCTAATGCCTGCAGCATCTAGATTTTTAATATAGTTCTGCCAGATATGTGCTGGAGATCCCGTCAGTCCTAAATCAAAAGCAGTCATCCATTTGCCAGAGTGATGTCTCCCATCGCTATGCTTCCAAATTTTGTTTAAAGTAGATAATCCCAGAATCTGTAGATATACTGTGATGTTTGCAGGCAGAAGATATTCGAAGTCCATGCCAATGATCGGGTCTAATCCCACACGGATACATGTGCCAGAACCTGCATGCCATTGAAGATCATCCTTTATCCAATGAAAAATTTTCATGAATCCCCTCCAGATAGGGGAAAAATTCCAGCTTCTTTCCTTTGGGTTTCTAATTCAAATAAATAAATTTGTTTTGATGTATTTGTGGTGGATGATCCGAGACCAAAGAGTTTGTCCAAAGATTGCTCTCCATGTGCTTTTCAGTCTGAGAGCTGTATTAAAAGCTTCCAAATCTTTTATACCCCATCCACCGTAGCGGTATGGTCTAGTAATAGATTCTGCAGCCACCATATGAAGCTTTGTGCCAGCACCGGTTCCAGACCATAAAAAGTTAACAAATAATCTTTTGATATTTTTGATGATAAAACAAGGGACTTCATAAAGGGAAAACCAGTAAACCGGAATGCTGGATAGAACCGATTTTACCAGGACGAGCTTTCCACCAATTGACAACAATCTATATGACCATTGGGAAATACGATTTTCTATTTTACGTATCAACCAAAGCCAATCTCGGTTTAGATAGTTATTTGGCTTGAGATTGAAGCCAAGGTATTTGAATCCCTGATCAATATGAACACAATTATATGGAAGAATCATCTGCAAGTCATGTATCTGTTCTTCCCTTAGTGAGTTATGATAAAAATTGGATTTATCAGAACTGACTAACATACCAGAGGCTCTGCAGAAAGTTTGTACAATTTCCTTGTAAGCAGCCCATTCATCTATTGTGTCTGCTCCTGCCAGCAACACATCATCAGCAAACAAAATATGTGATATAACACAGTCTCTTTTAATCTTGATACCCTTTATATTGCCTTTTGTTGAGGCATCATTTATCAGCCGACTGAAGCCATCCATGATCAAGATAAACAGGAGAGGTGACAGAGGACACCCCTGTCTAATACCTCTGGAGCAATTAAAAAACTCAGCAGGACTGCCATTAACTAGCACAGAGATATTCATGGAAGCTATACAGGCCATAATCCACTTGATAAAAAGAGTAGGAATTCCAATTCTGATAAGAATTAACCTGAGGAATGCCCAATTAACCCTGTCATATGCTTTGACCAAATCCATTTTAAGCAGCATTGCTTTTTTCTTGTGAATTTTTATACTGTGCAGCAGCTCCTGTGCAATGCCAATTGCATCATGTATCTGCCTTCCCTCAAGGAAGCCAAATTGTTCTGCTGAGATGAATTTTGAGAGGACCTTCTTCATTCTATCTGCTATAATTTTTGAAATGAGCTTATAGAGCAAATTGCAGAGTGCAATCGGCCGAAATTCTCCAAAATGAGTTGGCTTATCCTTTTTTGGGATGAGAGTGACAAAAGTAGCATTAAGTCCCCCTGGGATATGACTATTATCTTTGGAATAATTAACTAAATTCTGCAATTCATGCCCCATGATATCAAAAAAGTGAAGATAAAGCTCAACCGGCCATCCATCAGGCCCGGGGCTTTTATCTTTTGCAAAGATCTTTAAGGTATGTTCTATCTCATCAAGAGAGACTTCTGATAATAGGTCATTTGCTTCCTGTTCAGAGAAAAATCGTGAAAATAATGAAGCCACTCTAAGCTGATCATCAATACAGCAATCACCCGGGTCATAGTATAAATTTCTGAAAAATGCAGTTGCTTAAGCTTTTATACCTTCCAGACTCGATATCTGATTTCCATTTCGATCATTGATTTCCCAAATGTATTTGGAATTACGCCGGGCAGATGCGAAAGCATGGAAAAATTTGGTATTTTTATCCCCATGGGAGATCCAGATGGCGCGGCTCTTAAGCCTCCACTCTTTTTCCTCTTGTAGAAGCATCTCTTCTTTTTTCTGTTCCAACTGTCTCAGAATATTGAAAGCATCAGATGAGAGTGTGTTATTAATGCTGGCAGAGGTGGCAATCATCAAATTATGTTCTAAATTCTCAAATTCCTGTCTATCTTTCTTCTTCTTTTCTTTTATCCAATTAGTAACAGAAAGTTTAAGACCTTTTAATTTGTAGTGAAAAGCAAGAACAGGATCTGCACCATCTGGTTCATAACTTTTCCAATAAGATTTGACCATATGACAAAAAGAGTCATCTCCGAGCCATGAAGCATTAAACTTGAAAGGCGATGTACCAGAATGCTTGGAGTCATCTAATTGAAGCAAAATTGGCCAATGATCTGAAAACTTATATTCATGGACCCAAGATCGAAATTTCTGAAAAATATCCAAAAGATTTGACTTTGCAAGAAATCTGTCCAATCGCTTATGAACCCCATCACTACCAAATCTGCCATTTGTCCATGTAGGAGACAAGGTGTGGGGTTTGATATCTACTAAATCTGCAGCTCTAAATAACTGAGAAAAGAAGTCAGCTAACTCATCCATCCTGGCAGCTGGACCCCAGATCTCAGAGGCATGGCATGTTAAATTAAGATCCCCTGCAATTATCAAGTCATTAAAATTCAGAATACCAGACTCCTGTAAAGAAAGCCAGAATCTTTGCCTCTCCCTATAGGGAGCATAACAGTTTAAGATGGAAATAGTATGTTTGTTTCTATTACACCATCCTTTTAATAAGATGCCCCAAGGAGTTGAGTATGGATGTAAAACAAAAAACGCTGGATTCCAGATCACTGCAAGTCCCCCCGAAAGGCCACAGGAAGGAACAGCAGTTACCTCCCAAGTGGGAAGAATTTTGCTCAGTTTATGAATGGCTGAAAGTTCATCACACATAGTCTCTTGGATCAAAATAATTCCTGGTTCAGTAGCTTTGATAAGTTTGGATAAGGCCTGAACCCTTGTGTCCTTACCCAAACCCCTCACATTGATAGATAACAAAGACATCAAGGACCAGGCAAATTGGGGGTCGATGCTCTAAGCCCCAAATTATGCTTTTTTTCCAAACTGTCTACCTCATTCAATCTTGCTGATAAAGGAGTATATGTGTCTGAGTTATTAACCCCTGATTTTTTCTTCTTGCCCCGCCTGATAGTGACATTCTGGAAATCTAATGAATGAAGGGGCTTAGCAGATGATCCAGTACTCGGATTTCTAGAAAAAGTAGGTAAGGGAGGGAATTCTATTCCATTTTCAGAAACGAGATAGCCACTTTGAGCCAGGATTTCATTGTCCATCTGATCAACAGGATTATCCGACTCGGAAGTGATAGGAAGAGTCTCTACAAGATGTGGCCTATTATCTTCAAAAGAAGATGTGGCAGTATTAGATGCCCCCCCAAGAATTCCAGGATTAGGAGGCATGTCAGAAACATACTTGTTGAAAGCAACCAAAGTTTGATTAGTAGACTTTAATGGGGTATCACACATATTCTTAGGTTCAACTATCGGATTCGCAGACTCCTCAGTGGTATCCCCAGGATATGTTGGTACAAACCCTAACTGTTTAGGATTAATTGACGACATAGGCATGTGAAAATTCGGGGCATTCTTTTCAGAATCTTCATAGCCCAAATAGGGGAAAACCTCATCCTGAAATAGTTTTCGACCCACCTTTTGTGTAGATAGTTTTTTATCAGAACTATTAAGAGGGAGTCCGGTCACCAGGTCGTGACGGAGTATCATGTCACTTATAAGAATTGAACCTAAGTGAGAAAGGTAACAATTCCTCCCAACCACTCAACCTACATCCAATGGACTTTATTTTTTTAATGTGAAAATGTTATTTTAATATAACATTAATTATTAATATTTTGTAAAAATATCATTTTAGTGTGATGTTAATTATTAATATTTTGTTAAAATATCATTTTAATGTGATGTTAATTATTGATATTTTGACTTTTTTTATTTTATTTACAAATATATTTTTCTAATTTGTAAAAATGTTATTTTAATGTGATGTTAATTATTAATGTTTTGCAAAATTATCATTTTAATGACACATTAATTATTAATATTTTTTTAAAAATATAATTTTAATTGAATATTAATTATTAATATTAATATTTTTTGAATTTATATTTGCAAAAGACAACCGAATCAAATTGTCATTTTTACAAAGAGATCAAGGAAAATAATGAAGTCTTGTACCTTTTGAAGATTAAGAAGAGCAACCTTCTAAAACCTTTTCATAAGTTTAATCGTATACCAATTGATTATGACTTATTGAAACACATGTAACATCCTAATCATTGTGTTATTTTATTTAATCTTTCTACTTTGTATAGACTAACTATCATATTGATTTGTGCTTTTTAATCTCTCAATCAAAAAGTTATTTTATGGAGGTTTAATATAATTGAAGTATATAAATATATGTAAGTTTTATTAAAGTTTGAAGAGTTAGCTTGAGTGGTTGAATGATATGGATTGTAAAGATTAGGTTAAAAAATTAATTCTATTAATATAAATTCATTATGTTTGTGACTATTGTAAACTTCACTTAATATCTTTATTAAGTAAATAAGTATTATAAACTTTCAAACACAAAGAAACTAACAATAAAGAAATATAGATATACAATGAAATAATATTTTGATTTGTGAAACTAAAACAATTAAATTATATATATATTCAAATTTTATAATATTTTGATTTGTGAAACTAAAATAATTAAATTATATATATATTCAAATTTTATATATAACTCTATTTATAAAATAAATATTTTTATTAATTTTTATAAGTTAAATAATCAATTAACATATTCATTTATTATAATTAGTTAATTAATTAATTTATTATAATTATATATAACATCTTAAAACAAATATATTTATTAAATATTTGTTTTTTTCAAAATGTAAGGATGGCCTTGTTAAGGGAAGCAACAACTCTTAGCTTCAATTCAAAGGCCACCAATTCAAGTAGATAATTATTAATGGAGTTCGGTGCTACGCTTTAAAACTTTAACTAAATGATACATAATTTGTCGATGAGTGTAATGACAACACTTTCCCTATTCTAGGTATGGTGTGACATCGAATAAAAGCACGGTTAATCATATATCTACCAAGTCTACCAAATGAATAGATGATACCTAAGTATAATGATGCATAATAAAGGTCAAAACAATTTTTTCTTAGTGAATAAAGTATAACTAAAATAATAATCTGATTTTTTGAGTAAGAAAGCTTTATATTATATATTTAGTATAATGATGCATAATAAAGGTTAAAACAATTTTTTCTTAGTGAATAAAGTATAACTAAAATAATAATCTGATTTTTTTGAGTAAGAAAGCTTTATTATATATATTTAGGGAAGGATTACATATTTATGTTTTCAAAACAAATACCTAGCTTTTGTTAAGTTTAGCATAAAAATCACAACAAGAGCATAATAAGGATTACTGAAAGAAACACAATTACAAGATAGACATAGATTTATCCCGGGAAATCCTTATGGGGTAGAAAACCCAGCAAAGCTTCTTCGATATAGATGACCAACAAATACAAGGATGTAATCCCCAAACAAGAGCTCCTTCTCCTCCTTTGCAGATCTCTCTCTTCTATGTGAGTTTTACAAGTGAGTGAGTGTGGGTTAAATGAGGAACACACCTCCTCTATTTATATTTTACTTCACTTGACTTTTAACCCTAACTGGGCCGACTTCTCCCATGAGAGGCTAATAACCCCAAATAACTTAACTCAGGGCCGACCTATCACATCCCCTCCCGTCAATCCAGTGCAAGGGAGGAAACATGACCAAACTTACCGGGCTTATTTGAAGATCTCGACCCCATACATTACTAACAAATTCATAATAAATAAAAACTTCTGCGTGCAAGTTCATACTCAATATAAACACAGCGGAATTAAATCATATTTGCACACACAAAGTTATAATGCATCAACATATTTATCACAAGTGGATGATGATTCAATATGCAGGGAATCAATCCCCTTCTCATGCTATGCACATACTTCATATCAATTCCATTAACATGAATAACTATCATTCGGAATTAACACATTGCAAAACACCAAATGCATATAATTTAAACACAGAGAACACTTATCTTTGAGATGAAGTTGTCCAAACAACTGGCTATGTGAGAGCAATGTTCCACCCAACCATAGATCTCCGTCCAGCCTATATTCTTTCAGCTGATAGATCACCCCTGAGCTGGGTTGTGCATCCACTAAGGAGGAACTAGTTGGGCTCAATCACAGCCATGATTTCACTCAACAGCTATGCTAAGCCAACACATAGTTGGGTTTATCAAGCATACAAAAGATAGAGGAGAGAAATGCTAATCTAGTGAGATCAACCATAGAGCTACATGCATCTCAAGTTAATTCAAACAGTCAAGGCACCCACAATACCTATCACACCCAACACAAGGAAGGTCCCCTTCTCTGCTGCACAATCCCTCAGGCCTCCCTTCCCTCCAGTGCTCTTCAGGATGGGCATAAAAAGGTTCAAGTTGATAAATCCTTGAGATTCAAGCCTTCACTAGGTTTATCAAGCATTCCCAACCTTTGTTCTAAAATTCACACCTGGAATTTCTCAACTCGGTGATCAAATAACTCAATTCTGTCACTAGACTTCCAGGCTATAAAAATGGGTTTTTCTATAGATTTCGGGGTATCTAATGCTCTCAAATCCACCCCAATGTTCATATCTATGGATTCCCCATTGGATTTTACTGTCAATACCAAATTTTGGGCGTTTATGGCTCTTCAAAACGCGGGTTCTTGCAAAGTTGCGATTTCTGGTTTTTCTCACTATTGGGAATTCATAATGGATGAAAACTGATGCTGCATCTTTTACAATGGAATGGGAATGAGGAAGAACCCATTCCCATGAGGTAGAGTGACTTGTGGTACAAGAAAAACAGAGCCCATACCTGCCATATGAATTTCTGGGCTGCCCATGCTCCATTGAAGCCATGGACTGAATTCTTCAACAACTTCCTTACAACAGAATTAAATGTCAGCAAGGAAAGTCAAATGGGTTCATAAAATGACATTTGGCAGCATATGGTTCATCCCCACAACCCCCTCACCACTCCCTAGTGGAATACACATGGCCCCTTCTCATTCGTTGCTTCCATAGTCAGTTCTGGTATTTTATTGCAATATCAAATAAATTTACATCATTTACAATATTCCATGGCTTAATAGCTCATGGGTAATAAAATATCAAATACTTATCCATTTTAAATAAAATCCGAATATACACTAGCAGGACCTTGTCCTTGAGCTCCATGCTAGGGAAACATACATCACATGTATACAATATTTACATTAAAAGCCAATATTTCACAAGGGTCAAAATTGGAGTATTATATTACCTTTCCCCTTAGAACAACACCGTCCTCGGTATTCTCAAATTGAACAAAAATGGGAATGCCTCTCTCATGGCATCCTCCAGCTCCCATGTAGCCTCATCGGGACTAAGGTGCTCCTATTGGGCCTTTACCTGCCCGATAGCTCTGTTCCGGAGCAAAGTGACCTTCTTGTCGAGGATGCGCATAGGCTCTACTTGGAACTCTCCCTCGGGTTCTACCTGTATCACATTCCAATCAATCATATGATTAGGATCATGTACATACTTCTTAAGCAAAGATACATGGAAAACATTATGAGCTCTTATGTTAGTAGGCAATGAAACTCTATATGCAATTGGCCCTATCCTATCTAGGACTTCAAATGGCCCACAATATCTTGGTGACAACTTGGCACAACTCCCCAACTTGAGAGAACTTTTCCTTGGTTTCACCCTCAAATAAATATGATCCCCAATTTGAAATTCCTTATGCACTCTTTTCAAATCTACATAACTCTTTTGCCTGTCTTAAGCTACCTTTAAATTTTACCTGATCTTATCAACTTCTTGTTCCATTTCCTTGATCATTTCTGGCCCAAGCACTACCCTATTCATCGGGCTGTCCCAGTTCACTGAAGTCCTACATCCCTTGCCATACAATGCTTCAAATGGACTCAGCCCCAATGATGCATGACGTCCATTATTTAATGCAAATTCTACCAAGTGTAGCTAATCTTCCCACTTGGATGGTTTATCCATCACATACATTCTCAACATGTTTTCAAGGACCTGATTCACCATCTCAGTTTAGCCATCTGTTTGAGGATGATATTCTGTACTGAAATTCAATCTAGTTCCCAATTCCTGAAATAATCATTTCCAGAAATTGGAAGTGAACTTTGTATCACGATCATTAATTATTGCCTTGGGCAATCCATGCAATCTTAATATCTCTCTCATGAAGATATTTGCAATGTCATTAGCCTTGTGAGTGGACTTGATTGGAATAAAGTGAGCTACCTTTGATAGCTTGTCCACCACAACCATGATTGAGTCATGCTTGTTCACTGTCATGGGAAGACCTGTTATAAAATCCATAGAGAACACTTCCCACTTCCACTCCAGAATGGGTAAGGGCTGCAACAATCCTGCTGGATGTTGGTGCTCTGCCTTGACTTGTTGGCACTTCTGACACCTAGCAATGTACTCAGCTATGTCCTTCTTCATACCATGCCAAAAGTATTTCTTTCTTGCTGCTGTTATAGTCTTTTGATATCCTGGATGACCAAAGTATGGCATTTGATGTATTTCATCCATCAGTAGCTTCTTCAAATTTGTAATATTTGGAATGTACAGTCTATCTTTGTAGATGAGGATATCGTCTTCACCAAGCTGATATCCCGCACACTTTTCATCTATATTTTTCTGCTGCAACTTTTCTTTAATTTGAAGGCAAGTTTCATCACTGTTTTAGGCTTCAAGAACTCTTGTCTTCAAATCTGATTTGCACATACTTACTGCTGCAACATGAAATTTTTTGCTAAAGGAATCTGCAACCTTATTCTCTTTCCCTTTTATATACTTAATTTCAAAATCAAATTCACAAAGAAACTCCATCCATCCAGCTTTCCTAGCATTCAAGTTTGGCTAATCAAACAAATACTTCAAGCTCAAGTGGTCTGTTCTAAGCTTGAATCTCCTTCCTATCAAATAATGTCTCCACATCTTGAGAGCATGTACTATGGCTGCTAATTCTAAGTCATGTGTGGCATAATTCTTTTCATGCTCTTTTAATTTCCTTGACTCATAGCAAATCACAAATCCTTCTTGCATGAGCACTCCACCTAGCCCTTCAATGCAAGTGTCCGTGCACACTACAAAATCATTATTTGGATTTGCTATCATCAAAACAAGAGCGCTGGTAAGTAACTCCTTTAACTGCTGAAAACTTTTCTCACATTTTTCAGACCATACAAACTTGATATTCTTCCTCTGCAATGAAGTGATTGGATGAGCTATCTTGGAGAAGCCTTCAATAAACCTTCTGTAGTAACCAGCAAGGCCCATAAAAGATCTAACATTTGAAACATTCTTGGGAGTAGACCAATCCATGATGGCATTAATCTTCTCTGGATCAACTGCAATTCCTTCATAAAAAATGATGATCCAAATATTGCACCTTCTTTTGGTAAAATTCACACTTGCTTAACTTGGCATACAACTGATGTTCTCTAAGGACTTGTAACACCATCCTTATATGTTCCTCATGTCCATCTTCATTCCTTGAATAGACAAGAATGTCATCCAAGAACACGATCACAAACTTATCCAAATATTTGATGAAGACACTACTTATAAGACGCATGAATGTAGCAGGTGCATTGGTAAGACCAAATGGCATCACAGTGAACTCATAATGACCATATCTAGTTCTGAAAGTCATCTTGTGGATGTTTTCTTCTTTAATCCTCACTTGATGGTAGCCATAGCTCAAGTCAATCTTTGAAAACACCTTAGCTTCCTTCATTTGATCAAACAAGTCATCATTCATTTGCAATGGATACTTTTTATTGTTGTCACTTTATTTATCTTCCTGTAATCAATACACAGCCTTAAAGTCCCATCCTTCTTCTTAACAAATAATATTGGTGCTCCCCAATGAGACACACTTGGTTTGATATACCTTTTGTCCATTAAATCTTTAACTCTACCAATTCCGGTGTACTCATTCTATAAGGAGCTTTGGAATTTGGTGCTGCCCCTAGGACAAGATCGATGGTAAAATCAATATCTCTCTTTGGTGGTAGTCTCGACACTTGATCCGAAAACACATCTTGGAATTCTTGCAACAATGGGAAGTCTTCTATCATTGGACCCTTGTCCTCTGACGAATTTGACATATGAACTGCATATAATTGACAACCTTTCTTATAAAACTTTTTCAATTGTAAGGATGAAATCTGTCTTACTGAAACTTGCTTGGGAATTCCTCTTACCAACCTTGGTTTTCCCTCTTCATCAATGCATTAAAGTGCTTTCTCATAACAGTCCAACTTGGCTTTATGTTTTTCCAATCAATCCATGCCAATTAAGGCATCATAAGATCCTAATAGTAGTACATTTAAATCTGCATGTGTGTGGAGTCCATTCAATTCTATGGGGCACTCCACCACTACATCACTAACTTTTCTCTTGGTCCATGTGGCTAATTGAACTAACCAAGACTTATTGTGCTTCATTTTTCTAAGAGAACAACCTTCAACCACTTTTAGAGAAACATAACTGTGAGTAGATCCTGGATCAATCAAAACAGAAATAGATTGCTTAGCAATCTTACCTTCAACTTCCACCACTGATGATTGATGATCTGCCTGATGATTATCCAACGCTGCATAAATTCGAGGCATTTTCCTTGCCATGTCCTCCACTATTGCTGCTCCCTTTAAATTGTGCAACCTTCGGGGATTCTCCTTCCGATGTGGACAATCCTTTAGCATGTGGTTTTCTCCACATCCCCAACATTGACGTGGCCCTTTTGATGTCTTATCTACTGCTACTGCTGGCTTGAATCCACTCCTTGCTTGCTGCCCCTGTGGAAAGGTTCTGGGCTAAATTTTGAATGGTGGTTTGAAGCCACTTTTCTTTTGATCAAACCTCCCTCTTGGCTTTCCTTTCCATCCTGGGTTAACCTCCGATTTTCCTTTATTTTGCTTATAGCAATGCATTTCCATTCTAATGGCTTCATCAAGACTTGGTGGGTTAACGAACTCAATTCTATCCTTGAAACTTTGGGGTATACTTCCAAGGAAACACTGGAGCTTTATCCTCTCATCTTTGATATAGTCCACATACCTCAACAATTCCAAGAATTTGTGGACGTGTTCTTCCATAGATTTTTGTCCCAACCTGAGTTCATTGAACTATTTTCTCTTACTGTCATAATACCTAGCAGAATGGTATTTCTCCTTGAAGTACTTCTTAAATCTCTCTTAGCTGATCTTCCTTTCACTGATCCCTTTCACTTGCAAGATGTTGTCCCACCAAATTGAAGTTCCGCCATTTAGATTGTAAATGACAATTCTTGCCTTTTCATTACCTAAGTAGTCTTGAATTCTGAAATATTTCTTCATTCCAAGAAGCTATGCCTCTACCTCTTAGCCAATCTTGTCTTCTCCATAAAATGTGGGAGGTCTTGCTTTCCTGAATTCTCCCTGTGGAATTCCCTTGAACTTATTTCTTCCATCAAATCTCCTGGGCATGTGCCTTGGACTTCTTTGAGAGCCTATGGAGTCACATGATCTGCTAGAGGAATATCTAGAGGAAGGTGTTCTATGCTTCTTGCTCACAGAACTCTTCTTGGGGCTTGGAGTCCTCTTCTTTGAACGACCTCTAGAGCGACTCTCTGCATCTCTTCATTCTTCACCTACATCGCTTGGGTTGGACCCAAGGTTTATCCTCTGCTGCATATCAGTGAAGCTCTGCAAAATAGTAACACTGAGTTGGTTTTGTTCTTCTTGAGCCTTCATCAACCTTTCATTGAAGCTCACCATGGTTTCAACCAAATTCTGAGGAGTTACTTGCTCCCTTCTCCCATTGGATTCAGTCTCAGCATTCCCTTCTTGCACATTTTCTCCTAGCACATCTTCTTCATGCTCATAAGGATCCTGAGCATCATTTGTGGTCACCATTTTTCTTTGGAGACTCTCTTCCCTATATGCTACTTCTGCTACACTATTAAATCTTATGAGTTGCAAGCACCGTGCATTATGAAAATTATTTGTTAGACATCTTAGGAATGCTTATAGAAACATAAATAATCAATATTTAACATAATCAAACTCATGGAATCATTCACATAACTGTAATGCATTCATTTTGTTTTGCTGATTCATGCAATTCTGGAATTGCCCATATTGGTAATACTTGTCAAAACAGTCGCTGGCACTCTTCTGCTCTAATTATCTATGGGGTATGATAACCTCATTCAAATTCTGGTCATGCAACATTATTCCCTGCTGGACAAGCTTTCCATTTCCTATCCACGTGCTCCATTCCGACTTCGGGTGTGGAAACTACATCACTTCAAAAATGACAATTTTCTCCACAATTCTGCACTTTTTACACAGTTGGAACATATCCTGAACTACCAACTTCAGCCACCTGTAGAACCAAATCTAGAAAGATTCAAAAAAATATTTCTACCGGGCGAAGTTAGTCCATACAACAAGGAACACTCAGCAACTCGCAGATCTATGTTCTGATGTTTAATTTCGGGTTTGTTTACTTTTCACTTTTAACATTTTCCAAATTTTCAAGATTTTGAGCCCAAATGGCTATCTCCCAAACTAAGCATTTTTAGAAAATCTCTGTCTAACGAAAAATTTCGGTTTTACTGAGAATATGAAATGTTGAGTTCAGTAAATTTCTTGAATCCTTCATCTAAGGTCACTTTCAACCACTGTAAGCTTTTCAAAATCCCCCAAAAGTGGCCCGAAATAGTGCTTCTTGGCCTTCTTGCACACCCCGACTCCACATCCTTTGGGGTTTGGCTCCAAAATTACAAAATTAACACTGTACCTGCCCCATGGCTGCTCCATATTAGTTTCGGCTCAATCCGATCTTCTGTCAAGCGTCGGGACATCGATATGTAAAAGCCATTAATCCCAAATTTATGCCAAATTGGAGCATAATAGGCTCAGGATCCTCACTGAACCTTCCATGGCCTTCGTTAATGGCCTCAGAATTCCGCTGACCTCATCCAATTCTAATCGTGCATGTTCCTGTAATCCAAAAATCAATTTTCGGGCTCTATACTTTTTTTTTTACCCGAACACGAAACCCAAAATCCAAAATCCAAAATTGCGGGTGCGGAATTGCGAAAATCCAAAACGCAATTTTCAAAAATTTGCGTTCTCTCAAACTACAACCTGAAATCCAAAATCCGCAATTGCAGAAATCCAACACGCAATTTTCAAAAATTTGCATTTCCGCAACTGAAATCCGAAATCCTGAAATTGCGCATTCAGAATTGTGGAAATCCAAAACACAATTTTCAAAAATTTGCGTTCCCGCAACCTGAAATCCGAAATCCCGAAATTGCAAGTTCGGAATTGCGGAAATCCAAAACAGAATTTTCAAAAATTTGCGTTCCCGCAACCTAAAATCTAAAATCCCAAAATTAAGGGTTCGGAATTGCGGAAATCCAAAACGCAATTTTCAAAAATTTGCGTTCCCGCAACTCGAAATCCCGAAATCCGCAAATGTAGAAACACCTCCGTTCCTGCAACTTGCGGGGTTCATATCTCCTTCGTCCCTTAACCAAATGAGATGAGTATGGTACCGTTGGAAAGTTCTTGGAGAGATATACGCACCTGTGTGATCCTCTTCCATACTTGAGAACTTTGATTCTGCCATTTTTCCAAATCAAAATGACTCCCCAAAATTCACCAATACCACATTAAAACATTCTGGTATACACCTGTAACTCACAGTTTGGCCCAAGCAGTCCAGTGCTGCAACATGGGCTTTGATACCACTCTGTGACGTCCCCTCCCATCAATCCAGTGCAAGGGAGGAAACATGACCAAACTTACTCGACTTACTTGAAGATCTCGGCCCCATACATTACTAAGAAATTCATAATAAATAAAAATTTCTGTGTGCAAGTTCATACTCAACATAAACACAGCGAAATTAAATCATATTTGCACACACAAATTTATAATGCATCAACATATCTATCACAAGTGGATGATGATTCAATATGCAGGGAATCAATCCCCTTCTCATGCTATGCACATACTTCATGTCAATTCCATTAACATGAATAATTATCATTCAGAATTAAGACATTGCAAAACACCGAATGCATATAATTTAAACAAAGAGAACACTTATCTTTGAGATTAAGTTGTCCAAACAAATGGCTATGTGAGAGCAATGTTCCACCCAACCATAGATCTCCGTTCAGCCTATATTCTTTCATATCAGAGATCACCTCGAGCTGGGTTGTGCATCCACTAAGGAGGAACTAGTTGGGCTCAATCACAACCATGATTTCACTCAACAACTATGCTAAGCCAACACACAGTTGGGTTTATCAAGCATGCAAAGGATAGAGGAGAGAAATGCTAAGCCAATGAGCTCAACCATAGAGCTACATGCATCTTAATTTAATTCAAACAGTCAAGGCACCCATAGTACCTACCACACCCAACACAAGGAAGGTCCCTTTCTCTGTTGCACAGTCCCTCAGGCGTCCCTTCCCTCCAGTGCTCTTCATGATGGCCATAGAAAGGTCCAAGATGATAAATCCTTGAGATTCAAGCCTTCATTGGATTTATCAAGCATTCCCAACCTCTGTTCTAGAATTCACACCTGGAATTTCTCAATTCAGTGATCAAATAACTCAATCCCGTCACTGGACTTCTGGGCTATAAAAATTGGGTTTTTCTATGGATTTTGGGGTATCTAATGATCTTAAATTCGCCCCAAGGTTCATATCTATGGATCCTCATCATCAATATAGGTATCCTCATCATCGATACAAGTATCCACATAATCAATACAGGTATCCTTATCATCGACTTCATCGTCGATACAGGAAACCTCATCATCGATACAGGTATCCACATCATTGATACCAATATCCAAATATCATCATCGACCACATCACTCCCCCTTTCGAGGAGGGTCCTTTTTAACTACACCAAGCTTGTATCGGAAATACTCAAACTTTACTCGAGACAGGGGTTTGGTCAATACATCAACAACTTTCTCATCAATGCTCACATACTCGAGCTTTATAGCTCCTTTCTGCACCATATCCGGTATATAGAAATATCAGATCTCTATGTGCTTTAACTTATCATGGAACACTGGATTCTCCGTCATCTTGATACAATTATGGTTGTCACATAGGATCACAGTGGAGTCCACCTCTAAGTCAAATAGTCCTAATAAAAGCTTCCGAAGCCATATGGATTCACAACTACCAGAGCAAGCTGCTATATACTTCACTTCAGCTGTGCTAAGAGCCACACTAGACTGCTTCCTGGTAAACCATGAGATCATGGCAGATCCCAAACAATAAAATCCACCCGATGTGCTCTTTCTATCTAAGACACTTCCAACCCAATCTGCATCTGTATAACCATACAGTCTGAAGTCGTGATCTCCAAGATAATATAGTCCAAAGTCTATTATACCTTTTAGGTACCTCATCACATGCTTTGCAGCTATCATGTGAACACGTCTAGGCTCAACTAGATACTGACTCAGGGTGTTCACAACAAAGCATATACCTGGCCCGGTATTCGTCAGATACATCAACGACCCAATCTCTTTGTATTGAGTCACATCCACTAATACTGATGATTCATCAGCTAACAACTTCAAGTTGGTGTCTATGGGAGTGGCCATGGCTTTACATATCAAATATTTTCAAGATTTCCACAGCATACTTTCCCTGGTTGAGAAATATTCCCTCTATTCCTTTCCATACTTCCAGACCTAGGAAGTAAAGCATCAATCCAATATCTTTCATCTCAAATTCTGTAGCTAGCTTTTTCTTGCTTTCCATGATCTGTTTCTCATTTCCTGTCAGAAATAGATCATCCACATACAGTAATAGTATGACAGGTTCATCATCCATAACCTTAAAGTAAAAGTTAGGGTCAGCTTTACTTTTGGTAAATCCCAAGCTTGTCAAGAAGCTCTGTATTCTTCCATACCAAACTCTAGGAGCTTGTTTCAATCTATACAAGGCCTTCTTCATTTTGCATACGTGAGTTCTTCTATCTTGAACTTCAAATCCTTGTGGCTGTTTTATGTACACTTCTTCCTCAATTACACCATTCAGGAAGGTTGTCTTCACATCCATCTGGTGTAAGCGCCATTTCATCATGGATGCAAGTTCCATGATAGTTCTAATGGAAGTGTACCTTGGAACTGGTGCAAATGTTTCTTCATAGTCAATTCCCTCTTTATGAGAGAATCCCCTGGCCACAAATCTTGCCTTATACTTTTCAATGCTACCATCCGCAGCATGCTTTTTCTTGTATATCCACTTGGAGGATACCACACTCTTGTCTTTTGGTTTGGGAACTACATGCCAAACATCCTTCTTCATTATTGACTGGTATTCCTCCGTCATTGCTTCTACCCATTCTTTCTTATGAACTGCTTCTTCATAATTGGTAGGTTCTTGATCTACAAGATCACACATCAAAGCCACATAGATGGAGAATGGATTTGGTTTCTTTCTCACTCTTGTGGAGCCTTCTAGAGCTCCATACTTTCTGATCCCTGTATAATATCTCTTTCCCATGCTGGATTTCTCTTCCATGATATGTTCATAGGTGGGGGTTCTTGAGGTTCTAGCATATCATGGTCTTCTGGTGTTTCCTCTTCAGGGAAGGAAATAACTTCTGTATTTCTAGGAGGTATATATTCTTCATATACTTCTTCATACTGGCAATTTCTATATCTTTTGAGAGCAACTTCTTCATCAAAGATTACATCTCTACTAATTTCCATGTGATGGAATCCTGGGATGTTAATTCTGAATGCCTTGGATGCTTCACAATACCCAACAAATATTCCCTTCTTTCTGGAAGGGTCCAACTTAGTTCTCTTCTCTTTTGGTATGTGAATATATTCAGGGCACCCAAATATCTTAAGGTGGCTTACCTCAGGCTTCTTCCCTGTGAACATTTCTTCTGGAGTCTTGAATCCAAGGAAACTATGAAATAATCTATTTTGGACATAGGCTGTCATCCTTGCTTCTTCATCCCATATATGCATAGGAAGATCTTGATCATGTATCATTTTCTTCACTGCTTCCATAATGGTTCTATTCTTTCTTTCCGCAACACCATTTTGTTGAGGATTGGTTAATTCCCTCTTCATTCCAACTTCTTTTCAAAATACTTCAAAGTCCTTTGAAGTATATTCTCCACCATTATCTGTTCTGAGTGTCTTGATTCTTCTTTCTGAATGGTTTTCTATCAGGGCCTTGAATTCCTTGAATTTTCCAAAGACTTCATCTTTTCCTTTTAGGAAATATATCCAAGTCTCATCAATAAATGTAAGGTAATATTCATAGCCACTCAGGGATGTGGAGGGAATTGGACCACATACATTTGAATGGATCAATTCCAAAGTTCCTTTAGTCTTTGTTTCACTCTTTGGAAATGGATTCTTGATATTCTTCCCTTTTGCACATCCTTTGCAAGTGCCTTCATGATCAATATTCAAATATGGTAGTACTATAACTACTTTTCTCACATGAGGTAGTGCTTTGTAGTTGATGTGAGCAAGCCTCCTATGCCATAGCTCACTTGGGCTAGTGGCTTCATGAGCAAGGGCTGCTTATGAATGTCCCTTGAGTTTTTATAGTCATCCTTCTTCTTCACCAATGACAACTGCATCTTCAATTGACTTTCCTTTGGGACACATAAGTACTTGTCCATCTATGAATTCAACCCTATAACCTTTCTTATCTAATGCTGAGATAGAAAGTAGGTTCTTCTTCAATCCTAGTACATATAAAACTTCCTTCATCTTCATGGGGGTTCTAGAATCAATCTTGTAGCTTGCTTCACCAATTCCTTTGATGGGATATTGATAGTCATCTCCTAATGATACATTTTGAGTTGAGGACCTTTCTTCAAGTCTTGATAAAGTTTTATTTTGTCATGTCATGTGATTGGAAGCACCACTATCAATAAGCCATGTATCTTCTCTAGGTGTTACAGACCCAGAGAGTGCAGAGAATAGAACATACTCTTCTACATCTTATTCTTCTATCTTAGTCCTTTTTCTTTGAGGTATTTATTCCTCTTATTCTTCACTATCATCTTCTGCTAGATGTGCTTGATGTCTTCTCTAACATAAATTCTTCTTGTGTTCCACTTTCTTTAATGGACAATCTCTAGCAATGTGTCCTGTTTTGTGGCAAATGTAACACTAGAAAGAGGAGTAGTCTTTTCTTAAATGGTTCCCTCTTTTCTTATGGAACTTCCTGGGAGGTTGACACTCGTAAATTTCCTTCTTGAAGTTGGATTGAATTCTTCTTCTCTTGGTATGGGTGGATAATGCTTGATTATATTCTTAGAGTAAGGCTTCTCTATTGGCTACTCTGGCTCTTCTTGAATACAATCCTCCCATACAATATCAAACTTCATGCTTTCCTTTTTAGAACACATGGTCTGGATGAATGAATCCCAAGGTCTAGTGAGACCATTGAGAGCATTCATAACTAATTCATCCCCATCAAGGGAGTCTCCAATGGATTCTAGTTGTTCCTTGAACTGGGAGACCCTTGTGAAGTAATCTTGAATGGATTCTCCTTGACTCATCTTAGTGCTCTTCAATTGAGCTCTCAGGTTCATCTTCCTATTGATGTTCCTTCCTTCATACATTCTGGCTAGGGCATCATACATTTATTTTGAGGTCTTATTGGATGGCACTTGAGGGATCAAGTGGTGTTTGGTAGAATAAGCAATGATTCTCTTTTCCCTAATCATGTCCTTCTTTAACTTCTCTTTAGCTTCATCTTCATCAGGTTCTGCAACTTCATCTTTGATGTATTGGGAAAGATCATTCTCTTCAAGAATGAGACCAATCCAATATTTCCATGCCCGAAAATTCTCTATACCCTCTGGCTTATCCTCAAGATTAGTGCTTGGGGCCATCTTATCCAGGAGGTCACCAAAAATTGAAAATTCTCAAAATACAAAATAGATCTTACCAGGAGATGTGCTTGACTGAATTGAGTTGACTGGTGTACTTTGTTTCTGGAAAATTCAACTTTTCACCCTTCAAACTTGACCAACAAATTTATGATTTGCAACAGGTTTTCTGGTTTACTAGTTCGCAGCTTTTTTGTTTTACTGGTGCACAGGTTCGTAGCTTTTCTGGTTCACTGGTGCACTTGTTCGCAGTTTTTCTGGTTCACTGGTTTTCTGGTCCAGAAGTCAAACTAGGGTTTGACATATCCTGGGGTTCTACCCACTCAAAAACTTCGATCTAGGGCTCATTATTTCACTTTTGAGGAGGAGCATCCAGCCATGCTCTCAGATTCCAAAAATTCCAACTTTTGTAGAAACCCTAATTTCTCACCGGAGGAGGAAAGAGAGATTTTCACCTTGTGAAAGATGTCCTATTCAGGCTAGCTCTGATACCATGTTAATTTTAGCATAAAAATCACAACAAGAGCATAATAAGGATCACTGAAAGAAACACAATAACAAGATAGACACAAATTTATCCTGGGAAACCCTCATGGGGTAGAAAACCCGACAAATCTTCCTTAATATAGATGACCAAAAAATACAAAGAAGTAATCCCCAAACAAGAGCTCCTTCTCCTCTTTCGCAGATCTCTCTCTCTCCTATGTGAGTTTCACAAGTGAGTGAGTGTGTGTTAAATGAGGAACACACCTCCTCTATTTATACTTTACTTCACTTGACTATTAATCCTAACTAGGTCGACGTCTCCTAGGAGAGTCTAATAACCCCAAATAACTTAAATCAGGGCCGACCCCACTAGGGAAGTCTAATAACCCTAGTTACAACATCCCGACGAAGGAATAAACATCTCTAGATATATAATAATGTCCTGACGGAGGAATAAACATCTCCAGATAATAAAGTACAAATAGAGTATTCTTAGAAATTGCAATATTTCAACACTTTTAAGTCTAAATACCACATTCAAGCATAACATAAAAACATAACCAGTTTAGAGATCCAAAACAACCCCTCCCCCATGGGGAAAATAGGGCATTTACTATCGGTAATGGTTA
This sequence comes from Larix kaempferi, assembly GCA_027924585.1. Taxonomy (NCBI): domain Eukaryota; kingdom Viridiplantae; phylum Streptophyta; class Pinopsida; order Pinales; family Pinaceae; genus Larix; species Larix kaempferi. The sequence continues at coordinate 12,019,763 of BSBM01000125.1, read as the reverse complement.
TTAAAAGAAAAATGACCAGTCCCATAGCTATATCTATCAACAGTCAAACATAGAAATCTACCATATCCTTACGATTTATATCTAAGACTTTCAAGTGACCCATCAAACAAAGAACGTAACAGTAATCATGTAACCTGGTGGTGTAACGTCCCCTTCACCCAATCCGACCATCAGGAGGGGACATTAAAAAAATTTGGGATTCCAAATTTCACCCCATAACCAAATTATGATTTCATAATATGTAAAATACATGTGTAGATGAAAAATAAAGACAAACAACGGAAATAAACTTGATCCACGCACACACATCATGCATTTATCGACATAATTATCATAGACATAAAATAAAAACGTTTTGGATTCAAATACATGAGAATATTTATCTTTATCCATCGCAGATCTAAGCAACTGGCTGTGTAAGAGCGATTTTACACCCAACCATAGGCACTCTTTCTCGCATACACTCTTTCCGTTGAGAGGCCACCAGGGTGAAGGAAACACCTACAAGCTTCTATCTCTCAACCCACAAGCTTTTATGCTCTTTGTTCTTAGGTAAATGCTCCTAAAGAGCTCTACAATGGTCTCACTCAGCCATCACAGCCTTGGCTCCAACAATACCTGCCCCACACAACACCCTTCTGGGCTCAAGCATCCCCTTCACCAATCCACGGTTCTCTTGGGCGATCTATCTTGCCTGGTGCTTCTAGTGTGTGCATAGAAGAAGTACAATATTATATGTATCATTGGAGAACCACTTGTAGCCTCAATTCATGGCTTCTCAAGCATCTATGAGCAGGAGAACTTAATGGGTAAGGGTTCCTATCTTGCCAAACCTCTCTACTCACCTACAACCATCAATTTTCCCTTCTAAATCTGCAGCTCTCTCTATAAATTGGAATTTATAGGTTAAACACCATCTAGTAAGGTCATGAACATCAATGGAGAGTTCTACATAGTGTAAATCTGCATGAAAGAATGAGAGAATGAGGGTTGACTCCGAGGGATATGAGAAAATGGTGAAAAGACAATTGACATAGATTCTGACAGTAGAAGAAAAGAATCCCGACAGCTGCATACTGACTTCTGTCATGATAGAACTATCACAAAAGTGCAGTCAACCCCATTATTCAATAATTCCATGAGGTGAATTTTCCCACCAACCACATACATGCATTTAATGATTGAAAAATAGTCAAAAAGGAGATAATTGGCTTATTCAAAGCACATGAAAGAATTTGGGTGAGTTCTAAAGTTGACACATGACAACAAGGATTTAGTCTCCCATAGACCCCCTTTCCTCTTCCCCTCTGGTGGAATCATAGCCCCTTTGGTGCTCTTTACACAACAGTTATTGGACCATTTTATTATTTATGCACATAATATTTACATATATTCTAAATCAACATGACAAACCAACCACACAGTCCAAATACAAATATATACATCATACATTCCTAGCCATTCACTAGTCGGGCCTTGGCATTGAGCTCCGCACTAGCATATTTACATCATTTACATAATTTTGGTCAAATACATTCCAAGTCAATACTGGAGGTATTATAATCCTATCCCCTTGGACTAATGTCCTCGGTGTTTGATCAAAATCAAAACAAAATGGATATGCCTCTTTCATGGCATCCTCCAATGCCCACATAGCCTCATCAGCACTGAAGTGCTTCCATTGCACCTTTTACCTGTCTGATGGCTCAGTTCCCGAGCAATTCCACCTTCTTGTCTAGGATGCATAGTGGTTTGGTTTGGAACTCTCCCTCGGGTTCCATCTGGATCACATCCCAATCAATCACATGGTTAGGATCATGTACATATTTTTTAAGCAAAGAAACATGGAAAAAATTATGAGCTCTAGTGTTAGCAGGCAATTCAATTCTATATGCAACAAACCCTACTCTCTCAAGCACTTCAAATGGCCCACAATATCTTGGTGATAGCTTGGCACAACTTCCAAGCTTTAGGGAACTCTTCATTGGACTCACTCAGAGGTAAACATGATCCCCAACACTAAATTCCCTATGCACTCTATTCTTATCGGCATAACTTTTCTGCCTATCTTGGGCTGCCTTTAAATTTTGCCTAATCTTTGCAACCTCTTGTTCCATTTCCTTCAGCAATTCTGGCCCAAGTACAATTTTGTTCACTGGATTAAAGTAACTGGTATTCTGCACCTCCTTCCATACAAAGCTTCAAATGGACTCATGCCCAATGATGCTTGCTTCCCATTTTTATATGCAAATTCTACCTGGTGTAGATAATATTCCCACTTGGATGGTTTGTCCATCACATACATGCATAACATGTCTTCAAGTACCTGATTTACTCTTTCTGTTTTCCCATTTGTTTATGGATTGTAGGCAGTCGTAAAGTTCAAATGTGTACCCAAGTATGCAAAAAGACTTTTCCAAAAGTTAGAGGTGAACTTGGTATCCCTGTATGAAATTATTGCCTCAGGAAATCCATGTAACCTGAAAATTTCCTTCATAAAAATCTTTGCAATGGAATCCATTTTATATGTGGATTTAATGAAAATAAAATGTGTTGCCTTTGATAATTTATCCACCATAACCATGATGGAATCATGCCGCCTCACTGTCATTGGAAACTCTGTAATAAAATCAATGGAAATCACTTCCCATTTCCATTCCATAATCGATAAAGGATGCAACAAACCCGCTGGGTGTTGATGCTCAACCTTCACTAGCTGAGATTTCATGCACTTAGAAATATACTTAGCAATGTCCTTTTTCATTCCTGGCAAAAAATATTGCTTTCTGGTTGTAGCAATTTTTTTATGGTATCTTGGGTGACCAAAATATGGCATTTTATGGGTTTGATCAATAACAATTCTTCTCAAATCTGCCACATTAGGAATATAAATTATATTCTTATAAATAAAAAGTCCATCACCTTTCAAATGCATACCTCTTTTCCAAATTTTGCTGCTATAATTTGTCCTTTATTTGCACATACAATTCATTTTCAACGATACAATTAACAATCTGCTGCCTCAAATCTGATTGGTAGGTAGTAATGGTTACCACATGCATTTCATGTACTTTTCTGCTAAGTGCATTAGCCACCTTATTTTCCTTACCCTTTATGTCTTTGATCTTGAAATCAAATTCACATAAAAAATCCAACCATCTAGCTTGCTTAGCATTTAATGTTGGCTACTCAAACAAATATTTCAGACCACAGTGGTTTGTTCTTAGCTCGAATTTTATGCCCATTAAAAAGTGCCTCCACATTTTCAAAGAATGCACTATGACTACAAGCTCTAAATCATGGGTAGAATAATTCTTTTCAAGCTATTTCAATTTACTTGAATCATAGCACACCACATGGTTATCTTGGATAAGATTTCCTCCAAGTCCTTGTTTGCATGCATCTGTACACACCACGGAAGCTTTTTATGGGTCTGCAATATTTAGAATTAGAGCACTTGTGAGAAGTTTCTTCAACAACTGTAAGATTTCTTCACATTTTGGTGTCCAGTCAAATTTTATCCCTTTCTTTTGCAATAAGTGATTGGGTGTGCAACGTTGGAGAATCCTTCAATGAAATTTCTATAGTAACCATCAATACCCATAAAAGATCTCACATTTGTCACATTCCTCAGAGATGGCCAATTCATGATGGCTTCAATCTTCTTAGGGTCCACTGATATTCCTTCTTTTAAAATAATGTGACCCAAATAATGAATTTTATTCTTGTAAAAGTCACATTTGCTTAGCTTTGCATACAAATTATGCTCCCTTAGCAATTGCAAAGCCATTCTCAAATGATTTTCATGCTCTTCTTCATTCTTAGAGTAAATAAGAATGTCATCTAGAAAAACAAGAACAAGCTTGTCCAAATACTTGCTGAAAACACTATTCATGAGACACATGAATATAGCTGGTGCATTGGTGAGACCAAACGGCACCACCACAAAATCATAGTGCCCATACCTTTTTCTAAATTTCGTCTTGTGAATATATCCTTCCTTGATTCTCACTTGATGGTAACCAGACCTCAAGTCAATCTTCGAAATTACCTTTGCCCTCTCATTTGATAAAAAAGATCATCAATTCGAGGCAAGGGGTACTTGTTCTTCACTATAACTTTGTTCAATTGCTTGTAATCAATACATAACCTGAGCGTTCCATCTTTCTTTTTCACAAAAAGAATGGGTGCTCCCCATCGAGACATGCTTGGACAAATGTACTTCTTTTCTAACAATTCTTGCAATTGCATTTACAACTCTAATATTTCTTGTTTACTCATCCTATAAGGTGTCTTAGAAACTAGTGCAGCTCCTGGAACAAGATCAATTGTAAAATCAATGTTCCTCTTTGGAGGAAGTCCCGACAATTCATTGGGAAACATATCCTTAAATTCTTGCAAAACATAATGGTCTTCCAACTAAGGAATTTCATTTTCTGGTTTCTCCAAAACACGGGCTGCATACTATTGAAACCCTTTCCTATAGAATTTCTTCAATTGCATGGATGAAATATGCATAACAAAAAATACCTTTGGAATTCCCTTTACAACCCTTGAGTTTCCTTCTTTATCAATGCATTCAAAAGTTTTGTTGTAGCAATCAAGTTTAACTCTATGGGCCTCCAACCAGTCCATTCCAATGAGGATATCCTAGGAACCAAGTGGAAAAATGTTCATATTTACAAAAGTGGATAGTCCACCCATTTCCAATGGACATTTATCCACCATTTCACTAACTTTCCTCTTGGTTCCAGTGGATAGCCGGACCAACCATGATTTACTATGCTTTGATTTTTTAAAAGCACAAAACTCAACAATTTTAAGAGTGACATAACTGTGAGTAGATCCAGGGTCAATCAAAATAGAAATAGATTTCTTAGCAATCTTAACTTCAACTTCAACTGTAGTTGACTGATGGTCTTCTTGGGGGTGCTCTAGGGATGCATAGATTCTAGGGATGGTCCTTGCCACTTGACCCACAATTTCAGCTCCTTGGATGTTGTTGTAACATCCCGAAAATTTACAAAAATTTAAAATTTTTTAAGGTAGCAATAAATACTGAGATTGCTAATGCAGAAAATAAAATAGATACAAATATTTTAACAAATGACAATTTACGATAACGACAATTTATACATCATAACACAAAATACATCTTTAGTTCTGCTTGTGTTTAATTGTAATCTATATGTTTTAATTAAGTTTATTTTCTGATATATTTTCTGGCTAAAGTACTGACAGTTTGCTTTTGAATGATGATGAAGGGGTCCTACGGGGTACCCTGAGGTTTACTTATCTATGTTTAGCTAAAGCATTTGAACCTGTTTCTTTGCGCAGATACGCAGGTAAGAATATTACGACAAAAACAAATATTACAAGCAATTCTATTTATAATTTTTCAGTTAGCCGTCAATGCTTATTGTAACTCTGAGTACTTCCAAACAAGAGAGTTGTTAATGGTATGCATTTCTGTCCTGTTTTTGTAAGTGTTACCTTGACTATACTTACATTATGAATTATCAGATGTGTGCTAGATTATCATGTGTCAGTGCTATTTGATCCCATCGTCATTTCAATAATTCGCAATGGTTGGTAATATCGTGAAAGTTTCAACTTGTATAAAGCTCTATATTGTGGCAACATGAAACAAAAAGTTTATTTTGAATACATGAATAAATTGGAAATTCTAACTATGACTAAAGCATTTTTACGCATTTCTCAATTTATAATTGCATGGAACATCGTACTAAAATAGCATTGCTTATTATAATATTACCATCATATTTATGATGATTATATATTTTTGAATTTGTTACACTATAGGATTGCACCCTTCTAATTTAATATTTGTGCGATGTGATATGATGTGCAACCTTGTGAAAAGATATGGTAATATAAACAAACATTACCATGTACCAAATAATGCATTTTAAACTATGTACTAAGTCTCAAAACCCTTATATGAAGTGCGACCTTAGTCGTTTGAGTAACAAAATATAATGTATATAAACCAAGCATTCGATGACTAATACTTAGAAATGAAATGAACTATACTTAGAAACCCTAACTACTACCCTATGTATTAATGACTATAAACATTGATATTGTATGAAATTACACTTTGCAACAAGATCATCGTAATGATAAGGGAAATGACAGGTATTAAAATTCGCTGCTGTCATGTGTTGGTAGGTTAAATGCGTCTCGTCCAGGTATTAATGCTCCTAGCTAAACTCCATGGTGGAATTTACTATTTTCTGTCCACATAACCAACTTCACGTGGAAATGTGGTGGATAATACTGCTAGTAATACGAGCTGTGCATAGTTGACATGGTGAATCTCCTTCAAGCTGGACTTCTGCACTATGAAATCGATAAGAAGACTGAACAACTGAAAGATGAAATCGATGGCTGAAAAATATAACATTTAAACTTGAATCTTGAAAAGCTAAACCCTCTGTTGCAATCAAATGAAACTTCTACTTCTGTTCTGAAATCGAATGAAATGCTACTTCTATAAATGAAATCAAATGAAGTGCTACTGCTGATAATGTAACTGAAATCGAATTCTTGCTTAGAGATAACGTTTAAAGCTGAAGATGGAATCTATGCTAAATGCAATGTATACCGCTCTGTTTCCATCGAAGGGGGCCCTGCCTTTTTCTGTCAACAGACCGGCTCAATCAACACATTAAAAATGACTTACAACAACTTACAATAGCATAAATCCAATGAACAACTCTTAATTATTAATAAACAGGAGCATTACAATCTGCTAAGATAAATCCCTATCTTCACCTATCTATTCTATATCTATTTCTCTGACTACATTCTATTTTCTATTCCACGCATATCCCCATATCTATTCTCTTCATAATTCCTCTATCTAATTCTCCCCCTATCTATCGAGCATATCAGCTCTCATATAGATTCATGAAAATAGTTACATTCATGATTATCCGCGCTATAATAAGCGATTGGTTACATTCCAGCTTCAATGCATAGGGAAATTGATTACATTCAGAAATTCATGCAACTGAAATGCGTTTCTGTCAAGGAGACATGCTCTTTGTTCACCTCCTTATGCGTGGGAATAGACACATGTCGCTGATTGTTAAGTTTGTTGAGGATCAATTAATTGAAGCTTAAATTGGCTTCACCCCATGAGCCATAGCGACTCCTCTCTATTCCACAAAGCACCGTAAAACACTCTTAAAATTGGATGGGATAACAATTAAATAAAGATATAATTTAGTCATAATATTTATCATCCATCGAACAAGGGGCAAGAAACTTTAACAAGTTTTTTGTGGATATAATCGCAGAGATGATAAGATGAACGTGCCATCCACATCCTTGAGATATCTGCTATAGTCATGAGATGTAAAGCTCATCTTTTGGCAAAGGTGCCATTCATGGCAGATAAATGAAGCTTCCATGTCGAAAGGCAGATAATCTCCTTGTGCCCGATCATTGGATACCCAAATAATAGATCTAGAGGCGTAGATCTACTCTAGCCTAAGCTGATTAGAGCCTCTTCTTATAAAACTCATATTCTAGTAATATGCTCTTGAGCCACGACCCAACAAATATCCATCACTTGATCTCCGGCTACCATACAAGGAAGAATATGCACTACCTCCAATGTCATTCCTGCCCAACAGGGAACTGGTACCATAAACAGGAGAATAAATAAGAGAGAGACCATACATTGAGCATATGTGAATACTCTATAGTTTTATTTGAGAACCAAAAGGTCCTTTGCACCCAGCCAGAAGTGTTGTTAATTTCCATATCAATTGCACCGCCACCAGAAACAATGGTAGAATTCTTCACTCTTTTGTGGCTTTGGAAGCACTTCATGAATTCTGTATATGAGGAAGCATATATGTGTAACAGAATACGAATAGCACAGAAGAATGCCATTTGTTTAACAAAAGACTTCAGGAAAGTAAACAATATCTTCAAGAACCAGCAAGAAAATGTTATAAATCCGGAGCCCGACATTCCCCCATGCCTGGATTTTTGCATGTCCTCATGCAAACAAATTCACCTCTTTCATATTGACACAATAATAGAATGTTAACAGTCCCAGGAACTGTCCATTTTGATTGATAGGAAGCTGCTGCGAAGATCTTCTGCACCCTTGAACATGTTTTTTTTTTTTTTAAATATTTAACATCTTCCCCCCCAGCTTTAGCTCAATAGAGATCTGGTCCTTCATCATTTGTATGATAACTTGCAATCCATTTCTTATTACAACTGCTGTTCTTTTTATTTGCAGAATAAAAGTAAACTATTTAAAGGTACTGACATTTATTCACTATCCTACCTACCTACTTAAAGAAATGAAACATTTCTTTAAGTATAGGCAAATAACCAATGTAGCCACCGTCTTAGCATAATCAATAATGAATTCATGCCCTTTGATAGAAGATATAGATGCATAATTACCAAGGCATGTTGAGCAAGCAACACCGGTTGATTGATGTCTAAGAATTGCTGAAGAAGAAGATCATCTGAAGGCTGTAAAACAGACTGAAACCAATGGTCAATATGATTATGCATACCAAGTTCTTTTGCTGCCGGGGTCTCTAATTGCTCACTGTTCTCTGCAGGTTGGCAAAGGTGTTCACACAGAACCACTGAATCAACTGATTCCTCCTCCATCTCTTGAGCTGCAGAGATATCTTCAAGTTCCTGCAAGATGCACGAAAGTTCTTGCAACAATATCTTCTTCCGTTCATTCAATCTTGGATCCATTAGTCGATTTTTGTGATTTTTTTTTCTTTTCTTGCAGGGGTTTTTCTAAAAGCTTTTGAAAGTCACACCACCTGATAATAATTTTGAAACCCACACTAGCTTGAAATAAAATGAAATGCACTCTTGCTGAAAGGAAAACTGCTTCTACTGAATCAAATACACACCCTCTCATACTGATGAAATCAACTGCTGAATCAAATCTAACACTGCTGAAATGAAGACTCTGCTGTTGTTGAGTAAAATCTACTGAAATGAAAAAATTCTCTGCTACTGAATGTAATCTTGAAAGAAACCACTTGCACACTAATAAAATCAAATCTGATCTGGCTAAAAATAAAAGCACACCTACATCCACTCTCCAATCCTTTTTAGTACCTCCCCAGCAACGGCGCCAAAATGTCAAGCTAAATATATAACATATTAATCAACATCTAATTGTCAACCCGGGAAGGTAGACTTAGAGGAACCAACACATGAAATGCAGGGTTGAAGAGGGAGTTTAAAGAATGTCAAACTGATTTCTGAACTGCTAAAAGAAACTCGCTGGAAAGAAGCTACTGTATTCTGCTATGTCTTACACTCGTTCTGCACTACTCTGTTCTGCACTCATTCTGCACTACTATGTTCTGCACCAATTTCATAAAATGGTTCTGCACTAATTAAAAGTGATCATATGCATGTAAAACACTGGATGAACATTAATGGCTGGAAATAATGCTTACATTTCTGCTACTTATCACTCCACACAACTCAGCAACTTCTATTTCGTAATGCAATGAAACTCTCTATTGCAATCAAATGAAACCTCTCTATTTCATGAGATATCTAGACTAGTTCCTAAATGTTACTGTTACTTCTGCACTATGAAATCGATAAGAAGACTGAACAACTGAAAGATGAAATCGATGGATGAAAAAGATAACATTTAAACTTGAATCTTGAAAAGCTAAACCCTCTGTTGCAATCAAATGAAACTTCTACTTCTATTCTGAAATCGAATGAAATGCTACTTCTGTAAATGAAATCGAATGAAGTGCTACTGCTGATAATGTAACTGAAATCGAATTCTTGCTTAGAGATAACGTTTAAAGCTGAAGATGGAATCTATGCTAAATGCAATGTATACCGCTCTGTTTCCATCGAAGGGGGCCCTGCCTTTTTCTGTCAACAGACCGACTCAATCAACACATTAAAAATGACTTACAGCAACTTACAATAGCATAAATCCAATGAACAACTCTTAATTATTAATAAACAGGAGCATTACAATCAACTAAGATAAATCCCTATCTTCACCTATCTATTCTATATCTATTTCTCTGACTACATTCTATTTTCTGTTCCACGCATATCCCCATATCTATTCTCTTCATAATTCCTCTATCTAATTCTCCCCCTATCTATCGAGCATATCATCTCTCATATAGATTCATGAAAACAGTTACATTCATGATTATCCGCCCTATAATAAGCGATTGGTTAAATTCCAGCTTCAATGCATAGGGAAATTGATTACATTCAGAAATTCATGCAACTGAAATGCATTTCTGTCAAGGAGACATGCTCTCTTTTCACCTCCTTATGCGTGGGAATAGACACATGTCGCTGATTGTTAATTTTGTTGAGGATCAATTAATTGAAGCTTAAATTGGCTTCACCCCATGAGCCATAGCGACTCCTCTCTATTCCACAAAGCACTGTAAAACACTCTTAAAATTGGATGGGATAACAATTAAATAAAGATATAATTTAGTCATAATATTGCTCATCCATCGAACAAGGGGCAAGAAACTTTAACAAGTTTTGTGTGGATATAATCGTAGAGATGATAAGATGAACGTGCCATCCACATCCTTGAGATATCTGCTATAGTCATGAGATGTGAAGCTCATCTTTTGGCAAAGGTGCCATTCATGGCAGATAAATGAAGCTTCCACGTCGAAAGGCAGATAATCTCCTTGTGCCCGATCATTGGATACCCAAATAATAGATCTAGAGGCGTAGATCTACTCCAGCCTAAGCCGATTAGAGCCTCTTCTTATAAAACTCATATTCTAGTAATATGCTCTTGAGCCACGGCCCAACAAATATCCATCACTTGATCTCCGGCTACCATACAAGGAAGAATATGCACTACCTCCAATGTCATTCCTGCCCAACAGGGAACTGGTACCATAACCAGGAGAATAAATAAGAGAGAGACCATACATTGAGCATATGTGAATACTCTATAGTTTTATTTGAGAACCAAAAGGTCCTTTGCACCCAGCCAGAAGTGTTGTTAATTTCCATATCAATTGCACCGCCACCAGAAACAATGGTAGAATTCTTCACTCTTTTGTGGCTTTGGAAGCACTTCATGACTTCTGTATATGAGGAAGCATATATGTGTAACAGAATACGAATAGCACAAAAAGAATGCCATTTGTTTAACAAAATACTTCAGGAAAGTAAACAATATCTTCAAGAACCAGCAAGAAAATGTTATAAATCCGGAGCCCGACAGTATTTCACTGTAATTTTGTTGCAGCAGTACACTTGTTTAGAATGTAACTGCTAAAGGGATGAACTCTCGTCATTTTAATATAAAAAACAATACAGTGTTAAAAAACTTCGTAAGGTATTTTTGTGCAATGTATAAGTTTAGTTATGTCGATGTTTGTATAATTAATACATCGTTTGGGTGAGAGTTGAAAGCCATGGGCTGACTCGTTTCTGTGAAATGGAAGGTTTCGTGCTACCATACTTATACTTTTGTTTTTAATGGAAGAATGGGACTGAGTTTGCAATGAAACTAAAAATGGTTTTAAGAACGATTTCTATGTTTATAAAAATCGATGTTGGTTGTATTTGAAAACTGTATGTTTAAAAATGGCTACGTGCCAACATTTTCTACCTTACATTTTGCAATAAAACCCTACTATGTAGGTTTCAATGGTAGATTATTTTTAGCTAGCAAACTATACTGTCATTTTGATAAAGGCCGAGAGCCGTAGGTTAACTTGTTTTTCGAAAGTGAAAACCCAGAGTGTGCATGGTTTAGGTTAGAGTTAGAATGATGATGATACTTGGTTTTTGGTGTTTGAGACACCACTTAATAAATAATATGGTTTATGATAGCAATAAAACTCTCGTTCTGTAATTGTCTTGTATAAATAGTTATCGTAAATATAGTAGTTGGACAATAGTAAAGTGTTTGGTTTTGGAAACTTGATACAAAGGATTTGATGTTTACGTTTTAAATGTTTGGTCCTTAACCTAACTATAGATTAGTCTTAGGGTTTTAAAATGAATACTGTACATGTTTTTAAACTTCATACAATTGAAAGTTTAGTCTTGCAACTTTTTATACAGAATGATAATTGTTTTTGTTTACAGAACTGAATGGAAAATTGTTTAAATAAAACCTAAATAGTCTTTTTATGCAAATTTGGAACATAGTATATCATTTTAATTAATGGAAAAATGCTAAGTTTGATTCATGAATGTGAATGAGAATAATATGCATGTGACAATTATGTATAAAGGAATATGTGAATTTACAGCTATTGAATTCATAAGAAATATGATACTTGGAATAAGTAGAATTATAATACCCTACTGTTGGAAAGAATAGAATATACATCCTAATATATTAATAAATGAAAACCTAGTTTCTATGTAGAAATGAAATGTTTTACTCTGTTACTAAGTAAAATTGCTTCAATTCATGTTTTATGATAGGCTGTTCTATATTCTGAGTTTAGACATATAATTGATAATTCATAATTTAAAAGAAACATTATAGTATTAATCTAATCATTCAAAAGGCATTCTGCCCATCGTTCATCTATATTAATTCTACTTCTCTGTACTAGAGTACTGTACAGAAAATAGTATGGGAAAAATGCAGAAAGGATTTTAATCAATCATCTCATTTACTTAACCATCCTTATACCAAATCATCTATAGGTTAGAAATTGAAATAGTTTCTTCTGTATAAATGTAAATACTAAATCTACAATTGTAGAAAATCATTTAACTGTAAACAATAAGACATAATAGTAGAACCTGATTGACTGTAGGAGAAACAAACAAACCAAGGAGCCTGTTCCACCCAACCTACTCCTGAAGACAACGAAATTACTTGCCTTAGGACCCCCGAGCTTGTTCACTGAACCACTAGGAAGAAGAATCTGTAGAAGCTTTTAGGTCATCTACTTGCAGCAACAAAGTAGTTCATCCAGTCATATAGACTTAGCAGTCAAAGAGACCTACACCAGCATCTCTGGTTCCCTTTTCAAGATATTTCAACAACCTGACAATGCACTTCCACTTAGCCTCCCTATTCGAATCTCTCAGTGATCACCTGATACACTTGAGGAATTATTTCTGCAGAAAAAAATGTAGAGCTACCTGCTCAATTCGAATTGCCTTATCTAGGATGCGTGGGCCTTTTAGTGGTTAACCTGGTCATTAATGAGCTAACAAATTTGTTCCACCCACCTGGGGGATAATGCCACAAATTTAGGGGTAGTTATCCCATAACCAACAACTAGTGGTGGAGTGCAAATGTTGACACCTGTCCCATGCCTTCTAATAGCTTTCATTACTCCTAGTGGGTCAGTGAACACTCATTTAATAGTTCCCTTGGGTGTTTGTCTCCTGTTTTAATTTATTAAATAATAATAATATGTCATTATAATCATCCTTGACCAATATTTGGTCATAATTATAAAACTTTGTAATTATAATTTAACATAATGTTTTTGCAATTAAAATAAATAGTCTCAAAATTTGGGTAGGTGACATACACCCCCCCTTAAGTATCAACATCGTCCTCGATGTTGTTCATTCATTTTCTGAGTGTTCTTGAAAGAGAGTTGGGTATGCTACCCGCATACTACTCTCCAACTCCCAGGTTGCCTCCTCTGGGCTAAGGTGCTTCCATTGCACCTTTACTTGCCCAATGGTGTGATTCCGGAGTAGAGTTTCCCTCCTTTCGAGGATACAGTCCGATTCCACCTAAAAATCGCCGTCTTGTTCCACCTATACATCATTCCAATTTATAACATGAGTAGCATTGTGTACATATTTCTTTAAAACTGAAATGTGAAAAATATTATGTATTTCTAGATTTGGTGGAAAAGCTAATTGATATGCCATGGGTCCTACCCTTGACAAAATTTCGAAAGGACCACAATAACTGGGTGCCAGTTTGGCACAACTTCCCAATTTTAATCAGCTCTTTTTCGGTCTTACCTTAATGAAAACATGCTCACCAACCTGGAACTCTTTATGAGTCCTTTTTAGATCTGTTTGACTCTTTTGCCTATATTGGGCAGCTTTAAGATTTCTTTGTACCTGTTGCACAGTTAGATCTATTTCCTTCAACAATTCAGGTCCTAATATAACTTTATTAACTGGGTCATTCCAGGAAACTGGTGTATTAAATTTCCTACCATAAAGAATTTCAAAAGGGCTAAGCCTGGTTGATGCATGGTAATGGTTGTTATATGCAAATTTTGCTAAATGCAAGTAGTCCTCCCACTTACCAGGATGATCATTAACATACATCCTTAGCATGTCTTCCAATATTTGATTCACTCTTTCTGTCTGTCCATCCGTTTGTGGATGAAATGCTGTGCTGAAGTTTAAGGTTGTATTCAACCCTTTAAACAAAGATCTCTAGAAGTTTCCAGTGAACTTAGAATCACGGTCTGAAACTATCACTCTTGGTATTCCATGCAATCGAAAAATCTGTTTCATGAAAATCTCCGCAATGTCTGGAGCCTTATGAGTAGTTTTTACTGGTATAAAATGTGTTGCCTTGCTGAGTTTATCCACTACCACCATGATAGAATCATTTTGTTTCTGATTCTTGGGTATTCCAGTAATAAAATCTATGCTTATTATCTCCCATTTCCAACTAGGTATAGGTAATGGCTGTAACAGTCCAACTGGATGCTGATGTTCAACCTTTACTTTTTGACAGTCAAAGAATTTAGCTATATATTCTGCTACTTCATCCTTCATCCCGGGCCAATAATACTCTTTCTGTAACATAGTGATGGTTTGCTGAGAACCTGGATGGCCAGAATAATGAATTTTGTGCATCTCATCTAAAATCCAATTTTTTGTCTTTGGTACATTGGGCACATATAATTTGTTCTTGTACAACATCAATCCATTTTTTTCTAACCTGTAGTCTACCATAGAATTTTCAGAATTACTTTTTGCTATCCTTTCATGTAAATTTCTGTACTCTTCATCAGTTTTAATCCCTTCAAAAATCTGATTTTCTAAATCTGTTGTGTATGTACTGATGGCTGAAATAAAATTTAACTTTGCATTACGAATTAAGTCATCAACAACTTTGTTCTCTTTACTCTTATATGCTGAATTTCAAAATCATATTCACTTAGAAAGGTTATCCATCTAGCCTGTCTAGCATTCAAATTCGTTTGATCTAGTAAATACTTCAGCCCCATGTTATCTGTCATCAAAGTAAATTTTCTGCCAATAAGATGGTGACGCCACATTTTTAAGGCATGTATTACTTACTGCTAATAATTCCAAATCATATGTAGAATAATTTTTTTCATGTATTTTTAGCTTTCAAGACTCATATGCAACAACATGTTCCTCTTGTGTTAGGACTTCACCGAGTCCGTCATTACATGCATTGGTACATACAATAAAATCCTTATTAGGATTTGCAATTTTTAGAATAGGTGTTGTAGTTAGTAATTCCTTCAACTTCTTAAAACTGTCTGCACACTTTTGATCCATACAAACTTCTTCCCTTTCTTCTGGAAGGAGGTTATGGGGTTTGCAATCGTCGAAAAACCTTCTATGAATTTTCTATAATATCCTGTAATCCCCATAAATGATCGTACATCTGTCACATCCTTAGGAACCGTCCATTCATTAATGGATTTTATCTTATCGGGATCAAGTGAAATTCCTTCCTTAGAGATTATGTGTCGTAAATACTGTATCTTATCCTTTTGAAAGTCACACTTACTAAACTTAGCATATAACTGATGATCTCTCAGAACTTCTAAAATAATACACAGATGTTCGTCATGTTCTTCCTTACTTTTAGAATATACCAGAATGTCATCTATGAACACAATGACGAACTTATCCAAATATTTGTGCAGAATATTGTTCAATAAGCACATAAAAACTGTCGGGGCATTAGTCAACCCAAATGGCATGACTACGAACTCATAATGTTCATATCGAGTTCTAAAGGATGTTTTAAAAATATCCTCATCCTTCACACAAACTTGATGATATATTGACCTCAAATCAATCTTTGAAAATATCGTTGCTCCACGCAGTTGATCAAATAGATCGTCTATACGGGGCAATGTATATCGATTCTTGATTGTCATCTTATCTAGTTGGCGATAATCTATGCAAAGTCTTAAAGTACCATTCTTCTTCTTAACAAAAATAACAGGTGCTCCCCAAGGAGACACGTTGGGTCTTATATAGTTTTTATCAATTAGTTCCTTCAACTGTGATTTCAATTCATTTAATTCTAGTATATTCATCCTATATGGATCTTTGGAGTTTGGCACTGCACCCGCTATCATCTCAATGGTAAAATCTAGATCTCTCGTCGGGGGTAACCTTGGAATCTCTTCTGGAAAAAAATATTGGAATTCTTTTAGGATAGGTATATCTTCTAGTTTTAGTTTGTCCTCTTTTGTAATTGACTCCTCATGTACTAAATTCACTGCGAATATATTACATCCTTTTCTAACTGCTCTTTTTACTTGGATAGCTGAAATCTGTCTAAGTGATGTCTTTCTAGGAATACCCTTCACCTCTATTGTTTCTCCTTCATTATTTAGACAGGTAAAAAAATTCTCTTAACAATTCAAAATAACATGATGTGATTCTAACCAATGCATTCCAATTAAGATGTCATAGGATCCTAAAGGTAAAACATTTAGCTTGGTTTGTGTCTTTAACTGATTCATAGATAAAACATAACTTTCAACAAAATCAGACACTTTTCTTTTTGTTCCTATTGCTAGTCTAACTAACCAGGATTTATTAAATTTTTTTGTTTTCAGATTAAAAATTTCTACTATATCTGGAGATATATAACTCAGGCTAGCACCTGGATCAATAAAAATAGAAACTGGGTGGTTGTGTAGCATACCTTCAATCTCTACCATAGAGACTTGATGCTCCACTTTCCTGTTGTCTAGAGCTGCATTAATTCCGGGCATATCTCTTGCCAAGTCTCCCACAGTAGGTTCAGCTTGTATGGAGTGAATATTATTGGTTGTACGCTTCCTTTTGGGGCATTCTGAAGCATTATGAGGACCTTGACACTCAAAACATTTTATAGGTGCCCTTTGGTCATTAGTCTTGGTAATATTGGGTGTATTTCTAGGAGCTGTAAAATTTTGCTTCTAATTATTTCTGGGACTGTTTCCTTGGAAATTCCGATTTGGAAATTTTTTCTTTTGAAAACCAGAATTCCCATTGAACCTAAAATTCTTCTTTTTCAGCTCAAAGTTGTTGGGTTTATGATTTTTCCATTTAGGTATCCCCTCTCTTTTCTGATTAGTTTCATAGCAAAAATTTTCTTTCCTCATGGCTTCTTCTAGGGTCTTTTGGATTATCATACTCTATTATGTCCTTAATGTTGAAAGGTAGACAACTCAGATACCTATGAATCTTTGGTTTCTCCTCCATAGGTATGGCACATACCTTAGAAAATTCAGAAATTTGCTGTTCATCTCTTTCATGTTCATGGTTCCCAGTCTTAAATCATAAAATTCCTTGGACTTTTCTTCGTAATATTGTTCAGATAGGAACTTCTTCTTGAAGTACCTTTTAAAAGTGCTCCAATTCACATCCTTGTCCTTGATGCTCTTCACTCTTTTGATGTCCTGCCACCAAATGTCTGCTTTCCCGGTCAAGTTGTATATGGCCATCTTTGCTTTCAATGATTCTGAATAATCATAAATTTGAAAATATTTCTTCATGACGAACAACCATGCTTTAGCTGTCTCTCCTTTCTCAGTTTCACCATTGAAGATTGGGGGTTTGATTTTCTTGAACTCCCGAGAAATATGTTCATACTGTTTGTGGCATTTTCTTCTTGGTTTGTAATCCCCTTCACTACTATCACTTGACTAATTACGTTTCTTTTTACGTATCTCATTTGCAGCTCCTTATGATGTTGAACTGTTATTCTCATCATCAGTTCTCGATTTATTTCCATTGTTCTGCTGAGGTAAGTCTTCAGTCTTGGAGGTATTTTCAACCCTTCTATCTTGTTCGTTAGTTGGGAACTGGTCGAACAGTACTTGGTTCAGTTCTTCTTGTGCTTTCAAAATTCTCTCACTATCATATTTAACAGATCTTATTTCTGCTTTCAATTCTTGAAATGCACGTAACAAATATGATGAATTGTCATTCAATTCACCATGGACCTCTTCTTCATAATGTTGTCCCATGCTATTATTGGTATGACTGTTCGGTCGAAATCTTTCCTCCATGTGTTCAGCTGATCCTTCCATACCTGTAACTTAGAAACAAATTTCTGTATACAAAATAATCTAATTAGTAAAGATTTTTGTTGTCATAAAATTTTCTGTTGCGTGTTCTTTGGACCTTTTTAGGCCAAGAGTTCGAACATGAGCTCTGCTACCACATGTAACATCCCAAAATTTACAAAAATTTAAAATTTTTTAAAGTAGCAATAAATACTGAAATTGGTAATGCGGAAAATAAAATAGATACAAATCTTTTAACTAATGACAATTTACGATAACGACAATTTATACATCATAACACAAAATACATCTTTAGTTCTGCTTGTGTTTAATTGTAATCTATATGCTGTAATTAAGTTTATTTTCTGATATCTTTTCTTGATAAAGTACTGACAGTTTGCTTTTGAATGATGATGAAGGGGTCCTACGGGGTACCCTAAGGTTTACTTAGCTATGTTTAGTTAAAGCATTTGAACCTGTTTCTTTGCGCAGATACGCAGGTAAGAATATTATGACAAAAACAAATGTTACAAGCAATTCTATTTATATTTTTTCAGTTAGCCGTCAATGCTTATTGTAACTATGAGTACTTCCAAACAAGAGAGTTGTTAATGGTATGCATTTCTGTCCTGTTTCTGTAAGTGTCACCTTGACTATACTTACATTATGAATTATCAGATGTGTGCTGGATTATAATGTGTCAGTGCTATTTGATCCCGTCGTCATTTCACTAATTTGCAACGGTTGGTAATATCGTGAAAGTTTCAACTTGTATAAAGCTCTATATTATGGCAACATGAAATAAATAGTTTATTTTGAATACATGAATAAATTGGAAATTCTAATTATGACCAAATCATTTTTACGCATTTCTCAATTTATAATTGCATGGAACATCGTACTAAAATAACATTGCTTATTATAATATTACCATCATATTTATGATGATTATATATTTGTGAAGTTGTTACACTATAGGATTGCACCCTTCTAATTTAATATTTGTGCGATGTGATATAATGTGCAACCTTGTGAAAAGATATGGTAATATAAACAAACATTACCATGTACCAAATAATGCATTTTAAACTATGTACTAAGTCTCAAAATCCTTATATGAAGTGCGACCTTAGTCGTTTGAGTAACAAAATATAATGTATATAAACCAAGCATGCGATGATTAATACTTAGAAATGAAATGAACTATACTTAGAAACCCTAACTACTACCCTATGTATTAATGACTATAAACATTGATATTGTATGAAATTACACTTTGCAACGAGATCATCGTAATGATAAGGGAAATGACAGGTATTAAAATTCACTGATGTCATGTGTTGGCAGGTTAAATGTGTCCCATCCAGGTATTAATTCTCCTAGCTAACATCCATGGTGGAATGTACTGCTGTTTGTCCACATAACCAACTTCACGTGGAAACCTGGTGGATAATACTGCTAGTAATCCGAGCTGTGCATAGTTGACATGGTGAATCTCCTTCAAGCTGGACTTTACGATGGTAAGGTCATTAATGGAGTTTAAATGTTGGAATGCTTCTTAGAACGTGGTGCTATGCTGGCTCGATCTCTCCCATTGATCTAGATCTATCTCGATTTTGGGACTTTAACCCTAATCTTACCACTACGTCTTCATTGAGGTTGTTCTCACTTGGTGATACCGGTTCGGTGGAGAGGCCGACAGTTTGCTAGAGTTTAGGGTTCGTTGTTTGCTTGAATGAGGACTCCTTCCTCGGGTTCGAAGGTGTGACCTGTGATTGTAAATTGATGGATTCCTAGGTCTTAAGAAGGTTTGAGGGCCGACTGTTGAGAGGTGAGGGAAAATTATAGTAATACTTGGCTGTTGGGTGGCGCCGAAAGATTTCAATGGTTCAAACTTCGATCCTTTGCAAACTCTTACGAGATAATGTCTTCGTTTCAAAATAAAATAAGTTTCCTGCTACTTTAGTTAATAATGTGATTTTATGGTTTTTAACCACCTTCTGTATTTGCTTGGAAAGTACCTTCATTTTCCTGCGTGTATACCTGGACCGATGCTTAAGGGAAACACTCTTCCATGCCATCCGGTAAGCCTCGGTGGTTCCTATCCATGTAGGTTCTCCTGGCATGTTGGTCGAATCTTGCATGTTGGCCAAATATTGATGTTTGACGAGACTGAGAAAAGTTCCTGGCAGAGGTTTAAGCTGTTGCTATGTTTTTGGAAACCAAAAGGCAAAGCACCAGAGGATGAGATCCTCGGCTTTTCTTGTTACTTTGCTTCATAGGCTTTCATTGTAATTTTGTTGCAGCACTACACTTGTTTAGAATGTAACTGCTAAAGGGATGAACCCTCGTCATTTTAATATAATAAACAATACAGTGTTAAAAAACTTCGTAAGGTCTTTTTGTGCGATGTATAAGTTTAGTTATGTCGATGTTTGTATAATTAATACATAATTTGGGTGAGAGTCGAAAGCCATGGGATGACTTGTTTCTGTGAAATGGAAGGTTTCGTGCTACCATACTTATACTTTTGTTTTTAATGGAAGAATGGGACTGAGTTTGCAATGAAACTAAAGATGGTTTTATGAATGATTTCTATGTTTATAAAAATCGATGTTGGTTGTATTTGAAAACTGTATGATTGAAAATGGCTACGTGCCAATGTTTGGCTACCTTACGTTTCACAATAAAACCCTACTCTGTAGGTTTCGATGGTAGATTATTTTTAGCTAGCAAACTATACTGTCGTTTTGATAAAGGCCGAGAGCCATAGGTTAACTTGTTTTTCGAAAGTGAAAACCCAGAGTGTGCATGGTTTAGGTTAGAGTTAGAATGATGATGATACTTGGTTTTTGGTGTTTGGGACACCACTTAATAAATAATATGGTTTATGATAGCAATAAAACTCTCGTTCTGCAATTGTCTTGTATAAATAGTTATCGTAAATATAGTAGTTGGACAACAGTAAAGTGTTTGGTTTTGGAAACTTGATACAAAGGATTTGATGTTTACGTTTTAAATGTTTGGTCCTTAACTTGACTATAGATTAGTCTTAGGGTTTAAAATGAATAGTGGACATGTTTTTAAAGTTCATACAGTTGAAATTTTAGTCTTGCAACTTTTGATACATAATGATAATTGTTTTTGTTTACAGAACTGAATGGAGAACTTTATAAATAAAACCTAAATAGTCTTTTTTTCTGCAAATTTGGATCATAGTAGATCATTTTAGTTAATGGAAAAATGCTAAGTTTGATTCATGAATGTGAATGAGAATAATATGCATGTGACAATTCTGTATAAAGGAATATGTGAATTTACAGCTATTGAATTCATAGGAAATATGATATTTGGAATAAGTAGAATTATAATACCCTAC
Organism: Larix kaempferi; assembly: GCA_027924585.1. Lineage (NCBI taxonomy): Eukaryota > Viridiplantae > Streptophyta > Pinopsida > Pinales > Pinaceae > Larix > Larix kaempferi. The sequence continues at coordinate 11,998,112 of BSBM01000125.1, read as the reverse complement.
TGTTGGAAAGAATAGAATATACAACCTAATATATTAATAAATGAAAACCTAGTTTCTGTGTAGAAATGAAATGTTTTACTTTGTTACTAAGTAAAATTGCTTCAATTCATGTTTTATGATAGGCTGTTCTATATCCTGAGTTTAGACATATAATTGATATTTCAGAATTTAAAAGAAACATTATAGTATTAATCTAATCATTCAAATGGCATTCTGCCCATCGTTCATCTATATTAATTCTACTTCTTTGTACTAGAATACTGTACATAAAACAGTATGGGAAAAATGCAGAAAGGATTTTAATCAATCATCTCATTTACTTAATCATCCTTATACCAAATCATCTCTAGGTTAGAAATTGAAACGGTTTCTTTTGTATAACTGTAAATACTAAATCTATAATTGCAGAAAATCATTTAACTGTAAACAATATGATAAAATAGTACAACCCGATTGACTGTAGGAGAAACAAATAACCCAAGTAGCCTGTTCCACCCAACCTACTCCTGAAGAAAACTAAATTACTTGCCTTAGGACCCCCGAGCTTGTTCACTAAACCACTAGGAAGAAGAATCTGTAGAAGCTCTTAGGTCATCTACTTGCAGAAACAAAGCAGTTCATCCAGTCATATAGAATTAATAGTCAAAGAGACCTTCACCAACACCTATGGTTCCTTTCTCAAGATATTTCAGCAGCCTCACAATGCACTTCCACTTAGTCTCCCTATTCGAATCTCTCAGTGATCACCTGATACACTTGAGGAATTATTTCTGCAGAAAAAAATGTAGAGCTCCCTGCTCAATTCGAATTGCCTTATCTAGGCTACCTAGGCCTTTTAGTGGTTAACCTGGTCATTAATGAGATAACAGCTTTGTTCTACCCACCTGGGGGATAATGCCACAAATTTAGGGGTAGTTGTCCCATAACCAACAACTAGTGGTGGAGTGCAAATGCTGACACCTGTCCCATGCCTTCTAACAACTTTCATTCCTCCTAGTGGGTTAGTGAACACTCATTTAACAGTTCCCTTGGGTGTTTGTCTCATGTTTTAATTTATTAAATAATAATAATATGTATTATAATCATCCTTGACCAATATTTGGTCATAATTACAAAACTTTGTAATTATAATTTAACATAATGTTTTTGCAATTAAAATAAATAGTCTCGAAATTTGGGTAGGTGACAGTTGTGTACTTGCTTTGCACTCCCATTCCGATGTGCACAGTTCATAAGCATATGGTCCTCTCCACATCGCCAACATTAAAGTGGCTCTCTTGGATCTCTTGGTTCTCTTGGATTGTCTCCCATTATCCTAGCTAGTTTAGTCACACCCTGTGGTGACTACCTTTGTTGATTTTTGAATTGAGGAGGCTTGAACCCCTTCTTCCTTTGGTCAAACTTGTCATTTTTCTTGTCCTTCCATTTCCTTATGGATTTCTGGTTTGCTTTTGTTTTGATCATAACAATACTTGGCCTTTCTTATGGTCCCCTCTAGAGTTCGAGGTTCATCAAACTCAATTATGTCTTTATATGATTGGGGCAGTCCACTTAAAAACCACTAAATTTTCACCTTATCATCCCGATATATTTGACATACCTCAACAAATCCAAGAATCTATTTGCATATTCTTCCATATTCATTTGTCCCAATTTTAGCTCATGGAACTCTTTGATTTTTCCATCATAGTACCTATCAGAAAGGTACTTTTTCTTGAAGTACTTCTTGAACTGCTTCCACACAATATTCCTTTCATTGATCCTCTTCACTTTCCTAAGGTGATCCCACCATATAGATGCTCTCCCATTCATATTGAATATGGCCACTCTTTCCTTCATATTTCCTGAGTAGTCTTTGAATTGAACATACTTCCTCATCCCAAGAAGCTAAGCCTCAACTTCTTGACTAGATTTTACCTCACCATCAATTGTAGGAGGTTTGGCCTTCTTAAATTATCCATGTGAGTTGTTCTTGGAATACCTCTTCCTCTTGTTTATGTGAAATGAAGATCATGAACCTTCAATGTATTCTTTAGAGCCAAATGAATCACTAGAATAGATTTATGGAGTATATGTCCCATCTCTAGAAATCCTCGTTGAACTATGGGACCTCTTATGGGAATTCCTCCTTGAGCTACTTCCACTCTTTTCCTAATTTCCTAAATTCTTCCCATGGTTAATCTTCCTTTGAATGTTTGTCAAAATTTGAAGCATAGCTGCATTCAACTGATTTTGTTCTTCCTAGGCTCTAATCAACCTTTTATTGTCTACTCTACAACTCTGCAGTCCCACCCTTAAGCTCTTCATGGTTTCGGAAATGTATGGGGGAGTTGCTTGGTTTCTTCTACCATTGGATTCTATCTCAGCATTCTCATCCTGTATATTCTCTCCCATTGCATCTTCTTCAACTTCATAGGGATCATGTGCATCATCCATGATGATTATTTTCTTAGCTCAACCAAGACTAGAGATTTCTCAACTACACTAGACTAAAATTCCGACCCTTAACTGTCACTGATATGATTTTGAATATGAAAAAGTGTTCATATAAACACATTTTTTAGTTGCATTATATTCTCATAAAATTATAAAAAATGATTTTGATGCATTTTGGAGAAACCCATATTGTCAATTTCATGTCAAATCACATAAACATCTAAGTCAACACCCTCAAACTCTATCTGTTCACAGCCGTAGTTGAATTCAAGAACCAAGTGTGCATATTTAAAAAAAAAAATGGGGGTCAATAGGTATTTCCCCCTTGTGGGCTCCCTACGCCTCTACAGGGCAGGCCGTGGCCAACGCCCTCATTTGTTTTTGTAAAAGTTTCCATTTCCCGCAATCTAGCGCATAAGATCAACTGCATTTTTCGATCTCAAGAACCTAAAGCTCGACTATGAAAACCCTTCTCTTTTTGTGATTTGCACCCTTCAGATGCCACCTACATCGCCTTACCAGTTGTTAGTCATAAGCGATTTCAGGCTTTAGGAAGAGTGGTTTCCTGAAACTGTTTTACAAGCTTGAATGCATGAGAGGGTGACACGTCACAAGGTGGTTTTCATTTCAGGCTCATGCGTATTAGTTATCTATCGTGCAGGTTCACGGGCCTGAAAAAATATTGGTCGTCGATCAGATCTACACGAACTTCCCCTACTGACAAGACTAGCATGGGTCCCATCCTTTCTGACATCTCTGCATGTCACATATGTACTCCACGTCACATCACTTCCTGTCAAACCAAAAGTGGTTTCAAGCTCCAGGGAAAGTGGTTTCCCAAAGCCACTTTCGCGAGCCTGAGTGCATGTGAGGGTGACACGTCATAGGGTGGTTTACCACTTTAGGATCGTGCTGATCAATTATCCTTCAGGCATCTTCATGAGCCTGAAGTTCTACCAGCTGTCGATCTTGATCTCCACCATCCAATGATCAAATCTCCACCTGTCTTCACACTCCATCACCTGCGGTCACTTGTGCAGGAAGATCTGATGTGGCTAGTACACATCACACATTTTTACCACATGGACCCTCCACGTTGGATTTCTTTCCCATGTGGCTCGTCCATGTCACCCGTCCACATGGCATGGGTGGGGCCCAACTAAAATTTCCCAAATTTTTATAATTTCACAATTATATAAAATTTTAATTAGATAATAAGGGGGATTATTTCGAACTTAATTTGAAATCACTTTTGGTCCCTTTTCTGTCACTTAACAAAAACTAATTTCTACAGAGCCATTTCTGATGTTTTTGCCTGTAAACTTGATTTCTAGTCCATACATCTCTGGTATTGAAATGAGAAGCTCTTATACCACTTTGTAACGTCTCCTTCACCCATTCCGACCATTGGGAGGGGACATTAAACAAATTCAAGATTCAAAATTTAGCCCCATAACCAAATTACGATTTCATAATATGTAAAATACGTGTACAACTGAAAAATAAAAACACACAGCAGAAATAAACTTGATACACACACACATCATGCATCTATCAACATAATTATCAAATGTATCAAATAAAAATGTTTTGGATTCAAATACATGAGAATACTTATCTTTATCCAACGAATATCCAAGCGATTAGCTGTGTAAGATCAATTTTCCTCCCAACCATAGGAAGTATGTCCAACATATACTCTTTTTACTGAGAGGCCAACAGGGTGAAGGAAACACCTACATGCTTCTATCTCTCAATCCACAACCTATTCTACTCACTATGCTTAGCCAAATTATCCTAAATATCCCTACAGTGGTCTCACTCATCCATCACAACCTTGGATCCCACAATACCCGCCCCATACAACACCCTTCTGGGCTCAAACATCCTCTTCACCGTTCCACGGTTCTCTTGGGTGATCCATCTTGCATGGTGCTTCTAGTGTGTGCGTAGAAGAAGTCCAATTTGATATGTGTTGTTGTAGAACCACCTGTAGCCTCAATTCATGGATTCTCAAGCATCTATGGTCAACATAACTCAATGGGTAAGGGTTCCTAGCTTTCCCAACCTCTCTGCTCACCTAAAACCATTAATTTTCCCTTCCAAATCTGCATCTCTGTCTCCAAATTCGAATTTATGGGTTAAACACATCTGGTAAGGTCATGAACAACAATGGAGAGATTTGCATAGTGTAAATCTGCATGAAAGAATGAGGGTTGACTCCAAGGGATATGAGAAAATGGTGAAAAGACAACTGACATAGATTGTAAAAGTAGAATAAAGGACTCTTGGCATATGCAGGTTGACTTCTGTCATGACAGAACTATCACAAAAGTGCAGTAAGCCCCATGCTTCAATAACTGCATGAGGTGACTTTTCCCACCAACCTCACACATACATTCAATGATTGGAAAATAGTCAAAAAAGAGATAATTGGCTTATTCAAAGCACATGACATAATTTGGGTGAGTTCTATGGTTGACACTCAACAACAAGGATTTAGTCTCCCATATACTCCCTCTCCTCTTCCCCTTTGGTGGAATCATAGCCCCTTTGGTGCTATTTACATAGCCATTCGTGGACCATTTTATTATTTATGCACATAATATTTACATATATTCTAAATAAACATGACAAGCCAACCACATAGTCCAAATAAAAATAGATACATCATACATGCCTAGCCATTCACTAGTCGAGCCTTGGCCTTGAGCTCCACACTAGGAATCCACACTAGCATATTTACATCATTTACATAATTTTGGTTAAATATATTCCAAGTCAAAACTAGGGGTATTACAGGTGGTCATTTGTCTACCCAACTCTCCCTGATTGCGGCGCATTGGTGGCATTGTCACCCTCTGTGCCCTTCCTAGGCATGAACGGGATTCCCATTCTCTCGACGATCACATTGCTTTTCTTTTGCATGAGGCAGGAGTTTTCATGATGCTCCTTCTAGAATTGCACTAGCACTTCATCACCCTTTTCCTTCTCCCCACGTTCCATCAAAATGCATGGTAAGAGCCCCTTCATAACCCAAAACATTATCACCATTCTCTCATACAAGGCCTGCAATGATCTCGTCATCCTAGGATCGTTAATCCACTCCTCCAATGCCAGAAAATCATGAATGGGATTTGCCTCTTCCAGTTCCTCCCATATACCTTTCTCCACTTCTTTAATTTCTTCCTAGACAGACTGCAGAATCATAGTCTTGTAAATCCATGTAGCCTGAGAAGCCCTAAGTTTCTCCCTATTAGCACACATCAAACTAGCTTTCGATTTCCCTTTTAAATATGTGTCCTTTTCCATCACCTCCGCCCCCATCTCTCATAATCCTTAGAGATCAAAACTACTTCCACCTCTAGGACTACCCTCAAGACCGGTGATAACAACATCAATACCCAATTTCTAACCACATAAAACCTGTTTGTAAGCCTTTCCAAATCACCATAAATTCCTATGATTACTTCGCTAAGTTTCCACGAACCAAGATTGCTGTTCATACCCATGGAAAATATTTCACCTTTTCGATAAACAATTCCCCATGAACTGCACTTATGCTCCTTCGAGTTCTAGACCATCTCAATACTCCGCCAAACTACTACGATGATACCTCCCGCGGTTCCTTTACTCCTCATAACCACTCAACATATCATCATACCGCATTCACCTATCGACATCTATCCCAAACGCACTGTCACGTGCCGACTACGACTCACCACATGATCTTCCCTCTGGATATTAACACTCGCATCCTGGGAGTTCAAATCATAATTATGTTAAAGGGCGATAATAATAATTATGTTAAAGTATGATAGTTTTATTGTGTTGGTTTGTCTATTTACTTATGGGCTGACTCGAGTTCTATGTACTGACTCATAGACCCAAAAAAACCCTTTTCATCGACCCTTTCGGCAACAACCTGCGAACAAGATGAGGTCTCACCCGAGGCAAAGTTATGGGGGGATTACAGAAGTAGGTTTATGTAACCTTGGTGATGCACAGATATGGGATCTATCCTCTCAGCGAAGTCACTCTTACTCCGCTTATATATCGAATACAACTGCCCCAATACGTGACTGCGCACTTCATAGTTACCAATAGTACAGACTCCGCTGAATCATTGTTATTCTTTAACTCTTAACTATATAACTATGCATTTATCACATTCACTATCACTTAGCATATTCAGACATGTGTGTTTCACTACTTAGCATGGTATTCTCATCAACATACACGTGGAGATACATATAAAAGCATAAGCATACATGAACACAAAATAACTCATAGATCCAATCACACAACACAGATGTTTATGTGGTTCACCCCCCAGATGGGAGCTACGTCCACGAGAACTGTTCTTTATATTCAAGGGAAGGGTTTAACAGTTCTGGTCTATGCACACAGCTATAGACTCTTCTCTACAATGGATCTTTGTGCACACAGTTGCAGAGTATTTTTCTCTTAGATCCCTCTCAGCCTAGATCTAATTTACAAAGATCAACAATGAATGATCCCAAAACAACAACTCTTACCCAAAAACCCAACAAACCTCCCCTTTACAAAATTGCCCTTTTTATAGATATGCCCAAAGGTTGCACCTTTACAATAACTATGGGACAACCCCCATAGTACCCTTAAACCAAAAATGACACGGTTCTTCAATTGACCATGCTTTGTCTTTACTTCACTAGAGCTCTGTTGATCTTTTGTGCCGCTTCTCTGGATCTAACGCTCTTCTGACAACCGCAGTTCTCACCACGCACTATAACACTGACATGGTGCATCCTTTACACCATTCCTCTTCTTTACTTCTGTCCTTTTAGCTGCTAGTTTGCCGCTTCCTTCATAACTACTCCAACTATCTTAATCGTCCTTTGTACTTCGCCATTACTAAGGAGACAGGTCCTTTTCTGCTGACTTCACATCGCTCCACTCCCTACTCCCGAGAATTGCGGAGTTGCTTCTCCCAAAATTGGCCAATGGCTAGGCCTTGTCTAACTTGTACCTTCGCCATCAAAACGGTTGCACTTGGGCCTTTCCCCAACAAAAGTGATTAACTTGGGCCTTTCCCAACATTCCCCTAACACTTACATGTGGCTCTCCCCCGAGTCACTTCTACTAGGATAGTTTTACCGTGCATCCCCTGGGATGTTCAACTTCACAACGAATATCTGGAAAGTCGCGCTTAACTTTCACAACTGTGTCTTAAGTCTCTTGTTCAAACTCCTTAATTGCTTCCAACAGTTCCTCTGAGATGGATTCTTGAGTTTGCTCCTTTACTATGTTCTTGGTAGTACAGAGTTCTTGTAGTTTCTCCTCAATATCCTCCGAAAGAGTAAGTGCTTCTTCCTGCATGGGCTATATGTTCGCCGAAGTGTCAACCTCCTTCATCCATAATGCTTTCAACTCTTTTTGCAATTCTTTTGTCTCTACGAACTTCTGGAGCTTTTGTCTTGGCGGAAATTCCTTCATAGCCATGTTCACAGAGTCAAGCTCTTTCTGCCATTGCTTTAGTTCATCCAGTATTTTCTGCAACTCAGGATCTTCCTACAGCGTAGCCCATACTCTGGTGATTTATTCAAGTAGGTCCTGACATCTCGCCACTTCTGCAGAGATGTTTCTTGTTGAAGTCTTCAAGTCCTCAGTTCTCGCTTCGTTCATGTCCTGTGGATTGCCAATTTGTTGTTGAGACTCCAAGTTAGTAATCTTCTCTTTGTAGGCGATCTCCATGTCCACCATCTCTGCCTTAAGATTGTCCACAACGACACCAATCTTAAGTATATTTTCTTCTACCTCTGGTTCTTCTTCGCATTCTAGTAGCTTCTTGCATACGACTGTAACTGTTTCCTGCAGTTTTCTTTGCTTCGCTTGCACAGTGGAGAGCTCTCTGATTTTCTGCGTGAATTCATGCTTTAGCTCGTTATAGCTTTCTTCCGGCTTCAGACGGCTGGTGATAAGAGACAAGGTCTCTATCTCGGATTTCCTCTACAACCTGCATATGCAGATTATGTAATCCCTCAATGGGTAGCATCCCAACATTAATATCTAGGTGCACTAGTTTCTTGGCACCTTCAGTAATCTCGTCGGTCAGGAAAATGACATTTATTGGTTCTATCCGGACTAAGTGAGGTCTCATTGTTAAGGCAGGCAATCGTCGCTTTCTCTGGCTTGACTCGCCCTGCTCCCAGGAATTGCAGAGTTGCTTCTCCCAAAATTGGCCAATGTTAGGCCTCACCTAACTTGTACCTTCGCCATCAAAACGGTTGCACTTGGGCCTTGCCCCAACAAAACTGCTTAACTTGGGCCTCGCCCAATGGATTGGTAAAGAGGTAGGCTCAATGATATATACCTTTTAAGGAATACCTTATTATGGTGTGTTAAAATATTTTTGAAGTACTTTATAAATAAATTTGATGGTATTATTAAGGCATAATCATAGGTCAATTTAGGTATATGAAGGCTGCATATATTAAGTAAATCAACATTATTAGGGAGAAATATTGATTGGAATCAATACAAGTATGGTGTGGTTTTGTATTAGTGATATTTTACTTCAACTCTTGGGCTTGTACTCTTACATATCATTGTAGTTATTAAGGTAGTTGTCTCAATTGTCATACATGTTGTGGTCCTTTTTTGTATAACTGTTGGTGTAGACATGAAGTCAACATAAGACATTTCCACATAGGACTAGAAGTTGTAGAAGGCTAAGTACATGGATCTGTAGAATCCTAAGTATGTGGAGTCTAAGGAGCCATTTTATACATCTTCTATGCATAATCTCTCCAACCCTATACACATGCTTCTAAACATGCATATCATTTTGTATTAATTGGTTACAACTGACAGATTCTCCAGTATATTTGAGACTCTTCTATAACTACCTTATTTTCCTATATATATTAGTAATGTAATGTATTTGAGATGGGTTGTTAGTTATATGACTAACTGTTGTTGAATTTAATGTGGGACTTATGCTCCGTTTTGAGTTATGTTCTCAAGTTATTATGTAATGCTTAATTTGCTAATACAATATAGAACATTTATACTCATGTATATGTGTTTGTGATGTATGTATATGTTTTATAGCTTATTGTTTTTTCCGCTTGTTGTTAGTTTGAATGAATATGATTAAATGATAAATAAGAGAATATGTACATGAACAAAATCTTAAATATTATGCACATTATTTACATGGAAATTATCATATTTACTTTGGGAAAAACCTCATTCCTTTTGTAAGGTTGAATATGTTAGCATACTAGAAAAACCTCATTCCTCATTACTTGTGCTGGACACTTTCTACGGACCCTAGGCCTATCATAGAGGCAACAATGCCTAACAATGTCCAAATATTTTCTTCATATTAAATGCAACTAGTAACAACTTTATTTGGTATCATTATAACTTGAATATACTCATTGAGTATTCCAAGGAGGTTCTAAACCTTGCACACCCTAATAAGACATCACCTGTAAGCACAAAACATACGTGGTGCCTATTTGAGGAACAATGAAAACTGATACTAAAAATGATGAATACATAATCTTCTTCTTTGAGAGAGCATGAAGATGCATACTATTTGGAGATACCAGTAACGAATGAGTAAGAGTAAGATAATAGTTAGGAGGAACTTGTTGACCTAGGAAACCGCAACCCAGTAGGAATAAATATTTAAGGAAACCCTATGAAGAGACTTGAAACTAGTTACACAAAAACTAAGATCATAAAATCCACCATGAATGTAAATAAGAACAACTTCAACCCTTCCAAACCACCTACCTTTGACAAAATGTTGCATGGAGAGTATCTTCTCTTCACCTTATACACTCTTTGGGGAGAAAAAAATGTAATTAGACTAGATATAAAGTGCGATGATTTTAAAATCTCATTTAGGGATCATTCCCTAAAGTGTCATTGCTTGGAAAATAATTAGTTAAATTTTCAAAACTGGGATAATGGAAGAAGCATTCGAAAGCAAGGATACACCTACTAAACTGATGCCCAACCTATTATGTTTTAGCAACTCAAGACATGTAAGTAAAATCCCTATGAATCTATTTTGAAGTATAATACAAGGATAAAATACCTCCTGTCACACTAAACCGCCAACTCTAAAAAGCCAAGAAATTAGCTAGTAGTTTCCTTTGGGGATTAACCTTAGTATAAGGGCATCCATTAAGGCCTACATGAGACATACAAATAAGCAATGAGAGATATAAATGAAATCAAAGGAGAAATTGAAGGAGTCCCAAGATGGTGAAAGAATTATGAACAAAAAATTAAAGGAGTAACTAGAATAATTGTATAAAAATAGAAAATCCATGCAACAAGGTCTGATCTACAAATTGCCTTGGATATTCCAATGATTGACTCATGAAAATCGATCTAAATTAAAATAGCCATAATGATACTATGAACCATTCAAGCACAAGGACGCGATGGCGAGGTCTGAGGCTCGGGGTTTGTTGGCTAGTGCGCAATTATGATGATGTTTTTTCGGTGATCGGCTTCTAGGGTTTTTACAGGTGTCCATCTAGGTCTGTAGCTTTCTAGTGGTTTGGTACAAGATTCTTTATGGAGGATAAGAAGGTGGAGTTCGAGGAATTCAAGCCCCATTTTTATCCAAATCCCCCCCTCAGATGTGGAATTTAAGGAAGCTATGCATTTCACACGAGCCATATCTCAACCAAATTTTATCCCAAGTGGTGATGGCGGGGAGGTGGTGAGGTGTTTAGATTTGAAACCTAGTGAGCTTAATACTATTTGTGTTGACAGTTATCCAGTTAGCCATCCATATTTGTTTTCATATCCATCAATAGATCATGGTAGTTAGACTTTGATGGATGTGGGAGTTCAAGTCTACTTGTTGAAATTTATGGCTAATTCCTAAGGCCAGGGTAATCCAATTACAGTCCAAACCCCTTAAGTGAAAATCATTGTCTCGTCCAAAAACAAGAGGTGTATTAAGGTGAGAGGTGAAAAGTTTAGGCTTGTGGTTGGGGAGGATCTTAAGCTGGAAGACATTCCTTGTTAATTAGATGTTAAGTTGGTTGGGAGGTTCTGTCGGGAGGTGGTGCGCTCGGTCTCTTTGCATGGTTGGATGGAATATAACTAGGTTTTGGTGTTAGGATATTTTCCAGTTTCCCATATCCTCTCCATAGGTTGTTTGCGTTTTATTTCTAGGTATTTTGAAGTTATGAAGAAAATTTATCATGTTTAGTGGTCATGGGGTCCCTATGGTCTAATGTTAAAAGAGTGGGAAGTAGAATTCAACCCAAGGCATGAACATATCAATGTGCATCATATTTGGGCCATCTCACAAGGGTTACCGTTGTCTTGTTGGAGAAAAGAGATGCTGGAATCTATAGGCAACAAGATCATAAAGTTCATTAAGCTAGAAGAAGGATGGGACTCGAATCCTGACTATCGATGGGCTCATATCCTGGTTGAGATTGACCTCAGGGAAGGTCTTTTGGAAGAAATAAAATTTATTCTCATCTGGGGTTACATGGATCCAAAGGATAGACTATTGGAAGGTTTCCTTTATACGTTTCTTATGTTATGAAATGGGGCAAGTTATTGCTCAATGTAAAAATATTTAGGTTTTAGATTATTCCCAAAGAAGGAGTGGAAGAAACAGTTTATGAATGAGCCACCTAAGGATGTAGCTGGTAATTGGGACTCTTGTCTTCTAGATAATGCAATAGTTGGAGCGGCTCAGTTGGCATCGCTGGTAGTGGAGAAAGATCCCAAGGAATAACAAGAAGTAATACATATGGTATTTTGAAGAGACTGGATAGGTTTGTTGTTTCAAATTCTGTCTTGGATGGAAGTTTCCTTATTAAATCATTAGTTGGCTCATACGGTCTCTCGGATCACTTGCCCATTTTATGTAAGTTGGAATGGGAAGAAAATAAGTTATCGTATTCTATGAAGTTTAATCATGCATGGTTATTGGAGGATGAATATGGATTTGGAATAGTGTTGTGTTAAGTTATTCTTAGGAGGGATTGTGGGATAGTGTGTACTTTATCACTCATTTCTTTGTTATAGTTTGCAATGTTTCACCCCTATAGTGCTAACCACAATGGGGGTGGTAGTACCTTTGAGATAAATGAGTTTGTAAACATATTGAGGAGATGGAGATGCACTACAATATTATCATTTTTACCCGATGTTATTTATTAAGTCGATTAACGTGAGGGGTGGTGAAGAAGATACTGCAACCTACCTTAACTGTTAAGGTTAGATTATTTATTATTTTATATTAATGTTTCCTAGTATTTGGTTAATTATGTATTAATATAAGTTATTGAGATTGAACAATCCAAATTTAATAAAATTTTCTCAAAATATTAAATTTATTCTAACTAAAAATTTATAAATTAATTTCAATAGTAATTAAAAAGTAATAAATAAATAAAATCAATTTATATAATCTTTAAACTACTTCTAATATTAAAACTAAAATGGCCTAATACAACTCCATATTAACTTAAAAATTTTAAAACATTAAAAAAATCTATTTTAAATCTTATAAGGCTAAATTAGCCTAATACAACTCTACATTAACTTAAAAATTTTAAAACATTAAATAATCTATTTTAAATTTTATAAAGCTTGGTGGGCTAGTTTAAGTGGTTGAGTGTTGTAAGTTGTGAGCAGAAGGTCTCGAGGTCAAATCCTCGGATGGATATACATTGCTATATAAGGGCCTCACTTGATGTCCCCACTTGGTTAGACCCCGTAATCAAGACCGACGGTTGACCTTAGGTACCATCCTCAAAATAAGGAGAAGTACTTGAGGATTCCCATAACATGTTCCAATAAAAAAAAATGTATTTTAAATCTTATAAATAAAAAGAAGTAATATTTTACTTTTCCAATTAAATACTATGCATGGCTCTTATATTGGCTTGTAAAAGAGTCATGGAAGCAAGTTTTAGTTACATGAAATATTCTGTTTTATAAATCAAAGTTTAGCACTTGGGAAAAGTATGGAAATTACTTAAGTTGAAGAAAAGGTTGGATTGTAATGGCAAAGAGATAAGATTCCCTTTTGTGTGGAATGTATTCTGTCCCCTTTTATATGGTATCATTTTTTTACGATCTAAAGTTTGTTGACACCTTTAAAGTTTTAGTTGAGAAGATTTTTTTAAATTTTTTTTAACTTAATTATTAATAATGTGATTTATTAGTTGAAAGAGAATAATGATGTTTTTCTTATTAAAGTTTATTTTGATTTAAAACGTTATTTACATATAGTTAGAGTACTAGATAAATGGAATATGAAGTTTACTTGCAGTAGCAATTTTTATTGGAACCTTTTTGATATATTACATATTTTATTGTGTGGAAGAAACATTTGTTTGTCACTTTTATACTTTTTATTTTGTTTTTATTGTGTGAAATATTAATAATAATTTAATTTTAAGGTTATTGTTTAGTTAAACATTAAATTGATGTATGAGAATTCTTTGCTTGTAGGAAAAGGGATTCTTTCCAGATAGATATTGGAGAATTTTAATAAATTTTCTCTAATAATTCCTCACTCCAGAGTGGGTCTGGGGGTAGATTTTGAAGAAAAGTTAATATCATCCCCACCTCCACCTTAATAAGGATGGGGTTGGGAGAAATATTGGAGAAAACTTAATACCTCCTCCCATCCCCACCGTGATTACACCTTCAATGGCGAGGGTGGGGGCTGGGGGAGTTATGAGAGAAAACTTAATATCTTTCCCACTTCCACCTTTATTGAGGGTGTGAGAGGGTGGGGGTGTGGGTAGGGAAATATATTTTCTCCAATACCTCTCACAATCACTACCCTCATACCCTCACCAATCAATGAGGGCGGGGATGAGGAAAGATATTAAGTGTTCTCCAATATATCCCCAAACTCCATTCTCACCAATGGGAGTGTAATGAGGGTAGAGGTGGAGAGAGATATTAGAGAGAATAATATATTGTCTCTAATACCCCCCCTACCTCACCTTCAATATGGGTGTAGATGGGGGCATATATTAGATAAACACTCCCTCAATAAGGATGGGGGTGGGGTTTAATATGTTTTCTCTAATATCTCCCCTTCATCCCCACCTTCATTGAAAGTGGGGTTGGGAGGAGGGGAATATTAGAGACAATATTTTTCGTCTAATATCTTCCCCGATCCTCCCCCCATTGAGGGCGGATTTGAGGGGAAATATTAAATACAACATATCATGTGTTCTCTAATATCTCCCCACACCCTCAATGAGGGTTGGGTTTAATCCGTTTTCTCTAATATATCCCCCCATACCCAATAGTATTGAGGGTGGGGTTGAGAGGGGATATTAGAGACAACATATTATTTTTTCTTTAATATCTTCCCCCACCCCCAATGAGGGTAGGAATTGAGGGAATATTAGAGACGACATGATATATTTTGTCCAATCTCTCTAACCACACCTACCCTTATTGAGAATGTGTTTTCTTTATTATCACCCCCCCCACAACCAACCTTATTGAGAGTGTGTTTTATCTAATATCTCCCCCAAGCTCCACCCTCAATGGGGGTGGGGGGATATATTAATTTTTCTAACATGCAAATTAAATCTTACTATACAAATTGTGCCCCAAATTCTTACATCGAGTAAAATTCTAAATTTTATTTATCTAAGTTAAATCATTGAATATATTAGAAGAGGTAAAATTCCCTTTCGATTTAAGATTTGTTATGATAAGGTTGTATGAGAATGTTATTGCCTTAGGATCTTTGAGGTATGATCAGAATAAATTAATTGTAATATAAGAGTCAAGCAAGGTTGTCCCCTATCCCCTACCCTTTTTGTTATTTACATTGACAAACTAGACGGTTGTTTGGAAGAGGCAGGTTATGCTGGCATAAATTTGGATGGTATAGTCATCAACCTTCTTCTCCATGCTGATGATATTGTTCTTATGGAAAGGAGTCTCTTTGATATATACGATCAACTAAAATTTATGAATAATTTTTTCTCTAATATGGGTATGATTATTAACGTTGACAAAACAAAGGTTAGGATAATCAAATCTTAAATGATCAGTTATGGTAATTTCATGTATGAAAATAACAACTTGGATGAAGTGAATTCATATAAATATCCCATAATCGATCTTCATCATAAGCTTAAATGGAACTATAGAGGATGGAAAGCTTATTATGGACTTGAAAAAAATTCTAAATCAATAGACCTATGGCTTTGGGATGGGAAGAAACTTCTTTTTGAGATTCTTGTAACTCATGTTATCTTATATGGTTATGAAACTTGGGGCTGTAACATCTCTAGAGAATTAAGGAGAAGGATATAGGTAATCCAAAAGAAGTTTATAACATATAATCTCAAAATTGAATGCAGTACACCCTATCCTATCCGATCTTACTCATAGAAGTGAGTCTCTCCCTGATTGAGAGAAAAATTATGACAAGGTACATAATGTAGAAGAGAAAGATAAACAACATGGGAGACAAGAGACTTCCTAAGGTTGCTTCATACTCTAGTCAAAACCACCTACGACTTAAGCAAGGTTGGAATAGAGATGCCATGTGATCTTGGCTAAATCATTGGGGACTATAGGAAGAGGTCACTCTGCAGAATAGTGATAGTATTAAAAGTATTATTACATCTAAATTTAAGTAGAAGATGAGTTGCGATAGAGAGTTACAGGATAAGATAAAATTAAGATATTATAAAGAGGTGATCAACCCTAATCTAGAAGATCAAAAGTATCTCTATGTTTTAACTAGCATAAAGAAGAAAATAAACATTGCTAAAATAAGAACAAACTCTCACAAGCTCCATAGTGAAATAGGGCATTGGATAATTCGTAAAACGTCATGGGATGAAGGAATCTATCATCTTTATGACACAAAAAGAGTTGAATATGAAAATCACTTTCTCATAGAATGTCCTATGTACACTCACATTATAGCGCAATTTCAAAATATTTGTTACAATATTAACCTTCCTAACCTTTTAAATCATCACAGCTATGGTGATTTAGGAATGTTTTTTTTAAAGCTTTTTAAGCATGGAAATAAAATTCTATAGAAAACCAAGTGACTACTTACCTTTTTAAAGCCCAATAAATTAAAGTTGGTCTCAATGGACGTTAATAATTATCATCATCATAATCTATTTCTTAGAGACATAAAAAAGTTATATATATAATAAAGTTAAAATAAAAATATAAAATACCCAAATATAAAACTTAGAGTTGGCTTTTAAACTCAAACACAAGAAGAAACCTTAATAAAACATTAAAAGTAGCATTGTCTTAATAATAATTGATATTAAGGAAGATATCAAAACAATCATCGATATGTTATGTGCAAACTCTATGATGCTACAATTATATAAGAATTCAAAAAAGTTATTTCAATGCTTTAACCTAGAGCCTCTTTTTTATTAAAAGAATTATTATTTACATTCTGATTTTTATTTATTGGTTTGCACAAAAGGTTAGGAATTATTGTAGTAAGTTATTTTTTCAACATAAAAAAATTATTTCTTGATATTCCAAGGAATCAAATAAATATTTTCTATACATACATCACAGTGGCATAAAGACGGCCTTAAAATCAAACCTTCCTCCAGAAACATCAAAATAAACATAGGTGACATAAAGCATGTCTCCACTTTACCCCAACATCATTGACTCAACCAACAGGTATACAAATTGATACCGAAACAGTTCTCCAAAGACTACTTACTAAATACATAGCAAGAAACATTGTACTTCATCTCAGAGACATAAAATCAAATGAGAAAAGAGGTAGACCCCTCACAAGATAAGTCTTCTTCAATATACTATTCATAGAATAATTTGTCTTCTGCAGAGTCCACATCTTTCTTTGAGAGAAGATATGCCTCTAAGTTATAAACCATGTAGATATGAGTAAATGACTCACCGGAGAAAAAATAAATAAGCCTTTTAATTATCTAACACCAGTAGTCCAAAGATAAAATATGTAGATTGTATAGTCCATTATCCCATTGAATAATAACTTGCAAATCACCATAAACCTGTAAAGCAGTAATACCATTAATCTTACCAAACTGAAGCAAGCACCAAAACACCAATAACTCAGCTTTTGTGTTTGACCCTATAGCACCACCCATCCAATTCTAAAATAATGCTTGCTATTTATTCTATGTATCATTCCACATCCACAAGAGCCAGCTAGAGCATCTCCAATAAAAAAACTAATACTAGAAGAATAAGATAAGGTTGGAGTTGTAGTCTTTCTATTCAGCTTAGGAATTTCTTCTGAAGAAAAAGCCCTAAACAATCTCAATACATCCAAGTAGAAAACCTATAAGTTCAAATAAAACTTGATTTTTCATATTCCAAATAGCCCAACACGCAAAGATAGGAATTTTTTATGATTTTAACTCCTTTTTCTCTAACTGCTAAAATTCTCTTCTAGGCTCTGAGTACCCCATCTCTGGTTGACATCCAAAAAAACATATAGATCCTACAAAATAGATATGTTGAAATTGCATAGATAGAAAAGAAGATTAATAGCTTCATTCTCTTGTATACACAAAGTACATCTACCTAGGCCAATCCATCTTCTTCTCATCAAATTATCCCAAGTAAGTAGATAGTTTTCTAAACATAACCAAAATAAACATTTTAGCTTTAGGGGAATATGCCACTTCCAGAGCTTACCATACCACCATTTAGTCTCTTTTGTAGAATGATGCATGATGATAGCATTGTATACTTCCTTTGCAGTAACCTGACCAGAAGTTTTGTTCCAGCTCCACACTAGCATATCTTCATTATCATTGAGCCTAATTCCATCTCTATTTAGTGCATTAACATAAGCGGTCCACTCCAAATCCCATTGACCATGCAAGTATAAATCCTTTGCTAGAAATCAATATGATTTTGAATGCCTTAGCCAACCAGGCCTTCTAACATGGTTTACTGTAAAAAAACTAACTCTGCTAGATATTCCAATAGAGTAGGAGATAAAAAACAATTCTCCCCATATAAAAGGATCAATTCCCACTATGATATTGTCCCCCTTTCCAACTTTCTAGGTTATCCATATATTAATCCAGGAGAAAATATTGAGAAACCCATTCCATATGGTCGAGACACTAGTTGAAAATTTAATAGAGCTTCTAAACCACTGAAGAACATATCTACCTTTCAAATATTTATTCCTCAAAACAATACTCCATAAACCATGATCAAATAAACCTCCCCATACAATTTTAAAACATGCTGGGATACTGAGAGGGGGGGTGAATCAATATTTGCATAATTACCACTTTTGACCAAAATATGTAATCATTCACTTTATTAGCAGTAGATCACTACATTCAGTATATCATTAGTAGTATAAATCAACAGTGCAAGATAAACGACCACAAACACACAGTACACCCGAATTTACGTGGAAACCCAATTGGGAGAAAACCACAGAATGCTTTCTCATATATATCAAGATTACATTCAATTTATTTACTATCACCAATTGGAAGGAAGCATCAACCCCCTGATTTTCTAGCACCAACTAGAAGTAGGCTCCAACCGCCTGATTTACATGCATTAACCCGAAGGAAGCTCCAACTCCATGATTTACTAGCACCAACTGGAAGGAAGCTCCAACCCCCTAATTTACAGGCTCCAACCTGAAGGAGACTTCGATATCATATCCTAGCCCCATCTTTCCACCCTGTTATGAATAAGAAAATTGATTTATCACTGTCACTATCTCTGTCAATTAGTCTTTTCCAAGATCAACTGTGACTTAGCTTTGTACTTCACCGAACTCTACCTGGACTTTCTCAATGTTCTACATATCAACTGGTTCTTTCTTTACCTTCGAATTATCCAACTGTGATGTGCGAATTGATTCTATGTTTACTTCAAATTCAACCGTGGTCTTTCACTTCTTCCAGATTGTAAATTACTTCGACTTATCCAACTAGTACGTGCAAATTGTTTTTGTGCTTACTTCAAATTCAACTACGGTTTTTCAGTTCTTTCGGATTGTAAATTACTTTGACTTATCCAACTGGGACACGTGACTTGTTTCTGTGCTTACTTCAAATTCAGCTGTGGTCTTTCACTTCTTCCAGACTGTAAATTACTTTGAATTATCCAACTGGGACGTGCGACTTGATACTAAACTTGTCTCAATCTCTCCTGTGATCTTCCAACTACGATGCATGACTTGTTTCTATACTTGCTTCACATTCAACTTCTTGTTTGAATCAACTAGACATTGATTCACTTCACTACACACTCACCTTCTCACTTCACTACACGATTTGCATTAGTCCTTATTTACTTATAGTTTTTTTTATGTCCACACGAGGGCCGACAAGTTTGATTTATTATATTAATTTAATCAATTGACCACAATGACTATCCAAAAAAGAGGGCTTTGTACCATAACAAGGGGCTTATACCCCATCCTTCTTCAATACTTCGTCAGCTTGTTGCACACTTCGACTTACATGCTACTTGCTTGTTATCTTCGACTTATCTATTATCTATGTACTTTGACATTAGCACTTCGACACACAACTTGCTTTGACATATCGACTGTGTGATCACTCAGACTATCTACATCTACTTCGACATGGGTAAATCTACGCACTTATGCTGGTTACTATTGCTCCGACTATCTACATTTTCTTTTACAGTGTACCACTACGTTGACATTGTACAACATTGTTATATATACTTCTTCAAATTGGCTTCAAGTATTCTCATGTGCCACCTCATTATTCATTCCAACAATATCCCATTTGTCATCCATGACAACATTGAGTCCAACAATCTATCATTTGACATCAATGGCAACATTAAGTCCAACAATCTCCCCCTTTGTCATTGATGGCAACAACCCATCGTCATTACACTTTGACTCTTCTACTATTGTACTCTTCTACTTTTGTGCTCTCCCTTGTTGCAGGCTCTGTATTTGTTGTTTCCTCCTCCTATCTTCATTTCTCCCCCTTTGACATCAATGAAAAAGGTCTTCACATTCTAATTATGTGACTTTTCAATTGCTACTACCCTGTGCAGGTGATCATTGCTGACACATCCTGTTGTTTACTTGTACTGTTTGTATATTAGACAGTTCTTAGGATGTTGTAAGTACTCTTCCATGCTTGCATATCTAAATTGAGATTTTCTCTTCCGGATAACATTAACTTGGTCTGTCATTTTTAATGTACCCATAAATGCTAAGGATTTGACATGGGTGATAAATTCACACAAATGTGCAATCTTCAGCATTAAATAATATAGAGAGGAATCCTTGAAATCATTCATGAATGCAACCTTACTTTTGCATCATTTCAGCGTTTTTGGGAACATGCAATCATAAATCGTTCTGAATGCAAACATTATTGGTTATGAGTGGTAATTAAATACAAATCCTACCCAACTTAGTAATTGTATTTGAAATCCTTTGATATCCTGCGATTCTTTGAGGTGCATTGGATCTGTGTTTCATTCTCATGGTGTTCATCCATTTGGAAAACAATCATTTTGTTAATATGATATTCGCTTCAATTCCATTGGTGGTTACCTCGCAATTTCTGATCATTTTCAACAAGTTAATTCTGTGGCCAAACTTTTCGCGCCGGTTCACTCACAACAAACAGAGTTCACAAACCCTAAGAGAAACTTGGAGAAGTGGGCATCCCAAGTAAAAGAAGCTGATATTAGAGAGTGGTATGCTCATATGCAGATTTATTAGACAAATGCTGGAGAAATTGAATTTATGAAGAAATGAATTGATGAGTTGGAAGAGCGACAAGAACAAATTCTAGTTCTCTTGAAACAACTTCGGATAATTCCTAGCACTCTAAATTTATCCAAATGTTAAAGTTGTAAATGAGAAGGAGCCCTCAATTTTGTACTGCCATTTGATAGTCTTGCCAAATGATAGATTTTGTTGACTCTAAATTCTACGAAAGCAACTTTTAATTATATTTGACTGTTATGGATGACTTCATTCTTTTTCATTTATGTAATGCAACTTACTTTGTACTGTTGATAGACATGCCAATTGAAATGTATGTACTTTCTTAGACAACAACTCCAATGTTAAAATTAGCTCGATAGCAATGTGAATGGATCCATGATAGTCTTCCAATGTCTTTTGAATTCGATTTTCTTTTCATCTTCTAGGATTAGTATACTTTTTCCTTGAATTAATGCATTGTATATAATATTTTTTTGAACTAAAGGATCTTCATATAACATTCTAGATATTAGCATGAAATGCAACAATCTTTTGCTGCCTTTGTACTACTATTGTTTGCTTCGACAATACATACCATTGGATTTTTTCTTATCCACTTTTGAGAGTATGCAGACTTATCTGAATGTTTCTTTTGATGCTGCACAATATCAATTCTTCTTTTCATCCACAAATTATCAGTTTTATTTCCAACAATATGTGGTATGGTACTTGCTGAATGTCCTTCCGAGCTTCGACAATTTTGTGCTTTGTTTCCAAAACCATTGCATGCATAGCATCTTATGATATGATATTTTGTAATGTGTCCATAATGGATGCACCTTAGACACTTAACTGTTTTTTTGAATTGTTTTCTACCATAATTCATACAATCCAATGCTCTATGTCCATATTTATAACAAGAGAAGAAATATCCTCTAAAGAAATTCCCATACCTTTACTGAACCTACTTTAATGACATGTTCTGTTCGAGGTTGTTTTGATAGGACATGCTTTCTTGTTATATTTCATTTTGACTTATTTCTTCATAGATTTCCTTGTTGATTGAATTCTCAGCATGTTCCCGTTCTGTGCCTTTAACTATTCCTTTTGTCCATCTCAGAATGCTCTTATCATCCCTATCCTTCTCAATTGTGTTGTCGTATCCAAAACCGATTTTGTCGTTTGGCGACCTTTGGCTGTTTAATATTTCATCGAGGATTGATGATCTATTCTTATGGTTGTCATTTGTTTCCTCAGTTATTCTTTTCAATTCTTCTAATTTTAACTTAATACTGTGACATGTACCTTCTTCCTTCGTTAGCTGAATTCTCAGAACTTCCTCTCTTCCTTTGACTTCCTCAAGTTGAGATTCCAACCCACTAACATATTTTATTAAATCTTCCAGAGGTTTTGAATTTTTTTCATTTGACTTCTGCCTATTTTTCTCTGTTAGACGAGTAATTCATGCTTTCAAGTTTATGATTTCATCTTCTTTGGTCCTTAATATTTGTGCACCTTGACTCTTCAAGTCAATCATTGCTTTCGTAACTTCTTCATGCTCTTCTTGTTCCTTTCTTTTAGACTACTTATGTACTTGCTGTAATAACTCATTTTTCTTCTGATATTTTTCCATCTCTTTTAAACATCACATAATTTTATTCTCTAGAATGTCCAAGTCATTCCTTGACACCTCAACATATGACTCATATTCTGATGCTTTGATCTTTTATAACGCTACTAAAACATATATTTTAATCTTCACTATATCTTGTTCTTCATCTATAATAGAGAAACAATACTTTCTACTAGAATTTATGCAATCTGAAATTGGTATTTGATAGTCTAATTTCAGTTCTTGTAATTCCTTTCTTAACAAAGCACTTTCAATTTCCATATTTTCACTCATCTTCTTCTTGCTTTCCAATTGACTTGTCAGTGCTTCTTCTACTCTTTTTTCTTCTTCATGTTGGGTTTTCAGTTCTGTGATGATATTCCCATCTTCCTTTGTTTTTATGATTTCTTCTTTGAGCTTGACTATTAGCTCTTTCAGTTGCTTGTTCTTTTTCCTAGCAATATTCGGGTCATTTAGAGGACTGATAAGTTCACCCTCAAAATCAACTTCTTGTTCGTTATTATTTCTTCCTTAGTTTTTTCTTCACTATCAGTGATCATTTGATCTTCATTTGGCATTACTATTGCCACAAACAACATTTTTCTTTAGTCATTGTCGTTGTCATATTCTTCATTAGATTATTTTGAGTAAAAACTCTTCTTTTGTTTGTCAGACTGTTTGGTTCTAGGAATTCCTTCCTTATATTTATTTTCCTTTCTTTTATGATAAGAATTTTCTTCATCATCACTATTTTCCATTTTTCCATGTGGACATTTTGAAGCATAATGACCGACGTTTCCACAATCAAAACACTTGAAGGGTAGCTTACCTATGAATTTTCCTAATCCTCTTTTGATTTTTTGAACAAAATTTGCTTCTTCAACGTCTGACTCAATTTCAGACTCACTAATTGATTTTCATCCTTTAGTTCTTGTCTTCTTGGTAGCCTTGAATGCTGCTTCATGTCAAGTAGTTCCTTTTCCTTTGTTTATCCTCATCTCATATGCCCTAAGGATTCCTTGCAATTCTTCCATTGTTAGTGCATCTAGGTCTTGAAATTCTTCAATGGATTATATATTTGAGTCAAATTTCCTTGGAAGGTATTTGATTACCTTTTGTACAACGACCTTTTCTTTCAACTCTTCTCCTAGTCCTCTTATGGAGCTTAAGACTTCGTCAACATGAATAAAATATGCTGCAATGTTTTCACCTACATTCATCTGAAGTTTTTTGAGCTATCCCCTATGTACTTGCATATTTTCTTTCTTGACTTCGTCATTTCCTTTATATATTTTCTTGAGATTATCCCACATTTCCTTCGTGGAGGTGATATGAATGACCTTTACTAACTTTCTTTCTGACAAAACTTTGAAGATAACATTTATGGCTTTTGCATTATTATGATACAACTTCTTTTTGTCAACATTAGTAGGAAGATCTTCTGGAACTTTGTAACATTGACAATGGCGAGCCAAACTTCAAGTCCTAGAGAAATTAAATATGTTTGCATCCTTATGGTCCAAAATTCATAATTACTTCCATTAAAGAGATGAATTCTACTTGACGAAATCCCTTTGTGTCTTTCCATGGATCTTACTTCTATTGATTAAACTGTAACTTGAAGGAACGACTCTGATCCCAATTGTTGGGATACTAAGAAGGGGGGGGTGAATTAGTATTCACACAATTACCACTTTTGACCACAATATGTAATCATTCACTTTATTATTAGTAGATCACTACATTCAATATATCATGAGAAGTAAAAATCAACAGTGCACAATAAAAAACCATAGATAAAAATACACCATAATTTACGTGGAAACCCAATTGGGAGAAAACCACGGAATGCTTTATTATATTTATAAAGATTACATTCAATTTATTTACTAGCACCAATTGGAAGGAAGCACCAACCCCTTGATTTTCTAGCATCAACTAGAAGGAGGCTCCAACCCCTTGGTTTATAGGCATCAACCTGAAGGAAGATCCAACTCCCTGATTTACCATCATCGACTGGAAGGAGGTTTCAACCCCCTAATTTACAAGCTCCAACCTGAAGGAGACTTTGATATCTTATCCTTGCCCATCCTACCACCATGTTATGAATAAGAGAATTGATTTATCACTGGCACTATCTCTATCAATTAGTCTGTTCCAAGATCAGCTATGACTTAGCTTTGTACTTCACCGAACTCTACTTTGACTTTCTCAATATTCTACGTATCAATTGGTTCTTTCTTTACCTTTGACTTATCCAACTATGCTGTGTGACTTGATTCTATGTTTACTTCAAATTCACATGTGGTATTTCACTTCTTCTCGATTGTAAATTACTTCAACTTATTCAATTGGTACGTGCGACTTGTTTATGTGCTTACTTCAAATTCAGCCGTGGTATTTCACTTCTTATGGGCTATAAATTACTTTGACTTATCCAACTGGGATGTGCGACTTGTTTCTGTGCTTCAAATTCAGCTGGGATCTTTCACTTCTTCTATACTACAAATTAGTTTGACTTATCCAAATGGGATGTGCGACTGGATTCTAAACTTGCCTCAATCTCTCCTATGATCTTCCAATTGTGACACACAACTTGTTTATGTACTTTCTTCCCATTCTTATTCTTCTTCAAATCAACTAGCCATTGATTCACTTTCCAAAACCTTGAAAATTAAGAACCGAGAACATCCACAGTCACACTCACCTTCTCACTTCACGACACAAATTGTATTAGTCCTTGTCTACTTATCGATTTTTTTTATGTCTACATGAGGGCCGACATGTTTTCTTTATTATATTAATTTAATCAATTGACCACAATGACTATATGAAAAATAAGGCTTTGTACCACAACGAGGGGCTTATACCCCATCCTTCTTCAAAACTTCATCGAATTCTATGCAATTCGACCAACATACTACTTTCCTGTTATCTTTGACTTATCTATTATCTATGTACTTCGACATGAACACTTCGACACACTTGACTTTCTTCGACATATCAAATGTGTGCTCACTCCAACTATCTGCATCTGCTTAGACATGGGTACCTTTGCGCACTTCTGTTGGTTACTATTGCTCTAACTATCTACATCTGCTTCGACATGTGTACCATTACATTGACATTGTACATCATTGTTATATATACTTCTTCAAATTGGCTTCAAGGATTCTCATAGGCCACCTCAACATTCAATCCAACAATCTACCATTTTTCATCCATGACAACATTGAGTCCAACAATCTCTCATTTGACATCAATGACAACATTAAGTCCAACAATATCCCCCTTTTTCATTGATGGCAAAACCCCTTCATCATTACGCTTCATCTCTTCTGCTATTGTACTCTTCTACTTTTGTACTCCCCCTTACTACAGGCTTTGTAATTGTTTTTTCCTCCCCCATATTCATTTCTCCCCCTTTGACATTAATGGAAAGGTCTTCACATTTTGATTATGTGACTTTTCAATTGTTACTCCACCTGCGCAAGTGCTTGTTGTTGACACATCATGTTTTTTTACTTGTACTGTTTATCTCTTAGAAAGTTCTTAGGATGTTGCAAGTACTCTTCCACGCTTGCATATATAAATTGATATTTTCTCTTCTAGATAACATTAACTTGATCCATCATTTTTAATGTACCCATCAATGATAATGATTTGACATGGATGATAAATTAACACAAACGTGCAATCCTCAACATTAAATAAGATAGAGACGAAGCCGTCAAATCATTCATGAATGCAAGCATACTTTTGCATCATTTCAACCTTTCTGGGAACATGTAATCGTAAATTCTTCTGAATGAAAACAGTATTGGTTATGAGTGGTAATTAAATACAAATCCTACCCATTCAAAAGATGACATCATAAACAAACAAAAAATGAGTTATATATGGAGTTGAAGAAAACTTTATACCAGATAACCTACCATTCCTTTTAGCATCATCAATCATCCTACTGAGCCCTTTAATAACCAAAAGAAACAAAATAGGCGATAGAGGTAACCTTGCCTCAGTCCTCTACAACTCCTAAAAGAAGTGGTAGGGGAACCATTAATCAATACAACAAAACAAGCTGATGATACACATGCCATAATCCAATTTGTTACAGTCAAATGAAGACCAATATAGAGCAATACTAACATTAAAAAACCCCAATACACCTTGTCATGTGCTTTTGCAAGATCCATATTCAACATCAAAGCATTTATTTTTTTGACTTTATGGAATGAAGGCACTCTTGTGTAACCCCTATGGCATCTAGAATTTGCCTGTTCTCCAGAAAACCAAATTGTTCCTTCAATACCACTTTTTCCAGGATGGGTTTGAGTCTATTAGAAATAATTTTGGAAATAGTTTTGAATACAAGATTGCACAGAGAAATAGGTCTATAGTCCAAGAAAATATGAGCCTTATCACATTTGGGAATGAGAGTAATAAAACTTGAATTTAAAGCTCCTAAAACAAAGCTCCGTGTTCTAGAAAATTCCACTACCTCCATTAGTTTTATACCCACAAGGTCAAATAAAGAAGTAAAAAACTCCACTGGCCACCCATCTTGGCCTCGACTCTTATCCTTGGAAAAATCATATAGTACTCCTTAAATTTCACCAATAGTGAGAGGCCTACCAATATTCAGTTCCTATTCCCTGGAGAAGAAAGGGGGGTAATGTTTGGTGACAATCATCTAATCTGCAATATTACAATGTGCAAGATCCTTAAAATGATTAGAGAAAAATTCCACTGCATACTTTTCTTTCTCATCTTGATATCTGACCCATCTACCATCTTCAACTTTGAAATCCCAAATAGCATCAATATTCCTTCTATGGCTAGCAAATTTGTGAAAGAATTTGGTATTGTTATCGCCTTGAGAAATCCAAATAGTTCTACTCTTTAATCTCCAGGCCTCATCTTCCCTTTGAAGTATAATGCCATTTTTAGATTCTAGGGAAAGTATATAATCCTTTTCATCCTTTGAAAGAGAACTACTAGAATGAACATCTAAAAACTTGACAATAGAACCTTCTATTTCACATAGCTATTTTTTAGACTATAATTCCTTGGTATTTATCCACCTCATCACTAAAGTTTTAAGGGATTTGAGCTTTGTAGACAATCTTTCCATAGAATTTGATCCCTTAGTAAATTTGAGATTATTCCAATTATATTTGACTAATTGACAGGAATCCTCCTCTTTAATCCAGTTGTGTTTGAACTTAAATGGAAAATTAAAATCCAAAGGACCATTTTCCACTTGAAGAAACATAGGAGAATGATCTGAGATGGAGGATTGAACAACCCAAGGCCTGTACCTAGAAATATATCCAATCTTTTATAGATCCCATCCTTCCCGAATCTATCATTTTTCCAAGAAGAACACAATTTGGAGGGGACAACATCAAGTAACTTAGAGTTTTGAAAATGATGAATAAAATACTTAGACAAGGGATCATATCTTTGACCTTGTCCTAAAATTTCAGAAGCATGAATTGTAAGATTCAGATCCCCTTCTAGAATTAGATTGGGATCATTTAAAAGTATACTTTCCACCATAGCATCCCAAAAATATTCCTATCCTTATAAGGCCCATAACAATTTAAAATTTTGAATTCTTGATTAAAACCTTTCACCTTACCCATAAGGAGTAATCTAGCACATATATGAAATGGTTTAAAATTTCCCATATGAGGGTTCCAAATAACAAGTAGACCTCCTGACCTACCCGAGGCATCGATAGAACTCACTTCCCATTAGTCACAAGCCTTAAAACCTGGACACATAGTTTCTTTAAAACCTGGACACATAGTTTCTTGCACTAAGATGATGTCAGATTTGTTGGTTTCAAAAAACTGCTTGAGAGCCCTAAACTTAGGGAGACCCCCAACCCCTCTAATATTGAGGGAGGAAATTAACATTAAGAACCCCTAGAAGGTGGCATATACTCTCCAAGATCCCCAGAATTTCGACACAAACCCTCTTCCTCCTTCAGTCTAGAGGAAATAGGAACATAATCCCCAAGGTCAAAGTTTTTATTCTCCTCCACAACCCCACTATTCTCCTTTTCAAACTTCTTTCTATATTTTTTCCTAATGGTCACATTCTGATGTCTAATGGAATTGATAGGAGTGGCCCCAAGATTACCAGAAGGTTTATTAACATACACAGGAAAAGGGGAAAGAAGCAAAGTATAATTCAGAGGAGAGGGTCTATTCTTTGATTCAACAGACATTGATATCCCAGCATCACAATTACCTTCTGGAGAAACCAGGGAATTATTTGAAATCAATAGAGGAAAATCAGAATCCTTAAAACAAGAGGGCTCAAAAATCTAAGACTGAATGACATAATCTTGTTCCAAAATAAGATTATTAGAGATCAAAGAGGGATCAATAGGTTAAGAGGCCTCATTTAAGAAAAAAGACAAAGGAAATCCATCTAAATCTATGCCATGGGAAACCCTACATAAAATTTCATTCAAAACTGGGGGAGAGTATTCTAGCATAACATCCAAACTAGAATTTAAACTTTGCCTCTTATAAAAATCATTTTTCACAGATTTAATTAATTGAAGATCCATAGAGGAAAGTCCTTCATAAGAAGTAGGGGAGATGATCGAGGACATACCTTTTATAGAGGGATCCCTTGCATGCTCAATGACCATAGGAATATGATGCAAAACCTTGTTCAAATTTGACAGGTGTTGAATGTATTCGAACTTCCAAACAAGACCTTGCTCATAATATTCATCTCAGTCCTCCTCGAAGAAACCTGGACAATTGGCATGAAGTGTTGATGTATATGTAACTTCGGAATGTATTTCACATATATGTATATTGTATTCCTATAGAGATGTTATTATTCCTCTATACGGAAGTGTCGTCATTTATATTGTAAGTGTTGTAACTTATACTTGATGGGTTATTAGACCACCTTGTTGGGGTCGGCCCTGTATAAGTCATGTGGGTCAAAGGGTTATTAGACCACCCTATTTGGGGTCGGCCCAGTCAGCATTATGTTATGTGGTTAAGTTAAGGCTGACCTAGTAAAGGTTATTAGGCAAGTCAAGTCAAGTATAAATAGAGTGCGGGAGGCACTCTATTTGATCATTCTATTCTATCACACACTCTTTGGAGAGTGGCACACTTGTGGAGAAGGAGAACCTACTGCTAGGAGATGTCTATCTCTTATGCTTGGGTTGTATCATTGCTCTATCTATCTATGCGGAAGTTATTGGGGTTTTTCACCTTTATGGTTTTCCCTAAGTAAACTCTGTGTCTCTTGTGTGCTTGCATTATTGTTTCCATGATTGATATACTATACATGTTGTTCTCTCAGTTAAGATCCTATATCAGATTGAAGTAAATTCTGAAAAATTAACATGGTATCAGAGCTATCCTGAAAGAAGGCATGGTATGGCATGTATGACATTTGTTGCACTTACGATGCTAGGGCTTGATATAGCCAAAACCCGTCATTGTAGAACTTTCGCTATAAATACATTTTGGAGAAGTTTTCAGATATAAAACATTTACAAGTCAAAGATAAGATCCCCATGTACCTTTTATCCAAAGGACAACTTCTAGATTGTTGTACTTTGTGTTTTATGATCTGTACAATCTAGGGTTTCTGCCTCTTCTAGATCTGGGTCATAAACAGGTGACCTAGGAAAAAAGGTCATAACTTGGGCTAGGAAGATCCAAATGAAATTTCGTAAAAAGTGACAGGTAGTGAAAAGACTGTACATTCTTAGGTAACTTTTTTAGAGGCCGAAACTGAACCAGTGACATGTGGCATGCCGTACAAGTTTTCTCTCCTGTTTTATCCCATAAACAGGTCACATTGCAAAACTTGGAATAACTCTCTCTCAGAGAATCCAATTGAGGTCAGAACTATGGGGTTGGAAAGATGACAAGTCGGGATACCACAAGTAGAAGTTTCAGACCCTGTGGATTGGAAAGTTCAGAGTTACACCAGAAACAATCAGGTACATATTTCTATCAAAACAGAATTATTTTTTGAGCACCTTGATTCATGGCTTCAGGAATTTAGGGTTTCGGAGAAAGATGGAATTTTTGTAATCGGAGACCACGAATGAATACTACTCATCAAAATCAAAATTTAGAGACCAAGATCAGAATTTTTGGTTGGGAAAAAGTCGAGGCTTGATCAAACCCTAGTTCGGGACTTTGATCAGAAAAGTAGAAAATTAGGGCTTTTGCAAAAATGGGAATTTTTGAAATCTGTGACCATGACTGGAAGCTCCTCAGAAAAATAGAATCTTATAGCTTTGGATTGAACCTTTTGATTGGGCAGAAGGGTGGGCTTTATCAAACCCTAGTTCGGGGTCATGTCTAGTGAACCCGGAAGTTTCAAAGGAAAATTTGAGGGGTGAAACTTTGCAGTTTTCAAATTCTGAGTATACCGGCTTGATCAGATCATCAAGGCGCATCTTTCTATCCTTTCAGAAGATTGAAATTCAAAGTTTGAATTTTTAGGGTTTCTATGACAAACCCTAATCCAACTCCAGATCCAGTTCCTGCAAATCAAGTGGATTGGGTTAATCCTAGAAGAGAATGGATTGGTCACCTGCATAAGTGAAGAAGTTCCTGTTTCAGAGGGATATGAGGCTAAGGCCTTACATAAGAAAATTTCAAGCAATCTCGACAGGTATGACTTACAGGTATGTTTCAAATTTTGTTCATGTTTAAGTTTATGATATATTTGTCTTCATATCATTACAGTTAGTACAATCTTGATTAATTACTAGACTTGTCGTATCACCTTAATAAAATTATGAATACATGATAGAAGATATTCATTGATTAAGGTTTTGACACTTATGATTGTACTAATGCATTGTGATGTTGTATGAGGTTTATGTTGTTCACTAACATGAAAGGTATATCAAGAAAGACAAATCATGTTCTAGTTCAAGAACATATGACCATGGTAACATGAAGACAAAGGTTCATCCATTGCCATGGATCACATAGAAGATCTACTTACAAGGTATGTATAACTTGGTTAACCTATGAGATATGCAGGTTACTAGCACAAGTCACTTAAGAGAACAAGATGACATCATGTGGGTATGTTAGACAATAACCAACTAACATATTAATCCAGGTAAGTTTTTCCTATATCAAATTAGAATCCTACCTTGTGTAAAGTATACATGGCATGATTGATAATGATTATTCACAGGTTTGAATAAACATTGGTGTATGCATATTATGTCTCTTACCTTGATTGATGATATGACTAACCAGAAAAGTCTTTTGGTCAAATATGGATATGCATGAGTAAGAGAAGTCTTACTTAAAACATTGAATGCTAATGCTTATTATCTGTGTTTGAAATGATCATGACTATACATGTTTAAGATTATTGTGTTTTGATAGTATTGAGAATATACGAGTAAATGTATGATTATGTATGAGATATCGAGGATATCACAATAATGATACTTGTAAGCATGCATAGTGATCAAGGATGGATTTAAGTTCAAGGACAAGTAATACAGGAAGCAAAGATCAAGAGGGAACATACTCCAGTAGTTTCTGCAAGAATGCAGATATTCAGAGGGAGTCCACCCAACAACCAAACAAAGATAAGTATTTGAATTATCATTTCTTGCATATTTGATTGTTTAAATAATATTGTTCAATGATGTATATACTGATGTTCCTAGAATTAGGCTGTGTATTTTGGCATATTAGAATAATTACATTAATGAACAGCATACTACTAATATGCATGTAATAGGTAAGTGGCCTATGGCACTATACAACATTCCATTGCTACTTATCTAGAATGAAACCTCTTTGCTGACATGTTGGGAGTAGTACAAACTCTTAACAATGTTCTGGTAGAGATTGGAAGGCATCTAGAAAGTTACGTGATATAGATAAATGTTGTATTGAAGCATTGGCTAAAATAATTGAATGACTGTATGACATATTTCTTTATGTGTAAGAATTTGTTTTGAAAAACTATGAGAAGTTTCTAATCATGCAATTTAACTTGTTTTGTAGGAAAGATCGTATACGAGCACCTACAAAAGAAGGACTACAACATTTGTTTTAGCAACAAAGTTATCTATTGAAGATATTGAATATATTGAAGTTCCCAGGATTCGGGAAGAATGCCATGATCAAAAAGTACCAGTTGATCATGAAGAATGATGTTTGGGATGCAGTCCCAAGACCTGAAGGGAAGTCTGCTATGAATTCCAAATGGATCTCTAATATCAAGCATGCTACAGATGGTAGCATGGAGAAATTCAAAGCAAGGTTTGTAGCTCGTGGCTTCTCCTAGAAAAAGGGATTGAGTATGAATAGACTTCTACACCTATAGCTAGGCACACTTCCATCAGATCAGTACTTGCTCTAGCTGCAGTGATGAAATGGAAGATACACCAGACAACTTTCTTGAATGGTGTAGTCGAAGAGGAATTGTATGTGGAGCAACCACTTGGTTTTGAGACACATGACGGGAAGTCATATATGTGCAGAACTTAGTATGGTAGGATAGACAACTTTCTATCCAGTTTGGGATTTACCAAGAGTAAAACGGATTCCAACCTTTACTACAAGGTTGAGGAAGGCAATCTAGTGATACTACTTGTGTATGTGGATGACCTGTTTGTTACAGGTGAGGATAGATTGATTGCCGACACGCAGCGAAAGCTTGCTGCCAAGTTCGAGATGAATAACTTGTGGATGATGCACTACTTTCTAGGCATGGAGGCGTGGCAGAGTGTAGATGGAATCTTCCTTGGACAAGGGAAGTATGCAGTAGAGATCCTGAAGAGGTTAGGGATGGTGGACTGCAAGGACATGGCCACACCTATGGCATCGAACCTGAAGCTTCTGTGTGATGCTTCATCTAATCCGGTTGATGTCACTATGTATCGTTAGATGAATGGGTCCTTGATGTACCTGACGAACACGAGACCAGATATTTTCTTTGCGGTGAACATATTGAGCCAGTTCCTGACAGATCTGAGGAGTGTTCACCTAGTTGCTGTAAAGCATATTCTGAGGTACCTGAAGGGTACAGTTGATTATGGGCTCAAGTATGATGCAAATCAAAAGTTTAACCTGCAGGGTTATGTTGATTCAGATTGGGCAGGCAGTGTTGCAGATAGGAAGAGCACTTATGGGTGCTCCTTCAGTATGGGATTAGGTGTGATCTCTTGGTTTAGCAGGAAGTAGTCCTGCGTAGCACTGAGTACAACCAAAGTAGAGTATGTTACAGCATGTTCGTCTAATTGTGAGGTAGTATGGCTCTGGAAGCTACTGTCTAAGTTATTTGATCTCCCGCTAGAAGCTACTGGTATCTTTTGTGACAACCAGAGTTGTGTGAAGCTGTCTGAGAACCCAATGTTCCATGACAGGTCGAAGCACATTGAGATAAAATATCACTATATCAGGGATATGGTGTAGAGAGGAGCAGTGAAGCTCCTGTATGTTGCAACGGATGAGCAGATTGTAGATGTACCGATGAAACTACTAGCCAGAGTGAAGTTCGAGTACTTCAGAGAGAGGCTTGATGTTCTTCAGATCAATTAAACTTCGAGGAAGAAATGATGGAGACATTTGCTGAAGGAATTCCAAGCATGGTGGAAGGAGGATCCTTCACATGGCTATGGATGTAAGCGCTAGATGGTGAGCATCAAGATGATGTTCTAGTTTCTGCTCGATATGATCAGTTGGATCATTTATGTATGTATGCATCATGTTGAATGCTGGATATGATCAATTGGATCATTTATGTATGTATGCATCATGTTGGATGTTGGATATGATCAGTTGGATCATTTATATGTATGTATATATGCATCATGTTGGATGCTTGGACCATGTATCTATATATGTATCAGGTGGATGCGATTGTATGATCAGGTAGATCATGGATGTTGATATATATCAGGTAGATACATTGTATGATCAGGTGGATCATGTGTCTGTGTATGTATCAGGTAGATGCATTATATGATCAGGTGGATTGTAATGTCCCTTATTAGTAATTTTATTAAAATGGCAATTTTCCACTTTTTTTTCCCTAGTTCGACCTTTGACTAGTTTTGATCTCTAGGTCCCAAATTTGCCCCAAATGATCCCAAATCTTCTGAGAAGGTATATTAATGATATTAGAACATAAATATTTGTTTCAGGGATGCATTTGGACCTTTAAAATACTTCTACAAATCCTCTTTCAATTCTGGTCAATGTAGGTAACTTTACTAGTGATTTCCCTTTGACTAGTATTGGTCTCTAGGTCTCAAATTGACTCGAAATGCCTTCAAATCTTCAAGGAGGGTGTATTAATGATATTAGGACTTGAATATGATTTTCAGGGATGATATATGGCCACCAAAAGGCCTCTGAAAACTCTCTTAAGATTCTGGACCAAGTATGCAATTTTACTAGTAATTTGGGGTTCAAACCCCCCTGAGGTAAGTACTGAAAAATGGCTTCCCAAATGCCTCCAAACCCACTCAAATTTATGAACAGAGGTATGTAATGTGTTAAGTATGTTATTAAGGTCTCATATGCACCATTAATGGTTTATTACAACTGTTCTCACCCTCTCCCATTCAACTGCAAAAATCCCCAATTCGACCCTTGGGGAAATGGCACTATTTCACCTCCCAATACAACTAAACTGAGTAAAAATGCTTCAAATGCTCAAGTACAGTACATGAAACTTGTATAAGACATCCATGGCATTATATTGACCACAAATATCTCAGAGAATCATCCATTCATTCGAAATCATCATCAATACATTGGCTCACAACAAGGTAGTGGGGAAATGGCATTGTTCTTCCATTAAAAATGAGATTTATACATTTCTACTTGGAATTTCGACCTGAAAATTTTTGGAGATGAAGAAAAGAGTATTTAATTCATATTAAAAAATAAATGGGGCATTAAAATATTCCCAAAAGAGTACAATAGCTCACCAAAAACGCCCTCCCTCAAGGATCAAGAATATGTCATCAAAACTGGAAATGGTTGAAGGAGTGAGCTGCAATAGAAGAAACCATGAGCTGCCCTGTAGCTTACACCTGAAAATAAAGACTCCATTAAATATCCAAATGAAAGTTCTGAATGGCCTTTCCAATTACCAACTTGGATGGGAATCTTTCACCCTCGATATTGGCTAAGGCAAGAAACTAGTCATCCACTAGCTCTCCCTCTTCACAAATGCAATTGCAAATTCTACAAATGATCAAAAGATGGTTTCATTCTTTGTTATTGACATTTATAAACTTCTAATGTCCTCCATGGGTCGAATTCCTTCCAAGAGACTCATGCCAACTCAAGTTGGGAAGAGATTCCAAAGAACGCCACTTGTACAACAATTCTTAGTCTCCCACTTCCACCAAATCACATGTGGAAGCATCTTAGATGCCCTAACACCCTTGAGCGCCCTCTTGGAGTCTATTTTTAGACCTGACATGTCATATATGTCATATGTCATCCTTCAGGTCTGATTTGTGTCATAGGTGTCATAACATCTTCATCATTGTTGTCATAGAGCTAGGGAATCTAGTCCAAGTGTCTCACTAGCTCCAAATTACCTCTTCCTCTTCCATGGGAGTTACTCTTTCTCTATATTTAGACCTTGGATGAGTCATGCAATGAATAATACCTTTTGGAATCCCCCAAGTATGTTACCATTCACCTTGAATTCGAATTGGTGAGAGAATGATGCCAAATGTAGTGGGGAAATCTAGCCATATGTGGGTCCCACTTCCTCCATGTGTCTTCATCATGAAATGCCACTTTGATTTTCACTTGTATATATTTATTTATCTCCTTTATTAAATATTTATTCCATTCTAATGTTCAAACATCATTTATTATCCCCATTATTCCAAATCCCAAAGCTTCCACCCCAAACCTAGGAAACTAGTAATTTTCCTCCTTGGCAATTATTTGACCTTTAGCATCAATTTGACAAACTCTAATGAATAGGGCTAATGTGATTAGGCCATTGTGACCCAATGCCAAATTTGGGACATGACAAATCCTCCCTTCCCAATATTGCTTGTCCTCAAGCAATTTAAACATGGGTGTTGAAGAACCTGCTTTCTGTATAATTCTTTGAAGTTGCCATTGAATTGCCCAACCTTGAGTCTTTGAGTTTCCATGAAGATTTTAGAGAGGAACCACCATGCTTGCTGCTGCACTAATCTGATAAAAATCACTTTATTAAGTGGGAAAATCCATCTCCCATACTGCTTGTTTCCCCAAAAAAAATTTGAAACCAATGAGATAAAAATTATTCCAGGGTCCCATTGCTTGTATTGCACCCCAATAATTAAGAGTGCTCTCCAACACACACCATTAGTTAAGAGGATTCCTGGATCCCATTTTCTTTTATGAATCCTTCCAAACATCATGAGTACCAAATATATATCATCAAAGTACATAACAACATAATGAAAATGTACATCAAGGATATGCTTCATCAAAGAGTCATGAAAGTGCTTATACCTCCAAGCAAGTAGACCACCATTTTTCAAGTGCATACAAGCTTCAAGTGACCAATCAAATCTGATCCAATGACATAGGTGAGGATCCCATGTCCTATAATGCTGCTCCAAAATGATGTGATATGCATCAAAATATTCAACCATGTATTCTTTCATCCAAGAAGTGAATGAAAAATCTCCACTAAAATCTGAACCAAATAGTGAGCAGAAAAAACAAGGAGACTTCAAATGACTCAAAGAAGTCTCACCCATACATCCCTGAATGTGAGAGTCATAAAGATATAACAAAGTATGTGTCTTGCAACAAAAATGTTCTCCAATCATAAATCTATTCTCCCAAGTGTTGGATGAAAAACCATCAAATGAATCAAGTGTTGAGTAAGAAAAACCGTGAGTCTTCAAGTGACTCAAATGCATATCATAGGTGCATCCATGTAGATTTGCATCATCATAAAGTGACAAATAATGTTGCTTCAAATGTGAATAAGAATGTGCTCCAACCATGTCATCATAAAAGGTAAATCTAGGAGTTCCATACTCCTCATGTGGCACCATCAAAAAGAACCCTTTCACCCATACTTCATTGAGACTAATACTGCAAAACATGGAATTGTAGGATGTAGGAGAATGAACTAACTCACCCAAATGATAAAAGAATGCAGAATTTTCATCATGGAAAGTAGCCATGTGGGTAGTATCATGCAGCTCCTTCAAAAGTGGGAAACCTTTGTCATAGATTGGTTCCAATGTAGAGGAATCATGCTCTTCTTTAAAAATTGCATAACCTTCATCAAAAGACAATTCAAGTTCCTCTTCCACCACATCAAGTGTTTGGATCTCTTCAAGTTCATCTTCAAACACATTAAGAACATTCAAATTCTCACATTTCTCATGATCCACCATGTCATGAGAATCCTCCAAATAATCTACCATTTGACAATCTGAAACATAGGAGGAAAAACAAGTATCTTGCAACTTTTCAAGAAGTTTCTCATTTTGAATTGTGAGCTTATGAATATCCTCATTATTCTTCAAGTATGCATCATGTAACAACTCATTAAGCTCAAACAAATGGTTTCTATCAAAAAGCAAAGACATGAAATTACCTTTGATGTTGCACATTGCTCTTTGAATCTTCTCCATGTCTTCAATGAAGGATGTTTCCTCCAATGAAGTATCTCTCCAACAAGAATTTGACACCAATGCTTGAGTGTCATGGAGAATGCTAAGGGACTCTTGGATCTTCTTTTCATTCATCTTTAAGGACCCTTCAAGAAAATGAGGCTCTTGAAAATGAACCTCCTCATCTTCTTCATTTTTGCTCGGATCAACTTCATGAAGCTCAAGTGGTGATGGGGAAGTTGATCTTGTTTCTTCTTCAACTGCTACAAGGTCTTGATTATCATGCTTAATGGAACTTGGGCTTGCAGCAACACTTTCAAAAGTGATCTCTATGTCACCAAAATAGAGGTGTGAGCACCCATCAGTAGGTACTCCTTCATAGTTTAAGCATCCATCAGTAGATGCTCTTTGGTTCATGTCTAAGCTAGAAGGTGTCTCGAAATGATCTTCCATATTTTCAATAGAATCTTCTTCAGGCTCTTGTGATGCCTCTTCATTTTTCTCCTTCAAGCAAGCTGATTCATTTTGCCCCTTGTTTTTCTTAGGATCAGTATATTTGGAATCCCTTCTTGAATAAATCTCAAAAGCTCTCCTCAAGGAGGACATCATTTCATGCACACATATATGATACTCGCTCCAAGGGTTTTTACAAGAAGGGCATAAACCTTTCTTCACTAACTCCACATCTTCATTTTTGGGCCTACTTTCAAAAACATGTTCAGCATAGTACTCAAAAGACATGGCATTTTGTGTATTTTTGCTAAAAGCAAGATATTCTTGATATTTTTGATATTGTTGGGGCAAGGTTTTATATTTTGCTCTCCATCTTTGGAACTCACTCA
This sequence comes from Larix kaempferi, assembly GCA_027924585.1. Classification (NCBI taxonomy): domain Eukaryota; kingdom Viridiplantae; phylum Streptophyta; class Pinopsida; order Pinales; family Pinaceae; genus Larix; species Larix kaempferi. The sequence goes on along the minus strand of BSBM01000125.1, from coordinate 11,958,837 downwards.
TAGAATTATCCTTGGTTGGTGTGACACACTCATATTCATCAGATTTAAAGTCATAAGAATAATCTTCATTTCTCTTGAAATTGTAAGAAGTGTTGCATGATGGCATCTCTTCCTTGTACCATTCACATTCTGCTTCATATTGCTCATAAGCATCTGCATATTCCTCATAAGAATTGTACTCATAGGATTCATCATAATAGTAAGACATGGATGCCTATTATTCTTGAATGTATGTACCTAATCCACAGGTGCAAGGACCATGCTTTGATACCACTTTAATGTCCCTTATTAGGAATTTTATTAAAATGGCAATTTTCCACTTTTTTTTCCCTAGTTCGACCTTTGACTAGTTTTGATCTCTAGGTCCCAAATTTGCCCCAAATAATCCCAAATATTCTGAGAAGGTATATGAATGATATTAGAACATAAATATTTGTTTCAGGGATGCCTTTGGACCTTTAAAATACTTCTGCAAATCCTCTTTCAATTCTGGTCAATGTAGGTAACTTTACTAGTGATTTCCTTTTGACTAGTATTGGTCTCTAGGTCTCAAATTGACTCGAAATGCCTTCAAATCTTCAAGGAAGGTGTATTAATGATATTAGGATTTGAATATGATGTTCAGGGATGATATATGGCCACCAATAGACCTCTGAAAACTCTCTTAAGATTCTGGACCAAGTATGCAATTTTACTAGTAATTTGGGGTTCAAATCCCCCTGAGGTAAGTACTGAAAATGGCTTCCCAAATGCCTCCAAACCCACTCAAATTTATGAACAGAGGTATGTAATGTGTTAAGTATGTTATTAAGGTCTCATATGCACCATTAATGGTTTATTACAACTGTTCTCACCCTCTCCCATTCAACTGCAAAAATCCCCAATTCGACCCTTGGGGAAATGGCACTATTTCACATCCCAATACAACTAAACTGAGTAAAAATGCTTCAGATGCTCAAGTACAGTACATGAAACTTGTAGAAGACATCCACGGCATTATATTGACCACAAATATCTCAGAGAATCATCCATTCATTCGAAATCATCATCAATACATTGGCTCTAAACAAGGTAGTGGGGAAATGGCATTGTTCTTCCATTAAAAATGAGATTTATACATTTCTACTTGGAATTTCGACCTGAAAATTTTTGGAGATGAAGATAAGAGTATTTAATTCATATTACAAAATAAATGGGGCATTAAAAGCTTCCCCAAAGAGTACAATAGCTCACCAAAAATGCCCTCCCTCAAGGATCAAGAATATGCCATCAAAACTGGAAATGGTTGAAGGAGTGAGCTGCAATAGAAGAAACCATGAGCTGCTCTGTAGCTTACACCTGCAAATAAAGACTCCATTAAAGCTCCAAATTAAAGGTCTAAATGGCCTTTCCAATTACCAACTTGGATGGGAATCTTTCACCCTCGAAATTGGCTAAGGCAAGAAACTAGTCATCCACTAGCTCTCCCTCTTCACAAATGCAATTGCAAATTCTACAAATGATCAAAAGCTGGTTTCATTCTTTGTTATTGACATTTATAAACTTCTAATTTCCTCCATGGGTCGAATTCCTTCCAAGAGACTCATTCCAACTCAAGTTGGGAAGATATTCCAAAGAACGCCACTTGTACAACAATTCCTAGTCTCCCACTTCCACCAAATCACATGTGGAAGCATCTTAGCTGCCCTAAAACCCTTGAGCGCCCTCTTGGAGTCTATTTTTAGACCTGACATGTCATATATGTCATATGTCAGCCTTCAGGTCTGATTTGTGTCATAGGTGTCATAGCATCTTCATCATTGTTGTCATAGAGCTAGGGAATCTAGCCCAAGTGTCTCACTAGCTCCAAATTGCCTCTTCCTCTTCCATGGGAGTTACTCTTCCTCTATATTTCAACCTTGGATGAGTCATGCAATGAATAATACCTTTTGGAATCCCCCAAGTATGTTACCATTCACCTTGAATTCGAATTGGTGAGAGAATGATGCCAAATGTAGTGGGGAAATCTAGCCATATGTGGGTCCCACTTCCTCCATGTGTCTTCATCATGAAATGCCACTTTGATTTTCACTTGTATATATTTATTTATCTCCTTTATTAAATATTTATTCCATTCTAATGTTCAAACATCATTTATTATCCCCATTATTCCAAATCCCAAAGCTTCCACCCCAAACCTAGGAAACTAGTAATTTTCCTCCTTGGCAATTATTTGACCTTTAGCATCAATTTGACAAACTCTAATCAATAGGGTTAATGTGATTAGGCCATTGTGACCCAATGCCAAATTTGGGACATGACATGGATCATGTATGATGATATGTATCAGGTAGATACTTGGTATGCATAAGGTGGATGCATTGTATGATCAGGATGATCATGGATGACGAGCTTCAGGATGTTGCTCTAGATGACATGCATCAGGACGATGCAGTGACGATGATCAAGATGATCATATGTGATGACATGTATCAGGTGGATACATTACATAATCAGTTGGATTATGTGTGATGAGTTCCGAAGACACAGATGCACATAAGCTTTTCGGAAACGATTGTAGATGTGTTCTCCCATGGTCGCGATGTAATTGCTGGGATTTTTCGACATGGTGGAAGATGTGTTCTCCCATGGTCGTGATGTAATTGCCAGGGCCATTCGAGCATGGTTGTAGATGTGTTCTCCCATGGCTGCGATATAAGTGCTGGGGCCATTCGAGCATGGTTGTAGATGTGTTCTCCTGTGGCTACGATATAAGTGTTGGGGTCATTCGAGCATGGTTGTAGATGTGTTCTCCCATGGTTGTGATATAAGTGCTGGGGCCATTCGAGCATGGTTGTAGATGTGTTCTCCCATCGATGCGATATAAGTGTTGGGCTATTTGAGAATGGTTGTAGATGTGTTCTCCCATGGCTGTAATATAAGTGCTATGCCATTCTTGCATGGTTGTAGATGTGTTCTCCCATGGCGTAGATGTAAGTGCTGTGTGATGTGCATATGGGTTGTGCTTCATGAATGATGATCATGAGTATCAGGATGATACTCTATGGCCGTGGAAAGGTTGTGCAGTAGCATGTTAAAGGTCCTGGAAGATCCGATAGGTTGAGCTGTGTGCTCATAATCAATCCTGGGATGCTCTTTCGAGGTTTTGTTGACTCACGTAATAAGTCCTGAGGATTCCACAGTATGGCCAGTGATGATGAAGACCTGCAAGTGGTGGGCCTACATCTAGTATGAAAAAGGATTGGTTTTGTAGAACTTCCTATGACGAGTAGATCGGAGATTGATTGAGATAGCAGCAGCAATGATGATGACGATGATTCGCCGATGATGATCCAGAGAAGAAGACTTGTTCTAGAAGACCTGTGTCGAGAAATACCTTCCTAGTTAAGAGGGAGTGTTGATGTATATGTAACTTTGGAATGTATTTCACATATATGTATATTGTATTCCTATAGAGATGTTATTATTCCTCTATACGGAAGTGTTGTCATTTATATTGTAAGTGTTGTAACTTATACTTGATGGGTTATTAGACCACCTTGTTGGGGTTGGCCTTGTATAAGTCATGTGGGTCAAAGGGTTATTAGACCACCCTATTGGGGGTTGGCCCAGTCAGCATTATGTTATGTGGTTAAGTTAAGGCCGACCTAGTAAAGATTATTAGGCAAGTCAAGTCAAGTATAAATAGAATGTGGGAGGCACTCTATTTGATCATTCTATTCTCTCACACACTCTTTGGAGAGTGGCGCACTTGTGGAGAAGGAGAAGCTACTGCTAGGAGATGTCTATCTCATATGCTTGGGTTGTATCATTGCTCTATCTATCTCTGAGGAAGTTATTGGGGTTTTTCACCTTTATGGTTTTTCCCAAGTAAACTCTGTGTCTCTTGTGTGCTTGCATTATTGTGTCCATGATTGATATGCTGTACATGTTGTTCTCTCAGTTAAGATCCTAGATCAGATTGAAGTAAATTCTGAAAAATTAACACGAAGATGACCTGTATGATGACACAAATAACATTGAAAAGGAATATTTTCGTAATCTAGTCACTGCATAAATTTTGAGTCACCCAATACCACTTTAACCTCCTCATGAAGAGATTTAAACACACCCATTTCAATAAGCACTGCAACCATTCTTTTATCTTCAAAAGGCAACATGCTCTCATCCATCGAAATGTACCAACCCAGATGATTCGCAAGAGCCATAAAGAATTTTTTTAGTCCAAATATGAAAAGGAAATTGTGGGAATAATACTCATTTATGGAATTTCTTAAACTTTTCCTTCCAGGGGTTAAAACTCACATGCCATCTATTAAGAAAAAGTGAGCCACCTTCGATAACCGAAAATTTCAACAAAATATTCAATGCATTTTCCCGAGACAAGAAGACAAAATAGAACCATATGTTAAGGAGAATATGAACCTTTGGGCTATAATCAATTTCCAGCTTCTAGGTTTGATTGACCCATGCCATCATCTCCAATCGATTCATCTTGTGATATTCAAGATGCACTATGAATTCCCACAAGGGAAAACGCTCAACCCTATCCATGAAGACATCCTTCACCAATACAAAACATTCAATTCCATTTTTAACATTGAATGCCTTCATCTTTCTCTTGGATTTAGATCTGGGCCCATGAACATTTGATGAAACCTGGTGAGTAACATTTGCAGAAATTATATTAAGAGGAATCAAATCATTAGTCAAATACCTTAGGAATCCAATGTCTTTCACCCCCACAGATAACGGAGAGTGAAACCCATCACCAATAGTAGCGTCATCCTCTAAAAAGTTCCCCATCGAATCCTTACCCTCACTCCTATGATTCCCCAAACAAAAATCATGATGCTCTAAAGAAGGTCTGGAAACACCCTCATGCGAGGCTCGAGAAACTGAACCCAATTCTGGAGTGTTTCTTTGGAGAGGATGTCGATGATTGGATGAGAATAAAGGACAACATCCGGAGGGGATCTTGGTAAAGACCTAGCCGTCCCAAAACCTTACCTTTATTTTTCTTCTTGCAAGACATGACATTTGGCAAGAAAAATTCATATTCTAAAATGACACAATTACGCCACGAAATACCATATTCAGAGTGGGTCCAAAAAAACCTACCGAAAATGCTAGAAAAGTAAAACACCACCATTCGCAGAAAATGACAAAAACCCTAGAAAAAACCACAAAGGTTAAGGAAAAACCTAGCTAAGTTCCCACTTTTTGACAAGGATTGTACTAGGTTCTCATTACACAAAAATGAACTGCTTGGGTGCACAAGAATCATAAATCATTGAAAACATGCAGAAGAAAGACCGCCAAGAAGAAAAACCGAGAAAGACCATTGATAATGAGGGATTGCAACCTCCATCTTCCTTGAGTTGTTACTTTCATCCTTACCATCCAAGAAATCATATGCTTCTAAAATGTTCAAGGCATCCTCTTAGAATTCTTTGAGGAATTAATGCAATAAGTTATTTGTTTACTTGTTGTTAGGTTAGTATTTTATTTTAATTTGATTAGGTTAGTATAGAAAATTGTAAATAATTATTATTATAGAAATTGAATTAAATAAATAAATACAATTCTTACGCATTATTAAATGTTAAGTTTGAGGTATTATTGTAGGGGTGGTTGTGATATTGTTGATGATATTGCTTACATTAAATCCATTTAGCAATGTTGTCACCTTTTTAGGTATGCATTATTAAATAAATAACAACACTTTTACTTTGTTAAGTGTCAATCAATTAAATTATTCTCAATGATTACTCATGAGTTATTTTGATATGTAAACTACAAATGTATGCAATTTTTTATGAGCTAATAAAGCTAATAGTCATGTGAGGGCGAGGAAGTGAGAGGATTTGTGGATTTTGCTATCATTCTCCAATTACATGCAAGTTGTGAAGAGCTAATAGAGCTAATAGTCATGTAAGGGTAAGGTAGTGAGCTGATTTCAGATTTGGTCGCCATTCTCCACTGCCATTCTCCACCACCTATGATCTTGTTATTGGAAACAATTGGCATGGTATTTGAGTCACGTGTCATTAAATAACTGAGCTATCCTTCTTTGGGAATGCTCCTATTGTTCCATGAGAGCAAGAAGAAATCAATGAAGATTAGTTATTATGCTAGACAAGAGAACAAAAGCAAGAGCATGAGCATGAGCATAAACAAACTCCTCGGTTCCATTCCACCTAGTCTTTATAGCTCTAATATGGAGTTATTACACATGCGAATAAAAGCAGGTCCTTATATTTCTACATGCTCAAAGTTGAATATGAGTTAGAGATCAATGATTGTTGAAGTGTTTTTTTGATATGTGAATTGTTTGATATCAATGAATTATATGGGGAGATTACAGCTATTCTAGGACTTGTACAAACCTTGGAGGCCTCGTGAGAATTATTTTTTCTATTTAACTATGTATTGGTGAATTGTTTGGGTTATTTAATACATTAAAGACAAAGCAAAACTATTCATACCTAAAAGAAAGTTAGTCTAACTTTATCTGTTATTTTAGTATATAGGAGGTTTGACATAGACTCTTTAAATAGTACAATTCCATCCAACATCAATGACCTACAATCTCTTTATGAGTTGTAAGAATAATCTTAGTATGGGCTTTGGGATTTAGAATCGAAGCCTCCAATCATGGATAAACACTAACCTATAGTTCCTCATGCAATATTTTTATGTTAAATCCAAAGTCTTTCCGGTGAGGATAGTTAGTGACAAATATAGTACAAAGCTTTGTGATAGAGTTCTAGGAACCACATCAAAATAGATAACAAAACCTTTAAGTAGAAGAATAGTTGAATACCTAATTCACCGACCTACATATAATATGTGCTTACACAAAAAATTGATTCAAAACATGGAGCTTAGTGCTCCACATGACTCAATGATATATCTTATCCATATTAGTGTAACCCTCAGACACATAGATAGATTAATCAAAATGAAAGGTGTTCAATGCTTCTAACGAAATACAACTTTATAAAATAAGGACATATAACCACTTGAACTATCATTTTTCATTAACAAAAATACATTAGCATGTACGTGAAGTGAAAATCTATAAATATATCCCAGCCAATTCTATTATGATTAAAATAACCAAATCTTGAATTTATCAAAAAAATTGGAGACATATCCCAAACAAATTCAAAGAACTTGGAGACATATCCCAAACCTTATTTTCATCTACAAATATTCTTCTATTTGAGCCTTTAAAAATCTTGTTGAGCCATCTCATAATGTGTGGTTGTTGTTGCACTTTACCCATAACAATGTGATTTACATGCATCATTGGAAATATGAGCTATTAGTTGCAAAAAGCTTATTAGAAGAAGCAAATAAAGTTTCTTTAAATTTATTCACTTTCATAGAATATAAATAGGAAATAGCTGGAAGAAACACAACGTATATTAATATAATATTATAAATAGACTAAGAAGAAATTTATTCACTTTCATAGAATATAAATAGGAAATAGCTAGAAGAAACACAACGTATATCGTATAGCTAGAAGAAACACAACGTATAAATAGACTAAGAAGCTCAAATAAAGAAAATAACAATTGTTTGTTCTTCAAACAATCATAAAGAAAATAACAATTGTTTGTTCTTCAAACAATCATATATATTGCAAATGCAAACACATAAATCAAAGTCACTATAAGCATGGTTTTATGAGTGGTTGTGGAAGGAAATCCAACACTCTTAAATCCAACATTAGCTTCGAAATTCATCCTCGACAATGTAGCGAGTCCTTTCTATGTTATATGTAACATGTGTTGTTTTTGAAATAGTCCAAAACTAGACACTAATATTAGGGAAAAATAATCAACAAAGAAATAACCAGATATAACTACGTGATCAGGCTCATGAGAAGTTGGAACTAGATGCAAAAAATCTTGTGTTTCTTTTGCTAAACTTTTAATGAAAGAGCTTAACATAGAACAATAAATGAGATGGGCTAAACTCATTTTTCAAAAGAATAGTTTTTTGCATGTGTTGGCGACCCACATTTGTGTACTTGAATGACACCAATCTACTTTGTGTTGACAAATTGATTAAAGTGATAAATAGAACATGAAATAGAACAATAAACTTTGAAACTTTGATTTGATAGTAGACATTTTCCTATCCCCTAAATAACTTTGGATAGTGACATATCAATAATTTTAAAAACATATGCATGTAGTTTTTGGATTTTAGTTTTTATATTTTAAAATGCAAATTAATATAAATGGAAACTTACATATAATTCATTTGGTCATCAAATTAATTAAAATTTACATATAATTTATTTTTTCATCAAATTATAATGTATATAAGTTAATGTTATAAACAAGTTAATATAAGATGAAATTTTCCTTCTTGTAAAAATAATAAATTACATAATCTCATAATTGGATAATCTCTAAGAAAACATTGTTATACTATCATTATTACATTGATAGGTGTTTATATTTTAGGATTTGGGTTGGATTAGCTTCCATGTTTTTTTAGATTGCACAAGGATGAGACAAGTGTATTGTCGAGATTGATTTTATGACAGTCGTTCCAAATTCGAAATAAACAATTATAAAAGAAAAAAGAATATAAAAAATAACTAGTAGTTGATGTATGGATAACTGGTAACTGATGCATGGATAAGTCTTAGATGATGCATGGATGACGGGCATCTCGTGGCATACAACCCATTTAATTAGAAGAAAGCATAAACAACAGAGTAGTATGTCTATTCTATGTTTTGAACTTTAAGGTGGGTTTTTGTTGGAATTCGGTAATTTTGTTTTTGGGTAAAATCCAAATTTGAAAGTGTTTAAATTGTGTTTTTGAATTCATAATAGATTCAACACTCTCTAATACTCCCATGGAACCCAAATTATGCAATTCCCATAGCTAATATATGTGATTCTAAGATTTTTTAAAGATTTCCAACCGGACTTCGAACAAAATAATATAGAAAATATACTTGGAAAATGTTGAAATGTAGAATATTTAGACTACACCCATAGACAAGGAGTAATTACAACTATGCATGGATACCAACTAATAGATAAATAACTTATTTGTGACACTTAAGTTGTGGCCTATCGGTGTTTACCGACCACAAGTTAAGTAGGTGTGTTAATATTATATAGTAGGAGGGATTACTTTAGAGGTGAAAGTCAATATTACGTTGGTTAGGTAGTGGCAATTGAACATGCCAACAATACATGGAAATAAATAAATGTCATTATTAATACATTGCATATACAATGCTTGTGATGTGACTTGATGAAGAAGCTGTAAATAAAAACAATCTATGGTAATTGTCAACATTTCATCTTTTTAAATTAGCAAGTGCCATTTTAATTTGATGTTAAATAATGTTGTTGTTGTTGTTATTATTTAAATTTGTAAAAATGTTATTTTAATGTAGCGTTAATTATAATATTTTGCAAAAATGTTATTTTAATGTGATGTTAATTACTAATATTTTGTAAAAATCTCATTTTTAATGTTATGTTAATTATTAACATTTTAGCTTTCATCTTTTTAAATTAGTAAGTGTCATTTTAATGTGATGTTAAATGTTACCATTTTATTTTTTAATTTGTAAAAGTATTATTTTAATGTGATGTTAATTATTAACATTTTGCAAAATTGTCATTTTAATAAGATGTTAATTATTCATAATCAATTGAGTGTAGATCGAGTGGTTGGGAGGAATGTTGTTGTCCTCTCCACCTAGGTTCAAATCATGCTTTGTAACACTTGCTCCTTGGGAGCCGACTTTGACTATGTAATAATTGTAATTATGGCCATACATTGATTCTCCGGAATAACAGATGTTGGAAATTTCTCGATGGATGTAGCCCTCTAACAAATGGTGAACAATCATTTAAAAAAAAAATGTTAATTATTCATATTTTTTAAAAATGTCATTTTAATGAAATGTTAATTATTAACATTTTAACTTTTTGAATTTATATTTACAAAATACCAAAAAAATCAAATTGTAATTTTTACACAAAGATCAAGCAAAATAACGAAGTCATATACCTTTTGAAGATTAAGAAGAAAAACCTTCTCAAACCTTTTCATAAGTTTAATTGTATACAAGTCAATGATGCTACTGACTATGACTTATTGAAACACATGTAACATCCTTTTTTTTCCATATGATAAACCAACTACCATATCAATCTTTTTTTAAATCTCCCTAACATAGATGAATATCAAAATTATCAAAAATTTATTTTATGGAGGTTTAATATAATTGAAGTATATAAACATATGTAAGTTTTATCATAGTTTGAAGGGTGAGCTTGATGGTGGAATGGTGTGGATTGCAAATAATAGGTTGGAAAATTAATTCTTTGGACTCATTGCGTTTGTGATTATTGTGAGTATCACTCAATATCCTTATTAGGTGGATAAGTATTATATATTTTCAAATACACAGGAACTAATAATAAAGAAATATAGATATACAATGAAATAACATTTTGATTTGTAAAATTAAAATAATTCTTTCTCTATATAAAACTATATTTTTAAATAAATATTTTTATCAAATTTTATAATTTAAATAATTAATTTATTATAATTAATTAACATATTAATTAATTTTCAATGATGGAGCAATTAAGGAAAGGAAAGGTGAGAGGGCTATAAAGACGAAGGGAAAGCTTGTGGCCGTATGCAAGTTTCCAAGTCCCGTAACTAGCTTGGAGCTTTTATGTGGTTTTATTAGACAGTGTGTGCATACAGAGTTTAATTCTTCCCTTTGGTGGACAAATATGGATCCAAGGGGGAGTAAACCAAAAGATGTTGCAAAGAGGCCAAGGAAAGGAAAATCTGTGAAGGTGACGCGAGCTACTCACGAACAAAAGAAAGCTTACCAAGTGGCTCGCTTTTTCCATGTTCGAATCCCTAAGGAGATACATGGAGAAATCGAGCAACTTGAATAAGGCTTGTGGGCTCAAGTGAAAGAGAAAAATACGGAGGATATCAAGGCATAGGTGGAGGAATGGGTTCATGACCCCGAGACGATGACCGGATGAATGGCCTCCTATGAACGCATTCTTACGACCTACTGGGTGACGAAAGGGCTACTCTCCCATGTATTTATGGACCACGAGAATAAGGTTGTGGGAGACATTGAGTCGACACACGCATGGAAGGAGCATAACCGAGACTTCTGGCTAATGCACAAGAAGATTGAACTGATGACAAACAAAATGGGTATTCATTTCTATCCTCCATCTTGTAGTGGTACTGGTTTGGGTCCGATGCCTCCTAGTGGGAGCACTCTAGGGTGGATGATGAGCGCGGGTGGAAACAAAGCTCCTGAGAATGAAGATGACAGTTTCGGCTCCAATTCAGCTCGTCTGCAAGGCTTTGTTCCTATCTTGGGGGAGGGACCATCAAAGGGGTGCTGGTAAGCGCCCACTGGTATTCTGTTTTTTCCTGTAAGGCTCAATTATGTACTTATGTCTATTTTATTCTGGTGAATTACGACCAATAGAATATGTAGGATTTTTGGAGGGCATCAGGAAGTCTTAAATGGTAAGTCTTGGCATTGTAAAGGGGATATTTATGGAGCAAAGTTTTGCAAAAGTTGTGTGGTTCAGGGTACTCGGTAGTTTAGTGGTTTTTTGGGATGGGTTTCAGTTTGTCGAGCTGTCCGTTTCACCGATAAGAACTTTGTTATTAACAGTCATGTAACTCTTTTTTGAATGATAATATAATTACTTACTTACAAAAAAAATAAAATTGAACATATTAATTAATTATAATTATATATAACATCTTAAAACAAATATATTTATTAAATATTCATTTCTTTCTTTAAAATGCAACGATGGCCCTTGTTAAGGCAAGAAACAACTCTTAACTTCAATTCAAAGGCCACCAATTGAAGTAGATAATCATTAATGGAGTTCGGTGCTATGCTTTAAAACTGTAACTAAATGATACATAAGTTGTTGATGAGTGTAATGAAAACACTTTCCCCATTCTAGATATAGTGTGACAATGAATACAAACATGGTTAATCATTTATATACCAAATGAATAAATGATACCTAATTTCTTGATGAGTATAATGATGCATAATAAAGGTTAAAGCATTTTTTCCTTATTGAATAAAGTATAGTTAAAAATCATTCCAACACAGTCTGCTCTGCTAGGGTTTTGGCTCTAATTCTAGGACTTGGTCACTCCAAGCGTCTCATCAGGTTTCTCTCATGGTTGAGCCTCAGAAACCTGATCTGGGGTTGACCCCGTCCCTCGAATATCTCCTTCGTCCTGCCATATCTTCGGTTGTTGCCGCCGCTCCAAAGCTTGGCCAAGAATAGGACTCTCACTTTGTTAAACTAGCTGATACTCGGAAAGTAAAAATCTCCTCAGCCTTGTCCAAACACAAGATAATTGCACTCTTTGATAAATTTTTAATTGGGAATTTCACTTGTATGTGTCCATCTCCTAAAACTATTGAGATACGTCTTAACAAAAATTGGAGACCTTTAATTAAGGGGGAATTTGTTCAGAATTTTTGTGGTAAGGGTTTCTTTGTTTTATTATTCGAGAATAAAGAGGAAACATAGCTGATATTCATAAGCGTGCCATATTTTCTGGGGCCAATAGGGATGTATCTAGACAGGTGGAATGCCTCTTTTGACCCGGAAAAGGAATTCCTTCCACTGTTCTGGTTTGGGTAAAATTACCCCATCTACCATTGCATTGCTGGGGAGATGAAGATCTCAAGTCAATCGGCGATTCCCTTGGGAAGTATATTGACAGTGATTAACCAAATCCCCCTCTCTTCTCTTGTGCTCGTATTTGCTTGGAGGTTGATTTGGATAAGGGTCTTCCAGAGGAGATCAACCTCTTAATGGATGGGTGGAACCATCTCCAAAAAGTAGACTATGAACGAATTCCATTCAAGTGCAAAGTCTGCCATGAGTATGGTAACTTCACTAAAGGATGCATGAAAAGAAAAGAAGACGAGGAAGAGAATGGGGAAGAATGGGAATGGAATAAGGTGTCAAAAAAGGGGGAAAAAAGGCCAGCCCCTTCCATTAGCAATCTCTCCCCAGGTTCCCAACTAGCCTCAGAATCCAAACTAGCCTATGACAGAATCCTCCAAGAATAAATTTTAGGTCCTAGAAACACTAGACCCTAGGCCAAAAGAAGAGGGGAAAATTAGAGAAGAACCCCCACAAAGGGGGAAGGGGACCAACCAGTTCTGGAGGAAATCAGACAAGAGGAGAACTATGTTTCCATCCTTCTGAAAAGACCCATTATAGAAGTTAGATCCGACCAAGCAATATCAGAAGCTTCTGGCTCGGTAATAAGTTCACGATCTAAATATTCTCAAGAGGAGTCCTCTAAATATAAGGAAGAAGGGAAAGAACCAACTAGGAAAAAGGGGAGAAATCCCAATAGAACTCATTGAGAAAAGGAAGAAGGGAATCAAACATGCTTAGATCAACATCTAAATTTTTTATCCAAACAACCTACGATGGCAATCGAGAATCAGAAGTCTAAGTCCGTCCCCCACCCAACCAAGAAATAATGAATATAGTCTCATGTATTGGCAGAGGGTTAGGGGGAAAATATAAACTAGAAGTAGTGAAGAATACGATTAAGAATGAAAAGCTCTCAATCCTTCTAATGAAGGAGGATAAAATGTCTAAGGAGGAAAACCTATCGTTGATGGAATTTTTTTGGAAGAATAGTGAAGGAGCATCAGTAGGGGTAGTTGGTAGCTTGGGAGGAATTTCAATCTGGTGGAACAATAATAGATTTATCCTCTATAAAGAATGGAGAAATCCAAATCGGTTAATGATAGAGCTGGAGGAAAAATATGAGAATAAGAATTTCAAAATTCGCAATGTGTATGGACCCACCTTGTACAATAAAAATATCGCCTTTTGGTGATCCTTTGAAGATATTAGAAGCCATGATTACATTCTCAAGTGATCGTGGCCGGTGAGTTCAATGTAACTATATCTGTAGATGAAAGACGTGGAGGCTCAAAGTTTAGGGATCCCTTTAGGGAATACCTTGAAGACTTACTAGCATCATGGGATCTTACAAATATCAAACCTAAAAAAGGAACCTAGTCTTGGAACAATCGGAGAATAGGGTCGGGACACATTGCAACTCGACTTGACATATTCCTGGTAAGTATTTTTTTCCTTTTGAAATCAAGCATTCCTTCTTCACGCATCCTACCTTCCTGGGTGTTGGACCACAAGCCGTTTCTTATTGAATTTTTGCTCCCCGAGAATCTTGGAACTCTTCCTTTTAAGTTCCTCTCAACATGGACGAAAGAGGAATAAGTCTCAAATTTGGTTTCTAAGGCTTGGAATGTATTCATTCGAGGAAATCCTAGTTACATTTGGGAGTCCAAACTCAAGGAAACCAAAGTGACGATCAAAGAATGGGCCAAAAATCGAATCTCCAGTGTGCAAGAAAAGGCCAAGGCACTAAGGGAGTTTGGTGATTTTCAAGAAGCCATAGAGAACTATGGCATAACATAAGAACATATTAAGAAAGAACAAGAGCTACAAGATAAAATTCAGAAATATGAAAGGAAAAAAGAGGAAGAGTGGAGAATTAGATCGAGAAGCCTCTAGCTTAAAGTTGGAGACCAAAATACCAAATACTTCCATAATCAACATAAGGAAATAATAAGATGCAACACCATCCTGGAGCTGGATAATGAAGGGGAAGGGATCCTGTCCACTAGTCCTCATATAAAAAATGTTATTTTCAATCATTTTAGCTCTCTCTATTCTGAAAAATAAGGCCCGGATGACTCTTTTTCAGGTTTATTTTGTTCGGAAATTACCAACGTTTTCAGCAGTCAGGTTAATGATGACTTGGTTAAGAATATATCTGAGGAAGTGGTAAGAGCAACTATTTGGTCCCTTCACCCAGATAAAGCTCCCGGGCCAGACATTTTCCCCATAAGCTTCTATAGGAGATTTTGGAATGTTATTAAAAAATGCTTGTGTAGGATGTTAAGTTTCTCTTTGGGAAGGGAGAATCTTGGAGGATCCACTAAATCTTCCTTCATAGAATTGATTCCCAAATATAGGAAGTCCACTTCATTAAACAGGTATTGACCTATATCCTTATGCAATGCTTCTTATAAGATCCTAACAAATATCATTGCAGGCAGGCTCAAGAAGATACTTCCTAATCTCATATAAGATAATCAAGGAGGCTTTGTGGAAGGAAGACAAAAAACATATAATATTGTTATCGTTCAAGAAGCCATCCACTCAAGTTATACTAAGAAGGAAAAAGGGATGGCCATCAAGTTGGATCTTGCCAACGCCTTCGACAGGTTAAGGCACAAATTCCTCTTCAAAATCCTTCTTTATTTTGGATTCTCTCCTCTTTTCATAAAATGGATAAGTGCCTACATTTGCGGGCCTTGGATTGCTCCTCTATTCAATGGGATACCCACTATATTATTTAGGTCTTCTCGGGATCTTCGTCAGGGCTTCCCCCTCTTTCCCTTTTTGTACATTATTGTTGTAGAAGCTTTAAGAAGGAAGCTTAATAGTCTAGTGACGTCATGACTTCTCCCTGGTATATCTATTTTAAGGGGTGTCAAGACTGCTAACCATGCACAATTTGTGGATGACACAATTTTGTTGGGAAGGGAATCCATTGAAATCACTAATCTCTTTTCTAGCACTCTTTCATACTTTCTCAGAGCCTCGAGAGGGGAAACCAACCTAGGGAAATGCTGCGTCTACACTTGGAACTATTCGACAAGCCTTAATCTGATAATTTATAGAAATATGGGATTTAAGGTGATTGGGAAGTGGAACTTGTTTAAGTATCTTGGCATCCCTATATCTCTTAAAGGCAAAGTTGAAGGCTAGGGGGATGTGGTAAAGAAAATCAAGAACAAGGTGCAATATTGGGGAGCCAAGTGGCTGAAGATTGCCAAGAAAATAAATTTAATCGACAAGTATGTCATCAATTCTATGCCTATATACATAAGTTGCATGATCCTTTCTCCAATAGGAGCGATTAGAAAAATAAGCAAAGAAATAAGGAAATTTCTGTGGCAACGAGGTCTTGTTGTTGCAGCAACATCCCCCCCAAATTTTGTACATATTGGGGCCCCTCCTTTGCATTTTACTAGAAAGACTGCCTAAAGAAGTTAATTCTCCTTTTGACTTAGTTTTTGTTTCAACTGAGGAATCTGCTTTAAAATTGAAGTTTTTCTTCTAAGTCAAAACTCACGATTCTCTCCCGAAACTGCGGAAGGAACTTAAAATTCTCTCCCGAAACCGCGGAAGAAACTTAAAATTCTCTCCCGAAACTGGGGAAGAACTCAGCGAGCTCTCCCAAAACTGCGGAAGAAACTTAAAATTCTCTCCCGAAATTGCGGAAGAACTCAGGATTCTCTCCCGAAACCGTGGAAAGACTTAATGTTTAAAAAAAAAAAAAAGTTTCGGAAGAACTTAAAATTTCCTCTCGAAACTGTGGAAGAAGCTCAAGTTTCTCTCTCGAAACTGGGGAAGAACTCAGCAAACTCGCCCGAAACTGCAGAGGAACTTGGGATTATCTCCCGAAATTGCGGAAGCTTTCGCCAAATGTTGGCGTAGTAAGTTGTCCCCAGGTTACTCGACCATTTATATTTCGATAAAAAACTTAAACAAAGTTATTCGTGAATTGCGGAAGGACTTTCTGAGTCTTTTTGAAACTTCGGGATGACTCGGCAAAGCCGGCCGCGATAAGCTTCCGAGAAAGTGTATTTCGGAAGAACTCACAAAGTGCTCCCGAAACACCGAAACGACTCGCCATCTTTTTTCGCCACTGCAGAGTGTTGTTTTTTGTCTCTTTTCCATAATAAAGTTTCCCACCTTTTGGGAGGAACTCCTGAGTTCTGGCCGCAACTGCGGTCGAAACTTGTGAGTCCTCCCCGCAACCGACGGTTGCGCTTAAATGCCAAGTCGGCTTGAAATGACCGCACCGTATGAGCATTAAACCCTGTTTTAAATCCCACCTACCCGTTTAAATGCTCGCACGTGTCTAACTTTATATAAGGGCAGTGGGGTTTTGTTGGTCCCATTGTTAGTTTGTGATTCAAAGAACGCTGTTGGGAAGACCGCGTCAGATCGCTCCAGCTTAGTGCATCCACCACCATGTCCACCTCACTCCACCACTGTCTCGTCTCCAGGTAGGTTTTTTCACCGTTATCTTTGTCTCATCTTCATGTCGAGTTACTTTTTGAGTTTTCCCGTTTCATAACGTGGCCGATAGACATTTGTAGCATAGATCGTTTTTGTTTTTACGGCTGCCGTGGCCCCATAGGTTTCTCATTCCTACCAACTGAAAGCCGTAGCCATGACCATCCGAGTTTTTTAATTTTTTTTTACTGGCCGCATTCCGATCATTTTCCTACCCAGACTCAAACTTCATACCGACTACAAACCGTTTCGCAAGTATTATCAATGACAGTAGTGGTCGGTTGAGATACTCAACCACTTACCTATTCGGCTCAGTTAATGACTGTGGAAAACAGTTCCTTGTTTTCACTATTTATTCATAGGATTTTTCCACTCCAGGCCAACCCACCATTGACCATTAGAAGTGCTACGATGAAGGGCATCCTGTCTCCAAGGACTAGGAAGGAAGTAGGTTTTTCCATGTCGTATGCTTACCTTTTCGGAAGCATTCCAAAAGTCCCTGACTAGGCATTTTCTCCCTAGAATAATCAAGTATGAGGACCATATTTCATTTTCTGGAATGATCTATGTTTAGTTTGCTTCCCAGCATGCAATTTTATAATTTTGTCTATATTTCTCATTAGCATGTTAAAATTATCCTACTCTATGTTACACTTTAATAACGTATTGCAAATTTTGTAATGATTCACATTTGGTTGCTGGCAGGGATAAGCCACGATGCCAAAAGTTGGTAGAAAGAAAACTAAAGTGATGGAACTAGAGCCAGTGCAACTAAGAACTGAAACTATTTTCCAAGACACTAAGTGTACCACCCGCGTTCCTCCCGAGGTCCGCTGGGGAGATGTTTACCGGATGATCAGGGACCAGGATATCCCAGATATATTATTGGAAGAAGAACAAATCTACCTTAACATAAGAACTTCTGACATAGCTAGGGCTTCTACTCGCCCTGAATTGTTCCCATGCTCTGAAGTGATCGGATGGATACTGGAACATGCCAACCCACAGACAAGAGTGTTGCATGACAACAAGGGAGAGCCTTTCGCTTCATTCCATCTAGCGTATATTGAAGCAGCCTACAAATTCTCATGTCCCCAATAAGCTCTAAGTGATGAATGGTTGGGTATGATGAATAATACTGAGATGGCCAAAAAATTATTGGTCACAGGAAAACAGCTGAGGAAGAGAGATAATGATGAATATGATGTTCAAAGCCTAAGACCTCCTTTTAAGTTAATCGCCCTGATGTTATGCAGAATTTTCGGCATGCCCGATGGCACAGTATATAGGATACCGTGGGCTCCCATCATCCACTTCATAACATTCAAAGGAATGGTGTTTGATTGGGATACTATCCTTTCGGACAGTTTGGCATCTACAATGGTTGCTGCAAGAGAAGGTATGGCCTTAAAAAAGTCAGAATTTTACATGTCTTCCTATCTCATTGACTGCATTTTGGCCAAGCTCTCTTTCCCCAGGATAGGTTGCACATGGGATAAAGCCAAAACCCTAGTCTACACTACTTATAAAATAATGTGGGCTCAAAATTACAGAGCAAACTATAAGCTCATCTGCGAAGAGTTCATCATGCCTCTATATGAGCAGATGTTCAAGGAAGAGCCCAATTGTCTATCAGAAAATGTCATGGAGGTCCTGGAAAACTATGGCGATTTTTATTTCTCAGAGCAGGGCACCTACATCAGGATGTTTGGAGGTACCAAAGCGCCATACATTTTTCCAAAATACGCTACTGATTATGTAGTCCTCAAGGAAGCAGTCAGGCAAATTTTCCTTGATGGAATAGGAGAGGTGCTTAACAAGCAACATAAGGCTTCTTTCCCTCCTTTTCCCTTTTGCATAGGAGACTACAAATTCTCAGGGGTTGCAATAGCTGAGGAATACGTTCAAGAGCTGAAAGCTTTCCACTTCGGTGAAATGATCTTCCATAGAAATGATAGGCGGAGCAAGGTTTCCAAACATTTCAAGGAAGTATATGCTCATTTTGAATATGCTCATTACTATGATGCAGAGGAAGAAGTGTTCAGAGGCATCAGCAACATGACTGAGTTGCAGATTTGTCGTCAAGGTAGTAGAGCTAGCTCTAGCTCTGCCCCAGCCCGAGAAGCCAGTCTGCAAAAAGAGAGAGAAGCAGCTGAGGCCCTAGCTCGTGAAGAACAAAGATTGAAAGAGGAAGCAACATTGCAGAGAGAAGCTGAGGAAGCAAGAATGCAACAAGAAGCAGAAGATGCAAGGTTGTAGAGAGAAGCTGAAGATGTAATGTTCCAGAGGGAAGCTGAAGAAGAAAGGTTGCAGCAGGAAGCAGAAGATCGAGAGCAGAGGGAGGAAAGTGAAAATCAGTAGCGAGCTAAAGAAGAAGAAAGAAGGCGTAAAATTGAAGAGGCACAAAAGGCGGAGGAAGAACTTAAGACCAATGAAGATGCCTAGGCAGGTGGCTCTGGCACCCAAGATATGGAAACAGACACATCTCAAGCAGGTGTTTCCGGCACCCAAAATGTGGAAACCGACACATCTCAAGTAGTACAGACCCCACCCATAGAGACAGAAGTACATGTAATAGACCTCCCAATCATCCCTTACACCCCATCAGAAGATCATACTGTGTCCCGATGGGATGAATTTGTGTATTATAAGAAGAGGAAGGCGGTAGTCTTGAAATCAGAAGAGAGGATAAAGAGACTCTTCCAAGAAGATATTGTTACTTGACAGGAAATGACAGTTATGAAAAATACAAATAAGGCTCCCATAGCCATGGCATCCGCCGCTGTGTCAGCAGCAAAAGAAACAAAGGACAATGTGATCGATATGGTTAGAGAATTTAAGTCAACAAAGAGGAGAGTTCGCATGTTGCAACATACTGTGGCTAATGAGCAGGCTTACAGGGATCTTGTGGTGAATAAATATAATCACCTATCTGTTGATCACAAGGAATTGTCAGATAAGTATCGCCATTTAGAAGAAGAAAAGGAGCACCTGGAAATCCAGATGATGGTTCTAGAAGCAGAAAAGAACGATTATGAAGCTAGAGTTTTTCATCTGCAAGCAGATAAGCAAGCAATGGTTGATCAATTAGAGCAGGCAGAAAGCAGAGCAATAGATATGTCTCCCTTTCATGAGCTGTCCTGTGACATTCTGAGACAAATGCACTCCACACAAGAGCTGATTACTGAGGAAGTGTGCAGGCTCAAAGCCATGATGGTTAGATTGAAATAAGTCAATGCAAAGGCCAATAGGCTTAAGGGAAAATACACTCGGTTTAAAGCAAACATCCTGAGCCAGATGGAATGGAGAGAAGGGAAGGTTGATTTCCCCAAGCATCTCCCATTCAAGTCGGTAGATGATTTTAAAGAAGATGTAGCCCTTATGGAATTATGCAGGAATTGTGGCCTTAAGCTAATGGCTAAGATCCAGGGAACATTTGATAAAAGTAACAGCCTGTATCAAAAGATCCATGAAGTACATGATAATTGCAAGATTAGTTTTCCTCAGTCCCTCGATGAGTTTCCAATCAAAGAGCAACATTTACCAGACTTGAAGGAAGAGCTAGGCATTCAAATAGAATATGTAAAGAAGATTGATGTCCTAGCCACTGATGATCTCCATCACTATATTGGGCTTTCATCAATATACATTCATTTGCTTAAAGAAATCCACCAAGCAGCAGTTGCAGAAATTCATGGTGTTGAAGCAGAACTTGGTAAACATGTGACTTCCCATAAGATCTTGCTCCCTTCCCCATCAAATGTGGTTATCAGAGACACTGGTATCTGGTTCAGTTACATAGCAGAGGAGGAAAAGAAAGCAACAGCAAGAGTAGCAGCCAGTCCAAGCGCCTCCCTCCCAGTAGGAGTGCCTTCCCAAGGGTGAACACGCTGATCCTAAGGCGTTGTTCCTATTTTTCATTTGGTCTCCCTATGTTTAGAGTGTAGAATCACTAGATAGTTGTCCTTTTTCTATTTTTGAGAAATTTTCTATTTTAAGAAAAGGGCCACGATTTGTTTATTAAAAGGAAAAGTCTATAGAGGACATGTGTAAAGAGCCAGGTGGCAGCCTAAGAGGCATTTTGTAAAGATATAAATAGAAGCTTAGGGAATAGTGTAGGGGGGACTTTTTGCAGGGAAAAGAATTTTCTTAACTTGTACGAGCTATCTTGCACTTGCTCCAAGAAAATGAAATTTGCCTAATAAGAGCCTGGAGAGGACGTCTTTTGCATGGAAATAGATGTTGGATGCATGCTGGATTATTCCTGTGACTTTCATATTCTACAGTGAGATCTTTCTTTGCTGTCTTGAATTATTTCTCTGTATTGAATGATCTTAGTATTTCTTGTGCAAATGATTTTTCTCCTACATGAGTAATGGAATGCGTTATATGTGAATTGAAAGCTATCTTCTAATATCTTTTGCCTTCTTGCTGTAGATATATCTTTATGATTTAATGGCTGTCTGTTGATCTTTAGATACTTCTTCCAGCACATTACTCATACTTATAATTTTGCCTCCTTGCAGGGATAGTTTAGGTTTATTTCGGTTTTAGATACAGATTTGTTTCGAGTTCTGCATTTAGATTAAGTTAGCTTAGGCACTCGCATATCATTTTAAACCATAAAATCAGAAAGAACGGTGGATCGGGCCATAACCGGTGTAATTGAAGCAAATCTCCAAACCTAACGGTTGTCGGAACTGCTAACCGGACGGATTCCCCATGCCAAACGGTGGACAATCTAATTGGGATAGTCTACCGAGGAGAATCCCTTTCTTCTTGATGCTGTGATCTTCGGGGCATCAACAGTTTTTGGCACTAGAAGGAGGGCTTGAAAGTGCATGGCTGATAAAGGAAAATCTTCCACTGTAAAAAATGTTACTGAAAACCCGCTTAAAAGAGGAATTTCAGACAACCCAAATCTTGAAGTAGCAAACCAAGAAAACCTCGTCTCTGATTCTGAACCTCAAGAAGTATTGTATGCTGTGCCTTTTGCAGAAATAGAAGATTTAAGGAGACATACACGATCTTATGTTAGACAGCTAGGTGGTTTAAACGCAGTAAATTTCCTCCCTAGGAAAAGTTCTCCTAGAAAAGAATGACAGTACACCCGTGATTCGATTCTTATATAGAATTTTGAAGAACTAGTGGATTTAACCTTGGAAGAAATTGTAGAAACCCTGAACAAGGTCGATCTTGAAAACCCAAAAAATATTTCAGATCAAGAAAGTCTTGGAGAACTTATTACTCCAAAGAACACTCCATTGAATTCACCATACATTTCTCCACCTAGTTCTCCACATAGAGACATGGTTGTACCTGCTTGGAGAGCGAGGGGAGCGTTGAATCTAGCTGGGCCATTCCAAAATCTTCCAAAAAATCCAGAGAAAGTCTTGCCTAAATTCGACCAAGGGAAAGCCATTTCCGCCAAAGATCATCTCAAGAGTTTTTATTTAGCTCTGAATCTTTTAAATGTGCAACATGAAGATGTAGTATGTAGGCTTTTTCCATACACATTTGAGCCGAAAGTATCGTCCTAGTATTTTAGCTTACAACCTAGCTCGATCTCAAGCTGGGATGAATTTGAAAAATGTTTCTTAAAGAAATATGGAAACCAAAAAACTTTAGCTACGCTTATGAAAGAATTATTGTCCACGAGAATGGAAAAGAAAGAAAAGGTTCAAGACTTCAACCAAAGGTTCACAACACTCTTAAATAATTTCAGCGAAGCAAATAAACCAGCAGGGGAATCTTTGGTTGAATATTATACAACAACTCTTGAAGGACCCATAGCAATGTTCGTTAAAAGATCTAAGAAAACCACCCTGATAGAGAATTTCGAAGAAGCTAGAATGGTGGAAGAAGAAGCGGATAGCATTGCTAAACATGCCTTAGATGCAGAAACAAAACCAACATCCAGTAAAAAAAACCTTGCTGCTCACCAGAGGTAAAGAAGAGTCATCAACAGACATGGAGAATGTAGTTAAGATGATGCAGAAGTTGTCCAATAAAATTGTAGATCTCGAGAAGGATAAAGCTACTAGTACATGTAGGAAACCTTTCAAACCATTTTACAAGAAGAGGGAAGACAACGATCAACCTCATCCACCCATGAATACTTCCCCTGTTTTAAATCTCAATGAAATAGGGATGGAAAACTTCTGCACCTTTCATCAACAACCGCACTCGGAAAAGAGCTGCCCACAATGGATTAACTCTATGAGTTTAGTCATGAACCAAATGCTGGATTCACAGATTCCAGATCAAGACGATCCTCTAGAGGAATCGAGCCCTGAATTAGAAGAACCACCTCTGGATACCACTATGGTGCTATGGGATTGGGTACCTTTAACTGAATTAGTAGAAGAAGATCCCATAGAAAGCTCTCTCTCTGCTCTGAACATTAATACTCGCAGTAAAGGTCCTATTACGGATCCTGTGCCAAACTCAACTCCTCCTAGGCCTAAAGTTTCAAAAGAACTACCTAGAAGACATATAGAAATCATTCCACTGCAACCTAAAGCTAACGAAATAGTGGCCATACATCCAAACATTGACACCATAGTTCAACAACCAAAGGTCACAATGAATAAAATAGACCATCCGGCCAGAATTGGGAACGAATCTCATATAGGATATGACATTATTGAGGATATAAAGAAAGTCAAAGAAAATGTATCAATATTCGATATGTGCAGTTTGCCTCAACAACGAGATAAGCTGTTGCATGCTATGCAATCCCAGCCCAGCACTCCATTAACAGATACTCAAGAAGATCCCGAAATTAATGAGGCTAGTATTAGCAGGAAATCTAAATCTCAAACATTGCCATTCCTGTTGACCTTTGAAATTTTCAATCATAATGTTCACAATTGTTTGGTAGATTCTGGAGCATTTTCAAATGTCATGCCACTGTCAATTTGTAAAAAAATTAACGAGCAACCTATTCCATCTCTGGCCCAAATTATTCAGTTAGATAGAACTGCTGTCAAAGTTATGGGAAAATGAAAGAACACCCCTAAATATATTTTTCATGACGTTTTTGAACCCACCCCCCTTAAAGTCACGAGAATTGAACATTTGAAGAAAGTTTTTTGAAACCCCCCTAAAAGTCACGAGAATTGAACTTTTGGAGGCGTATTTTTGAAAACCCTCCCTAAAAGACACAAGAATTGAACTTTTGGAGGCATTTTTTTGAAACCCCCCTATAAGTCATGATAATTGAACTTTTGGTGGCGTTTGTTTTGAAACAAAACCCCTAAAAGTCACGAGAATTGAACTTTTGTAGGTGGTTTTTTTTTAAAACCCCCCCAAAAGTCAAGAAAAATTTAACCTATGGAGGTGTTTTTTTGAAAACCCCCTTAAAATTCATGAGAATTGAACTTTTGGAAGTGGTTTGATGAAACCCCCTCTGAATGTCATGAGAATTGAACTTTTGGAGGTGATTTTTTTTAAAAAGCCCCTAAAATTCATAAGAATTTATTTTTGGTGGCTGTTGCTTGAAAACCTGTCCTAAAAGTCACGTGAATTGTACAGATGGAGGCATTGTTTTTTAAATCACCCTAAAATTCATAAACATCGAACTTTTTGAGGTGGATTTTTGAAAACCCCCTCTAAAAATCATGAGAATTGAACTCTTCGAGGTAGTTTTTTAAAAACCACCACCATAAGTTAAGTTCTCGCGACTTTTGGAGGCTGTTTTAAAAAGACCTTATCCTAAATCTATTTCTTGAGGTGATTTTTTGAACTCCCCCCCAACCCCTTAAAATCATGAGATTTGATGTTTTGATGGCAGTTTGTAAAAAAACGGCCCCAACATTTCAATTCTCATAACATTTAGGGAGCCTTTGAAAAGGACACCCCTAATTATATTTTTCAAGGGGGCTTATATATATATATTATTTAATTTTTTTTCAAGGTGGTTTATATATATATAGAGAGGCTCCCTAAATGTTATGAGAATTGAAGTGTTGGGGGGCAGGTTTTTACAAAGTGCCATCAAAACATCAATTCTCATGATATATATATATATATATATATATATATATATATATATATATATATATATATATATATATATATATATTGCTCGAATATCCCTAATTTGCAGGAGTGGCCCGTGGTATGAGAAACCACGACCTAGGGGCATCTAAGTTGTCAAAATCATTAAGGGATCGCAACCGTCCTGGACCACACTAGCCTCAAATTGAATGGGTTTTTGGGTGTCGCCTCCCAACTAAGTCACCCTTAAGGGGAATTGAACTTGGGTTGCCTTGCTAACAAGACCCACACCTTAATTGAGTGAGCTAGAGAGAATTGACAAGGCGGTTTTTATATTATTCAAACAAGCAAATGCTCACCACCAAATTACAAAATATTTTGTTGGAAAATAAGTAAATTCAATTAATTAGTTTTTATATTATTGTGGATTAGGTGGAACATTTATGTGTGTGGGTTAGGTGTGTCATTTATGTATGTGGGTTAGGTGTGTTGCATGAATTTGCCAATGCATCTCATCAAAACATTGGAGCTAAGCATGCACAATCTATTGTGGCATTAGGATGGGTGTGCATCATATTTCAACACCATATCCCATTAGAGCTCTACAGTTGAGGCACTCAAGCTAGGGTAACAATTTCCTCTAGATCACATGGACCATGCATAAGACCTCTTATAACCACACAGTGTATGCATATAGAATATTAGACATAATAGTGGGATATGGCCCCTATTTTGAGCTTTGGAACACCATAGATGGTTATAGGAACCCAAGCCATGGTTTGAGGCTAAAATCTAGGGCCTCTATCTATAACATTTCTTCTAGGTCCATGAGTCATATGTGCGGGCTGGTTCTGTTAGGTGTGTTTATTCATTGGTGCTATTAAGTGATTGATCATCCAATAAGTTGTTATTCATGGAAACAAACCATAGACTTAACACCAAACTAATGATATTAAGGCTCATGGGCCATGGAACACTACATAGGCCCTACATATGGAATCTTTTTCCGACATGAGGTATATAGGCATGAATTAGATCTTTAGTTACTAGTACATGGTCAGTTCTTATAGGAACCATGGTTCGGGGCCATAAACGAAGGACCTAATCATTATCCTATGTCTGTAGGGGTGATGGGCCACTTGACAATGTTTTTATGTCACTTATGCATGTGGATTAGGTTCATGGGACAATATCATGGGTTATGTGCATGGTTTAGGTGCTTATGTTAAATGTATGGGGTTAATTGCATGGTTAGTCACATGTGTGGGTTATGTGCATCGGTCATTACATACCCTAAAATATTTTCCATTGTATAATTTGGCTTTAGGGCACTATGGGTTAAGGGGTCAATGTGTTTCCAAATAGGTGATTTGGGGTTCGTGGGTAATGGATTTGGGGTTAGGGAGGATTCATGGTTAGAGGATTAGTGTTCGGTTAGTGTCCATTTCAATGTCATGCCTTATGGATCATCTTTGGATTTGGAGAAGTCATTGTTAAGTTGGGGTGGGTTTTATGTTTCACTTATAGTTAGTAATAAGTGTGACAAAAAGTTGATGGTGTTCCTGCACTAGGGTATATACATGGGTTAGGTGTGTGCCTTAGGTGTGTGGTTTAGGTGGGTGAACTAAGTGTGTGGGTTGTTGAATGTTTAGAATTTACTTCAATTTGATCTAGGATCTTAACTGAGAGAACAACATGTACAACAAATCTACAACATATCAATCATGGACACAATAATGCAAGCACACAAGAGACACAGAGTTTACTTGGAGAAAACCATAAAGGTGAAAAACCCCAATAATTTCCTTAGAGATAGATAGAGAAATGATACAACCAGAATACAAGAGATAGTCTTCTCCTAGTAGCAGAGCCTCCTCCTCCACAAGTGCGCCACTCTCCCAAGTGTGAGTGAGCATAGAATGTGTAAAATGAGAGAGACACACTCTCTATTTATACACTAACTTGACTTGACCTTTACTCAACTAGGTCGGCCTCAAATTAACCACTTAACATAAT
Source organism: Larix kaempferi (assembly GCA_027924585.1). Lineage (NCBI taxonomy): Eukaryota > Viridiplantae > Streptophyta > Pinopsida > Pinales > Pinaceae > Larix > Larix kaempferi. The sequence goes on along the minus strand of BSBM01000125.1, from coordinate 11,931,592 downwards.
GCTGACTGGGCCGACCCCCACTAGGGTGGTTTAATAACCCTTTGACCCACATGGCTGACCCCTAATAGGGTGGTCTAATAACCCTTTGACCCACATGACTTATACAGGGCCGACCCCAACAAGGTGGTCTAATAACCCATCATGTATAAGTTACGACACTTACAATATAAATGACGACACTTCCGTATAGAGGAATAATATCTCTATAGGAATACAATATACATATATGTGAAATAAATTCCGAAGTTACATATACATCAACACTCCCTCTTAACTAGGAAGGTATTTCTCGACACAGGTCTGCTAGCACAAGTCTTCTTCTTTGGATCATCGTCACTACTGCTGCTATCTCAATCAATCTCTGAATCTACTCGTCATAGGATTTTCTACAGAGCCAGTCCTTTTTCATACTGGATGTAGGCCCACCACCTACAGGTCTTCATCATCACTGGCAATACTGTGGAAATCTCAGGACTTATTACATGCGTAACAAAACCTTAAAAGAGTCTCTTGACTAGCAAGAACCCTAAAGAGCATCTGAGGCCTTTTTCATCCTGTCGAGATCTCCAGGACTTATTACATGTGACCCCACCACAAAACCTCGAAAGAGAATCCCAGGACTAATTACGAGCACAAGGCTCAACCTATCGGATCTCCTAGGGAACAAATTACATGTGGTCACCACAAAACCTTGAAAGAGCATCCCAGGACTGATTACGAGCACAAGGCTCAACCTATCGGATCTTTTAGGGCACAAATTACATGTGGTCATGGCAAAACCTTGAAAGAGCATCCCTAGACTGATTAAAATCACATGGCTCAACCTATCGGATCTCCCAGGGCACAAATTACATGCCATAGGACAAAACCTCGAAAGAGCATCTGGCAGATATCCTAGGGCACAAATTACATGCCATAGGAAAAACCTCGAAAGACTATCTGTAGATCTCCGAGGGCACAAATTATATGTCCTCCCAAGCAAAACCTCGAAAGATCATTTGCTAGATATCCCAGGGTACAAATTACATGCCATGGGCAAAACCTAGAAAGACAATCTGCAAATCTCCCAGGGCACAAATTACATGCTTATCTGCACAACCTGTTCCACGGCCACAAAGTATGAACCTGATACTCACCATACATCATCCTGAAGTACACATGATCATTCTGATCATCATCACTGCAACATCCTGCTGCATGTCATTTGGAGCAACACCATAAGCTCGCCATCCATGATCATCCTGATCATACAATGCATCTACCTGATGCATACCAAGTATCTACCTGATACATATCATCATACATGATCCACCTACTCATACAGTGTATCCACCTGATACAAATACAAATACATGATACATATCACCATACGTGATCCACCTGATCATACAATGTATCCACCTGATCATACAATGTATCCACCTGATATATATACAGATACATGGTCCAAGCATCCAACATGATGCATATACAAAAATACATACAAGTTATCCAACTGATCATATCCAGCATCCAACATGATGCGTACATACATATAAATGATCCAACTGATCATATCTAGCATCCAACATGATGCATACATACATATACATATAAATGATCCAACTGATCATATCCAACATCCAACATGATGCATACACAGAGCAGTAACTGGAGCATCATCCTGATGCTCATCATCCATGATCCTCTTGATCATCATAGCATCGTCCTCTTCAGATCATCTCATCGTCCACGAAGCACAGCCCAGATGCACATCATCCAACATTTACACCACCGACATGAGAGAACACATCTACTGCCATTCGGGGAAGGCTCCAGCCCTTACTTTTTCACCATGGGAGAACACATCTACCACCATGTGAAAAATGGCTCAGCAATTACATCACGAACAAGGGAGAACACATCAACCATGTCAGAAAAGCTCATGTGCATCTGCATCTTCTGTACTCATCACTTCCCTTTGGAAGGAACCTCTATCTGAAGTGCACCAAGCCTCTCTCTGAAGTACTCAAACTACACTCTGGCCAATGGCTTGGTCAATACATCTACAACCTACTCATCCGTCGCAACATACTCTGCTTCGGCTGTACTCAGTGCTACGCAGGACTGCTTCCTGCTAAACCAAGAGATCACACCTGATCCCATACTGAAGCAGCACCCAAATGTGCTCTTCCTATTTGCAGCACTGCCTGCCCAATTTGAATCAACATAAACCTGCAGGTTAAACTTTTGATTCGCATCATACTTGAGCCCATAATCCACTGTACCCTTCAGGTACCTCAGAACATGCTTTACAACAACCAGGTGAACACTCCTCGGATCCGTCAGGAACTGGCTCAATGTGTTCACCGCAAAGCAAATATCTGGTCTCGTGTTCATCAGGTACATCAAGGACCCAATCATCTAACGATACATAGAGACATCAACCGGCTCAGATGAAGCATCTCACAGAAGCTTCAGGTTCGATTCCATAGGTGTGGCCATGGCCTTGCAGTTCATCATCCCGAACCTCTTCAGGATCTCTACTGCATATTTCCCTTGTCCAAGGAAGATTCCATCTTCTCTCTGCCACACCTCCATGCCAAAAACAAATAGTGCATCATCCCCAAGTTCTGCACACATATATGACTACACCATTCAAGAAAGCTGTCTTGAAATCCATTTGGTGTATCTTCTATTTCATCACTTTTATATTTCTCTATGCTGCCATTTGCAGCATGCTTGATCTGATAGTTCGATTTGGAAGTCACAACAGACTTCCCTTCAGCTATTGGGACCGCATCCCAAACATCGTTCTTCATGATCTACGGATCATGGCATTCTTCCCGTATCCTGGAAACTTCAATATCTTCAATAGATAATTTTGTTGCTTGAACAAATGTTGTAGTCCTTCTTTTGTAGGTGATGGTATACGATCTTTCCTACACAACAAGTTAAATTGCATGATTAGAAAACATCTCATAGTTTTCAGAACAAATTCTTACACATAAGGAAATATGTCAGATAGTCATGCAATTATCTTAGCCAATGCTTCAATACAACATTTATCCATATTCTGTAACTTTCTAGATGCCTTCCAATTTCTACCAGAACATTGTTAAGAGTGTGCACAACTCCTAACATGTCAGCAAAGAGGTTTCATTCTAGATAAGTAGCAATGGAATGTTGTACAGTGCCATAGGCCACTTACCCATGTATATTAGTAGTATACTGTTCATCAATGCAACTATTCTAATATTCATAATACACAACCTAATTCTAGGAACATAAGCATATACATCATTGAATAACATTATGTAAGAAATGACAATTCAAATACTTATCTTTGTTTGGTTGCTGGGTGGACTCCCTCTGAGTCTTTGCTTCCTTGCAGGAGCTACTGAAGTAGCTTCTTCTACACCTTTCTATTGTGGAATGTGGAAAGATGGTAAACTCCCTCTGAATATCTGCATCCTTGCAGAAACTACTGAAGTGTGCTCCTTTGCTTTCTTGTAGGAACAACTGGAGTGTGCTCCCTCTTGATGTTTGCTTCCTGGATTACCTGTCCTTGAACTTACATCCATCCTTAATCACTATGCATGCTTATTAGTATCATCATTGTGTTATCCTTGAGGTCTCATACATAATCACACATTTATTAGTATAATCTTAATACTATCAAAGCACAATAATCTTAAACATGTATATTCATGATCATTCACAGATAATAAACATTAGTATTCAAGGTTTCAAGGAAGTCTTCTTTTACTCATACATATTCTTATTTGATCATAGGACTCTTCTGGTTAGTTGAATCATCAATCAAGATAAGAGATATAATATGCATAAAACCTGTGATTATTCAAACCTATACCTTCATGATTCTTCTGGTTAGTCATATAATCAATTATGGTAAGAAACATAATATGCATACAACCATGACTATTCAAACCTATGACTTCATGAATAATCATTATCAACAACACAACAATATAAGATCCTAACACAAGGTAGGATTCTAGCTTGATATAGGAAAAACATACCTGGATTAGCATGTTAGCTATTTATGTCTAACATACCTGCATAATGTCTTTTGGTTCTCTTCAGTGACTTGTGCTAGTAACCTGCATGTCTCATAAGTTAACCATTGTAGAACCAAGTTATACATACCTTGAAAGTAGATCTTCTATGTGATCCATGACAATGGATGAATCTTTGTCTTCATGTCACGATGAGCATATGTTCTTGAAGTAGACCATGATTCGACTTTCTTGGTGTACCTTTTGTGTTAGCAAACAACATAAACCTCATACAACTTCACAATGCATTAGTACAATCATAAGTGTCAAAACCTCAATCAATGAATTGTTGATGTATATGTAACTTCGGAATGTATTTCATCTGTATATTATATATATATTTATTGTACCCTTATAAGAGATGTGTTATTCCTCTATAAGGACGTGTCGTCATGTGGATTGACAAGTGTCGCAAGTGTGTGTACTTGCCGATGGGTTATTAGACCACCTTATGGGGTCGGCCCTGATTAATATATAATATAATGTGGGTGTATCTAAGTAGACAAGTCGGCCCCAGTAGGTCACTGGACAAAAAGGTGAGTATAAATAGAGATAGGAGATCTCTATTTTACTCACTCGGAAAAGTAACTATCTCTCTCTCTGAAAAGTGGCGCACTAGTGAGGAGGAGGAGGATCATATGCTAGGAGACTATCTCAGTGTTATTTGGTTGTATTTTGGTTGAGCCATTGCTCTCTCTATCTCTGAGGAAGTTGTGGGGTTTTTCACCTTAGGGTTTTCCCCACGGAAATTCTGTGTCACTTGTCTCTATGCTTTTGATGCTTGTGAGGCTTGTCATATTATGATTGTCATGCATTGATATACGGTAGATGTTATTCTCTTAGCAAAGATCCTATAGTATTGTGATTTAATACTAAAAATTCAACATAGTATCAGAGCTTAACTGAGAAGAAAACATTTTGCAGTGACGGAAGCTTGTATTCCTTGTTTATTGGGTTTCTCTCCACATATTTTTGAAATTCACTATAGTATATTGGATCTAATCATCAAGGCGCATCTATCTGTCCAATCAGAATTCAGTTCCGAGCATTTTCAGATTTGGCCCTAAAAATTAGGGTTTCCACAAAAATAGGAATTTCTGGAAACTGAAGGCACAGCTGGACGCTCCCTGCAAACATCGAAGGTTAGAGCTTTGGATCGAGATTTTTGGCTGGGTAGATCTCCGGGAAACTCAAACCCTAATTCAGGGCTCTCCCTAGTGAACCCGGGAGGACAAAAAGGCAATTTTGAAGGGCAAGACTTTGCTGATCTCAATTTATGAATGTACTAGGCTGATCAGCTCTCCAAGGCGCATCTTTCTATCCTTGCGGAATTTTGAAATTCACATTTTGAATTTTTAGGGTTTCTCTGACAAACCCTAATCCGGGACCAGATCCAGTTTTTAGCACTTCAAGTGGTAAGTCCTAAATCCTTTCTATTTCCATTTGAAGTACTCTTAAAAGATGTCTCTCCACACCAAGCTTGAGGATAAGCTTGAAGGGGCTGATAACTTCCGAGCCTGGAAGTATAGGATTGGATTAATCCTGGAAGAGAATGAGTTGGACTCATATGTGAAAGAAGACATCCCTATCCCAGAGGATGAAGAAGCCAAGGCATTGCACAAGAAGAACCTGGTCAAGGCTGTTAACACCCAAAAAGTGCTCACTAGCTCATTTACCACATCACATGACTCATTTGTCCATTTTCCTACCATATTTCCATTAAAAATCCCAAAAAACCCATTTAAAAGCCTCCAAAAGGCCTAAAATGCCTCCAAAAGGCCAAAAAACCATCAAAATAGCCTAAAAAAGGCTAAAAAACCCCCTTTTCCTCCAAAAATAGCAAAAATCCCCTAAAAAGGGAATAAAAATATAAAATAATGAGGAAAAGGAGGAAAAAACCCTATACAGCTGCCTAAAACCATGTGTTTCCTAAAACCATGGGTCAGCACTCCACCACCAAAAAACTATAAATAGGTGATGGAGATCCCTTATTCCATATCCACAATCACAAGCACCCTTACTCTGCCAAAATCTCTCTCGAAACCCTAGTCCACCTTTGAACTAGTTTCACCTTGAGAGCCACCTTTGGCCCATCCCCAACATTGGAGAAGGAGAAGGAGCATTCTTGGAGCTTGGAGCATCCTCTTGGACACTGCAAAGGGCTTCACCAACCTTGACACTCAAGGTAACATCAATACAAAGACATTCTTTCATTTTGGTGTTTATGCTTCATGCTTGTATTAGAAATAATTTAAATTTTGGTTTATTGCATAATTAGTTTAATATACTGAACTGCTACTAAGGAGTCCATTCTCCTTAGTAGGTGCTCATTGGCACAAGCTAGGGGTAAAACCCTAGCTACAGTTTTGGCGACCATACTGGGGATCGAATTTCTGGTTTCCGTTTTTAAATTTTTTCTTTCGGCTGTCCCTTTCGGCCGCTGCATACCGCGTCTTTTTCCTCTACAGTCACGTCCCGACCGCGCCTTTCAGGCCTTTACCCGCGATCCGACCGTGGCTCTCAGACTGCTTCCGACGCTCAGTCGGCGGATTCAAGTCTGTTACCTGCGATCCGACCGTGGCTAATCAGCCTGTTTGCCGCGATCTGACTGCGCCTATCGGCCTTGTTCTCGCGTCCCGACTGCGGCTTTCTGCCTCTTTCGGGCGTCCCGACTGCGCTTGTTAGCCTTTTAGCCGCGACCCGACTGTCTGTTTTTCCATTGTTCCTGCGTCCCGACTGCCACTGTTGGCCCGATAGCCGCGACCCGACTGTGTCTTGTCCCCTGTTTCCTGCGTCCCGACTGCAACTATTGGCCCGATAGCCGCGACCTGACCGCCGCTGTTGCCCTCAAACCCGCAGTCGGCCTGTTCTGACCCGCCACAGACCCGCGGTCTGATTTCTGCTCTTTTCCTGTTTTTGAGCCCAGCCCCTCTTGCTGCAATATTTTCTGCATTTGAACAGCCCTCTGTCCCACCTGCAGCCTACTTCCTTACAGCCTTTCTGCAACATAATTTCTGTTCCTTTTACAGAATCTTTTTAAAATTTCAGTATTTTTATTTTCAGAAAATTTTGCAAATTAAAAGAATCAATTTCAGCATTATTGATAGATTGGAAGTTGCCCTCCCTTGTGGCACTTCTGTTTTTGGGTTCAACACCTCACGAGCACACACTCTGTCACATTAAATCAAGTGAGCCTTAAAAAGTACCTAACTAAACCAACATTCTAACCCCACTTGGGGAACACAAAAGAATCATTGTAGTTAGGTAGGATCAGGGGGATAGGCTTCCAATAACACCCCTTGGTTATTTCACTTGAGACATAGTTGTTGTCCAACTAGGGAACCAAAATCCCCTAGTACTTTTTGGCACGGTCACGACCAGTTTATCAGAGGGCCTCTCCCTTAGGAGGGTTGAAGTCGGGAGATTGGTTCCGGAGGCCTGAGTGGAATACCGCACTCCATTCAGTAACCGAAGGGCTACCTTTCGCGGTTCGCGGGATATCCCTGTATAGGGGTATTGCGGTCAACGAACTAAACGGCAGATTCACCTTTCTGGACGTGTCATGAACGGGGTATCTTAGTTGCCTTTCTTCTAGGATTGACTACCCGGTATCCCTCCCGGTAGGGGGATATCATAGCCACTTGGCTTTCCTACTCATATTGTCTGACTTGGATTTCATCACCTTGCAGAGGATATGTTTAGTTAAGTCAGAATACTTTTAGCTAGGTGTTTGCATGCTCCTTTACCTCCCTTGGTCTAGTGAGTCCACCATTTTTCTTTTTTAGGAAACCTGCTGCTTGTTGGTATTCTGACCATCTTTGTTGTTACTCCACCTATTGTAGCACAGCTGTTGCAGTGGGTGTTTTGAGCTGGTTGTTGGCCTGAGTGCCTTGCTTTTTTAGCTCTCCTTCTGCACACTCGGTTGCATTGGGATTTTTTGAGCTGTTTTTCATACTCACCTCAACCCACAGAGATTTAGACACCATCTGTCACCATTGAGTCCCCGAGACATTCTCGGCGCCTCAGGGGCGAGCCCCCACAGCACGGTTCTCTCGACACCACTCGTCATAGATTCCGATCATTGTCCGTTGATACCACTCATCACAGATCTAGAGCCTTGTCACTTGACTCCACCCGTCAGCGACGTAGGTCTCCGTCACCAGATAGTGACGCACCTTACTTTACCTCTGATTCTGACGAAGAGTCTGAGAACCCTATTTATACTGCCCCTACTAGCCCCATGGCTGGTACGACTTCCACTCCATTTGTCATAGGGACCATTGGTGGCATATCCACCACTACTACACCAGTTACTACACCTGTTTTTGGTATGCCCTCCATGGGGCAACCATCTTCCGTTCCCCTCACGGTACCTATTCCCACAGCGGGAATACCTATCCCCACTACATCAGTGGCTCACACTACCCATGGTGGTGCTGGACCATCCTCCACTACCTCAGTTCCCCCACTTGGGGGCACCACCCTAAATCTTGTCCCTCCACTTGGGGGCACTGGCCCCAACTTGGTCCACAGCACTACTGTGTCACAGCCTTCTTCCAGTTTGCCGTTCATGGCTAGCCTCAACCTACCTGACCTGGCCAGATTGACCAACGATCCTATTCGACACGACCCTATGTGGCCTCATATGCCTACCAAACTACCCTCTGACATCCCTAAGTTCGAGGGCAAGGCCGGTGAGGACCCACAGAACCACATCATGTCTTTCCACCTATGGTGTTCCTCTAACTCCATCGTGGATGACTCTGTTCGCCTCCGTCTCTTACAGCGCACCTTCACTGGCTCTGCAGCCAAGTGGTATATTGAGCAGCCTCATGGGACCCACGCCACCTTTTCTTCCCTGGCCTCGACCTTCCTGCAGTTCTTCCAGTTGCCAGTCCGCTATGACGCGGGCGTTGAGATCCTTCTATCTTGTAGACAAAACACAGCTACCCATATCACGGACCACATCCATGAGTGGCGTAGACGCCGTAGCTTATGCAAGATTAAACTAGATGACCGTATCTTCCTCGATTGGTTCCTCAAGTCCCTGCTTCCTGTCATCGCTAAGGATGTAGCTTCAGAAAGACCCCAGTCTGAAGAAGAGGCCATCCTTAAGGCACAGCAGTTCGACCTCATTTACGCCCAGTCGGGTTACCTTTACACCATCATACCTGACGCCCCTCGCGGCGAGTCCTCCCATCATGATGCGCCGGGGGCATCCCACGCTGCAGATGGTATCATTGGCCGTGTTTCTTCGCATCCCCAACCATTTTCTATAGCACGACCTACCCCTGGCCCCGACCTGTCGAGGGCTACCTCCCAGTCTGGAGCAACCAACTCATATGCTCCCATGACACATCACCATTCCCATGGGCCCTCATGTCCACCACAGTGCTTCGGGTATGCGACTCCTGCTTATGCTCCTCCAGTCGCCCCTCAGCCTTACTACCATCAGCAGGCTGCCTCAGCTCCTGCGCCTTCCCAAGCCCCACCAGCTTATTATCCGCCCCAGGCAGCCCCTGCGGCACATCCACAACCGGCTCCGCAGTCCTATCAGCAACCCCCTCAAGTTGCTGCACCTGCTCAGCCTCAACCTGCATATCATCCTCCGCAGCCTGCTCCAGCACCTGCACAACCTCAAAATCCACCTGCTGCCCAAGGACAGGTTTACGCCCAACATAACCCGCAGCAAAACCAGAATAACCAACGTAACCAGGGCCAACAGAACCGCGGCAAGGGCCGTAATCGGGGAAACAACCAACCTGCAGACCAAGCTGGTCAACCGGCTAATCCCCCTGACAATAACAATGCGGCCCCCGCTAATCAAAACCCTGATCGCCCGCCCAAGCAGGCCAAAAACCCCAATCTGCGAACAAACCACCCTTGTTCTATTTGCGGAGTCTATGGACATTACACCCACGCTTGCCCACACTTGGAGCGAGCTCGGCAGCTTTGGGTTGACGAGGCCCATCGCCAAGGGCATGCGGCTCCCCAAGCACCGCCCAACCCCCCCCAACCTCAGCAACCCCCTTTGGTGCTGCAAGGGTAAAACCCTAGCTACAAAGGCAAAGAGAATCATTGCTGATTCTATCAAAGACCATCTCATACCTCATGTGTCTTCTCTTAAGACACCCAAAGAGATGTTTGAATCTTTGACCAAGCTATTTGAAGGAAAGAACATAAATTGGAAGATGACCCTGCGGAACCAATTGAAAGCAGTGAAGTTTCAGAATGGAGAAACCATTCAATCTTACTTTTCAAGGGTCTCCCAGATCAAGGAACAATTAGAAGCAGTAGATGAAATGGTGGATGATGGTGAAGTGGTGATGACCACTCTAAATGGCCTACCTAGGTCATGGGATTCCTTTATTCAAGGAATTTGTGCAAGGAAGAAATTGATCTCCTTCAACAGATTGAGGGAAGAATGCTCTCAAGAAGAAGCTATACTTATAGCTCGTGAGGAAAAGATGGGAGGAGAAGATCAAGCTCTTGCAGCTCACACCAAAAGAAGCAAAACCAAGAAGGATCACTCTCACCACAAAAGATTCCATCAAAAGAGTAAGAAGGACCTAAGATGCTTCACATGCAATGAGAAGGGTCACTTTGCTTCAGATTGTCCCAAGAACAAAAGGGATAATAACAACAACTCTAGTAAAAAGAAGAAGGGCAGCAAAAGAAGGTTTCATGCTCATGCTGCCGAAGATGATGAACCTCCAAAGAAGAAGGCTAGGGCAGAAAGTAGTAGTGATGATGACTCATCAAGTGAAGAAGAATATGTTCTAATTTCTGCTCTTACAAGTACCATCTCCCATGGATGTAATGATTGGTTGATTGATAGTGGGGCTTCCAAACACATGACTGGGTTTAAAGAATCCTTTGTGAACCTATCTGAACATGAATCACCCCATAAGGTGAAACTTGGGGATGATTATCAATACCCAATCAAAGGAAGTGGTGAAGCCTCCTACAACCTAGATTCTGGAAAATCATTGAAGATGAAAGAAGTACTTTATGTACCTGGGCTCTAGAAGAACTTACTCTCCATATCTGCATTGGATGCAAAAGGTATGAGGGTTGCATTTGTGGATGGCCAAGTCCTAATGTGGCCAAAGGGAAAGACCATAGATGATGCAGTAGTAATTGGAGAGCAAGAGGGAGGCTTATATAAATTGAAGGGACAACCTGAACATGCCATGGTGCATGAATCCATGGAGCCAAGTGAACTTTGGCATAGAAGACTTGCTCACATGCACTATAGAGCACTTCCAATTGCAAGCAAGGCAGTAGAGGGTCTTCCTGAAATCAAGACCAAACATGAAGGTGTTTGCAAAGGATGTGCAAAAGGTAAGAACACTAAGAAGGCTTTCCCAAGCAGTGAAAGCAAAGCAAAAGACATCCTAGAAATCATCCACTCAGATGTATGTGGCCCTATGTCATCCAATTCCCTGAGTGGGTATGTTTACTATGTATCATTTATTGATGACTTCTCCAGGAAGACTTGGGTATACTTCTTGAAGGGAAAAGATGAGGTGCTTGATAAATTCAAGGAATTCAAAACCTTGATGGAAAATCAAACTGACAAGAAGATCAAAACATTCAGATCCGACAATGGTGGAGAATTCACCTCAAATGACTTCAAGAAGCTTTGCAGTGATTCAGGGATTAAGAGGGAGTTGACTGCTCCTTATAATCCTCAACAAAATGGAGTTGCAGAAAGGAAGAACAGAACTATCATGGAAGCAGCAAGGGCAATGTTGCATGACCAAGATCTTCCTATGCATCTATTGCTAGAAGCAGTTAGAACAACTGTATATGTGCAGAACAGAACACCCCACAAGATATTGGACAACAAGACACCAGAAGAAGTCTTTTCTGGTAAGAAACCTGAAGTCAGTCATCTCAAAATATTTGGTTGTCCAGTATACACTCATGTCCCAAAGGAAAAGAGGACTAAACTAGATCCTTCAGGAAAGAAGGGTATCTTTGTGGGTTACAGTGAAAGCTCGAAGGTTTACAGAATATACTTTCCAGGGTTCAAGAAGATTGATGTCAGCAGGGATGTAACATTTGATGAAAACTCAGCATTCATCAAATCAAGGAAGGCACCTACCGATGTCTATGAAGAACCTAAGGAAACAAGATTTCAGGATACTACCATGACTGAAGCAGTTCCAGAAACTGTTTGTGAGTTTGAAGATCCACAAGAACCTGTAGATCCACCCCGTGAGAATAACTCTCACAAAAGGAAACCTGTATGGGATAGAGAGCTCATTCATGATGCAAAAAGATTTGGCATTCCAGAAGAAGAACACAGGGCAAAGAAGAGAACCAGATCACACACCAGTTATGTTGCTTTACTCTGTGACATTATGAACAAAGAGCCTTCCAGTTATGAAGAGGCAGCAGAAAAGAAAGAATGGAAGGATGCTATGGTTGAGGAATACCAATCAATAATGAAGAATGATGTTTGGGATGTTGTCCCAAGACCTAAAGAGAAGTCTGTTGTGACTTCCAAGTGGATCTACAAAATCAAGCATGCTGTAGATGGCAGTGTGGAAAAATACAAAGCAAGATTCGTAGCTCGTGGTTTCTCTCAAAAAGAAGGAATAGATTATGAAGAAACCTTTGCACTTGTAGCCAGGTATACTTCCATCAAAACAGTACTTGCTCTGGCTGCAGCAATGAAATGGAAAATACACCAGATGGATGTCAAGACTGCTTTCCTGAATGGTGTAGTAGAAGAGGAAGTATATGTGGAATAGCCACTCGGTTTTGAAATACATGACAAGGAATCATATGTATGAAGATTGAAGAAAGCCTTGTATGGCTTGAAGCAAGCTCCCGGAACCTGGTATGGTAGGATGGACAGTTTCCTATCTAGCTTGGGATTTACCAAGAGTAAAGCAGATTCCAATCTTTACTACAAGGTTGAGGAAGGGAATCCAGTGATTCTACTCCTGTATGTGGATGACCTATTTGTGACAGGAGATGACAGACTGATTGCAGATACTAAGAGGAAGCTTGCAGCTGAATTCGATATGAAAGATTTGGGAATGATGCACTATTTCCTAGGTATGGAGGTGTGGTAGAATACAGGTGGGATATTCCTTGGTCAAGGGAAGTACACGGTAGATATCCTGAAGAGATTCGGGATGATGGATTGCAAGGCCATGGCCACACCTATGGCATCGAATCTGAAGCTTCTATGTGACGCTTCATCTGAGCCAGTTGATGTCTCTATGTATCGTCAGATGATTGGATCCTTGATGTACCTGACGAACACGAGACCAGACATTTGCTTTGTTGTGAACACATTGAGCCAGTTCCTGACGAATCCGAGGAGTGTTCACCTGGTTGCTATAAAGCATGTTCTGAGGTACCTGAAGGGTACAGTGGATTATGGGCTCAAGTATGAAGCGAATCAAAAGTTTAACCTACAGGGTTATGTTGATTCAGATTGGGCTGGCAGTGCTGCAGATAGGAAGAGCACATCTGGGTGCTGTTTCAATATGGGATCAGGTGTGATCTCTTGGTTTAGCAGGAAGCAGTCCTGTGTAGCACTGAGTATAGCTGAGGCAGAGTATGTTGCAGCCTGTTCAGCTAGTTGTGAGGCAGTATGGCTACAGAAGCTACTGTCTGAGTTATTTGATCTCCCGTCGGAGGCTACTGGTATATTCTGTGATAACCAGAGTTGTGTGAAGCTGTTCGAGAACCCAGTGTTTCATGACAGGTCGAAACACATAGAGATCAAATATCACTATATCAGGGATATGGTGCAGAGAGGAGCTGTGAAGCTTCTGTATGTTGCGACGGACGAGCAGATTGCAGATGTACTGACAAAGCCACTAGCCAGAGTGAAGTTTGAGTACTTCAGAGAGAGGCTTGGCATTCTTCAGATCGAGGACACTTCGAGGAAGAAGTGATGGACACATTTGCTGAAGCCATTCCAAGCATGTTGGAAGGAGGATCCTTCACATGGCTGTGGATGTAAGCGCTGGATAATGGGGATTAGGATGATGTTCTGGTTTCTGCTTGGATATGATCAGTTGAATCATTTTTATGTATGTATGTACGCATCATGTTGGATGCTGGATATGATCAGTTGGATCACTTATGTATGTACGCATCATGTTGGATGCTGGATATGATCAGTTGGATCATTTATGTATGTATGCATCCTGTTGGATGCTAGATATGATCAGTTGGATCATTTATGTATGTATGCATCATGTTGGATGCTGGATATGATCAGTTGGATCATTTATGTATGTATGCATCATGTTGGATGCTGGATATGCTCAGTTGGATCATGTGTATGTATTTTGTATATGCATCATGTTGGATGCTGGATATGCTCAGTTGGATCATGTGTATGTATTTTGTATATGCATCATGTTGGATGCTTGGACCATGTATCTGTATATGTATCAGGTGGATACATTGTATGATCAGGTGGATCATGTATGGTGATATGTATCATGTATCAAGTGGATACATTGTATGATCAGGAGGATCATGTATGATGATATGTATCAGGTAGATACTTGGTATGCATCAGGTGGATGCATTGATGATCAGGTGGATCATGCAGCAGGATGTTGCAGTGATGATCAGGATGATCATGGATGATGAGCTTCAAGATGTTGCTCCAGATGACATGCAGCAAGACGTTGCAGTGATGATGATCAGAACGATCATGAGTACATCAGGATGATGTATGGTGAGTATCAGGTTGATACTCTGTGGCCGTGGATCAGGTTGTGCAGATGAGCATGTCTGGGAGATCCTATAGGTTGGAGTTGTGTACCTGTAACAGCCTGGGATACTCTTTCGAGACATTGCTCTGGGAGGACATGTAATTTGTGCCCTGGGAGATTTCAGGTCGGAGTTGTGTACCCGTAACATCCTGAGATGCTCTTGCGAGGTTTTGTCCTATGGAATGTAATTTGGGACCTGGGAGATTTCAGGTCGAAGTTGTGTACCCGTAACATCCTGAGATGCTCTTTCGAGGTTTTGCCATGACCACATGTAATTTGTGCCCTGGGAGATTTCAGGTCGGAGTTGTGTACCCGTAACATCCTGAGATGCTCTTGCTAGGTTTTGTGGTGGACCATATGTAATTTGTGCCCTGGGAGATTTTAGGTCGAAGTTGTGTACCCGTAACATCCTGAGATGCTCTTTCGAGGTTTTGTGGTGGGGTCACATGTAATAGCGCCCTGGGAGATCCTACAGGTCGGAGTTGTGTACCCGTAACATCCTGGGATGCTCTTTCGAGGTTTTGTGACGCACGTAATAAGTCCTGAGGATTCCACAGTATGGCCAGTGATGACGAAGACCTGCAGGTGGTGGGCCTACATCCAGTATGAAAAAGGACTGGCTCTGTAGAACTTCCTATGACGAGTAGAGACAGAGATTGGTTGAGATAGTAGCATCGATGACGATGATCCAGAGAAGAAGACTTGTCTAGCAGATCTGTGTCGAGAAATACCTTCCTAGTTAAGAGGGAGTGTTGATGTATATGTAACTTCGGAATGTATTTCATCTGTATATTATATATATATTTATTGTACCCTTATAAGAGATGTGTTATTCCTCTATAAGGAAGTGTCGTCATGTGGATTGACAAGTGTCGCAAGTGTGTGTACTTGCCGATGGGTTATTAGACCACCTTATGGGGTCGGCCCTGATTAATATATAATATAATGTGGGTGTATCTAAGTAGACAAGTCGGCCCCAATAGGTCACTGGGAAAAAAGGTGAGTATAAATAGAGATAGGAGATCTCTATTTTACTCACTCGGAAAAGTAACTATCTCTCTCTCTGAAAAGTGGCGCACTAGTGAGGAGGAGGAGGATCATCTGCTAGGAGACTATCTCAGTGTTATTTGGTTGTATTTTGGTTGAGCCATTGCTCTCTCTATCTCTGAGGAAGTTGTGGGGTTTTTCACCTTAGGGTTTTCCCCACGGAAACTCTGTGTCTCTTGTCTCTATGCTTTTGATGCTTGTGATGCTTGTCATATTATGATTGTCATGCATTGATATACTGTAGATGTTATTCTCTCAGCAAAGATCCTATAGTATTGTGATTTAATACTAAAAATTCAACATGAATATCTTCTATTAAGATAATACGACAAGTCTAGTAATTAATCAAGATTGTACTGTAATGATATGAAGACAAACATATCATAAACTTAACCATGAACATAATTCGAAACATACCTGTGAGCCATACCTGTCAAGATTGCTTGTAATCTTCTTATGGAAGGCCTTAGCCTCATCTCCCTCTGAAATAGGAACTTCTTCACTTATGTAGGTGACAAATCCATCCTCTTCTAGGATTAACCCAATCCACTTGATTTGCAGGAATTGGATCTGGAGCTATAATAGGGTTTGTCAGAGAAACCCCAAAAATTCAAACTTCTGAAAGGATAGAAATATGCGCCTTGATGAGCTGACCAAGCTGGTGTTAAAATTCAATATGCTAAGACAGAAAATAGTAGCATTACATTCCATTTCACAATAATAGCATATACAGGATCACTGAAGAAACAACAAGCATAGCATAAACACAAGAGACAGAGATTTATCCTGGGAAACCCTCATGGGGTAGAAAACCCAGCAAAGCTTCCTCAATATAGACGACCAGCAATATACAAAGATGAAACCCTGAGATATGATCTCCTCCTCCACAATAGCAGACCTCTCCTCCACAAGTGCGCTATCCTCAAGTGTGTGAGTGTATCAAATGAGGAACACACCTCCTCTATTTATACACTACTCTGACATATCTTTTACACAAGTACACGTAGGCTCATATTTAACCAATGGGTTAAATACCCCACTTCAACTGACTGGGCCGACCCCTCTAGGGTGGTCTAATAACTATTTGACCCACATAACACATACATGTCCGACCCTCACTAGGGAAGTCTAATAACCCGAGTTACCACATTCCGACGGAGGAGTAAACATCTCCGGATTCATAGTATAATTACATCGGAGGTATGGAACATCTCCGGAATAAATAATATACAAATATAATATTCTTTGAAGTTACAATATTTTAACACTCCCCCTTAACGAGAAGGATATTATAACAGTATCTGCACGAGCAAGGAGTCATCAACATCATACATGATACATCTATAAATCATTGGAAGCTTTCTCAACATCATCAGTAACTTAAGCAGTTACTGGAACATTTTCAATACTGGAACATCAACATCTTCAGTACTGAGTCTTTATCTTCTGCAGCATTCGAACAGCTACAACGACATCAACATCTGGATCCTCAAAATCATCAGTATCATCATCTCACGATCATCAGCATCGTCATCACACGATCATCAGCATGATCATCAACATCGTCATCACACGATCATCAGCATTGTCATCACACGATCATCAGCATCGTCAGCATCGTCATCACACGATCATCAGCATCGTCATCACACGATCATAAACATCGTCATCACACGATCATCAGCATCATCAGCATCGTCATCACACGATCATTAGCATCGTCATCACACGATCATCAGCATTGTCAGCATTGTCATCACACGATCATCAGCATCGTCATCATCGTCATCACACGATCATCAGCATCGTCATCACACGATCATCAGCATCGTCATCATACGATCATCAGCATCGTCATCACACGATCATCAACATCGTCATCACACGATCATCAGCATCGTCAGCATCATCATCACACGATCATCAGCATCGTCATCATCGTCATCACATGATCATCAGTTTCCAGGGTGATCAATCCTGCTCTCTTTAGGACATATGTCCATGGATGATGCAATCCAGTCATGTACCTTTTGAACCGAAGTCCAGGGATGATCCAGTCCTGTCATGTACCTTTTGAACCGAAGTACAGGGACGATCCAGTCCTGTCATGTACCTTTTGAACCGAAGTCCAGGGACGATCCAGTCCTATCAATTCTCGGAGACCTCATGTCTACGGCTCAGTTCACAGGACCAAAGTCCAAGGATGATCCAATCCTTACCGTACATTTAGGACCACGTCCAAGGATGACTTAATCCTCAACCGTACATTTAGGACCACATCCAAGGATGACTTAATCCTCCACCATACATTTAGGACCACGTCCAAGGATGACTTAATCCTCCACCGTACATTTAGGACCACGTCCAAGGATGACTTAATCCTCCACCGTACATTTAGGACCACGTCCAAGGATGACTTAATCCTCCACCGTACATTTAGGACCACGTCCAAGGATGACTTAATCCTCCACCGTACATTTAGGACCACGTCCAAGGATGACTTAATCCTCCACCGTACATTTAGGACCACGTCCAAGGATGACTTAATCCTCCACCGTACATTTAGGACCACGTCCAAGGATGACTTAATCCTCCACCGTACATTTAGGACCACGTCCAAAAATGACTTAATCCTCCACCTTACATTTAGGACCTACGTCCAAGGATGACTTAATCCTCAACCGTGCATTTAGGACCTACGTCCAAGGATGACTTAATCCTCAACCGTGCATTTAGGACCTACGTCCAAGGATGACTTAATCCCTCACCGTCCACCAAGGACTTCATTCTCGAAGACTTACGTCTACGGATCTTCTTTAGGACTGAATTCCAGGAATGATCCAATCCCTTCACATGTTCACCAAGAACTTCATTTTCGAAGACATACGTCTACGACTCTTCTCTAGGACTGAAGTCCAGGAATGATCCAATCCCTTCATATGTTCATCAAGAACTTCATTTTCGAACACATACGTCTATTGCTCTTCTTTAGGACTAAATTCCAGGAATGATCCAATCCCTTCACAACATGTTCATCAAGAACTTCATTTTCGAAGACATACGTCTACGACTCTTCTTTAGGACTGAAGTCCAGGAATGATCCAATCCCTTCACAACATGTTCATCAAGAACTTCATTTTCGAAGACATACGTCTACGGCTCTTCTTTAGGACTGAAGTCCAGGAATGATCCAATCCCTTCACAACATGTATAACAAAACATGTATCCTCATCATCAAAACATGTATAACCACAACATGTGTCATCATCATCAAAACATGTATAACCACAACATGTGTCATCATCATCAAAACATGTATAACCACAACATGTATCATCATCATCAAAACATGTATAACCACAACATGTATCATCATCATCAAAAACTAACATCAAAAGTATGTATACATCTAGCATGTATTCTCACTAATACATCTAACATCAAAACATGTATACATCACATCATCAAAAGAAAGAATATAAAAGTCCTAAATCTAAATAATTCTAAGTAACTAGGTGCAGTAAATAGGTAAACTCACCATTGATGAGACAGACTTGTTATCAGATACTATGCTACTCCCCCTTTCGAGGAGAGTTCTTTTGAACTATACCAAGCTTGTCTCGAAAGTATTCAAACTTCACTCGAGATAGAGGTTTAGTCAAGATATCAGCAATCTGATCCTCAGTGCTTATATATACGAGCTTGATAGCTCCTCTTTGCACCATATCTCGTATATAGAAGTATCGGATCTCTATGTGTTTTGACTTATCGTGGAACACAGGATTTTCAGTCATCTTAATGCAGCTTTGATTGTCACACATAATCACAGTGGGATCCATTTCTAAGTCAAACACTCCATATAATAGCTTCTGAAGCCACACTGCTTCACAGCTGGCAGAGCAGACAACTATATATTCTGCTTCAGTAGTACTGAGAGCCACACTAGATTGTTACTTGCTAAACCATGAGATCATGGTAGATTCAAGACTATAACATCCACCTGATGTACTCTTTATGTCTGAGACACTTCCTGCCCAATCAGAATTTGAGTAACCATGTAACCGGAGTTCAAGACCTCCAAGATAATTGTAACATCCCTCAATTTTAACCCCAATTATTATTATCATTAATATTATTATTATTGTAATTGTAATAATTTTGGTGAGGAGCTCAAGGCCAAGGCCCCACCAGAGAATGATGTGTGTTATGGTATCTACTTACTTAAATTGTAGACCTAGGTCATTAAAAGTTATGAGTGTTGTCGTAAGCACTAAGTTAAGTTATCGGTTAAATCCTAGTAAAGGATACCAAAGACACCTTTTAGTTTCCGAAAGGCGGTGAAAGGATTTCTAAAAGACCTAATGATCAACACTTGGATAACTATTTTATCCTAAGTAAGCTATGACCCTAGCTAAGCAAAAAGGAGAGGGGCATTCATTACTTTAAAGAGACAATTAAAAGATGCATATATCATTAAAATAATATATATATATATATAAATATATATATATTAGAATAAGGTTACTCTCCTCATTTTTGACAAACAAAAGAGGAGTGGGATGCATATGAATAATATGTATAATAAGTACAACAAACCATTATTATGGAAGGAAAAAGAAGCTTACTTTATAGATTAGGGTTAGTATTTGAAGTAGAAAGTTATACTTCTAACCTTTGATAAAACTAAAAGGAGTCAATCCTTAATCCCTAAAATAGAATTTGAATAACTATGTATAAATAAACTAAGGGTATTCATGATGGAGCACCCCACTTTATGTCAAACGCCCATTGTTAAGTTGAGTGATGGCCGGAGGGACAACCACTCCGATTCTTTAAATATCTTGTCACCACGATGTTGAGTTTAATTATTAGAGTATCCCTTGTTTTCATCTCATTCATGCGACCATGATGTTGTTTTAATTTTGGGATTATGGAGCACTCAACCCCGAACCTCTTATCACTCGCTCAGTTATGGAGCACGGCACTCATTGACCTCCCACTCGTCATTTTAATGTGAGGAATCAAACTGTTTTCATTACAACCTTTTTATGAAGGAACGCCTTCTCCTAGATGGATGCCACATGTTACATACTGTAAGCCAAGAGTGAGTGGTGGTGAACCGCCGTTAAATAGTTAGTAGATACTTCTTTCTTTAAGAAAAGAGAGGAGAGTTTTGTCTTGCGAAACGCTCGGAGAAGAAGGGGTAAGCAGTTAGGAGCAACTCTCAAGCTGTGTAATGACGACGAGTACGTGGGAGGTGAGATTAGTTTGTTGAGGAGATTGAAAGGCCTTATGGGAGGAGACCGGTTAGTTACTGTCATCTCGGTACTAGAGTGACAGTATCTCTGCAAGAGAGCAAAAAAATAAAATCCCGAGTGTTAGTGGAGCAGCGATCTACTTAGTGGAGAATGTGAAGGGACAATTGTACTTAATCTTCGGAATGCATTAACCATGCCATTCTCTTGTTGAACATTAACTTTAATATCATAACGTGAGGAAACTTTCTTAGCAGCCACTTGGCAAGCTCGAGTCCTTGCCTAAGAATTTCGACTTCCACTTAATAAAAGGGTGTATTTTAATGGTCTTGAGGGGAGATATTAAAAGCGGGAAAAAATGATGGAGGGGCATTGATCCAACAAAATCTCAGCGGGATTGCAACTTCCTCACGGCTCACGTATTGCAAATCAATGATGGAGGGGGAATTTACATTCTGCAAGGAGATATCGAACATAGAAAAATATAGCAAATCCTTGTATTTCATCTGGAAGACGGCGTCGATGAAGGAGTCGATCTCTGTGCGCATCTGGGAGGACACTGAGTGACGGTGGATTTATTTTCTCTGCATACATTTAGTAAAGATAGCGATCGGTGAAGAATGGTGTACCCAATATTATAGATCACAGGTATGTTATGCCATTCCTCTCTTTTTGCTCTTAGGCATAGAGTTTGCACGCTGGAATTGAAGTAGAACGAGTTACCGTCTTATTTATAGTATTTCTGCACTTATAAATATATATACATTTGTTAGACGTCGGACTGACTGTGTATGTAATACTATTTTGGATGCTAGATCTATTTCTCTAAAATAGTGTAATTACTGGAGTTTCAGCATTCTATATATATATAACTCTTGCGATGCTCAGTGATAGCACTTTGATGGAGAGTCATGCGTTTTCTTTACAATAAGTAAATTCTCCACACTACTACATATTTTAAATGCCTCCACCTTGTGTAATGTTTATTACCCTGATGAATTTCATACAAAGAA
Organism: Larix kaempferi; assembly: GCA_027924585.1. NCBI lineage: Eukaryota > Viridiplantae > Streptophyta > Pinopsida > Pinales > Pinaceae > Larix > Larix kaempferi. The sequence continues at coordinate 11,909,462 of BSBM01000125.1, read as the reverse complement.
TTTTAATGGCTCCAGGTCGTATATTGTTATCCCCCCGTCGTTTTTATATAGGTTTTCAGTGTCTACCTTCTGTGTATGGGTTATAGCTATTGAAATCTTACGGATTACAGAGTCTCCGTTTTGTGTGTGGTCTAAATGCTCCATGTGATATGTGTTACTCAGAACCTTGTATAAGATGCGTATTCCACACAGAACCCTGCATACAGTAACCCATGGAAGATTCAGTCGTCACGTCATATATTAATTATACGATGGAATAGGTTTAGAACGGTTTATTATAATCGAATCTAGCTCTTTTGTTTTGTTTATATATTTACTAACTACGTGTTGGACTGGGTACAGAACGGCTATTGCAGCCGACCCCAACTATTTTATGAGTTGTAAACTTTATTTGTCCAAAGGTTTATATCGTATTGAGAAGAATGAGAGGGATCGCCCGATCCCAGGTTAGTGGTAAAGGTAGTTTAAATACATACGGGAATGTATTGGGAAGTAGCTAGGTCGCTTATACCTTGCCATATAGTTTTATTTTAGTCCACTTCCTATTAATAGAATACCTAAAACGGAGATGACATGGTTAAAATATTTAGCTTAAGGTTATTTTCACCTCCGCAATGTTTTAATAATGGTAGGCCTGGGAAGTGCCACAACTCTTTTCCTTGCTTGTAGTATTAATGGACATTATGTTAGTTATAAGGAATGTTAACCATCGTTTAAGCTATTTTTTTTAGTAAAAGTAATTAACACTATAATGTCAAACTTTATAGAGTAAGAAAAAGGATAGGTAGTCTTTTGCCTTGGAATTTAAATACAAACTAGGGTTTGTAAAAAGGTGTTATCTTTAGTGCCAAAGGCCAAATATGTTTACCATGTGACATATGGTACGTATAGCATAATTAGAATTGGATATAAAAGTTATAGAGAGTTATTCTTTTAGAATTTTTATAGAAAGGTATTCATTTCACATCAATGCTTGGGTGGTTATATGAAGAACCTCACCTTCTCCACAATGGATATGTTATTTTGGAAAAATGATTCTTGTAAGAAAGACTTGAAGAAAATAAGTCTAGCGATAATTGTATCGCAGTAGAATGTAACACTTCCTCTTGACTAATAAAATGCACACACCTTTGTGGACTAGCCCGTGTACGGGTGAACCACGTTATATTTTGTCTCCTATGTTTCCTATGGTGTTTTTCAATGTGTCTTATGTATGAGTAATTGTTTCTGTCTTTAAAATGTTTATGACTACTTTGAAGTATCTGACCCATTAGAGAGTTGATTATGATGTATATTGCTAATATGTTTCCCTTATGATTATGATTATGTTACCATTTGGGTTGTCCTATTGGTGCGATAAAATATATACATGTTTCCTAAAAGATGTATATTAAGACTTAATGAAGTTCTTTTGTGTTTACCGCAAGATTTAAGAAATGGTTGACATATCAAGTTCAGAAAATATTTAGTTGAAAATAAAACGTATATCTTTTTCTTGATTAGCATAACAACAATTGTAAACAGTATTAAGTGTCGCAAAGTTTTAATTATTTTTAAGCAGTATTTAAAGAAAGTAAACCCACACTTTGTATCTTCGCATAGATTTAGTGGAATTTTAGACACTTAGAAAAGTTTTTAAATTTTACGAAATTTGGGTTCGTGACAATAATATAGACCAAAATCTAAAGTACCTTTTAGGTACCTCACTACATGCTTTGTAGCTATTAAGTGAACCTTTCTAGGTTCTACTAGATACTGACTTAGGGTATTTACAACAAAGCATATATCTGGCCTAGTATTTTTTAAATACATCATTGGCCCAATGATTTGTCTATATAGGGTTAGGTCCACTAAATCCGATGAGTCATTAACTAATAACCTCAAGTTGGAGTCCATGGGAGTGGTCATGGATTTACACTCCAACATATCAAATCTTTTTAGAAACTTCACAGCATACTTACCTTGATTTAAAAGATTCCTTTTGGATCTTGCCATACTTCTAGACCTAAGAAGGAGTGCATTAATCCGAGATCTTTCATATGATCTATTTCTCATTCCTTGTCAGAAAGAGATCATCGTCACACAATAATGGTATGATAGGTTCATCATCCACAACCTTAAGGTAAAGGTTAGGATCAACTTTACTTCTGGTAAAGCCCAAGCTTTGTCATGAAGCTGTCAATTGTCCATTATTCACACTCTGCATTGAGTGATCTTCTGCATATCTATCTGTGCCATCTCTCGTCAGATGGGTCTACTAATATGAGCCTCAAAGTCATTCGAACTCTATGGTGAGTTCCTTCTTGCATCCATGTCATATGTGTATGGAAGCCATATTAAACCTTGTAGCAAGGGTTGAGATCCACATCACCCATGATGATCATTAAGCTCATCAATTTACTACCGATCCTAGGAACCCATTCAAAACCTAGTCCCTTGGAGCAAAACATCTCATCATGATTCTCTTCCTCTTTCTAAGAGAATCTTCTAGCCACGAGCCTTCTATATTTTGTTTGATTTGTAAATCTTCTTGTTTGAACATCCATCACTTGTACGGTGTCCATCATTCTTCATGACCTTTCCTACAAATCAAAATTAAGTACATGATTAGTAATACTTCATAATCATCAAATCATATTGACATGATAACCTATTATGCATACATATATCATTTACATAGTTATGCAACTAATTTGACCAATAATTTGGCACAACACCTTCCCATATCCTGTATGCATACAGTGGCTATCTAGATGCCTTCCATCTCTACCAGAACATACTATCGAGAGTGTGCACAGCTCTCAGTATGTCAGCAAAGAGGTTTCATTCTAGACAAGCAACAATGGAATGTTTGTCCAACTTACCAATCATATGTATATTAGTAGTATACTGTTCAATGTTCTATGAATGTTTACATTCAGCATCATATATTCTAGGAATACAAATATGCATACAACCTATTACAGGCAATATCATTACTATTTCAAATAACAACTCGAATACTTATCTTTTATGTTTGTGTGGTTTCTTCCCGCTTGATCTTTTGTATGTCTTCTGAACTTCTGTTCATTCTGTACCACTGTGCATGCTCAAGTGTGCACTAGTGTCATCCTCATGATCTCATACACAAACATACATTTCATTAGTATATTATAAACATTATCAAAACATCTAAATAGTCTTGAATATGTTTGGTCACGATCATAGGTAATAAACATTAGTATTCAAGATTTCAGGGAAGACTTCGTTTACTCATGCATATCATCAATCAAGATAAAAGACATAATATGCATAATCCCTTGATTACTAACTTTATGAATAAGCATATCTAATCATGCCAAGTATACTTATATAGGGGATCCTTGACATAGGAAAACATACCTAGATTAGTATACCTGCTTAGTTATGTACAACATACCTAAATAATCTCTTCAATGATTTAGAGATCCTGAGCTAGAACCCGCATGTCTCATAGGTTAAACACAATATATCAAAGTCATACATACCTCGTAAGTAGAACAAAGATTATGGATTAGTCTTTGTCTTCATGTGGAACTTGATTTGTCTTTCGTGATGTATCTGAATCTTGTTAGCAGACAACATCAACCTCACACAACACCATAATGCATTAGTGCAATCATATAACACTAATCAATGAATGTCTTCGATCATTCACATGCATTCATACTGTTACTAGGGTGATAAGATAAGTCTAACATTAATCAAGATTGTACTAACAAATAATATGAAGACAAACACATTATGAACTTAATCAAGAATCAGATTTCAAGACATACCTGAACCTTCTTAAGTCATACCTGTCGAGACTTCTTGTAGTCTTCTTATGTAGGGCCTTAGCCTCAACTCCCCCTGAAACTTGATCTGGATCTTGATTAGGGTTTGCTAGAGAAACCCTAAAGATTCAATCTTTGACTTTCACACTTCTGAATGGATGGAAGGATGTGACTTGCTAAGTTGATCAAACTAGCATACTTCAATTTTGAAATCTCCAAAATTTGACCCCTCAAAATTGCCTTCGAAACTTCTGGATCTTCTGGACAGGAACCCGAACTAGGGTTTGATGAAGCCCACCTTTCTGTCCAATCAAAAGGTTCGATCCAAGGCTCTAAACTCTTATTTTTCCGAGGAGCTTCCAACCATGGTTACAGACTTCAAAAATTCCAACTTTTGTTGAAGCCCTAATTTTCCATCTTTTTGATCAAAATCCCGAGCTAGGGTTTAATCAAGCTCGGTCTTCTACTCAACCAAATAATTCGATCTTGGTCTCTAAATTTCGATTTTCCTGAGTAGCATTCAGCCGTGGACTCCGATTCCAACAATTCTAACTTTCTCCGAAACACTAAATTCTGGAAGCCATGAATAAAGGTGTTCCAAAAATAATTCTGTTTTGACAGAAATATGCACCTGATTGTTTCTACTATAACTCTGAAATTTTTGCTCCACAGGGTCTGAAAACCTTTTCTGCAGTAGCCTGACCTGTCATATTTCCATCCTGATAGGTCTGACCTCAATTGGATTTTCTGAGAGAGAGTTATGCCAAGTGTCGCAACGTGACCTGTTTATGGGATAAAATAGGAGAGCAAAGTTGTACGGAGTGCCACGTGTCACTGGTTCACCTTCGGCCTCTGAGAAAGTTTCCTGAGATAGTACAGTCTGTGTAATACCTGTCACTTTTTACGAAATTTCATTTGGAGCTTCCTAGCCCAAATTATGTCAAGTGTCGCAACGTGACCTATTTATGGGATAAAACAGGAGAGCGAACTTGTACGACGTGCCACGTAACACTGGTTCACCTTCGGCCTCTGAAAAAGTTTTTTGAGATAGTACAGTCTGTTTACTACTTGTCACTTTTTACGAAATTTCATTTGGAGCTTCCTAACCCAAGTTATGTTCTTTTTTCCAAGGTCACCTGATTTTGACTGAGATCTGGAAGAGGCAGAAACCCTAACTTGTACTGATCATAACTTACAAAGTACAACGAATCTGAGGATGCCCTTTGGACACAAGGTACCTGGGGATGTCATCTTCGACCTGTAAACTTTTCAGACCCTGAAAATTCGCCAAAATGGATTTATGGCGAGAGTTCCACGATGACTGTTTTTTGCTATGTAAAACCCTAACCTTCAAATTGTCGTAAGTAAAGCAAGTGTCGTAAGTGCCATACCTTGTCTTCCTTCAGGTTAGCTCTGATACCATGTTAAAATTCAATATGCTAAGACATAAAATAGCAGCATTACATTCCATTTCACAATAATAGCATATACAGGATCACTGAAGAAACAACAAGCATAGCATAAACACAAGAGACAGAGATTTATCCTGGGAAACCCTCATGGGGTAGAAAACCCAGCAAAGCTTCCTCAATATAGATGACCAACAATATACAAAGATGAAACCCTGAGATATGATATCCTCCTCCAAAATAGCAGACCTATCCTCCACAAGTGCGCTATCCTCAAGTGTGTGAGTGTATCAAATGAGGAACACACCTCCTCTATTTATACACTACTCTGACATATCTTTTACACAAGTACACGTAGGCTCGTATTTAACCAATGGGTTAAATACCCCACTTCAACTGACTGGGCCGACCCCTCTAGGGTGGTCTAATAACCCTTTGACCCACATAACACATACAGGGCCGACCCTCACTAGGGAAGTCTAATAACCCGAGTTACCACATTCCGATGGAGGAGTAAACATCTCCGGATTCATAGTATAATTACATCGGAGGTATGGAACATCTCTGGAATAAATAATATACAAATATAATATTCTTTGAAGTTACAATATTTTAACAGCTGGTATATTCAGAATTTGAAAACTACAAAGTTTCACTCAATTTTTCCTTTGAAACTTTCGGATTCACTGGACGTGACCTCGAACTAGGGTTTGATGAAGCCCACTATTTTTCCCAATCAAAAGGTTTGATAAAAAGCTCTAAGCTTCTATTTTTATGAGGATCTTCCAGCCGTGGTCACAGATTTCAAAAATTCTCATTTTTGTAGAAACCCTAATTTTCCACTTTTCTGATAAAAGTCCCGAACTAGGGTCTGATGAAGCCCGGCCTTCTGCCCAACGAAAAATTCTGATCTTGGTCTCTAAATTTCGATTTTGATGAGTAGCATTCATCCGTGGTCTTTGATTACAAAAATTTCATCTTTCTCCGAAGCCCTAAATTCCGGAAGCCATGAATGAAGGTACTCAAAAATAATTTTGTTTTCACAGAAATATGTACCTGATTGTTTCTGGTGTAACTCTGAACTTTTCGATCCACAAGGTCTGAAAATTTTTCTTGAGATATCACGGCCTGTTATATCTCCATCCCAACAGGTCTGACCTAAATTGGATTCTCTAAGAGAGAGTTATGCCAAGTGTCGCAACGTGACCTGTTTATGGGATAATACAGGAGAGCAAACTTGTACGAAATGCCACATGTCACTAGTTCAACTTCGGCCTCTGAAAACCTTTCCTGAGATAGCCCGACCTGTTTTCTTTCAATCCCGACAGGTTTGACCTCAATTGGATTCTATGAGAGAGAGTTATGCCAAGTGTCGCAACGTGACCTGTTTATGGGATAATATAGGAGAGCGAACTTGTACGATGTTCCACGTGTCACTGGTTCAAATTCAGCCTCTAAAAACTTTTCCTGAGATAGTAAAGTACGTATACTACCTGTCACTTTTTACGAAATTTCATTTGGAGCTTCCTAGCCCAAGTTATGACCTTTTTCCCAAGGTCACCTGATTTTGACTCAGATCTGGAAGAGGCAGAAACCCTATATTATAAAGATCATAAATCACAAAGTGCAACGAATTAGAGGTTGTCCTTTGGACACAAGATACATGGGGATCTTATATTTGACCTAAAAAAAATTTCAGATCCAAAAATTTTGCCAAAACGGATTTATAGTGAAAGTGATACGATGATTGGTTTTTGATATATCAAGCCCTAGCATCGTAAGTGCAACAAGTGTCATACATGCCATATCATGCCTTCTTTCAGGCTAGCTCTGATACCATGTTAAATTTTCAGAATTTACATCAATCTAATCTAGGATCTTAACTGAGAGAACAACATTTACAGCATATCAATCATGGACACAATAATGCAAGCACACAAGAGACACAGAGTTTACTTGGGGAAAACCATAAAGGTGAAAAACCCTAATAACTTCCTCAGAGATAGATAGAGCAATGATACAACCAGAATACAAGAGATAGTCTTCTCCTAGCAGTAGAGCCTCCTCATCCACAAGTGGCCACTCTCCCAAGTGTGAGTGAGAATAGAATGTGTAAAATGAGAGAGACACACTCTCTATTTATACACTAACTTGACTTGACCTTTACTCAACTAGGTCGGCCTCAACTTAACCACTTAACATAATGCTGACTAGGACGACCCCCACTAGGGTGGTTTAATAACCCTTTGACCCACATGGCCGACCCCCAATAGGGTGGTCTAATAACCCTTTGACCCACATGACTTATACAGGGCCAACCCCGACAAGGTGGTCTAATAACCCATCAAGTATAAGTTACGACACTTACAATATAAATGACGACACTTCCGTATAGAGGAATAATAACATCTCTATAGGATTACAATATACATATATGTGAAATACATTCCAAAGTTACATATACATCAACATGGGTTAGTTTCATGTGCTAGGCATGTAGTTTAGGTGGCGTAGATTATTATTTTATCTTTCCAACAATAGTTTTAGTGTCATTCCTTTTTGGTCCATGAGCACCAATTTGAAGTAAGTGGAGTAGAATCCCACTGATTGCAACACCTATGCTAATATAAATGACAAATTAAAGAGATATCAAAGAATAAAACTATGGATGGTGATGATAGATCCCCAATTGAATTTCACTATAGGTACACCCATTGCAACATTGGTGCTAAGAAGAATGGCCAATTAGATAGATAATGGAATTTTGGGTTTTTAAGGAGACATTGCGCCCATGCTCGAAGGGGTTTAAATATACCACTTATAATTACTAATAGTCATTGCAAAATGATGAGGGTATTAAATGTCATTCTTGTCATGCCTATGAGGGGTCATGTCTGTCATGCCTGTCATTTCCATTCATGAGGATCATGCTTACCATGCATATCATTTCCATTGGTGAGGATCATGCCTATGATGGGACTTAACGAGTCATCACTAATGTCACATATGATGAAAGAACTTCGAAAACAGTTGTTTTAAGTGCCTTTGGGGACAAAACTTTAAGTTTTTTCACCAAATCCATTTTCAACCACTAGTACAAAATGAGAAATTAGTGACTACGTGACTAAAAACATTAGTCACCACTATTTTTTCAAGTGATTTACTACCAAAATTAAGCAATTTTGAGTGATCCAACTAAAAACGACTAAATTAAATGACTAATTTAGTCACGAGTTAAAAAATTCGACTAGATAATAAGTGACACAATTAAAAATGACTAACATAAACAACTAATTTAGTCAAGGAATACGAATATGACTAGCTACAAGAATCTGAATTAGTCATTTTTAATTGTGTCACTCTGGCAATGGAAAATTGCAATTTTGACAATGAATTGTTACAATTTACTAAATTTTAACACTGCAGATGGATTCAAAGACTCTAAATTTTAACATTGCAGATAGATTTAGGGGGACCCTAAATCCATCTGCAGTGTTAAAATTTAGTAAATTGTAAAAATTCATTGTAAAAATTGCAATTTTCCATTACTAAGTGACATAGGGTGTCTTTACCAAGTGACATAGGGGGCCTATGAACCCATCTACAATGTTACAATTTACTAAATTTTAACAATGCAGATGGATTCAAAGACCTCCCTAGATTTAGAATCCATCCGCAGTGTTAAAATTTAGTAAACTCTAAACATTCATTGTCAAAAATGCAATTTTCCATTGCTAGATTCCGTCAAATAGCTCACCAAAAAAGGAAGAATGAGGGATGTTGGGTGTATTTACTGTCTTAAGGAATCATCAAATATTTAATTATCGACCAGGGTTGGTAATCTTAGAGTTGTGGCACAGTATATGCTGAGGTAGAATGGTACCTAAGACATTGGCTCGACCGACCTTAGAAATGTTTAATAATGAAAAGATCGAAAGATCTTTTCAAAATGAAAAACTGAGTCAAACTTAAAAAATACAACTACTAAACTGATTAAACTTAACTAAACCAATAGATCCGAACAGTATCAATCTATACTACTCTATTCTATGAACAATAACTAAAAAGATAAAAACAACAATACTAGTCTAGGAAACAAGACTTGATCAAAAGAAAAACTACTCTTATAAAATATGGAAACTACTAATTAATGATTCAAACTCTAACCTAGGAATTAGAAAGTAATAACTATGAATTCAGAAATCTATTAATGAAATGATTCAGTTTAAAACTAGATATGGAAACAAGAAACTATATAATCTTAAAGCAAGATTGCAAGCTACTTAATAAACCTAAGAAATTCAACAGTTAAACTATTCATGCATTTAACAAATACTCAAAACTAGATAAGCTACCTAATTCCATTCTAGTTGAGGATTCCGAGTAAATGTATCAAATATAATAGGAACGGGAGAAAAGGTATCAAAATGACTTTCAAATGTGACAAGGAAACATAATAGAAGTAAATATAGTTTAACTTCTACAAAGAGATGCAAGATAAAGAGTGTCCAATTACAACTAACTTTAAACATTGTAATCTATTCTTTATCCATAAGAAAATGACTTGGAAACAAAGTAATCTAGAAGCAAGTAGAAAAATTAATAAATATATTTACTTGAGAATGAGTTTGATCTAGAAGCAAGTAGAAAACTTGATAAATATATCTTATTTTTGAATCTGTGAATGAGAAGAGAAAATCCTATGCTTGAACTTAGAAACCATAAAAACTAACATGCTTTGGAGAATGAAATTACTTAATAAAAATGAAGTAAACTAAGTTAAGGGTGAAACTAACAAGTTCTAGATTAATAACAAGTTCAAAAATCAGATATAAAAGATCAATTACAGAAACGTAATCTAAGAAGTAAACTAAGGCAAAGTTAAAGAAACGAACGAAAACTAAGAATGAATATGAACTTAATTAAAACTCTATGTGGTTTGGAACAAGGTCCTAATTACATATATAAATGATGATCAATTACAAGAAATATTATAATTCGAAAATCTAAGAAATTGAACTCTAAACAAGCATAAAAACAATGCAGAAAATATTAAAGTCGGTATGACAATCGAGATGACAGTCTGAAAGACAGTCCGAATGACAATCCGGATGACAGAAAATGATATAAATTATGAAAATGAATAGACTAGTTGATTCTAAAGCCAGCTGGTTTATGCATATGAACCTACAGTGCAAGAAAAGCGGTAAATGAACTATTTAAAGGTTAAATAACAAGAATCCCTTTATACTAATGACTATCTAAGGAAATAAACTATTTCTATTGCATTATAAAGCAAGGCTGAAATGTAAGTGAAGCTAATATACAACTACAGGAAAATGAACAGAACTAAATCTAACTACAACTGAACTTGAACTATTGGAATAATTAAACTCTATCTAATTGCAATGGAAAATTGAAAGGAAGCTAAAAAGAACTATGCATGATCGGTCATTTTTAAATTATGAAAATGCAAATTATATTAACAGCAAGAAATAAATTACAGAAAATAAAACAACATCTACAGGAAACCAAGTTAAATACTGAAAATGAAAACGATTTACTTGCATAAAAGAAATAACAAAATATACAATAAAAACCTCTGGTTGTTGAGGGGCCCTTCTCAGCAATCAGGGATTGAAACTAACTCAAATCAATCACCAAAAGAACATGAACAACTAAATCATAAACTTTTATTAACTGAATCAAAGGTTACAAATTCATTCTCTATCTCTGTGTATTTCTCTACTACTGCTAACTAGCTAACTTGCCAACTCGTTTCTCAATCAGATCCGTCTTTATATAATATTACAAATTGGAGAGCAGGTCGACCCTTTCAGTGGTCGACCTCTCTAAAAATAGGAGGTCTTAATGACAACAAAAATGGCTCAACACAGCACACAGGCCGTTTGCCTAATGCCACGGGCGTTGATTCTCCTTGACGCGAGTAGATGTGCATTGGTTTCCTTCAACGTGGGCAGAGGATGCATTTTCAAGCTGGGCGGATAGGAGCGCAGATCTTCTAGAATGGAGGCTCACGAACCATGAAGGACACATCGCCAACAGAACCCATATCATTGGTTTTTCCTTTAATGCCCCGAAAAATCCCAACCAACGGATCCAATGGTGCGAACAGAGCGTTGAACGATGGTTTGAATACGGTTGGGCGTCTTCAACGTGAATGTGCGTCTGAATGAAGGTCCGTTTGAAACCCATAGCCTGCAGAACGAAGTCTATATGCCAAGCAAGTTGAGAAACGTTGAATTAATGTTAACAAATCATAATGTAATGATAATTAATCAAGATTTGTGTGATATGCAAATAAATTCATACTTGGGTTTGATTGACAGTCTTATTGGAAAGAAGTATGAATTAATACGCAAAAAATGATAAAAGTAGTGCCAACAGAGTATGTTTAATGGCCAAAAACGATGACAAAAATGGACATCAACATTCCCCCAAACCGGAGATATGCCAGGTTCCACTGAGCAAAACAGAGAGGAATTCAGGAAGAAGGCTGAGGTGCGGTAGCAACTGCCTTCAACTGAGATGAGGAAGTAAATTTACGCTTGAGCTTCTTGTCCTGGGCTCTTAGGGTATCATGCCTTGTCCAGAGAGAGTCATGAGAAGAGGTTATGGCGCTATTTAGGTCTTCGACACACTTTACTTGTATATGCAGTTCCTTATTTTCTTTGCAAAGCTTAGAGATTATCTCAACGTAATTCTCATTCTCACTTTTTAACTGTGCTATGTCTTGAGTCAATTTGTCCATAATCTGATGGAGTGGAGTAGATGGTTCTGCAAAACACTCAGGATCTTTGTGAGGGATCAATCCCTTTAAACATGTTTCAGGATCAGTACATGTAGTGTGTTCCTCAGGAGCCTTATCTTCAATGTGTGCAGGGGCAAGTTCAAAGACATGATCTTCAAGCAAACAGGAAGATACATTAGCTAACGCAATAAGGAGTGTTTCAAGGACAAGGTTGTCTGTTTGGTCATCACAGCTATCTAAATGCGTTGGTTGAATGACGGATTGATCGATAGACTGGACGACGGTTTGTTCGATAGACTGATCACGATTGGCCTTTCTTGACTTTGTGGGTATTGGTTAAAAGAATGGGGGTTTCGTGGTCATGTCCTCGTGGAAAATCTCAAGATAGGATGAATGAACAAGGTGCATTTATCCTGAGGCACCCTCACTGAACTGCACAAACTTAGTATCCCTTTTTTCTTGGGTAGCGGTTTGAGCAGGTTCATTAGCACGAGTTTGAAATTAGTGACACTTGCGAGAGGCAGGGGCTTTGACAAGGGGCTTGTTGAACAAATGGGGGTTTAGTACTTCAAACACAAAGCTATCCCATGTTTTCCCCTTTTCCTTCAACTGGTGAATGACCAGGATTTTTATGAGACAGTGATGGTATAAACTGCCAGCGGGGTTAACTACATTTTTCCTAACCTGGTTAGACATTTTCTCAAGACTCTTCAGGAAAAAAATGGGAAATTTAGGGATTGATTATTAACAAAATGAACTAATAATCGAAAGTGGTAGGCTTTGAAGACAGTAAACTTACCCTCACAGGTGATAAATCGGATGATAACAGTCAAGGGATCGATGTATTCTAGCTTAATCCACTCCCGGTGGAATCCTTTTGTGCCTGCAATGTGTTGATATTCGGCTTTGAGAGAAAATTCATGAGTCTTCCATAGGAATAAGAGGTGCTTGTGCCAACGAGCACCCTCCCTTGGAAGCTTTGTGGCCATCGCAATAGACTCCTTAGTCATAGGAAAGGTAAGATGGCCAACCTTAGCCATTTTTCCATCGAATCCTTTGGAGAATAGAAGTGAGATCTCATCATCATGGCCTTCGAGAAGATGAAGGAACATAATCCAGCCCACTCGAAGAAACACTTCACGACACGCTTTGAATTCGGGGATACAGAGAAAATCCTGGTAGCTTCCAGGCTCATGGGGGATCGACATTGTTAAACAGAGGTGGATGGATGCAAGGGATACAGGGGATGCAAGAAATTGCAAGAGAAACGACTTGATAGACTCAAGAAAGATGAGGGAAAGCAGAATGAAGCAAAATTCACGCAAGCATGGGTTTAAAATGTGATCCGTTCGAGTTGTTGAATGATCATGAGTAGATATTTAGCACGTTTGAACAATCATGCTATCATGCAAAGATATTGAATCGTGTGCCATCATAAAAATGCGTGTGTTAGTGAACTCGTATGGTTATGATATATTCAACCATGTCCAATGTAAACTTTGGACAGGTTGAATGTAGTTTTCATCATGAGATTATAAGCATAAGTAACATAAAAGAACATGACGACTTTTAATTAATACAATCACAGATCGCATGCATATAAGTTTAATGAAGAGTTAAAACCATATGATAGCCATAAAATCGCAATAATGCATGGTTAATTGATTCATTTGATGAAGTTAAGATGAGTAAAGGAATGAGATCGAGTGTAGAGATGACATTTTATTGATCCCTAGTATGGTGAGTCAATTGGATTTTGTCTACATCATTCAAATTTAGATACCTTATCATACTAAATCATGCTATTATACGCTATGATTTCATTCGGATCACCATTCGGCACTTCATTCACATCGTCATGTTCATTCGCCTCATTCGTCACTTCATTGGGATCGTCATTCGATCCTTCCTTCGATCCTTCATATGAACTTTCTATACAAAATGTGTTTTGCTGGATCTGAGTACTGTTGATTATGCAGATAATTTTTCTGGGTTGCCAGCACATGAAAGGATGATGTAATCCTGCTTTTCTGAAACTTTAGTCATGCTCTTCTTTATTTATCATGGATCAGATCAATCTTCTGCTACTTGCATTATGCTGAAAACACCTATCATTTTGTCAGAGATAAATGGTATTTTTATTATTATAAATAATCAGAAAGTAAAGATAGTTCTGAACCTCCCCCAAACAAAAAATATGTTGTGTCCTCAAGCCATCAAAGAAAAACTGATTAATATTCGATCATTTTCAATTAATAGTTTAGACAATAACTCTACAATGCTATTATTATTTTCGTAAGAAAAATAAATACTAACTAATAAATGGAGATGATTCAGATATGTACATTCATAAAAAAAATTAAAGTGCTTAGAAAGACCATATGAATAATGATAGTACAATTGATGCGAAAAATGCCATAGGGAAACCAGTCATCCTTGACTCATTTTAAAGATTTCTTGTCATCCAAAGAATATAGATAAAGTTCAGCTTGTAGTTCGTTAGATTTCTATGGCTATGGGTCCCACTTCTAGGATAATCATATCCTAGGTATTGTTTGAATTAGATGACAAGGTCCAAGTTGAACTTACAACCATTCTCTAATGACAGTATAAATAATTTAGCATAAACATGTATTTGTATACTCAGGTTTTTTAGATGAGCCATGTGCATAGTAATGCATTAACCATATCTCTTTTACCCGATATTTCCCCGCTGCTAGCAAGCCTATTCAGTACCTCGACGGGTTTATCTTGGTACCAAGCAAGCATAGCCCTGTTGCCAGCGAGCCTATTCAGTACCCCGACAGGTTTATCTTGGTAACATGCAAGCATAGCCCCGCTGCCAGCGAGCCTGTTTAGTACCCCGACGGGTTTACTTGCATTTACCGAGCTTCCTTGTTTAATATTTTACTTAGGATGGAACCCCTTCCAGTGAACCTGTTCAGTACCCCGATGAGTTTTCTTCGTATAATGATTTTGGTATGTGGAAGCCGGTTGGCACTAGAGTGTGTTAAGCCTGCTAAACACATAATTCAAATTTTTAGAGTGAACCGTATGAGTAACTTTACTTATAATGGCCTGGATTATGGATCATGTCAAACGGTAATAACCTAAAGCTGTCCCTTGACCCCTTAGTCTATCTTTTTCATAAACGATCAGTAATGTTCCCCACAAGTAGAAATATCACTCACTCTTGGGATACACTTTTTTTTTAAATGTTTAAGAGACATGTTTTGATAATGAGTCTCGGATGAACTTGTAGTCCATAGGCGTGAGATAGAACTTTGAAAAACATGATGATTAGAGTAGGTCTTAAGCAACTGTTCTAATGATAAATAAAAAATGTGCATGTCTGAATCAAATACCATATATAAAAGCATAAAAATGAAATTAATAAAAAACAATCATATAAGAAAGTGGTTAGAAATGATATAAAAGGACACTTTAACTTTTCACTATAAATTTTCAATTTTCAACAATAATCAAAAGAGAAGGAGTTAGGATGCATTATGAGTTTTTTTAGAGCACTTCCCCTTTTCAGATAATATTTCATGAGCTGATTATAGAGATAAGGTTCTTGTAATCAAACTGCAAAACCACTTGTTATATGATTCAAATTTATTCATAAAAACAACATATGTACAAAGAAAAGTCATATGAATTTTCTTTTTCAAAGTTAGGGAAAGGAGAAGAGTCTTCCTATTTTAATTGACCAAATTCCATAAGCTGATCATAAGAATAAATTTCCTATATAAATGCAACCAGCTATTAGAAATGACTCTTATTTAAAGAAACAAAAATATATTTACATATATACAAAATGAAGATAACCCAAAATAATTCAAGAACCAGGAGAAGGAGGAATGACTTCCTCTTCAACCAACTCCATCTCTTCTATTGTAAGGCATTCTACACAAAGTCTTGTTTAGATATTGGTTGATGATAAAATCTAAGTCTATGTCCATTTACAACAAAGGAAATTTGCGAATCATCAATTGTATTAATCTCAACAGATCCATTATCAAAAGATGTAACAATTTCATATGGACCCATCCAATGAGTAGTTAATTTACCTTTAAAGTTTTTGTACCTTGAATCAAAAAGTAATGCTCAGTCTCCAGTTTTGAATTGTTTTTTGTTTAATGTATTTATCATGCCACTTTTTGTGTTGGTTTTGTATTAAAATTGTGCGTTCAATACCATCTTGTCTAATTTCGTCTAATTCATTTATCTGCAGGATTCGTTGTCTCTATGCTTCTTCCAGATTCATCCCTAATTGTGCAACCATACGATAGGTTTTGACTTGAAATTCAATGGGTAGAAGAACTTGTTTACCATAAATAAGTTCATAAGGTGTGTGTCCAGTGGTATTTCTCCAAGTTATTCTATAAGCCCACAAGAATTCTAGAAGCCCATCTGCCCAGTCTTTGTGGTGTAACTGGATCATCTTAGTCGGGATGGCTTCTAATACTTTGTTGGTAGACTCTACCTGAACATTGGCTTGCAGGTGATATGGTGAATATTTACAATGTATAATACCATATTTTTCAGTAAACTCTTTCATCAGCTTGGAGGTAAACTGAGATCCTTGATTGGTTACAATTTCCTTACGTACACCAAATTGGGTAAATATTTCTTCATATATTTACTCTACCACAGATTTCTCTATGGATCGGATTAAGGCTTTAGCTTCCACCCACTTGGTGACATAGTCTGTATAGACTAGGATGTACTTCTTCTTGCGAGACATAGGGGAAATTAGCCTAACAAAATCTAGAGCCCATTTTTCAAAATGCTCAATCATAACCTGAGGCTATAAGGGCATCTCATCGGATGGCGTAGGTCAACCCATTCTTTGGCAACTGTCACATCCCTTGACATACTTGGAAGCATCTTTAAAAATGATTGGCCAGTAATATCCAGAGTGTAATACTTTGTCAGCTATTCTCTTATCAGAAAAATGCCCACCACAAGGTCCACCATGACATGCATGGAGGATCTCTGCCATCTCACCCTTTCGTACACATCATCTAATAATAAGATCATGACTAGTACGAAAAATACAATTGTCCACCGAAGAATAATTAGAACTTTGAATTATGATCCTACGTTTCTTTGGTGGGGAGAGATGGTTTGGTAGCTTTCCAGTTGCTAAATAATAGGCTATGTCTGCAAACCAAGGGGTTTGAACAGACACATCAAAAAAATTTTCAACCGGAAAGCTATCATCGACGGGACTGGAATTATTGTCAATTTGATTTCGAGAGAGAAAATATGCTACCACATTCTCTCGACCGGGACGATCAGCAACAGTAATGTTGAATTCTTGTAACAAAAGAAGCCACCGAGTCACCCTGCCATTAGTGATTGGTTTATTCATTAAAAATCTAATGGCGGAGTGGTCTGTGTGTACAAAAACTTCATATCCTGTGATATAGTGACGAAACTTGTTAATGGAATAGACTACTTCTAGAAACTTTTTTTCAGTAACAGTGTATTTCGATTATGCAGGAGTCAAATTGTTACTAGCAAAATAGATGGCATGTGATGTTTGTCCCTCTTTTTGACCTAAGACTACTCCTACAACTATGTCGGAAGCATCAGTGGATATATGGAAGGGAAGGGACCAATTGGGGCCCCTAAGTATTAGTGCCACTGATAGCTTTTCCTTGAAAGTTTCAACGGCATGTTGACAGGGTTTAGTCCATTGAAATTTTGTATCTTTCATGAGTAATTTAAACATAGGTGCAGCTATCTTAGTGAATTTTTCAATAAAATGTCTATAATAGCCTGCATGGCCAAGAAAGCTCCTTACATCCTTCTGAGTTTTTGGAGGAGGAAGATTAACAATTATTTCTATCTTGGCAGGATCCACCTTGATACCCTGAAGAGAGACATGATGTCCCAGATATATGCCCTCGGTTAGTAACATCTTACATATTTCATGACTAAGGGCTAAGTTCGTTTCTTGGAACCGAATAAGAACTATTTCAAGGCTATCGAGGGCTTCTTGGAAGGTATTACCATAAACTGTAAAATCATCCATGTAAACTTCTACACAGTCATGTATAAGGTCAGCAAAAATTCCTAAGACTGCACGTTGGAAAGTGGCAGGTCCATTACACAGGCCAAATGGCAACACTCGATAGGCATATGTCCCCCAAGAACACGTAAAGGTTTTCTTGTCTTGATCCTCAAGTGCTATTAATATTTGGTTGTATCTTCTATACCCATTAAGGAAGGAAAAGTATTGTTTCCCTAAGAAGGTATCTAACACCTGGTCAATGAAAGGTAAAGGGAAGTAGTACTTAAGAGTGGCCTTGTTCAATTCTCGAAAGTCAACACAGATAGGCCATTTCCATGTAAATTTCTTTGGAACTACTACCAGAGGAGACACCCATTTACTATTAGAAATTGGGTAGACGAAACCAACATTAAGGAGCTTTTGTAATTCATCTTTAACTATATCCTTTAGGGCTGGATTCATTCTTCTCTGGGGCTTCCTAGCAGGAGGTATGTTTGAATATGTGTAAATGTGGTGAATACATGTATCTGGGTGTATACCCTTCATATCGGTGTATTCCCATGCAAATTCTCCAGTTCGACTCTTGAGAACTTTTAGTAATTGTTTTTGCTGACTCTCATCTAAAACTGCATCTATATGTAGAAATTTTTCGGGACTAACCTCACAATGTATGGTATAGGATCCTATATGTTCTTCGATTGTGAAGACACAAGGTGTACTTGTAAATGTTGAGAGGCTCATGTTTTCTTGGAATTCGTCTCCAAAGATTTGGTCAAGTTGGGAAAAAGACTGAGGAAAGTCTATACATGTTGTGGAAGAGATAAATTGGTTCAACAATTTTTTGGTATTTTGTTCTTGAAGTGCCCAGGAGAAATCACTAACAAGGGAAAGTTCTTCCAAGTTCGCATCCCCAAAAGAACAATCTAACCAAAACAAGTCTTCGGTTACTGGTTGTGTTGGTGGGTATAAAGCGATTTTTGTTGTAGACAACCCATCAGAGATGATCACCTCTCCATCCCTACATCCTATAAATGCATTTGCAGTGGCTAACCAAGGTCTTCCCAGAATAATGGGGTGTCCTTTGGAAGGGCCTTTGATTCTATGACCATAAAGTCCACGGTATATTCCCATGAAGCCACTGATACAATGATATCATCTAATATCCCAGCAGGCTGCACCATAGTGCGATCTGCTAATTCTAGCATTGTTGGGGTAGGGCAGAGAAATTGTCCCAATTGGAGAGTTTCTAAAACTATGGTAGTGATCAGGTTAATAGCAACTCCTAGATCAATAAGTGTGTTTCCTATGGCAGTTTTATTGATGATAACAGTTACCGCAGAATTTCTTGGATTTGTATACTTTGGAATTCTAGGATGATTTGCTATGTAATCTAACATTTCACCTATGACATGAACCGTTGGAGGGTTTTTTTGCTTTTTAACTAGTCTTTTAATACATAGTTCCTTTATCACTTTACTATAGATTGGTATATCTTTAATGGCTTGTAACAAAGGGATCTTGATACAAATATTTTTCAATTCGTTAATGATATCATACTCTGGATAAGTTACAGGTTTTTCTATTACTAGACACTCCAGATATGGGGGTGCATTTTCTCTTGGAATTACTTTTTCATGAGGATGGTTGTGTGTTCAAGCTTGGGGAATAACCACTTCTTCAAGAATGGCATCATTCAAAATTTCATTAGGTGTGTCTTCTTCTTCGTTTTCTTCTCGGATAACAACTGATGATTTGGGTTGATCTTGCAAAACTCTTCCAGACCATAGTTGAATCTCATGCACTAGTGCGGTCAAAATGGCATATGATGGAAGAGGTAGCAAGGCAATGTTGTTAAGAGATTGAGTTGTCTTTTTGTTAGGATTTGGTATCGGTTGTGTAGGTAACATTGTGGGTCTTGGGGGATTCATATTCTGGAAGTGGTGAGGTTGATTTGTGATTGGGGGTAATGAAGGAGGTACAAATCCAGGCAATAGTTGCTGGATATTAGGTGGGTAAGGATAGTTAGGCATAGGAGGAGATGGTTGAGCATAAGCTTGTCCTCTCCATCCGTGTGGCCATTGCTATTGTTGAGCATTCTGAGGAGGGTACTGTGATGGCCAATTTTTCCAACCTGAAGTGTTCCATTGTTGAGGAGGTTGATAAGGATGGTAATAGGGTGGAAATTGCAATGATGGATGTTGATATGATGGTTGATCTCTAGGTTTCCAAGGCCTCCTAGATGTTTCACAAACATTTCTACTCTTATATACAACTTGCAACCTAGGAAACTATTTACAGTTATCAGTTGGATGTTCTTTTGTAAAAAGGTGACATACTGAAACATTATTCAATGGACATTCCCGTTGGGTATGTTTAGTTCTACACCTAGGATAGAAAACACTCATTGTTGCATGCTCTTCATCCCGTCTCTTTTTAGCTTGAAATCCATCTAATTGAGAACCCATGGCTCCTAAGATATATGATTTGAAATTTTCTAATAGGTTTCCCAATTCTAACCTTGTAACTCCACCAGGATTGGGTGTATTTCCCTTCAGGTTCCTAGTATAAGATTCTCGAAAGTGTCTTCCACTTTTCCCTCTGCTCCTAGAGTAATTACTACATAGCTCACAAATCTGTGCAAAAGACTTATGAGAGATGTCACCTGCTGCCATGAGATTAAGGTTTTCAAAGAATTCTTCTGAGATTCCCTTTAGGAAGAGTGTTCTTATTACATCTTCCCGAAGATCACTATACTTGGATTTATGTAACACATAGTTAAATATTTCGAGATAGTCTTCTAGGTGCTCATCTTCAAGTTGTATTTTGAAAATATCATTACAAGAGTCCTCAGGTTTATAGCAATCCTGGTATTTCAGTAGAAACGCAGTCTTCATGTCTTCCCAAGTTCTATTACTAGATTCTCCTAACCCCATAAACCATCGAAGAGCAGAATCTTTTAATGTGGCAGGAAAAAGTTTTAGCTTTTGACCATCTTGTAGATAGTTATATGTCCTACACAAAATGTCAAATTCGAATAAGAATGTATCCAGATCCTCACTAGTCTTCCCATAAAAGGTCGGTAGTGAGGAGGGAGGGATGTTTTGCATGGTTACATCTTGTGTAGTGTCTAGGATAGGGAACCCAAAAGTACCTTCAATTCTAACCTCTCCCTCTTCTTCATCTTATCGGACATGATATTCATTTTCATCCTCCATGAAGACTTGATTTCCAAAGAGAGAATACCTAAGTGGTTCCTTTCTTGGTGAATATCGGATGTCCCAACGCTCTGTTTCAGGGAGAATATTACTCTTTTTAGGAGAGGAATTACCAGCTACATGGGAGCCTAATTTTGAAGGTCCCACAGTTGTTGTCTCAATCTGTGAAACAACTATGTTAACAAAATTTTCAAAAAGAGCGTCTACTTATGCAGGATCAAGAAATTCTACTAGGTTTGGACCACCTACTATTGAAAAGGTAGTGTCTTTGGGTTTTTGAGCTAATGGAGGGTTGAGAGGTTCTGATGTTTTATCTCTTTGAGTTTCCTCTTGTCTAAATTCAGTCTCAATATGAGCTTGAGGTTCTTCTAGTGGAATTTCTTTATGAACTGACTATTACGATGTCTCTATGGTTTCCCCTAAATGATTTCTAGAAAGTATTTCCTTAGCTTTCCAAGTAGGACTATCCCCTTTAGGTGTTTTCCGATACCTTTCTGCTGCGTTAGTAGTTGGGGTGGCACACCCCCCGTAGAGGTTAGTAGGGATTTTAGTAGGAAAGCTAGTTTTAATGTATCTACCTTTTGAGTATCTAGACCTATTCATGAAAACAAAGCTAAAACTAAAACTGAAACAAATCTAGACCTATGCATTACTACTATTGCTGGGTTTTGGGGATTCCTGTTATAACAGATGCGCAGGTTCTTACCTCTTGTCTTACCGCTCACCCTCCACCAGCCTATTTCTAAGTTTCAAAAAAAGGAAAATTCAATCTATCACTAAGTTTTTAAGAGAAAATTTTACCTATCTACAACTAAATTCTACCTATCTACAATTTTACCTATCCACAACTCCCGGGCAATGGCGCCAAAAGGTTGGGTGTATTTACTGTCTTAAGGAATCACCAAATATTTAATTATCGACCAGGGTTGGTAATATTAGAGTTGTGGCACAGTATATGCTGAGGTAGAATGGTACCTAAGACATTGGCTCGGCCGACCTTAGAAATGTTTAATAATGAAAAGATCGAAATATCTTTTCAAAATGAAAAACTGAGTCAAACATAAAAAATAAAACTACTAAATTGATTAAACTTAACTAAACCAATAGATTCGAATAGTGTCAAACTATACTACTCTATTATATGAACAATAACTGAAAAGATAAAAACAACAATACTGTTGGCTGCTTTACTGGGCAGACCCGGGTTTTAATGAAGCGCAGCAACAAAACCCCTTGGCGCACTGGCCCTCTCGGCAACGAGCTGCGCGGCAGCTCGAGGTCTCACCCGAAGTGGCTATGGGGGGGGTAAGGAATCAGGTTTCCTTAACCTGGGTGACGCGGAGATAGCTCTTCCTTGAATGGTTCCTGCTAAATCGGCGGTCGGACCTTCCCGCAGGCCGCTCGGCGCAGCTGCGAGGATTCCTTCCTTGACCGGTCTACTGCGCAGTTTCTCCTTTCTAACGCAGCAGGCAACTATCCCTTGGGTCGACGCACTAAACACTTCCTCGCCCTTCACATCCAGCACAGTAGCACAGTCTGCTCTCGCCGCAGCGACCGTGCGTTACTACTTCTTTAGTACTTAAGACACTTATAGTTATCAAGGGATCTTTCCAACTCGCTCAAACAGTCACAAAGATAAGACAGAAGTCTTGCATACACAAATAATGAACTCTAAATAGTTATCATTCACGCAAACATTATAACAAGAAGATATAAGGGAAGCT
The DNA here is from genome assembly GCA_027924585.1 of Larix kaempferi. NCBI lineage: Eukaryota > Viridiplantae > Streptophyta > Pinopsida > Pinales > Pinaceae > Larix > Larix kaempferi. The sequence goes on along the minus strand of BSBM01000125.1, from coordinate 11,886,523 downwards.
CATCTCCTCGAGGAAAACCACGTCCCCGGGAGTGTTATATTAACCAGAAAATGATAGAGTTATACAATATGCTGCGCACACAGCTGCAGCCTTAGATCCTTCCAGGGAACTCCATGCACACAGCTGGGAGCCCTTCTCTCAATCAAGTCTCCTCTCTATGGAGATTACAAAGGCACAGACGTCGACTCAGACTGTCTGGCAACTCAGGGATTAGCTCCTCGGCTATCCGATTTCCTCTCTAGTTCTACGCACTGGGTAGAAAATACAGTGAAGGATAATCAACACATGATCTATCCTTTAGACTGGCTATCTAACAGTCTAACATCTAGCTCTCTCTAACTCTCTCTAACTCTCTAACTCTCTCTAACTCTCTCTAACTCTCTCTAACTCTCTCTAACCCTTATCTATTACAATTATTCATATATATAGGTGGCCATGACGGTCACACCTTTACAAAACTGTGGGCCTTTCCCAACAGTGATTCCCAAAAACCCTAACCACGCACATGGCTAGGTGTACTGTAGGCGCCGCTTGCAGTCACGTCGCCGCTTCCTGCAGGCTCCGTGAATTCCGGCGCAGATTGTGGGTATGGGCGATCGTCCTTCGCCTTCAATGCTCTGGTCCGTTGCTCCTCCTTGATCCGAGCAACCATAACTTCTGTACTAAGCCTTTAAATGAGGGTAGCTGAGCCCTCTACTCCATCACCTTATTTATTATGGTAGCTGAGCCACCTTCATTCTTCGATGACGTGCGCGCGAGCTCCGCAATTTCCGGTCCGTGATCTGCGCTGAGATCATCCATCTGGCACCGTACTGCGCACCGTCTCCTTCTTACCCAAAACTTAGTGCTTGTCCCAAAATTAGCACTTTCCTTCCATACTCGTGCTTTTTCCCAAAATTCGCAGCTTTTACTATAGCTGCGACCTTGGCCCCAACAGGCCCCCAACACTCACTTGTGGCTCGCCCTCGAGCCACTCGCACTAGCGCGTGGTCGTTGGATTTGCGCATCTGCGTTTGCTTGAATCTCCGCGAATGTTTTCTGCCATTGCGCAATAGCGGAGTCCAATTCCTCAATACACTGATCAGCTGTTTGCACTGTTTCTGCGGTTGCTTCGCCTTTAGTGAGTGTATCAATGATCTCTTGAGACTCGGCAATCTCTTTGATTTTTGTCTCAATCTGGCCAACGATTTCAGCATATTCATCCATGAATGGCTGAATGCTGTTGGTGAGCTTCTCATCTTCAGTTCTGAGCTTGTGCAGTTGCTGCTGCATTTTGCGCACTTCGCCCATTTTCTTCATCTTTGGCAAGCCTGTTAAGGACTTAGCTTCTTTATTCAGAACAGTGAGAGACTGTTCTGCAGCTTGCACCTGTTCTGATAGTCCCCACTTTAAAAGGGAGGTTCACAAGCTCTGACCATGCTTCCATAGCCTGGTCCATCAGGTTCTTGGCTTCCTGTACTCGACCTTTCATTCGTGTGGAAGCTCTGCTCAATGCTTCAAATTGTACCTGCGCATCATCCGTAAGATGCGCAGCAACGTGAGCTTCTAGCTCAGCAATCTGGGTTCTATGGTCTTCTGCCATAGCAGCTATTTCTTGCTCCAGGGTTTTCGCCCTTCCTCCAATAATTTGAACTTTTGCAACCAGAGGGAGGTCTGGTTGAATCTCGCAAGCCGGCAATTCCTGGGCAATCTCTTCTATTGCGTTTCTGATGCCGGTGTCTTGCGCCTCATAGAGTGCAAGCTTCGCAGAGATATTCTTATGACTTTCTTTCAGCGCTATCTCCTGCGATTGCAGTCGTTGGTTTGCCTGGAAAGTAGAGAGCTCTCTAGCTCTCAACTCAAGAGAAACTTTTTCCTGTACAAGCTGTAAAGTCTCTATAGGAATTATAGACAAATTAATTTCTACAGGTCCAACTGTGCTTACCTGTAGTTCAGCTAGGGGATCTGGAAGTGTCATGCTGGTAGGCGGAATATGCACGACAGTGTGCCTTTCTGTGAGTTCTTCAACTCGCTCATCACTTGGAACTGGTTGTGGCGCCTGCGAAGTAGATGCTGGCGCATGGGTCTGCGCAATCCTTCCTGCGAGACCTTTCAATTCTACAAACTGTAAGTCTAGAGCACTTCGGATGTGAGCATGCGTGTTCCGCATCTCACGAAATTGCTCTTTCAAATATTTGTCGATCTCCGAGGGAATGGCCTCAGTGGGATGCGACACTTTCTGCTTCTTGGTGGCTGGTTCTGTTGAGCCTTCATCGCTTCTTTGCTCAGGGGCTTCCTTGCCCTTATCCTTTTCTTGCGCAGCGGCGGGTGGCATCGCAGGTGCGATGTCAGCTGCTGCTCTCCATTCGTCCGACCACGACTTAATGGTTTCTTCGACATCTTCTGTGGTCATCCTGTAAAGACCTAGCGCCCAGTCACCTGGAATGTCGCAAGGCCGAAGGTAGAGTTGATGGATGTCGGCAGTAAAAGCCAACTTGCCTTCATACAATGTGGCTGTCTCCTCGCTCAGCCTTGGCATATCTTGTATGGTATCTCGGAGGAGATAGTAGTACTCACAAAAAACAGCGCGATTCATCTTGCGCTTCGCGGGATTAGGGGAATCCCAGAGGTTGATGTAGCGCATGCCGGCAACCTCTCCTGCGCGGCGTGGACGGAACTGAGTATTCGGGGGCTCCTTCCACCCGACGAGAGCGCATAAAATTAGAAGCCACGAAAAATGGAATGATTGGGCTGGATTGTCCTGCACATTCAGGCAATCAGCCAAAAAAGAATTCAGCAGGAAGAGAGACCAGTTGTACTGTTCTCCCTCCGCAGCTGCGATAGCGAGCTCTACGACAGCTCCAGTAACTTCTTTTGGTCGGCACTTGGTGAGAAGTCTGCCTGCAAGCAGACTTCCTGTGAAGCGAAGTGCCTCATCTTCAACTGTCGTGAGGTCATAAGCCCGACCTCCTCTTGTCAAGTTATATTTCTGGACCAGCTTTGCAGCTAATTTTCGGTCCTTCTCCTTTCCTGCAAAATGGATATTGGGATCCTTACCAACCTTAGATAGACCGGTGATACGGTGTATCAAATCAACATTTAGATCAATTGGCCTCCCGAGCCAAAGGTAACCTCCATGAACGCAGGATAGCAGTGTTTTAACGACTGCGTTCACTTCATTGCTACGCCCAAAGTGCGGTAGCTTCAACAAATTCAAGAGTCCAGGGCGCTCAAGATTTGCTGCAAATCCCTTCGGGATAAACTCATCAACTTTTCTGGTGGGATTATGGACGATATCCAGATATCGGTCCAACTGGAACTGAGGATATGTCTTATAGTCTCCAAGGTTAAAATCAGAGAATTTAACCAATGGAATGTTTCCCAATAGTTGGCCTTCTACCCGCACACTAGCCGGTAGTGGCGGTAGCGGAATTGGATATTTTGCATTCTTCGGAATCTGTACATCCGGCGCATCATCTGGACGCGGCGGAATGTAGTTCACCATAGACGCGAGCGGCTCTGGAACAGGTTCCTCCGGCTGCTGCTGAGATGCTCTTGTGCCTGGAGATGTTCTGGGATCAGTAGCACCAGGGTGTACGTAGGTCGACGGCGTCACCGGAGTGGCCATGCCGAAATCTAAGCCGCGGCGTAGGAATTGACGAACAACTTCTTCAGTCGATAAATTCTCCGTCGTGAACCAATGTAAGTAACAAAACTCTGGACAGCAAATGGCGGATCTGCGTAGGGTATGGATGCTGAAAACAAGGGAAAATAGTCTGCACACTCGGCTCTGAAAACAATAATGCAGATCTTCAAACACAACTTATGCAACTCGAGACGGTAACCCGAAAATGATACAAGTGTGAGGTATTTATAGCCAGCGGGGATAGTAAATGCGACCACGTGGGGTTACGTAGCGGTAGGCGGCTACTGATGAGTTGACAACACGCTATCCTCCTTGCCGTAGCGGTGCATTTAGTGTGATTGACGGGTTCTGACAGCCTTCCGGGAGAAGCTAATGCTTTCGGCGCCTGGGTTAAATGCAAATCTTTCGGAGATTAAGCCGAATCCGTCAGAACGGGTAGAATTAAATAGCGGCCTTATCCTTCATTTATTCAAACGCGGCTACATAACTGCTGTAATTCAAAATTTTCGGCGGGTCATTTCAGCTTAGGAAACCGTGCCTCTATGGGTCCACAATAAAACTCTTTTAAGCGGCAAATTATGAAAGGGGACTTCGCAAGAGAGATAGTCCAATGGTCCACAAAGCAAAACTTCGCCAGAGCGGACTGGTAAGCTTTGTTTAAGCAATTTTTATTCAGGATGCGCGGATATTTCAAGGAACTGCGCAGGAAGCTGGAAACTGAGGGTGTGTCGCAGCTTCCGTGTAGACTAAATGCGATGTCTCTTTCAACTACACTGGGCATCTGCATTCTTGAGTAATATATTATGTCGACAGGGCGGAGTGGCCGTCGCAATAAAGCTTAAGCCGACTCCCGTTTATCATTGTAGGTAGTAGTTCTCCATTCAGCTTTGCAAGCTGAACTGCGCCTCCGTCTGTTATTTTTATTATCTGAAAAGGACCTAACCAATGCACACGAAACTTACCTGGAAACTTGATGAATTTACTATCATAAAGGAGTACCAAGTCTCCTTCTTCAAAGTGCTTATGCTTAATGTGCCTGTCATGCCAAGCTTTCTGTCTTGCCTTCTGTACCTGTTGATGAAATCCGGCCAAAAGTCTGTCTTCTTCTAAGGAGAGCAGTTGCGAAAGTCTTTCATTCATAGTATCAGGGTCTGCCATTTCTGTAATTTGCGCGATTCGGAGACTGGGGACAATGTATTCCATGGGCATAACTGCTTCTTGTCCATACACCAAGCTGAAAGGTGTGTGACCTGTTAGTTTCTTGCAAGTAGTTCTGTAAGCCCATAATACAGCTGTGACTCTAAGGTCCCAATCATCTCTTTGTTGATTACAGATTTTCGTCAGGGCATTCTCAAGAATCTTATTGAATGCTTCCACCGTACCATTAGCTTGAGGATGGTAGGGTGTACTCTTATGGTGATTAATTTGAAATTCTTGAGTAAGGGCCTCTATAGTGTCATTGAGGAAATGTGTACCTTGATCACTCACGAGGATCACCGGGCATCCAAACCTAGTGATAATGTTCTCGAAAATGAACTGCGCGGCAGTAGCAGCGTCGCAGTTCTTAACTGGCTTCGCCTCAGCCCATCTGGTGAGGTATTCAGTAGCTGTAATGATATATCTTGCGCCAGTTCTTTTTCCTGGTGGGTTAATAGGTCCTACAAAGTCAATGGCCCATTTATCAAAAGCACGCAGTGTGATCTGGGGTCTTAGCGGCATTTCATCTCTCCTTGAGGGTTTTCCTGTGCGCTGGCACACATCGCAACATTTACAGAATTCCTTAGTGTCCTTGTGCAATGTCGGCCACCAAAGACCTGCGGCTAATATCTTTTGCGCAGTCGGTTTTCCTGCGAAATGGCCTCCTGCGGTACCTGAATGCGCTTCTGCGATGATAGAGCTCTTTTCATGTGGTAAGATACATCTGCGCAGAATTTCGTCAGGGCCCAACTTATAAAGCTGGCCTGCTATCAAAGTGAAGTCTGCGGCTCGAACAACAAGTTGTTTCTTTTGCTGGATTGTAAACTCAGCCGGCGCTTGTCCGGTAGTGAGAAACTCAAGAATATCAGAATAATATTCGTCTGCTGCTTGGATAGAAAAGAATTGTGCGTCAGGCAGATTGTCCTCCAGACTCGTAGGTTCCTCTCCTGACTCTATTCTGGATAGATGATCAGGCCCTGCATTCAATCTGCCTGGCTTTACAATAACCTCAAAATCATACTCTTGAAAGAGCAATAGCCATCTGCAAATTCTGCCTCCTAAAACTGGTTTATTGACCAAATATTTCAGAGCAGAATGGTCAGTATACATTTTAAAGTGAGCTCCTAACAGGTAGTGTCTGAATTTCTGTAGGGCATACACCATAGCTAGTCCTTCCCTTTCTGTAGTGGTGTAATTCTTCTCAGCTGTAGATAGCTTTCTGCTGGAGTAAGCAATTGGGTGGTCAATACTTCCTTCTCCAGACTGTGTAAGCACGATTCCTAGTGCTATGGAAGAAGCATCAACATGAACATGAAAAGGTTTTCTCCAGTCTGGGAAAACTAGAATAGGCGCTGTGATCATCTTTTCTTTAAGTGTGTCCAAGCTCTGTTGGCATTCTTCTGTCCAGGAGAACTTCGAATCCTTCTTCAGCAATCTTTCCATAGGTGCTGTGATCCTTGCATATCCTTTGATGAATTTTCTGTAGTATCCTGTATGTCCCAATGTAGTGCGCAATTGCTTAACTGAGTTGGGCGCCGGTAAATTAGCAATGATGGCAACCTTCGCAGGATCCATCAGGAGTCCTTGTCTGCATACAATATGTCCCAACAAAATACCAAAGGGCGCACAAAATATACATTTTTTCAAGTTAAGGGAAATCTGATGCTGTCTACATTTTTCTAGCATCATGCGCAGATTCGCAATATGGTTCTTTAGTAAACCAAATACAGTCCAGTCATCAAAATAGACTTCTAAAAACTTGTGGATAAATTCTTTAAAAACAGCAACAACAACTCTAGAGAAGATAGCAGGTGCGTTTTTAAGACCAAAGGGCATTACCGTATACTGGAATGAGCCCCATTCAGTTGCAAAAGTAGTCTTGTGGCGGTCGTCCGGATGGATTCTGATCTGATGATATCCCGAGAAACCATCAGTGAAAGAGTAAGCCTCTTGTCCTCCAACATTATCAAGTACTTCATCTGTGAAAGGAGTGGGAAATGGGTCGTGCGCTGATGCATCATTGAGTTTGCGCAAGTCGACACAAATTCTTATTTCACCTTTCGTTTTCTTTTCTTGGACCACCATAGGACTAATCCAATCGCTTTCCTCTACTGGCTCAATAATACCTGCTGCAAGCATCTTATCAATTTCCTCTTTGACTTTTTCTTTGTAGCGCGGGTTCAACCTGTATGGGCGCTGCTTTACTGGCTTGGCATCTGGTTTGAGAGGTATGCGCATCACTCCTAAGTCTCCTAGGATGCCTTTCATTTCTGTGAACTTGGTAGGAAAGATATCCTGGTAGTCACGTAATAAATCTGAAACATGCGCAACAGTTTCATCATCCCAATAATCTCCTATAGAAGCAAACTTTGGGTCAGCTTCTGTGCCAATGTTGACTTTCTTGAGCTTGACGTGTTCTGTGATGGCAGGAATATCAAGCTCAGGACCTTCAATATTGCGTGTCCCTTCTGATTCTGGGATATTGAGGTTGCGAGGATCGTCCTCCTCATCTTCGGCGGTGAAGTTATAACATTCCAGGGCATGTTCCATCTGGACAGCCCAATCTGGTTGGGAATACTCTGGTATTGGATAGTGTTCAAATACCTTCTTTCTAATACACTTCAAAGCCTGATCAATGCTTGGATGTTCTGACTCAAAGCTGAAGGTAAGTTGAAAGCTTTCTATCATAAGAGCCCAAGTAAGAGTGCCTCTGCGCAATTCTGTTTCAGTATACCAATTCCTTGGAATTGTATCTAATGTGTGGATGAATTGGTGAACCCATTCATCTTCCGGAATATCTGACCATTGCTGGATGCATGCTTCAATGTGTGACCTGGGGTCACTCTGTCCTTCATATTTGGGTAGCGCTTCGGCTGTGGTATCCTGAAATCTGCGCAGTATCAATCTGCGACAGTCTGTCCATGTATGAATATTCTCCTTGTGCGCAATCCACCATCTTGCGGGTGTAGCGCGCAATGCTATATCCAGTGCTTGTATGCGCTGCGGTTCTGGAAGCTTTTGTTCATATTCCTGTATGAATTTAGTTACTTCGGTTAGACCATCAAAAGTTGGAGTGTCAGTTAATTCTGTGCCAATCCATCGAATGGATTTAGTCATCATGGCGCAACGTCTTGCAGAAACCTCATGTAGACGATTCTGCCAATTTTCCAATCCTGCATCTGAATCTGATGTGCACGAGCTATCACATCGCCAGCTGATATGGCCGTCTGCTGTGGGGTTGACATAGTCACTGTGGTTAGTGGTCATCTGATACAAGCTTTCCATGTGGCGCGCTTCCTCTTCTGCGCGAATGGGTTCTATATATCTTGGTCCTTGAATAGGATCAAGAGGTGCGATGACCCTGATCTGGTCATCCTCAAAGGTCATCTGTCTTTTCTTCAGGTTAATGACAGCCAAATTATCTAGTGCCCAGTCTATTCCTAACAGCGCTGGGTATGGTCTACTATCATCCATAATTTTGATTACTTCAAAATCTGCAGAGCTTCTTACTCCTTCAATATCAATAGGTACATTGGGTAATCTGCCCAATGGAGAGACTCGTTGCTGATTTGCGAGTCTTAGCTGGATAGGGGATCTTGTAAGCTGAGGGCTTCCCATCTGTTCCCATGTCTGCATAGTGAGAACATTGGCTTCTGAGCCCAAATCTAACATGACTTCGTCCATTTGAAATGCTCCAATCTGCGCTGTGAGCCTCATCTCTTTTCCTGTTCTAATGTGACTCCTAATCTGGTGAACAGCACACTGCGGTGTGTTCGTCGAAGCAGAGTGTTGGCACTGATCCAACAGGTGTTGGAGTTCTAGAGTTGCTTGTTCATTGCGCAACAATTTTAAACATTGTCGCAGGAACGCATGAACACTGCCTAGTGCATGCTCCTTATCGTCATCAGGTCTTCCAGCTGTAGTGGCTTGTTCTTGTACCAGGTTGTCTTGTCTTAGCACTTGCGATCTACTAATGGTCTGTGGAGTTGCGGCGGAACTTGAAGCTCTCGGATCTGAGAAATACTCTTGAGCTTGCTTAAATGCTTCTTTTTGCTTCTGTAGGTTAAGTGGAGCTGGTTTAATGTTAGCGCGGCGCACCCATTGCGTCGCTTGCTTTCCCGTTCCCATCTCTTGCGCACCCGTGGTAGCTCCACTGCGTGTCACTATATTAACTGTAGGGTCTGGTTCTCTTTTTTCTGCTCCAATCAACTGGATATTCTGATTGACCTGTGGTGTCTTTGCTTGCATCTTAGCCTGTAACTGAGGGCATTCTTCAATGATATGGTCAGAAGATTTACAATACCTGCAGAGGGTTGTAGGATTTTGGCAATCCCTAGCAAAATGACCTTGTGTTCCGCAATTATAACAAGTGATCTGTCCTCTTCCGCGACCAAAATTTGTTGTGCGTCCGCGTCCTCTGTAATTTGCTGCTCGGGCGTCCCGAGTTTGGTCATAAGGTGGTCCTGCTGTGGGTCCTTGTGTCTCTGCTTGTACCCTATAAACATCATGCTTTCTTTCTATCATAAGGTCATATGCTCTACAATTGTTCTCATCATGACCTACTGATTTACAGAAATTACAATATAGATTCTTTGGGGTTTGCACATATTTCTGGAGTAAGTGACATTCTTGTGGTCTATGACCTCTAGTTCTACAGATTTCACACCAAGGCCCTTGTGCCTGTGGTAGAGGATTAGGTGCTCCAGTTGCAATATAGTCTATGAAAACAGGACAATGGTCCTTTGAATGACCTTGGGCTTTACATTTTGTGCACCAAATTTCTTCCTTGATCTCCTTGCCTTTCTTAATATCATGCACTTGCAAGGTTAAGTTTGCTAATTGGTTCTGTAAATGCGCAACATCATTGCTTGTTCCTGCAATTGGTGAAGCTTCTAGTTTCATAGCCATCTCTAGAGCTTGTTCCTGAGTATTGAGATTCTGTTGCATAAGAGGAAGTCTAATGTGTGGGAGCAGCGCAGCAATGAACCATTCTTTATGTTGCTGTGGTGCAAACTCGAAGCTTACTTGATCTATCAAGGCTTTGAACTTCTGGTCAAAGTCCCATACTGATTCTGTAGGTAACTGTTTGATGTCTTTGAGCTCTGTTATACACTGTGATTCTGACTGTTGTTTTATCTCTTTGAGTTTCCTCTTGTCTAAATTCAGTCTCAATATGAGCTTGAGGTTCTTCTAGTGGAATTTCTTTATGAACTGACTATTACGATGTCTCTATGGTTTCCCCTAAATGATTTCTAGAAAGTATTTCCTTAGCTTTCCAAGTAGGACTATCCCCTTTAGGTGTTTTCCGATACCTTTCTGCTGCGTTAGTAGTTGGGGTGGCACACCCCCCGTAGAGGTTAGTAGGGATTTTAGTAGGAAAGCTAGTTTTAATGTATCTACCTTTTGAGTATCTAGACCTATTCATGAAAACAAAGCTAAAACTAAAACTGAAACAAATCTAGACCTATGCATTACTACTATTGCTGGGTTTTGGGGATTCCTGTTATAACAGATGCGCAGGTTCTTACCTCTTGTCTTACCGCTCACCCTCCACCAGCCTATTTCTAAGTTTCAAAAAAAGGAAAATTCAATCTATCACTAAGTTTTTAAGAGAAAATTTTACCTATCTACAACTAAATTCTACCTATCTACAATTTTACCTATCCACAACTCCCGGGCAATGGCGCCAAAAGGTTGGGTGTATTTACTGTCTTAAGGAATCACCAAATATTTAATTATCGACCAGGGTTGGTAATATTAGAGTTGTGGCACAGTATATGCTGAGGTAGAATGGTACCTAAGACATTGGCTCGGCCGACCTTAGAAATGTTTAATAATGAAAAGATCGAAATATCTTTTCAAAATGAAAAACTGAGTCAAACATAAAAAATAAAACTACTAAATTGATTAAACTTAACTAAACCAATAGATTCGAATAGTGTCAAACTATACTACTCTATTATATGAACAATAACTGAAAAGATAAAAACAACAATACTGTTGGCTGCATTACTGGGCAGACCCGGGTTTTAATGAAGCGCAGCAACAAAACCCCTTGGCGCACTGGCCCTCTCGGCAACGAGCTGCGCGGCAGCTCGAGGTCTCACCCGAAGTGGCTATGGGGGGGGTAAGGAATCAGGTTTCCTTAACCTAGGTGACGCGGAGATAGCTCTTCCTTGAATGGTTCCTGCTAAATCGGCGGTCGGACCTTCCCGCAGGCCGCTCGGCGCAGCTGCGAGGATTCCTTCCTTGACCGGTCTACTGCGCAGTTTCTCCTTTCTAACGCAGCAGGCAACTATCCCTTGGGTCGACGCACTAAACACTTCCTCGCCCTTCACATCCAGCACAGTAGCACAGTCTGCTCTCGCCGCAGCGACCGTGCGTTACTACTTCTTTAGTACTTAAGACACTTATAGTTATCAAGGGATCTTTCCAACTCGCTCAAACAGTCACAAAGATAAGACAGAAGTCTTGCATACACAAATAATGAACTCTAAATAGTTATCATTCACGCAAACATTATAACAAGAAGATATAAGGGAAGCTCATCTCCTCGAGGAAAACCACGTCCCCGGGAGTGTTATATTAACCAGAAAATGATAGAGTTATACAATATGCTGCGCACACAGCTGCAGCCTTAGATCCTTCCAGGGAACTCCATGCACACAGCTGGGAGCCCTTCTCTCAATCAAGTCTCCTCTCTATGGAGATTACAAAGGCACAGACGTCGACTCAGACTGTCTGGCAACTCAGGGATTAGCTCCTCGGCTATCCGATTTCCTCTCTAGTTCTACGCACTGGGTAGAAAATACAGTGAAGGATAATCAACACATGATCTATCCTTTAGACTGGCTATCTAACAGTCTAACATCTAGCTCTCTCTAACTCTCTCTAACTCTCTCTAACTCTCTCTAACCCTTATCTATTACAATTATTCATATATATAGGTGGCCATGACGGTCACACCTTTACAAAACTGTGGGCCTTTCCCAACAGTGATTCCCAAAAACCCTAACCACGCACATGGCTAGGTGTACTGTAGGCGCCGCTTGCAGTCACGTCGCCGCTTCCTGCAGGCTCCGTGAATTCCGGCGCAGATTGTGGGTATGGGCGATCGTCCTTCGCCTTCAATGCTCTGGTCCGTTGCTCCTCCTTGATCCGAGCAACCATAACTTCTCTACTAAGCCTTTAAATGAGGGTAGCTGAGCCCTCTACTCCATCACCTTATTTATTATGGTAGCTGAGCCACCTTCATTCTTCGATGACGTGCGCGCGAGCTCCGCAATTTCCGGTCCGTGATCTGCGCTGAGATCATCCATCTGGCACCGTACTGCGCACCGTCTCCTTCTTACCCAAAACTTAGTGCTTGTCCCAAAATTAGCACTTTCCTTCCATACTCGTGCTTTTTCCCAAAATTCGCAGCTTTTACTATAGCTGCGACCTTGGCCCCAACAAATACTATTCTAGGAAACAAGACTTGATCAAAAGAAAAACTACTCTTATAAAATATGGAAACTACTGATTAATGATTCAAACTCTAACCTAGGAATTAGAAAGTAATAACTATGAATTCAGAAATCTATTAATGAAATGATTCAGTTTATAACTAACTATGGAAACAAGAAACTATATAATCTTAAAGGAAGATTCCAAACTACTTAATAAACCTAAGAAATTCAACAGTTAAACTATTGATGCATTTAACAAATACTCAAAACTAAGCTAAGCTACCTAATTCCATTCTCCTTGAGGATTCTGAGGAAATGTATCAAATGTAATAGGAACGGGAGAAAATGTATCAAAATGACTTTCAAATGTGAGAAGGAAACAAAACATAAGTAAATCTAGTTTAACTTCTACAAAGAGATGCAAGCTAAAGAGTGTTCAATTACAACTAAATTTAAACATTGTAATCTATTCTTTATCCATAAGAAAATGACTTGGAAACAAAGTAATCTAGAAGCAAGTAGAAAAATTAATAAATATATTTACTTGAGAATGAGTTTGATCTAGAAGCAAGTAGAAAAATTGATAAAGATATCTTATTCTGAATCAAATCCTATTCTATGAACATATTCATTAACTTATGTGAATGAGAAGAGAAAATCCTATGCTTGAACTTAGAAACCATAAAAACTAATGTGCTTTGGAGAATGAAATTACTTAATAAAAATGAAGTAAACTAAGTTAAGGGTGAAACAGACAAGTTCTAGATTAGTAACAAGTTCAGAAATAAGATATAAAAGATCAATTACAGAAACATAATCTAAGAAGTAAACTAAGGCAGAGTTAAAGAAACGAACAAAAACTGAGAACTAATATGAAACTTAATTAAAAATCTATGTGGTTCAGAACAAGGTCCTAATTACATATATAAATGTTGATCAATTACAAGAAATATTACAATTTGAAAATCTAAGAAATTGATCTCTAAACAAGCATAAAAACAATGCAGAAAATATTAAAGTCCGTATGACAATCCGGATGACAGTCTGAAAGACAGTTCAGATGACAGAAAATGAAATAAATGATGAAAATGAACAGACTAGATGATTCTAATGCCAGCTGGTTTATGCATATGAACCTACAATGCAAGAAAAACAGTAAATGAACTATTTAAAGTTGAAATAAGAAGAAGCCATTTATACTAATCACTATCTAAGGAAATAAAATATTTCTATTGCATTATAAAGAAAGGATGAAACGTAAGTGAAGCTAATCTACAGGTACAAGAAAATGAACAGAACTATATCTAACTACAACTGAACTTGAATTATTGGAATAATTAAACTCTATCTAATTGCAATGGAAAATTGAAAGGAAGCTAAAAATAAATATGCATGACCGGTCACTCTTAAATTCTGAAAATGAAAATTATATTAACAACAAGAAATAGATTGCACGAAATAAAACAACATCTACAGGAAACCAAGTTAAATATTGAAAATGAAAATGATTTACTTGCAAAAAAGAAATAACAAAATATACAATAAAAACCTTTGGTTTTTTAAAGGCCCTTCTCTGCAATCAGGGATTGAAACTAACTCAAATTAATCACCAAAAGAACATCAAAAGCTGAATCATAAACTTCTATTAAATGAATCAAAGGTTACAAAGTCGTTCTCTAGCTCTGCGTATTACTCTACTACTGCTAACTAGCTAACTTGCCAAATCGTTTCTCAACAATATCCATCTTGATATAATATTACAAATGGGAGAGAAGGTCGACCCTTTCAGTGGTCAACCTCTCTAAAAATAGGAGGTCTTAATGACTACAAAAATGACTCAGCACAACACAATGGCCATCTGCCCGATCCCACGGGCATTGATTCTCCTTGATGCGAGCAGCTGTGCATTGGTTTCCTTCAACATGGGCAGAGGATGCATTGTCAAGTTGAACGAATAGGAGCACGGATCTTCTAGAATGGAGGCTCACGAACCATGAGGGACACATCGCCAACATAATCGATATCAACATTTTTGTCTTTAATGCCCTGAAATATCCCAACCAACAAATCCAATGGTGCGAACAGAGGGATGAACGATGGTCTGAATGCGGTTGGGCGTCTTCAGCGTGAAAGTGCATCTGAATGAAGGTCCGTTTGAAACTTATAGCTTGCAAAGCAAAGTCTATATGCCAAGAAAGTCGAGAAACGTTGAATTAATGTTAATAAATCATAATATAATGATAATTAATCAAGATTTGTGTGATATGAAAATAAATTCATACCTGGGTTTGATTGACGGTCTGAATGGAAAGAAGTATGAATTAATACGCCAAAAATGATAAAAGTAGTGCCAATAGAGTACGTTTAATGGCAAAAAACAATGACAAAAATGGACATCAACATTCCCCCAAACCGCAGATTGGCCAGGTCCCACTGAGCAAAACAGAGAGGAATTCATGAAAAAGGATGAGCTAAGGTAGCAGCTGCCTTCGACTTAGATAAGGAAGTAGATTTAGGCTTGAACTTCCTGACCTGGGCTCTCAGGGAATCATGCCTCTCCCGGAGAGAGTCATGAGAAGATGTTATGGTGCTGTTCAGGTCTTCGACACACTTTACTTGTATACACACTTCCTTATTTTCTTTGCGAAGCTAAGAGATTATCTTAACGCACTTCCCATTCTAGATTTTTAACTGTGCTATGTCTTGAGTCAATTTGTCCACAGTCTGATGGAGTGGAGTAGATGGTTCTGCAAGAGACTCAGGATCTTTGTGAGGGCTCGATCCCTTTAAACATGTTTCAGGATCAATATATTTAGTGTGTTCCTTAGGATCCTTATCGTCAATGTGTGCAGGGGCAGGTTCAAAGATAGGATCTTCAAGCAAACGGGCATATACATTAAATAACGCAAGAAGGGGTGTTTCAAGGACAAGGTCGTCTGTCTGGTCATCACAGCTATCTGAATGCATTGGCTGAATGGCGGACTGATCAATAGAATGGACAACGGTTTGGTCGACATACTGATCACAATTGGCCTTTCTTGACTTTATGGGTGTTGGTTAAAAGAATGGCGGTTTTTTGGTCATGTCCTCATGGACAAGCTCAAGAGAGGATGAAAGAACAAGGTGCATTTCTCCCTAGGAACCCTCACTAAACTGCATAGACTTGGTATCCCTTTTTGCTTGGGAAGAGGTTTGAGTAGGTTCATTAGCATGAGTTTGAAATCAGTGACACTTGCGAGAGGGAGGGGCTTTGACAAGGGTCTTCTTGACCAAATGGGGGTTTAGTACTTCAAACACAAAGCTATCCCACGTTTTCCCCTTTTCCTTCAACTGGTGAATGACCAGGATTTTTATGAGATAGTGATGGTATAAACTGCCAGTGGGGTTAACTACATTTTTCCTAACCTGGTTAGACATTTTCTCAAGGCTATTTAGGAAATAAAATGGGAAATTTAGGGCTTGATAATTAACAAAATGAGCTAATAATCGAAGGTGGCAGGATTTGAAGATAGTAAAATTACCCTCATAGGTGATCAACCGGATGATAACAGTCAAGGGCTCAAGGTATTCTGGCTTAATCCATTCCCAGTGGAATCCTTTTGTGCCTTCAACATGTTGATATTCGGCTTTGAGAGCAAATTCATGAGACGTCCGCGGGAGGAAGAGGTGCTTGTGCCAATGAGCACCCTCCCTGGGAAGCTTTGTGGCCATCGCAATAGACTCCTTAGTCATAGGAAAGGTAAGATGGCCAACCTTAGCCATTTTTCCATCGAATCCTTTGGAGAATAGAAGTGAGATCTCATCATCATGGCCTTCGAGAAGATGAAGGAACATAATCCATCCCACTCGAAGAAACACTTCACGACATGCTTTGAATTTGGGGATACAGAGAAAATCCTGGTAGCTTCCAGGCTCATGGGGGATCGACATTGTTAAACAGAGGTGGATGGATGCAAGGGATACAGGGGATGCAAGAAATTGCAAGAGACGTGGCTTGATAGACTCAAGAAAGATGAGGACAAGCAGAATGATGCAAAATTCACGTAGGCGTTGGTTTAAAATGTGATCCATTTGAACGGTTGAATGATCGTGAGTAGAGATTTAGCACATTCAAATGATCACACTATCATGCAAAGATGTTGAATCGTGTGCCATCATAAAAATGTGTGTGTTAGTGAATTCGTATGGTTATGATATATTCAACCATGTCCAAAGTAAACTTTGGGCAGGTTGAATGTAGTTTTCATCATGATATTATAAGCATAAGTAACATAAGAGAATATGATGACTTTTAATTAATACAATGACAGATCGCATGCATATAACTTTAATGAAGAGTTAAAACCATATGATAGCCATAAAATGATTCTGAAAATCGCAATAATGCATGATTAATTGATTCATTTGATGAAGTTGAGATGAATAAAGGAATGAGATCGAGTGCAGAGATGACATTTGATTGATCCCTGGTATGGTGAGTCAATTGGTTTTTGTCAACATAATTCAAAATTAGATACCTTAGCATATTAAATCATGCTGTTACATGCTATGATTTCATTTGGATCACCATTTGGCACTTCACTAAGATCGTCATTCATTCACCTCATTCAGATCATCATTCGACCCTTCCTTCGATCCTTCATACGGACTTTCTGTACAAAATGTACTTTGCTAGATCTGAGTACTGCTGATTATGCAGAGAATCTTTCTGGGATACCAGCACATGAAAGGATGATGTAATCCCGCTTTTCTGAAACTTTAGTCGCGCTCTTCTTTATTTATCATGGATCAGAACAATCTTCTGCTACTTGCATTATCCTAAAAAGACCTATCATTTTGTCAGAGATAAATGGACTTTTTATTTATTTATAAATAATCAGAAAGTAAAGACAGTTCTGAAACTCCCCCAAATAAAACATATGGCGTGTCCTCAAGCCATCAAAGAAAAACTGATTAATATTCGAATATTTTCAATTAATAGTTTAGCCAATAGCTCTAAAATGCTATTATTATTTTTGTAAGAAAAAGAAATACTAACTAATAAATGGAGATGATTCATATATGTACATTCATAAAAAAAACAACAGTGCTTAGAAAGACCATATGAATAATGATAGTACAATTGATGCGAAAAATGCCATAGGGAAACCAGTCATCCTTGACTCATTTTAAAGATCTCTTGTCATCCAAAGAATATAGATAAAGTTCACCCCGGAGTTCATTAGATTTCTATGGCTATGGGTCCCACTTCTAGGATAATCATATCCTAGTTATTGCTTGAATTAGATGCCAGGGTCCAAGTCCAACTTACAGCCATTCTCTAATGACAGTATAAATAATTTGTCCTAAACATGTATTTGTATACTCAGGTTTTTTAGATGAGCCATGTGCATAGTAATGCATTAACCATATCTCTTTTACCCGATATTGCTTTCCTGCCAGCATGCTTGTTCAGTACCCCGACGGGTTTATCTTGGTAGCATGCAAACATAGCCCTGCTACCACCGAGCCTGTTCAATACCCTGACGGGTTTACTTGCATTTACCAAGCTTCCTTGTTTAAGATTTTACTTAACAGGGACCCGCTGCTAGCGAGTCTGTTCAGTACCTTGGTGGGTTTCTTCATATAATGATTTTAGTATGTGGAAGCCGGTTGGCACTGGAGTGTGTTAAGCTTGCTAAACACATAATTCAAATTTTTAGAGCGAACCTTATGAGTAACTTTATTTATAATGGCCTGGATTATAGATCATGTCAAAAGATAATAACCTAAAGCCATCCCTTGACCTCTCAGTCTATCTTCTTCATAAAAGATCATTAATGTTCCCCACAAGTAGAAATATCACTCACTCTTGGGCTACCTTTTAAAAAAAAATGCTTAAGAGACACGTTTTGATAATGGGTCTGGGATGAACTAGTAGTCCATAGGCGTAAGATAGAACTTTGAAAAACATGATGATTAGAGTAGGTCTTAAGCAACTATTCCAATGATAAATAAGAAATGTGCATGTCTGAATCAAATACCATATATAAAAGCATAAAAATGAAATTAATAAAAAAGAATCATAGAAGAAAGTGGTTAGAAATGATATAAAAAATACTTTAACTTTTCACTATAAATTTTCAATTTAATCAAAAGAGAAGGAGTTAGGATGAATTATGAGTTTTTTAGAGCACTTCCCTTTTTCAGATAAGATTTCATGAGCTGATTATAGAGATAAGGTTCTTGTAATCAAACTGCAAAACCACTTGTTATATGATTCAAATTTATTCACAACAACAACATATGTACAAAGAAAAGTCATATGATTTTTTTTTTTCAAAATTAGGGAAAGGAGAAGAGTCTTCATGTTTTAATTGACCAAATTCTATACGCTGATCATAAGAATAAATTTCCTGTATAAATGCAACCAATTGTTAGAAATGCCTCTTATTTAAAGAAACAAAAATATATTTACATATATACAAAATGAAGATAATCCAAAATAATTCAAGAACCAGGAGAAGGAGGAATGACTTCCTCTTCAACCAGCTCCATCTTTTTCTGTTGTAAGGCATTCTGCACAAAGTCTTGTTTAGATATTGGTTGATGATAAAGTCTAAGTCTATGTCCATTTACAACAAAGGAAATTTGCGAATCATCAATTGTCTTAATATCAACAAATCCATTATCAAAAGATGTAACAATTTCATATGGACCCATCCAATGAGTAGTTAATTTACCTTTAAAGTTTTTGTACCTTGAATCAAAAAGTAATGCTCAGTCTCTAGTTTTGAATTTTTTTTGTTTAATGTATTTATCATGCCACTTTTTGCGTTGGTTTTGTATTAAAATTATGCGTTGAATAGCATCTTGTCTAATCTCGTCTAATTCATTTATATGCAGAATTCATTGTCTCTATGCTTCTTCCAGATACATCCCTAATTGTGCAGCCATACGAAAGGTTTTGACTTGAAATTCAATGGGTAGAAGAACTTGTTTACCATAAACAAGTTCATAAGGTGTGTGGCCAGTGGTATTTCTCCAAGTTATTCTATAAGCCCACAAGGATGTTGGAAGCCTATTTGCCCAGTCTTTGTGGTGTAACTGGATAGTCTTAGTTGGGATGGATTCTAATACTTTGTTGGTAGAATCTACCTGACCATTGGCTTGCGGGTGATATGGTGAAGATTTACAATGTATAATACCATATTTTTCAGTAAGCTCTTTCATCAACTTGGAGGTAAACTAAGATCCTTGATCAGTTACAATTTCCCTAGGTACACAGAATCGGGTAAATATTTCTTCATATATGAATTCTACCACAGATTTCTCTATGGCTCGGAATAAGGCTTTAGCTTCCACCCACTTGGTGACATAGTCTGTACAGACTAGGATGTACTTCTTCTTGCGAGACATAGGGGAAATTGTCCCAACGAAATCTAGAGCCCATTTTTCAAAAGGCTCAATCATAACCTGAGGCATTAAGGGAATCTCATTGGATGGCGTAGGTCTACCCATTCTTTGGAAACTGTCACATCACTTGACATACTTGGCAGCATCTTTAAAAATTCTTGGCCAATAATATCAAGAGTGTAACACTTTGTAAGATGTTCTCTTATCAGAAAAATGCCCACCACAAGGTCCACCATGACATGCATGGAGGATCTCTGCCATCTCATCCTCTCGTACACATCGTCTAATAATAAGATCGGGATCAATACGAAAAAGATCATTGTCCAACCACGAATAATTAGAACTTTGAAATATGATGCTACATTTCTCGGGTGGGGAGAGATGGTTTGGTAGCTTTCTAGTTGCTAAATAATTGGCTATGTATGCAAACCAAGGGGTTGAAATAGACACAATGAACAGATGTTCATCTGGAAAGCTATCATCGATGAGACTGGAATTATCGTCAATTTGAATTCGAGAGAGAAAATCTGCTACCACATTCTCTTGACTGGGACAATCAACAACAATGATGTTGAATTCTTGTAACAGAACAAGCCACTGAGTCACTCTGCCATTAGTGATTGGTTTATTCATTAAAAATCTAATGGCGGAGTGGTCTGTGTGTACAAAAACTTCATATCCTATGATATAGTGACGAAACTTGTTAATGGAATAGACTACTGCCATAAAATCTTTTTCAGTAACAGTGTATTTTGATTCTGCAGGAGTCAAATTTTTACTAGCAAAATAGATGGCATGTGATGTTTGTCCCTCTTTTTTACCTAAGACATCTCCTATAGCTATGTCGGAAGCATCAGTGGATATATGGAAGGGAAGGGACCAATTGGGGCCCCTAAGTATTGGTGCCACTAATAGCTTTGCCTTCAAAGTTTGAAAGGCATGTTGAAAAGGTTCAGTCCATTGAAATTATGTATCTTTCATGAGTAATTTAAACATAGGTGCAGCTATCTTAGTGATGTTTTCAATAAAACGTCTATAATAGACTGCATGGCTAAGAAAGCTCCTTACCTCCTTCTGAGTTTTTGGAGGAGGAATATCAACAATTATTTCGATCTTGGTAGGGTCCACCTTGATACCCTGAAGAGAGACATGATGTCCCAGAACTATGCCCTCGGTTGGTAACATCATACATTTTTCATGACTAAGGGCTAAGTTCATTTCTTAGCACCGAATAAGAACTGTTTCAAGGTTATCAAGTGCTTCTTGGAAGGTATTACCATAAACTGTAAAATCATCCATGTAAACTTGTACACAGTCATGTATAAGGTCAGCGAAAATTCCTAAGACTGCACGTTGGAAAGTGGCAGGTGCATTACACAGGCCAAATGGCAACACTCAATAGGAATATGTCCCCCAAGAACAAGTAAAGGTTGTCTTGTCTTGATCCTCAGGTGCTATTAATATTTGGTTGTATCCACTATACCCATCAAGGAAGGAAAAGTATTGTTTCCCTGACAAGGTATCTAACACCTGGTCAATGAAAGGTAAAGGGAAGTAGTCCTTAAGGGTGGCCTTGTTCAATTCTCGAAAGTCAGCATAAATATGCCATTTCCCTGTAACTTTCTTTGGAACTACTACCAGAGTAGACACCCATTTACTATTAAAAATTGGGTAGATGAAACCAACATTAAGGAGTTTTTGTAATTCATCTTTAACTATATCCTTTAGGGCTGTATTCATTCTTCTCTGGGGCTTCATGACAGGAGGTACGTTTGAATCTGTGTAAATGTGGTGAATACATGTATCTGGCTTTATACCCTTCATATCAGTGTATTCCCATGCAAATGCTCCAGTTTGACTCTTGAGAACTTTTAGTAATTGTTTTTGCTGACTCTCATCTAAACCTACATTTATATGTAGAAATTTTTCAGGACTAACCTCACAAGGTATGGTATAAGATCCTATATGTTCTTCGATTGTGAAGATAGAGGGTGTACCTGTAAATGTTGAGAGGCTCATGTTTTCTTGGAATTCGTCTCCAAAGATTTGGTCAAGTTGGGAAAAAGACTAAGGAAATTCTATACATGTTGTGCAAAAGATAAATTAGTTCAACACATTTTCGATATTTTGTTCTTGAAGTGCCCATGAGAAATCACTAACAAGGGAAATTTCTTCCAAGTTCTCATCCCCAAAAGCACAATCTAACCAAAACAGGTTTTCGGTTACTGGTTGTGCTGGTGGGTATAAATCGAGTTTTCTTGTAGACAACCCATCAGAGATGATCATCTCTCCATTCCTACATCCTATAAATGCATTCACAGTGGCTAACCAAGGTCTTCCCAGAATAATGGGGTGTCCTTTGGAAGGGTCCTTTGATTCTATGACCATAAATTCCACAATATTTTCCCATGAAGCCACTGATACAATGATATTATCTAAGATCCCAGCAGGCTGCACCATAGTGTGATCTGCTAATTCTAGCATTGTTGGGGTAGGGCGAAGAAACTGTCCCAATTGGAGAGTATCTAAAGCTATGGTAGTCATCAGGTTAATAGCAGCTCCTAGATCAATAAGTGTGTTTCCTATGGCAGTGTTATTGATGATAACACTTACCAAAGGATTTCCTGGATTTTTATACTTTTGAATTCTAGGTTGGTTTGCTATGTAATCTGACATTTCACCTATGACATGAATCATCATAGGCTATTTTTGCTTTTTACCTGGTCTTTTAATACAAATATTTTTCAATTCGTTAATGATATCATGCTCTGGATAAGTTACAGGTTTTTCTATTACTAGACACTCTGGATATGGGGGTGCTTTTTCTCTTGGAATTACTTCTTCATGAGGATGGTTGTGTGTTGAAGCTTGGGGAATAACCACATCTTCAAGAATGGCATCATTCAAAATTTCATTAGGTGTGTCTTCTTCTTTGTTTTCTTCTCGGATAACAATTGATGATTTGGGCTGATCTTGCAAAAATCTTCCAGACCGTAGTTGAATCTCATGCAATGGTGTGGTCGAAATGGTATATGATGGAATAGGTAGCAACCCAATGTTGTTAAGAGCTTGAGTTGGCTTGTTGTTAGGATTTAGTATCGGTTGTGCAGGTAATATTGTGGGTCTTTGGGGATTCATATTGTGGAAGTGGTGAGGTTGATTTGTGATAGGGGGTAATGAAGGAGGTGCAAATCCAGGCAAGAGTTGTTGGATATTAGGTGGTTAAGGATAGTTAGGCATAGGAGGAGGTGTTTGAGCATAAGCTTGTCCTCTCCATCCGTGTGGCCATTGCTGTTGTTGAGCATTCTGAGGAGGGTACTGCGATGGCCAAATTTTCCAACCTGAAGTGTTCCATTGTTGAGTAGGTTGATAACGATGGTAATAGGGTGGAAATTGCAATGATGGATGCTGATATGATGGTTGATCTCTAGGTTTCCAAGGCCTTCTAGATGTTTCACCAAAATTTCCACTCTTATATACAGCTTGCAACCCAGGCAACGATGGATAGTTATCAGTTGGATGTTCTTCTGTATAAAGGTGACATACTGAAACATTATTCAATGGACATTCCCATTGGGGATGTTTAGTTCTACACCTAGGACAAAAAACACTCATTGCTGCACGCTCTTCATCCTATCTCATTTTAGATTGTAATGCATCTAATTGAGAACCCATGGATCCTAAGATATCTATTTTGAAACTTTCTAATAGGATTCCCAATTCTTCCCTTGTAACTCCACCATGATTGGATGTATTTCCCTTGAGGTTCCTAGTATAAGATTCTCGAAAGTGTCTTCCACTTTTCACTCTGCTCCTAGAGTAATTCCTACATAGCTCACAAATATGTGCAAAAGACTTATGAGATATGTATCCTACTGCCATGAGATTAAGGTTTTCTAAGAACTCTTCTGAGATTCCCTTAAGGAAGAGTGTTCTTACTGCATCTTCCCGAAGATCACTATACTTGGATTTATGTAACACATAGTTAAATATTTCGAGATAGTCTTCTAGGATGTCATCTTCAAGTTGTATTTTGAAAATATCATTACGAGAGTCCTTAGGTTTACAGTAATCCTGATATTTCTGTAGAAATGCAGTCTTCATGTCTTCCCAAGTTCTACTACTAGATTCTCCTAACCCCATAAACCATCGAAGAGCGGAATCTTTTAATGTGGCAGGAAATTTTTTTAGCTTTTTTCCATCTTGTAGATAGTTATAGTTCCTACACAAAATGTCAAATTCGAATAAGAATGTATCCATGAGGATGGAGGGATGTTTTTCATGGTTACATATTGTGCAGTGTCTAGGATAGCGAACCCAAAATTATCTTCAATTCTAACCTCTCCCTCTTCTTCATCTTGTCGGACATGATCTTCATTTTCATCCTCCATGAAGATTTGATTTCCAAAGAGAGAATACCTAGGTGGTTCCTTTATTGGTGAATATGGGATGTCCCAACGCTCTGTTTTAGGGAGAATATTTCTAGTTTTGAAGGTCCTACAGTTGTTGTCTCAATCTGTGAAACAACTATGTTCACAGAATTTTCAAAAAGAGCATCTACTTGTGCAAGATCAACAAAGTCTACTAGGTTTGGACCACCTACTATTGAAAAGGTAGTGTCTTTGTGTTTTTGAGCTAATGGAGGGTTGAGAGGTTCTGATGTTTTATCTCTTTGAGTTTCCTCTTGTCTAAATTCAGTCTCAATATGAGCTTGAGGTTCTTCTAGTGGAATTTCCTTATGAACAGACTTTTCTGATGTCTCTATGGTTTCGCCTAAATGATTTCCAGAAAGCATTTCCTTAGCTTTCCAAGTAGGACTATCCCCTTTAGGTGTTTTCTGATACCTTTCTGCTGAGTTAGTAGTTGGGGTGGCACGCCCCTCGTAGAGGTTAGTAGGGATTTTAGTAGTAAGGCTAGTTTTAATGTATCTACCTTTTGAGTCTCTAGACCTATTCATGAAAACAAAGCTAAAACTGAAATAAATTATAATTGCATTACAACTACTATTGCTGGGTTTTGGGGATGCCTGTTATAGCAGATGCGCAAGTTCTTACCTCTCATCTTACCGCTCACCCACCACTAGCCTATTTCTAAGTTTCAAAAAAAGGAGAATTCAATCTATCACTAAGTTTTTAAGATAAAATTCTACCTATCTGCAACTCCCCGTCAACGACGCTAAAATTTTGGGTGTATTTATTGTCTTAAGGAATCACCAAATATTTAATTAGAGACCAAGGTTGGTAATATTAGAATTGTGGCACAGTATATGCTGAGGTAGAATGGTACCTAAGACATTGGCTCGGTTGACCTTCGAAATGTTTAATAATGAAAAGATCGAAAAATCTTTTCAAAATGAAAAACCAAGTCAAAGTTCAAAAATACAACTACTAAACTGATTAAACTTAACTAAACCAATAGATCCGAATAGTATCAATCTATACTACTCTATTCTATGAACAATAACTGAAAAGATAAAAACAACAATACTATTCTAGGAAACAAGACTTGATCAAAAGAAAAACTACTCTTATAAAATATGGAAACTACTGAGTAATGATTCAAACTCTAACCTAGGAATTAGAAAGTAATAATTATGAATTCAAAAATCTATTAATGAAATGATTCAGTTTATAACTAACTATGGAAACAAGAAACTATATAATCTTAAAGCAAGATTGCAAACTACTTAATAAACCTAAGAAATTCTATAGATAAACTATTCATGCATTTAACAAATACTCAAAACTAAGCTAAGCTACCTAATTCCATTCTCCTTGAGGATTCCGAGGAAATGTATCAAATGTAATAGGAACGGGAGAAAATGTATCAAAATGACTTTCAAATGTGACAAGGAAACATAATAGAAGTAAATCTAGTTTAACTTCTACAAAGAGATGCAAGCTAAAGAGTGTCCAATTACAACTAACTTTAAACATTGTAATATATTCTTTATCCATAAGCAAATGACTTGGAAACAAAGTAATCTAGAAGCAAGTAGAAAACTTAATAAAGATATTTACTTGAGAATGAGTTTGATCTAGAAGCAAGTAGAAAACTTGATAAAGATATCTTATTTCTGAATCAAATGCTATTCTATGAACATCTTCAATAACCTATGTGAATGAGAAGAGCAAATCTTATGCTTGAACTTAGAAACCATAAAAACTAATGTGCTTTGGACAATGAAATTACTTAATAAAAATGAAGTAAACTAAGTTAAGGGTGAAACTGACACGTTCTAGATTAATAACAAGTTCAGAAATCAGATATAAAAGATCAATTACAATAACATAATCTAACAAGTAAACTAAGGCAAAGTTAAAGAAACAAATGAAAACTAAGAATGAATATGAAACTTAATTAAAACTCTATGTGGTTCAGAACAAGGTCTTGATTGCATGTATAAATGTTGATCAATTACAAGAAATATTACAATTCAAAAATTGAAGAAATTGAACTCTAAACAAGCATAAAAACAATGCAGAAAATATTAAAGTCCGTATGACAATCCGGATGACAGTCGGAAAGACAGTCCGAATGACAGTCCGGATGACAAAAAAACAATATAAATTATGAAAATGAACAGACTAGATGATTCTAACGCCAGCTAGTTTATGCATATGAACCTACAGTGCAATAAAAGCAGTAAATGAATTATTTAAAGTTGAAATAACAAGAATCCATTTATACTAATCGCTATCTAAGGAAATAAACTATTTCTATTGCATTATAAAGCAAGGTTGAAACGTAAGTGAATCTAATCTACAGCTACAGGAAAATGAATATAACTAAATCTAACTACAACTGAACTTGAACTATTGGAATAATTAAATTCTATCTAATTGCATCGGAAAACTGAAAGGAAGCTAAAAATACCTATGCATGACCGGTCACTTTTAGATTCTGAAAATGAAAATTATATTAATAGAAAGAAATAAATTACAGGAAATAAAACAACATCTACAAGAAACCAAGTTAAATACTGAAAATGAAAACGATTTACTTGCAGAAATGAAATAACAAAATATACAATAAAAACCTCTGGTTGTTGAGGGGCCCTTTTCAGCAATTAGAGATTGAAACTAACTCAAATCATTCACCAACATAATATCAACAGC
The DNA here is from genome assembly GCA_027924585.1 of Larix kaempferi. Lineage (NCBI taxonomy): Eukaryota > Viridiplantae > Streptophyta > Pinopsida > Pinales > Pinaceae > Larix > Larix kaempferi. The sequence continues at coordinate 11,859,740 of BSBM01000125.1, read as the reverse complement.
TGAATCATAAATTTCTATTAACTGAATCAAAGGTTACAAAGTCATTCTCTAGCTCTGCGTATTTCTTTATTGCTGCTAACTAGCTAGCTTGACAACTCGTTTTTCAACAAGAGCCATCTTTATATAATATTACAAATGGGAGGGAAGGTCGGCCCTTTCAGTGGTCGACCTCTCTAAAAATAGGAGGTCTTAATGACTACAAAAACAGCTCAACATAACACATAGGCCGTCTGCTTGATCCCATGGGCGTTGGTTCTCCTTAACGCGATAAGTTGTGTGTTGGTTTCCTTCAATGTGGGCAGAGGATGCATGCTTGTATTAATGTAGACACTTGGGTTATCTCTCAAAAAATATATAATATAACTATATACTTATCTCTCTCTCTCTCTCTCTCTATATATATATATATAATACTATGGAATTATTATATATAATTGTTACTATTATATTATAATATAATACTGTTATATTAAAACAAAAAACACAAATAACAATATATATAAAAAATAAAAATATATAAAACAAAAATAAAAAAGCACAAGCAAGATTAAGCATTTGAAATATTAAGGATCTCCAAAAAGAATGAAAGGAACAGTCTATGGGAAATCCTGCCATGCCTTCGAGGGGCTAGTGTGACCATCCATAGAATATGACAGACAAGAGGGGAGATGCGAACTAACTCATATATACATGGCTAAGGCCTATTTTATTCCCCTTTCTACTGTTAGTGCCCTAGTTTGGATAGAATGCATCCCTTTTCCTCGGCTGGTAGGAGTGAATGGGTGTCTCATCACGTGGTTTAGGATGAGGTGGGAGGATTTTCATTGGTGGTAAAATTTTACCTTTCCTTAGTCCAAGTTCTAGCCATTTCCAATCCGATAAGCATAGATAAGGGTTTTCCCATTTTGGTTACTGTGATCTACATACAGTCAAGTTCGGGTGGATGAGTCTTACATTTTTCCTTAGACTCATATTTGGAAAAAGGAATCAGATTTGTGGGAATTTATTTAGGTCTAGGTAGTTTGGAAGGCTCTAGAATATTACCCATATAGCACCTGGTGAAGGAAGTGGATCAATAGGCTGGAATCCACATAAGGTGATAAGGAAGAGAGCAGAGGGTTCAAATCATATCTTTCAATGGAAAAACCGTAATGGTAGGTCTTTCAATGGAAATAATAATCCGTAAACAAATTGATCAGTGCTAATGTAAAAAAAATGATCAACTCTAATGTACCATTCCTAGATTTGGCTTCTCATATACTTATTAGATTTGGGCAAGGATAGGATTTGGGTTCTCATAACCTTATTAGATTTCAATGGAAAAACCGTAATTGGTAGGTCTTTCAATGGAAATAATAATCCGTAAACAAATTGATCAGCTCTAATGTAAACAAATTGATCAACTCTGATGTACCATTCCTAGATTTGGGTTCTCATATCCTTATTATATTTGGGAAAGTATAGGATAGCATGGATGCCCTAATGTGAAGATTATCCCATGTGGAAGGTCGGTGGAAGCTTCTCTACAGTTCAATAACAATTTTGGATTCTAAATGGACAAAGCTAGGTCTCCGGGACTTTATTAATTTGGGGGAATATGTACAAACTATCAATACAAAAGAGATGGCTCTGCTTTCTAGTTTTTTCCTGAATGAATTGTTTGTTTCTTGTACTAAATTCAATTTCATATCAAAAAATATTGGGTGTTCTTGTAAAATTAGTCACAGCAGATCTAATGAACAAGTAAATCAATCACAACAGATGAACATAGAAAATATGGTGCAAAACTGTGCAAAACATGCAGCAGTGCTCTCTTTCCCAGAAAGGGTGAATGAATTACAATACAAACTGTCACAATGACTGAGCAATTCGAATTGCCTAAGGAGGTCATTCGAATCACTGAATGGAGTAGCTTGACTCTGTCTAGGAGTCCTCATAAATCATCGGTGGTGCTCATCAATCACAACAACCAGTCATCCAGGTGTCAATCTGAGTCTAACTGAGTATAATAAATGTAACTGAAGTGTGTAGCACTGATATAGGATCTGGAGGCTCAGTGGGGGCGCATGGGAGGCTAACTGAAGTCAGAACAAGTCACCTAATCAAACTGGAGGTCAAACGGAAGTGATACAGTCAGTCGGAAGTGAAACTAGCCTCAAATCAGGGAGAATCGGAGCTAACTGAATGTAACTGGAGTGAATCTGCAGTGGTAGGTGAACAAGTGCGCCCTTCTCTGGCAGTAGGTGAGAAGAGGGCGCCTTTCAGATTAGGAGGGCTAAAACTCTGTGGTAAGTGGCTCCCGGGTGCTAGAAGAAGGTGGATAAGGTGCTGGAGGCATCAAACTGGTGACTGGGATGCATGCCTGTGCATGCAAAACCCTAGATTCTGCATATCCTGAAATAGATCATGCAAGATCCTGAAATAGATGATGTATCCCGAAATAGATGATGTGGATATCCGAACAGTTCTTGGCTTTGATTTATATAGGGATCAATATGCATTTTGAAATCTTAATCCTGCGAATGTAGGGAAAAGCAGAGAATACGATTGGCTTTAGTATTTCTGACTTGGGAATGATTACAGGAGATCTAACTATTGAGGCTTCCTTCAAGATTGCAATCCCTAAGGTTCCAAACCCTAACCCCGACTGATTGCAATATGGATAGTATACATTCTTACATAGAATCAAAATGTGCACCTTGATGTCTCCCAATACATGGCGAGAAACTGTTTTTTATATAGATTAATCCATGTTCTTGAATATAGTCAAATGCACATTTGATCTCTTCCAACACGGTTTTTTATGCGCTTGCAATAACTTAGAGACACGTCATAATAGGAGGATGCCACAGACAAAAGGCCTAATTAAAGCACCAGAGTCACAACATTAGCAAGAGAAAAGGTAGATATGGGTGAACCACGATGCATTCCAAGAATTCTGGTCCCCATGCCTTTCAAGATGCTTGCTACTATCTATATGATGCATAATCAAAAGTGCTACTACAGGATCAGATCGTGGAAATGATATTAGACTGATATTGTAGTCTGTATCAATGATTAAAAGACTAAGAACAGAGTATTATCATGTTGAAGTTTTTTGTATTTCCTAGTATTGCTTAATGCTTTATACATGAGTTCATTGTTTGTTTGAGTGCCATATCCATTCAGGTTAATCCCAGATCAATCCAAGGATGGTGATAATATTAGTCATCATTCAATGTTTTCTCCACAGTCTTCCCAAATCCGATGTTGTAGTATCCCTTTTGCTTCTGCATCACTATCTTACAGAGTTGTATATATCTCCACATTTGGGATAGGAGGAGGTAGAATGTATTAGTGTTCCAAGAGATAGTTTCAATAGTATACTAGTGACATTTGGTCTATATCTCATAATATTGCAGGATATAACTATCCCAATTTCCTTTTTAGTTCCCCAAATATGTCTACCTACTTTTGATTTAAAGACTTTCGGCAAAGAGTGAAGAAGGACCACAATGGAGGATTTTTTTTGCCTATGGAAAGTCATATTTAAGATATAAATAGGTTAATCCCTTTGGTATTGCATAATGTGTATCTTAATTGTTTAAACGCGTAAATGGTTCCTAGTGCTTCCTACTTAATAGTGGAATAATGGATTGATGCCTGATTGACTACTAGCAATGGAAATTAGGTGATCTTGAAACATGCAAAATCAATTCCAATCATCCAAGTCAACTTCAACCTCGATTAGACAGTGTTCCTAAAAGATCCTAATCACTAAGTAATGATATGAGATAAGGTGGTCTATCATGGTGATAAACTAATTATATTATGGATTGGTCCAAGGTTGTAGTGTGGGTAGGATGGTGATGTGCACATTGATGAATATGTGCATTCACGTTTTGACCATCCATCCATGGTGATAGTTGATCCATTCAAGGATTATCCATTAATCCATCAACTGTTACTTTGATATTATTAACTACCACACATGCACAACATGTATGTACACAAAATTGTTGTCTTTGTTTATCTTCCCCGTCTCCTATCATGTTCAGTTAAAGGGTTCTTTTTGGAGGGCTTTTTGCACAATTCACCTTCAATGGAAACATTGTTATAAAGTTCAAACTTCTTAAAATTACCTCATGAAGCCATTACAATTTACTTGTTTATAAGATATTGTTGTATAAAGGCAGCAAAAGGTTGCAAGGAATACAAACTAATGTTCTTGCTTGTACTATCTCGGATAAAAAAAAACCTGTGAAGAAATTAGGAATGGAAAAGTATATTTCTTCCTTCGTATTAAAGTTCACCAGGTCACTCTTGATTTGTTATATTAGAAATAGATCACATCATTATCACTACAAATGCAAAAAAAAGGATTTATGCAAGTCTAAATTAAAGATAGTAGTGCCCTCATTTATGAGACCATGTGATGACCATTTTTCAAGAGTTCATGCAACTCAAGGCATCAACAATATGTGAAAGCAGTTGTGAATGTCATCTTAATTTTTTTCTTTTGATTGTGAGCCTTCCCACCAAGGTTACAAATCAAGCTTTTCATACAAACTTGAAAATTTTCAAAAACTGTATGCTATTCAATAAATTTATTGGACAACGATGAAGTACACTTAAGCAAAATAAGTTAAATTACAATAGAAAGATTAAGCCACAGTTGAAGTAAAGGTCTGAATTTGAAAATATTTTGATTGGATGGTGAGGATCATCACACTTCAGAATTTTAGGGTTAGGATTGACATTGTAGACTCATTATTGTGATGTTGTATCTTACCTAGAAAGTAATTCTTATTCCAAATATAATACCATTATTTTATTAAAATGCATTATTTGGTTTCCAATTTCCTTCCATGCTCTTAGAACACATCCATCACTAATAAAGACTTAAAAAAAATCTCTGTAAATTTGAAAACCAAAACTTTAAAGTAATTATTTTTATATTAGGGTATATTTTCCAAATTAAAAGACAACAATTAAATATGCTTTATAGGAATCATTATGGTTTGTGTTGGATAATAACATGAATTGAAGGTATACATTTAGGATGACTATTCATACTGGAAGATGTCTTTTATTCTCATTAATCATGTTGTTGATGCATATGATATCAACTATAACTATAAATTATAACACAATGGTATACATAAAGGATGGGCTATCATGCATCATGTATAGATGTTCAAGATTGTTTTCCTAAGTTATTGTGGAGTTTCCCATGGGAGTGTGGTTTAGCAGCAAGCACCAAGGTGACCAGGCTTGTATTAACATGGAGACCCAGGTTCAAAACCCTTGGTGTGGCTACAAATGATTCCAGTGAAATTCTAGAGCAACTTTGATGGCATAGATACATCCCCCCGTAGGGCGGTAGCTTGGCCAAATAGATTCTATAAGATGTGTTTCTCAAAAATAAAATGAAAATTTATTGTGGAGTTGCTATGAGATGGTTGAAGGAACATATATATAATATGAGGAAACCATTTCTTGGGTTATTTTGGAGTTTATATGAGTATGAGATGGTTGAAGGAACATAGATGAGGAATCCATGTAGACAAATCAACATGTTATAAGGATAAAAGCACACAACCTCATCAACAGAGGAAATACAATGCACTTAAATGTAGATAAGAATGATATTAGGAAGTAACGAGGCAACTGAGGAAGCTGAGCAAATACCATAATGTGTGGGGATATCCTATAATATCTCTCTCTCATCTCATCTCCTTTGATTATGTAAATTGTTTGAGAAAGAATTGAAGTTTATATGCATAGAAGAAGCAATGACTTCCTTCAATAAAATAGCTACAACATAAGTGTGGCATAAGTGCAGTGATTTAGTATCAACCAAACTTGAGGATCTCTAAATCATTTGAAGGTCTTACATCCCGTACCGAATCTTTACAGTCCATTGTTTTTGGAAAGATTGACCCATATGTGTAACAACGAAGGAGAATATCAACGAAGTGACATTTTGTGAAACTCTTTATGAATATATTGTGCATTTAGTATAAACAAGGGAAACCATCCTATGTGAGACTCCAATACATAGGCCAAGCAGTGTATGAACATGATAAAATGACACCAACATGTGAACATTGAAACATGTGCATCATTGAATCACATGTCACTCCAAGCCTAGGGTACTCTCACTAAGCATATTTCTGAGCATGAGAACATTCATTTTTTTAAAGCCTCCATATGTGTTTCCCTTATATATGATCTCCTATAATAGCCTCAAAATACTCTATAAGAAATTAGAACTATGCACACTCTTCTTGATCACGAAGAAGTTGTCATGTCATTCATTCCCTAAAATACTGAGCTTTTCATGCAATTGTTTTGTGTTCTAAGAAAAACTGATCGTAGCCTCCCATTGGTATGATTTTACCATCAAACTTGGAATTTTTCAAAATCATTTTCTACACGTGAGCACACTTTTTTAACGTACTAAATCATCTCTCCAAATATCATGAATATGCCATGACTTGGAACCAAGCATATTCCTCCTGGACCTTATGATTTCAAGAATCTAAAAGATGCATTTGAAATACATTCTCCTCCACACTCCACATAATGTAGATTTGTATATTTAAATGTGGATGTATGTTTGCACAAAAAACAATTTCGGCATTTTTTTTTGTAATCCCTAACTTATATCTCTTCAATATCACCTCCCTCAATTTGTACTCACCCTCCTTTGTATCCTACAACAAACACATGTTGTGTTGTAGGATTCCCCATTATTTTTTTACTTACTTGAGTAGCTTAAAATTCCCCAAAGAATATTTATATGCACATACATTTGAAGTATTATATTAATGAGGGTTGGTTAACACTATTCAGTGGTGGGAGGATACCCAAGCTCAGGTCTCCTCCCCCATGCTTGTATACCCCCCAAAAAAGGTTAATTTTTTTATACCATGATTAACTATACATTTGGATTGATAATTAGTCATGGCAACATTTAAGCTCTCATTTAAGGGAATCTTGTCAACTTGTTTCATCTACTATATAGTCACATAGTCCTCAACTCTCTTTTTGATTGATTGATCGTAGCAACAATCTTTGTTTGACAGGTTTTTTTATCCACCTTTCTTTGTTGTTTATTTATTTTAGTGAATGTTGCATATAGAAAACCATCAAACTCAGTTAAGAACATAATTTCCAGGGCTCTTTGGACATCAGGATTTGAACTTAGGTTATCATCATGGAAACATACCATCACAACCACCAAACCATGTCCTAATGGACATCTTTGGTTCTCCTTGTATACACATGCAAGCAGAAGGCACTTTTTTATGGGAACACCATCTTTTCACATGTGGATTTTGGACACTTACCGAGCCTTTTGCACCTCTTTCTCAAAAAGAGCACAGTCAACTCTCTCTACCTTACTTGAAGCATTCTTGTTAATATTTTAAAAATATGGTGTCCATGAAAGGATTTTTTTGATAATGAAATAAGAGAATTTAAGAATTCATATTTATCGGGAAACAAATGTGGGAAGACTACAAATGTTGAATTTCAACTTCAAGAACATTCTTATCAAAAAATTCCAAGTTCACAACTTAGAGAGGTTCAACTTAAGAAAAAGGATAAAATGAAAAAATGAAGGAATTTTACATGTGCATTTTTCTATAAAGCTTCCATGCATTTCTATTATTTATTCTACAGAAGTTTATATTTTTTCCTGACATTTGCTTAATTCTGCATGACATGCTGTATAGTGTGAGAGACAAGAAGGAGGGAACGTTTTGTGTAGATGACCTTATCGCACCTTTTGTTCCATCCAACTATGGTCTCACTTTGTATACTAGATTCTTTTGACATGAAATATGTGGAAGTTGATCTTCAGGGGAATCTATTTACATATTTATGCATGATCGATCCTTTCTTCCTAAATAACGGACAACTTCTCAATGGGTAGCGTGAAATTTTGCATTTTTTCTTATTTTAGGATTGAATTTTTTTCATGACTACTACAACCTTTATTGATGTGCGATTTTGAATTATAACTTATATATAACTTGAAATTTTGTAGGTTGGAGATTGTACTATTTTCATTGGAGGATACTAGGGTTGATGCACACAACGATCCTAAATTTCTTCGTAGGATTATTGTAAATTTTTTTTTTGAAGGAGTATTCCTTATTTTAATATATAGCGAGGGAAATCAAGGACGAAAGTACAGAGCCAGGAAGATTATTAGAAACAGGTCATAAAATAGAAGCTCTTGGTGCTAATTTGGAAAATGTAAAGAGATTGAAGGGGGAGCCTATATTATTTGATTAGTACAACAAATCAGAAGTTAATTTAGAAAGCTTCAATCCTAAGAAACTAGGGGATTTTGAGGGATTTTGTCATGTCCCAAATTTGGAATTGGGTGACAATGGCCTAATCACATTGGCCATATTCATTAGAGTTTGTAAAATTGATGTTAAAGGTCAAATAATTGCCAAGGAGGAAAATTACTAGTTTCCTAGGTTTAGGGTGGAAGCTTTGGGATTTGGAATAATGGGGATAATAAATGATGTTTGAACATTAGAGTGGCATAAATATTTAATAAAGGATCTAAATAAATATATACAATTGAAAATCAAAGTGGCATTTGATCATGAAGACACATGGAGGAAGTGGGACCCACATATGGCTAGATTTCCCCACTACACTTGGCATCATTCTCTCACCAATTCGAATTCAAGGTGAATGGTAACATACTTGGGGGAGTCCAAAAGGTATTATTCATGGCATGACTCATCCAAGGTCGAAATATAGAGGAAGAGTAACTCCCATGGAAGAGGAAGAGGCAATTTGGAGTTAGTGAGACACTTGGGCTAGATTCCCTAGCTCTATGACAACAATGATGAAGATTCTATGACACCTATGACACAAATCAGACCTGAAGGCTGACATATGACATATATGACATGTCAGGGCTAAAAATAGACTCCAAGAGGGCTCTCAAGGGTGTTAGGGCAGCTAAGATGCTTCCACATGTGATTTGGTGGAAGTGGGAAACTAGGAATTGTTGTACAAGTGGTGTTCTTTGGAATCTCTTCCCAACTTGAGTTGGCATGAGTCTCTTGGAAGGAATTCGACCCATGGAGGACATTAGAAATTTATAAATGTCAATAACAAAGAATGAAATCATCTTTTGATCATTTGTATAATTTGCAATTGCATTTGTGAAGAGGGAGAGCTAGTGGATGACTAGTTTCTCGCCTTAGCCAATTTCGAGGGTGAAAGATTCCCATCCAAGTTGGTAATTGGAAAGGCCATTCAGACCTTTCATTTGGAGCTTTAATGGAGTCTTTATTTGCAGGTGTAAGCTACAGGGAATCTCATGGTTTCTTCTATTGCAGCTCACTCCTTCAACCATTTCCAGTTTTGATGGCATATTCTTGATCCTTGAGGGAGGGCGTTTTTGGTGAGCTATTGTACTCTTTGGGGAAGATTTCAAATGCCCCATTTATTTTGTAATATGAAGTAAATACTCTGTTATTCATCTCCAAAAAATTTCAGGTCGAAATTCTAAGTAGAAATGTATAAATATCATTTTTAATGGAAGAACAATGTCATTTCCCCACTACCTTGTTGTGAGCCAATGTGTTGATGATGATTTCGAATGAATGGATGATTCTATGATATATTTGTTATCAATATACTGCCATGGATGTCCTCTACAAGTTTCATGTACTGTACTTGAGCATTTGAATCATTTTTACCCAATTTAGCTGTATTGGGAGGTGAAATAATGCCATTTCCCCAAGGGTCGAATTGGGGATTTTTGCAGTTGAATGGGAGAGGGTGAGAACAGTTGTAATAATCCATTAATGGTGCATAGGAGACTTTAATAAAATAATTAACACATTACATACCTCAGTTCATAAATTTGAGTGGGTTTGGAGGCATTTGGGAAGCCATTTTTCAGTACTTACCCCAGGGGGATTTGAACCCCAAATTACTAGTAAAATTGCATAATTGGTCCAAAATCTTAAGAGAGTTTGCAGAGGCCTTTTTGTGGAAATATGTCATCCATAAACATCATATTCAAGTTCTAATATCATTCATACACCTTCCTTGAATATTTGAGGCATTTGGAGTCAATTTGAGACCTAGAGACCAATACTAATCAAAGGAAAATCACTAGTAAAGTTACCTACATTGATCAGAATTGAAAGAGGATTTGCAGAAGTATTTTAAAGGTCCAAAGGAATCCATGAAACACATATTTATGTTCTAATATCATTAATATACCTTCTTAGAATATTTGGGATCATTTGGGGCAAATTTGGGACCTAGAGATCAAAACTAGTCAAAGGTCGAACTAGGGAAAAAAAGTGGAAAATTGCAATTTTAATAAAATTTCTAACAAGGGACATTACAGTGGTATCAGAGCATGGTCTTGGCACCTGATTTGGTAGAAAATTAATGAAGACCAGGATTCAAATAAATAAGCCACCACCCTTAGAAACTGAAACTGGATGTACTTTGGTGAAAGGGAAGAAATAGGAGAAGAAGTGCATTCATTGGTCACCATGAGTGAGGATGAGAAAGGAACCTCAGAGGAGAATGAGGAGTTTAGAAAATTATTGGAACCTTCCTTTGAAGACAAGTGGAGGCAATACTTTCAAAAGTTCAAATTGTTGCTTAGTGAAATTGGAAGCAACTCGGAAAAAATAATGAGCAATGGTTCTCTTTTCAAGGAAAAGGATAAAACAGTTTATGCCACAAAAGAGGAACCTAATGTAATTGTGGAACATGAGGTACATGTTGATATGCAGGTTCTTGAAGATGCTACACTAAAAAAAGAAGAAGGACAAGAACTTGTCCTTGTTCAAAGGGATTATGAGTTGCCTCATGGAGAGAGTTGCAAAGCCTTGGAAGAGGTACATGATCTCACAATAGTTGGACCAAGCAATTATGGAGAAGATGAATTAAATATTTCAATGGGTAAGAGTTGTAAAGAATTAAAGTTGGTTCATAATTCCTCACCCCACACTTCTTTTCCAACCACATCACTCTGGGATGAAAATTGGGTGAAAGCTTTTTTTCTAGTGGTGCCACATGAGGGGTATGAAACTCCTACCTCTCCTTTTGATGATGACATGAATAGAGAATCTCATTATTTAGAATTGCAGCAGCATATTTCTTTACCTTATGATGATACATATCCTCATGGATGTATGGATGACACTTCTTTGAGTCCTTTGAAGTCTCCTTGTTTTTCCTGCTCATTATTTGGTTCATATTTTAGTGGAGATTCTTCATTCACTTCTTGGATGAAAGAATGCATGGCTGAATATTTTGATGCATATCACGTTCTTTTGGAGTAGCACTATCGGACATGGGATGCTCACCTATGTCATTGGAATAGATTTGATTGGTCACTTGAAGATTGTATGCACCTAGCAAATGGTGGTCTACTTACTTGGAGGTATAAACACTTTCATGATTCTTTGATGAAGCATCTTCTTGATGTACATTTTCATTATGTTGTTATGTACCTGTTGTTGCAGCAACATCCCCCCCAAAATTTTGTACATATTGGGGCCCCTCCTTTAAATTTTTTTTAGAAAGGCTGCCTTAAGGGCCATTCCCAGCTTTTATCTTTTTTTTTTTTTAACAGAAAATCTTGCCATGAAAAAACTCCAAGTCTGCCAGAAAATATTGTTTCTCAAAGAGAAAATTTTTCATGAAGTCTTCCTGGAAATCGCGGAACGATTTGGTAAAGCCTCATAGTGGCGGAAGCGTTTTGTTTAAACATTCGAAAAAGGACTTAGAGAACTTTTCGTTTTTTTTTTTTTTTTGTGGAGAGATTCGGGTTTTCCTCCCGAAACGGCGGGAACCGTTTGTCTGAACCTCCCGAAAAGCTTTGGAATTTTTTGTTAAAAAATTGCGGAAGCCTCTAATGAAATCCTCCCGAAACGGCGGAAGAATTCAATGAAGCCGCCCAACACTCGCGGAAGCCATTCACATAAACCTTCCGAAAAGGGACTTAGATTTTTCGAAAGTTTGCGGAACGCTCCAAGGAAGCTCCACGGAACCAATTAGCTTTGTATCCCGAAATAGTGGAAACAGTTTGCATAAACCTCCGAAAAGAACTTAGAAGTTTTCTTTGAAAATTGCGGAAACCTTTTGGTTTTTCTCCCGCAGTTGCATAAACCTTCGCAAAAGCTTTCCAAAACGCCGAAACAACAGACCTTTGCGGAACCTTTCGAAGAATCCGTCTGTAACAACGGAGGCATTCACCAATCCCTTTTGAAATAGCGGAGGCTAAGGGCAAAAGCTTTCTGCAATTCTCTCAAGGCCCGGGCGATACTTAGAAACTTTTTGAAGTTTCCGGAAGCCTTGTGCGGAAACATTCACCGAAACCTTCCGAAACGCCGGAGCCTTTTAAGTTTTCTCTCTGCTACCGCGGTAGCCTTTTCAAAAGTTTCACGTTCATGATCATTTTTGCGGAAAAGTTTCACCTTTCCCTCCCGAAACAGTGGAAGCTTCCGCGCTATCCTTCTGAAAGACTTGAGCTTTGCGGAACGTTTGGATTTCCCTTTCGCGTCGCGGAAGCCTTTTGCGGGAGCCATTCGCCATTGTTTCCCGAAACGGCGGAAGCTTTCGCCATGTCTTCCTGCAAAGGCGGAAGGAATTCACAAGTTCATCACGCATGAGGCGGTCGCACGAGAATCGAGAATCTTCTGCGGAAGTATTGGTGGAAGCCTTCGGAAACTGCGGAAGCCATTTGTGAAAGCTTTCCGCAATTTCGGAGGCTTTCACGCGTTCATCCCGAAAAGGCCGCCCAAAACTTAATCGTTCGCGTTCCACTTTATGGAAGCCGTTCACCAACTCCTCCCGAAACGGCGGGACACTTCGCGGAATGATCTCCGTTGAAATTTGCGGAAAGATTCATGTTTCACTCCCGAAACGCCGAAGGGTTTCAATGTAACCTACCGCAATGGCGGGTGAAGTTTGCGAGTTGGTCCCGCGAATGGCGGTCGCACGCGGATCGAAATTTCTTGACGTGACCATGGTGGACGATATTTAAGTTGCGTTTAATTACGCCAACTACCACATTAAACTCGCACGTGCTTGATCTATTTAAATAAACGGTGGGGGCTCGAGCCAAACAGTGTTATTTTTTTTCGATTGGCAAACCACTGTTGGACGTCGCGCGACCGCTCAAGCTCAGCTCTCTCATCCACGTTCACGGCCGCCTCATCCAGCCATCTTCACGGTGCCAGGTAGGGTGTTCTAGCCATTATTTTTGTCTCTTCCGCGCGTCAGTTTACCGTTGGGATTGTTCTGTTTAGAAGACGATAGGCATTGGGTGGATTTTGACGGACAAAATGCCCGTCATAGGCTATTTTGCCCATCAAATACGGCTTAAATTGCATGTTTCGCATCATCTAAAACAGAGGAATTGTAAAACGTTTGCTTGGTAGGTAAAGACCGTCAATTTGGACGGATAGATTGTTTACGAATTCCTCCCCGAGCCGCGTACTTCGTCATTTTAAAACCGCCAACCCCCATTAAGGTCTCGTCTCTATCAGCCGAAAGCCAAACCTATGACCACCCAAAACTTTTCATCACCCGCATTCTCGATGCCGGAAACCCATGTTCAAATTTCAAAACCTACCTTAAAGCGCCTCGCCAAGTGCCAAAAAGTGGCTCCTTCTTCCCTCATAGAGTTATTTCACCCCTGACTTCCCCGGCATTAGCCATTTGAACCGCAACCATGGCGATAGATACCATCCCTTCTAGAGCTGGACCGAGAGCAGGTTGCTTCCGCAACATGCTTATCCTCACAGGATCATTTCCAAACCCGCCCCTTTAAAAGAATTAGAATGTTTAAATCTAGATTGGAGTGGTGTATTTGCTTCCTAAAATGCAGTTTCACATTTTGGTTTTATCTCATTCACATATTAAAACGATGATGATCTCTGTTAAAATCTCACAGTATGTTGCTCAATTTCATAATGACTTGTATGTGGGTGCTATCAGGGATAAGTCAAAATGCCAAAAGGTGGTAAGAAGAAGGCTAAGATGACAGAGAAAAAGCCTGCACCACTTAAAACTAAGACCTCACTCCGGGATACTAGGTGCACCACCGGTGTTCCTCCAGAAATCCGCTGGGGTGACATTTACAGGATGATCCGAGACCAGGATGTCCCGGACATGTTGTTAGAAGAGGGGCAAATTTATCTAAATATCAAAGCTTCAGGAATAACCAGAGCTGCTACCTGCCCTGAACTATTCCCCTGTGTTGAAGTAATCAGATGGATACTCCAACATGCTGATGCGGAAGGAAGAGTAATTAATGACAGCGGGAAGGTAGCCATTGCCTCATTTCACCCCGCATACCTGGCCGCTCCCAGCAAGCTCTGACTGATGAATGGCTGGGAAAAATGAACAACGTTGAGATGGCCAAAAAGCTATTGGTCGCAGGCAAGCATTTGAGAAAGAAAGGAAATGATGAATACGACGTCCAGAATCTGAGACCTCCTTTCAGGTTGATCGGCTTGATGCTGTGCAGAATCTTCAGCATGCCCAATGGCACCATGTATAAGATTCAGTGGGTCCTTATTATCCACTTCGTGGCGTTTAAAGGAACTGTGTTTGACTGGGCCACTCTCCTGTCAGATAGTTTGGCCTCAATGATAGTTGCTGCAAGAGGACTAGCCTTGAAGAAGGCAGAATTTTTCATGTCCTCATATGTGATTGATTGTGTTTTGGCCAAGGTGGACTTCCCCAAATTGGGCTGCACATGGGATAAGGCCACCACCCCGGTTTATACCGCTTTCAAGATGATGTGGGCCCAGAATTACAAACCTAGCTACAAACTCATCTGTGAGGGGTTCATCATGCCCCTATATGAGAAGTTATTCAAGGAGGAGCCCAACTGCCTGTCAGAGGACGCTGTGGAAGTCCTTGAGAATTACGGGGATTTTTACTTTTCAGAGCAAGGAACCTACCTTAGAATGTTTGGAGGGACTAAGGCCCCATACATTTTGCCGCAGTATGCCACAGATTATGTGGATCTTAAGGAAGCAGTAAGACAAATCTTCCTGGATGGAATTGGAGCAATGCTCCACAAACAACATAAGGCTTCCTTTCCCCCTCTACCTTTCTACATAGGTGCTTACAAGTTCTCTGGGGTTGCCTCAACGGAAGAGTTTGTTCAGGAGCTGAAAGCCTTCCACTTCGATGAGGTGATCTTCCACAGGAATGACAGGATGGGAAGCATTGTAGGGAAATCTACGCTCATTTTGAGTACTCTCACTATCCTGATGCCGAGGAAGAGGTATTCAGGGGCATCAGAAACATGGCTGAGCTGCGAACCTTTCACCAAGGTAGTGGAGTAAGTTCTAGCTCCACCAAGATCCAGAAGACCAGCCAGCAAAAGGAGAAAGAAGCTGATGATGCCCGAGATCAGGAAGAGCTCAGATTAAGAGAGGAAGTAAGGGTACAGCAAGAGGCTGAGGAAGCTAGATTGCAGCAGGAGGGGGAGGAAGCCCAGCAACAGAAAGAGGCTAAAGATGGAAGGCTATGGAGAGAGAATGAAGATCAGCTGCAAGCTGAACAAGCTGAGGCAGAAAAGAAAGCGGAAGAAGAGCTGAAAGCAGGGGAAGATGCCCAAGCAAGTGGGTCCGGTGTCCAAGACATGGAAATAGATGCATCTTAAGCAGGTGGCTCTGGTACCCAAAATGTGGGAGTAGATCCAGCTTAGGGAGTCTGAACCCCACCTGCTAAAGAAGAAATAGACATTATGGGCCTCCCAATTGTCCCATACACTCCATCGAGAAAACATACGCTGTCCAGGTGGAATGAGTTTGTCTATGACAAGAAAAGGAAAGCAATGGTCCTCAAATCGGAAGAGAGGATCAAAAGCCACTTCCATGAGGACATCATTACCCACCAAGAGGTCACTGTAATGCAAAATACAAATAAAGATCCCTTTGCTATGGCATCCGCAGCTGTAGAAACAACAAAAGCATCACTAGACAATGTAGGTGTTATAGTTAGAGAAAATGATTTGACAAAGAAGAGAGCTCGTACGCTACAACAGACTGTGGCTAATGAGCAAGCCCACAAGGATCTTGTGGTGAACAAGTATAATTGCCTATATGCCGAGCATAAAGAGCTGTCAGACAAATATAACCGGTTAGAGGAAGAGAAGGAGCAGCTATCAGTCCTAATGATGATTGAAGAAGCAGAAAAGAATGATGCAGTAGCCAGAGTGGCCCAGCTTGAAACAGACAAGCTGGCATTAGCTCAGCAATTGGAGCAAGCTGAGAGTAGAACGATGGACATGTATTCCTTCCATGAGCTGTCCTGTAGCATATTGAAGCAAGTACATGACACTCAGGAGCTAATCACTAATGAGGTTTGCAAGCTCAAGGCCATGGTGGTCAGGTTAAAAGAAATTAATGTGGAGGCCCATCGGCTCAAAGGTAAGCATACCCGTGTCAAGGAAAATATCATGAGCCAGATAAAATGGCGAGAAGGAAAGGGGGATTTCCCCGCCCATCTCCCATTCAAATCTGTGGAGGGTTTTAATGAAGATGTGGCCCTTTTGGACTTCTGCAGAAACTGTGGCAGTAAGCTGATAGCCAGTGTGCAAGGAACAAGGGATAAGATCAACGGTCTGTATCAAAGAATCCAAGAAGTGCATGACAGGTGCAAATTGAATTTTCCACAATCCCTCGATGACTTCCCGGATTCAGAACAACGCTTGGCTGAGCTAAAGGAAGAGCTAGGCATCCAAACCGAATATGTGAAGAAAATTGATGTCCTAGCAATTGATGACTTACAACATTATATCGGAATGTCATCGGTCCACAATCATTTGCTCAAAGAAGTGCATCAAGCTGCAGTAGTAGAGGTTCAAAGCATTGGAGCAGAGCTCGGGAAGAATGTAACTTCTTAGAAAATATTGTTCCCTGCTGCAGCAAACATAGTCATAAGGGACACGGGTATATGGTATAGTTACATAGCGGAGGAGGAGAAGAAAGCAGCAGCAGTAGCAGGAGCAACAGCAAATCTAGAATCTTCTCTCCCAGCATCCATTCCAGCAACAACAGTAGACTCGATTCCCTCTTCCCCGTCAGTGGCAGAAATTCCAGCCAGCTCAACCCCTTCTTCCCAAGTAGAATCAACAGCAACAATGGGTTCGAGTGCCTCTCCTAAGGCAACATCAGCAGCATCAGTTGATTTGGGCGATCCTCCTCCAGCAGAAGCTCACGCACAGGAGTGAAATCGCTGATTTCAAAGCATTATTTCTGTTATTTTTGTATTGGGCTCTCAGATGTGTAAAGCGTGAGCTATGGGACAACTGTCCATTCTCTTTTGTTAAATATTTTGTAAAAGAAGCAGTCATTTTTGTCTATTATAGGAGAGAATTTTCTGTAGATGACAAGTGGAAAAGGCCAGGTGGCAGCCCAAAGGGCATTTTTGTAATTATAAATAGAAGCTAGGAAGAATAAGAAGGGACTTTTGGCAGGGAATGAATTTTTGAGACCTGTACGAGCTATCTTGTATTGGTTCTATGAAAATCGAATTTTCTAATAAAAGCCTGGAGATGGACGTTTTGCATGGGAACGAAAGATGGATGTGTATTGGACTGTTCTGGTGATTTCCATCCTGTAATGTGAGATCTTTCTTGTTATCTGAACTATTTCTTTGCAACAAATGATTTTGCTTCTTTCTGTGTGAACGATTTCTCCATTTCATGAGCAGTGAATGTGTTCTATATTAAATCAGAAGCTACCTTCTGATATCTTTATCTTGGCTGTAGCTTTCTCTTTCTGATTTAATGGCTATCCATTCTTTCTTTAAGATAAATCCTATAGCTCATTGTTCATGCCTTTAAATTTGCTCCTTGCAGGGATCTTTAGATTTATTTCAGTTTGTTTACACTTAGATCAGTTTCTTTCATTCTTTCCATTTATATCAGATAATTTTGCTTCTTTCTTTGATGAGTAATGAAATGTGTTTTATATTAAATTAGAAGCTATCTTCTAAAGATTTTTTATCTTGCTGTAGCTTTACCTGTAAGAATTGATGGCTTTCTGTTCTTTCTTTATGATATCTGTTACAGCTCGTTGCTCATCCTTTAAATGTGTTCCTTGCAAGGATAGGTAGATTTACTTCAGTTTTAGACTTAGATCTGTTTAGTTTTGCATTTAGATCAGATATAAATCAGGCACTTGCATCTCATTAAAAACATAAAATCCAAAAGAAAGGTGGATCGATCCATAACCGGTATAATCGGAATTAAACTCCAAACCGACGGTTGCCGAAACCGCTAACCCGACGGATTCCCTATACCAAACGGTAGATAATCTAATTGGGATCATCTATCGGGGAGAATCCCTTTCTGATTGATGCTATGATATCCGAGGCATCAACAGTTTTTGGCGCTAGAAGGAGGGCTTGAAAGTGCATGGCTGATAGAGGAAAATCTCCCACTGCCATAGACGACACTGAAAACCCGCTTAAAGAAAGCATTTCAAACAGCCCAGATCTTGAATTATTAAATCAAGAACGCCTCATTTCTGAGCCTGAGCCTCAAGAAGCTTTATACGCTGTCCCTTTTACAGAAATAGAGGATTTGAGAAGGCATACAAGATCCTAGGTTAGGCAGTTAGGTGGTTTAAACGCTGTAAATTTTCTCCCTAAGAAAACTACCCCTAGAAAAGAGCCACAATATACCCGAGATTCGATTCTTGTTCAAAGTTTTGAAGAACTTGTGAATCTGACTTTGGAAGAAATTTCAGACACTCTTAACAAGGCAGATCTTGAAAACTCAGAAAAAATTTCAGACCAAGAAAACCTTGAAGAACCAATTACTCCAAAGAGTACTCCCCATAATTCCCATACAATTCTCCGCCAGAGTCTCCACATCCAAACATGGCTGTACCTGCTTGGAGAGCAAGGGGAGCGCTGAACCTAGTTGGACCATTCCATAATCTTCCAAAGAACCCATAAAAGGTCTTGCCTAAGTTCGATCCAGGGAAAGCCATTTCGGCAGAAGATCACCTCAAGAGTTTTTACTTAGCTCTAAACCTTTTGAACGTACAACATGAAGACATGGTCTGCAGGTTGTTTCCATATACATTTGAGCCAAAAGTATCATCCTGGTACTTTAGCCTACAACCCAGCTCAATCTCTAGTTGGGATGAATTCAAAAATTGTTTCTTAAAGAAATACGGAAACCAAAAGACTGTGGCAACACTTATGAAAGAACTCTTATCCATGAGAATGTAAAAGAAAGAAAAGGTTCAAGATTTCAATCAAATATTCACAACACTGTTAAATAATTTCAGCGAAGCTAATAAACCAGCAGAGGAGTCTCTGATTGAATACTACACAACATCTCTTGAAGGACCAATAGCAATGTTCGTAAAAAGATCCAAGAAAACTACTTTGATAGAGAACTTTGAGGAAGCTAGAAAGGTAGAAGAAGAAGCTGATAGCATTGCTAAACATGCCTTAGATGTAGAACCAAAACCAGCAGCTAGCAAAAAACCTTTGCTGCTCACTAGAGGCAAAGAAGAGCCATCTACAGACATGGAAAATGTAGTCAAGATGATGCAGAAATTATCTAATAAAATTGTAGATCTCGAAAAAGACAAGGCTACTATCACATCTAGGAAACCTTTCAAGCCATTTTATAAAAGAAGGGAAGACGGTGATCAAACTCATCCGCCAATGAATACTTCTCCGGTCTTAAACTTGAACGAAATTGGGATGGAAAATTTTCTGCACTTTTCATCAAGAACCACATTCGGAAAAGAGCTGCCCACAATGGATTAATTCCATGAGCTTAGTCATGAACCAAATGCTAGATTCACAGATCCCAGACCAAGATGATTCTCCAGAGGAGTCAAGCCCTGACTTGGAGGAACCAACCCCGGACACTACTATGGTGCTATGGGATTGGGTACCTATGACTGAATCAGTAGAAGAAGATCCCATAGAAAGCTCTCCCTCTACTGTAAACATTGCTACTCGTAGAAAAGGCCAAATTGCCGATCCTGTGCCAAGCGCAGCTCCTCATAAGCCTAAAGTTTCAAAAGAACCACCTAGGAGACATATAACAATTATCCCACCACAGCCAAAAGTCATCCAAACAACGACCAAGAAGCCAAGCACTGACACCATAGTTCAGCTACCTAAGGTCACAACAAGTAAAACAGATCAGCCAACTTGAGTTGGGAACGAATCTGACATAGGATACGATATTTTTAAAGATATCAAGAAGGTCAAAGCGAATGTGTCAATATTTGACATGTGCAGCTTGCCCCATCAACGAGACAAACTGCTGCATGTTCTACAACCCCGGATCAACACTCCATTAACAGATTCTCAAAACAATCCCGAAATTAATGAGGCTAGCATCGGTGGGAAATCTAAATCTCAAACATTGCCGTTCCTATTGACTTTTGGAATTTTTAATCACAATGTCCACAACTGTTTGGTAGATTCTGGAGCATCCTCAAACGTTATGCCACTGTCAATTTGTAAAAAGATTAACGGGCAGCCTGTTCCATCTCCAGCTCAAATTATCCAATTAGATAGGACTGCTGTCAAAGTAATTGGGGAGATGAAAGACGTTCTCATTAGACTGTCAGCTGACCCTAGAGTCTGTCAATTCATTGACATAATGGTGATCGATATTCCTGAAGATTATGGGTTGATTTTAAGTAGGGATTGGTCTACCAAGCTGAGTGGCTACTTTGCTACGGTTTGGTCTCATCTATGGTTTCCTTATCAGAACAGGCAGAATCAAATTAAAGTTCTTAGGGAACCTCATATGAAGCAAAACGTAACTCAGTTAGAAGAAAAAAATGAGGCCGTAGCTTTCTCATCCTCGGTTCTGGGGAATTATTTCTTAGAAATGGATCCAGGTAATTATCAGTCTGAAGCCATTAGCCATGAATCAGATAAACAGTCCGATCTCCTTCATTTCTCTTGGACTGATGATGTTGATTGTAACATAGTCAATTTAGTTACTAGCGTAGATCACAAAGAAACTAACTTAGTTGAATCTAAAGATACCTTTTGGACATTATACTTTGATGGTTCTAAAACTCTGGAAGGATATGGAGCCGATTGTGTTCTAATGGATCCAAAAAGAAACAAGTATTTTTTGTCTTGTAGATTAGAATTCGATTGCACGAATAACACCGCTGAATATGAAGCTTTGGTACATGGATTAAAGAAGGCCATTGGCTTAAATGTTAAGTACCTGAAGGTCTTTGGCGACTCCGAGATAGTTGTAAGACAGGTAAGGGACACCATTCATTGTCTCTCACCTCACTTGAAGGGTTATCAGGCTGAGGTATGGGATTTAATTATGCATTTTGACGCTTTCAATATAAAATCAATTCCTAGATTGCAAAATTCTACTGCTGATTTGTTAGCAACATCTACTTCTAGATTGGTGCCATCCAATAATAAATGCTCGATTGAATTGATTTTCAGGCCTTCCATTCCCGATAACATCACAAACTTCAGAGTGTTCGATGATGATGAACAAATTATCATCTTTCTAACAAACGAAGATAGCTTCCAAGGAGCTGCGATAGATGAAGAAGAACATGATGCTGATTTGATGAAGAAGGATGAGGAGAAAGGAAATTTCATGCCCAAAGGGGTAAGGTCCCTCGAAATGCTGTTCGATCTTCAAAATAAATTCAAAAGGCCAGCTAATACCAAAACTAATAGCTCATCAATGCAACATGAGTTAGTTAATTTGGGTACCGAGGCAGAACCAAGATTTGTCAACCTTGGCAAATGTTGTTCACCAGGAGAAAGAGACAGGTTCATTAAATTGTTTAAACAATACAAGGATGTTTTTGCATGGACCTATGAAGATCTGAAAACGTATGACGTATGCATTATTCAGCATGTTATACCAATGAAAGCGGGCGTCAAACCATTTCAGCAGCAGTTAAGAAGGATGCACCCTACTCTAGAACCGCTGATCCAAAAAGAATTAAAGAAGCTCTTGGACGCTAAGATAATCTTCAAAGTTCGGCATTCTGAGTGGGTTGCAAACTTGGTTCCCGTAAGAAAGAAGTCGGGAGAAATAAGGCTATGTGTATATTTCAGAAATTTAAACAAAGCTTCGGATAAAGACAACTACCCCGTCCCTTCAATGGAACAAATCCTTCAAATGGTGTCAGGATCCTAATTGTTTTCTCTCCTCGATGGTTTCTCTGGCTAAAATCAAGTGTTAGTAGCCGAAGAAGATCGCCTTAAGACTACTTTCAGAACTAAGTGGGGAACTTTCGCCTACAGGAGAATGCCATTTGGTCTGATAAATGCGGGATCTACATTCCAAAGGGCGATAGACATTACCTTCCGAGGATTGGGTGGACAATGCGTGGTTGTATACTTAGATGATGTTACAGTCTTTTCAAAGAAAAGGGAAGATCATGCTGTTCATCTAAAGCATATTTTTGATCGCTGTCGGAAATATGGTATTTCCTTGAATCCCAAGAAGAGCGTATTTGCTGTTCCCGAAGGTAAGCTCTTGGGTCATATCATCTCCAAAGGGGGAGTGTCAATTGATCAAGAAAGAGTCCAAGCCATTAATAAGATTCCAATGCCTTACAACAATAAATCTATGCAGTCTTTTATGGGCACCATCAATTTTGTCCGCAGATTTGTTCCGGATTTCGCACAAATTGTTAAGCCATTGCAACAGATAGTTAAACAAAGCATGCAATTCAAGTGGATAGATCTGGAGAAGGACGCATTTAGAGATATCAAGGCAGCCATAGCTAAGGCTCCTTCCTTGAGGAGCCTAGATTTTGATAAGGGTTTCATCTTGTATACCTTCGCTTCAGATGACTCTCTCGCAGCTGTACTCACGCAAAAGGTGGAGCTGGGGGACCAATACCCAATTTCGTTTATGAGCACTAGTCTGCAAGGGGCTGAGCTGAACTATCCCGTGGTTGACAAGCATGCATATGTGGTCTTCAAAGTAGTCAAGCAGTTTAGGCCATACATTCTGAAGAACAGAACTAAAGTCATAGTTCCCCACCCAGCTGTTAGATCCCTTTTTGTTCAAAAGGAATTGGGAGAAAGGAGAGGGAACTGGGTCACAGCTCTGCAGGAATATGATTTGGAATTTAAACCAGCCACAATCATCAAAGGATAAGGCCTGTGCAAGTTACTTGCGGGAAACTCGACTGACGAAGAGAAACATTGGAAAAATGAAGCTGAGTTAAATTTGATTGAAGTATGTCATATCTTCACAACTCCCCAGTCATGGTATAGGGATTTGGTGCACTATTTACAGCAGGGATATCTACCTGAGCACTGGAACTCTAAGCAAAGAAGGGCACTCCGCTTGAAATCAGCACCTTATCAAATCATTGATGGGGTACTTTTCAGAAAGAATTATGATGGAGTTCTTCTTAGATGCCTAGAAAAGGAAGATGCAAGTAAAGTTGTCAAAGAATTACATGATGGTCCCGCAGGTGGACATTATTCAGGAGAGACGACAGCACACAAGATACTGAGAGCTGGTTATTATTGGCCCACTCTGTTCCAAAATTCCCACACATATGCGCGAAATTGTGATGTATGTCAAAGAAGTGCTGGGAAGTTACCTAAGGCAGCAGGACCATTGCAGCCGGTTATCATCTCTAAGCCTTTTGAGAAGTGGGGTATAGATGTTATTGAATAAATAAATCCAAATTCTTCTTTACAACATCGATACATCCTGACGGCTACTGACTACTTCACTAGGTGGACGGAGGCCATCTTTTTGCGCAAAATCAACGAAGACGCGGTCATCAGCTTCTTGAAGGAGAACATCATAACCAGGTTTGGGGTTCCAATTTCCCTTGTTTTTGATAATGCCACTTATTTTTCGTCTTGCAAAATAAATGAATTTGTTTATGAATGGGGAATTAAGTTGCATTATTTAGCCAATTACTATCCTCAGGGGAACGGATTAGCTAAATCCTCAAACAAGAATCTGATTCGAATTCTTAAGAAGACTGTGATAGAAAATCAGAGAAGTTGGCATGTAGCTCTCCCAAACGCCTTATGGGCAGATAGGGTGACCCCAAAGAACGCTTTAGGTGTTTCCCCTTTCACTATTGTATATGGCAAGGAAGCCATCCTTCCCCCAAACATCTTACTCCCATCCTGACAGTTATCCCAAGCCTCTCGGGGTTCTGGTAGCCAAGCCTTACAATCTAGGATCAATACCCTGCTTCAACTTGAAGAAGCCTGACAAAAGGCTAAAGACCGATTTCATCAACATCAAGACATAGTTAAAAGATGGTTCAATAAGAGGAAGTCTGGAAAGAGAAGCTTTGAAGTTGGGGACTTAGTCCTGAAATGGGACCATAATCACGAGGGAAAAGGAATGCATACGAAATTTCAACATCTATGGGTAGGCTCGTACCAAATTTCGGCAATATTAGGCCCATCCACTTACAAATTGACAAATCTCGAGGGAGAAGAAGTAACCCTTCCTCTCAATGGCCTCGCTCTGAAACAATATTTTGCATAGTCTCGTTGAGACTTCCTGTACATAGATAAAGTTTTCTTTTTATTTGTTGCCTTAGCCTTTAGTTGCTTTATTTTTTCGGCCATTTTGTTTCTTTCATTGTCATTTGAACCTTTGCAACAAGTTTTGTTTTCTGAAAGCCCTTTTTTGTAGAGTTCCTCGTCGAGGATAGGTCTCTCAAAGAAATCTCGCAACCCATGAGTCCGGAACTATGCTCGAATAAATCCTGTCCATTGTGTTCTCACTGAAATGTTCAGAAGGAAGGAAGCCTACTCTGCTGGTCGCACTAATCTTGTTAAATAGCAGAGACCTATGACCATCTTCACTACTATTGTTGGGATCCACCCACTCTCACACTTTAAAGGCATCTCAAGAAGGTTACCAAAGTTGGACCCATGGAAAGTAGCACATCTCGAGGACATAGGGTATTGAAATGACTCCATGCTTCAAATTTAACAGCCAAAATGGCTAGTACCCAAGAGTCTGTTTTCCATAGATTCTCGCCTCAATTAAAGCATGGCTAAGACAAAATCAAAAGACATGTAAAATCAAAAAGGTTGTCGAAAAGGCTCAGCCCAAAATGGGCTCCTCTCCGTCCGTGAGGTTTGATCAAATCAATAAAATTTCTAACTCACGCAAAAATAAATTATGGATTGAGGAGCCTAAATCAAAGATCATGTCCAAAGAAAATATCTCTGGAAGGCTCAAACAGCTAAGCTGTCCAAAGTACAAACATCCAAAAGGATGCAAGCAACATGGGAATGAGGAACAAGAGCAATAATGTCCATGAGAAAGTGTTGCAGATCCTGTGGAGTCTGGCAGTAGTGACCATCTGAAAGATGACCCTCCTAAAATGAATCTCATATGTTGGCCCTTTGAGAGTGGTGAAGATGTCTCGGTAAAAGCTCCCCTTTCCCCCACTGGCTAGCAGGTAAAGTGCCTTCTTCCCCTCACATGAATTTAAAATCTCAGCTGAGTAGTGCACCTAAGATGGATGTCTTTGATTAGGTTTCGGACCATGCAGAGGAATTTTTTAGAGATCTGTGTTCGACAACGACTCGCCATTGTTCTTGCAGCAACATCCCCCCCAAAATTTTGTACATGTTGGGGCCCCTCCTTTAAATTTTTTTTAGAAAGGCTGCCTTAAGGGCCATTCCCAGCTTTTATCTTTGTTTTTTTTTAACAGAAAATCTTGCCATGAAAAAACTCCAAGTTTGCCAGAAAATCTTGTTTCTCAAACAGAAAATTTTTCATGAAGTCTTCCTGGAAATCGCGAAATGATTTGGTAAAGCCTTGTAGTGGCGGAAGCCTTTTGTTTAAACATCCGAAAAAGGACTTAGAGAACTTTTTTTGTTTTTGTTTTTGCGGAGAGATTCGGGTTTTCCTACCAAAACGGCGGGAACCGTTCGTCTGAACCTCCCGAAAAGTTTTGGAAGTTTTTGTTAAAAAATTACGGAAGCCTCTGATGAATTCCTCCCGAAACGGCGGAAGAATTCAACGAAGCCGCCCGACACTCGCAGAAGCCATTCGCATAAACCTTCCGAAAAGGGACTTAGATTTTTCGAAAGTTTGCAGAACGCGCCAAGGAAGCTCCGCAGAACCATTTAGCTTTGTATCCCGAAATGGCAGAAACAGTTTGCATAAACCTCCGAAAATAACTTAGAAGTTTTCTTTGAAAATTGCGGAAACCTTTTGGTTTTTCTCCCGCAGTTGCAGAAACCTTCGAAAAAGCTTTCCGAAACGCCAAAACAACAAACCTTTGCGGAACCTTTCGAAGAAGCCGTCTGCAATAGTGGAGGCATTCACCAATCCCTTTCGAAACAACGGAGGCTAAGGGCAAAAGCTTTCCGCAATTCTCTTGAGGCCCGGCCGATACTTAGAAACTTTTTGAAGTTTCCGGAAGCCTTGTGCGGCAACATTCACCGAAACCTTCCGAAACGCCGGAGCCTTTTAAGTTTTCTCTCCGCTACCGCGGGAGCCTTTTCAAAAGTTTCACGTTCACAATCATTTTTGCGGAAAAGGTTCACGTTTCCCTCCCGAAACAGCGGAAGCTTCCGCGTTATCCTTCCGAAAGACTTGAGCTTTGCGGAACGTTTGGATTTCCCTTTCGCGTCGCAGAAGCCTTTTGTGGGAGCCATTCGCCATTGTTTCCCAAAACGACGGAAGCTTTCGCCGTGTCTTCCCACAAAGGCGGAAGGAATTCGCAAGTTCGTCCCGCAGGAGGCGGTCGCACGAGAATCGAGAATCTTCTGCGGAAGCATTGGTGGAAGCCTTCCAAAACTGCGGAAGCCATTTGCGAAAGCTTTCCGCAATTTCAGAGGCTTTCACGCGTTCATCCCGAAAAGGCCGCCCAAAACTTAATCGTTCGCGTTCCACTTTACGGAAGCCATTCACCAACTCCTCCCGAAACGGCGGGACACTTCGCGGAATGATCTTCGTTGAAATTTGCGGAAAGATTCATGTTTCACTCCCGAAACGGCGGGACACTTCGCGGAATGATCTTCGTTGAAATTTGCGGAAAGATTCATGTTTCACTCCCGAAACGCCGAAGGGCTTCAACGTAACCTCCCGCAATGGCGGGTGAAGTTCGCGAGTTGGTCCCGCGAATGGCGGTCGCACGCGGATCGAAATTCCTTGATGTGACCACGACGCATGATATTTAAGCCGCATTTAATTACGCCAACTACCACATTAAACTCGCACGTGCTCGATCTGTTTAAATAAACAGTGGGGGCTCGAGCCAAACAGTGTTATTTTTTTTCGATTGGCAAACCACTGTTGGACGTCGCGTGACCGCTCCAGCTCAGCTCACTCATCCACATTCACGGCCACCTCATCCAGCCATCTTCATGGTTCCAGGTAGGGTGTTCTAGCCATTATTTTTTGTCTCTTTCACGCGTCAGTTTACCATTGGGATTGTTCTGTTTAGAAGACGATATGCATTGGGTGGATTTTGACGGTAAAAATGCCCGTCATAGGCTATTTTGCCCATCAAATACGGCTTAAATTGCATGTTTCCCGTCATATAAAACAGAGGAATTGTAAAACGTTTGCTTGGTAGGTAAAGACCGTCAATTTGGATGGATAGATTGTTTACGAATTCCTGCCCGAGCCGCGTACTTCATCATTTTAAAACCGCCAACCCCCATTAAGGTCTCGTCTCTATCAGTCGAAAGCCAAACCTATGACCACCTGAAACTTTTCATCACCCGCATTCTCGGCGCTGGAAACCCCTGTTCAAATTTTAAAACCTACCTTAAAGCGCCTCACCAAGTGCTATCAGATAACCGTAGTAGTCGAAACCCTCGTCAGCTTATAAATTTGAAAATGCAGCTCCTTCTTCCGTCATAGAGTTATTTCACCCCTGACTTCCCCGCCATTAGCCATTTGAACCGCAACCATGGCGATAGATACCATCCCTTCTAGAGCTGGACTGAGAGCAGGTTGCTTCCGCAACACGCTTATCCTCGCGGGATCATTTCCAAACCCGCCCCTTTAAAAGAATTAGAATGTTTAAATCTAGATTGGAGTGGTGTATTTGCTTCCTAAAATGCAGTTTCACATTTTGGTTTTATCTCATTCACATATTAAAACGATGATGATCTCTGTTAAAATCTCACAGTATGTTGCTCAATTTCATAATGACTTGTATGTGGGTGCTATCAGGGATAAGTCAAAATGCCAAAAGGTGGTAAGAAGAAGGCTAAGATGACAGAGAAAAAGCCTGCACCACTTAAAACTGAGACCTCACTTTAGGATACTAGGTGCACCACCAGTGTTCCTCCAGAAATCCACTGGGGTGACATTTACAGGATGATCCGAGACCAGGATGTCCCGGACATGTTGTTAGAAGAGGGGCAGATTTATCTAAATATCAAAGCTTCAGGCATAACCAGAGCTGCTACCCGCCCTGAACTATTCCCCTGTGCTGAAGTAATCGGATGGATACTCCAACATGCTGATGCGGAAGGAAGAGTAATTAATGACAGCGGGAAGGTAGCCATTGCCTCATTTCACCCCGCATACCTGGCCGCGGCCTACAAATTTCCCCGCTCCCAGCAATCTCTTACTGATGAATGGCTGGGAAAAATGAACAACGTTGAGATGGACAAAAATCTATTGGTCGCAGGCAAGCATTTGAGAAAGAAAGGAAATGACGAATACGATGTCCAGAATCTGAGACCACCTTTCAGGTTAATCGCCTTGATGCTGTGCAGAATATTCGGCATGCCCGATGGCACCATGTATAAGATTCAGTGGGTCCCTATTATCCACTTCGTGGCATTTAAAGGAACTGTGTTTGACTGGGCCACTCTCCTGTCAGATAGTTTGGCCTCAATGATAGTTGTTGCAAGAGAAGGACTAGCCTTGAAGAAGGCAGAATTTTTCATGTCCTCATATCTGATTGATTGTGTTTTGGCCAAGGTGGACTTCCCCAAATTGGGTTGTACATGGGATAAGGCCACCACCCCGGTTTATACCGCTTTCAAGATGATGTGGGCCCAGAATTACAAACCTAGCTACAAACTCATCTGTGAGGGGTTCATCATGCCCCTATATGAGAAATTATTCAAGGAGGAGCCCAACTGCCTATCAGAGAACACTGTGGAAGTCCTTGAGAATTACAGGGATTTTTACTTTTCAGAGCAAGGCACCTACCTCAGAATGTTTGGAGGGACTAAGGCCCCATACATTTTGCCGCAGTATGCCACAGATTATGTGGTCCTTAAGGAAGCAGTAAGACAAATCTTCCTGGATGGAATTGGAGCAATGCTCCACAAACAGCATAAGGCTTCCTTTCCCCCTCTACCTTTTTGCATAGGTGCTTACAAGTTCTCGGGGGTTGCCTCAGCCGAAGAGTTTGTTCAGGATCTGAAAGCCTTCCACTTCGGTGAGGTGATATTCCACAGGAATGACAGGATGGGAAAAGTGGCCGAGCATTGTAGGGAAATCTACGCTCATTTTGAGTACTCTCACTATCCCAATGCCGAGGAATAGGTATTCAGGGGCATCAGCAACATGGCTGAGCTGCGAACCTTTCACCAAGGTAGTGGAGTAAGTTCTAGCTCCACCAAGATCCAGAAGACCAGCCAGCAAAAGGAGAAAGAAACTGATGATGCCTGAGCTCAGGAAGAGCTCAGATTAAGAGAGGAAGCAAGGGTACAGCAAGAGGCTGAGAAAGCTAGATTGTAGCATGAGGCGGAGGAAGCCCAGCAGTAGAAAGAGGCTGAAGATGAAAGGCTACGAAGAGAGAATGAAGATCAGCTGCAAGATGAACAAGCTGAGGCAAAAAGGAAAGCGGAAGAAGAGCTGAAAGAAGGGGAAGATGCCCAAGCAAGTGGGTCTGGTGTCCAAGACATGGAAATAGACGCATCTCAAGCAGGTGGCTCTAGTACCGAAAATGTGGGAGTAGATCCAGCTCAGGGAGTCCGGACCCCACATGCTGAAGAAGAAATAGACATTATGGGCCTCCCAATTGTCCCGTACACTCCATTGGGAAAACATACGGTGTCCAGGTGGAATGAGTTTGTCTGTGACAAGAAAAGGAAAGCAATGGTCCTCAAATCGAAAGAGAGGATCAAAAGCCACTTCCATGAGGACATCATTACCCACCGAGAGGTCACTGTAATGCAGAATACAGATAAAGATCCCTTTGCTATGGCATCCGCAGCTGTAGAACAACAAAAGCATCACTAGACAATGTAGGTGTTATAGTTAGAGAAAATGCTTTGACAAAGAAGAGTGCTCGTACGCTACAACAGACTGTGGCTAATGAGAAAGCCCATAGGGATCTTGTGGTGAACAAGTATAATTGCCTGTACGCCGAGCATAAAGAGCTGTCAGAAAATTATAACCGGTTAGAGGAAGAGAAGGAGCAGCTATCAGTCCTAATGATGATTGAAGAAGCAGAAAACAATGATGCAGTAGCCAGAGTGGCCCAGCTTGAAACAGACAAGCTGGCATTAGCTGAGCAATTGGAGCAAGCTGAGAGCAGAACGATGGATATGTCTCCCTTCCATGAGCTGTCCTGTAGCATCCTGAAGCAAGTACATGACACTCAGGAGCTAATCACTAATGAGGTTTGCACGCTCAAGGCCATGGTGGTCAGGTTAAAAGAAATTAATGCGGAGGCCCATCGGATCAAAGCTAAGCATACCCGTGTCAAGGAAAATATCATGAGCCAGATAAAATGGCGAGAAGGAAAGGGGGATTTCCCCGCCCATCTCCCATTCAAATCTGTGGGGGGTTTTAATGAAGATGTGGCCCTTTTGGACTTCTGCAGAAACTGTGGCAGTAAGTTGATAGCCAGTGTGCAAGGAACAATGGATAAGATCAACGGTCTGTATCAAAGAATCCAGGAAGTGCATGACAGGTGAAAATTGAATTTCCCACAATCCCTCGATGACTTCCCGGATTCAGAACAACGCTTGGCTGAGCTAAAGGAAGAGATGGGCATCCAAACCGAATACGTGAAGAAAATTGATGTCCTAGCAATTGATGACTTAAAACATTATATCGGAATGTCATCAACCCACAATCATTTGCTCAAAGAAGTGCATCAAGCTGCAGTAGTAGAGGTTCAAAGCATTGGAGCAAAGCTCGGGAAGAATGTGACTTCTCAGAAAATCTTGTTCCCTGCTGCTGCAAACATAGTCATAAGGGACATGGGTATATGGTATAGTTACATAGTGGAGGAGGAGAAGAAAGCAGCAGCAGTAGCAGGAGCAACATCAAATCTAGAATCTTCTCTCCCAGCAGCCATTCCAGCAACAACAGTAGACTCGATTCCCTCTTCCCCGTCAGTGGCAGAAATTCCAGCCAGCTCAACCCCTTCTTCCCAAGTAGAATTAGCAGCAACAATGGGTTCGAGTGCCTCTCCTAAGGAAACATCAACAACATCAGTTGATTTGGGCGATCCTCTTCCATCAGAAGCTCACGCACAGGAGTGAAATTGCTGATTTCAAAGCATTATTTCTGTTATTTTTGTATTGGGCTCTCAGATGTGTAAAGCGTGAGCTATGGGACAACTGTCCATTCTCTTTTGTTAAATATTTTGTAAAAGAAGCAGTCATTTTTGTCTATTATAGGAGAGAATTTTCTGTAGATGACAAGTGGAAAAGGCCAGGTGGCAGCCCAAAGGGAATTTTTGTAATTATAAATAGAAGCTAGGAAGAATAAGAAGGGACTTTTGGTAGGGAATGAATTTTTGAGACCTGTACGAGCTATCTTGTATTGGTTCTATGAAAATCGAATTTTCTAATAAAAGCCTGGAGATGGGCGTTTTGCATGGGAACGAAAGAAGGATGTGTATTGGACTGTTCTGGTGATTTCCATCCTGTAATGTGAGATCTTTCTTGTTATCTGAACTATTTCTTTGCAACAAATGATTTTGCTTCTTTCTGTGTGAACGATTTATCCATTTCATGAGCAGTGAATGTGTTCTATATTAAATCAGAAGCTACCTTCTGATATCTTTATCTTGGCTGTAGCTTTCTCTTTCTGATTTAATGTCTATCCATTCTTTCTTTAAGATAAATCCTATAGCTCATTGTTCATGCCTTTAAATTTGCTCATTGCAGGGATCTTTAGATTTATTTTAGTTTGTTTACACTTAGATCAGTTTCTTTCATCCTTTCCATTTAGATCAGATAATTTTGCTTCTTTCTTTGATGAGTAATGAAATGTGTTTTATATTAAATTAGAAGCTATCTTCTAAAGATTTTTTATCTTGCTGTAGCTTTACCTATAAGAATTGATGGCTATCTGTTCTTTCTTTATGATATCCGTTACAGCTCGTTGCTCATCCTTTAAATGTGTTCCTTGCAAGGATATGTAGATTTACTTCAGTTTTAGACTTAGATTTGTTTAGTTTTGCATTTAGATCAGATATAAATTAGGCACTTGCATCTCATTAAAAACATAACTGGTATAATCGGAATTAAACTCCAAACCCACGATTGCCGGAACTGCTAGCCGGACGGATTCCCTATACCAAACCGTAGATAATCTAATTGGGATCATCTATCGGGGAGAATCCTTTTCTGATTGATGCTATGATATCCGAGGCATCAACAGTACCTTGATGATATATATTTTGTACTCATGATGTTTGGAAGAATGCATACAAGAAAATGGGATCCAGGAATCCTCTTATCTGATGGTATGGGTTGGAGAGCACTTTTAATTGTTGGGGTGCAATACAAGCAATGGGACCCTGGAATAATTTTTTTCTCATTGGTTTGAATTTTTTTGGGGAAACAAGCAGTATGGGAGATGGATTTCCCACTTAATAAAGTGAATTTTATCAGAGTAGTGCAGCAGCAAGCATGGTGGTTCCTCTCTAAAATCTTCAAGGAAACTCAAAGACTCAAGGTTGGGCAATTCAATGGCAACTTCAAAGAATTATACAGGAAGCAGGTTCTTCAACACCCATGTTTGAAATTGCTTGAGGACAAGAAATATTGGGAAGGGAGGACTTGTCATGTCCCAAATTTGGAATTGGGTCACAATGGCCTAATCACATTGGCCATATTCATTAGAGTTTGTAAAATTGATGTTAAAGGTCAAATAATTGCCAAGGAGGAAAATTACTAGTTTCCTAGGTTTAGGGTGGAAGCTTTGGGATTTGGAATAATGGGGATAATAAATGATGTTTGAACATTAGAGTGGCATAAATATTTAATAAAGGATCTAAATAAATATATACAAGTGAAAATCAAAGTGGCATTTGATCATGAAGACACATGGAGGAAGTGGGACCCACATATGGCTAGATTTCCCCACTACACTTGGCATCATTCTCTCACCAATTCGAATTCAAGGTGAATGGTAGCATACATGGGGGAGTCCAAAAGGTATTATTCATGGCATGACTCATCCAAGGTCGAAATATAGAGGAAGAGTAACTCCCATGGAAGAGGAAGAGGCAATTTGGAGTTAGTGAGACACTTAGTCTAGATTTCCTAGCTCTATGACAACAATGATGAAGATGCTATGACACCTATGACACAAATCAGACCTGAAGGCTGACATATGACATATATGACATGTCAGGGCTAAAACTAGACTCCAATAGGGCGCTCAAGGGTCTTAGGGCAGCTAGGATGCTTCCACATGTGATTTGGTGGAAGTGGGAAACCAGGAATTGTTGTACAAGTGGCGTTCTTTGGAATCTCTTCCCAACTTGAGTTGGCATGAGTCTCTTGGAAGGAATTCGAACCATGGAGGACATTAGAACTTTATAAATGTCAATAACAAATAATGAAATCAGCTTTTGATCATTTGTAGAATTTGCAATTGCATTTGTGAAGAGGGAGAGCTAGTGGATGACTAGTTTCTTGCCTTAGCCAATTTCGAGGGTGAAAGATTTCCATCCAAGTTGGTAATTGGAAAGGCCATTCAGACCTTTCATTTGGAGATTTAATGGAGTATTTATTTGCAGGTGTAAGCTACAGGGCATCTCATGGTTTCTTCTATTGCAGCTCACTCCTTCAACCATTTCCAGTTTTGATGGCATATTCTTGATCCTTGAGGGAGGGCGTTTTTGGTGAGCTATTGTACTCTTTGGGGAAGCTTTCAAATGACCCATTTATTTTCTAATATGAAGTAAATACTCTGTTCTTCATCTCCAAAAAGTTTCAGGTCGAAATTCCAAGTAGAAATGTATAAATCTCATTTTTAATGGAAGAACAATGCCATTTCTCCACTACCTTGTTGTGAGCCAATGTGTTGATGATGATTTCGAATTAATGGATGATTATATGATATATTTGTGATCAATATACTGCCATGGATTTATTCTAAAATTTTCATGTACTGTACTTGAGCATTTGAAGCATTTTTACTCAATTTAGTTGTATTGAGAGGTGAAATAGTGCCATTTCCCCAAGGGTCGAATTGGGGATTTTTGCAGTTGAATGGGAGAGGGTGAGAATAGTTGTAATAATACATTAATTGTGCATATGAGACTTTATTAAAATAATTAACACATTACATACCTCTTTTCATAAATTTGAGTGGTTTTGGAGGCATTTGGGAAGCCATTTTCAGTACTTACCCCAGGGGGATTTGAACCCCAAATTACAAGTAAAATTGCATAATTGGTCCAGAATCTTAAGAGAGTTTGCAGAGGTCTTTTTGTGGACATATTTCATCCATAAACATCATATTCAAGTTATAATATCATTCATACACCTTCCTTGAATATTTGAAGGCATTTGGAGTCAATTTGAGACCTAGATACCAATACTAGTCAAAGGAAAATCACTAGTAAAGTTACCTACATTGATCAGAATTGAAAGAGGATTTGCAGAAGTATTTTAAAGGTCCAAAGGAATCCCTAAAACACATATTTATGTTCTAATATCATTAATATACCTTCTCATAAGATTTGGGATCATTTGGGGCAAATTTGGGACCTAGAGATCAAAACTAGTCAAAGGTCGAACTAGGGAAAAAAAGTGGAAAATTGCAATTTTAATAAAATTTCTAACAAGGGACATTATAGATTTCCCAAGAAGAAAAAATCCAATGTTTGTACCTAGTCAGCATTAGCAGACATTTGTAATTAAGAAAATTTCAAGGTGACATGATTACAAATTTGCCTGTTCAATTTTGTGCTTTATCTGTACTCTCTGATGTTGACAAGTGAATAATTGGTTAGTTTTTAGCTCATGCTCTAACTAAACGTGCATAAAAATATCACCTTCACCTATTTCCTGAATATTTTTTTTCTTTCTATCCATAAATGATTACTTCGATGCTTTCTCATTCCAATTATGCATCAACATCAATCACCCAAAAATTAAGTAATGTAGAACCAAACTCTAAAGTAGACATAATGGATGAGATGATGTATAAATTTAGTGCATTGGTTTCCCCACATCCTTAGAGTAATTTTGCTAGTAATAAAAAAAGATTAAAGACACAACTAATTTGAATAGTAATGGACATAGTTTTGGAGATGCAACAAGTGTGCAATATGTTCTTGTTTTTCATGGAAGCAGCTTGTATAATTTTATCTAGAAACATTAGAAGAACATAACAAAGGTATGTTGAATCTTTTGAGTTTAGTTTTCGATATTGTTTATACAATGTTGCATGTCTTTTGATGACAAGTTATTGCAATGTATTCCTTTTTCATCGCAAGCTACTATTATGCCACAAATGTGTTATCTTGTTGGGAAGAGTGATAATGTTTGAAATGGACTAGAGTCCAGTGGGAAACACTTGCTAGATTATGGACATCAATGCATATATTGCGCACTTCGAATATCTATCAATTTAATGCAGCCAAACTTTTAGTGTAGCTTAGTGGTGCAAATGTGATAAACCATAACTTTTATTTATTCATGCTTGTCATTAATGCTTCATTTGATGATTAAGTCAAATTGAACTCAAATGGTTTCCTCGCAAAGGTAATTTCAGTCACATGGATATGAGAAGTATAGAATTATACTCACGTAACATGTGCTACCGAGTTGTGGGATGATGATTGGTGTGTAGATTTTAATTCTGGCATGATTTTGTAGCATCTAGTGTGAAGAGATCCTTGATGCATGTGGCTATTGATATGATTGTATAGCTTCTCTATAGTATGGAAATCATGAATTTTAAATCAAGTAGGACATCCTAAGAAGTATGATATCCTAAGTAGTCCACATTGGTGTAAGAAAATCTCTTTGAAAGACCATTATGGGATTTGTAGCATGTTGATGGATATGTAGTAGGATTACTAGATCCATCACAATAAAAAAATGTGACAAGAATAGGATCCAAAACAGGTAGGCAAAAACAAAATGTGTGATGGTTTGGTAACAACAAACTCCTCAAGACTTTATTTAAAAAACAACTGAAGCTAGAGAGAAAGTGATGAAGGAATCATTGATTTTTTTATTCCTTTCAATTGCAAACCTTGTCCAAGGAATGACCATAATAACTAGTCCAATGGAACTTGAAAGTATATCTAGTGTTACTTCATAGAGGGAGTGTGAAAACAATTCCTAATGCTAGTTTACCAAAAGAAAAAAGAAAAATCTCAGTGCACAACTAAAAGAAGTATAAAATAAGTACAAAAACAAAACCATAATAGCTTCAAAGGATGTCAAAAGTAATTGTCAACTATGAAAAATGTAGCATTCATTCTCAGAGTGAGGGACCTGCATGCCTTGCAATTATATATAGGTTTTTAAAAAACAACACTTGAAATTTTTAAAGGGTATTAGATCAATGGAAGAGCACTTGCCTTACAAGTAGGAGGTTGGTGGTTTGATTCCTCTGTGCCGTACCATAAATTAATAAATGATGGTACAATGTACTCCTTAGAGGGGGGGTTAATAACCAAGGGGGTTTCATAATTTCCTTTATAGGTTTCTAAGAGGGGGATTCATAACTACCTCTATAGGTTTTTATGAGGGAGGTTCTAAAATTCCCCCACAGATTCGGATGAGGGGGGTTTTCAACTACCCTCTTAAGTTTCTATAAGGGGGGTTCTCAATTTCCTTCATACTTTGCTATGAGGGGGGTCTCAAATCATCTTTGTAAGTTTCTATGAGGGGGTATTATAATTGCATTTTTATGATAGTATGAGGGGTGTTCTAAATTTCCCTTATACGTTGATACGAGAGGGGTTCTAGACCATATTCGTAGTTTTTTAAGAGGGGGGTTATAAAATGTCCCTGTATGTTTCTAAGAGGGGGGTTGAAAACTATCCTTGTAGGTATCTATGAGGGGGGTTCTAAAAAACTCTTTTAGGTTTCTACAAGGGGGGTTAAAAACTCCCCCCATAGGTATCTATCAAGGGGATTCTAAACCACTCCTATAGGTTTCTACGAGGGGGATTCTCAACCGCCCTCATAGGTGGCTATGAGGGGGGTTCTAAAACACCCCTGTAGGTTTCTATGAACGGGTTTCTAAACCTATTTCATAATTTTATACAAGGCGGGTTACTAACCACCACCAAACAATGCTACGAGGGGGGTCCTCATTGCCCTTATAGGTTTTTATGAGTGGCGTTTTCAACAACCCCCAAATATCACTTATAGGGGCTGTTTCTACTATTAGAGGTGGCTTTTAAGAATCCCCCCAACATCAATGACTTTAAAAGTATATACTTTTAGAGATAGTTTTTGAAGAGATTTTGTTAGTTTTTAATCATTTAATTCAATAAATCTATGATCTTAACTGAAAGAACATGTACAGCATATCAAGCATAAGAGACAAGAGACACAAAGCATTTCACTACGGAAAACCGACAAGGTGAAAAACCCCGACACTTCCTTAGAGATAGAATAAGCACCAATACAAGGATCACAAAGATGAATCCCCAAAAGATAAATGTCTGCAGCAGCTACTCCTCCTCCAGTTTTGTGCACTCCTCCTCTCTCTCAATAATGTGAAGTGAGTGAATGAGAGAATGTGTAAAATGAGAGAGACACACTCTCTATTTATACACTACTTCACTTGTCTTTTAACTCTAAATAGGTCGGCCCCAACTTAAACACTTAACATAATGTTGACTGGGCCGACCCCCACTAGGGTGGTCTAATAACCCTTTAACCCACATGACTCATACAGGTCCGACCCCATCAAGGTGGTCTAATAACCCATCAAATATAAGTTACAACACTTAGAATATAACTTGCGACACTTGCAAGTACAACTTATGACACTTCCAATCGGAGGAATAATACATCTCCGTTGGGGAAACAATAAAGTACAAATACAATATACACGTTAATATCTTCTGAAGTTACAAATACATCAACACTCCCTCTTAACTAGGAAGGTATTCTCTTGACACAGGTCATCAATACATATAGGCACAAGTCTTCAATTCTGGAGCTGGATCATCATCACTGAATCACATAGCATCATCATCACTGCTGCTGTACTCGTCATCTCGATCACTGGTGCTATATCTCAATTCTTATTGTCATAGGAAGTTCTATAGAGCCAACCCTTTTTCATGTTGGATGTAGGCCTAGCCTCCTGTAGGTATTCATCATCTTTGGAAATACTGTGGATTCTAGGACTAATTACGTGCATCAACAAAACCTCGAAAGAGTATCCCAAGATCCTTTATGTGCCTAAGCATGACCGACAAGATCTCCTAGGGAGCTATTACATGTGACCACCACAAAACCTCGAAAGAGCATCCCAGGACTAATTACGAGCACACAGCTCAATCTATCGGATCTCCCAGGGTGCTATTACATGTGGCCAGGCAAAACCTCGAAAGAGCATCCCAGGACTAATTACGAGCACACAACTCAACCTATCGAATCTCCCAAGGTGCTATTACATGCCATAGGACAAAACCTTGAAATAGTATTTGCCAGATCTCCCAGGGAGCTATTATATACCATAGGAAAAACCTAGCAAGAGTATCTGCAAATCTCCCAGGGCGCTATTATATGTCCTCCCAAGCAAAACCTTGAAAGAGCATTTTCCAGATCTCCCAAGGAGCTATTATATGCCATAAGCAAAACCTAGAAAGAGTATATGCAAATCTACCAGGGCACTATTATATGCTTATATGCACAACCTGTCCATGGCCATCATCCTGATACTCATGATCATACTGATCATATCAACTCATCGTCCACGGAGCACAGCCCAGATGCACAACATACAACACTTACACCACCGACATAGGAGAACACATCTACCACCATTCGGGGAAGGCTCCATCCCTTACTTTTTCACCATGGGAGAACACATCTACATTGTGTGAAAAATGGCTTCAGCCCTTACATCTACACCATGGGAGAACACATCTACACCATGTAAGAATGGCTCTAGCCCTTACATCTGCACCATGGGAGAACACATCTGCACAATGTGAGAATGGCTCAACAATTACATCATGACCATGGGAGAACACATCTACACCGTGTCGGAAAAGCTTCATCAATTACATCACGACCATGGGAGAACACATCTACATCGTGTCAGAAAAGCTCGTCAATAAGATCACAACCATGGGAGAACAAACCTACAACCATGTCAGAAAATCCCATGTGCATTTGTGTCTTCCAGACTCATCACACATGATCCAACTGATCATGCAATGCATATACCCGATGCATATCATCACATATGATCATCCTGATCATCGTCATAGCATCCACCTGATGCATATCATCACATATGATCATCCTAATCATCGTCATAGCATCCACCTAGTTCATATCATCTGGAGCATCATCCTGATGCTCAACACACAGTGCTTACATCCACAGGGATGGGAAGGATCCTACTACCACCATGATTGGAATGGATCCTACAAATGTGTCCCATCACTTCTTCCTTGAAGTATCTTCTATCTGAAGAACACCAAGCCTCTCTCTGAAGTACTCAAACTTCACTCTGGCTAGTGGCTTGGTCAACACATATGCAATCTACTCATATATCGCAACATACAGGAGATTCACTACTCCTCTCTGCACCATATCCCTGATATAGTGATATTTGATCTCAATGTGCTTCGAACTGTCATGGAACACCGGGTTCTCAGATAACTTCACACAACTCTTGTTATCACAGAAGATACAAGTAGCATCCATCGGGAGATCAAATAACTCAAACAATAGCTTTCTCAACCATATTGCCTCACAACTAGCCGAACAAGCTGCAACATACTCTACTTCGACTATACTCATTGCTACGCAGGATTGCTTCCTGCTAAACCATGAAATCACACCTGATCCCATATTGAAGTATCACCCCAAAGTGCTCTTCCTATCTGTAGCACTGCCTGCCCAATCTGAATCAACATAACCTTCCAGGTTAAACTTTTGATTCACATCATACTTGATCCCATAATCAATTGTACCCTTCAGGTACCTCAGAATATGCTTTACCGCAATCAGGTGAACATGTCTAGGATTTGTCAGAAACTGGCTCAAGGTGTTCACCGCAAAGCAAATATTTGGTCTCATGTTCGTTAGGTACATCAAGGACCCAATCATCTGATGATACATTGTGGCATCAACCGACTTTGATGAAGCATCACTCAATAGCTTCAGGTTCGATTCCATAGGTGTGGCCATGGCCTTGCAGTCCATCATCCCGAATCGCTTCAGGATCTCTATTGCATACTTCCCTTGTCCAAGGAAGATTCCATCTGCACTCTGCCACACCTCCATGCCTAGAAAGTAATGCATCATACCCAAGTCCTTCATCTCGAACTCGGCAGTAAGCTTCCTCTTCTTGTCAACAATCAATCTATCCTTTCTTTATGGGAGAAGCCATAAGCCACAAACCTTGCCTTGTATTTCTCTATGCTTCCATATGCAACATGCTTGATCTTGTAGATCGACTTGGAAGTCACAACAAACTTCCCTTTTGGTCTTGGGACCACATCCAAAACATCATTCTTCATCATCGACTGGTACTCCTCGATCATGGCATTCTTCCATTACTGCATCCCGGATCCTGGGAACTTCAGATTCTTCAATATCTTCAATAGATAGTGGACTTCGTTGCTGGAACAAATGTTGTTGTCCTTCTTTTGTAGGTGAGTATACATGATCTTTCCTACAAGTCAAATTCAATTGCATGATTAGAAACTTCTCATGGTTTTTCAAAACAAATTCTTACACATAAGAATGTATGTCATACAGTCATGCAATTATCTTAGCCAATGCTTCAATACAACATATATCCATATCCCGTAACTTTCTAGATTCCTTCCATATCCACCAGAACATTGTTAAGAGTGTGCACAACTCCCAACATGTCAACAAAGAGGTTTCATTCTAGATAAGTAGCAATGGAATGTTGTACAGTACCATAGGCCACTTACCCTTTACTTTAGTAGTATCTTGTTCATTAATGCAACTTTTCTAAAATGCATAATATACATCCTAAATCTAGGAGCATGTACTTGACTGAACAACATCATTTAAGTAATAAGAAATGACAATTCAAATATTTATCTTTGTTTTCTTGTTGGGTGGATTCCCTCTCAATCTTTGCTTCCTTGCAGGAACTACTAGAGTGAGCTCCCTCTCGATCTTTGCTTCCTGGATTATATGTCTTTGAACTTATATCCATCCTGGACCACTATGCATACTTAAGTGTGCACTAGTGTCATCCTCAATATCTCATACATAATCATACATGTATTAGTATAATCTCAATACTATCAAAACATTATGATTCTAAATAATCTTAAACATGTATGGCTATAGTCATTTCATACACAGGTAATTTATCACAAGCGTTAGTATTTCAAGGTTTCAGGGAGGACTTATTTTGCTCATGCATATTCTTATTTGACCATTGGACTCTTCTAGTTTGAAATATCATCAATCAAAGTAAGAAGCATAATATGCATAAACCCATG
This sequence comes from Larix kaempferi, assembly GCA_027924585.1. Classification (NCBI taxonomy): domain Eukaryota; kingdom Viridiplantae; phylum Streptophyta; class Pinopsida; order Pinales; family Pinaceae; genus Larix; species Larix kaempferi. The sequence goes on along the minus strand of BSBM01000125.1, from coordinate 11,817,864 downwards.
ATTATTCAAACCTATAACTTCATGAATAATCATTATCAATCATACGAAAGCATACTTATATGAGACCCTAACACAAGGTAGGATTCTAACTTGATATAGGAAAACATACATGGATTATCATGCTTGTCTAACATACCCAAACAATGTCTTCTTTGTTCTCTTAGAGACCTTGTACTAACAGCCTGCATATCTAATAAGTTAATAATTGTAGACCCAAGTTACACATACGTCATAAGTAGAGCTTCTATGTGATCCATGACTATGGATGAGTCTTTGTCTTCATGTCACCATGGTCATTTGTTCTTGATCTAGAACTTGATTTGTCTTTCTTGATGTACCCTTCATGTTAGTGGACAACATCATCCTCATACAACACCATAGTGAATTAGTACAATCATAAGTCTCATACCCCTAATCAATGAATGTCTTCTATCATTCACATGCATTCATACTTTTACTAGGGTTATAAAAGAAGTCTAAAATTAATCAATATTGTACTAACCTCAATAATATGAAGACAAACATATCATAAAATTAATCATGCACAGATTTCAAAACATACCTATATCTCCTCAAGTCATACCTGTCGGGATTGTTTGTAGACTTCTTATGTAAGGCCTTAGCCTCATCTCCCTCTGGAACTGGAATCTCTTCACTTATGTAGGTGTCCAATTAATCCTCTTCTATGATTAACCCAATCCACTTTGATTTGCTGAAACTGGATCTGGACCTGGATTAGGGTTTGTTAGAGAAACCCTAAAAATTCAAACTTTGAATTTCAAACTTCTGATTGGATGGAAAGATGTGTCTTGCTGAGCTGATCAAGCTGGTATACTTCAATTTTGAAATCTCCAAAATTTGACCCCTCAAAATTGCCTTTTAAACTTTCAGATCTTCTAGTCAAAATCCCGAAATAGGGTTTGATAATGCTCGGGGTTCTACCCAGCCAAAAGGTTCAATCTTGTGCTCTAAAATTCATTTTTTCTGAGGATCGTCTAGCCGTGGTCACAGATTCCAAAAGTTTCAACTTTTGTAGAAACCCTAATTTTCCACCTTACCAATCAAAATCCTGAACTAGGGTTTGATGATGCCAGGGGTTTTTCCCAACCAAAAAATTTGATCTTGGTCTCCAAATTTTGATTTTGATGAGGAGCATCCAGACGTGGTCTCATATTTCAAAAATTCCAACTTTCTACAAAACCCTAATTTCCCACAACAGTGACAATCCAAAAATGAAGGTGCTCAGAATCCAATTCTGTTTGGACAGAAATATATGCCATATTGTTTGGATCCTCAGGGTCTAAAACTTTGGCTTGTGCTATATTGACATGTCATCTTTCCAACACCATAGATCTGACCTCAAATGGATTCTCTGAGAGAGAGATATGCCAAGTGTCACAACGTGACTTGTTTATGGGATGAAACAGTATAGGGAACTTGTACGGAGTGCCACATGTCCCTGTTTCAACTTCGGCCTCTAAAACCCAGACTTGTGAAAGTACAGTCCGTTCCCTAACTGTCACTTTTTACATAATTCCATTTGGAGCTTCATAGCCCGAGATATGATATTTTTACCTAGTTCACCTGTTTAGGACTGCATTTTGGAAGAGACAAAAACCCTAACTTGTATGGATCATATCTTACAAAGTACAACGATTCTGAGGCTTTCCTTTGGACACAAGGTACATGGACATTTTATCTTCGACCTGTAGAAGTTTTAGATCCTGAACCTTCACCAAAATGGATTTATAGAGAAATTTCCATGATGACTAGTTTTTACTATACCAAGCCCTAGCTTCCAATTTGTCACAAGTGCCATAAATGCCATACCATGCCTTCCTTCAAGCTAGATCTGATCCAATTTTTGTTTTTAATAATTTAATTCAGTAGATCTAGGATCTTAACTGAAAGAACAACATGTACAACATATCAAGCCCGTTCCCTAACTATCACTTTTTACGGAATTCTATTTGGAGCTTCCTAGCCCGAAATATGACATTTTTTGCCTAGGTCACCTGTTTAGGACTACATTCTGGAAGAGGTAGAAAACCTAACTTGTACAACTCATATCTCACAAAGTACAATGAATCTGAGGGTATCCTTTGGATACAACGTACATGGACATTTCATCTTCGACCTGTAGAAGTTTAAGATCTTGAACCTTCGCCAAAATGTCTTTATAGTGAAAGTGCCACAATGACTAGTTTTTACTATACCAAGCTCTAGCTTCCAATTTGTCGCAAGTGAAACAAGTGTCATAAATGCCATACCATGCCTTCCTTAAGGCTAGCTCTGATTCCATGTTAGTTTTTCAGCATTTAGTTCAATCTGATCTAGGATCTTAACTGAGAGAACAACATGTACAACATATCAAACACAAGAGACAGGAGACACAAAGCATTTCACCAGAGAAAACCAAGAAGGTGAAAAAACCCGCAACTTCCTCAAAGATAGAATAAGCACCAATACAAGGATAAAAAAGATGAAGCCCCAAAAGATAAATGTCTGCAGCAGCTACTCCTCCTCCACATGTGTGCACTCCTCCTCTCTCTCACTAATGCGAAGTGAGTGAATAAGAGAATGTGTAAAATGAGAGAGACACACTCTCTATTTATACACTACTTCACTTGTCTTTTAACTCTAACTAGGTAGGACCCAACTTAACCACTTAACATAATGTTGACTGGGCCGACCCCCACTAGGGTGGTCTAATAACCCTTTTAACCATATGACTCATACAGGGCTGACCCCATCAAGGTGGTCTAATAACCCATCAAGTATAAGTCACAACACTTACAATATAACTTGCGACACTTGCAAGTACAACTGGCGATACTTCCAATCGGAGGAATAATACATCTCCGTTGGGGATACAATAAAGTACAAATACAATATACAAGTGAATATCTTCTGAAGTTACAAATACATCAACAGATTTGAACCGCCTCCAACAGTCCCTTTTTTTAGGGGGGGTTCCAAACCACCTTCAAAAAGTGACTTCTAGGGGTAGTTTCGAGCTACCTCCAAAAGTCACGTTTTAGTGGTGGGTTGGAACCCCTTGAGAAGGGACTTTTGGAGGCAATTCATATCTCTTTAAAAACCGCCTCTAAAAGGATAGAATTTTAAAGTCATCAATGTTGGGGGGGTCCTTACAAACCGCCTCCAATGATAATAAATGCCTCTAATTCCCACTTTTGGAGGTGTATAACGACTTCCTCTAAAGGTCTTTTTTGTAGTACTAAGGGTTGGTGTCCTCACAGGTTGGAGCTTGTAGTTTGTGGGTTGGTGCTTGCATTTGGGATTGGTGTCCCAAACAGATTGGTGTTTGAGTGAGTTGGTGCTCACATCATTGGAGATTGGTGTCTCCCATCTATCTATGTAATCAAATTTTCATACATATATATAAAATTTTCTTCAAATATTCTATGCACAGTTGGTTTTTTCGATGTGTTTTTAAATAGGAATTGGGGCATGTTTTTTAAAGTGAGTAATTGCTTAAATTACGCATGATACCGATTCACCCCCCCTCTAAGTATCATTAAGAATTTAAAAAATTGGTATTAGAGAAGGTTGCTTCATGAACAATTTAACAACTGGAAGATAGATCACTACACAGATATGGATAGATAGGAAGGAATTTCTATGAACAAAGCACCAAGGTTTGATCGATCAAACCACACCTTTTGGAGCATAAGGATGGAAGTATACTTACAATATCTTGGAGTTGATGTATGGCAAGCTGCTGAAAATGGTTATAAAGTTCCCAAGACCCCACCAATTGAGGCAGCTAGAAAAATACTATATGAGTGTAATGCAAGGGCTAGGAATGCAATACAATGTGGTTTAGCAGATTCAGAGTTCACCAAAGTCATGTAGTGCACATCAGCTAAATAAGTATGAGATAAGATTAAAAAAATCTATGAGGGAGATGAGAAGGTTAAAAAGGAAAAGTTACAAACTTATTCAAGACAGTTTGAAACTCTAAAGATGAGGGAAGGAGAAAATATCTCATCCTATATTCTTCGAGTAGATGATACTATTAATTCCATAAGAGTTCTTGGAGTACAAATTGCTATGGAAGTAGTAGTACAAAATGCATTGATATCTTTTCCAACAACGTTTGAATCCAAAGTATCAATTCTGGAATACATAAATGATTTGGATAAATTAAAGATGGAAAAAATTCATGGGATTCTTACTACATATGAGACGAGGACAGAAAAAAGGAACCCTTCCATAAAAGAGGCAGCTTTCAATTTTTCAAAGAAGACATATGAGAATGAACATAGCAAGAGTTCCTTTTTTGTATCAGATGATGAAGAAGCAAATTTTGTAAATAATCTCAAAAGGGGTCGCAACAAGTACAGAGATAAGTTACCATTCAAATGTTTTTAATGTGGTAGATTAGGATACTTTGCTTCCAAATGTCCTTACAAGGAAATCATGGATAGTGACAGTGAAGAGGACCTTAATGATAGAGAATGAAGGAAAACACACCAACAAAACAGGTTTGAATAGAAGAAGAAAACGAGTCTATATTCCAAAGAGAAAATCAACTCATCTGACGAAGATGATAGTGATGATAATTCAAGCGAAGTACTTTTCATGGCAATGGTATAAGACCTTGAAAATACAGACTCAGAAGAAAAGGATAATTTTTTATTTCCATTAAGAAGGAATCATACAATAAGGAATCTCAAATAAGTCATGTGAAATTCAAATAGATCTTACTACATGAACATTCTATAAGTATTTCTACAATGGAATATACATCTCACCTTCAAAATCCTATGTTGAGAATGAATCTTGTATGACTAATAGTCAGGAAGAGTTTGAAAGTGAAGAAGAAACCCTAAAGTTTGAAAATGAGGAAACTACAGAAGTTGACTGGGAAGGTGAACTAACTAGTTCTATGGATGAATTAAGGAAAATAAGAAAATAAAATCTATCTTTGAAACTAATCCTTCAAAAATATCAAGATATTTTAGACCAATAAAAGGATCAGTTACTCAAGGTTGAAAGAACAATCGATTGTTTGAAAAATCAAGAGGTTAAGTTCAAAAGAACTGAATAAATGCTTACAAACAAAGCACTTGAAGAATCAAAATATAAGAAAAGGGAACTCAAGAGACAAATAGCTTTCACACTAAATGAAGTTAAGAAGCTCGAAGAAAATCATTTCTTGTTGGAAGTGTGATTGGAAGAAACAAAACATAAAAATGAGCTATTGACATAACAACTATTACAACTTGAGCAAAATTAGGATTCAAAGGTTACTCACTTAACATAAGAACTAGCTGAAATAAGAAAATAAAACATATAGATATGAAGAATCGAAGACAACTCTCTTTTGCAATAAATGGCTCCAAGAATGAAATTCCAGACTATGCAAATCCAAAAAGTGAAATATTTTTCTAACACAAAAGTTGCAGATAAATTCAAGAACAACACATCAATTTTGGATAATATATTGAAGAGTCAAAGGTCACCAAAAGACAACTATGTTCTTGGCTACGATAAGACAGTTGAAAAAGTCTGCGACAGTAAATATATTCCAGTCACAAATCAACGAGATGTGTCATCAAAGCAAGTCCAATCCAGGTATGCAAATTTCCTCAATCATTACAATTTTTTGTATTATAATAGAAGAAGGATCAATACACTGAGATGCTTAAGTAAATAGATTCCAGTAAAAAATCAACGAGATGTGTCATCAAAGCAAGTCCAATCCAGGTATGCAAATTTCCTCAATGATTGCAATTTTCCTTATTATAATACAAGAAGGATCAATACACTGAGATGCTTAAGGTGCAAGTATTATGGTCATGCTACAAAATACTGTCATACCATAAGATGTTATACCTATGATGGATTTGGGCACAAGGAAAAAAATAGCCGAAGATCAGTAAAACAATATGAAAGGAATATTTCACATTTTACAGGAAGTAAGAATAGTAATAATTGGGTAAATGAAGGAAACAACTTTGTAGAGTACCAAAAAAATCTCATGCACACTAAAAAATGGATAAAGAAAGTTCCACAGACATGTGCATCCGTAGTCAATAATAGTACAAGCAATTTTCAAGCAGCAGAAAATTGTTGCTTATCTTGTTAATCTCCAGGATTGTGAATAAAAATCCTTGAATTCAAAATGCCATCTATTATGAATTCAAGGAAATTATAAATAAGGTTCTGACCATAAAATGTTCGAATAATGTCGCACATATTACATACATAGGTGAAACTACTATAAAAATAAAGTATATATATTCAAATTTAGCCATAAATGGCAAACATGTCAAAAGGAAATTGTTGTCTTGCAGAACAAAATTCATATATAAGGATCATGTCATAGAGGTCTAACAATGAAAGGAATACATATGTCAATCTACCTTAGCAGGCACATTAGTTTACAAAATTGGGATCCTCAGAGATCCTACTACTCAAGAATTTAGCAATGACAAGCGCAACTCCGTATCAGAAGAAGACAACTTCTCGAAACTACTACCACCAGGTGTTCAGTGGATATGTTGTAGAAGAACCGATATTTTCTCCTGCCGATGCTATAATTTCACAACTTGATCCTTTAAGGTCGCAATTTCATGTGCATTCATCTGATTTTCCTGCAACTGGGCATACTACTCTCTTACATTCACTTCCTTGGTCTGAGATGTGCAATTCTCTAGATTGTGCTTGAGGTCTATGAACTCTTGTCGCTGAGACTAAACTGTCTCTGAAATCCTGGAAATAGCTGTATTAAATTGCTGAAGAGGATTCAACATCATGACAGACATATGAAAAATAATAACCAAAACCTCTACAACAAGAAAATATGATGATTATGTGTTCACTAATCTTGACCAATGGTTCATAAATAGGCTTGAAGATTGGGTGCCTGTGCGCTTCGAAATAATTTGAAGGAACATAGAAGTCAATTTCATTTATGGATGACGGTGCAAATGGACTAACAAACTCTAAAAACTTGATATCACACATGAAAAATAAAATCTTGCTATATCATGCACATATGTGAATCATAAATGATATATCCATGTGAAAGATTGTCGCACATTTCAAATATGTCACATGTCAAATCAGTATGGTACGCATCAAAGAAGAACTCTTGAAAATGTAACAAGATATGTGTAAGATCTCTATCATTAATAATAAAAGAAAATAAATAATTACACAAATCTTATTGTGCGGAAGTATCTACGACATGGAAGGAACCTAGCATAGTAAAAGCAACAAAATGAAGAAATGGGAAGCATGAAGTAAGGTGGAGAAATACTGTGAAGTTGCAACAGAATATTGCATGGTAGAGATGCAACGAATACTGTAACTGGAACAAAGGTTTGCGCAGGGACAAAGAAGAGGACACTATAAATCCAAAGGACCATGCAGCGCATAAGCAACCATCATAGAAGTGCAATGAATTAACGGGAGAAATTGGAAACTGGAGGATACACTGTGTAGATACAGACTTGTAGGTAATCGTTTATTCCTTTTCCATTGATGTCAAAGGGGGATAGTGTAGCAAGAAAATTTTCAAACAAGATTTTGCAACAAAAGACTTCAATGAATAGATCATACTTAGGGGGAGCTCAGTTTTGAATGGTGTTGACATCAATTCCAAAGGAGGAGATTGTTGAACTTTGGTGTTGTCTCTCCGATTCCTCGAATGTCATCCCAAAGTTTGTGATCAATTTGGATAAGTTCTATGATTTGCAAGACAAATTCAGACACAAAACCAATTCTAGAACATAGATCTCTTCACTTAATTATGAGCAAGTCAATTTAGGGACCGAGCAAGAACCCCGTTTTATCAATATAGGAATTGATTGCACCCCAGAAGAAAGGCGAGCTATCATTAAATTGTGTAAATAATATAAAGATGTCTTCGCCTTGACCTATGACGAATTGAAAACGTTTGACACTAGCATCATCTACCATAATATACCTTTGAAGCCGGAAGTTAAACCATATCAACAGAAACTGTGGAAAATGCATCCCAGTTTAGAGCCTTTTGTGAAAAAAGAACTGGAAAAGCTACTCACAGCCCGAATTATTTTTCCGGTGAGGCATACATAGTGGATAGCCAATTTGGTTCCTGTCCACAAGAAAAGTGTTGAAATTCGATTGTGTGTCGATTTCAGGAATTTGAATTGGGCCTCGGAAAAAGAAAACTACCTTGTTCTACCCATGGAACATATTCTCCAAAAGGTAGCAAGGTCAAATTTTTTTTCTCTCCTAGATGGCTTTTCAGGGTACAACCAAGTTATGCTTTCCCTAGATGACCAATTAAAGACAGCTTTCAGAACCCCTTGGGGCACCTTCACCTACAGGCGAATGAATTTCAGTTTAATTAATGCAGGAGCCACTTTTTAGAGAGCTATGGATATAGCTTTCCGAGGTTTAATGCATAATTCTGTCGTGGTTTATTTAGATGATATTACCATATTTTCAAAAAAACAACATGAACACCTATTTGCTCTTGAGCAAGTTTTCGAACGTTGCAGGAAATTTGGCATCTCCTTGAACCCCAAGAAATCCATTTTCGCAGTCACAGAAGGGAAGTTGTTGGGCTTCATCATTTCAAAAGAAGGTATGATCATCGACCCGGAACGCACAGACGCGATTTCAAAAATTAGCTTACGGGGTTCGTGTAAAGCAATGCAGCCCTTCTTGGGTAAGATCTACTTTGTACATAGGTTTGTACCTAATTTCGCTCAAATAGTTAAACCTTTACAACATTTAGTTAAGAAAGATGTACAGTTCACCTGGTCACAAGAACAAAAAGATGCATTCGTGGAAATTCGTAAGGCTATTGGTGAAGCTCCTACTCTCATGTCCTCGGATTTTGTTAAAGATTTTATTCTCTACACTTTCGCCACTGATTTTTCCTATGCAGCTGTTTTGACACAAAAATAGGATAGCGATACAGAGATCCCAATATCTTTCATGAGTTCAACCTTCAAGGGTGCAGAGCTCAATTGTTCACAAATTGACAAACAAGCCTACGCAGTTTATAAGTCTGTCAAACATTACAGGCCTTATTTGTTAAAATATCCAACAAAGGTCATTGTCCCGTATTTTGCTATTAGAAATGTGTTGATCCAGAAGGAGTAGGGCGAAAAAAGGGCCCACTGGATGACTGCTCTGCAAGAGTATGATTTGGAAATAAGGCCAACCAAAATTGTCAAAGGACAAGGCCTTTACCTTCTTACTACTCAATCTAACGATCCCCTATAGTAGCAAATTGAATGGGAATAGGAAGAAGATATTCCTATAGGTTCTGTCAATGCTATTGATACCCCGACATCATAATGGTATGATCATATCAAATTTTTCCTGAATAATGGGTTTGCCCCTGAAACCTTGGACTTTAAGAAACGAAGAGCCTTGATATTAAGGGATGGCCCTTATAAGTTTATTAATGAAGTTCTTTTTAGGAAAAACTATGATGGGGTTTTTCTTAGGTGTTTAGAAAAACATGAAACTGATGACATCTTATTCCAATTTCATGCAGGACCAGCTGGAGGTCATTTTTCAGGTGAGACAATAGCTCATAAGATTCTCAGAGCTGGGTATTACTGGCCTACATTGTTTAAAGATGCTTATGCATATGTAAGGAGGTGTGAACCATGCCAGAAATGCACAGGGAAGTTCAAGAAACCTCCTTTCCCTTTGCAACCAGTCACTATTCAGTTTCCATTTCAGCAATGGGGGATGGATTTTGTTGGGTCCATAAATCCTACCTCATCCCTCCAACACAAATACATTCTCACAGCAGCTGACTACTTCACCAAGTGGGTGGAGGCAGTCCCACTTAAGCAATGTAATGCCAGCCAAGTCATTTCTTTCCTAGACAGTGAGATACTCTCACGATTTGGTACTCCAGAATTCCTAGTTTTTTTATAATGCATCCTATTTTTCTTCGATTGACATAACTGAATATGCTTTTGAAAAGGGGATGAAACTCGAATTTTCTACCAATTACTACCCACACGGTAATGCGTTGGCTGAGTCTTCAAACAAAAAATTGATCAACATTATGAAGAAGACCGTGGCCTCTCACCATAGAGACGGGCATACACAGCTCAATAATGCTCTTTGGGCAGATCGGACTACTCCAAAGGCAGCAATTGGAAATTCTCCTTACTGTCTAGTGTATGGAAAAGAGGTCATTCTTCCTACTAATCTTACCATCCCTTCACTACAGTTAGCCCAGTCTGTCTAAGAAGATGATTCTTCTCCCCTCCAGTAGAGAATTGACACTCTACTTAAACTAGAGGAAGATAGAGAAGTGGCTAGAAACAAGTTATATCATCATCAGCGGATGGTGAAAAGATGGTTTGATGAAAAATCTTCAGCTGACAAGGAATTTTCTGTTCGAGACTTGGTTTTAATATGGGACAAACAACACGAAGACAAGAACCAGTATACCAAGTTTCAACGCCTCTGGCTGGGACCTTTCATTGTTATAGAAAAGATGGGTCCTGGTATTGTTCGATTACAGACACTGGACGGAGTTGTGGACACTTATCCAGTGAATGTTTCACTGCTCAAAAAGTATTTTGTTTGATCAGGATGATGTACTTGTACATAGGTTTGTTCTGCTATTTCTTTTCTTGATTTGATTGTCTGCTTTGTTTTCATTTGTTTGCTTTAAACTCCAAACATTTGGTGTTACTCATTGATCAGTTTCTCTCTTGGTGATGATTTCAACTTGGGTTTTATAACTGTATTCCAGCCATAATTCTGTCTTGTATTGGAGGTTGTTAAACAAAGGGCATACAACTAATGATTGCAGGACCCTGAATTGGTATCTCTCCACAATGGTCATTATCTTACACATGTATTATTTGTTTAATTGGGGTCTGGAAGATAGATGAGTCTCCATTGTCTCATTTTCATGGTTCAAGCCGCATATCATAATAACCTACCTAGCTTGTTCTGCTCTGGATCATTTTACAATCACCTTGGTAATAAATCTCTTAATAAATGTGAATTACAAGGTGGGAGGTCTTGCTATCAAGCCAACCCATTAGGTTCATAGGTGCTAAGCAGAATGACATCTTCACATCAAGCAACCACGCTTGGAAGATGACTTTCAGTCTTACTAGGAGTTGGAAGATCCTATCACAGGTCGGTCCATTCATGATCAACAAAGCATTGGTGAGTAACACTACTAATATATGGTCACCAAGCCATGGTAGTGCCTTGTAATTTTCAACCTAATAAAATTTGGTTTGCTCCTTTTAAAGATGCTCGTGCATATAGGGACAGGCGGGTCTTATTGCAAGCCATCCCTGCCATGATCATGAATTTAATTTGGACTGAAATTATCACTATATGGTCACCAAGCCATGGTAGTTGCTTTCAATATTGCAACTGGAAGACAAGTAGTCTCTTTATCGAGTTGGCTTGTTCAGTTTCTGAATTATGCTTGTGAATGGAACTGCTGATATCTGATCACCAAGTCAGGGCAGTGGTCTTATATACATAGGCTCTAATCTAAAAAAAAAGAATCTCATGATTTGTTGCATGTAAATAAAATCTCAATAAATCAAGGTGATGTGTAATTAGGATATCCAGGAGCATTTTCAAGTATATGCCTAGGTTCAACACAAGTTGCTTTTCCATGATTACATGAAGGTGAAGGATCTCAATTGTTTCTTCAAGCCCCTTATCAGATTTGCATTATTCTCAACATGATCACATATGGGGATTTATTAGTTTTATGTTCCATGCTCGTTAACTGTCTCTCTTGTGATCAATTCTTGGAAAATTTAGGTTAAAAAAAAGTGATGTGGCTAACATGTTTCATTTAGGCTGAATTTCATTGCAAAGATAACTAGTTCTTCCCAGCTAGTCGCCATTTATTGTGGCCACAACAGATCCCATGCTTAGCTAAAAGCACGGGAACCCCATTTTGAATAAACACAAAGGTATTTTGGTGAGTGTACTCTGTAAATATGAGAATTTGGGTTTTCACTTGTTTAGATCTCTCACCCATACTTTTGTCCTGCGTGTTTCCCTCTTTCTGGATGATTTCTAACTGTCTCATTTGTCAAATCCTCAGATTTTGAGTATTTTACCCTTTTTTTCAATCAACCCAAAACCCGACAGTTAGGAGACCCGAAACCTGCAACCTGACAATTTCGGGTTGCGGGGTGTTTATTATGCAGTTTTGGAATTTGGCCAACCTGAAACCTACAACTCAACGGTTGCGGGTTCATCTTGTAATAATTTTGGGAAACTATCATCCCGAATCCCGAAAACCCGCAATTGCGGCTTTCGGATTTCAGGCTTTGTCTTTTTATTTACTTTTTTTCGCATTCCCAAAACCCGCAACCCGCATCTGTCGTCTTATGGCTTTCGGGAAGTTTTTTTTAGGTTTACGAGTGTGTCATTCCCGAAACACACAACACACAAGTGTCGAGTTGTGGCTTTCGGAAACACATTTCTCATTTTTCGATTGTGATTATTCCCGAACCCCAAAACCTGCAATTGTGGCTTTCGGCTTTCGGGAATTCCTTTCCCCCTTTGCCATTTGCGTTACCCTACAACCCGCAACCCGCAATCGTCAGATTGCAGCTTTCGAGATCCCTTAATAAATTTTGTGAATAAAACTTTCGCACGACCCTACATCTCGCTCCGGTTCATCTCGGCCATCCATTTTTTTTATCCTACGGTCATCTTTTAATCTCTTACTTCTGGATGGATTGTTTCCTTGGCTGCACTTGGTGTTTGATAAGTTTTGATTTGTTTGGGACACCTTTTCGTTATTTGTTTCTACTCCTCAAGGTTTTACACTATTATGCCTATTTCAGTCTGAAAAATTCTTTCGGTTATTCTGTTAAATCCAGTCACCCGAATCCGGTTTGACATGTGCACGAGAGTTGCTAGTCTGTGTACCCAAGATCCTGTTTCAGTCATTGCGCAGTTGGTTTTCAAGCCATAATTTTCATTTTGGTCATGAATGTGAAGCCATGATTGCTGTTGTGAGAATACTCATAATAATAAGCTTTTGGAACCAGTTTAAGACGTGCGAGTTTCGATTGGTTTTGTACATTCACACAGGTTTTATCCAACTAACGCATGTCCTCGCTCGTTTTCATCACAATTTGGATAATTGCAGTGAATCGACTGTATAACTTCAATCATTGTTATTTGTCTTGCTCAATGTATGTTATCTTATCTGTTGGTCTTAAATTAACAACAAATACGAAACTTTTAACTCGTCCTTCGTATTCTGTAAGAGGAAAAAATCTGTGTAATAATCTTGTAATTTTTCCTTCTAGACATATCTAATACAAGCAGTATGCAGACATGTAATGGATTCCCAGATGCATGTTTTAAAGATGAAGAGCTCTTTCCCTTACTATATCAAGAACCTATGTCACCACCTTTTGATGCAGGTGTTCCTGATTTAAGCAGTGATAGCGGTGAAGAAGATTTTGAAGCTCTTTCTGTCTACATGCAATTCTCCGAGGAGAAAACAAATAAAATTCCCAAGGAACTGGCTGACCTTGACGACTCTGTTCTACAAGATTATATAATCAATGAAGAACCTGATGTCCCGCCGAATTCTTCTGAAATAGATCCTTTAATGGATTTTTCTGTTTTTGAGAATATAGTCTCTGATCTAGAAGTTCCTGTGGTAGATTCTCTACAAGCCGAATCGTCTGCTGCTGATAATGAGCAAGTTGGGGTGGAATTCTTGTTGTTCTGTGAGGATCTTTCTGATTAAAGAATGCATCTTTAATAAACTATTTTGAAAGGTGGTAGAAATCATGTAGACCGAGGAATGGCAAGATTTCTTGGATCGGTAGTTTTGATCCGATTTTGTAATCTCTATTTTTTAGGGATCTCCATTTTCGGACTCTGTTGTAATTATTTAAAGAAGGATATCTCTTTTAGTTAGGGGTTGGTAATTTTGGAGTTGTAAGTCAGCAGAAGACTGGACTAGAGATACTCTGTTAAGCAGAGATTTTTGTAATTTATGTACAAGACCTCTTCATATAGTAAAGTTATCTTTTAATCTATTTTCTGTTATTCCTCAAATTTCTTTGAGAATTTCTGATTTATGCTTAAAATTGTCATATATTATGTATCTGATCTTTTGCTAAACATTTGTTAATGTATGAATTTGTTGTATTGATTTCTCTATATGACTGGTTTATGTTTCAAAGTACTTCATTGAGTTTTTTCAATACATGTACTTTCATGTTTTATTTCTGCAAATGATTCAGTGGATATGAATTTATATAATCATTGTTAACTTTTAAATTAGCAGAGTGATTACAGACTGGATCTTGAATGAGCCTGAATACTTGAAAGATTGTCATTCAATTTTCATTAACTGATAATAATTTAAGTTAACTGTTAAATTTTGAGCATTAATTCACAATACTCTTAGATCTTTACTGAGAGAATAACATATACAGTATATCAATGCATAAAAATCACAATAAGCATGACAAGCATCACAAGAATCAAAAGCATGAGAGACAAGAGACACAGAGTTTCAGTGGGGAAAACCCTAAGGTGAAAAACCCCACAACTTCCTCAGAGATAGAGAGAGCAATGGCTCAACCAAAGTACAACCAAAATACACTTGAGATAGTCTCCTAGAGCAGATGATCCTCCTCCTCACTAGTGCGCCACTTTTTGAGTGAGAGAGAGATGACTTTCCGAATGATCTAAATAGAGATCTCCTGATATCTATTTATACTAACATGTTTTCCCAGTGACCTTATGGGGTCGAATTGTCTATCTAGATACATCCACAATATAATGAATATTTCAGGGCCGACCCCACACATGGTGGTCTAATAACCCATCGGCAAGTACACACAGTTGCGACACTTGTCAATCCACATGACGACACTTCCTTATAGAGGAATAACACATCTCTAATAAGGGTACAATAAATATATATGAAATACATAGATGAAATAAATTCTGAAGTTACATATACATCAACACTCCCTATTAACTAGGAAGGCATTTCTCGACACAGTTCTGCTAGACAAGTCTTCTTCTCGGGATCATCGTCATCATCATCGTCACTGCTGCTGCTATCTCAACCAATATCCGACTCTACTTGTCATAGGAGTTTCTACAGAGCCAGTCCTTTTTCATACTAGATGTAGGCCCACCACCTGCAAGTCTTCATCATCACTGGCCATACTGTGAAAATCTCAGGACTTATTATGTGCGTCACAAAACCTTAAAAGAGTCTCTTGACTAGCAAGAACCCTAAAGAGCATCTGAGGCCTTTTTCATCCTGTCCAAATCTCCAGGACTTATTACATGTGACCCCACCACAAAACCTCGAAAGAGAATCCCAAGACTGATTATGAGCACAAGGCTCAACCTATCGGATCTCCCAGGGCACAAATTACATGTGGTCACCACAAAACCTCGAAAGAGCATCCTAGGACTGATTACGAGCACAAGGCTCAACCTATCGGATCTCCCAGGGCACAAATTACATGTGGTCATGGAAAAACATCGAAAGAGCATCCCAGGATTGATTACGAGCACATGGATCAACCTATCAGATCTCCCAGGGCACAAATTACATGCCATAGGACAAAACCTCGAAAGAGCATATGCCAGATATCCCAGGGCACAAAGTACATGCCATAGGAAAAACCTCGAAAGACTATCTGCAGATCTCCCAGGGCACAAATTATATGTCCTCCCAAGCAAAACCTCGAAAGAGCATTTTCCAGATATCCCAGGGTACAAATTACATGCCATAGGTAAAACCTTGAAAGACTATCTACAAATCTCCCAGGGCACAAATTACATGCTTATCTGCACAACCTGTTCCACAGCCACAGAGTATCAACTTGATACTCACCATACATCATCCTGATGTACACATGATCATCCTGATCATCATCACTGCAACATCCTACTACATGTCATCTGGAGCAACATCTTGAAGCTCGTCATCCATGATCATCCTGATCATACAATGCATCTACCTGATGCATACCAAATATCTACCT
The DNA here is from genome assembly GCA_027924585.1 of Larix kaempferi. Taxonomy (NCBI): domain Eukaryota; kingdom Viridiplantae; phylum Streptophyta; class Pinopsida; order Pinales; family Pinaceae; genus Larix; species Larix kaempferi. The sequence continues at coordinate 11,801,836 of BSBM01000125.1, read as the reverse complement.
GATACATATCATCATACATGATCCACCTGATCATACAGTGTATCCACCTGATACAAATACCAATACATGATACATATCACCATACATGATCCACCAGATCATACAATGTATCCACCTGATACATATACATATACATGGTCCAAGCATCCAACATGATGCATATACATAATACATACAAATGATCCCACTGATCATATCCAACATCCAACATGATGCATACATACATATAAATGATCCAACTGATCATATCCAGCATCCAACATGATGCATACATACATATACATATAAATGATCCAACTGATCATATCCAGCATCCAACATGATGCATACATACATATAAAAATGATCCAACTGATCATACCAGAGCATCATCCTGATGCTCATCATCTAGCACTTACATCCACAACCATGTGAAGGATCCTCCTTCCAACATGCTTGGAATGGCTTAAGCAAATGTGTCCATCACTTATTCCTCGAAGTGTTGTCGATCTGAAGAACACCAAACCTCTCTCGGAAGTACTCGAACTTCACTCTGGCTAGTGGCTTCGTCAGCACATCTGCAATCTGCTCGTCCGTCGCAACATACAGGAGCTTCACAGCTCCTCTCTGCACCATATCCCTGATATAGTGATATTTGATCTCTATGTGTTTCGACCTATCATGAAACACTAGGTTCTCGGACAGCTTCACACAAGTCTGGTTATCTCAGAAGATACCAGTAGCATCCAATGGGAGATCAAATAACTCAGACAGTAGCTTCCGTAGCCATACTGCCTCACAACTAGCTGAACAGGTTGCAACATACTCTGCCTCAGCTGTACTCAGTGCTACATAGGAATGCTTCCTGCTAAACCAAGAGATCACACCTGATCCCATACTGAAGCAGCACCCATATGTGCTCTTCCTATCTACAGCACTACCAGCCCAATCTGAACCAACATGACCCTACAGGTTAAACTTTTGATTCGCTTCATACTTGAGCCCATAATCCACTATACCCTTCAGGTACCTCAGAACATGCTTTACAGCAACCAGATGAACACTCCTCGGATTTGTCAGGAACTGAATCAATGTGTTCACCGCAAAGCAAATATCTGGTCTCATGTTCGTCAGGTACATCAAGGACCCAATCATCTGACGATACATAGAGACATCAACCAGCTCAGATGAAGCATCACATAGAAGCTTCAGATTCGATGCCATAGGTGTGGCCATGGCCTTGCAATCCATCATCCCGAATCTCTTCAGGATATCTACTGTGTACTTCCCTTGACCAAGGAAGATCCCACCTGCACTCTGCCACACCTCCATACCTAGGAAATAATGCATCATTCCCAAATATTTCATATCGAACTCGACAGCAAGCTTCCTCTTAGTATCTCCAATCAATCTGTCATCTTCTGTTATAAATAAGTCATCCACATTCAGGAGTAGAGTCACAGGATTCCCTTCCTCAACCTTGTAATAAAGGTTGGAATCCGCTTTACTCTTGGTAAAGCCCAAACTAGATAGAAAACTGTTCATTCTACCATACCAAGTTATGGGAGCTTGTTTCAAGCCATACAAGGATTTCTTCAATCTGCACACATATGACTCCCTGTCATGTATTTCAAAACCGAGTGGCTGCTCCACATATACTTCCTCTTCAACTACACCATTCAAGAAAGCAGTCTTGACATTCATCTGGTGTATTTTCCATTTCATTGCTGCAGCCAAGGCAAGTGTTGTTCTGATGGAAGTATACCTGGATACAAGTGCAAAAGTTTCTTCATAATCTATTCCCTTTTTCTGAGAGAATCCACGAGCTACGAATCTTGCTTTGTATTTTTCTACACTGCCATCTGCAGCATGCTTGATTTTGTAGATCCATTTGGAAGTCACAACAGACTTCTCTTTAGGTCTTGGGACAACATCCCAAACATCATTCTTCATTATTGATTGGTATTCCTCAACCATGGAATCCTTCCTTTCTTTCTTTTCCACTGCTTCTTCATAACTGGAAGGCTCTTTGTTCTTAATGTCACAGAGTAAAGCAACATAGCTGGTATGTGATCTGGTTCTCTTCTTTGCTCTGTGTTCTTCTTCTGGAATGTCAAATATTTCTGCATCTTGAATGAGCTCTCTATCCCATGCAGGTTTCCTCTTGTGAGAGTTATCCTCACGGGGTGGATCTACAGGTTCTTGCGGATCTTCAAACTCACGAACAACTTCTAGAACTGCTTAAGGCATGGTAGTGTCTTGAAATCTAGTTTCCTTAGGTTCTTCATAAACTTCGATAGGTGCCTTTTTTGATTTGATGAATGCTGAGTTTTCATCAAATGTTACATCCTTGCTAACATCAATCTTCTTGAACCCTGGAAAGTATATTCTGTAAGCCTTCGATCTTTCACTGTAACCCACAAAGATACCCTTCTTCCCTGAAGGATCTAGTTTAGTCCTCTTTTCCTTTGGGACATGAGTGTATACTCGACAACCAAATATTATAAGATGGATAACTTCAGGTTTCTTACCAGAAAAGACCTCTTCTGGTGTCTTGTTGTCCAATATCTTGTGGGGTGTTCTGTTCTGCACATATACAGTTGTTATAGCTGCTTCTTCCCATAGATGCATAGGTAGATCCTGGCCATGCAGCATTGCCCTTGCTGCTTCCATGATTGTTCTGTTCTTCCTTTCTGCAACTCCATTCTATTGAGGATTATAAGGAGCAGTCAACTCCCTCTTAATCCTTGAATCACTACAAAACTTCTTGAAGTCACCTGAGGTGAATTCTCCACCATTGTCGGATCTGAATGTTTTGATCTTCTTGTCAGTTTGAGTCTCCATCAAGGTTTTGAATTCCTTGAACTTATCAAACACTTCATCTTTGTTCTTCAAGAAGTATACCCAAGTCTTCCTGGAGAAGTCATCAATAAATGAGACATAGTAAACATACCCACTCAGAGAACTAGATGACATAGGACCACATACATCTGAGTGGATGATTTTCAGGATGTCTTTTGCCTTGCTTTCACTGCTTGGGAAAGCCTTCTTAATGTTCTTACCTTTTGCACATCCTTTGCAAACACCTTCATGTTTGGTCTTTATTTCAGGAAGACCCTCTACAACCTTGCTTGCAATTGGAAGTTCCCTATAGTGCATATGAGCAAGTCTTCTATGCCAAAGTTCACTTGGCTCCATGGATTCATGTACCATGGCATGTTCAGGTTGTCCCTTCAATTTATACAAACCTCCCTCTTGCTCTCCAATCACTACTGCATCATCTATGTTCTTTCCCTTTGGCCACATTAGGACTTGGCCATCCACAAATGCAACCCTCATACCTTTTGCATCCAATGCAGAGATGGAGAGTAAGTTCTTCTTGAGCCCAGGTACATAAAGGACTTCTTTCATCTTCAAATATTTTCTAGAATCTAGGTTGTAGGAGGATTCACCACTTTCTTTGATTGGGTATTGATAATCATCCCCAAGTTTCACCTTATGGGGTGATTCATGTCCAGATAGATTCACAAAAGATTCCTTAAACCCAGTCATGTGTTTGGAATCCCCACTGTAAATCAACCAATCATTACAACCATGGGAGATAGTACCTGTGAGAGCAGAAATTAGAACATATTCTTCTTCACTTGATGAGTCATCACTATCACTTTCTACCCTAGCCTTCTTCTTTGGGGTTCATCATCTTCGGTAGCATGAGCATGATCTCTTCTTTTGTTATTCTTCTTCTTCTTATTGAAGTTGTTGTTGTTGTCTTTCTTCTTCTTGGGACAATTTGAAGCAAAGTGTCCCTTCTCATTGCAATTGAAGCATTTGAGATCTTTCTTATCTTTATGATAATGGTGGTGTGAGAATCTCCTATTATGAGATGATTCCTTCTTGGACTTGCCTTTCCTGGCATGTGCTGTGAGAGCTTGATCTTCATTTCCCATCTTTTCTTCTCGGGCCACAAGCCTAGCTTCTTCTTGAGAGCATTCTTCCCGCAATCTGTTGAAGGAGATAAACTTCTTCCTTGCACAAATTCCTTGAATAAAGGAATCCCATGACCTGGGTAGGCCATTTAGAGTGGTCATCACGACTTCACTATTCTCCACCATTTCATCCACTGCTTCTAGTTGTTCCTTGATCTGGGAGACCCTTGAAAAATAAGATTGAATGGTTTCTCCATTCTGAAACTTTACTCCTTTCAATTGGTTCCGTAGGGTCATCTTCTCATTTATGTTCTTCCCTTCAAATAGCTTGGTCAAAGAGTCAAACATCTCTTTGGGTGTCTTTAGAGAAGACAAATGGGGTATGAGATGGTCTTTGATAGAATCAGCAATGATTCTCTTTGCCTTGACCAAGTTCTTCTTATGCAATACTTTAGCCTCTTCATCCTCTGGGATAGGGATGTCTTCTTTTACATATGAGTCCAACTCATTCTCTTCCAGGATTAACCCAATCCTATACTTCCAAGCTCAGAAGTTATCAGCTCCTTCAAGCTTATCCTCAAGCTTGGTGTGGTGAGACATATTAAAGAGTACTTCAAATGGAAATAGAAAAGATTTAGGTCTTACCACTTGAAATGCTGAAAAATGGATCTGGTCCCCGATTAGGGTTTGTCGGAAAAACCCTAAAAATTCAAAATGTGAATTTCAATTTTCTGAAAGGATAGAAAGATGCACCTTGATGTGCTGATCAGCCTGGTGTATTCAGAATTTGAGATCAGCAAAGCTTTACCCTTCATATTTGTCTTTTTGTCCTCCCGGGTTCACTAGGGAGAGCCCTGAATTAGGGTTTGAGTTTCCCGGAGATCTACCCAGCCAAAAATCTCGATCCAAAGCTCTAAAATTTGATTTTTGCAAGAAGCTTCCAGCTATGTCTTCAGATTTCAGAAATTCCTATTTTTGTGGAAACCCTAAGTTTTAGGGCCAAAACTGAAAATGCTCAGAATTGAATTCTGATTGGACAGATAGATTCTCCTTGATGAGTAGAGTCAATCTACTATACTGATTTTCCAAAATCTACGGAGATAAACCCAATAAACAAGAAACTCAAGTTTTCGTCACTGCAAAATGTCTTCTTCTCAGGTTAGCTCTGAAACCATGTTAAATTTTGAGCATTAATTCACAATACTCTTGGATCTTTACTGAGAGAATAACATATACAGTATATCAATGCATAAAAATCACAATAAGCATGAAAAGCATCACAATAATCAAAAGCATGAGAGACAAGAGACACAGAGTTTTCGTGGGGAAAACCCTAAGGTGAAAAACCCCACAACTTCCTCAGAGATAGAGAGAGCAATGTCTCAACCAAAGTACAACCAAAATACACTTGAGATAGTCTCCTAGAGCAGATGATCCTCCTCCTCACTAGTGCGCCACTTTTTGAGTGAGAGAGAGATGACTTTCCGAATGATCTAAATAGAGATCTCCTGATCTCTATTTATACTAACCTGTTTGCCCAGTGACCTTATGGGGCTGATTTGTCTATCTAGATACATCCACAATATAATATATATTTCAGGGCCGACCCCACACATGGTGTTCTAATAACCCATCGGAAAGTACACACACTTGCAACACTTGTCAATCAACATGACAACACTTCCTTATAGAGGAATAACACATCTCTAATAAGGGTACAATAAATATAAATGAAATACATAAATGAAATACATTCCGAAGTTACATATACATCAACATTAACAAGTAATACAACTAAAGACATTTCTGTTGAAGTTGTTCAATTACTTGTTTACTCATATCTCAAGACCAATCTGCACATAAACAAGCTTTCATTTTAGAATAGGATTAACTTAGATTAGTTTCCTTTTCTGAAATAGGTTAGCTTAGCTTAGCATCACCATATCCACACCTTGGTTTTCCTTGATTGGAAAACTGATCTAATAGTTCAACTCACCAACTCTTAGAGTGCTAGCGAAGGCCGAATATCCATGGAGGATCACCACACCAAACAGGTTGGGGATAGAATTGCCCTTGCACAGGGTCTTTTGAAGCCTTTCAACTTGGGTTTTCTTCCTTTGTTGAGTGTCTTGGAACATTCCAACACCTTTTGCATCTAACCTACATAACTGAGGCATCAACAAATGGCGCTAGAAGGAGGGCCAATAGTGCAACATGCCTAAACAAGCCATTAATAAACCTCCTCCAGCAAGTCAACGATTCAAACTCGAAGCCAATCAAGGGCTTCAACATCCGAACAACCAATAGAGCCACAACCCACGGTTGTCCCTGCTACACCTGCTCAACAAATTGTTGTACCTGTTGTATCTGCAACACAATACGAAAACAGAGGGAATATCTTTATTGTATCACCTACCAGAGGAACCCTCTCACTAGAGAAGATATTTAAAACATCAGCCGATAGGGTCACTAGGGCAGAACAAAGACGTGCTAATCAACGAGGACGCGGTCTTGCAGTGATCAATTTAGAAAATTTTCTACAGGCCAATAATCAAGAACCCCAGCAAGACACAGTTTCATAGATCAATGATCTAATTATCAAACAGACAACTAATCAAAATATTGAACATCAGCAAATATTTAATCCACAAGCTAAAAATCAAGAACTGGTTGGTCAATCAGGTTCCCCTTAATACAACCTTAGTCAAATTTTTCAGGAAACACAAGATTAGCCAAAATTTGGAACTGGTGGACCACCACCATCTCCTCCTTCATCCTCATCCTCTTCCTCAAACAGTGAACATTCTTCAAGCTCTTTGTTAGAAGAAGAAGATGAAGAACCACCGATGGCTGCAGAAGGACAAAACATACCATGGCTTGACCAAGATGCAGTATGGGTACTTGGAGACCAACATAGATTATCCAAGAACCGTCAGAAGTGGTTACCCAAGTTTAACCCAGATGACAAATCACCTGCGCTAGATCATGTTGAAACCTTCATGCAGGCTATTAGGATTAGAAGTGAGATTCACGAGGATGTGGTATGTAGACTCTTTCCTTATACTTTTGAAGGAAAGGTAGCTACATGGTATTTTGCCTTGCCACCAAGGTCTATTGTTTCTTGGGATGAGTTTGAGAAATTATTCATCCAAAAGTTTGGAGATGACAAAACACCACAGGATCTTGTTTTGGAATTATCCTCCATGAAAATCAAAGGGAAAGAAAGGGTTAAAGATTTCAACGAGAGGTTCTCATACTTAAAAAATAGAATTCCCATCAACCTTCTTCCTGTTGAAGAATTGTTGATAGCCTACTATGAAAAAGGCCTACCTGCTCCGATTTCGATGTGGGTGAAACGAGCACAAAAGGGAACTTTGCTGGAAGTGTTTGTTGAAGCTATACAAGTTGAGAAGGACATTTTTTTGTCTCAAGGACAGTCCAGAAATCTCAAAAGAACAGCCTTCAACTTCCAGGAAAAGGAATGATAGTGTTCATAAACCCACTGCACAAAACATGGATCCATTTGACATAACTGACATGAAAAAGCTCATCCAGAAAATGTCAAATGAGATGGTGGATTTGAAAATAACTAACAATGAAAATCAAAACCAGAATAGAGGTTTTATGAGGCCACCTTTTAGAAGAACTTATCAACCTCCACCGAATCCACCACCTCCTAATCCAACGGAAGGCATCATGAATGAAGAAATTTATTCTATTTTTAGAGCCCTAGTAGTAGAATCTCAAAACACCCCTGAAGTTCCCAATGATCAAATTTCTCTAGACCCACAATTACATGAGGAAGAAGAAGATGAGCATGAGGATCCACAAATCAACACTGTAAGTTACTTTTCAGAGCTTCCTATGTGTGAAGAAGAAGGAGAACCTAATATTGTGTTTAATGTCCAACATCCTTATAACATAAGGTCTAAACCTCAACCCCCTCAGGAACCTTCGTCCTCCACACCAGTTCCTAATAAAGGCAAGACTGTCCCTCACAAGGATACAGTCATCCTTGAGTCGATGGAGTACAATTTAGTTGAAGATCTTAAAAGAGTGAAGGCAAACATCTCTTTGTTTGAATTATTGAAAATCCCCTTGATGAGGGATACTTTACCCAAAAGCATGGTGGTCAAACAACCAAAGGAATTGCAGAATAATAACCTTGACTCTTTCACTAAACCAGATGTTCAAAATTCTGGTAGCAGAAGGACACCTCCTTTTCTGCTTACCTTTGAGATTTTCAACCGAAACATACATAACTGCATGATAGACTCTGGTGCCTCGTCAAATGTGATGCCTCTTTCTATCTGCAGAAAGTTGAATTCCAGATGGGAACCTTTCCCTACTCAGATAGTACAACTCGACAGATCAAAAGTCAGAGTAGGGGGAAGACTCAGAAATGTTTTGATTACATTATCAGCTGATCCTCGAATCCATCAAACGATTGATATAGTCATTGCTGATATCCCAGAAGCATATGGTATGTGGCTTAGTAGAGACTGGTCAGAAAAGCTAAAAGGTTATTTTGCTACTGATTGGTCCCATTTGTGGTTACCCTACAATGGTTAGCCAAACAAGATTAAGATAAGAAGGGAGCCTTTCATGAAATAGACAATCACAAACTTGAATGACTCAAGTGAGCCTGTGGGTTATTTCAACACGCACATCGAACACTTTAGCTTTGATACCTTTTTGGGGAATTTATCAGCTGATGTTTCACCACAGGAGAATGCACAAAATGAATCTCAGGTAACTCATCTCACTTCTGTGCCACTCTCAGGAGACATTGTACATAATGTTTTCAATGTAAATACAAATTTTAGATTAGATCCCATTGCTTGGACATTGCTTTTTGACGGCTCTAAATCTAAGGATGGAGCTGGTGCAGGATGTGTTCTCATAGATCCAAAAGGGACAAAAACTATGATTGCATGCAGATTAGAGTTTGATTGTACTAACAATGTGGCTGAGTATGAGGCCCTGATACAGGGACTGAAAAAGGTTATTGACTTGAAAGTACAGTTCATCCATTGCTTTGGAGATTCATAAATTATTGTGAAACAGGGGAGGAATAAGATACACTGCTTGTCCCCCCGCAAGTTGAATTATCAGAAATTGGTAAGAGATCTTACCAGCTCCTTTATTGCATTCAATATTAATTCAGTCCCTAGGTCTCAGAACATCAATGCTGACTTGTTGGAAAATACAACTTCCAGATTGATTCCACCAGAGGGCCTATCTCCTCAAACATTCTCAATAGATCTGATGTATAGGCCTTCCATACTAGATAATGTGACAAATTGGAAGGTATTTGATGATGATCAGTAGATACTTGATTTTGGGACAAACCAGGACACATTCCAGGATATGGCTATAGACGAGGATGAACATGAAAAGTCTCTCTCTGATTCCTCGAATGTCATCCCAAAGTCTGTGATCAATTTGGAGAAGTTCTATGATTTGCAAGACAAATTCAGACACAAAACCAATTGTAAAACACAGAGCTCTTCACTTAATTATGAGCAAGTCAATTTAGGGACCGAGCAAGAACCCCGTTTTATCAATATAGAAATTGATTACACCCCAGAAGAAAGGCGAGCTATCATTAAACTGTGTAAAGAATATAAAGATGTATTTGCCTGGACCTGTGACGAATTGAAAACGTTTGACACTAGCATCATCTACCATAATATACCTATGAAGCCGGAAGTTAAACCATATCAGCAGAAACTGTGGAAAATGCATCCGAGTTTAGAGCCTTTTGTGAAAAAAGAACTGGAAAAGCTACTCACATCTGGAATTATTTTTTCGGTGAAGCATACATAGTGGATAGCCAATTTGGTGCATGTACGCAAGAAAAGTGGTGAAATCTGATTGTGTGTCGATTTCAGGAATTTGAACTGGGCCTCAGAAAAAGATAACTACCCTGTTCCACCCATGGAACAGATTCTCCAAAAGGTAGCAAGGTCAGAAATGTTTTCTCTCCTAGATGGCATTTCATGGTACAACCAAGTTATGGTTGCCCCAGATGACCAATTAAAGACATCTTTAAGAACCCCTTGGGGCACCTTCGCCTACAGGCGAATGCCTTTCGGTTTAATTAATGCAGGAGCCACTTTTTAGAGAGCTATGGATATATCTTTCCGAGGTTTAATGCATAATTCTGTCGTGGTTTATTTAGATGATATTACCATATTTTCAAAAAAATGACATGAACACCTATTTGCTCTTAAGCAGGTTTTCAAACATTGCAATAAATTTGGCATCTCCTTGAACCCAAAGAAATCCATTTTTGCAGTCACAGAAGGGAAGCTGTTGTGCTTCATCATTTCAAAAGAAGGTATGATCATCGACCCCGAACGCACATACGCGATTTCAAAAATCGGCTTATGGGGTTCGCGTAAAGCAATGCAGTCCTTCTTGGGTAAGATCAACTTTGTATGTAGGTTTGTACCTAATTTCGCTCAGATAGTTAAACCTTTACAACAATTAGTTAAGAAAGATGTACAATTCACTTGGTCACAAGAACAAAAAGATGCATTCGTCGAAATTCGTAAGGCTATTGCTGAAGCTCCTGCTCTCATGTACCCAGATTTTGATGAAGATTTTATTCTCTACACTTTCGCCACTGATTTTTCCTATGCAGCTGTTTTGACACAGAAACATGATAGCGATACAGAGATCCCAATCTCTTTCATGAGTTCAACCTTCAAGGGTACTGAGCTCAATTATTCACAAATTGACAAACAAGCCTACGCAGCTTATAAGTCTGTCAAACATTACACCCCTTATTTGTTAAAATCTCCAACAAAGGTCATTGTCCCGTATTTTGCTATTAGAAATGTGCTGATCCAGAAGGAGTTGGGCGAAAAAAGGACCCACTGGATGATTGCTCTGCAAGAGTATGATTTGGAAATAAGGCCAACCAAAATTGTCAAAGGCCAAGGCCTTTTCCTTCTTACTACTCAATCTAACGATCCCCTACAGCAGCAAATTGAATGGGAACAGGAAGAAGATATTCCTGCAGGTTTTGTCAATGCTATTGATACCCTGACATCAGAATGGTATGATCATATCAAATTTTTCCTGAATAATGGGTTTTCCCTTGAAACCTTGGAATTTAAGAAACGAAGAGCCTTGAGATTAAAGGATGCCCATTATCAATTTATTAATGAAGTTCTATTTAGGAAAAACTATGATGGGGTTTTTCTTAAGTGTTTAGAAAAACACGAAACTGATGACATCTTATTCCAATTTCATGCAGGACCAGCTGGAGGTCATTTTTCAGGCGAGACAACAGCTCATAAGATTCTCAGAGCAAGGTATTTCTGGCCTACGTTGTTTAAAGATGCTTATGCCTATGTAAAGAGGTGTGAACCATGCCAGAAATGCACAGGGAAGTTCAAGAAACCTGCTTTCCCTTTGCAACCAGTCACTGTTCAGTTTCCATTTCAGCAGTGGGGGATGGATTTTGTTGGGCCCATAAATCCTACCTCATCCCTCCAACACAAATACATTCTCACAGCAACTGACTACTTCACCAGGTGGGTGGAGGTAGTCCCACTTAATAAATGTAATGCTAGCCAAGTCATTTATTTCCTAGACAGTCAGATACTCTCACGATTTGGTACTCCAGAATTCCTAGTTTTTGATAATGCATCCTATTTTTCTTCGATTGACATAACTAAATATGCTTTTGAAAAGGGGATGAAACTCAAATTTTCTGCCAATTACTACCCACAGGGTAATGGGTTGGCTGAGTCTTCAAACAAAAATTTGATCAACATTCTGAAGAAGACTATGGCCTCTCACCATAGAGATTGGCATACACAGCTCAATAATGCTCTTTGGGCAGATCGGATTACTCCAAAGGAAGCAATTGGAAATTCTCCTTACTATCTAGTGTGTGGCAAAGAGGCCATTCTTTCTACTAATCTTACCATCCCTTCACTACAGTTAGCCCATTCTTTCCAAGAAGATGATTCTTCTCCCCTCCAACAAAGAATTGACACTCTACTTAAACTAGAGGAAGATAGAGAAGTGGCTAGAAACAAGTTATATCATCATCAGCAGATGGTGAAAAGATGGTTTGATGAAAAATCTTCAGCTGACGGGGAATTTTTGTTGGAGACTTGGTTTTAAGATGGGACAAACAACACAAAGACAAGAACCAGTATGCCAAGTTTCAACGCCTCTGGCTGGGACCTTTCATTGTTACAGAAAAGATGGGTCCTAGTACTGTTTGATTACATAAACTGGAAGGATTTGTGGACACTTATCCAGTGAATGTTTCACTCCTCAAAAAGTATTTTGTTTGATCAGGATGATGTACTTGTGCATAGGTTTGTTTTGCTATTTCTTTTCTTGATTGGATTGTCTGCTTTGTTTTCATTTGTTTGCTTTAAAATCCACACATTTGGTGTTACTCATTGATCAATTTCTCTCTTGGTGATGATTTCAGCTTGGGTTTTATAACTATCTGCCAGCCATAATTTTGTCCTGTATCGGAGGTTGTTCAAAGAAGGGCATATAGCTAATGATTGCAGGACCCTGAATTGGTATCTCTCCACAATGGTCATTATCTTACACATGTATTATTTGTTTAATTGGGGTCTCGAAAATAGTTGAGTCTCCGTTGTCTCATGTTTCATGGTTCAAGCCGCATATCATAATAACCTAACTAGCTTGTTCATCTCTGGATCCTTTTACAATCACCTTGGTAATAAATCTCTTAATAAATGTGAATTACAAGGTGGGAGGTCTTGCTATCAAGCTAGCCCATTAGGTTCATAGGTGCTAAGCAGAATGACATCTTCACATCAAGCCACCACACTTGGAAGATGACTTTCAGTCTTACTGGGAGTTGGAAGATCCTATCACAAGTCGGTCCATTCATGATCAGCAAAGCATTGGTGAGTAACACTACTAATATATGGTAACCAAGCCATGGTAGTGCCTTGTAAATTTCAACCTAATAAAATTTGGTTTGCTCCTTTTAAAGATGCTCGTGCATATAGGGACATGGGGGTCTTATTGCAAGACATCCCTGCCATGATCATGGGTTTAATTTGGACTGAAGCTATCACTATATGGTCACCAAGCCATGGTAGTTGCTTTCAGTATTGCAACTGGAAGACAAGGAGTCTCTTTATCGTGCTGGCTTGATCAGTTTCTGAATTATGCTTGTGAATGGAACTGCTAATATCTGATCACCAAGTCAAGGCAATGGTCCTATATACACAGGCTCTAATCTAAAAAAAAATAGAATCTCATGAATTGTTGCATGTAAATAAAATCTCAATAAATCAAGGTGATGTGTAATTAGGATATCCAGGAGCATTTTCAAGTATATGCCTAGGTTCAACACAAGCTGCTTTTCCATGATTACATGAAGGTGAAGGATCTCAGTTGTTTCTTCAACCCCCTTATCAGATTTGCATTATTCTCAACATGATCACATATGGGGATTTATTAGTTTCATGTTCCATGCTCATTAACTGTCTCTCTTGTGATTAATTCTTGGAAAATTCAGGTTAAAAAAAAGTGATGTGGCTAACATGTTTCATTTAAGATGAATTTCATTATAGAGATAACTGGTTCTTCCCAGCCAATCGCCATTTGTTGTGGCCAAAACAGATCCCATGCTTAGCTGAAAGCACGGGAACCCCATTTCGAATAAACACAAAGGTATTTTGGTGAGTGTACTCTGTAAATATGAGAATTTGGGTTTTCACTTGTTTAGATCTCTCACCCATACTTTTGTCCTACGTGTTTCCCTCTTTCTGGATGATATCTAACTGTCTCATTTGTTAAAATCCTCATATTTTGAGTATTTTACCCTTTTTTTCAATCAACCCGAAACCCAACAGTTAAGAGACCCAAAACCCGCAACCCGACAATTTCGGGTTGCGGGGTGTTTGTTTTGCAGTTTTCAAATTTGGCCAACCCGCAACCCGATGGTTGCGGGTTGTGCGTTCGTCTTGTAATAATCTTGGGAAACTATCATCCCGAAACCCGAAACCTGAAAACCCACAATTGCAGCTTTCGGCTTTGGGGTTTTGTATTTTTATTTATTTTGTTGCGCGTTCCCAAAACTTGCAACCCGCATCTCTTGGGTTGCAGCTTTCAGGAAGTTTTTTTCAGGTTTACGAGTGTGTCATTCCCAAAACCCGCAACACGCAAGTGTCGGGTTACGACTTTCGGAAACACGTTTCTCATTTTTCGATTGTGATTATTCCCAAAACCTGAAACTCGCAATTGTGGCTTTTGGATTTCTGGAATTCCTTTCCCCCTTTGCCATTTGCGTGACCCCGCAACCCGCAATTGTTGGTTTGCAGCTTTCGGGATCCCTTAATAAATTTTGTGAATAAAACTTTCACGCGACCCCGCATCCCTCTCTGGTTCATCTCGGCCGTCCATTTGTTTTGATCCTACAGTCATATTTTAATCTGTTACTTCTGGCTGGATTGTGTCCCTGGCTGCACTTGGTGTTTGATATGTTCCGATTTGTTTGGGACACCTTTTCATTATTTGTTTCTACTCCTCAAGGTTTTACGCCATTATGCTTGTTTCGGTCTGAAAAATTCTTCCAGTTATTCTGTTAAATCCAGTCACCCAAACCTGGTTTGACATGTACACAAGAGTTGCTGGTCTGTGTACCCAAGATCCCGTTTCAGTCATTTTGCAGTCAGTTTTCAAGCCCTAATTTTCATTTTGGTCATGAATGTGAAGCCATGATTGCTGATGTGAGAATGCTCGTAATAATAAGCTTTTGGAACCAGTTTAAGACGTGCGAGTTTCGATTGGTTTTGTACTTTCACACAGGTTTTATCCAACTAACGCATGTCCTCGCTCGTTTTCATCACAGTTTGGATAATTGCAGTGAATCAGCTCTATAACTTCAATCATTGTTATTTGTCTTGCTCAATGTCTGTTATCTTATCTGTTGGTCTTAAATTAGCAACAAATACGAAACTTTTAGCTCGTCCTTCGTATTCTTTAAGAGGAAAAATTATGTGTGATAGTGTTGTAATTTTTCCTTCTAGACGTATCTAATATGAGCAATATGCAGACAGGTAATGGATTCCCAAATGCACGTTTTAAAGATGAAGATCTCTTTCCCTTACTATATCAAGAACCTATGTCACCACCTTTTGATGCAGGTGTTCCTGATTTAAGCAGTGATAGTGGTGAAGAAGATTTTGAAGCTCTTTCTGTCTACATGCGATTCCCCGAGGAGAAAACAAAGAAAATTCCCAAGGAACTGGATGACCTTGACGACTATGTTCTACAAATTTATATAATCAATCAAGAACCTGATGTCCGACCAACTTCTTCTGAAATAGATCCTTTAATGGATTTTTCTATTTTTGAGAATATAGTCTCTGATCCGGAAGTTCCCGCGACAGATTCTCTACAAGTTGAATCGTCTGTTGCTAATAATGAGCAAGTTGGGGTGGAATTCTTGTTGTGTTGTGAGGATATTTTTGATTAAAGAATGCATCTTTAATAAACTATTTTGAAAGGTGGTAGAAATCATGTAGACCGAGGAATGGAAAGATTTCTTGGATCGGTAGTTTTGATCCGGTTTTGTAATCTCTGTTTTCTAGGGATCTCCATATTTGGACTCTGTTGTAATTATTTAAAGAAGGATATCTCTCTTAGTTAGGGGTTGGTAATTTTGGAGTTGTAAGTTAGTAGAAGACTGGACTGGAGATACTCTATTAAGCAGATATTTTTGTAATTTCTGTCCAAGACCTCTTCATACAGTAAAGTTATCTTTTAATCTATCTTCTGTTATTCCTCAAATTTCTTTGAGAATTTATGATTTATGCTTAAAATAGTCATCTGTTATGTATCTGATCTTTTGCTAAACATTTGTTAATGTATGAATCTGTTGTATTGATTTCTCTATATGATTGGTTTATGTTTCAAAGTACTTCATTGAGTTTTGTCAATACAGGTACTTTCATGTTTTATTTCTGCAAATGATTCGGTGCATATGAATTTATATAATCATTGTTAATTTTTAAATTAGCAGAGTGATTACAGACTGGATTTTGAATGAGCCTGAATACTTGAAAGATTGTCATTTAATTTTCATTAACATATAATAATTTAAGTTAACAAGTAATACAACTAAAGACATTTCTGTTGAAGTTGTTCACTTAATTGTTTAACCATATCTCAAGACCAATCTGCACATAAACAAGCTTTCATTTTAGAATAGGATTAACTTAGATTAGTTTCCTTTTCTGAAATAGGTTAGGTTAGCTTAGCATCACCATATCCACACCTTGGTTTTCCTTGACTGGAAAACTGATCTAATAGATCAACTCACCAACTCTTAGAGTGCCAGTGGAGGCCGAATATCCATGGAGGATCACCACACCAAACAGGTTGGGGATAGAATTGCCCTTATGCAGGGTCTTTTGAAGCCTTTCAACTTGGGTTTTCTTCCTCTGTTGAGTGTCTTGGAACATTCCAACACCTTTTTCATCTAACTTGCACAACCGAGGCATCAACACTACTCTACCACATTAAAAATATTTGAAGGGTAACTTATCTATGTACTTGTTGCGACCCCTTTTGAGATTATTTACAAAATTTGCTTCTTCATCATCTGATACAACAGAGGAACTCTTGCTCTGTTCATTCCTTCTACCTTTTGTCTTCTTTGAATATTTGAAATCTTCTTTTTTTATGGAAGGATTCTCTTTTTCTGTCCTCATCTCATATGTAGTAAGAATCCCATGAAGTTTTTCCATCTTTAATTTATCCAAATCATTTATGTATTCTAGAACTGATAATTTGGAGTCAAACGTTGTTGGAAAAGATATCAATACCTTTTTTACTACTACTTCCTTAGCAATTTTTACTCCAAGACCTCTTATGGAATTAACAGTATCATCTAGACTCAAAGAATATAGGATGCAATATTTTATCCTTAACTCATCTTTAGAGTTTCAAACTATCCTGAATAAGTTTGTAACTTTTCCTTTTTAACCTTCTCATCTCCCTCATAGATGTTTTTAATCTTATCTCATACTTCTTTAGCTGATGTGCACTACATGACTTTGGTGAACTCTGAATCTGCTAAACCACATCGTATTTCATTCCTAGGCCTTGCATTACACTCATATAGTATTTTTTTAGCTGCTTCAATTGGTGGGGTCTTGGGAACTTTATAACCATTTTCAAAAGCTTGCCAGACATCGAATCCAAGATATTGTAAGTATACTTCCATCCTTATGCTCCAAAAGTTGTGGTTTGATCGATCAAACCTTGGTGCTTTGTTCATAGAAATTCCTTCCTATCTATCCATATTTGCGTAGTGATATATCTTCCAGTTGTTAAATTGTTCATGAAGCAACCCTCTCTGATACCAATTGTTTAAATTCTTAATGATACTTAGAGGGGGGGTGAATCGGTATCATGCGCAATCTAAAAAATTATTCACTTTAAAAATCATGCCCCAATTCCTATTTAAAAACACATCAATAAAAACCAACTGTGCACAGAATATTTGAAGAAACTTTTATATATATGTATGAAAATTTGATTACATAGATAGATGGGAGACACCAATCTCCAATGATGTGAGCACCAACTCACTCAAACACCAATCTGTTTGGGACACCAATCCCAAATGCAAGCACCAACGCATAAAATACAAGCTCCAAACTGTGAGGACATCAACCCTCACTACTACAAAAAATACCTTTAGGGGAATTCGTTATCCACCTCCAAAAGTGGGAATTGGAGGCAGTTCTTATCATTGGAGGCGGTTTGTAAGGACCCCCCCCAACATTGATGAGTTTAAAATTCTATCCTTTTAGAGGCAGTTTTTAAAGAGATATGAACTGCCTCCAAAAGTCCCTTTTCAAGGGGTTCCAACCCGCCCCTAAAGTGACTTTTGGAGGTAGCTCGAAACTACCCCTAGAAGTCACTTTTTGAAAGTGGTTTGGAACCCCCCCCCCAAAAAGGGACTTTTGGAGGTAGTTCAAATCTCTTCAAAAACCATCTCTAAAAGGATAGACCTTTAAAGTCATCGATGTTGGGGGGATTCTTAAAAACCACCTCTAATAGTAGAAACTGCACCTATAAGTGATATTTGGGGGCTGTTGAAAACACCCCTCATAAAAACCTATAAGGGTCATTACGACCCCCCTCGTAGCATTGTTTGGTGGTGGTTAGTCACCCCCCTTGTAGAAACTTACGAAATAGGTATAGAAACCCCTTCATAGAAACCTACAGGGGTGTTTTAGAACCCCCCTCATAGCCACCTATGAGGGCGGTTGAGAACCTCCCATGTAGAAACCTATAGGGTTGGTTTAGAACCCCTTTCATAGATACCTATGGAGGAAGTTTTGAAAACCCCTTGTAGCAACCTACACGAGTGTTTTAGAACCCCCCTCATAGATACCTACAAGGATGGTTTTAAACCCCCCTCTTAGAAACATACGGGGACATTTTATGTTAATTTTTCGATAATTTCATTCAATATTATCTAGGAACTAAGAGAATAACAAGCACATCATAACGATCACAAGAGACAATGGACACAAATCATTTCACTGGGGAAAACCAAGAAGGTAAAAAACCCCGCAACTTCCTCAGAGATAGAATCAACACCAATACAAAGATCACAAATATCAAACCCCAAAAGATAGATGTCTCCAGCAGCTACTCCTCCTCCACTTGTGCGCACTCCTCTCTCTCAACTATGTGAGTTGGATGAGTGAGTGAAAATGAGCAAATAGAGAGAGACACACTCTCTATTTATACAACAACTTAACCTTCCTTTAACCCTAACTGGGCCGACTTCCTAAGGAATCCTAATAACCCATTGAAATGAATCATGCAGGGCTGACCCCACCAAGGTGGTCTAATAACCCATCAAATATAAGTTGCGACACTTACAATAATACTTGCGACACTTACAAATACAAATGATGACACTTTTGATTGGAGGAATAATACATCTCCATTAGGAATATGTAATAAAGTACAAATTTAATACATAGAAGAATATCTTCCGAAGTTACAAATACATCAACACCCCCTCTTAACTAGGAAGGTATTCTCTTGACATAGGTCATTAATACATATAGGCACAAGTCTTCAATTCTAGAGCTGGATAATCGTCACTGGATCACAGAGCATCATTGTAACTACTGTTGTACTCGTCATATTGATCACTTGTGCTATCTCTCAATTCTTATCGCCATAGGAAGTTCTACAGAGCCAACCATTTTTCATGTTGGATGTAGGCCTAGCCTCCTATAGGTCTTCACCATCTATGTAAGCATTCCATTCGGTGGAATATCAAGACTGATTATGTGCATCAACAAAATCTAGCAAGAGCATCCTAGGACTGATTACGAGCTTACTGCTCAACCTATAGAATATCCCAGGGAGCTATTACATGTGACCTCGCAAAACCTAGCAAGAGCATCCCCTTACTGATTACATGCCCAACACAACCTGTAAGATCTCCCAAGGAGCTATTATATGCTTCCAAGAAAAACCTAGCAAGAGCATACCAAGACTGATTACGTTCCCAGCACAACCTGCAAGATCTCCTAGGGTGAAATTACATGCTACCAAGCAAAACCTAGCAAGAGAATCCCAGGACTGATTACGTTCCCAACACAACCTACAAGATATACCAGGGTGAAATTATATGCTACTGCACAACCTGTCCATGGCCATGGAGTATCATCCTGATACTCATGATCAACCTGATCATCCTCGCACGGAGCATCATCCTGATGCTCATGATCATACTGATCATCATCATACAATGCATCATCCTGATGCACATCATCATCACATGATCATCCTGACCATTATAATATATAGCATCACCCTAATGCATATCATCATCTCATGATCATCCTGATCATCATCATCTGGAGCATCGTCCTGATGCTCATCACACATTATCATCCTGATCATCATCATCTGGAGCATCGTCCTGATGCTCATCACACATGATCATCCTGATCATCATCATCTAGAGCATCGTCCTGATTCTCATCACACATGATCATCCTAATCATCATCATCTGGAGCATCATCCTAATGCTCATCACACATCACTTACATCCACACCCATGGGAAGGATCCTCCTACCACCATGCTTGGAATGGCTCCTGCAAATGTGTCCCATCACTTCCTCCTCAAAGTATCTTCTATCTTAAGAACACCAAGCCTCTCTCCGAACTACTCGAACTTTACTTTGGCTAGGGGTTTGGTCAACACATTTGCAATCTGCTCATCTGTCGCAACATACTGAAGCTTCAGTACTCCTCTCTGCACCATATCCCTGATATAGTGATATTTGATCTCGATGTGCTTCAACCTATCATGGAAGACCGGGTTCTCAGACAAATTCACACAACTCTGGTTGTCACAGAAGAAACAAGTAGTGTTCAATCGGAGATCAAATAAATATGACAGTAGCTTCCTTATCCATACTTCCTCACAACTAACCGAACAAGCTATGACATACTCTACTTCAGTTGTACTCAGTGCTACGCGAGATTGCTTCCTGCTAAACCAAGAGATCACACCTGATCCCATACTGAATCAGCACCCTGAAGTGCTCTTCCTATCTGCAGCACTACCTGCCCAATCTGAATCAACATAACCGTCCAGGTTAAACTTTTGATTCGCATCATACTTGACCCCATAATCAATTGTACCCTTCAGGTACCTCAGAATATGCTTTACAGCAATCAGGTGAACATGTCTGGGATCCGTTAGGAATTGGATCAAAGTGTTCACTGCAAAGCAAATATCTGGTATTGTGTTCGTCAGGTACATCAAGGACCGAATCATCTAACGATACATCATGGCATCAACCAAATATGATGAAGCATCACCCAATAGCTTCAGGTTCGATGCCATAGGTGTGGCCATGGCCTTACAGTCCGTCATCCCGAACCGCTTTAGGATCTCTACTTCATACTTCTCTTGTCCAAGGAAAATTCCACCTGCACTCTGCCACACCTCCATACCTAGAAAGTAATGCATCATACCCAAGTCCTTCATCTCGAATTCAGCAGCAAGCTTCCTCTTCGTTTCAGAAATCAACCTATCCTTACCTGTCACAAACAGTTCATCCACATATAGTAGGAGTATCACTGGATTTCCTTCCTCAACCTTGTAGTAAAGGTTGGAATCCGCTTTACTCTTGGTAAAGACTAAACTAGACAGGGAGATGTCTATCCTACCATGCCATGTCCTGGGTGCTTGCTTCAAGCCATACAAGGCTTTCTTCAATCTGCACACATATGACTCCCTGTCATGTGTCTCAAAACCGAGTGGCTACTCCACATACACTTCCTATTCGACTACACCATTAAAGAAAGCTGTCTTGACATCCATTTGGTGTGTCTTCCGCTTCATCACTGCAGCCAGAGCAAGTACTATTCTGATGGAAGTGTATCTGGCTACAGGAGAAAAAGTCTCTACATAATCTATCCCTTCTTTCTAGGAGAAGCCATGAGCCACAAACCTTGCCTTGTATTTCTCTATGCTACCATCTGCAACATGCTTGATCTTGTACATCCACTTGGAAGTCACAACATACTTCCCTTCTGGTCTTGGGACCACATCCCAAACATCATTCTTCATGATTGACTGGTATTCATCGACCATGGCATCCTTCCATTCTTTCTTTTCTATTGCTTCTTCATAACTGGAAGGTTCTTTGTTCATTATGTCACAGAGTAAAGCAACATAGCTGGTGTGTGACCTTGTCCTTTTTCTTTCTCTTTGTTCCTCCTCTGGAATACCATACCTTTCTTCATCTTGGACGAGATCTCTATCCCATGCTGGTTTCCTCTTGTGAGAGTTCTTCTCACGGGGTGGATCTCCAAGTTCTTGTGGATCTTCTATTTCAAGATCCTCTTCTGGAATCACTTCGTTTATGGTGGTGTCTTGTATTCTGGGTACCCTTGGTTCTTCATTGTCTTCAACAAGTGTCTTCCTTGATTTGATGTATGCTGAGTCTTCATCAAAAGTTACATCCCTGTTGATGTCAATCTTCTTGAACCCTAGAAAGTAGATTCAGTATGCCTTTGAGTTATCACTGTAACCCAAAAATATACCCTTCTTTCATGAAGGATCTAACTTTGTCCTATTTTCTTTTGGAATATGTGTATATATTGGACATCCAAATATCTTGAGATAGATAACTTTTGGTTTCTTACCAAAGAAAACTTCTTCAGGTGTCTTGTTGTTAAGTATCTTGTGAGGTGTTCTGTTTTACACGTATACAATTGTCCTTGTTGCTTCTTCCCATAGGTGCATGGGTAGATCTTGGTCATGTAGCATTGCTTGTGCTGCTTCCATGATTGTTCTATTCTTCCTTTCTGCAACCCCATTCTATTTTGGATTGTAAGGAGTGGTCAACTCCCTCTTAATCCCTGAATCACGGCATAATTTCTTGAAATCTCCTGAAGTGAATTCTCTACCATCGTCGGACCTAAAGATCTTGATATTCTTATCGGTTTGGTTTTCTATCAAGGCTTTGAATTCCTTGAACTTATCAAATACTTCATCCTTGTTCTTCAAGAAATAAATCCAAGTCTTGTTAGAGAAATCATCAATGAAAGAAACATAATATACATACCCACTCATAGAACTGGATGACTTCGGACCACATACATTAGAGTGGATAATTTCCAAGATTCCTTTTGCCTTGCTTTAACTGCTTTTAAATGCCTTCTTTGTGTTCTTTCCTTTTGCACATCCTTTGCAAACACCTTCATACTTTGATTAGATTTCAGGAAGACCTTCTACTGCTTTGGTTGCAATTGGTAGTACTCTATAGTGCACATGTGCAAGCCTTCTATGCCAAAGTTCACTTGGCTCCATGGATTCATGTACCATGGCATGTTCAGGTTGTCCCTTCAATTTGTACAACCCTCCCTCTTGCTCTCCAATCACTACTGCATTATCTATGGTCTTACCTTTTGGCCACATAAGTACTTGGCCATCCACAAATACAACTCTCATCCCTTTTTCATCCAAATATGATATGGAGAGAATATTCTTCTTAAGTCGAAGTACATATAGAACATCTTTCATCTTTAAAGACTTCCCAGAGTCTAGCTTGTAGGAGGCTTCACCACTTCCTTTGATAGGGTATTGATAGCCATCCCCAAGTTTTACCTTATGAGGTGACTCATGTTCAAATAAATCCATGAAAGATTCTTTAAATCCTGTCATGTGTTTGGAAGCCCCACTATCAATAAGCCAATCATTACACCCATGTGTAACAGTACCTGTGAGAGAAAAAATTAGAACATATTCTTCATCACTTGAAGAGTCTTCACTTTCTTCTCTAGCCTTCTTCCTGGGTGGTTCATCATCTTTTGCAGTGTGAGCATTATGTCTTTTCTTGTTCTTCTTCTTCTTATTTTTGTTGAAGTCTATTCTATTCCTGGGACAATCTCGGGAAAAGTGTCCCTTCTCATTACATGTGAAGCATCTACCATGAGAGATATCTTTCTTAATGTTCTCCCTTTGATGATGGTGAGAATATTTCTTGTTATGATATTTCTCCCTCTTGAATTTACTTCTCTTGGTGTGAGCAATCAGGGCTTGGTCTTCACTTCCCATCTTTTCTTCTCGGGCCACAAGTATAGCTTCTTCTTGTGAACATTCCTCCCATAGTCTACTGAAAGAGATCAATTTCTTTCTTGCACAAATACCTTGGATGAAGGAATCCCATTACCTAGGTAGGCCATTCAATGTGGTCAACACAATTTATCCATTCTCCACTACTTCATCCACAACTTCAAGTTGCTCTTTGATTTGAGAGACCTTAGTAAAGTAAGATTGGATGGTCTCTCCATTCTGGATATTTACACCTTTCAATTAGTTTCGTAGTGTCCTCTTCCGATTTATATTCTTTCCTTCAAACAACTTGGTCAAGGATTCAAACATCTCCTTAGGTGTCTTTAGAGAAGACACATGTGGTATGAGATTATCTTTGATAGAATCAACAATGATTCTCTTGTCCTTGACCAAGTTCTTCTTGTGTAAGGCCTTAGCCTCATATCCCTCTGGAACTGGAACCTCTTCACTTATGTAGGTGTCCAATTCATTCTCTTCGAGGATTAATCCAATCCTATACTTCCATGCTCGGAAGTTATCAACCCCTTCAAGCTTATCCTCAGGCTTGGTTTAGTTAGATATCTTAATGAGAAACTCAAATGGAAATAAAAGATTTAGGTCTTACCACTTGATTTGCTGAAACTGGATCTGGAGCTGGATGAGGGTTTGTCAGAGAAACTGTAAAAATTCAAACTTATGATTGGATGGAAAGATGCGCCTTGTTGAGTTGATCAAGTTGGTATACTTCAATTTTGAAATCTGCAAAATTCGACCCCTCAAAATTGACTTTGAAACTTTCAAATTTGTAGTTTCTAGTTTTCTGGTCAAAATACCGAACTAGGGTTTGATAAAGCCCGAGGTTCTGCCCAACTAAAAAGTTCGATCTTGGTCTCTAAAATTTGATTTTTTTGAGGAGTATCTAGCTTTGGTCTCAGATTTAAAAAATTTCAACTTTCTTTGAAACCCTAATTTCCTGCAGTAGTGTCAGGCAAAAAACTGAAAAAAATGCTCAGAATTGAATTCTGTCTCGACAGAAAGATGCGCCCTTGCAAGGAGAGTCATCCTAGCCTCCTACATTTGATGATATGTGGAGAGAAACCCAAATATTAAGAAGCCCTAGCTTCTCCAGCTGCACAATGTCTTCTTCTTAGTCCCGCTCTGATACCATGTTAATTTTTCGATAATTTCATTCAATATTATCTAGGATCACTAAGAGAATAACAAGCACATAAAAACAATCACAAGAGACAATGGAAACAAAACATTTCACCGGGGAAAACCAAGAAGGTGAAAAACCATGCAACTTCCTCAGAGATAGAATGAGCACCAATACAAAGATCACAAAGATCAAACCACAAAAGATAGATGTCTCCAGAAGCTACTCCTCCTCCACTTGTGCTCACTCCTCTCTTTCAACTATGCGAGTTGGATGAGTGAGTGAAAATGAGCAAATAGAGAGAGACACACTCTCTATTTATACAACAACTTAACCTCCCTTTAACCCTAATTGGGCCGACTTCCTAAGGAAGCCTAATTACCCATCCACATGACTCATGTAGGGTCGACCCCACCAAGGTGGTCTAATAACCCATCAAATATAAGTTGCGACACTTACAAATACAAATGACGACACTTCTGATTGGAGGGATAATACATCTCCATCAAGAATACAATAAAGTACAAATGTAATACATAGAATAATATCTTCTGAAGTTACAAATACATCAACATTTTATAACCCCCCTCTTAAAAAACTACGAAGATGGTTTATAACCCCTCTCGTATCAACATATAAGGGAAGTTTATAAACCCCCTCATACAAAGATGATTTTAGACCCGCATCATAGCAAAGTATGAAGGAAACTGAGAAACCCCTTATAGAAACTTAGGAGGGTGGTTGAAAACCCGCCTCATCGCAATTTGCAGGGGAAGTTTAGAACCTCCTCATAAAAACCTATAGAGGCAGTTATGAATCCCCTTCTTAGAAACCTATATAGGAAATTATGAAACCCCCTTGGTTATTAACCCCCCGTCTATGAAGTACATTGTAACATCGGTTATTAATTTATGGGAGGGCACATGGGAATCGAACCACCAACCTCCTTCTTGTAAGGAAAGTTCTCTTCCATTGAGCTAGTACCCTTTAAAAATTTCAAGTTTTGTTTTTTCAAAAACCATATATAATTGCAAGGCATGCAAGGCCCTCAATCTGAGAATGAATGCTACATTTTTCATAGTTGAGAATTACTTTTGACATCCTTTATAGCTATTTTGGTTTTGTAATTTTGACATTTCTGTGACTTAAGCTCAATTGTCTAGAGGGATTGTTCTCAACACTCGTCTATACTATGATGTCCTAATGACAACCATGCAACATTACTAAAAGACAATATTATTGGAAGTTCATC
This sequence comes from Larix kaempferi, assembly GCA_027924585.1. Taxonomy (NCBI): domain Eukaryota; kingdom Viridiplantae; phylum Streptophyta; class Pinopsida; order Pinales; family Pinaceae; genus Larix; species Larix kaempferi. The sequence goes on along the minus strand of BSBM01000125.1, from coordinate 11,775,888 downwards.
GGTAATGCATTGTAATAGTGATGTATATGTCATCGGAATACCGACATTCTCGAGACAATTTTATTCTACATGGTAGCTACTAGTATGTCATAATAATGTTCACATGTTGTAAGAATCCCTCGTCGGTCTAATGTTGTAGATAGTCGATACCTTGTTGAAATATCATTGTGTTAACTATGATCTTCCATTGCACCGTATATGCCAAGAACGTTGAAAAGTTTCCATAGTAACAACGTTTTATGTAGACGTTGAAGTTTCGATGCAAAATTTGCGACGTCCCTAATCCTTTATTTTTTGACTTGGTAACGTTCATGTGGTTTTCGGTTGGATGTCGTAAGATGGTTATTTTTTTAGTAGTGAATTCTATTTAACTTTTAAGAATTTAATATAATAGAACACAAAAAAATACAGTGTTGACACAACATCTATTGATAGGGCTTCACTTCACACTGTCGTCAACAAACATCAACCAAACTACCTTAAAACCCGGCCCGGAAAGGTTTAACCCTTTCCACCCTTTCCAGCCACACTCGTAGAGCGAGTGAATTTTCACCCGAGATGGATAAGGGGGCTATAAAAACGAAGTTTCTGCAGTGGAGTTGAGGACATGCATCAAACAAACATTGCAACCGCAGAAACCAGAGATTATACCTTTTGCATTATGCTAACAATTCATCATTCGCATATTCACCATTCATAGATTCAATACATAATGGACATTCGCATGAACATAAATTACCAAACTACAGAGTATTAAAATTTTTGCAAACACTTGTATTCACCATCTAGCATAAACAAAGACAAAAGATAGAACCATAATCGAACATCTTCATGCATTCATCAAAACCTACGGAATGACCTTCGTAGAGCAGTCAATACATCATATTGCGGATACAAAACAGATCAAATATCAAAGATGGATCAATACTAGATCGATAGATGCCCTTAGGCTTACAATCATACTCCTATTTATATGAAACTAAATGGTTAGAAAACGGTCCACATGACCAATTCTAACAACTTTAGCTAATCTTGCACTTCTCGTTCTCTGCGAATGACCCTTCTTTCATGGATTATCCCTCTTCGCAGATGTTGGCTTCCGCACTTCATGCGGACTGATCCCGTGCCAACTGGCCCCCAACACAAACTTGTGGCTCGCCCTCGAGCCACCTCAGCTGGACACCTATGGTATTGTTCTCATCCTTCACTATGATAAACTTCTGAAGCTGTTCTTGCTGTCTGGAGATCGTTGTCATGTACATCTTGAATTCCCTCTCGAACCTTTGGTTTTCTATCATGTAGTTCTCGAACTCATCCTGTAGCCTGTATAAACCTTGATCATCTACCGTATCTATGCCGACTCTTGCACTTAATGCTTGTTCTGGACTGGGGAAAAGTTCATCCGTGTCACCAAGATGTGAAACGGGCCAACGGCTCTGGCACATCTGTTTCACACCTTGGACTGTTTGATGTTGGAGCCATCAGGCTTCTTCCCCTGGTGTTCTTGTGGTCACAGGGACCACAGGTCTTCTAAATACTACCACACTCTTAGACATATCGATTGAGACTTCATCTTCATTCCTCCTAATTTTCTGTGCCGCTTCTTTCGCTGATTGTTCATGCACACTCGTCATTCTGGCCCTTAGTGCACCTGGAGTGCTTCCGCAAGAAATGAAATGAATCATTTCCACAGCTTCCTTGGAATTGCTCACTCAACTTACTTCCTTACCAACTTGTTTCATGGAGTTTACTAAATCTCCTCTTCCGACTTATGGATACTTCCTTGTTCAACTGGTCTTCTGCGCCTGTATTTATGCTTTCTCCTCATGTCCTTGACACCTAATTCTTGAATCATTTGTGAAATATTTCCCATAGCCATCCAATTTTGTCATTATAATCCTCTATCATCTTCTGGTGATGTTGATCCATAGTAATCATGCTCAAATTTGACTCCCGCGTGCTAAACGTGCGAAGCATCGACGAGCGACCCAGTTGGCCATGCTTCCACTTTTTGTCATAATTTTCTTTTTTTTAATTCCTCTAGTTCTCAAATGCTATGCACCTGATCATGGCGATAGGGTTTCAACCTATTCCCATTTAACATCTTAGGAAAAAATACCCCGTCTAAACTTTGTAACTACACTGCACCTCTATTAGTGACAAAATTTATGATGTAGGGACTTAACCATTGCATTTGTAACTTACCTGGGTGCTTAGCAAACTTACTGTCATATAACATAACTGTATCTCCACGCTGAAAGTGCTTCTGTTTAACATGGCGATCGTGCCAAGCTTTCTATCGGTCCTTTTCTACCTTCTAATGAAACCCTACGATGAACTGATCCTCATAGAGATGTATCAGTTGTGCCAACCGTTCCTCCAATTCTCCATCATCTCTCATTCCTATGGCTGCTGGGATGCGTAAACTTGGTACAATATAGTCCATCGGCATGACTGCTTCCTGTCCGTAAATGAGCTTGAACGGAGTTTAGCCGGTCAGTCGTTTACATGTTGTGCGATATGCCCAAAGTATCACTTAAATTTTCAAGTCCCAATCATCTTAGTCTGCATTGCACACCTTGGTGAGTGCATGCTCTAATATCTTATTGAACGCCTCAACTGTCCCATTTTCTTGAGGGTGGTAGGGGGTACTCTTCTTGTGCTGAATTTGAAATTCCTCCGTCATCGCTGTGATTGTCTGATTAACAAAATGAGTCCCTTAGTCACTCATTAGGATATTTGGGCACCCAAACATGTACCACATTGTCGACAAGGAATCGTGCTGCAGTTGCGGTTGAACAATATTTCGCTAATGCAACTTTCACCCACTGCATCAAATAGTCTTTCGCAGTGATGATGTAGCTTGGCCCTGCTCTTTTGCCTCATGGGTTGATGGGCCCCACGAAGTCAACATGCCACTTGTAGAAATCCTGCAGTGTCACTTGGGGTACCAGCGACATTTCATCCCTTTGTGATGGCTTCCATGTCCGTTAACATACATCACAGCTCTTGGCGTAGTCCACAGCATCCCCATGCATTGTCGACCACCATAGTCCTGCTCGAAGGATCTTCCTAGCAGTGGCACATCCTTCATAGTGTCCTCTAGCAATCCCATCATGAGCCTCCACTAAAATCCTTTCTTGCTCATGTGGAAGGACATATCGTTGAAGTATCTCATCTGGCCCCATCTTATAAAATTTCCCTACAATCAACTGAAAATCTGTAGCTCTGACGACTAGCTGCTTCTTCTAGTTGGTAGTGAAACCTTCTGGCGCCTCCCGTGTCACTAAAAATTGAATGATTTGTTTGTAATGGTCATCAACCATTTTGACCCTGAACAACTGAGCATTCGACAATCCTTCTTCAATGCTCCTTTCTTCTTCCCCGGACTCTATCCATGACAAGTGGTCTGGTCCTGCATTCAGTCGTGTTGGCTTTACAATTATCTCAAAATCAAATTCCTGGAAGAGTAATAGCCATCGATAGATCTTCCCCCCCAACACAGGCTTGTTCACTAGGTATTTTAATGTTGAATGATCGGTGAACATTTTTAAATGGCCCCCTAAGAGATAGTGTCAAAATTTCTGCAAGGCGTAGACCATCGCCAACCCTTCTCGTTCTGTGGTCGTATAATTCTTCTCCACAGTAGACAACTTCCTACTTGCAAAGTCTATTGGGTGGTTGATGTCACATGCTCCTGGTTGGGCCAAGATGACTCCTAATGCAATTGATGACGCATCGACGTGGAAGTGGAACTCCTTTGTCCAATATGGAAAAGCAAGTATGGGTGTTGGGACCATCTTTTATTTTAATATGTCCAGACACTTCTGGCACTCTTCATTCCATTAAAAATTGGCGTCTTTCTTCAAAAAATTATCCATCGGTGCCGTGATTGCTGCATACCCTCTGATAAAATTTCAGTAGTAGCCCGTGTGTCCCAACGTCACTTGCAATTGCTTGAGTGTTGTCGGCAGTGGGAGGTCGACAACAATTTTAATCTTCATCGGGTCTACCAACATCCCTTCCCGACAGACAATGTGCCCCAACAAAATTCCAAACGGAGCACAGAAGATGCACTTTTTCAGATTCAATGAAATCTGGTGCTGTCGACATTGTTCCAGCATTAGTCTTAGGTTTGCGATGTGATCTTTGACCAATCCATACACTATCCAATCGTCCATATAGACAACAAGAAATTTATGAATGTATACTTTGAACGTCGAAACTACTAATCTTGAAAAAATTGTTGGAGCATTCTTCAATCCAAATGGCATCACTGTATATTGAAAGAATCCCCATTATGTGACGAATGTAGTCTTATGCCGATATTCCTTCGTGATTTTGATCTGGTGATATCCCAAAAACCCATATGTAAATGATTATATTTCTCGCCCTCCCACTCCTTCAAGCACCTCATCTGTGAATGGTGTTAGGAACGGATCATGCAGACAGGCATCATTCAGCTTCCTCAAATCGACACATATTCAGACTTCACCATTTTTCTTGTCCTGGATCACCATCAGGTTGATCCAGTCTGATTCCTTTACTGGTTCTATAATGCCCACTTCCAGCATTCTTTCAATCTATGCTTGCACATGTTCCTTGTACCTTGGATTCAACTGGTAGGGCCGCTGCCTGACTGGCTTTGCATCGGGTTTTAGGGGGATCTTCATTTCACCTAAGTCCCCAAAAATTCCTTTCATCTCTGAAAATTTCGTTGGGAATAGATCCTAAAACTCATGCAATAGATTAGCCATCTTCACAATGGTGGAGTCATCCCAGTAGTCTCCAATACTTGCGAAATTCAAATTCTCCTCCGACCCAATTTTTACTTTCTTAATTTTCAACGGTTGTTAAAACCTGTCGGATGGTATTCCTGGTGCCTCAACACTGTGATTACCTTTTGATTCTAGCACGTATATATCCCTTGGATCATCCTCATCATCTAGTTCTCCTATGATATTATAACACTTCATCAACATTTCTGGTGTTGCAATCCACCGAAGTTCCAATGGTTTCTCTATCGGTACTACTTCAAATATCTTCTCGTGGATCACCTGTAGCGCACTGTGGATGAAGGGGTTCTCATCTGATAAACAAAATGATTGTCTGAAGCCAATTGTTAGCTACTCCCAAGAGGTTGTCCCGCGTCGCAGTTCTGCTGCGACATACCAACTCCGCGGTACTTCATCCAATGTGCGAACAAATGCATGGACCCACTCCTGTTTCACCCAAGAGCCCCATTGGTGTTGACATGCATTCACATGTTCCTTCAGATATCCTCTACTGTCATATTTACTTCCGCCGTATCCAGAAGCGTTGCCGAACCAAAACTCCATGAGGTGTCGACATAGTGGCCATTTTGTGATATTAGACTTGTGCGCTTCCCACCAGCGCGTGGGAGTAGCCTTTAAGGCTTCCTCCAAGGCCAATAGACATTGTAGAACCACCGATTTTTCCTCAAATTCAGTGAGAAACGTGTTCAAATTGGGAAATCCCTCATATATCAGTAGTGCCCACTCTTCTGTGGCTACCCATCACAACAACTGTGTGATTTGTGCACACCTCCTGAATGATACCTCGTGAAGCCGATTCAACCAATTCTCGAGTGCCTCATCTGAATCTAACAATGCCGAATTGACACTACGCCATCCCAATTCTCTGTCTGCAATAGGATTAATGTAATCCTCAGATATTTTATATACACTAACCCATCCCTTTGTAAATTCATCTCTTGTTGGTTCAACATAGCGTTGCCCTTCCGACATAGTCAACTTCCTAAAGTTGATGATGGCCTAGTTTTCCATTGCCCAGTCTATCCCTAGTAGCACCAGATAGGGGCTTGTGTTATCAACAATCTCTATTACATCGAAGTCGGCGTATTTCTTGAGTGCCTCAATTTCAACTAGAAGTTGGCACACCCAACCAAGTGGAGTAACCTTACTCTGATTTGCTAATGACAGTTGTACCGGTGACCAGGCCAATTGTGGTTTTCCCATTGTTTCCCATGTCTTCTTGGTCAGAATGTTGACGTACGACCCCAGGTCAAAAATTGTTGAGTCGACATCAAATGCTCCAATTTGTGCCGACATTCGCATCTCTCTCCCCATCTTCCTCTTGTGTATGCAATTGACCTTTTTCTCCTGGCATGCACCCTCCCGTCGATGCAACAGACCCGATATTTATTCCAATGTATCCTGATCCTTTTCCAACTCTAGGAAACTCTCCAAGAAGGATTTTAAGGTGTAATCCTTCCTCCGTGACTTCGTCGTGTAAAACGTCGGTGGCATATCGTAGATAACTTCTTCTTGAAGAAGTAACTGCCTCCTCTGTCTCAACACTTCCTGTGCTTTCAAGAAAACATCCCTTTCGACTTCCGCATCAAAGGTGACATGCTTCTATGCTATTGGTTGGACGGTATCCTATGATCTGTCGACTCCTGTCATAGCTCCTCCTCGTGTCACTACTCCAATAGTCACAATGTGGCTTCGAACCTCCGTTTATATCATCTATGTAGCTGGTGGCATATTTTGATTCTGGTTCTGTGGAGGTGGAGGCAGATTCTTGGTCTGCCATTTTGCGATGAGCTACGGACAATCTTCAACGCCATGATCCACAACACTTCAATAAGTGCATTGTGGCACTGGATTCAAGCAATCCCTCTGATAATGCCCATGCTTCCCATAATTGTAACATACAATCAGCCTTCATCCTCGTCCAACAGCTCCTCTGCGTCCTACGCTAGCACCTATACCTCCGTAGAATCCTCCTCTAAACCCTCCACGCAGTGTTCCATATGGTGGGTACTACGGTTGTCCATACTGCGGCTATTGATATGGTGTCTTCCATACCATGGCTGGCCATACTGTGGTGGCGGATACTGTGGCTGACCATACTGTGGTTTCCCATACTTCCCTTGATTGTACTGCTGCGGCTGTCTAAAATGGTGTTGTTGTTGGGTATACTGCGGTTGTTGTTGTACCACCGGTTGCTCTTCTCCTTTCATAAAGTACGTATCGGCAGTTCGATCCTAGAGTAGGTCATAGGCACTCTAGTCCTTCTCGTCGTGGCCAACCGAATGACAAAATTTTCAATATAGATTTACTGGATTCGACACCATCTTTTGCAAGTACACACATTCTTCTGGCCAATGCCCTCTGGTATGGCACACGCAACACCAAGGAATTCCTCCCTGACTGAGGGGATTTGGTGCACCTGATTGTAAATATTCTCAAAACTCTGGGAAATTATCCTTATGGCATCCTTCTGATTTACACCTGCTGCACCATATGTCTTCATGGGTTTCTTTCCCCTTCTTCATGTCTTAAAATTGGAGTGTCAAATTAGCCAACTGTGCCTAGATCCTATCCATTCCTATCCCATCTTCGCCGATTGGTGAAGCCTCCATCTTCATCACAATCTCCAATGCTTCGTCTTGTGTTGCTACCTTCTGTTCCATTAGTGGCCCGTGGATGTGTGGCACCAATCCTGCGATAAACCACTCCTTGTGTTGCATATCATTTATTCTGAAACTCACCTTTTCTATCAACGTCTTATACCATTGATCAAATTCCCATACTGGCTCATTTAGGTATTGCTTGATTTATTTGAGCTCGGTGACATACTGTGACTCCGACTTTGGTTTTCTAAACTCATCGACCATTCCTACTTTGATCAGCGCCAATGACTTGGCTAGTGTTCCTTTTTTGATGTCTTCATCCTGGACCTGCTTCACAGTCCAGATTGCTTCACACAGGAACCAATACTGCTCAGGATCCTCAGTCCCTTTCCCTTGGAAAGTGGGCATTTTTTTGTTGTCTTCCATTTTAGCATTCCTACTGTTATTGTTTACTGATGCACTACTTCTTTCGTTGCACATAGGGAAGATCTGTGAATACCTTGTGTTTCTTCCTATGAAATTCTGAGTAGTGCGTGGGGTTGAAGGTATGTTGTAACTTACGATCCATCCCTCTTCTGCTTCTGGGGTATCCTGGTCACCATCTCCTTCGTTGTGATAAGGTAGCTCTGTCCCTTATGGTCTTGTCTCACAGTATTTCGTTCTGGTCCCTTCAGGAGACTCTCTCTCAGTCCTTCTCATCTTCTTAGGTCGTTGAAATATCGCCCTGCTCCTCAAGGTACCACAGTCTTCCTTAGCCTCCCTTAGAAACTCATCGTCGCTCATTCCATCTACCCCACATCCTTCTATGGGAGCCACATTCACGTGATACCCTCAACCTCTGCACAATGATCTTTCAACTCATCGGAAGTCATCCTCAATATGCCCTTTTCGCAGACGAGCATCTTAATCCACAGTTTTAGCAACAGTAAGAATCTTCCCCTTGATCCTTTGAAAAAGTTCATTTCCGCGTTGCTATACGATTTGATTGTGTCTACTACGAACTCAGTAATGTATCCCTTTAGGATACTATCCACCCAGAAATCGATAGCCCTTGATACCTTATTGTCGGCTCGTTTTAGCTGTCGGATCAGTTCTGGAGTCCAATGATCAGGCTTTTGACAATGATTTTTTTGAAATGTCAGCTGTGCTAGCCACTGTGCAACAACATTGGGAATTCACAGAAGAACACTTTGTGGATATCTGAATAAATATACTTCTGCAACCAACTGCTCACTGTCTGTCCAGGGTTCTGATTTTCACCTTCTGCGAATTCCTCTGCCTTCTTGTCAAACCACTCTTGAATCTCTAGTTTCATCGGATGCCATAGCATATCCTCTTCTTTTCCTCTTTAGGTTCCCAGCAACAGAACCATTTTTTGACATAGTGTCTATCAATAGGGGTTCACTTCGCACTGTTGTCAACAAACATCAACCAAACTACCTTAAACACCGGCCCGGAAAGGTTTAACCCTTTCCAACAACACTCACAGAGCGAGCGAAGTCTCACCCGAGATGGATAAGGGGGCTGCAGGAACCAAGTTTCCCCAGTGGAGTTGAGTACATGCATCAAACACACATTACAAATGCAGAAACCAGAGATTATACCTTTCGCATTATGCTAACAATTCATCATTCGCATATTCACCATTCGCAGATTCAATACATAATGGACATTCACATAATCAAACTCATTCGCATGAATAGAAATTACCAAACCACGGGGTATTAAACATTTCACAAACACTTGTATTCACCATCTAGAAGAAACAAAGACAAAAGATAGAACCATAATTGAACATCTTTATGCATTCATCAAAGCCTATGGAATGACCTTCGCAGAACAATCAATACATCATATCGTGGATACAAAACAGATCAAAGATCAAAGATGGATCAATACTAGATCGATAGATGCCCTTAGGCTTACAATCATACTCCTATTTATATGAAACTAAATGGTTACAAAACGGTCCACAGGACCAATTCTAACAACTTTAACTAATCTTGCGCTTCCTCGTTCTCTATGAATGACCCTTCTTTCGTGGATTATCCCCCTTCGCAGCTATCGGCTTCTGCACTTCATGCGGACTAATCCCTTGCCAACATAAAGAAAGATACAAGCAATAAGTAATGAAACAATGAATTTCATTCTTTACCTACAATGTTCTTTAAGTTTTAAGCATTTAATGTGATAAATAACATAGATAGGATAAACTATGCTATGTATAAAAACTAAAATTGACTATAAAAATTCACACTTAAATGTTTGTATCACCCCATTTTTTACCACAGTGTGTAATGATGTAATTATGTAAATATTGACGAAATGACTAAAAATCAGACATGAATGGTCTAGTGTGACCAAGATGATGTAATTATGTACATTTTGCGTTTAATATGACTAAAACACAATCACTGTAGACTAAGAAGGACAAAGATGAGATGGGGGGCTATGATTATACAAGAGGGAAATTGAAAAGAGGGTTTACGGGGGAGATGGCCCTATGCTTTATAAGTTAAGTCATTATCCTTAATATTCATTTATCTTAGATTTATTAATAGCTCTTAATTAAAATTGCATTAGCCATAATATTGGGTTAATTATCCTAAGCTTGGGATTAGTTGGGAAAAATTGGACTTCCCATGTGTGCAACTTGTCTAGTTATCATCACCCATGCATGTCACTTGGCTAGTTCTCAACATGCATACAAATTATTGAGAACTACTTCATTCATTATTATTTTATCATTCAACCATCATATTCTATCATCACTTGGATACCTTTCCCTACAATAGCCTAGAACTCTACTTGAGATACTGATGTCAGGTAAATTGAATATTCCTTGTGAGATAACTTGTCCTAATGTTGAGTTCCTTGGAGTCCCGACATGGAGATTCCCTGACTGACCCATGATGGATCCCTGGAAAGGAATTGGGGAAATAGACCAAGGGACTATTAACTTAGAGAAGGGTACCCTATTCCTTGGATTATGCAGGATGATGGAGGAGGAGTGATAGCGGATTGGGATAGTTGTAGAGGTGTGTTCCACACATTCTTGTGGGTTGATAGCCCCAACTCGGGAGTGTCCTCTCTTATAGAGAGAACTAGTATAATAGAATTCCTACAGCTGAGAGGAACATCCTTAGTTTGCAATCAGTTGGAGGGTATTTAAGATAAGTTGCTATCTATGTATAAAATGTTATGTGTGTATCTTTGTTATCTGTTTTGTTTAATTATTGTTATGTGAATAGTTGAATGCATTGAATTCCTGACAATGTCTGAATGCATTCATGCTAGAATTTATATGTATTTTTTAGTATTTACATTTGTTTAATTTGGGAGACTACATATATTTAATTTCAAAGCAATATTGATAATTAATTTACGAAAAACGAAATATGGATATTAGCGGATATTAGCGGATATTCTGATAAGTTATTTGAGTATTGCAAGGCCCAAAGGCATGGTGTAGTCACCAGGTATGTGACTTTGAATGGATCACATGAGCTCCAGTTATGACAGTGGCATGAGTTGGAGAACCAACAAGTTGTGTGATTCACACTACTTAGAAATGTATCGAGAGCATGCTTTTGTTGCACAAGACTTGAATGGTCAAACCTATGCTAATGACATAAAAAAGCATGCATAGTGGCACAAAAAATTATGAAATAAAAATATCATTTTTTTGAAAAATAAATACCTTCTAGTTGATACTTAAGGTAAAAACAAGGGCTAAACTACAACTGCAAACTACAAGAGATAATATATTAAGTTTAGTATGCATATGGCCAAAGGTTTAGGAAATTTTAATTACACATGAATGAGACTCTCTTATCATCTTAGAGCGCTTCATAGTGTTTTTACATTAAAAGGGATCCATATTCTGAGTTGATTTAATCGAATTTAATCACATAGGAGACTTAGGGCATGATTATTCCAAGAAATCTATAAGTTTCAAGGATGACTTCTTATAGTCATAGGATTCCTCTTAGAATTTTTGCATGAAGAAAAGGTCCATATTTTATATGATTCATGGAATAATCATGCTCTAAGTGCTCCTAAGTAACCAACTTTGATAAAATCAACTTAGAAGTGTATAATAATCAAATTTGACCTTATCTATAAGGGTAGCAATTATCTTGGCCCATTATGATCATTATTAGTTATGCTTTCAAGGAATCACCAAAATTGATTCCAAGGTCAAAGAGATTGCAACAATTTTCCAATATTTTACAACATTATAATATCTCTATTAAAAAAAGAGCATTTAAAAACATTTAAGAATACATTGAATTAAGACTACTTGGTACATACAAGATAAAGCCTCATGTAACAATCATGAAACATGACTACATTAAACAATACATGTAACTCACTAAAATAATATATGGAAGAGATGGCTTTAAGGGAATGACACTAACATACATTTTTAAAAGGGAGATATGATTGAGGCACAATTCACATTGAAAAATGTTGTATGATAAATAAAAAAGAGAGTATACACAACTATATTTATGTTTTTATTATACACAATAAACATATTGATATAATATAATTGTGGAATACTAGAAACATTTAAATTTCTTAAAAGTTATCTTATTTACAAACAAGGTTGAATCAAAATTCCAAATTCCAAGTGGTTGAGTCTCTAGTGGTATAATTTCAACATCCTTTAGTAATTCAATATAATAATAAATCCCTAACCTTAGCTCTTGCTATCTCAAAGAATTGAACCTACAATGATTATTGGGAGCCTATCATTATGGAGTTTGGAGTTTGAACTATATCATTGGATGTTTCTAATTTTATACTTGAGCCTAATGAACTTATATATATATATATATATAAATATATAATTGTTCTTATGAAATATATATGACATATATATGACAGAAAACTCATAAAGTATTCGTTAAAAAGTTAATATATCACTTGCAAAAATGAAACCTAAATAGAAAGAATATACCAATCATTCAAAATACAGGAATGAAAAAGAGAAAAACATAAATATAGAAGAAACATTAATCGAAAAGAAAGATAACTGCAGGTGACAAAGAAAATAACTCACATTTCAATGACCACCTTATCATCCCTTTCTGCATTTTCACTCACCCCTTTTTACATAGACTTTTAAATGCCATTATTAAATCTTCCTCAGCACATTCCCATTCTTGCACCATCCTATCATAGCTGAGATTGTGTCTACTAGTTTATTTATATACCTCTCTTTGCTACAGTAAGTGATTGGTTGAGGCATGATGCTCCCACTCATATGGGTCTCATCATTTTCTTCAAATGTCAAAGTACGCTTTAGTCCAATATGATTGATTGGAATCATGATCAGTTGAGATTGTCATAGTATAGTGCTGGATTTCATGCTAATCTCCATTTTAGTAGTTTGAACTATTCTAAATTCTTCCACCTATTACCCAATGCAACGTATTGGGAGCAGACTCAGACGCAAAGTATATACCTCGTCTCTAGATCCAACACGCTGAATTAAATCCGCAGTGCAATCACTGGACTCACTCTCCGTTACACAAGAGTTGCGATAAGATTTCGACAGGAGTAGACACGTATGATTAGTTGTTGGGATTATATTCTCCCGTTTGCAGTGGGATAAACAACTGTCTCTTGCGTGTGACTTTCAACCAACGCAACCTGTATCCAAAACGACTATAAAAACACAATTCCAGTTCCCTACCTCTGCAAGGAAAAGAGGAATCCCATCATGGCTACTACAAGGCTGCAGCAATCCTTAGCATCAGCCACCGCTTTCTTCTTTTTATTGAGTATTCTTATCATTTTCCCAAACCCAGCATTAGCTGCTTGCGCTAGCTGTGTCCATCAATCTAAGGTCGCCTATTTCGCTAATTCAGAGGCCATCAATGGTACTGCCATAATCTATGACTACCAGCTAGATCTATTGGTAATTTCGTCAATTCTCTGACGCAACTTTATTTGGTGTGATTGTATTATTGCAGTGGGCGCGTGTGGATTCGGACCATTCGCCAAAATGCTTTACGGTGGCAATGTGGGAGCTGCCACCTCCAAAATATACAGGAATGGCGTTGGATGCAGCGCATGCTATCAGGCAAGCTCGATAAACCGTCCTTACGGCCAAATGTTTATTATGATCCATTTTTTTTACAGTTAATGTCATCTTTGAATAATTATATCATATCAACTTTTGATGATGTTGGTAGGATGATGCATAAACTGTTAAATAATTGTATCGGTCTATGTTAATTACTTTTAAAAATGTAATTATCAGGATGATGCATAAACTGTTCAACAAATTGTATCAGCTTTTGATATTATATTTGGTAGTATTGTATCAGCTTTTGATGGTATTGTATCAACTTTTTTTATGGTAATTGTATAAGCCTTTTTGATGGTATTGTATCAGCTTTTGATGGTATTGGTACATGATGCATAAACTGTTCAACAATTGTATCAGGTTTTGATAATGTTTTGATGATATTGGTAGGATGATGCATAAACTGTTCAACAATTGTATCAGGTTTTGATGATATTGATATGATGATGCATAAGCTATTCAATAGTTGTATCAGATTTTGATGATATTAGCAGGATGATGCATAAGATGTTCAACAGTTGTATCAGGTTTTGATGATATTGGTAGATGCATAAACTGTTCAACAATTGTACCAGGTTTTGGTGATATTGGTAGGATGATGCATAAACTGTTCAACAATTTGATGATATTGGCATGATGATGCATAAACTGCTAAACAATTGTATAATATTTTGATGATATCGGTAGGATGATGGATAAACTGTTCAACAATTGTATCATATTTTGATGATAAACTGGTTGTATCATATTTTGATGATAAACTGGTTGAATTTGCAGGTACGGTGCACGAACCCTAAATTATGCACTAAGTCAGGGTCAACGATAGTTGTTACGGACCTCACACCGAACAACCGGACAGATTTTGTGGTAACCTCCAGGGCATTCTTAAGCCTGGCACTCCCACAGAAGGGCCGTCAGCTTCTCGAGGCCGGGATTGTAGATATCGATTATAAAAGGTAAACAGATCATTAATTCTCTGTAGTTAATTGATATCTTATTTGTTTCTCCGAGGCGACTAATTTGGTGCAGAACATAGGACCCCCTGTACATACAAGGGCCAGAATTTGGTGGTGAAGGTGGATAAAAGTAGCCAGTATCCTTACTATCTTGCCGTCCAATTCTTATACCAAGGAGGCCAGACAGACATAGTTAGCGTGGATGTTGCGCAGGTAAATTTAGTCGATGGTATTAATTTGTGAATACTGCCATTGATAAACTTGATGGGGATGCTGTAATTAAGCTGCAATTTGTTTGCAGGTGGGTACTTCTGAGTGGCATTACATGACACGCAACTATGGCGCAGTTTGGCAGACACAGAGCCCACCACGGGGTGGTCTCCAGTTTCGATTTCAGGTTACTAGTGGGTACGATGGGAAATGGTTGTGGGCGAGAAAGTCTGTGCTTCCCTCCGATTGGAAGTCAGGGCACACCTATGATTCCGGTCTTCAGATCACTGACATTGCTCTGGAGAATTGCCGTCCATGTGGCGACGATCGTGATGCTCATTGGACCGTGAATCCGCCTTCCAGTGACTAAAATGAACTAAGGCGAGACGTAGCGTTTGTTTTTCAAACGCGCGCTCATCAACTTTGTAAAGAAACACGATGAGTTGGTTCTTGATATACAATGTATATGTACTAGTAACGTTGGCAAAAATAAATAAGCCTTTCAGTGTTTCATATTTATGTAATTTGACAGAAGCAGATCCACTTATTTCTCTAATTTAGGTTTCTATCATATTATGCAAAATATAAGGGTTAGCTACAGAGGGTTTGCTTGGGGTAGCTACAGAGTCCAGTTGCGCAAAATATAAGGGTTAGCTTGGGTTAGCTACAGAGGGTTAGCATGGGGTAGCTAAAGTCCAGTTGCAAAAGTTCATGGTCAATATCATGATGGAGTCCAGCTGCAAAAGTTCATGGTCAGTATCATGTTGACAACATTTAAAGTGCTATATATTGAAGGTATCCAGTGACACTACATCGAATATATTAGGGTATCGTTATTATATTTTATAAATGGGAAGCTTCGGATTCGGATTCTCTGTCATTTCCATTTAATGGCCAAATAAACTTATCTTGTTTTATTTTTATTTAAAAAATAATAATTCTTAATTACAAATGTAATGAAAAACATCCCTCATTAGAGATAAGCTTTTTCCTTCCTAAAGTAATGCCTATTTCAAAAGGAAGGAAATTAAAATTATAAGTAATGCCTATTTCAAAAGGAAAGAAATTAAAATTATCTATAATTATCCTTGAAATGAAGGAAGATTTGCATATACTTAGAAAGGATTTCAAGGAAGATTTGCATATACTTAGAAAGGAAGAAGATTAACATATATTTAGATTTATTAGATTATCTTATACGTAGAAAGGAATGAAGATACATATATTTAGATTTATTAGATTGGCTTATATTTAAAGGAAGATACATATATTTAGATTTATTAGACTAGCTTATATTTAGAAAGGAAGGAAGATAAACACATATTTAGATTTATATTTGTTTAGATTTATTTCAATTTTTATGATTTCAAAAATTAAAGAGGGATCAAATTCTTCAAAATGTACCTATTTTTAATGTATAAAACTTGAGGAAATGTTGTATTAGATTTAATTATTCTTGATGTTATACTAAATTCATTTGTGGGTGGTCACACATTATCATCATTATGTATATGTTTTACACGAGTTTGACTCTTTAAACTTTAGTAAGTATCAAGACACATAAATGACACATTTGAAAATGAGTCAATTGATTAATCTTATCATCAATCCAATATTCAGATTATCAAATGGTACTAGTATATTATCCTCTATTTGAGTTCTTCCATTGAGTCTATCTATGTTATCATTAAACTTGTATATGCATCTATAGGTCTCACAAAAGAATTATGGATTTCATTTACCGTATAGTTGTGAAATTTGCTATTGTGATCATCAAAATGGACAAAATGGACAAGTCATGATAAAAAATGTTTTCAAATTCTTCTCTATGTAGCCTAACACATTTTTGTGTTTGTTTTCTTACATTTTCAATATGTGTATCATCCATTTCATAATTATGAGATGACACTATAACTTGAATTACCATACTCGAATTATAATTGAAACCATGTATTAAAGATAAGATATAAAATATTTCATAGATTTTAACCCTTAAAAGGATATGATACAATACATTGCAATCAACTGTTGTGAAAAGTGCATGCGCGGCACAGTTCCGATGTATAGGACCATCTTGGGTTCTTGTATTCGCTATGGGGTCTATAGAGTTCTTTCAGCTGTCAGTTGGGTTAAGGTTGTAATGACTGTATGCTAACCACATTTTCCGTTGTATAGGCCATCTGAAGTTTTTATACACTATTGTGGTGTTCTACAAGAGTTCACCATACAACTTGGTTCTTGTGCAATTTCATGATCAGTGAGAAGTGATTGTTATCTTTATCAAATCCATAAGGCAAAGTGTGTTCATATTCTCATTTTATTGGGAATTCTGGAAGTTGTCATCAAGGGTGATGCTAATGCAATTCCATCTTCCTCCATTTGTATTATTTCTCCCTAGACATCATTAAGGGGGAGTGTTGGAATATGTAATGATGACTTGCGTGGTGTTGTTAGTTGCATAATGATCATATCTATAAAAAAAGCATACATAACTATAATATTATAAAATGGATTTATTCCACGTACATCATGAAGTAAATTCTCTTATTACCTTTCTTTATATAAGAAATGTATTTATCCCACATGTGTTATGGGATAATTCTTTCATACCTCTAGCTATATAATAGAGGTGAAGGAGACCCTTTTAAGGTATGTTGGAGAAACATCATTGTGACATGATGTGAAGATGGAGAGTGATTTGATGCTTATGTGGGGATTCCATGTATTGTAAGAGTGGATATGCGTGAACTATAATGAAGACCATATATACCTTCTAATGGATGTTTCCACATTTGGGATTATACCACATATATCTGGTGTATTTTTTTTCTCTTGTCTCTTACTTACTATTTTGATTATATGGTGCTTGTATGGATACAAGGGTAGACTAGTAGATTCTTGTTATTGATTTGCATGTTAACAAAGTTATTGTTGAATTTTTGTGCATATTTCTCAATATTCTAACATGGTATCAATGTTAGGTACTATGCTCTACCTTCTTCAGTATTTTTTCGTAAATGTTTTTTACAAACACCAAGTTCTTCAAAAAAAAATTGGGGCCCTCCTTATCTAGTAGATTTTCAATCATTACTATTTAACTATTGTGGTTTTTAATTAGAACTAAGAATTTTTCTACATGTTTGAGAATTTTTATCTCAAAACCCTAACCCTCACCTTTTATATTTTCATAATTTTTTCAAGTTTTTCTTGAATTTTTCTATATATTTGAGTTGGAATCCATTGAACACTAAATTTATACCAAGGATCTATCATTCTTGCAGTAGATATCATTGTTTTTTCATCTTTGGGTTTTTTTCGTAGGTTTTTTGTACAAGTTTGCGACTCCTTTTGCAAATTTCAGTTTCTACCAGTTTCAGGATGTTTTGGGCACCCATGCACCTTTCCTTCACTAGAAGTGCATACACATGTACCATGTACATAGAGATAGTGCATGGGCCTTGTTAATCACGCACCTTGGCCACATAGAAAGCATGGGGGGGATGTGTTTAGGAAAAATTTCACTGAAACCTAATTTTTTTCATGTTTCTATTATGGATTCGTAGATTCCTCGGTAGGCTGTTGTAGGGTTTCGTTATTGGTGAGAAAATTTAGTTTTATTCTCTATTATCTTCTTTTCATTAGATTCATGTTTTGTTTGGATTCGGGTTTAGTTTTACTTTTAATCATCATGTTATTAGAGGTTGTCTCTTGTTCATGTTTTACTTGTCTCTAACCTTCTTGTGTATAAGATGTTTTGAAATTTTCAGGGGCATGTATCTCTAGCATTTTTATCATGGCGACAATAAAAAAAATCTTTGCCTAAGACTTCGTTTCTTGATGGCTATATTTTTCATATATAAGTGATATCATTTTTTGGTTCATCCATATTTTGATCACTATTTATATTTTGTTACTAACCCTTGTTTGTGTTAAAGCAA
This sequence comes from Larix kaempferi, assembly GCA_027924585.1. Lineage (NCBI taxonomy): Eukaryota > Viridiplantae > Streptophyta > Pinopsida > Pinales > Pinaceae > Larix > Larix kaempferi. Next base: position 11,757,285 of record BSBM01000125.1, on the reverse strand, counting down.
TTTCATATTCTCTATCCTTCATATGTCATGTCATATTTCTTGTCATTGTGGGCTTATCATGCTCATTTTATTCTTTACTCTTGGAAGTTCTCTATGTAGATTGACTCTCTGTTTACTTGAATTTCTCCATAGGGGTATTTGTGAAGTGTTGTAGGACAAAACAGTTCTATCTTTTATTCCTATCTTAAGCATACTAATGTTGTTATCTTTGGTCATTCAACATTGTTCCTCTCTACAACTTATCATTGACAACAACAAATTTGAAACCTTTTTCCTCTTTATCTAAAATGTTTGAAGTTGTAATTAAGAAGGAATGCAATGTAATAAAAAACCATATAATATCACCTTCTTCCAGCTATAATGTAATGAAATGAATGAACATCTTATTTTCTTAGTCATGATGATTATCTACTAGAAACGTTTTCGACGTATAGGACATTAAGGTTCGTGTATTCGTAATGAATTCTACTACAAAATCATTGCATCTTTTAGCTTAGTTGTGAATACTTCCTATGCAACACAATTATGATGGATATGATTGTCTAGGGTTCTTGCATTCGATATGGGGTATATTTCATATTTCTTTCATCTATTAGTTGGGATACAATTGCGATGAATGTATACTATCCACATTTTATATTGTATTGTCCATCTAAGGTTTATGTACACTATTGTGGTGTTCTGCAAGAGTCCATTGTATATCTTTGTTTCAATGCAATTTCATTATTAGTGAGAAGCAGTTGCTATCTTCATCAAATCCATAAGTAATAATGTGTTCATATTCTCATTTTATTGGGAATTCTAGAAGTTGTCATCAAGGGGGTTGTTAATGTAATGCCATCTTACTCCATTTGTATTTTTTCTCCCTCGTCATAATTATGGATTTGATTAAGACAATTATCATTTATGGGTGTAATGGGTTATATGCACCTTAATACTTATAATTTGTAGCCACTAATCCTATAAATTATGCTAATGATTGATGATGGCGGTTATTAATTTCCATTGAGACCAAATTTGGTCTATTAAAACATCATAACTATTAAGCATTATAATATCTATAAATGTAGATAAACTCTTTCATCCTCTATTGTATCACCCTTAATCTTGAGAAGTTAAAACTCCTAAAATCTAATAGTAATGACCCCATGAAAGACCTAAAATTTGTAATTACCACTATAAGTTTACATACTTAACATTAAACCCATAAAAAACATCCCTTATACCCTACAATATAAATCCCAAAAATTATAATCCTTAACCCCCTACCACATATCCCTAATGTGTGAAACTTATAACCCTTAACTTCCCTTAATCTGTATAACCACTGACCCTTATGACCTCAAATCCCTAACACTTATAACTTCTAACTGTAATCCCTATAACCCCTTAACCCTAACTCATTCTACACCTATATCCCCTAACCCCTATAACGTTTATCACCCTTACCTCATGACCTTTAAAATCCACAATGTAATAACTAATCCATATAACCCTTACCATTTTATCCATTATTACCCTTGATATCCAAAAAGCTATAACTATAACTTATGTAACCACTCACCCTTATAAACCCTATAACTTTAACTCATATATTTCCTATATTCATTACCCTTTAACATTTATAATTATGATAACCCCTAATCCCTACAAAATTTCAATCATTACGCCCTCTAACCTCTATAACATTCAAGCTCCGTAACTCCTAAGTTCCAAATCTTATTACCACTAACTCATAACATATATAATTCTAACACACAATTCATAACATTCAAGCTCCATAACTCCTAAGTTCCAAATCTTATTACCACTAACTCCTAACATATATAAGTCTAACACATAATTCATATGAATACTTGCATGCAACCTATATAACCCTCACTCTTAAAACCCTTAATTTAAACCTTAGGATTTATAACCCTTAACTTCCCTTAATATTTCCCCTAAACTCTAATCCCTATTTCCTAAACCTTTTAAACCTAAATCTATTTAGACACTTAACCTTATAACACTAAAATCCTAATACTTATAACTTCTCAATTTAATTCCTATAATACCTTACCCATATCACATTTTACCCCTACAACCCTTATCATTCCTACCTCATGAAATTTATAATCCACAATTTAACAACTAAACCATATAAACCCTTATCCTTTTAACCATTATCATCCTGACCTCCCCAACCCTATAACTAGAATTAATGCAACCCCTTATCCTTATTACCCCTATAAATTTAAATCATATAACTCATATATGCATTACCCTTTTACATTTATAATTAATATAACCCTTAATCCAATCCCTATAACCTCTATAATCCTTCACTCCTATAACTACAAAATTACAAACCTCATTACCACTATCCCCTAACATATATAAATCTAACACATAATCCTTATAAACACTTACATGTTACCTATATAACCCTCACTCTTAAAAACCTTAATTTAAACATATAATATCCAAACATGTATAACCAGTAACATTATAGATGATAATACATAATAATTTTAAATCATATATATCACAACTCACTTTACTTCAAATATATGTAAGATTATAAATTTTATACCCTGTATTGCCACTAATCACTATAAAACCCATACAGTTTGACAATATAATCCATACCATCATTATTAATTTTACCTCAAAAAATGATAACCCTTGTCAGTAATATTCCCTAACCATGGGAAGCCTTAAATTGTATAAATCTTAACCCTCATACCCCTTGTCCCCATATTTTAACTTATATTACCTAAAATCGTTATAAAATATAACCCCTACTGTTGTTACGGAATATACCTCATAGTAGGGGATAGAGACTACCAACATACAAGGGGTTGATAGATAGATACATAGGTTTCTGCATCCATTATTGTAAATAAATAAGATCAAGGTTTAGAGAAAATGCATCGTGTTTATGACAGTCGGTCCAAGCTTTTCTCTAGATCTTCACAACAACAAACCTGCAAAACACACAGACCTTCCTCAAACCAGCTTGACTATAAATAGATATTGATATTAATGAATGCAATAACATCAAATTATAATCAAAACACAATAGAGATTAACACTTTATTGGGAATGGAAGAGTCTCTCAATCTTTTATTGTCAAAAGAATGTAGTAAGTACAAATGTTATACTTGACTCTACATCAAGCACATTCGTAACTAAGCCCTAGGCTCATGCTCCTCTCTCTTGACTTAGAATTTCCTCGGCATAACAATAGCTCTCTCTAATCGGTCCCTTTCTCATGGCCTCCTCTTACATTTATGACAAAGCAAGGAGGGTTGGTTTCGAAAGGAAGTTGAATTGGGAAGTTGGGGAAGTTGGAATACCTGACTCAACTAAGCCCAATTCGTGTTCTTAATATATTTTTCAAATTTTCCTTAAGACACCTGCGACTATGAGACACATCAACTTGCGAGTGACTCGCAGCATGTTAGCTCCACAACTCGTGAGTGCATCTTCTAATTGACACCCACAGGTTGTCAGTGTGGAGACCTGCAAGAGACTCGCAATGTGTCAAGTATAGGAGTCGCGGCTTTATGGTGAAGGTGTCATAAAAAATAAATTTTTAAGCTGAAGGAGTAAGAATTCAACTCCAAATCATCCAAGTTCAAGTAAGCTCTTCCATCCATGATGTCCTTTTGTGTGATCGACAAGGCGATGTGATCACGAACGGAGAAATGCTAATTTGACCGATAACAAATGCCCCCAAATGTGTGAGATCAGAGGGAAACGATGGCTGAAATACATTACAATCCAAGTCAGAGGAGAAGCGATGAAACCATAGGACGAAGTCACAAAAGTACCTGAAACAAAAACCAGGTCAGCGGACAATTACAATCTTGACATCGGGAGATGTTCAGAATGATAAAACATAATCTCCAATACATAACTGACATATGTATATAGCATGGCCACTAAAATACAAGCGTGGATCCATACAAACAAGAGATCATAGCCATGACAACAAGCTGGATCTATGTCCCATCAAAAATCCAAATATGGATGTGGCTCGGTCTTGTGCAACTTGGGCAATAACAAATCGATATGATGCTATCATAGGCCCAAGGTCTTCATTGAAACCGTCTCAATGTATGAATCATGAACATGTGAGTAAATGAGTTGGATTCGAACATGGGGGATGCCATTTGATTACCGGTCATTGATGTATACCATTAACAAACACGAGGGAACCCAATGAAAATGGGGCCCAAGGTAGCTAGTACATTCTAACAAGTGTGAATAAGGGGTTTTGAGTTCAAACACTTGAAGAATCCAACGAATAGGAGAAATTGGTGTATTCCCACTACTCACCATCGAGGGAAATTGCCACTAATGACTGCAACCCCCAAGGTACTTCTGATAAATCTAAACTTCATTCCCAGAGAAAGATGAGTTGAAGTCAATGGGAAGAAGTGTGTCAGAAGGGAGGACTTAAGGCATTCTCCATCATCTAACATGAGGACTAACCAAAGGTTGATTTGATATGGAATAGGACTGAGTACATGATGAAACAAACTGACACCAGGGAATGGTCGACACAGGTTGTATCCTTGAACAATGAGCGTGACACAAGAGTGACTTAGGGAGATTTTGAAACACAAAGGGACCATGATATAAATATGTAATGTAAGAGACATTAACAGATTCTCCATATGATTGGAAGAGTAACCAACCAGAGGAGTAAAAACTCTGAGATCGGGTTTTATCCTAAGGCCAAAAACTAGACCCGATAATTTGATAGACTCAAAAGGTGCTTTGTTCAAGGATATGACTAAGTTGTTGCCTTGAAACTGAAAATATGTTTGACATACTTCCCTTTCATTTTCTCTTTTTATTAAAGAATATCCTTCTTGTTAGATTTAATGAGTCCAAGAAATCAAACTCAATAGTCCTTCATTTTTAAAGCAAGCTCGAAGAAAGAGGGAGAAGACTGCTTGATACAAGTCCAACCATGTGTAAGTTTAACGAGTCCATGGGAGGAAAACTCAAGACCTTCTTCATTTTTAAAAAGAGTTTGAAGAAGAGATAGACGAATACTCTATAACACTGATCCATGTATTTTAATATCAATCCTGGATTGGTTCATTCTCGTCGGTGTTTTCTTTTTTTGAAGAGTCTGAAAAAATTAAACAATAACTCCATACAACTACTCATGGATTTTAGTATGGAGCCCGAGTTGGTATGTGCTTGCTGATGTTTTCTTGTTTTAAAAAGTTTGAAAAACTTAAACAATAACTCTATATACCATCTCGTGGATTTCACATCAAGCCCGAGTTGGTGAATGCTTGCTGGTGTTTTCATATTTCGAGAGTCTAAAAACCCTAAAGAAGACTCCTAAAGGTCCTTTTTCGTAAAGTTAATCTCCTCACTCGAAAAAGTGTAAAACAATGAGAGAAGAACTCTTCTAGCCACGTATGACTAGAGTATACATTTTTCATAACTAATCCACGAAGGTACGGAAAAGGGGTAAACTTATACCTAAGTGGATGTCTTGTTCACTTCCTTTAACGAGTTTGAACAAAACAAGCATACTCAACGATCTTGTTTGATTTGAAAGAGTCTAACAAGGGCTTAAAAAGACTCTACAAGCATTAGGGAAACTAAGTTCCGTGATCTTGTCAAATGACGACATGCTGAAACGACCAGATTAGTGACAAATGACATATAACATGATCAAAAGTGATTTCATAAAGACAGGAGGTATTATACCTAACCAACATGTCATAAAGGAAAACAAACCTTAGTAGATCAAGGTTGAAAAAAGTAGTGAAAACCATCATATCATTCTTTACATAATCAAAAAGTGCATTAGTTGATTAAATAAAGTTTAAAACATAATTTGAAACTATAGAGAAATTTAAAAAGTGGGTACAAATCAAAACTGATCAGTTTCAAAACTAAAACAAAATTCACAAATTCATTTGTTGGATAAAAAGGGTGAATACAACCTCTCACTTCAATTGATCATAGTGATCACGTCAGGCCACCAAATTGTATTCTGCCACTTGAAAGTACGTGCTCTCTCCCCTACTTTCACATCAAAGCATAGTTTTTTTATTTTTAATGGTTATTTTTGTTATTTATTGTGTTTTAAAATTTAGGGCCTTTTACCCGCGGGTTGACCTATATCAAACTCGCGGGCACAAGAAAAGTGCATGTCTTTTCTATAAACCAACTCGTGGGTACCCTCCTTTGTCTAGTAAGAACAGTCGCGGGTGTCGCAGTTAAAAAAATAAAAAACAAAAAAATAAAGTACAAGTGGTTGAATGAATACAGGGATGGTGCTGACATGGAGGGAAAGGGAGAATGAGGATATGGATAGGCATGCTATGGGATATCCATTGACACTGGGTGCATTACGAAGGTGTGGTTTACTCAAGTTTTTTCGAACTACCAATATGAGGGCACAAATGCAATTGCTAGAGATGCTCATAAACTATTGGGATGTCGACCAAGGAGTATTTGATCTCCAGGGAGAGATCCTCGAACTCACAATTGACGACATATACGTCCTAATAGGGTTGTCCTGAAGATGGGAAATGGTAAACCTAAAAGGTATGTTTCGAGGAGTGGGTTCCCTATCAATAAAAGATTACATCAATGCCTATTGTCTTCCCGGCACTGAGAAAAGTGGCAACCAAGTTCATATCGGTTTGATTTCGAGCTTCCCTTTGAAGGTCATCCTGAGTACTTTGAACAGGATTGGGGGAAGCACTGCGCAACACTTAACATCCGGGAACTATATGCAGATAGGTGTTGAATGCCTTCAGGGAGTTGTATTTGACTGGTGCTCGAGTCTTCTGGTGAGTATGAAGCACCAATTGACTGAGTGCAAGATAGGAAAGAAGAAGAATTTATGATATGGCAGCATCCTATGTAGCTTCTTCTTTGAGAGGGTTCCTTCCCTGAGTCCGAGAATGGCCCTACCATCATTCAATCCTCACGATCCACTGATGACTCAATGGGGAGATATCTTCTTATGCTAGGGTGGTGGAGAGTGTTAGAAAAACAGGATCGCAGAGCAATAACAATAAACAGAAATGCAAATATAATCACACACACATTACAAGAGAGACACAGATATATCGTGGTTCACCCCAAGATGGGCTACATCTACACTGAAATTTCCAGTCCTTATTATTATTCCGTCCAGCAAATTGAAGGGATATAACCTACAGCACAACCGTTGCACTTCCTCTTCACACTCTCTCACAGTCTCTCTTCAGTTCTCAGAGATCTTTACAATGCATAAAACCTAATACATCAACCCTAGTTGTATTACAATGTCTTTCTTTTATAAGGAAAATACAATGGGAAAATACCACAGGATACCCAAAACCATGAGTGTACAGTCCTCTGGGGTGCACGACTGAGACAATATCATCTATGAGACTGGAAGATCTGGCTCCACATCTAACAATCTCCCACTTGGAGACTGATCACATCAACTCCACCGCTGATGTACTTGCTGGACCTTGGACTTGGAAACTTTCTCCTCTTCACGTTCATGCTAGAAGGCCAACTGAAACCGAGCAGGAACTCAGTTTCTCTCTGGTCACTACCTTTGTGAATATGTTTGCAAGATTCTGGCTAGTGTGTATCTTTTCCAGCTTCAACAGTTCATCTTCCAAAACATAGTGTATGAAATGGTACTTGAGCTGTATATGTTTAGATCTGGAATGGAATGCTAAGTTCTTTGCAAGATGAATGGCACTCTGGCTGTCACTATACAACCTGCTATCCTTCTGCTTCTTACCCACTTCCTCCATAAACCTCTGCAACCAAATCATCTATTTACAAGCCTCTGTAATTGCAACATACTCTGCTTCCATTGTTGAAAGTGAAACAGCCTTCCGTAGTCTCGAAATACAACTTACTGTTGTTCCACCTACATTAAACACATACCATGTGGTGCTCCTCCTGCTACCCTTATCACCTGCCGTATCTGCATCAACATATCCTTGTAGGACAGTGTCTGAACCTCCAAAACATAATGACTGAGTGGTTGTACCTCTCAAACACCTGATAATCCTTTGTACTTCCTTCCAATGTTCTTTACCTGGATTGTTCATATATATGCTCACAACTCCCACTGCTTGTGCAATATCTGGTCTTGTGCACACCATGGAATACATCAAGCTGCCAACTGCTGATTGATAGGGAATCTTGGACATGTAATCTGTCTCTTCCGGTGTCTTGGGAAATATTTCCTTACTTAGACTGAAATGGCTGGCCAAAGGTGTACTTACTGGTTTTGCATTCTGCATTCTGAACCTCTCCAACACTGTTTGTATGTACTCACTCTAAGACAATGTCAATTTGTGATTTTTCCTGTCTCTTGTTATACTCATATCAGGGATTTGCTTTGCAACACCCAAATCCTTCATCGCAAATGAATTAGCTAACTTACTTTTGAGCACATTTATATCCTGCATGTTAGACCCTGCAACAAGCATGTCATCCACATACAATAACAAGATAATATAATTTCCATTATCTATCCTCTTGAAATAAACACAGTGGTCAGAATGACATCTACTATAACCTTGTTCTGTCATAAACCTGTCAAATTTTAAATACCACTTCCTTGGAGCTTGCTTCAAGCCATACAAGTTCTTTTTCAACCTACATATCAATTTTTCCTTACCTTTGACCTCATACCCTTGTGGCTACTGCATATATATATCTTCCTCCAAATCCCCATGGAAAAAGGTTGTTTTTACATCTAACTATTCAAGATGCAAATCTTCTACCACCACTAGACTTAAGATAGTCCTAATTGAAGTCATCTTAACAACACGAGAAAATATTTCATCAAAATCTATACCTTTCTTCTATGCAAACCCCTTTACAACAAGTCTGGCCTTGTACCGCTTCTTGCCTCCTTCTTCTTCCTTCAACCTGTAAATCCATTTGTTCTGCAATGCTCTTTTACCAGCAGAAAACTGAACCAAATCCCAAGTCTAGTTTCCTACCAATGAGTCCATCTCCTCATTCATTCCTTGCTCCCACTTCTTTCTAGTTTCCACCTGCATTGCTTCTTCATAACATGCTGGTTCACCAGAATCAGTCATCAATAAATAATACATTGAAGGAGAGTATCACTCAGGGATTCTACTTAACCTCATAGATCTTCTTGCAGTTGCAGGAGTTTCAGGTACTTGCTGCTGTTCTTGATTTTATGGCACCTTTGGAACTTCATTTTCTTTAATTTCATCAAGTACTGTGTACTCTGTGTTTTCCTTTTCCTGTTTCTTTCCCTCCAACTCATCTTTATACATGACCTTTTCATTGAATATTACATCTCTACTCCTGATGATTTTGTTATTTTTATAATCCCATAAGAGATAACCAAATTCATCAACCCCATATCCAATAAAGGTACATTTCTTGGATTAAGCTTCAAGCTTTGTTCTATTATCTTTATCAATATGGACAAATGCTTCACAACCAAACGTTCTCAGAAATGAGTAGTTTACCTTTTTACCTATCCATGCCTCCTCTGGAATACCACCATCCAAAGCACTTGAAGGTCCTCTATTTATTAAATAAACAACAATATTTACAACATCCGCCCAAAATTGTAAGGGCAACCCTGCATGCAATCTCATACACCTTACACGCTCCATGATCGTTCTGTTCATTTTTTCAGACACACCATTTTCTTGTGGTGTTCCTGGGTCTGTCTTCTCTCTACGAATCCCATGGTATGAACAGTAACTATCAAACTCACCACATTATTCACCTCCATTATCAGATCTGAGACACTTCAACATTTTTCCTGTCTCATTCTCAACCAAAGTTTTCCACTTCTTAAAAGTAGAAAACACATAATATTTCTGTCTAATGCAATAAACCCAAGTTTTCCTAGTTGCATCATCAATAAATGTAACAGAATAATGAGAGCCACCAAGAGATTGTACCTGAGATGGTCCCCATACATCTGTATGCACAAGCTCTAACTTTTCATTTTTCTTCTATTTCCAAACCCTGAGAAATCTGACTCTCTTCTGTTTTCCATAAACACAGTTTTCAAAAAATTCCAAACTTACCTGCTTCAAATCTGGCAGCAACTTCCTTGAGTGGAGAATCTGCATCCCCTTCTCACTCATGTGGCCAAGCCTATGATGCCACAATGTTGTATCTGTTCATGTGGAAGCTAAAGAGATAGAGTCGTCAGTATTATGAGGACATAAATACATCGTACCTACCCTATCTCCTTTTGCTATCACCATTGATCCTTTAGTGATCTTCCACCACTTTTCTCCAAATGTAGATAGACAGCTGCCATCTCCCAACTTCCTTGTTGAGATCATATTTCTTTTCATAGAAGGAATATTCCTTACATCTTTCAACAACCAATCGATTCCATTCTTAACTTTTATCCATACCTTACCTATTCCAATAATTTTACATGGCTCATCATCACCCAATAAAACATGTCCAAAATTGCCTGGAACATAATCATGAAAGTATTTCCTATGGAGTGTAGCATGACATGAAGCCCCTGAATCTACTACCCAATAATCACTAGTATTATCTAATGCAAGAATCAAAGCATCTTGTAACACATCACCTGCTACATTTTCTTCCTGGGTAGTTTCCTGCTATGACTTCCTTTCTTCTTTAGAGATCTGTAGTCTTTCTTCAGATGTCCTTTCTTTCCACGGTTCCAGCACTCTATCTTTCCCAGTCTGGACTTGGATCTGCCTGTTTTAGACTTGCCACGATTACCTTGGCTCTTTGCTCTTTCCTTTTGTCTTCCCCTGCTCTCCATGGTCAATGCATTACCTAATGTCTCACCTGTGCTTTTTCTTCGCATAAATCCTCGCTAAGAATAACACCAATAACATCATCAAATTTCAAGGCGTTTGAACTAGAGACAGAGTTACTTACAACCATTACCAAGATATTCCAGCTTTCTGGTAATGAACACAATATTAGAAGAGCCCTAACCTCATCATCAAAGCTCACACTTACAGAACTTAGTTTATTTTTAACCGTATTAAACTCATTTAAATGATCAGTAACAAATCCACCTTCAGACATCTTCATATTAAATAAACGCTTCATTAGAAATACCTTGTTGGAGGCCGAGGGTTTTTCATACAGCTTACCCAATGCGCTCATCAAACCCTCCGTTGTCGTTTATTTTGAGATATTGAAAGCCACTGACGAAGCCACGGACAACCATATTGTTCCCAGTTCCTTTTTGTCAAGAACCTCTCATTCTTCATCCTTCATAGCCGTCGGCTGCTTTGCTCTTCCTCCCAACGACAGGAATAGATCCTTCTGGTATAGATAGTCCTCCATTTGCATCTTCCATAACTGGAAGTTTTGGCCGTTAAACTTCTCGACCTTAAACTTTCCTTCTTCCGCCATTGCTCCCACTCGAACCAGAACCCTAGTTTCCTGCGGGTTTAACTGCCAAATAGACCTTTGGCCCTGATTCCAATTGTTAGAAAAACAGGATCGTAGAGAAATAACAATAAATAGAAATGTAAATGTAATTACACATACATTACAAGAGAGACACAGATATATCATGGTTCACCCCAAGATGGGATACATCTACACTGAAGTTGCCAGTCCTTATTATTATTCCGTCCAGCAAAGTGAAGGGATACAACTTGCAGCAAAACCGCTGCACTTTCTCTTCACAGTCTCTCACAGTCTCTCTTTAGATATTAGCAATCTTTACATTGCATAAAACCTAATACATCAACCCTAGCCGTATTACAATGTATTTCTTTTATAAGGAAAATACAATGGGAAAATACCACAGGATACCCAAAACCATGGGTCCGAAAACCAAGGTTGGGGCATGAGTGTACAGTCCTCTAAGGTGCATGGCTGAGACAATATCATCTATGAGACTGGAAGATCTGGCTCCACAACCAACAGCAAGTCGATACTCTTGTATGCTAATGAGGACTACATGGCATGGTGGGGCCGTTAGGTGTCGGCCTTAGAGCAGTTTCCCTATGCTGGGATGGATTTTCGTGGAGATCCTGAGCTCGCTCTACCTCCAAGAGCAGCCTGGGGAGAGATGGGTAAGGCATATTTTTACTTTTTGAAATTTATTTCATTTTAAAGTTTTTAATGTATATAATTTTTATAATGAGTTAAAGTATTGACAATATGATTTATGCAGATGTGGGACATGTGCATCCCGAGGGACATCCTCGTACATTTATACGTCGAACTGAGCCCATAGCAACTGATGCCATGCTATTGGGTATAGAGGGGAAGATGAGTCGGTTGACTCATGATATCTCGACCTACAAGATCGAGCGAATGCCGCTCGATATGCAGGAGAATGTTGTGGGCATGCCCCCAGTATGGATTAGGTTACTCAGGAAAGTAGCCAGACTCGTCATTTGTTACAGAGAGGCTATAGTAGAGTTGAAAGAGGCCCCTTCCTCTCCATAGGGAGAAATACATATGTATATTTTTTAGGCCTTTTGAGCCCACTTTTGTATATTGATATGACACTGTGACATACTATTGACTCAAAACTCATACTTTTGATACATATATATATACAGTATTGTCTTTATATACATGTGTGTGTTTCTATATTATGTGAAAGCTTAATGTGATTTTCTGTGATAAAGATGCCAATCTAGGATGTAGTTTACATATGAGTCAGCTAATGAATTTAAATGTATTGAAATGTGTTGATATGTGATAAAATCAAAATATGTTTCAAGTAACTTGACCCTCAGAAAATTACGAAGCAAAACAGGATCCCGAACTCTATAGTCACCCATCAACTGAAATACAACTAACTGTGAGTCGAGTTGTACCTCCAATTGTGAAATGCCGTGATGAATAGCATCTCAGAGTAACTCAATGATTGCACTATATTCAGCTACGTTTTTCATCATAGGGCCAAACAAGCACCTCCCAAAGACATGAGTTGACTAGACGGTGAGTAGATAACCCAATCTGTTGAGGCCAATTGACGGGTGTGGGGACTGACGCCATTCGCAAATCCTATGAAGCATTCAGTTGTCATCTGAAAATACAACCCATAAGACACATAAGACATAACAGAAAACAAAAGAGAAGACTAACTATACAAAACATTACAACTATGATACAAGAAAAAGCATAGAGGCCTAGGAATAATACTTTTTCAGGTAGAGCCCATTTCTAGGCTCGGGAAACTTACATCCTTCATAATCGGTTAGCTCGTAGAACCCTTTCTTCATAAATTTTGAGACAATATATGGTCCAAGCCACATAGATTTGAACTTGCCTACCCCCAAGGGATCTTTGTCCTAGTCGTAAATCAGAACAAGGTCTCCTTCGGAGAACACCCTTGGTTTAATAGACTTATCGTATTGATGCTTGATTCTACTTTTATGAGCCTCATTTGTTGTGAGCGCGTCGTGGCACTATTCATCTAGATGTTCTAAGTGCAGCAAACATTCCTCTACAACTGAAGTATCGAGGAGTAGTTGGATAGCCAACTTTAATGAAGGGATTTCACATTCAACCAAAATAACCACTTCTACCCCATGAATGAGTTGAAAAGGTGAGAAACCAATAACGATCTTAACATTAGACCGATATGCCCAAAGAGTCAGATACAACATGATGTGCCAGTTGGATCGATTGGCATTGACAGTCCTTTGAAGAATAGTTTTCAACGTTTTGTTGACAGCTTCAACTTAACCATTCACTTGCGGATAGAATGAAGACGAATGCTCCTGTCGAAAACGTAACATAGTATATAGTTATGTCATCATGTTGTTTTGGAAATGTCGACTGTGGTCTGTAATAATCTCTTTAGGTATACCAAATATAGCAATGATCTGGTTGAACATGAAGTAAGCAGCTGTTTCTCCATCTGCTTTGACAGTAAGCATTGCCTCGTCCCACTTTGTGAAGTAGCTGACGACAACAATGATGTGATGATGTCCTCCAACCAAAGCTGGATTACATGTCCTGAAAAACTAACATGGCTGACAATGTTTCACACCTTCCACACAAGCTTTAAAGATTATGGGCCAAAAGTAACCAGCACACAGTATTTTCTGAGCCGTTGCCAACCCAGAAAGATGACCCCCATAGGATCCACTGTGGGCATCATTCAATAGTGTTGCGGCTTCCTCTAAATTCAAACAATGGCATAGAATGGAATCTATCCCGTGTCTGTATAAAGTATCAGAAATGATTAGATAATTCCTTGCATGATTTTTCAATTTCCATCGTTCATTCCTAGAGAAAGTAGGAGGACACCTCAAAGTCTGGAGATATATTAAAATATCTCCATACCATGGGTCAGAAGATGCAATAAGAAAGATGTTTCATCCGGGAATGATGACTCTTCCTCATTGTTTTCTACGTCACTAGGAAATTCATAAATTAGTTTGACGGACACCAGAGATTTCTTTGACTTGGCGGATTGGAAAATTAGGTCAAACTCTTACAAGATGACAATCCATTTATTGAATTTCCCATCGATGATGCGTTGGGTTATGAAATATCGAAAAGGATTGACTTCTGCAATCACTGTGGTGGTTTGCAGTAGGATGTAGTGACGCAGTCTCTAAACTGCATGGACGATAGCTAATGCCAACTTCTCAACATAAGAATACTTAATCTCAGGAGCTATTAATGCACGCGAAAACAAGTAAATGACATGCTCTTGGAGCTTGTCATCTTCCTGAACAAGTACTATACCAATCGTGGAAACAGATGCCACCAAATATAGAAGTAAGTCCTTTGTATAATCTGGAGGGATCAGTAAGGGGGCTGATAGTAATGCATTTTTTAAAGCCTCAAATGAAGTTTGAGAAACCTCGTCCCAAAGAAACTAGGTATCTTGCTTGAGCAATCTCATGAATCCTTTTATGATTTTAGCATATTTTATAATAAAATGTTGTAGAAAGTTTTACATACCCTGCAGACTCTGAAGTTGTCTAAGGGTTTGAGGAGGATGCAGATTTACAATGACCTTAAATTTTAATGGATCAACCATGATACCACGACTCAATACAATGAAACCTAGTAGGCATCGGGACTCGACACGGAATACACATTTATTAGGATTCAAACGAATCTTATAGTATCTGCATCTCTCAAACACTAGTTGAAAGTGATCAGGATGATCTCTTCTCTTGCGAGATCGCACTGGGAGATCATCCAAATATGGCTCAACTACATGTTTGATATCGTGGAAAGCAAATTTCATGGCGCGTTGAAAGGTACCTCCAGCATTCTTTAGCCTGAACGACATCTTCCAATAAGCAAAGGTACGCCAAGGACAAATAAATGTCATTTTATGTTGGTCTTCGGGTATTATTTGGATCTAATTATATCCTGAAAAAACATCCTTGAAAGAAAATATATCATGGCCCGCACATGCATCGATAATTTGATATATGAACGGTGTGGGGTAGTTATCCTTAGGACAGGCTTTATTTAGGTCCTCGAAGTCTGTACAAACTCATATGGTTCCTTGCTTTTTGTCAACCGGAACTGGTTTAGAGACCCATTCCATCATATCGATTGGATAGATGAAACTGGCTTTTAACAGTTTCTCAACTTCAGCCTTGATGGTCACTTCTTTCTGTGGGTTTACCGGATGGATATTTTGTCTCACTAGTTTAGCATTAGGGTAATTCATGATGACATGCTCCATGATAGTGGGGTTGATTCCTGGCATCTCCTCGTAAGACCAGGAAAATACGTCGTGGAATTCCTTAAATAGGTTGGTATACAGAGTGATCTCATCAGGAGAACAATCTGCTCCATTAAATAGGTTTTCCACAACACCAGGTTTAATGGAGATATCGATCCATATGGTCCTTGATATATTTTCCATGTTTCCTTTAGCATAGATTGTTTGCATAGAAGGATTGATGGATAAATCGATATCACCACCAAGTCTCACTGAAAACTCACCATTCTCTATCTTGTCTAGATCGGGAAGAAAGTAGGACTTATGATGCATGTGTTCCCATGGATGATCCATTCCTACCATGGCTTCCAAAATAGCCTCATCAGAGGGAAAAATAGTATCTAGACAATCAAAAGAGTGGATGGAGTTGACTAACCATGTAGGTGCATAGTCTATATTTGACTCTGTGGAGACAGACGAAGTTGATATATAATATACTACAGCATCTTGTGTTGCTTGGTAAGCTATTTCTGCAACATATAAGGGCATAGTGGGTTCTTGCTGAGTGGGGAGAATCCAAGGATTAGTTGTTCGATTGACAATGAAGATTTCCCGAGACAAAATGTCATAATTACTCGCAAAACCAATTTAGTTTACGGGAGCAGGTAGGTCAAATATTCCCATCAGTGATGAATACATGCCTACTCCCAAATTCTCGTTGGGCAGGTGAGTCTGATCAATCAAAGGGATTATTGAATCCAATGAAGTATGGTTTTTGTTAGGAACCTATGTCAACCCTTCTCTTTACTATGTTAGTATATTGTTGTTAGACGCATATGCTTTGTAAGTCGTCCCGTAGTATTTGTTGATCCGTAGTTTATATTAGCCCATAGTATTGACCCATAGTATTGGATGCATATGCTTTGTAAGTCATCATGTAGTATTATATGTCCCATGGTTTTGACTCATAGTATTGGGCATAGACTTAGTATATAAGTGTGTGTTGAGGTCATTAAAGGCACCGTGAAGTTAATTGTATTGAGCTTGCTCAAAGGAGGTTGCCCCCTTGAAGTGGCCCGTGATCAATATAAAAGTGATTCTGTTCTATTATTTCTGCTATTTCGCATATTCTTATTAATTAATTGTTGCAGGTGCATCACATCTGGTATCAGAGCACTTTCCTTGGCACAAGTGGGAATTTTCTTTTCTTTTTTTGGGAAGCGACTTTCAGATCAATTTCTGAAACTTTCTGCACAAACTCAGAAGAAACCAATTGCATATCTGAATTCCTCTTTCAAAAATACGCAGTTTCAAAAAAAAAATCATCTCATTTGGAGTTCTAAAAGTGGAGATATCGCGGATTTAAAATCAGCAATTTTTCAGAATTTCGGTGACGGCCGCGGAAATTGCGGCGAGAAAATCCTTTGACCGAGTGCCCAGATTTCTATTTCGCTTTCATGAGTAGAAGCAGAGTGGTTGTTCCAGTTCCGGAAACATGCTATAATAGCGATTCTGAGAAATATAGATCCGGTTTTTGAAACTTGGGTGGAATTTCTACCCAAATTTTTTCTGTTGCAGGTTCGGATTTGGGAATAATCCCTATCCTCTTAACTGTGGGAAGTACTTGGGCATAAGCCCTAAAAATCATTGTGAGGAGTACCACAAGAACCCCAAAGTAGCTGTCCCATTGAGAGGACCTGCCAGCGAAAAGGGCAACGACCCCTACCTGATTGACTAGTTCCCACCCGTGAGGTAAACCAAGAGCTGTCACTTGTGGCAAAGCGGTTATCAGTTTTACCTGAGCCGTGGAGTGAGGGGTACTGCTCCAATACGCAAGCCATCAGACAGCATTGGTGGCCGAGTGAAAACCCTGAACTGTTAGGAAGCCGCACATACCTGGGGTCCATATCTACTTTCAGCTGAATTATTGTCGATCACTGCTGCGCCGTTTCAGATCCATTTTGCAAGTCGTTCCAGATCCAGCCGTTCGGCGTTGTTCCAGATTCCTTCTGAGCCGTAGCCGCTCCAGTCTGTAAAAAAAAAATAAAAAATAAAAATTCAGTTTTTCCTCCATATCTCCCTTGTTTTACCTCTGTTTCCCTTGAAATTTTCAGGGAGCCCCTGTCATTCCATTCTGCATATTTCATTCCTGAGGACCCTATCCTCAATTCCCCTTCCTACAGTCTAAAATCTCACATTTGCTTATTTTTAGGGTTTTCCATAACTTCCTCAGATTTCACCCAATCACCTTCAAATTTTACCACAGAGTTCCTTTTTGAATTCTGCTTCTTTGTTCCTCTCTGCCAAATTTTCCCATTCTTTCACCCCGCTTCTGAAATCCTCATTTTGCTTCCCTGTCTATCCAACAGTGTCCAAAACCTAGTCAAACCCCAATTATCCTTCTGATTTTTTCCCAAATCCAACTTTTCCCTTACTGAAGTAGTTCCTGTTTTTGTTTTCCTACCCAGTCAACCAAAAAAAAAAAAACCTGGTTATGGTTGTCACCTATGCAGGAGCACACACCATGGAGGAAGCACTGGCAGCCATCCAAACCAAACTCTAAGATCTAGATGAAAAATTTCTCAGCCTCCATTTGCAGCATTCAACCATGAACAATACCAGACAGCTAGAATCTTTTGCAGCCACCGGGTTCTCTGCTTCTCACAATTTTCGTGGGTCGAAGCTTGATTTTCCTCGCTTCAATGGTACTGATCCGACTAGATGGATATACCGAGCAGAACAATATTTCAGTCTGCATAATACTTTTGATGTTCAGAAAGTTCCACTTGCATCCTTTCATTTGGAACAGGAAGCCCTTCAATGGTACCGTTGGTACATCAAAGCTCATCCCAAGCCAAACTGGACAGATTTTTGCCAACTCATTTTTCCACGATTTGGTCCTAGTGCTTTTGACGACTTCACAGGAGCACTCACTAAACTTCACCAAATTGGCACAGTGAGAGAGTATCAGATGGAATTTGAGAAACTAGTCAATCACACAGAAGGATTGTCTGATGAATTCTACAGGAGTTGTTTTATCAGTGGTCTCAAGGATGAAATCCGCTCAGAGGTCAAAATGTTTTGTCCCAACACAATGATGGAAGTCCTAGGGTTGGCTAAGTTGGCCGAGGACAAGATCGCAGCTCAACAACGCTCCAAACCCAACTTTGTTCCCTTCAGAAATATGGGTTCCCAATGGCCTCCCATCACGCCTGCTCCTCAACCAACTCCTATCAAGCATTTGTCTGAAATAGAAATGTAGGCACGCCGAGAAAAAGGGCCTTGCTATAATTGTGATGAGAAATTCACTCGGGGACATAGATGTGTTCAACAAAAGCTCTATCTCTTGGATGTGGATTCTCCGCCTACCTTAGAACTTGGTGAAGAAGCTACAGATACAGTAGATGATCCGGTCGACATGCAACACCCGCCTGTTGACACCCCATCTCAGGACGACCCACCCGAGATCTCTCTCCATGGTGTAACCGGCGTCACCACCCCACAAACAATGCGGGTTAGGGGATACTTCAAGAAGCTCCCTCTTACCATACTCATTGATTCTGGTAGCACTCATAACTTCATTGACCCTCGAATTGCCAAACAAGTTGATTGTTTTGTCCATCCTTGTTCCAACTTTGAAGTCATGGTTTCCAATGGGAGAACCTTACCTTGCAAGGGGAAGTGTCACAATGTGCATATCTCTATGGAAGATTATAACCTATGCTCTGACATGTTTTCCTTGCCCTTAGGCGGATGTGATGTGGTTTTGGGCGTTCAATGGTTACGCACACTTAGCCCCATCTTATGGGATTTTGCTGAACTTTGGATGCAGTTTAAAGTCAATGGGGCACAACACAAATTTAGGGGCTTACAACCAGGGTCTCTCTGCATCATCAGTTCACATCGCCTGGAAAAAATCCTTAAGAAGAATTCACATGGTGTCATCGCTCAGCTTAATTCCCTTCAAATGCACGCATCAACAGTCTCCACTACTCCCTTGGATAGATATGCAGGTATCTTTGTTGAACCAATGAGCTTACTGCCTTCAAGAGACCTTTCCGGTAAGAATGTAACCACATCTACCTCTCAGCAAGAAATGATGGCTATTTTGCATGCAGTACAGAAGTGGCAGCCATACCTATTAGGCAATTATTTCTGCATCAAGACTGATCTCCCGAGTCTGAAAATTTTTCTGGAACAATGGGTCTCCTCCCCAACACACCTGCAATGGGTTATCCAACTCATGGGTTATCCCTATGTGATCACTTACAAGAAGGGTAAGGACAATATGGTAGAAGATGCTCCTTCTCGCACAATTGATGACCCATTTTCTCTTACAGCTCTTTCTCTGCTTGTTCCAAATTGGTTGCAATATGTTCAACAGGGCTATCTCTTCTATGAACTCCATGCTTCTTCATCAACAGGGCACTTTGGGTTCTGCAAAATGTATGACCAGGAACAATGTAACTTCTTTTGGTCGGGACTAAAAATGACAATTCAACAGATGGTGGCTAACGATGATACTTTCCAAGTCAACAAGGGGGAACCGACACTCCTTTCGGGATTGATCAAACCCTTTCCCATCCCTACACAGCTTTGGCCAACTATTTCTATGGATTTCCTAGCAGCACTCTGGTGGTACAATACCACATCTCAAAGGACACCATATGAAGCAGTCTATGGACAAACACCGCCAGTTCTTCTTCCATACACCCTTAGCAGCTCCCCAGTTCAGGAAATTGACTCGGTTCTTCGAAACCGCGATCAGATTCTTCTCATTCTGCAGGACAATCTTCACATGGCCAGAATTCGCTGGAAACAATAAACCGATCAGCAACGTTCTGAGCGCATTTTCCACGCAGCTGATAGGGTTCTTCTTCATCTACAGCCTTCCAAGCAATCTTCCTTGACACTCCAAAGGCGTCAGTGGCCCGAAATGCAAACCGAGGATGCTACCGGGGAACCACTCCTTCAGATTCTGCAGCAATTTCTCCAACCAAAGCTTTGAGGACAAAGCTTTTTCTAAGGGAGAGGGGATGTTAGGAACCTATGTCAACCCTTCTCTTTACTATGTTAGTATATTGTTGTTGGACGCATATGCTTTGTAAGTCGTCCCGTAGTATTTGTTGATCCGTAGTTTATATTAGCCCATAGTATTGACCCATAGTATTGGATGCATATGCTTTGTAAGTCGTCCTGTAGTATTATATGTCCCATGGTTTTGACTCATAGTATTGGACATAGACTTAGTATATAAGTGTGTGTTGAGTTCATTGAAGGCACCGTGAAGTTAATTGTATTGAGCTTGCTCAAAGGAGGTTGCCCCCTCGAAGTGGCCCGTGATCAATATAAAAATGATTATGTTCTATTATTTCTGCTATTTCGCATATTCTTATTAATTAATTGTTGCAAGTGCATCACAGTTTTTTTCCAAGTAAATGAAAGTTGATCAACCGTAATGATCTTTCCTTCATGGGGGAACATTATTACTTGAAATATGGACGATGGGACAACTT
This sequence comes from Larix kaempferi, assembly GCA_027924585.1. Classification (NCBI taxonomy): domain Eukaryota; kingdom Viridiplantae; phylum Streptophyta; class Pinopsida; order Pinales; family Pinaceae; genus Larix; species Larix kaempferi. The sequence goes on along the minus strand of BSBM01000125.1, from coordinate 11,736,120 downwards.
GCATCGCATACATCTAGCTCCTTCCTAACAACAAATTTTCGTCAAGAGGAGCGTCCAATACTTCAACCTCCATAGATACTACCTTACTGGAAAGTTCGACATCGAATGACGGTAAGACTCTGTGTGGGTGGAAATATCTGCCATCAAAAGCGGTAAGCAGTGTGTTGGAAGGAGCTAACTCAGGTGAGCCGAGGGCTTTCCAGCAGGATATTGACATTACACACGTAGACGCACCCTCATCCACCGTAGTTCCTCCAATGGTTTTAGGACCATGGACTACTTCTATATGGAGGGATACATGATATGGTAACTAAGGTTTAATATTGGACATATCAAACTGAGAAAGCATACTATATGAGTCAATGCTCCCGATCGCTACTAGAAGTGCATTACGCTGTAAAGGACAATTCTGCAAAACTTCCAGTGTGGACATTACACAAGGTGTATGAGACAGATCCTCAACCACCGAATAGTTGGGAGCATCCTGTGCATTAGGGTTGTGCATAGCCCTCTTGAAGACACCCTTAGGGATCTTCGGCAACGAATCTATTGGTCTCTCAATATGGAGAGGAGTGGATGATTCAGGAACTTCCTTAACCATGTTTATAAATGACTGATCAGCTGACGAGACACGAGGGGTGCCCCCAGCACTAGAGTTTCCAAAATATGAGCCTTGTCCATGAGGGAATGGGTCCTTCAGGACAATTGGTTTCTTCTCACGGAGGAGCTTCTAGGATTCTTCCATAAGAGGGCACTGGTGGGTAAGGTGGTCATCCTTACATAACTTGCAAGGAAAATTGTCTTTCCTTTTATCCTTCTTTCCCTCCTTAGCATTCTCGGTGTTTCAGTGTTTTTGATGGTTCCCCTCCCCTTTCTTACCCTTCTTTTTGTTGTTATTGGGTTTTTGATGACCCTTTTGGTTTGTCTGCACTTGTTGTATAGATTCAGTTGTTGAAGGGGAGGTCGCAACTGTAGTTTCTTCTACACCAGACTGCTTTACAGATAAAGCATGAACTTGTTTGGTCAAATCTTCGAGTGCTACTGTGTCTACTGAACCAACAATGTCATCAGCATGCGGTCCAGGATTAGGTTTAACTAGATCTATATTATATCTTGATGCGCTAGGGATAATCTCATACAGGATCCCAGATTGAGCATATACTAAATCAAGTTGTTGGGTCTTAAGGATGGCTTACTCCTTAGAAGAAACCCCAAAAGTTGCTACATCCTTAAAGATATAAAGAAGGAGTGATTTCAAGTACCACTCTAACAAAAACTCTAGGGGGATTTCAAAATTAATAAGCCTCTTTCACCTTCGCCACTCCTGAATGTGATCAGAGAGATGAGTGCCTTTATTCTGCCTGAAAGTCGACAAAAGGTCTGTACCGACATCATATTGGACAGGAAGTTGAAAGTGGTTCAAAAATACTGTGGCCAAATCCCAAAAGTTGTCATATGTTGTGGCTGGTAGTTCTATGTACCACTTAGTCGTGACACTAGTTAAGGTCCTTTGAAAAATACTCAACCTAATGGAATCGTCATTCAAGGAGTTGGAAGAACACCAGAGATGAAAATTAGTGACATGGTCACCAAGGTCTTCGCTAGTCTTTCCTTCAAACTTTGGAATATCAGAAGGAAACTTGGTTGGAACTGGTGGCCATGCAGGATGGTGTTGCACCGGATCATTGGTCGGTTTCAAAATATTTGGCAAGTTAAGGGTTTCCAGGAAGGGAAAATGGTGTCTTGCCGATGGCATTTGATAAACAAGATTTGGTAGGGGGAACCACCCGAAACCTGGCTCCTATACTGTTGGTTGAGGTTTCCCCCAGCCACCGGTTGTGAAGTGAAAGCATTATTGAAGTTGCTCCAGCAATAGGACAAGAGATTTCTTCTGTGTTGACTTGTCCACTGTGGTTGGGTGTTATCCCACCCGAAATGTGGGTTAAAAAAATTATTACTACCCCTTCCACCGAACAGTGAAAAGGGAGTACTCCCTACAAGTATATTGGATGTTTGTACATAAGATGGATGCATGTTAAAACCTGTGAAGGGGTTGAACCTTGATGTAGATGGCATGGACGAAGTAGGCATTGAGCCTACAAAAGGTGTCGAAGGAGCAATGTCTCCTCCGAACCAAGGAAATATGTGACTGAAAGGAGAAGACTGTGGGTTAGCCTAGAATTGTTATACAAACGGAGATGAAGTAAATGATACCAATGGTATCCCTGAAAAAGGGACACTAGATGATCCAACAGTAGAACCAAAAGGACTAGATGTAGTCGTGGCTTGAGAGCCAGATGATCCTAAAGGTCTAGTATGGAAATTAAACAAAGTGCTCGAAGTAGAAGTAGCCTGCAGCGAGCTAGGTACCGATGTGTGCGTAAACGAAGGAGAAAAACCTCCTAACATGATAGCAACAGTAGGAGTATGTGGAAATCCTAAGATATATCCTATGTTTTCCATGACTGAACTAGGTGTAAACCTATATACACTTAATTCTGGAATACCAAGAGAATCTACACTTACTAACAAGGGATCGTTGGGTCTAGTTAAAGGACGATTGAAAGGTGTGGAAAACGATTGAGTTGTCAAATCTCAATCTCTAAGGGTTCCTGAACCAGTTGATCTTGATAGATCAGATGAGGTTCTCTGGGTAAGTCAGTTATTCCCATAAGTTCACAAGAACCACAAGAATCTGTTCTCCGTCATTGTGGTGGCAGTGGAGGATCCACTTTAAATGGAGGAAGGTTATGCAACCTTCGTGACCTTCAAAGAGGTTAGTTCTCCACAGTTGTGTGCAAGTTATGCTAAGTGATTATCCTAGGGGCCACTAACAACTAAGAGCAAACAAGATACCACTAAAAATATCCTAAGTGATCCAGAACAAGCAAACAAAGATAATACTCTCAAAAGTAAGTCTGGGATGATGAGGGCCCAGAACAAACTAGTAGAATATTGAAGGTTAGTTACACGGTGTCCACATACAGATTCTATGGGTGCAAGCGTTTGAATCACCAAACCGCCCTCCTTGAATTGTTGTAGAGAGTTACCTCCCGTGTCTATCTTAGGTGCAATGGAAATAGCCTTCCACTATACTTGTGTAGAGCCCTAAAGCCAAGATACTAAGGCTACCATAAATACAAAAAGATCATGAGGGTATAGTCGTCAGTCCAACCAAAACTCATGGGCAAGGTAGAAAAGCCCTGAAATCCAAGAATGCACAAAGGAATTAATGGACCCCCGTACATGAATCATCCATGGTGTATGCTCGAAGGAAAAGTGGGGGGTATCCCCAACAGTTCCAATCTCACACGACCTCGTACATAACTTCGGTTTGAGTGGAGATTTCCATAAAATCTCTATAAGAATGAATTTACTATAAGATATTTTGCACTACGATTTGAGAATTTAAACGATTTTGGAAAGTTAAATATGATCTAATCCGAAATCCTAGCCTAAGCTAGTTGATGTTGTGTAACCCTAAAAAAGAAATGTTACTAGTAAATTTTAAATTAAGTTCTTTTTAAAGGCTATTGTTTACTCAAAAGGATATAGTGTAGTTTGTGGCATGGTTAAAACTGGAAATAAAGTGCATATGAAATGCAAAATCTTCACAATTGTGCTTTATGTTTCTCTTTCAAAACTGAAAATCAAAGTAATCCTAAGCATAAAAAGTTTATTTTTCTTTTGTTTTGTTTTCAAAGTTAATAGCAATGTAGCTACCCTACTTCGAAAAATAAAATGACAATCTTGTAAAAGAAGTTCTTTTGTTTTTCAAATTTGATCACTTCTCTGGCTATGAAAGAAATGCAAATGAAAATAATGAACTAACAAGACTTATCAATCTACATGAGTAAAAAAAAGATGGCCCGAGACTTAAAACAAACAGACCCAAATCAAGATCGACAAAGACTTAACCCAAAAATTTGCTTCACAGAAGTAACTAAACTTTTGGAACAAGATGCCAAAAATAAAAATAGAAGGATCTTTGTGCAAAAACCAGACTGTTCCTGAACATCAGAAAACAAAATAAAGAAGCATCCGCCAAACAAAAGATGGGCTAGCAAGCTAGGGAAACTTTACAAACACAATGACTCAAAAAGAAATTATCAAAGAGGTTCAAAACAAATCGAGAGCACCCTGAACAATGTCCAAGAGGTACCCAAGCTGACAAGGACTTTCAAAAACATAGAAAAATGCCACTGAAGTCAAACCCTAATGAAAAAAGGAAAAACTCAGGAAATACTCATGACTGCTATATGCAACAACTCACGGTGAACCCGTGGGTACGTATACAAGCAACTCACGGCTAAGGAAAAATGTGCACAACTGTATATACTAACGAGTCGTGGGTGGTCTTCAAAAACATAAAAAAAAAGAAAGAATGGAAACCAAAAAGAAACTGAATCAAATCAAGAACATTAGATGGCCTCTAAAAAGGCTGTGAACAGACCCAGAAGAGACACATGAATGTCTAGCAAGTACCAAAAAGCAAAGCAAAATCTAAAATCAGACCAAAAACCCAAGATCAAACCCTAAAGCAGAAGTGTAGATCTTTTAAAGAAAACTCGTGACTATATAAACAGACAGCTTGCGGGTGCAACTGAATGTGCGCGGGTAGTAGAGTCTACAACTCGCGGGTACAATAGAAAGTGTGCACCTGTATCTACAGGAAACACATGGGTAGGTACTGATAAGAGAAAAAAATAAACTTTGCGAACTAGACTGGATTGAGCCAACACAAATGGATCTAAAAAGAAACCCTAAATACGTCAAAAGAGTCTGGAAAAGTTATGAAACCGAAGAAACCAAAGATCCCCAAAGCCGAAAAACAAGAAGGTGCCCCCAACGGAGTCACCAGTTCTATTGTTAGGGAATTTATCTTATAGTAGGAGATAGATACTACCAACATACAAGGGGTTGAAAGATAGATACATAGGGTTCTGCTTACATTACTGTAAATAAATAAGATCAAGGTTTAGAGAAAATGTACCTTGTTTATGATGGTCGGTCCAAGATTTTCTCTATATCTTCACAGCATTAAACCTACAAAACACATAGAACTTCCTCAAACCAGTTTGACTATAAATAGATATTGATATTAATGAATGCAATAACACCAAATTATAATCAAAACACAATAGAGATTAACACTTTATTGGTAAGGGAAGAGTATCTCAATTTTTTATTGTCAAAAGAATGCAGTAAGTACACATGTTATACCTAACTTTGCATCAAGCACCTTCATAACCAGGCCCTAGGATCATGCTCCTCTCTCTTGACTTGGAATTTCCTCAGCATAACAATAGCTCTCTCTAATTGGTCCCTTTCTCATGGCCTCCTCTTACATTTATGACAAAGCAAGGAGGGTTGGTTTCGAAAGGAAGTTGATTTGGGAAGTTGGAATACCTGACTCAACTAATCCCAATTCGTGTTCGTAATATATTTTTAAAACTTTCCTTAAGACACCCACGACTATGATACATAGCAACTTGAGAGTGACTTGCAGCATGTTAGCTTTGCAACTCGTGAGTGCATCTTTTAATTGACACTCACGGATTGTTAGTATGGATACCCACGAGGGACTCACAATGTGTCAAATATAGGAGTCGCGGCTTTATGGTGAAGGTGTCAGAAAAAATAATTTTTTAAGCTGAAGGAGTAAGAATTCAGCTCCAAATCATCCAAGTTCAAGTAAGCTCTTCCATCCATAATGTCCTTTTGTGTGATCGACAAGGTGACGTGATCACGGACGGAGAAGTGCAAATTTGACCGATAACAACTACCCTTAAATGCTAACCTCTATGTTTACCCTAATTATCCCATTTTCATTTTAATTACCCTATAACCACTATCACTTTAATTAGTTGTATATCCCATAATTAGTATAAACCTTATAACATCCAACTCTTGTAACCCTTAACATATAACCCAATAAAAGTTAACTTCTAACCACAATAATATGTAATAACTATCACTTTATCTATGTGACCATTAACCTATATAATTGCTAAAATTGAGTCTGAACCCTAACACACATATCCCTAAAATATTAACCCTTATAATTGATAAGTGTTGATTGATGTAACCCTCAAATTTTATTTCCCTTAGCAATTAATCTCTAGTTACTACAACCCTTAACTCTTGAACATAATACTAAACTACAATTTCTATCATTTATCCCCTTACACCTATTTTTCTTAACCCATATACTAATCCTTATAATAATCGACCCCTCCTCTCTATAAAAAAGAAAGCCCCTCCTTGTCTCCCATCAACCAGTGACCAACTCTCCACCATGTTGGTACTTGATCTTTTAATCCTCTCATGCTCGAGGACTTGCCTTCCATCTTTATTTCTCGCTTTCCTTCTTACTTGTTGTCTTTCCCACTAAAGAGAATGATCAAAAGAATAAACGTATGCTTCTTAACCACTTGGACCTGGTCCTTCTACTGATGGATCTATAGAAAGGACAATTTGTTATATAACCTTTAATCCTTATATCATATATATGTCCATAATCATTGAATTCTAGATCCCCTAACACATATTACCCTATTTATCACATCAATTAATATTACAACCCTTATAAAACTATAACCATTGATCCTTATAACATTGATACCTACCCACTAAACATTAATTTATAACCCTTTTAAACCATAACACACAACACCTACATCATATAACCCTTGGCACCTACCCCAACAAACATTAATTTATAATGTTTATAAACCATAAAACCTAACTCATATAACCCTAACACTTAACGTATATAATCTATACAATGTGACCCTTAAATAATAATACTTATATACCAATCTCCTAACCGTTATAAAACTTAAATCCTTTAGAAAAAATTCCTTATAACATGTAATATTTAATCCTTTATTTCTATATCCTCAAAATCTTAACTCATCATCATCAACATGATCACTGACATCATTCATCTAATTTTCACCAACATCCTCATTATCATCGTTATTTTCAATGTAATCATCATCATCTACATCATTGTCATCTTCATCATCATTGTCATTGACATCAAAAGCATCATTGTTGTCATCATCATCATTGTCATCATAATTTGTCACCATTCCTAGCGTCATCATCATAGCCTCTATTGATCTAGGATTTATGTGAGAATGAAATGAAAGAGAATATATACAACCACAAACACATATATATTACATATACCACAATGATACAGTAAACTCAAATTATATTCAACAAAATGAAATAGAATGGACTATAAAATAAAATCAGTTATAATGGTGGTTGTTGTTAGGAAATTGTGTTCTTATAGCAAGGGAGAGACTACCAACGTACTGGGGTAAAAGATAGACATACAAGGTTCTGCAAGTACAATTATTAAGCAAAGAGATTAAGGATTAGGAGAATGTGTACCTTATTCAGAAGGTTGATCCAAGATTCTCCTCTTGTTCGCCAATGCAACAACCTGCAAAACAACTGCAAACCTTCCTCAAACCAATTTGACTACAAATAAAAGATTGATATTTATAAGAGTATAAACATCAAATTGTAATCAGATCTGAAACATACATGAACAAATCTATTTGGAAAGGTAAGAATGTCCAACCTTTATTAATGAATGTAGACAGTACATAAAATTATACCTATCGGGCAACCAACACTGTCGTAACTAGACCATGGGATCCTACTCCTCTCTCTTGAGTATATATTCCTCCAACATTTCTCTACCAAAGTTGGCTCCTCTTTCTCATGCCTCTCCCCTTGTATTTATGGTAAGGCTAGGAGGGCAGGTTCGAAAGGAAGTTGGCTTGGGAAGTTAAGGTAGTTTGAATAACTACCCCAACTAATCCAATTTCGTGTTTTTTATATATTTTTTCAAGATTTCTAAAGATACCCGCAACTATAGCATAGGACAACCAGTGAGTGACTCGCAACTATCTTACCTTGTAGCTAGCAGGTGCAACTTTTCAAATGATACCCGCGGATTGTCAGTATAAACACCCACGGCTAACCCGCATTTTGGCAAGTATAAGAGTCGCGGTTATGCTCTTAAATAGGAATAAAAATATGTTATTGAGGAAAGGATTGAAAGGCTTAGATCCAAGTCATCTAAGGTCAAGTAATCTCTTCCATCCATAGTGTCCTTTTGTGTGATCGACAGGGCAATGTTGTCACAGACAGAGAAGTGTTAATTTGACCGATAACAGTGGTATCTTTATATTTGAGAAGAGGTGTGGTAGCTACGCGCATTCATGAAAAATTGATTACAAAAGGATTTAAAAGGGCCTTTTTACCATAAGAATGAGAGGGAAAATCTTAAACACCCAAAAACCTAACCCTTGGAGATGAACTGTAAAAACATTTGCAGGCCCCAAGGTGATTAGTTGAGGTGTCAACTTCTCGAGGGCATAAATTTTGCATTCAATCTCCACTTAGGGAATTCGGTAGCTCATTGGAAAGGTATAGACAAGGAGACCACATTTTTAATGTTTAGACCTACCATTAGTTATTTCTAGCATGACGTGTCACCAAAAAACATCGCTTGAGGCCTCAAAACAACCCTGGAATTTTCAAGTCCAAAAAACCGTAAAAACTACCAAACTGGAAAAACTGTTTTGAGCTAGTGTAATGGGTGGTTGCATACCAATATCCATCTAGACTAGTTTGATGATCCAAAAACCCATCAAAACTTTCTAACTGGAAAATTTGTTTTCATCCAGTGGAACAGATGGGTGGCCATCGATACCCATCTGGATCAATTTTCATCATCATTATCATGAAAAAGGAATTACCTTACATGAATTATGTCAAGGATATTTGGCCTCTGAGTAGGAATATGAGAACCATTAGCATGTTTTAAACACTACGAATGAATCTTAAGTAATTGCAATCGTCATTGTCATTGTCATCATTATCATCTTAAAATCACATCATTGTCAATGTTTGTTGGAATATTGAGAGGGGGGTGAATCAATATTCACCTATTTAAACAATATTTTTACTTCTTAGTCTTATAATTGCATCCCATATATCATATAATAAAGAACATAAGCATAAATACACAGTACACATATATTTTACATGGAAACCCAAACAGGAGAAAACCACAAAATATTTTTCTTATGTATATGAAGAGTACACTAAATTTTATGTGCACCAACACAAAGGAAGCACCAACTCCCTGATTTTCTAGCACCAACTAGAAGGAGGAACCAACCCCCTTGTGAGCACCAACTCACTGATATCTCTAGCACCAACTAGAAGGAGGCACCGACCCCCTTGTGAGCATTGACTCACACTTCTTCGGAACCAACCTAAAGGAGAATACAAGCTCCTCTCCTTGCCCCAATCCTTCTACCTTGATATGAATAAGAGTATCAACCTGCCACTATCTCTGTCATTTCCTTTGTCAATCTCATTGTCACTATCACTGTCACTGTCATTCTCATTGTCACTATCACAAATCTATCCTCTAAATATGCAGTGAAACCTTGAATAAGATTCCCTTCAAGTGTGTGATCAAACCCTATAAACAATCATCCACAGACTTCATTTGTTTTCTTGTTCAACCCCTTAGAATCATTATCATATTCAAACTCTAGGTCATCATCACCATAGTCCATACCAATCACAATAATCTACGTTAATATCACCATTATATATGCCAAGATCATCACCATAATTTATGCCAATATAACCATGATCTATCCCAACATCATCACTATAATTTATGTCAATATCACCATATCACCATGATAATCACCATAATTTATGTCAATATAACCATGATCTATGCCAATATCATCATCATAAACTATGGCAATATAGTATCATCATGAAAAATCCTTAATCCATACCTTTATTCCAATCACCATGGAGAAACCTTTATGCTAATAACATTAATCCATACCTTTATGTCATTAATGCATACCTTTATGCCAGGACAAGTCTTAAAGCATGAGAGAGGTGAAAAGTCCATACACCAACTTCGTGAGGAGTTTTACTCCTCGCGAACTTCAACTTTATCCTTAAGCTTTCGTATGAATTTCACTTTAACTTTAATTTTCCCCCTTTTAAACCTTCACATGATTCATCTTATGTCATAATAAATCCTCCTCACAAGCTTCAACTTAACCTTTTCTTATCCCCTTAAACATACACATAATATTTTATGTGGAAGATAATGATGTCGTACCATAAAGTGAAAATCTATAACTAGTATTATTAACACGAAAACATTGTTCACCTTGCTCATCCCCTAGCCACACCATATCTTATAAATCATGACCACTTTCCATTTCCACCACTTTGACCTTCACATATCTAAAAGACCAAAGTTGGAAATTAAATTGGCCCATAATTAGTATTCTGGATATTTCCTCTTTCCAAAAAAGAGGGAAGTTGAGAAAAATCCCCCCAAAAAGGAAAAAATCCCCAAAATAAAGGAAAATTCCCGAAAAATTCAAAAAGAAGCGAGAAAAGTTAAAAAACCATAAAATAGGGAAAAACCTAATACTTATCCAAATACTAGCAATCAACAAATACCACGGGCACCCAAAACCATCAATCATTTTTCCGCCCACATACCAAGGGCAAAACCATCAATCATTTCTTCTCTATATTGAATGTGAAGGTCCCCCATTTCATAACTTTGTCCATACATTTTCCATATTGTTACTCTACCGAGAATTCCACCGAAACCCTGAATCCTCTTTGAGCATTTTAGTTTTACCATTGCTGGAGATTTTGCACCTTGTGACCGGCAGATTGGAGAACATTGGGCTGCCAAGAGACCAGGATCACTCTACTTTGGAAGGCTACAAGGGCCCCTTGCCACTACTATTTCGAGGTACTACTTATTCCATGTACAACCCATTTCTATAAATACAAAAATCATTCTTTTATTTACATGTTTGTTGAAAAAATGTTTGCAAATGTTAGCTTAGATTTATTCCATGCACATGCTTAGCTTAACTTTTATATCTATTATTTATTTTATGTATTTTACATTTCTTTGAAACTCTACTTTCGTTTCCATAAAACCTAGTATGTTCCTTTTGGCATGTTCTGGTGTGAAAACACAAGCAACATATTTTAGAGAGCATACCGAGTTTGATCTCTATAGATTTGTGGTTATGTATGACCACCCTTTTCGGGTTTTCTTGTTTCATTTTTTCAATTTATCTTGCTCAGTTTAGCTTGATTTCAGATTGTCTATCATCATCTGTCAAATATGGATAAAAAAACTGGCCTAAAAACCTGATCCCATCCGAGATTGCACTTGCTAGATCTGTTTCTAAAATATTTCTCTACTAGACCTAGGTCATGCCTGTTTTTTCAGTAAGTGCAACCTAGGTTGCATCTTCTGCCAAGTTTTGAGCAACCTGTCACACCCAGCACCCTGATAGGTGGGAATTTTCTTCTCTAGGCCTAGGTCACTCTTGTCTTCCTTTTAATGGAAACCCATATCACTTCTTTGACCCATTTAAGTGTGACCTATCGCACGAAAGCCCCTAATAAGGGAAACTCAATTGTTTTATGAGTTTTTACGCTTTGGTCGCGACCATTTTTTGTTGATGTATTTGTAACTTCTAAAGATATTCTTCTATGTATTACATTTGTACTTTATTGTATCCCCAACGGAGATGTATTATTCCTCTGATTGGAAGTGTCGTCATTTTTTATTTGCAAGTGTCGCAAGTATTAATGTAAGTGTCGTAACTTATACTTGATGGGTTATTAGACCACCTTGTTGGGGTCGACCTTGTATGATTCTTGTGGGATAAAGGGTTATTATACCACCCTAGTGGGGTCGGCCCAGTTAGTATTATGTTAAGTGGTTAAGTTGGGGCCGACCTAGTTAGAGTTAAAAGGAAAGTCAAGTTAGTGTATAAATAGAGAGTGTGTCTCTCTCATTTTACACATTCTATTATTCACTCACTTCGCATTAGTGAGAGAGAGGAGGAGTGTGCACAAGTGGAGGAGGAGCATGCTGCTGATGATATCTATCTCTTGGGTTTGATCATGGTGATATTTGTATTGATTCTTATTCTATCTCTGAGGAAGTTGCGGGGTTTTTCACCTTCTTGGTTTTCCCGGGTGAAATGTTTTGTGTCTCTTGTCTCTTGTCTCTTATGCTTGATATGCTATACATGTTATTCTTTCAGTTAAGATCCTAGATATATTGAATTAAATGATGAAAAACTAACATGGTATCAGAGCTAGCCTGAAGGAAGGCATGGTATGGCATTTATGAGACTTGTTGCACTTGCGACAAATTGGAAGCTAGGGCTTGATATAGCAAAAACCAGTCATCGTAGAACTTTCTCTGTAACTCCATTTTGGCGAAGGTTCAAGATATGAAACATTTACAAGTCATAGATAACATCTCCACTTGTGTTCGAAGAACAACATCTAATTCGTTGTAATTTCTGTTTTATGACCTGTACAATCTAGGGTTTATGTCTCTTCCAGATCTCAGTCATTAACATGTGACCTAGGAAAAAAGGTCACAACTTGGGCTAGGAAGCTCCAAATGAAATTTAGCAAAAAGTGACAGGTAGGAAACAGACTGTACTTTCGCAGGTGCCCTTTTCATAGGACAAAGTTGAAACAGTGACACATGGCACGCCATACAAGTTCACTCTATTGTTTTATCCCATAAACAGGTCACGTTGCAACAGTTAGCATAACTCTCTCTCAAAGAATCCAATTGAGGTAAGACCTGTGGGGTTGGAAATATGACAGGTCAGGATACCACAGATCGAAGTTGTAGACCCTGTGGATTCGTAATTTCAGAGATGCACCAGAAACAATCAAGTGCATATTTCTGTCAAAACATAATTGGATTCTGAGCACCTTCATTCTTGGCTTGTCACTGCTGCGGGAATTTAGGGCTTTGGAGAAAGTTGGAATTTTTGGAATCGGACTCCACGGCTGAATGTTCCTCATCAAAATAAAAATTTAGAGACCAAGATTGAATATTTTGGTTGGGCAGAAGGCCAACCTTGATCAAACCCTAGTCCGGGATTTTGATAGAAAAGGTGGAAAATTAAGGCTTCTGCAAAAGTTGAAATTTTTTAAATCTGTGACCACAGCTCGAAGCTCCTTAGAAAAATCGAAGTTTAGAACACAATATCGAACCTTTTGGATGGGCATAAGACCAGGGTTAATCAAACCCTAGTTCAGGATCCTATCTAGAAGATTCAAAAGTTTCAAAGGCAATTGTGAGGGGTCAAATTTTGGAGATTTCAAAATTGAAGTATACCAGCTTGATCAACTCAGCAAGGCACATCTTTTCATACAATCAGAAGTTTGGAATTTAAAGTTTGAATTTTTAGGGTTTCTTTGACAAACCCTAATCTAGCTCCAGATCCAGTTTCAGCAAATCAAAGTGGATTGGGTTAATCCTAGAAGAGAATGAATTGGACACCTACATAAGTGAAGAAGTTCCAGTTTTAGAGGGAGATGAGGCTAAGGCCTTACATAAGAAGATTACAAGCAATCTCGACAAGTATGACTTGAGGAAATACATGTATGTTTTGAATTCTTTTCATGATTAAGTTTATGATGTGTTTGTCTTCATATTATTGAGGTTAGTACAATCTTGATTAATTTTAGACTTGTCTTATCACCCTAGTAAAAGTATGAATGCATGATAGAAGATATTCATTGATTAGGGTTATGACACTTATGATTGTACTAATGCATTGTGGTATTATATGAGGATGATGTTGTCCGCTAACATGAAAGGTACAAATCAAGTTCTAGATCAAGAACATATGACCATGGTGACATGAAGACAAAGGCTCATGGATCACATAGAAGCTCTACTTATGAGGTATGTATAATTTGGTTCTACAATGATTAGCTTATGAGTTATGCAGGTTACTAAGCACAAGTCATTGAAGAGAACAAGAAGACATTGTTTGGGTATGTTAGACATAACTAAGCAAACATGATAACCATGTATGTTTTTCCTATATCAAGTTAGAATTCTACCTTGTGTTAGGATCTTATACTTTTGTATGAATGATTATTCTTGAAGTTAGAAGTTTAAGTAATCAATAGTTTATGCATATTATGTTTCTTACTTTGATTGATGATATGACTAACCAGAAGAGTCCTATGGTCAATAAGAATATGCATGAGTAATAGAAGTCCTCCCTGAAACCTTGAATACTAATGCTTGTGATAAATTACCTATGTGTGAAATGATCATGACCATAGATGTTAAGAGTATTTAGGATCATAATGTTTTGATAGTATTGAGATTATACTAATATATGTATGGTTATGTATGAGATCTTGAGGATGACACAATGATGACACTCGTGCACACTTAAGATGCATAGTGGTCCTGGATGGATATAAGTTCAAGGACAGATAAGCAAGGAAGCAAAGATTGAGAGGGAGTCCACCCTACAACTAAACAAAGATAAGTATTTGAATTATCATTTCTTATTACTTAAATGATGTTGTTCATTCATGTACATACTTATGTTACTAGATTTAGGTTGTGTATTATACATATTAGAATAATTGCATTAATGAATAGTATACTACTAATATGCATGTAATGGGTAAGTGGCCTATGGCACTATACAACATTCCATTGCTACTTACCTAGAATGAAACCTCTTTGCTGACATGTTAGGAGTAGTGCAAACTCTTAACAATGTTCTGGTAGATATGGAAGGCATCTAAAAAGTTCCAGGATATGTATAAATGTTGTATTGAAGCATTGGCTAATTGCATGGCCGTATGACATATGTATTTATGCATAAAAATGTGTTTTTGAAAAAATATGAGAAATTTATAATCTTGCAATTGAATTTGACTTGTAGGAAAAATCGTGTACAATCACCTACAAAAGAAGGACTACAACATTTGTTCCAAGCAACGAAGACTATCTATTGAAGATATTGAAGAATATGAAGTTCCCAAGATCAGGGATGCAATAATAAAGGATACCATGATCAAGGAGTACCAGTTGATCATGAAGAATGATGGATGGGATGTGGTCCCAAGACCAGAGGGGAAGTCTGTTGTGACTTCCAAGTGGATCTATAAGATCAAGCATGCTGTAGATTGTAGCATAGAGAAATACAAATCGAGGTTCGTAGCTCGTGGCTTCTCCCAGAAAGAGGGGATAGATTATGAAGAGAATTTTGAACCTGTATCCAGATA
Source organism: Larix kaempferi (assembly GCA_027924585.1). Lineage (NCBI taxonomy): Eukaryota > Viridiplantae > Streptophyta > Pinopsida > Pinales > Pinaceae > Larix > Larix kaempferi. The sequence continues at coordinate 11,720,937 of BSBM01000125.1, read as the reverse complement.
CACTTCCATCAGAACAATACTTTCCATGGCTACAATGATGAAGATACACTAGATGGATGTGAAGACAGCTTTCTTGAATGGTGTAGTCGAAGAGGAAGTGTATGTGGAGCAGCCACTTGGTTTTGAAACACATGACATGGAGTCATATGTGTGCAAATTGAAGAAATCCTTGTTTGGCTTGAAGCAAGCTCCTAGGAGTTGGTATGGTATGATAGACAGCTTCCTATCCAGTTTGGGCTTTACTAAGAGTAAAGTGGATTCCAAAATTTACTACAAGGTTTAGGAAGGCAATCCAGTGATACTACTACTGTATGTGGATGACCTATTTGTTAGAAGTAAGGATAGATTGATTGCCGATATGAAGAGGAAGCTTGCTGCCGAGTTCGAGATGAAGGAACCGGGGATGAGGCATTACTTTCTAGGCATGGAGGTGTGGCAGAGTGAAGATGGGATCTTCCTTGGAAAAGGGAAGTATGTAGTAGAGATCCTGAAGAGGTTCGATATGATGGACTGCAAGGCCATAGCCATACCTATGGCATCGAGCCTGAAGCTTCTGTGTGATGCTTCATCTGAGTCGGTTGATGTCACAGTGTATCGTCAGATGATTGGGTCCTTGATGTACCTAAAAAACACGAGACCAGTTTCTGACAAATCCTAGATATGTTCACCTGATTGCTTTAAAGCATATTCTAAGGTACCTAAAGTGTACAATTGATTATGGGCTCAAGTATGATGCGAATCAAAAGTTTAACCTAGAGGGTTATGTTGATTCAGATTGGGCAAGCAGTGCTGCAGATAGGAAGATAACCTCAGGGTGTTGCTTCAGTATGGGATTAGATGTGATCTCTTGGTTTAGCAGGAAGCAATCCTACATAGCACTGAGTACATCCGAAACAGAGTATGTCACAGCTTGTTCAGATAGTTATGAGGTAGTATGGCTGAGGAAGCTACTGTCTGAGTTATTTGATCTCCTGTTGGATGCTACCTATATCCATTGTGACAACTAGCATTCTGTGAAGTTGTCAGAGAACCCGGTGTTCCATGACAGGTCGAAGCACATTGATATCAAATATCAATATATCAAGGATATGGTGCAGAGAGGAGCAGTGAAGCTCCTGTATTTTGTGGCGGATGAGCAAGTTGCAGATGTGTTGACGAAACAACTAGCTAGAGTGAAGTTTGAGTACTTCAGAGAGAGGCTTGGTGTTCTTCAGATTGAAGATACTTCAAGGAAGAAGTGATGGGACACATTTGCAGGAGCCATTCCAAGCATGGTGAGAGGAGGATCCTTCCCATGGCTGTGGATGTAAGCGTTGTGTGATGAGCATCAGGATGATGCTGCAGTTACTGCTTTGGATATGCATCAGTTGGATGCTTTGTATGATCAGTTGGATCATGTATATTTATATGCATTAGTTGGATGCTTTGTATGATCAGTTGGATCATTTATATGTATATGCATCAGGTGGATGCTTTGTATGATCAGTTGGATCATGTATGTTGACATGCATGAGGAGGATGCAGTGGCGATGATTAGGATTATCATGTGTGATGAGTATCAGGATGATGCTCTGGATGATATGCATCAGGACGATGTTGTGACGATGATCAGGATGATCATGTGTGATGAGTATCAGAATGATACTCTGGATGATATGCATCAAGATGATGCTACGATGATGATCAGGATGATCATGTACATCAAGATGATGTATGGTGAGTATCAGGTTGATACTCTGTGGCCATGGACAGGTTGTGCAGATGAGCATGTAAGTTGACCTGGGAGATATTGATGGTCATGCTGCAGCAAATAAAGGATCCTGGGATACTCTTTCGAGGCATTTCTATGGGAGGACATGTAACTAGACCCGGGAGATCTTGTCAGTCGTGCTGCGGCACATAAAGGATCCTAGGATAATCTTCCGAGGCTTTGTCCTATGGCATATAATATCACCTTGGGAGATCTGATAGGTTGAGCAGTATGCTCGTAATCAGTCTTGGGATGCTCTTTCGAGGTTTTACCATGACCACATGTAACTAGACCTGGGAGATCCGATAGGTTGAGCACACAGGGGCTTCACTCAATAAACCGCTATGATAGCACGTTCGTTTGTGGAATATAAAACAATACCCCTAATTTCACTAAATATTGGAAAATACCTTCCAAAATCATTTTTTTTTAACCCCCTCCCAATATGCCTTCCCAATTTAAAAAAACCCCTATCTTCACTAGATATTGTATGTATCAATTTTTTCATTAACTTTTTTTATAGCCCTTTAAATTTATATCTAGTATATTGATATGATGCCCCTCTTCTGACCCCACATGCATTCTACAATGCACCTTGCTTCTTTCGATGTATATTATGGATGCACATTACTTCACCCACAATGCAATTACTCAACCACATATCATTATGATTTGCAACATCTAATGGTCTAATGAAGAGATAGGATATCACTTCTTGTATGTCACTAGAGCCAATGCACATAGTGCAAAATTTAGATTGCATGTTGAAGTTCCCCAATCGCTGACTAAGCCTATTGTGGGATAGGTATCCAATCCCCTAGGGCTTGTAACAAGCTCTAGGAGGCTGAATAAACCTCCCAAGGCCTATAATAGGAACGAGTGGTTGGGTATTCAAGCCCCCAAGGCCTTTCGAGGGCCTTAACAGGACCTGGAGGCTTAGAGCCTCCCAAGTCTATTGGTAACAATTGGTTGAGCTCTATTGGTAACAATTGGCTATCAATGACCATTGTCTCTCGACTATGATCGATTGGCAACCCACTTCACCACGAAACCCATGGCCTCAAGCATGCCCCAAGACGCGATTTCCCTGCATACTGGTAAGCCCAATCCTTGCCTCAACCTGATTTATCATCCGACTGTGATCCCTCCAACTCCATTTTGCAGATATTTGTCAGCCCGCCCATATAAAAATGACCCCAAAGTATTTTTGTATTGTTACATTAAATAAAAAACCCCTTTCCCCTTAATATATAAGCAATATAATTTTTAGGTTTTCGTGAATATTTAATACCTCAATATGAATGAACGTGATATTATATTTTCTTCTAGTGAATCCCCCATGGTTGAGCAGTACACTCGTAACCAGTCCTGGGATTCTCTTTCGAGGATTTGTGGTGACCACATGTAAGTAGACCCGGGAGATCTTTTCGGTCGTGCTTCGGCACATAAGGGATCCTGGGATACTCTTTCGAGGCATTGTGGTGGGGGTCACATGTAAGTTGACCTGGTAGATCTTGTCGGTCATGCTTTGGCACATAAAGGATCCTGGGATACTCTTTCAAGGCATTGTGATGCCTGTAATAAGTCCTAAGGATTCCACAGTATGGACAGTGTTGATGAAGACCTGCAAGAGGTGGGCCTACATCCAGCATGAAAAAGCGTTGGCTCTATAGAACTTCCTATGACGAGAAGAATTGGGAGATATCACCAGTGATCGAGATGACGAGTACAACAGCAGTGACGATGATGCTCCGTGATCCAATGATTATGATCCATCTCCAAAATTGAAGACTTGTGCCTATATGTATTGATGACTTGTGTCTAGAGAATACCTTCCTAGTTAAGAGGGAGTGTTGATGTATTTGTAACTTCGGAATATATTCTTCTATGTATTACATTTGTACTTTATTGTATCCCCAATGGAGATGTATTATTCCTCTGATTGGAAGTGTCGTCATTTGTATTTGCAAGTGTCACAAGTATTAATGTAAGTGTCGTAACTTATACTTGATGGGTTATTAGACCACCTTGTTGGGGTCGGCCCTATATGAGTCTTGTGGGTTAAATGGTTATTAGACCACCCTAGTGGGGTCGGCCTAGTTAGTATTATGTTAAGTGGTTAAGTTGGGGCTTACCTAGTTAAAGTTAAAAGGCAAGTCAAGTTAGTGTATAAATAGAGAGGGTGTCTCTCTCATTTTACACATTATATTATTCACTCACTTCGCATTAGTGAGAGAGAGGAGGAGTGCCCACAAGTGGAGGAGGAGCATGCTACTGAAGATATCTATCTCTTGGGTTTGATCATGGTGATCTTTGTATTGATGCTTATTCTATCTCTGAGGAAGTTGTAGGGTTTTTCACCTTCTTGGTTTTCCCCGGTGAAATGTTTTGTGTCTCTGGTCTCTTGTCTCTTATGCTTGATATGTTGTACATGTTATTCTTTCAGTTAAGATCCTAGATCTATTGAATTAAATGATGAAAAAATAACACTTTTCAGTTCCGTGTGACCTAGGTCACTTCTATTCCTTTGATAAGTGTGATATGTGACGTTTTTTACATTTTTGAGTTGTTTTGATCCCCCTAGACCCTTTGTCTCACCTATGCCCTTTGCAAACCGCTCCAATTTTTCTACCCCTGTTAGTTTGCAGTGCCCCTTTTGTTATGTTTGCTTCCATTTGCTTGTCGTAGTTGTCTTATGATCTACCCTTATGTAACCCTTGTAGTGAAGTAAAACCTAATTTTTGAGTATTTTCTACAACGTTGGGAAACTTTCAGATCTGTTAGGACTACATTATTTCTTTCAGTAAGTTGTGTGTTGAAAAATCAATGCTTGTTTTGTTTTGAAAAGAAATGCGTAGTCTTATTCAGGTAGTTGCGTGGCACAACGAATTATGCAATCTTCTACCAAGGAAAACCTAAAACTAATAAAACAATAAGTGAACATGGTTTTGTTGACTTTGACTGGGCTAGATATCTAGAATGTAAATTTTCGATTAGTGGATATGTTTTCAAATTATTCAGTGGGGCGGTCAACTGGATGAGTAGGAGGAATTTTGTTGTTGTGATGTTGACTACTAAAGCTAAATACTTAGCAGCTACTCATGCAAGCAAAGAGGCAGTCTAGTTGTAGATATTGTGTTCATAGGTTGGGTTTAAATAACAAGTTGTTAGGTTGAATTGTGATAGACAAAGTGCAATCTTCCTGGAAAAGAACCCAACATACCATTCATAAACAAAGCATATTGATGGACACTACCATTTTGTGAGAGGAATGGTGGAGAAATAGAAAGTGTTGTTGGAAAAGGTATACATGTTGAAGAATACTGCAAACTCATTAACCCAGTATGTGATCACTAAGAAGTTTACTTGGTGTAGAGAAATAATGGGCATGTCAGCCTAGGTCAAGTGAACTAAAGTTCTAAAATATTCTGTGTACGTAAAGAAAACAACAAGTGGGATAATGTTGGCTATGTTATATTCTTTGCATGTAAATTGACAGGTGAAGTTGATAGTTGACTAGTTTACAAGTCGACTGGAATTGAAGTCGATAGATGGTGACATTCTAGTCAATTGGTCAACAACCACGATTACTCAATGGGAATTCAACAAGCATAAAGTATGAAGGAATTCGATGAACACTCGAACGCCAAGAAGCTTAACTAGAAATTGAATAAAGTTGTCTTAGTCAAGTCAGCTGTAACAAAATAATTGAAAGTTGTTAGGAAGTTATGGATTTCCATTACTGGAGTAGCTAGTTGTAACCAGGGATGATTTTAAGAACCCCCCCCAAATTTATATGGTAAAAAAATTGGCGAATCTCCCCGATATGTAGGAAAATTTGAAAGCGATTTTATCAATAATATAATATGTATATATAATTTTTTGGCGAATCTTTCATTTTATTATATGATATTGTAAAATCTTGGCGAATCTTTCACTAAATTATAAGATATTGTAAAATCTTGGCGAATATTTTACTGAATTATAAAATATTGTAAAAAGTTGATGAATATTTCACTAAATTATAAAATATTGTAAAAATTTGGTGAATATTTCACTGAATTATAAAATATTGTAAAAATTTGGCGAATATTTCATTGATCTATAAAACACATTGAATGACACTCTGCTTGTTAATTATGAGTTCAAGGCTTCTTCAAATGTTGAGTTCAATTGCTCTATTTCAAGTTTTGGTCTCAATACCAAATGGTGGTGGCCTTAATGAAGCCTTGATATCCAAGCAAAGCCGAGTAGATCTTGGAGACATGTATTCTAAATGTGGGTGTTTGGAGGATGCACATAAAGTGTTTGGCCAAGTGCCAAAGCGAAATACAGCCTCATTGAATGCAATGCTTTCAAGATGTGCTCAACATGGACATGGCAGGGAGGAATGTTGGTCTCGTGCCAATAGGTCTCCTATGATCAATGCATAGGAACCTAGTGCATAGACCATTTTTCATCTTCCTCATTGAGATGATTCCCATTCTTATATGATCTTGCAAGGGTGACATTGGTTAGGTATTGCATAGATAAGATCATGTTGTCTTATTGTTGCTCATGTGATAGTGGGTTGATGGGCATTGCGGTGAGGTTAAGCACATGTGATTTTCAGTTAAATGAAATGGATTGAGATAGTTCAACTTTATGTTATGTTAATTATCTTACTTCTATAGTGGGACAACAATGATGGATAGAGACAAAATGAGCCACATTAGTTGTTTAATATAGGCTACAAGGATAAATACTCTTGTTTAGTGAGAACACCATAAAGGAAAGTGTTTTTTAGTGAACATGCTAGCAATCCATCCAAATAATTGTTACAACATTTTTTACTATGGATATTTTGAGATGTTATGCTCCGTCATGTCTAAGATGTAAGCTAAAAGTTTCATGTGTATAATTGTTGAGAGGTGTGAGTATTTGTGGAGAGATACATGTGAAATTGTTCATGTGAATGAATTACCCCCACCCTTGCTAGTTCATAGCACCATTACAATGAGATATGTCAGGCATGTGGTAAATTAATTGAAAAAAATCAAACACCAAATTCCTTTACACATGCAAAGACTCTATATCAACCCAAATTTTAACCTAAAATATTTCATGATGTTCCCTTTCCAACAAAATAAATTCTTTTATTTTTTATTGTACATTTAATTATTATCTCAATACAAAAATGACTTGTTTATCTCCTATTTATTTAGCATCAGTAAATGAGTCCTCTAGCTAAATTTATAATAATTAAATGAAAGAACACTCTAATAATATATACTATATTATATCTACTATATTACATCTAGTAAATGTAGATGTAATATGTGTGGTCTCTAACTCTAATCAGTAGAGTTTTAAGAAGATTGATCACATATTATCTCATGCTACTTTTTCTATAGGAAATAGGTTTGTATTGTATATATAAATATTGAGATGCTTGAATGAATGAAACATCCAGCAACACAACAACACATCCTGAAATGCTTAAAAATTCACATTTGAAAAAAAAAAATCATATATATCCTCGAACACTTAAAAATTCACATTTGTAAAAAAAAGTTTACATATTTAATGTGTTTGAAAATGGATAGGACACATCCTTAAAAACCTAAAGTCAACATTTCTGATATATCTTTGAAAATGGATTTGATATTGTGAAGATTCTTTGTTCCCAAAATTCAAAGCATTGAACATGGAGATTGTGAAGTTTATTGAGTCTTACAATGTTTCTGGCTGGGAATCAAGTGATTGATATCAGGTGGGGTCACTTTGAGCTCCAGTACCAATGATCCAAAACCTAGACTTTGAACAAAACAAAATCGCTGAGACTGGCCACGGCCTATTAAAGAATACAATGCATTGTAAATTTGTAACAATGCATAAATCACAACCTAAAATACCCACTCAGATAATTCTTTCCACGTATGGGTATATTTGTTTATTTGATGCACAGTCATAAATGAGTTGGGTGCACGTTTTATAGAAAAGGACATGCATGTCCTTGGACTTATTCATTGAGTATGTGAATCACTCAACATAGTAACACAGGATGGCCAAAGTAAATTGAATAAAGTTATGAAAAAACTGCTCATGTAATTTACTGTTGCATATATATCTCAATAAAAGATGATGTTCCAAATTTATAAACATGCATTTCTCCCTTGGAAAGTTAAGTACAGTTCAGGCATGAAAAAGCCATCTGTATATCATTTTTGTACATCTAAAATGGTGTTAAAAAAACTGGTATGATGATTATCTTAAATTTTTATTTTTATTTTTTTCAACCAGCAATGTAAGTTATTTAAAATTCTTTATTTAAAAAAAAAGAATAAAATTGATATGAGAGAAATTTGGATGCTTGGAACAATTTTATAAATCAAAATAGAGTCAACTAAAACCTCTATGTTTTCGACCATCTTTCTGGCCATTTTTTGGATAGAAATCCTGCTGAAACTCTTCAATTACAGAAATACCTTGTTGAAATTGCAAAAGCTGGGCACACAGGAGTATTTGGGAGGGTTGAATCAATTTTTACAATAAAATATGCAATTTGCATAATGAGAAAATCTAAAACATAGAATGTGAACACTAATAAAAAATTTGAAATTGTATTTCTTTGTAACCAAGGTTTTGAAGGTGTATAATTCTACCCAAAACTTTAAAAAATGCTAAAATAATAAATAAAATTTTAAATAATGCATATGCTGGGTCTCAACCAGCTTTAACTAATTCATTTGAGTTGTGGATAAGTATACTTTTTTTAATAAAAAGTTGTCGTGGTGACTAACTTATGGGTTGCATAAATTGAAGAGTTGGCTTACATACATTGAAAATAAAGTATTCTAGACTTTTGGATTTGAGCTCACTTGGTGCTAATTCATTCAATAGTTGTATGAGTTGCTACTCTTATCTAACATGCATAGGTAGAGCTTTACAGTTTATGGTAGTCTAGGTAAAATGCCAAAAGTCTTACAATATCAATGACATAAGAGATCTTTGATTTGATGACAACAGTGATTTGGATAACAACTATGAATTTGATAATTGGACTGTCAATAAACTCACTTCACATATCAAGTTGTATCATCGTGGTATCATCCTGAGATTAGCCTATCCATAACAAACAAATCACACTAAGCATGAGGAAACCTTTTTAAAATAACGTTATTCAATTGAAGAATTTGAGTTCAGCAACTTGGGCTTTATCATTGTCAAGGATAACATTCAATGGCAGAATTTGATTTCAGCAACTTGGGATTTATTATCATTAAGCATTTATTATTCACAATACATGTACATGGAACATGATTGTGAAGCATGCATTTATTAAATGTACACACAGTTCATTACTTATTAGAGGAGAATGCACGAGTTCAAGGAGCAAAAGAGAGCAGAAAGTTCGAAACCCCCTATTTGATTTTTTTGTATTTTTACTGCCATGCTCATTCTCTAATCTGATCTAATAATTTGAGTCCTGTGATGATGATCTCCATGAACAAAAGCTTGATGGGCTTTAGGACATTATTTTAAAGACTTTATTTCAACATAACCATCTCAAAGAAACAGTCCTTTAAAACTTTTACTTATTCAGTTGCTTGTAATTGGCAGCTTGCTGCACCAAATCCATAATAGTTATTGAAAGTTGGGAATCTACCAAAGGATAAGCCTTGGATTCACCGCCTCATGCTACAAAGTTCAATTACATCACTCCTTCATTATCCATTGAAAATTTATATATTAACCTAAATCCCTTTCCATCATATGGCATGTTCCAGAGATTTAAATTCAAATAGTAAAATCTAATGAACCTCACACCAAAGCTAATTTTTAGGAAGACATTTATGTTGTTGTAATTTTTTAGAAAGGCTTGGCAATAACAACCAAACCTCAAGCCCTAAAACCCAAAAGAAACACTGAAAAACACCGATTTGAACTTGCCATTTGAGTGAAATATTTGTAATGTGATAATGGAGAAACACTAATCAAAATTCCTACTCTACATCTCAAAGAAAGCATGTTCAGTTCACAAAACCCCTTTAATGCTATAAAATCTATACATGTTGAATTTCCCAGATCAACAGTTGGGATCACGCCTTGACCTTAAATCCCAATAGCTATTGGGATTTTCTACAATGACAGGGTGAATGTGAGACTTGTATTCATTTGCTAATCTATATGTAGTATGTGGATCTTTTGTGGTTATTTTAGCACTTGTTTTTGAAGGGTTTGAAACAACCACAATATATTTCAACATGACCAAATTATTGCAACAACAATATAATCCATTTCTATTTATTATTAATTTCTATATGTATGAATTCTCACCAACCTCATCATAAGGGTAACTTGAATATAATTACGCCACAATTGCTTTGCGAGAGGCACGATATTGAAAGGGTCTAAAATATAGAGGTCTTATGGCAAGGGTCACCTTCCCCTACCTTGCTCGAGGATCTTTCCACTCTGTCCAAACATCAGTCGGCTCATTCTTGTATTAAAATACATGTATTAAGCCACATGCCTCGTGCCTCTCTCCAACTCTAAATAGATCTCCTCTACCTTTGCAGTTCCACTAACCTTTCCCTTATCTCTCCACCAGATTTGGGCCCTTACCAAATCTTTCCCAAATATGTCGACTCCGCTACGCCATTAGTTTATAAAACTAGCACTCAGCACTAAGGCATATGGTGAACTCGTCAGTCCACACAAGCACTTGTATATCGGCTCCTTCTCACAACTTATAAATTAAAAGGGACACAACCATAACATATGACCGAATTCTTACCTTAGGCGCTACCTATTGGACTCTCACCAAAACATTAACTTGCTTGCACTTTGCTCAGTGAAATGCAATTTAGGCCATTGATTGAACCTTCAATCGACCTCTTCCATTCGATCTTCGATCTCCCTGTCTGATCTCTGATATCAAACAGACTTAGACTATGCGCTTGAATTCTACGCAATTTTCACTGTTTGATTCCATCGACAGTACCAGTCGAGTCTCGACCTTCTATCTGAGCATACACTTACCCTGCTCAGACTCTGCAATAGCTGGAAATAATACTTCTGTCACCAATTGAACGCATACAGTCGACGATACCTCCATATTCTTGGCTCTGCTTCAATAACGCAGAAATTCAACTCTGTCATATGAAATTCATGGAAATCTTCATCTCCCAGTCTCACTCATCCAATCTACAAGGTAAATTGGCTTAGGAACTCTCGGCTCTCATCATACAGTCTGATACATTTAACTGGTCCTGTATAGGACTTCTCTAAAGTCTTTGACAGACTTTCTGCAGAAATTGGAATCTAACCAGATTCTACCCAACTTCATATAAACTGGAACCTCTCACTGAGATTCTACCCAGCTCCACTTCTTAATTTGATATCAGGATTTATGTACAGAATTAGTTAATCATACAGTTAACTAACATTCACCAGTACTCAATGTATCAATGCAAAATTACCCAGAAATGGCGAATTTGCCTTTTTATTTATAAAATGAAACTGTACCTACATAGAAATCCTGATCTACTCCTTCTATAGCCTGCTCTCACTTGCTTGGCCATATCTGGTTTTTCATGCCCGTAGGCTTACACAAATTATTTACAAAACTGAGCTTCCAGCTCATTAAACTGACTCATATAATCTTGCAGCTGTTTCCTAATTTAAAGCAACAGTTTCTAAAATTAGAACTATTCGAGCATATCTCTAATGACTCTTTAAACAGTTTGTTATCTACATTCAACTCACTTCTAGATATCTTCATAACTCCCTCGAGTCATTCCCTTATCTTAGGAATTAGTTCATGACTCACCATTACATTGATACTTAACAGAAAGTAGAATCTTCTAAGACTATACTATACTTGCTAACTATGAGAAAACTTAAACATTTTACAAGTAATTTACAATTCACCACACATTAGGCTAGTGTCATGGTCTTAGGACCTGACCAAACTTTAGAGTTTTGACCAAGAGCAGAATGCCCCTGCATCAGGAGGAGCTTTATCTTATGTCCCTTGTATTTTAGATGCAGGAATCAAAGGTTTTTCATTTTGGCTTTAACTTTAGCTATGTTAAGTGGCCTTGATTGTTTCTAAGTTTTTGCAGCAATGTGCAAGCTACATGCACCCATGCCATTCATGGAATGTATAAAATTTTATTTTGATCTGGTGAATCTTAGGGTTCAAACATTACTCTATGCATAATAGGAACCCATGTTCTCACAAGAGGGAATAGGAGCTTCATGATGGAAAGGAATCCAAGGTATTTTTCTGTTTAGGAAAAGCCACAATTTATTTTCCAACTTGGTACACCCTATAAATATAGATTAGAGCAATATCTGAAGAGAATAGAATCAACCAGGACAGTAGCAAATGGCAATTTGAACAACTTATTGCTGCTCAGTTATCATCAAAATATTTTAAAACAACATCTTGTGAATTAGATACCAGCTTTAGGGAGCATGGCATTCCAGGTGCAGGGAGTGAAGTCTAACTTTTTTAAAATGGAAAAGGTATCTTCTCTGAGTTAAAATTAGGGGAAGAAAGCAATCTTCCATGTAGCATTTAAGTCCATTTGGTATCCTTTAACTTGGTATCTTCCATAGTTCACAGTTAAAAGCATCATATGTAGCTATTATGTGAAAGATTATATTTTTCATGCAATTTGCTCTGTAGTGGGATTCACCTACTAAAATTGAAAGATATCACTCCTATTGTCTCTTTCTATCCTAATTATAACAAAAAAATATGATTGCAAACTAATCCTTCTCCTCATACTTGAAAGTTAAAACAACCCTTCAAAAAAATTACCTTATATGTTTTGAAATTATGAAAAATTGTAGATGTTGGCACAAAACTGCCTTAAAATTGAGCACATTAATTTGAAAAAACATAATTAAACGAATGAATATGAAAGACCCCACAACCATATTCAAGCTTTCCAACTCTTGCTCAAAGATGATAGAAAAGAAATAAATAAGCAAAAGAACTCAACATAAAAAATTACCAATGAATTGTCTGTTGTGAACACGTTTTCCTTCATTAGTCCCTATAGAGAGGAGCAATGCTCATCCTACTTATCATTAATTATAAGTTTGAGAAAGAAAATGAATGCTAGACTTCTATTTATTAGATGTAACATGAACTTAAATCCACTTTCTTACAGAGCACGGGTGGAAAATCTAGAGTACCTATCATATGAAAATAAAATATAAAACTAATTGTAGAAAATAATGATTAGTTATGAAGCACAATTTTCTTTTCAATTCTTTCACATTAAATTAGAGCCGGTATCTAATTCACCTGGAATGCCATGGGTATTCCAATGTTGTTTGTTTTGCAGTTTTACTCTAATCCATTGTACCCATCACTTCAATTTCGGTCCAGGAAGGAGTTGTTGAATTTTCTAGAGAAAAGGAATCTAGACAGTGAACCCATGCCTAAATGGAAACCAAGGGAGAATTTGGAGTTGAAACAGAAGTGTTATCGAGAACAACATCTGATATTTATTCAAATACTTCAAATATTGGTGAAACTTTGCTATCTGGTTCTTCTCTTGATATTTTGCAATCATCCCCTTCTTATTTTATGACATCCTTTAAAGCTCATAGTTCTGATTTATTTGTTCCCAATGATCATGCAGGTATCACACCTTCATTTCTAAACTGCATCACATAGTACAATTAACCCAAATAACATTGGGAGGCCTACAAAAGTTCAATGGCTTTCTGATGTTCTAGAAAGATTTATGATCCCTATATTCAATGAAGAGAATGCTATCGAGTCATGCAAGATGGAGAGAAACATATGTTTCATGCCAATGACAACAATGCTAAAACAAGTAAAGGGTACATTTTCTCGATTCTCTATCTTGCACATTCTTTTCTATCTCCATAAAGGGTATAAATTTGCATTCACTATTTCAAAGCAATTGGGGTGATAGTATGCTAAATATCTAATACCCATGTTATGTATTGGGCATAATTTCGATAGATACAACTCTCTTGCACATTCCGAGAATGCATATTTGTCAGTGAGAGTTCTTTAGATTTCACATTTACCAATGACTCCATCTTTTCCATTAACATTTTTGGCAGCTATGTTAAAGTTCTTATGCAGGTAATGATGGCTAGTGTAAAGAATCTCTTTCCAGGAATGGAGTTTGCTCAGAGATTTCTGAGAGAAAATTGATCTTATAAATGGGATGTTTTCCATATGTCATCTTTGGAAATTCCTTTCTGAATTATGGGTTGTAATTTTTTATCTTTGTATTCGAAATTCAACTAGACAATTATGAGCCTGGATGAGAAAGAGGAATGTGGCCATCTTTTCTACCTCGTGAAAATTATTTGTAAAATAACATACCAGTCTAATCTCAAGTAAAGTAAACACAAAGAAATAAATAGAAAAGGACTTTCTAAAACCCTACATCAGTACAACGATCTTTCAGAAGTTGAAACTTGGGACCCTCTTTTGAACTCTTGCTCATAAACGTACCCCTCCTGCAGTAAAATAATTTTTCATGCTAAAAGGAGTGTTGATATACCAAAACTCAGTGTATGCCTCTGAATTATGCCAAGGTTATGGCATGGTAAGCGAAGGTGTTGAAGGGTACAGTTAAGTAGGGGTACGTTTCTTGTACATACATATGCCTATGGGTACTGGTGCGAAGAATTTGACCCCTGGGTACACTATATCATATATATTGATTACAGAAACCATGTTTGGATTAAAAAAAACATGCAACAGTGTTGTAGCTAATATATATCATATAATATTTGAAAATGAAAGGAATCCAAAGGAGTTTGCTAAAAATAGATCGGGAGTCCATACAAAATTTGAGGAAGCAACTTATCTCAATCAAAGCAGAGCATGATAAGTTCCTCATCATGACCATTAATGTTGAATATATCTCTCAAACCCCAACTATCTTCAAGTTGAAATAGTTACAAGAAACCACGAAATACTTACATGCAACCATCGCAGAATGAAGTAGCTATCTGGTGAAGGTAGAGAGCTATCAAATTGTAACTGCAGGCATACTCCCAAAGCTTAAGCATATGTAATTGCAGGCATACTTCCAAAGCATAAGCATCAAAAGAGCGAAATACAGAAGAAATTGACCACGATAAACCCTTATGATAATTATTTTGAGCCCATTTCTCTAAAGCATTGAAACTATTCCCATTTCCCTCAATCAAGGAGGAAGTTAGGGCGAATTCTTCCAATATCGCCCAATAATCGGTAAATCATGGCGAATATTGACCACCATTTCCCATAATAGAGTAAAACATGGTGAATTTGGGCCAAAATTGCAGGGAATCGATTGTGCGCGGGCGAAGGTCGGGTTTCCTCTAAAAAAAAAGAGGGCGAAGATTTAGAATTTGTACCATTTATTTTATATATTTTTGGCTATTAAATCAATTTATATAATATAGTATATAAAATTGGGGCTAAAGTATAACAATTTTTTGACGTTTTTAATTGAAAATCGCCCAAGTGAACATTTTAATTGGCAAAATTTCGCCCATTGGCGAAATTTCGCCCCTAAAAGCATCTATGGTTGTAACTAATTTGGTTGTCATGAATTAGAGCATTGCATCTATAATATGATGTGATGGAAAGGTTAAGTGTAACGAGACAATACAATACTGGTACTTGTGCTGGAATGATTGAAGAAGTATAGTGTAGTGAATTCACGCTATAGCGATTTAGTAAAACACTATTGTAAACATTGGTTAAGAGTGTTGATAATAGATGAGTGGTAAAGCTCACTGGTTTGTTGGTTTTTCCCTATAATGGTTTTTCTAGGATAAATTTATGTGTATTATGTAATTGTGTTTGCGTCATTGGTAAATTTTGGTACATATAACTGTTAGAATCATTATGCATAATCATTGTAAGAGGTATTCAAATCCTTGACAAAAAAAACATTGAGGATACCATGTTTTTTATCCAGCTTGTCCACTTGTTGTAAATTTTGAAATCCAAGAACATCTTTTCCATGAACCTCCAATGAAGTTGATCAAAATATTTGGACATGTATAGCTTTATCATCATTCATGACTTCTTATTGAACTTAAGTGATTCAATCAACTCATGTGCAATTATATCCAATATTGTTTCCACACCCCTATGTAGCCTCCTTGTTTCTAAAAATTTATTGCATCATGAGGGGTTTGTACTATTGGAAATTTCCTTGGTTATAATTTTATAGATTGTATTGCATAGATAAATTGGTCTAAACTTGTTTGTTGTGTTAGCTCCTCCTTCTTTGGGGATATGGACAAGGAATTTTGCATTGAAGGATCAAAGGACACCATCTAATATTCAATAATCCTCCATGAATTTCCATCCATATTTCCTATTACTAACCAACAAGATTGGAAAAAATATATTATGAATTTGTCTAAGCTTGGGGATTTCCTGTTGCCTTTTTCTTGATTGCATGCTTTATTTTAGTGTAGAATATTTATTATATTTACAACCACACTAACATAGGGTTTTGAACTCGGTTTTGCACATTAATACAATCCTAACCATGTCATTTCTTTCCATTATACCACACTCCAGTGGGAACGTGCATGCTTTACTTCTTCAAAACTTCTTCCCCTCATTAGAGAGGCATTTTTTTCATTTGGCTTGAGGCAATTGATGCTATCGATTCTAGTTGTAGTTGATATTTGGTGATATTTTCTTGTCCATGTCATTAAGTCACTATAATATTTGTAGTATTATGTCTCAATGTCTCGATGGTACTCTAACTTATACCATTCCTATTAATTAAGAAGGGAATTCTATTGCAATTTCTTTGGTTGATTGTGGAGTGTAAATGAAATTGGTATTATTACCCCTCTCCTTCATCTAGTGGATTCTTGATCCTTAATTCTTTTACCTCCTAATGAACTATAATATCCAGATCATTTTGCATGGTTTCCTTCTAATTTAACAAATCCTCAATATCCCTCCAACAATAATCTCTTTTTAGACCTACTCCATGTTTTTCCCAATTCTTGTTTGGCTTCAAATATGTTTCCAAAGACCTCTTTGTTCCATGTTTTAATTTTTAATTTTAGGTCTTTTAATCTTTGTTGTAATATGTACATTTTTATGTTATAACTTCTCCTACTCCTTCCCACCATTCTTTTATGGTTTTTAAAAATTTTGGGTGAGTAAGAAGGAATTTTTTAAAGCTAAATGTGGAACTCTAGAGGTTCCCATATTGTCCCATTTTAGGTTAATTTATCAATGATCATATCTTGCACTTGGAATAATTGACCCCTCCATGGCTATCCCTTTCCTTAGAAAGTGTTCTAAAACTAGGAATCTATTAAGGCAAACTAAAACGTGCTAAGGCCCACTTGTTTTTTACTCCATCTATGAAATCCATTGCTTATTTCATGTCAACCATTCTAAACTCTTCAGACAACTTTTTGAAGTGCTTAGGGTCCTTATTAATTTTTTTAATTCCTATATGCTTCTCCATCAAATATGTGAACATGTATAATGTCCTTATATTATCCAAGGTAGGTTTTGGTTAGTGGCTCCCTAAGACTCAAGGGAATCCATAAAGCATGTTTTCAAGAGGGGGTGGTGGGTCTATCATGCCATTGGAGATTATTCCTCTTTCATTCAACCTGATTTATCTGAATTTTTTTAATGATTCTAATTGAGGTTATAATATTTGATAATATTACTTTTGTTAATCTCTCCAAGATTTCCATTCCACCTAAGAAAATTTCAAAATTGATGGCCTCGACTTCATAACCCGTCCAAATTTTCTTTGTAATAATATTTTCTCTCTTACGTATATTTCACTAAATCATAATAATTTTTGGGTTTTCCTTAATTATATTGTTCTTGAGCCTCCTTTGTTTTCCTTGTGCATTCAACCAACAAACATTCCAATACATTACCTCTATGTTAAACCAGCGGTTGAGAAAGGAGGTACCCCTCCATGAGAAAATTGGTTTTACCAAAATCTACTAGTTGAGCTCCAACTTCTATATTTTGCTTCATTGATTGTCATCCTTTCCTCTTTACTTCCTTTCCTAGTTTTTGAGGTTTGAGTTTATTTATTTTGATACCTAATCCATGTTGTTTCCTTAGTGATTGATTCCCCCCTAAGCATATCTTGGTGTAGATATTGAATTTATTTTTTTCTTAGGTTCTCAAAGTGACATTTTCCATACATATCTAGGACTAGATTCTAGAAATATATCTCTCTCATCCATCTCCAAATCCTCCTTTTGTTATTTGATGCCCTCCTCTAATTCCTCTTGGCCGTCCTTTTCTCATTCCTTTTCTATTTCTCCCTTTATCTCCTTATCTTGCATCATTGCTTGAGTTTGGGTTACCTACCCATTGTTTTTCTTTGGTATCCTCCTTTTGGGGTTGGTGTCTACTGCAATATTGAGAACCCCTTGGGTAGCCCTTGTCTCTCAATATTGACCCAATTTTGACTCAAGATTGGCCTTTTCATTAACACGCCTTTTCATGGGTGTTGTTTTATTTTCCTTCAGGTTGTTTATGAGAGAATGGAAGTTGTTTGTGTCTTTATACATAATTTTTAGTTGCTTTTATTGTTGTTTCCACAACTCTCACTTGCTCTAGAATTTTCAGAATCCTTCTTTGTCTATTTCCTTCCTTGTTTTTTCCATTAGGGCTACTACATTTAAAGGGAAATCCATGAATGGGTGTCGATTCTCATGGCACTTCTAGCAGTGGAATCACCCATGCTTGTAATATAGGGTTTGTATCCATTCCCCATGTTGAAAGTTTCTTTATATCGATTCTAGAAGTGGTCCTAATAAATTCATATGAACACAAATTCACGCATATAATGTATACTTACCTTTCTTGGTGATTTTCGAGGTTTTAATGAAGTTCCCAAAGTATTATTGATTCCTTTTAATGTATGTTCTTCCTAGTATGCCTATGGTAATGAGTAGAGGCAAATCCACATCAAGGATTTTTTAAAGACTTCTCTCTCTAGGCTAAACCTCTTCATTTAGTATCTACGATGCCAGATTTTCAAGTTGATGGGTCTTCATCAAAGATCCTTCCTCTGTACTTTTTGTTTGTGAAAATCATTGTGTTAAGATTCCATTTGAATCTTGTTTGAGATCTACATATCCCTTCACTTTCCATCTAGTACTCATCCATTAGATAAGTGCTCATTTAGAGGGCCATATACCTATGCAATGGTTAATAACTGCATAGTCATTCATATGTTGTATATAGTCTCCCAAATTTTTAGATTACCTCTTATCTTGGATTCTTGGTTTTTTTTCTTTCAGAAAACACCTTTTTTTCCTTTTTCCCTCCACATTTATAGACTTACAAACCTATTTTTGTTAGATTCAACCTCCCCTTTGTCATTTTTATTGTTTTCACCTTCCTTATTGCCATTTTTATGATTCCATCTGTTATGAATACATTGATTTCCCATATATGACCACTTCTTTGAAAGAGGGGGGAATTGGCCCCTTCAATGAGGTGTATACATTGTAATGTAAGTTTCGAGTATAAATATGATTTTATATGCAAAATTATGTAAGGAAAAAAAATTACTATGGTTAAAATATAGAACAAGACATTTCACATATACAAAAATACTTATTTAGAAAATTTAAAAATATACATAAACTATCCAAAATGTTAAAGTAACATTAATTCTCCATTGTAAGTAATTTAGAAAATTATTTCAAATTTGAGATAATGGCCCATCAAATCGTCCCATTATTCTAGTCCATTTTTCCTCAAATTCGACCAAAATTTGACATGAAAATTGCAATTTAAACAACTTTGCAACTTCAAGAACCATAAATCACAATTCTAGACTAATTCTTGTGCTTTTTACTCAAATGCTTAAAATTGTCATTTAATCACTTCGTCCTTTGTGAAATTTCAATGGATACGGGATGATTTGAGTGCCCATATCAAACCACATATAATGTATCATATAACCTAGTGAGAGAATGAGAACTCTCTCTCTCTCTCTGCTACCGTTTTTCTACTTAATATACCATATCATCACAATTCATACCATACATAAAGCTTCCACCTCCACACAATATAATGAAAACTTCACCAAAACGGATTTATAGCAAAAGTCCTATGATGACTGGTTTTTGCTATATCAAGCCCTAGCATCGTAAGTGCAACAAGTGTCATACATGCCATATCATGCCTTCTTTCAGGCTAGCTCTGATACCATGTTAAATTTTCAAAATTTACTTCAATTTGATCTAGGATCTTAACTAAGAGAACAACATGTACATCATATCTACAGCATATCAATCATGGACACAATAATGCAAGCACACAAGAGACACAGATTTTACTTGGGGAAAACCATAAAGGTGAAAAACCCCAATAACTTCCTCAGAGATAGATAGAGCAATGATACAACCAGAATACAAGAGATAGTCTTCTCCTAGCAGTAGAGCCTCCTCCTCCACAAGTGCACCACTCTCCCAAGTGTGTGTGAGAGAATAGAATGTGTAAACTGAGAGAGACACACTCTCTATTTATACACTAACTTGACTTGACCTTTACTCAATTAGGTCGGCCTCAACTTAAACACTTAACATAATGATGACTAGGCCGACCCCCACTAGGGTGGTCTAATAACCCTTTGACCCACATGGCCGACCCCCAATAGGGTGGTCTAATAACCCTTTGACCCACATGACTTATACAGGGCCGACCCCAACAAGGTGGTCTAATAACCCATCAAGTATAAGTTACGACACTTACAATATAAATGACGACACTTCCGTATAGAGGAATAATAACATCTCTATAGGAATACAATATACATATATGTCAAATACATTCCGAAGTTACATATACATCAACATATTTCATGTCAACCATTCTAAACTCTTCAGACAACTTTTTGAAGTGCTTAGGGTCCTTATTAATTTTTTTAATTCCTATATGCTTCTCCATCAAATATGTGAACATGTACAATGTCCTCCTATTATCCAAGGTAGGTTTTGGTTAGTGGCTCCCTAAGACTCAAGGGAATCCATAAAGCATGTTTTCAAGAGGGGGTGGTGGGTCTATCATGCCATTGGAGATTATTCCTCTTTCATTCAACCTGATTTATCTGAATGTTTTTAATGATTCTAATTGAGGTTATAATATTTGATAATATTACTTTTGTTAATCTCTCCAAGATTTCCATTCCAGCTAAGAAAATTTCAAAATTGATGGCCTCGACTTCATAACCTGTCCAAATTTTCTTTGTAATAATATTTTCTCTCTCATGTATATTTCACTAAATCATAATAATTTTTGGGTTTTCCTTAATTATATTGTTCTTGAGCCTCCTTTGTTTTCCTTGTGCATTCAACCAACAAACATTCCAATATATTACCTCTATGTTAAACCAGGGGTTGAGAAAGGAGGTACCCCTCCATGAGAAAATTGGTTTTACCAAAATCTACTAGTTGAGCTCCAACTTCTATATTTTGCTTCATTGATTGTCATCCTTTCCTCTTTAATTCCTTTCCTAGTTTTTGAGGTTTGAGTTTATTTATTTTGATACCCAATCCATGTTGTTTCCTTAGTGATTGATTTCCCCCTGAGCAGATCTTGGTGTAGATATTGAATTTATTCCTTTCTTAGGTTCTCAAAGTGACATTTTCCATACATATCTAGGACTAGATTCTAGAAAGATATCTCTCTCATCCATCTCCAAATCCTCCTTTTGTTATTTGATGCCCTCCTCTAATTCCTCTTGGCCCTCCTTTTCTCATTCCTTTTCTATTTCTCCCTTTATCTCCTTATCTTGCATCATTGCTTGAGTTTGGGTTACCTACCCATTGTTTTTCTTTGGTATCCTCCTTTTGGGGTTTGTGTCTACTGCCATATTGAGAACCCCTTGGGTAGCCCTTGTCTGTCAATGTTGGCCCAATTTTGACTCAAGATTGGCCTTTTCATTAACACACCTTTTCATGGGTGTTGTTTTATTTTCCTTCAGGTTGTTTATGAGAGAATGGAAGTTGTTTGTGTCTTTATACATAATGTTTTAGTTTCTTTTATTGTTGTTTCCACAACTCTCACTTGCTCTAGAATTTTTAGAATCCTTCTTTGTCTATTTCCTCCCTTGTTTTTTCCATTAGGGCTACTACATTTAAAGGGAAATCCATGAATGGGTGTCGATTCTCATGGCACTTCTAGCAGTGGAATCACCCATGCTTGTAATATAGGGTTTGTATCCATTCCCCATGTTGAAAGTTTCTTTATATCGATTCTAGAAGTGGTCCTAATAAATTCATATGAACACAAATTCAAGCATAGAATGTATACTTACCTTTCTTGGTGATTTTCAAGGTTTTAATGAAGTTCCCAGAGTATTATTGATTCCTTTTAATGTATGTTCTTCCTAGTATGCCTATGGTAATGAGTAGAGGCAAATCCACATCAAGGATTTTTTAAAGACTTTTCTCTCTAGGCTAAACCTCTTCATTTAGTATCTAAGATGCCATATTTTCAAGTTGATGGGCCTTCATCAAAGATCCTTCCTCTGTACTTTTTGTTTGTGAAAATCATTGTGTTAAGAATCCATTTGAATCTTGTTTGAGATCTACATATCCCTTCACTTTCCATCTAGTACTCATCCATTAGATAAGTGCTCATTTAGAGGGCCATATACCTATGCAATGGTTAATAACTGCTTAGTCATTCATATGTTGTATATAGTCTCCCAAATTTTTAGATTACCTCTTATCTTGGATTCTTGGTTATTTTTTTCAGAAAACACCTTTTTTCCTTTTTCCCTCCACATTTATAGACTTACAAACCTATTTTTTGTTAGATTCAACCTCCCCTTTGTCATTTTTATTGTTTTCACCTTCCTTATTGCCATTTTTATGATTCCATCTGTTATGAGTACATTGATTTCCCATATATGATCACTTCTTTGAAAGAGGGGGGAACTGGCCCCTTCAATGAGGTGTATACATTGTAATGTAAGTTTCGAGTATAAATATGATTTTATATTCAAAAATATGTAAGGAAAAAAAAATACTATGGTTAAAATATAGAACAAGACATTTCACATATACAAAAATACTTATTTAGAAAATTTAGAAAATTTAAAAATATACATAAACTATCCAAAATGTTAAAGTAACATTAATTCTCCATTGTAATTAATTTAGAAAATTATTTCAAATTTGAAACATAACATGGCATGAGATAACGGGCCATTAAATCGCCCCATTATTCTAGTCCATTTTTCCTCAAATTCGACCAAAATTTGACATGAAAATTGCAATTTAAACAACTCTGCAACTTCAAGAACCATAAATCACAATTCTAGACTAATTCTTGTGCTTTTTACTCAAATGCTTAAAATTGTCATTTAAGCACTTCTTCCTTTGTGAAATTCCAATGGATACGGGATGATTTGAGTGCCCATATCAAACCACATATAATGTATCATATAACCTAGTGAGAGAATGAGAACTCTCTCTCTCTCTCTCTCTCGTCCCATGAGAATTACTAGTGTAAAAAATAGAGCTTAGCACATAAGTGTTTGACACAAAAGTACAAATGAAACAATATGATCCTAGATATATCAATTTTAAATCATCAGTTAAAATTTTGGATCATAACCTCAATCTATGTAACATTGTAAGGTTGATTAGGTAATGCGTGTAACTTTAACATTAAGATTAAGGGGAACAATAGTCACAAATTTGTTTGAAATTATTTTTATGTTTTTTTCGAATTCATTCTTTACTTTGTCTTGATTGCAAAACATTATTCTCTATACCATTTGAGTTTTATTTATTTATATGAAATAACACATGGGTTGAAAATTCAGAAATGTCATCATTGTATTGTAATGGTAAAGTTATGAATAGTGTGATTTATCATTCGCTCTGTGATAATCTAGTTCTACTAATATATTAACAATTAATGAATAGTTGAAATGTTAAAAGTCAAAGCACATCATGAGCATTAGCTATTCTAGTTGAAGTTCCACTCTTATCTTTACAATTAAATTTGAATGAACAATAAACAATTAAATAAGAAAACTGATGATGTCTTAAAAAATGACATAAATTTTTAAAAAAATTCTTAAACATTTTTCTTCACATTTTAATCTTCATTTACTTCAAAGATCATGTTAACAATTATAATAATCCATTATTTTATAATATATTACATTTTCAAAAAATTAAATATCACCCAAAAAAAATATTATTATCAATCAATAAAAATACATATATATTATTTAAAAGAATAAGTAAACATGTTGCTCGCCTCTCATTTTTACCCTCTACTCCACCCACCAACCAAAAAAAACATAAGTCACCTTTTCCCATCCCGCTTACCTACACAAAAAAAACATAAGTCACCTTTTCCCATCCCGCTTACCTACACTTTCGAAGAATAAGAAAAGAAACCTACCAAACACTCTACCTCCATCTCCTATCAAAACTCTACCTATGAATTTTTCTTCTAAACTTACCTATATATGCCCCACTCCATAAGGGCCATCCTACCTGCTACCGTTTTTCTACTTAATTATACCATATCATACAATATATCATCACAATTCATACCATACATAAAGCTTCCACCTCCACACAATATAATGCTCAACCAAACAAGTTTTTATTCATAAAAACTCATACCATGTAATAGTAATTATACCATATCATACAATATATCATCACAATTCATACCATACATAAAGCTTCCACCTCCACACAATATAATGCTCAACCAAACAAGTTTTTATTCATAAAAACTCATACCATGTAATAGTGGAGCACTTATCACTTTTGCTTTACGCCCCCACCGAACTTTAACTCGTCAAAATTCATACCATATAAAAGTGGAGCACTGATCACTTTGACTTTACAATGTAACCTAACCTTTGCTTCAAGCCCAAACCAACTTTATCTCATCAAATTTCTTACATATAAAAGTGGAGCATTGAGCATTGATCACTTTGACTATACAACAAACTTTATCGTATCAAAATTCATACCATATCAAAGTGGAGCAATGCTCACTTTGACTTCACAATATAGAGTAACCTTGTCAAATTCCTAAATTCCATACGTTGTAAAATACCAAACTTTAAAGACTCCCTTAAAAAAAAACTCTTGAAATGTAAATGAAATTAACTAATACCGTGTTCCATGCATATGTCTCATAGAAGATAATGTGAGACATACATAATATTCTATAATACTACAATATTAATTACTTTGATTTATAATATTTTACTTTAATGGGCCAAGTAAAACCTTCAACCCTCACGACCAATCCACCAGTGAAGGTGCATACTTGTGTGTACCACAACTTCACTTCCAAAAGGTGAGGATTGGGGTAAAGATGTGTATAGCAAAGCTTTACCCCTCAAAGGTGTAACGATGTGCATTTATATAGCACATCGTCACCCTTGGTGACATGAGTGAAAGTATGTATTTGTATAAGGGTGAATGTGTGCATTTTTTTGTAGCACATCTTCACTCCTAAATGGTGGGTAGTGGAGGTGAAGATTCACATGTTTTGAGATAGGCTTCTCAATTGCATTATAATGGTTGCATATTTTTTTCTTTAATTGCCTTAAAGTCTTAGCAGTAGCGTTCTTCTTATAAATAATTATATTTATCAAAGCTTCACTTTGATTTGATTTCTTGTAGTTCCCCTGACTCTTCTTCAAATTCCTTTTATTTCTTGTGATAATCAATGACATAGTCACTTTCTTTGCACCTTAC
This sequence comes from Larix kaempferi, assembly GCA_027924585.1. Taxonomy (NCBI): domain Eukaryota; kingdom Viridiplantae; phylum Streptophyta; class Pinopsida; order Pinales; family Pinaceae; genus Larix; species Larix kaempferi. The sequence goes on along the minus strand of BSBM01000125.1, from coordinate 11,695,430 downwards.
AAGATCTTACATTACTCCATCTAGTGATGGCTAATCAAACCAATGGGAATGGACTTTGTGGTGATAAGAGAATTTTTATGATTTTCATGGTAGGGTGTAGGTTCTTCCTTGATCATGTTACACTATTTGGTTGGATTTGTCTTTCCTCATAAGCCAATCTCCAAAGTCACAAGTTCCAAGTCCACAAATCACACGTGTTATTTTACCAATTATGATGTAAATGCAGTTACTAGTTATGTGCACTGAAATTCCACATACGAAGCATTTTGTGGCATGTTTCCACTACTAGGGGTTAATATTCAATGCAATATCCCAATTTTCACCCCACTGCATTAAAAATGTAAATGATGTAAATATGCTAGTGTGAATTCCTAGAGCGGAGCTCAAGGCCAAGGCCCGACTAGTGAATGGATAGACATGCTTGATGTTTAGACTGTATGGTTGGATTTTATGCCGATTTAGAGTATATATAAATACTGTGTGCATAAATAATAAAATGGTCCAACAATGGCTATGAGAGTACCAAAGGGACTATGATTCCACCAGAGGGGAAGAGGAAGGGGGCTTGTGGGAAACCAAATCCTATGTTGTCATGTCTCGACCCTAGAACTCACCCTAAATTCTGTCATGTGATGAGAATAAGCCAATTATCTCTTTTTTTGACCATTTTCCAATCATTTATAGCACATGTGAGGTTGGTGGGGAAAGTCATTTCATGTAGTTATTGAGCATGGGGATTGTGACAGTTAAGTCAGCTATCACCAGTCCTATTTCTTCTATAGTCTGAAGCCATGTCAGTTGTCTTTTCACCCTCAACTCATATCCTCGAAGTCAACACTCTTTTTCTTATTATCCCATTCTCATTCTCTCATGCAAGGTGCTACACTATGTAGAGTTTGCCATTTGTTGTAGATGTCCATGACTAGACTGTGTGTTAAACCCAGAAGTTCAGATTAGAGGACAGAGCTGCGTTTTGGAAGGGAATATAGAAGCCCATGGGTGTTTCCTTTGCCCTGGTGGACTCATAGCCCATCTTGGGGGTGGCCTCAACAACAAAAAGAGTATAAGTTGGACCAAGTGCGTATGGTTGGGTGGAAAAGTACTTTTACACAGCTAGTTGCTTGGATCTGCATTGGATAAAGAAAAGTAATCAAATGCATTTGATTATGAATTGTTTCATTTGATGTCGGTCATGTTTATGCTGGATTTTTCATATTAGATGTGTGTGGTTAGACTTTTATTCCGCTATGCATGTTTAATTACACTTCTGCACACATTACACTGTTTGAAAAAACGTATTATGCATTTGGGGCGAATTTCCAGAGCCCAAGTTTTGCTAACGTCCCCTCCTGATGGATGGATAGGGTGAGGGGGGCATTACATTCAACCATATTGTTTTTCTTACACTCTAGAGGCTATGTTCCCTCCATCATAGATAATTTCATAAATGGTGTAGTGATTGTTTGCAATATGGGAAGAGTCAAAGTTTGATAAACTATGGTAGGTTGACACTCTACTCTCTTCTTTTAGCAAATTTCTTTTCTTTTTTGGACATGGAATATGCAAGTGATTAAAGAAATTTTGCTCAAATCCCTTATGGGGTTTGTAGTGGTTGTACTTCTCATACTTGGAATCCTTGTATATTTTATTGGAGTGATGTTGCTCTCTACTTTCATATTCTTCATCTGCAACATCGAAGGTTTGCATACTCTTCTCCTCCTGTGACTTTGTGGTATGTCCTTTACCCAAAATGGATTTGCATATGTGCCATATGAATTTATCGATGCTCTAGATGAGGGAAATTTGGGACATCTCAAAGATGGTATCGATTTGTCAAATTTGGGTCATCAACTTCCAATGCATTTTAGGGGCATGAACAATGTTTTTTAGGACTAGTGTTGGATGAGAATTATTGTATTCATGCTTAATCCAAATCAAACATTTACATTGACATTGATAACTTTCCAATGAGCTATCATAAAACGAAAATGGATTTCATATGCAAAATGTTTGGCCCTGGAAAGCTAACAATCCAACAATTACCCACATGTCCAAGTGGTTGGCATGTCATTGCACCATAATTTGAGTATGAGGAGTTAGTAGTGTATGGGACTTGACTAATGACTTCTAGAAGCATCATGTAGGTTCTAAGAGGGTTTCTAAACCATAAACCTAATCATAATTCTAGCTATAAAATACCTAAAAAATGGGGAAAGGGTTTCACTTTCTCATTAGTATTCAATTGTTCCATGGTATGAGCAAGAGTGTGGAGGAAATACTAACATATAAGAGAGATGGAAGCATATTGTAGAGGAATGTAAAATATTGTAAGGTTTGATGGATTCACAATAAGATTGGACAACTGTGTAATTTGTATTATAACCCTCGTAGTATAAGAAGACAAAATTCGTAGTCCTTCATTGAATGCTAGTTTTCTCATGTAGGTTTCCAGGGTAAAAAATTCTTTTGCGCTATGTGTTTGTTTTCCATGGTTTGTTTTTATGTATTGTAGTTTATTTCATATGTATGAGTAGTTAAATTTATGATGGTTTGTTTTATTTATGTTAAAGCATAAAAAATAGAAAAAGACAGTCACATAGTTGAGCATTGGCTCATTGTAGTAGTTTTAAGTTTAAATCTATTTTGGTGAGACAACCATTGGAATATTCAAGGTGGTTTATAGACCATATTGGTAACAAAGTGGGTATATTTAGTACTTCAGTAGTTTGAGCACAGTATATGCTTAGCTAAAAATATCCAAGTCTATAAGCGAATTGTACCTATTTGATCCTAATATCTATAGAAGAAAGGTTAAGAAGCAACCTCAATCCTCAAAAATGGAAGAAGATCATTGAAAAGAAGGAGAAATAATACTTTCTAGGATGAAATCTCAAGTAGTTGATATTTCAAAGAGAAAAATCATCCTCATGGCTACTCTTTGAGAGAAAATTGACCCCCTCTCAAAGAAACCTAAATCTTGTGGGAAACCAGAATATCATGAGTCGAGTAAAGAAAAGGAAAAACTAAAGCTCGAAAAAGGGGACTTCAATAGCCAATATTATTGATACCTATATAAAATGGATTTGAAGGTCAAGATCAATCCCTATGAAGTTGAACTAGACATACTTAAGTTGAATCATTAGTGCAACAATGAGAAGTTTATTTCAATGTGCATAATCAATGTGAGGGGAATAAAAAATAGCTTTCTCCAAATTGAATCTAGAAGTCCATGCATATACTTGGTGGGAGAGTCACACCAAGGCCCAGTAACTAGGTCAAAGGTATTCAAGTACCTCCTCAAGCTGTATTTTTACCCTATCGAGATTGAACAAGACCAGATTATTTGATGGCATTATTGTCAACAAAGGAAAGGACAAAGCAAAAAGGGTAGACTACGTAGTTTAAGAAGAAAGATATACATTTGGGAATAAATCTATTGGACCCAAATGTGGTCATCAAGTACTTAGTTGGTCTTAATAGACACATAAGAAGGTAAATTATGTATTCAAGCCCAAGGCCAATGATGAGGAATGTATATAGGGCCAATACATTGAATCTAAAAATAAAAAGGGATAACCAAATGTTTTGAAGCAATCAAACCAACATGGAACTTCCAAAAAGGGTGAGAAGATGAAGGTAAAAGGGAAAAAAATAGTAGTGAAACCACTACACATGTGCATAAGGAACCTAATAACTACTATGAAAATAGTGTTGAAATATCGTAACTTCTAAGAATATTATATTTGTACTTTATTATTCCGGAGATGTTTCATTCCTCCGTGAAGGCCTTATTGTATATCCGGAGATGTTTTTATTCCTCCGTGGATAAGTCGGAGTTGTGTATAAATAGAGGAGGTTCTAGCACAAGGTCTATAAATCATTGAAGAGAACAAAGAAGTTATTGTTTGGGTATGTTAAGACATAACCAAGCTTGATAATCCAGGTATGTTTTCCTATATCAAGTTAGAATCCTACTTTTTTAGGATCTTAGGTAAGTATACCTATGTACGAAATGATCATGACCATACATACTTAAGATTATTTAGAATCATAATGTTTTGATAGTGTTGAGACTATACTAATGAATATATGATTATGTATGAGATCATGAGGATGACACTAGTGTACACTTGAGCATGCATAGTGGTCCAGGATGGATAAGAAGTTCAAATACATATAGAGATCAAGCGGAAGACAACCATAAAAGATAAGTATTTGAATTGTTATAGTAAATGATATTGCTTGTAATAGTTGTATGCTTATTCCTAGAATATATCATGCATAGTGTGAGAATTCATATAGCATTGATCAGTATACTATGATGGGTAAGTTGGACAAACATTCCATTGTTGTTTATCTAGAATGAAACCTCTTTGTTGAGATGCTGAGAGCTGTGCACGCTCTTGACAGTATGTTCTGGTAGAGATGGAAGGCATATAGATAGCCACTGTATGCATACAGGATATGGAAAAGTGTTGTACCAAAATATTGGTCAAGATAGTTGCATGACTATGTGAATCATATCAGTATGCATAGTAAGTTATCATGTCAACTTAATTTGATGATTATGAAGCATTACTGATCATGTGATTAACTTTGATTTGTAGAACAGATCATGTGATATGATGATGAACACCAGTTCCAAAGAACAAGTAATGTATGTTCAACAAGAAGACTTACAAATCAAACATACTATAGAAGGCTCGTGGCTAGAAGATTCTCTTAGAAAGAAGAAGAGGATCATGACAAGCTGTTTGCTCCAAGTGGATATATAATACCATTCTCTTAATGGTGTAATTGAAGAAAGCTTTGTACGGACACCCAGGATCGATAATCATTTGATGCGCTTAATGATCACCATGGGTGATGCAGATTTCAACCTTTGCTACAAGGTTGAGGATGGTGTCTATATATAGATGAAATTCTTCTCTTAGATGTATGCAAGAAGTTCGAATGATCTTGAGGCTGATATCAATAGACCCGTATGACAAGAGATGGCACAAATAGATATGCATAAGATCACTCAATGCAGAGTGTGAATGATGTTCACTCACAGAGGGATAATTGATAGCTTCTTGACAAGCTTGGTATTTACCAAAAGTAAAGCTGATCCTAACCTTTACCTTAAGGTTATGGATAATGAACCTGTCATACTATTATTGTATGTGGATGATCTCTTTCTGACAAAAAATGAGAAACAAATCATGGAAAGCAAGAAGAAGCTATCTACAGAATTTGAGATGAAAGATCTCAAATTGATGCATTACTTCCTAAGTCTGGAAGTATGGCAGGGCCCAGAAGGAATCTTTCTCAACTAGGGAAAGTATGCTGTGGAAATCTTGAAAAGATTTGATATGTTGGAAATGGCCACTCCATGGATTCCAACTTGAAGTTGTTAGCTGATGACTCATCAAAGTTAGTGGATATGACTCTGTACAGACAGATTATTGGGTCATTGATGTATCGGACGAATACCAAGCCATATATATGCTTTGTTGTGAACACTTTGAGTCAGTATCTAGTGGAACCTAGGCATGCTCACCTGATAGCTGCAAAGCATGTGATGAGGTACCTAAAGGGTACGATAGACTTTGGTCTATGTTATATTGGAGATCATGACTTTAGATTGTATGACTACACAAATGTTGATTGGGAAGGAAGTGTATCAGATAGGAAGAGCACATCGGGAGGATGTTATTGTCTGGGATCTGCCATGATCTCATGGTTTAGCAGGAAGAAGTCTAGTGTGGCTCTCAACACAGCTGAAGCAGAATATATTGCTTCTTACTTTGCTAGTTGTGAAGCAATATGGATTCGGAAGTTGTTATCAGGATTGTTTGACTTGGAGATGGACCCCACTGTGATCTTGTGTGACAACCAGAGTTGTATCAAGATGAATAAGAATCTAGTGATCCATGATAAGTCAAAGCACATAGAGATCCGATATTTCTATATACGAGATATGGCGCAAAAAAGAGCTATAAAGCTCGAGTATGTGAGCATTGAAGAACAAGTTGTTGATATATTTACCAAACCTCTGTCTCGAGTAAAGTTTGAGTATTTTCGAGACAAGCTTGGTGTAGTTCAGAAGGAACCTCCTCGAAATGGGGAGTGATATGGTCGTTGATGATGAGATTTCCTACATTGACGGTAAGGTTGATGATGTGGATACTTGTATCGATGATGAGGACACTTGTGTCGATGATGAGGTTACCTATTCTGACGATGAGGTCGATGATGAGGTTACCGGTTCCGACGATAAGGTCGATATATGGTCCTTAGACTTTGTCTAAGTGGATGAGGAGGGATTGTATCATCCCTAGACTTCGGTCCCTGAATTGATCCGTAGACATATGTCTCCGAGAAATGGTCCCTAGTGGATGAGAGGGATTGTATCATCCCTGGACACATGTCCTAAAAGAGATCCGTAGACATATGTCTCCGAGAAATGGTCTCTAGTGGACGATAGGGATTGTATCATCCCTGGGCACACGTCCTAAAAGGGATCCGTAGACATATGTCTCTGAGAAAGTGGTCCCTAGTGGACGTGATAGGGATTGCATCATCTCGGAACTCTTGGTTCAAAATGTACGTGATGGGGATTGCATCATCCCGGAACCACTAGTTCAAAATGTACGTGATGGGGATTGCATCATCCCGGAATCCTTATTTCAAAATGTACGTGATGGGTATTGCATCATCCCGGAACCACTAGTTCAAAATGTACGTGATGGGGATTTCATCATCCTGGAACCACTAATTCAAAATGTACGTGATAGGGATTGCATCATCCCGGAACCCTTGGTTCAAAATGTACATTATGGGGATTGCATCATCCTGGAACCACTAGTTCAAAATGCACGTGATAGGGATTGCACCATCCTGGAACCCTTGGTTCAAAATGTACATTATGGGGATTGCATCATCCTAGAACCACTAGTTCAAAATGTACATGATAGGGATTGTATCATCTTGGAACCCTTGGTTCAAAATGTACGTGATGGGGATTGCATCATCCCAAAACCACTAGTTCAAAATGTACGTGATAGGGATTGCATCATCCCGAAACCCTTGGTTCAAAATGTACGTGATGGGGATTGCATCATCCCGGAACCACTAGTTCAAAATGTACGTGATGGGGATTGCATCATCCTGAAACCACTAGTTCAAAATGTACGTGATGGGGATTGCATCATCCCGGAACCACTAGTTCATGTAATGTACCCTCCCATGGACCCAACACAAGGAAGGGAACATGATGCCAATCTGTTGGGATTTGACATAAACTCAGTTAAATTCGTTAGATTCATACCCTTAAAACAAGAGTGTGTAGATGCAAAACAAACAAGTATGCATAGCGGAATTAAAAACAACATCCACACCCAATTCATGCTCATCCAGCATATCAAAACAATTATCAAATTAAATAGTGCAGAAGTAAATACATAGACAAAAAACACTTATCTTCATTGTGCAATTTGTCCCAAACAACCAGCTATGTTGCTGCAACATTCCACCCAACCATAGGTCTCTGCCCAACCTGTATTATTTCAGCACTCAGAGACCACCCCTGACTTGGGCACGATTTCTACAAGGGAAAGGGGACATTCAAGCGGTCAATAAATCATTTCATCCAATCCAAGCCAGTCCATAGCTGGGTTTATCAGGCTAATCAGAACCCTGGATGCTTGCACTCAAGCTCAAGCCAAAGCAACAGATTTACCAACAGGATGGCCATGGGTTTTCCCAAATCGTTTCCATTCAAAAACAAATTGTGATATGGGGAAAAACAATCATAGGGAGGAAAAACTAATTCTCTTCCAACTAACTAAGCATTCAATAGCCAAACGGTCTCTATGGAACCCCCAATTCCATTCCCTTTCTTACTCACTGGTATATAACACAAAAACGCCCTTCTCCCAGCTGAGAATGAAGGAAAACACAAACAAACATGGCTGGAAAATGCCCAGGTAGCTCCCCCCTCGTGAGGGAGAGAAAACCGGTTCATGGATAATGGCTTGGGGAGAAATTAATGGCTCTTTTCTTGCCCAAGAAGGAAAATGTGATTTCCCATGCAGGGTTGCTTTCCCATACTCGAATTTGGACAGCCATACCTCTCATTCCCCAAGGCATTAACTACCTCAACCAACTCTTGGGAAAAATCAATGATTGGGTACAAAATTCAACATGGGTAGTTGAGGGTTTGATGGGTTCTCTCATTGAAACTTGGCTTGACTTGATTGGCTCAAGGGTTTGAATGTTTTCCCTCCCAATTCCTTATAAAATCATGCCCCCATCTCTTGTTGCATTGCATAGCTAGTTGTGGGTATTTTATTAAAATGCATATTTACATGATATTCACAATTCCACCGTGCCTAGCTAGCACGCGAACCATATGCATCAATAAATCGATGGCGGGGCCTTGGACTTGAGCTCCTCACCATAATTTTACAACAATATTACATCATTTACATTCGAATGTATTGGGGTCAAGATGGGGACATTACAGTTCAAAATGTACGTGATGGGGAATGCATCATCCCGAAACCACTAGTTCAAAATGTACGTTATAGGGATTGCATCATCCCGGAACCCTTGGTTCAAAATGCCCGTGATGCGGATTGCATCATCCCGAAACAACTAGTTCAAAATGTACATGATAGGGATTGCATCATCCCGGAACCCTTGGTTCAAAATGTACGTGATGGGGATTGCATCATCCCAGAACCACTAGTTCAAAATGTATGTGATAGGGATTGCATCATCCCAGAACCCTTGGTTCAAAATGTACATGGTAGGATTGCATCATCCTTGGACTTATGTCCTAAATTGAGAGGGATTGATCATCCCGTAATTGGATCATGTGTGTTGCAGGGTATGCTACTATGATGCTATTGATCGGTAGATCCATATGTTGATACTGTTGATCGAGAGATCCATATGATGCTATTGATCGGGAGATCCAGATGATGATGTTGTTGATCGAGAGATCCATATGATGTTGTTGATCGGGAGATCCAAATGATGATGCTATTGATTGAGAGATCCAAATGATGTTGTTGATCAGGATATCCAAATGATGATGTTGTTGATCGAGATAGCCAGATGATATTGTTGATCGGGAGATCCAGATGATGTTGTTGATCCGGAGATCTAGATGATGATGTTTTTTATCGAGAGATCCAGATGATGTTGTTGATCGGGAGATCCATATGATGATGTTCTTGATCAGAGATCCAGATGATGATGCTACTGTAGTTGTTCGAGTGCTGTAGAAGATGAAGACTCAGTACTAAAGATGTTGATGTTCCAGTATTGAAGATCTTGAAGATGTTCCAGTAATTGTTTGAGTTACTGATGATGTATGAAGAAAGCTTCCAATGATTTATAGATGTATCATGTATCATGTAGTTGATGACTCCTTGTTCATGCAGATGTTGTTATAATATCCTTCTCATTAAGGGGGATTGTTGAAATATTGTAACTTCCAAGAATATTATATTTGTGCTTTATTATTCCGGAGATGTTTCATTCCTCCATGAAGGCCTTATTGTATATCCGGAGATGTTTTATTCCTCCGTGGATAATGTGGTAACTTGGGTTATTAGGCTTCCCTAGTGGGGTCGGCCCTGTATTTTTTATGTGGGTTAAAGAGTTATTAGACCACCCTAGAGGGGTCGGCCCAGTCAACATTATGTAAAGTAGTTAAGTTGGGGCTGAACTAGTTTGTGTAAAAGTCAAGTCGGAGTTGTGTATAAATAGAGGAGGTGTGTTCCTCATTTAACACACATTACACTCACTTGTGATTTGGGCATAGGTGAGAGAAAGATATGCTATGGAGAAGAAGGAGCTCATGTTTGGGATTTACATCTTTGTATTTGCTGGTCATCTATATTAAGGAAGCTTTGCTGGGTTTTCTACTGCATGAGGGTTTCCCATGATAAATCTGTGTCTCTTGTATTTATGTTGTGCTTGTTGTTCCTTCAGTGATCCTGTATATGCTATTGTTGTGAAATGGAATGTAATACTGATATTTTTTTGTCCTATCATATTGAATCTTAACAAATAGTAACATTAATCATTACATGACATAAAAAATTTGAAAACTACATTCGAAGGTGAATCCTAGGAGCCACAAGAGGCTTAATCCAAGAATAAGTATATTTTAATGGAAGCGGGAAGGGAAATATAAAGAAGCTCATATGTGGATGAAAAGATTGTTTATGCACATTTCAGGAGGATGTGAACCTAAGTAGCCTCCTTCACAAAGATGTGGAGGATATGAAAAATGTATTCTATATCAAGATTTAGATCAGGAAGAACAAGTAGATTCTTTGTTTAATTATGGTTTACAAGCAATTGTAGAGGACCTAGTAAAGTAGGTAGGTTTATAAATAAATGATCACCTTTATCCATACCCGTTAAGTTGGGTTAATAAGGATGTAGAGTTAAAATTTTCTTAGTGTAAGCTTAGTTTTTATCCCAGTACAAATTTTATTGATAAAATAGAAGTTGATGTAGTGCCTCTTGATGTCTCTGGCATAGTGTTTGGTAGCCCCTATATTTATATGAGGGTTGTAATATTTAAGATAAGGTACAATGAGTTTTTCTAATTAAGGAAAGTATTTGTTTAAGAGAAGAGCACTATCTATCGAGTAAGGAGAACATCATCCATACTAATCACTAAACTATGTAGTACTTGCAAGCTCATAGGAATCTCCAACAAGTAAGACACTATAAATGAACGGGATTGTTTCAACAACTTCATGTAGTGATATTGTAATATGAGGGATTGCATGGAGTTACCAATAGTGCATCGATCATACACATAAATATACATTGCATACATAATTATACATACATGAGAGATCAAGAGAATAGAGTAATGGGGACCCAAGGAACAAGTATATTGTATTATTAGACATACCAAATATCACAAAAACACCTCTCTTTACTTGGCTCACCATCCTATTATATATTTGATACATACAATTATTACATTATGGTTTCATAATTGTTCAGTCGGTTATCATAAACGACACAACTAACTTATTCGACTATGTTCTAGTCAGTTAGGAGAACCTAGTCGGATGGCCAACTAGGATCCTCCAACATCTCCCCCACCCTAAAACGTTTATTCCTCCCAAAGAGACTCAGGTGGGGATTTAAAATTACAAAAATAAATGCTACTACTTTTGTTGCAACATGGATGCTTGTCCTGGAGGGGTGCAATAAACAAAAGCTTCGGAAATTGCAGGACCAGATAGAGCTAGTCGGCCTTGGAAGTCATCCCATTCTGATAGGTCGATAGAATCCACCCAGAAGCTCAGCGCATCCACAATCTAGCAATATTTCAGTGCACCTTTGATTGCATTATTCGATGGTCTAAAGGAAATTATTGCAAAATTTCTGGTAAGTCGATACCACGATGGGAAAATTGGATATATGAGGCCATACATATCACAGATTCCCTCATTAGTGAAACTACAAGTCTTTCAAGCAAAGGACCAGCAGTTCCAATGAACAACAATGCACAAGCCCCAGTGAAAGAATTTACAGGGTCAACTACTAGAAAGAACTCAAAAAGATTGATAATCAACAGGGTACAGTATGAAAGCTACAAATGGACTGCCATTATTATTTATGTATGTATAACAAGATCAGGTTGTCCATCTGACTTATGACTAGACATGTTGGAAGCTATCAAGCAGGTTGCAACTGACGCAAGAGTTTTCAATTGGGCTAACCATATAGGTTATTTAGTGAAAGAAAAGTGTGCAAAATGCCAATATTTTGCACATGCCATTGGATTTCCATCATTACTAATCTAGATAGTAATGGAAAAAATTACCCTAGTCGGAGAGAAATAATTTTCTAGCACTTGCCAACATCTTATGATAAACTTTCATGTATATGAAGAAAAAAGGACCATCATTCAAGATCAACAAAGTGAAGACATATTTGGAACTTTGGTTCCAAGATATAAAAACAGACGCACAAGATGGAGAGTACCGCAACAATTCCATCGTTGCCTACCCCCGGAAGCACACATTGAAATTTGTCTAGATTGCACAAAATTCTTGTATAAACAAGGAGAAGGTGAATATGCTCAGGAGTTGGATTTTTATCCAAACATTCCAAAATTATACACTAATATATTATACCCCATACAAACGTTTTCCACAACACAACATACGAGCCTCATAGAGCTCCTATCGGATGGAGAACTTGAAGAACAAAGAGAAGTCACCTTATATCTTACAACATTCTATGTAGAAGAAGAGTCAATTAACCCATTTGAGCGTGTACCATTCACCAATTTCAGTAAAGATCCATTCATTGAATCTCCGGGTGACACGACTTAAACAAATGAAGAAGAACGCCTCATCAAAAAAGGAGAGTAGCACAACTTTGAAGAACCACGACTTAAAGCACAAGTCAGAAAAATTGCTCGTAAAATATTTGAGTACCAACGCGAACTAAAAGGAAAAGCAACTAGGAAAAATTCCAAGAAAATAAATCTCTCACTGGAGCCTACAGAAGATGATATTGAGGAACTTAGAGAGCAAACACAAAATGTATTTATTGAAGCTGTAAAGAACAATGTGTCTGTCGACCAACAGATTCAGAAAGAATTCCAACCAAGGAAGTTGTTGTTACTAGCCACTACAACCGTCTCTACTACAATAACTAGCCCTCTCCAAAATAAAGCATGCACTTTCAATCCTCAAAAGGACCCAGTCAACTTAACAAATGAATCACCACTCTCATCACCAGCCAAATTCGAAGAAGGATCCCAACAAGAGGTAACCACTCCTAGTTTTGATCAAATTGTGCATACAACTGAATTTCGTCAATATGTAGCAGAATTTATCAAACAAATTTGATCAAGACCCCCCATCCAGCCAACAAGATCAATTATAAAATCTCAAAAAGTAAAATTACCTTCTATAAAATCCATAATACAACCACCTTCCTTCTTACCATCTATATCTACCCCTATGAGAACAAACATAATTGAAACCTTCTTGTCGAATGCACCGATTCCTGTACCTCCACTTTATCCAAAACCTCTTGTCGCAGCAATATACATATGAGCTCCAATCAACTCAACTGGTTTCACCACTTCACCGTCTCCCTCATGATTACCGGAATTTCCCCACCTTCACCTTCAAGTCTCACATATATTGTACAATATTTCAATGAATTTTTCAAGCAAACATCCCCACTGCAATTCATGGTTTCTTGACCACCTCATACAATCCAAATATATTCTCCTCATATGACCATAGCATCATCAATACGAATGACCTCACCTACCAATAAATTACTGCTGTCGTCTCCTTTACCATCATCCCCTCTATAGTCATTACCTATACCATCGTCATCCACCTTACCATTGTTATCACCTTTCACATCCGTGTCACTTTTAACACCGAAGTTGCCGCTACCTACACCTTTAGAACCCCTATTGTCACCAAATCCACCATCGAATTCAACAGTCCTGACATTCGTCGCCCCAACAACATCTACTGTTGACATGACTACTACACCACTAACAACTCCAAGATATACTAAATATTCCAAGAAATTAGCAAATAAAGACAAGAAAAGTAAGAAGGATTCCAAGATCACCTTCTCAATTAGACCATCAGAAGGGAAAGAAGCAAAATCAATTACCCTATTGCCATAAAATATTTGGGAAAAATAACTTGATAATCTTATTAAATTTTCCATTGCAAAATGAAACAACATATGGAAATATGACTCAAAAAGCTCAAAGCAGGGAATGCAGAAGAAAAATATGTCACAACTGCCTGCACTTAGAAAGAACAACAAAGTGTTGGAAAATTGCCAGAACATTTACTAAAGAAGCCGCTTGAGCAAATTAAACCCCTATTTGGATTTGTCCTGGAGAAATATGACAACATTCAAGAATAACTAATCTAGAAACAACAACATGAAACGAGATTCTGCCTTACAAACCAATTCAAAGCGTTTACAAAATATGATGCCAAGTTAATAGAATATGAAGAATGAACCACAAGCGACTCATGAATATGTCATCCTAAACAATTGGTACTCTTATTATGGAAAATTTTGTCTAAATATACAAAAGCTTCAAGATACTATATCAAAACTGTATAAACAAAAGTAGTCGGCCACTCCAAATGCAGCTCAAGCACTAGAACAACAGATCCATATGGAAAAACAATGACAAGAACAACTCCAACAAAACGAGTACCAGTGGCTCCAACAAGGAAAACATGCTCAAGAAGAATTCAGTTGTCTCACTCCGAGGATTTATCACCTAATGAGGTATGCTTAGCTTCAAGAACATGCTTCTGGACTTGACATGTAGAAAATTTTGAGAGAACCAATGCATATCAAACTCATTCAACTATAAAAAAATGACTAGCCTGACAACAAACATCAAGACCATATAGGCACCAAGTATATTAAATATATATTTTTCTTGTGTATTCAAAACAATTTGACATGGGCGGCCTTTGGCTCACCCCCTCCCTTCATTCGCTTCCCCATGGCTTGGTGTTGGCATAGTCTGCGCAGACATGGATCCCCTCAGTCTTTTGTAGTAAGAGCTCTGCTCAAGGTCAGTGTACTAGGGTTATGAGTAGAGTATTTTTTGGTTTTTTGTTTATATATATATATGTATGTATACATTTTTTTCTACTTGGTTTTGGTTTGCAGAGGGTGGCCCTGCCACCAGCTCCCCCCCTTCTCCTCCTCCCTGTACGACCTGGGTGGCCCCGCAGATAACTCCATCCTTCTCCTCCTCCTGGCGCGACCTGGGGAACAGGTGGAAGAGATGTGAAGTATGGAAACATTGTTTCTGACCACGGCTGGAAGCTCCTGAGAAAAATAGAAGTTTAGAACACAAGATCGAACCTTTTGGATGGGCGGAAGACCGAGCTTAATCAAACCCTAGTTCGGGATCCTATTCAGAAGATCCAGAAGTTTCAAAGGAAATTTTGAGGGGTCAAATTTTGGAGATTTCAAAATTGAAGTATACTAGCTTGATCAGCTCAGCAAGGCGCATCTTTTCATCCAATTAGAAGTTTGAAATTCAAACTTTGAATTTTTAGGGTTTCTCTGACAAACCCTAATCCAGCTCCAGATTCATTTTCAACAAATCAAAGTGGATTGGGTTAATCCTAGAAGAGAATGAATTGGACACCTACATAAGTGAAGAAGTTCCAGTTTCAAAGAGAGATGAGGCTAAGGCCTTACATAAGAAGATTACAAGCAATCCCGACAGGTATGACTTGAGGAAATACATGTATGTTTTGAAGTCTGTTCATGATTAAGTTTATGATGTGTTTGTCTTCATATTATTGAGGTTAGTACAATCTTGATTAATTTTAGACTTGTCTTATCACCCTAGTAAAAGTATGAACGCATGATAGAAGACATTCATTGATTGGGGTTATGACACTTATGATTGTACTAATGCACTGTGGTATTGTATGAGGATGATGTTGTCCGCTAACATGAAAGGTACACATCAAGTTCTAGATCAAGAACATATGACCATGGTGACATGAAGACAAAGACTCATGGATCACATAGAAGTTCTACTTACGAGGTATATATAATTTGGTTCTACAATGATTGACTTATGAGCTATGCAGGTTACTAAGCACAAGTCATTGAACAGAACAAGAAGACATTGTTTGGGTATGTTAGACATAACTAAGCAAACATGATAACCAGGTATGTTTTTCCTATATCAAGTTAGAATTCTACCTTGTGTTAGGATCTTATACTTTTGTATGAACGATTATTCTTGAAGTTAGAAGTTTAAGTAATCAACAGTTTATGCATATTATGTTTCTTACTTTGATTGATTATATGACTAACCAGAAGAGTCATATGGTCAATAAGAATATGCATGAGTAATAGAAGACCTCCCTGAAACCTTGAATACTAATGCTTGTGATAAATTACCTGTGTGTGAAATGATCATGACCATAGATGTTAAGAGTATTTAGGATCATAATGTTTTGATAGTATTGAGATTATACTAGTATATGTATGGTTATGTATGAGATCTTGAGGATGACACAATGATGACACAAAGATGACACTAGTGCACACTTAAGCATGCATAGTGGTCCAAGATGGATATAAGTTCAAGGACAGATAAGCAAGGAAGCAAAGATTGAGAGGGAGTCCACCCTACAACTAAACAAAGATAGGTATTTGAATTATCATTTCTTATTACTTAAATGATGTTGTTCATTCATGTACATACTTATGTTCCTAGAATTAGGTCGTGTATTATACATATTAGAATAATTGCATTAATGAACAGTATACTACTAATATGCATGTAATGGGTAAGTGGCCTATGGCACTGTACAACATTCCATTGCTACTTACCTAGAATGAAACCTCTTTGCTGACATGTTAGGAGTAGTGCAAACTCTTAACAATGTTTTGGTAGAGATGGAAGGCATCTAGAAAGTTATGGGATATGGATAAATGTTGTATTGAAGCATGGGCTAATTGCATGACTATATGAGATATGTCTTTATGCATAAGAATGTGTTTTTGAAAAATTATGAGAAGTTTCTAATCATGCAATTGAATTTGACTTGTAGGAAAGATCGTGTACAATCACCTACAAAAGAAGGACTACAACATTTGTACCAAGCAACGAAGACTATCTATTGAAGATATTGAAGAATCTGAAGTTCCCAAGATCAGGGATGCAGTAATAGAAGGATGCCATGATCAAGGAGTACCAGTTGATCATGAAGAATGATGTATGGGATGTGGTACCGAGACCAGAAGGGAATTCTGTTGTGTCTTCCAAGTGGATCTATAAGATCCAGCATGCTGCAGATGGTAGCATAGAGAAATAAAAAGCAAGGTTTGTAGCTCGTGGCTTCTCCCAGAAAGAGGGGATAGATTATGAAGAGAATTTTGCACCTGTAGCTAGATACACTTCAATTAGAACAGTACTTGCCCTCGATGCAGTGATGAAGATACACCAGATGGATGTCAAGAAAGCTTTCTTGAATGGTGTAGTCGAAGAGGAAGTGTATGTGGAGCAGCCACTTGGTTTTGAAACACATGACAGGGAGTCATATGTGTGTAGATTGAAGAAATCCTTGTATGGCTTGAAGCAAGCTCCTAGGACTTGGTATGGTATGATAGACGGCTTCCTATCCAGTTTGGGATTTACTAAGAGTAAATAGGATTCCAACCTTTACTACAAGGTTGAGGAAGGCAATCCAGTGATACTACTACTGTATGTGGATGGCCTGTTTGTTACAGGTAAGGATAGATTGATTGTCGATACAAAGAGGAAGCTTGCTGTCGAGTTCGAGATAAAGGACTTGGGGATGATGAATTACTTTCTAGGCATGGAGGTGTGGCAATGTGCAGATGGAATCTTCCTTGGACAAGGGAAGTATGCAGTAGAGATCCTGAAGAGGTTCGGGATGATGGACTGCAATGCCATGGCCACACCTATGGAATCGAACCTAAAGATTTTGTGTGATGCTTCATCTGAGTCGGTTGTTGTCACGGTGTATCGCCAGATGATTGGGTCCTTGATGTACCTCAAAAACGCGAGACCAAATATTTGATTTGCGGTGAACACCTTGAATCAGTTTTTGACAGATCCTAGATATGTTCACCTAATTGTTGTAAAACATATTCTGAGGTACCTGAAGTGTACAATTGATTATGGGCTCAAGTATGATGTGAATCAAAAGTTTAACCTTGAGGGTTATGTTGATTCAGATTGGGCAGGAAGTGCTGCAGATAGGAAGAGAACCTCAGGGTGTTTCTTTAGTATGGTATCAGGTATGATATCTTGGTTTAGCAGGAAGCAATCCTACGTACCACTGAGTATAGCCGAAGCAGAGTATGTTGCAACTTGTTCACCTAGTTGTGAGCCAGTATGGCTGAGGAAGCTACTGTCTAAGTTATTTGATCTCCCATTTGATGCTACCTGTATCTATTGTGACAACCAGAGTTGTGTGAAGTTGTCAGAGAACTCGGTGTTCCATGACAGGTCAAAGCACATTGAGATCAAATATCACTATATCAGGAATATGGTGCAAAGAGGAACAGTGAAGCTCCTGTATGTTGCAACAGATGAGCAGGTTGCAGATGTGTTGACGAAACAACTAGCCAGAGTGAAGTTTGAGTACTTCAGAGAGAGGCTTGGTGTTCTTCAGATTGAAGATACTTTGAGGAAGAAGTGATGGGACACATTTGCAGGAGCCATTCCAAGCATGGTGAGAGGAAGATCCTTCCCATGGCTATGAATGCAAGCACTGTGTGATCAGGACAATGCTCCAGTTACTGCTTTGGATATGCATCAGTTGGATGCTTTGTATGATTAGTTGGATCATGTATATGTATATGCATCAGTTGGATGCTTTGTATGATCAGTTGGATCATGTATATGTATATGCATCAGGTGGATGCTTTGTATGATCAGTTGGATCATGTATGTTGACATGCATCAGGACGATGCAGTGACGATGATCAGGATGATCATGTGTGGTGATTATTAGGATGATGCTCTGGATGATATGCATCAGGACGATGATGTGATGATGATCAGGATGATCATGTGTGATGAGTATCAAGATGATACTCTGTATGATATGCATTAGGACGATGCTATGATGATGATCAGGATGATCATGTACATCAAGATGATGTATGGTGAGTATTGGGTTGATACTCTGTGGCCGTAGACAGGTTGTGCAGATTAGCATGTAAGTTGACCTAGGAGATCTTGTCGGTCATGCTGCGGCACATAAAGGATCCTGGGATACTCTTTCGAGGCATTTCTCTGGGAGGACATGTAACTAGACCTGGGAGATCTTGCCGATCGTGCTACGACACATAAAGGATCCTAGGATACTCTTTCGAGGCTTTGTCCTATGGCATATAATAGCACCCTGGCAGATCCGAGTCCTAGGATGCTCTTTCAAGTTTTTTCCATGACCACATGTAAATAAACTTGGGAGATCCTATAGTTTGAGCAGTACGCTCGTAATCAGTCCTAGTATGCTCTTTCGAGGCTTTGTGGTGGCCACATGTAAGTAGACCTCAGAGATCTTGTCGGTCATGCTTCAACACATAAAGGATCATGGGATACTCTTTCAAGCCATTATGTTGGGGGTCACATGTAAGTTGACCTGGGAGATCTTGTCGGTCGTTCTTCGACACATAAAGGATCCTGCGATACTCTTTCGAGGCATTGTGACGCACGTAATAAGTCCTGAGGATTCCACAGTATGGCCAGTGTTGATGAAGACCTGTAGGAGGTAGGCCTACATCCAGCATGAAAAATCACTAGCTCCGTAGAACTTCCTATGACGAGAAGAATTGAGAGACAGCACCAGTGATCGAGATGACGAGTACAGCAACAGTGATGATGATGCTCCGTGATCCAGTGATGATGATCTAGCTCCAGAATTGAAGACTTGTGCCTATATGTATTGATGACTTATGTCTAGAGAATACCTTCCTAGTTAAGAGGGAGTGTTGATGTATTTGTAACTTCGGAAGATATTCTTCTATGTATTCCATTTGTACTTATTGTATCCCCAACGGAGATGTATTATTCCTCCGATTGGAAGTGTCATCATTTGTATTTGCAAGTATCGCAAGTATTAATGTAAGTGTCGTAACTTATACTTGATGGGTTATTAGACCACTCTAGTGGGGTCGGCCTGGTTAGTATTATGTTAAGTGGTTAAGTTGGGGTTGACCTAGTTAGAGTTAAAAGGCAAGTCAAGTTAGTGTATAAATAGAGAGTGTATCTCTCTCATTTTACACATTCTATTATTCACTCACTTCACATTAGTGAGAGAGAGGAGAAGTGCACACAAGTGGAGGAGGAGCATGCTGCTGAAGATATCTATCTCTTGGGTTTTGATCATGGTGATCCTTGTGTTGATGCTTATTCTATCTTTGAGGAAGTTGCGGATTTTTTCACCTTCTTGGTTTTCCCCGGTGAAATGTTTTGTGTCTCTTGTCTCTTGTCTCTTATGCTTGATATGCTGTACATGTTATTCTTTAAGTTAAGATCCTAGATCTATTGAATTAAATGATGAAAAACTAACATTTTTCAGTTCCGTGTGACCTAGGTCACTTCTATTCCTTTGATAAGTGTGATATGTGACTTTTTTTACATTTTTGAGTTTTTTTTAGCCCCCTAGACCCTTTGTCCCACCTCTTCCCTTTGGAGACCGCTCCAATTTTTCTACCCCTGTTAGTTTGCAATGCCCCTTTTGTTCTGTTTGCTTCCATTTGCTTGTTGTAGTTGTCTTATGATCTACCCTTATGTAACCCTTGTAGTGAAGTAAAACCTAATTTTTGAGTATTTTCTACAACGTTGGGCGAATTTCATATCTGTTAGGACTGCATTATTTCTTTCAGTAAGTTGTGTGTTGAAAAATCAATGCTTGTTTTGTTTTGAAAAGAAATGCTTAGTCTTAGTTGAAATGGTTGTGAAAATAATTTTTTTTTAGTATTGTTTATCATTTCAATGCAACATTTATTTTTTAGCATCATCTCTAGGTACACACCATATGTGCCCACATATCACACCTTAAAATTAATGGTTCATTCATGACCCCAAGCTCAGCCTTAAAATTAACGTTAAATCAACACATCTTATTACCTCACTTGAGGACCAAACAGAATCTTGTAGTTAGGTAGGAAACTAGGGATGCGCATTAGTTAAATAAGAGTAAATATGTTGAGATAGTTTTGAAACACTTCAACATGCAAGAGTGAAAAACAATTAAGTCCCCTATTACTGTAGGAGTTAATTTATATGTTGAACAGTGTCCTAAGTCACATGAAGAGATAAAGTACATGGCACATGCTCCCTATGCTAGTGCTTTAGGTAGTCTGCTGTATGCAATGGTTTGTTCTTGGCCTAATATTTCCCATGCAGTGGCAATAATGAGCAGGTACATGTCCACACCTCGGAAAGAGAACTAGACCATTGTTAAAAACGGATTCGGGTAGTTGCGTGGCACAACGAATTATTCAATCTTCTACCAAGGAGAACCTGAAACTAATAAAACAATAAGTGAACATGATTTTGTTGACTTTGACCGGGCTAGATATCTAGACTATAAAATTTTGATTAGTGGATATGTTTTCAAATTATTCAGTGGGGCGGTCAATTGGATGAGTAGGAGGAATTTTGTTGTTGTGATGTTGACTACTAAAGCTAAATACTTAGTAGCTACTCATGCAAGCAAAGAGGCAATCTAGTTGTAGATATTGTGTTCATAGGTTGGGTTTAAATAACAAGTTGTTAGGTTGAATTGTGATAGACAAAGTGCAATCTTCCTAGAAAAGAACCCAACATACCATTCAAAGACAAAGTATATTGATGCACACTACCATTTTGTGAGAGGAATGGTGGAGAAATAGAAAGTGTTGTTGGAAAAGGTATACATGTTGAAGAATATTGCAAACTCATTAACCCAGTATGTGAGCACTAAGAAGTTTACTTGGTGTAGAGAAATAATGGGCCTGTCATCCTAGGTCAAGTGAACTGAAGTTCTAAAATATTCTATGTATGTAAAGAAAACAACAAGTGGGGTAATGTTGGGTATGTTATATTCTTTGCATGTAAATTGTCAGGTGAAGTTGATAGTTGACTAGTTTACAAGTCGACTGGAATTGAAGTCGACAGATGGTGACATTCTGGTCAATTGGTCGACAACCACGATTACTCAATGGGAATTCAACAAGCATAAAGTATAAAGGAATTCGATGAACACTCAAACGCCGAGAAGCTTAACTAGAAATCGACTAAAGTTGTCTTAGTCATGTCAGCTGTAACAAAATAATTGAAAGTTGTTAGGAAGTTATGGATTTCCATTAATGGAGTAGCTAGTTGTAACTAATTTGGTTGTCATGAATTAGAGTATTGCATCTATAATATGATGTGATGGAAAGGTTAAGTGTAACAAGACAATACAATTCTGGTACTTGTGTTGGAATGATTGAAGAAGTATAGTGTAGTGAATTCACGCTATAGCGATTTAGTAAAACACTATTGTAAACATTGGTTAAGAGTGTTGATAATAGATGAGTGGTAAAGCTCATTGGTTTGTTGGTTTTTCTAGGATAAATTTATGTGTATTATGTAATTGTGTTTGTGTCATCGCTAAATTTTGGTATATATAACTGTTATAATCATTATGCATAATCATTGTAAGAGGTATTGAAATCCTTGACAAAAAAAAACATTGAGGATACCATGTTTTTTATCCAACTTGTCCACTTGTTGTAATTTTTGAAATCCAAGAACATCTTTTCCATGAACCTACAATGAAGTTGATCAAAATATTTGGACATGTCTAGCTTTATCATCATTCATGACTTCTTATTGAACTTAAGTCAGTCAATCAACTCATGTGCAATTATATCAAAGATTTTTTCCACACCCCTATGTAGCCTCCTTGTTTCTAAAAAATTATTGCATCATGAGGGGTTTGTACTATTGGAAATTTCCTTGGTTATAATTTTATAGATTGTATTGCATAGATAGATTTTCCACCCATATTTCCTATAACTAACCAACAAGATTGGAAAAAATATATTGTGAATTAGTCTAAGATTGGGGATTTCCTATTGCCATTTTCTTGATTGCATGCTTTATTTTTGTGTAGAATATTTATTATATTTACAACCACACTAACATAGGGTTTTGAACTCGGTTTTGCACATTAATACAATCCTAACCACGTCATTTCTTTCCATTATACCACACTCCAGTGGGAACATGCATGCTTTACTTCTTCAAAATTTCTTCCCCTCATTAGAGAGGCATTTTTTTCATTTGGCTTGAGGCAATCGATGTTATCGATTCTAGCTATAGTTGATATTTGGTGATATTTTCTTGTCCATGTCATTAAGTCACTATAATATTTGAGGTATTCTGTCTCAATGTCTCTATGGTCCTCTAACTTATCCCATTCCTATTAATTAAGGAGGGAATTCTATTGCAATTTCTTTGGTTGATTATGGAGTGTAAATGAAATTGGTATTATTACCCCTCTCCTTCATCTAGTGGATTCTTGATCCTTAATTATTTTTCCTCCTAATGAAATATACTATCCAAATAATTTTGCATGGTTTCCTTCTAATTTAACAAATCCTCAATATCCCTCCAACAATAATCGCTTTTTAGACCTACTCTATTTTTTTCCCAATTCTTGTTTGGCTTCAAATATGTTTCCAAAGACCTCTTTGTTCGATGTTTTAATTTTTAATTTTAGGTCTTTTAATCTTTGTTGTAATATGTACATTTTTGTGTTATAACTTCTCCTACTCCTTCCCACCATTCCTTTATGTTTTTAAAAATTTTGGGTGAGTAAGAAGGATTTTTTTAAAGCTAAATGTGGGACTCTGGAGGTTCCCAGATTGTCCCATTTTAGGTTAATTTATCAATGATCATATCTTGCACTTGGAATAATCGACCACTCCATGGCTATCCATTTCCTTAGAAAGTGTTCTAAAACTAGGAATCTATTAAGGCAAACTAAAACCTGCTAAGGCCCACTTGTTTTTTACTCTATCTATGAAATCCATTGCTTATTTCATGTCAACCATTCTAAACTCTTCAAGCAACTTTTTGAAGTGCTTAGGGTCCTTATTAATTTTTTTAATTCCTATATGCTTCTCCATCAAATATGTGAACATGTATAATATCCTCCTATTATCCAAGGTAGGTTTTGGTTAGTGGCTCCCTAAGACTCAAGGGAATACATAAAGCATGTTTTCAAGAGGGGGTGGTGGGTCTATCATGCCATTGGAGATTATTCCTCTTTCATTCAACCTGATTTATCTGAATTTTTTTATTGATTCTAATTGAGGTTATAATATTTGATAATATTACTTTTGTTAAGCTCTCCAAGATTTCCATTCCACCTAAGAAAATTTCAAAATTGATGGCCTCGGCTTCATAACCCATCCAAATTTTCTTTGTAATAATATTTTCTCTCTCACATATATTTCACTAAATCATAATAATTTTTGGGTTTTCCTTAATTATATTTTTCTTGAGCCTCCTTTGTTTTCCTTGTGCATTCAACCAACAAGCACTCCAATATATTACCTCTATGTTAAACCGGGGGTTGAGAAAGGAGGTACCCCTCCATGAGAAAAATTGTTTTACCAAAATCTACTAGTTGAGCTCCTACTTCTATATTTTGCTTCATTGATTGTCATCCTTTCCTCTTTACTTCCTTTCCTAGTTTTTGAGGTTTGAGTTTATTTAGTTTGATACCCAATCCATGTTGTTGCCTTAGTGATTGATTCCCCCCTGAGCAGATCTTGGTGTAGATATTGAATTTATTCCTTTCTTAGGTTCTCAATGTGACATTTTCCATACATATCTAGGACTAGATTCTAGAAAGATATCTCTCTCATCCATCTCCAAATCCTCCTGTTGTTATTCGATGCCCTCCTCTAATTCCTCTTGGCCCTCTTCTTCTCATTCCTTTTCTATTTCTCCCTTTATCTCCTTATGTTGCATCGTTGCTTGAGTTTGGGTTACCTACCCATTGTTTTTCTTTGGTATCCTTCTTGTGGGGTTTGTATCTACTGCCATATTGAGAACCCCTTGGGTAGCCCTTGTCTCTCAATATTGGCCCAATTTTGACTCAAGATTGGCCTTTTCATTAACACACCTTTTCATGGGTGTTGTTTTATTTTCCTTCAAGTTGTTTATGAGAGAATGGAAATTGTTTGTGTCTTTATAAATAGTGTTTTAGTTGCTTTTATTGTTGTTTCCACAACTCTCATTTGCTCTAGAATTTTCAGAATCCTTCTTTGTCTATTTCCTCCCTTGTTTTTTCCATTAGGGCTACTACATTTAAAGGGAAATCCATGAATGGGTGTCGATTATCATGGCACTTCTAGCAGTGGAATCACCCATGCTTGTAATATAGGGTTTGTATCCATTCCCCATGTTGAAAGTTTCTTTATATCGATTCTAGAACTGGTCCTAATAAATTCATATGAACACAAATTCAAGCATAGAATGTATACTTACCTTTCTTGGTGATTTTTTAGGTTTTAATGAAGTTCCCAAAGTATTATTGATTCCTTTTAATGTATGTTCTTCCTAGTATGCCTATGGTAATGAGTAGAGGCAAATACACATCAAGGATTTTTTAAAGACTTCTCTCTCTAGGCTAAACCTCTGCATTTAGTATCTAAGTTTCCAGATTGTCAAGTTGATGGGCCTTCATCAAAGATCCTTCCTCTGTACTTTTTGTTTGTGAAGAATCCATTTGAATCTTGTTTGAGATCTACATATCCCTTCACTTTCCATCTAGTACTCATCCATTAGATAAGTGCTCATTTAGAGGGCCATATACTTATGCAATGGTTAATAACTGCATAGTCATTCATATGTTGTATATAGTCTCCCAAATTTTTAGATTACTTCTTATCTTGGATTCTTGATTATTTTTTTCAGGAAACACCTTTTTTTCCTTTTTCCCTCCACATTTCTAGACTTACAAACCTATTTTTTGTTAGATTCAACCTCCCCTTTGTCATTTTTATTGTTTTCACCTTCCTTATTGCCATTTTTATGATTCCACCTATTATGAATACATTGATTTCCCATATATGACCACTTCTTTGAAAGAGGGGGGAATTGACCCCCTCTATGCAATCAATATCCCTTCGCTCTATCCCTATAGAGCCCTATCAAATGTTAACCCTAGAAATGATTTTCCCTCCCATTCCAATTTTTTTCAACCTAGCATCTAAAACATGATCATGATCAATAAAAAAAATGGAATGAATTAATTGTATGGAAAAATTAATTTGGGATTTCATTTGGTAGTTATTATCTTATTTGGTAGTTGTTTGGTAGTTGGAGTAGGGAAATTTCCATCCTTTCTTATACATCATTATACTCATTAATAAATTAGCTATGGTATAGTTACATGGTTTAAAGCAGCACACCAAACTCTAGTAACAATATTTTACTTCACAATTTGTGGCTTCATGACCATTACAACCAAATAAAGCATGGTATAAGGGGCACTTAAATCACCCCTCTTATCGCGTAAAAATTACCCCTAAATTCGGGATGAAACATGACATAAGTCATATTTCCACCCCATTGTTGGGAACTTTTCCCATGGAAATTTACCCTTGTGGGTTTTGGGCCATTTTAAGACAACCCAAATCATCATATTTTTGGAAAAAAATATGTCTGGAAGAGGTGGAACTATGACTCACTAGAAAAATCCCTCCCATAGGAAATGGGACAATTTGAGTTCCCCATATCAAACTCCCCAAAATAACATATCAATAATTGCTTAAAAAACATTGTTTACTTTACTATACTTATATGTATTTTATTTTGTGATTGGGTTTCATGACCTTTATTTAATTCCATAAAGGAGAGAGGGAGAGAGATATGGTTGAGAGTTTGACACTTCAATGGGGTGTATAAATTGTAATGTAAGTTTCGAAGATAAATATGATTTTATATGCAAAAATATGTAAGGAAAAAAAATTACTATGGTTAAAATATAGAACAAGACATTTCACATATACAAAAATACTTATTTTTCAAATTTAGAAAATTTAAAAATATACATAAACTATCCAAAATGTTAAAGTAACATTAATTCTCCATTGTAAGTAATTTAGAAAATTATTTCAAATTTGAAACATAACATGGCATGAGATAATGGGCCATCAAATCGCCCCATTATTCTAGTCCATTTTTCCTCTAATTTGACCAAAATTTGACATGAAAATTGCAATTTAAACAACTTTGCAACTTCAAGAACCACAAATCACAATTCTAGACTAATTCTTGTGCTTTTTACTCAAATGCTTAAAATTGTCATTTAAGCACTTCTTCCTTTGTGAAATTCCAATGGATACGGGATGATTTGAGTGCCCATATCAAACCACATATATTGTATCATATAACCTAGTGAGAGAATGAGGACTCTCATTCTCTCTCTCTCTCTCTCTTCCCATGAGAATTACTAGTGTAAAAACTAGAGCTTAACACATAAGTGTTTGACACAAAAGTACAAATAAAACAATATGACATCAATTAAAATTCTGGATCATAACCTCAATCTATGTAACATTTTAAGGTTGATTAGGTAATGTGTGTAACTTTAACATTAAGATTAAGGGGAACAATAGTCACAAAATTGTTTGAAATTATTCTTATGTTTTTTTTGTTTTCATTCATCACTTTGTCTTGATTGCAAAACATTATTCTTTATACCATTTGAGTTTTATTTATTTATATGAAATAGCACATGGGCTGAAAATTCAGAAATGTCATCATTGTATTGTAATGGTAAAGTTATGAATAGTGTGATTTATCATTCGCTATGTGATAATCTAGTTCTACTAATATATTAATAATTAATGAATAGTTGAAATGTTAAAAGTCAAAGCACATCATGAGCATTAGCTATTCTAGTTGAAGTTCCACTCTTATCTTTACAATTAAATTTGAATGAACAATAAACAATTAAATAAGAAAACTGATGGTGTCTTAAAAAATGACATAAATTTTTAAAAAAATTCTTAAACATTTTTCTTCACATTTTAATCTTCATTTACTTCGAAAATCATGTTAATAATTATAATAATTCATTATTTTATAATATATTACATTTTCAAAAAATTAAATATCACCCCAAAAAAAATATTTATTATCAATCAATAAAAATACATATATATTATTTAAAAGAGTACGTAAACATGTTGCTAACCTTTCATTTTTACCCTCTACTCCACCCACCAACCAAAAAATATAAGTCACCTTTTCCCATCCCACTTACCTACACTTTCAAAGAATAAGAAAAGAAACCTACCAAACACTCTGCCTCCATCTCCTATCAACACTCTACCTATGAGTTTTTCTTCTCAACTTACCTATATATGCCCCACTCCAAAAGGGCCATCCTACCTGCTACCGTTTTTCTACTTAATATACCATATCATACAATATATCATCACAATTCATACCATACATAAAGCTTCCACCTCCACACAATATAATGCTCAACCAAACAAGCTTTTATTCATAAAAACTCATACCATGTAATAGTGGAGCACTGATCACTTTTGCTTTACGCCCCCACCGAACTTTAACTCGTCAAAATTCATACCATATAAAAGTGGAGAACTGATCATTTTGACTTTACAATGTAACCTAACCTTTGCTTCAAGCCCAAACCAACTTTATCTCATCAAATTTCTTACATATAAAAGTGGAGCATTGATCACTTTGACTATACAACCTAACCTAACCTTTGCTTCAAGCCCAAACAAACTTTATCGCATCAAAATTCATACCATATCAAAGTGGAGCAATGCTCACTTTGACTTCACAATATAGAGTAACCTTGTCAAATTCCTAAATTCCATACGTTGTAAAATACCAAACTTTAAAGATTCCCTTAAAAAAAAACTCTTGAAATGTAAATGAAATTAACTAATACCGTGTTCCATGCATATGTCTCATAGAAGATAATGTGAGACATACATAATATTCTATAATACTACAATATTAATTACTCTGATTTATAATATTTTACTTTAATGGGCCAAGTAAAACCTTCAACCCTCACGACCAATCCACCAGTGAAGGTGCATACTTGTGTGTAACACAACTTCACTTCCAAAAGGTGGGGATTGGGGTAAAGATGTGTATAGCAAAGCTTTACCCCTCAAAGGTGAAAGTGAGGTGTAAAGATGTGCATTTATAAATAGCACATCGTCACCCTCGGTGAGAGGAGTGAAAGTGTGTATTTGTATAAGGGTGAATGTGTGTATTTTTGTGTAGCACATTTTCACTCCTAAATGGTGGGTAGTGGAGGTGAAGATTCACATGTTTTCAGATAGGATTTTCAATTGCACTATAATGGCTTGCATACTTTTTTCTTTAATTGCCCTAAAGTCTTAGTGGTAGCGTTCTTCTTATAAATAATTATATTTATCAAAGCTTCACTTTGCTTTGATTTCTTGTAGTTCCCCTAACTCTTCTTCAAGTGCCTTTTATTTCTTGTGATAATCAATCACATAGTCACTTTCTTTGCACCTTACAAGATCTTACATTACTCCATCTAGTAATGGCTAATCGAACCCATGGGAATGGGCTTTGTGGTGATAAGAGAATCTTTATGATTTCCATGGCAGGGTGTAGGTTCTTCCTTGATCACGTTACACTACTTGGTTGGATTTGTCTTTCCTCATGAGCCAATCTCCAAAGTCACAAGTTCCAAGTCCACAAATCACACATGTTATTTTACAGATTATGATGTAAATGCAGTTACTAGCTATGTGCACCGAAATTCCACATAGGAAGCATTTTGTGGCTTGTTTCCACTACTAGGGGTTAATATTCAATGTAATATCCCGATTTTGACCCCACTGCATTAAAAATGTAAATGATGTAAATATGCTAGTGTGAATTCCTAGTGCGGAGCTCAAGGACAAGGCCCGACTAGTGAATGGATAGACATGCATGTTGTTTGGACTGTATGGTTGGATTTTATGCCGATTTAGGGTATATGTAAATACTATGTGCATAAATAATAAAATGGTCCAACAATGGCTGTGTAAGGAGCACCAAAAGGGCTATGATTCCACTAGAGGGGAAGATGAAGGGGGCTTATGGGAAACCCAATCCTATGTTGCCATGTCTCGACCAACTCACCCTAAATTCTGTCATGTGATGAGAATAAGCCAATTATCTCCTTTTTTTACCATTTTCCGATCATTTATAGCACATGTGAGGTTGGTGGGGAAAGTCACTTCATGTAGTTATTGAGCATGGGGATTGGGACAATTATGTCAGCTTTCAGTAGTCCTATTTCTTCTATAGTCAGAAGCCATGTTAGTTGTCTTCTCACCCTCACCTCATATCCTTGGAGTCAATTCTCTTTTTCTCATTATCCCATTCTCATTCTCTCATGCAAGGTGCTACACTACGTAGAGTTTGTCATTGTTGTAGATGTCCATGACTAGACTGTGTGTTAAACCCAAAAATTCAGATTAGAGGACAGAGCTGCGTTTTTGGAAGGGAATATAGAAGCCCGTGGGTATTTCCATCGCCATGGTGGACTCATAGCCCAGCTTTGGGGTGGCCTCAACAGCAGAAAGAGTATATGCTGGACCGAGTGCCTATGGTTGGGTGGAAAAGCACTCTTACACAACTAGTTGCTTGGATCTGCATTGGATAAAGATAAGTAATCAAATGCATTTGATTATGAAGTGTTTCATTTGATGTCGGTCATGTTTATGTTGGAGTTTTCATATTAGATGTGTGTGGTTAGAATTTTATTCCGTTGTGCATGTTTAATTACACTTATGCACACATTACACTGGTTTAAAAAGCGTATTATGCATTTGGGGCGAATTTCCAGAGCCCAGGTTTTGCTAATGTCCCCTCCTGATGGTCGGATAGGGTGAGGGGGACGTTACATTCAACCATATTGTTTTTCTTACACTCTAGAGGCTATGTTCCCTCCATCATAGATAATTTCATAAATGGTGTAGTGATTGTTTGCAATATGGGAAGAGTCAAAGTTTGAAAAACTATGGTAGGTTGACACTCTACTCTCTTCTTTTAGCAATTTTCTTTTCTTTTTTGGACATGGAATATGCAAGTGATTAAAGAAATTTTGCTCAAATCCCTTATGGGGTTTGTAGTGATTGTACTTCTCATACTTGGAATCCTTGCATATTTTATTGGAGTTATTTGCTCTCTACTTTCATATTCTTCATCTGCAACATCGAAGGTTTGCATACTCTTATCCTCCTGTGACTTTGTGGTATGTCCTTTACCCAAAATGGATTTTGATATGTGCCATATGAATTTATCGATGCTCTAGATGAGGGAAATTTGGGACATCTCAAAGATGGTATTGATTTGTCAAATTTAGGTCATCAACTTCCAATGCATTTTAGGGGCATGACCAATGTTTTTTAGGACTAGCGTTGGATGAGAATTATTGTATTCATGCTTAATCCAAATCAAACATTTACATTGTCATTGATATCTTTCCAATGAGCTATCATAAAACTAAAATTGATTTCATATGCAAAATGTTTGTCCCTGGAAAGCTAACAATCCAAGTATTACCCACATGTCCAAGTGGTTGGCATGTCAATGCACCATAATTTGAGTATGAGGAGTTAGTAGTGTATGGGACTCGACTAGTGACTTCTAGAAGCATCATGTAGGTTCTAAGAGGGTTTCTAAACCATAAACCTAATCATAATTCTAGCTATAAAATACCTAAAAAATGGGTAAAGGGTTTCACTTTTTCATTAGTTGTCAATTGTTCCATGGTATGAGCAAGAGTGTGGAGGAAATACTAACATATAAGAGAGATGGAAGCATATTGTAGAGGAATGTAAAATATTGTAAGGTCTCATGGATTCACAATAAGATTGGACAACTGTTAATTTGTATTATAACCCTCGTAGTATAAGAAGACAAAAGTCGTAGTCCTTCATTGAATGCTAGTTTTCTCATGTAGGTTTCCAGGGTAAAAAATTGTTTTACACTGTGTGTTTGTTTTCCATGGTGTGTTTTTCTCTATTGCAGTTTATTTCATATGTATGAGTAGTTAAATTTATGATGCTTTGTTTTATTTATGTTAAAGCATAAAAAATAGAAAAAGATAGTCACGTAGTTCAGCATTGGCTCATTGTAGTAGTTTTAAGTTTAAATCTATTTTGGTGAGATGAACATTGGAATATTCAAGGTGGTTTATAGATCATATTGGTAACAAAGTGGGTATATTTAGTACTTCAATAGTTTGAGCATAGTATATGCTTAGCTAAAAATATCCAAGTCTATAAGCGATTTGTACCTATTTGATCCTAATATCTATAAAAGAAAGGTTAAGAAGCAACCTCAATCCTCAAAAATGGAAGAAGAGCATTGAAAAGAAGGAGAAATAATATTTTCTAGGATGAAATCTCAAGTAGTTGATATTTCAAAGAGAAAAATCATCCTCATGGCTACTCTTTGAGAGAAAATTGACCCGCTCTCAAAGAAACCTATGTCACGTCCCCATTTTGACCCCCTTTTTCATTAAATCGTAAATGATGTAAATGTTGATATTTAATCATGGTGAGGAACTCAAGGCCAAGGCCCCACCATTGATTTAGCGTTTTTATGTACCGGCAATTAAAAATAGATGCCTATGGTTCTTGTGCTAGATAGGCACAATGTAAATTAAGACATCATGTAAATACGAATTTTAAATGAAAAACCCACAACTAGCTATGCAATGCAACAAAGAGATGGGGGAATGATTCTACAAGGAATAGGGAGGGAAATTATTCAAACCCTTGAGCCAATGGTGTTAATCCATGTGTCAATGAGAAAACCCATAAACCACCAACTACCCATTTTGGGTTATGGACCCAATCATTTAATTCTCCCAGAAATTGGTTGAGGTAGTTAATGCCTTGGGAATGAATAGGTATGGCAGCCAATTTCATGTATGGGAAAGCCATCAACCTGGGAAATCGTATTTTGTCTCCTTGGGCAAGAAAACAACCCACGAAATGTTGCCCAAATCCATTCTAAACCCACAGTCTTTCCTCTCTCACGCAGTCTGAACTACTGGGTCTTTCCCCATCACGTTTTTCACCATTTGTCCTGCATTTTCCATGCCTGGGAGTCGTTTTTGCATTATACAGTAGCTGGGAGAGAAGGGCCACGATTTGGGACTATGATGGAGGTCATTTTTGCCCCAAAACACCCATGGGCGTTTTCTGAAAACGATTTCTGCTCTCCAGGGTTGTTCCCCAATTGCCATTTCGTTTTTGGGTTTTCCCACGTTTTTCTAAATTGGTAGAAACCCCCTCTTTGGGCATCCCACTGAAGAAACATTTTTATCATGCCCAATAAGTGTGGTTCTGCTGTTATGTGCATCCCGGTTTTGATTTGAACCTGTGAGCAGGAAACTTGGAGTGGTAGTGGACAGAATTGGCTTGATAAATCTAGTGGAGGGAGTAACCTCTCAAGAAGATCAAGAGGGCTGGCTACTCTTCTATGCACACCTTAGACACTCTAGATTGGAAGGTATGGCCTGAGGGACTGTGCATTGGTGAAGGGAATACTTCCTTGAGTGGGGTGTGTAATCATTGTGGGTGCCAAGCTAGATAGATCTTGTAGAGGTATCCCTGGCTCTGTGCTTGAGTTCACTAGCTTAGCAATTCTTCCTTTCCATTTCCTAGCAGCCTGATAAACCCAATTGTAGATTGGCTTGGATCATCTTGGTGTATGCTTCGCTATGTGTGAGTCTGTTGTTCCCTGATTCCTTGTAGAGATCATGCCCAGCTCGGGGGTGACAGTGTGTTGAGATATTGATGATCACAACTGGCCTATGGTTGGGTGGAACGTTGCATTTGCATAGCCAATTGCTTGGGACTACTTGTTATAAGATAAGTACTCTCTTGTGTTAACTTTGCATTTATTTATTTGATGAATATTGTGAATGTATGATGGATGTGTTATTGATATTATTTCCGCTGTGTTTTTCTTATAGTTATACATTCCATATGTCTTTTTATATGATGTGAATGCTTATTTAAAAGTTCATGGGGCTAGATGCCTAGTTTTAGCATCACGATCCTCTCCATTTCACTGGTATGATGGGAGGGGACATGACAACCTAAGTCTTGTGGGAAACCAAAATATCATGAGTCGAGTAAAGAAAAGGAAAAACTAAAGCTCGAAAAAGGGGGCTTCAATAGCCAATATTATTGACACCTATATAAAATGGATTTGAAGGTCAAGATCAATCCCTGTGAATTTGAACTAGACATACTTAAGTCGAATCATTAGTGCAACAATGAGAAGTTTATTTCAATGTGCATAATCAATGTGAGGGGAATAAAAAACAACTTTCTCCAAATTGAATCTAGAAGTCCATGCATATACTTGGTGGGAGAGTCACACCAAGGCCCAGTAACTAGGTCAAAGGTATTCAAGTTCCTCCTCAAGCCCTATTTTTACCTTATTGAGATTGAACAAGACCAGATTATTTGATGGCATTATTGTCAACAAAGGAAAGAACAAAGCATACAAGGGTAGACTACCTAGTTTAAGAAGAAAGACATACATTTGGGAATAAATCTATCAGACCCAAATGTGGTCATCAAGTACTTAGTTGGTCTTAATAGACACATAAGAAGGAAAA
The DNA here is from genome assembly GCA_027924585.1 of Larix kaempferi. NCBI lineage: Eukaryota > Viridiplantae > Streptophyta > Pinopsida > Pinales > Pinaceae > Larix > Larix kaempferi. The sequence goes on along the minus strand of BSBM01000125.1, from coordinate 11,661,177 downwards.
TTATGGTATTCAATCCCAAGGCCAATGATGAGGCATGTATATAGGGCCAATACATTGAATCTAAAAATAAAAAGGGATAACCAAATGTTTTGAAGCAATCAAACCAACATGGAACTTCCAAAAAGGGTGAGAAGATGAAGGTTAAAGGGAAAAAAATAGTAGTGACACCACTACACATGTGCATAAGGAACCTAATAACTACTATGAAAATAGTGTTGAAATATTGTAACTTCTAAGAATATTATATTTGTACTTTATTATTCCGGAGATGTTTCATTCCTCCGTGAAGGCCGTATTATATATTAGGAGATGTTTTATTCCTCTGTGGATAATGTGGTAACTTGGGTTATTAGACTTCCCTAGTGGGGGTCGGCCCTGTATGTGTTATGTGGGTTAAAGGGTTATTAGACCACCCTAGAGGGGTCGGCCTAGTCAGCATTATGTAAAGTAGTTAAGTTGGGGCTGACCTAGTTTGTGTAAAAGTCAAGTCGGAATAGTGTATAAATAAAGGAGGTGTGTTCCTCATTTAACACACATTACACTCACTTGTGATTGGAACATAGGTGAGAGAGAGGTCTTCTATGGAGGAGAAGGAGCTCATGTTTGGGATTTACATCTTTGTATTTGCTGGTCATCTATATTGAGGAAGATTTGCTGGGTTTTCTACCCCATGAGGGTTTCCCAGGATAAATCTGTGTCTTTTGTGTTTATGTTGTGCTTGTTGCTCCTTTAGTGATCCTGTATATGCTATTGTTGTGAAATAGAATGTAATACTGATATTTTCTATCTTAGCATATTGAATCTTAACATGGTATCATAGCTAGCCTGAAGGAAGGCAATGTATGGCACGTACGACACTTGTCTCACTTGCGACAATTTGCAAGTTAGGGTTTTGTATAGAAAAAACCAGTCATCGTGGCACTTTCGTTATAAATCCATTTTGGAGAAGGTTTAGGATTGAAAACTTTTATAGGTCGTAGATAACACTCCCCTGTACCTTGTGTCCAAAGGGAAACCTCAAATTCGTTGTACTTTGTGATTTGTGATCTGTACAAGTTAGGGTTTCTTTCTCTTCCAAATCTCAGTCAGAAACATGTGACCTAGCAAAAAAGGTCATATCTCAGGCTAGGAAGCTCCAAATGAAATTTCGTAAAAAGTGACAGGTAGGGAACGAACTGTAGTTTCACAGGTAATTTTTTCAGAGGACGAAGATGAACCAGTGACATGTGGCACTCCGTACAAGTTCGCTCTCTTTTTTCATCCCATAAACAGGTCACGTTATGACACTTGGCATAACTCTCTCTCAGAGAATCCATTTGAGGCAGAACAATGGGGTTGGAAAGAAGATAGGTCAGGATACCACAGGCCAAATTTTCAGACCCTGTGGATTCGTAATTTTAGAGATGCATCAGAAACAATATGGCATATATTTCTATCCAAACATAATTGGATTCTGAGCACCTTCATTTTTGGATCGTCACTACTGTGGGAAATTAGGGTTTCGTAGAAAGTTGAAATTCTTGGAATCGGAGACCACGGCTGGATGCTCCTCATCAAAATCAAAATTTAGAGACCAAGATCGAATTTTTTGGTTTGACAGAAGGCCGGGCTTGATCAAACCCTAGTTCGGGATTTTGATCTGAAAGGTGCAAAAGTTGGAGTTTTTGAAATCTATGACCACGAATGGAAGATCCTCAGAACAATCGAAGTTTAGAACAAAAGATCGAACCTTTTGGATGGGCAGAAGACCGGGCTTCATCAAACCCTAGTTCAGGATCTTGTCTAGAAGATCCGGAAGTTTCAAAGGCAATTTTGAGGGGTCAAATTTTGGAGATTTCAAAATTGAAGTATACCAGCTTGATTAGCTCAGCAAGTCACATCTTTCCATCCATTCAGAAGTTTGAAATTCAAAATTTGAATTTTTAGGGTTTCTCTGACAAACTCTAATCCAGCTCCAGATTAGTTTCAGAAGGCTAAGGCCTTACATAAGAATGCTACAAGCAATCTTGATAGGCATGACTTGAGGTGATACAGGTATGTTTTGAAATCTGTTCATGATTAAGTTTATGATATGTTTGTCTTCATATTATTGAGGTTAGTACAATCTTGATTAATTTTAGACTTGTCTTATCACCCTAGTAAAAGTATGAATGCATGATAGAAGACATTCACTGATTAGGGTTATGACACTTATGATTGTACTAATGCACTGTGGTGTTGTATGAGGTTGATGTTGTCTGCTAACATGAAAGGTACATCAAGAAAGTTCTAATTCAAGAACATATGACCATGGTGACATGAAGACAAAGACTCATCCATAGTCATGGATCTCATAAAAGCTCTTCTTACGAGGTATGTATGACTTTGTTCTACTATGCTTAATCCATGAGATATGTAGGTTCTAGCACAAGGTCTATAAATCATTGAAGAGAACAAAGAAGTTATTGTTTGGGTATGTTAAGACATAACCAAGCTTGATAATCCAGGTATGTTTTCCTATATCAAGTTAGAATCCTACTTTGTTAGGATCTTAGGTAAGTATACCTATGTATGAAATGATCATGACCATACATACTTAAGAGTATTTAGAATCATAATGTTTTGATAGTATTGAGACTATACTAATGAATGTATGATTATGTATGATATCATGAGGATGACACTAGTGCACACTTGAGCATGCATAGTGGTCCAGGATAGATAAGAAGTTCAAAGACATATAGAGATCAAGTGGGAGGCAACCATAAAAGATAAGTATTTGAATTGTTATAGTAAATGATATTGCTTGTAATAGTTGTATGCTTATTCCTAGAATATATCATGCATAGTGTGAGAATTCATATAGCATTGAACAATATACTATGATGGGTAAGTTGGACAAACATTCCATTGTTGTTTATCTAGAATGAAACCTCTTTGATGACATGCTGAGAGCTGTGCACGCTCTTGACAGTATGTTCTGGTAGAGATGGAAGGCATCTAGATAGCCACTGTATGCATACAGGATATGGAAAAGTGTTGTGCCAAAATAATTGTCAAGATGGTTGCATGTTTATGTGAATCATATCAGTATGCATAGTAGGTTATCATGTCAACTTAATTTGATGATTATGAAGTATTACTAATCATGTGATTAACTTCAATTTGTAGAAAAGATCATGTGCTATGATGATGAACACCTGTTCCAAAGAATGAGTGATGGATGTTCAACAAGAAGACTTACAAATCAAATATACTATAGAAGGCTCGTGGCTAGAAGATTCTCTTAGAAAGAAGAAGAGGATCATGATGATATGTTTGCCCCAAGTGGCTAGATAAGACCATTCTCTTAATGGTGTAATTGAAGAAAGCTCTGTACGGACACCCAGGATCGATAGTCATTTGATGAGCTTAATGATCACCATGGGTGATACAGATTTCAACCTTTGCTACAAGGTTGAGGATGGTGTCTATATACAAATGAAATTCTTCTCTTAGATGGATGCAAGAAGTTCGAATGATCTTGAGGCTCATATCAGTAGACCCATCTGACGAGAGAAGGCACAGATAGATATGCAGAAGATCAGTCAATGCAAATTGTGAATGATGTTCAATCACAGAGGGAGAATTGATAGCTTCTTGACAAGCTTGGGATTTACCAAAAGTAAAGCTGATCCTAACCTTTACCTTAAGGTTATGGATGATAAACCTGTCATACTATTACTGTATGTGGATGATCTCTTTTTTACAACAAATGAGAAACAGATCATGGAAAGCAAGAAGAATCTAGCTACAGAATTTGAGATTAAAGATCTCAGATTGATGCATTACTTCCTAAGTTTGGAAGTATGGCAAGGCCCAGAAGGAATATTTCTCAACTAGGGAAAGTATGCTATGGAAATCTTGAAAAGATTTGATATGTTGGAAATGTCCACTCCATGGATTCCAACTTGAAGCTGTTAGCTGATGACTCATTAGAGTTAGTGGATGTGACTCTGTACAAACAGATTATTGGGTCATTGATGTATCGGACGAATACCAGGACATATATATGCTTTGCTATGAACACTTTGAGTCAGTATATAGTGGAACCTAGGCATGTTAACCTGATAGATGCAAAGCATGTGATGAGGTACCTAAAGGGTATGATAGACTTTGGTCTATGTTATCTTGGAGATCATGACTTTAGATTGTATGGCTACACAGATGTTGATTGGGAAAGAAGTGTATCAGAAAGGAAGAAGACATCGGGAGGATGTTATTGTCTGGGATCTGCCATGATCTTGTGGTTTAGTAGGAAGCAGTCTAGTGTGGCTCTCAGCACAGTTGAAGCGGAATATATTGCTGCTTACTCTGCTAGTTGTGAAGCGATATGGCTTCAGAAGTTGTTATCAGGATTGTTTGACTTGGAGATGGACCCCACTGTGATCTTTTGTGACAACCAGAGTTGTATCAAGATGAATAAGAATCTAGTCATGCTCCATGATAAGTCAAAGCATATAGAGATCCGATATTTCTATATACAAGATATGGTGCAGAAAAGAGATATAAAGATCGAGTATGTGAGCACTGAAGAACAAGTTGCTGATATATTGACCAAACCTCTGTCTCGAGTAAAATTTGAGTATTTTCGAGACAAGCTTGGTGTAGTTTAGAAGGAACCTCCTCGAAAGGGGGAGTGAAATGGTCGTTGATGATGAGATTTCCTGCATCGACAGTAAGGTCGATTATGTGGATACTTGTATCGATGATGAGGACACTTGTGTCGATGATGAGGTTACCTGTTCCGATGATGAGGTCGATGATGAGGTTACCAGTTCCGACAATAAGGTCGATATATGGTCCTTAGACTTTGTCTAAGTGGACGAGGAGGGATTGTATCATCCCTGGACTTCAGTCCCTGAATTGATCCATAGACATATGTCTCTGATAAATGGTCCCTAGTGGACGAGAGGGATTGTATCATCCCTGGACACATGTCCTAAAAGAGATCCGTAGACATGTCTCCGAGAAATGGTCCCTAGTGGACGATAGGGATTGTATCATCCCTGGACACATGTCCTAAAAGGGATCCGCAGACATATGTCTCTGAGAAAGTGATCCCTAGTGGACGTGATAGGGATTGCATCATCCCGGATCCCTTGGTTCAAAATGTACGTGATGGGGATTGCATCATCCCAGAACCACTAGTTCAAAATGTACGTGATGGGGATTGCATCATCCCGAAACCCTTGGTTCAAAATGTACGTGATGGGGATTGCATCATCCCAGAACCACTAATTCAAAATGTACATGATGGGGATTGCATCATCCCGGAACCACTAGTTCAAAATGTACGTGATAGGGATTGCATCATCCCAGAACCCTTGGTTCAAAATGTACGTTGTAGGATTGCATCGTCCTTGGACTTATGTCCTAAATTGAGAGGGATTGATCATCCCGTAATTGGATCATGTGTGTTGGAGGGTATGCTGCTATGATGTTGTTGATCGGTAGATCCAGATGTTGATACTGTTGATCGAGAGATCCAGATGATGCTATTGATCGAGAGATCCAGATGATGATGTTTTTGATCGAGAGATCCAGATTATGTTGTTGATCAGGAGATCCAAATGATGATGATGTTGATCTAGAGATACAGATGATGTTGTTGATCGGGAGATCCATATGATGATGTTGTTGATCGAAAGATCCAGATGATGTTGTTGATCGGGAGATCCAGATGATGATGTTGTTGATTGAGAGATCCAGATGATGTTGTTGATCAGGAGATCCAGAGGATGATGTTCTTGATCGGAGATCCAGATGATGATGCTACTGTAGCTGTTCGAGTGCTGCAGAAGATGAAGACTCGGTATTGAAGATGTTGATGTTACAGTATTGAAGATCTTGAAGATGTTTCAGTAACTGTTTGGGTTACTGATGATGTATGAAGAAAGCTTCCAATGATTTATAGATGTATCATTTATCATGTAGTTGATGACTCCTTTCTCCTGCAAATGTTGTTATAATATCCTTCTCGTTAAGGGGGAATGTTGAAATATTGTAACTTCTAAGAATATTATATTTGTACTTTATTATTCCGGAGATGTTTCATTCCTCCGTGAAGGCCTTATTGTATATCCGAAGATGTTTTATTCCTATGTGGATAATGTGGTAACTTGGGTTATTAGACTTCCCTAGTGGGGGTCGGCCCTGTATGTGTTATGTGGGTTAAAGGGTTATTAGACCACCCTAGAGGGGTCGGCCCAGTCAAAATTATGTAAAGTAGTTAAGTTGGGGCTGAACTAGTTTGTGTAAAAGTCAAGTCAGAGTTGTCTATAAATAAAGGAGGTGTGTTCCTCATTTACCACACATTACACTCACTTGTGATTGGCGCATAGGTGAGAGAGGGATCTCTTATGGAGGAGAAGGAGCTCATGTTTGGGATTTACATATTTGTATTTTCTAGTCATCTATATTGAGGAAGCTTTGCTGGGTTTTCTACCCCATGAGGGTTTCCCAAGATAAATCTGTGTCTCTTGTGTTTATGCTATGCTTGTTGTTCCTTCAGTGATCCTATATATGCTATTGTTGTGAAATGGAATGTAATACTGATATTTTATGTCTTAGCATATTGAATCTTAACAAATAGTAACATTAATCATTACATGACATATAAATTTTGAAAACTACATTTGAAGGTGAATCCTAGGAGACACGAGAGGCTTAATCCAAGAATAAGAATATTTTAATAGAAGTGGGAAGGGAAATATAAAGAAACCCATATGTGGATCAAAAGATTGTTTATGCTACATTTCAGGAGGATGTGAACCTAAGTAGCCTCCTTCACAAAGATGTGGAGGATATGACAAATTTATTCTATATCAAGATTTAGATCAGAAAGAACAAGGTAGATTCTTTGTTCAATTATGGTTTGCAAGCAATTGTAGAGGACCTAGTAAAGTAGGTAGGTTTATAAATAAATGATCACCTTTATCCATACCCGTTAAGTTGGGTTAATAAGGATGTAGAGTTAAAAATTACTAAGTAGTGTAAGCTTAGTTTTTCTCCAAGTACAAATTTTATTGATAAAATAGAAGTTGATGTAGTTCCTCTTGATGTCTCTGGCATAGTTTTTGGTAGCCCCTATATTTATATGAGGGTTGTAATATTTAAGATAAGGTACAATGAGTTTTTCTAATTAAGGAAAGTATTTGTTTAAGAGAAGAGCACTATCTATCGAGTAAGGAGAACATCATCCATACCAATCACTAAACTATGTAGTACTTGCAAGCTCATAGGAAGCTCAAACAAGTAAGACACTATAAATGAATGGGATTGTTTCAACAACTTCGTGTAGTGATATTGTAATATGAAGGATTGCATGGAGTTACCAATAGTGCATCGATCATACACATAAATATACATTGCATACATAATTATACATATATGAGAGATCAAGAGAATAGAGTAATGGGGACCCAAGGAACAAGTATATTGTATTATTAGACATACCAAATATCACAAAAACACCTCTCTTTACTTGGCTCACCATCCTATTATATATTTTATACATACAATTATTCCATTATGGTTTCATAATTGTTCAGTCGATTATCATAAACGACACAAGTAACTTATTCGATTATGTTCTAGTCAGTTAGGAGAACCTAGTCGAATGGCCAACTAGGATCCTCCAACATCTCCCCGACCCTAAAACGTTTATTCCTCCCAAAGAGACTCAGGTGGGGATTTAAAATTTAAAAAAATTAAAAAAATAAATGCTACTACTTTTGTTGCGACATGGATGCTTGTCCTGGAGGGGTGCAATAAACAAAAGCTTCGAAAATTGCAGGACCAGATAGAGCTAGTCAGTCTTGGAAGTCATCCCATTCTGATAGGTCGATAGAATCCACCCAGAAGCTCAACGCATCCACAATCTAGCAATATTTCAGTGCACCTTTGATTGCATTATTTGATGGTCTAAAGGAAATTATTGCAAAATTTCTGGTAAGTCAATACCACGATGGGAAAATTTGGATATATGAGGCCATACATATCACATATTCCCTCATTAGTGAAACTACAAGCCCAGCAGCAGTTCTAATGAACAACAATGCACAAGCCCCAGTGAAAGAATTTACAGGGTCAACTACTGGAAAGAACTCAGAAAGATTGATAATCAACAGGGTACAGTATGAAAGCTACAAATGGACTGCCATTATTATTTATGTATGTATAACAAGATCAGGTTGTCCATCTAACTTATGACTAGACATGTTGGAAGCCATCAAGCAGGTTGCAACTGACGCAAGAGTTTTCAATTGGGTTAACCATATAGGTTAGTTAGTGAAAGAAAAGTGTGCAAAATGCCAATATTTTGCACATGCCATCGGATTTCCATCATTACTAATCTAGATAGTAATGGAAAAAATTACCCTAGTCGGAGAGAAATAATTTTCTAGCACTTGCCAACATCTTATGATAAACTTTCATGTATATGAAGGAAAAAGGACCATCATTCAAGATCAACAAAGTGAAGACATATTTGGAACTTTGGTTCCAAGATATAAAAACAGATGCACAAGATGGAGAGTACCGCAACAAGTTCGTCGTTGCCTACCCTCGGAAGCACACATTGAAATTTGTCTAGATTGCACAAAATTCTTATATAAACAAGGAGCAGGTTAATATGCTCAGGAGTTGGATTTTTATCCAAACATTCCAAAATTATTCACTAATATGGAAAAACAGTTGAATATAGTATACCCCATGCCAACGTTTTCCACAACACAACATATGAGCCTCATAGAGCTCCTGTCGGATGGAGAACTTGAAGAACGGAGAGAAGTCACCTTATATCTTACAACATTCTGTGTAGAAGAAGAGTCAATTAACCCATTTGCACTTGTACCAGTCACCATTCGAGTAAAGAGCCATTCGTTGAATCTTTGAGTGACACAATTTAAACAAATGAAGAAGAACGCCTCATCAAAAAAGGAGAGTAGCACAACTTTGAAGAACCACGACTTAAAGCACAAGTCAGAAAAATTGCTCATAAAATATTTGTGTACCAACGTGAACTAAAAGGAAAAGCAACAAGGAAAAATTCTAGGAAAAGAAATCTCTCACTGGAGCCTACAAAAGATGATATTAAGGAACTTAGAGAGCAAACACAAAATGTATTTATTGAAGCAGTAAAGAAGAATGTGTCTGTCGACCAACAGATTCAGAAAGAATTCCAACCAAGGAAGTTGTTGTTACTAGCCGCTACAACCGTCCCTACTACAGTACCCAGCCCTCTCCAAAAGAAAGCATGCACTTTCAAGCCTCAAAAGGACCCAGTCAACTTAAAAAATGAATCACCACTCTCATCACCAGCCAAATTCGAAGAAGGATCCCAACAAGAGGTAACCAGTCCTAGTTTTGATCAAATTGTGCATACAACTGAATTTTGTCATTATGTAGCAGAATTTATCCAACAAATTTCATCAAGCCCCCCCATCCAACCAACAATATCAGTTATAAAATCTCAAAAAGTAAAATTACCTTCTATAAAATCCATAATACAAACTCCTTCATTCTTACCATCTATATCTACTCCTATGAGAACAAACATAACTGAAACCTTCTTGTCGAATGCATCCCTGCCTGTACCTCCACTTCATCCAAACCCTCTTGTCGCAGCAACATACATATGAGCTCCAATCAACTCAACTGGTTTCACCACTTCACCGTCGCCCTCATGATTACCGAAAATTCCCCACCTTCGCCTTCAAGTCTCAAAGATATTGTAAAATACTTCAATGAATTTTTCAAGCAAACACCCCCACTACAATTCATGGTTTCCTGACCACCTCATACAATCCAAATACCTTCTCCTCATATGACCATAGCATCATCAATACGAATGACCTCACCTACCAATAAATTACTTTTTTTGTCTCCTTTACCATCATCCCCTCTATAGTCATTACCTCTACCATCGTCATCCACCTTACCATTGTTATCACCTTTGACATCTGTGTCACTTTTAACACCGAAGCTGCCGCTACCTACACCTTCAAAACCCCTATTGTCACCAAATCCACCATTGAATTCAATAGTCCTAACATCCGTCACCCCAACCACATCTACTGCTGACATGACTACTACACAACTAACAACTCCAAGATATACTAAAGATTCCAATAAATTAGCAAAGAAAGACAAAAAAAGTAAGAAGGATTCCAAGATACCTTCTCGATCAGAGCATCAGAAGGGCAGGAAGCAAAATCAGTTACCCTATCGCCATAAAAAATTTGGTAAAAATAACTTGATAATCTTATTAAATTTTCCACTGCAGAATGAAACAAAATATGAAAATATGACTCAAAAATCTCAAAGTAGGGAATGAAGAAGAAAAATATGGTCACAACTACCTGCACTTAGAAAGTACAACAAAGTGTTGGAAAATTGCCAGAACATTTACTAGAGAAGCCGCTTGAGCAAATTAAATCCCTATTTGGATTTGTGCTGGAGAAATATGACAACATTCAAGAATAACTAATCTAGAAACAACAACATGAAACGGGATTCTGTGTTAAAGACCAATTCATAGCGTTTACAGAATATGGTGCCAAGTTAATAGAATATGAACCATGAACCACAAGTGACTAATGCATCCATCATCCTAAACAATTGTTACTCTTATTATGGAAAATTTTGTCTAGATATACAAAAGCATCAAGATACTATATCAAAACTGTATAAACAAAAGTAGTTGCCCACTCCAGATGCAGCTCAAGCACTAGAACAACATATCCATATGGAAAAACAATGACAAGAATAGCCCGAACAAAACGAGTACCAATGGCTCCAACAAGGAAAACATTCTCAAGAAGAATTCAGTTGTCTCACTCCGAGGATTTATCACCTAATGAGGTATACTTAGCTTCAAGAACACGCTTCTGGACTTGACATGTAGAAACTTTTGAGAGAACCAATGCATATCAAACTCATTCAACTAGAAAAAATGACTAGCCTGACAACAAACATCAAGACCATATAGGCACCTGGTATATTAAATATATAATTTTCTTTTGTCTTCAAAACAATTTGACGTGGGAGGCCTTTGGCTCACCCCCTCCCTTCCTTCTCTTCCCCATGGCTTGGTGTTGGCATAGTCTGTGCAAGCATGGATCCCCTCGGTCTCGTGTAGTAAGGGATCTGCTCAAGGTTAGTGTACTAGGGTTATGAGTAGAGTATTTTTTGTTTTTTTGTTTATATATATATATATATATATTCTACTTGGTTTTGGTTTGCAGAGGGTGACCCTGCAACCAGATCCCCACCTTCTCCTCCTCCTTGTACGACCTGGGAGGCCCCGCAGCTAACTCCATCCTTCTCCTCTTCCTGGTGCATCCTGGGGTACAGGTGGAAGAGCTGTGAAGTATGGAGACATTGTATCTTGTAAAAGTGTTGCTAGTGTTGATGTATATGTAACTTCGGAATGTATTTCATCTATGTATTTCATATATATTTATTGTACCCTTATTAGAGATGTGTTATTCCTCTATAAGGAAGCGTCGTCATGTGGATTGACAAGTGTCACAAGTGTGTGTACTTTCCGATGGGTTATTAGACCACCATGTGGGGTCGGCCTTGAATTATATATATTATAATGTGGATGTACCTAGCTAGACAAGTCGTCCCCATAAGGTCACTGGGCAAACATATTAGTATAAATAGAGATCAGGTGATCTCTATTTAGATCACTCGGAAAAGTATCTCACTCTCACTCAGAAAGTGGCGCACTAGTGAGGAGGAGGATCATCTGCTACAAGGAGACTATCTCAGTGTATTTTGGTTGTACTTTGGTTGAGCCATTGCTTTCTCTATCTCTGAGGAAGTTGTGGGGTTTTTCACCTTAGGGTTTTTCCCATGGAAACTCTGTGTCTCTTGTCTCTCATGCTTTTGATTCTTGTGATGCTTGTCATGCTTATTGTGATTGTCATGCATTGATATACTATATATGTTATTCTCTCAGCAAAGATCCTAGAGTATTGTGAATTAATGCTCAAAATTTAACATGGTATCAGAGCTAACCTAAGAAGAAGACATTTTGCAGTGACGGAAACTTGAGTTTCTTGTTTATTGGGTTTCTCTCCACAGATTCTGGAAAAACAGTATAGTAGATTGACTCTACTCATCAAGGCGCATCTATCTGTCCAATCAGAATTCAATTCCGAGCATTTTCAGATTTGGCCCTATAAATTAGGGTTTCCACAAAAATAGGAATTTCTGGAATCTGAAGACACAGCTGGAAGCTCCTTGCAAAAATTGAAGTTTAGAGCTTTGGATCGAGATTTTTGGCTGGGTATATCTCCAGGAAACTCAAACCCTAATTCAGGGCTCTCCCTAGTGAACCAGGGAAGACAAAAAGTCAAATCTGAAGGGTAAAACTTTGTTGATCTCAAATTCTGAATGCACCAGGATGATCAGCTCATCAAAGCGCATCTTTCTATCCTTTCAGAAATTTGAAATTCACATTTTGAATTTTTAGGGTTTTTCCAACAAACCCTAATCCGGGGCCAGATCCAGTTTTCAGCATTTCAAGTGGTAAGAACTTCATCTTTTCTATTTCCATTTGAAGTACTCTTTAAGATGTCTCTCCACACCAAGCTTGAGGATAAGCTTGAAGGGGTTGATAACTTCCGAGCCTGGAAGTATAGGATTGGGTTAATCCTGGAAGAGAATGAGTTGGACTCATATATAAAAGAAGACATCCCTATCCCAGAGGATGAAGAGGCCAAGGTATTGCATAAGAAGAACTTGGTCAAGGCAAAGAGAATCATTGCTGATTCTATCAAAGACCATCTCATACCCCATGTGTCTTCTCTTAAGACACCCAAGGAGATGTTTGACTCTTTGACCAAGCTATTTGAAGGGAAGAACATAAATCAGAAGATGACCCTGCGGAACCAATTGAAAGGAGTAAAGTTTCAGAATGGAGAAACCATTCAATATTTTTTTTTAAAGGGTCTCCCAGATCAAGGAACAACTAGAAGCAGTGGATGAAATGGTGGAGAATGGTGAAGTGGTGATGACCACTCTAACTGGCCTACCCAGGTCATGGGATTCCTTTATTCAAGGAATTTGTGCAAGGAAGAAGTTGATCTCCTTCAATAGATTGCGGGAAGAATGCTCTCAAGAAGAAGCTAGACTTATAGCTCATGAGGAAAAGATGGGAGGTGACGATCAAGCTCTGCATCTCACATCAAAAGAAGCAAGCCCAACAAGGAGCACTCTCGCCACAAGAGATCCTATCAAAATAATAAGAAGGATCTAAGATGCTTCACATGCAATGAGAAGGGTCACTTTTCTTCAAATTGTCCCAAGAACAAAAGGGATAATAACAACAACTCCAACAAGAAGAAGAAGGGCAACAAAAGAAAGTTTCATGCTCATGCTGCCGAGAATGATAAACCTTCAAAGAAGAAGGCTAGGGCAGAAAGTGATGATAGTGATGTTGACACATCAAGTGAAGAAGAGTATGTTCTAATCTCTGCTCTCACAGGTACCATATCCCATGGTTTTAATTATTGGTTGATTGATAGTGGAGCTTCCAAACACATGACTGGGTTTGTGAATCTATCTGAACATGAATCACCCCATAAGGTGAAACTTGGGGATGATTATCAATACCCAATCAAAGGAAGTGGTGAAGCCTCCTACAACCTAGATTCTGGAAAATCTTTGAAGATGAAAGAAGTCCTTTATGTACCTCGACTCAAGAAGAACTTACTCTCCATCTATGCATTGGATGCAAAAGGTATGAGGGTTGCATTTGTGGATGGCCAAGTCCTAATGTGGCCAAAGGGTAAAATATTTAATGATGCAGTAGTGATTGGAGAGCAAGAGGGAGGTTTGTATAAATTGAAGGGTCAACCTGAACATGCCATGATCCATGAATCCATGGAACTAAGTGAACTTTGGCATAGAAGACTTGATCATATGCACTATAGAGCACTTCCAATTGCAAGCAAGGCTGTAGAGGGTCTTCCTGAAATCAAGACTAAACATGAAGGTGTTTGCAAAGGATGTGAAAAAGGTAAGAACATTAAGAAGGATTTCCCAAGCAGTGAAAGCAAGGCAAAAGACATCCTGGAAATCATCCACTCAGATGTATGTGGTCCTATGTCATCCAGTTATCTGAGTGGGTATGTTTACTATGTCTCATTTATTGATGACTTCTCCAGGAATACTTGGGTATACTTCTTGAAGAACAAAGATGAGGTGTTTGATAAATTCAAGGAATTCAAAACCTTGATGGAGAATCAAACTGACAAGAAGATCAAAACATTTAGATTCGACAATGGTGGAGAATTCACCTCAGGTGACTTCAAGAAGCTTTGTAGTGATTCAGGGATTAAGAGGGAGTTGACTGCTCCTTATAATCCTCAACAGAATGGAGTTGCAGAAAGGAAGAACATAACTATCATGGAAGCAACAAGGGCATTGCTGCATGACCAGGATCTACCTATGCATCTATGGGAAGAAGCATCTAGAACAACTGTATATGTGCAGAACATAACACCCCACAAGATATTGGACAACAAGACACCAGAAGAGGTCTTTTATGGTAAGAAACCTGAAGTCAATCATCTTAGAATATTTGGTTGTCTAGTATACACTCATGTTCCAAAGGAAAAGAGGAATAAACTAGATCCTTCAGGAAAGAAGGGTATCTTTGTGGGTTACAGTGAAAGCTCGAAGGCTTACAGAATATACTTTCCAAGGTTCAAGAATATTGATGTCAGTAGGGATGTAACATTTGATGAAAACTTAGCATTCATCAAATCAAGGAAGGCACCTATCGAAGTTTATGAAGAACCTAAGGAAACTAGATTTCAAGACACTACCATGACTGAAGCAGTTCCAGAAGTTGTTCGTGAGTTTGAAGATCTGCAAGAACCTGTAGATCCACCCTGTGAGGATAACTCTCACAAGAGGAAACCTGCATGGGCTAGAGAGCTCATTCAAGATGCAGAAAGATTTGGCATTCCAAAAGAAGAACACAGAGCAAAGAAGAGAACCATATCACATACCATCTATGTTGCTTTACTCTGTGACATTATGAACAAAGAGCCTTCCAGTTATGAAGAAGCAGCGGAAAAGAAAGAATGGAAGGATGCCATGGTTGAGGAATACCAATCAATAATGAAGAATGATGTTTGGGATGTTGTCCCAAGACCTAAAGAGAAGTCTGTTGTGACTTCCAAATGGATTTACAAAATCAAGCATGCTGCAGATGGCAGTGTAGAGAAATACAAGGCAAGATTCGTAGCTCGTGGCTTCTCTCAGAAAGAGGGAATAGATTATGAAGAAACTTTTGCACCTGTAGCCAGGTATACTTCCATCAGAACAGTACCCACCCTGGCTGCAGCTATGAAATGGAAAATACACCAGATGGATGTCAAGACTGCTTTCTTGAATGGTGTAGTTGAAGAGGAAGTATATGTGGAGCAGCCACTCGGTTTTGAAATACATGACAGGGAGTCATAGGTATGCAGATTGAAGAAAGCCTTGTATGGCTTGAAACAAACTCCCAGAACTTGGTATGGTAGGATGGACAGTTTCCTATCTAGTTTTGGATTTACCAAGAGTAAAGCGGATTCCAACCTTTACTACAAGGTTGAGGAAGGGAATCCTGTGATTCTACTCCTGTATGTGGATGACCTATTTGTAACAGGAGATGACAGACTGATTGCATATACTAAGAGGAAGCTTGCTTCTGAATTCGATATGAAAGATTTGGGAATGATGCACTATTTCCTAGGTATGGAGGTGTGGCAGAGTGCAGGTGGGATATTCCTTGGTCAAGGGAAATACACAATAGATATCCTGAAGAGATTTGGGATGATGGATTGCAAGGCCATGGCCACACCTATGGCATCAAATCTGAAGCTTCTATGTGATGCTTCATCTGAGCCGGTTGATGTCTCTATGTATCGTCAGATGATTGGGTCCTTGATGTACCTGACGAACACGAGACCAGACATTTGCTTTGCTGTGAACACATTGAGTTAGTTCCTGAAAGATCCGAGGAGTGTTCACCTGGTTTCTGTAAAGCATGTTCTGAGGTACCTGAAGGGTACAGTGGATTATGGGCTCAAGTATGAAGCGAATCAAAAGTTTAACTTGCAGGGTTATGGTTATTCAGATTAGGCTGGCAGTGATGCAGATAGGAAGAGCACATCTAGATGCTGCTTCAGTATAGGATCAAGTGTGATCTCTTGGTTTAGCAGGAAGCAGTCCTGCGTAGCACTTAGTACAGCTGAGGCAGAGTATGTTGCAGCCTGTTCAGCTAGTTGTGAGGCAGTATGGCTACGGAAGCTACTGTCTGAGTTATTTGATCTCCCGTTGGATGCTACTGGTATCTTTTGTGATAACCAGAGTTGTGTGAAGCTATCTAAGAACCTAGTGTTTCATGACAGGTCGAAACACATAGAGATCAAATATCACTATATCAGGGATATGGTGCAAAGAGGAGCTGTGAAGCTCCTGTATGTTGCGACGGACTAGCAGATTGCAGATGTGCTGATGAAGCCACTAGCCAGGGTGAAGTTCAAGTACTTCAGGGAGAGGCTTGGTGTTCTTCAGATCGAGGACACTTCGAGGAAGAAGTGATGAACACATTTGCTGAAGCCATTCCAAGCATGTTTGAAGGAGGATCCTTCACATGGTTATGGATGTAAGCGCTGGATGATGAACATCAGGATGATGTTCTGGTTTCTGCTTTGTATGATCAGTTGGATCATTTTTATATGTATGCATCATGCTGGATGCTAGATATGATCAGTAGGATCATTTATATGTATATGTATGTGCGCATCATGTTGGATGCTGGATATGATCAGTTGGATCATTTATATGTATATGTATGTACGCATCATGTTGGATGCTGGATATGATCAGTAGGATCATTTGTATGTATTTTGTATGCATCATGTTGGATGCTTGGACCATGTATCTATATATGTATCAGGTGGATACATTGTATGATTAGGTGGATCATGTATGGTGATATGTATCATGTATTTGTATTTTTATCAGGTGGATACATTATATGATCAGGTGGATCATGTATGATGATATGTATCAGGTAGATACTTGGTATGCATCAGGTAGATGCATTATGTGATCAGGATGATCGTGGATGACGAGCTTCAGGATGTTGCTCCAGATGACATGCAGCAGGATGTTGCAGTGATGATGATCAGGATGATCATGTGTACATCAGGATGATGTATGGTGAGTATCAGGTTGATACTCTATGGCCATGGATCAGGTTGTGTAGATGAGTATATAATTTGGCCCTGGGAGATTTGCAGATAGTCTTTCGAGGTTTTTCCTATGGCATGTAATTCATGCCCTGGGATATCTGGCAGATGCTCTTTTGAGGTTTTGTCCTATGGCATATAATCTGTCCCTGGGAGATCCGATAGGTTGGGCTGTGTGCCCGTAATAAGTGCTGGGATGCTCTTGCGAGGTTTTTCCATGACCACATATAATCTGTCCCTGGGAGATCCTATAGGTAGAGCTGCGTGCTCGTAACAGCCTAGGATGCTCTTGCGAGGTTTTGTGGTGACCACATATAATCTGTCCCTGGGAGATCCTATAGGTAGAGCTGCGTGCTCGTAACATCCTGGGATGCTCTTGCGAGGTTTTGTGGTGAGGTCACATATAATATGGCCCTAGGATATCCTATAGGTAGAGCCATGTGCTCATAACATCCTGGGATGCTCTTTCGAGGTTTTGTGACGCACATAATAAGTCCTGAGGATTCCACAGTATGGCCAGTGATGACGAAGACCTGTAGGTGGTGGCCCTACATCCAGTATGAAAAAGGATTGGCTCTGTAGAACTTCCTATGACGAGTAGAGTCAGAGATTGGTTGAGATAGCAGCCGCAGTGACGATGACGATGACGATGCATCGATGATGATGATCCCGAGAAGAAGACTTGTCTAGCAGATATGTGTCGAGAAATACCTTCCTAGTTAAGAGGGAGTGTTGATGTATATGTAACTTCGGAATGTATTTCATCTATGTATTTCATATATATTTATTGTACCCTTATTAGAGATGTGTTATTCCTCTATAAGGAAGTGTCATCATGTGGATTGACAAGTGTCGCAAGTGTGTGTACTTGCCGATGGGTTATTAGACCACCATGTGGGGTCGGCCCTAAATTATATATATTATAATGTGGATGTACCTAGCTAGACAAGTCAGCCCCATAAGGTCACTGGGAAAACAGATTAGTATAAATAGAGATCAGGTGATCTCTATTTAGATCACTCGGAAAAGTATCTCACTCTCACTCAGAAAGTGGTGCACTAGTGAGGAGGAGGATCATCTGCTACTAGGAGACTATCTCAGTGTATTTTGGTTGTACTTTGGTTGAGCCATTGCTCTCTCTATCTCTGAGGAATTTGTGGGGTTTTTCACCTTAGGGTTTTCCCCACCGAAACTCTGTGTCTCTTGTCTATCATGCTTTTGATTCTTGTGATGCTTGTCATGTTTATTGTGATTGTCATGCATTGATATACTGTATATGTTATTCTCTCAGCAAAGATCCTAGAGTATTGTGAATTAATGCTCAAAATTTAACAACTAGCAGACAAACTCACACTGAGAATGACCTTTGCTAGCAAACCAAAAAGACTGATTATCATCTTATTACTTCGTGCAAGTAATGATTGTCTCTGGATCCAACTCTAGTTGGCCCCATTAAATAATAATGGAATCAAGGGCCCCTTCTGTTTCCTTACCTTCCCTTTTAAGTTCACCATAATGCTTCCTTGTTCCATCCCAGTTAGTCTAGCTGCAGCCCTAAAAACCTTCCGAGGAAGATAGAGAGGGGTGAATCACTCAATTATAATAAATTAAAAATGTGGACCCAATATGAAAATGGTAAAATAACTTGTATTAAGATGTTTGTTGTCTCATTATTCAGGTGAGTCTCAAAAATGCTTTGCATAGATAGTCAACTCCTGTGATTATGTAGCTCATTTTGATTATGTAGCCTTCCTTCAATGGATCCAAAACAAACGATTATGTGGTTCATGTGATTGATCAAAAAAGTTATGTAACTCATTGTGATTGATCCAAAATGATTATGTAGTTACTCTATGTTGTTTCATTTTCCCAGCACGTTTTAGTTAGCCTTGGAACAACAACAAAAAAACCTAAAAAGGAACCTTACGAGAGACGAACGCTGGCTTGATTTCTTTGTATCGGTTTGAATCCTGGCATATATGGTATTCTTTATGTAAGTAACCATTTTATATGTGCAATTACAATTAGTTTTTATATATGTTATTTTTGTTTACATCCAAATTGCCCCATCTTACTTTCCCCTAATGTTGCTTATAACAACTATCAACTCCTGTGATTATGTATCCTTCCTTTGATGGATCCAAAACGAATGATTATGTGGTTCCTGTGATTGATCAAAAAAATTATGTAGCTCATTGTGATTGATCCAAAAGGATTATGTAGTTACTTTTTCGTTATTTCATTTTCCCAGCACTTAGTTAGCCTTGGAACATCAACAAAAAAAACCTTAAAAAACACCTTATGAGAGACAAAAACTATCAGCTTTCTTTCTTTGTATCGGTTCGACTCCTCACACATGTGTTATTATTTATGTAAGTAACCCTTTTATATACGTAATTAAAATAAGTTGTTATATATGTTATTTTTGTTTATATCCAATTTATCACATCTTACTTTCCCCTAATGCTACTTATAACATTTATCAATCCCATTCATCTGCTTCGTAGGATTTAATTCCAGCAAGTCTGTCTTGAAATCCAAATGACAAATCCCTCTCGAATTGCTTGAGTGAGTGATCCCCTTGCTTTAAAATATTTTGGATCAGTCAACCTATGCAACTCCCACTATTCCTCATTTGCAAGTCGCTCTTATCGATTTGTATGCAGTAAGGGGAATAATTTATCCAACATTTCTTTTGTTGAGTGATCATGTTGCATAAGACATGGGATGATACTCTTGGCGGTCCAGAACCAAAGAACGGCCTCAGCAAGCTCTGCAAGAATTCTACTTTCAACGCTACCCACAGATCAGATAAGTTTAGCTCTAATCCATTAATTACATGGTAGAGTAATTAGCCCACCAGATCTATTCCATTTAGATGATTTGCATTGCTTTATCAGTAGCACTAGTAATAGTATTGTTCTTAGCAACAAGAAGAAGTAATATAATAATAATTATTGGGTGTTGTCTTAGTCCTTCCTTAACACCTCTCCATTCGTTTCATATGCAACCAACACATATAACTTCAGGACTTGTGGCTTCAACATTGGTATTGAAGCTTTGTATAATCCTCCATTTTCTTTTTATACACTTCTGCTGCAAGACAACAGGAATAATTTCCCTCTCTTCAGATGATAAGACTATTGATTCCACTTCCTTTAATGAAATAAGATTTGCAACTGGCCACCTGTAGATCACCAATATGTTTGACTAAAAATTTAGTAACAACGCTCGTTTAAATGAGGTTGAAGTGAGGTACTGCAAACCAGGTTGAGGGGCTATTATTGTTAGGTCTAGTTGATCATTTATATATATCTAGTTACTTAGGTTCCTTAGAGATTTATTCAGAAATTTATAGCTTCCTTGGAGTATCTTATTGCTCCTAATAGAGTGTTGTTATCCTAATCATAAGTTGTAATCACTGATAGAGGGATAGAGTCCTTATAAAAGTAAGGAGTAAGCTAAGAATGAGTAATGAGGATATTCATGATCTTGTTTGTATACCAAGTTATCACTACCAGTACGGAGTGAACTACTAATAGTATGATAGGATTGTCAGAGTGATAGGTTGCTAAGATAGATTGCTAAATCATGTTGGTTATGGAAAGATGATTATAGATTTATGATAGCTTGATTGTTAGATCTTTGTTAGAGCTTGAATTTGATATGTTGCCTCTCTATTCACTCTAGAGAAATTACAATTCTTATAAATAATATGATGCATGCTAGTAATTATTTTAATGATACACGGTTTAAGATATATCTATGGTAGCTGTTGTGAGATGCATAGTTGATTGGTTATGCCTTGATATTCCCTCTATATATAAATGAATTCTTTATATGACGATGCATTGGTCTATATATTAGTGAGTGTTGATAGATTTTTTTAGTGATTCATTAAGATTCAAGATTGTCTCTTGATTCCCTTAATAGATGATTGAACTCTTATTACACGATGCAATATTGATGATAAAGATAGATGTATATAGATCTTGGTTAATGTATTGAATATATAGATTTAGTTGATTATTTACCTTGTAGTTGATTGGTTGATTTATGGTATATATATCATATATGGAGAGAGTTTATGTAGTGATTAATTTTATTATACAATGTATAGTTACTCGATGATCAATATGGTAGTAAGTAGATATGATGATGGAGTATAAAATATGATGTATCTTTCTCTAGATTTGTTGATGTATTTATGTTATGATAGTGGTTGATTATGGGATACATGGTTGATTGGTATTCGATAATTCGATAGTTTATTAGCTTATGTTAAGAGTTGTTGGTTTATTGGTATGATTATTTAACAATGCATGTATAGTATCTTATGGGATAATGGATTAATTTACTGGACTTGAGTGGGTTCTACTCCTCCCCAGTGGATACTGGAACTTTAATGGATGTTACCCTACCTTCATAGAGAGAGTAAATAAACTGAAGAGTAAGTAAACTAAAAGGACAATCACTTGTGCATTGAATCATGTAAAAAGAAATCCCCCCACCACATGTCAAATATGAAATTTTACTTTTATTTTATCCTTCACCTAGCCATGCTTGCAAGGAATTAAAGAGAAAAACTAATATCCATTAGAAACATTTCTCCTACGTGAAAGCAACACTTGGAGCATTAACAAGGAAATAGCGACCTTGTAAGATTAATCATCCGATAAACCTGTTTCCTAGGAGGTGCACATAAAAAATGAATCCCCATAATGAAAAGAAAGGGCGCATTGCAAAGTGAATGATCAAACCATCTAGGTAGAACACTTGTTGAGACTTGATCAAACTTCTACATCATCAGATTGGCTCACTTTAATCACCATCGAAACAGAAATCCAAGGCACTAAGTGCTTATCTATCATTCAAATATGAGGTATGTCAAAATGAGAAGGGACCTTTCATTTTGATTCTCATTTTATCCCTTGGTGACTATATGGTAAAAGGAAGCCTTGTTTTGCAAAGGAGTATTAAATTCGACCTTCTTACATATCTAGGATATCCTAATCTTGACTTCTGCAAGATGCATTATCATAATATATTTTTTCTAGAGCTGCTAGAATCTCGTATACCAATCCACAGTGCTAATGGATCAATATCAGTTGTCAAAAATAGATTTTCATTCATAGAAACCATTGCATGCCTACCTTGTTAACTACCCAGCTGCATATTTGACCAATACACCCTCTCACAAGCATGTGAAATCTAGGCAAATAGCTAATCACAAGTTTCCAGACTCTCTCCATCTTAGAGACAAGGTTCAACTTCATGTTTGCGTCTAAACAACCCGACTCGATCGAAAGGAATGCCAAGGATATAAGAAAGAGGTACACAACTAATGTATTGAATTTCTATTCTTTTTGCGGTCGAGCCCATAAGGAATAAGGGAGTTACGCTCATTTCTTTGGGTGATAATAACGCTCCTCTATAATGAGATATTCTTGCGTGGCCTTATATTCAGCAAAGGAAGTAACATGAGAATGATTGTATCCCTAATAAATAGCCAATCACTGAACTATGCTATCAATTTTTGAAGTCAGATGGCCTCGCAACTAATAAAATTGACTGTTGTGTACTCTAACTCTACTGAACTAAGTTTCTATCTTCGTATTTTGGGTTTTTTTATGGTTATTCTCAAAGAAGTTTGTTAGTTGCTCTCCACTCCTCCAACAGCCTGATGACTCGCAAGCCCTTTATTTTCCAAATTCTTCATTGTTTCATTCCTTTCTACTTGATGTTATAATTTTACTAAGAGAAGTGAGGTGCTCTACAATTTGGGTGGGGGGAGATCTTTGTGTATGTATTATCTAATACTAAGAAAAGGCTGGCATAAAAAAAGTTTACACATACTCAAAGTCACTAGCATACATCCATATTAATGTCAGATTTGTTAAGGCCTAAGAGGTTCATTCCTGAAATTTTCTATACATCTCCCTTCTTAATATATCCAGTGTATGTATGCTTGTGTTTAGATCCAATAGATATATGCTTGGTTGTTATATATTTTGGAACTGTAAATTGACCGTTTTCATTGGTAATCAGTTTCCTTTCAACAAATGTAATGAATACAGGTGCAAATCGAAGTACTTTGTTTTCAACGAATGTGGTGGAGTGCATGTGTATATGTGTATATGTGAGATTTCTATTTCCTAGATTTGTAGAATAATTAAATTGATGTTTGATTCATAATATAAAAGGACTATATTTCTTACAACTATCATTGTGTTAGACTGTGTATTTTGATTGCAAGTAATAGATGCATTAGAAATTCAATTGCAGCTACTATTATCACATGAAACTTAGGCTATAGCATTCAGCAAGAATTCCTTCATGTCCATGCATGCAATCATTCACTGCATGGTTGGATCTATTTAGGAGTGACAAATCAATTTGGTTGCTTTGGACCAGAAATGGGTTGAATTGTTTCTTGGTTGAGATTTGTAAAACTTTGGCATAAGGATGTTCAAGTTATTTGAAATATTTGAATAGATGGGGTTTACAGTTGTAGGCTTTAGGGTATGGATATATATTATGTTTAGTGGGAATATGGAAAATTAATTGAGCTATAAATTATAGTATAATGTACTGACTAATTGTTATTCACTTAGATGTCATTGCAAATCAATCCTTTTGTAGATATTAAGAGATTCAAATTTCATATGATATGTATAGATCAACAAGTTGAATCCGGAAGCGTGGCATACCCTTTGAAGAGCTGTTGAGTGTTCCTAAGCAGGATGATTGATTTATAGTGATGGAAATTCAACAACATGTGTTGCATTTATTCTTGAAATGTATAAAGAGGCAGGGCTATTTGATGATATTGCTAGTTCAATTCAAGTCACAAAATTCACTATGAGTTTCAAATGAGTAGAATAATTATATATTTTAAAAGTTCTTGAGCACAAATCTAAACTAAAATTCTACAGTTGTTCCCTAATAGCATTTTTTCACTTGTGCAGATACGTGATGCTTACATAACGAGGTTTTTTTAAACCAATAGGACCGTATTCCTAGCTGGTGTAATGAAAATGATAATGTCAAACTTCCTTTATGCTTCTTCATGATAAGATAAATTTTGTATTGAAAACATAAATTTTAAGATATATTATTTTTCTTTGTACAAATTTACCAATTTCTAGATATATGGTATATAGCCTTTCATAGAAGGGTTCAATTATCCCATGCCATGGGACTGTGCCGGTGGAAAAACTCACATTTTAGTAAATGGCCAACTTTGAATAGTACTATAAAATATTAAAGTGAATCAAAATTTTCTTTGTATCAAATATACATGTGAATTGTATGGTATTAAACTTAATTTTTTTGTGCAAACTTTGATTCAATGTGAACTTTGATTCTATTTAAAGGTGCTAGCTCAATGGAAGAGCACCTTCCTTACAGGAAGGAGGTTGGTGGTTTGATTTCTCCATGCCCTATATACATAAATCAATGACTAATTAAATGACCAATTAACAACAATCAATGACTAAATAAATGACCACTTAACATCAATCAATGACTAAATAAATGACTAAATGTACTACCAAACAACGATAACTAATGATCAAATAAATGACCAAATAGTGACAATTAATGACCAAATAGCAATAATTTAATTAATGACCAAATATATGACCAATGTATGAAGCAATTCAAGCAATTTATGACCAAGTGATAAATGACCAATTTGGTTGGGTGATAAGTGACTGTTATTTTATGACCAGTGGTCACGTGAACAAATTTAGTCATTTATAACCCATTTTTAGTCATTTATTTGGTCGATTATCACCCATTTTGTACTAGTATTAGTGGATATCCAAATATTGCAATTATATTTTCATAGATGAATTGGGATGCAACTTTGCTAGTGTAGGATTTGATAGGTTCTACTTCGGCCTATTTTGTTACATACTCTACAGCAATAATAATATATCATACCTTGTCCAACAACCAAGGTTTGGGAAGGGTCCAACGAAATCTATTTCCCATATTTTGAATGTCAAGCTGGGGTTAACAGATATTAGAGGTATTTCATGTCATTTAAGTGTTTGGCCCATTCTTTTGAATTTTTTGCATTTATTCACATGAGCTTTGCAATCCCTATGTAGATATGGTTACCATAGTCATGATTGTAAGATTTTTCTGGCAGTAGTGTCGACGTGGAAATGTCCTCTTGTAGGCACTAAATGTGTATCTTGTATGATATCTCTTCATTCATGCTCAAGTGTGCATCGACAGAGTATGTTTCAGGTCCAAGTTTGTATAAGTACCCATTTATTATTGTGTATGGTGTTGCTTTCATTGCTAAAATATTTTTCTTTTTCTCTAATGTTCCTTGAGGTGCCTAGACTTCTTGTAAAAAAATTTCGATATCTGCTAATTCTTTTGGTACCGCTTCTATACTGAAAAGGCACGCATCGGGTAGTTCATCATTGATGTCGACTGGTTATTCTTTGGTTTCAATGCGCGGCAAGTGGTCGAGGCCGACATTCGAATTTCTAGGTCAAACTATAATTTCAAATTAAAATTCATGAAACGGCATGAGCCATCAACATATACGACAGTGGTGTAGTGGTTTATTCACCAAGTATTTGAGAGATTGATGGTCTGTATAAAATACAAATGGATTAGCCAATAGGTAATGTCGGTATTTCTGCAATATGAATATAATTCCCAATCCTTCACATTCAATTGTTGAGTAGTTTATTTCAGTTGTATTTAGCTGACGACTAGCGTATGCATGAGGGTAGTCAAGTACATCGTCTTCGGGTTGTGTTAATATTACTCCAACTATGTCTCCTTTTGCATCGATATGGACATGAAATTTCTTTGACCAATTGGGGACTTTAAGTATTGGAGCTTCAACTAATTTCCTTTTAAGTATCTCAAAATATTCTTCACATTCTGATGTCCATGAGAATTCACCCTGTACTCTAAGTAATTCTTCCAATGGAAATGTAATGTTAGAACCATGTTGGATGAATTTTCTATAATAGCTAGTATGTCCTATCAAGATTCTAACTTGTTTAGGGTTTACTGTTGGTTGTAAGTCCAGGATGACTTATTTTAGATAAGTCTACCTTTATTCCATCCTTTCACACAACATGACCCAATAGTATTCCTATTGGTGTGGAAAATGTGCATTTATTTATATTTAAGGATAATTGTATACGTCTACACCTTTCTAGCATTAGGAGAAGTCATTGCACATGGTCTTTGAGCATTGAGTATATGTTCCAGTTGTCAAAGTAGACAACCATTATTTTATATAAAATTTCTTAAAAGGATTTTATAACTATTATAGAGAAAAAAATTTGGGGCATTCTTTAGGCCAAATGACATCACTCTATAAGAAAACGATACAAATTCATAGAGAAATGTAGTCTTATGTTGGTATTCTTTTGCAATTGGAACATATTTATACCTATAAAATCCGTCAGGGAACGAGTAGCATTCATGCCCAACGACATCATTAATAATCTCGTCGGGAAGGGTTCTGTTAGAGTTATTTTATTGAGGCCTCTAAATTCAACTTAAACACAGAGTCTGTTTGGGTCGTGCTTCTTTGGCTGAATGAACATATTATTCCACTGGATATATTATTCATGCATTTAACATGTTTTCAATTTCTTTCTTGACTATGTATTTATACTTGTGGGATAACTTGGATGGTCATTTCTTGATAGGTTTAGCATTATGTATTATATCAATTTTCATCTCTCCCATTTTCTGTACCGGTCCTTCCAAGTCTTTGTAGTCTTAAGAAAAAACATCTTGATACCCTTTAAGCATATTAACTATTTCGTCGGTCTATTTCTCTGACTAGTACTCGCCTATATTTTCCATTTTTTTGTCACCCATCGATAGATATGAAGACTTACTTTCTCTTAATCACAATGTCCATCCACTCATGTGCTTTTGATTCATTGATCAATCATCCTCGTTCTTCAAATTCTGTAAAAGTTGGGGTGAATTGTTTGTCATTATCTTCATTCTCCTTTTCTTTGATGGAAATTTTGAAAATCATTTTTACTAGTTGAATTACTTGTGGGTGATATCTCCACCATCGAAAACTTTTCCCATGATTATGCTCATTCTCCATTTCTAGTCAACTTGTTGCTTTATTTTACTGCTTCTTTTTAACGAAATCAATTTACATTCTGAGTTTGGTCAAATGCTAAGTTTGTTTTATTGTTTCTTCAGCTTAATGAATTGGTGCAATTCTTGTACCACGTCGTGAAGGAATTCTTCTGCGGGAGAGAAGGAGAAATATTTAATAAATTTTTCCTTAATATTTTTCTAGTTAAATGTTTCTCTTCTTGCTTCTTTGATTTTGTACCATTTGTTAGGTAGGAATCTAAGGTATTGGGAAACAAATGTGGCCAAATTATTTCATCTCTTTATCCTGCTCATTTATATTCTTTTTCACAATTCTCTATATACATGGTGGGGTCCAAACATTGTACAAATTTCTGATTTTCCAGTTGCAGCAGTAGTTTCCTTCCTCCAAATCTTTCAATGAAATATGTTGAAGCAGTTGTCTAGGTCTGTAGTCATGGATGATGGGTATCCTACCATTGGGTTGCTTGTTCCATGAATGTTTCGAATAGGATTTGCAGTCGTTCTTTTTCACCTATGTTTTTAGATACTTCTTCGACATGCAACACTGTTGATTCTTGTTCTTTGAACCTCGAGGGAGGTAAAGATGTCGGTTCGTTTTTCATCCGTATAAGATTTGGATATTATGTTGCTCTTTTTTAAAATATTTTTGGGATTGCAGTTATTGTGAATCATTTTTGTGTTGGTCATTGAGGGATGGCTGTGACCGTCCAACATTCTCTTGCATATTTTTCATAGTTTTCAATCTGCTAGTCATATAGTTATGAGTTGGAATTTTGTTTGACGGACATAGGAGAACCAAGATGGATTTCACCAAATTTGTTAGGTTTTATTGAATCTTAATTGTTTTGAATGACTTGGTATAGTTTCCTTATATCTCCATGATTATCATCTGGTTTCGCCAAGGGATTTTCTTGAGATGGATTGATGGGTACTATGACCTTTTTTCCTTCACCTTTCAATTTGATTCTATAATTTTTTAAGGTAATAGAAGCTTTCATTTTGTGACCCCAGGGCCGACTGACTAATACTGGGAATGATTTGGATCCTTCCCTTGGTTCGATGATTTCAAAATCAATAAGTTTGTTGATACTCATAATTGTCACTACTACATATGGTCTAATTTTCCACGAAAGTTCGTTGTAATAGCCACGAATTTTCATCCTTGTTTCAACGATTGGGGTTTGTTTTTTTCGTGGAAAGAAATCCGTGGGTATAGAAACGAAACTTCCACTTCATGGAAATAACAACGTTTCGTTGATGCCACGTGTCAACAACACAACACTTCTCATATCCACGGAAAATGAATCCTTCCACGCAATTTCATCTCTATATCGACGCACAACTCCTATAAATTTCCACGAATGTGCTGAACCTTCCACGAATATTCGTCGCAATATACACGAATCCATTCACAATCTTTCGTGGCAGATTTAGCACCTGCGTGGAAGATACTTTTATAGTTCCACGAATCATTGTCGCAGTATCCACGGTTGCATTCCCAAACATTCATGGCAGGTTTAGCAACTACGTCGAAACATTTTGTATAGCCTACATTGATGTTCATCGATATAGAGACGATACCTGGGAGTTTAAAAAAAAAAAAATTGAATGCAACGATACAGTCATAGATTGGCTTCAGATAGACTAAAAGCACTTCTCATGAACCATCTCTTACATCTCAATGATTCCTTTCAGATTTGTAAACAAGTCTGCTTAATGATGGTTTCCAATTCTATCAAACTTCATCAAACAAATAATCTTGCATTGTATTCCTTAAAGTAGTTACCATTAAGTCTTTATGATAAGCAGTAACAGAAATAAAATTTGTTCAAGTAGTTTTCATACTTATCCCTTTTCAACAATCAATTATTCAACTTCAAGTTTTGTCTTTTAATGGCACAAATATTCAAACTCAAACTCAATTTGGTCACAAAGAATAGGCTCGGTCTTCATGAAGATATAACTAATGTTCTCCCATAACACTATTCAAACTCAACTTCAATTTGGTCACAAAGAATATGCTTAGTCTTCAAGTTATAACACAAGTCCTTCAAATATGCTATCAATATGTTTCAATGCTTTGCAAATTGTTCTTCTTCAAGCTTAGATTTCACATCCTTGTGTCCTTTGAATAATCATAAGGCTTAAACAACATTTTGCAATGTATGAGCACGGTCTGCTACGGTTTTCAATTTTCAACACTCACTGCATTTTTTAACAAGCAACTCTTTGTAGGGCACAATAGAAGAGCCCAACTTAGCTTCCATGTTAGAGGCCACCTGATCCAATGAATGCCCCAACCCAATAAAAACCAAAACAAATAAAGATCCCAATTGCAAATTTTGATGAGTTGCATAAATTTTCACTATCAAGTGCACTTTATGTAAGAGGATTTGCCAAAAATACCATAGAACTATATAGGCACCACATGCAAACAATGCAATTACCATGCACTCAAATGGGAAGATGTATTCACTTAAGACCAAACAACTTCAAACAAAGACAAATTACACAATTTTACATGTATCACAACCATGTTTACATCTCCCATGCAAATATTTCTGACTCCATACAACACTTCATGGAGATGGGATTTTCTCCATAATCTATCGACGTCTTCTTATATGACACATGAAACTTCTCTGCACTTGCTGTTACCCAGAATTTCATTTGCTTTCATGCCACCTTCTATATATTTTCTAGCTGCATATGCAATCACACACAAATCAACATCATCATGTGTTTTCCCACAGTGTCTATATCTCATTCTATGATCAGTTCTGGATGAAATCTCTCCACTAAAATGGTTTAGTCTCAATCAAGGACTCCCAATTTCATTGAATTTCCTGTCTCAAGGCCAAGGCATGATACAATTAGAGGAATCCTTCTATCTTCAAAGGGACCATCTTCCCTCAATTGGAAGCAAAGATCTGGTTCATTACCAGTGGGCACATCACTTGTAGCCCCCCTTAGGGGACTCAGTGCTATAAGATTCCCTAAATGGAGATGATCCTAATTTCCTGTCAATGGAAAAGACCAGGTAATCAATTGGGTGTCGAGCGAGGAATATCAACAGATTCTGCCTTGCCCTTCCAGGATATATATAATATTTTTATGGTCAACTGACAGCATAATGAACTAAAGAAATGCTAATTTCTTGTGAAAGGTGGTGTTTGAGACCCTAGACAATAGTGAGCCTTCAGATGTTTTTAGATCATTGTAGATATAAACCTCACTAATTTAGTTGCGAGCTTATATGTTTAAAACAAGCAAATACATAATTATTAAGCACCATGTTGAATATCAATACATAGCATGAACAATGCCTTGAAGGACATGACTACATGTTGCGCCTCACAATTTACGCCAGTATACAAATATCCAAATGCATATTTGTAACCACCGAGATAGGTGTTTGTGTCATTTGCATTCAAAGGTAGAAAACAGAGAGCACATGCACATGTGATAAAGTAACAGTGTCCCAACTTCCATGCAGTTAGATGCTGTGATTACAGTGCAGGGTTATAAACGTTTCTTGAATGATGTGAGCAAAAAGTCAATGTGCAAAAAAACATTTAATAAAAAACAAGAATGCCATAACAATCAAACACCTTTAAGGTAGTATGTGCCCTCCTTGTATCAGCTAATAATAGTGAACACAATTCACATTAGTTCCATAGCACAAATGCCAATAGAAACAATAAAAACAAATTTCTAGAAAAAAGTATTCCATGGATATACATTATTCAGTCTAAATACTTACCTCTTGAAACCAAGAACTCCAAATGTACAACCCATAAGTTCTTAACACAGGCTCTTTGGTATATTCAAAACTGTTATAAAGAGTTACACTGACAATCAAACTAAAACGATAAACTATTAATATTCAGTAACATGTAATAAAATAAACATATATATCATATAACAAAAATAGAGATATAGTTTAAGATACAAACCTGGGTGTGAAACTATTCTTGCAAATATACTTAGAACTGTTACTTTCAAAAAAGACTGTTTGTGCCTCGGAGAGGCCAGTCTTATCTAGGAACCAGCTGACCCTACAAGAGGGTGTGTACAAACCAGAGAGAGAGAAATGACTGGAGTTAATTAGGTCAATGACAGTCAAGAACAGTACATAACTCAACATAAATAAAGTCACAAAAATTATAAACTTCAACCAAGTCTCAGCATAAAAGAAGTGATTATCAGCACACCACAACTGATCACAGGTGATCAAAGTTAAGTACTCTATAAGACCAAAAATTCAACAAGATGGTATAAAAAAAATGAAGGAGGGTAAATGTTCGCATTAACCACAAGTCAAAGACAAGGTACCAGAAGTCCAATAATAACTCAATCAAGGTGGGGAAGGTACAACAAGTATTTAATAACTCAATCAATAACATGTAATAAAATAAACATATTGATCATATAACAATAAGAGAGGTATAGTTGAAGATCTCCACATCAACATTAAACCAAAAATACAACAGCATAGATGTCCACAGTAATCTGTTCCATCCAAACCTATCAAGTGTACTTTTAGGTCAGCAATATTCTTTTCTCCGAACTGTAGCTACAGTTCGGAGTCAAGAATACTGTTGACCTAAAAGTATACTTGATAGGTTTGGATGGAAACCATTTTCAATGTTGATTCCACTACCCTCCTTATTGTCTTACAAAAACACATGAAAATGAGGAAAAAGACTTAAAATTGTGGACTTCACCTTCAAAGAGTGTCTTACAATCACATTGATACGACGTCCCACAACCATTTCTCTTAACACCCACTCTTCATTCATTATGTATGCATTTCACTATGCAACCGTCTCAGATTCTCACTGCGTTTTCCCTCAATTAATTTATCAATTCAGTATGACCCACAAACGCTGGCAACACTCCTCAGACGGCGGGCATGGGTCATACTAAATTGATAAAGTAATTGAGGGAAAATGTAGTGAGAATCTGAGACGGTTTCATAGTGAAATGCATACTGAATGAATGAATTAAGAGTGGGTGTCAAGAGAAATGGTTGTGGGACGTCGTATGAGAGGTAATGGTGATGGGAATTGAAAGGTCAAATTAAATTTGCATGGTGGTAATAAACTACACTTGTGTCTTCCATTGTTAGCTGCACTTCAAGCCTAAAGGTGGTATCCTTGGGACCCATGACCCTTAGAACCAAGGGTATGCTCCAAATGTGGCCAAACAACCGTAGTACTCTATAAGAGCAAAACTTCAACAAGGTGGTTTTAAAAAAGTTACTCAAGGAGGGTAAATGACCCCATTAAACACAAGTGAAAGATAAGGTACCACAAGACCAATCATATCTCAATCAAGGTGGGGAAGGTACAACCAGTCATATCTCTCTCAAATGTACAGCCGTCCAATATAGCCTGAAATTTCATCATCACAGTTTAAGGAAGGGTGGTGGGATGCCAAATAAAAATATCCCTCATTTCTCTCTATTGATCAAATAACAATAAGAGAGGTGCCGTTGAAGATCTACATGTCAACATTAAACCAAAAATTAGATCTGAAGTGTGGGTGCAAATATAGTACCATGTACTATAGAAAATAAAAGCCACCTGTGTTACCTTTCAATTTAGCAATATGGTCTACAGAAGCAAAATTTCCTCACAATTACCATCAAAATTTCTGACTAGTGCTAAAGCAATAGTAAAAGAATTTATAACATAATTTTTATCTCTATCAACTTCAACACTCCTGTGTGGTCCCTGTGTTGAATTTGGTCCTCAAGATGTAAGTTTCTTACACAGATAACCATTGCATGACTACACAATCTTCTAAACACATATAGAGTAGACAGGAAACACCAAACATTAAGTGTGATACATACCCTGGCTTTCTCTTGCGTATTTCTTTCCTATGGCTTAATTTATGAGGATGTATGCGATGTTGTAGTCTTATCCTGTAGCTAGATCTAGTGCTTCAATCATATCAAGGAAATTACGATTTGCAAACGTAGACTCAGGCATTCCATTACTTTTACAACTTTAACGAAAACGCAGGAGGTTTTTACACAGTCATCTTCCAATCAAATGAATTAACAATCATCAGCACCACAACCATCTTTCATCAAAACCGCATACATTAAATACAAACAAGCATTGGGTTTCAAATGCAGTAACTAGGATCGAATCCCTTTAACATTCCACCCATTTAAAATCTTTTGTATCTCTATTTATGAAATTCCAGAAATGCGGTAGTAAAGAAAGAACCAAAACCTCATAATTTAATTCACTAAGGAAATCAATTATGGGAACATTACACAGTAAACACGATTTATCGAAACCATATCAGAACACAACATAACCTTCAAGGATTATTACTGCTCAAACCCTATGGACACAGACTCTAAGGTTTATATTGCAACTCTAGAAACCTGACGGAATCCAAGGATCGAATCCCACATTGACACCAACAAAACGATAGACGCCCAGGTCAGGTATCGAAACCCCAGGTAGAATTCCAAAAGCCCAGGTCCCGTGAAAATAATTTAGAAACGAGGCAAAAGTATCTTGGGCAACAGAAACGTTTAAACTAAATCGCCTACACAGAAGAACAAAATGATTTTTTTCAGTATGGAATATCTATCAGTAGTTACCATTTATAGATTCTCATGCTACAGGAAAACAGGGCGACCTTCTTAAACCCCATTTCTTCTATGCATACACTTGGATCTTATACATAGGAAAACGCAGAGATTAAATAGAGAACCAAACATTCAAACGAACTATGACATCAAAACCCTCGATGAACACTCCACAGAGGCGAGAGGAAGAGATAATGAAATGTGGACTCTGAGCTTACCAATTGCAAACGCCTCCAATTCTAAACCTATACCATCAACCAGTAACCACACAAATGGAGAGGGCCAAACTATTACCTGCCAAGTAAGTAAAAATATACCGGTCAGAACCTGAGTTTGTATTCGTATCAATTCAAATTAACAAGAAAGACAATAAGGGTATTACCTGCGTGTGTAGTTGTCACCATTCCTGCATATGCAACCTTCATGGTGGGCTGACGGCCATGAGCCAAGATCAGGTCAGACCACGAAACCCTCAGGCGCATCCAACATACAAACTCCAACAAACGAACTATGACATTGAAACCCTCAACAATGGTGTAGAAACCAAGAACCCATGTGCTATCGTAGTGTTACCTGCGTGTGTAGTTGTCACCATTCCTACATATGCAACCTTCGTGGTGGGCTGATGGCCATGATCCAAGCTCAGGTCAGACCACGAAACCCTCAGACGCATCCAACATACAGACTCCAACAAACTAACTATGACATCGAAACCCTCGACAATGGTGTAGAAACCAAGAACCCATGTGCTATCGTAGTGTTACCTGCGTGTGTAGTTGTCACCATTCCTGCATATGCAACCTTTGTGGTGGGTTGACGGACATGAGCCAAGCTCAGGTCAGACCACGAAACCCTCAGGCGCATCCAACATACAGACTCCAACAAATGAACTATGACATCGAAACCCTCGACAATGGTGTTGAAAGCAAGAACCCATGTGCTATCGTAGAGTTACCTACGTGTGTAGTTGTCACCATTCCTGCATATGCAACCTTTGTGGTGGGCTGACGGCCATGCGCCAAGCTCAGGTCAGACCACGAAACCCTCAAGCGCATCCAACATACAGACTCCAACAAACGAACTATGACATCGAAACCCTCGATGATGGTGTAGAAACCAAGAACCCATGTTCTATCGTAGAGTTACTTTTAATCCCCTCACCATTAACCCAAATTTTAGATACAAGTCATGATCCCATACGAGCTTTGTGGCAATATGCTTTGGTATTTCATTATTTCACCACCACTATGGAGCTACCTATGGTATATATATCCCTATAGTAGTGGAGCACTCACCACAAATGAAGTAATTGAAAAAATGCAAGGAGTATTATAAGGACCCCAAGCAGTGTGTAAAGGCAACAAGTAAGGGCAGCTTCAACATGCTTTGAAAGCTCAATAAGGACTTTAACTTCCAACAAAGCATTTCAAGTTGACAGCCCCCAAACGTTACAAACATCAATATTATTAGTATTATAGATACATAAATAAACATTTAACTTATAATATAATATGAATATCCCATAATATTTTGTGTTGATTTTGTTGTAGGTCAAGTGGAATGTGCAACAAAAGAAAAGAAAGTGGAATGGACCAAATAAAACATGAAACAATGTTGTTGCCAAAGTGAATAAGTTGTTGAGATGAAAATGCAAAGTAGTAGAGAAATCTTGAATAGGAAGATGATGAAGGAATACACATGCATGTTTGTCATGGAATAAGATGTTTAAGTGAAAATGCAAGGTAGATAACTATAAATATTGAAGATGAAGATGATGAAGGAATACATGATGTGTTCATCATGGAGAAGTAGAAATTTCTCTAGTAAGAAGAGTTTATGTCAATAAATAGAAAATATGAAGAATAGGAGAAACAATTTGAAGATCAATATTGCAATAGAGGAGTGGTTGCAATGAAAGCAAAGTATAATGATGATAAGTTTTCAAGTGGTGAGCATTAGTTGTGTTCATTGAGATAGTGGTGATGGTGTAGAGGAGAGTGGATGGGGAAGTTCTGAATACCATTGAGTGGAAGTAGCTTGAGGAAATATGTTTCATTTAACAAGCACATTTTGGGATGTAAGCTCCATTGGGAGAGAATGGAAGCATATTGCAAAGATGTTGAAGGTGGTAAAAGAGTTAGAGATGATGGTGATGAGGTGTTTCCTATGGTAGAAAAGTATATAGGATAATAATGAAGAGAAAAAGAATATGAAAAATAAAGGGGACTTACAAATAGTGAAACCTAAACAGTTCGTCCCTATATCGACGAAAGTTCGTGGAACATTACAAAGCGTGGATATTGCCACGGTTTTTCCGCCCTGAAAAACAAAAAATATAAAAATTATTTTTTTTAACCCACGAATGTTGAAAACGTGGAAATATTTCGTGGAACAATCCGCCCATATGTAATAGTGTGTTGTATTAACATTTTTCCATACACCAATACGTTCGATCAGTCCTTGGTTGGAAATTTTAAGGTAGATGCCCGATTTTGCTAGTCGTGGTTGACCCAAAATTTTCCACATCAACCTCGTCATTATATTGGCTTGTGACCCAAATTCGAGGATGAATTGTGAAATGCAAAACCCTTCGACTTCAAGGTCAATACGGGGGTCAATATCAATTTCGTTTTTGTGATTCAAACTACACATATTTTTGGTGATCCTTTAGCTTACTGAATTATTTCGAATATTATACAATAACTCAATTATTCGCGCAATAGCTGCTTCCTTTGTTAAGAGTTTTAATAACTCATTAAGTGTTTTATTTCTAGAGTCTGCAGTGTTTTCTTCAATTGCAATTTCTGTAAATATTTTTGTAGCATTGGTAAATATTTATTTTTTCTCCAGTGAGTTAGGATAGTCATCTTCCTTTCTTTGTATTCTTGTGACATGAGGGTTATCCCCCCTAGTCTTTGTACCTTGTCTGGTGATTACATGCAAAATTTTAGTATTCAATGCATCATTCTTAGAGACACTAGACAAGAGATTAACATTCCTTTTATTATTAAGTGCTTCTAACATGATAGGGCACTCTTATAAATTGTTCTATCCTTCTCCACATTTTGTACAAAAATTTTAAGTCTCTTATGTCCTTCCATGGAAAGTCGAGACTCAAATGTTCTTCACTATAGCACACGAAGCAACACAATTTTCCAAAACCCGATGTCCTATATCCCTGATTGTCGTATCTTCCACGACCATTGTATCCAACTTGTCAATTATTTCCATTGTTTCTTTAGTCGTTGTTCTGGCCATCCCGTCTTTTCTTCTCAACAGTCTATGTCTGGTACATTGTATGATAATTTTCTTTGGTCTTTAAGTTATTGATACATTTTGCAGTCAAATGTTGTGTCATTCGACATATTATGCACCATTTTGGTTTTACGTTGTCAGCATTATAGGGGTATTCTGTCATTGAATGAGATTCAAATCTTTCACATATGTCGCAAAAATATCTTGTTTGCATCTTGTAGAAATTTTCTGATTTACTCTCTTCTGGAAATACTCTCATATTTTCTCCAAGTTGTTTGATTTCTCTCTGTTATGTGTTTTGGTCATCATGATATCTTCATTGATCATCATAGGGGAAATTGTTTCTTGTGTGGCCTTCTCCTGAGCACGTGGTACACCATATTCCATTAGTCCTCATGGTAAGATGCTAAAGTGACCTTTGTATTGTTTCAATATTTTCTTCCAATCATCTTTGCTAGGTTCGGTCGAGTAATCTATGTTCAAATCGACTCTTATAGCTTTCTTTAAGACATCATCATAGGTTGTGTATTCATGTAATAGGACTGGTGTCTTAATTATAGGTTGCAAACTTGCAACAAAAAACTGAATTACTACATCTTGGTCCATTTTTTACAGCATCTAGCTAAGAAGATCTTTGATTCTTCTATCATATTCACGTATTGTTTCTCCTATTCATTGCTTGATTTATTCTAGTTTATGTCCGGTTAGATGCTTGGTGTTGTCAACTTTAAAAAAATCTAGGAATTTATCTTTTATTTGTTTTTGTCTTGGGACCTTCTTCCATGAAATTCATATACTAGGTGAGAGGTCTATTTCTAAGACCTCTTACAAAATGTGCAATTTGTTGGTTCTCATCATCGATGAGGTTAGCTTTCCAAAGTGCTTCACATACAAACCAATGCTTCTTGGGGTCACCATCCCCTTCAAAGATAGGAGTATTTACTGGAATATGGTAAGCCATATTGATAGAAGTAGAATTTTTACTAGTCACTAGTGCATATTGACTTACTGACTGAATTACTACTAGATGCTTGATACTAACTTCTTGTGGGTGCGACTAGTATCATGAAAAACGTACTTCTTTTGAGAACTCTTCATCACTAGGTCGGATACCCAATAGTTTAGTCGCTTCAATCAGTAATGTTGTTGGAAGGGAGGGTACCTTCACATGTTTTGAATTAAATAAATTGAAAGAACGTCTTCTCAATTTGCGTGTGAAGGTAATATAGTTACCATGTGTTGGTCATTGTATCATCAACCTATCTGCAATTCATCTACATTGATCTAGTTGATTCCATATGCTTTCTTCTCCTATTCCCAATCCCATGTTGCACTCAACAATTTGTCTAATTGTCATCCCATTCATCATTCTCATAGGTACAAACCTAACAGGAGTTGACGCATCTAGAATTGCAATGTGTAGAGTTTGTGGGGTCAGCACCATCGCGTGTGACCTATATAATGACTTCAACACCTCACCTTCTTTCTCTTCTGGTCGAATTCCCCTAAATGAAATCAAGCCTTTTTCTTGCTCGACCATCTTGACAGGTTTTTTCTTCAGTCTTATTTTTGCATGCAAAGGGATTGCAATATCTCCTAGCTGCTCTTGTCGCTTGTACATTCTTTCTCTCTCTAATCTTTGAATGCTTGTTATTTGTTTGTGAGTGGTTGAGCACTTATTTTTTTAGAGAGGACTTCATTATTTTTTTCTTCATTCGACTAGAATCATTCCTTTATTCAAAAGATGTGGACGATGACCCCCCCATTTCCAACACAACTCTTATTGTTCGATGGAAGTGGGTTCAGCAATAGGCTTCATTTGTTCAAAAATTATTCCCACTCGCATTCATTGACGGAGAACTTCCAGTATTTCTGCGTTTTCTCCCAATTTGATGAAGCAAGCGCGCTCAACAGAGGTTGTGGTTTGACTATGTGACCGACTTCATTTTTTATTAAGAATTTATATAGCAAACTTGGTATAGAGCAGAAAAATCCTTTGTG
Source organism: Larix kaempferi (assembly GCA_027924585.1). Taxonomy (NCBI): domain Eukaryota; kingdom Viridiplantae; phylum Streptophyta; class Pinopsida; order Pinales; family Pinaceae; genus Larix; species Larix kaempferi. Next base: position 11,621,889 of record BSBM01000125.1, on the reverse strand, counting down.
AAGGTCGATGTAGAATTTTCGTCGAACTTGGCTGATTGATGATCTTTCTTCTATAGCTTGTTATTCACAAAATCCTTTGCATATATTTTTGAAACATGCATATAAATTCATCCTTCTTCCATTATACATCTTTTGCATTAGGAGTCTTTCATTGTGGGAATCCAACTTGGTCATGAACAACGTCAAGAAATTTTTTATTTCATGGGGAATGGCTTCTATGAATATTTCATGTGACTCGGTGAAGAACTTTTCTTAGGCATGCGAAAGCATTAGTTTGTTCCTTCTAGCATAAATTTTTATATAGTTTGCGATCTCTTGGATCCAACAGGCTCTAATTTCCCTCTCACTCACCATATTTATGCATGATTCATGTCCCAAGTTAATACTATCGGCAACAGAACCATTGTTGTAATCTAAGGGATTACATGGAGTTACCCATAGCGCATCGATCATACACATAAATATACATTGCATGCATAATCATACATACATGCGAGAGCAAGAGAATAGAGTAATGGGGACCCAAGGAACAAGTATCTTGTATTATCAGACAGACCAAATATGTACAAAAGCCTCTCTCTTTACTTTTCTCACCATCCTATTATATATTTGAGACATACAGTTATTCCATTATGGTTTCTTAATTGTTCATTTGGTTATCATAACCAACATGACTATCTGATCTAACTATGTGCTAGTTGGTTAGGAGGACCTAGTCAGCTGGCTGACTAGGCTACTCCAACAAGTGATAAGACAAAAAAAGGCAGTGAATATGAATTTGGTTCAAATTTTGAGAGATTACAATTAGAATCATTCAAGGACTTGGGATAAAAAATTAGTTAACATACAACATTCTTATAATACAATTGTCCACAATTCCATTTTTATGTCTTGTTTGAATTTTTTGGGATATTTTTCACCATCACCACCTGATATTGTATATGGGTGGCATGAAGCAATGGAAATGACCTCAAGTAATTCATTGAAGGTAGAAAAATTCATAGACATGATAATAGAAATACACTGATAGGTTCAATATAAACTAAACAAGTCTCCTTGGAAATACAATAGCATCCATGATAAGTACATCATTGGAAATACTTTTCAAGTAGGAGATGAAGTTTAGTTGCACCCTAATAAGAAAATTTTACAAGGACCGGGGAGGAAAATAAAAGCCCTCATATATGGGCCTTCAAAAAAATTGGATAAAGTAATAAACAACTCTTATAGACTCAGTATTCCAACATATATTCACATTTTATCAACAATAAATGTAGAGAAATTGAAACTCTATGAGCCATCCATGCTCAAAGAGGATAAAGAGAAGCAAGTATTACCTTATATCAAATATTAGGATTTAGATGTAGAAACCTATTTATGAAAGGAAACAATTTTGGAAAAGAAGATCAAAATGACCAAAATGAGTCAACTTAAACTTTGGCAAGTGGGATCAAAGGGTTAGATACTAGCCAAGACCAAACAGTACTCCAAGGAGAAAGTTGAGGAATTGTTTCCTCATCCCCTTCAAAACTAAATCTTTTGGAGACCAAAATCCTTCAAAAATGGGGATGAATGATCCAAAATGGATCTATACATGTATATTATGAAGCTATTGATGCTCTAAATGGGGGATATTATATTTTCTGACATATTAGAGATGGTGTTGATTTTCTTGTCAAATTAAATCATCAACTTTTGACACATTTTCAGGGCTCTAAACAATTTTTTTGGGCCTGGTGCTAGCATAGGATTTCCTTGTCCAAATAAAAAAAAATCTTGTTATTGAGATCTATCCAATAATATATCATGCACCTAAAACCAAGTTCATTTGTAAAATCTATAACCTTGATAACAAAACACTCCAAATATTCCCCACATGTCCAAGTGGTGGCCATGTCAACTGACCATAAATCAAATATGGGGAATTACTTATACCATGTGAGAATATAATAGATACTTATAGAAGCATAAAGGAGGTTTTATAAGGTTTTGAAACCCTAAACTTAACCCTAATTCTAGATATCAAAAAACTTACTAGAATGGGAGAAAAGGGTTCACTTTTTCACTAACCACCAATTGTGATGTATTATGAGTAGCAATGTGGATGAGATACTAACACAATAGAGAGATGAAACCATATTTCCAAGGGATAAATAATACCATAGTGTCTCATATATTCACAATGAACTTAGGCACACTACAAGGAAAAGACCTTGTAGCAGAGGTTATAATAGAGGTTTTTAGTGTTACAAGATTGGCCAAAATTCTTAAAAAAACTCTTCTACAACCTCCATTTGTGGTATCTGTTGAGCCCAGAATTGGCCCTTTTTGACCATCATTTATCATCGTCCCTTCCCTTGTCTTACACCAATTACCTTGGCAATTCAACTTATTGTCCTTATCTATTCCCCAAATTACCAAGGTATGGCCGATTATTGTTTTATTGTGTTAATACTTATGATTGTGATGATTAAAGCTGTGCATCTCTTAATCTGTGCTAACATGATGCGATTTATGAAGGTAGTAAGACAATAGACTGCAGGAAGATCGGAGCTGAACAAGTCATGAAGGAACGTTCATCGCTTGTGGAAGGTTCCTTGGGGCTTAAATCGTCAATCAAGGCACAGTCGTGGCAGGGCAGCTGTAACAGAAGAACTATCTTAAGTATGTCGCTGCTCAAATCCAGCTGTGAGCTGGAAGGACCGTCACTCTTGGGACAATTAATACTTCTCTCATATTTGGATATTTTAGTTCTGCCACGCATTGTAACAGCTAGATTATTTAGGGCGCCTGAAGATCAGAGATCTTCATGGCTGCCCAATTATAGGTTTAGATGTTGCAAATTGTATGTATAAATATGGGGAATTGCCTCGACTGAGGGGTTGGACAGCAAACAATTAATTTACCTTGTATTAGCAGCCAAGCCAAAACTGTGTACTCATTCTTCTGTTAATATAAGGAGTTACTTCTGAGTTAAAGAAGAGTGTTGTTCAACCAGCGTCTCTGTGTGAAGACTGGGCCCGTCTTCCACAGAGATTGCTGCGTTAATTTAGGATTTCATCTTTCTCGTTGTGTGATGCTTTGTTCTTTCTTCTATACGCAGCAGCAATACTCATTGTGTGGATTTCTCAGTAATTGATTATATTTTTGTGAGATTGGTGAATGGTATCGAATAACAGTCGACTGAGTCAGGTTTGTTTTACATATTTCAATTTCTGTTCACACTGCTGTGTTCATCCTACAGCTGAGACGTAATCCCAGGAGCTCTTACAAATTAGCTTTCCTGTTATGTGTTGATTGATTTATATTTTGCAATCCAGTTTCTTAGAACAGTTGCTTTAATCTCTTTTATCAAATTCTAGAGTAATGTTCAGGTCATGCTTTATGATTCCCAGCTTGATTAAATTAGACAGTTGATTATTTTAGAATGCAATTGAGATTTCCTTCCTGCAATTGTTGATTAGATCTGATATTAATTCTGCTTGATGCATAATAGAAAAGAATTGTAGTATAGCAGTTAGAAGGCAATTGGGATTGCATAGATTCTTGGGGTGAACATGGATGATAGAAGATAAAATATTCACTTCTAATGGTTTTGTGTTTAAGCATATATTATGCACTTGTCCTTTGAAATAAAAAGACTTTCTCGGGTTGACAATAAATTTCATACGCTCTGTGTGTTGATATTTAAATATCTGCAATTAGAGTGCTTGACATTTTGGCGCCGTTGCCGGGGAAGGATGAAAACTAAACACTAGTCATTAGTTGATCTGATAATTGCTTTTAGTCAGTCTTTTGGTTGATTTGAAATGATCTGCTTCGCATGAATACGGGGGGGGTAAAACGCGATCACCTCCCGACCCCCAAAACCCCACAAATTACTAACAGTACAGGTGGTTCGGGTCGTGGTCGAGGTCCACCGCTGGGCAGAAGAACATTCATTGACGACCTTGTTGACAAAACTGATTCAGCTGTCAGATCTCGTCAACAGGGGACTCCTATCAAAAGAGGCCCTGCTGATCCTGGAGCGTTAGCATCAGGATCTACAGTGGAAGATACAGGAGCAGCTGTGATTCCTGCATATACTCCTGCTAAAGAAGTAACAGCTGATTCAGCTGTTGCAACCGAAGAATACGCAGCTGTTGCAACCGAAGAATATGCAGCTGTTACAACTGAGGTAAAGAACAAAGGAACAAACGAAGGAGAAGATACAGAAGAAAAGATGAGTAATAGACATGAGAACGAAGAGGAAGAAGCAGTGGTACAATACCATCATGAAGATAATTCCCCGCCAGAGACTATGGCTACATTGCAATTTCCAATACAGCAGCTAGAGGGGACAGCTCCTATGAAAAACATCTCACCGTCGGTGTTACCCCGCTTCCATGGCAGGGCGGCAGAGGATCCAGATGAATTCCTTTTTGAATTCGATATCCTCTGTCGCAGCTATGATTATGTCACAGATGCTCAAAAGTTAAAGCTTTTTCCTGCCACCCTGAAGGACAATGCATTACGATGGTTCATGAGCCTTGGGGGAGGGACTGTTGCTAATTGGAATAAGATGAAGCAAGTGTTCCTGGAAAAATATCAGGAATATTGCAACACCAGGGACAAAAGGGAGGAGTTATTCAAGATGGTACAAAAGGAGGATGAAAGCTTGGAGGATTTTGTAGAGAGGTTGCTGTACAATGTGCAGAGAGCTGGACAGACGATCATGGGACTAGATGTGCTTAAGATAATCCTGCTTCGAGGGATCAGGGACGATTGTTTAGACATGCTAAATTTATTAGGAAAGGGAGATATCTCTAAAGAACCCTTTGAGACAATTGTTGAATTATGTAAGAGATACTCCAGGGGATCTTCTAGGCATAACAAGCAGAATAAACGAGATAAGCTGGAACGCGATGTCTTTGACAGAACTCAGAAGTCATCCAATGGGGGAGCTACACGGGCAGAGATAGGCAATCTTCTTGAAAATTTTAAAACAGAAATGATGAGCTCTATCTCTTCAGAGATTGACGTCTTGAAGGCCAAGCAAAGACAAGCAGTGGAGGATCTCACACTAGGTGTGTTTTGTCCCCGATGTAGAAAGACTCATCCACTGAAAGAATGCCCTCTTGACAAAGTACAAGTGTGTCAGCTGTGCGAGCTGAACCATGATATGAAAGAATGCCCCAAGTTGCCCCAAGTGAAGGCTGTTCTGCAGGCATCAACTCCAGAGGTGGATTCAGCCTACTTTATTGCACAGAAGAAACCCTGGCAGCCCCGGAATCAAGGTATGTCTCCCGATTCATTTCCATTTTTGAATAATTTGAATAATTGGAATACTAATATGCAAAATGTGAATACACAATTCCCTTCAAATTATGCTCAGTGGAATTCCCCTCAACCTACGATGCAAGGTTATAGTTCATGGAGTCCTTGGACACAGCCACCTCATCAACCGACTTCATGGTCTCCTGGATGGAGGAACTTCCATCCTGGGAACCAGTTTCCTCAACCACCTCCACCTCAACAGTTACCGTATCCTCCATATCCTCAATTTCAGCAATATCCTCAATACCTACCTCAGCAGTCGCAACTGCAGCTGCAAAATAATCCTGTGCCTAACATACCAATACGGCCTCAGCTTCCTGCCCAACCTAACCCTAACCCAAATAATAAAACAGTCCAGCAGTTGGAAGCTCTCAATATGCCGGCCTACTCTCTCTCCCCTGTGCCTTGTAATGATATTCGCTTACGATCTGGAAAGCTAGTAGAACGTGTAACTGCAGGAAATATTCCATCAACTGTGTATGACAAAGGAGAGAGTTCCCAGCATCCATTTGATCCGGTTCCTGTCACTGAAGATGCTGAGCATCCCTCAGATGGAAGGGATGAAACATTAAACGATGAAGTGGATAACACACAGCCTACCCAGTTGGTAAGACAACCACCTTATCCTGAGAGATTGATGCTGCCACAAAAAGGGGGGCAACCTCAGTTCAATCTCCTAGGAGAATTGAAGAACCTTTATGTTAAGATTCCCCTTTTACAAGCTCTTCAAGATGTACCTATCTATGCTAGAACTGTTCGAGACCTGTGCACTAAAAGACCGGGAAGGAAACCCAGAGATCCTCCTACTGTTCATGTTATAGGGAATTTATCCGCTTTAATGACTGGAAAAACCCCTATAACTAAGTATGAGGATCCCGGCAATCCTACTGTCACTGTACACATAGGATAAACACAGATACCCAACGTACTAGTAGATTTAGGAGCTGCGATTAATGTTATAACAATGGAGACTGTAAAGAAGCTCGGATTCACCAATATTAGACCGACCCCTACTATCTTAGAATTGGCAGACAGATCCACTATCAGACCCGAAGGGATTTTGGATGACCTTGTTATTTCAGTAGACTCATGGGAATACCCTGCCGATTTTCTGGTATTACAACCAAAATCACAGCTGGGGGGACATCCATTGATTTTGGGGAGGCCCTGGTTGGCTACAGCCGATGCTTGTATCAGCTGTCGATCAGGATCTATGACTATATCTGATGGCATGGAAACCAAAAACCTCACCCTGTACCCTCCAGCACGGCCGAGTCTAGAAACTGAAACCTCCCTTTGGATAGAACAGGAAGAAGAGGAAGATGTTCAACCATTACTAACAATAGGGAAGGCACTAACCTTCAAAAATGAAACAGAAGACGATGCCATTAATAATTTCATTAGCGAACTTGCTTCAGTAGACAAGGAAGTTTATCAACTCCTGAACAGTACCCTCGGTAAAGAAGAACAAGAACAGCTTACGGAGGAAGCACTAGCCAATGACACAAACATAATCCCAGTATTGAAAAACTCGAGAAGTATTCCTATTGAGGTAGAGCCTGGAAGAACTTTGAACATCAATCCTGGTCTCTCCTCAGAAGAACAAAAGCGCCTAACCAATCTCTTGAAGGAACGTAAGGGGGCATTCGCCTGGGAGTATACAGACATGAAGGGTATTCCTTCTAGTCTGTGCACTCATCATATTTATATTAAAAAAGACTCCCGGCCTGTATGTCAACCCCAACGACGCATGAACCCCAATCTGAGGGATATAGTGAAGGAAGAAATCCAGAAACTCTTGGAAGCAGGATTCATCTATCCTATCTCAGACAGTGAGTGGGTTTCCCCACTTGTAATTGTACCCAAGAAAAATGGTAAATGGAGAGTCTGTGTCGATTATAGGGAGCTGAACAAGGCTACACAGAAGGATCACTTTCCTCTGCCTTTTATTGACCAGGTACTTGATAACCTATCTGGGAAGAAGTTCTTCTCCTTCTTGGATGGGTTCAGTGGGTACAATCAAATTCAGATTGCTCCAGAGGATCGGGATAAGACCACCTTCACCTGCCCCTGGGGAACGTTCGCCTACAGGGTGCTTCCCTTTGGATTGTGCAATGCACCTGCAACGTTCCAAAGAGCTGTGATTGGCATATTTTCTGAATTGGTAAATGATAGCATGGAAGTTTTTATGGATGATTTCACTCCTTATGGCAGGGATTTTGAGGAAGCACTGGAAAATTTGAAAAAGGTTTTAATTCGCTGTGAACAGGCTCGCCTCTCACTAAGCACTGAAAAATGCCACATGATGATGAGTGAGGGGGTGGTATTAGGACATTTCATCTCTACTGACGGTATTCAAGTGGATCCTTCAAAAATTAAGGTGATAAAGAATATACCAACCCCTTCAACTCAGAAAGAGGTGCGAAGTTTTCTGGGACATGCTGGGTATTACAGGAGATTCATAGAAAACTTCTCCAAACTTGCTTCTCCTTTGTTTTCAATGTTAATGAAGGACGCACAGTTTGTATGGAGTACAGCATGCCAGACAACATTTGATGAGCTTAAAGAGAAACTGTCCACAGCCCCTATTTTAAGGGGACCTAATTGGACCATACCTTTCCACATTTCTTCAGATGCTTCTGATACCGCCATTGGAGCAGTACTAGGACAGCAGGATGGTCAAGTACCTTATGCTATTTATTATGTTAGTAAAAACTTAGCCCCTGCTGAACTGAATTATACTGTTACTGAAAAAGAATTCCTTGCTATTGTTTATTCTATTAATAAGTTTCGGCATTACATTACTGGGTATCCTACATTTGTGCATACTGATCACTCTGCCATTAAGTATTTAATGAATAAACCTGTCACTAATGCCAAAGTAACCAGGTGGCTTTTATTATTACAGGAATTTGATATTACTATTATAGATAAACCTGGAAAAGAAAATGTTGTTGCTGATTTTTTATCACGATTTACTAACAGTGATGACAGTTCACCTGTTGAGGATGCTTTCCCGGATGAACATTTATTCGCACTCTCAGCTCATTCACCCTGGTATGCAGACGTTGCTAATTATTTGGCTGCAGGGAAGCTTCCGCCACATATGTCTAAACGAGAGAAAAGAAAAATTATTCAGCAAAGTGCCAGGTATTGTTGGCTCAAAGGCCATCTCTTTTACACAGGACCTGATCTTGAAATTAGAAGATGTGTAAGGGAAGATGAGATATTTCATATACTGAAGGCCTGTCACGATGAACCTTGCGGAGGACACTTTGCAGATAAAAGAACAGGGCATAAGGCGTTGCGGATGGGCTATTATTGGCCGACACTGTTCAGAGATGCTAAAAGATATGTTCAGTCCTGTGACAGCTGCCAAAGGATGGGCCAACCTAATAAGACAGATCAGATGCCTTTACAGCCCCAAGTGATACTAGAACCGTTTGATAGATGGGCATTGGACTTTGTTGGTCCTATCAACCCTCCTTCCAAACAGAAGGTTTACATCTTGGTGTGTACAGATTACATGACTAAGTGGGTAGAAGCTGTAGCTTTGGCTAAGGCAAATGACCAGGCGGTGATTGATTTCCTGTACAGTGAAGTTTTTACCCGTTTTGGAGTACCAAAGGAAGTAGTTACCGATGGGGGACCACAATTTATTTCACACCAATTTGAATCCTTGCTCCGGAAGTATCATGTGCAGCACAAGATAGCTTCACCTTATCATCCCCAGGCCAATGGTCAGGTGGAAAGCACTAATAAAGTTATCGAAGCAATCCTTACTAAAACAGTTAAAATCCATCGAAGGGATTGGGCTGACAGACTTCCAGAAGCACTGTGGGCATATCGCACGACTTGGCGCAACACCACGGGCTTTTCTCCCTATGATCTGGTGTATGGTAAGAGTGCCATCTTTCCAATTGAATTTGAGATCAAGACCCTGAAAACAGCCATTGAAATGAACCTGGATGTAACAGAAGCCCAGAAAAGAAGATTGAATCAATTGAATGAATTGGATGAGAAACGGTTAGCTGCGGTAGACCAGACTGTGCTGCTTCAGCAACAGAGATCTAATTGGCATGACCGATTCATCAAAAAGAAAATCTTCCATGAAGGAGACTGGGCACTATTATACGACTCCAGATTCAAGAAAGATTTCAAAGGGAAATTACGCACAAGATGGCTGGGTCCATATTTGGTTGACAGGGTAGTTGACAACGGCACTGTTCGCCTGGTCACCATTGATGAAAACCGTATACCATTACTTGCTAATGGCCACAGACTGCGATTGTATCGGAAGCCCATTTCGAAAGATGCATTCATTTCACAGATTGCTGCTGATCCAAACTACCAATTGGCACCAGAGCAGGAACATTTTTCTACCTTTGCCAAATCTTAAAATGAAAATTATATTTGCTGTACATAAATAATTTCTTGCTGTAGCGTATAGTTGTCGTTTTCTTTCTCTTTGCATTTGATCTCTTTGCTTGCTGTTGTCTTTTAAAAAAAAAAAAATTCAGGAAAGCGCCAGGAGAACGATCAGTTTGGGGCCCATAATGAAAATCTCTCTGTGCTGTCCTTGTGTTAAAAAAATAAAAAAAATAAAAAAAATAAAAAAAAAATTCGGCAGCTGCAACATATTTTCCGGCAGCTGCAACATATTTTCCGGCGGCTGCAACATATTTTCCGGCAGCCGTATATCCTTTTTCCGGCAACCATATTCTCCATTTCCCGGTAGCCATAATGCCCTTTCCGTCAGCCGTCAATCTTTTGCGGCTGCAACATCGGTGGCTGCAACATTTGCGGCTGCAACATCGGTGGCTGCAACATTTGCGGCTGCAACATCGGCGGCTGCGACATTTGCGGCTGCAACATCAGCGGCTGCAACTCCAGTTTCTGCGGTTGCCACCTCATCGTCCCCATGGTTGCCACCTCATTCACCAGCTATGGCCACCTCATCTCCCACGGCTGCCATCTCATTTTCCGCAGCTGCCACTCCATTTACCAGTCACGGCCATTTCACTTCCCGGTAGCCGTAATGTTTTTTCCGCCCGCCGTCAAATCTTTTCCGACAGCTGCAACTCCGGCAGCTGCAATTCCGGCAGCTGCAATTTCGGCGGCTGTAACTTCGGCGGCTGCAACATCTTTTTCCCGCAGCCGCCACATCATTTCCCGGCTGCCACCTTATTTCTCGGCGGCTGCCACCTCATTGACCAAGTCACTTCCACATCATTTCCACATAGCTGCCATTTCTTTCCAGCGGCTGCGACATATTTCCCATAGCCGTAAAATCTTTTCCCGCCAGCTGTAAGTTTTTTTTCCCACCGCCGTAAAATTTTCCCGTGACAGCCATAATTTTCCATGATATCGTGAATCTTTTTCCGGCTGCTGCGAATTCTTTTCCGGTGGCTGTAACTTCTTTCCTGCCAGCTGCAACAAGCTTTTTCATCGGCCGTGTGATCATTTCTTTGGCAACTTGCAGTGGTAACTCCCGTGTTAACAGAAGGATTGTTCAACCTGCTAATTATGATGCTGATTCATCCCAGTCCTGCCGGCGAACTCATCATTTTAACCCGGAGGATGCGACGCCTTGTGTTTTACCGGCGAAGGAAATCAGTTCCTTATCCGAGTCATCATGATCCCACGTCTGACTATGCACGCGTTCGGCTCCGTGACGTCACCAACTCCATGCTCCACCAGTTTCCGCAGCCTTCCGACGTACAGTTTTATGAGGTATGGCTTTCATTTATCACGTGATTAAGTATTGATATCATTTAAACGAGATTGGCCGTACCTTCACTCGCACCACCATTTATATCTGATTAAACCTTTCCCTCGTACGACGTAATAATATTAACTGCCACCTTCCCCAATTCGGCATGAAAATTTTAAACTCTTCTCTGCGCTTAACTTTCCGAATTAGTTCATTCGCTCAACGTCTCCGCTCAACGATTCGTGCGTTCTCTGTGCTGCAACTTCCATTCTGAGATCCTGTACTCTGTCGAACAGCAATTTCATCTTGCAGCCAGGACCATGGGCATTCCAGTTCGCCATGAACCTTTCAATACCCGGGAACTTAGACGGAATTTGCAGGTTCTGGCCATTTTTCAAGCCGCTGGCTGGGTCGAGTTCTTTGAACGACTGGATGGATTCGATCGGTACGCAGCCCTGCAATTCGCATTGAATCTTACTAAAACACACTCCACGGTGTGGGGGCTGTGTATAGATGTTTCGGAGGTCATTATATCCGAGGTTACAACTATCCCGTTGGTGGGAAAACCTTGGTTTAACCGTCGAGTCCCTGCAACGGTTGCACGGGAAGAATTTTTACTTCCAGGGGAGCAAGTTGAAGCATCCAGGCGAGGGATTGCATTGAAGTCACTGCCGCAGCCATGGGACCAGGTTTCTATCTTCCTCAAGAAATACATAACTTGCGAAGGTAGATACCAAACTGTGTACAACTCTGAACTTCCTTTGCTTTCTCATCTCCGTCATGGCATTTTGTTAAATATTCCATTTTATCTATTGCATGATTTGCGCCATATGGCAACATTTGTTCAATCTGCAAAGCACCCATTATCCTCCCTTACTCACCATGGCCTTATTAAGTTAATTATTATAAGAACCCTGGCCCAACATAATATAACATGGGAGCAATTCATTACCCGACCACAGCAACCTGTTCCCTTGAGGGTCATTCCATTACAGCAAATACCGGTTCCGCCACAACAGGAGGACCGGAGTTCCTCCAGTGAAGTTGGGGGGAGGGATGAAACGGAAGAAGAACAACAGGGGGCACAGGCAGGACCATCCGGGAGGGATGAAACGGAAGAAGAACAACAGGGGCCACAGGCAGGACCATCCGGGGTGGATAAAACCATAGAGGAAGAACAAACAGGGGCACAGGCAGAGCCATTTGAAGTATATGAATCCCCAGCACAAGCAGAACCAGTCGGGGATGACACTGCATTTGAAGGAGAGCGAGGGGAAGCTCAAACAGAGCTGTCAGGCGACAATGTAGATGAAACCCTCGCGGAAAACCTAGATAACAGGGCAGCTCCGACAGCAGAAGGTGAAATTGGAGCAGCATCAAAAGCTGCGACAATGGAACCTGAAGATGACGGAGCCAGAGCAATGGAAGAAGATATTGAGCTGGTCACAATCGAGTCTTCACCGGAGTGGGTAGGAGGAGGAGCTGTGATTGAAGAAGAACAGCATGGGGGGTAGGGAAATATTCCTTTAACTTCAGTTTTTCCTCCCTATGTTCCAGCTCCACGAGAAGAAACACTACAAAAAGGAAAGTCACAAAAGAAAACGCCACAGAAAAGGAAGAGGGCCACCAATGAGTTTGATTTAGTGGCACCAGTCAGAAGGAAACGAACTCGGTCAATCACAGCAGCAGAGGCAGCTAGAACAAAATGGGCAACCTTAGAGACACAGGTTGAACCCCCAATCCTTACACCAAAACCGAGGGATGCTCCACAAAGGCCAGTGGAGGAAGAGCCTGGAGTTGAGGGACTCTTGTATGAGAATGCAATGCTGAAAGAGGACCTTCAAGCACTTGGAAAGGAGCTGGAAACATGGAAGGAAATCTGCAGAAAGCAGGGTGGAAGAAAGATGTATACATTAATAGAGGCTGCAGACCAAGTGGAGGAATCAGCTTCTACTGGAGCTGGAGAAAAGGATGAGCGAATACTCTGCCCCACCTGTGGGGAGATCTTTGAGGAAGCAGGCCATAAAATTTTACTTAGCACCTATTCAGCACAACAGCCTGTAGCCACAGAAGGGAAATCAATGGAGAAAGAAGGTACTGTTACACAAGAACCAGCACCTTTAAACATCCTGGCTACAGCTGCCACTTCCCATGATGCAAAAGTCATAGAACAGATGGGAGAAGAACAGGGAGTGGAGGATGCCCTGGAAATTTATGAGGAATGTATGGCAATCCCAAAATGCTCCCACAACATAGAAATCATAGAACAGATGGGAGAAGAACGGGAAATGAAGGATGCCCTGGAAATTTATGAGGAATGTATGGCAATCCCAAAATGCTCCCACAACATAGAAATCATAGAACAGATGGGAGAAGAACGGGAAATGAAGGATGCTCTGGAGCTTATAAAAGAATATGGTGAGACTCCAGAATGTTCCCTTGATACAGAGATCATGGAGCCAAAGGATACCCTGGAGGATAGTGAAGAATTTTGTGCTGTAACCCCAGAACGTTCCCAGGACACAATAATTTTAGAAGAAGAAACAGAAGGGCAGGACAGTGATAAGTTGGAACAGGATGCTGTAACACAAGAACCAGCAACCCTAAATTTGACCGTCCAACTGACTGAGCAGACAGGAGAAGAAGCTGGGACAGAGGATATTCTGGCATTTAACGATGAACTCTGGGTGGTGACCCCAGAAATCTCTCATGATACAGAACTCATAGAAGAGGAGCTGCAGCAAAGGAAGGATGAAGAGGTTAGCCAGGATGTTGTTACACAAGAACCAACATCTTTGGAGGCTGCGACAAAAACTCCTGAATTGCAGCCGGGAGATAACCTGGGAGTGGATATCATCCCTGACACACAGTGGAGTGACAATGAACAGGTACAGACACCATGCTCAGGTGACACTGAAATCCTGGAGGAGGAGCTGCAAATTGAAAAGGATATTCAGTCTCAGCAGCAGAATGACAAACAAGACACTGTTACACAAGAACCAGTGTCTCCAAAAGCAATGAAGGTAGCTGCTGAGGATGGGTTAAAGGATGTTGCTGTTACACAAGAACCAACAACTCTCCTATTAACATTAGATGCGCTGGAAGACACTGTCCCACAAGAACCAGTGCTTCCACCTCCTACAGGTGTCATTGAGTTGGATTCAGATTGAGTGTGTCCTGTCAACTTCCCCAGGCATAGCATAAGAGAACTGCAGAAAGGTCCCCACCACATCAAGTGCATTCTCAGATATCAGCAAGCAGCAGTGGAAGGGGAACAGTGAAGTTGGAAGATGCCGGGTTGCTCACAGAAGCTTTTCAAAAAAAAAAAAAAAAAAAAAAGATAGAGGGGATGCCTGATTTATCTACATTCTTTCCTCTCTCCTGGACAAAGTTCAGTGCAATATTCAGATGCAGGTTGTTGCATGAGGACATGCAACAGGATAGTTGGGGGGAGATGTTGAGCCCAGAATTGGCCCTTTTTGACCATCATTTATCATCGTCCCTTCCCTTGTCTTACACCAATTACCTTGGCAATTCAACTTATTGTCCTTATCTATTCCCCAAATTACCAAGGTATGGCCGATTATTGTTTTATTGTGTTAATACTTATGATTGTGATGATTAAAGCTGTGCATCTCTTAATCTGTGCTAACATGATGCGATTTATGAAGGTAGTAAGACAATAGACTGCAGGAAGATCGGAGCTGAACAAGTCATGAAGGAACGTTCATCGCTTGTGGAAGGTTCCTTGGGGCTTAAATCGTCAATCAAGGCACAGTCGTGGCAGGGCAGCTGTAACAGAAGAACTATCTTAAGTATGTCGCCGCTCAAATCCAGCTGTGAGCTGGAAGGACCGTCACTCTTGGGACAATTAATACTTCTCTCATATTTGGATATTTTAGTTCTGCCACGCATTGTAACAGCTAGATTATTTAGGGCGCCTGAAGATCAGAGATCTTCATGGCTGCCCAATTATAGGTTTAGATGTTGCAAATTGTATGTATAAATATGGGGAATTGCCTCGACTGAGGGGTTGGACAGCAAACAATTAATTTACCTTGTATTAGCAGCCAAGCCAAAACTGTGTACTCATTCTTCTGTTAATATAAGGAGTTACTTCTGAGTTAAAGAAGAGTGTTGTTCAACCAGCGTCTCTGTGTGAAGACTGGGCCCGTCTTCCACAGAGATTGCTGCGTTAATTTAGGATTTCATCTTTCTCGTTGTGTGATGCTTTGTTCTTTCTTCTATACGCAGCAGCAATACTCATTGTGTGGATTTCTCAGTAATTGATTATATTTTTGTGAGATTGGTGAATGGTATCGAATAACAGTCGACTGAGTCAGGTTTGTTTTACATATTTCAATTTCTGTTCACACTGCTGTGTTCATCCTACAGCTGAGACGTAATCCCAGGAGCTCTTACAAATTAGCTTTCCTGTTATGTGTTGATTGATTTATATTTTGCAATCCAGTTTCTTAGAACAGTTGCTTTAATCTCTTTTATCAAATTCTAGAGTAATGTTCAGGTCATGCTTTATGATTCCCAGCTTGATTAAATTAGACAGTTGATTATTTTAGAATGCAATTGAGATTTCCTTCCTGCAATTGTTGATTAGATCTGATATTAATTCTGCTTGATGCATAATAGAAAAGAATTGTAGTATAGCAGTTAGAAGGCAATTGGGATTGCATAGATTCTTGGGGTGAACATGGATGATAGAAGATAAAATATTCACTTCTAATAGTTTTGTGTTTAAGCATATATTATGCACTTGTCCTTTGAAATAAAAAGACTTTCTCGGGTTGACAATAAATTTCATACGCTCTGTGTGTTGATATTTAAATATCTGCAATTAGAGTGCTTGACAGTATCAAATGTTTTAGTGAAGGTTTTTACGGAAATTTTTTACAACTAAAAAAAATTGATGCCTAGAGGTTGTAGAAGGGGTTTTTCAACACAATGTGTTTGGAGTTACTAATGCACCGATGTGTTTCTATGTAAAACACGCCAAAGTGTTTCTACGTAAAATGCACCAGTGCTATCAGATAAAGGACAAGCACCAATGCATTAACCAATATATTTATCACCGATGCTTTATAACATATCGTGACCCAGTGTGCATATAAGTGAATATAGCGTTGGTGTTGAACCACATTACAAGCACTGGTGAGTTACAATTATTACCTCCCTAGTGTTTTAGCACATGACAAGCACTGGTGCGTTACAATTAATATAGCACTGGTGTTGTTTAATTTCAATAGCATATCAGTTCCTTTCAACTCTAAAAGTGCACTGGTGTTGTTTACTTCTAAAAGCGCACCTGTGTGTATATGTAATAAAAAAACCGGGTATTGTGATAGAAAATGTTTGTCTATAGTGTGTTTTTTGTTTTCAAGCACTGGTGCATTATTAGAGGGAGTGCACTCGTGCTTTACTATATCTGGAGCACCAGTGCGTGTTATATGCTTATAACCACTAGAATTAATTTTCTCTTTTTCAAATAGTGACCGGTGACAATGTAATTATATATATATATATATATTATCACATTATTCATTAGAAATTTAAATATTGCTTACAATAGTATTCATATATAAATTGAATTTTCATTATTGCATTTGGATATGATGTTGTTTGGATTAATTTGTTATATATATATATATATATATATATATTTCGTATCTCTTCATTGGAATATTAAATCATCTAGATTTAATCAATGATGTAACATTTCACAACAATATTGAACAATGCAATAGAATAAAAACATATAATTATATATATCAATAAGAAGATATTTTTTATACAAAATGGGACAACATAAAAGTCCCCAATAATCAGCATGTCAATATGTAATTGTTACAATTATTGGTAACCCGTTGTCTTTCAACTGGGAGAATATGTCTAATACATTATACAAAAAAAATTATTTTCAAAGGAAATTATTTTGCAAGATACAACAACTTGCATTAACATCCAATTATATTGATCATCAGTCTTCATCAGAACTATTTTTAGTGCTCGATCCACTTGCATCACTTGGGTTATTTGGTGGAATGTTTTGTTGATTTCCTCCATTATGTTCCCCATCTTCTTCTTCCCTCTACAAACATAAAAATATAGTGTAATGAGTGTATCTACATTGGATCACATTGAAAACTAAAATAGATAATATACGTGATCATTATGTAAATTGAAAAGAATACCAAGGCAAAAACCAAATCTCATGCCATCTCTAAACAATTGTTCAGTTGGCACCTCTCCGTACTTTTTTTCCTGCAAGTTTTATACCCCATCATAAATCATAGGTTTAATATCCAAGATTTATGTTGCTCCATTAATTAAAAAATTGGAGAAATAAAATAACATAAATACTTACAAAGTCCACAATTAATTTTTGATACACCAACATATACTCACAACCCATACTTAACCAAATATCAATCAATTCTTTGGATGGCTCTTCGTTGTATGTTAGCACATGTATGAAGACATCCAAGGATGGTCAGTGTAAAAATAAAATAATATTTAAATATCGCAACCAATATGAAATATTAAGTTGTTATAAGGGAATCACAATTACTCACAAGCTTTGCAATCAGCCCTTTTCTTCCCTGTCCTCCTATCTTATGTGTTGAATGGGTTCCATTTTCTTTTCTTTTCTACAAAAAAAGAATTGAAAAACTATTATTTAATGCTAAATTATTTATTTATTTATATGTATATAATAGAAAAATTCAATGATTACATACATTTGAAGCATGTTGTTGTTGAGATGGCTCCTGATGAAATTATGTCTATTTCTTTGACCATCTCCTTGTACACTTTTTGTGGAAATCCCTACCAGCATATATCGGAGATCACCTCGTACATCCTTTGGGATTTTCATAATCTTCATGAAAAATTAACATGACATTAATTTATTCTTATATTGATATGGAAAAAAAGTAAATCTAACAGAATTAATATTAATATTAAAGGAATGCTTTGTAGTAATATGTACATATTCTAGAAAAGTATGTTTAGGAATATTACTTCTTGAATTATTCTTTTTTGTAGTTTTATATTTTTTCAATTGTAAGTATAGCAAGTCTCATTGACCACTGCTCTGGAAATGATTCTTGTAGTTTAGTTATAACCTGGTTCTTTGAATCATCAGATTGATTTCTATATTTTAAGTGGAAAGTATGCATATTATACGTTCTTTACACTATGTCCATCATGGTTTTGTAAAAAAAAAATCCCCTCATTAACTTCCAACACCACTCCATATTAGCTAAGAACCAATTCATCATCATTTATATCTTCCATAATGTTTACTTTATTATGATGACATTCCTTTCCCTTGTTGTCGGTACCTACAGAACATTAAACGTACATATGTGAGTAGATTGTTAATTTGAAACATGTTATCAATATTCTTAAGTACATTATTACTAAATATTAAAAAAAAAATCATATTGAATAGTAATGTTTTAATGACCTGACTCATCCTTCTGCAATTTCTCCATCAAGGTTTTACACTCTTCTACACTTAGATTGCAAAGAATGTTATCGAGCTTCCTCATTTTCTAGCTCTAGATAACACGCATTAACCAATACATATTAGTTAAACTAACATATATTTCAAACATTTTAATTTCATATATAAATTACAAACAACTTGCCTTTTTCGAATGTTTGGATGTGGTGTCATTGTGTCGTTTGGAATTATTGGCTCTTGAACTCGTATCACACATTTTGTATCAGTATACAACCTGTACAATTAAATACATAAGCTATTAAATGTATGTCACAAATAAATAACAAAATTTTTAACTAAAATAAATCTGCATTATCTATGCATTTGTACACATAAAAAAATAAAAAATAAAAAAAGTTAGACTAGTCACTGCATATTTGGTGCTACTTTCCTTAAAAATGCACCATTGCTTATATTTGTAAATACCGCACCAAATTTATGCTCAACTTATTTAAAAAAAGTTTGTTGCAAAGAATTGAACTTTTACAAAAAGCACACGGGTGGGTCATACATACAATTGAGCACCAAAAACGTCAAAAGTGTAAACAAAAACGAATCGGTATACGAAAAAAATTCAGTTCAGTGAGGGCATTTTTGGTGCTACCTTTCAAATAAAATGCACCGGTGCTTTCAATTGTTCGTAGCATAATGCATTTCCTTGAAACTGTTTTAAAAGAATCAGTAACAAGGAGGTGCGATTTTTATACAAACGCATTGGTGCATTACACAAAACAGGGCGTAGCAAAAATGTCGAAAGTGTTTTTTTTTAAATATGAGCATGGCTAAGAAGGTTTGAGATCCAATGCAATAAGTGGACCCTTTCCATCACATGCCAAACGCCTATATATAGAAGCAAAAACCTTTTAAATATAATGTGTCTAAAAGGATAATCCCTAACTTGTAAAGTGATAGAGGAAGTTAAACCCTAAGGTGAAATTATGTAGGTACATAAAAATACGAAGCAAGAACAAGCAAAGGTTTTTCTGGGTTGAAGGTGTGTATGAAAATATTTTGTTTTTTCCTAATTTTTTTTAAATATAAATAGGAATACAAACAATAATAATTTTTGTTATTGAGATCAATATTAAAATGCAATTTTTTTACTATGCAGGATTTTGAGTGATTCACCATACCTTATCAATTTCAATATTCTGAGTAATTTCGTTGCTCCACAGTCCTCCCTGATAAGTCTCTGTTGAAAAACACTCCCTTGAATATTTTAGCAAACTAATGAACTACTAATTAGGTTTTACTTATAACAATGGCTTATGAATTACCTTATCGAAATAAAATTTCCTACTATTTTTATAATCTTTAACAAAAAACCTTTTTTTTTCAACACTATGGTGCACTTTTTACAAAGACACACTGGCTATTTTTTACAATATACGCATCAGTAATGCAAAACTTTATTTAAATTTTTTATTTGAAGTGCTTTTATGAGATTCCATAGCATCGATCCATTATATTTTTCATAATGCCCGTGTAGCCAAAATATGTGTAAAAAAAATTTGTAGTATGTTTTCCACTTAACAATGCATAGGAGATATATGCTCGCCTAGTGCGATGTATTATCCTAATCGCACCGTCTTCAAAAATAATTAAAATGCAAATATAAATATTCGTTACCAAATATAGTGGAGGTTTTATCTAGCAGATAATTTAGCGGAGGTTTGATATCGGTGCGCTTGTCAGTTAAATGCATCGGTGCTTCTTCTAATCAAATAGTGCACTAGTGCTCCTTAGTTTTTTAAGTGCACCAGTGTGCTAAAAAATCATCTGCATGAATTGTTGAACATAAAATGGTATATTCCAATCAAAATATCGCTTAATATGCAACAACATAAATTACAATACATTGTAGTAATCATATGTTTCTTAAACTGACATATTGATTGTTGATTTTGCTCAAATGCAGGGAGTACAAGTTATAATATCAAATGTTCAATTCTTCATATTCCAACTCGTTTCATATTGCTAAAATTGCATCACGTAGTTCTCCCTATCCATGTCGAGTAAGTTCATATTTTATTTATATTTCTATTTTGTAATTTCATTTTTTATATTTATCCATGTGAATCTGAATAACATTATATCCAAATTTGCAGCAACCTGATTCAAAAATGCGCTTGGATGCAGAAAACATTCCACCAGTTCCAAAACATCAAAATATCTTATCAGGAGAAACATATCGCAAGTAGTTGGTAGATGAAAATGGATAGATGCTTTACCCTACCAATTGTGACATGCCATTTTTTAGTCATTATATTGGGTCATCGACGATAATTCATTGTGAGTTGGATCTCTTTTATGAAACGTCAGTAGTATGTGGTTGTTCAAAATGTCAAGGAGTGAAGGAGAAACCTCAGTGTGTCACCCTCACCCATTATATTAATGATCAACTACCTAATTTTGATGGTCTAATACCTCCTACTACAGTAAACAATTCAATAGGTGATATAGGAAAGACACATAGGAACACTTACTTATGCTCCTTTCTTGAAAAGTTGGAATCCAAAACTAGGTTTCATCCTCAATTGACCAACCCCTCATCTTTTGTTCAATCAATTGAAATTTCTAGAGATCTAGAGTATGATATCAAATCCACACAAATCATATGTACTAGGATATCCAAAACGTTGTATGAGTTGAGGGAAGAAATGTCCAAGTACACAACAAGTTCAGTCCAATTGTTGGAGGGTAGCGATGACTTCTCTTTTCCTGTGCATTTGCAAAGTAAATACCAAACTTGTTACAACACGCTCTGAATGGTGCTTGGTCGTCTTCTCTACCTATGCCTGATGTTGGGATCAAATTATCCTTTTGTGGTAATAGTTTTATGACCACCAATTCAAATATAGATGCTACAAATCTTTTGTTGTTTATCCTTTCTCATGTACTCGTTCCTCCCAAACAGTCAGTAGCACTTATGCCATTTTGTGGTCCTATTTATTCTTTGTTCGATTACTTGAATATTTTTAAATAAAAACATAGCATTTCCATGTATAGTATGTGCATGAATGGTTACGCTTTTGGAAACTTTAACATGAACAAATTTCTATACATCGATGGTTGTCCACACACTCATGGGGGCATTGAAAGGTTGATAAATATTTCTAGGTTCTATTTATTCTATGCAAATTGTTCATTTGAGGAACACTTCAATTACCAAGAGTTATTTATGAAAAGGAAAGCGTCAAGACTTGTTGTTACACATGCAATACGCAGTTTGTCTCCTAGTGATGAGTTGTTAATAAACTATAAATTTTGTAGACCACCAATTGCTCATCATAGATGGCTTGCATTGGGACTACCTTTAGGAATCCCCTTGGGGGGTAAGACAAAAGATATTGATTAATTGTATTTTTTTTTATTTTCAATGGGATTGATGTAAATGTATTGCTCAAATTGAACGTTTGTGTTATAATTTGCTTGCGGTTTAAGTACATTTACTATTGGAAAAAATTCACATGCTTTTGTAATAATTGTTTGGTATAATGTTTGAAAAACCCAATTGGATTGTGTTTATTAATGTTATCGATGTAATGCTCAATATTTTTGAAATAACTAGGATTCTTATGATGACTGACCCACCTACCATCTTCCTTTGCACCCCTCTATAATGTCAAATCGAGAGAAGGCTACAAAAAGAGTAGAACTTGGAGAGGAAGCATACTAAGAATGGTTGAATCAAACACCTATTCAATTCCCACTATGTCTTGATTCACCAATTAGGAATGTCTGCAGTAACAACAATTCTTCACAAGTTGGCAATGGAGGCAATGAAATGGGGGTTGGTGTGAATGATTACTTATAGAATATGGTTGTGATGGATGTAATGTTGTTAGATGCATTCTGGGATGATGAGGTAGGAGACGATGATCATATTGCTGATACCTTGTTAGAAAGGTTGAAGTATGCTTCCACCACCCATATCTTTGAACCTAGCGAGGCAAAGTCTACCCACTTGGGAAGAACAATTTTATTGTACAACATTAAAGAAAAGTATGGCATGTCAAATGCATGTCTTGCGGAACTTTTGAGATAAGTGACCATCAAGTCCCTTATATTTTGAGGAATCTTCTCATGCAATCAAGATTGAAAAAGGTCAATTTTATGAACCTTAAATGACGTTGTACATTTCTATTTCCCACTAAGTGCAGGGTATTCAAAGATAAGGTACTTATGAATGATAATGTCTTTCCCAACAACTACGAAGAGGCAAATCAAATGCTGAAAATGTTGGGTGTGGATTACATATCATATCATGCATGTCCGAATGATTGTATTATATATAGAGGAAAATATGCGAATAAATATGTGTCCAAAATGTGGGCATGATAGGTACCATAAATCAAAGAACAAGGGTAATAACATGGTCCTCCACATAATATATTGAGGTGCATCCCTATAATACCAAGGATTCAAAGTCTCTTTCATTGCAAAGAATTATCTATGTTGTATGGATGGCATGTCTCACACCGAAGTCAGGATGGAGTTATGTGAATCCCAACAAATTCAATAGCCATGAAGCATATAGAGGATACATGGCCCAATAAATTAAAGGATGAAGTACAAAGCTTTCGATTAAGCATAGCCATGTGTCACGTCCCCTCCCATCATACCAGCTAGATGGAGAGGATCGTGACGTTAAACCGGGCATCTAGCCCCATGAACTATTATGTAAGCATTCATATAATATAAAAGACATATGAATATGCAGAATTATTTTAAAACACAGCGGAAGTAATTTCAATACACATCCATCATACATTCCCAATTTTTATGCCATATCATCAATTTAAGCAATATCAAATTTGCAAATGAGAATACTTATCTTAAACCAGGTAATCCCTGAGCAACCAGCTACGCTTCTGCAACGTTCCACCCAACCGTAGGCTAGTGTGCTCCTCGATCTCTCAACACCACTGCCACCCCTGAGCTGGGCATGATCTCCACAAGGAAAAAGGGGAAAGCAGGCTCTCACATAGCCAAAGATATACCAGAATCAGCCAAGCCAATCAACAATTGGGTTTCTCAGGCTGTTAAGAGATGGACAGAGGTGAATTACTAGCTAGTGGCTTACCCATTGAGCTATGGATACTTAATTGGGCTCATTAAGCCAAATCTGTCCTCTTCCACTCCTGAATCTCCTGCTCACAAGTTCAAACCAAGGATGGGGTTTCTACCAGCTTAGAAAAACGTGGGAACACACAAAAATGAAATGGGAAGATTGGGAAACAACCCAGGGAAGCCAAATCCATTTTTAGAAAAACATCCTTGGACATTTGGGGGAAAAAACAACCTCCATAAAGTCCCCAAATCGTGGCTCTTCTCTCCCAAGCTACTGTATATGCAAAAATGAGTTACCAGCATGGGAAAATGCCGGGGAATTGAGAAAAACGTGAAGGATAAAACCCCCAACAAGCTCAGACTGCGTGAGAGGATGAATGCCATGGGTGAAGAAATGCTTTGGGCCAATTTCATGGGGGTTTTCTTGCCCAGCAAGCCAAAACTCGATTTCCCAGGTTGCTGTCTTTCCCATACACGAAAATTGATAGCCATACCTCTCCCATCCCAAGGCATTAATTGTCTCAACCAATTCTTGGAAGAATTAAATGATTGGGTGCATGAGACCAAATGGGTAGTTGAGAGTTCATGGGTTTCCTCAATGAAATGGCTTAACACCATGGCTCAAGGGTTTGGTTATTTTCCCTCCCTATTCCTTGTAAAGATCATGCCCCCATTTCTTTGTTGCATTGCATAGCTGGTTGTGGGTTTTTCATTAAAAGTTGCATATTTACATGATGTCCGATTCTACATTGTGCACAGCTAGCACAAGAACCATATGCATCTATTCTAATCGCCGATACATAGAACGATAAATCAATGGCGGGGCCTTGGCCTTGAGCTCCTCACCGTGACTAAATAACAATATTTACATCATTTACAATATTAATGCAATAGGGTCAAGATGGGGACGTTACATTCCCCTCCCCTTGGAATAACACCGTCCTCGATGTTCCAACACTTCGGAAAATAAATACCCACTTTACATATGTCCAAAATTCGCAAAAATGTGGTAGGTTTGTCCTACAATTCACCCTTTACTTGGGTCTTTCAGGACTAAGTCCTTTGGTCTTTACAAGCTGCTCTTGCTGGCTAGGACCTTCTAGCTCTGCATCAGGACATCATTCCAAATCAATTCATTCTTTTCCTTTTCCTTCCAACTAGTCCACGAACCTGGGGAATTTACGGTTGCTACCCCCTTGATATTCTCTTGTTGGGCAGTCACGGAGGCAATGATTTCCTCCACATCCCCAACATTTCATCGACGGCTTTACCTTTTCCCGGTCCATTTCCTTTGACTCTTCCCACCTGGGACGTTTCTTAATCGGACGATTGGATGAATGCTTCTTCATTGACCCACTTTCCTTTCCCTTGTTGATTGCTCTCAGAATGCTTTTTACCTCTTTTTGCAGACGAATAGAGTCCTGCAAAGCCTCATGGTTTATCTCATTCTGTTTCCTTTGTAGCTTGAGCATCTCCCCAAGATTCTCTTGGGTCCTGGCAATTGTTTGAAGAAGACTTTCAGCCAACTCTAATAGCCCTCGGTCTGCTGCCATGGTCAATGGGCACAACTGAACACACCTTGCTTACTAGCAACACTTTCTTGTGCCGGCTGCAACCAATGGTTTCACTTTCTTACCTGTGAAATTCATCATGGGAATTCTTTGTTAGGACAAGCATAACATAAACATTAAGATTAGTTAATTATTTTCCCAATTGACATGGAATGTCCATGCTTTATTCATGGGACTTCCATACTTTCATGCTTTACCAACATACACATGAACTCATTCATGTTCCTCCTTTCACAGGAAATTTAGTATTTCAGCATTCACAATTCATCTCAAGCAATTAAACACAAATTTATTTTTTTTCAGCCATGATATGCACTCAACAATCTTTTGTTTTATAAATGCATCAATCAAAAGGAAAGAGAAGAGTAGGGGTTTCTCCCTCTTAGTCTTGTTCTATTATGGAGCTGCACCATCGCTGTGGTTTCATGCTCCTTAGTCTCTTTCATTTCAATGTGAATTCTTTGACTTGCCCTTTTTTGGCTACAACACTTTAGTGTCTAAGGTCTATCTAATGGCTTTCAACCAGGGAACCATTCCCCATTGTCACTTACAGAACCTTTGGTTGCTAGGACCCACATAGTTCCACTAGCACCATTTTTCATTACTGCTCATACTGAGCTCTTTAGGATGGTCACATGTCCATCTGCATCCCTATGATGCCTTCATAGTCCTTGCTTCCAATAGTACCTGCACTCAAACATTGAATCAATTCACATGTTTAGTTTATTTCCATAGGAACTCATAACCAAATCATATACACACGTATATTCATAAGCAAGAAGTTGCATGGTAATTGAATACTTATCTGCATTGGATGTCTTTACTTTATTCCACGTGATCCTTCTTCGGTTTCCAAGCATTGGATTTCCCGTGGATACAACAATGAAGGTTGGGCCAGCACGCAGGCTACTCCACAACCCTTCGAACAGGCAATGTCAGGCCAGTACGCTGACTGGTTTTATCAATTGTTTAAGGGAATGTTTGGCCAGCACGCCGGCTGCTCCACAACATCAAGTAGTTAATTCCCAACTAGTCACTCTCTGGACTTATCAAGAACTTTATAGCGTTCAACCAGCTACTCCCTGGATTTCTTAATAATTTATATCGCCCACTCATTTACTCTTTGGATTTACCAGCAATTTATAGTCTTTCAGGGTCTTGCCTTCCTGCAACGACCAAGGTTTCCAACAAAGAAACAATAGTGTATCAGCTTAGCTGTTAAAAGATTTATACCTGTAATCTTCATTATTCCAAACAAGACATAAATGAAAACGAATACTTATCTGTATTGTGCATTGCCCCTCTGGTCCACAGGATCCTGCTTCGCTTTGCAATCCTTGGGATCGCCTATGGACTTGGATATAGTTAATGCTTAACCAATACACCTCCCCATCGGCTGGATTTACCAAGCATTTGGTGGTGCCCAACCAGTCCCATACCTGGTTGGCCCTCTCCAGTGCCGAGCCAGCACATTCGTCTGGGTCATCGACCAATGGAAGGAAACTGCGCCACCTGACCAGTCAAGGCTCTACTATGGAGCCATAGGTATCTCAGGGTTTTCAGTCAGTCCTCGGCGCCCGCCCTCCCACTGCTGTCCCAATAGAGATTTCAAGGTTTTCAGTCAATCCTCGGCGCCCGCCCTCCCACTGTTGACCCAATAGGCATCTCAGGGTTTTCAGTCAGTCCTCGGCGCCCACCCTCCTACTGCTGACCCAATAGATATTTCAGGGTTTTCAGTCAGTCCTCGGCGCCCGCCCTCCCACTGCTGACCCAATAGGCATCTCAGGGTTTTCAGTCAGTCCTCAGCGCCCGCCCTCCCACTACTGACCCAATAGAGATTTTACACCTTTACCAATGTCACCACACCTTCTTGCACTGTAACCCTTCACACACATCAACTCTTGGTTTATACAAGATGCCACTCCTTCTCTTGTGCAAATCGGTGGTTCCTTTTTAGGAAATTCATAGGTGACTTTCTTGACTACAGGTTACATGACCCCTACTCACACAAGGATGATACCTTCTCTTATTACACAGCTCTTCGGGCCTTTCCATCCCTTCTGGTAATATTTCACGTGAGCATAGAAAGGTTGCCAATTCCCATACAGTCTCCTTGCGTACCCTTCTTCACTTTTCCCTTTAATGTGCAGTATCAATCTGCATCTGTGTAGGCTGACAACACAAGAAGGATAAGCAAGCTCATCAGTATGGTTGTTCAATTCTTAACCATATTCCATATCATTCACTACCAAGTATTGAAACACAAGGAATGCGTCCATTCCCTTAGGGTGTAGTCAATATTGGAAACCCTATCATGACCCAGCACCAGAAAAGGTGTGCACCCCCTTCCTGATGTGCGCCATGTAGGCCCTAATCATACTCAAGCAGTCTGCAATGATATAAATAAAATAGAGCATGCTCTACATATTAACCCTAATAATTTAGACATGAATGCTCTTGTCTAGGGTCACAGAATACTCATTCATTTTGCAGATGTGTCTCACATGCCTTCTGGGCATAGCTTTACCATCTCACTTTCATGGTTTACCGACATGCGGTTTGGCTGAGACAATATCAATGCCATTTCACCCGAAACCCATTTCTTAAGCATGGGATCCTTCCCATCTAGTTTGGCTTCTGCAGACCATCACACCTGGTCTTCCTGCAATGTGTCATCCTGGCACACTTCATCAAATAGCCAAACAGTCAGCAACATTTAGCAATAAGCTTCAAATGTGATTGTTTCATAACCAATCAATAACATTAATAATTAAATTCAACATGAATTTTACAATTTTGTCTCCTACAGAAATTGATTTGCTTAGCAATGAGGTTTATCCTCATATTGTTTGGCTCTTGTTCACGGTAGATTCCAATCTTCATCATGGACTTATCCATATTTTCCATGCCCAAAGCAATCTACCTGAAATCTGAAACTTCAATCAGCCAAATGCTTTGTAAGTATCTACGCACATAATCATCCATTGCCATAACAGTTACTGAAGTGATCTCAGAATTATAATACTCAATAATTCAAACACCTTCAGCTGTTTAACATTTGAAATGCAATGAAATATATATATACATTTCTATATATGCATCATTATCACAATAGAATTTCAAGACATAGTCACACTATCCATGCAACTTAAATAAATCATGAATACTCATTATTTCACAGTCATATCATTCATACGACTTTGTCCTTCCACAGAGCATTCTAGCAACCCATCGATCATGATTTGGCTCTTCATGTACTTACTATTCTGCATCACCATAATCAGGACCACTAGTCCTCACTTGCTTCGGTTATTAGGCACATAACCAACATACACATGGCATGATATAAATTCATATGAATGCATTGAGATTTCTAAACAGTCATAGGGTGTAAGGATCATTTCCTTCACTTACCCACACCTTACCAAGCTTGGTAGGTTAACAGTCCCAATCGGTATTCAATATTACAGGCAAACTAACTCAACATAGCTCAAACATAATTTAAGAGATCTTACCAAATCCTCTTTCAACATTCATGCAATTTGGCACCAATAATCATTACCTGCATGGTTACCATTAACATCGCCTGATGTTACCTGATCAGTTGGTCTCTTACCAAGGCTGCTCAGTCCTTTTGCCAACTTTATGATCATAGATTTGTTGCACCATCCTTTCTGCATAAGGTTGTTGGCTTCATGCAGCAACCTCCTCAACACATTTAGCCATGCTCTTTGTTATCTTTGGTCCTACAACCAATACCAACATCAATAGTGATTATCAACCACAATATTCTCCATTAGTGGTTCATTGCATATGCAGACTTCATTATTCTACCAATATGCAATATCCCATTTATGCACAAGCATTTCCATGTGTACTATGCAATGTTTGTTAAGATGCCATTTAGTGCATATACATCTACGTAATCCCTTACATTTTTAATATTTTTATGCCATATGACAATTTCATAATTATAAGTATGATAACAAACAGGGGTTTAAGGAATTCTTCCCCTTTCGATCCTTCCTCGTAACATGGAATTCCCCTTCCATATCATGCAATTGTAGAAATTGCCCATATTGACAACAAAATTTGTTTGTCAAAACAGCCGCTGGCACTCTTCTGCACTAAATATCTATGATATATGTAGACCTCGTTCGAACTCTGGTCATGCATCATTGTTCCCTGCTGGACAAGCTTTCCAATTCCTGTCTTCATGCTCCATTCCGACATCGGGTGCGGAAACTGCATCTCTTCAAAAATGACAACTTTCACCCCAATTCTGCACATTTTACACAGTTGCATTTTGGTCCAGAATGCCAACTTTAGCCACCTCCGGAAGAAAATCTATGAGGAATCACAAAAAATTATCTATCGGGCGAAGTTATTCCATATAACAAGGAACACTCATCAATTCACGGATTTCAATTCCGATGGACCATTCATCTTCTATGAATTTCTGGGTTTTACTACTCACTTTTCACATTTTTCCAAAATTCCAAATTTTGGGCCAAAAATGGCTATCTCCCAAACGGTGCATTTCTGGAAAATATTCGTCTAACAGAAACTGTCCGTCTTAATGAGAATATGAAATGTCTAGTTCAGTAAAATTTCTGATTCCCACATCTAGGGTCACTTTTACTGTCCATCAGCTTTTCAAAATCCCGAAAAAGTGGCCCGGAACAGTGCTTTTTGGCCTTCTTGCTCACCCCGACTCCACATCCTTTGGAGTTTGGCTCCAAGATTCTGAAGTTAACACTGTGCCTGCTTCATGGCCGCGCCTGATCAATTTCAGCTCAAACCGACCTTCTGTCAAGCCTCGGGATTCCGTCCTTCAAAAGTCACTATTATCCATTTTTTGTCAAATCGGAGTGTAATGGGCTCGGGGTCTTCACTGGTTCTTTCATGGCCCTCGTCAATGGCCTCCGAGCCCCACAGGAGTCATCGCATTCTGAGTCCGTGACTCCTGTGGGGCTCGGAGGCCATTGACGAGGGCCATGAAAGAACCAGTGAAGACCCCAAGCCCATTACACTCCGATTTGACAGAAAATGGATAATAGTGACTTTTGAAGGACGGAATCTCGAGGCTTGACAGAAGGTCGGTTTGAGCTGAAATTGATCAGGCGCGGCCATGAAGCAGGCACAGTGTTAACTTCAGAATCTTGGAGACAAACTCCAAAGGATGTGGAGTCGGGGTGAGTAAGAAGGCCAAAAAAGCACCATTTTTTTTTTTTTCGCGCCGCCGTTGCGGGCCGGTTCTCCGAACGCTTCCGCAATTGCGGAGAAATTTGCCAAATGCTTCCGCAATTGCGGAGCATTTCGGCGAACGCTTCCGCAATGGCGGGGCGATTCGCTGAATGCTCCCGCAACTGCGGAGCCATTCGGCGAATGCTCCTGCAACTGCGGAGCCATTCGGCGAAGGCTTCTGTTGCGGAGCCATTCGGCGAATGCTCCCGCAATTGCAGAGCCATTCGGCGAATGCTCCCGCAATTGCGGAGCCATTCGGCGAAGGCTTCCGCCGTTTCGGAGCCGTTCATGGAATGCTTCCCCGGTTTCGGGCGGTTTTGCGGAAAGCTTCCGAAATTACAGAACGATTCGCCGAGGTCTTCCACAGTTGCGGAACGATTCGCCGAACTCTTTCAAAATTTCGGAACGACTCGCCGAACTCTTCCGCGTTGCGGAACGATTCGCGGAATCCTTTCGCAATTTCGGAAGAGAATTCCTTCTGAAATTTTCTTTTCGACGCTAGACACTTAGAAAATTTTCTGTTTTTTCGGAGCATTTCGCCGAATTTTTCCGCGTTGCGGGACAACTCGCGGAATCCTTCTGTAAATTTCGGAAGAGAATTCCTTCCGCAAATTTCGGGGCGACTTCCCAAACTCCTCCGCGTTGCGGAAAAACTCGCAGAATGCTTCCGCAGTTTCGGAGCAATTCGCCGAATGCTTCCGCAGTTTTGGAAGACATTCGGGAATTCTCTCCGAAACAGACTTAAACGAATTTTCAAAACAAATTTTTCAAACAGACTTTAGGGAAAATTTGAAAACTTTCTTTCTTTCAGAGATGACTGTAATTGGATTTGGCCCATAGAGGCCCAATGCTGCAACCAGCAGCTCTGATACCATTTTGTCACGTCCCCTCCCATCATACCAGCTAGATGGAGAGGATCGTGACGTTAAACCGGGCATCTAGCCCCATGAACTATTATGTAAGCATTCATATGATATAAAAGACATATGAATATGCAAAATTATTTTAAAACACAGCGGAAGTAATTTCAATACACATCCATCATACATTCCCGATTTTTATGCCATATCATCAATTTAAGCAATATCAAATTTGCAAATGAGAATACTTATCTTAAACCAGGTAATCCCTGAGCAACCAGCTACGCTTATGCAACGTTCCACCCAACCATAGGCCAGTGTGCTCCTCGATCTCTCAGCACCACTGCCACCCCTGAGCTGGGCATGATCTCCACAAGGAAAAAGGGGAAAGCAGGCTCTCACATAGCCAAAGATATACCAGAATCAGCCAAGCCAATCAGCAATTGGGTTTCTCAGGCTGTTAAGAGATGGACAGAGGTGAATTACTAGCTAGTGGCTCACCCATTGAGCTATGGATACTTAATTGAGATCATTAAGCCAAATCTGTCCTCTTCCACTCCTGAATCTCCTGCTCACAGGTTCAAACCAAGGATGGGGTTTCTACCAGCTCAGAAAAACGTGGGAACACACAAAAACGAAATGGGAAGATTGGGAAACAACCCAGGGAAGCCAAATCCATTTTTAGAAAAACGTCCTTGGACATTCGGGGGCAAAAACAACCTCCATACAATCCCCAAATCGTGGCTCTTCTCTCCCAAGCTACTGTATATGCAAAAACGAGTTACCAGCATGGGAAAATGCCGGGGAATTGAGAAAAACGTGAAGGATAAAACCCCCAACAAGCTCAGACTGCGTGAGAGGATGAATGCCATGGGTGAAGAATGGCTTTGGGCCAATTTCGTGGGGGTTTTCTTGCCCAGCAAGCCAAAACTCGATTTCCCAGGTTGTTGTCTTGCCCATACACGAAAATTGACAGCCATACCTCTCCCATCCCAAGGCATTAATTGTCTCAACCAATTCTTGGAAGAATTAAATGATTGGGTGCATGAGACCAAATGGGTAGTTGAGATTTCATGGGTTTCCTCAATGAAATGGCTTAACACCATGGCTCAAGGGTTTGGTTATTTTCCCTCCCTATTCCTTGTAAAGATCATGCCCCCATCTCTTTGTTGCATTGCATAGCTGGTTGTGGGTTTTTCATTAAAAGTTGCATATTTACATGATGTCCGATTCTACATTGTGCACAACTAGCACAAGAACCATATGCATCTATTCTAATCGCTGATACATAGAACGATAAATCAATGGCGGGGCCTTGGCCTTGAGCTCCTCACCATGACTAAATAACAATATTTACATCATTTACAATATTAATGCAATAGGGTCAAGATGGGGACGTTACACCATGGATGGCGTCAACCCATTTTCCCTCCCAAACACCAAGTATATTTTTTGTCCTGTAGTAGTGAATGTTGGATTACTACTATGTTCTTTATCTTTCTTGTACTAACCTAGGTTCTACATAGTGATGGCACCAACAATGCCACTTCTCCACTAGCCCTTTTGGCAACAACCTACGAACAAGCTGAGGTCTCACCTGAGGTGAATTTATGGGGGATCACAGAAGCAGGTTTATGTAATTAGGTGATGCGCAATTACGAAACTGGCGTGAGTGAAATCCTCCCGAATTTGCATATACTTTGTGGTTACTGTGCGCATACGGGGCTGAGCACTTCGCAAACTCATACAATACAATGAAATACAAAAGCAAAACTCCAGGACTACGCTTCTAGGGAATCGCACATATTACAAACTTCGTTGACTTAGTGCTTACCCAAATAACTCATATATTCAACATACTCAGAACTACTTGCACATTCAGTCATACATGTTCAATACTTAACATATTATTCTCATCAACCATACGAGTGAAAATACATATAAAAGAGCGAACATACATAACACAAGTAATCACACAGATTCAGTCACACAATACAAGTGTTTACGTGGTTCACCCCCAGGATGAAAGCTACATCCATGGGAACTGTTGTTTATATTAATGGGAAGGGTCAACAGTTCCAGTCTGCGCACTCAGCTTCAGACTCTTCTCTCTACAATGGGCCTATGCGCACAAGTTGCAGAGCCTCTTTCTCTCTTCTTGTTCTTACAATACAAAACTGAGACCAAAACAATGACCAACATAAGATCAATAATGATCAATGAAGACCAACCCTTCCCTTGCAAAATTTCCCTCTTTATAGATCGTGCTCAAAGGTCACGTCTTTACAATGATTGTGGGCCAAAAACCCTATAGTCCCAAAAATCCCCCCAAAATGGCACGGTTACCCCGCTAACCCGACCTGCCGTAGTCGACAACTACTTCACTTT
Organism: Larix kaempferi; assembly: GCA_027924585.1. Classification (NCBI taxonomy): domain Eukaryota; kingdom Viridiplantae; phylum Streptophyta; class Pinopsida; order Pinales; family Pinaceae; genus Larix; species Larix kaempferi. Next base: position 11,588,199 of record BSBM01000125.1, on the reverse strand, counting down.
CCTTCGGCTGCCTTTCTGCGTTGCTTCTGGATCTGACGCCTCTTCTGATAGCCGCAGTTCTGACTGTGCAGCTCTAACTATGCTCTGGCACATCTCTTTCCATCGCTCTGCTTCATCTGTCGCTATCGACCCGTCATTCTGCTTCTAACGGTTTATCTCGCCCTAACTGTCTTAGTATTGTCTGTACTAAGGAAAAGGTCGTTTTCCTCCAATTCCGCATCGCTCCTCACCCTACTCCTAGGATTCTGTGGAGTGGATTACCCAAAATAGGTCGCTGCTGGACCTTGCTTCGCTTGTACTTCACTACCAAAAATAATTGTTGGAGTGGCGCTATGCACCAGCAAAACTGCACCATGCTTGGACTTCACTTTTCCACTGCGCTTACTTGGAATTCACTTTTCCAAAACCTGTGCCACTTGGGACACGCCCAACAGGCCCCTAACACTTACTCATGGATCGTCTCTAATCCACTTTGCTCTGGATGCACGTCCTCTAGGGGACTCAATTTTCCAGTGAAGTCCTGAAGAGTTGCGATCAGCTTCGCAACTGCTTCCTTTGTTTCCTACTCGAAGTCCTTAATACTTTCCACCATCTCCTGTGAGACGTCTCCCTGAGCATACTCTTTTATTGTCTTCTTTGTGGTGCGGATTTCTTGCAGTTTTTCTTCGATTTCTTCGGTGAGGGAGAGTGCCTTTTCCTGTCTTGGTTGTAACCTTGTTGAAGTCTTAGCCTCCTTCTCCCTCAGAACTTTTACTTCTCTCGTCAAGTCCTTGACTTCTGCAAACTTCTGTATTTTCTCTCTGGGATTCAATGTTTTCATGGCTACGTTCACAAAGTCCAGCTCTGCCTGTCGTTGATGCAAGTCGTCATGAATTTGTTGTAGGAAAGGATCCTCCTGTAGAGTAGTCCATACCTTAGTAGCTTCTTCAAGTAAGTCTTGGCATTTTTCTATTTCGACAGAGATATTATCTGATGAATCCCTTAGTGCAGAAGCTCTTGCTTCTACAATGTTCGGAGGGGTACTAGGTGGCTTCTGAGTTGCGAGGTTAGCAACCTCTTCCTTGTGGGTGATCTCCATATACCATCTCTGCTTTAAGATTGTTGACCACCTTTCCAATATGAACTATTCTATATTCTAACTTCGGTTGCACTTCGCATTCTGGAATCTGCACGCATACCGTAGCAACTGTCTCTTCCAGCCTTCTTCGCTTCTCCTGCGCCTTGGCTAGTTCTCTTTTTTTTTGCGCACATGCCTATGTTAGTAGATCTCTTCTAGGTGTAAGTTCTTATTGTAAGAGATTATTTCTCTATCTCTTATCACTTCTACAACCTGCAGATGCAAATTGTGCAACCCCTCAAAAGGTATCATGCCAACGTTAATGTCAAGGTGCTCCAATCTCTTGGCACCTTTAGTTAACTCATCATTTGTGAAAATTATGTTGATCGGTTGTATTCTGACTAGGCGGGGTTTCGTTGTCAAGGCAAGTGGCCTTCTCTTTCTTTGATTGGATTCACCTGTCTTCCCTTCAGATTCAGACTCTTGAAGCAAGTCATGTTGGACTTGTTCTATCTTCGCAACCATAATCTTGAGATCTACGAGATTCTGGTTCAGTTGTGCTTGAGATTCTTCACTCTTGCTATCTTTTATAGAGAGCACCTCTTATAGATTCTCACCTATGCACAGTGAAATGCAGTTGTAGTCGTTGTCATGTAGTTGCGCCTCTGGCGGAGTCTTGGTTTCCTTATGCTTCTTCCTATGATCTTTTTCTAGTGTCGAACTTTCAGGGTCCTTTCTCTTTTCCCCTGTTTGTAATTCAGTAGTGTCTTTGCATGTTGCCTCTTCGTCTGGTGGATCTTGAGCTTTGATTTCATCCGATGTCGTATGGATTTCCAGTGGTGCATCGACCTTCCACTCTGATGTCCAGTCTTCTTTGGCATGCTCGATCCTCTACGCATCCAATTGGTAATCCATTGGGAACCATTCTAGGTTCTGATTCTCGGCCATTGGCTGAATATAGATAGAGTGCAAGTTGGCCTTGAATAACATCCTTTGTAGATACATGGTTGTCACATCCTTTTAGATGCGCGGAGTGCGCCATATCACATCACACAACTACCTGTATTAAGTATGCATTTGTTCATTGTTTGCGCGCTATCTGTCAGGTCATGCATTTTCCCACATTTGGCATACCTCCCCACTTGGAAATCTCTCGTTATTATTGGAAGGTTGTTCTGGTATAATGGCTCCTTCTGAACTACAAAAGCAATCAATATAAGCAGCCAAGTATAGTGAAATGCGCTGCCAGTCTCCTGAGTTTCGCAGACATTGTCCAAGAACTCATTCAGTAAATACCCTGCCCAATTGTATGGGTTCCCATCCTTGGCCTTCACAGCGAGGAGAACTGTTGCGGTCGGCACCTCCGTTGGTATGCACTTCCACAAAAATTTTCCTGTGAGCAACTGGATGGTGAACCGTGTAGCTATGTCTTCAATTACGTCTGTGACATAGCCCCGGTTCCCCTTGACTAGCTTATATTATTCCTTCATTCACTTGGAAAGATCTTTGTCCTTCGAATTTCCTACGAACTCCGCTGCAACATCATCAACTCGCTTATTGGGATGAGTGATTCTGTAGATTAAGTTGACATTGATATCGATCCTACAATCAAGCCACAAATAGCCCTAGTACGTGCACGACAACAAAGTGCACACCATCGTAGTACACTCAGGACTTTGGTCAAATTGGGGTATACGCAGGAGATGCAACAAACCAGATGGTACCAACAACTTGATCCAATCATGCGTGACAATGATAGTTTGTCCCGATTTCTCATCAAACCTTCGACACATATACTGGTCGAGCTGGAACTGAGGATATTTTAGCTCTTTAGGGTCCTTTCCCTTTAAGAGATCATGGTCTATGAACTTACATCCTACTATCTTGCTGATTAAGTTCTCTTGGATAGCCACATGGATATAAATCGGAAGTAAAGGAATGTCATACTATGCATTCTTATACAGGTGAATCGTTGGCGCATCTAGCCTTCTGGGTGGAATATACTCATGCGTGAGGTAGATGGGCTAGTCCCCTGGTGGTAGCAGTGGTCTAGGCCTCGGCATTCCTCATGCCTTCGAATTCTCAGGATCCTTAATGGGTTTATTATCCTTTAGCTGCATATTTTTTGTGTGGCGCGACGAGCTTCTTGACCCCGAACCTCTTTCTGGAACAAACTTCTTAACGGGTGTTTTCATCAACCCAGAAAGCCTGGAGCATTTAAAGTCCTTCACAACCTATTCGACTGTAGATTGTTCATACATTCACTTGGAAATTGGTCTATATGCTCTCGATATTGCTCGGCACTCACTGGTAAAAACTGAAATTGTTCTTGTGGTAAAAATGGAAACTTACGGTAAAGCCTGGGAGTCTGGGATTAGTGCTATTTATAGGCACAATTATCCTTGAGGCACGCCCATAAATGGCTATATGAACATTAAATGTTGTGTCCATTGGCCAAATCCTCCGAGGATTTTGATCCTTTCCTTGATTGAATGCATCAGAAATGGCTAAATTTGCATTAAATGCAAAAGCGGTCGTTGGCAAAAACACTTTATAATGGATATTTTTTCGACCGACATTTTAAAGGCTAGTTCCTTCGAACTGTGCTCATGGCTTAGACAAAACGTTTTTGCACAGTTCCTCTTCGCACTTGTGCTCCTTCATATTTAACTTTGAATATGCGCTTCTTATTGGTACTTCGCTTCAAAGCTTCCAACGTGCACTTCGCATCACAGCGTTCGACGTGCACTTCGCATCGCAACTTCCAACGAGCACTTTGCATTTCAACAAAATTGTGTACAGAATCTGTGCAAATTTTAGTGTCCAATTGCAACTGTACTTGACACTTAAAATTTTCTTCGCTTCTGATCAATGAGGGTCTAGCGAAGTAGGACTATCCCTATAGGGTTTTAGTCTACTTCTATTAATATGACCTGGTAGGTTTTCTCCCGCTAATGTGGCTAGCTGAACTGTGCCACCATTAGTCACATGCTTGAAAACATATGGACCTAGCCAATGCATCTTATATTTTCCAGAAAACTTCATGAATTTACTGTCATAGAGGAGAACAAGATCTCCTACCTGAAAATATTTGTACTTGATGCGGTGATCATGCCATGCTTTTTCTCTGTCTTTCTGTACTTGTTGGTGAAATCCTGCAATGAAGTGATCTTCTTCTAAGCAAACCAAGTGTAGTAGCCTTTCTTCCACTGTCTCACTATCTGTCATGCCTGTGAAAGATGCAATTCTCAAACTTGGTACTATGTATTCCATTGGCATCACAACTTCCTGTTCATATGCTAACCTGAAAGGTGTATGACTTGTCAACTTCTTACAAGTTGTCTTATATGCCCATAACATAGTTGGTATTCGCAGATCCCAATCATCCATGTTTGTATTGCATACCTTCATCGGTGCATTTTCCAACACTTTGTTAAAAGATTCAACAGTGCCATTGTCCTGTGGATGATATGGTGTGCTTTTCTAATGGTAAATCTGAAATTCCTCGGTCAGGGATTCAATAGTTCTATTCAAGAAGTGGGTTCCCTAATCACTCATTAGGATCTTTGGACATCCAAACCTTGTGAGGATGGTTTCAAAAATGAACTACGCGGTAGTAAATGTGCTACAATCCTTTACTGGTTTTGATTCTGCCCATCTGGTTAGATAGTCTGTAGCTGTAATAATGTATCTCAAACTAGTTCACTTTCCTGGTGGGTTGATAGGTCCCACAAAGTCAATAGACCATTTACCAAAGGCTTGCAATGTCAGTTGTGGCCTCAATGGCATCTCATCTCTGCGAGATGGTTTCCCTGTTCTTTGGAAAACATCGCAACTACGACAATGTTCCTTTGAATCCTTGTGGAGTGTAGTCCACCATAACCCTGCTCTTAATATTTTCTACACAATGGCTCTTCCTGCGTAGTGGCCTCCAGACACCCCTGAATGTGCTTCAACAAGTATCAATGGTTTCTCATGTTTAGTACACATCTGGGAAGTACTTGATCCGGTCCTAACTTGTATAATTGTCCTTCAATTATGGTGAAGTCTATTTCTTTAACTACCAATTGTTTCTCCTGCTGCGTAGTAAACTATGTAGGTGCCAACCCTGTGCTCAGGAATTATACGATATCCTTATAATAGTCATCTGCTATATGAATAGCAAACAACTGCGCATCTCGTAGACTATCTTCTAGGTTGGTAGGTTCTTCGCCTGACTCAATTCTGGAAAGGTGATCAGGTCCTGAGTTCAACCTTCCTGGATTAACAACGATTTCAAAATCATATGCTTGAAAGGGTAACAACCATCTACAGATTATTCCCCCTAACACTGGTTTATTGACCAGATATTTCAAAGCTGAATGGTCAGTAAACATACGGAAGTGAGCACCCAGCAAATAGTGTCTGAACTTCTATAGTGCCTACACCATGGCTAAACCTTCTCTTTCTGTTGTGGTATAATTATTTTCTGTTGAGGACATCTTCCTGCTTGAGAATGCAATAGGATGGTCAATGCCTCCCTCACCTGGCTAAGCTAGCACAACGCCAAGTGCGATGGATGAAGCATCAACATGTACATGAAATGGTTTACTCCAATCTGGAAAAACTAAGATAGACATAGTTACCATCCTCTCTTTCAATGTGTCTAATCCTTTCTGACAGTACTCAGTCCAAATTAACTTCGCTTCTTTCTTCAACAATTTTTCCATAGGAGAAGTTATCTGCGCATATCCTTTAATGAACTTTTTGTAGTATCCTATGTGTCCCAATATGGTGCGTAGTTGTTTTACTGAATTAGGCACTAGAAAATTCATAATAAGTGTGATTTAAGCTAGGTCGACCATCAATCCTTGTTTACAAACAATGTGTCCCAACAGAATTCCATAGGGCACACAGAAGATGATTTTCTTCAAATTAAGGGAGATCTGATGTTGTCTACACTTCGCTAACATCAGTCTTTAGCTGGAATAATGGTTCTTCAATAACCCAAATACTGTCCAATCATCAAAATATACTTCTAAAAACTTATGGATAAAATCATTGAATGCAGCAACAACTACTCGTGAAAAAATAGTAGGTGCGTTCTTCAGACCAAAGGGCATAATTGTGTACTTAAATGAGCCCCATTTAGTGGAAAATGTGGTCTTGTTCCTGTCTGTTGTATCAATTCTGATCTGGTGATATCCAGAAAATCCATTAGTGAAAGAGTATGCCTCATTCCCTCCAACAATGTCTAGCACTTCATCTGTGAATGGAGTAGGAAATGGATCATGCAGCGATGCGTCGTTCAGCTTCCTGAGATCTACGCAGATCCTAATTTCTCCCTTAGTTTTATTTTCTGGGATAACCATGGGACTTATCCATTCTTACTCTTCTATAGGTTCAATGATTCCTGCGTTAAGCATCTTATCGATCTCTGCCTTTACCCTTTCTTTGTATCTTGATTTAAGTCGAGAAGGTCTCTGCTTAATGGGCTTCGCATCCGGCTTGAGAGGTATTTTCGTGATTCCCAAGTCGCCCAAAATGCCTTTCATTTTGAAAAACTTCGTAGGAAATAAGTCTTCATATTCACGGAGTAAATATGCTATATGTGCAACTGTCTCCTCGTCCCAGTAATCACCTATAGAAGTGAACTTCAATTCTTTAGTAGTTCCAATGTTCACTTTCCGAATTTTCACAGGATTACTCAAATTTGGAATTTCCAATGGAATTCCTTCTACTTAGCGCTCTCCTTCTGACTCGGGTATGTTAACATTACACAGTTCATCATCTTCGCTTTCCTCTTCATCTTCGTCTAATGTGAAATTATAACATTCCAGGGCATGTTCTAGCTGTCTTTCCCATTCTGTTTGTGGATACACAGGTTCTAGTGTGTCATTGAATACCTTCTTTTTGATGATCTGTAATGCCTCATTTATACTTGGACATTCATCCTCAAAGCTGAAAGTTGCGTTGAAGTTCTTAGTCATGAAGAACCATTCTATTGTTCCTCTGTGAAGTTATGTTTCTATGTACCAGTTCTTCGAAATTTTCTCCATTGTGTATACAAACCGATCGACCCATTCTGCTTGTGGTACATGTGTCCATGCTTTCGTACAAAGGTCTATGTGATCTATTGGATCAGTTTTTCCTTTATATTTCACTTGTACAAGTTCAGTCTGTTCTAGAAATCTGATCTTCATCATGTGTTTACATTCTTCCCATGTGGTTAGATTCTGCTTATGAGCATCCCATCATCTAGCAGGTGTAGCGTGCAGTGTTGTATCCAATGCTGTTAACTTATGTTCATCTGAAACTGATATAATATATTCTTGAAACAATGCATGAATATTACTCAAACCATCATAAGTAGGGATTGGACTTACCTATGTTCCGATCCAGCGCAGTGATCTAGTGATTTGCGCACATCTCCTTGCAGACACTTTGTGCATTATGCTCTGCCAGTTCTCAAGTCCTGCATCTGATTCTGATTTGCAAGAGTTATCACATCGCCAACTCAATGTTCCATCATCAATTGGGTTGACGTAATCTTCCTGATTCACTGTCATCGTGTAGATATGATCTAGATCTTGAGCTCGGAATTCTTCTCTTATTGGTTCGATGTATCTAGGTCCTTGTGCAGGGTCTAAAGGTGCGATGACCCTGATATTTGTTCCTACGAATATCATCTGCTTCTTTTTCAAGTTGATAATTGCGAGGTTATCAATGGCCCAATCTATCCCCAATAGTGCAAGATATGGATTGTTATCATATATAATCTCAATAACCTTGAAGTCTGTGTGACTTCGCACTCCATCAATGTCAACGAGGACATTTGATCATCTCCAAAATGGTAGAACCTTTTGTTGATTAGATAGTCTAAACTGTATGGGTGACAAAAATAACTTTGGATTCTCCATTTGTTCCCATGTTTTCTTTGTCAAGACATTTACTTCTGAGCCTAAGTCGAGGATAATCTCATCCATTTCAAATTCCCCGATCTACGCAGTGAGTCTCATTTCTCTTCCGGTTCTTTTATGATTCTTAATATGATGAACCACTATATGTGTTTCATTTACTACATTATGTTGCTCATAATGACTCAGCAGGATTTGTAGTTCTGTTAAGGAATTTTCATGATTTAACAACTTCAGGAAGCTCTGTAGCAGTTGCGCAACAGGACTCACCTAGTCTGTTGCAGTAAGTGATCGATCGTACAAAGCTGGAATATCCATCACTGGTGCGGTATCACTTCGCAACTTGGTTCTTGGAGTCACAGATTCTTATTCTTTAAAGGTTTCTCTTACTTCCATGAAGACTTATTTTTCTTTGTTCAGGTTGAAATCAGGTGTTTTTCCAGTTTCGTTTCTTATCCAAGCCCCTTTAGTAGGTTGTTTTCTAGCTTGGTGATTCTGATAAGTCGAAGCTTCAATTCTTTGATCTCCACCTGTGGTGGCTCCACTTCATGTCATAGCATTAATGTTGCAATCTGTATTCCATTTTTTTAGATGTGATCATCTGTATGTTCTGATTATGTGCTTCTGGCCTTCTTTCTTGCATTTTTTCTTGCAAAACAGGGCATGCCTCGATGACATGCTCAAATGATTTACATTATTTACATGTAGTGCAAGGGTTCATGCAGTCTCCAGCTAGATGTCCTAGTTGAGCGCAGTTATAACACACAATCCGACCTCTTCCTCGTCCTTGTCCAGTGTTTCATCCTCTTCCTCTGAATCCTCCACGTCCTCTGTACATGCCTTGGTCATACTGCACAGTTTCATTGTTTTTCTGCATTTCCCCTTGAACTCTGTAGACATCGTGCTTTCTTTATATCATAACGTCATATGTTCTATAGTTCCTATCATCATGGCCAACTGACTTATAGAATGTGCAGTACAAGTTCTTTGGTGTTTGCACATACTTCTGAATTAGGTAACAGTATTCTGGCTGATGTCCTCTACATAGGAAAATCTCACACCATGGTCCTTGCTTTTTATTTAATGGGTTTGGTGCTCCACTAGCGATGTAATCTCTAAATACTGGACAATGTTCTTTAGGGTGTCCTTCTCCTTTACACTATGTAAACCAAACCTCTTCTCTTGTTTCTTTTCCTTTCTTCATATCTTGCAATTGTACTGTCAAATTTGCTACTTGGAATGTTCTAAGTACTTGCTCCTACGGTGTTAGTACTACTATTGTTTTGTGGGTTAGTAGTATTTATGTCGTCAGGTGGAGGTTTCTGCGGAGTAATGGGCTGATAGGTAGTTATTCTAGGCTATGCTTCACTATCAATCTCAACCTGATATGAGTCTTTATTACTTCCTAACTCATTTTCTAGAGAGGTGCAAGGTTCATGTTCATTAGACCTCTTCCCAGTACTATACTTGTATGTTTTACCACTTCGTAATGTATAGATATTTTCCTCAGTATCACTGTCTATATTACTGAACATTACAGATTCAAATTTCTAGGAATCTCATTACATTCTTAAGACACCTTTCTCTGCTAACAGCATTTTAATGTATATACTAAGATTTTTCAGGTACTTACCTCTGAATCCTTTGAATAAATATGCCTCTGCTACGATGTAAGACTTCATAGTGTCCACAGCAAATTCTGTAACGTAGCCCTCTAGTACGTTGTCTACCCAGAACTCTACTACTCTTGAGATTGGGATATTCACTGCTTTAAGTCTTTGAATCAGTTCTGGAGTCCACATTGTAGGTTCTCCACCTTGAAAAGAAAATTTATGCTTTGTGAGCCTCGATATCCACTCATGTAGATCGTTGCTGAAGGATGCGAAGAAAACTTCGTGTATGTCAGAGAAAATATATTTCTATAACCACTAAACCGTAGATAAGCATGGATGCTTGTTTTCTTTCTCCGCAAACTAGTTCTCTGTATTAGTTACCCAGTTTTGTATCTCTATCCTCTTGGGATTCCAATTATCAGAGCACATCACCAGTTAAAGCGCGGAAACAAAACCATTTGTTGGCTTACTACTATGTTCTTTAGCTTTCTTGTACTGACCTAGGTCTACGCAGTGATGGGGCCAACAATGCCACTTCTCCACCGGCCCTTTCAGAAACAACCTGCGAAGAGGATGAGGTCTCACCCAAGGCGAAGTTATGGGGGATTACAGAAGAATGTTTCTGTAATCAGGTGAATCGTGGTTATGAAACTAGCATGAGCAAAGTCGTCCCGACTTCGCATATACTTTGTGGTTACTCCACACATATGGGACTACACACTTCGCAAACTCATACGATACAATGAAATACAACAACGCAACTCCAGGACTGCGCTTCTAGGGAATCGCACATATTACAGACTTCGCTGACTTAGTGTTTACCCAAATAACTCATACATTCAACATACTCAGAACTACTTGCACATTCAGTCATACATGTTCAATACTTAACATATTATTATCATCAACCATGTGAGTGAAAATACATATAAAAGAGATAACATACATAACATTAACATAACACAATTAATCACATAGATTTAGTCACATGACACAAGTGTTTACGTGGTTCACCCCCAGGATGGGATCTACATCCATGGGAACTATTGTTTATATTAATTGGAAGGGTCAACAGTTCCAGTTTGCGCACTCAGTTGTAGAATCTTATCTCTAGAATGGGCCTCTGCACACATAGCTGCAAAGCCTCTTTCTCTCTTCTTGTTATTACAATACAAATCTAAGACCAAAAAAATGACCAACATATGATCAATAATGACCAATGAAGACCAACCCTTCCCTTGCAAAATTGCCCTCTTTATAGATCGTGCCCAAAGGTCACGTATTTACAATGATTGTGAGCCAAAAACCCTATAGTACTGTTGATGCCTCGGATATCGTAGCATCAATCAGAAAGGGATTCTCCCCAAGAGATGGTCCCAATTAGACTATCTCCCGTTTGGAGTAGGGAATCTGTCCGGTTAGCGGTTCCGACAACCGTGGATTTGGAGTTTAAATCCGATTCTACCGGTTATGGCCCGATCCACCTTTCTTTTGGGTTTTATGTCTTTTAAATGAGATGCAAGTGCCTAAATTATATTTGATCTAGATGCAACTAAAACAGATCTAAGTCTAGAAGCTGGAGTAAATCTACCTATCCTTGCAGGGAACACACTTAAAGGATGAGCAATAAGCTGTAACAAATAACGTAAGGAAAGAACAGATAGCTGTTAATTCTCACAAGTAAAGCTACAGCAATATAAAGATCTTTAGAACATAGCTTCTAATTCAACATGGAACGCACCTATTTCTCATAAAACAGAAAAAAGCAAAAGATTATTTAATCTACATAGAAAGAATAAAGAAACAGAACTAAATATAAACAAATTGAAACAACTCTAAAGATCCCTGCAAGGAGCAATTTAAAGGCATGAACAATGAGCCACATGAGTTATCCTGAAGAAAGAACAGTTAGCCATTCGATATAAAAGAGAAATCTACAGCAATGATAAAGATATCAGCAAGTAGCTCCTGATTTAATGTGAAACGCATTCATTGTTCACGAAATGGAGAAAATCGTTCACACAGAAATAAGCAAAATCATTTATTGCCAAGAAATAGTTCAAATAGCAATGCAGATTTCACATTACAGTATAGATGTCATCAGAAGAGTCCAACACACATCCATCTTCTGTTCCCCATTTAAAACGTCCATCTCCCGTGGCTTTTATTAGAAAATTCAATTTTATAGAAACGATACAAGATAGCTCGTAAAGGTTTCAAAATTTCCTTCCCTGCCAAAAGTCCTCTCCTATTCTTCCTATCTTCTATTTATAATTACAATTCTTCCCTTTGGGCTGCCACCTAGCACCTTCCACTTGTCAATTACAGAAAATTCTCTCCTATAATAGGAAAAAATGTGATTCCCCTTCTTTTACAGAAATTATTTAACAATAGGGACAGTTGTCCCATAGTTTCCCACGCTTTACACATTTTGAGAGTCATAACAAAACAAAAATAACAGAGATAGTGTTTTTAAAATCAGCGAGTTCACTCCTGTGCGGGAGCTTCTGCTGGCAGAGGATTGCCCAAGCTAACTGCTACTGATGCTGCCTGGGAAGAGACACTCGAACCTATTGCTGATGTTGCTTCTACTTGGGAAGAAGGGATTGAGCTGGCTAGACTTTCTGCCACTGCTGGGGAAGAGGGAATCGAGCCCACTGCTGTAGCTGGAATGGCTGCTGGGAGAGAAGATCCTGGATCTGCTGATGCCCCTGCTACTGCTGCAGCTTTCTTTTCCTCCTCCGTTATGTAGCTGTACCACATACCTGTGTCCCTTATGATTATGTTTACTGCAGCAGGAAACAAGATTTTCTGAGAAGTTACATTCTTCCCGAGTTCTGTTCTAATACTTTGGACTTTTGCTACTGCAGCTTGATGTATTTCCTTCAGCAGATAGTTGTGGAGGGATGACAATCCAACATAATGTTGAAGGTCATCAATAGCCAGAACATCAATCCTTTTCACATACTCGGTTTGAACGACTAGCTCTTCCTTTAGCTGAGACAGACGCTGCTCCTTTTCCGAAAAGTCATCCAGGGTCTGAGGGAAACTCAATGTGCATTTGTCATGTACCCCTTAGAGCCTTTGGTACAGATTGCTAATTTTATCAGTTGTTCTTTGCACACTGGTTATCAGCTTACTGGCACAGTTCCTGCCAAACTCCAGCAAGGCTATATCCTCATTAAAACTGTCCACTGATTTAAATGGAAGATGCGGGGGGAAACCCCCTTTCCCTTCTCTCCAAGCCATATGACTTATGATATTTGCCTTGACACGGGTATTCTTAGCTTTGAGCCTATGGGCCTCCGCATTAATTTATTTTAGCCTGACTACCATGGCCTTGAGCTTGCAAACCTCATCAGTGATTAGCTCCTGAGTGTCATACACCTGCTTCAGGATGTTGCATGACAGCTCATGGAAGGGAGACATATCCATTGTTTTACCCTCAGCCTGCTCTAACCGCTCAGCTAATGTCTGCTTGTCTGCTTCTAGATGGGATACTTTATCTTCTGCTCCATTCTTCTCTGCCTCCACAATCATCATATGGAGGGTTAGCTGGTCCTTTTCCTCCTCCAGCTGGCTGTACTTGTTTGACATCTCCTTATGCTCAGCGTACAAGCAGTTATACTTGTTCACTACCAGATCTCTTTGGGCTTGCTCATTAGCCACAGTCTGTTGTAGCGTACGAGCTCTCTTCTTTGTCAATATATTTTCTTTAACTATAACCCCTACATTGGAAAATGATGCCTTTGATGTTGCTACAGCTGCGGATGCCAGAGCAAAGGGATCTTGATCTGTGTTTTTCATTACAGTGACCTCTCGGTGGGTAATGATGTCTTCATGGAAGGGGCTTTTTATCCTCTCTTCTGATTTGAGGACCATAGCTTTCCTTTTCTTGTCGTAGACAAACTCATTCCACTTGGACACTGTACGCTTTCCCGATGGCGTGTACGGGACAATTGGTCGGTTTATGATGTCTATGTCTTCTTCAGGTGGGCTCCGGACTTCTTGAGTTGGGTCCACGCCCTTATCTTGGGTACCAGAGCCACCTGCTTGAGATGTGTCTATATCCATGTCTTGGACACCAGACCCACTGGCTTGAGAATCTTCCCTTGCTTTCAATTCTTCTTCCGCCTTCCTCTCTGCCTCAGCTTGTTCAGCTTCTTTCCGCAGGCTTTCCTTTTCCGCCTCTTCCTGCATCCTTTCCACTTTCGCTTCCTGCTGCTTTCTTGCTGCTCCAGCTTCTTGCTTCCACCTGGCTTCCTCCACCTCCCACTGCAATATAGCGTCTTCAGCTTCTTGGAGTAGTCTTGCCTCTTCTCTTAATCTGAGCTCTTCCCGAGCTCGGGCATCTTCAGCTTCTTTCTCCTGCTGCTGACTGGTCTTCTGGATCTTGGCTGAGCTAGAGCTTGCTCCAGTTCCTTGGCGACAGATCCGCAGCTCAGACATGTTGCTAATGCCTCTGAATACCTCTTCCTCGGCATCGGGATAATGCGAGTATTCAAAATGAGCGTAGATGTCCTTACAATGCTTGGCCACTTTACCCTTTCTGTCGTTCCTGTGGAAGATCACCTCACCGAAGTGGAAGGCTTTCAGCTCTTGAACAAATTCTTCAGTTGAGGCAACCCCCGAGAACTTGTAAGCACCTATGCAGAAAGGTAGAGGGGGAAAGGAAGCTTTATGCTGTTTGTGGAGCATTGCTCCAATCCCATCCAGGAAGATTTGCCTTACTGCTTCTTTGAGGACCACATAATCTGTGGCATACTGTGGCAAAATGTATGGGGGCTTAGTCCCTCCGAACATTCTTAGGTAGGTGACTTGCTCCGAAAAGTAGAAATCCCCGTAATTCTCAAGGACTTCCAAAGCATTCTCTGACAGGCAGCTGGGCTCCTCCTTGAATATCTTCTCATACAGGGGCATGATGAACCCCTCATAGATGAGTTTGTAGCTGGGCTTGTAGTTCTGAGCCCACAACATCTTGAAAGTGATATAGACCGGGGTGGTGGCCTTATCCCATGTATAGCCCAATTTGGGGAAGTCTATCTTGGCCAAAATACAATCTATCAGGTATGAGGACATGAAGAATTCATCCTTCTTCAAGGCTAGTCCTTCCCTTGCAGCTACTATCATCGAGGCCAAACTATCTGATAGGAGAGTGGCCCAGTCAAACACAGTTCCATTGAATGCCACGTAGTGGATAATAGGGACCCACTGAATCTTATACACCGTGCCATCGAGCATGCCGAAGATCCTGCACAGCATTAAAGCGATCAATCTGAAAGGAGCTCTCAGATTCTGTACGTCATATTCATCACTTCCTTTCTTTCTCAAATGCTTGCCTGCCATCAATAGATTCTTAGACATCTCGACGTTGTTCATCTGGCTCAGCCATTCATCAGTCAGAGCTTGTTGGACACGGGGAAATTTGTAGGCTGCCGCAAGATACGCGGGTTGAAATGAGGCAATAGCCACTTTCCCGCTATCATTTATCACTCTCCCTTCAGCATCGGCATGTTGGAGTATCCATCCGATCACTTCAGCACAGGGGAACAGCTCAGGGCGGGTAGCGGCTCTAGTTATGCCTGAGGCTTTGATATTGAGATAGATTGGCCCTTCCTCTAGCAACATATCTGGGATTTCTTGGTCTCGGATCATCCTGTAGATGTCACCCCATCTGATTTCAGGAGGGACACCGGTGGTGCACCTAGTGTCCTGGAGTGAAGTTTCAGTTTTGAGTGGTGCAGGCTTCTTTTCTGTCATCTTATCCTTCTTCTTACCGATTTTCGGCATCTTGACTTATCCCTGATAGCACCCATATACAAGTCATCATGAACTTGAGCAACATACTGTGAGATTTCAACAGGGAGCATCATCATTTTTTAATATGAGAATGTGAAGCTGTATGTTTAGGAAGCAAAATACACCATTTCAACCTAAAATACAAATTAAAACATTTGAATCTTTAAAAGGGAAGAATTTGGAATGCTCCCGAGAGGATAGGTGTATCGCGGAACAATCCGCTCTCGGGTTTCCCTGGGAGAAATGATGATCTTCGTTTCAGCAGGAACATGATTATCAATTTTAGCCATCCTAATTCTTTAAAGGGGCAGGTTTGGGATGCTCCTGTGAAGATAAGCGCGTTGCGGAAGCAACGTGCTTTCGGTCTAACTCTGGGGAAGAGGGTAACTTTCGTCCCTGTTGTGGTTTGAAAGGCTAATTTCGGGTAAGCTCAGGTTGGAAAGACTCTGTGATGAAATAAGGATGCGTTTCGTATTTACGACCCGGCGAGGGCTTCGAATGCTATTGTTATTTATGGCACTTGCCGAGGTGTTCTATGGGAAGTTTTAGTTCGAGCTAGGGTGATGGCGCCGGAGACATACTGACCCCCACCAATGCCCATCATTTTCAAAAGAAAGGTAACCCAATAGCAATATGACGTGTAGGGGGATAAATTTACGGTTAAGATCCTACCTGGCACCGACGAGAAATGCTAACTGAGGTGGCCGTGAAGGTGGTTGAGCAATCCGAGCTGGAGCAATTTGCGCGGTGTCCAACAACTCGTCCAATTGGAGGATTAACAATGCGTTGGCTCGTACCCCCACTGCCTATTTAAATAGAACCGGCATGTGCGGCATTTAGTTTGGTGGGTGGCGCAATTAGTCGTGGTTTAAATACCGGTACGTCGGCGGTTACGTCAAGCCGTCTCGGTTTGCGTGCAACTGCCTCTTGCGGGACAAACTGGCGAACCGCTTCCGCCGTTTCGGGGAACGAAGACGAATGGCCCTGCAAAAGGCCTCCGCGACGCGGAAGAGAAAACATTCCGCAAAGCTCATCTCATTCGGGAGGATATCGCGGAAGCTTCCACTATTTCGGGAGAGAGTGGTGAATTGCTTCTGCAAGAGGCTTCCACGATGTGATTAAGTTCTTTTGGCGGCCTCTTCGGGATGAAAACGTGAAGGCTCCCGAAACTGCGGAAAGCTTTCGTAATTGGATTTCGCAGTTTCGGAGGACTTCCGCCAACACTTCCGCAAAGGTCCTCGCGAAGAAATTTCTAAGTCTTTTCGGGCAGTTTAGACGAATGGCTCCCGCCGTTTCGGGAGCAAATCTTGAATTCTTCCGCAAAATTTTCCCGTAATCATTTCGAAAGCCTTTTCCAAGCGGTTTATGTGATCGGCTTCTGCCGTTTCGGAAAGGTAGCCCGAGAGCTTCCGCGGTTTCGGGAGCAAAGGCTGAAAGCTTCCGCGAAGCTTCCTTGGCTCGTTTCGCAAAGTTCTTTCAAAAATTCTAAGTTCTTTTCACAGTTTCGGAAGAAGTTCATGAATTTCTCCGTGGTATTTCGGAAAGCTTTTGTGGATGGCTTCCGCCGTTTCTGGAGGAAAACCCGAAGGTTTCCGCAGATTTTCGAAAGTTTTCTAAGTCTCTTTTCGGAAAGCTTATGCGAACGGCTTCCATCGTTTCGGACAACTTCGCTGAATTCTTTCACCGTTTTAGGCGGCTTTCATTAGAAGCTTCCGTGATTTTAACAAAATATTCCAACTCCTTTCGGGCGTCTTTCCCAAGATCTCCCGCTGTTTTGGGAAGAAAACCCGAAGGTTTCCGCAATTTTCCTTCTCACGGCCTGCGATTTGCAAAAGAAAATCTAAGTCCTTCTTTCGGAAAGGTTGTGCGTTTGGCTTCTGCAGCTGCGGGGAGATAGCCCGAGAGACTCCAAAATGTTGGGAAAAAATTCTAAGTTCCCTTTTGGTTCCTTGGGGGAAAAAAGGAAAGGTTGATGGCAAGATGCTCAGTTGGGAAACAAGATTTTATGTTGAAAAACACAGCTAACGGCTGGGATGGCTTCTTAGGCAAACTTTCTACAAAAAAATGAAAGGAGGGGCCCAAATATGTACAAAATTTTGGGGGGGGGATGTTGCTGCAACAACAATGGCGAGTTGCTGGCGAACACAGATCTCTGAAAAATTCCTCTTCATGGTCCGGAACCTCATTGAAGACATCCATCTCGGGTGCACTACTCAGCTGAGCATTTTAAACTCATGTGAGGGGAAGGAGGCACTTTACCTGCTAGCCATTGGGGGAAAGGGGAGCTTTGACCGAGACATCTTCACCACTCTCAAAGGGCCAGTATATGAGATTCATTTTAGGAGGGTCATCTTTCAAATGGCCACTACTGCCAGACTCCACAGGATCTGCAACACTTTCTCATGGACATTATTGCTCTTGTTCCTCATTCCCATGTTGCTTGCATCCTTTTGGATGTTTTTACTTTGGACAACTTAGCTGTTTGAGCCTTCCAGAGATATTTTCTTTTGGACATGATCTTTGATTTAGGCTCCTCAATCCATAATGTCCTTTTGTGTGAGTTAGCAATTTTATTGATTTGATCAAACTTCACGGACGGAGAGGAGCCCATTTTGAGCTGGGCTTTTTGGACAACCTTCTTGATTTTACATGTCTTCTGCTTTTGTCTCAGCCATGCTTTAATTGAGGTGAGAATCTCTGGAAAACAGACTCTTGAGTATAAGCCATTTTGGGCTGTTAGATTTGCAGCATGGAGTCATTTCAATACCTTATTCCCTCGAGGAGTGCTACTTTCCACGGGTCCAACTTTGGTAACCTTCTTGAGATGCCTTTAAAGTGTGAGAGTGAGTGGATCCCAATGATAGTAGTGAAGATGGTCATAGGTCTCTACTATTAAACAGTATTAGTGTGACTAGCAGGGTAGGCTTCCTCCCTTCTAAACATTTCAGCGAGAGCACAACAGACCGGATTTACTTGAGCAGAGTTCCAGACTCATGGGTCGCAAGTTTTCTTTGAGAGAGTTATCTTCAACGGGTATCTCAACCAAAAGGGCATTCAGAAAACAAAACTTGTCGTAAAAGTTCAAATAACCAAGAGAGAAACAACATGGCCGAAAAAATAAAGCAACTAAAGGCTAAAGCAAAAAGAAAACTTTATTTATGTACAGGAAGTCTCGAAGAGACTATGCGAAGTATTGTTTCAGAGCGAGGCCATTGAGAGGAAGGGCTACTTCTTCTCCCTCGAGGTTTGTCAATTTGTAAGTGGATGGGCCTAATTTTGCAGAAATTTGGTACGGGCCTACCCATAGATGTTGAAATTCCGTATGCATTTCTTTGCCTTCATGATTATGGTCCCATTTCAGGACTAAATCCCCAACTTCAAAATCTCTTTTACCGGATTTCCTCTTATCGAACCATCTCTTAACTATGTCCTGGTGTTGATGGAATCGATCTTTAGCTTTGTGTCGGGCTTCTTCAAGTTGAAGCAGGGTGTTGATCTTGGATTGTAAGGCTTGGCTACCAGAACCCCGGGAGGCTTGAGATAACTGCAAGGATGGTAGTAAGATGTTTGGCGGAAGAATGGCTTCCTTGCCATATACAAGAGTGAAAGGGGAGACACCTAAAGCGTTCTTTGGGGTTACCCTATCTGCCCATAAGGTGTTTGGGAGAGCCACATGCCAACTTCTCTGGTTTTCTATCACAGTTTTCTTAAGGATTCGAATCAGATTCTTGTTTGAGGATTCAGCTAATCCGTTCCCCTGAGGATAATAATTGGCTGAATAATGCAACTTGATTCCCCATTCATAAACAAATTCATTTATTTTTCAAGACGAAAAATAAGTAGCATTATCAAACACAAGGGAAATTGGAACCCCAAACCTGGTTATGATGTTCTCCTTTAAGAAGTTGATGACTGCGTCTTCGTTGATCTTGCGCACAGGGATAGCCTCCGTCCACCTAGTGAAGTAGTCGGTAGCCGTTAGGATGTATCAATGTTGCAATGAAGAATTTGGATTTATTTCTCCGATAACATCTATGCCCCATTGCTCAAAAGGCTCAGAGATGATGACCGGCTACAATGGTCCTGCTGCCTTAGGTAACTTCCTGGCACTTCTTTGACATACATCACAATTTCGTGCATATGTGTGGGAATCTCGAAACAGAGTGGGCCAGTAATACCCAGCTCCCAGTATCTTGTGTGCTATTGTCTCACCTGAATAGTGTCCGCCTGCGGGGCCATCATGTAATTCTTTGACAACTTTGTTTGCATCTTCCCTCTCCAAACATCTGAGGAGAACTCCATCATAATTCTTCCTGAAAAGAATCCCATCAATGATTTGATAGGGTGCGGATTTCAAACGGAGTGCCCTTCTTTGTTTAGAGTTCCAATGCTCAGGTAGATATCCCTGCTGTAAATAGTGCACCAGATCCCTATACCATGACTAGGGAGTTGTGAAGATATGACATACTTCAACCGAATTGAGCTCAGCTTCATTTTTCCAATGTTGTTCCTCATCAGTTGAGTTTCCCGCAAGTAATTTGCACAGGCCTTGCCCTTTGATGATTGTAGCCGGTTTAAATTCCAAATCATACTCCTGCAGGGCTGTGACCCAGTTCCCTCTTCTTTCTCCCAATTCCTTTTGAACGAAAAGGGATCTAACCGTTGGATGGGGAACTATGACTTTAATTATGTTCTTCAGAATGTATGGCCTAAACTGCTTGACTGCTTTGAAGACCGCATATGCATGTTTGTCAACTACGGGGTAATTCAGCTCAGCCCCCTGCAGACCAGTGCTCATAAACGAAATTGGGTATTCGTCCCCCAACTCCACCTTTTGCGTGAGTGCAGCTGCGAGAGAGGCATCCGAAGCGAAGGTATACAAGATGAAATCCTTATCAAAATCTGGGCTTCTTAAGGAAGGAGCTTTAGCTATAGCTGCCTTGATATCTCTAAATGCGTCCTTCTCCAAATCTGTCCACTTGAATTGTATGCTTTGTTTAACCATCTGTTGCAATGGCATAACAATTTGTGCGAAATCTGGAACAAATCTGCGGACAAAATTGATGGTGCCCATAAAAGACTGCATAGACTTCTTATTGTGAGGCATTGGAATCTTATTAATGGCTTGGACTCTTTCTTGATCAATTGACACTCCCCCTTTGGAGATGATATGACCCAAGAGCTTACCTTCGGGAACAGCAAACATGCTCTTCTTGGGATTCAGGGAAATACCATACTTCTGGCAACGGTCAAAGATATGCCTCAGATGAACAACATGATCTTCCCTTTTCTTCGAAAAGACTGTCACATCATCTAAGTAAACAACAACACATTGCCCACCCAATCCTTGGAAGGCGATATCCATTGCCCTTTGGAATGTAGCTCCTGCATTTATCAGACCAAATGGCATTCTTCTGTAGGCGAAAGTTCCCCACTTAGTTCTGAAAGTAGTCTTAAGGCGATCTTCTTCGGCTACTAACACTTGATTGTAGCCAGAGAAACCATCGAGGAGAGAAAACAATTCGGATCCCGACACCATTTGTAGGATTTGCTCCATTGAAGGTACGGGGTAGTTGTCTTTATCCGAGGCTTTGTTTAAATTTCTGAAATCTACACATAGACTTATCTCTCCCGACTTCTTTCTTACGGGAACCAAGTTTGCAACCCATTCAGAATGCCGAACTTTGAAAATTATCTTAGCGTCCAGGAGCTTCTTTAATTCCTTTTGGATCAGCGGCTCTAGAGTGGGATGCATTCTTCTTAACTGCTGCTGAAATGGTTTGACACCCTCTTTCATTGGTATAACATGTTGAATGATGCGGACGTCATACGTTTTCAGATCCTCATAGGTCCATGCAAAAACATCCTTGTATTGTTTGAACAATTTGATGAACCTATGTCTTTCTCCTGGTGAACAACACTTGCCAAGGTTGACAAATTTTGGTTCTGCCTCGGTACCCAAATTAACTAACTCATGTTGCATTGATGAGCTGTTAGTTTTGGTATTAGCAGGCCTTTTGAACTTATTTTGAAGATCGAACAGCATTTCGAGGGACCTTACTTCTTTGGGCATGAAATTTCCTTTCTCCTCTTCCTTCTTCATCAAATCAGCATCATGTTCTTCCTCATCTATTGCAGCTCCTTGAAAGCTATCTTCGTTTGTTAGGAAGCTGATAATTTGTTCATCATAATCGAAGACTCTGAAGTTCGTGATGTTATCGGGAACGGAAGGCCTGAAAATCAATTCAATTGAGCATTTATTATTTGACGGCACCGGTCTAGAAGCAGATGTTGCTAACAAATCAGCAGCAGAATTTCGCAATCTAGGAATTGATTTTATATTAAAAGCGTCAAAATGCATGATTAAATCCCATACCTCAGCCTGATAACCTTTCAAGTGAGGTGAGAGACAATGAATGGTGTCCCTTACATGTCTTACAACTATCTCGGAGTCACCAAAGACCTTCAGGTACTTAACATTTAAGCCAATGGCCTTCTTCAATCCATGTACCAAAGCTTCATATTCAGCGGTGTTATTAGTACAATCGAATTCTAATCTACAAGACAAAAAATACTTGTTTCCTTTTGGATCCACTAGAACACAACCGGCTCCGGATCCTTCCAGAGTTTTAGAACCATCAAAGTATAATGTCCAAAAAACATCTTTAGATTCAACTAAGTTAGTTTCTTTGTGATCTATGTCAGTAACTAAATTGACTATGTTACAATCAACATCAATCAGTCCGAGAGAAATGAAGGATATCGGACTGTTTATCTGATTCATGGCTAATGGTTTCAGATCGATAGTTACCCGGATCCATCTCTAAGAAGTAATTCCCTAGCACCGAGGATGAGAAAGCTACAGCCTCATTCTTTTCTTCTAACTGAGTTACGTTTTGTCTCATATGAGGTTCCCTAAGAACTTTAATCTGATTCTGTCTGCTCTGATAAGGCAGCCATAGGTGTGACCAATCAGTAGCAAAATAGCCACTTAGCTTGGTAGACCAATCCCTACTTAAAATCAGCCCATAGGCTTCAGGGATATCGACCACCATTATATCAATGAATTGACAGACTCTAGGGTCAGCTGATAGTCTAATTAAAACATCCTTCATCTCCCCAATAACCTTGACAACAATCCTATCCAATTGGATAATTTGAGCTGGAGATGGAACAGGCTGCCCATTAATCTTTTTACAAATTGACAATGGCATAATGTTTGAGGATGCTCCAGAATCTACCAAACAGTTGTGAACATTATGGTTGAAAATTTCAAAAGTCAATAGGAATGGCAAAGTCTGAGATTTAGACTTCCCACCGATGCTAGCCTCATTAATTTCGGGACTGTTTTGAGAATCTGTTAATGGAGTGCTGGTCTGAGGTTGTAGAACATGCAACAGTTTGTCTCGTTGATGAGGCAAGCTACACATGTCAAATATCGACACATTCGCTTTGACCTTCTTGATATCTTCAATAATATCGTATCCTATATCAGATTCGTTCCCAATTCGAGTTGGCTGATCTGTTTTGCTCATTGTGACCTTAGGTGGCTGAACTATGTTGTCAGCGCTTGGCTATTTGGCCGTTGTTTGGTTAACTTTGGGTTGTGGTGGGATGATTGGTATATGCCTCCTAGGCGGATCTTTTGAAACTTTAGGATTATGGGGAACGATGGCTGGCACAGGATCTGCAATTGGGCCCTTGCTGCGAGTAGCAACATTTATGGTAGAGGGAGAGCCATCTAGGTGATCTTCTTCTACTAATTCAGTCATAGGTACCCAATCCCACAACACCATAGTAGTGTCCGGGGTTGGTTCCGCTAACTCAGGGCTCGATTCTTCTGGAGGATCATCATGGTCTGGGATCTGAGAATCTAGCATTTGGTTCATGACTAAGCTCATGGAATTAATCCATTGCGGGCAGCTTTTTTTCGAATGCGGTTCTTGGTGAAAAGTGCAGAAATTTTCCATCCCAATCTCATTTAAGTTTAAAACAGGGGCAACGTTCATTGGTGGATGAGACTGTTCACCGTCTTCCCTTCTTTTATAGAATGGCTTGAAAGGTTTCCTAGATTTGCTAGCAGCCTTGTCTTTCTCGAGATCTACGATTTTGTTAGATAATTTCTGCATCATCTTGACTACGTTTTCCATGTCTGTAGATGGCTCTTCTTTCCCTCTAGTGAGCAGCAAAGGTTTCTTGCTAGCTGCTGGTTTTGGTTCTACATCTAAGGCATGTTTAGCAATGCTATCAGCCTCTTCCTCTACCTTTCTAGCTTCCTCAAAGTTCTCTATCAGGGTATTTTTCTTGGATCGTTTTACGAACATTGCGATTGGTCCTTCAAGAGATGTTGTGTAGTATTCAATCAGAGACTCCTCTGCTGGTTTATTAGCTTCACTGAAGTTATTTAACAGCATGGTGAATCTTTGATTAAATTCTTGGACCTTTTCTTTCTTTTCCATTCTCATGGATAAGAGTTCTTTCATAAGCGTGGCCACAGTATTTTGGTTTCCGTATTTCTTTAGGAAATATTTCTCGAATTCATCCCAACTAGAGATTGAGCTGGGTTGTAGGCTAAAGTACCATGACGATACTTTTGGCTCGAATGTATATGGAAACAACCTGCAGACTACGTCTTCATGTTGTACGTTCAAAAGGTTCAGAGCTAAGTAAAAACTCTTGAGGTGATCTTCCGCCGAAATGGCTTTCCCTGGATCGTACTTAGGCAAGACCTTTTCTGGGTTTTTTGGAAGATTATGGAATGGTCTAGCTAGGTTCAGCGCTCCCCTTGCCCTCCAAGCAGGTACAGACATGTTTGGATTTGGATGTGGAGACCCTGGTGGAGAATTGTAGGGTGAATCCTGTGGAGTACTTTTGAGAGTGGTAATTTCTTCAAGATTTTCTTGGTCTGAAATTTTTTCTGAGTTTTCAGGATCTGCTTTGTTAAGAGTGTCTGAAATTTCTTCCAAAGTCAGATTTACTAGTTCTTCAAAACTTTGAACGAGAATTGAATCAAGGGTGTATTGTGGCTCCTTTCTAGGTGTAATTTTCTTAGGGAGGAAGTTGACAGCGTTTAAACCACCTAGCTGTCTAACATAAGATCTGGTATGTCTTCTCAAATCCTCTATTTCTGTAAAAGGGACAGCGTATAAAGCTTCTTGAGGCTCAGGGTCAGAAATGAGGCGTTCTTGATCTGTTAATCCAAGATGTGGGCTATTTGAGATGCTTTCTTTAAGCGGGTTTTCAGTGTTATCTATGACCGCGGAAGATTTTCCTCTATCAGCCATGCACTTTCAGGCCCTCCTTCTAGCGCCAAAAACTGTTGATGCCTCGGATATCGTAGCATCAATCAGAAAGGGATTCTCCCCGAGAGATGGTCCCAATTAGACTATCTCCCGTTTGGAGTACGGAATCCGTCCGGTTAGCGGTTCCGGCAACCGTGGATTTGGAGTTTAAATCCGATTCTACCGGTTATGGCCCAATCCACCTTTCTTTTGGGTTTTATGTCTTTTAAATGAGATGCAAGTGCCTAAATTATATTTGATCTAGATGCAACTAAAACAGATCTAAGTCTAGAAGCTGGAGTAAATCTACCTATCCTTGCAGGGAACACACTTAAAGGATGAGCAATAAGCTGTAACAAATAACGTAAGGAAAGAACAGATAGCTGTTAATTCTCACAAGTAAAGCTACAGCAAGATAAATATCTTTAGAAGATAGCTTCTAATTCAACATGGAACGCACCTATTGATCATAAAACAGAAAAAAGCAAAAGATTATTTAATCTACGTAGAAAGAATAAAGAAACATAACTAAATATAAACAAATTGAAACAACTCTAAAGATCCCTACAAGGAGCAATTTAAAGGCATGAACAATGAGCCACATGAGTTATCCTGAAGAAAGAACAGTTAGCCATTCGATCTAAAAGAGAAATCTACAGCAATGATAAAGATATCAGCAGGTAGCTCCTGATTTAATGTGAAACGCATTCATTGTTCACGAAATGGAGAAAATCGTTCACACAGAAATAAGCAAAATCATTTGTTGCCAAGAAATAGTTCAAATAGCAATGCAGATTTCACATTACAGTATAGATGTCATCAGAAGAGTCCAACACACATCCATCTTCCGTTCCCCATGTAAAACGTCCATCTCCCGTGGCTTTTATTAGAAAATTCAATTTTACAGAAACGATACAAGATAGCTCGTAAAGGTTTCAAAATTTCCTTCCCTACCAAAAGTCCTCTCCTATTCTTCCTATCTTCTATTTATAATTACAATTCTTCCCTTTGGGCTGCCACCTAGCACCTTCCACTTGTCAATTACCGAAAATTCTGTCCTATAATAAGCAAAAATGCGATTCCCCTTCTTTTACAGAAATTATTTAACAATAGGGACAGCTGTCCCATAGTTTCCCACGCTTTACACATTTTGAGAGTCACAACAAAACAAAAATAACAGAGATAGTGTTTTTAAAATCAGCGAGTTCACTCCTGTGCGGGAGCTTCTGCTGGCAGAGGATCGCCCAAGCTAATTGCTGCTGATGCTTCCTGGGAAGAGACACTCGAACCTATTGCTGATGCTACTTCTACTTGGGAAGAAGGGATTGAGCTGGCTAGACTTTCTGCCACTGTTGGGGAAGAGGGAATGAAGCCCACTGTTGTAGCTGGAATGGCTGCTGGGAGAGAAGATCCTGGATCTGCTGATGCCCCTGCTACTGCTGCAGCTTTCTTTTCCTCCTCGGTTATGTAGCTGTACCACATACCTGTGTCCCTTATGATTATGTTTACTGCAGCAAGAAACAAGATTTTCTGAGAAGTTACATTCTTCCCGAGTTCTGTTCTAATACTTTGGACTTCTGCTACTGCAGCTTGATGTATTTCCTTCAGCAGATAGTTGTGGAGGGATGACAATCCAACATAATGTTGAAGGTCATCAATAGCCAGAACATCAATCCTTTTCACATACTCGGTTTGAACGACTAGATCTTCCTTTAGCTGAGACAGATGCTGCTCCTTTTCCGGAAAGTCCTCCAGGGTCTGAGGGAAACTCAATGTGCATTTGTCATGTACCCCTTAGAGCCTTTGGTACAGATTGCTAATTTTATCCGTTGTTCTTTGCACACTGGTTATCAGCTTACTGGCACAGTTCCTTCCAAACTCCAGCAAGGCTATATCCTCATTAAAACTGTCCACTGATTTAAATGGAAGATGCGGGGGGAAACCCCCTTTCCCTTCTCTCCAAGCCATCTGACTTATGATATTTGCCTTGACACGGGTATTCTTAGCTTTGAGCCTATGGGCCTCCGCATTAATTTATTTTAGCCTGACTACCATGGCCTTGAGCTTGCAAACCTCATCAGTGATTAGCTCCTGAGTGTCATACACCTACTTCAGGATGTTGCATGACAGCTCATGGAAGGGAGACATATCCATTGTTTTACCCTCATCCTGCTCTAACCGCTCAGCTAATGTCTGCTTGTCTGCTTCTAGCTGGGCTACTTTATCTTCTGCTCCATTCTTCTCTGCCTCCACAATCATCATTTGGAGGGTTAGCTGGTCCTTTTCCTCCTCCAGCTAGCTGTACTTGTTTGACAGCTCCTTATGCTCAGCGTACAAGCAGTTATACTTGTTCACTACCAGATCTCTTTGGGCTTGCTCATTAGCCACAGTCTGTTGTAGCGTACGAGCTCTCTTCTTTGTCGATATATTTTCTTTAACTATAACCCCTACATTGGTAAATGATGCCTTTGCTGTTGCTACAGCTGCGGATGCCATAGCAAAGGGATCTTGATCTGTGTTTTTCATTACAGTGACCTCTCGGTGGGTAATGATGTCTTCATGGAAGGGTCTTTTTATCCTCTCTTCTGATTTGAGGACCATAGCTTTCCTTTTCTTGTCGTAGACAAACTCATTCCACTTGGACACTGTACGCTTTCCCGATGGCGTGTACGGGACAATTGGTCGGTTTATGATGTCTATGTCTTCTTCAGGTGGGGTCCGGACTTCCTGAGCTAGGTCCACGCCCTTATCTTGGGTACCAGAGCCACCTGCTTGAGATGTGTCTATATCCATGTCTTGGACACCAGACCCACTGGCTTGAGCATCTTCCCTTGCTTTCAATTCTTCTTCTGCCTTCCTCTCTGCCTCAGCTTGTTCAGCTTCTTTCCGTAGGCTTTCCTTTTCCGCCTCTTCTTGCATCCTTGCCACTTCCGCTTCCTGCTGCTTTCTTGCTGCTTCAGCTTCTTGCTTCCACCTGGCTTCCTCCACCTCCTGCGGCAATCTGGCGTCTTCAGCTTCTTGGATTAGTCTTGCCTCTTCTCTTAATCTGAGCTCTTGCCGAGCTCGGGCATCTTCAGCTTCTTTCTCCTACTGCTGACTGTTCTTCTGGATCTTGGCTGAGCTAGAGCTTGCTCCAGTGCCTTAGCGACAGATCCATAGCTCAGACATGTTGCTAATGCCTCTGAATACCTCTTTCTCGGCATCGGGATAATGCGAGTATTCAAAATGAGCGTAGATGTCCTTACAATGCTCAGCCACTTTACCCTTTTTGTCGTTCCTGTGGAATATCACCTCACCGAAGTGGAAGGCTTTCAGCTCTTGAACAAATTCTTCAGCTGAGGCAACCCCCGAGAACTTGTAAGCACCTATGCAGAAAGGTAGAGGGGGAAAGGAAGCTTTATGCTGTTTGTGGAGCATTGCTCCAATCCCTTCCAGGAAGATTTTCCTTACTGCTTCTTTGAGGACCACATAATCTGTGGCATACTGAGGCAAAATGTATGGGGGCTTAGTCCCTCCAAACATTCTTAGGTAGGTGCCTTGCTCCGAAAAGTAGAAATCCCCATAATTCTCAAGGACTTCCAAAGCATTCTCTGGCAGGCAGCTGGGCTCCTCCTTGAATATCTTCTCATACGGGGGCATGATGAACCCCTCACAGATGATTTTGTAGCTGGGCTTGTAGTTCTGAGCCCACAACATCTTGAAAGCGATATAGACCGGGGTGGTGGCCTTATCCCATGTACAGCCCAATTTGGGGAAGTCTATCTTGGCCAAAATACAATCTATCAGGTATGAGGACATGAAGAATTCATTCTTCTTCAAGGCTAGTCCTTCCCTTGCAGCTACTATCATCGAGGCCAAACTATCTGACAGGAGAGTGGCCCAGTCAAACACAGTTCCATTGAATGCCACGTAGTGGATAATAGGGACCCACTGAATCTTATACACCGTGCCATCGGGCATGCCGAAGATCCTGCACAGCATTAAAGCGATCAATCTGAAAGGAGCTCTCATATTCTGTACGTCATATTCATCATTTCCTTTCTTTCTCAAATGCTTTCCTGCCATCAGTAGCTTCTTGGCCATCTCGACGTTGTTCATCTGGGTCAGCCATTCATCAGTCAGAGCTTGTTGGACACGGGGAAATTTGTAGGCTGCCGCAAGATACGCGGGTTGAAATGAGGCAATAGCCACTTTCCCGCTATCATTTATCACTCTCCCTTCAGCATCGGCATGTTGGAGTATCCATCCGATCACTTCAGCACAGGGGAACAGCTCAGGGCGGGTAGCGGCTCTAGTTATGCCTGAGGCTCTGATGTTGAGATAGATTGGCCCTTCCTCTAGCAACATATCTGGGATTTCTTGGTCCCGGATCATCCTGTAGATGTCACCCCATCTGATTTCAGGAGGGACACCGGTGGTGCACCTAGTGTCCTGGAGTGAAGTTTCAGTTTTGAGTGGCGCAGGCTTCTTTTCTGTCATCTTAGCCTTCTTCTTACAGGTTTTCGGCATCTTGACTTATCCCTGATAGCACCCATATACAAGTCATCATGAACTTGAGCAACATACTGTTAGATTTCAACAGGGAGCATCATCGTTTTTTAATATGAGAATGTGAAGCTGTATGTTTAGGAAGCAAAATACACCATTTCAACCTAAAATACAAATTAAAACATTTGAATCTTTAAAAGGGAAGAATTTGGAATGCTCTCGAGAGGATAGGTGTATCGCGGAACAATCCGCTCTCGGGTTGCCCTGGGAGAAATGATGATCTTCGTTTTAGCAGGAACATGACTATCAATTTTAGCCATCCTAATTCTTTAAAGGGGCAGGTTTGGGATGCTCCTGTGAAGATAAGCGCGTTGCGGAAGCAACGTGCTTTCGGTCTAGCTCTGGGGAAGAGGGTAACTTTCATCCCTGTTGTGGTTTGAAAGGCTAATTTTGGGTAAGCTCAGGTTGGAAAGACTCTGTGACGAAATAAGGATGCGTTTCGTATTTACGACCCGGCGAGGGATTCGAATGCTATTGTTATTTATGGCACTTACCGAGGTGTTCTATGGGAAGTTTTAGTTCGAGCTAGGGTGATGGCGCCGGAGACATACTGAACCCCACCAATGCCCATCATTTTCAAAAGAAAGGTAACCCAATAGAAATACGACGTGTAGGGGGATAAATTTACGGTTAAGATCCTACCTGGCACCGACGAGAAACGCTAACTGAGGTGGTCGTGAACATGGTTGAGCAATCCGAGCTGGAGCAATTTGTGCAGCGTCCAACAAGTCGTCCAATTGGAGGATTAACAATGCGCTGGCTCGTACCCCCACCGCCTATTTAAATAGAACCGGCACGTACGGCATTTAGTTTGGTGGGTGGCGCAATTAGTCATGGTTTAAATACCGTTACGTCGGCGGTCACGTCAAGTCGTCTCGGTTTGCATGTGACCGCCTCTTGCGGGACAAACTGGCGAACCGCTTCCGCCGTTTCGGGGAACGAAGACGAATGGCCTTGCAAAAGGCCTCCGCGATGCAAAAGAGAAAACGTTCCGCAAAGCTCATCTCATTCGGGAGGATATCGCGGAAGCTTCCACTGTTTCGGGAGAGAGTGGTGAATTGATTCCGCAAGAGGCTTCCACGACGTGATTAAGTTCTTTTGGCGGCCTCTTTGGGATGAAAAAGTGAAGGCTCCCAAAACTGCGAAAATCTTTCGTAATTGGCTTCCGCAGTTTCGGAGGACTTCCGCCAACACTTCCGCAAAGGTCCTCGCGAAGAAATTTCTAAGTCTTTTCGGGTGGTTTAGACGAATGGCTCCCGCCGTTTCGGGAGCAAATCTTGAATTCTTCCGCAAAATTTTCCCGTAATCATTTCGAAAGCCTTTTCCAAGCGGTTTCTGTGATCGGCTTCCGCCGTTTAGGAAAGGTAGCCCGAGAGCTTCCGCGATTTTGGGAGCAAAGGCTGAAAGCTTCCGCGAAGCTTCCTTGGCTCGTTTCGCAAAGTTCTTTCAAAAATTCTAAGTTCTTTTCACAGTTTCGGAAGAAGTTCGTGAATTTCTCCGTGGTATTTCGGAAAGCTTTTGTGGATGGCTTCCGCCGTTTCGGGAGGAAAACCCGAAGGTTTCCGCAGATTTTTGAAAGTTTTCTAAGTCTCTTTTCGGAAATCTTATGCGAACGGCTTCCGTCGTTTCAGACAACTTCGCTGAATTCTTCCTCCGTTTCGGGCGGCTTTCATCAGAAGCTTCCGCGATTTTAACAAAATATTCCAACTCCTTTCGGGCGTCTTTCCCAAGATCTCCCGCCGTTTCGGGAAGAAAACCTGAAGGTTTCCGCAATTTTCCTTCTCACGGCCTGCGATTTGCAAAAGAAAATCTAAGTCCTTCTTTCAGAAAGGTTGTGCGTTTGGCTTCCGCAACTGCGGGGAGATAGCCCGAGAGACTCCAAAACGTTGGGAAAAAATTCTAAGTTCCCTTTTGGTTCCTTGGGGGAAAAAAGGAAAGGTTGATGGCAAGATGCTCAGTTGGGAAACAAGATTTTATGTTTAAAAACACAGCTAACGGCTGGGATGGCTTCTTAGGAAAACTTTCTACAAAAAAATGAAAGGAGGGGCCCCAATATGTACAAAATTTTGGGGGGGGGGATGTTGCTGCAACAACAAGTACCAAAAATCCCCCCAAAATGGTGTGATTACCCCGCTAACCCGGCCTATCGTAGTTGATAGCTACTTCACTTTCCTTGGGCCTCCTTTTTGCGTCACTCCTGACTTTGACACCTCTTCTGATAGCCGTAGTTCTAACTACGCGGCTCTGACTGCACTCTAGCATGTCTCTTTCCGTCACTCCGCTTCATCTATCGCTATTGGCCCACCGTTCTGCTTCTAATGGTTTCCATCGCTCTAGCTATCTTAGTATTATATGTACTAAGGAGATAGGTCGCTTTCCTCCAATTCCACACCATTCCTCACCCTGATCCTGGGATTCTGCGGAGTGACTTACCCAAAATAGGTCGATGCTGAGCCTCGCTTCGCTTGTACTTCGCTGCCAAAAATAATTGTTGTGTTGGCGCTACGCATGAGCAAAATTGCGCTATGCTTGGACTTCGCTTTTCCACTACACTTACTTGGGCTTCGCTTTTCCAAAAACTGTGCCACTTGGGCCACGTCCAATAGTGATCAATAAAAATACCCCCCCCGCATGGTTGACCATAAAGAATGAACATCTTATGTTGGATCTTATAGTCCTTGGTACGTAAAAGACAAGTAAAAACTATGGACATTTACCTACAACCATTGATCGATGAATCCAAGGTATTATGGGAAGGGGTACAAGTATATTATGTATCGAAACCCATCCCAACAAAGAGGAGTTTTACGTTGTATGGAGTATGTTAATACACCACACATGATGATATGGGGTTAGGATTTTTCTCTGGTAAATATGTTGTTTGATTTGTTTATATTCAAAGAAATATTTCTTGGCATATTTAATTCATTGTGACTGTTTTGATCTTCAACACTAACGTGTTGTGTATACAATAACTTCATTGGTTTTGTAATAAAAGAGCATCATGGGTGTAAATGTTGTAGACCTTCTATGAAGACTAGGTGGTCCAGCAACCTATTAAATCCCATGTATGATTGTTCCAAGGTATTCTTGGAAGAAGAACACCTTTACAGAAGAGAAATGTCTACTTTCCATGGTAAAACAAAGAGAACCCAAAGACTTACAATAATGACACTGGTAGACTGGATTAGGGAATATGTGAGAGAGAAGGAGAAGGAGATTACATAAAAAATTATTTAGATGCAGATCCTATGTTCGATGATCCATAATGTTTTGAAACCTAGGTTAAGAAATTACCCATTGGGATGAAAAGGAAGTTTGTCTTTTATGATCTCCCATATTGGGAGCATATTAAGATTTCCCACTTACTAGATCCCATGCATGTATTTAAAAAAATTCATATTATTTATGGGGGCACATATCATCGAAAAAAATTGACACATT
Organism: Larix kaempferi; assembly: GCA_027924585.1. NCBI lineage: Eukaryota > Viridiplantae > Streptophyta > Pinopsida > Pinales > Pinaceae > Larix > Larix kaempferi. Next base: position 11,555,561 of record BSBM01000125.1, on the reverse strand, counting down.
GGCTATTAGTAAAGATCATATTTCTTCGAACACTAAAAATAAACATTGGCCAAGACAAGTAAGTAGAGCAGAGGTCGCTCCCTCTTGGTCTTTCAAAGAAGGTGATGTCCCATGAATTTTGAATAAATGTGATATTTCTTTGGAAAAATAAGTTATATTGGGTGTGAAGGTTCCTTATTTGTATGGGCCTACTCTATGGCACTACTTCACTATAGAAGGACATTTGTCAAGGTTGAAATCTCATGACCATCTGAACCTTCTAAGAGTATGTATGTCAAAAACATGATTTTATTTTCTGTTGTTATTTTTATGCCATGGGTTAAAACACAATTAATTTTGTATGTGTTTACTTTGTAGTGTCATTATTCTCTACTCATGGGTGGTTGTGTGAACCATGACTTTTTCTCAATACCTACGACATTCCATATATAAATTATCTGCATTTGTATGTTGGATCACATCAAAGGAGATTCATATGGATAGCATTCCATGGTGGCATCAAGAGATAGCGGAGATTGTTTGTATGTTTGAGAAGGAAATGTCGACAAGTTTCATGGACTTGCAGGTTCATCTTCTAATTCACTTAGTTGATGAGGTTGAATTCGTTGGGGTGGTCTCCTATCGTTGGATGTTCTTCTTAGAGAGGTACATGAAAAAAGTGAAAGGATGTGTTTGACAAAGGGAAAAACCAGAGGGGTCTATGGAGGATGGGTACATAGTATATGAGTCATTTTGTTAAGCTAGTGAGTACATCAAGCAGATTGAGGACACACCAAGTGTGGCAATTTGGGAGGAACAAAGGGATGAAGACAAAAGGGAAGAGGAGCTACTCCAAACGAATGGAAAAGGATGCACCATAAAGAGTAAGTGACTTGTCGTTTGTAAAATTTCTACAAAGTAACTATTCACATTGAAGTTCATTATCTATATTTTGATCTCATATGTACTATATGTCAGTTTGATTTCATGAATATATCAGCAAATTCAGAAATTTATGCCATCAATAAATTTGTTCTTTACAAAGCATAGGAAACAGAGTTATGGGTTGCATTGTACGTACAAAAAAGGAGGAAATGGGATAGTGACAGGAAATAATTCAAATGGTTGAATGGTAGAAGCATGTCTTATCCTGATCATTTAAAAGAGAATATGCCAATGATATGTCCCAATAGTTGGGTTGTTGACCAAGTCAAAGAGAAATACGATGCATCCAATCGTTACCCATGTGTTGAAGAGGATGCACTAAACATAGGGATCAGGTGCAACAACTCGGTAATAATCTCTTTGTGTACATTTTGAACTTCGTAACGCACCTTTGAACTGTAACATCTATATTTCATATTTTAATGGTCGTATTATTAGACATGTGATGTTGTGATTTGCTCACTTTTTACAAGTGCATTTGTTCCCATCTATGTGGGCATATGAGCGTCATTTTCAAACTGAGGATGTCGATGATGGACACATCACAACAGACTGTGGAGTGGAAGTCAAGTTCGACCAATCTAGTTGGGCTAGCCACCGCAATCAAAACCTAATAGAGGGGAATTAAGGTTACATCAGAAAGATACAAGAGATCATCCAAGTGGACTTCTCTTCTTTCCAATGTGTTATATTTAGGTGCAAGTGGTGGGACACCTTCGACCGGAATAATGTAAAGGAGGATCGCAATGGTGGGATGATATGTATCAACTCTAGAAATATGTGGGATGAAAGCAAGGAGCCTAGTGTTTTCCCAAAACACTGCAACCAAGTGTATTTTTACGTTGATGTGTTGGATAAGGATTGGTGGTTCGTATTAAGACATGACCCTAGATCAAAACATATTTTTGAGAACAACAACTTGCTACCATGCCAAGCGAGAAAGATAATCAAGGTGATGAGAACGGAGAGTGATATGCACATGTTTTATTTCATCATTTATAGTGTTTCTCATGTGTCTTATTTTTATCTTCATTTCGATAATTATATTGTTTTTTATTCATCTTATGACTGTGGAAATGGAATTAAGTTGTGAAATAATAAGTTAGCACGTGTAGAATGTGGCTTGATGATATCAAAGATGGGATTTTGGAAAAACATTTACACAAATGGTTTATTTGTTATCTATGGATGTAATGTGAATCAAAATTATAATCAAAATATGCATGTGACTAATTATGTAGTTATACTATCTCTTATATTTGTTATCTATGGATGTAATGTGAATCAAAATTATAATCAAAAGATGCATGTACTAATTATATTGTGTTACTATCTCTTCTAAATAGGAGAATGGATTTTTTCCTAGTGTATTGTGAAAAGTTTGAAATACATGTTTGATAATGATATGTTTTGTTTGAATTTTTTTTTATGTTTTGATAAAGATAAGAGATTATGAAACATTAATCCATACAAGCTCACAAAGCACTCATAGCCTATCACTTGAAAGATATGATCTCTACTCCAATCAATATTTCATACAATAATACAATAGATCATCCTACAATAGTAACCCCATTCGTCTACTCATAATACTATCTCAATTATTCAACATCCTAAACAATGTAGGGTCATGCATAACATATAAGTTGGTACTTCGATTTTCAATTATGACTAGGTTTGTTATCATCCTTTATAGCTATCCATTAATTTAAAATTTTGTGTTCAAGGGTAAGTACACTACTTTTATGAAGTCTAATCATCGACGTTGACCCAACAAACTATAACTTTAATGTTGTAATTTGCAATTTTTAATTGTAATTTGTAAATTTAATTTGCAATTTGTAATTGTAATTGTAATTTGTAATTTTAATTTGTTGTTTGAAATTTGAAATTTATAATTGTAATCATTTCAATTGTAATTTCTAATTTGAATTTGTAATTGTATTTTTAATTGCAATTGTAATTGTAATTAATTAATAAAAAGTAATTAATTTTGATCATTTTGATACATATTGTTCTACAATTTTATTAATTTATCTTTGATACATAATTTTGGTAACATGTTATTTTGCATTTATAATGTCCATACCATAATTTTTTCAACAAGCCTATGAACTTTGTATGTACCTAAGTTTCTAAATAATGATGAAACACAAGCCTATATGTATGAATTTTAAATGTTTCTAACAAAGGAGCATATATTTCATCAATATATTGTATATGGTAATAATGATCGAACACATGCTTAACATTTTAATTTGTAATTGTACTAATGTTAAATGTTAGTAATTTGTAGTTTGTAATAGTAATAGTAATTTGTATTTTTAATTAATTAATACAAATTAATTAATTTATAGGCTTGTTTTCATACATATTGTTGTTCTACAATTTTATTAATTCTTTGATACAAAATTTTGTAAATACCATGCACATTTGCATTTATAATGTACATACCATAATTTTTTCAACAAACCTATGAACTTTATATGTAACTTAGTTTGTAAATAATGATGAAACACAAGCCTATATGTATGAATGTTAAATGCTTCTAACAAACGAGCATATATTTCATCAATATGTTGTATATGGAAATGATCAAACACATGCCTATCTAACGTAAAGTACATCAATCACAATGAACATATACATCTAAAAAACACAAACATTATCTACCAACATCATGTAGAAAACACAATGCATCACAAAGTCCACAATAATTTAAACATTATCTAATTGCATCATCTAACATATACAACTAACACATATAAACGTCATCTAGCAGAAAACTCTAATAATCACATCTAACGAACACGAGCATTGTCTAACATCATCATCACACACATCTAACAAGTTGCATCATTTAACATACACATCTATCAAGCACATATAGAATTAAACATACCTAAAATGACCTAACAATATACACATCAACATCATGAACATATAAACAAAGTACATCAACATGAACATGAAAAATGCACCATATATACATATACGAACAATAATATCAAACTCATGATACATGATCTCAAATAGAAATCTCAATTCAAATAATTTCTATGATATTTCATGTCCACCTCCAAAACTAGAGACATCGATACCTCCACCTCCAGAACCAAAGGTATCGCTACCTCCACCAGCAGAGTGTGAGGCATCAGTACCTCTACCAGAAAGCAATGTAGATTGAAGCAATGACATAATCTCTGCATCATATTCAAGAAACTAACCAGATGCCACCAATATATCTATAATACCAGAACCCTGGGCTACAACACTTGAAGATGATGGTTGGTCATCTAGTCGTGGAGGATATGGACGTGGGGGGTTCGCTGCATGTGACGAAGAGGCCTCAATTGATGCAGTGTGACTAGATGAAGTCCAGTGACTGGATGAAGTGTGACTAAACAAAGTGCGTCCAGATGAAGATTCATTGTCACTGCGACAAGCCCTCAACTCTCTGATAGGCCTCGTACATCTAACAATATGATGCATAAGGATACTCATATCACAAGGAATCTCCCTCCATATTCCTGCGAACTCGTAGTCTCTAAGGATTTCACCAACTAGGATAGGGAGAACTCCTTGTCATCTCAACATCTCACACAATCAATCTGTCAGAAGCTATCTATATCTAGCATCAGGCTTGAGTCTCATAAAGCCAGGTCTCCCTAGCATATGTGCACAATCCCACTGAGACTCACCCATCTCCACATTAGGAGGTTTGGTAGGTATCTCCCAAACATAGGTTCCAATATCTACAAAATATATAGTACACAACAATAATTAGACATTTTCATTAAACAAATTAGAATAACTTTTTTTTGTGTAAGTTCCATAGAGTAATTATATTAGAATACAAAAAAATAGTACAAGCTCATAAGAGTCAAGCTATCTAAGAGATATCTATGGCATCTCATCGGACCATACACCAGACCAAGAGTATTTTACATTCTTCCCAAACAAGAAAAATCAGATCCATCATGTGAGAGTTTGCTTCCCTTTACAAAAGAGATCCATGGAAGGAAATTCAACATTTGAGGGATTAATACAAAATCCTTGAACGACATTCGACGAGGATAATTCAATCTAGACACAAAGAAGATAATAGTTTCATGGCCTAAATTCCAAATACCCATTCTAAACTAAAGACAAAAACAGAGTAGAAGAAAAACTCCAGAGTTACTTGGGGTTGTTGGTATTCTTTGTGTCCTCAGGCACTTCTTCCAGAATTGGACAGTGATAATTCTTGGATCTTGAGGTGTCGTTGTTTGCTTTCTTTGATGGAAGCGACTTGTATTTACTCTAAAGGGAAATATCCCCCGAGCTCTTCTTCTCAACATGATTTCACTTCTTACCACTTTTCGAGGCAATGTTTGTCTTGTTGCTAGGTGTGGCAATTTTCTTGCCATGTTGAATTTCAAGTTGCTTCTAGAGCTTAGAGACTTAAGAGGAAGCATGAGAGGGAGCAGTGTGAGGAACATGGGGTGGGGATGGAGGGGGGGGGGGATTTTCCCCCTGTTCAAAATCCCGTGAGAACATAAGTTCTGGGAGAGAGAGTTCATGACCATCCAATAGTGCTTGCGCTGAGTCCTTTCTCACTAGCTTGTCAACTGCTGAACAACTAGCTCCTCCTCCCAGTCATCTAGGATAGTGCATAGTTGCATTGGGACAGAGCTATCATAACCAAAATCAATAGATCTCATGCGACTCCAATTATACATGTTTCTTCCACCACGAGAACAGCCTCTTCCTCCATGATGCGGGTTATCTCTAAGATACCGGGACATCTCTATAGTCAAACCTATACTTAGTGTATGTCGAAACTGCTGAGGAATGGGAACTGTTCCCAGGAAACCAGAGCCATGGAGAAACCAAAATTCTAAGACAAGAGAGTTCAAACATGCAATGCGAATCCAACCATCCAAACATAGAGGATAAATACTATATGTGTTTCCCTTGCTCCACCTCCAAAATCGGTGGTAGATCCTGTAATTAATCCTAGAAATGACCTTTTTTCCTGTCATAACTTCACACAAGAGAGGAATGATTTCCATCGTACCTCGGCCACCTCTGCATCTCACTTGGGATGTCAACTTGATTAAGGTCGAGCTCATTGAAGAATTCTCATCTTAAATTGCATGGCTCAACGACCGAGAATGAGCCATGCGGTGGGAGGTGGCAACTTCATGGTCTGGCACGTTGTGTCCTTCCTGATCACCCGCATCCGGGGAACAAATTAGAATAAATTTTATTTTCATTAAGAAATACGATAAAATGAAACTAGATGTATTTAAACAAAACACTATTATTACCTATGGCATCTAGTGGATCGCCCGAGGTGAAGAGGATGCTTTTACATCCTCTCCAATCCAACCTATCATAAGGATATGGCACTAGGGATAAACTAGGATCCTTCACACTAGATAGTAGATCCATTACCTCTGTGGTAATCCTTACAGGGAAATATAGCAAGCCCCTCTTGGGCATCATTTGGCCCCACATATGCATACAGACCTCGGTCGACGACCTAGGAGGGTGATGGTGAAAAGAAGGCCTTGTGGATGGAAACCAATCAAAAAATAAATGGAACAACTCAGATGGACAAAGGGAAGTTGCCCCTTCCTTGGAACTGTGCATGACATCTACTAAGCGAAAAAAAATTGTCGCAAAAAATTGGCAAACCACTGAATGAGTCTCGGCCTTTGCACTAAATAATCAACATAGAATAATAGAGGGAAAATAATGTGTTGGCCATTAGTAATGTGATGCACAATGGTAATCACCAACATTGAGAGGGACCTAACATCCTCTCAAGTGAAAGTAGAGATGCTAATTTTTCCACTAGAAACCTGAAAATATGTTGGATAAATGACGACATCACTAATATATCTCTGAGAGTAAACAAGATGAATCTTAGTTTCTATGCCAGCTGGTACATCAAGGAATTGGGGAAAATCCTCCTCTCTCTTGGATATCCCAATGATAAAATAAATATCCTCCTCAGTGGGATGGTATCACTAATCAAGACCAACACGAAAGGCATGTCTCTGATGATCCCACTGATAGATCAATTGTATCAAAAAATTTGAGTGCCCTCTAAGGGATGTAGCCTCCTCATAGAACTTGAGGAGGCCTACTTCCATCAAGAGGCCTCGCTTCTGTGTAGTAATGGGGCGAGAGTACAAATATGTCTCCCTCTCTCTAGCCTTCCATGGTCGTCAAACATTGTAATGGTCAATGCGTTGTTGCTACTGCTAGTGTTCCTCTATGCACTGACGTATCTGATTAACATATAAAATACATCAATCTATTATATAATACATTAAAAAAATGTATTAAATGATAATTTTATTTATAAACATGAAATAATTTTTTTTCTAGAAAAAAAAAATTTCCAACTTGGTGCACATAGAAAACAATCAAGCACCATCCCCAGTGTGTCTCAAGACATACGCATTGTCCATAGTGTGCCGCAGATATGTAGCGCACTGCTGATAGCATTTGATTTACAAAACATATAAATGATGCACTATATTAATACAATGCATCCGTGCATTAATAACACGCTCAACGTTGAAGTGGTGCATATATAATAATCATAGGCACCGCCCGAGGACTACTAAAAAATTTAAATACAGTGTCGATACTTCAATGAGTGGGTTGCACTGGTGCTTCCATAAGAGTACAACACTAGTGCATGTATTCCAATTTTAAGCACCGACAACAATGTGCAAGAAAATAAACAACGTAACATCGTTGTTATGTGCATTTGTGAAAAGGTGGTGCGTGTGCATGTGTGCATTTCGGTGCGTTTTCTTTAAAGAAAGAACTGTTTGCAGTGCGTAATGGTCCATATAACGCACCAGTGCGCTGTGATATGAATTCATACTGAAATTAAAATTTTAACACTTCACTAATATTTACCGATGCGCTAGGATAAAGTAGCGCACTATAATGGGGCATAGGTGTCCATGAGCCTCATGTACAACATTACACTGGTGCTCTTTATACACTGAATAAACCATTTTTTTATTTTTAATTTTAATTTATATTTTTTGGTGCTCTTCCAATGATCGTACCATTGGCAGTGCGATGGATCGCACGCACCAGTGCTTTGTTCATAACTTAACGCGACGTATTTAGATTTAAATTTTGTAATTTAAATTGTCGATGCACTATAAGACATAGTGCACTGTATAAATGGTGTGTTATTTTTGTTGGTATTTAGTGCATCGATTACAGTGACCCTGTAATTTATTAGTGTGCACCGAATAGTGGTGCGAGCCAAAGTACAATGATGCACCACACGGAATTTTTTTATTTTTTTTAGAAACAGTAAGAATTAAAGCTTAATTTCAAATTTTAATCCACTAAAATTTTAAGTTGCATGTAAATAAATAGATTACCTAGACATTTTCTCTTCGGGGAGGCATGGTTGCCACGTAGTCAAAAAAATGAAAATTTCCCACCCGTTCACAAAATTCAAAACTCGCGTACTAGGCAACGGAAGCATAAATGTGGGTAAAAGGAGCACCGATTGTGGGGCACTTTAGGGAGGAAAATATGGCACCGATGCTTCTTATCTCAAGAGCATTGTGAATGGTAAAAATGAATAGTTTGGTCGGTAATTTTTTTAATTATTTAACCCTAATTCGGTGCATCTGACTACTAGACGGACCGGTTCATTAGTTCATATGGTGCATCAGGGCATCCTTGTAATCCAAACGCACCGTTATGTTATAGAAAAATATAAAAAAATAGGTGGGCGTCGAATTTTAAATAAACAAATATTTTTTATATTATCCCTAACCCGATGTGCTTCTTTTTTAATGCATCGGTGATGGTTTTAGTGAGAAGCACCAGTGCTAACACTATACATAAATGCACCATCTTTGCAGAAAAAATTTAAAATTGTTTACACGATTTTTTATTTTACTCTATCTGGTGTTGTAATACATAGAACACACCGATGTTGTTTCTTATATCTAGCACATCATGTATGGTTTTTCTTTTTTGTATGAATATATTATTAGGCTATGCTTCTTGGGAAAGATATGGTGCATTAAAAAGCGGTATGCACCAGTGATTTTTATGGTATGTAGCACACCATTGTTGTTTTTTTAATTATAATTATGCATGGCGTATATTTTTTGGCCAAGATACGATGTGTATCCTATGGTTAATGCACCAGTGTGTATCCTGTGTTTAACGCACCATCATTGATATATTTTTTAAATTAAAAAAAAATTGTATCGGAGAGAATTTCTGTTATCGGTGCATTACACATGTTAGATGCACCGGTACATTAAATGTAGAAACACGCCAGTGCATTTATGTTTTACAGAAGCACCATTTAAAAACCTCTGCTAAAACCTTCACTCACTCGCCTCCACTATAAATGGATTTTTGGGCTCTTTTTTTAGGGGCTTCTACTAGAGGGTGTTCTCCTTGTAGTGACAACTTCATAATCTATATGGTAACCTTCATAATATAAGAGGACAAAAGGTACAATCCTTCATTGAATTTTGGTTTTCCCATATAGGTTTATAGGGTAAATTTGTGTTACATTGTGTGGTTTTCCCTATTGCAGTCTAACTCATATGTCACAATAGTTAAAGCTCCAAATTATGTGTTTTTATTTATTTATTTTGATGAAATGCACATCATGGGAAACCCTCTGGAAACCCTCTAGGCACTTCCTTTGGAAACCCTCTAGTAAACCCATGGGATTTATAGTTTTGGCATTATAACACCCATGTCCTAATAGGGTTGTTAATAATTGAATCAATCTAACTTGTTTCATTTGCATAGAATGATTTCTATGTGTTTGTAAAATAAATTTAGAGGCACTATTTCTAGGATTTACAATTTCCATTATATGTTCCAACATCAATAACTTTTGATACAATTACAATTCTAATTTTAGCAATTAATTGTTCTACTTCTGTAAATCAACTGAAACAAAATAAAAACAAGGAATAGTGGATTAGATTACCTTAGCAATCTATTTGAAGTAGAAATCCAATGAAATCATATAGTCCAGTTTAGTCTTCCCAAACTAAGATTTACCACCCATCCAACTAGGAAAAACCTATCAGGAACCCTAGTTCCAAGAAATTGTAGGTTTCCCAATCCTATAGTCTCTTCACCCTCCTTGTTCGAAGCTACCAAAACAACAATGAAGCCAATATCCAGTCAAAAAAATATTAGTGTCCATATTTCACTTCCATTCCTTTCTCCTCCTCTCATCCATCCCCCTCTTTTTCCTTTTTCCCTAAGTATTTTTTTCCAAACAAAAAAGGAGCCCCTTCCGTCTTCCCAAAATCCTCCTTAAGCACTTCCTGACACTTCTTCCCTTGGGAGGAGTGTTTCTCTCTTTTCTAGAAAGGTTATAATAAAATAATAACAAAAGTACAATCCTATCCATACTTTTAAATCAATTGATATTTCACCTAAAAAATCAAATCATATCTAATCATTTCAAGCATGGTAAATCTTAATGAATCAAATCTTATAAAATCAAACCAAATTAATATTCAAATGAAATTCACCCAAAATCAAACAAAATTAATATTAAAATGAAATGCACTTCTTATTGATACATGAACATATCATGCTTTTATATTTAAAGGATAATTAACCCAATATGTATCAATACAAATAATCATAATTTAATAGTAAATCTATATTTTAATAATACTACTATATGCACGCATGGTATGTAGGCATAGTTGTTTCATGCATAGCTTGTTCCTATACTAACAATAACAGTCCGCACATCTAATGCATAGTTCATATAGGCTCTCATCTAAACATGGAATCAAAAATAACTACAATATCTGATAATCTTGCTAACATGTTCACAACAATGCATTTCAAACTGCACAATATAATGAGATCATCACACATGAATACAACAAGAGATTTAACACACATGAATAAAACAAGAGATTTAACACACACAAGTAACCAAGTTGTGATAACTAACTCCCAGCAACATATTGTAACTAGTCCAAACCATCCTTCCTCCTTAATCTACTTCTATCTTCCACATCCTATCCTTTCCAAAGGTGTTAACTATATTTACCTAACCCCAGATAGAACTTGTTGATTATATTGACCAAGCTTCCCCAGCAGGTGACTAGTGGTCATCATCACACAACTTGGGGGTGTGGCTCAACACTACCATCCCATGACTCTAGGTGTAGAATACACATTGTGCAATACCTCCACCTCTCCTAATATAACAAGGGTCAACACCCTGCACTAGCACACTATTTCATTGTTGGTGTTATTAGATATATGTCATCGAATAACCAGTTTGGGAAATTGTGCTTCCTATAAAACCTCCACTTTCCCACACATCATAGAAATGTATTCCAAACCAATAATACTCTCAAATAAAATATTTACTATCATATCATTACTCATTCAAAATCCATGCCATCTACATCTCCTCAATATCATAATTATTTGACTCTCTTAGCCCATTTAATCGATGGGATAGTACCAAACACAATATCTTGCATAACCTTATATAGGTTTAGTTTTGATTATTTATTATTAATTAATGAGCAATGTAAATAAGTTGATATACTCACCATGTTCATGCTACTCAATGTTTCATTGTCAAACATATTATAAATTGGTATTCGCATACCAGATATATCTGTCTAACTTAGGATGCTAGAAGGGCACCATACTACTTTGGTAATTTGAAGCATAACCAATAAACATTATACGCAACTTCCTTATATCACTAGGTCCACAATATAAAAAAGATGTTTCTCTCAGTCCAAGTGAGGTTAACAGATAGTAAGCAAATAGATACAACATAGGTCAAAATGTATTTTAGTTGTCACAAGTAAAAATGGGGCATTACATACTCCCACCCTTCAATCAAATTTGTCCCAAATTTACAGTGAAAATACCATGTGTATGTAATCATAATTAAAGAAGCATTCAACTCAATGTTACTAGAGAATCTCAAATATATAAATAGAATTCTTAAAAGTTATAGTCAAGCGTCATCAATCTCAATGTCATACCTTCTTACCCTTTAACAAGATGTATAAAATCACATTATCCAAACATGTTTACGCATCACAATACTGAGATGTCATCATCACATGCATATACTCATTCAACTTAGCATGCAGTAATCAATGATCAAACAAAATGCTTGAAACTACTAATCTGAGATGTGTTTTTGTTTAACATTAAACTACCAAGAATATTTAGGGTTTGCTTTCCTAACTTAGGAGAAAAAGGCCAATTTCATTAATTCATACATCATTAATATCCCTATATCATTAAACTAATTTGATTCCATGATAACCAAGTACTTTTAACATTTACTAAAATAAGAGAACTACGAGCATTTACAAGGTCTTCGTGAATATCCTTCTTAGGATACCAGTATTGTTCATCACCTTTACAGTCTCTTTTTCTTTCTAAAACATTCCAAGAGAGTCTACTACTTGCTCAAGTCCTTACCAATTAAGAATTTTATCATTCTTCAAGGTCTTATTCCCAACATCTTAAAATCATTTTCTACCTCAAAGTCATCCTACCATTCCCTTGTATTGTACATCATTATTCACATATAAATAGCATTATATATAGGTGATGCTAGGATATATATATATATAAGTAACATAAATTTCATTATTTAAATGACAATCAGTTACTTCAAGCCTAAATTAGAGGTTTTAACACCATTATTTATATGGAGACTTACTAATCTATAATTTTATGAAAGTTGACATGATCCTTATTTAATAATGTTGGGTTAAATGATATGTCTTTGAGAACACAATTTAAATGTCATGGAGTAACTTCCATATCGTCGTTTATAGTTTACAAGTTTGACTCAACTTATCGTCCACCTTAAGGGTTCATTTAAGCATGAAATTTGTATAAACAATGATACATTGAAATTTTATATAATGTTTTTCCATCCGAGTGTGTATGATCATTCTAAAATCATGTTGGGCCTATCATGATATTACTTTTATTATGATTTCATATATATATATATATATATATATATATATATAACCAAGTCATATGAGTAGAGCATATATAGTCGGTTCCCACTTTATATGTCTTAATCTACTTCCATGGTGTATCGTCACTAGACATAATTTTGCAACCCAAGTTATATCTCCGTGTTCGTGTGTACACACACACATATATATATATATGACCCAAAGTTATACTGAGAGGAGGGATGAATCAATATCATGCACTTTTTACCCTTTCAAACATTTGTTATACCATGTAATCATACATTAACATATATACCATGTATCATAAGCAATATATGTTTTAATTCTTAATGATACTGAGAGGGGGGCTGAATCAGTATCATGCACAGATTAAGCAATTTTTCACTTTCAAAAACATGCACCAATTCCTATTTAAAAACACATCAATAAAAACCAACTGTGTGCATAATATTTGAAGAAAATTTTATATATATGTATGAAATTTTGATTACATATATAGATGGGAGACACCAATCTAGAATAATGTGAGCACCAACTCACTCAAACACCAATCTAATTGGGACACCAATACGGCATGCAAGTGCCAACTCGCAACTACAGGATCCAATGTGTGAGGACCCAATCTTCTGTGCAAGCACCAGCTTTCCGATATAGGCTCCAACCTGTGAGGACACCAATCCTCTGTGCAAGCACCAACTTGTTGTGTTTAGGAACCAATATAAGAGGATACTGCAATCTCCTTCCCTTGCCCCGTCCTACAACCCTGAGATATAGATACAGATATTGATATACTTCTGCCACACTGTCTTTAGATTTGCATGCACGGATCACACTACATTCTACCTTATGCTTTGTTTCATGTTGTGCACACTTTTGACATGATTTGCTTCAATTCTTCTAACAAATTTTCTCACTATGTATTTTACTACAGTTCTGCTTGTTGTTCCGATTCTATGAATATACTCGTCCACATGCTCCTTGGTATTTTCTCACAAATGCTCCTTATATCTACGTGATTGCTCCTTGTTCTTTTGCATGTCTTGTAACCTCACTCACTTCTTCAATTCTTATGGACTCTAATCCCCCCAAGAATTTCATCTAACCTGAAGCTTGCAAATTCAGAATACTACTTCATTTCCTCTTCCAAGATTACTTCTCATTCATCAATCTAACTCTTATTTATACTAAATTTGCTCAATTGATTTGTCCACAAATTGGGGCTTTTATGAGTCGATAACACCAATTCTTTCTTTCTTTTTTATCAAGCTTACCCAAACATCTTCCACTTGTCTTATCTTGTGCGGAAAGAGTGTCATGACTTTGTGGGTCTTGTGCACACTAGTTCCATATATTGGTGGGACTTGTACACTGGAGTGCCATGACTAGGTGGGATTAGAGTTCCATGTGCAGACAACCTTATTCTGCAACTTAGTTTTAAGACTTTCTTTGACTTGCAAAGACTTGCACACATATTTTTTATATACTTATTCAAACTGTATTTAAGACTTCAATTTCATCACCAAGTTCAACAATATCCCCCTTTGGAACTGATTTCAACACCATTCAAAACTGATCTCCCCCTAAGTATGAGCTCTTCATTGAAGTATTTTGTTGTGCAATATTGTTTGCAGATTTCCTTGCTACTCTCTCCCCCTTTGACATCAATGGCAAGTGAATAAACGATTACCTACAAGTCAGTATCTACATAGTGTATCCTCCCCCTATGCGGTTTGCAAGTTCTCCCACTGAATTCATTGCACTTTTGTGCTAGTTTCTTCTGCATTGCATGGTCCTTGGGATTTATAGTTTCCTTTGCTTTGTCCTTGCGCAAAATTTTGTTGCATTTACAAGCTTCATTTTATCTCTCCCACGCAATATTTTGTTGCAACTTCACAATATTTCTCCCCCTTACTTCATGCTTCCCATTTATTCATTTTGTCGCTTTTACTATGCTAGGTTCCTGCCATGTTGTAGATACTTCCGCGCAACAAGATATGTGTAATTATTTATTTTCTTTTGTGATTAATGATAGATATCTTACACATATCTTGTTACATTTTCAAGAGTTCTTCCTTGATGCACACCATACTGATTTGACATGTGACATATTTGAAATGTGCGACAATATTTCACATGGATATATCATTTACGATTATCGTATGTGCGTGATATAGCAAGATATTATTTTTCATGTGCGATCTCGAGTTGTCAAAATTTGTCAGTCCATTTACGTCGTTAGCCATAAATTAAATTGCTTCTATGTTCCTTTAATTTATTTCAAAGCATGCGGGAACCCAATCTTCTAGCCAATTTATGAACCATTCGTGAAGCTTAGTGAACACAGAATCATCATATTTTCTTGTTGTAGAGGTTTTGATCATCGTTTTTCATACTTTTGTCACAATGGATAATCCTCGTCAACGAGTTAATGCAACTATTTCCAGGATTTCAGAGACAGTTCAATCTCAATGACAAGAGTTCACAGACCTCAAGCACAATCTAGAGAATTGGACATCTCTTACCAAGGAAGTGAATGTAAGAGAGTAGTATGCCCAGTCGCATGAAAATCATATGAATGCACATGAAATTGCGACCTTAAAGTACCGATTTGGGCGATCAAAGCATCAGTAGGGGCAAATCTTGGTTCTTCTACAACATCTCCAGGGAACACCTCGTGGTACTAGTTTCGAGAAGTTGTCTTCTCCTAATACAAAGTTGTGCCTGTCATTGCTGAATTGTTGAGTAGTAGGATCTCTGAGGATCCCAATTTTGTAAACTAATATTCATACTAAGGTAGATTGACATATGTACTCCTTTCACTATTAGACCTCTGGAACGTGATCCTTATATTTGATTTTTTTTTCTACGCAACAGCAATTCCTTCTGACATGTTTTCCACTTATGGCCAAATTTGAATATATATATTTTATTTTTATAGTAGTTGCACCTATGAATGTAATCTATGCGACATTCTTCAAACATTTTCTGGTCAGAACCTTATTTATAATTTCCTTGAATTCGTAATAGATGGCATATTGAATTCAGGGATTTTTATTCACAATCCTGTAGATTAACAAGATAAGAAGTAGTTTTCTGATGCTTGAAAATTACTTGTATTATTATTGACTACAGATGGACATGTATGTGGAAGTTATTTATCCATTTTAGAGTGTGCACGAGCTTTTATTGGTACTTTGCAAATTTATTTCCTTCATTTGCCCAGCTGGTCTTATTGATCTTACTTCCTGTAACATGTGAAATATTCCTTTCATATTGTTTTACTGATCTTCGGAAATTTTTTGCCTTATGCCCAAATCCATCACATGTATAAGATCTTATGGTATGACAGTATTTTCCACCATGACCATAATACGTGCACCTTAATCATCTCAGTGTATTGATCCTTCTTCTATTATAATAAGGAAAATTGTAATCATTGAGGAAATTTGCATACCTTGATTGGGCTTGCTTTGATGACACATATCGTTAATTTTTTACTGGAATATATTTACTGTCACGGACTTTTTCAACTGTCTTATTGTAGCCAAGACTAGATTTTTCTTCTGGTGAGCTTTGACTATTCAATATCTTATCCAAAATTGATGTGTTGTTCCTGAATTTAGCTTCAATTGTTGTGTCAGAAAAATCTTTGTCACTTTTTGGATCTGCATAGTCTAGAATTTCATTTGTGGACCCATTTATTGCAAAAGAGAGTTCTCTTTGATTCTTCAAATCTACTTTTTTATTTCCTTATTTCAGCTAGTTCTTATTTTAAGTGAGTAATCTCTGAATCCTTTTGCTCAAGTTGTAATATTTGTTATGTCAATAGCTCATTTTCCTGTTTTTTTCTTCCAGTGACACTTCCAACAAGAAACTATTTTCTTCAAGCTTCCTAAATTCTTTTAGTGCACAAGCTAGTTGTCTCTTAAGTTCCCTTTTCTTATCTTCTGATTCTTCAAGTGCTTTGTTTGTAGGCATTTCTTCAATTCTTTTGAACTCAAGCTCTTGGTTTTTCAAACAATCGATTGTTCTTTTAACCTTTATTAACTGATCCTTTTGTTGGACTAAATCTCTTGAGATTTTTGAAGGATTACTTTCAGAGATATATTTTCTTTTCATACTTTCCTTAATTCATCCAGAGAACTAGTTAGTTCACCTTCCCACTCAACTTCTGTAGTTTCCTCATCTTCAGACTTGAGGGTTTCTTCTTCACTTTCAAACTCTTCCTGACTATTACTCATACAAGATTCATTCTCAGTATAGGATTTTGAAGGTGAGATGTAGATTCCATTGTAGAAATAATTACAGAATGTTCCTATATTAAGATCTATTGGACTTTCACGTGAATTATTTGAGACTTCTTCCTTATTTTATGATTCCTTCTTAATGGAAGAGAAACAATTATGCTTTTCTTATGAGTCTTTATTTTCAAGGTTTTCTATCATTGCCATGAAAATTACTTCTCTTGGATTATCATCATGATCATCTTCGTCAGATGAGTTGATGTTCTCTTTGGAATACCGACTCGTTTTCTTCTTTTGTTCAAACTTTTTTTGTTGGTGTGTTTTCCTTTATTCTCTATCATTAAGGTCCTCTTCACTATCACTATCCTTGATTTCCTTCTAAGGACATTTGGAAGCAAAGTGTCCTACTCTACCACATTCAAAACATTTGAAGGGTAAATTACATGTGTACTTGCTGCGACCCCTTTTGAGATTCTTTACAAAATTTGTTGCTTCATCTGCTGATACATCGGAGGAACTCTTTCTCTATTCATTCATGCTTCATTTTGTCTTCTTTGAAGCTCTGAAAGCTTCCTCTTTTCTGGAAGGATTCTCTTTTTCCGTCCTCATCTCATATGTAGTAAGAATCCCATGAAGTTCATCCATCTGTAATTTATCCAAATCATTTATGTCCTCTAGAACTGATACTTTGGAGTCAAAACTTATTGGAAAATATCCCAATACCTTTTGTACTACTACTTCCCTAGCAATTTGTACTCCAAGACCTTCTATGGAATTAACAATCTCATCTACTCAAAGAAGATAGGATGCAATATTTTCTTCTTCCCTCATCTTTAGAGTTTCAAACTGTCATGAATAAGTTTGCAACTTTTCCTTGTTAACCTTCTCATCTCCATCATATATTTTTGTAATCTTATCCCATACTTCTTTAGCTGATGTGCACAACATGACTTTGGTGAACTCTGAATCTTCTAAACCACATAGTATCGCATTCCTATCCCTTGCATTACACTCATGTAGTATTTTTCTAGCTACCTCAACTAGTGGGGTTTTGGGAACTTTATAACCATTTTCAATAGCTTGCCAGACATCGACTCCAAGAGATTGTAAGTATAATTCCATCCTTATGCTCCAAAAGGTGTAGTTTGATCCATCAAACCTTGGTTCTTTTTTCGTAGAAAGTCCTTCCTATCTATCCATATCTGCGTAGTGATCTATCTTCCAGTTGTTAAATTGTTCCTGAAGCAACCCACTCTTATACCAATTGTTGGAATTCTTAATGATACTGAGAGAGGGGATGAATCAATATCATGCACAATTTAAGCAATTTTTCACTTTAAAAATCATGCACCAATTCCTATTTAAAAGCACATAAGTAAAAACCAACTATGTGCTGAATATTTGAAGAAACTTTTATATATATGTAAGAAAATTTGATTACATAGATAGATGGTAGAAACCAATATCCAATGATGTGAGCACCACCTCACTCAGACACCAATCTAATTGGGACACCAATCCCACATGAAAGAACCAACTCACAAACTACATGCTACTTCGGATTTTCTAACAAATGATCCTTATATCTGCGTGATTGCTTTTTGTTCTTCTGCATGTCTTGTAACCTCGTGCACTTCTTCAATTCATATTGCCTCTAATTCCCCTGAGCATTTCATCTAACCTGAAGCTTGCAAATTCATAATACTACTTCATTTTTTCTTCCAAGCTTACTTCTCATTCATCAATCTAACTCTTATGTATACTAAACTTGGTCAATTGATATGTCCACAAATAGGGGCTTCTTTGAGTCGGTAACACCCCTTTTTCCTTTCTTTTCGGTCAAGCTTACCCAAACATATTCCACTTGTCTTATATTGCACGGATAGAGTGTCATGACTTTGTGGGTCTTGTGCACACTAGTTCCATAGCTTGGTGGGACTTTTTCACTGGAGTGCCATGACTAGGTGGGATTAGAGTGCCATGCACAGACAACCTTATTATGTAACTTGGTTTTAAGACTTCATTTGACTTGTAGAGACTTGCACACATATTTTTTATATACTTCTTCAAACTAGATTTAAGAATTCAATGCCATCACCAAGTTCAACAATATCTTTGACATCAATGACAACACCAAAGTTCAACAATCTCCCCCTTTGGCATTGAAGTCAACACCATTAAAAACTGAGCTCCCCTTGAGTATGAGCTCTTCATTGAAGTCTTTTGTTGCGCAATCTTGTTTGAATATTTTCTTGCTACACTCTCCCCCTTTGACATCAATGGAAAAGGAATAAACGATTACCTACAAGTCTATATCTACATATTCTATCCTCCCCCTACTCGGTTTCCAAGTTCTCCCCTCAATTCATTGCACTTTTGTGCTGGTTGCTTATGCATTGCATGGTCCTTTGGATTTATAGTGTCCTCTGCTTTGTCCCTACGCAAAATTTTGTTGCACTTACAGGCTTCATTGTATCTCTCCCACACAATCTTATGTTGCAGCTTCATAGTATTTCTCCACCTTACTTCATGCTTCACATTTCTTAATTTTGTTGCTTTTACTATGCTAGGTTCCTGCCATGTCGTAGATAATTCCACGCAACGGGATCTGTGTAATTATTTATTTTCTTTTGTTATTAATGACAAATATATTACACATATCTTGTTATATTTTCAAGGGTTCTTCTTTGATGTGTACCATAATGATTTGACATGTGACATATTTGAAATGTGTGACAATCTTTCACATGGATATATCATTTATGATTCACGTATGTACGTTGTATAGCAAGATTTTATTTTTCATGTGTGATATCAAGTTGTCATAATTTGTTAGTCCATCTGCACTATCATCCATAAATGAAATTGACTTCTATGTTCCTTCAATTTATTTCGAAGCGCGCAAACACCCAATCTTTGAGCCTATTTATGAACCATTTGTCAAGATTAGTGAACACAGAATCATCATCTTTTCTTGTTGTAGAGGTTTTGATCATTGTTTTTCATACTTCTGTCATGATTTTGAATCCTATTCAGTGAGTTAATGCGGCTATTTCCAGGCTTTCGGAGACAACTCAGTCTCAGCGACAAGAGTTCACAGATCTCAAGCACAATCTAGAGAATTGGACATCTCAGATCAAGGAAGCGAATGTAAGAGAGTAGTATGCCCAATCACAGGCAAATCAGATGAATGCACATGAAATTGTGAACATAAAGGACCGAGTTGAGAAATTATAGCATCAGCAGGAGAAAATATTGGTTCTTCTACAACATCTCCAGGGAACGCCTGGTGGTACTAGTTTCGAGAAGTTGTCTTCTCCTGATACGGAGTTGCGCTATCATTGTTGAATTCTTAAGTAGTAGGATCTTTGAGAATCCCAATTTTCTAAACTAATGTTCCAACTAAGGTAGATTGACATATGTATTCCTTTTTTTGTTATACCTATGGGGCATGATCCTTATATAAGAATTTTGTTCTACATGACAACAATTTACTTTTGACATGTTTTCCACTTATGGCCAAATTTGAATATATATACTTTCTTTTTATAGTAGTTGCACCTATGTATGTAATATGTGCAACATTCTTCAAACATTTTATGGTCAAAACCTTATTTATAATTTCCTTGAATTCATAAAATATGGCATATTGAATTCAAGGATTTTTATTCACAATCTTGGAGATTAACAAGATAAGCAGCAATTTTCTATTGCTTGAAAATTACTTGTAGTATTATTGACTATGGATGCACATGTCTGTGGAACTTTCTTTATAAATTTTTGAGTGTGCATGAGCTTTTGTTGGTACTCTGGAAAGTTATTTCCTTCATTTACCCACGTTTTACTGTTCTTACTTCTTTAACATCTGAAATATTCCTTTCATATTGTTTTACTGATCTTCGACTATTTTGTGCCTTATGCCCAAATCCATCACAGGTATAACATCTTATGGTATGACAGTATTTTGCAGCATGACCATAATACTTGCACCTTAAGCATCTCAGTGTATTGATCCTTTTTCTATTATAATAAGGAAAATTGTAATCATTGAGGAAATTTGCATACCTAGATTGGACTTGCTTTGATGACACATCTCGTTGATTTGTGACTGGATTATATTTACTGTCGTGAACTATTTCAACTGTCTTATCGTAGACAATAACATATTTGTCTTTTGGTGACCTTTGACTATTCAATATCTTATCCAAAATTGATGTGTTGTTCCTGAATTTAGCTTCAACTTTTGTGTCAGAAAAAAACTCACTTTTTGGATTTCCGTAGTCTGGAATTTCATTCTTGGACCCATTTATTGCAAAAGAGAGTTGTATTTGATTCCTCAGATCTATTTTTTTATTTTCTTATTTCAAATAGTTCTTCTTTTAAGTGAGTAATCTTTGAATCCTATTTTTTCTCAAGTTGTAATAGTTGTTCTGTCAATAACTCATTTTCCTGTTTTGTTTCTTCCAGTGACACTTCCAACAATAAATTATTTTCTTCAAGCTTCTTAACTTAATTTAGTGTGCAAGCTAGTTGTCTCTTGAGTTCCCTTTTATTATCTTTTGATTCTTCAAGTGCTTGTTTGTAAGCATTTCTTCAGTTCTTTTGAACTTAACCTCTTGATTTTTCAAACAATCGATTGTTCTTTCAACCTTGAGTAACTAATCCTTTTGTTGGTCTAAAATCTCTTGAGATTTTTTAAGGATTACTTTTCGAGATAGATTTTATTTTCTTACTTTCCTTAATTCATCCAGAGAACTAGTAGTTCACCTTCCCAGTTAACTTCTACAGTTTCCTCATCTTCAGACTTGAGGGTTTCTTCTTCACTTTCCAACTCTTCCTGACTATTACTCATAGAAGATTCATTCTCGGTATAGGATTTTGAAGGTGAGATGTAGATTCCATTATATAAATACTTACAGAATGTTCCTATATTAATATCTATTAGACTTTCACATGAATTATTTGAGACTGCTTCCTTATTGTATGATTCCTTCTTAATGGAAGAGCAATAATTATCCTTTTCTTCTGAGTCTTTATTTTCAAGGTTTTCTACCATTGCCCTGAAAATTACTTCTCTTGGATTATAATAACGATCATCTTCATCAGATGAGCTGATGTTCTCTTTGGAATACATACTCGTTTTCTTCTTGTGTTCAGACCTGTTTTGTTGGTGTGTTTTCCTTCATTCTCTATCATTAAGATCCTATTCACTATCATTATCCTTGATTTCATTCTAAGGACATTTAGAACCAAAGTGTCCTACTCTACCACATTCAAAACATTTGAAGGGTAAATTACATGTGTACTTGTTGCGACCCATTTTGAGATTCTTTACAAAGTTTGTTGCTTCATCATCTGATGCATTAGAGGAACTCTTTCTCTATTCATTCCTGCTTCATTTTGTCTTCTTTGAATCTTTGAAATCTGCCTCTTATTTGGAAGGATTATCTTTTTCTATCCTCATCTCATATGTAGTAAGAATCCCGTGAAGTTCGTCCATATTTAATTTATCCAAAGCATTTATGTCTTCTAGAACTGATACTTTGTAGTCAAATCTTATTCTTAGAGATCTCAATACCTTTTGTACTACCACTTCCCTTCCAATTTGTACTCCAAGACCTTCTATGGAATTAACAATCTCATCTACTCAAAGAAGATAGGATGCAATATTTTCTTCTTCCCTCATCTTTAGATTTTCAAACTATCCTAAATAAGTTTGAAACTTTTCCTTCTTAACATTCTCATCTCCATCATAGATTTTTGTAAGCTTATCCCATACTTATTTAGCTGATGTGCACTGCATGACTTTGGTGAAATCTAAATCTGATAAACCACATAGTATTGCATTCCTATCCCTTGCATTACACTCATGTAGTATTTTTCTAGCTGCCTCAACTAGTGGGGTTTTGGGAACTTTATAACCATTTTCAACAGCTTGCCAAACATCGACTCCAAGAGATTGTAAGTATAATTCCATCCTTATGCTCCAAAAGGTGTAGTTTGATCCATCAAACCTTGGTTCTTTTTTCGTAGAAATTCCTTCCTATCTATCCATATTTGCGTAGTGATCTATCTTCCAGTTTTTAAATTGTTCCTTAAGCAACCCACTCTTATACCAATTGTTGGAATTCTTAATGATACTGAGAGGGGGGGGTGAATCAATATCATGCACAATTTAAGCAATTTTTCAATTCAAAAATCATGCACCAATTCCTATTTAAAAACACATAAGTAAAAACCAACTGTGTGCAGAATATTTGAAGAAATTTTTATATATATGTAAGAAAATTTGATTACATAGATAGATTGTAGAAACCAATATCCAATTATGTGAGCACCAACTTACTTAGACACCAATATGATTGGGACACCAATCCCACATGAAAGCACCAACTCACAAACTACAGGCTCCAACCTATGAGGACACCAATCTTCTGTACAAGCACCAACTTGTTGATATAGGCTCCAACCTGTGAAGACACAAATCCTCTATGCAAGCACCAACTTGTTGTGCTCAGAAACCAATATAAAAGGAGACTGCAATCTCCTTCCACTGCTCCGTCCTACCACCCTAACATATAGATATAGATGTTTATGTACTTTTGTCACACTATATTCATATTTGTGTGCACAGTTCACACTATATTCTGCCCTCGGCTCCATTTCCTGCTGTGAACACTTTTCACATGCTCTGCTTCAATTATGCTCACAACTTTTCTTACTATGTATTCTAATACATTTATGCTTGTTGTTATGATTCTATGAATACACTCGTCCACATGCTCCTTGGGATTTTCTCACAAATGATCCTTATATCTGCGTGATTGCTTCTTGTTCTTCTGCATGTCTTGTAACCTCGTGCACTTCTTCAATTCATATTGCCTCTAATTCCCCTGAGCATTTCATCTAACGTGAAGCTTGCAAATTCAGAATACTACTTCATTTGTTCTTCCAAGCTTACTTCTCATTCATCAATCTAACTCGTATTTATACTAAACTTGCTCAATTGATATGTCCACAAATAGGGGCTTCTTTGAGTCGGTAACACCCCTTTTTTCTTTCTTTTTGGTCAAGCTTACCCAAACATCTGCTACTTGTCTTATCTTGCACGGATAGAGTGTCATGACTTTGTGGGTCTTGTGCACACAAGTTCCATAGCTTGGTGGGACGTTTTCATTGGAGTGCCATGACTAGGTGGGATTAGAGTGCCATGCACAAACAACCTTATTATGTAACTTGGTTTTAGGACTTCCTTTGACTTGCGGAGACTTGCACACATGTTTTTTATATACTTCTTCTAACTAGATTTAAGAATTCAATACCATCACCAAGTTCAACAATATCTTTGACATCAATGACAACACCAAAGTTCAACAATCTCCCCCTTTGGCATTGATTTCAACACCATTAAAAACTGAGCTCCCCTTGAGTATGAGCTCTTCATTGAAGTCTTTTGTTGCACGGTCTTGTTTGAATATTTGGTTGCTACACTCTCCCCCTTTAACAACAATGGAAAAGGAATAAACAATTACCTACAAGTATGTATCTACATATTGTATCCTCCCCCTACTCGGTTTCCACGTTCTCCCCTGAATTCATTGCACTTTTGTGCTGGTTGCTTATGCATTGCATGGTCCTTTGGATTTATAGTGTCCTCTGCTTTGTCCCTGCACAAAATTTTGTTGCACTTACAGGATTCATTGTATCTCTCCCACGCAATCTTATGTTGCAGCTTCATAGTATTTCTCCACCTTACGTCATGCTTCCCATTTCTTAATCTTGTTTCTTTTACTATGCGAGGTTCCTGCCATGTCGTAGATAATTTCACGCAATAGCATCAGTGTAATTATTGATTTTCTTTTGTTATTAATGACAAATATATTACACATATCTTGTTACATTTTCAAGGGTTCTTCTTTGATGCATACCATACTCATTTGACATGTGACATATTTGAAATGTGACACAATCTTTCACATGGATATATCATTTATGATTCACGTATGTACATGATATAGCAAGATTTTATTTTTCATGTGTGATATCAAGTTATCAGAATTTGTTATTCCATTTCCATCGTCATCCATAAATGAAATTGACTTCTTTGTTCCTTCAATTTATTTCGAAGCGCGCAGACACCCAATCTTCGAGCCTATTTATGAACCATTTGTCAAGATTAGTGAACACGGAATCATCAACTTTTCTTGTTGTAGAGGTTTTGATCATTATTTTCATGCTTATTTCATGATGTTGAATCCTCTTCAGTGATTTAATGCAGTTATTTCCATGCTTTCAGAGACAACTTAGTCTCAGTGACAAGAGTTCACAGACCTCAAGCACAATCTAGAGAATTGGACATCTCAGACCAAGGAAGCGAATGTAAGAGAGTAGTATGCTCAGTCACGGGAAAATCAGATGAATGCACATGAAATCGTGAACTTAAAGGACCGAGTTGGGAAATTATAGCATCAATAGGAGCAAATATTGGTTCTTCTACAACATCTCTAGGGAATGCCTGGTGGTACTAGTTTCGAGAAGTTGTCTTCTCCTGATACAGAGTTGCGCTTATCATTGCTGAATTCTTGAGTAGTAGGATCTATGAGGATCCCAATTTTCTAAACTAATGTGCCTGCTAAGGTAGATTGACATATGTATTCCTTTTGTTGTTATACCTATGCGGCATGATCCTTATATAAGAATTTTGTTCTGCACAACAACGATTTCCTTTTGACATGTTTTCCACTTATGGCCAAATTTGAATATATATAATTTCTTTTTATAGTAGTTGCACCTATGTATGTAATATGTGCGACATTCTTCAAACATTTTATGGTGAGAACCTTATTTATAATTTCCTTGAACTCATAATATATGGCATATTGAATTCAAGGATTTTTATTCACAATCCTGGAGATTAACAAGATAAGCAACAATTTTCTGTTGCTTGAAAATTACTTTTACTATTATTGACTACGGATGCACATGTCTATGGAACTTTCTTTATCCATTTTTGAGTGTGCACGAGCTTTTGTTGGTACTCTGGAAAGTTTTTTCCTTCATTTACCCACATTTTATTATTCTTACTTCTGTAACATATGAAATATTCCTTTCATATTGTTTTACTAATCTTCGTCAGTTTTGTGCCTTATTCCCAAATGCATCACAGTTATAACATCTTATGGTATGACAGTATTTTGCAGCATGACCATAATACTTGCACCTTAAGCATCTCAGTGTATTGATCCTTTTTCTATTATAATAAGGAAAATTGTAATCATTGAGGAAATTTGCATACATGGATTGGACTTGCTTTGATGACACATCTCGTTGATTTGTCACTGGAATATATTTACTGTCATGGACTTTTTAACTCTCTTATTGTAGACAAGAACATATTTTTCTTTTGGTGACCTTTGACTATTCAATATCTTATCCAAAATTGATGTGTTGTTCCTGAATTTAGCTTCAAATTTTGTGTTAGAAAAATCTATCACTTTTTGGATTTCCATAGTTTGGAATTTCATTTGTGGACACATTTATTGCAAAAGAGAGTTGTCTTTGATTCTTCAGATCTATTTTTTTTCTTTTCTTATTTCAGCTAGTTCTTCTTTTAAGCGAGTAATCTTTGAATCCTAATTTTTCTCAAGTTGTAATAGTTGTTTTGTCAATAGCTCATTTTCTTTTTTGTTTCTTCCAGTGACACTGCCAACAAGAAATTATTTTCTTCAAGCTTCTTAACTTAATTTAGTGTGCAAGCTAGTTGTCTCTTGAGTTCCCTTTTATTATCTTTTGATTCTTCAAGTGCTTTGTTTGTAAGCAGTTCTTCAGTTCTTTTGAACTTAACCTCTTGATTTTTCAAACAATCGATTGTTCTTTCAACCTTGAGTAACTGATCCTTTTGTTGGTCTAAAATATGTTGAGATTTTTGAAGGATTACTTTTAGAGATAGATTTTATTTTCTTACTTTACTTAATTCATCTAGAGCACTAGTTAGTTCACCTTCCCAATCAACTTCTGTATCTTCCTCATCTTCGTACTTGAGGGTTTCTTCTTCACTTTCAAACTCTTCCTGGCTATTAGTCATACAAGATTCATTCTCGGGATAGGATTTTGAAGGTGAGATGTAGATTCCATTGTAGAAATACTTATAGAATAATCCTGTAGTAATATCTATTTGAATTTCACATGACTTATTTGATACTGCTTCCTTATCGTATGACTCCTTCTTAATGGAAGAGCAGCAATTATCCTTTTCTTCTAAGTCTTTATTTTCAATATCTTCTACCATTTCCATTAAAAGTAATTCTCTTGTATTATCATCACTATCATCTTCCTCAGATGATTTGATGTTCTCTTTGGAATACATACTCTTTTTCTTCTTGTGTTCAAACATGTTTTGTTGGTGTGTTTTTCTTCATTCTCTATCATTAAGGTCATATTCACTATCACTATCCTTGCTTTCCTTGTAAGGACATTTGGAAGCAAAGTATCCTACTCTACCACATTCAAAATAATTGAAGGGTAACTTATCTTTGTACTTGTTGCGACCACTTTTGAGATTCTTTACAAAATTTTCTTCTTCATCATCTGATACAACAGAGGATCTCTTGCTCTATTCATTCCTTCTACCTTTTGTATTCTTTAAAGATTTGAAAGATTCCTCTTTTATGGAAGCATTCTCTTTTTATGTCCTCATCTCATATGTAGTAATAATCCCATGAAGTTCGACCATCTTTAATTTATCCAAATCATTTATGTATTCTAAAACTGATACTTTGGAGTCAAACATTGTTGGAAAATATATCAATACCTTTTGTACTACTACTTCCTTAGCAATTTGTATTCCAAGACCTCTTATGGCATTAACAGTCTCATCTTCTCGAAGAATATAGGATGCAATATTTTCTTCTCCCCTCATCTTTAGAGTTTCAAACTGTCCTAAATAAGTTTGCAAATTTTCCTTTTTAACATTCTCATCTCTCTCATAGAGGCTTTTAAGCTTATCTCATACTTCTTTAGCTGATGTGCACTGCATGACTTTGGTGAACTATGAATCTGCTAAACCACATAGTATTGCATTCCTAGCCCTTGCATTACACTCATATAGTCTTTTCTAGCTGCCTCAATTGGAGGGGTCTTGGGAACTTTATAACCATTTTCAACAGCTTTCTAGACATCGAATCCAAGAGATTGTAAGTATACTTCCATCCTTATGCTCCAAAAGGTGTAGTTTGATCCACCAAACCTTGGTGCTTTGTTCGTAGAAATTCTTTCCTGTATATCCATATATGCATAGTGACCTATCTTCTAGTTGTTAAATTGTTCCTGAAACAACCCGCTCTGATACCAATTGTGGAATTCTTAATGATACTTAGAGGGGCGTTGAATCAGTATCATGCGCAATTTAAGCAATTATTCACTTTAAAAACCATGCACCAATTCCTATTTAAAAACACATCAATAAAAACCAACTGTGCACATAATATTTGAAGAAACTTGTATATATGTGTATGAAAATTTGATTACATAGATAGATGGGAGACACCAATCTCCAATTATGTGAGCACAAACTCACTCAAATACCAATCTGTTTGGGACACCAATCCCAAATGCAAGCACCAATACACAAACTACAGGATCCAACCTGTGAGGACACCAACCCTCACTACTACAAAAAGTACCTTTAGGGGAAGTCGTTATCCACCTCCAAAAGTGGGAATTGGAGGAAGTTCTTAGCATTGCAGGCAGTTTGTAAGGACACCCCCAACATTGATGACTTTAAAATTCTATCCTTTTAGAGGCGTTTTTTGAAGAGATATGAACTTCCTCCAAAACGTCCCTTTTCAGGGGTTTCCAACCCGCCCCTGAAAAGTGACTTTTGGAGGTAGCTCGAAACTGCCCCTAAAAGTCACTTTTCGAAGGTGGTTTGGAACCCCCCCTAAAAAGAGGGACTTTTGGAGGCGGTTCAAATATCTTCAAAAACCACCTCTAAAAGGATAGACTTTTAAAGTCATCAATATTGGGGGGATTCTTAAAAACTACCTCTAATAGCAGAAACCACCCCTATAAGTGATATTTTGGGGCTTTTGAAAACTCCCCTCATAGCAACCTATAAGGGCAGTTAGGACCCCCCTTGTACCATTGTTTTGTGGTGGTTAGGAACCCCCCTTGTAGAAAATTACAAAAGAGGTTTAGAAACCCTTTCATAGCAACCTACAGGGGTGGTTTAGAACCCCCCTCATAGCCACCTATGAGGGAAGTTGAGAACCCCCCTCGAAGAAACCTATAGGGGTGGTTTAGAACCCCCTTGATAGATACCTATGGGGGGGGTTTTGAATCCCCCTTGTAGCAACCTACAATAGTGCTTTAGAACCCCCCTCATAGATACTTACGGGATGGTTTTAAACCCCCCTCTTAGAAACATACAGGGACATTTTATAACCCCCCTCTTAAAAAACTACAAAGATGGTTTAGAACCCCTCTCGTATCAACATACAAGGAAAGTTTATAACCCCCCTCATAGTCTCATAAACAGGCGATTATAAACCCCCCTCGTAGAAACTTACAAAGATGATTTGAGACCCCCCTCATAGCAAAGTATGAAGGAAATTAAGAACACCCTTTATAGCAACTTAGGAGGGTGGTTGAAAACCCCCCTCATCGCAATATGAGAGGGAAGTTTAGAACCTCCCTCATGAAAACCTAGAGGAAGTTATGAATCCCCCTCTTAGAAACCTATAGAGGCAATTATGAAACCCCCTTGGTTATTAAACCCCCCTATTAGAAGTACATTCCAACATCATTTATTAATTTATGGTATGGCACAGAGGAATCGAACCACCAACCTCCTACTTGTAAGGCAGGTTCTCTTCCATTGAGCTAGTACCCTTTAAAAATTTCAAGTGTTGTTTTTTCCAAACCCATATATAATTGCAAGGCATGCAAGGCCCTCACTCTGAGAATGAATGCTACATTTTTTATAGTTGACAATTACTTTTGATATCCTTTATAACTATTATGGTTTTGTTTTTGCACTTATTTTATACTTCTTTTAGTTGTGCACTTAGTTTTTTTCTTTTCTTTTGTTAAAGTAGCATTAGGAATTGTTTTCACACTCCCTCTATGAAGTAACACTAGATATACTTTCAAGCTCCATTGGCCTAGTTATTGTGGCCATTCCTTGGACAAGGTTTGCAACTGAAAGGAATAAAAAAATCAATGATTCCTTCATCACTTTCTCTCTAGCTTCAGTTGTTTTTTAAATAAAGTCTTGAGGAGTTTGTTGCTACCAAACCATCACACATTTTTTTGTTTCCTACCTGTTTTGGATCCTATTCTTGTCACATTTTTGTATTGTGATGGATCTAGTAATCCTACTACAGATCCATCAACATGCTACAAATCCCATAATGGTCTTTCCAATAGATCTTTTTACACCAATGTGGACTACTTAGGATATCATACTTCTTAGGATGTCCTACTTGATTTAAAATTCATGATGTCCATACTATAGAGAAGCTATACAATCATATCACCATCCACATGCATCAAGGATCTCTTCACACCATATGCTACAAAATCATGCCATAATTAAAATCTACACACCAATCATCATCCCAAAACTCGGTAGCACATGTTACTTGAGTATAATTATATACTTCTCATATCCATGTGACTGAAATTACCTTTGTGAGGCAACCATTTGAGTTCAATTTGAGGTAATCATCGAATGAATCATTAATGAGAAGCATGCATAAATAAAAGTTATGACCTGTCACATTTGCTCCACTAAGCTACACTAAAAGGTTGGATGCATTAAATTGATAGATATTCGAAGTGTGCAATATATGCATTGATGTCCAGAATCTAGCAAGTGTTTTCCACTGGACTCTATTCCATTTCAAGGGTGAATCCAAAAGATGGGTGTCTATTTTGGGGGGTCTTATGAGAAAATAAATCTGATGTTTTCATGTTTTTCAACTTTGGGCGAACAAAAGTGATATTTTTGTTTAGAATTTCACTTTTCAGTAAAAATTAAACTTTTAGAGAATTATGTTAGCTTTCTATTCATTATTTTTTCAAATTTTTTTATTGAGATTTGATATGTCAATTTGGAAAATGTTTGACAGTATGTTCTTATAAAATGAAGGGACTAAAAAATAGTCATGTTTTTTTACGGGCATAAAATCATTGTTAAACTTGTGTTTTGCAAACACAAAATATGCTACGACAATCTCCACAAAATGTACTACTACATGACTATAATTTTGTAACCAATGGATCTATATACTAATTATTATATTTTTTTGAATTCGATCAATGGGGAATGCTTGTCGATTTTCAACATGTTTGTTTTACGGGACATTTCTCTCAATTTACACTAAATATAAAACATCTAACAATACTCTTTTGAAGTAGACACTCTAATTAGTTGCAGCATATTGTTTTCAATTTTTTTATGGTGTATTTTTAAAGTTATGAATTTTTCATTTCACCTCATTCTGAAAGCGATGAAACCAAACTGAACACATGTTAACAAAAAAAAAATTTACAATTATCATATCTCACCTAAACACAACAAACTCTATATCAACAGAGAGTAGATTTAATGACTAAATTAACGGTATCAAGTCTGATAGTCAATTTGCCCTTTAATAGATGGTTTTTTTATTCAAAAAATAGAGAAACCTGAAAACTGTGAAGTTTTCAGGTCTCAGATAGTATTCGGCCGAATACTTTTTCCCGTTACCAAACCGTTAAAATTAACAATGGTTGTTCGGCCGAAAAACAAAACCCAAAATGTTTTTCGTCGGCCGAAAAAAAATAAAAATAAAAATAAAAAATAAAAATAAAAATAAAAAATAAAATAAAATATTAAATTATTTATAATTGTATAAATAAAACTAAAGGAGTCATTATTTCGCATATTTGTTTTTCATAGATGTCTCTAGAAAATATTTTTGAAGGGGTTTTTTCAAAGGAGATTTCTTTCAAGGAGTTCTTATTTCTTTCCAAGGGGTTTTTTCAAAGGAGTTTTTTCTCCAAGAGATTTTTTCAAAGGAGTTTTTTTTCCAATGGGTTTTTTCAAAGGAGTTTTTTTTCCAAGGGGTTTTTTCGAAGGAGAT
The DNA here is from genome assembly GCA_027924585.1 of Larix kaempferi. Taxonomy (NCBI): domain Eukaryota; kingdom Viridiplantae; phylum Streptophyta; class Pinopsida; order Pinales; family Pinaceae; genus Larix; species Larix kaempferi. The sequence goes on along the minus strand of BSBM01000125.1, from coordinate 11,523,257 downwards.
TTCTTTCCAAGGAGTTCTTATTTCTTTCCAAGGGTTTTTTTCAAAGTAGATTTATTTCCAATGAGTTCTTATTTCTTTCCAAAGAGTTTTTCTTCAAAAGAGATTTATTTCCAAGGAGTTTTTTATTTCTTTGCAAGGAGTTTTTTATTTCTTTGCAAGGAGATTTCTTATTTCTTTTCAAGGGGTTTTTTCAAAGGAAATTTCTTTCCAAGGAGTTCTTATTCAAAGGACTCTTACAAGATTTTTATAAGGTGAAGTAAATTTCAGTTCGTGTTTTTTTAAATTTTGTAACTATTTTTAAATCTTAAATTTTTATTTTTTTACTATAAAGTGATGATTATTTAATTTAACCTCTACATATTAAACAATCATGGGAAGTAAGATAAACCGCCAAAGAAAAATTGATCGTAAACGTGATGATGATTCTCATAGGGAAAGAGAAAAAATCAGATATCAAGCCAAAAAAGCAAGGGTTGCACAAACAGAAGAGACAATTATTGAAGATATAAATACAGATTTGCATGATAATGTTGATGAAATGGAAATTGAAAATAGAGTACAAGAACAAATTGAAGCTGAAGAGACCATTGTTGAAGATGTAAATAGGGATTTACATGCTAATGTTGATGAAGTCAATATTGAAGATCAATTTCAAGATCTAGAAATTGGACCTGGTATGTATATATCATGTATTTTCCAAATTCATTTTTTATAATGAATTGTATTTTTGGATATATGTTAAATTAAATTTAACTTGATGTATAGGTACTTTCACCATTGATGATGAAATGTTAGAAGACATTGATTGCGACAAATATGGAGGAAAAATAGCCATACATGTTGCACGATATCATGCTACGCAAATTTATGATGATATTCTCAAAGAATATTCAATAGCAGGACAAGCGCAAATTTTGAGATGTTTATTAGTGTCCAAGAAGTTAAAAGGTGCTACGTCATTATTGGGTATTCACAAGGTGACAAAAGAGTCAAAATTGAAACATAATGTGATAGAAAATATAAGTGATGCAATAAAAAATTTGGAAAATCCAGGAAGAAAGATACCAAAGCTACACCTAGAGCAATTCAGACAGCAATTATTTCAGCTAGTACTAGACAAAATCATTTAACAACACAACTAGCAAAAACAATAGGAACCTCAAGAAAGACATTATACAAACATAACAAATTCAGAATGCAAATAGATGAAAATGATGAACTTGCTTGTTGGGTAATTATTTGTAGACAGCCTTACAAAAATAGAATGGGAAAAGGTGTTAAAGATATTGTACATAAATATTGGTTGGAACATGATCGAGTATCACCAAATTCAAGGGATGTGATACGACAAAGAGTATCACGAAATGAATATGAAATCCATTGAAAACATATAATGGAAATGAAACAAGTACAATTGTTCAATAAATTCGAGGATCATCGTGGAATTAATATGTCAATCACTACATTTGCGCAACAAAAACCATGGTATGTTAGACCTATTACTATACGTGACACATGTTTTCGTTATCATGTGCAATTTGAATTATATTACGGCACTTTTCTTGAATTTTGTAAAATGTTTTGGACAAATTCACCACATCCTCCCACAATACGTGAATTCATATCTCAAATTCTATGTGAGAGAGATCACAATGAACTATTTTACAATAAGAAATGTGTCAATGGAAAACATTGTCATCATTGTGGAAATACGATTTTATTCCACAATAAATATCCTATTAATAATGATCAGTCGCTGTCAAATGTAACTGTTGATTGGAGATGATATGAATACAACAATTATGCTACAAGTTCTAATGATGCACATTCCAAATGAATTGATTTGCGACAAGATAAAATATGTGTCAGGTTTTCTGAAGAAATTTGAAAGTGAAATTTATAAATACATGAAGAATTCACATAGATCATGATGGCAAGACCTTCAATTACAGTCTCGTGAAATTTTTCCACCCGGAACAATTTTGTCTGCGGTTGATTTTGCAGAAAACTACACATTTGCTACACAAAAAGAGATACAAATTGAATACTATCATTCTGACCAAGTTTCAATATTTGTCCATGTTCTATATAGACATTCTCAACACGATGTTGATGGCATTGAAAGCACATGTGACAATCGAGATGTGATTAAAGAATATCATTTTTATATCAACAATGATCGTACACACGATACGCATTTTGGTCAGCATTGTATTGAAAATATTTTTTATGATTCATTAAAAAGACGTGAAGTTAAATTCAATGAACACTGGATATGGTCGGATGGATGTCGGTACAATTTAAATCTTCACGAACATTTTTTTGGTTATGTCGATTTCATAAAGCATCAAACATTAAACATCGCTGGAATTTCTTTGAAACTGGACATGGAAAAGGTGAACATGATGTTGCAGGAGCATGTGTAAAAAGAGCACTTTGAAAATGGAAAATGAACCATTCTTCTGCGTGATTTCATTTAGCTATAGAGGTTGTCCAATGGTGTAAATTACATCTAAGCCATGATTATAATCAACAATCAAAATATGTGCACAGGTATGTATACGATTTTTTTAATTTATATTAATTGTCAATTTAAAAAAATGTTATTTTCAAGTCTATCATTTAAGTATATGTACACTAACATTAAAAGTTGTCCTTTGTGATTTATCATATATTGTGTAGGTTCTTTTGGCTTATTGGAATCCAATATATAGATATATCAATCCCATACGAGGCTAGCACCATACATGGGACTAGAAATTTACACTCTATTCAAACAAAATGTGTTTGCATTTGACAGTGGAAAGCAATCATGCTTTTGTCATATTTGCACTGAAAATGTTGAATCTACAGAAGTGTGTGAAAACATAACGAACAACTACGTAAAACATTGGAAACACACATAGATTAATCCAAAGAGGAAAATGCCACTAGCAAGCTTAGAAGAATTAGAATCAGAAGAAATAGCAATATCATCTGATGGTGATAGAATTTTAGATCTTGTTAGAGAAGGTAATGAACTTACAACTTCTTTGTTGATTGTTCATTGTTGTCCATCACCGTATGTGTATAGTCAATTTAATTGATTTAAAAACCCTGACGTCAATTGTAATTTGCACAGGAGATGTTTTCGTTGTGATTGCACCTTTATACAACAAAGAAAATGTGAAATATTAGTTGATGCGATGCACTGAAGGAAATATGAAGTTATTGGAGGACTACGATGACAAAGGATTTACATATGAGAGAGGATCCATCATTTTAAAAGGTTATTTTTTTCAGCAAGCCCATATGGCTGAAAATTATGTCTACATTCAGGATTATGAACCTGATGTTATATGTTGTCAATATAGTCATTTAATATGTGCATCCCGAATAAAATTGGTACAAGTTCCATAAAAAAATAAAAAAAAACTAGAAAATGGAAACTGTCCAAATATGACCATGAACGAATAATTGAGGACGGCATTCCATTGCGATGTTTTTAACTATATCGAAAATGAATTGATCAATGTTTTTGTGCATGTCAAATGTTGTGTACAATATATTTTTATATTGATAACTATGACTATGATCTTGAATGGGAACTAGAATAAGAGTTTAAATGATTGTATTTTAGCACGTTGAAATCGATTCGATAATTATTTGGTAATGAGAACTTTAATAAAATTTGGAAAAGGTTGAAAAATGTTATATTTCAACTATGGAATGTTGAATGCAAATGCAATTTTACAAGTACTATATTAAGCTAATTGAGTCCATTATATTGAGGGATCAATCATATTTAAGTATGTGAATGAAATCCTAAATTGGAATCCTTATCAATTTTCATATGTGGTTGTATAGTTAAAACCATTTGACCTTGATTGAATTTGAAGGATTTTAGGGTAATAAGTGTGGTCTTTAATGTGTAATTTCGTGAAAAGATTTGGATTGTCATGAATCCATTTCATACTTCTCTAATGTATTTAATAATGGAAAATTATTATTCTTGATCCATTAAATGGGTTGATCCATTAGTGGCTTTGTGGTGAGATGAACAATTCATAGGAATATGATCCATGAATATTTTGGAACTTTGCTAACCTATGGTTTTTAAATAAATGATACATGCATAAGGATAATATCACTTGTGTAAATAAAATTTAGTTCCATTTGATCTAGATTATATGAAGATCTTATTTTGAATTCTTGACAATATCACTTGTGTAGATAGAATTTAGTTCCATTTGATCTAGATTATATGAAGATCTGATTTTATATGATGATGAAATTGAACGTAATTATTTAAGTTTGCATAACTTAAATCATGGAAAATGAAGATAATGATCATTTGATTTTTAATCACAAACAAGGACTATATAATTGTGAAGTTTATGCTAAATTAGAGCAATGGTTATTTACAACAAACCAATGAAAATTCATCAAATTGTTGTCTAAAATCATTGCCCTAATTTAGCATAAGATTCACAATCCTGAAAACCTTGCTTATGATTAAAAAAAAAATCGTTAAATCCCCATTTGCCATGATTTCAGCAGCATCTATAGTTCACCAAGTACAAAAGTGTTGTACGTGAACATTGAACATATGAATCATTAGATAAAAATTGAAAGTATGAATCATTTATATAAGATTCAACTTATCATTCATATGAAATTCAAGTTTATTGTTGAAACCAAGATTATATATTAAAAGACAACCAATAGGGTTGAAACCTTTACTCAATTTTTTTTGCATCTACACTCAAAAAAATTTACATCTGCACTCATAAATGTTTACGTGTGCACTCATAAATTCAAATATATGCACTCAAAAATTGTCAATACTACAAATCTACACTCAATAATTAAATCCTGCACTTCTCAAAACTTGTAACTTTAGATTGCACCTATCAAAAATTAAGGCACTCAATAATTTAATCCTGTAGGTCTTAAAACTTGTAACTTTATATTGCACCTATCAAAACTTAAGGCACTCAAGATTGAATCCTGCAGGTCTTAAAACTTGTAACTTTAGATTGCACCTATCAAAACTTAAGGCACTCAAGAATTAAATCCTGTAGGTCTTTAAAACGTGTAACTTTAGATTGCACCTATCAAAACTTAAGGCTAGCATATATTGAAACTCAATAAAGAAAGATTCGGGATTGCAAACTGCAAAACACTATACTCTATGAACTAATTTAAAACAACAAATAGTTAATGTCTACTTTACATAAAATTTGCAATCTGAAAATTACGAAAAGAAGGTACATCAGCTAAATAGTGTTGGTCTACATCACACAGTGATCTAAACAGGCTCCAACAACAATCACACATGGACTTTATATTATTCATAAAATAAAGTACTTTAAACATTAAAACATGTGTACTAATATCTTTTAAAACCATTTCAAAATTGAACATTAAACTAGATATAAAATTGACTATCATTATGAAAGAAAATTGTAACTTGTACATACAAATTTAATAATACATACATTCATGAATATCATGCAAAATCATATTCTAAGCATGTACCACACAAAATATGCTATGTAATTAGGCCAAAAAAAAGTTAGATCATTCAAAGAAAATACAGAATATGTAAGTTCAATGTACATTTATATAATCCAAAAACAACGTTCCTGAACATGTGAGTTCAATGTACATATATAATCCAAAAATAAAGTTCCTGGACGTCCAAAACAACTACAATATATGTATCAACATGCAAATATATACAATAATGTATTATGGAAAAACAAAAGAAGAGCAATAAAAATCATTCTCTAAATGAAAGTCCACCACTATCCTCCACTGGGGTCTTCCATTTGCCTCAAAGAGACCCATCCTGCAACATGTATAAAAGCAAATTATGAATCTCATAAATTATTTAAACAATTTTAAACTAAATTCAAAAAATTAAAATATTAAACTTATAAAAAAAAATTGAAAAGAATAGTTCAATTATTAACAAAATTACCTCAGTGCCAATATCCACGTCCATCCATGAACCTATATCCTCACCACCAATTTCCATATGTTCTCTTGTTCCCTAAAATTTAAATTTTGTTAATAAATAAAACATTTTGCAAGCAAAATAAACTAAAATTAAGCAATTCACTTAAAACCAAAACAAACAAAAAATTAAAATCATGAGCTCACAAGAGATGGAAAATCATCAAAAAAGTTGGAATTTAAATGAACCTGCATGGATAAGTGACATTAACAATAAGATACATAGATAAATTAAAATTCAAAAAAAAAATACAATATCTTTCAAACATAAATATAAATATGTAAATAATAAATATACCTCTCTAAGATGCTCTTCTACATTTTCACTAGTGGAGAGTCGAAAATCATGTTTATTCAACATTCTAGAAAACTGCAACCAATAAACATTTACATAATAAATTTATTACTATACATCAAAAAATACATAATGTCATAGATATAAGGTAGTTCAAAAATTTCAATTCAAAAGGAATAAAACAATTAAATAGATTGTAGGTACATAAACAACAAACCTATCCTATACTCAATGTGTCATGGGATAGGACATCTGAAGCTATATCAAGAAAAACCTTAGCATAAGCCCTAAGATATTCAATGCTCATTCCATCTACCTCATCATTCATTTTGTAAACAAACTTTTGACAAATACTGGCTCGAGCCCTCTCTCAAACCAATCCCACATCAAATCCTACAAATGACGACGTTAAACCTTCGGCAACAGAATGCCTTGCAGTTGTCCCAAGTTGTGATGTGGGCTCCATCTCCGATTTTAAAGTCACAAGTTTGGCTGGGAGAGATATCTAAGGTGGAGGTCGAAGAGTTGTGGGATCTCTAGGAGAACCTTTTTGATTGTATATTTGCCCCTTTCCAACTCCATAAAATCTAGAATGAATATTGGTATAGTCTGGTTTCATATTTTAAAAAAACTCTGCATAAAAAAATCTGGCAAAATAATTAGGAACCTCATCGTTCCATGGCAACTGGCCATAAGCTGCAAGGAACCAATCATATAATAGATGTGCAAGTTCAGGGTGCTTGAAATATTTCACTTTCAACATTTTTCGCTTGAGGCCCTCTTTGAAGTTAAACATTGAGTTGGCATGTTCTTTGGTCACTCTCTCCTTCACAACATCCCACTTGTCCGGACCCATCGCTTGTGCATTTCTCCTCCGCAGCAAGTCAACAAAACCATCTGTCGCTGGTCCAAGATCCTCATATACCTCAATGAATTTTTGTAATGATCGCAAAACAATATCTAGACTTTGTTTGCTCTCTGGAGGGAGATCCAAACTAGAAAGATCATGTTGCAACTTGTCATAGTGAGATTTATAGCTTTCAAGGGTTGTTTGTTGAACACCACTTTCCCATGGAATATCCTCAGGTAAATCAGATGGATAAGTTGCTATGGCTGTACAACCCACATCTAGTTCAACATATGTACAACCCACATCTAGTTCAACATATGTCATCCTGGCTCGACCTTCATCCCTTTGGGTAGAATAACGAGCCTCTTTTGAACCTTGCACTACACCCACATTTGTTTCAACATCTGTCCTCCTTGCTCGACCTTCCTCCCTCTGTGTAGGATTACGAGCCTCTTTTGAACCTTTCTCTGCTTCAAATACATACACAGTTGTGTGTAAACATGTACAAAAATTTGTAACACACACAAAATTACAGTTGATACATGTATTAAAACATAAATGTTCATACCAACAAAAGGTCGAGATCGACGTTCTCCCATAGAAGATACAGGGGAATCATCTGTACCCATTTGGCCTCACTGGTGATCAGATAAATGTGAACTGTACAATAATCTTGAATCTCGAGGTGAAGCCGGCAACCTTTGATTATCACTCGAAACAAAAACTCCTGATGACCGTGATGACCTCCTACGCTTTTGCCTCAAAGACTCCTCTCTTTCCATTTGATATGATGTCTACATTTACACAACTATCAACTCATAACATATTCAAATTCTACATGTTTTGATATTTTAACATTCCAAACATTTAACCTAATCTCCCAAAGAAAGATGTTATGTTATATAAGATAAAATAAAGATTGTAAGTGTTATTATGAATTGTACATATGGAACAACTTTACTTATGAAACAACAACTTTACTAATGAAGTTTTGAAAAGGTGTTCTATGCACTATAAGCATCTATGACCTAAGTCCATAAGTCCAACATTTCATTTCTCGATGACCTACTCGAAGGTAGAAGATACGTGAAACGACTATGCTAACTACTAATGAAGATTGGAGAAGGTGTTCTATGGAGTAAAAAACTCGCTAAAACAAATGGTCAATTGTAATTTTGACAATCCAACCATTTGAGGTACAACACCCATGTCTAGTGGGAAAAGTTTAACAACTTAGAGATGAGATGGAATTTATGACTTGGATTGAATTATAGAAGCGTGTTATATATATTTGTTCAAATGTGCAAGTGGAAATAAACATTAGGCTCATGTGAACTTGATGTAGACATTGGAACACCATATGCTGCAAAGATTCTCTAGCGATCGGACTCGTTTAGAGATGACAAGGGATTATGTACATCAAAATTGAATCATGTTGCACTAAATGTATGCTAACTATGCACTAAATCAGTACATCTATGCTAACTACATTACTTTTATTTCTTATATTAGTCTAGTTGTGTTAATAAGATTCAGCCTTGTGGTGGGCCAACACTTATAGCTATTTTACAGTTTGTGCATAAAAGAGGTCAATACTTAAAAAATAGATTTTATCAAAGTCATCGCTTAGCTTGACAGAAAACAGAGTTCATGAACGGAGGAAATGAGCAGAGTTCTTAAACAGTTTTGTTCATGAACAGAGTTCATAAAGAGTATAAAGGGAAGGGTTGAAGACTCATTTAAGGATGCAAATATTTAGAAGAAAGAGTCTCTATATTACTTGTTGCTGAAAGAAGTCCATAGAAAGGGGCCATCTACATAAAAGGCCAACACCAGTGGATTCAGACCTTTTTTTGTATATTCAGTACGTATACCTATCATGTGCATGTCATCTTCTTTGTTCCTCGTACATATTTTCTTATTGTAAATTGAGATATGCATTAATAAAAATCCTATGAGCAACATCTTCAGCTCTATCATGTGTCTAAAGTGTTTCTTTCATATGATGGAATGAATGAAATCAATGCTATTAGTATGTCCATTCTTTCTTATGCTATACAGATATTTTTTGTTAATGAAGCATTCGTAATTGCAAATAAATATATTTCATGTTGCCAAAGCATATGCTGAAATCTTAATTTATTCCATGTAAAACTTCTAGAAGTCTTTAATGCTCTATAATGTATTCCTTTTATTATAATCTGTTAGATTCGTTCTCAATGAGCACCTAGCACGTTATTATCTATCTTCCTTTAATTATTATTTTAGTTCAAGAACAGAACTGTTCAAAATTCGGAGCGGAGCGGGAAACAAGCTAAATGAGAATATTTAAAATTTGTCCCGACAAAACAAACATGGATTCAAGGGGTTGTGTTAGGGTATCAATAAAGTTCATGAACTCTGCTCATGAACTCTATTCATGAACAGAGTTCATGAACTCTATTCATGAACAAAGTTCATGAACTATGTTCATGCGCAGTCCAGCATCCCATTATACAGTGGAATAATACGAGTGGAATATCGTATATGATACATTACCTTATAGTTCATCTGTTCAATGAATAATAAGGAGATTAGCCGATGAATAACTTAAGAATGATTTAACGTGGAGTTTCCTGTAGAGGAAGGAAGGATTGATTACTAGATACCACGAGCTTAGTCGAGATTTATTTTTTCCTATAGTATTTGTTGACTACACCAAAATAAAAATTATGAGTCCTTTTTTATCAATTTATCATAGGAAGTGCTCTATAATGTTATATCACTTGAGGTGCTAGTTAGAAGTATATCACCATGAGTGTATTTAATTTCAAATTTTATTAGGCACTCAAATTTGCCTCTAGAGTAGTTACATCCTATGGTAAACTTAACATTAATAATTTATTTTTATTAACAATCTTATTATTATGTATTTTTGTTTGTTATAGTATGTATGCTCTGGTATGCTCTTGCCTTTTATTTTATACCTCTTTTCTTTTTTACATTCAAAAAATTGGATTTTGGTCGCATATTCGCCTTTGTAAAGAATACAATCATTCAGAAAAGTGTGACATGATACATGCTCAACTCCCAACCTCTTTAGCAGTTGGTTTTGAACAGAGTTCATAAACTCTGCTCATCAAAATTGTTCATGAACTTTCAAGATCCTACTGTTCGAATACTATCGGTACTCTAACCGTATGAACCATCATTCGAATACATTTCCCATTGAAGGCTATGGATAGAGTCTCAATGAATCAATAGAGTTTAACTTTTGATATCTAATATTTTAAGATTATACATACAGAGATTGGACAGGAAAAATAAATCATTTCTTTCACTTTTGACTAATAACCGCAAAGAGTTTAACTCCTACCGAATAAGTGAATCCAAACGTCGAATGCCTGCCAAAGACGCGAAGCCAAATGCCTACCAAAGAAGCGAAGCCAGAAACCGATCTCCTGCAAACAACAAAAAGGGATTAGAATACAAAAAACACAACAAAACTAACTAAAATGAGAAAATAACTAAAATTAGGTTATAACTAAATGCAATGCCACGTTACCTGTCGAATTGTAGGCTGAAGAAATCCACGAGCAACCGCCTCAAACTAGCCCCAGCGCTCCTTGTCTAGAAGGTTGCGGAAAAAGGGGTGCCACTGCAGGGCAGAGTCGCGGGGAAAGAGGATGTCGATGTCGGAGGGAAGGAGGATGTCGTCGTCGCAACAGAGCATAGTAGCAGGGCAGGAGGACATCGAATTCGCAGTAGGGCAGGAAGACGTCGAGTCATAGGGCAGGGCAGGAGCACGTCGAATTCGTAGCAGGGCAGGAGGACGTCGACATCGCAGCAACGCAAGGTGACGTCAAAGCAGCAGGCGAGGTCAAGGTCGAGGTCCTAGCAAGGCCCTACAGAAAAAGCATTCAGCAGAAAAATGAAAAAGAATGGTCGCAGCCGACCTTATATGCAGAACCAGTATTCGGCCGAATAATTATTCAGTCGAACAAGTATTTTGCTGAAACATTATTCGGCTGAATAAAAAAAAAAAAAATCACCGGACATTTTTTCCAGTCGGCACTGCCTCGCACGCGGTTCTAGGTCACCGTTACTTTTAACGGTGAACTGTGAATATTTATTCGACCGAATAAACTTGAGGTTATTCGTCCAAATAACAATATTTATTCAGCTGCATAAATATTGTTATTTGGCTGAATAACCTCCGCTATGCTTTTCAACCACCTAATTCTCATGAAATAGACACCCATCTTCGTGGATTCACCCTATAGTACATCTATCTACTTCTGCAAAACTTTACAGACTAGTAAATTCCTTTAACCAGTACATTGAACATAAAAAAAAAATTCAAAAGAATTAGAAATTTTATGCAGAAACAAAAACTTTGAAAAGAAACAGAAATTTTGATACAGAAGTGAAACAGAGAAAAGATTAAGATTTATATTAATAAATCCAGAAATCAAGGAGGGTTCCTACACATGGTATCAAAGACGAAGGCTCAAAAACTCGGACCTTAGGGCCTAGTCAAACCCATAATTTCCAAGCCTACTATGAAATTTCAGTGCGGCAATCTATTTACTACTTACAACGAGAATTACAATGATATTTACCCGGTAAATTCAAATAAGCTATGTTACCACTACTTGCCGCAAATGCAGGAATTGAAGAGCTTTTATCTATTTATGTTTAAAAACATTAAACAACACGCCAAACAATCTTCTTTCCATAAGCCGTAGACCTACAAAACAAAACAAGACAAGATGAGAAACGTTAGAAATTAGTGAAACTCCTCGTGGTAGAAAACACTAGAAACGTAGTAAATTCATTATATTAATATCAAATCCATTATATTAAAAGGGATGTCATTGTTATTACTTATGTTATTTTGTTTCTTGGAAGATATATATATAACAAATAAATGCATAAATATAGAATGGAATATAACAAAATAAAGGAATACAGTGAAAATGTGTGAGGACAAAGAAAAGAAAAAAAGGAAAAAGGGTGTATGTAATGAATAAGTAAGAGAGAATAAGTGAAAGTAAAGATGTAGAATGAAAAATAATAAAAATAATAAGGAGTTATAATAGTATATTAAATTAATTTAAACTATAGATGCATAAACTATAGATGGAGATATATAAACAAAAAAAGGGAACATATATATATATAACAAAAAAATTGATAAATAACAAAAAATATATATAGAAAGGAAAAAATATTTTAGAATTAAAAACAAAAAAGAATATTTAAATAAATATTTTTTTGGCACGCAGCCATGGGCCAGTTGCTAGGGTGTGGCCATGGGACAACAGCTTAGCGCAGCCATGGGCCAGCAGCTAAGGCATGGCCATGGGCCAGCAACCCGTTGCGGCCATGGGACAACTGCCAAGGTGTGGCCATGGGCCAGCTGCCAGGGCGCGCAACAATGGGCCAGCAGCCCGACGAGGCCATGGGCCAGTGGCTAGGCTTGCGGCCATGGGCCTACGGCCTCGGCACAAAGGGGAAAGCCCCAGAGGCTGTGCAGAAAGAAGGACATGGAGCGGTGCCCAGCTGCGGCCACTCCAAAAACCATGAAGTATATATATATATATAAACAAGCGAGGAGATATCACCCGAGAATCATGCAGCTCTTTGAGCTGAAAAGGAAAAGAGCAGAGCTCATCCTTGCAGTTGCAGATTTCCTCAATTGAGGAGCAGAGTTCATGAAACCCATTGTTCTCTCTGACCGTCACCAAGTTGCAGAGCTCTCTCTCGAGGAGGAAGAATGGTCGAGCTCTCGAGTTATTGCACGGGGTTGCAGAGCTCATTCGTAAGGCGGAGTTGCAGAACCATGTGACCAAGAAATGGCATGGGTGAAATGACTACAACTCTTGAGTTAGGCCCTTTTAGGGTTACCTCTTGCATGGCGGTGGACTACATGGGAAGGCTGCATGGCCTCCGTGCATGCCGAGAATTTCGAGACTAGGGTAAACTTAGGGTTATAGGTTAAACATGAGGATTAGAGGTAATGTTTAGGGTTAGGGTGAGGTTTTATCCATTTATTTTATTTTTTTATTTATATTTTTTAACATTCTTTTATATTCTTATTAATTAAAGTTTCTTTTTATTTAAATTCTTTTTATTTATTTTTATTAATTTAATTAAAGTTTTATTTAAAATTATTATAACTTGTTATTAGAATTTTATGATCCTAATTAGGGTTTTACATTTTAGATTTACTTTATAAAAAAATTTCTAAATTAAAGTTTTAATTAATAACTAACACTAAAGAAAGTTGAATGTTTCGGGGACCAAGTTTTAATTAATTAATTTGTCTAATTTTAATAAATCTTATTAATTGTTAATAATTGGAATAATTAATATTAAATTTGAAATTTGATTATATTAAATTTTAAGTAATTATATGAGGTATAGATAGTTAATTTAATTAATTTAATATAGTAAATAATTAAATTTCTTGATTATTAAGCAATTATTTAGTTAAATTAATTAAAGGAAAGAGAGCTAAAATTAATTATTTAAAAAATTGCTTAGATATCATGTTGATTAACATAAGTAAGGTTCAATATTATGTTAGGACATAAATTTAAACCTAGTTACAAGGTTAGAAGGCAACCCGAGTAACCAAAATTTTGTTTTATTTACTATGATTATATATAAATTTAACTAGGTCAAGTTAAGTGACTTAGAACATTTCATGCGTGGATTGCGCCGAGGGTGATCTTCGCGGAGGGTGCGGTCGTCGGTGACTACCGAAGGCGTGAGGAAGGTACGAAACCATGCATAAACTAAGACATAATGTCTTATTCACGACTCACAACGGTGACGTCGACTTAGGAATATAGTAGTGACCATGTACCCTCACCCTGTCAGGCATTCGCCTTAGTATCAAGTAAAACTCGTTTACGGATGAAGAAAGAAATAAACATTCACACTCTAGTAGGTTTGAGTATGAGTTTAATAGTAACCTAGTTAATATGTAAACGTATGCTAATTGTCAAAGTGTGCCATGATACAGGATAAGCATGGCAAGGACGTGAGTAGGTTGGGTGCAAGGTCGGGCGACGGCATTACCTGAACCGAATGCGTCGGAACCATCGCCAGAGACAGTCCTCATATTGCACTCTCTAGAGGAAAAATGACACACTCGGGGAACTTCAAAGGGGAAGTGTTACATCATAGGTAGAAATGGAGGCCCCGCCACTAAGGGAAGGAAATCCCGAAGTAGCAGTAAACATGGTGCAGAGACCTACTCATCAAGATATCACAAGGGAGCTTCAAAAAATACAACTTCCATAGTTTTCAGGGGGTCGTGTAGGTATACGAGCAGAGTCATGGTTGGAAGAGATGACAAGGTGTTTAACATTATAGGAATACACTTCCACATCAAAATCCAAAATAGCCATATTTCAACTGAAAGGGATAACTTTGAATTGGTGGGGGCACCAAGAAAGGTAGTTGCACCTTACCCCAGAGACTGTTCCATGGGAACTATTTGTGGAGGCGTTTAGAGGGAATTACTTTCCCGCCTCCTACCAGGAAGAATAGGAAGGAGACCTTCATTGCTTGGTACAAAGGCATCTATCTGTGGAGGATTATGAGGAAGGTTCATGGAACTAAAGTATGTTCCCTACTTGGACAACGACGAACGCCAAGTCAAGTGCTTTGTGTACGGGCTTAATACCAAGATTGGGGCCCAAGTGCGGATGTGGAAACCAACTTCAGTTGCCAAGGAAGTTGATTGTGCTCGATATACAAAACAGATGCTGGGTGCAAATCCCATCAAGTCATTCAATTCTCAGCAGTCATGGTTTGTAGGGAAGGCCCCTTGAAGCTACCCTCGGGGAGGGTATGCAAGGCCACCTCCCTACAGAAACAGATATACACCAGAGTGTGAGGAATTATCGAAGATCAGTTGCGGCAGTAGACAGGTCAGTGGAAACTAGAGACGTATCCCAATCAGCAACAGGAAATCACCAGAGTGTGAGGAATTATCGAAGATCAGTTGGCAGGGGAAGGGGCCCAAGGGAGAGAAACCCCTCTCATAGGTCTGAGAAGATCATCTCGCCTACCCCATTACAAGTTGCTTGTTGGGGTTGTGGAGGTCCACATTATCAGCGTGATTGTCTCGAGTTACGATATGGTACAGTGCATCGAGAAGGAAAGGCTCCAATGGGGAGTGGGAGTAGTAAGCATCAGATCTCGGCAGCAGTGAATAATCAAGATGAGCACCAATTCACTGTGGTGTAATCATCAAGTAAGTTCAATGATGTTAAACTTAGAATCTTGTTTGATCCTGGTGCTACAGATAGTTTTATTTCTCCATGCGTATTAGATAAGTGTGGGTTGGCAGCCTACAAGCATGACGATTTCAACCTAGTCGAAATGGATTCAAGGCTAAAACAAGCGATAGGACCTAGTGTCGACAAGTGCATAGTGGATCTCAGGGTGTGTGTTACATAAGTCAAGTTGTACGTCACCACATTCGAAACTTATGACCTTATCATAGGTATGAACTGGCTTGAGGAACATCGATCTTTCATGGACTTTTATGGGAATAAATTTCTTCGCTTTGATGACAAAGGAAAGACCATCGATATCCAGGGTATCAAATGGAAGGTGTCCCTACGTTTCATATCAATAATGAACGTAAAACGATGTATGAGTCAAGGGTTTCAGTTGTATATTGTTGAAGCGTTAAATAATGAGAAGGGACCCTACCTTGATCAATACCTAGTGTTAGCCGAATTCAGTGACATCTTTCCAAAGGAATTGCCTGGGTTACCTCCTGAAAGGGAACTTGATTTTACCATTGAGGTTAAACCTGATTCAGAGCCAACATCAAAGACACCATACAGGATGACAGACCCGGAACTTTGCAAGTTTCAAATGCAGTTGAAAGAACTGCTAGACCTAGGGTTCATCAGACCAAGTATTTCACCGTTCGGTGCACCAGTAATATTTGTGAAGAAGAAGGATGTTTCCTTGCGTCTTTGAATAAATTACAGAGATTTGAACAGATTCACAGTGAAGAATAGGTACCTGATACCTTGAATTAATTACCTCTTCGATCAAATGAAAGGGGTGAAGTTCTTCTCAAAGATTGACTTGTGATCAGGTTACCTATCATGTCCGAAATTTTTCATTGGGTCACAATGGCCTAAACCACTTGGCCATACTCATGATAGTTTTTCAAGTTGATACTAAGGGTCAAATAATTGCCAATAATGATGTCCAAGTTAGTAATAATGTAAAATTAGATCCAAAGGGACAAGGTGGTTCACATTAAGAGAAAAACTCCCAATTCAAAGTTTGTAATATTCCCATCCAAATGAACTATCATGTAGGAAAATTACTAGTTCCCTAGGTTGGGGGTGGAAGCATTAAAAGTTGGAGTAAAGGAGATACAAGACCCAAAATGAACTTAGACTTACAAATTCACATTAAATGGGTCAATTAAATAATAATACAAAGAAAATAAGGTGGCATTGGATCATGAGGGAACATAAGAGGTTGTGGGACCCACATGTGGCAAGATTCTAGACTACACTTGGCATGATTCTCTCACCAATTCGAGTTCAAGATGAAGGGTAACATACTTGGGGGAGTTTAAGAGGTATTATTCATGGCATGAGTCATGTAATCTCAAATTGGAGTGGAATAATAACTCCCATGGAAGAGGAAGAGGCATCTTAGTAGAATTGTGACACTTGGAGCTAGATTCCCTAACTCCTATGATAACAATGATGAAGATTCTATGACACCTATGACAAATTTCAGACCTGATTGCTAACATATGACATGTCAGGGCTAAAAATAGCCTCCAAGAGGGTGCACAAGGGAGTTATGGAAGCCAAGAAATTTCCTCATTCGAATTGAGGGAAGGTGGAGACTAGGAATTGTTGGACAAGTGACACACATTGGAATCTCTTCCCAAATTGAGTTGGCATGAGTATTTTGGAAGGAATTAGACCCATGGAGTCCACTTGAGAAGTTTATAAAATACAATAACAAAGAATAAATGGGATTTCAATAAATTCTCATTTTGCAAATTGGAGAGCATAGCTTGTCCATGCTAGTGGAGTGTTTACTCTACTTGTCTTAGTACCAATTTTGAGGGTGAAAGATTCCCATCCTAATTGGAAATTGGAGAGGCCATTCAAACATTTCATTTGGATATACAATGTATTCCTTTGCTTCAGTTTGAATCTATAGGGAATCTTGTTATCTTCTCTTCTTCAACTCGTTCCCGTCTCTCTCTCACATTTATCTTCATATTTTGGCTCTTGGAGGGAGGGAGCACATGGTGAGATGATGATATATTTCAGAGATTCCAAGATACACCATTTATTTGTAATATGATATATTTAACCTTTATTTGATCCTCAGAAGATCCTCAGGTCAAAATACCAAGTGAAACTATGTAAAAATACCAAACAATGCATAAATGGTGCCATTTTCCCTATATCTTATTGTGAGAGCTTGAAGTTGCTTTATTTCGATTTGTATCAGTCGATATTTGTGATTTTTTTAATTTTTGGATAGAAATTAATGTCCTGAATAATTTTCATACACATTGTATAAGTATTTGGAACATAAATCTCGAAATTCATAACAAGCGGTGGAGTTACCTAGCTTTTCCCCCTATGTGAAGACATGTCTACGAACCTCTGATTTATGGGAGTTGAAGCAGCCTTTAGGAACTAATTAATGATGAATTTGGGTTCCCATTGAAGTCATTTAACTAATACATGTCTCTATTCTTAAATTTTGGAGGTATTTACTACATTTGGGAATCCATTTATGTCATCTACCCTTGGGGGTTTGAACCTTGAAATTACTAGTAAATTTCCCTATTTTCTCCTGAACTTAAATGAATGTTGCAGAAGTATTTTGAGAGTTTCCAAGCATACATAAGCTTTATTTTTATGTCTCAATACATTTAAAACACTCTCAGTCCCAATTCAAAATCCTTAGGAGTCTTTTGGAGCCATCTACCCTTGGGGGTTTCAACATCGATTTTCCTAGTAATTCAGCTTTTCGTTCTCTAATTGTAAATGCAAGCTTATGAAGTATTTAGAAAGTGTCCAAGAATATAATAGATGCTTTAGTGTGTCCAAATAAACCTCAATCCACTCCATACATCATTCTAAAATACTTCGGATCATTTGGGACAGTTTGGGGCTTCACTAGTCGAAGTTTTGAAAATTGACTAAATTGGGAAAATTTCCAAATTGGGGACATTACATTACCACAAACTACGAATTAAGGAAGGTGATATACCCAAGACTTATTTTAGAACTTTGTTTGGGCACTATTATTTTGTAGTGTTACCCTTTGGTTTAACCAATTCCCCAATTGTATTCATGAGCCTTATGAATAGTGTGTTTCAGAAGTACTTAGAACGGTTTGTGCAAGTCTTCTTGGATGATATCCTTATCTATTCAAAGAATGAAAGGGAGCACGAGGAACACTTGTGAATGGTGTTGTCATGCTTAAGAGATCACAAATTGTATGGTAGGTTTTCCAAATGCTTTTTTTATCAAAAAGAGATCCATTATCTAGGGCATATAATTTTCGGTGAAGGAATTTTTGTAGACCCTGAAAAGGTGAAGGCCATAATGGATTGGAATGTGCCTAGGAATGCGCATGAAGTGAGAAGCTTCATGGGATTAGTTAGGTACTATAGAAGGTTTTTTAGGGTTTCTCAAAAATTGCAAAACCCATAACTACCCTACAGCGTAAAGGCATTAGGTATGAATGGACGGATGAATGCGATGTCGCATTCGCTGAGCTTAAAAGACTATTAACAAGTGCATCGATCCTACGAGTACCGGATATGGATAAGGACTTCACATTTTTCAAAGATTCCTCGAGGCAGGGTTTGGATGCAATGTTGATACAGGAAGGTGGGGTAATAGCTTATGCGTTGAGCAAGTTAAAAACACATGAAGAGAATTACCCCACCCATGACCTAGAATTGGTTGTTGTGATGTTATCTTTAAAGCTTTGGATACATTACCTTGTTGGACTAAGCTTTGAGCTCAAATATGATCACCAAAGCTTGAGATATATCTTCACTCAGAGAGACCTAAATTCTAGGCAAAGGCGATGGAGTGAATTCATGAGCGAGTATGATTTTGGGATTTCGTACATCAAAGGGAAGGAGAATGTGGTAGTCGATGCCTTGAGCAGAAAACCAAGTATTTTCTCTCTCGTACCTTTAAAGGTGGATTTGAAGGAGAGAGTATTAGGACAGTTAGTCGGAGATAGTTGGTACCTAAAAGTCACATCGGCACTACAGAATGGGAAACAGGTGGGACCTAAGTTTGAAGGATATGAGTTGGAAGCTGATGGGCTGTTATGATATCAAGGGAGGATGTATATTCCCGAGGAGGGAGATATTAGAGAAACTATAGAGCAGTATATTGTGTGCATCTAGGTGTAAATACGATGTATGCAAGCATGAAGCAACTCTTCTTTTGGGAAGGAATGAAATGCGACGTGGTAAAATTCGTCGCTAAGTGCCTTGAGTGTCAGTAGGTAAAATCTAATCATCACCACCTGGTAGGACTATTGCAACCGCATGACATTCCTATGTCAAAATGGGAGGTTATCTCCATGGAATTTGTGGTTGGATTTCCTCTTACCTCTCATAAGCATGATTCCATCATGGTCATAGTTGACAAACTGATCAAAACTACTCACTTCATTCTAGTTAAGGAGACCTATGACATCACGGATGTAACTCGTGTATTCATAAGTGAAGTACTTCGCCTCCATGGGTTTCCCAAGAAGATTATCCTAGATAGGGATTCCAGGTTTACGTCCAGGTTTTGGACAAGTTTGCAGTCGGCCTTGGGAACTCAGTTGAACCTAAGCACAGCTTACCATCCAGAGACAGATGGGAAAATAGAAAGAGTGAATCAGGTGATTGATATGGATTTATGTGGGAATGAAATAAAAGAGAATTTACATAATCAAATACAGATATATATTGAAAATGACACAGTGATACAGTAAACACATATTCTATTAAATAGCGGAAATAGAACAGACTGTAAAATACAATAGCTAGAATGGTGGTAGCTATCTCTGAGAAGAGATGTGGCCTCTATGCTCATTCATGCCAAGATGAATACAAAGAGAGGCCGAAAGGGCCTATTTATCATAATCATGAGGGAAAGAATCCCAAACATCCAAAAACCTAACCCTAGGAGATGAAGCGCCAAAAGTCATGTGGGCCCCGTTTGGGTAAGTTAGTACATCAACTTCCCAGGGTCGTAACTTTTGCATACGATATCCATTTGGGGCGCACAATAGCTCGTTGGAAAGATCTAGTCAAGGATTACAAAAAGTTTCGGCAAATCTCGAGTCCAGCACATGTATAGGTTAGGCACACAATACTCATATTTTTTCAACCATTCGATGCCGAAAAAACGTCGTTTAGGGCCTCAAAACGGCTCCGAAAGTTTAGGACCCGAAAAACTGCTAAAAATAGTAATTTGCCAAAATTGCCAAAAGATTGTTTTGAGCCAGTAGGAAGAGGTGGGCCGCCAACGATATCCACCTGGATCAGTGATCGAGGACATGCTTAGGTTGTATGTTATGGATCAGCAGACCCATTGGGAAAAGCATTTACCCTTGGTATAATTTGCTTACAACAATAGTTACCATAGCTCAATCGGGATGCCTCCATATGAAGCATTAAATGGAAGGCCATGCAGAACACCGTTGAGTTGGGAAAGGTTAGAGAATCGAGTGATTATAGGACCTGAGTTGATTCAGGAGATGGAATAATAGGTTATCCAGATTAGACAGCAGCTAAAGGAAACTCGGGATAGGAAAAAGAGCTATGCTGATGTGCATAGGGTTGATTGAAAGTATAAGGTTGGGGATACAGTATTTATAGGCATCAAGCCTAGTAAAAGTACCATTCGGTTTTGGAAAGGGACAAAGTTGTCTCCACGATTCATAGGACCCTTTGAAATTTTGGAGAAGGTTGGACCCATCGCATATCATCTTGCGCTACCACCCCACTTGCATAAAACTCATAATTTTTTTCATGTATCTATTTTACGACATTATGTAGCCAATGAGTCTCATAAAATAAATTGGAAGGAACTACAGGTTTCAGACGAGGGGAGTATCGAGGTCGAACCGTTACGTATATTGGACCGCAGGGTTAGACAGCTCAGACACCGTTTGGTGGACCAGGTTAAGGTCCAGTGGGACCGGTATAGCCCAGTTTCTGCTACCTGGGAGGATGCATAGACCATGCGTCGTGATTTTCACACACTATTTTGACCATAACTTCGGGACTAAGTTTTCCGAAGGGTGGGTGTATGTAATGCCCCGTTTTGACCTTACTACCTGAACTATCATTATATGTTGTATTTTCTTATTAATGTGAGAATCCGTCAATTGATGACACTGTGGACATATGGTTCTATTATTTTTCCGATATATATATGTGTGTGTGATGTTAATGTTATGATATGTATTCATGTTTTGATATATATTCATGTGTTAATTATGTCTCTTGCATGCAAATTACTGAATGATGGGTATGTGGATATCGAGTTAAAAGGTATATGTTGAATGGATATATGTGATACCAGGTGCATGGTACATAGAAGTGATTTGCATTATTGTTCTTAGTAATGAAATGTATATACATGTCAATGATTGCATGATATTCTCGATCGTATGTTGGAGACTAACCTACAGGTTAAAATGGCTAAGTGGTAGTTGGATCCTATGAGGTGGGAGTAACTCGGGGACATGGACTCTGAAAGATAAATGATGCAAGTGATGCATTATTTATTTAGCATGATTATTGTATTTATTATCATGATGTATTGGTGGGGTAGGGTTTCAGGAAACTCAAACGCCCAAATTTGTTATACGACGATAAACTGAGTACAAGTCACAACGCAGTCACTATGTCGGTGTAGACATAGTCCCTTATTCCATTAGGAGGGTGGCGAATTTACCCACCGTTTACCCCCAAAACCCGAAGTCATGGGAGGGTTGTGCTATGATGCGCTCCCCAAGGTGTGTGATGATAACTATTGGGTGCATGCTGGGGAATCTTGGTTGATGTAGTCAACACTTCCACTTATGGGTTCTAACTGAAGCCATTCATGGCGTGACACTTCAGGGTAGTCCAGCAGAGGAATGATAGGATGTGGAAGTTAGTTGTAAACTAGATAAATGGATTAGGTAGATAGGTATACCATGAAGTTAGGAGGAAAAAATTGCTTAACTATGTATGTTGAAAATCTTTGTTGATTCATGTGTCGTAACTCAGTAATGTATGAATTATTCATAAGTTAATAAGATACAGTTAGGTAAAATATTGTACATTGCAAATTGTGTTTAAGACTATGTCAGTAAACAATAAACTTGTGTGAATATGAATGATGTGGGGTTTAGTACTATTAGTGTACCTACATGTCGCATGTAAACATTATCTACGTTTACATAACTCGTCTATATATATGTATATATACTTGTATAAATTTTATGTCGTGATGATCTAGATGAGCTTTGATGTTTTGTAATTATAACCAATTACATTGTACATGTTATTCATTAAGTTATGAACTAATAACATTGAGTCAATTTATTAATGAAGGGTTTGATTTTGATTAAGGTTAATTAGTAATTTCGGTCATCATTAAATAAATATTAATTAAGTTAATTCTAAATTACTTGGAGTGATTGTTGAATGAAGCACTGGTTAAGGAATGTTAAATATGTGTTAATTATATTAGTTAGTTCAATTACCTCGTTGTTAAAGGATGATGATGTTAATAATATGAATTAAAATAGTATTAACTTGATTCATTAAAAATTAGCTATGTGTTAATAATGTTAATTAATATTAAGGAGACCATTATTATCTTGAGTAATAATTGTTAATTAGTTTAATTAAAAACTAAGGTGTAATTAATATGGTACTAGGTGAATGAGTTTGATTAAGTCTTAAATAATATTATTTAATTAATATAATATATATATATATTGATCAATTTTAATTATAATTATTATGATTGTGTCGAAATTCATTTAAAATATAGGGTAAATCCATAAATAGTTACCACATTCAAATTATAAAACAATGCGTTAAAATATGTTTTGGAGTTTATTTAATAAAAATATATAAATTTAATTGTGGAATTTGGAGTTGTATAGTCAACGAATGATAACTAGTAATTACTGAGGATAAGTTGTATAAATGTGAAACACTTATGATTAGTAGGTGAACCAACCCAAGCACTATTATATAATAAATTCTAATTTGAGTCAAATTGTTGGGCTCAAGGAAAACTGGGGAAAGGTGAAACATTTACTTCGGTGGATAAGGGTAGTAATGGTAGGGAAGAGTCTGCAGGAAGGGGAATAAGGTCGAGAAGAGAATTGGGAAAGGGGATCTATTGATTTTAGGGCAAAGGAGGAAAAATTGCAGAACATAGGAGAAGTGTTTGGAGGGAAAATTTGGGAGAAGCATTGGTTGGGAGCTTGTACTCAGTTTGGGCTCAGGGGTCCAAGAGGAAACTCTTGGAGCTGGGTGGTTGGCGAGACCTCTCCAGTTGGCAGGGTGGAAACTCAGTTTGGGCTGGTTGAGTTTTATGGGGGAAAATAACTTGTAGTTACAGGGCAAGCAAGAAGGACAAGGAGGAACTTGAAAGGACAAATTTACTATTCTAAAGGCATTTTTCATACAGGTATAAATTCCATCCAGCTGAGTTATTTGCTACCTATATTAGGTTATAAATTTATGAAATTATTGAAAATGTATATGATGCACATAAAATTTTGTATATGTTAAAAAGGGTAATATAGTACATCTATCTACTTTTGCAAAAATTTACAGACCAGTAAATTCCTTTAACTAGTACATTGAACAGAAACAAACAAAAAAAACTAGAAAAGAACTAGAAATTTTATGCAGAAACAAAAACTTTGAAAAGAAACTGAAATTTTGATACATAAATAAAACAAAGAAAAGATTAAGATTTATATTAATAAACCGAAGAACCAAGGAGGTTTCTACATAGCTTTCCTTCTAACAAAAACATTTCATAATGAATGAAAGCTAATGCATGTTAAATTTCAAATGGTAGTTTTCCTTCTAGCACAACCACATTGTCATCAAAGCTAACACGTGTTAGCTTTCATAGGGTATTTTTTCTTTTAACACCATGAAGGATATCTAACACTTGTTATCTTTCCTTCTAACAACAACATTGCACGGTGAATAAAAGCTAACGTGTGTTAGCTTTCGTATGGTACTTTTCCTTCTAGAACAACCACATTGTCATCAAAGCTAACATGTGTTAGCTTTCATATGGTAGTTTTCCTTCTAGCACCATGAAGGAAATCTAACATAGATTTCCTTCTAACAACAACATGAAATCTAAAGCATGTTAGCTTTCCTTCTAACAACAACATTGCATGGTGTATGAAAGATGACACGTGTTAGCATTCCTTCTAACAACAACATTGCATGGTGTATGAAAGATGACATGTGTTAGCTTTCCTTATAAAAACAACATGCAATATAATGCATGTTAGATTTCCTTCTAATAACAATATTGCACATTCAATGAAAGCTAACACAAGTTAGCTTGCATATGGTTGTTTTCCTTCTAGCACAACCACATTGTCATCAAAGCTAACGGGTGTTAGATTCCATATGGTAGTTTTCCTTCTAGCACCATGAAGGAGATCTAACACATGTTATCCTTCCTTATAACAACAACATTGCACAGTGAATGAAAGCTAACGTGCATTAAATTTCCTTCTAAAAACAACATTACACGATGAATGAAAGCTAACGGCCGTTAGCTTTCATATGGTAGTTTTCCTTCTAACACAACCACATTGTCATCAACGCTAACGTGTGTTAGCTTTCATACGAAAGCTAACTAGTGTTAGATTTCATATGGTAGTTTTCCTTCTAGTACCATGAAGGAAATCTAACTCGCGTTAGCTTTACTTGTAACAACAACATGAAATAACTCATGTCAACTTTCCTTCTAACAATAACATGAACCTAGTTATACCGCTCAGTTATGGATCTAGGTGTTAATTTTTTATCTTTAATTCGGAGCTGCAATAATACTTGAAATCAAATAACAATCATGCACATAAGCAATCACATTCCACATGAATTTACCCTAGGGAAACCATATATGACTAGAGGGAGAAAACCCTAGTAAAACCTTCCTTAGTATATTGATAGATAGTAGAGAATGTCTTTTAAATCAAGCACCCCCGATGCAATTACAAAGCAAGATAAAGATAAAGAAGAGAGACTCGGAATAATATCCTACACAAAGAAAAGCGTGTTTCCTTCAAGAGAGAAAAGAATTCCCTTCACATTGAATTCATCGATCCTGTATAACATATTTATATATTATTCACATGTATCAGCTTCTATCTTTATCTTTTGACTTCAGGATGAACTCACCCTCCATCTGGATGCATCAATATTGCATGAAGAAGTGCGCCCAACTTCTCATGCAGTGCATTAACTCATTGAACTAATTCTTAGGATGACCTCGCCCCTTAACTGAAATTTGTCCCACTTAAGTGGCTAACTTAAGTGTCGGCATGCGAGTGTCACAACTCAAGCGTCGTCTTTAGTTTAACATAAGTGTCATCTTTTAGTTTAACATAAGTGTCCTATTTTATTTTAGCATAAGTGTCATCATGCAATAACACTTAGTTAACTAGATATTCTTTGTTATCACTTAGTTAACTCTCTTAACCGATTCTTTCTTGTTAACATCATTGTAGTGATTAATTTGAGTTCTCCTTTGATTTACTGAAGTTTAACAATTCAAATTCTTTCTTAATTAATTATTTTATGTACAATTTGAATTCTCGCATATCTTGTCACATCTTATCGTTATCTCTTGTCTTATCTACATGGTCCACATGTGACAACTTAATTATCATATCAAATATACTAAGGATATTTTCCCAATGATGTGATCCTATTGTTCTATTATTGTTCCAAGTGGTTATATGCTAAAGTAATTCACTCTAGAAGTGGTCAGTCCTTAGAGGAGACTTAATATCTCAACCATGGTTAGTAGTACATCACACACCATACATGATTCGACATGCAAAGAATCACCTCAACACATGACGCACCACCTCAACACATGACGCACCACCTCAACACATGAGGATTTGCCTTGATACACAAGACCTTATCCTTGACTAGCAAGACTGTACAAAATCATCACTTTGACATAAAAAGCACTTGCCTCAACACATGAAGCTTAACCATTCTTGAGTCCAACTTAAGATTCTTCTCCAAGTTTCCTGAGTCCAAATCAGGATCCTATAAGGCACTGCCTTGACACACAAGGCTCAATATTGACACACAAGATTGACCTAGAGAATGACTCATGATGCTGTAACTTTAACACTCCCTCTTAGCGAGGGAGGCATTCTCTTCCATGACAAGCTTGTCTTAGAAGTACCTATGCTTTGTCACCGAAAGAGGCCTAATCAACATATCTGTTATCTACTCACTAGTAGCAATGTACTGAAGTCTTATGGAACCTCTCTGGACCATGTCTCTAATGTAGTGATACATCATCTCAATGTGTTTCGATCTATCATGAAACATAGGGTTTTCTGAGAGATTTATGCAACTCTGATTGTCAGAGCGATTGACAGTAGTCTCAAGCTTCTCACTGAAAAACCTAGCAACCAACTTCCTAAGCCACATAGCCTCTCGGCAGGTGGTACTAGCTGCAATATACTCTGCTTTTGTAGTACTCTAGGCTACGAATCCCCGCTTCCTGCTAGACCAAGAGATCATATCTAATCCCAAGCTAAAAAAAATATGAATGTACGCTTTCGGTCCACAATACTACCACCCCAGTTGGAGTCGGCATATCTAAGAAGCATCACTCCACCACTAGAACCATATCTGATTCCATAATCAATAATACCTCAAAGGTATCTAACCACATGCTTGGAAACAACCCAATGTATATGTCTTGGATCAGACATGAACTGACTCAAGATACTCACTTCATAACATATGTCTAGTCTACTATGTATCAAATACAACAAGGAACCAATGAACTATCTATACATGGTAGGATCCATTAGATCTGATATGGAATCTTAATCATGTAGCTTCTTTAGATTAGAAATCATAGGAGTACACATGGACTTACAATCTATCATACCAAATCTGCACAACACATCAACTGTTTACTTTCCTTGAGAGAGAAAGATCTAATCTTTCCTTTTCCACAATTTTCGACCAAGAAAATAGTGCATAAGACCTAAGTCTTTCATTTCGAGCTCGGAAGTTGTTAAATTTTCAGAATTTACTTCAATCTGATCTAGGATCTTAACTGAGAGAACAACATCTATAGCATATCTACAGCATATCAATCATGGAGACAATAATGCAAGCACACAAGAGACACAAAGATTTACTTGGGAAAAACCATAAAGGTGAAAAATCCCAATAACTTCCTCAGAGATAGATAGAGCAATGATACAACCCAACCATAAGAGATAGACATATCCTAGCAGCAGATCCTCCTCCTCCATAAGTGCGCCACTCCTCCTTGAGTGCATGAGTGAGAAGTGAGTGATCAAATAGAGTGCCTCCCACACTCTATTTATACTTGACTTGACTTGCCTTTTACATAAATCATGTAGGCTCGAACTTAACCACATAACATAATGCTAACTGGGCTGACCCCCAATAGGGTGGTCTAATAACCCTTCGACCCACATGGCCGACCCCCAATAGGGTGGTCTAATAACCCTTCGACCCACATGGCCGACCCCCAATAGGGTGGTCTAATAACCCTTTGACCCACATGACTTATACAGGGCCGACCCCAACAAGGTGGTCTAATAACCCATCAAGTATAAGTTACGACATTTACAATATAAATGACGACACTTCCTTATAGAGGAATAATACCATCTCTATAGGAGTACATACAACATACATATATGAAATACATTCCGAAGTTACATATACATCAACACTCCCTCTTAACTAGGAAGGTATTTCTCACCCCAGGTCTTCTAGCACAAGTCATCTTCTCTGGATCATCATCACTGGATAATCATCATTGAGTCATCATCATCGTCACTGCTGCTACTATCTCAATCAATCTCTGAATCTACTCATCATAGGAAGTTCTACAGAGCCAGTCCTTTTTCACACTAGATGTAGGCCCACCACCTGCAGGTCTTCATCATCACTAGCCATACTGTGGAATCCTCATGACTTATTACGTGCGTCACAAAACCTCGAAAGAGCATCCGCCAGATATCCCAGGGAAACGAATTACATGCCATAGGAAAAACCTTGAAAGACTATCTGCAGATCTCCCAGGGCCATATTATATGTGACCTCACCACAAAACCTCACAAGAGCATCCCAGGCTGTTACGAGCACACAGCTCTACCTATAGGATCTCCCAGGGCACGAATTACATGTGGTCACCACAAAACCTCGCAAGAGCATCCCAGGCTATTACGAGCACACAGCTCTACCTATAGGATCTCCCAGGGCACGAATTACATGTGGTCATGGAAAAACCTCGCAAGAGCATCCCAGGACTGATTACGGGCACACAGCCCAACCTATCGGATCTCCCAGGGACACGAATTATATGCCATAGGACAAAACCTTGAAAGAGCATCTGCCAGATATCCCAAGGCAACGAATTACTTGCCATAGGCAAAACCTCGTAAGACTATCTGCAGATCTCCCATGGCAACGAATTATATGTCCTCCCAAAGCAAAACCTCGAAAGAGCATTTTCCAGATATCCCAGGGCACCGAATTACATGCCATAGGAAAAACCTCGAAAGACTATCTGCAAATCTCCCAGGGCAACGAATTATATGCTCATCTGCATAACCTGATCCACGGCCATAGAGTATCAACCTGATACTCACCATACATCATCCTGATGTACACATGATCATCCTGATCATCATCACTGCAACATCCTGCTGCATGTCATCTGGAGCAACATCCTGAAGCTCGTCATCCATGATCATCCTAATCATACAATGCATCTACCTGATGCATACCAAGTATCTACCTGATACATATCATCATACATGATCAACCTGATCATACAATGTATCCACCTGATACAAATACAAATACATGATACATATCACCATACATGATCCACCTGATCATACAATGTATCCACCTGATACATATACAGATACATGGTCCAAGCATCCAACATGATGCATATACAAAAATACATACACATGATCCAACCGATCATATCCAGCATCCAACATAATGCGTACATACATATAAATGATCCAACTGATCATATCCAGCATCCAACATGATGCATACATACATACATAAAAATGATCCAACTGATCATATCCAGCAGAAACCAGAACATCATCCTGATGCTCATCATCCAGCGCGTACATCCACATCCATGTGAAGGATCCTCCTTCTAACATGCTTGGAATGGCTTCAGCAGATGTGTCCATCACTTCTTCCTCGAAGTGTCCTCGATCTGAAGAACGCCAAGCCTCTCTCTGAAGTACTTGAACTTCACCCTGGCTAGTGGCTTCGTCAGCACATCTGTAATCTGCTCGTCCGTCGCAACATACAGGAGCTTCACAGCTCCTCTCTGCACCATATCCCTGATATAGTGATATTTGATCTCTATGTGTTTCGACCTGTCATGAAACACTGGATTCTCGGATAGCTTCACACAACTCTGGTTATCATAGAAGATACCAGTAGCATCCAACGGGAGATCAAATAACTCAGATAGTAGCTTCCGTAGCCATACTGCCTCACAACTAGCTGAACAGGCTGCAACATACTTTGCCTCAGTTGTACTCAGTGCTACGCAGGACTGCTTCCTACTAAACCAAGAGATCACACCTGATCCCATACTGAAGCAGCACCCAGATGTGCTCTTCCTATCTGCAGCACTGCTAGCCCAATCTGAATCAACATAACCCTAGAGGTTAAACTTTTGATTCGCCTCATACTTGAGCCCATAATCCACTATACCCTTCAGGTACCTCAGAACATGCTTTACAGCAACCAGGTGAACACTCCTCGGATCTGTCAGGAACTGACTCAATGTGTTCACAGCAAAGCAAATGTCTGGTCTCGTGTTCGTCAGGTACATCAAGGACCCAATCATCTGACGATACATAGAGACATCAACCAGCTCAAATGAAGCATCACAAATAAGCTTCATATTCGATGTCATAGGTGTGGCCATGGCCTTGCAATCCATCATCCTGAACCTCTTCAGGATCTCTTACTACATACTTCCCTTATCCAAGGAAGATTCCATCTGCACTCTACCACACCTCTATGCCAAAAACAAATAGTGCATCATCCCCAAGTTCTTCATCTCGAACTCGGAAACAAGCTTCCGCTGCGTGTCGGCAATCAATCTATCCTCACCTGATACAAACAGGTCATCCACATAGTAGTATCACTAGATTTCCTTCCTCAACCTTGTAGTAAAGGTTGGAACCCGCTTTACTCTTGGTAAAGACCAAACTGGCTAGAAAGCTGCCTATCCTACCATACCAAGTTCTGCACATATATGATTTCCTGTCATGTGTCTCAGAACCAAGTGGTTGCTCCACATACACTTCTTCTTCAAATACACCATTCAAGAAAGCTGTCTTGAAATCCATCTGGTGTATCTTCTATTTCATCACTTTTATATTTCTCTATGCTGACGTCTGCAGCATGCTTGATCTTGATAGATCCATATGGAAGTCATAACAAACTTCCCTTCAAGTCTTGGGACTACATCCCAAACATCACGGATCATTTCTTCATCCCAGATCCTGGGAACTTCAATATCTTCAATAGATAATTTTGTTGTTGAACAAATGTTGTAGTTCTTCTTTTGTAGGAGATGGCATACGATCTTTCCTACACAACAAGTTAAATTGCATGATTAGAAAACATCTCATAGTTTTCATAACAAATTCTTACACATAAAGAAATATGTCATATAGTCATGCAATTAACTTAGCCAATGCTTCAATACAACATTTATCCATATCCCGTAACTTTCTAGATGCCTTCCAATCTCTACCAGAACATTGTTAAGAGTGTGCACAACTCCCAACATGTCAGCAAAGAGGTTTCATTCTAGATAAGTAGCAATGGAATGTTGTACAGTGCCATAGGCTACTTACCCATGCATATTAGTAGTATACCGTTCATCAATGCAACTATTCTAATATGCATAATACACAACCTAATTCTAGGAACATCAGTATATACATTATTGAACAGTATTATTTAAACAATAAAATATGCAAGTAATGACAATTCAAATACTTATCTTTGTTTGTTTGTTGGGTGGACTCCCTCTGAATCTTTGCAACTCCATTCTGATGTGGATTGTGAGAAGTGGTCAACTCCCTCTGAATATCTGCATCCTTGTAGAAACTACTGCAGTGTGTTCCCTCTTCATCTTTGCTTCCTGGATTACTTGTCCTTGAACTTATATACATTCTTGATCCCTATGCATGCTTGTTAGTATCATCATTGTGTTATCCTCTAGGTCTCATACATAATCAAACATTCATTAGTATAATCTTAATATTATCAAAACACAATAATCTCAAGCATGTATAGTCAGGATCAATTCAAACACAGATAATAAACATTAGTATTCAAGGTTTCAAGGAAGTCTTCTTTTATTCATACATATTCTTATTTAATCACAGGACTCTTCTGGTTAGTTAAATCATCAATCAAGAGAAGAGATATAATATGCATAAAACCCGTGATTATTCAAAACTATGCCTTCATGATTCTTCTAGTTAGTCATATCATCAATTCTGGTACGAAACATAATATGCATACAACCATGATTATTCAAACCTATGACTTCATGAATAATCATTATCAACAACACAACAGTATAAGATCCTAACACAAGGTAGGATTCTATCTTGATATAGGAAAAACATACCTGGATTAGCATGCTAGCTAGTTATGTCTAACATACCCGCATAATGTCTTCTGGTTCTCTTCAGTGACTTGTGCTAGTAACCTGCATGTCTCATAAGTTAACCATTGTAGAAACAAGTTATACATACCTCGCAAATGGATCTTCTATGTGATCCATGACAATGGATGAACCTTTGTCTTCATGTCATCATGATCTTGAACTAGAACATGATTTGTCTTTCTTGGTGTACCTTTCATGTTAGTGGACAACATAAACCTCATACAACACCATAATGCATTAGTACAATCATAAGTGTCAACACCCTAATGAATGCATTCATAATTTTGTTAAGGTGATACGACAAGTCTAAAATCAAGATTGTTTTAACCGTAATAACATGGAGACAAACATACCATAAACTTAATCATGAACAAATATCGAAACATACCTTGATGAGTCATACCTGTCAAGATCGCTTGTAATATTCTTATGTAAGGCCTTAGCCTCATCTCCCTCTGAAACAGGAACTTCTTCACTTATGCAGGTGACCAATCCATCTTCTTCTAGGATTAACCCAATCCACTTGATTTGCAAGAACTAGACCCAGAGCTGGATATGGGTTTGTTAGAGAAACCCCAAAAATTCAAACTTTGAATTTCAAACTTCCGAAAGGATAGAAATATGCGCCTTGATGAGCTGATCAAGCTGGTATATTCAGAATTTGAAAACTGCAAAGTTTCACTCCTCAATTTTGCCTTTGAAACTTCTAGATTCACTGGACGTGACCCTGAACTGGGGTTTGATGAAGCCCACTCTTCTGTTCAAAAGGTTTGATCCAAATCTCTAACCTTCTATTTTTCTGAGGAGCTTCCAGTCGTGGTCACAGATTTCAAAAATTCCCATTTTTACAGAAGCCCTAATTTTCCACTTT
Source organism: Larix kaempferi (assembly GCA_027924585.1). NCBI lineage: Eukaryota > Viridiplantae > Streptophyta > Pinopsida > Pinales > Pinaceae > Larix > Larix kaempferi. Next base: position 11,490,192 of record BSBM01000125.1, on the reverse strand, counting down.
TCTGATCAAAGTCCCGAACTAGGGTCTGATCAAGCCTGGCCTTCTGCCCAACCACAAATTCTGATCTTGGTCTCTAAATTTCAATTTTGATGAGTAGCATCTAGCCGTGGTCTTCGATTACAAAAATTCCAACTTTCTCCGAAGCCCTAAATTCCGGAAGCCATGAATGAAGGTACTCAAAAATAATTATGTTTTGACATAAATATGTACCTGATTGTTTCTGGTGTAACTCCAAATGTTTCGATCCACAGGGTCTAAAAAAGTTTCCTAAGATAGCCTGACCTGTTATCTTTCCATCCTGATAGGTCTGACCTCAATTGGATTCTCTGAGAGAGACTTATGCCAAGTGTCGCAACGTGACCTGTTTATGGGATAATACAGGAGAGCGAAATTGTACGACGTGCCACGTGTCATTGTTTCAATGTCGGCCTCTAAACAAATTTTCTGCGATAGCCCTACCTGTTATCTTTCCATCCTGATAGGTGTGACCTCAATTGGATTCTCTGAGAGATATTTATGCAAAGTGTCACACCGTGACCTATTTATGGGATAATACAGGAGAGCGAACTTGTACGGCGTGCCACGTGTCACTGGTTCAACTTCGGCCTTTGAAAACTTTTCCTGAGATATTGCAGTCTGTGTACTACCTATCACTTTTTATGAAATTTCATTTGGATCTTCCTAGCCCAAGTTATGACCTTTTTCCCAAGGTCACCTGATTTTGACTCAGATCTGGAAGAGGCAGAAACCCTGTATTGTACAGATCATAAATCACAAAGTACAATGAATTAGAGGTTTTCCTTTGGACACAAGGTACATGGGGATTTAATAGTCGACCTGTAAATATTTCAGATCCGAAAACTTCTCCAAAACGGATTTATAGCGAAAGTGCTACGATGATTGGTTTTTGCTATATCAAGCCCTAGCATCGTAAGTGCAACAAGTGTCATACATGCCATATCATGCCTTCTTTCAGGCTAGCTCTGATACCATGTTAAATTTTCAGAATTTACTTCAATTTGATCTAGGATCTTAACTGAGAGAACAACATGTACATCATATCTACAGCATATCAATCATGGAGACAATAATGCAAGCACACAAGAGACACAAAGATTTACTTGGGAAAAACCACAAAGGTGAAAAACCCCAATAACTTCCTCAGAGATAGATAGAGAAATGATACAACCCAACCATAAGAGATAGACATATCCTAGTAGCAGATCCTCCTCCTCCATAAGTGCGCCACTCCTCCTTGAGTGCATGAGTGAGAAGTTAGTGATCAAATAGAGTGCCTCCCACACTCTATTTATACTTGACTTGACTTACCTTTTACATAAATCATGTAGGCTCGAACTTAACCACATAACATAATGCTGACTGGGCCGAACCCCAATAGGGTGGTCTAATAACCCTTCAACCCACATGGCCAACCCCCAATAGGGTGGTCTAATAACCCTTTGACCCACATGACTTATACAGGGCCGACCCCAACAAGTTGGTCTAATAACCCATCAAGTATAAGTTACGACATTTAAAATATAAATGACGACACTTCCTTATAGAGGAATAATACCATCTCTATAAGAGTACATACAACATACATATATGAAATACATTCTGAAGTTACATATACATCAACAAAAGTTACCTCCATCTTGCACCAAGCTATCCATTTCTCCTCTCCAGTAAGGAACAAGTCATCAACATAGAGAACCAAGATCAATGGATGGTTCTTCACAACCTTGAAGTATAGGTTGGGGTCAGCTTCCCTTTTGGAGAATCCCAAGCTCAAAAGATAGTTGTTAATACTTGAATACCAAGCCCTTGGGGCCTGCTTAATCCCATACAAGGATTTCTTAAGTTTGCATACATAGGACTGCTTCCCATGAACTACAAACCCCTTAGGTTGTTGTATGTAAACCTCTTTCTCAACCTCACCATTGAGGAAGGCAGTCTTCACATCCATCTAGTGAACTTTCCAACCCAAAAATAATGCAAGGGAAATTATGGTTTGGATAGTAGTGTACTTGGCCACAGGAGTGAATGTCCCATCATAGTCTATCCCTTCTTTCTGTGAGAAGAAACGGGCCACAAATATTGCTTTATACTTTTCAATACTTCCATCAGTTGCATTCTTGATTTTATAAAGACACTTGGAAGTTACTATGGACTTCCCGTCAGGTTTAGGAACCACTTCCCACACACCATTCTTCATGTTAGATTTGTATTCTTATACCATGGAATATTTCCATACTTGTTGCTTTGAGGTTTCCTCATAGGTAGAAGGTTCTAAATCTCTGGTGTGACTCAATTGTGCTACATATCCTGAAAATATTTCAGATCTCTTTTGCTCTCTGGATGAGCCTGGAGGTGCTCCATGCTTTTATGCCTCTTGCAGAATGTCTGGTCACCATGCATATCTCATCTTAGCAAGAGGTTCATCAAGTGATATTTCTATCAGATATTTTGGTTATTCGGGATAAAGTTTGTATACGGACTCTTATTGCTTATCCCTATCAAGAACTAAAAGGGGAGAATCAAAAAATGGTTTCTCCATCATAGGAGTATCATGATCCTCCATGTCCGAATCACACTGAATTTCTTTGGAGCACTTGAAGGCAACCTCTTCATGAAATGTTACATATCTGTTGACTTCAATGTTTCTTTGTCTTGGAACATAGATTCTGTAGGATTTGGAGGATTCACTATATCCAACAAATGTTCCTTTCTTTCTGGATAGCTCCATCTTTGTCCTCTTCTCTTTTGGTACAAGAATGTAGACATGACAACCGAAAATCTTCAAGTGTCCAACACCTGGTTTTTCACCAATGAAAACCTCTTCAGAAGTCGTTTCTCCCAAGATAGCATGAGGGATTCTGTTCTGAATATAAAAGGCAGTGATTGAGGCTTCTACCCATAAGGATGTGGGTTGATCCTGATCACACATCATGGATTTTGCAACCTCACATATTGTTATGTTCTTTCTTTTAGCAACCCCATTTTGTTGGGGGTTGTAGGATACAGTCAGTTGTCTTTTTATTCCTACATATTGACAGAAGTCATTGAAGTCATGGGACTCAAACTCTCCTCCATTTTTAGATCTCAAAGCATGAATGTGCTTTCCGGTCTAATTCTCAACCAGTGCTTTAAACTCTTGAAACTTGTTGAAATTTTCACTCTTTTCCTTCAAAAAATAAACCCATGACTTGTGAGATAAGTCATCTATGAAAATGATATAATATAAATAACCACTCAAGGAGGGTGTAGACATAGGACCACATAAATCTGAATGAATCAAGTCAGGAATCCGTTTGTATCTATTGGTACTACTTAGAAATCTCTTCTTCTTCTTGGTTTTTCCAAGAGCGCAAACTCTACAAACACTATCAAAATCAGATTTAAATATGGGCATACATTTCACCATATTCCTCAATCCAATTAGTGCTTTGAAATGGATATGACAAAGCTTTCTATGCCACAGATCACATGGATTGATTGTGTCATGGATCATGGCTTGAATGATATTTCCAGGAACTTTGTAGAGAACTCCCTCTCTTACTCCAATCACAGATGCAGAGTTCAAGTCTCCATGCTTAGGCCACAAGAGTGCTTTGTTGTCCATAAAGATAACTATGAATCCTTTATCTTCTAGAACCGAAACAGACAGGAGATTCTTATTCAATTTGGGGACAAAAAAAATTTCATCTGCATGCAGTACATCTCATGAATCCAACTAAAAAGAAGTGGATCCAATGCCTTGGATTGAATATGTGATGTTATCTCCAAGCTCCATCTTACAGGAAAACTTATTTTCCTTCAGATCTATGATGATCAAGTCATGTGTTTGGATGCGCCATTGTCTACCAACCATGTCTCAGCACTAGTGGTAATGGATCCAGAAAGGGCTGAGACAAGATAGTACTCCTTTCTCGTTTCTTGATCATTGGATGAATTCTTTCTTGTAGGCTCATCTTTTGTACCAGTAGAAGCATGAAACCTACCCTTGAACTTTCCTCTTTTCTTTGCACAGTATTCTCTTGCATAATGACCCTTCTTATTGCAATTGAAACATTTAACTTTCGACTTATCAAAGTTCTTGAAATCATTCTCCTTTTGATGAGAATTTTTTTGTGATATTTCTTACCTCTTTTCATATGTGCCACAAAAGCGATGTTCTCTTCTCTGGAGGAAGTATACTTGCTCTAGATTCGTCCTTCTTCTTGTAGGAAATCATGCCACGTTCTCTCAAAGTTAGGTTTCACTTATTGACCATTTACTACAGCTAGTAATGTCTCCCATGAGGAGGGAATACCATTGACAGTAGTCTGAATGAGATCATCATCATCGAGCATCACACCAATGCTCATGAGTTGATTTCTTACTTGAGAGATCTTTGTGAAGAAGGAATCCATAGTTTCATCCTTTTTCATCTTCAGATTTCAAAGCTTTTTCTTCAATGCTCTCTTTTGATTGGGCACCTTCTTCTCATAAATATTTGTCAAAGTGTCAAAGCATTCCTTTGCGGTCTTCAATGGAGTAATCACGGGCTTCAAGTTGTCTTTCATAAATGATTCTCTTTATTTTTGCTTGATTCTTCTTGAAGGTAATGTGCCCTGCATTAGAAGTAGGCTCTTCAATAACACTAGATACAGATCCATCTAAATCATTCTCTTCTAGGATATTCAGGATCCTAGCCTTCCAAGTATTGAAGTTCGAAGTGTTGATGTATATGTAACTTCAGAATGTATTTCATCTATGTATTTCATATATATTTATTGTACCCTAATAAGAGATGTGTTATTCCTCTATAAGGAAGTGTCGTCATGTGTATTGACAAGTGTCTCAAGTGTGTGTACTTGCTGATGGGTTATTAGACCACCATGTGTGGGGTCGGCCCTGAAATATATATTATATTATGGATGTACCTAACTAGACAAGTCGGCCCCATAGTGTAACTAGGCAAACAGGTTAAGTATAAATAGAGATCGGGAGATCTCTATTTGATCACTCGGAAACTCATACTTCTCTCACTCCGAAAGTGGCACACTAGTGAGGAGGAGGATCATCTACTACTAAGAGACTATCTCAAGTGTATTTTGGTTGTACTTTGGTTGAGCCATTGCTCTCTCTATCTCTGAGGAAGTTATGGGGTTTTTCACCTTAGGGTTTTCCCCACGGAAACTATGTGTCTCTTGTCTCTCATGATTTTGATTGTTGTGATGCTTCTCATGCTTATTGTGATTGTTATGCATTGATATACTATACATGTTATTCTCTCAGTAAAGATCCTAGAGTATTGTGAATTAATGCTCAAAATTTAACATGAAGTTCCTTCAAGACTGTCTTCCGGTCTTATTGAGATTGCAGCCATAATTCTTCAAGTATTGTGCACACTCGAGATCTACGTAGGATTTAAGCTTCATTGATGAACTTATCTCTTTCACACCCTGAGATCTGATACCATGTTAATTTTTTATCTTTAATTCATAGCTGCAATAATACTTGAAATCAAATAACAATCATACCCATAAACAATCACATTTGACACATGAATTTACCCTAGGGAAAACCTCTATGACTTGAGGGAGAAAACCCCAGCAAAACCTTCCTTGGTATATCGATAGATAGCAGAGAATGTCTTTTGCATCAAGCATCCCCAGTGAAATTATAGAGCAAGATAAAGATAAAGAAGAGAGACTCAGAATAATATCTTGCATAAAGAAAAGCGCATTGCCTTCAACAGAGAAGAGAATTCGCTTCACATTGAATTCATCAATCAAGTATAACATATTTAAATATTCTTCACATGCATTGGCTTCCATTTTTATCTTTTGAATTCATGATGAACTTGCCCTCCATTTGGATGCATCAATCTTGCATGGAGAAGTGCGCCCCACTTCTCATTCAGTGCATTAACTCACTAAATTGATTCTTAGGATGAACTCGCCCCTTAACTGAAATCTTTCCCACTTAGCTAGGTGGCTAACTTAAGTGTCACCATGCAAGCGCCGCAACTCAAGTGTCATCTTTTGGTTTAACATAAGTGTTGTCTTTTAGCTTAACATAAGTGTTATCATGCAATAACACTTAGTTATCTGGATATTCTTTGTTATCTCTTAGTTAACTCTCTTAACTGATTCTTTCTTGCTAAAATCATTGTAGTGATCAATTCAAGTTTCGCTTTGATTTACTAAGGAAATTTTCCCAATGATGTGATCATATTGTTCTACTATCATTCCAATTGGTTATATGCTAAGTTAATTCACTCCAGAGGTGGCCAGTCTCTAGAGGAGACTTAATAGCTCAGCCATGGTTAGTAGTACATCACACACCATACATGATTTGACATGCAAAGCATCACCTCAACACATGAGGCACCACCTCAACACATGAGGATCTGTCTTGAAACACAAGACCTTATCCTTGACTAGCAAGACTGTACAACATCATCACTTTGACATACAAAGCACTTGCCTCAACGCATGAAGCTTAACCATTCTTGAGTCCAATTCAAGATTCTTCTCCAAGTGTCCTGAGTCCAACTGAGGATCCTATAAGGCACTACCTCAACACACAAGGGTCAATCTTGACACACAAGATTGACCTGGAGAATGAATCATGATTATGTAACTTTAACACTAGGCCCCTGGACCAAATTAACATGTGTCCCTGGATGACTCTTGGATGCGGGTGAAAACTCACCATAAAATGCAATTCGAACTTGGATTGACAAATCATCCATTACGATGGGTCTAAGACATGGGGCTTCAATCAGGACATCCCTCACCCATCCAATGCCATGGCTCGAAGCTTGATTTACTGGGTGATTTGAGAAGCTAGGGTTTTGTTCAATGAGACCCAATGTAATTTTTGTAATTGGGGGTCAAATTCACTAAACTCTTCCTCGAGACCTAATGGATGGCTTCATGGCATCCACTAGCCCTATACACACTTGCTGGAAGTTCCAAAATTCAATTTTGTTGCTCACTTCTGAATTTAGGCCCCAATACCAAATCAACATGTGTCTGTTGGTCACCCTATATGTCAATTAATTACAACTAACACACAGGATGCTCAATATGAATTGTCAACCCAGGTAGGTATTTTATTTCAATGGCAATGAGCACAATCTATGCATAAACATTTCAAGTAGCTGATTGAATAAAATGGAGATGAACTATCCTACCTATCTGCTCATCCAAACTCATTCCATAAGTAAAACTAATCTAACTTATCCATCTAGGAATTCAAAATACAATTACCTTCCTACAATTATCAATCCAATAGTTACTAATCTAAAGATAAAATGAACTAGACTTACTTTTGCAAGAAGTTAAATCCTATAATTATCAAGCTACAGTATTCAATCTCTATTGATCTAATTCATCTAATAGCTACTATTACTCAACCATAATCTCTTCAATCTAATGAACTCAAGAAAGATACAATAGCAAGCTTGAACTCTAATTTGATTAATGTGTAAATCCTAGAAATAATAAATGACTTAAACGAATTGGAGCTGAGCTTGGTTGTAACAGCTGATCTAACACACTATGCATCAATTAAACTAAACTACACAGTCAACTGTCACACCACACAGTTGCATCTATTCAGGATGTAATCATAAACTACCAAAGAAGAATGCAATTATATGTTAAGTTTTAATATGCTAAGACAGAAAATAGCAGCATTACATTCCATTTCACAATAATAGCATATATAGGATCACTGAAGAAACAACAAGCATAGCATAAACACAAGAGACACAGATTTATCCTGGGAAACCCTCATGGGGTAGAAAACCTAGTAAATCTTCCTCAATATAGATGACCAGCAATATACAAAGATGCAAACCAAAGACATGATCTCCTCCTCCACCATAGCAGACCTCTCCTCCACAAGTGCGCCTCTCTCTCAAGTGAGTGAGTGTATCAAATGAGGAATACACCTCCTCTATTTATACACTACTCTGACATATCTTTTACACAAGTACATGTAGGCTCATATTTAACCATTAGGTTAAATACCCTATTATAACTGACTAGGCCGACCCCACTAGGGTGGTCTAACAACCCTTTGACCCACATAACACATACAGGGCCGACCCCCACTACGGAAATTTAATAACCCAAGTTACCACATTCCGACGGAGGAATAAACATCTCTGGATATACAATAAGATCTTTACGGAGGAATGAAACATCTCCGGAATAATAAAGTACAAATATAATATTCTTTGAAGTTACAATATTTCAACACTCCCCCTTAACGAGAAGGATATTATAACAGTATCTGCACGAGCAAGGAGTCATCAACATCATACATGATACATCTATAAATCATTGGAAGCTTTCTCAACATCATCAATAACTCAAGTAGTTACTGGAACATCTTCAATACTGGAACATCAACATCTTCAGTACTGAGTCTTTATCTTCTGCAGCACTCGAACAGCTACAAAAACATCAACATCTGTATCCTCACGATCATCAGTATCATCATCTCACGATCATCAGCATTGTCATCACACGATCATCAGCATCTTCATCACACGATCATCAGCATCGTCAGCATTGTCATCACACGATCATCAGTATCGTCATCACACGATCATCAGCATCGTCATCACATGATCATCAGCATCGTCATTACATGATCATCAGCATCGTCATCACACGATCATCAGCATCGTCATCACACGATCATCAGCATCATCATCACACGATCATCAGCATCGTCAGCATCGTCATCACACGATCATCAGCATCGTCATCACACGATCATCAGCATCATCATCACACGATCATCAGCATCGTCATCACACGATCATCAGCATCGTCATCACACAAGTATCCATACCAATACAAGTAACCACATCATCAATACGAGTATCCATACCGATACAAGTAACCACATCAACACATACAATCATATTACAGGATGATCAATCCTGCTCTCTTTAGTACATAGGTCCATGGATGATGCAATCCTATCATGTACCTTTTGAACCGAGGTCCAAGGACGATCCAGTCCTACCATGTACCTTTTGAACCGAGGTCCAGGAACGATCCAGTCCTATCATGTACCTTTTGAATCGAAGTCCAGGGACGATCCAGTCCTATGATGTACCTTTTGAACCGAAGTCCAGGGACGATCCAGTCCTATCATGTACCTTTTGAACCGAAGTCCAGAGATGATCCAGTCCTATCATGTACCTTTTGAACCGAAGTCCAGGGACAATCCAGTCCTATCTTTCAATTCTCGGAGACCTCATGTCTACGGCTCAATTCACAGGACCAAAAGTCCAAGGACGATCCAATCCCCTTACCTGTTCATTCAGGATTTTGTTCTCAGAGACATCATGTCTACGGCTCAATTCACAGGACCAAAAGTCCAAGGACGATCCAATCCCCTTACCTGTTCATTCAAGATTTTGTTCTCGGAGACATCATGTCTACGGCTCAATTCACAGGACCAAAAGTTCGAGGACGATCCAATCCCCTTACCTGTTCATTCAATATTTTGTTCTCGGAGACATCATGTCTACGGCTCAATTCACAGGACCAAAAGTCCGAGGACGATCCAATCCCCTTACCTGTTCATTCAGGATTTTTTTCTCGAAGACATCATGTCTACAGCTCAATTCACAGGACCAAGAGTCCGAGGACGATCCAATCCCCTTACCTGTTCATTCAGGATTTTGTTCTCGGAGACATCATGTCTACGGCTCAATTCATAGGACTAAAGTCCGAGGACAATACAATCCCCTTACCTGTTCATTCAGGATTTTATTCTCGGAGACATCTTGTCTACGGCTCACTTTAGGACTAAAGTCCACGGATGATACAATCCTCTTACTCTCGGAGACATCTGTCTGCGGATCACTTTAGGACTAAAGTCCATAGATGATACAATCCTCTTCTTTCTCGGAGACATCTTGTCTACAGCTCACTTTAGGACTGAAGTCCAGGGATGATTCAATCCCCAAATGTCCACCAAGGACTTCATTCTCAAAGACATACGTCTACGGCTTTCTTGAGGATGATGCAATCCTATCATGTCCACCAAGGACTTCATTCTCGAAGACATACGTCTACGGCTCTCTTGAGGATGATGCAATCATATCATGTCCACCAAGGACTTCATTCTCGAAGACATACGTCTACGGCTCTCTTGAGGATGATGCAATCCTATCATGTCCACCAAGGACTTCATTCTCGAAGACATACGTCTACAGCTTTCTTGAGGATGATGCAATCCTATCATGTCCACCAAGCACTTCATTCTCGAAGACATACATCTACGACTCTCTTGAGGATGATGCAATCCTATCATGTCCACCAAGGACTTCATTCTTGAAGACATACGTCTACGGCTCTCTTGAGAACATATGTTCAAGGATGATGCAATCCCCTTGTCTCCTTAGACCCTGTCTAAGGACCATCCACCAACCTCTCTGTCGAAATCACTAATATAGGTATCCTCATCATCGACCTCACTGTCGATGCAGGCAATCTCATCATGAGTTATCACATGACTCCCCCTTTCGAGGAGGTTCCTTCTGAACTATATTAAGTTTGTCTCAGAAAACTTTATTTGAGGTAGAGGTTTGGTTAGTACATCGGATCGGTAGAAGTTTGGTTAGTACATTGGTAACTTGTTAGAAATTCGAACTTTTGGTTCCTTTCTGCACCATATCTTGGAACACTAGATTCTCTGCCATCTTGATACTACTCTGTTTGTCACATAGGATCATAGTTGGGTCTATCTCTAAGTCAAACAATCCTGAAGCCATACTGCTTCATAACTTAGCAGAGCAAGCAGCCATATATTCTGCTTGTGCTAAGAGCCACACTAGATTGTTTTCTGCTCAACCACGAGATCATGGATGATCCCAGACAATAACATCCTCTCGATGTGCTCTTCCTGTCTTATACACTTTCTTCCCAATCAACATCTGTGTAGCCATCTGAAGTCATGATCTCCAAGATAACATAGATCAAAGTCTATTGTATCCTTTAGGTACCTCATCTCATGCTTTGCAACTAACAGGTGAACACTTCTAGTTTCCACTAGATACTGACTCAAGGTGTTTACAGCAAGGCATATATCTGACCTAGTATCCGTTAGACACATCAATGACTCAATAATTTGTCTGTACAGAGTTATATCCACTAATTCTAATGAGTCATCTGCTAAGAACTTCAAGTTGGAATTCATGAGAGTGACTATTCCAACACATCAAGTCCTTTTAATATTTCTCAGCATACTTTCCTTGTTTGAGAAAGATTCCTTCTGAGCCTTGCCATACTTCCAGACCTAGGAGGTAATGCATCAATCTGAGATCTTTCATTTTTCATTTCTGCAGCCATCTTCTTCTCTCTTTTCATGATCTGATTCTCATTCCCTATCAGAAATATATCATCTACATACAATAATAGTATGATCCATAACCTTACGGTAAAGGTTAGGAACAACTTTACTTTTGGTAAAGCCCAAGCTTATCAAGAAACTGTCAATTCTCCCTTTGTGAGTGAACATCATTCACACTATGCATTGAATGATCTTCTGCATATCTATCTGTGCCATCTCTCGTTAGATGGGTCTACTGATATGGGCCTCAATATCATTCGAACTATGTGGTGAGTTCCTTCTTGCATCCATGCCATCTGTGTCTAGAAACCATATTCAACCTTGTAGCAAAGGTTGAGATCCACATTACCCATGGTGATCATTAAGCTCATCAATTGATTATCGATCCTGGGTACCCATACAGAACCTGATTCACACTTCTTCTTTAATTACACCATTAAGAGAATGGTCTTATCTAGCCACTTGGAGCAAACATCTTGTCATGATTCTCTTCATCTTTCTAAGAGAATCTTCTAGCCGCGAGCCTTCTATAGTGTGTTTGATTTGTAAATCCTTTTGTTGAACATCCATTGCTTGTTCAGTGTTCATCATTCATCTTGATGTTTCCTACAAATCAAAATTAAGTACATGATTAGTAATACTTCATAATCATCAAATCATATTGACATGATAGCCTATTATGCATACAGATATCATTTACATAGTTATGCAACTTATTTTTACCAATACTTTGGCACAACACTTTCCCATATCCTGTATGCATACAGTGGCTATCTAGATGCCTTCCATCTCTACCAGAACATACTATCGAGAGTGTGCACAGCTCTCGGCATGTCAGCAAAGAGGTTTGATTCTAGACAAGCAACAATGGAATGTTTGTCCACCTTACCAATCATATGCATTTAGTAGTATACTTTTCAATGCTCTATGAATGTTTACACTCAGCATCATATATTCTATGCATACAACCTATTACAGGCAATATCATTTACTATTTCAAATAACAACTCAAATACTTATCTTTTATGTTTGTGTGATTGCCTCCCGTTTGATCTTCTGTATGTCTTTTGAACTTCTATTCATTCTGTACCACTGTGCATGCTCAAGTGTGCACTAGTGTCATCCTCATGATCTCATACACAAACATACATTCACTAGTATATTCTCAAAACATTCTAATTCTAAATAATCTTGAATATGTATAGTCATGATCATTAGTATTCAGGGTTTCAAGGAAGTCTTCTTTTACTCATGCATATTCTTGTTTGATCATAGTAATCTTCTGGTTAGTTAAATCATCAATCAAGATAAGAGACATAATGTGCATAAACCCTTGATTAACTTTATTAATAAGCATAACCAATCATACCAAGTATACTTATATAGGGGATCCTAACACAAGGTAAGATTCTAACTTGACATAGGAAAACATACCTGGATTAGTATACCTGCTTAGTTATGTACAACATACCTAAACAATCTCTTCAATGATTTAGAGATCCTAAGCTAGAACCTGCATGTCTCATAGGTTAAGTATAATATATCAAAGTCATACATACCTCGTAAGTAGAACAAATATTATGGATGAGTCTTTGTCTTCATGTGGAACTTGATTTGTCTTTCGTGATGTACCTGAATCTTGTTAGCAGACAACATCAACCTCACACAACACCATAATGCATTAGTACAATCATATAGCCCTAATCAATGAATGTCTTCGATCATTCACATGCATTCATACTGTTACTAGGGTGATAAGATAAGTCTAACATTAATCAAGATTGTACTAACAAATAATATGAAGACAAACACATTATGAATTTAATCAGGAATTAGATTTCAAGACATACCTGAACCTCCTTGAGTCATACCTGTCGAGACTTCTTGTAGTATTCTTATGTAAGGACTTAGCCTCAACTCCCCCTGAAACTTGATCTGGAGCTTGATTAGGGTTTGCTAGAGAAACCCTAAAAATTCAATCTTTGACTTTCACACTTCTGAATGAATGGAAGGATGTGTCTTGCTGAGCTGATCAAACTAGCATACTTCAATTTTGAAATCTCCAAAATTTGACCCCTCAAAATTGCCTTTGAAACTTCTGGATCTTCTGGATAGGATCCCGAAATAGGGTTTGATGAAGCCCACCCTTCTGCCCAATCAAAAGGTTTGATCCAAGGATCTAAACTCTTATTTTTCTGAGGAGCTTCTAGCCATGGTTACAGACTTCAAAAATTTCAACTTTTGTTGAAGCCCTAATTTTCCATCTTTTCGATCAAAATCCCGAACTGGGGTTTGATCAAGCCCGGTCTTCTACCCAACCAAAAAATTCGATCTTGGATTCTAAATTTCAATTTTCCTGAGTAGCATTCAGCCGTGGATTCTGATTCCAAAAATTCTAACTTTCTCTAAAACCCTAAATTCCGGAAGCCATGAATGAATGTGCTCAAAAAATAATTCTGTTTTGACAGAAATATGTACCTGATTGTTTCTGCTATAACTCCAAAATTTTCACTCCACAGGGTCTGAAAACTTTTTTTGCAGTAGCCTGACCTGTCATATTTCCATCCTGACAGGTCTGACCTCAATTGGATTTTCTGAGAGAGAGTTATGCCAAATGTCACAACATGACCTGTTTTGGGATAATACAGGAGAGTGAACTTGTACGGCATGCCACGTGTCACTGTTTGAACTTTGGCCTCTGAAAACTTTTCTTGAGATAGCTTGCCCTGTTATCTTTCCATCCTAATAGGTCTGACCTCAATTGGACTCTCTGAGAAAGAGTTATTCCAAGTGTCGCAACGTGACCTGTTTATGGGATAAAATAGGAGAGCGAACTTGTACGGCGTTCCACGTGTCACTGGTTCAGCTTCCGCCTCTAAAAACGTTTCTTGAGATAGTACAGTCTGTGTACTACCTGTCACTTTTTATGAAATTTCATTTGGAGCTTCCTAGCCCAGGTTATGACCTTTTTTCCTAGGTCACCTGATTTTGACTGAGATCTGGAAGAGGCAGAAACCCTAACTTGTACTGATCATAACTTACAAAGTACAACGAATCTGAGGGTTCCCTTTGGACACAAGATACCTGGAGATGTTATGTACGACCTGTAAAGGTTTCATATCTTTAACCTTCGCCAAAATGGATTTATGGTGAAAGTTCCACGATTACTGGTTTTTACTATATAAACCCTAACCTTCAAATTGTCGTAAGTAAAGCAAGTGTCGTAAGTGCCATACCTTGCCTTCCTTCAAGTTAGCTCTGATACCATGTTAAGTTTTAATATGCTAAGACAGAAAATAGCAGCATTACATTCCATTTCACAATAATAGCATATACAGGATCACTGAAGAAACAACAAGCATAGCATAAACACAAGAGACACAGATTTATCCTAGGAAACCCTCATGGGGTAGAAAACCCAGTAAAGCTTCCTCAATATAGATGAACAGCAATATACAAAGATGCAAACCAAAGACATGATCTCCTCCTCCACCATAGCAGACCTATCCTCCACAAGTGCGCCTCTCTCTCAAGTGAGTGAGTGTATCAAATGAGGAATACACCTCCTCTATTTATACATTACTCTGACATATCTTTTACACAAGTACATGTAGGCTCGTATTTAACCATTAGGTTAAATACCCTATTATAACTGACTGGGCCGACCCCACTAGGGTGGTCTAACAACCCTTTGACCCACATAACACATACAGGGTCGACCCCCACTAGGGAAATCTAATAACCCAAGTTACCACATTCCGACGGAGGAATAAACATCTCTGGATATACAATAAGATCTTTACGGAGGAATGAAACATCTCCGGAATAATAAAGTACAAATATAATATTCTTTGAAGTTACAATATTTCAACATTATAAACTCTCTATTGTAGCTAATAGTAATCACACCTACAACAGGAAGGAAATTAAACTACCTACTTAACTTGGCAATCTCTGTAAGAATGCAGGCCCTGGCCTTCTAACAGAGACGTCGTGAACTACCACAAATTAAGACACATAAATATGAAGAACTCTGCTCTTTTATTAAATATGGTAATCCATAGTCTCAACTCTCTGTTACAGCCCATACAAAATGATAATTAACCAACCCCAGACTCTGAAATCCTTCCCACATTTGTACATGCAAAGTACAATTCGTGATCCACTAATTTCGTGCAGCAATGAAGATCTCTTATCTTCATGCTGTGGAGTTACAACTGAACTGTTACAGCCATCTTGAATGAGGTCATTGGACATGAAGGATGTTGTTACTCTGGCAGTCAATGGATCAACAGATTAACCAGTTGGGAGGCGTCTTTTCTGTTGCAGTAATGCTCTGTTTCAGCAAAGTCATGTTACAGCTCCACGTGGAAAGGTGAGTTGTTCCTTATAAATGTGAGGAACTAAATCTGAAGAGTAACAGCTGGCACCACGTGTGATTCTTTCCCAAGGCTTAGAGGCTGATACACATGTGCTTTGATCTTTGACTTAATGAAATTGACACAAGTTAGCATAAATCAAAGGCTAGAATTCATAACCATAACAATCTTATGCATTAAATAAATGAAGCAATATTGAATTATACCTTGTCAGGATTCTTGATTGATCTGGAAGAAAGGCATACATATGGTTTATGAAAATAGGGTGTAACGAGGAAAAATGATGTAATAAGTGTGGTCAAAAAGGGGCAATTCTAGGGCCCAACATCTCCCCCCAACTATCCAATTGCATGTCCTCATGCAACGGCTTCCACTAATCCAAATCTAAATCTGGTCCCTTTTCATGTTGAGAGGAAAAGTTGAAGGAAATATCAGGTTCCTTACCTGCTTCCAAAAACCCATTGCAAGCAACCCAATACTCCCAGCACTGATTTTCTTCTGCCTTGGTGAGTGTATAATTATCCCTGTACGGCCTTCCTGGCCACCATATGAGTGGGAATTTGAACTTAAGTCCCAGCA
The DNA here is from genome assembly GCA_027924585.1 of Larix kaempferi. Lineage (NCBI taxonomy): Eukaryota > Viridiplantae > Streptophyta > Pinopsida > Pinales > Pinaceae > Larix > Larix kaempferi. Next base: position 11,473,858 of record BSBM01000125.1, on the reverse strand, counting down.
GTGTAATCCCCATGTTCTTATGCAACTGACATACCCTGCTACCCTGGAAAGAGCTTGTTTAAAATTCTTAAAGCAGTAAGGATCCCTTTTCTTCAAATATGGAGAAGAAGTCTACCACCTGTGCTTGCTACCTTCTAAGGCAAGATGATGTTGTTTGGAAATCAGGTCAACAAAGGTACAGATAACCTTATCTTGCTTCTTCCTCAGATGTTGAATCTTTGGAGGAGATAGGAAACATCTTCCATGGTTTATGATGAGAGAACAAGGAGCTTGGGGTTCACTCCTAATCCATAAATTGGCATTGGCCTCATTCCTAGAGATTGTCTGAAAGGCATATTCCCACTGCACATGATTATTAACAAAAGAGGCAAAGGCTCTCAATTGAACATCCCCCTACATAGGGAATAGGACTAGAGAGAGATTCACCAAGACATGCCATATCATTCAGATATAATTCACACAACAGGTGTTGCTCAAGAAAACTACTTAACAGGAAGGTCTCCATGAACTGGGAAGGAATCATCAATTGATAAGGTCTACCCCCTCGTAAGGATTTTAACTTAAATAGGGTCATTCGTTCATACAGGAATACTAGGTAGGAAGGAGACGCGTCTCTTGAACTCAGCAGCTCTTGAGAGAGGGCATACATTTGGTCCTTTTCTTTTTGCATGGATTTGAATCTCTTCAAATCCTTCAATTCTTTTTGCAGCCCCTCCATTTGAGATCTCTGAAGAGTCGATTCCTCTGCCCACTTCTCCCTCAATTCCTTGATAGTATTTATATGCTCAGAGAGAGGGACCATCCCTTCTCGACACTGATCAATATACTTTTTCCATTTAGCTAGCTCCAACTGTAACAAAGAAAGCTTTTTCTCCAATCATTGAATCCTTCTATCCTCCACATCTTTTTCATCATCGAAATCTAAATTAATTATGTCTTGAGATAGTAGCATTCTTACCTCGTCACCAAATGTTCTAGCTCCATCATTTTGAATTGGCAGTGTAGCAGCTTCCTCTTCCATTAGTGTTGTAATGACCTCTGCATGTGTTGCAATCTCAACACTTAATTTTGAGGATGCTAGTTCTTGTGTAACAGCTTCCTCTTCCCTTAGTGCTGCAATGACCTATGCTTGTGTTGCAGCCTCAACAAATACCCTTAGGGATGTTGGTTCTTGTGTAGCAGCATCCTTTCTTTCCAACTCAATCTCAGCAACTTCAGTCTGAGTTGCAATTTCAGCAAACATTTTTAAAGACATTGATTCTTGTGTAATAGCGTCTTTCTTTGGGACCTCGATATCAACAATTGTTGTCTGGGTTGCAACTTAACTAAACATTTTCAAGGGTGTTGGTTCTTTTGTAACAGCATCCTGCTTTTCAAATTCCTCAGATTGTTGAGGTTATTCCTGAGTTACTTCAAGTTCTTCTGACTGATGAGACTGGTCCTGGAATATTTCAGTATTTCCTGGTGGTTGGGATTTGTTAAATTTTGAGCATTAATTCATTATACTCTAGGATATTTGCTGAGAGAATAACATCTACAGTATATCAATGCATGACAATCATAATATGACAAGCATCACAAGCATCACAAGAATCAAAAGCATAGAGACAAGAGACACAGAGTTTCCGTGGGGAAAACCCTAAGGTGAAAAACCCCACAACTTCCTCAGAGATAGAGAGAGCAATGGCTCAACCAAAATACAACCAAATAACACTGAGATAGTCTCCTAGCATATGATCCTCCTCCTCCTCACAAGTGCGCCACTTTCCAGAGAGAGAGTGAGTTGCTTTTCCGAGTGAGTAAAATAGAGATCTCCTATCTCTATTTATACTTACCTTTTTGCCCAGTGACCTACTGGGGCCGACTTGTCCACTTAGATACATCCATATTATATTATATATAATTCCGGGCCGACCCCAAATGGTGGTCTAATAACCCATCAACAAGTACACACACTTGCAACACTTGTCAATCCACATGACGACACTTCCTTATAGAGGAATGACACATCTCTTATAAGGGTACAATAAATATATATAAAATATACAGATGAAATACATTCCGAAGTTACATATACATCAACACTCCCTCTTAACTAGGAAGGTATTTCTTGACACAGATCTGCTAGACAAGTCTTCTTGTCTGGATCATCGCCATCGATGCATCATCATCATCATCTTTACTGCTGCTGCTATCTCAACCAATCTCTGACTCTACTCATCATAGGAAGTTCTACAGAGCCAGTCCTTTTTCATACTGGATGTAGGCCCGCCATCTGCAGGTCTTCATCATCACTGGCCATACTGTGGAATCCTCAGGACTCATTACGTGCGTCACAAAACCTGGCTGCAGCATCCTAGGCTATTACGAGCACACAGCTCTACCTGTAGGATCTCCCAGGAGCACATTACATGTGACCCATCACAAAACCTGGCTGAAGCATCCCAGGCTGTTACGAGCACGCGGCTCTACCTGTCGGATCTCCCAGGAGCACATTACATGTGATCTCACCAAAAAACCTGGCTGAAGCATCTGAGGCCTTTTTCATCCTGTCCAGATCTCCCAGGAGCAAATTACATGTGGTAATGGCAAAACCTGGCTGAAGCATCTGAGGCCTTTTTCATCCTGTCCATATCTCCCAGGAGCAAATTACATGCCATAGGACAAAACCTCGCAAGAGCATCTCAGGATGTTACGGGTACACAACTCCGACCTGAAATCTCCCAGGGCACAAATTACATGTCCTCCCAAGCAAAACCTCGCAAGAGCATTTTCCAGATGTCCCAGGGCACCGAATTACATGCCATAGGCAAAACCTCGAAAGACCATCTACAAATCTCCCAGGGCACAAATTACATGCTTTCCTGCAAAACCTGATCCACGGCCACAAAGTATCATCTGATACTCATCAAACATCATCCTGATCATCATCACTGCAACATCCTGCTGCATGTCATCTCGAGAAGCTCGTCATCCACGATCATCCAAGTATCCACCTGATACATACATAGATACATGATCCACACAATGTATCCATCAGCATACATGATCCACCTGATCATACAAAGATACATGATCCACACAATGTATCCATCAGCATACATGATCTACCTGATCATACAAAGATACATGATCCACATAATGTATCCATCAGCATACATGATCTACCTGATCATACAAAGATACATGATCCACACAATGTATCCATCAGCATCCAACATGATGCGTTCATACAAAATACATACACATGATCCATCCGATCATATCCAGCATCCAACATGATGCATATACAAAATACATACACATGATCCAACCGATCATATCCAGCATCCAACATGATGCATTCATACATACATATAATGATCCAACTGATCATATCCAGCATCCAACATGATGCATACACAAAATACATATAATGATCCAACTGATCATATCCAGCATCCAACATGATGCATACACAAAATACATATAATGATCCAACTGATCATATCCAAGCAGAAACCAGAACATCCTCCTGATGTTCATCATTCAGCGCTTACATCCACAGCCATGTGAAGGATCCCCCTTCCAACATGCTTGGAATGGCTTCAGCAAATGTGTCCATCACTTCTTCCTTGAAGTGTCCTCGATCTGAAGCACGCCAAGCCTCTCTCTGAAGTACTCGAACTTCACCCTGGCTAGTGGCTTCGTCAGCACATCTGCAATCTGCTCGTCCATCGCAACATACAAGAGCTTCACAGCTCCTCTCTGCACCATATCCCGGATATAGTGATATTTGATCTCTATGTGTTTCGACCTGTCATGAAACACTGGGTTCTCGGACAGCTTCACACAACTCTGGTTATCACAGAAGATACCAGTAGCATCCAGCGGGAGATCAAATAACTCAGACAGTAGCTTCCGTAGCCATACTGCCTCACAACTAGCTGAACAGGCTGCAACATACTCAGCCTCTGCTGTACTCAGTGCTACACAGGACTGCTTCCTGCTAAACCAAGAGATCACACCTAATCCCATATTGAAGCAACACCCAGATGTGCTCTTTCTATCTGCAGCACTGCCAGCCCAATGTGAATCAACATAACCCTGCAGGTTAAACTTTTGATTCACTTCATACTTGAGCCCATAATCCACTGTACCCTTCAGGTACCTCAGAACATGCTTTACAGCAATCAGCTGAACACTCCTTGGATCCGTCAGGAACTGGCTCAATGTGTTCACAGCAAAGCAAATGTCTGGTCTCGTGTTCGTCAGGTACATCAAGGACCCAATCATCTGACGATACATGGAGACATCAACTGGCTCAGATGAAGCATCACATAGAAGCTTCAGATTCGACGCCATAGGTGTGGCCATGGCCTTGCAATCCATCATCCCAAATCTCTTCAGGATATCTACTGTGTACTTCCCTTGACCAAGGAAGATCCCACCTGCATTCTGCCACACCTCCATACCTAGGAAATAGTGCATCATTCCCAAATCTTTCATATCGAATTCAGCGGCAAGCTTCCTTTTAGTATCTACAATCAGTCTGTCATCTCCTGTTACAAATAAGTCATCCACATACAGGAGTAGAATCACAGGATTCCCTTCCTCAACCTTGTAGTAAAGGTTGGAATCTGCTTTACTCTTGGTAAAGCCCAAACTAGATAGGAAACTGTCCATCCTACCATACCAAGTTCTGGGAGCTTGCTTCAAGCCATACAAGGCTTTCTTCAGTCTGCCACATATGACTCCCTGTCATGTATTTCAAAACCAAGTGGCTGTTCCACATATACTTCCTCTTCAACTATACCATTCAGGAAAGCAGTCTTGACATCCATCTGGTGTATTTTCCATTTCATAGCTGCAGCCAGGGCAAGTACTGTTCTGATGGAAGTATACCTGGCTACAGGTGCAAAAGTTTTTTCATAATCTATTCCCTCTTTCTGAGAGAATCCACGAGCTACGAATCTTGCTTTGTATTTCTCCACACTGCCATCTGCAGCATGCTTGATTTTGAAGATCCATTTAGAAGTCACAACAGACTTCTCTTTAGGTCTTGGGACAACATCCCAAACATCATTCTTCATTATTGATTGGTATTCCTCAACCATGGCATCCTTCCATTCTTTCTTTTTCGCTGCTTCTTCATAACTGGAAGGCTCTTTGTTCATAATGTCACAGAGTAAAGCAACATAGCTGGTCTGTGATCTGGTTCTCTTCTTTGCTATGTGTTCTTCTTCTGGAATACCAAATCTTTCTGCATCTTGAATGAGCTCTCTAGCCCATACAGGTTTCCTCTTGTGATAGTTATCCTCACGAGGTGGATCTACAGGTTCTTGTGGATCTTCAAACTCACGAACAGCTTCTGGAACTGCTTCAGTCATGGTAGTGTCCTGAAATCTTGTTTCCTTAGGTTCTTCATAAACTTCAGTAGGTGCCTTCCTTGATTTGATGAATTCTGAGTTTTCATCAAATGTTACATCCCTGCTGACATCAATCTTCTTGAACCCTGGAAAGTATATTCTGTAAGCCTTCGAGCTTTCACTGTAACCCACAAAGATACCCTTCTTTCCTGAAGGATCTAGTTTAGTCCTCTTTTCCTTTGGGACATGAGTGTATACTGGACAACCAAATATTCTGAGATGGCTGACTTCAGGTTTCTTACCAAAAAAGACTTCTTCTGGTGTCTTGTTGTCCAATATCTTGTGGGGTGTTCTGTTCTGCACATATACAGTTGTTCTAGCTGCTTCTGCCCATAGATGCATAGGAAGATCTTGGTCATGCAACATTGCCCTTGCTACTTCCATGATAGTTCTATTCTTCCTTTCTGCAACTCCATTCTGTTGAGGATTGTAAGGAGCAGTCAACTCCCTCTTAATCCCTGAATCACTGCAAAGCTTCTTGAAGTCATTTGAGGTAAATTCTCCACCATTGTCGGATCTGAATGTTTTGATCTTCTTGTCAGTTTGATTCTCCATCAAAGTTTTGAATTCCTTGAATTTATCAAGCACCTCATCTTTGCCCTTCAAGAAGTATACCCAAGTCTTCCTAGAGAAGTCATCAATAAATGAGACATAGTAAACATACCCACTCAGGGAACTGGATGACATAGGGCCACATACATCTGAGTGGATGATTTCTAGGATGTCTTTTGCCTTGCTTTCACTGCTTGGGAAAGCCTTCTTAATGTTCTTACCTTTTGCACATCCTTTGCAAACACCTTCATTTTTGGTCTTGATTTCAGGAAGACCCTCTACTGCCTTGCTTGCAATTGGAAGTGCTCTATAGTGCATGTGAGCAAGTCTTCTATGCCAAAGTTCACTTGGCTCCATGGATTCATGCACCATGGCATGTTCAGGTTGTCCCTTCAATTTATACAAGCCTCCCTCTTGCTCTCCAATTACTACTGCATCATCTATGGTCTTTCCCTTTGGCCACATTAGGACTTGGCCATCCACAAATGCAACCCTCATACCTTTTGCATCTAATGCAGAAATGGAGAGTAAGTTCTTCTTGAGCCCAGGTACATAAAGTACTTCCTTCATCTTCAGAGATTTTCCAGAATCTAGGTTGTAGGAGGCTTCACCACTTCCTTTGATTGGGTATTGATAATCATCCCCAAGTTTTACCTTATGGGGTGATTCATGTTCAGATAGGTTCACAAACGATTCTTTGAACCCAGTCATGTGTTTGGAAGCCCCACTATCAATCAACCAATCATTACAACCATGAGAGATGGTACCTGTGAGAGCAGAGATCAGAACATACTCTTCTTCACTTGATGAGTCATCATTACTATCACTTTCTGCCCTAGCCTTCTTCTTTGGAGGTTCATCATCTTCAGCAGCATGAGCATGAAACCTTCTTTTGCCACCCTTCTTCTTCTTGTTGGAGATGTTGTTGTCATTTTTGTTCTTGGGACAATTTATGGCAATATGTCCTTTCTCATTACAGGTGAAGCATACTCTTCTTTCTTTGAATTGATGTGAAGATCTCTTGGAGTGAGATGGTTCTTTCTTGAACTTTCCTTTCCTGGTGTGGGCTGCAAGAGCTTGATATTCACCTCCCATCTTTTCTTCACGAGCTATAAGTCTAGCTTCTTCTTGAGAGCATTATTCCCGAAGTCTACTGAAGGAGATCAACTTCTTCCTTGCACAAATTCCTTGAATAAAGGAATCCCATGACCTGGGTAGGCCATTTAGAGTGGTCACCACCACTTCACTATTCTCCACCACTTCATCCACTGCTTCTAGTTGTTCCTTGATCTGGGAGACCCTTGAAAAGTAAGATTGAATGGTTTCTCCATTCTGAAACTTCATTGCTTTCAATTGGTTCCGCAAGGTCATCTTCCGATTTATGTTCTTTCCTTCAAACAGCTTGGTCAAAGAGTCAAACATCTCCTTGGGTGTCTTAAGAGAAGACACATGGGGTATGAGATGGTCTTTGATAGAATCAGCAATGATTCTCTTTGCCTTGACCAAGTTCTTCTTGTGCAATGCCTTGGCCTCTTCATCCTCTGGGATAGGGATGTCTTCTTTCACATATGAGTCCAACTCATTCTCTTCCAGGATTAACCCAATCCTATACTTCCAGGCTCGGAAGTTATCAGCCCCTTCAAGCTTATCCTCAAGCTTGGTGTGGAGAGACATCTTTAAGAGTACTTCAAATGGAAATAGAAAAGATTTAGGACTTACCACTTGAAGTGCTGAAAACTGGATCTGGTCCCGGATTAGGGTTTGTCAGAGAAACCCTAAAAATTCAAAATGTGAATTTCCAAATTCTGAAAGGATAGAAAGATGCGCCTTGGAGAGCTGATCAGCCTAGTACATTCAGAATTTGAGATCAGCAAAGTCTTGCCCTTCAAAATTGCCTTTTTGTCCTCCCGGGTTCACTGGGGAGAACCTTGAATTAGGGTTTGAGTTTCCCAGAGAGCTACCTAGCCAAAAATCTCGATCCAAAGCTCAAACCTTCGATTTTTGCAAGGAGCTTCCAGCTGTGCCTTCAGTTTCCAGAAATTCCTATTTTTGTGGAAACCCTAATTTTTAGGGCCAAATCTGAAAATGCTCGGAACTGAATTCTGATTGGACAGATAGATGCGCCTTGATGAGTAGATCCAATCTACTATACTGGATTTCAAAAATCTGTGGAGAGAAACCCAATAAACAAGGAACACAAGCTTCCGTCACTGCAAAATGTCTTCTTCTCAGGTTAGCTCTGATACCATGTTAAATTTTGAGCATTAATTCATTATACTCTAGGATCTTTGCTGAGAGAATAACATCTACAGTATATCAATGCATGACAATCATAATATGACAAGCATCACAAGCATCACAAGAATCAAAAGCATAGAGACAAGAGACACAGAGTTTCCGTGGGGAAAACCCTAAGGTGAAAAACCCCACAACTTCCTCAGAGATAGAGAGAGCAATGGCTCAACCAAAATACAACCAAATAACACTGAGATAGTCTCCTAGCAGATGATCCTCCTCCTCCTCACAAGTGCGCCACTTTCCAGAGAGAGAGTGAGTTGCTTTTCCGAGTGAGTAAAATAGAGATCTCCTATCTCTATTTATACTTACCTTTTTGCCCAGTGACCTACTGGGGCCGACTTGTCCACTTAGATACATCCACATTATATTATATATAATTTCGGGCCGACCCCAAATGGTGGTCTAATAACCCATCAGCAAGTACACACACTTGCGACACTTGTCAATCCACATGACGACACTTCCTTATAGAGGAATGACACATCTCTTATAAGGGTACAATAAATATATATAAAATATACAGATGAAATACATTCCGAAGTTACATATACATCAACAAGATTGCATTGCTTCATCTTCTCCTAAATCTCCATCGGGGATTATATCAATTTATGGCTCATTCCCCTCCATCAGCTCCATTTCCGGTGCTTTTTCTCTCTTTTGCTCTATATGTGCAGGCTTTTGTGCTAGCAATCCCAGCACTATAACTCTGTGCCCTACCGAAAAGAATATCTCTCCACATTCTGGGCAAACCATTTCTCCTTGTTCCTCGTTTCTCAAAATAAGAGATGAATTTTCTAACAAATTTGCAGCCTCCACTAATGTATTCAAATTCTTCCCTGCTTGTTTTCCAGTCACTTCTTTCCACTTTTCCAATTCATTCTGAAGCATTTGCACCTCCTCCTTTAACAGCTCATTTTCGAAAAGGAGGTTTTCAATTTGAGGTTCTTCCACGACAGGTTCTTGTGTAACAGCCGGTGATTTGGGGTTTAAAATAGGAATTTCTATGCTTGCCCAGGTTGCACATGCTGCTTCTGTTGCAGCAACAGATCGAGTTATTCTTCTCTTCACAGCTCCTGATGGATGATATTCACTGCATAATGCTGCTACTGCCGTTGTAACAGCTCTGGTTCTTCTCCTCTTCATTGGGGTAGATGTCTGACCTTTATTCTCTGACCTTTTTCTTCTTTTCTGTGACATAGGGGTCTCTTCTTCAATAATGGTTCCCCTTATTTCAGGGGAGGATTCAACATCCAACACCTCCATATTTCCTCCTTCTACTGCCTCTGCCTGGTGTTCTTCTTCTTGCATTGCCACTTTCGCAGCTGCAGCTTCCACTATCGTAGCTTCAATAGCTATTCCAATTTCAGCTTCCTCTGCTAAAGCTACTAATGATTCCATTTATGCTGCTTCAGCCGCCACCCTAACTACAATTTTGATTGGGTTTGTTTCTTCCCCTATAGGATTTGTTGTTGTTTCAGCTTCTAATGTCACTGCCTCATCTTCCATGGCTTCCATCACCATTCCCTCTATAACAAGATTCGTTTTTGTTGCAGCTTCTCCCATAACTACCTCATCTTCTCCCTCGGTCTGGTTTCCTGATACTCCATCCTCCCCCCAACTAAATTTGAGGGACTCCGGTCCTCTTCTCCTTCTCCAATACCCTCCAATTCTAATACAGGTTCTCTAATTACCCCGGCACCAGCAAGAAATTGTGCCCAGGTCAAATTTTGGTTTGTAAGGGCTCTTAAGATTAACAATTTAATTAAACCATGGTTGGTGAGGGAAGAAACTGGGTGTCGGGTTGTTCTTGCATATCCAGCCATGTTTTGTAGGGTCTTAAAAAGATAAAATGACATATTCACTAGGCTACCAAGGCGTAGACGAGATAATAAGGGAAATTCATAGAAGTAGACGATTTAGTACCTACCTTCACAGGAGATATATTTCTTCAGGAAAATTGCCACTTGATCCCAGGGCTGAGGTAATGATTCCAATGCTATTCCATGGCCTTTTGGACAAACATTCTCCCCGACTACAAGAAATTCCCTTATTGCAGTCGCGTTCGGCACTTTCCGTCGAAACAATTTCTTCCCAACCCGGGGCAGGCCAGTAACATCTGATATAATTGCCTCTGCAACTTCTATGTGCAATCCCCTGACCTCAGAGTGAGTATCAGTCAAGTTAAGAATGAATTGTAGTGTTGTTTCTGTGTGAAAACCACTTAAATGTTGAAAATACTCAGTCCACCCAGTCGCTACAAAGATGGCGAAAACTTCCGCATTGGCACGCAAAGCTTCTGTATTCTCAGGTTCATGTCGAACTGGGTTACCCATATCAATCTCCCTTCGTAATTCAAATGACGAATACAGCGATTACCAGTTCAGACGTGGGAGTTGCAGCATAAGAACATTCATGGAATAGCAGGAATTTGAAATTGGGTATTTTAGGAGAGATGGCACAGTTATCAACCCACGGTAAGATATTACAGTTATGAAAAATGGCATAATTGGGGTGTTTTGGTAGGAATCAGGTAAGGTGACGGCCATGTAATAGATATGGTTGCTAATTCTGACACATTCTGTGGCAGTTAAGTGGGTACATCTTGATGACAGGGACTAAAGACAAAATCATAACCATCATTTCCACATTTGATCTTATGCTTAATCATGTAAAAGGTCAAAATTCGTACCTTCACGTTATGAGCTCAGCCTTAAATTGACACCATAACTCGACATCGCCATCACTTCCATTAAAAAGGATATAAATGCGCATGTGCTGAGATGAGTTGGCCACCTCCAACCAGGCTAGTAAGTACATCCATACTGACAAATACCCAAGACAACCCAATAGATTTCTTCGTTCTTGGCGGACTGCGATTGGAGCTGTGGAGTAATTGTATAAATTGGAGCCCGATCGAATCTTTAGCGGCGATATTGTTTAAGAAGCAGACAATCTAGCACAGTTGCAGCTGATAATAGGAGGAATCAGATGGAATTATGACCAGGAATTTGGGAAATCAGCCAAGTACAGCAGACTCGCAGTCGAGTAAAGAGAAATTCTGGTGGAGTCACAGCTGTAGACTTATGATAATTTTAGCAGAATTCAACGGAATATGGTGGAGTCACAACTGGGCGGAAAAAGGTGAAATGGGTGAAAAATAGAGGAGTCACAGCTACGAAATTTGGCAGAATGGACGAAAGTAGCGCAGTTGCAGCTGCGCGAAAATGGCGAGATGGATGAAAAATAGCGGAGTTGCAGCTGCGTGACAAAGGCAAAATGGATGAAAAATAGCGGAGTTTCAACTACGAAAATTGGAAAAATGAGTAGAGTATGATAGAGTCGTAACTGCACAAAATGGAGTAACATGAAAATATTCAACTGGCTGGTGAAGGCTGTCGAATCATTCATCTTTTCAAGAATCTTATTCGATCAGGAAAAATAGCTAAGGTGCCTGCAATCGTCTAGCCCAGTCACGATTGTTGCTCCTCAATTCAATTCCTATACATAGTTCTTCAAAAAAAAACCCGATAAAGCGTAAAGGAAAATAAATAAATGAAAGAAAGAAAACAATTTATTTATATACAAATTTATGTGTGGAAATTGCAGTTTAAAAATTCACAAGGGTTGAGAAAAATCCCTGCCCTGGCGTTAACTGATAATCTAGATCATCTGCAACATGTGAAATGAAGGCATTCTTTGAGATCGGTTTGTGATACAGTCGCAATCGATGACCATTGGCAAATAATGGTGTCTTGTTTTCATCAATGGTGATCAACCGAACTGTTCCATTATCAAACACTCGATCTATCTGGTAAGGGCCCAACCAACGGGTGCGCAATTTGCCTTTGAAATCCCTCTTAAACCGTGAATCATACAACAGAGCCCAGTCTCCTTCTCGGAAGACTTTCTTCTTTATAAATATATCATGCCATCTAGAGTGTTGCTGTTGGATTAAAGCTGTATGATGCACTGCGGCTGTGCGCTTCTCATCCAATTCATTAAGTTGATTCATTCGGTTCCTCTGAGCTTCTGATAAATCAAGGTTTGCTTCTACGGCTATCTTCAAAGTTCTGATTTCAAATTCAATCGGGAAGACAACATTTTTACCATACACCAATTCATATGGGGAAAAACCAGTGGTGTTGTTCCATGTAGTGCGATAGGCCCATAGTGCCTCTGGGAGTCTGCCAGCCCAATCTTTATGGTGACTTTTCACTATTTTTGTTAAAATAGCCTCGATGACCTTATTTGTACTTTCCACTTGGCCATTGTCCTATGGATGATATGGTGAGGTTATTTTGTGTTGAATGTGAAACTTCTATAACAGGGCTTCCAATTTGTGAGACACGAACTGTGGTCCACCTCCTGTAACTATTTCCTTGGGTACTCCAAACCGAGTAAAAATCACTTCATATAGGAAATCAATTACAGCCTGATCATTAGCTTTGACCAAGGCTACTGCTTCCACCCATTTGGTCATGTAGTCTGTGCAAACCAAGATGTGAACTTTCTGTTTTGAGGGAGGGTTTATAGGCCCTACGAAATCCAGATCGCATCTGTCAAAAGGTTCAACCACAAGTTGTGGTTGAAGAGGAATTTCATCTAATCTGTTGGGCTGGCCCATCCTCTGGCAGCTATCACATGCCTGAACATACTTCTTCGCATCACTGAACAATGTAGGCCAATAATATCCCATCCTTAAAACCTTATGACCTGTCCTTTTGTCAGCAAAATGTCCTTCAAAGGGCTCATCATGGCAAGCTTTCAGGATAATGAAAATTTCATCTTCTCTTACACATCTTCTGATTTCTAGATCAACACCTGTGTAGAAAAGGTTCCCATTGATCCAACAGTATTGAGCGCTTTGTTGTATAATTTTTCTCTTTTCTCTCTTCGATAGATGTGCTGGAATATTTCCTGCAGCCAAAAAGTTAGCAATATCCACGTACCAGGGGGAATGAGTTGATACTACAAACAAATGTTCATCAGGGAAGGAATCTTCAACTGGTAAATTGTCATCACTGTTAGTAAGTCAAGATAAAAATTCTGCAACAATGTTTTCCTTCCCTGGTCTATCAATAATTGTGATGTCAAATTCCTGTAACAGTAATAGCCATCTAGTTACTCTAGCATTCGTGATTGGTTTATTCATTAAATATTTGATGGCCGAGTGATCAGTGTGCACAAAAGTGGAATATCCAGTAATGTAGTGTCTAAATTTGTTGATGGCATAAACTATGGCAAGGAATTATTTCTTTGTGACAATATAGTTTAGTTTAGCAGGGGATAGGTTCTTACTAATGTAATAAATTGCATATGGGGCATGACCTTCCTGCTATCCTAAAACTGCTCCAATGGCAGTGTCTGAAGCATAGGATGAGATGTGAAAAGGAAGAGCCCAATTGGAACCTCGTAAGATAGGTGTTGTAGACAGCCTCTTCTTAAGTTCGGTAAATGATGTTTGGCATGCATCATTCCAAAAAAACTATGCATCCTTCATCAATAGGGTGAACAAAGGAGAAGCTAGTTTGGAAAAAAAAATTATGAATCTTCTGTAATAGCCAGCATTCCCTAAGAAGCTACGTACATCTTTTTGAGTTCCAAGAGTTGGTATATTTTCAATTACCTTAATTTTGGATGGGTCTACCTAGATACCATCATAAGAGATGAATTGCCCCAAAAATATGCCTTCACTCATCATCATATGGCACTTTTCAGTGCTTAAAGATAGTTGGCTTTGTTCACAACATTTCAAAACCTTTTCTAAATTTTTCAATGCTTCTTCGAAACTACTACCGTATGGGGTGAAGTCGTCCATAAAAATTTCCATGCAGTCATTTACGATCTCTGAAAAGATTCCAATCACTGCTCTTTGGAATGTGGTTGGTGCATTACACAACCCAAAAGGAAGTACCCTATATGCAAAAGTGCCCCAGGGATAGGTGAAAGTGGTTTTGTCTTGGTCTTCTGGAGCAATCTGGATCTGGTTATAGCCACTAAAGCCATCCAGAAAGGAAAAATATTGCTTCCCAGATAAGGTATCAAGGACCTGATCAATAAAAGGTAAGGTAAAGTGATATTTTTGCGTTGCTTTGTTAAATTCTCTGTAATCCACGCAGACCCTCCATTTCCCATTCTTTTTTGGTACAATCACGAGTGGAGAAACCCACTCGCTGTCTGAAATTGGGTATATAAACCATGCTTCCAAAAGTTTTTGGATTTCCTCTTTCACTATGTCCCTTAGGTTCGGGTTCATCCTTCGTTGTGGTTGGCACACTGGCCTGGAGTCGCTCTTGATATAAATGTGATGGGTACACAGATTAGAAGGAATACCCTTCATATTTGTGTATTCCCATGCGAAAGCTCCCTTGTGTTTTTTGAGCAAAGTGATCAGTTGTTCCAGCTTATTGGGCGCAATATTTGGATTGATGTTCAATGTTTTCCCTGGCTCAACTTCTACTGGGACACTTTTCAAATTTTTGAGTACTGGAATTATACTGGCATCACTAACTAGAGTTTCTTCCGTAATATTTTCTTGTTCTTTCTCGTCTAAAGTACTGTTCAGGATCTGGTAAACATGTTTATTGACGAACGTGGGATCACTGATGAAACTGTTAATGGTGTCATCCTTTGTTTCATCCTTAAAATTTAAGGCTCTCCCTATCGTTAATAATGGTTGAACACCTTCCTCCTCTAAATCCACCCAAAGTGGAGTTTCAGCCTCTATGCTTGGTCGGGCTGGAGGGTATAAAGTCGGGCTTTTGATTTCAGTCCCATCTGAGATAGTCATGGATCCTGACCGACAACTAATACAGGCATCCAATGTGGCTAACCAAGGTCTTCCCAGGATCAGCGGGTGTCTCCCCAGCTGAGACTTCGGCTATAACACCAAGAAGTCCGCAGGGTATTCCCACGAGTCAACTGAGATTTGTTGATGTATATGTAACTTCGGAATGTATTTCACATTCATGTATATTGTATTCCTATAGAGATGGTATTATTCCTCTATAAGGAAGTGTCGTCATTTATATTGTAAATGTCGTAACTTATACTTGATGGGTTATTAGACCACCTTGTTTGGGGTCGGCTCTGTATAAGTCATGTGGGTCAAAGGGTTATTAGACCACCCTATTGGGGGTCGGCCATGTGGGTCAAAGGGTTATTAGACCACCCTATTGGGGGTCGGCCCACTCAGCATTATGTTATGTGGTTAAGTTCGAGCATACATGAGTTAGGTAAAAAGGCAAGTCAAGTCAAGTATAAATAGAGTGCGGGAGGCACTCTATTTACTCACTCACTTCTCACACATGCACTCAAGGAGGAGTGGCGCACTTATGGAGGAGGAGGATATACTGCTAGGTTATGGCTATCTCTCTTGGTTGGTTGTATCATTTCTCTATCTATCTCTGAGGAAGTTATTGGGGTTTTTCACCTTTATGGTTTTCCCCAAGTAAATCTTTGTGTCTCTTGTGTGCTTGCATTATTGTCTCCATGATTGATATGCTGTAGATATGCTGTACATGTTGTTCTCTCAGTTAAGATCCTAGATTAGATTGAAGTAAATTCTGAAAATTTAACATGGTATCAGAGCTAGCCTGAAAGAAGGCATGATATGGCATGTATGACACTTGTTGCACTTACGATGCTAGGGCTTGATATAGCAAAAACCAGTCATCGTAGCACTTTCGCTATAAATCCGTTTTGGCGAAGTTTTCGGATCTAAAATTATTACAGGCCGAAGCTAAGATCTCCAGGTATCTTGTGTCCAAAGGACAACCTCTAATTCATTGTAATTTGTGATTTATGATCTGTACAATATAGGGTTTCTGCCTCTTCCAGATCTGAGTCAAAATCAGGTGACCTTGGGAAAAAGGTCATATCTTGGGATAGGAAGCTCCAAATGAAATTTCGTAAAAAGTGACAGGTAGTACACAGTCTGCAATATCTCAGAAACCTTTTTCAGAGGCCGAAGTTGAACCAGTGACACGTGGCACGCCGTACAAGTTCGCTCTCCTGTATTATCCCATAAACAGGTCACGTTGCGACATTTGGAATAACTCTCTCTCAGAGAGTCCAATTGAGGTCAGACCTATCAGGATGGAAAGGTAACAGGCCGAGATATCTCAAAAAACTTTTTCAGAGGCCGAAGTTAAAACAGTGACACGTGGCACACCGTACAAGTTCGCTCTCCTGTTTTATCCCAAAACAGGTCACGTTGCGACATTTGGCATAACTCTCTCTCAGAGAATCCAATTGAGGTCAGACCTGTCAGGATGGAAAGACAACAGGTCAGGCTATCTCAGGAAACTTTTTCAGACCCTTTGGATCAACAATTTTGGAGTTACACCAGAAACAATCAGGTACATATTTCTGTCAAAACAGAATTATTTTTTGGTACCTTCATTCATGGCTTCCGGAATTTAGGGCTTTGGAGAAAGTTGGAATTTTTGTAATCGGAGACCACGGATGGATGCTACTCATCAAAATAGAAATTTAGAGACCAAGATCATAATTTTTGGTTGGGCAGAAGGCCGGGCTTGATTAGACCCTAGTTCGGGACTTTGATCAGAAAAGTGGAAAATTAGGGCTTCTGTAAAAATGGGAATTTTTGAAATCTGTGACCACGTCTGGAAGCTCCTCAGAAAAATAGAAGCTTAGAGATTTGGATCAAACATTTTGATGGGGCAAAAGAGTGGGCTTCATCAAACCCCAGTTCAGGGTCACGTCCAGTGAATCCGGAAGTTTCAAAGGCAAAATTGAGGAGTGAAACCTTGCAGTTTTCAAATTCTGAATATACCAGTTTGATCAGTTCATCAAGGCGCATATTCCTATCCTATCGGAAGGTTGAAATTCAAAGTTTGAATTTTTGGGGTTTCTCTGACAAACCCATATCCAGCTCAAGGTCCAGTTCTTGCAAATCAAGTGGATTGGGTTAATCCTAGAAGAAGATGGATTGATCACCTGCATAAGTGAAAGAAGTTCCTGTCTCAAAGGGAGATGAGGATAAGGCCTTACATAAGAAGATTACAAGCGATCTCGACAGGTATGACTCATCGAGGTATGTTTCGATATTTGTCCATGATTAAGTTTATGGTATGTTTGTCTTCATGTTATTACGGTTAGTACAATTTTGATTTTAGATTTGTTGTATCACCTTAACAAAATTATGAATGCATGATAGAAGATATTCATTGGTTAGGGTGTTGACACTTATGATTGTACTAATGCATTATGGTGTTGTATGAGGTTTATGTTGTCTACTAACATGAAAGGGACACCAAGAAAGACAGATCATGTTCTGGTCCAAGAACATATGATCATGATAACATGAGGACAAAGATTCATCCATTGTCATGGATCTCATACAAGATCCATTCACGAGGTATGTATAACTTGGTTTTATAAATGTTAACTTATGAGACATGCAGGTTACTAGCACAAGTCATTGAAGAGAACCAAAAGACATTATACGGGTATGTTAGACATAACTAGCTAACATGATAATCCAGGTATGTTTTTCCTATATCAAGCTAGATTCCTACCTTGGGTTAGGATCTTATACTATCGCGTTGTTGATAATGATTATTCATGAAGTCAGGTTTGAATAATCATGATTGTATGCATATTATGTTTCTTACCATAATTGATGATATGACTAACCAGAAGAATCATGATGGTATAGGTTTGATGCATTTTATATCTCTTATCTTGATTGATGATTCAACTAACCTGAAGAGTCATAGGCTTGAGTAATTACAGGTTTAGACATGTTATGTTTCTTATGATTTGACTAACCATAAGAATCCTTGAATGCTAATACTTATTATTTCTGTTTGAAATGATCATGACTATACATGCTTGAGATTATTGTGTTTTAATAGTATACTAATGAATGTATGATTTTATATGAGATCACAAGGATAACACATTCATGATACTAATAAGAATGCATAGGGACCAAGGATGAATATGAGTTCAAGAACAGGTAATTTAGGAAGCAAAGATCAAGAGGGAGCACACTCTAGTTGTTCCTGCAAGAAATCAAAGGAGCACACTTCAGTAGTTTCTGCAAGGATGCAGATATTCAGAGGGAGTTGATCATCTCTCTACATTTCACAACAGAAAGGTGTAGAAGAAGCTACCTCAGATTAGGACTCCAGCAGCTCCTGCAAGGAAGCAAAGACTCAGAGGGAGTCCACCCAACGAACAAAGAAAGATAAGTATTTTAATCATCATTTCTTGCATATTTGTTTGTTTAAATCAAATTGTTCAATAATGTATATACTGATGTTCCTAGAATTAGGTTTTGTATTATGCATATTAGAATAATTGCATTGATGAACAGTATACTCCTAATACGCATATGGAACTGTACAACATTACATTGCTACTTATCTAGAATGAAACCTCTTTGCTGACATGTTGGGAGTTGTGCACACTCTTAACAATGTTCTGGTAGAGATTGGAAGGCATCTAGAAAGTTACGGGATATGGATAAATGTTGTATTGAAGCATTGGCTAAGATAATTGCATGACTGTATGACATATTTATTTATGTGTAAGAATTTGTTCTGAAAACTATGAGATGTTTTCTAATCATGCAATTTAACTTGTTGTGTAGGAAAGATCGTATGCCATCTCCTACAAAAGAAGAACTACAACATTTGTTCAGCAACAAATTTATTTATTGAAGATGTTGAAGTTCCCAGGATCTGGGATGAAGAAATGGAATGCCATGATCTATCGATCATGAAGAATGATGTTTGGGATGTAGTCCCAAGATGTGAAGGGAAGTTTGTTATGACTTCCAAATAGAACTATCAGATCAAGCATGTTGCAGATGGCAGCATTGAGAAATACAAAAGTGATGAAATAGAAGATGCACCAGATGGATTTCAAGACAGCATGGTGTAGTCATATATGTGTGCAGAACTTGGTATGGTAGGATAGACATCTTTCTATCCAGTTTGGTCTTTACCAAGAGTTAAGCGGGTTCCAACCTTTTCTACAAGGTTGAGGAAGGCAATCCAGTGATACTACTTTTGTAAGAGGATAACCTGTTTGTTACAGGTGAAGATAGATTGATTGCCGACACGCAGCGGAAGCTTGCTGCCAAGTTCGAGATGAAGAATTGGGGATGATGCACTATTTGTTTTTGGCATGGAGGTGTGGCAGAGTGCAGATGGAATCTTCCTTGGACAAGGGAAGTATGCAGTAGAAATCTTGAAGAGGTTCGGAATGATAGATTGCAAGGCAATGGCCACACCGATGGCATCGAATCTGAAGCTTCTATGTGATGCTTCATCTGAGCCGGTTGATGTCTCTCTGTATCGTCAGATGATTGGGTCCTTGATGTACCTGACGACCAGACATTTGCTTTGCTGTGAACACATTGAGACAGTTCCTGACGGATCCGAGGAGTGTTCACCTGGTTGCTATAAAGCATGTTCTGAGGTACCTGAAGGGTACAGTGGATTATGGGCTCAGGTATGAGGCGAATCAAAAGTTTAACCTGCAGGGTTATGTTGATTCAGACTGGGCTGGCAGTGCTGCAGACAGGAAGAGCACATCTGGGTGTTACTTCAGTATGGGATCAGGTGTGATCTCTTGGTTTAGCAGGAAGCAGTCCTGCGTAGCACTGAGTACAGCTGAGGCAGAGTATGTTGCAGCCTGTTCAGCTAGTTGTGAGGCAGTATTGCTACGGAAGCTACTGTCTGAGTTATTTGAACTCCCGTTGGAGGCTACTGGTATCTTCTGTGATAACCAGAGTTGTGTGAAGCTGTCTGAGAACCCAGTGTTTCATGACAGGTCGAAACACATAGAGATCAAATATCGCTATATCAGGGATATGGTGCAGAGAGGAGCTGTGAAGCTCCTGTATATTGCGACGGACGAGCAGATTGCAGATGTGCTGATGAAGCCACTAGCCAGGGTGAAGTTCGAGTACTTCAGAGAGAGGCTTGGCGTTATTCAGATCGAGGACACTTCGAGGAAGAAGTGACGGACACATTTGCTGAATCCATTCCAAGCATGTTGGAAGGAGGATCCTTCACATGGCTGTGGATGTAAGCGCTGGATGATGAGCATCAGGATGATGTTCTAGTTTCTGCTGGATATGATCAGTTGGATCATTTTATGTATGTATGTACGCATCATGTTGGATGCAGGATATGATCAGTTGGATCATTTTATGTATGTATGTACGCATCATGTTGGATGCAGGATATGATCAGTTGGATCATTTTATGTATGTATGTACGCATCATGTTGGATGCTGGATATGATCAGTTGGATCATGTGTATGTATTGTTTATGCACCATGTTGGATGCTTGGACCATGTATCTGTATATGTATCAGGTGGATACATTGTATGATCAGGTGGATCATGTATGGTGATATGTATCATGTATCAGGTGGATACATTGTATGATCAGGAGGATCATGTATGATGATATGTATCAGGTAGATACTTGGTATGCATCAGGTAGATGCATTGATGATCAGGAGGATCATGTATGATGATATGTATCAGGTAGATACTTGGTATGCATCAGGTAGATGCATTGATGATCAGGAGGATCATGTATGATGATATGTATCATATATTTGTATCAGGTGGATACATTGATGATCAGGAGGATCATGTATGATACTTGGTATGTATCAGGAAGATGCATTGATGATCAGGTAGATCATGCAGCAGGATGTTGCAGTGATGATCAGGATGATCATAGATGACGAGCTTCAGGATGTTGCTCCAGATGACATGCAGCAGGATGTTGCATTGATGATCAGGACGATCATGGATGACGAGCTTCAAGATGTTGCTCCAGATGACATGCAGCAGGATGTTGCATTGATGATCAGGACGATCATGGATGACGAGCTTCAGGATGTTGCTCCAGATGACTTGCAGCAGGACGTTGCAGTGATTATGATCAGGATGATCATGAGTACATCAGGATGATGTATGGTGAGTATCAGGTTGATACTCTGTGGCCGTGGATCAGGTTGTGCAGATGAGCATGTCTGGGAGATCCTATAGGTCGGAGTTGTGTACCCGTAACAGCCTGGGATGCTCTGTCGAGACATTGCTCTGGGAGGACATGTAATTTGTGCCTTGGGAGATCTCAGGTCGGAGTTGTGTACCCGTAACATCCTGAGATGCTCTTGCGAGGTTTTGTCCTATGGCATGTAATTTGGGCCCTGGGAGATTTCAGGTCGGAGTTGTGTACCCGTAACATCCTGAGATGCTCTTTCGAGGTTTTGCCATGACCACATGTAATTTGTGCCCTGGGAGATTTCAGGTCGGAGTTGTGTACCCGTAACATCCTGAGATGCTCTTGAGAGGTTTTGTGGTGGACCACATGTAATTTGTGCCCTGGGAGATTTCAGGTCAGAGTTGTGTACCCGTAACATCCTGAGATGCTCTTTCGAGGTTTTGTGGTGGGGTCACATGTAATAGTGCCCTGGGAGATCCTACAGGTCGGAGTTGTGTACCCGTAACATCCTGGGATGCTCTTTCGAGGTTTTGTGACGCACGTAATAAGTCCTGAGGATTCCACAGTATGGCCAGTGATGACGAAGACCTGCAGGTGGTGGGCCTACATCCAGTATGAAAAAGGACTGGCTCTGTAGAACTTCCTATGACGAGTAGATTCAGAGATTGATTGAGATAGCAGCAGCAGTGACGATGATGATGACTCGATGACGATTATCCAGTGACGATGATCCAGAGAAGATGACTTGTGCTAGAAGAACTGTGCTGAGAAATACCTTCCTAGTTAAGAGGGAGTGTTGATGTATATCTAACTTCGGAATGTATTTCACATTCATGTATATTGTATTCCTATAGAGATGGTATTATTCCTCTATAAGGAAGTGTCGTCATTTATATTGTAAATGTCGTAACTTATACTTGATGGGTTATTAGACCACCTTGTTTGGGGTCGGCTCTGTATAAGTCATGTGGGTCAAAGGGTTATTAGACCACCCTATTGGGGGTCGGCCATGTGGGTCAAAGGGTTATTAGACCACCCTATTGGGGGTCGGCCCACTCATCATTATGTTATGTGGTTAAGTTCGAGCCTACATGAGTTAGGTAAAAAGGCAAGTCAAGTCAAGTATAAATAGAGTGCGGGAGGCACTCTATTTACTCACTCACTTCTCACACATGCACTCAAGGAGGAGTGGCGCACTTATGGAGGAGGAGGATATACTGCTAGGTTATGGCTATCTCTCTTGGTTGGTTGTATCATTTCTCTATCTATCTCTGAGGAAGTTATTGGGGTTTTTCACCTTTATGGTTTTCCCCAAGTAAATCTTTGTGTCTCTTGTGTGCTTGCATTATTGTCTCCATGATTGATATGCTGTAGATATGCTGTACATGTTGTTCTCTCAGTTAAGATCCTAGATCAGATTGAAGTAAATTCTGAAAATTTAACAAGATTACCAGGTTGTCAAGGATTTCCTAAGGCTTGATTGTTGATCTGTTAGCAAGTTCTAAAATGGTAGGGGTTGGCCACTTATTAGTGAGTCCAAGTTTCTTCACAGTTTCTATGGTCATAACATTTATATCCATGCCTAAATCCACCAATACATTGGGGATCTGTGTATTTCCTATGTGAACTATAACAATAGGGTTTCCAGGGTCATCATATTTTGCCAGAGGATTCTTCCCTATTATTAATTCGGAAAGATTTCCCAATACATGGACAGTGGGAGGATCCCTAGGATTTCTTCCTGTTTTCTTTACACGTAGATCTCTAACAGTCTTGGCATAAATGGGCACGTCATGGAGGGCTTTTAACAGTGGGATTTTGACATACAAATTCTTCAATTCTCCTAAGAGATTGAATCGAGGTTGTTCCATTGTTTTCTGTAGGGCCAATCGTTCAGGATATGGCAGTTCTCTTATCGATTGTGTAGGTTGTGCTTCATCGTGTGCTACTTCCTAAGTTTTAGCAGCTATTTCAGTAGGAATGTCAGCATCCTCAATGATGGGGATTGCTGGATTGAGCGTATTCTCAAAGTGCTGATTCACTCCAGTTTCAGTCACTGGGAATGAAACATCCTCAGTGATGATGGGTTCCACTACCCTCCCTGATCGTAATTTTATGTCATTGCAGGGAATTTGGGAAATGGAATACGCAGGCATGTTGGCAGTCTCAAATTGATGAACTGCTTTATTATTCGGGTTTGGGTTAGGTTGTGCAGGTAGTTGTGGTCACAGTGATACATTCATAAGTGTGGCGTTGTTTTGGAATTGCAGTTGTAGCTGTTGATATTGTTGGTGAGGATACTGCTAAGGAGAATATTGTTGGTAAGGAGTCTGGTGGTGAGGGAAATTATTTCCTTGGTAAGAATTTCTCCAATTGGGATTCCAGGGAGCTTGCCAGTTCAATTGTTGTGACCATGGTGTCCAAGAGTTAGGATTTTTCATTGGGTTCTGAGATGGATGCCATTGGTTATTTGAATAATGTGAAGGGAATTGTGTATTCAAGTTATTCATATTATTCATTCCATTCATATTATTCAATAAAAACGATGGATCTTGATTCATACCTTGATTGTGAGGCTGCCAAGGTTTCTTCTGTGCAATAAAGTAAGCTTGTTCCACATCTGAAGTGGATGCCTACAGGACTGCTTTAACCTTGGGTAATGAAGGACATTCCTTGGTATCATGCTCTAATTCACATATCCTACATATCTCTGCCTTGTCCAGCGGGCATTCTTTCAGTGGGTGCTTTTTTCTGCATTTGGGACAGAATAATCCAAGTGTAAGATCTTCTACTGCTTGCCTCTGTTTTGCTCTCAAGGCATCTAACTCTGAAGAAATGGAGCTCATCATATCAGTTTTGAAATTCTCTAATAGATTGCCTATTTCTACTCGGGTGGCTCCTCCACTAGCTGACTTTTGTGTTCTAGTGAAGACATCCTGATCCCAATCTTTATCCCGCTTGTTGGTTCTAGAGGATCCCCTCGAATATCTTTGACATAGATTGATGATCTCGTCAAAGGGCTATTTTGAAATTTCCCCTTTTCCCAGCAAATTCAGCATATCTAAGCAATCTTCTCTAATCCCTCTCAGCAAGATGATCTTAAGTACGTCTTTTCTTATCTATGTATGACCAAATCTTTGTAAATTGTACAACAACCTCTCAAAAAAATCTTCCAGGATCTCTTCTTCCTTATGAACAATCTTAAACAACTCTTCCTTTCTATCTCTGGTTCTACAATACTCTTGATATTTAGAAAGAAAGGTTTGTTTCATTTGATCCCAAGTAGTGATGATCTCACGACCTAGACTCATGAACCAACGCAGAGTGTTTCCTTTCAAGGTGGCTAGGAATAGTTTCAGCTTCTGAGCACTAGAGGTATAGTCCTAACTATGGCAGAGGATGTCTAACTCAAAAAGAAATTCATCAAGATCTTCGGAGGACTTACCATGGAAATTCGGGAGAACTGATGGTGAAATATTTTTCATAGGAGCTGCCCCTAGTGTCTGGAGGATAGGGAATTCAAGTGTGACAATAGTGTCACCCTGTTTATTATCTTCCACTTCCTTCTCATGGCGTTCGTTCTCTCCTTCATGTTCTCTATTAGCCATGCTGGTCCAAAATTCAATGGATTTCTTTATTCTCTCTTCCTCTACTTTTGCTTCTTCTGCTTTCCTCCTTTCTTCTTCTCCCCTTCTCTCTTCCTCTACTTTTCGGCGATTTTCCAACCACACTTCTTTAGGAACTCTGGTCCCATTAATATGATAGATCTCCTCTCTATTTGGTGCTCCCACAGTGCTTCCTTTTTTCTTCAGGGGGTTTCTTTTCTGCAATGGGAGTAGAGGGTCCCATTGCATTCTCCACGGTTGATGTTGAATTCTCAAGATTGGGAGGAACATAATTTCCTCTTCCTGTAGATGTCCGCGGTAGTCTGGTAGAAGAATCAGCTTTAGCAATTATATCGTCGATAAATGTTTGTCTTCCCAGACCTGTATTACGGCCACGACCGCTTCCACTTGCAATGTTAGTATTAAAAGGAGGTTCCTGATTTGTTTTTCTTGTATTCATGCATGCCGTTAATAATCAAAACTAAAATCAAATCAAATAAATCAACTACTATCTATACCTATAAATTACCATCCTCGGAAACGACGCCAAACTGTTGGTCACCCTATATGTCAATTAATTACAACTAACACACAGGATGCTCAATATGAATTGTCAACCCCGATAGGTCTTTTATTTCAATGGCAATGAGCACAATCTATGCATAAACATTTCAAGTAGTTGATTGAATAAAATGGAGATGTACTATCCTACCTATCTGTTCAACTAAACTCATTCCATAAGTAAAACTAATCTAACTTATCCATCTAGGAATTCAAAATACAATTACCTTCCTACAATTATCAATCCAGCAGTTACTGATCTAAAGATAAAATGAACTAGACTTACTTTTGCAAGAATTTAAATCCTATAATCATCAAGCTACAGTATTCAATCTCTATTGATCTAACTCATCTAACAGCTACTGTTACTCAACCATAATCTGTTCAATCTAATGAACTCAAGAAAGATACAACAGCAACCAGAGACTAAAAGCAAGCTTGAACTCTAATTTGATTAATGTGTAAATCCTAGAAAGAATAAATGACTGAAAGGAATTGGAGCTGAGCTTGGCTGTAATAGCTGATCTAACACACTATGCATCAATTAAACTAAACTACATAGTCGACTGTCACACCACACAGTTGCATCTATTCAGGATGCAATCATAAACTACCAAAGAAGAATGCAATTATAAACTCTTTGTTGCAACTAACAGTAATCACACCTAATGCAATTCCACACCACACAACAGGAAGGAAATTAAACTACCTACTTAACTCGGCAATCTCTGTGAGAAGGCAGGCCCTGGCATTCTAACAGAGACGCCGTGAACTACCACAAATTAGGACACTGAAATATGAATAACTTTGCTCCTTTATTAAAGATGGTAATCCACAGTCTCAACTCTCTGTTACAGCCCGTACAAAATGATAATTAACTAACCCCAGACTATGAAAGCCTTCCCACATTTATACATGCAAAGTATGATTCGTGATCCACTAATTTCGTGCAGCAATGAAGATCTATGATCTTCATGCTGCGACGTTACAACTGAACTGTTACAGCCGTCTTGAATGAGGTCGTTGGACATGAAGGATGTCATTACTCTAGTAGTCAATGGATCAACGGATTAACCAATCAGAAGGCGTGATGTTTGTTGCAACAATGCTCTGTTTTAGAGAAGTCCTATTACAGCTCCACGTGGAAAGGTGAGTTGTTCTCTATAAATGTGAGGAACTGAATCTGAAGAGTAACAGCTGGCACCACGTGTGATTATTTCCCAAGGCTTAGCGGATGATACACCTGTACTTTGATCTTTGACTTAGTAAAATCGACACAAGTTAGCATAAATCAAAGGCTAGAATTCATAACCATAACAATCTTAGGCATTAAATAAATGAAGCAATAATGAATTATACCTTGTTAGGATTCTTGATTGATCTGGAAGAAAGGCATACATATGGTTTATGAAAATAGGGTGTAACAGGGGCAAAATGATGTAATAACTATGGTCAAAAAGGGGCAATTCCAGGGCCCAACAGTGTCCCTCAATGGCTCTTGGATGTGAGTGAAAACTCGCCATAAAATTTAATATGGGACTCGTATTGATGAATCGTCGATTTTGTTGGGTCTGGGACATGAAGCTTCAACTATGACCCCTCGCCCATCCAGTGCCATGGCCTAAAGCTTGCTTTACTAGGTGATTTGAGAATATAGGGTTTTGTTCAATGAGACCCAATACAAATTTTGCATTGGGGGGTCAAATTCATGAAACTCTTCCCCAAGAGTCCGTGGACAGATTCATCACATCCAGCAGGCCTATACACACCTATTGGAAGTTGTAGAACTTAATTCTACTGCTCACTTCTAGATCTACACCTTTGGACCGTCTCAACATTTGTCCCTGAATGGCTATTGGTTGAGAGCTACAACGCATCATAAAATTCAATTCCAGATTCGGATCGATAAATGACCAATTGCATTGGGCTCGTGACATAGGTATTCAACAAAGACACCCCTCACCCATCCATTTCTATGTCTCCAAACTTGTTTTACCTATCAATTTGAGAAGCTAAGGTTTCATTTAATGAAACCCAATGCAATTTTTGCATTGGTGGGTCAAATTCATGAAACTCTTCCATGAGAGCCCACTTCATCACATCCACCAAGCCTATACACAGTTGCTGGAAGTTGTAAAACTTGATTCTACTTCTTAGTTCTGGAACTAGGCCCTTGGACCAAATTAGCATTTGTACCTTAATGACACTTGGATGCGAGTTAAAACTTGCCATAAAATGCAATCCAAGACTCGGATCGACGAAACGTGCATTTCGTTGGGTCCAAGACATGGGGCTTTAGATAAGACATCCGTCACCCATCTAGTGAGCTTGATTTTCCTGGAGATTTGAAGCTAGGGTTTTATTCAATGAGACCCAATGCAATTTTTCCATTAAGGGGTCAAATTCACGAAACTCTTCTTGGAGACTTGGTGGATGGCTTCATGAAATCCACCAGCCCTATACACACCTATTGGAAGTTTCAAAAATCAATTTTGTTGTTCAGTTTTGGTTTTAGTCCCTAGGGCCAAATCAACATGTGCCATTGAATGGCTCTTGGATGCAACTGAAAACTTGCCATAAAATGAAATCCAGGACATGGATCGATGAACCGTCAATTCCATTGGGTCAAAGACATGAGGCTTCACCTAGGACACACCTCACCCATCTAGTTCCATGGCTTGAACCTTGCTTTACTAGGTAATTTGAGAAGTCGGTTTATGTTCAATGAGACCCAATGCAATTTTTGCATTGGGGGTCAAATTCACGAAACTCTTCCCTGAGAGCTCATGGATGGCTTCACAACATACACCAAGCCTATACACCCATTCTAGAAGTTGCAGAACTCGATTATGGTACTAAATTATGGATCTAGGCCCCTAGACCAAATCAAAATGTGTCCTTGAATGGCTCTTGGATGCAAGTAAAAACTCACCATAAAATGCAATCCGAGACTCAAATCAATGAACCATCAATTCCCTTGGGTCCAGGGCATGAGGGTTCAGCTAGGACACCCCTCTCCCATTGAATGCCATGGCTCGAAGCTTCTTTTACCTGGTGATTTGAGAAGCTAGGGCTTTATTCAATGAGAGAAAATGTAATTTTTGCACTTGGAATTCAAATTCACAAAAATCCTCCTCGAGATCCCATGGGCAATTGCATGACATCCATTAAGCCTATACACAACTGCTGGAAGTTTCATAACTCAATTCTACTGCTTACTTCTGGATCTAAGCCCCTGGACCAAATTAACATGTGTCCCTGAATGACTCTTGGATACGAGTGAAAACTCACCATAAAATGCAATCTGAAACTCATATCGACAAACGTTGGGTCCAAGACACATGGATTCAACTAGGACATCCCTTTCCCATCTAGTGCCATGGCATGAAGCTTAATTTACCTTGCGATTTGAGAAGCTAGGGTTTTGTTCAATGATAACCAATGCAATTTTTGCATTAGGGGGTCAAATTCACAAAACTCTTCCTCAAGACCTTGTGGATGGATTCATGACATCCACCAGGGCTATACACACCTGCTGGAAGTTGAAAAACTTGATTTTGCTGCTCATTTATGGTTTTAGGCCTCAAGACCAAATCAACATGTGTCCCTCAATGGCTCTTGGATGTGAGTGAAAAAATTTCATAAAATAAAATTCGGGACTCAGATCAATGAACCATCGATTATGTTGGGTCTGGAACATGACACTTCAGCTAGGAAACCCCTCACCCATCCAATGCCATGGCCTAAAGCTTGCTTTACTAGGTGATTTCGGAAGCTATGGTTTTTTTCAATGAGACCCAATGCAATTTTGGCATTGGATGGCTTCATGACATCTACTAGGCCTATATACACCTGCTGGAAGTTACAGAAATCGATTCTGCTACTCAGTTTTGGATCTAGGCCCCTGGACCAAATCAAAATTTGTCCTTTAATGGCTTTTGGATGCAAGTGAAAACTCATCATAAATTGCAATCCAAGACTCGAATCGACGAGCCATCGATTCCCTTGGGTATATGGCATGGGGCTTCACTAGGACACCCCTTTCCCATCAAATTCCATGTCTTGTAGCTTTCTTCACTTGGTGATTTGAGAAGCTAGGGTTTCGTTCAAAGAGAGAAAATCCAATTTTTGCATTGGGGAGTCAAATTCATGAAAATCCTCCCAAAGAGCAAGTGGATGGCTTCATGACATCCCCCAAGCCTATACAAACCTGCTGGAAGTTGCATAACTCAATTATGCAGCTCAATTATAGATCTAAACCCTTGGACGAAATCAAGATGTGTCCTTGAATGGACCTTGAATGCGAGTGAAAACTCACCATAAAACGCAATCTGGGACTCGAATCATGGAACCGTTGATTTCGTTGGGTCTAGTACATACAACTTCATCTAGGACACTCCTTTCCCATCAAGTTTCATCCTGAATCTTTCTTTACCTAGCGATTTGAGAAGCTAGGGTTTTTTTCAATGAGACCGAGTGCAATTTTTTCATTGAGGGGTCAAATTCAAAAAAATATTCCTTGAGAGAAAGTGGATGGCTTCTTGACATCCACCAGGACTATATACAAAGTTTCAAAACTTGATTTTGCTTCTCAGTTCTAGATCTAGGCCGCTCGACCAAATCCACATGTGTCCCTTAATGGCTCGTGGATGCGAGTGAAAACTCACCATAAAATGTAATCTGAGACCCAGATCAATGAACCATCGATTGTGTTGCATCCTGAGACACTAGGATTCGACTAGAAAACCCCTTTCCCATCCAGTGCTTACCTAGAAACCTGAGAAGCTAGGATTTTTTTAATAAAAAAATATAAAAATATATTTCAAACAAAAAATATAAAAAATATGAAAACATAAAATGATAAATGATACAATAAATACTAAGTGGAGTTCATCAATCACAATTTACCATTATAAATTCAAATTTCTAAATGATACAAACATGATTCATCAATCCCCATTGTATTTGATATTTCCCATTGAATCACTGACAAGTGCACATCAAAATTTAAAATTAGTCATAATAAAATGAAATACATTGATTCGGATTTTAAACAATAGTAAGTAAATAAAGAGTCGAATATTAGTCATCAGAGTTTGGAGTCAAAAACTAAAATAGCATTCTCCTGGTTGTAGCTATCTCTTGGAAATAATAATAGATGTACCAAAACCCTAGACCTATCCTAGGATGGAATAAACAAACAAAAATACTCCAATAAACCTAACCAACTCAAACAATAGCTATAAAATGAGGTGGTCAAAGCCACAAGTACAATATCCAACAGACATAAGACCCAAGAAGGAGGTTGTCTCCATCAAAGGGGGATGATGACAAGAAAAAGTCAAACCCTAAAGCCACAAATGTTTCCAACTTTCCTCAAGTGCAATGCTGCAACAAGAATATGTCCACAAAGTAACCAACCAATCCTAGATCTAGGGTTTGAACCCCTAGACCTACTCCAAAGCCCAATGAGCTCCAAAAAATGCAACAAAAACTCTCCAATAATGGAAGGATTTTCTCAAGAGTGATGGAAGAGATCCTCCAAATGGTAGCGCTCCAAGGAAGAGTGGTCTCCAAGAAAGGGATGAACCCCAAACCTAGGGTTTTGACCCCTAGATATCCTCCAATGTGAAATGATCCACTAAAAAAATGTAAAACCCCTCCAAGATTGAATGCTACCTCCCAATCAACGATGAATGATGAACATATTTTCTCCAAAGATAACTCTCCATATATTAGGACTTCCAAAAGAATGGACTCTAACCCTCAAAAAGCATGCCAAGCCTCCTCCAAATGTTGGATGCTACCTCAAACAAATCATGAAATCAACCTCCAAAGACATCTCATCCACTAAGGAGACTATAAATCAGCCATAAAAAAAATCCAACTCAAAGGCAAGTATCCATAATAGATGTCCATCACTACAAAAAAAAGGGATGGCCCCTTCTTTAATCCAACAAGATTCCTCCACACATGCCACAAGAGAAAAAATATGGTGTTCACTCTAGGGTGATAAATAATAGTGCAAGGGCACCACCCAAATGATAAAGACTAGGCCACCCAAAATGCACGAGGACAGAGGACACTTTATGAAAGATCATCACCAAACACCTATACCATGTTAGCCATCAGAAAAGGAGTTTCTGGAAATCTGTTGCATGAACAGGTTGCAACTAACTGATCCACTGATGATTTAGTACTGTGACCATTTAAGGTAGGGTATGTGACAAATACAAAGTAGAAATGGTCTAGAAAGCACATAGATTAATCTTTAAGATGCTGGAATTAGATTTTCCAAAGATTATGCTTCCAAAGCTTGATTGGGGCAACCCTTTGTTGACTGAAATAGAAAAAAACCATGAGGGCTTAAGAGTTTGTTGTAATATGCTACAGGTTTAAGAGAAAAATAGGCCCCGATATTATGTCCCACATCTACCTAGAACAGGCCCATGAATACCTTCTCTGTTGGATACCAGACCTAGTGTGCATTGTTGTCTTCATATTGGCAACCAAAGACCTGAACAGTAACCTATCAAACTGATTTGTATTGCCCTGAAACTCTGTTGCCTTTCTGTGACCATGTGCTTTTTCCTTTTATATTTCTCTAAAAACTATTATAAGTTGCAACCTTTCAGTTAGTTCACAATCAACATCAAGGGTCATCTTGTGAAACTGAAAGTTGCTCTAATCACCAATTTAAGACCTCAAAAGTCACCAAATTACATATGTCAAATAGGCTAGAGCTTTTAATGAAGATGCCATCCAAGCCAAAATTACAGGGTGCACCCATGTGATCAAGATATCATATGAAAGTGATATGTGTGAAGGAAATGCATCATCACATCATCCATAATCAAATAGCCATACATCATGAGAAGAATAATCCCATAATATAGATACACCATGAACATCTATATGCTAACCTCATCATCACTAGGGCTTCATCACCTCACTACTAGTTTATCCACATTTCCATCAAGATACAACCCTTGCTGAAACATGTGATAAAATCTACAAGTAGACACCCATGCAAAATGGGGGGGTAATAGGATGCAAGAATATCCTTCTAGACATTGATCATGTACAATTAAGGTCAAATTTTAAATCATCTTCTTTAAAATGGATGTTCAATCTCCACTGCAACTAGGGCATGGGCGAGTTCCTGGATAGGCTCTAAGACATCAAGGGGTTTGGAATGCACAAGATCGATCTTCTTTCTAAGTTTGTGCCTTCTTAATTTCCTTTGATAATGCTCAACAAAAGAATTGCATGGGATGAATGTGTTATCTGCAAAATGAGAAGAGATGATGTTGACTTCATTCATGGTATTGTAAATCTAAGCTAATTCATTATTATCAAGAGTTACAACTTTCTTATTCTTATGTTGAGTATCCTATGGTGTGGTTGTTGTAGAAATTGTGGGAGTCATTATCTGAATATCCCCATAGCCCTAAGGTTAGCATGCATGACAATGCAAACATGAGCTTCCTATAACTCGGTGGACTAAGTTGTGGCAGATAGAACAGGTACTACACGAATGAGATTGAGATTGACACTCTTATACTTTGGACAATCGAATGATTTGTGATTCCTGATCCACAAAAAAATCAGGCTATTTAATCAACATACTTGAAAGGACAACTAGCTGGTGTACAAACCCACATACCATATTCAAAACATCTCATTACGCTTTGTTGACCTTGAATTTGGTTTTTGTTTTGGTTCAAAGCTTGATTTGTATTTTATTCTTGCATTGCATAGACATTGCCCCAATTTCATGGAGCGACATTGTGATACCCATGTCCAAGGTGTTATCCAGGAGCTTGATTGAGGTAGACTGGTGAAATGAAGATGCAAAACGTGTTGCATGGGGGATACTCTATTTGGTGCAAGTTATTGGTTAGGAACAAACCAGACTGAATTTAGCGGCATGGGTGTGTGGGTTTGTCAGTCGAGATGAGGCATGCCTACACTGAAACCAATGAAGTCAACCAAGGCTTCATTGAAGTCAACCAAGGCTTCATTGAATTCAACCAAGGCTTCATTAAGGTCAACCAAGGCTTGAAATCGACCTTGAGTTGAAGTATACTATGGATTGAAGTCATCCTTGCATTGAATTCAACATTAGATTGTAGTCAAACATGGATTGAAGTCAACCTTAGATTGAATTCAACCTTGGATTGAAGTTAACCATGGATTGAAGTTGACCTTTGATTGAATTCAACCTTGGATTGAGATCAACCTTGGATTGAAGTCAACCTTAGATTGAATTCAACCTTGCTTAAAATTCAATTATACCCTGAAGTCAAATATGGGTTGAAGACAATCTTGGATTGAATGCAACTATGGAATGAAGTCAACCATTGTTTGAATTCAACGATGGGTTGAATTCGCCCCTAGTTTGAAGTCAACCTTACTTAAAAGGAAACTATGGATTGAAGTCAACCAAAGATTTCACTCAACCTTGGTTGAAGTCAACCATTATATTGAGGTCAACTATAGATTGACTTCAATCTTGTATTGAAGTTAACCTTGCTTAAAATTCAACCATGGATTGGAGTCAACTATGAATTGAATTCAAACATGGATTGAATTCAACCACGAATTGAAATCATTAATGTTGGTATTATTAATGGACTAAAGTCAACCATTGGATTGAATTCAACCTTTAAGAAAACCTTTGATTGAAGTCAACCTTTAAGACAACCTTCGATTGAAGTCAACGTTCGATTGAAATCATCCATAGATTGAAGTCACCTTTGGATTGAAGTCAAACATTAATTAAAGTCAAATATGGATTGATGTCAAACTTGGATTGAAGTAACACATTGGATTGATAACAACCTTACTTAAAATTCAACCTTGGATTGAAGGCAACCTTGGATTGAAATCAACCATGGATTGACGTCAACTATGTTTAAACGAAAACTATGGGTTGAAGTAAACTATGGATTGAAGTCAACCAAGTACTGAAGTCAACCATGGATTAAAGTCAACTTTGGATTCAATTCAACCTTAGATTGAATTCAACCATGGATGGAATTCAACATTGGTTTGAAGTTAACCTTGCTTAAAAGTAGACTATGGATTGAAGTCAACCATGGATTGAGGTCAACATTGAATTGAAGTCATCGTTAGCTTGAGGTCAAAATTTCTTAAAATTCAATTATTGATTCAAGTCAACTATCGATTGAATTCAACCATGGTTCAAAGTCAATCACCCACTTTTAAAAATGTGGTTGTGGATTGAAGTCAATCATGGTTCGTCATGAACCTTGGATGGAAGTCAATTGTTGATTGAAGTCAATATGGATGGAAGTGAACCATGGAAATCAAACTTGGATTGAAGTCAACTATGGAATGAATTCAACCATGGCTTGAAGTAAACCTTTGATTGAAAACATCCATGGTTTGATGTCAACCTTGGATTGAAGTCAGTCTTACTTCAAAGTCAACTATGGATTGACTTCTTAATATGGGTTCATAATATGGCCAAACAATGGTTGGCCATGTTCTCCTGGTTATGTCAACCATGGTTAACACCAATGTTCTCCTCGTTATGTAAACCATGAAGCACTAAATTCAACCATGCATAAACATTGGTCAACCATGGTTCAAAGTCTACCTTGGTTGAACGTCAACTACGGATTAAGGTGAATCATTCTGAAACACAGCATAAATAATTGAACTTATATTATTATTGATTATTTAATTTTTATTTATTTATTTATTATCTATTTACTTATATTATTTTTTCTCTATGTTTTCATTAATAAGTAATTCTTAAATTTTTTTATTTCTAATAATAATAATAATAATAAAGCAGGAGCCAATAATCAACAAATAGTTAATATTCTACAGTCAACCATCAACAACAATGGTAAAACATAGTCAACTGTAGTTAATAATCAACCAATATTCAATGGACATTACTCAATAGCTAATCACCCAGGAGTCAATAGTAAACAAATATTTTATAGGCAACTAGTAGTCAACCAATAGTCAATATTCAACAAATAGTCAATTGCCAATAGTTAACCATAAACAACAATGCTCAACCATAGTCAACCTTGGTCAGCCACTATCAAACATGAACAACCATGCTCAAACATAATCACCCATGTTTGAACAATAATGGTCAATCATAGTCATTCATGACTAATGATGGTCAACCATGAAAAATCATGCTTTACCATGAACAACCATAGTCAACTATATTCAATCATCAACAACAATGGTCAACCATAGTCCACCATGAACATCCAACATTAACCATAGTCATCCATAGTCAGCTAGCTAAGGTCGACTAAAGCCAACCATAGTGAGTCATAGTCAACCATTGAAGTCCACCATGGTCAACGAACTAAGGTCAACCAAAGTTAACCAAAGTCGTCAATAGTCAAAGGAAGTGAACCATATTCAACCACATTCAACCATAATCAACCATAGTCGGTCATAATCAACCAAAGTTCACCATGGGCATACAAAGTCAATCATAGTCAACCATGGCCAACCATAGTCAAACAATGTCAACCAAAGTCAACCATGGTTGACCATACTCAACCATGGTCAACTATAGTCAATCATAGTCAACAAATAATAAATTATGGTCAAACAAGGTCAGCCATAGTCTTACAAATTCAACTATGGTCAACCATGTTGAAACAATTCTTAAGCATGGTCATATAGCAACCATAGTAAACCATATCAAACATTGCCAAACATGGTCAATAATGGCCAATAAATATTTGTATATAATATTAGCATATATCTTATTTACTAATTTATTTCTTATTTAATTTTAATTTATTTATTTATTTTATTAACTAATATTTATTGTTAAAATAATAAATAGTTAATATTTAAATAAGTATTTATATCTAATAAATAAATTTAATATTTTTATTACAAATATTTGAATTTATTTATTAGATATAAATAAATAAATAATTGCGTTTTTCTTAAAAAAAAAAAAAAAAAAATTGTCATTTAAATAAATATACTAATATTAATAAATATTATTATTTAATAATATTAATTATTATAAAAATAATAATTAATATTAAACAATATTAATTCATAATTTTTTCATATTAATATTAAACAATATTAATTCATAACTAAATAATAATTAGTTGAAGGATTCATCATATCCAAAGTTAAACAAAATCCCAAGCTCAAACTTAATACATAAGCTATGCAAGTCAATTAATGCCTAAAATATACTAATGTTTGGTGTTTATGATTGCCCATTGCATATTATATTAAAGGAGGGTGGATATATGGTTATTGGATTGCTCCTCTCATGTATGATCAAAATGGAATTGCAGTAAATGATTTATTGGCAACTATATGGAAAAAGGTTAGTAAATTATAGACTAGATAAGTCTGCAAATGAAAATCCCTCTTGTGATAGAAGGAAATAATGATTTTGTTTCTTAAATGTTTACAACTAGATGATAACGTTGGCATCAAGTTAATGAAATCTCGTGGGATTTTTTTTTATAGCTACTAGTATTGGCTTTCTATTAGAACCCTCGTGGATTTCAGTATTTTATTTAACATTCTCTACATGTTGGCATTGCATTGTATAGATTGTGATTCCCTTTAAATTTTAAACATGGTTTGGCTTATTTTAGTACTACACTTTTCTTATGGAGAGGTATTGATCATATTTAGAAACTATAATTAACAATGTTTTGTTTTCATTTTCAGCTCGAGGCTTCCCTCGAGCATTAATTTTTGAAAATGATTTGAAACAAAAGCAAGTAGCTCAAACCGACATTGTCAATAGAAGCAATCTAAATGAAATACACGCGATATTAGGAGAAAATTATGAAGAAATGCAAGCTTCTAGGAGAAAGCCATGAAGAAATGAAGAAACTTTAACAGTTACAACGCTACGTAGAGGGGGCCCCTTGTCCCACAAACAAGGGAATCTCATACACCAAATTCGTGTATGGCATGGTTGTGACCTTAAAAATATATTATTATTATTATTATTATGAATTATTTATGAACAATTGTACAAAACAAGTATTTCTTGTCTAATAAGCTAAAAGTTCATTTACAAGTTTTGTTTTGTTTTGAAGAAGATAAATATATAAGTTTTTTTTTCTTTTTTTTCTTTTTTTTGAAACATGATTCTTCTCTTATTTGAATGTTATTGTTATTCTCAAAATTTATAACAATGAGGGAATGAACGAAATCTTCAAAAACTCTTCATACATAAATTTTGTTATATATTCTTCTTGTATTATAGAAGAAATTGTTTAGTGATTCTCCAAACTCCACGCTATAATGTCACTACCAAGACTTAAACACTATATTGAGATTAGATCTCCAATCATCTACTAAGCATTCCCAGTCTAAATTTTAAAATTCACTAACTCTGAACATTTCATTGTTGTGTAATGAATGTCATGATTCACTACGTCTTTAATATATCAAAGTATTTAATAAATTGTTTAGTGCTTCCCCAAGCTCCAAGTGTTGATGTATATGTAACTTCGGAATGTATTTCATCTATGTATTTCATATATATTTATTGTACCCTTATTAGAGAAGTGTTATTCCTCTATAAGGAAGTGTCGTCATGTGGATTGACAAGTGTCGCA
The DNA here is from genome assembly GCA_027924585.1 of Larix kaempferi. Lineage (NCBI taxonomy): Eukaryota > Viridiplantae > Streptophyta > Pinopsida > Pinales > Pinaceae > Larix > Larix kaempferi. The sequence goes on along the minus strand of BSBM01000125.1, from coordinate 11,435,812 downwards.
AGTGTGTGTACTTGCCGATGGGTTATTAGACCACCATGTGTGGGGTCGGCCCTGAAATATATATTATATTATGGATGTATCTAGATAGACAAGTCGGCCCCATATTGTAACTTGGCAAACAGGTTAAGTATAAATAGAGATCGAGAGATCTCTATTTGGATCATTCGAAAAGTCACACTTCTCTCACTCAGAAAGTGGCGCACTAGTGAGGAGGGGCATCATCTGCTACTAGGAGACTATCTCAAGTGTATTTTGGTTGTACTTTGGTTGAGCCATTGCTCTCTCTATCTCTGAGGAAGTTGTGGGGTTTTTCACCTTAGGGTTTTCCCCACGGAAACTCTGTGTCTCTTGTCTCTCATGCTTTTGATTCTTGTGATGCTTGTCATGCTTATTGTGATTGTTATGCATTAATATACTATATATGTTATTCTCTCAGTGAAGATCCTAGAGTATTGTGAATTAATGCTCAAAATTTAACATGGTATCAGAGCTAACCTGAGAAGAAGACATTTTGCAGTGACGAAAACTTGAGTTTCTTGTTTATTGGGTTTCTCTCCACAGATTTTGGAAAAGCAGTATAGTAGATTGACTCTACTCATCAAGGTGAATCCATCTGTCCAATCAGAATTCAATTCTGAGCATTTTCAGATTTGGCCCTAAAAATTAGGGTTTCCACAAAAATAGGAATTTCTGGAATCTGAAGACATAGCTGGAAGCTCCTTGCAAAAATTGAAGTTTAGAGCTTTGGATCGAGATTTTTGGCTGGGTAGATCTCCAGGAAACTCAAACCCTAATTCAGGGCTCTTCCCAGTGAACCTGGGAGGACAAAAAGGCAAATCTGAAGGGTAAAACTTTGCTGATCTCAAATTCTGAATGCACCAATCTGATCATCTCATCAAGGCGCATCTTTATATCCTTTCAGAAAGTTGAAATTCACATTTTAAATTTTTAGGGTTTTTTCAACAAACCCTAATCCGGGACCACATCCAGTTTTCAGCATTTCAAGTGGTAAGACCTAAATCTTTTCTATTTCCATTTGAAGTACTCTTTAAGATGTCTCACCACACCAAGCTTGAGGATAAGCTTGAAGGGGTTGATAACTTCCGAGCTTGGAAGTATAGGATTGGGTTAATCCTGGAAGAGAATGAGTTGGACTCATATATAAAAGAAGACATACCTATCCCAGAGGATGAAGAGGCCAAGGTATTGCATAAGAAGAACTTGGTCAAAGAAAAAAGAATCATTGTTGATTCTATTAAATACCATTTCATACCCCATGTGTCTTCTCTAAAGACACCCAAGGAGATGTTTGACTCTTTGACCAGGCTATTTGAAGGGAAGAACATAAATTGGAAGATGACCCTGTGGAACCAATTGAAAGGAGTAAAGTTTCAGAATGGAGAAACCATTCAATCTTATTTTTCTAGGGTCTCCCAGATTAAGGAACAACTGGAAGCGGTAGATGAAATGGTGGAGAATGGTGAAGTTGTCATTACCACTCTAAATGGCCTACCCAGGTCATGGGATTCCTTTATTCAAGGAATTTGTGCAAGAAGAAGAAGGGCAACAAAAGAAAGTTCCATGCTCATGCTGCCGAGGATGATGAACCTCCAAAGAAGAAGGCTAGGGCAGAAAGTGATGATAGTGACGATGACTCATCAAGTGAAGAAGAGTATGTTCTAATCTCTGCTCTCACATGTACTATCTCCCATGGTTGTAATGATTGGTTGATTGACAGTGGGGCTTCCAAACACATGACTGGGTTTAAGGAATCTTTTGTGAATCTATCTAAACATGAATCACCCCATAAGGTGAAAGTTGGGGATGATTATCAATACCCAATCAAAAGAAGTGGTGGAGCCTCCTACAACCTAGATTCTGGAAAATCTTTGAAGATGAAAGAAGTCCTTTATGTACCTAGGCTCAAGAAGAACTTACTCTCCATCTCTGCATTGGATGCAAAAGGTATGCGGGTTGCATTTGTGGATGGCCAAGTCCTAATGTTGCCAAAGGGAAAGGCCATAGATGATGCAGTAGTGATTGGAGAGTAAGAGGGAGGTTTGTATAAATTGAAGGGACAACCTGAACATGCCATGGTGCATGAACCCATGGAGCCAAGTGAACTTTGGCATAGAAGACTTGCTCATATGCACTATAGGGCACTTCCAATTGCAAGCAAGGTTGTAGAGGATCTTCCCGAAATCAAGACCAAACATGAAGGTGTTTGCAAAGGATGTGCAAAAGGTAAGAACATTAAGAAGGCTTTCCCAAGCAGTGAAAGCAAGGCAAAGGATATACTGGAAATCATCCACTCAGATGTATGTGGTCCTATGTCATCGAGTTCTCTAAGTAGGTATGTTTACTATGTCTCATTTATTGATGACTTCTCCAGGAAGACTTGAGTCTACTTCTTGAAGAACAAAGATGAGGTACTTGACAAGAAGATAAAAACATTCAGATCCGACAATGGTGGAGAATTCACCTCAGGTGACTTCAAGAAGTTTTGCAGTGATTCAAGGATTAAGAGGGAGTTGACTGGTCCTTATAATCCTCAACATAATGGAGTTGCAGAAAGGAAGAACAGAACAATCATGGAAGCATCAAGGGCAATACTACATGACCAGGATCTACCTATGCATCTATGGGAAGAAGTAGCTAGAATAGCTATATATGTGCAGAACATAACACCCTACAAGATATTGGACATCAAGATACCAGAAGAGGTCCTTTCTGGTAAGAAACCTGAAGTCAGCCATCTCAGAATATTTGGTTGTCTAGTATACACTCATGTCTCAAAGGAAAAGAGGACTAAACTAGATCCTTTAGGAAAGAAGGGTATCTTTGTGGGTTACAGTGAAAGCTCGAAGGCTTACAAATTATACTTTTCAGGGTTCAAGAAGATTGATGTCAGCAAGGATGAATATAAGTTCAAGGACAGGTAATCCAGGAAGCAAAGATCAAGAGGGAGCACACTCCAGCAGCTCCTGCAAGGATGCAAATTTTCAAAGGGAGTTGACCATCTTCCTACATTCCACAATAGAAAGGTGTAGAAGATTCAGCAGCTCCTGCCAGGAAGCAAAGACTCAGAGGGAGTCCAGCCAACAAACAAACAAATATAAGTATTTCAATTATCATTTCTTGCCTATTTTGTTTAAATAATATTTTGCTTATGTTCCTAGACTTAGGAGATGTATTGTGCATATTAGAACTATTGCATTAATGAACAGTATACTACTAATATGCATGTGATGGGTAAGTGGCCTATGGCACTGTACAACATTCCAGTGCTACTTATCTAGAATGAAACCTCTTTGCTGACATGTTGGGAGTAGTGCAAACTCTTAACAATGTTCTAGTAGAGACTGGAAGGCATCTAGAAAGTTGTGGAACATGGATAAATGTTGTATTGAAGCATTGGCTAAGATAATTGCATGATTGCATGACATATTTCTTTATGTGTAAAGAATTTGTTCTGAAAATTATGAGATGTTTCTAATCATGCAATTTAACTTGTTTTGTAGGAAAGACCGCATATCTTCACCTACAAAAGAAGGACTACAACATTTGTTCCAGCAACAAATATATCTATTGAATATATTGAAGTTACCAAGATCTGGGATGAAGAAATGGAATGCCATGATCCGTCGATCATGAAGAAGATGTTTGGGATGCAGTCCCAAGACCTAACAGGGAGTCACATGTGTGCAGATTGAAGAAAGCCTTGTATGGCTTGTAGCAAGCTCCCAGAACTTGGTGTGATACAAAGAGAAAGCTTGCTGCTGAGTTCGATATGAAAGATTTGGGAATGATGCATTATTTCCTAGGTATGGAGGTGTGGCAGAGTGCAGGTGAGATCTTCCTTGGTCAAGGGAAGTACACAATAGATATCCTGAAGAGACTCGGGATGATGGATTGCAAGGCCATGGCCACACCTATGGCATCGAATCTAAAGCTTCTATGCGATGCTTCATCTGAGCCGGTTGATGTCTCTATGTATCATCAGATGATTGGGTACTTGATGTACCTGACGAACATGAGACCAGATATTTTCTTTGTTGTGAACACATTGAGCCAGTTCATGATGGATCCGAGGAGTGTTCACCTGGTTGCTGCAAAACATGTTCTAAGGTACCTAAAGGGTACAATGGATAATGGGCTCAAGTATGAAGCGAATCAAAAGTTTAACCTGCAGGGTTATGTTGATTCAGATTGGGCTGGTAGTGCTGCAGATAGGAAGAGCACATCTGGGTGCTGCTTCAGTATGGGATCAGGTGTGATCTCTTGGTTTAGCAGGAAGCAGTCCTGCATAGCACTGAGTACAGTTGAGGCAGAGTATGTTGCAGCCTGTTCAGCTAGTTGTGAGGCAGTATGGCTACGGAAGCTACTGTCTGAGTTATTTGATCTCCCGTTGGATGCTACTGGTATCTTCTGTGATAACTAGAGTTGTGTGAAGCTGTCCGAGAACCTAGTGTTTCATGACAGGTCGAAACACATAGAGATCAAATATCACTATATCAAGGATATGGTGCAGAGAGGAGCTGTGAAGCTCCTGTATGTTGAGACGGATGAGCAGATTGCAGATGTGCTAACGAAGCCACTAGCCAAGGTGAAGTTCGAGTACTTCAGAGAGAGGCTTGGTGTTCTTCGGATTGATGACACTTTGAGGAAGAAGTGATGGACAAATTTGCTGAAGCCATTCCAAGCATGTTGGAAGGAGGATCCTTCACATGGCTATGGATGTAAGCGCTAGATGATGAGCATTAGGATGATGTTCTGGTTTCTGCTTTGTATGATCAGTTGGATCATTTTTATATGTATGTATGCATCATGTTGGATGCTGGATATGATCAGTTGGATCATTTATATGTATATGTATGTACGCATCATGTTGGATGCTGGATATGATCATTAGGATCATTTGTATGTATTTTGTATATGCATCATGGTTGATGCTTGGACCATGTATCTGTATATGTATCAGGTGGATACATTGTATGATCTAGTGGATCATGTATGGTGATATGTATCATGTATTTGTATTTGTATCAGGTGGATACACTGTATGATCAGGTGGATCATGTATGATAATATGTATCAGGTAGATACTTGGTATGCATCAGGTAGATGCATTGTATGATTAGGATGATCATGGATGACGAGCTTCAGGATGTTGCTCCAGATGACATGCAGCAGGATGTTGCAGTGATTATGATTAGGATGATCATGTGTACATCAGGATGATGTATGGTGAGTATCAGGTTGATACTCTATGGCCGTGGATCAGGTTGTGCAGATGAGCATATAATTTGGCCCTGGGAGATTTGCAGATAGTCTTTCGAGGTTTTGCCTATGGCATATAATTTGGCCCTGGGATATCTGCAAATGCTCTTTTGAGTTTTTGCTCTGGGAGGACATATAATTTGGCCCTGGGAGATCTGTAGATAATCTTTCGAGGTTTTTCCTATGGCATATAATCTGGCCCTGGGATATCTAGCAGATGATCTTTCGAGGTTTTGTCCTATGGCATATAATATGTCCCTGGGAGATCCGAAGGTTGGGCTGTGTGTCCGTAATAAGTCCTGGGATGCTCTTGCGAGCTTTTGCCATGACCACATATAATCTGTCCCTGGGAGATCCTATAGGTAGAGCTATATGCTCGTAACATCCTGGGATGCTCTTGCGAGGTTTTGTGGTGAGCACATATAATCTATCCCTGGGAGATCCTATATGTAGAGATGTGTGCTTGTAACAGCCTGGGATGCTCTTGCGAGGTTTTGTGGTGAGTTCACATATAATATGGCCCTGGGAGATCCTATAGGTAGAGTTGTGTGCTCGTAACAGCCTGGGATGCTCTTTCGAGGTTTTGTGACGCACATAATAAGTCCTGAGGATTCCACAGTATGGCCAGTGATGACGAAGACCTGCAGGTGGTGGGCCTACATCCAGTATGAAAAAGGACTGGCTCTGTAGAACTTCCTATGACGAGTAGAGTCAGAGATTGGTTGAGATAGCAGTAGCAGTGACGATGATGATGACGATGCATCGATGAGGATGATCCCGAGAAGAAGACTTGTCTAGCAGATCTGTGTCAAGAAATACCTTCCTAGTTAAGAGGGAGTGTTGGTGTATATGTAACTTCGAAATGTATTTCATCTATGTATTTCATATATATTTATTGTACCCTTATTAGAGATGTGTTATTCCTCTATAAGGAAGTGTCATCATGTGGATTGACAAGTGTCACAAGTGTGTGTACTTGCCGATGGGTTATTAGACCACCATGTGTGGGGTCGGCCCTGAAATATATATTATATTATGGATGTATCTAGATAGACAAGTCGGCCCCATAGTGTAACTGGGCAAACAGGTTAAGTATAAATAGAGATTGGGAGATCTCTATTTGGATCATTCGAAAAGTCACACTTCTCTCACTCAGAAAGTGGCGCACTAGTGAGGAGGAGGATCATCTGCTACTAGGAGACTATCTCAAGTGTATTTTGGTTGTACTTTGGTTGAGCCATTGCTCTCTCTATCTCTGAGGAAGTTGTGGGGTTTTTCACCTTAGGGTTTTCCCCATGGAAACTATGTGTCTCTTGTCTCTCATGCTTTTGATTCTTGTGATGCTTGTCATGCTTATTGTGATTGCTATGCATTGATATACTGTATATGTTATTCTCTTAGTGAAGATCCTAGAGTATTGTGAATTAATGCTCAAAATTTAACACCATGCTATAATGTCACTACCAAGATTGAAACACTATATTGAGATTAGATCTCCAATCATCTACTAAGCATGCCTAGTCTAAATTTAAAAATACAACAAACTCTACACACTTTGTTGTTGTGTAATGAATGCCATGATTCACTACGTCTTTAATACATCGAAATATTTGTCATTTGTGTATGATTGTTGTATGGATATGTCATAAATCTATAAACAATACTTACTACAAAAGTGAAATATGGCTTACACACTAAATGGTACATGAAACTATCAACCAACATTTGAAATTAAGTCCCATCAATATTGTTGCTCTCATATCCCTTGTTCAACGTTTCTCCTTCTACTAGTGGAGTTATCACTTCCTTGAACTTGTCCATTTTGAATGGCCCCGATAGAATTTTGGCATACTTCCCTTGACAACTATAGATACCATCAAGTGATTGATATACATCCATGCCAATTAAGTAAATGCATTAATCTAGATTAATGAAAGCAAACTCCTCCATCATTTTTTGATTGAATTCATGCATAAATAGATTTTGGTTAGCAAACAACTAAAATTTGGTTAAGTTGTTGTTCTTATACAATGTTGGTTCATTTTGAGTACTAACTAAGACATGTGGTTGGTGCACATAAACTTCTTACTCAATGAAGGTGTTCAAAAATATTTAAGTTCATGTTTATTTTGTGCATCTACCACTTATCATGGGCCGCCAATGCTAACACTATTCTTATTGTATTCCAATGAGAAACTAGTACAAATGCTACATTTCTATTTCATAGATTTGTGGTGCATATCCTTTGGCCACTAGCTTTTCCCTATGCATTCCAATTGTTCCATCACACTTGCACTTGTTTTTATATATCCATGTTAATCCTATCAACTCTTTATCCTTTTGAAATTCAACCTACTATCGAGTTCCAATCTTCTCCATTGACTCATTTCGTCTTCCACTGCTTCTCCATAAACTCTATGCTCCATTGTATCTTCACAACAACTTGGTTCAACTTGAATTTTAAAAGTTAATGTAAAATGAAAATTTTGATTCTTAACCTCTTCATTGGCATTCCCTTGATAAATTTCTCTAAGGCTTTCATCTTCATTGGTAAACTTGGAGTTGATATTAGACTTGAACTTTCAATAAAGAAGGTCTTAGACATTAAATTGACTACCACCCTAGGTTGAGATTATATTATAAATAACGTGGGAAGGAGATATTTACTATGATTAATCTATTTGCACAATCGTTATCTATTCCTATTGCCACTACTACAGTACAAGGTCCCATACGATTATTTGTGGGAGTCATGTTTTACATCATTTGACCTTCTCCCTACATTGTAAGTTGAGTCAATAGTAATGACAAAATTAGAAAACATGCAAAGCTAGCATTGACTTAGTGTCTCCTTAGCATCATTTGTGTTTTGCAAAATCATGTTAGCATATGCTTGCATCATATTAATATATTGGTATGATTTATGTATCGCTTTTTCAAGTTATCTTCTTATATTGAAAAATTAATATTATACATTAATATTAATATGTAACAAATTAATATTATACTTTTTTACAAATTTTAACAAAAAGAAATAATATTCTCGGTAATTTGATGATAAAAAATACATCACATGACTTCTTTTTATTTAATCAAAAATAATTCAATGATATATTTAATTAAAAAAATTGAATATATTGTCTAAAAAAATGGTAAATTTTAGATTTCTTCGATGTCAGCAGAATAAGATACAATTTCTTTTCTTTTCCAAGATGCAAAACTTGGGGAAAACCTCAAATTACTTCCCCTCATTTCAAAGATGGTACCTGGAGTAAACCCTAGAATACTCAATGCACAAGGCCAAGTCAACAAGGGCACAAAGCCATTACAACAATATTCTCATTATGAACCCAGCATGTCACTTACGAGAGTAGAACCTGAGTGGGGTAGATAACATTCCATCCCACAACCAAGCGGCATACACCCACGTGACAAATTGAGATACAACTTGAGTAGACATAGTGATATATAGATTGAGAATTTTGATAGAGTAAGAGTCATAGTGACACTTGGTTGTGACTCATGACACTTTCCTTGCTTGAGATGCAACTTGAATTTGAACACGGTCATATGCAGCTTGTTCTCAATTTTTTATAGGTATTACCAATTTCTATTCCAAAGGAAACCATTGTATTCTTGCAAGTGATTTAAATGATTTGATTACACTAGGAAAAAACAATTTTATTGTTCAATGAATGGATGTAGTTGGCGAGGGCCTCTAGGATGTTATAGGTCAACACCACAAAGTGGATGCTCTCCCTAAAAATGGATAGTATACATATAATAACTATTAAGAGGACCTCCTTTCCAGGGTTTAAAGATAGTAATTTGCCACTATGATGTGATCACTGTGTGCATTTTTATAGCTCTGCAATGCATGTTTTTCATTGAAATTCAAAGTAAATCTGCATTAACATTAAGATCTAGAATTTAAGATAATACTTTCTATATATTGTAGAGGATGGACATATATATGGAGATATCATATAACTACACCCTTACCAATTAACAAGGAATCATTGATACTTTAAGTCAAAATGAGATACAACTTATTCACAAGGTGGAGGGTTTGGAGGAGAAAGAGGATATATTCTAGAGTGAAAATTTATGCATATGGTGACTAAGAAAGGGGATCATAATACATATTTCTTCTTCCAACCAACCATGAACAATTAGGATTGTAATAGAATTCCCTTCCTTTAAAAGGAAATTTTTTTAATCAACCCAAGATATTTCAAATGAAACTTTAATTGAACCACTCTTAGACCACTCAAAGGAAACCACATAGAAAGCTCTTCATCATTGACATTTGTTTTGCTACTCTATTTTTTCACTTCATCGTATCTATTATCCATTTTTTTCCTTTCGACATTTCTTTGCACCTTTTGGGGCAATTACTAATAATACTCTACATCTACATATGGTGTCGCTTTGCCAAGTCTAGCATCTATTTGCAATAGTAGGAATGTCTATTAACTTTTGTGCAAAAGATGCTACCAACACTACGACTTAATCATGGAGAAGGAACCATAGAAAAGTGTCTAGCTACGCCTTCTAGCACTATATGAAATCAATGTCAAATATCACAGTGTATAGCCCAAATATCAAAATTTAATAGCCATAATAGATTAGCGGTTTAATACTTCATAAATTAATGCATCCCTATGTTAGCCATAATAGATCGGCTCTAGCGGAGCATCCTTAGTTATAAGTATTTCTCTATGTTTAATGATCACATTGGGCACATTAATGTATATGTGGTTTATCCTCGCTTGATTGGCTTTCCCGCTCGCTTGATCAAAATTTATATCATACCTCTGTGAAAGGTATTCTCTGGTTAGGAAATCTAAAATACAATTTATCTTACCATAAATATGTTCCACTGAATAATTATAACAAGAGAACAAAGCTTGCCATCAAGCAAACTTTCCTTTGGTTGTTGCATTTTTTATAGTATTATTCAGAACAAAGGGCAAACTTGAACAGTATGTTCTTATAATAAAATCATGATTCAACAGATGAATTTGAAATTTCTCTATGCATATAAGAGCAGCTAAAATCTCTTTATCTATTGTAGCATAGTTCTGCTCAGTATTAGTCCATGTCCCAGAGGCAAACTAGACTATCTCCTCTTCTTTCTTCTTCCCATTTTGTCTGACTTGTTTCAAAACACCACCCCATCTTAGATTTGATGCATCTGTTTCAATAATCTTGGGGAGCTCATCATCAATAACATGCAAGATAGGCAAAGTCTTTACTCTGCTTTTAATTCTCTGGACTGTCTTTGTATGCTCATCTTTCCATGGAATTGGATCTTTAGATAGTCTCTGGTTTAAGATCTTTCTATCACTGGCCAGATTTTTGTAATAAGGTGATAGATAGTTTAAACACCCAAGGAATCTTTGTAATTGATTCTTATCCCTGATGATGTTTGCAAATTCAATGGCATGTTCTTGGACATTTATCATCCCTTTCTCAATTTTCTGTCCAAGGAACTCAATTGAATCTTGATAGAGCGTCATCTTTTTCGCGAAGAGAACTAGACCATTATCATAAACTACTTTTAGGAAGACTCTCAGATGTTTCTGATGTTCTTCCAATGTCTTTGAGAAAAGAAGGATGTCATCTATGTACACAATCAACCAATCCATGTAGGGTTTAAAAATACCTTCCATTATCTTCTGGAATTGTGAAGGTGCATTTTTTAGGCCAAAGGGCATCATTGTCCATTCATAGTGTCCATGAGGCACTACAAATGCAGTCTTGAATTGATTTGTTGGGTCAACTTCAACTTGACAAAATCCACTTTTTAGATCAAACTTTGAGAACACCTTACATCCTGCAATTCTCTTGACTAGATCTAATTTATTAGGAATTGGATATATGTTACAGTCAAGAACATCATTCAGTCGTTTGTAGCTTATCACCATTCTGGGTGCTTTCCTTACCTGCTCAAAGTGCTTGTTTACATAAAACCCATAACATCTCCAGGCGTTGTTTGAAGGAACTATGAGTCCCTTTTCCAACAATTCTTTTATTTCCTTTTGGCAATACTCTTGCATTTATCTAGACATTGGTACAACATTTGAGTATCCAGGAGTTCCTTTGAATTCAATCTTTAGAGGAAACTTGACCATGTTCCTTTTCCTATGTATGAATGCATTGGGAGAATCAGCACAAACATGTTTCTTGAATTCCCTCTCTATGTCCATTTTGATGTTCTGCCATTTATCAGACTTCAATTGGTCCTCTATTATTTTGGACTATATTTGTGTTTTGAATTCATTCAACTGTAACTCCTTTGTTGCTAGCTATTGGGCCCCAAAATAGCCCCTTTTTGCCTACACTTATCTACACCTTTTTCCCTGTTTTGCCTCACCATTCCATAACCTAAGCAAATATCTTCCTAAGCAGAGCATGGATTGCAACAGGTATAATTTATTATTGCTTCATTTCATTAATGCCTAATTTGTTTATGGTTATGAAATCTATCTTTTAATTTATGCTAATATGAATTGACTTGACAAAGATAGTTCAGAAGCCTTGGAAAGACCACAGGTGTAGCAGCTCATTGAACCTTTGGAGAAGAGGCATACGTGGCGCCGGTTGTACCTTCTTGAGTACGGTTCCACATATTGCTGCGACAATTCAAGTGTTGCTCTATGAGGTCAGTTGTGATTGGGTCATGACAAAGCATCGAGTATCATCTAGTCCAATCAGTTAGAATCTATTTCGATCTGCTAACAGCATGTAATGACTCAGGCCTGAACGCAATGATCTCATTCAAGTTCATTTATGGCTGCAACTGTTCTATTGTAATTCGGCGACCTGAAGATCATAGATCTGCATGGCTGCCTGATATTTGTGGAACGAATTCATGTCATCCATGTATAAATGTAAGAAGGCGTTCTGAGCCTGGGGTTGGCTAATTAACATTTGATCGTGAGAGATGTAACAGAGTATTGTGACTGTGATTCACCATTTTAATATAAAGAGCATAATTCTTCATATCTTTGCGTTTTAACTTGTGTTAGTTCCCGGCAACTCTGTTAGAAGGCCAGGGCCTACCTTCTCACAGAGATCGCCAAGTTAGGTAGATGTTGTAGTTCATTTCAGTTATTTTCAGTGTGTAATTACAGTAGGTATATTTCCATTTAGCTGCAACATTAGATCGTATATGAATTGCATTTCCTTTGGTGCGTTGCAACAGTGTGGTGTGACAGTCGACTATGCAGAATAGTTTTCCTTTGATGCAAAGTGTGTTAGTTAGTTGTTACAGTCAAGCTCAGCTCTGATTCCTTTCAGTCATTTATCTTTCTTAGGATTTCCAATTTAGTCAAATTATGGTTCAAGCTTAATCCTAGTTCTTTACTGTTGTTCATCTTTCTTAGAATTCATTAAATTAGACATGTTATCATTGAGTTACAATAGTTGTTAATTGAATTAGACAGGTTGTGATTTGAGTACTGTAGTTTGATATTTTTAGGATTTAACTTCTTGCAAAAGTAAGTCTAGTTTATTTATTTCTAGATCAGTAACAGCAGGATTGATATTGTAGGAAGGTAGAATTCCCTTGAGGTTCTTAGATGGATAATTTAGATTATGTTTTAGAAATGAGTTGAGATGACTAAGCAGTTAGGTAGGATAATTGATCTTCACTTTTATTTTAATCAGCTACTTGAGTGTTTATGCATAGATTGTGCTAATTGCCTTTGAGATAAAAGACCTACCTGGGTTGACAATTTATATTGAGCATTTTGTCTGTTAATTAGAATTGATTAGCATATAGAGTGACCAACATTTGGCGTCGTTGCCGAGGATGGTAATTGATAGACATATATAGTAGTTGATTATTTGATTTCATTTTAGCTATGATTATTTGAACCATGCATAAATACAAGAAGAAAAACTCGGGAACCCCCTCAAAATACTAACCCTGCAGGTGGAAGAGGTCATGGTGGTAACCAAAGTTTGGGAAGACAGACATTCATTGATGAAATAATTTCCAAAGCTGATTCCTCTACCAGACTACCACGGATGTCGGAAACTCCATTCCTCTTAATCTTGAAACATCTACATCAACCATGGAGAACGCAACGGGTCCTTCAACTCCCATTCCTGAGAAGAAACCTCCTGAAGATAAAGGAAGTGTTGTGGGTGTAGCGGGTAGAGAGGATATCTATCATATTAACGGGCGCAGAGTCACTAAAGAAGAGAGGTTGGAACATCGCCAAGAAGGAGAAGAATAAAGAAGGCGATAGGAAGAAAGGAGGAAAGAAGAAGAAGCAAGGGCAGAGGAAGAAAGAGTGAAAGAAGCAATAAAATTTTGGGGAAACATGGATAATGGAGAGCGTGAAGGAAATAATGAACATCCCAATGGCCATGAATAAGAAACAGGTGATAACCAGCAAGACACGGTTGTCACGCTCGAATTCCCTATTCGACAAGTACCTGGGGCTACTCCTATGAAGAATATCTCACCCTCAGTGTTACCGAATTTTCATGGCAAGTCTATTGAAGACCCAGACGAATTCCTTTTTTAATTCGACATCCTTTGTCGCAGTTACGACTACACCTCCAGTGCACAGAAACTGAACTTATTCCTAGCCACCCTGAAAGGAAACGCTCTGCGCTGGTTCGTGATCTTGGGACGTGAAACCATTACTACCTCGGAACAGATGAAACAGACCTTTCTTTCCAAATACCAAGATTATTGCAGAACCAAAGATAGGAGAGAAGAACTACTTAAAATGGTCCAGAAAGAAGAAGAGAGCTTGGAAGATTTTGTTGAGAGATTGTTGTATAATTTATAGAGGTTTGGTCATGTCGATATAGGGAAAGATGTACTCAAGATTATCTTACTACGTGGGATCATAGAAGATTGCCTAGACATGTTGAATTTGTTGGGGAAGGGGGACATTTCAAATGAACCTTTTGAAAATATCATTGACTAATGTCGAAGATATTCGAGGGGATCCTCTAGAACCAACAATCAAGATAGAGACCGAGATCAAGATGTCCTCACTAGGACACAGAAGTCAGCCAGTGGAGGGTCCACTCGAGCAGAAATAGGAAACCTTCTTAACAATTTTAAAACAGATATGATGAGCTCCATCTCCTCACAGTTGGATGTCTTGAGAGAAAAACAGAGGCAAGCAAAAGAAGACCTATCACTTGGTGTAATATGTGCTAAATGCAGGAAAAAGCACCCCGTGAAGGAATGCCCACTTGAAAAAGTGGATATATGTCGGATATGTGAACTAGATCATGACACCAAAGAATTTCCTTCACTTCCCAAAGTCAAAGTAGTCATGCAGGCATCTACTTCATATGTGGAGCAAGCTTATTTGATTGCTCAAAAGAAGCCTTGGCAGCCATGGAATCAAGGAATGAACTCAGACCCATCACCTTTTTGGAATAATATGAATAATTTGAATACACAATTCCCTTCACATTATTCTTACTCCAATAACCAATGGCCCCCACCTCAAAATTCAATGCAAAATCCTAACTGGATGCCATGGGCACAAAAATCAAACCAGCAAGCTCCTTGGTATTCTGGTTGGAGAAACTCTTACCCAATGAATCAGTTCCCTCACAGCCAAACTCCTCATCAAAAGTATCAGTAGCCATAGCTGCAACTCCAAAACAATGTCACACCTATGAATGCACCACTACGACCACAGCTGCCTACACAACCTAACCCCAACCCGAATAATAAGGCAGTACATCATTTTGAAAATTCCAACATGCCATCTTATTCCATTTCCCAAATTCCCTACAATGACATACATTTACGATCAGGAAGGGTAGTGGAACCCATCATCATTGAGGATGTTCCATCCTCGGGGACTAAAGCAAGAATGAATCTGCAATTCGATAATTCAGTTAACACAGCAATCCCCATCATCGAGGATGCTGACACTCCTACTGAAACGCCAGCTGAAACAAAGGAAGAAACACACATTGAAACACAACCTACACAACTGACAAGAGAACCACCATATCCTAAACGATTGGCCTTACAAAAGACAGTGGAACAACCTTGGTTCAATCTCTTAAGAGAATTGAAGAATCTATATGTCAAAATTCCACTTCTACAAGCCCTCCATGATGTACCTATCTATGCCAAGACAATTAGAGATCTACGCATGAAAAAACCAGGAAGAAAACCTAGAGACCCTCCTACAGTCCATGTAATGGGAAAATTGTCTGAATTGATAATGGGAAGGGCTCCACTGGCTAAGTATGATGACCCAGGTAATCCAATTGTTACAGTTTCCTTAGGGCATACACAGATACCCAACGTATTGGTAGATTTAGGTGCAGCTATAAATGTCATGACCATAGAAACTGTAAGAAAGTTGGGACTCACTAATCTCAGGCCTACCCCTACCATACTAGAATTGGCTGATAGTTCCACTATCAAACCTGAAGGAATCTTAGATGACCTGGTGGTCACCATCGATTCATGGGAATACCCTACAGACTTCTTGGTGTTACAACCTAAGTCGCAGCTGGGGGGACACCCATTAATCCTAGGACGACCATGGTTAGCTACAGCAGATGCATGTATCAACTGTAGATCAGGTTCCATGACTATTTCTGATGGGACTGGTATTAAAAACCTGACCATGTATCCTCCAGCCAGACCAAGTTCTGATGCTGAAACTCCAGTTTTGATGGATTTGGAGGAAGAGGAAGGTATTCAACCATTATTAACAATCGGGAAGGCCCTTACTTTCAAGACTGAAACTGAAGATGATGCCATTTGCAGTTTCATTAGTGAGCCCACATCTGTCACTAAACACGCATACCAAATTCTGAAAAGTACTTTAAGCGAAAAAGAACAAGAAGATCTGATTGAAGAGACTTTAGTCAATGATGCCGAAATAATCCCAGTTATCAAAAAATTGAAAAGTATTCTGGTGGAAATCAAGCCTGGAAAAACTCTAAACATTAATCCGAATTTGGCACCCGATGAACTGGAATGTCTGATCACACTTCTAAAAAAACATAAGGGGGCATTCACATGGGAATATACAGATATGAGGGGTATTGCCTCAAACCTATGTAGCCACCATATTTACATCAAAAGCGACTCCCGGCTAGTGTGCCAACCTCAACGTCGAATGAACCCAAATTTAAGGGATATCGTGAAGGAAGAAATCCAAAAAAAATTGGAAGCAGGGTTTATATACCCAATTTCATATAGCGAGTGGGTTTCTCCACTCATGATTGTACTGAAAAAGAATGGGAAATGGAGGGTCTGCGTAGATTACAGAGAACTAAATAAAGCAACGGAGAAAGACCACTTTCCCCTACCTTTTATTGATCAGGTTCTTGACACCTTGTCTGGAAAGAAGTTTTTTTCCTTTATGGATGGGTTCAGTGGTTATAATCAAATCCATATTGCTCCCAAAGACCAAGACAACCACCTTCACCTATCCCTGGGGCACCTTTGCATACAAGGTACTTCCTTTTGGGTTGTGTAATGCATCGGCCAAATTTCAGAGAGCTGTGATTGGGATCTTTTCCGAGATGGTAAACGATTACATGGAAATTTGTATGGATGACTTCACTCCATACGGTAGTAGTTTTGATGAAGCATTGAAGAATTTGGAAAGATTTATGGAATGCTGTGAACAAACCCATCTGTCTTTGAGTACTGAAAAGGGCCACATGATGATGGATGAGGGCATAGTTGTAACAACCCTCATATACGAATATAGGGAATATTTTATATAATATGATATAATGTAATATAGTATAATGTAAATAATAAAAAGAAACATGAAAAAAAAGTAACGGAAAGCAAATTTTGCATAAAGATAGAAATTAAATAAGAAATTAAGAAAAGGGGAGAAGGGGGAGATAAAAGGAGGAGAAGAAGTGGAGAGGGGGAGATTTTTTTGTCTTTTTGAATTTGGAAGAGGAGCTCTGGAGGAGAGGAAAGCAAGATAGCATTGGCATAGGGTTAATTGTTGGGGGCTCGGGGACCTCATCCATTGGCTAGGTTAGGTGGAGAGTCATCCCCCCACCTTCAGTTGCACACATGGGAACTATCAAGGTAATGATAGCTACTAGGTCATCTAAAATCAGGTATGGATCCTTAATTTTCATAGTATAATTTATGTTATTATTGATTAGATCCACCTTCTTTTTTCAGATCTTCTATGCATGTTGTTCTTTGTTTGTTACTGGGATTTATATGAGTTTACATATTATCAGATCCACTGTTGGTATATGATTTCATTTACATGTTGGTTCTTTGTCTTATTATAGATTTACATGAATTTTGTGAGTCTTACAATAGTTCTAAGACACTTTATATCTATTGCAAGTATCCAGGTAGATCCAGCAAAAATTAAGGTCATCACTAATATTCCCACTCCTGGAACATAGAAAGAGGTACGTAGCTTCCTCGGGTATGCAGGTTATTACAGAAGATTTATAGAAAAAATTTCCAAGCTAGATTCTCCTTTATTGATGAAGGATATACAGTTTGTTTGGACAGATGCATGTCAAGCAACATTTGTAGAGCTCAAGAAAAGGTTGTCCACAATGCCTATTCTACGAGGACCTAACTGGGCTTTCCCTTTTCATATCTCCTCAGATGCTTCAGATACTGCCATTGGAGCAGTTTTGGGACAGCAGGAAGGTAACAGTCCATATGTTGTTTATTACATCAATAATAATTTAGCCCTTGCTGAACTGAACTACACTGTTACAGAGAAAGAATTCCTTGCCATCGTTTATGCTATTAACAAGTTTAGACACTACATTACTGGGTATCCTACTTTCGTGCACACTGACCATTCAACCATTAAGTACTTAATGAATAAACCAATCACTAATGTTAGAGTAACTAGATGGTTGTTACTGTTACGGGAATTTGATATTACAATTGTAGACAGACCAGGAAAAGAAAATGTTGTAGCTGATTTTCTTTCTCGACTTACTAACAATGTTGATGATATACTAGTCGAAGACTCTTTTCCTGATGAACATTTGTTTGCAGTTTTAGCTTATTCCCCATGGTATGCAAATGTTGCTAACTATTTGTCTGCAGGAAAGCTTCCAGCACATCTATCAAAAAGAGAAAAAAGGAAAATCATACAACAGAGTGCTAGATACTGTTGGATAGATGGGAAGCTCTTCTACACAGGTCCAGATTTGGAAATCAGAAGATGTGTAAGAGAGGATGAAATTTACAGTATCTTGAAGGCTTGCCATGATGAGCCCTGTGGGAGACATTTTGCTGACAAAAGAAGTGGTCACAAAGTATTAAGGATGGGGTATTTTTGGCCAACAATATTCAGAGATGCGAAGAAATATGTTCAGGCTTGTGGCAGTTGCCAAAGAATGGGCCAACCAAACAGATGAGATGAAATGCCTCTTCAGCCACAACTGGTGGTTGAACCTTTTGATAGATGGGTTCTGGATTTTGTAAAGCCTATCAACCATCCTTCGAAGCAGAAAACTTATATCCTCGTTTGCATAGATTATATGACCAAGTGGGTGGAGGTTGTAGCTTTGGTCAAGTCCAATGATCAAGCTATAATGGATTTCTTATATGAAGAGATCTTGACTCGCTTTGGAGTACCCAAAGAAATAGTTACAGATGGAGGACCACAGTTTGTGTCCCAAAAATTGGAAGCCATGTTGCAGAAATATCACATTCAGCATAAGATAACCTTGCCATATCATTCACATGCCAATGGCCAATTGGAAAGCATGAATAAGGTAATTGAGGTTATTTTGACAAAAATGGTGAAGAGCCACCACAGAGATTGGGCTGAAAGACTTCCAGAAGAATTATGGGCATACGGTACCACATGGCACAACACTACTGGTTTTTCCCCATATGAATTGGTGTACCGAAAAAATGTTTTCTTCCCTATTGAATTTGAAATCAAAACTTTGAAGACAACCATAGAAGCAAACCTTGATTTAACAAAAGCTCAGAGGAACCAACTGAATCAGCTAAATGAATTGGATGAGAAGCGCAAATTTGCAGTACATCATACAACTTTAATTCAACAGCAGCGCTCCAAATGGCACGATAGATTTATAAAGAAGAAAGTCTTATGCAAAGGAGACTGGGCTCTGTTGTATGATTCACAGTTTAAAAGGGATTTCAATGGAAAACTATGTACAAGATGGCTAGGACCCTACCAGATAGACAGAGTGTTTGACAATGGAACAGTTCGGTTGATCACCATTGATGAAAACAAAACACCATTATTTTCCAATGGTCATTGGCTACGACTGTATCATAAACCGATTTCAAAGAATGCATTCATTTCGCATGTTGCAGCTGATTCAAATTATCAACTGATTCATGAGAAGGGATTTTTCCCTGTCCCTGATAATTCTTAAAAAACTGCTGCAATTATGCAGAAATTTTTCTGTACATAAATAAATCATTGTTTTCTTTTTGTTTTATTTTTCAGCTTTGATGGGTTTGTTTTTTTTTTTATTAGAATTATGTACAGGTATAAGCGGGAAGGTTTACTCGAATGGAGGCAGTCGCAGTTCGGGCCAATCGATTGCGGGATTCTGGTTGATCTTCTTCCCGTTGGACGACTCCTTGAAAGAAAAGTGAACAATGTTGCAGCGCCAATTACTCAACTAAAGTTTTGCCAACCTCTTTCCGCAGCTGCAACACTGCTAAATCCCGCCCATTTCTCTATCTTATGCAACTGCAACACTGCTAAATCTGGCCTATCTTTCTCTATTTTTCACAGCTACAACACTGCTAAATCCTGCCCATTTCTCTATTTTCCACAGCTGCAACACTACTAAATCCGACCTATTTTCCTTTTTCCACAGCTACAACACTGCTAAATCTGGTCTATTTTCCCTATTTCTGCAACTGCGACTCCACCATATCTCGCCAAATCTTGCAATATTTTCCTAGTTCACAGCTGCAACTCCACCAGATATTTTCGATTTTGGCAGCGACTCTGCTAATTCTACAGTTAAAAGATCCTTCTATCTCCGACAGCCTTTGTTAGTTTGCTCCACTTTCACCGTGCACTCTTATGATTGACGCCAACATGGTTGTACTTTATCTTCCCATTCGACGACGACCAACTCATGGAAGCACGTGCGCATTTATCTTCCCACCAGTGATGCAAATGTGAGATGGCGCCACCATGGCAAAGTGACGGCTCGAGCATTAATTTAAAAGGTACGAGTTTTAACCATAAACATGATTAGGCATGAGTTGATGCAGCAAGCAATAATGATTATATTTGTCGTTAGTCCCTATCATCAATCTGTAACCAATCAACTGAAACAGAAACCATGTTTAAGTTGTCACTCATACTTATTTTATGATCGTCATTTTATCTAATTCGTGGGATATCCTGCCACCGATTCTATTCCCAAAATAACCGTTTCAATTCCCCAAAATAATTGTGCCAACTTTCCAAAAATGCCCAAATCAACTTCGGCTATCCATCGACCGTGTTTGCATGCAATAACTCCAACGTCTGAAACTGTAACTGTTGCACTCACTAGCAGAAATTGCAGAAGATAAGCAATATGGGTGTCCCTGTGAGATACGAACCTGTAACTATAGAATCTCTACGCGAGAATAGAGAAGTTTTTGCCATCTTTCAGGAAGCTGGGTGGATAGATTATTTCCAACGATTAAATGGTTTGCATGTGGAAACGACACTTGAATTTGCTCAAAACCTGACCAGCACCCACTCAGAGGTTAGAGGTATAAGGATAGATGTTACAGAGGAACTCGTGGCGGAAGTAATAGGATTGCCGAGGATTGGGAGGAAATGGTTTGGTCGAAAGTGGCACAACTTGACTGCAGTTGAAGATTTTCTAGTAGTGGGAGAAAGTGTTTAGCCAAGGGGCAGAGGAATAGCATTGGATACCCTGCCAAGTCCTTGGGACCAGGTTGCAATCTTTCTAAAGAAGTACATTACTTGTGAGGGTAGGTACCAATTCGTTTACATATATGAATTTTTCCTACTTTCTCATTTATGCCATGGTCGATTGCTTAATATGCCATTCTATCTTTTAAAATCCCTGTAAAGCATGGCTCATTATGTTAGAAGTGCTCGGTATCCCTTATCTTCCCTCACAAATCATGGGTTAATCAAATTGCTAGTCTTAAGGGCCCTTGCACACCAGAATTTGACATGGGAACAATTTGTTGCTCGGCCAAGGATACCCCGAGAACCTGCCTTGGAAATAGGGGGTATTGAAATAGCGGATGAGGACTAGAGCACCTCAGATTCAGCTGGGGGGAGGGACAGAGTATCAGAGGACCAATTGGAGGATGAAGAGGAGGTACATATGGGGGAAGCTATGACAGTAGCAAACCCTGTTGCAGAAGAAGTTACGATGGAAGCTATGGCAAATGAGGTTGTAGTATTAGAAGCTGCAACAGCAGTAGACCCTATAGAAGAAGCAATAGACCCTATAGAAATAACAGTTAGGGTGGCAGCTGAAGCAATAGAAATGGAGTCACTAGTAGTTGTAGCAGAGGAAGCTTAAATTGGAGCAGCCGTAGAAGCTGCGATAGTGGAAGCTGTAGCTGTGAAAGATGCAATGGCATAAGAAGAAGATCAAACAGGGGCAGTGGAAGGAGGAGACATGGAGGTTCTAGATGTTGAATCCTCCCCTGAAATAAGGGGAACTATAATTCAAGAGGAGAAATTCATCCTTGTTTCTGAAAATATAGAGACTTCTGTGTCATAGAAAAGAAGGAAAAGATCAAGGAATAAGGGCCAGACATCCACTCCGGCGAAAAAGAGAAGAACCAGAGTTGTTACTGTAGTAGAAGCGGTGCATGCAATCGGGGTAGATATTGAAATTCCCATTATAAAACCCCGATCACCCATTGTTACACAAGAACCTGCTACAGAAGAACCCCAAATCGAAAATCTTCTTTTTGAGAATGAGCTGCTAAAAGAGGAGGTACAATTGCTTCGGAATGAATTGCAGAAGTGGAAAGAAGCATGTAGGAAGCAGGCAGAGAAAATCTTGAACACGTTGGTGGAGGATGCAGATCAGTTGGAAAATTCACCTCCTGTTTTGGGGGATGAAGGACATGAAGAAGTGGTATGCCAAGAATGTGGAGATATATTCAAATTGGCAAGGTGTAAAGTCATAGTGCTGGAATTAGCAGCACGAAAATCTGCACAAGCAAGGCAAGAAGGATAAGAAGTACCTATAGCGGAGCCAATGGAAGAAAATGAGCCAGAAATAGACATAATCCCTGATCTGGAGCTAGGAGAAGATGAAGAAATGCAATCCTAGCCATCGGGGGATACTGAATTATTCTTAGGTCAGTCTCATTTTTCAGGGGACATTGGAGTAACTCAAGAGAAACCTCACCAGTCTAAAGAAACTAAAAAACAGGAGGTTGTTACACAAGAACTAGCACTCCAGGAATCCGTCATTGAAGTAGCAGCTCAAACAGTATGCACTTTAAGTGAATCACACAAATTGTACGTTATTACACAAGAAAAAGCGTCCTTAAAGTTGTTTGTTGAAGCTGCAACTCAGACAGAAGATGTTGAGATTGAGACACAAGAGAAGGATGTTGTTACACAAGAACCAACGTTCTTAAAAATGTTTGCTGAAGTTGAAACTCAGACTGAAGTTGCCAGGATTGAATTACAGAGAAGGGATGCTTCCACACAAGAACCAGCATATCCAAAATTATTTGTTGAGACTACAACACAGACTGAAGCTGTTGAGGATGGGATTCAGAAGAGGGATGCTGCCAAACAAGAACCAGCATTCCCAAAATTATTTGTTGAGGCATCCACACAGACAGAGGCCGCTGCAACACTGATGGAAGAGGAAGTTGTTACACTGCCAATACAAATTGAGAAGGCTGAGACATCTAGTGACAAGATAGGGATTCAATTATCTCGAGAAATTATTAATTTAGATTCTGATGATGAGAAAGATGCAGATGATAGAAGGATTCAGGGCCTGGTAAAAGAGCTTTCCATTAGAGAAATTTTGAGGTAAAAAAGGGCCTCAAAACAAAATAAATGTACTATAAAAATCAACCAATACGATTCAAGGTGATGATGTCAACCATGGGGGATGAATCACCATTTTTGGGTAAAAAAGTAAAAAGGTAAAAAGGTCAAAGTGAAAAAACTACTTCTTCAATTCGTATTTTCAACTTATCTCCCTGGATATTCACTCAAATTTCAATCACGAGCAGTCGTTGGATGGGGAATTCAATTCTGCATCCAATGAGTACCCACTCGACATAATTTTGATGGACCTCGCTACCTCAAAAAGAAGAAATACATTAAAAAAACGTGATGATGATGTCATCATCACATTTTTTCATGTATTTCTTCTTTTTGGGGAAGCGGAGTCCATCAAAACTATGCCGAGTGGGTACTCGTTGGATGCAGAATTGAATTCCCCATCCAACGGCCGCTCGTGATCGAAATTTGAGTGAATATACAAGCCCGATAAGTTGAAAATACGAATTGAAGAAGTAGTTTTTTTTTTTCCTCCAAAATTTGATGAGGTAGGCTAATATTATTTTATTATTTCCACTATTATTTTATAATTTTCCTTAGGAGGCCCATTTTAGATCTCAAAATTTTCTCTAATGACTGTTAAAACTTGAAGTGAAGAAGTGGAAAAATCATGTTGACCAGTGTCAGGAAGGGATGGTTCCCCTTTTTTAATACAGAAGGACTATCAAAGAATTAAGGGAGAAATGGGCAAAATAATTGACTTTTCAGAGGTTTTGGTGGGAAGAGATGCAAAAAGAATTGGAGGAGTTGAAGGAATTCAAATCCATGCAGAAAGAAAAAGACCAAATGTACGCCCTCTCTCGGGAATTGTTGAGCTTTAGAGCCCCATCCCCTTCCTATCTGGTGTTTTTGTATGAACAAATGACCCTATTTAAATTAAAAGCTTTAAAGGAGGGAAGACCTCATCAGTTGACATCCTCTGTTCAGTTTTTGGAGACCTTTATGGAGAGCAGTTTCATTGAACAGAATCTGTTGTGTGAATTATATTTGCATGGGATAGCTTGTTTCATGGACTCTCGCTCTAACCTCGTTCCCTACTTGGGAGATGTTCAGTTGAGGGATTTTGCCTCTTTCGTTGCTAATAATGTGCAGTGGGAGAATTCCTTTCATACAATTTCTAAGAATGAGTCCAACTCCAATTTATAGATTAGGAGTGAACCTCAATCTCCTCGGGTTCTCATTGCAAGACATGGAAGGAGTCTCTCATCTCCTATGAAGACTCAGCATCTAATAAAGTTGCAAGAGAAGGTTATCTCCACATGTGTTAATCTAATTTCCAACTAGCAGCATCTTGCCCTGGAAGGAAACAAGCACAGATGGCAGACATCTTCTTCAGCTTTGAAGAAAAGGGACCCTTACTGCTTCAATAATTTTAAACAAGCTCTTCCCAGGGTAGAAGGATATGTCAATTGCATGAAGATGTGTGGACCTCACTGGTTGGGACTCAAGTTCAAATTTCCACTCATATGGTGGCCAGCATGGAAATACAAGGATAATTATACACTGACCAAGGCAGAAGAGAAATAGTGCTGGGAACATTGGGATGCTTATAATGGATTTCTTGATGTGGGTGAGAAACCTAAGCTTGCCTTTAATTTTTCTTCTCTCCACGAATGAGGACCAGACTCAGATTCAGATTAGTTGGTTGTTGCATGAGGACATGCAAATGGATAGTTGGGGGGAGATGTTGGGCCCCAAAATAGCCCCTTTTTGCCTACACTTATCTATACCTTTTTCCCTGTTTTGCCTCACCATTCCATAACCTAAGAAAATATCTTCCTAAGCAGAGCATGGATTGCAACAGGTATAATTTCTTATTGCTTCATTTCATTAATTCCTAATTTGTTTATGGTTATGAACTCTATCTTTTAATTAATGCTAATATGAATTGACTTGACAAAGATAGTTCAGAAGCCTTGGAAAGACCACGGGTGTAGCAACTTGTTGAACCTTTGGAGAAAAGGCATACATGGCGCCAGTTGTCCCTTCTTGAGTACGCTTCCACATATTGTTGCAATAGTTCAAGTGTTCCTCCACGAGGTCAGCTATGACTGGGTCATGACAAAGCATCTGAGTATCATCAAGTCCAATCAGTTAGAATCTATTTCAGTCTGCTAATAGCATGTAACGGCTCAAGCCTGAACGCAATGATCTCATTCAAGTTCATTTATGGTTGCAACTGTTCTATTGTAATCCGACAGCCTGAAAATCGTAGATCTTCATGGCTGCCCGATATTTGTGGAACAAATTCATGTCATCCATGTATAAATGTAAGAAGGCGTTCTGAGCCTGGGGTGGTCTAATTAACATTTGATCGTGAGAGCTGTAACAGATTATTGTGACTATGATTCACCATTTTAATATAAGGAGAAAAATTCTTCATATCTTGCGTTTTAACTTGTGTTAGTTCCCGTCATCTCTGTTAGAAGGCTAGGGCCCGCCTTCTCACAAAGATCATCGAGTTAGGTAGATGTTGTAGTTCATTTCAGTTATTTTCAGTGTGGAATTACAGTAGGTATATTTCCAGTTAGCTGCAACAGTAGAATGTTTATGAATTGCATTTCCTTTGGTGTGTTGCAGCAGTGTGGTGTGACAATCGAATGTGTAGAATAGTTTTCCTTTGATGCAAAGTGTTTTAGTTAGCTGTTACAGTCAAGCTCAACTCTGATTCCTTTCAATCATTTATCTTTCTTAGGATTTCCAATTTAGTCAAATTATGGTTCAAGCTTAATTCTAGTTCTTTACTGTTGTTCATATTTCTTAGAATTCATTAAATTAGACATGTTATCATTGAGTTACAATAGTTGTTAATTGAATTAGACAGGTTGTGATTTGAGTACTGTAGTTTGATATTTTTAGGATTTAACTTCTTGCAAAAGTAATTCTAGTTTATTTATTTCTAGATCAGTAACTGTTGGATTGATATTGTAGGAAGGTATAATTCCCTTGAGGTTCTTAGATGGATAATTTAGATTAAGCTTTAGAAATGAGTTGAGCTAACTGAGCAGTTAGGTAGGATAATTGATCTTCACTTTTATTTTAATCATCTACTTGAGTGTTTATGCATAGATTGTGCTAATTGCCTTTGAGATAAAAGACCTACCTTGGTTGACATTTATGTTGAGCATTATGTCTGTTAATTAGAATTCATTAGCATATAGAGTGACCAACACTAGCTTGTCTCTGTACATCATCAAAGGTTGAAGCCTGATATTATGAATCATGTCTAACCTTTTAGGGTTGGAGATTAAAGGCAAGAATACTGGGGAATCCAGCGGATTGATAGTCATAAAAATTCCTTCTTGGCCTTGGTATGTACATACTCCATGTGGTTCTACCGTATTTAAGAAGGGGGTTCCAAGGATACAAACATTGTACATTTTCATCAAGTAAATTTGGCAGCTAGGCAATATTGGTTTATACAAACAGTAGCATGGGGAATTTCAAAATTGATAGCAGAGTCAGAGCCAACTGAGTGAATTAGTTTGGAGGTAATATGCCAATACTTGGCAGGGATATTATCCATATCTAACATGTTTACATCTAATCCAGTATCAATCAAAATTGGGAGATAAAATAGCTATCTTTGATTTTAATATCCATTGCGACAGTGTATCTTTGATGAATGATTGCGTTTATATGAAATGAATCATAATCAGGAGGATTAGGGACATCTAGAGTAACCTTTTGGTATTGTGGGATTACAGTATCATCCTGTATTTGTTTTGTTTCACTTTCTTCTCTCTCTTCTTCTAAAGAACTTTCTACCAGTGAGGAACTTGACCCATTTTATTTTTCTAGCCTTTCTATTCTTCTTCTAATTTCCTTGACTTCCTTCTTCAAAATGTTATGTTCTTTACCCAGTTCTTTTATGGAGACTGGCCATTTTGTTTATGTCTCTAAGAGAGGGGTAGTGTTTCTTTCATAAGAAGGAAGAGTAGATGCAAACATATTCCAATTAGAGGAGACTTGAGGAAGCCTTTTATGCATTGATTTTCCATAACTCTTACTACTTTTTCCTTTTGTAGATGAGGGCTCTAAAGAAACCTTTTCCTTCTGTTTCAGGAGGAAGGCATTATCAAATGCTTCTTTCATTATTTCTTTGGCAGTTCCTTCTTCCATTTCTTCAATTTTATTCATCATTATTGAGGCTTGGGTTCTCGTTCTTATCATATTATAGTGTTTAACTTCTTTCTTGGATTCAATCCAAGACAAATAAGTTGCCAACTTCTCATCTTCTGACTCATCTGGACTTGAAGTCATGGATTCACCTTCCATAGAACAACTACAATTATTTGTGTCTATGCATTGGCACAAATGATCAGTTCTTGCAGATTGCACTATATTGAAATATGTGTTATTGTCTGATTCTTCTACAAAACAGATGTCATCACTGTCAGATTCTATGCAATTTAATTCATCTTATGAAGACTTTATCGCATATGCTTCTCCATATGACCTGGACTCTAGAAATCTATTTTCTTTATGGCCTTTGTTTCCACATAAAGCACATCTATATTTTTTTAAAAGATCTTCAAGTGTTGACTTTGTTCTGGATTTAGACCATAGGTTTGATTTTTACTTGGATTAGGGTATTTATTTGCATAATGTCCTTGTTTTCCACATTTGTAACATTGGACTTTTGGTGTATACTTCCATCTTCACTTGCCACCAAATTCATCTTTCATTTTTTGGTATCTGTAGTTATTCCTTCCATCTTTACTTTGGTACCATTTCCCAAACCTTTTGGTTTTCTCATAGTTCTTCTTCATCTTGTTCTTTTTATAATCTTTGTATCTATCTAGATATATGTCCTTTAGGAATCTCAGCCTTGCCTTCTTTCTTTTATTCTTTTCTTTATATATCTGAGACTCCTTTTGATACTTCTTTTCTCTTGTATATCCAGGTTCCGAGATTCCAAATTGAGTACAGATTCCTCCTGTCACTGGCAGGAAGTCTCTTGTTGCTTTAGCAGCAATTCTTCTAGTGCAAATGTCAGTTATACAACTATGTACAATATCATGAAATTATCCCCAAGAGTAGGCTTCTAGATCATCAATGTTTAATGCATTGGTGAAGAACTTTTGAAAGTTCCTAGGAAGTGCAGAGATATATTTTTCTTTCCAAACTTCTTTGTCACTGTCTTGCACATTTTGACATCTGATTTACCAATATCTATGTAACTTCTCATAGTCTCTAATACTTCTACATTTCATATTCAAGAGCAACTGGGTATTCTTGGCTTTGTGGTTTTCAGGTGGTCCACCCAATACCTCAAAATTTCAGCAGTTAAATTTCCTATGAGGTTTGGCTCTTCTTTTCTCTCTCTATCTAACTTGGATGCTTCCCAAGCGTTCCATTTTTCATTTGTTATAGTCCTAACCCGTCATTTCTGCAATGCTCCAAAGAATCCTGCAACAATCATTTTGCAAGCATCTTTTCCATTGGCTACCTAAGTTATATATGCCACGTACATTCTGTGAATCATTTGTTATATATGTTGAGTGCTTGCTCCATTTACATTCCATTCATATAATAAGTCAGTAGACCAGGACATCTGATTTACATTCATCCCGTCATCTAAATTAGGTGCAGGGGGTCTTACCATGTGATTGGGGATTCTTTCATAAGCTCTCTCAAAAGATGCATTTATAGACAAAGACTCGGGATTTCCTAGAACAAGCTCAAATGTTTGGGGCATTTGGATCGCCATAACTCTGGGTTTATAAGAAGGATTTTCTTCAAGGCCTATAAAGATTTCGGCCTCAGTATTTTTATTTTGTGTTTGTTCTTATGGAAACAACATGGGAAAGGTATCTTGGCTCTTGAAGGTAGAGGGAATTCAAGTTGGATATAATTTCCCCTCTTTAGTTTTCTTCCACAGCTTACCTATGTTGTTATGATATTTCTCCGTTAATGTGTGGAATTGTTGAACTTCGACCAGAACATGGGTAAGGACTTTCTCAATGTCACTATCATGGGTTCTTTGCTTCTCTTTGAGAGATTCTTCTGGATGTTCATACCCATTAATAGCATTTTTTATTGAATTCAAAACTTCATAAGAGAGTTCTTGTTCATGGCCAATTTTTATTATACTTTCTTTTGTCTCTTGATGATACAGCTTCATCAAGCTCTTCAAATATTCACCCTGTGAGTCTCCAATTTGTCTTCCTACATGAACTTGCAGTGCTAAACCTTTGAGGGATGCACTATTCCAATTAATTTGTTGGTGTACTTCTTTTCTTTCTCCCTTTGTTTCTATGAATGGTGCAGCAACTACAGGTTCTTCTGTTTCTTCTTCTCTTCTCAAAAGGATGGGTTTCAAAAGGGGAAAGGATGTGATAGTATAGGTTTCTCCACCTTTGACTAATTCCCACTTATGGCCTTCTGGGGGCTTTTGAGAGGATTCTGGTGTTGATGTATTTGTAAATTCGGAAGATATTCACTTGTATATTGTATTTGTACTTTATTGTATCCCCAATGGAGATGTATTATTCCTTCGATTGGAAGTGTCATCAGTTATATTGTAAGTGTCGTAACTTATACTTGATGGGTCATTAGACCACCTTGATGGGGTCGGCCCTTTATGAGTCATGTGGTTCAAAGGGTTATTAGTCCACCCTAGTGGGGGTCGTCCCAGTCAGCATTATGTTAAGTGGTTAAGTTGAGGCCGACCTAGTTGAGTAAAGGTCAAGTCAAGTTATTGTATAAATAGAGAGTGTGTCTCTCTCATTTTACACATTCTATTGTTCACTCACTTTGCATTAGTGAGAGAGAGGAGGAGTGCGAACAAGTGGAGGAGGAGCATGTTGTTGAAGATGTCTATCTCTTGGGTTTGATCATGGTGATCCTTGTATTGATACTTATTCTATCTCTGAGGAAGTTGCGGGGTTTTTCACCTTCTTGGTTTTCCCCATTGAAATGTTTTGTGTCTCTTGTCTCTTGTCTCTTATGCTTGATATGTTGTACATGTTGTTCTTTCAGTTAAGATCCTATATCAGAATGAATTAAATTCTGAAAAACTAACATGGAATCAGAGCTAGCCTGAAGGAAGGCATGCTATGGCATTTATGAGACGTGTTGCACTTGCGACAAATCGGAAGCTAGGGCTTGATATAGTAAAAACTAGTCATCGGAGAACTTTCGCTATAAATACATTTTGACGAAGGTTCAGAATCTGAAACCTTTACAAGTCGTATATGACATCCCCATGTACCTTGTGTCCAAATCATAACTTCTAATTCGTTGTACTTTGTGATTTATGATCAGTACAATCTAGGGTTTCTGTCTCTTCCAGATCTCAGTCATAAACAGGTGACCTAGGAAAAAAGGTCACTACTTGGTATAGGAAGCTCCAAATAAAATTTCGTAAAAATTGATAGGTAGGGAATGGACTGTACTTTCATAAGTACATTGTTCAGAGGCTGAAACTGAACCAGTGACACGTGGCACACCGTACAATTTCGCTCTCCTGTTTTATCCCATAAACAGGTCACGTTGCGACACTTGGAATAAATCTCTCTGAGAGAATCCAATTTAGGTCATACCTATGGGGTTGGAAAGATGACAGGTCAGGCTACCACAAGCCAAAGTTTCAGACCCTGTGGATTCGTAATTTTTGAGTTACACCAGAAACAATCAAGTGCATATTTTTGTCAAAACAGATTTGGATTTTGAGCACCTTCATTTTTGGATCGTCATTGTTGTGGGAAATTAGGGTTTCAGATAAAGTTGAAATTCTTGGAATCAGAGACCACAGCTAGATGATTCTCATCAAAATCAAAATTTAGAGACCAAGATCAAATTTTTTGGTTGGGCAGAAGGTCGGGCTTGATCAAACCCTAGTTTGGGATTTTGATCGGAAAGGTGGAAAATTAGGGCTTTTGCAAAAGTTGGAATTTTTGAAATCTGTGACCACGGCTGGAAGCTCCTCAGAAAAATTGAAGTTTAGAACACAAGATCGAACCTTTTGGATGGGCAGAAGATCGGGCTTTATCAAACCCTAGTTCGGGATCCTGTATAGTGAATCTGGAAGCTTCAAAGGCAATTTTGAGTGATCAAATTTTGCAGTTTTCAAAATTGAAGTATACCAACTTGATCAACTCAGCAAGCCACATCTTTCCATCCATTCAGAAGTTTGAAACTCAAAGTTTGAATTTTTAGGGTTTCTCTGACAAACCCTAATCGAGCTCCAGATCGAGTCTCAACAAATCAAAGTGGATTGGGTTAATCCTAGAAGAAGATGATTTGGTCACCTGCATAAGTGAAGAAGTTCTAGTTCCAGAGGGAGATGAGGCTGAGGCTTTACATGAGAAGGCTACAAGCAATCTCGACAGGTATGACTTGAAGAGATACAGATATGTTTTGAAATATGTTCATGATTAAGTTATGATATGTTTGTCTTCATATTATTGAGGTTAGTACAATCTTGATTAATCTTAGACTTGTCTCATCACCCTAGTAAAAGAATGAATGCATGTGAATGATAGAAGACATTCATTGATTACGGTTATGACACTTATGATTGTACTAATGCACTGTGGTGTTGTATGAGGTTGATGTTGTCTGCTAACATGAAAGGTACAAATCAAGTTCTAGATCAAGAACATATGACCATGGTGACATGAAGACAAAGACTCATGGATCACATAGAAGCTCCACTTACGAGGTATGTATAATTTGGTTCTACAATGGTTAACTTATGAGTTATGCAGGTTATTAAGCACAAGTCATTAAAGAGAACAAGAAGACATTGTTTGGGTATGTTAGACATAACTAGCAAACATGATAACCAGGTATGTTTTTCCTATATCAAGATTAGAATCCTACATTGTGTTAGGATATTATACTTTTGTATAAATGATAATGTTTATTCTTGAAGTTAGAAGTTTTAGTAATCAAGGGTTTATGCATATTATATTTCTTACTTTGATTGATGATATGACTAACCAGAAGAGTCCTATGGTCAAATAAGAATATGCATGAGTAAAATAAGTCTTGTCTGAAACCTTGAATACTAACGCTTATTACCTATGATCATGACCATACATATTTTAGGAACATAATGTTTTGGTAGTATTGAGATTATACTAATAGATGTATGATTGTGTACGAGATCTTGAGGATGACACTAGTGCACACTTAAGCATGCATAGTGGTCCAGGATGGATATAAGTTCAAGGACGGGTAATCTAGGTAGCAAAGATCAAGAGGGGAGCACACTGCAGAAGTTCCTGCAAAGAAGCAAAGATCAAGAGGGAGCACTTCAGGAAGCAAAGATCAAGAAGGAGTCCACCCTACAACCAAACAAAGATAAGTATTTGAATTGTCAATTACTGTATACATGATTACTTAAATGATGTTGTCCAGTCATATACATACTTATGTTCCTAGATTTAGGATATGTATCATGCATATTAAAAAAGTTGCATTAATGAACAAGATACTATTAAATATGCAAATAATGGGTAAGTGGCCTATGGTACTGTACAACATTCCATTGCTACTTATCTAGAATGAAACCTCTTTGCTGACATGTTGGGAGTTGTGAACACTCTTAACAATGTTCTGGTAGAGATGGAAGGCATATAGAAAGTTACGGAATATGGATAAATGTTGTATTGAAACATTGGCCAAGATAATTGCATGACTGTATGACATATGTCTTTATGCATAAGAATGTGTTTTTGAAAAACTATGAGAAGTTCTAATCATGCAATTGGACTTGTCTTGTAGGAAAGACCGTGTACTGTCACCTACAAAAAGGACTACAACATTTGTTCCAACAATGAAGATCAAATAAAAACTATCTATTGAATATATTGAAGAATCTGAAGTTCCCAGGATCCGGGATGCAGTAATGGAAGAATGCCATGATTGAGGAGTATCGGTCGATCATGAAGAATGATGTTCGGGATGTGGACCCGAGACAAGAAGGGAAGTCTGTTGTGACTTCCAAGTGGATCTACAAGATCAAGCTAGCTTCCGAGTTCGAGATGAAGGACTTGGGATGATGCACTACTTTCTAGCATGGAGGTGTGGGAGAGTGCAAATGGAATCTTCCTTGGACAAGGAAAGTATGCAGTAGAGATCCTGAAGAGGTTCAGGATGATGGACTACAAGGCCATGGCCACACCTATGGCATCGAACCTGAAGCTTATGTGTGATGCTTCATCTGATCCAGTTGATGTCACTATGTATCGTCAGATGATTGGGTCCTTGATGTACCTGACGAACATGAGACTAGATATTTGCCTTGCGGTGAACACATTGAGCCAGTTCCTGACAGATCCCAGAGGTGTTCACCCGGTTTCTATAAAGCACATTCTGAGGTACCTGAAGGGTACAATTGAAATTGGGCTCAAGTATGATGTGAATCAAAAGTTTAACCTGCAGGGTTATGTTGATTCAGATTGGGCAGGCAGTGCTGCAAATAGGAAGAGCACTTCTCGGTGTTGATTCAGTATGGGATCAGGTGTGATCTCTTGGTTTAGCAGGAAGCAGTCCTGCGTAGTACTGAGTACAGCCGAAGCAGAGTATGTTGCATCTTGTTCGGCTAGTTGTGAGGCAGTATGGCTCCGGAAGCTACTGTCTGAGTTATTTGATCTCCCGTTGGAGGCTACTGGTATCTTTTGTGACAACCAGAGTTGTGTGAAACTGACTAAGAACTCGATGTTCCACAACAGGTCGAAGCACATTGAGATCAAATATCACTATATTAGGGATATGGTGTAGAGAGGAGCAGTGAAGCTCTTGTATATTGCGATGGATGAGCAGGTTGCGGATGTGTTGATGACACCACTAGCCAGAGTGAAGTTTGAGTACTTCAGAGAGAGGCTTGGTGTTCTTCGGATTGAAGATACTTCGAGGAAGAAGTGATGGACACATTTGCAGGATCCATTCCAAGCATGGTGAGAGGAGGATCCTTCCCATGGCTATGGATGTAAGTGTTGTGTGATGAGCATCAGGACGATGCTCCAATTACTGCTTTGGATATGCATCAGTTGGATGCTTTGTATGATCAGTTGGATCATGTATGATGACATGCATTAGGACGATGCAGTGACGATGATCAGGATGATCATGTGTGATGAGTATCAGGACGATGTTCTGGATGATATACATAAGTACGATGTAGTGACGATGATCAGGATGATCATGTGTGATGAGTATCAGGACGATGCTCTGGATGATATGCATCAGGACAATGCAATGATGATGATCAGGATGATCATGTGTGATGAGTATCAAGATGATGCTCTGGATGATATGCATCAGGACGATGCTATGATGATGATCAGGATGATCATATGTGATGATATGTATCAGGTGGATGCATTGCATGATCAGTTGGATCATGTGTGATGAGTTCCGAAGACACAGATGCACATGAGCCATTCTCACATGGTGGTAGGTGTGTCCTCCCATGGTGCATATATAAGGGCTGGGGCCATTCCGACATGGTTGAAGTGTGTCTTCCCGTGGTCGTTGATGTAAGAGCTATTCCATTCGAGCATGGTTGAAGTGTGTCTTCGCATGGCTACAATATAAGTGTTGTGCCATTCGAGCATGGTTGAAGTGTGTCTTCCCATGGCTGCGATATAAATGCTCTACCATTCCTAGCATGGTTGAAGTGTGTCTTACCATGTCTATGGATATAAGTGCGATGCCATTCTCGCATGGTTGAAGTGTGTCTTCCCATGGCGTAGATATAAGTGTTGAGACTTTCACGAATGGTTGAAGTGTGTCTTCCCATGCCGGTGAATGTAAGTGCTATGTGATGTGCATCTGGGTTGTGCTCCGTGGATGATGAGATGACATGATCAGTATGATCATGAGTATCAGGATCATACTCTGTGGCCATGGATAGGTTGTGCAGTTGCATGTAAAAGATCCTGGGAGATCTGATAGGTTGAGTTATGTGCTCGTAACCAGTCCTGGGATGTTCTTTCGAGGTTTTGTGGTGGTCACATATAATATTTCCCTGGGAGATCCGATAGGTTGAGCAGTAAGCTCGTAATCAATCCTGGGATGCTCTTTCGAGGTTTTGTGACGCACGTAATAAGTCCTAAGGATTCCACAGTATGTCCAGTGATTATGAAGACCTGTAGGTGGTGGGCCTACATCTAGCATGAAAAAGGGCTGGATCTGTAGAACTTCCTATGACGAGAAGAATTCAGATATAGGCCAGTGATCGAGATGACAAGTACAACAGCAGTGATGATGATCATGCTCCGTGATCCAGTGACGATGATCCAGCTCCAGAATTGAAGACTTGTGCCGATATGTATTGATGACTTGTGTCAAGAGAATACCTTCCTAGTTAAGAGGGAGTGTTTATGTATTTGTAACTTCGGAAGATATTCACTTGTATATTGTATTTGTACTTTATTGTATCCCCAATGGAGATGTATTATTCCTCTGATTGGAAGTGTCGTCAGTTATATTGTAAGTGTCGTAACTTATACTTGATGGGTTATTAGACCACCTTGATAAGGTCAACCCTGTATGAGTCATGTGGTTCAAAGGGTTATTAGACCACCCTAGTGGGGGTCGTCCCAGTCAGCATTATGTTAAGTGGTTAAGTTGAGGCCGACCTAGTTGAGTAAAGGTCAAGTCAAGTTAGTGTATAAATAGAGAGTGTGTCTTTCTCATTTTACACATTCTATTGTTCACTCACTTCGCATTAGTGAGAGAGAGGAGGAGTGCGCACAAGTGGAGGAGAAGCATGTTGTTGAATATGTCTATCTCTTGGGTTTGATCATGGTGATCCTTGTATTGATGCTTATTCTATCTCTGAGGAAGTTGGGGGGTTTTTCACCTTCTTGGTTTTCCCCAGTGAAATGTTTTGTGTCTCTCGTCTTTTGTCTCTTATGCTTGATATGCTATACATGTTGTTCTTTCAGTTAAGATCCTAGATCGGAATGAATTAAATTATGAAAAACTAACATCTGGATGTTCTTCTAAGGCATTGACTTGTAAATGTTCTTGGGAAGATTCTAGCCTTTTTATTTTATACCATTCAAAGAAAGATATCCATTCATTTTATTCTGCCATGTGAGTTTTCCATTGTCCTGCTAATTCTATTTTCTACTCCATGGAATGGGATTGTCTGAATTCCTTAGAATCTTCATGGGTGAAGAAGTACCAATTTATCATTTTCTTCATGAACTCATCCTTGAGATCATAAGGAGAGTATCCTTGATATCTGTCTAGAAATGTTTCAATCTCTTTAGGGTAGGCTTGTGGATGCCTTCTGGCAGAATAGTTATGAGTATGGATGAAGGCAGTGAGGTTTTTTTATTTAGTCTCTGAAACCTTTTGATTTTTCGAGCTTCATGTCTAAGAAACCTTTGAGTTTCTATTTCTTGTTCAGAAGGAGGATTATATCCTAGGCCAGATTTATCTTTTGTCTCTGAGAAGATAGCATGCAGTCAATTTTTTGGGTTTGTTTCTTCCAACTATCAGGGAAATCAATACTTTTGATCATGTTGCAATGAGGAAATTGGACATCATCAGGGGCTTTATATGCATTAGTGTAGGTTGGATCACAGGATGGGTGTTGGCATAATCTAGCTTTTCTAGGTAGATTTGATGATGGATTTAGGGGTTTTACCTCAATAAAAGTAGAAGGAAGAAAAGGGTTTGCAGATTTTGTTGATTTTGCAGAGGAGAATTCACCTCACTGGTTGTGATGACTCTGAGATGGTTGAGGGGGAGGAATAAGGGAGTTGCAAGAGGGAAATTGCAAAGAGGAGGTGACTCCTCGATTAAACCAGTTGAA
This sequence comes from Larix kaempferi, assembly GCA_027924585.1. NCBI lineage: Eukaryota > Viridiplantae > Streptophyta > Pinopsida > Pinales > Pinaceae > Larix > Larix kaempferi. The sequence goes on along the minus strand of BSBM01000125.1, from coordinate 11,398,705 downwards.
AACATCAGAATGTAAACAAGCTGAAGAGGAGCTTGCAGAAGAGGAAACAAAAGGAATTAAGCGGACATTATTGTCAGTTGAAATAGACCGAGAGAAATATGGAGGTTTTTGTTGTCTAGAATTAATAGACTAATATTGGAAATACCAGTCAGAGGGTAAACCAACATCTTCATAAGTCACTCCTGATATTTCAGCATTTGAAATGCATGTTGTGATGCAATCCTTGAGAACTGGTTGTTTGAGCTTTGGATGTGCTGTATTGGAAAGCATGAAAGTTGTCTGAATTATAACAGAGAGGAATTCAAACTCATCAACCATTTGTCCTTGGACTCATATCAACATTTTCCATGCATCCTTTAAATGAGGATCTGTTAAGCCCATAGCATAATCAAGAATTAAGGTTCCATGCTGTGTTCCTGATTGTAAATTGCCTGCTATTGTGCCTATTTGGGCATGATCATAAGACAAATGTCTGGTATCAAAAAGTTCTACTATACAAGGAGTATTTATTCCTCTTCTGAAAAGAGGAGCCAGACCAATTCTAATTCCTCCAAAGTGAACATCATTTTATCTACTAGACTGAACATATTCTGCAAACCTTCTTAACTCATCTTTGGAAAAAATATTTATTGCAATAATCTGAGTAGTCAGGCCAGAGATTTTAATCTTCAATTCTATTTCTTTCAAAATAACTTTTTTTCTAAAGATAGCAATTAAAGGTTTTTCATAAATATCTAAGCTATCAAGTCTTGGAGGATTCCAAAATTGAGGATCTACTTCTGCACAATCATCTATTTCAAATATTCTAGAACTGACTTCAAATAATCTTATTTTGTCTACTGAAGAGAAGGATCTGCTAATACGATTCGGTGCCATTTGTGAAATAATATCAAAACAAATTTTATCCTTTGCAATGAAATATACTTTGTTCAAATCTTAAAATCTTCATGGGATGAAAAAGGTCCAAGAACATTCCATTGAATTTGCAAACAAATTTCCAGAAAACATCAGAGATAAGAATCAATTACTAATATTCCTTGGGTGTTTAAACTATCTATCACCTTATTACAAAAATCTGGCCAGTGATAGAAAGATCTTAAACCAGAGACTATCTAAAGATCCAATTCCATGGAAAGATGAGCATACAAAGATAGTCTAGAGAATTAAAAGAAGAGTAAAGACTTTGCCTATATTGCATGTTATTGATGATGAGCTCCCCAAGATTATTGAAACAGATGCATCAAATCTAGGATGGGGTGGTGTTTTGAAACAAGTCAAACAAAATGGGAAGAAGAAAGAAGAGGAGATAGTCCAATTTGCCTCCGGGAAATGGACTAATACTGAGCAGAACTATGCTACAATAGATAAAGAGATTTTAGCTGCTCTTATACACATAGAGAAATTTCAAATTCATCTGTTGAATCACGATTTTATTATAAGAACAGCTGTTCAAGTTTGCCCTTTGTTCTGAATAATACTATAAAAAATGCAACAGCCAAAGGAAAGTTTGCTCGGTGGAAAGATTTATTCTCTTGTTATAATTATTCAGTGGAACATATTTCTGGTAAGATAAAATGTATTCCATATTTCCTAACCGGAGAATACCTTTCATAGAGGTATGATATAAATTTTGATCAAGCTAGTGGGAAATCCAATCAAGCGAGAGACAAATTAAACCAAGCGAGCGGGAAATCCAATCAAGCGAGCGAGAAATTAAAGCAAACGAGCGGGAAAATCCAAGCGAACGGAAGCAAGTAGGCCCATAACCCACGGGTAAATATGATAGTTTCGTCTTAGATTGAAGGTGAACACAAGATCTACAACATCAATGATAATATGAGCTGGTTGGACTATGTTCAAATATGGAAACCCAGGTGGGAATTGAGAAGTACAGAGGTACTTGGCGATAACCTACAAGGATCAGATGCATTTATTCGCCTAGTACCAGAATTAAGAAGAATGTCCATGGGATCAAGCATTGTTCCAAAAATTATCTATAATAACTCTTTGCGCAAAGCTGTTGATGCTAGCAATTGGTTAACCCATCTATATCATGATCTTAATTTAATATGGACTGAAGTCTCCTCATTCCAACCAAGATTACAGTTGGATCACCAATATTACCGTATTAATCGCATAAGATCATTGAAAGCATGGCCACATCAGGATGCCAATCTAAGATTCCCTAGTACCACACACACATATGAAAGATATAAGAAATTGTGGTGGGGATTTCTCAGAAAAGAAAATACAACTCGAAAATATTACACTATGTTAAAGTTTGGGTTACAATGCACGCAGATATTTGAAGTTCCTCCACTCTATGGTCCGGATTGGATGGAATATTGGTGGCAGACATTTGGAATCAACCTAACAGCACTAGAACTAGTTGTCATTCATAATCTGAAACAAGACGTGGAAGAGCCACTTGAAAGGGTCAAAGACGTACTGCAGACAAGGATTACTGAAAGACAGATCCTTGAGTACTACATCCAGAACAAAGAACAATGGCTTTTCAAGACCCATATTGCAGTCCACATGCACCAGAACCAACGAGTGGTCCTCAGATCCATGTAGTCCAAACCTTGGGATACCCAATCTCACTTTCAGGAAATGTATGGGCCACCGTATTCTGATGAGAAATTGTATTATTACCATATGGATAGGAATGGGGCCTGTCCATTCAAAGATTCTCTATGGCTAAGAGAGTGGGCATGTCCTCTCCACTATCTTTGTCCTTTTTGTTAGTCTTGGCTGACAATATATGTGCCCGTATCCTTCAAGGCCGATTCTCATGTATGATTTGGAGCACTTCTCTGACTTTTGATGTGGTTTGAACCATGGCATACATGAAGATCTACGGAAAAGAGATATACGACAGATCTTGTCATGCTTTCCTCGATGCTCTCAGTTCCTTCTGGTTTCCTTCGATGGACCTCCTTTTGAGCTATAAATAAACGAGAGCAAAGCAATTTGGGGACATTCGAGTTCAAGTGGAGTCGCTCTACAAGTGTCTAGGTCTGAGAAAGTGGTATGCTCTGCAACTAGGCCTCGTGCTATTAGATTGCATCAGAAGACTTCCTCTATAGTATTAAGTCTAGAGTCTGTTAGGAAGAGAAGACAGACGTATGCTCTGTGACTGGGCTTCCGGCTATCAGATCACAACAGAATTATGGATTCTGAAAGTTTGTAAGAGTCTGTAATAAGAAATTATGCTCTGTCTCTTGGCCCTGTGCTAAAAGAAGACATCAGAAATATTCAGTGTCTATATTATGCAAATGTAGATATTTTATCCTGTACAATGAAATATACTCTATTCAAATCTTGTGTTCATCTCTGAAATTACCGTTATACAATTAATATCCTCGGTCAAGGTTTCGAGTAATTTTCCAAACACAACAAAAGTTGGGAGAAGCGTTGGTGGATTAATATCCTCGTGAAGGCAGGTGGCCATGGAGAGGTTTGTTTCAAGCGTGAAGGACTATCTGTGGATGTGTGGAAACAAATAAGAAACCATTGTACGGGTACATAACGATTTTCTTACAGAACTTGATCAGAGTAGCAAGTAAGTAAGACCTCTGCTAAAAATGGTATCAGAGCATGGTTTTATCTAGTTTGTATATGTGGGTGTACCTAGAAATCCTTGGATAAGGTATTCAGCTTTGTTGATTACTGAAACATAAAAGGTGCCCCTACGTTGTGCAAAGGATAAAATATGTTTTGATATTATTTCACAAATGGCACAGAATCGTATTAGCGGATCCTTCTCTTCAGTAGAAAAAAGAAGATTATTTGAATTCCTTAGAATCTTCATGGGTGAAGAAGTCCCAATTTATCATTTTCTTCATGAACTCATCCTCGAGATCATAAGGAGAGTATCCTTGATATTTGTCTAGAAATGTTTCAATCTCTTTCAGGGTAGGCTTGTGGATGCCTTCTGACAGAATAGTTATGAGTCTGGATGAAGGCAATGAGGTTTTTTGCTTTAGTCTCTGAAACATTTTGCTTTGTCGAGCTTCATGTCTAAGGAACCTTTGAGTTTTTATTTCTTGTTCAGAGGGAGGATGATATCCTAGGTTGTATTTATCTTTTGGATGTCTCTGAGAAGATAGCATGCAGTCAATTTTTTGGGTTTGTTTCTTCCAGCTATGAGGGAAATCAATACTTTTTATCATGTTGCAGTGAGGAAATTGGACATCATCAGGGGCTTTATATGAATTAGTGGAGGTTGGATCACAGGATGGGTGTTGGCATAATCTAGCTTTGACAGGTATATTTGATGATGGATTTAGGGGTTTTACCTCAGTAAAAGTAGAAGGAAGAAAAGGGTTTATAGATTTTGTTGATTTTGCAGAGGATAATTCACCTCAATGGCTGTGATGACTCTGAGATGGTTGAGGAGGAGGAATAAGGGATTTGCAAGAGGGGCATTACAAAGAGGAGGTGACTCCTCGATTAAGCCAGCTCAAAACATCAGAATGTAAACAAGCCTAAGAGAAGCTTGCAGAAGAGGAAGTGTTATCACTAAAAGATGCATCTTGACTGCTGAAGGAGCATGGCTAGTGAAATCTTAGTAATATGTACGGGATAGCTAGGAATAGCAGTTTGTAAACATAACAGAGATCAAGCTAGGATAGAAGACTAAACTGCAGGGAGTATATCACTGTAAAGTACGTAAAGTACAATAACAGAAAAGGCTACGAGCATGAATTTACAAAAGAAATGAGTCAAGTTCTGCATCAGGTATTTTAAAGATAATTTCATGTGCATCATAAGAATTCTGACATAGATAAATAGGACTATAGACAAAACAAAATCATGAATACCATGTAATTCAATTAAAGCAAAACATGGCTGAAATGATCATAATCATTTCAAAGCAGTCATTTCATATTAAGAGATACAAAATGCGTACATGCCTGCAATCAACAGTAGCAGTATGTTCTAACCCTGCCTCAGCCCTTGGCTGGAACTCTCTCCTTTTCCTTTACAAATCATAAGATTTATACAAAAATACAAAATAATATATTACAATTTTTTAGGAAACAAATCATAAAAAATCTAAAAATAAATACAAATCTTGAATAGTTGCAAAAATATCGAGTTAATGGAGTTTCTAACTGATGAATCCCCTGCCACTTGTGCATTGAATCTTCTTCTTGGCTACTGACTTTATGCTTGGAAATATGGAATGAATTTTAACCAAGATTTTCAACTGTTGCCTCAATTGAGGAATTGCTAGAAATCTAGGTTTTCGCAGAACTCTGTAACTGCCAGGTTCTTGTTTTGACACTTGTATTGATGTTTGGCGTGAACTTAGTCTAATGAAATCTGGATTATCCCTTTTGAATACTTACTGGCATGTGGAACTCAGCACTGCATTTTCATTCTTGAGCATTCTCCTTTGAACACTTGTTCAATTTCTACCTTATCTGTTGATTCTTTGACTTTTTGTCTTCTATTCTAGTGGTTATGCAAAAAGCTCCAGCATGATATTACCCACTTTAAGTGAAAAATATGTGCTACTAGATATTGAAGCTTAAGAGAAAACATAGTCTATGTGTAGACATGTCGGTTAATCAAGAAATGATATAAACATTATAATATTGTCACCACTTTCCAGTTGAAATGATATTCTGGTGTGAGAGCTGTCAGTGTCTCATGCTTAGGCGTTCTCTAGACACTTGTAGACTTGGAGTTCTTCTAATTAACACACCGTTACTTAACACTTTCATTTAACACCTGTGAGAAACTCTGGATATTGAAATTGAGGTTTGAACACTTATCATTTGAATGAATTCTTTATATGTTAAAACAATAAAACTACCCTCTGGGATCTTCTTAACGCTTGGTTCAAGTATTTCTTTTATGAGTTGAGTTAAAGAAAGATAGCTTCTTCATAATCCATCAATTGCCGACATAGTGCATTGAGGTATATCTATAAGAAGAGGTGTCAAAAATTGAAGAGTGTAGAGAATTATCACTCCCATGATAACCCTTTTTTTAGTTGCTTCATGGGAAAACAAATGGAGGCCATGAAAACTTGTCAGCACCTGAAATGACAGAATGACTTATAAAACAAATAATCCATCGAAGCCTGAGAATTCCCATTACATACTCCCAGATTCCAACTAGAAGAACTAACAGTATTGCAAGCTCTGTATACAATTCATCAATTGAATCGACAATACTGGATAAGGTGTTAGAAACCAAAAGTGGAACAAATGCTATAGGTCCAATGGTAAGTTGCCTCGATGAGCCAAAGATTGCATAAGCGAATACAGGAACAAAACCAGAATAAAGTCCATAAATGGGGTAAAGTCCAGCTAACTTTTCATATGACATTGCCAGGCTATCTAGAACATTCATGACCTGATCTGGTGACAACATCTGGCTCTGGATGGGGATGGCATGCTCCATGTGAGCTGCCAAGAACTTGCAAACCTGTGCCTTATATCCATTGGGTTGGAGTCTTTAATATTTCAAACCTCTACAACTTATTCAAAAACCTTGAAACCCAAACTTGGAGTATACTATAAACTGAAATTATTCACTGCAAACCTTATGCTCTGACAATAAACTTCTCATTGCAAACTGAAGGAAAGCATATGCTCGGGAAGTGGGCTTATTTCCTACGCTACCCTACCTCTTACCAAATCTGCAACTTGGTCAAGTGAAATCATGCTTCCAATGAAACCAGGTTAAGAACTGACTTAGGAATTGAACTCTCGGAATATACTTCTGTAAAATAAAGATTGAAGAGCTTATAGTCAACTCATCATGAATCTGAAGCTCATACTTATAGCTGAACAAGAATGAATAACTTGAGTTGATAAAAACCTCCAGATAAGCAGTGACTGGATCATAAAAACAATTAAAAACCATGTTTTGATTAAATATCTATGTTTCTTGTTCAAGATAAGTGAACTGCCTTTGGATAAGCTCTGACCTGACTGTTTCCATAAAAGCAATACAATCATCTGAAAAACACTTTTTGCTTTCTAAGATATGCTGATTTAATTCTTTATTCAAGTCCTCACACATATCTTCATATTGATCATTAGAAATGTTAATCTCAGAAAAAAAATTGGGAATTTTTATGAATCACCAAAATTTCATACTCCAACTCAAGTGTTTTAAGAAGCTTCTTCAAAAAACAAAGTTTATCCTCTTCATTAAAAATATTGAGAGTAGCCAAATAAGAAGATATAGTTGCAGAATAAACTTGTTCCCATTCATCATTAGAAAACGTACTCATCCATTCTTGAAAATCTTTAAAAGAAACAGGATCTTCCTCAAACCTTGTTGTCTTGGTACATGAAGCAACTTGATCAGCCACTAAATATGCCATTTTGAAACCAATGGAGTCACCAGGTGAATATTGCAGCCAATATGTCACCAACCCTTGTTCACCATCAAAGACTAGATATGTTCGTTGTCGTACAGCCCAGGGAAGTATGTCTTCGTTCCTCCGTTCCCCGGCAACGGCGCCAGAAGATGTTATCACTAAAAGATGCACCTTGACTGCTGAAGGAGCATGGCTAGTGAAATCTTAGTAATATGTAAGGGATAGCTAGGAATAGCAGTTTGTAAACATAACAGAGATCAATCTAGGATAGAAGACTAAACTACAGGGAGTATATCACTGCAAAGTACAATAACATAAAAGGATACGAGCATGAATTTACAAAATAAATGAGTCAAGTTCTGCATCAGGTATTTTAAAGATAATTTTATGTGGATCATAAGAATTCTGACATAGATAAATAGGACTATAGACAGAACAAAATCATGAATAGCATGTAATTCAATTAAAGCAAAACATGGCTCAAATGATCATAATCATTTCAAAGCAGTCATTTCATATTAAGAGATACAAAATGCATACATACCTACAATCAGTAGCAGTCTATTCGAACCCTGCCTCAGCCCTTGGCTGGAACTCTCTCCTTTTCCTTTACAAATCATAGGATTTATACAAAAATACAAAATAAAATATTACCATTTTTTAGGAAACAAATCATAAAAAATCTAAAAATAAATACAAATCTTGAACAGTTGCAAAAATATCGAGTTAATGGAGTTGCTGACTGATGAATCCCCTGCCACTTGTATCCCCTGCCACTTGTGCATTGAATCTTCTTCTTGGATACTGACTTTATGCTTGGAAATATGGAATGAAGTTTAACCAAGATTTTCAACTATTACCTCAATTGTGGAACTGCCAGAAATCTAGGTTTTCACATAACTCTGTAGCTGCCAGGTTCTCGTTTTGACACTTGTATTGATGCTTGGCGTGAACTTAGTCTAATGAAAGTTGGATGATCCCTTTTGAATACTTACTAGCATGTGGAACTCAGCACTGCGTTTTCATTCTTGAGCATTCTCCTTTGAACACCTATTCAATTTATACCTTATCTACTGATTCTTTGACTTTTTGTCTTTTATTCTAGTGGTTATCCAAAAATCTCCAGCATGATATTACCCATTTTAAGTGAAAAAACTGCGCTACTGGATTATGAAGCTTAAGATAAAACATAGTCTATGTGTAGACATGCCGGTTAATCAAGAAATGATATAAACATTATAATATTGTCACCACTTTCCAGTTGAAATGATATTCTGGTGTGAGAGTTGTCAGTGTCTCATGCTTAGGCGTTCTCTAGACACTTGTAGACTTGGAGTTCTTCTACTTAACACATCGTTACTTAAAACTTTCATTTAACACCTGTGAGAAACTCTAGATATTGAAATTGAGGCTTGAACACTTATCATTTGAATGAATTCTTTATATGTTCAAACAATAAAACTACCCTCTGGGATCTTCTTAGCGCTTGGTTCAAGTATTTCTTTTATGAGTTGAGATAAATAAATATAGCTTCTTCATAATGCATCAATTTCCGACAGAGTGCATTGAGGTATATCTGTAAGAAGAGGTGTCAAAAATTGAAGAGTGCAGAGAATTATCACTCCCATGATAACCCTTTTTTTTAGATGCTTCATGGGAAAACAAATGAAGGCCACGAAAACTTGTCAGCACCTGAAATGACAGAATGACTTATAAAATGAATAAGCCATCAAAGCCTGAGAATTCCCATTACATACTCCCAGATTCCAACTAGAAGAACTAACAGTATTGCAAGCTCTGTATACAATTCATCAATTGAATCGACAATACTGGATAAGGTGTTAGAAACCAAAAGTGAAACAAATGCTATAGGTTTAATGGTAAGTTGCCTCGATGAGCTAAAGATTGCATAAGCAAATACAAGAACAAAACCAGAATAAAGTCCATAAATGGGGTAAAGTCCAGCTAACTTTTCATATGACATTTCCAGGCTAACTAGAACATTCATGACCTAATCTGGTGACAACAGGAAGGAAAAGTAATTAAGAGAACATTATTGTCAATTGAAATAGACCGAGAGAAAGATGGAGGTTTTTGTTGTCTGGAATTAATAGACTGATATTGGAATTGAGAAGTACAGAGGTACTTGACAATAACCTGCAAGTCAAGATGGAAGTATGCCCCCAAATTCCAATGTTACAAATGTGGAAAACAAGGACATTACGCAAATAAATGTCCTAATCCAAGTACAAATCAAACCTCTGGTCTAAAGCCAGAACAAAAGCCAACACCTAAATATCTTTTGAAAAAATATAGATGTGCTTTATGTGGAAACAAAGGCCATAAAGAAAAGAGATGTCCAGAGTCGAAGTCGTATGGAAAAGCATATGCGATAGAGTCTTCATCAGATGAATTAAATTGCATAGACTCTAACAGTGATGACATTTGTTTTGCAGAAGAATCAGATAGTAGCACAGATTTCAATATAGTGCAATTTGCAAGAACTGGTCATTCATGACAATGCATAGACAAAAATAATTTTAGTTGTTCTATGGAAGATGAATCCCTGACTTCAAATCTAGATGATTCAGAAGATGAGAAGTTGGCAACTTATTTGGCTGGGATTGAATCCAAGAAAGAAGTTAAACACTGTAATATGATAAGAATGAGAACCCAAGCCTCAATAATGATGAAGCAAATTGAAGAAATGGAAGAACGAACTTCCAAAGAAATAATGAAAGAAGCATTTGCTATTTGCTTCCTCCTGAAACAGAAGGAAAAGGTTTCTTCAGAGCCCTCATCTACAAAAGGAAAAACCAGTAAGAGTTCTAGAAAATCAATGCATAAAAGGATTCCTCAAGTCTCCTCTAATTGGCATATGTTTGCATATACTCGTCCTTCTTATGAAAGAAATATTGCTCCTCTCTTAGAGACAAAAACCAAAAGGCCAGTCTCCATACAAGAACTGGCTAAAGAACATAATATTTTGAAGAAGGAAATCAAGGAACTTAGAACAAGAATAGAAAGGCTAGAAAAAAGAAAATGGGTCAAGTTCCTCACTGGTAGAAAGTTATTAAGAAGAAGAGAGAAAACAAAGTGAAACAGAACAAATACAGGATGATACTGCAATCCCACAATACCAAAAGGTTACTCCATCTAGCCCTAATCCTCCTGATTATGATTCATTTCATATAAACGCAATCATTCATCAAAGATACACTGTCGCAGTGGATATTAAAATCAAAGATAGCTATTTTCATCTCCTTGTTTTGATTGATACTGGATCATATGTAAATGTGTTAGATATGGATAAGATCCCTGCCAATTATTGGCATATTACCTCCAAACTAATTCACTCAGTTGGCTCTGACTCTGCTATCAAGTTTGAAATTCCCCATGCTACTGTTTGTATAAACGAGTATCGCGTATATGCCAGCTTTTATTTGATGAAAATGTACAATGCTTGTATCCTTGGAACCCCCTTCTTAAAGACGGTAGAACCTCATGGAGTATGTACATACCAAGGCCAAGAAGGAATTTTTATGACTATCAATCCGTTGGATTCCCCAGTATTCTTGCCTTTAATATCCAACCCTAAAAGGTCAGATATGATTCATAATATCAGGCTTCAACCTTTGATGATATAAAGATGCAGTCCAAAAGAATAGAGGACCAATTGAAGTCTGATAAATGGAAGAACATCAAAATGGACACAGAGAGGGAAATCAAGAAACATGTTTGTGCTTATTCTCCCAATGCATTCATTCAAAGGAACTCCTGGACACTCAAATGTTGCACCAATGTCTAGAGAAATGCAAGAGTATTGCGGAAAGGAAATAAAAGAATTGTTGGAAAAGGGACTCATAGTTCCTTCAAACAACTCCTGGAGCTGTTATGGATTTTATGTAAACAAGCACTGTGATCAGGTAAGGCAAGCACCCAGAATGGTGATAAACTACAAACCACTGAATGATGTTCTTGACTGGAACAGATATCCAATTCCTAATAAATCAGATCTAGTTAAGAGAATTGTAGGATGTAATGTGTTCTCAAATTTTGATCTAAAAAGTGGATTTTGGCAAGTTGAAGTTGACCTAGTAGATCAATTCAAGACTGCATTTGTAGTGCCTCATGGACACTATGAATGGACAACGATGCCCTTTGGCCTCAAAAATGCACCTTCACAATTCCAGAAGGTAATGGAAGATATTTTTAAACCCTACATGGATTGGTTGATTGTGTACATAGATGACATCCTTCTTTTCTCAAAGACATTGGAAGAACATCAGAAACATCTAAGAGTCTTCCTAAAAGTAGTTTATGATAATGGTCTAGTTCTCTCCGTGAAAAAGATGAAGCTCTATCAAGATTCAATTGAGTTCCTTGGACAGAAAATTGAGAAAGGGATGATAAAGGTCCAAGAACATGCCATTGAATTTGCAGACAAATTTCCAGACATCATCAAAGATAAGAATCATTTACAGAGATTCCTTGGGTGTTTAAAATATATATCACCTTATTACAAAAATCTGGCCAGTGATAGAAATATCTTAAACCAGAGACTATCTAAAGATCCAATTCCATGGAAAGATGAGCATACAAAGGTAGTCCAAAGAATTAAAAGCAGATTAAAGACTTTGCCTATGTTGCATGTTATTGATGATGAGCTCCCCAATATTATGGAAACAAATGCATCAAATCTAGGATGGGGTGGTGTTTTGAAACAAGTCAGACAAAATGGAAAGAAGAAAGAAGAGGAGATAGTCCAGTTTTCCTCTGGGACATGGACTAAGACTGAGTAGAACTATGCTACAATAGATAAAGAGATTTTAGCTGCTCTTAGATGCATAGAGAAATTTCAAATTCATCTATTGAATCATGATTTTATTATAAGAACAGACTGTTCAAGTTTTCCCTTTGTTATGAATAATACTATAAAAAATGCAACAGCCAAAGGAAAGTTTGCTCGATGGAAAGCTTTATTCTCTTGTTATAATTATTCAATGGAACATATTTCTTGTAAGATAAACTGTATTCCATATTTCCTAACCATAGAATACCTTTCACAGAGGTATGATATAAATCTTGATCAAGCGAGCGAGAAAGTCAATCAAGCGAGCGAGAAATTAAACCAAGCGAGAGGGAAAGCCAATCAAGCGAGCGGGAAAAGCCAAGCGAACGGAAGCAAGTGGGCCCATAACCCACAAGTAAATATGATAGTTTCAGCTTGGATTGAAGGTGAACACAAGATCTACAGCATCAATGATAATATGAGCTGGTTGGACTATATGGAAACCTAGGTGGGAATTGAGAAGTACGGAGGTACTTGACGATAACCTGCAAGGATCAGATTCATTTATTCGCCTAGTACCAGAATTAAGAAGAATGCCCATGGGATCAAGCATAGTTCTAGAAATTATTAATAATAACTCTTTGCGCAAAGCTACCGATGCTAGCAATTGGTTAACCCATCTATATTATGATCTTAATTTAATATGGACTGAATTCTCTTCATTCCAACCAAGATTACAGTTGGATCACCAATATTACTGTATTAATCGCATAAGATCATTGAAAGCATGGCCACATCAGGATGTCAGTCTAATATTCCCTAGTACCACACACACATATGAAAGATATAAGAAATTGTGGTGGGAATTTCTCATAAAAGAAAATACAACTCGAACATATTACACTATGCTAAAGTTTGGGTTACAATGCACGCAGATCTTTGAAGATCCTCCACTCTATGGTCCGGATTGGATGGAAGATTGGTGGTAGACATTTGGAATCAACCTAACAGCACTAGAACCAGTTGTCATTCATAATCTAAAACAAGACGTGGAAGAGCCACTTGAAAGGTTAAAAGACGTACTGCAGACAAGGATTACTGAAAGACGGATCACGGATCCTTGAGTACTACATCAAGAACAGAGAACAGTGGCTTGTTAAGACCCGTATTGCAGTCCACATGCACCAGAACCGACGAGTGGTCCTCAGATCCCTGTACTCCAGAGCTTGGGATACCCAATCTAACTTTCAGGAAATGTATGGGCCACTGTATTCTGATGAGCAATAGTATTAGTACCATATGGCTATGAATGGGGCCTATCCATTCAAAGATTCTCTGCAGATAAGAGAGTGGGCCTGTCCTCTCCACTATCTTTGTCCTCTTTGTTAGTCTTGGACGACAATATCTGTCCCCTTATCCTTCAAGGATGATTCTCATGTATGATTCGGAGCACTTCTCTGAATTTTGATGTGGTTTGACCCATGTTATACATGAAGATCTACGGAAAAGAGATATATGACAAATCTTGTCATGCTTTCCTCGATGCTCCCGATTCCTTCTGGTTTCCTTCGGTGGACCTCCTTTTGAGCTATAAATAAACAAGAGCAAAGCCATTTGGGGACATTCGAGTTCAAGTGGAGTCACTCTGCAAGTGTCTAGGTCTAAGAAAGTGGTATGCTTTGCAACTAGGCCTCATGCTATTAGATTGCATTAGAAGACTTCCTCTATAGTATTAAGTCTAGAGTTTGTTAGGAAGAGAAGATAGACGTATGCTCTGTGACTGGGCTTCATGCTATCAGATCACACCAGAAATCTAGATTCTGAAATTTTGTAAGAGTCTATAATAAGAAAGTATGCTCTGTCTCTTGGCCCTGTGCTAAAAGAAGACATCAAAAATATTGAGTGTCTATATTTTGCAAATGTAAATATTTTATCCTCTGCAATGAAATATACTCTGTTCAAATCTTGTGTTCATCTCTGAAATTATTGTTATACAATTAGTATCCTCGGTCAAGGTTTCAAGTAATTGTCCAAAGGCAACAGAAGTTGGGAGAAGCATTGGTGCCTTAACATCCTCGTGAAGGCAGGTGGCCATGGAGAGGTGTGTTTCAAGCGTGAAGGACTATCTGTGGATGTGTGGCAACAGATAAGAAACTATTGTACGGGTACGTAACGGTTTTCTTCCAGAACTTGATCAAAGTAGCAAGTCAATGAGACCTCTGCTAAAAATGGTATCAGAGCCTAGTTTTATCTAGTTTGTGTATGCGGGTGTACCCAAAAAGCCTTGGATTAGGTATTGAGCTTTGTTGATTACTGAAACATAAAAGGTCCTCGTACATTGTGCAAAGGATAAAATATATTTTGATATTATTTCACAAATGGCACTGAATCGTATTAGCAGATCCTTCTCATTAGTAGACAAAAGAAGATTATCTGAAGTCGGTTCTAGAATATCTGAAATAGATGATTGTGCAGAAGTAGATCCTCAATCTTGGAATCCTCCAAGACTTGATAGCTCAGAGATTTATGAAAAACCTGTAATTGCTATCTTTAGAAAAAAGGTTATTTTGAAAGAAATAGAATTGAAGATTAAAATCTCTGGTCCGACTAATCAGATTATTGCAATAAATATGTTTTCCAAAGATGAGTTAAGAAGGTTTGCAGAATATATTCACCCTAGTAGATACAGTTATATCCACTTTGGAGGCAATAGAATTGGTCTGTCTCTTCTTTTCAGAAGAGGAATAAATACTCCCTGTATAGTAGAACTTTTTGATGCCAGACATATGTCTTATGATCATGCCCGAATAGGCACAATAACAGGCAATGTACAATCAGGAACACAGTATGGAACCTTAATTCCTTATTATGTTATGGGCTTAGCAGATCCTCATTTAAAGGATGCATGGAAAATGTTGATGGGAGTCCAAGGATTGCAAATGGTTGATGAGTTTGAATTCCTCTCTGTTATAATTCAAACAACTTTCATGCTTTCCAATACAGCACATCCAAAGCTCAAACAACCAATTCTCAAGGATTGCATCACAACGGGCATTTCAAATGCTGAAAGCTCAGGAGTGACTTATGAAGATGTTGGTTTACCCTCTGACTGGCATTTCCAATATCAATCTATTAATTCCAAACAATAAAAACCTCCATCTTTCTCTCGGTCTATTTCAGCTGACAATAATGTCTGCTTAATTCCTTTTGCTTCCTCTTATGCAAGCTCCTCTTCGGCTTGTTTACATTCTGATTTTTTCAGCTGGTTTAATCGAGGAGTCACCTCCTCTTTGCAATGTCCCTCTTGCAACTCCCTTATTCCTCCTCCTGAACCATCTCAGAGTCATCACACCGAGCGAGGTGAATTCTCCTCTGCAAAATCAACAAAATCTGTAAACCCTTTTCTTCAAAAATTTTAAAAAAAAATCTTTCAAATTAAAAATCAATTTAAGTTGAATAGTTTACAAAGGGATATGCTATAATTCCTATGATTGTCCTTGAGTGAAATTGACACAAGGACACACCAAACTCTTTTGACATGACCTATTGTCAAAATTATGCCATTTTCATAGACATGTATGTGGTTGTCCGAACCGAGTCACCTAACACACCACCATTGTAACATTGAATTTTCAATTATTGCATTCTGATCCAAACAATAATACTTAAGCATCATTTCGCCAATAAAAAATGAATAGAAAGCATTCACTTGGCAAACTGAAGAAGGAAAAAAGAAGAATGCAGATAACTCGCAATGAACAAGAACGCTAATAAGGTTCCCCATGGAATGATTTTTCCTCCATTGTTATTTCTTATATAATTTTGAATTGTGTACATGAGAAGATGAAATAAAAATAAAAATTCGACTAAGATAATGAGATTTTACGTCATAAAACAAATTCCGAATTTTCAAGTTTGTTTTGATAACTCTGCACTAAATATCATCATCATCCCAAATGCAATGAACTAAGACAAGAAACGTTTTACTTCATAAAAAGATAATTGTACCTTTAAACAAGTAACAAACAATAATGAACTAAGACAAGAAACGTTTTACTTCATAAAAAGATAATTGTACCTTTAAACAAGTAACAAACAATATTAGAACATGTTCAATACTCTCCCAGAAAATTTAGGAGAGTCCATTTTGAGTGTCGCACTGGAACCTTCGACAATCAATTCTGTTGATTCTCTTACCAATTCCTCCATTTCTTCCCTAAATTGTGCGCTCTCGAACACACCGGCCTCTTTTCCCATTAATTCGACAACTTGGTGTTGTAACTAGTCCGTTGTGGGATTCGAATGCAGGACATCATCGTCCACGTTAGCCTTAGCTATTGCGGCTCACATGGCATCGGTCGGTCTAGTCACTGTATCGAAACGAAGATCTACAATCCAAGGTGCAGACTTCAATTCCCTCAGATCTCACAATGTCAAACTCAGAAGGAAGATCATTTCGTTGAACCATATTCTCTCTATATCCAACAATTGAAGAATGTTTTCGAGTGAACCATGATCATGCACCAAATTTTGGAGTTTCTGTTCAAACATTCTGAAATCAATTGTTTCAATTCTTTCAGGTTCACACAATTCTACAACATATTAACAAAGAAATCCAATATATGGAACATAAGGAAGGAGAAATATAAATCCATCATAACCTAATAGAGAGAGTGTGATAAAGAACATGTTAGCAGAAAATCCAAACCTGTGTTTTTTTTTAAGAGCTGGTTCGAAGGCACAAGAAGAATTTGAGGGTGAGTGCTTCAAAGTTCAAACTACCCACCTGCGAGAATTCCGTTTTCTTAGTTCCAAGATCAATATCACATGTGTAGTGTGTTGTTGGTACAGAGCCATAGCTAAAAGCCGTTGATGGAAGAGCTCCCCCTCCAAACTATTAGTTCTTGAAGACCAGGGAAAAATGGTAATTCTCAGCAAGTGATCATGTGCATTGAGCACCAAGTATCTTCTGGGCATGAAGATATGCATGAGTTTCCGAGTGACATGTGGTGTGTATCTACACGACTCTGGCAATACCATTTAGAGACAGTTGTATGTCATGAAATCCGGTTCCACTAGTGACTTGAAAAGATATATTGATTCTTAACCATTCTCCGAGAGTAAGCAAAACACCCGATTCTTTGAAGCCAAATACGTTAGCATTAGTGTTTTGAATGGTTCGTTCAATGAAATTTGAAGCTTTGATTGTATTTTAAGTTTTCAATGTATTGAATTTTTTTATAAAAAAATATGTTTATAATTTTGTTTGTTTTCTTACTTTAAGATAAAATATTTTTATATGCAATGTACTATTAAAAATAGTGTATGATAAATGTGGTATTGATATTATTATACCCGCCAAAGGAAGAGTATATAGTAATCGATTTGCATTTGACTTTAAATTAATTTACAAATTTTCATTCTAAATTTTTATATAGTTACCTATAGTTTTATGAATTTTAATTATTAAATTGATTTTAAAACAAATAAAAAATTATATTTTAAATTTTATAAATTATATAATCTTTATTTTTTATTGGCTATTCTTATTTATTTTTATTTTTTATTGACTAGCAGGCGTAATTTGTTAATAAGCCTTGCTCAGATGTGACTTTTATAAAATTAAAAAATATATAAAATAAAAAAATATTTTCACACGAGTGTAATCTGTCGGGTTCGTACGGTACTCACTATACTTTCACGCTTGTTCTTCTTTGCAATTAAACGGAATGGACCACTCCTCGTCACACTCACGTCCACCTAACCCAGCAGCCACATTAACTACTACTAGCCTTCCTACTGGATGCTCCGGCCACGTCGCAAACAAATTCATCATCCTTGGCTTCCACATATCTCCATGGGTCTCCACTAGACGATCTCTTGTAAGGCTCTTGAATGCAATGTGTAGTCCAGTGATATAGTAGCGTGCTTTTGCCCAAAACCTATCTTGGCAATTCTAAGTTCTTTATTATAATTTTAAATAGATAGGTTGTGATTTATAGCATTTTTATCTTTTTGGATAAGTTTTACCACTTAAAAAACAAATAAACTAAAAACATAAATCAATATTTAATATAGGAAACTCATATAATTAATTCACTTGATTTTAATAAGTAAATGGCTATTATATTAAAACATTTTTAAACTATTATTTCTAAACTATTTCTATCTTAATTTTTACTTTTGGATTATATATAATTTTTAATTAAATTATTTATAAACTATTTTCAAAAGACAAATATAAGCAGCTTTGTTGTTATTTTCACTTGTTTATTTTATAATTTTTTTAATATTAATTTTAAGTTGGGATATTCGTTAATTTTAATATTACCTTTTCTATTAAAAGAATGATTAAATGTATATTACAAATAAAGTTGCAAGTAGTTTTTGAAATAAAATTTAAAAAGATTATACTAAATTTTAATTATGGTATTTTTATATGTTTTATAAATAAAGTTGTAAGTAATCCTTAAAATAAGATTTCAAGGAATTTAATTTGATTTTCTTAATAATGTTTAGATGTATATTAAATGTAGTCTTAACATTGTTTTTAAATAAAAATGAAATGTAAAGTCTTAACATTATTCTTAAAAAATTGATTCTAAATTTCAATAAAAATTATGTATCAAATTTATATTGTAAATTATGAATTATTAAAAACTTTATATAAAACTATAAAAATTATGAATTATTTGAATATTATAAAACTTCATAAACCTAAATTAAATATTTAAATCTTTTAATCTTCCATTATGAATTAGAATTATACATTCTCAATTGTTAGCATATAAAAACATAAAAAATAAAGATTCCTTATATTTTAAAATATATATCTAAAAGTACACCGTATTGATATCAATAAATTGCATAGTCATTTCTAAAATTATTCACTTAAAAGACTTATATTTTGCCAATTTTATTTCTTGAAAATAATAAAAAAACTTTATTGATAACATTAGGCATCCAACACAATTATACCTATAATTCTCCACCCAACATTTAGAGTGATGCCTTTAAACAATGTCAATCCCCGTGGTCGTAAAATCATTAAAGTTAACGTGGTCAATAGATAAGGCCACCGCCAATCAAGAGGGGTAAGTGAGAAATTGTCTAGGTCCAAATACAATGGACACGTGAAGATACAACTGCTTCACTAAATGTGGGACATTGGAGATGTTAGGATATTCCTATACTCCATCCTAGTCCCACTAGTATTTTGATCATTTACATTTTCAGTCATGCATGCACCTTTTAGGGTTTGCATGCATTCTAGGGTTTGCATGCATTTTGCATGCATCCCAGTCATCAGTCCAGCACCTAGCCCTCAGTTAACCAGCCCCCAGGAGCTTCTCACTATTCAGCTTTAGCCCTCCAGTTGCTTAATGCGCCCTTCTTCCTTGATTTTAGGGAGCAACTCGCCCTTCTTCACCTACCAGTCCAGTTACACTCAGTTACAGTCAGTTACACTCAGTTACTCTTAGTTACATTGAGTTACACTCAGTTACACTGAGTTACACCTACCAGAGTTAGTTTGACTGATGGTTGACAGTTACTTGAGCATTGATGACTCCACTGATGATGATGAAGACTTACAGTTGTGCTCCGATGATCATGAGGACACCTAGTTGTGCTCCGATGACACTCTATTGATCTTATAATCACTCTGAGAGGCTAATTCGAATTGCCACCTTAGGCATTCGAATCCTCTCTACCATTGTACTATTTATTTGTCCATATTGTGATTAATTAACTAGTATGACCGAAGTATTATTGACTCTATCCGAGTTCTACTGTACCACATTATTTTGTCGCTCATTATACTGCATGTATCACTCTTCTTCTATTCTCTTGCTTAATCCATTATTCTCTTGTGAGTTATACATCATCTCTTAGATCTGCTGTGAGGATTTTCACAGGAGATGCATTACTTTTTTTCGCAAAGTGGTGTTATGTTTTCAGAATTATACTCACAAATAAATAACTCTGTTGGTAAGGTCCAAGCATGTACTGAGTTAACTTAATGATTTTTTTAATTAAATTAATTGGAAAAAAAAAGATAAAAAAATTTACATTCATTCAATTACATTACATTTGTGTTCATCTTCGTCACCTCTTTGCAACATCTTTCTCTTTTATTCATACAATTACTTGAGGAATTTTCAATATCTTTCTCTTATATTCATACAATTACTTAAAGATTTTGATGGTAAATTTGGAACTCCTTTCCAATCATCTTATGAGCAATTTATTTTATTAAGTATAAAGAAGATCATTTTTTAATCAATTAAAAAATATAAAATATTATTAAATTTCTTAACAATTAAATATAATAATAAAATTGCTTGTACTTTTAAATAAAATTATAGAATAAATAATCTCTCACTTTAATAATGTAATTTAAAAAATAATAATAAAATCAATTTTGTGCATGCTACTCATTTTTTAGTTAACAAAGTCCTTTTTAAACAAATTGTTAATGATTCAAAATTTTGGAAATTAAATTTATCAAAGTTTTATCTAGAAATCAAATTAATGTATATACAGGTTAAAATATAGATTTTGGTTAGAATTTAATTATATATTTATCTTATATTTTAATATATTTAAATTGATTAGAGTGTAAGATTTGAAAATATTTTCAAATTTTTAATTTATTTTAAAATAATCTCAAACTGTAATTAAAAGCAATTACATTCCTTTTTTTTATAAAGATGCCAAAGTTTTGACTAAATCATTTGAAAATAAAAAAAGAGATCACTATACAAGAAGAGTATTGATAAAAATATTATCATATCTAAATTTAAATAAAAATTATGATGGGATAAAGAAGTGGAGAATAAGGGCCCTCACACAAAGATGAGGGACTTTTTAGATGCAATTGAAGATTTAAGAAACGCGCATCCAATTTGAAAAACAATAACGCATATATTCTTTTTGACACTACCATTGGACACACCCGAGCCTTCAAGGTAAGCTTATGTGTAGGATTGTAAAATGAAAACACATGCACGATTTTGTTTAGCAAAACGCGTATGTGATTCACTTTGCAAAAACACGTGCACATTGTTTGAGGCATGTTTTAAACCAAAATGCGAACACACACGTGATTTGGTCTTCTAGAGGTAATTCAACCTCCTTTTACTATTGAAAAAGGTTTTTTCATAGTTGGGAATGAATTTTCATTAATTTCTTGTCATTGAGCCAATAAATCAACACACATTTATTCTAATATGTAAACCAATATAACCAAAAAATCATCCAATTTTACTTACCCCTTGTCCTTAATCCTGGTTGTGAAGTTGGGGGAGCTCAAGTTATCCTTTATATTCAATACCCATTTAAGGTTAATCTTCAATGACATTGGCATTTTGACAATTATAATCTTGCATTATCCCATAATCCCATTGAAAACTTTCACATGTAAAATTATAATATTTCAAAGAAAGAATTTCACCCATGAATTCCTACATTATTAGATTGATCATAAATCCATAAGGGTTAGATTGATAATGAAATATACATCCATAAAGGTCATGTGCAAAGTACCCAAAATTATGAATTCCTCAAAATCCTCATCTTAGTATTCTACGATCTTGAACAATAGCATCAAATCACATTATAGCCTATATAGAGTCCTAAACTCATATTTTGGATACCAAGGCCTTGGCACACCAAACCTTTTATTTTTCTCATATCCAACTCTTGTTTTATTAATGTTTCTAACCTCAATCCAGATTGGACTTTAAATTTTATATTTTGTATTCTAACTTTGAAAAATCACTCAAATAGGTATTCATACATACTTAATTTTATTTTTAGCGTTAAAAAATTCTAAATTAAAATTATAGTTGCCACATTTTGTAAATATTATAGGTCGTATATAATTTGGAAAACAAATTAAAATCATAGTTACAATATTTTGTAAATATTATAGATCGTACATAGATCCATTCATTGAGATTTTTTTTTGTTTGCAGTGGTTTGAATTGCTAGATGAATTTTGGGCACGTTCTATTGACCTCCATTGGATTCTTTCCATTTCAAATTCGCTTCTTTTATTTCCTTTGAATTGTTCTGCATTGTCTTGGATGGCTATTATTTCTTAAATAAAAGTGTTATTGTTCTCTATTTGTGAAGATTTAAAAGTTTAAAATTTTATTTTAATTTAATAAAATTTGTTCTTTTATAGTATCATTTCATGTTTTCATTGATTCTTCATTTGTGTCTGTATCAGTTGGATGTCCATACAAATGTGTCTAAGTTTGCTCTTTTATTCACATCATCTTCTAATCCAAATATGTTTTTAAAATGTCATTTAATTTACTTTGTGGAAAAACAGATTTTTGTCCTCAAAATACATAACAATAAATTAACAATTTTAATTGGTTTCTTTGGTATAAGGGATTTAGGGTTACAATGACACTTAGAGGTTGAGAGGAAATTGAGTCTAGTTTATTTTACTATTTCTTATTCTCTATTTTAATTTGACATATTTCTTATTATTTAAAATTTCCAAAATATATCAAAATCTTTTAAATTAATCTTAAACAGGGACTAGCTATTTTACAACTATTTCACTTGATTTTGTGTGTTATCATTTACTCTCGAGCGAACTGTGAACATTTTCATTTGCATGGAGTCTGCCAACTGTGGTGTAACAATTCCGGTCAGATAGGCCCCCTTCGTGGCATTTCTTACGCACCACCTCCTGCCATGTTTCCCCTTTTCGTTGTTGGAACTTTTTAACCGCCAACCATCATAAAATTCTTCTTTGAGAAAACCTTGATGTATACATGTTTTCAATGTAGACGAGGGCAATTATTTGATGAAAATATACTTGGTGTGAATGACTTCTTTGTGAATCCAACCTTATCTCTTTCCAAGAAATTTTCTTTTTATATTTAAGATCCAGATATTGAAGGTATCTTTTTAATTTTATTCATGCCACATGGGTCTATAGAACGTCTGTCATAAAACCAAAATGTATTCAATCGTAAGAGTTGATTATAATTTCCTTCTACACTTTGGATCCGAAAACTTAGGTTTACAATGTAATGTAGCTCCAAAAACCGAGGCATAGGCAAAAATCCTGGTCAAGTCTTTGCACCTCATGGTTCCACATTTTGAAAGAGAGTTTCGGTTAATCAGGTTAAATCACCATTTTTATATAAAAGTGTTCGATCTTTGCTAAGGATGCGAAAAGTCTGCACCGTTTTAATAGGGTTTTTCTACCATGTACCTTCAAGATGCGAAAAGTTTGCACTGTTTTAATAGGGTTTGAGGGAACATTGTCCCACTTGCACCTTATAATTTCTACCATGCACCTTGGAACGTGTTTATTTTAAGTGTAGTTTAAGTTATATATTTTTATTAATTATATGTTAAAAATAAAAATTAAAAAAATCAATCTTCAGACATCATTGGCTAATTAAAATAATGGAGAATTAGAAAATCAAGATGCGAAAAGTTTGCACCATTTTAATAGAGTTTGAGGGAACATTGTCCCACTTGCACCTTATAATTTCTACCATGCACCTTGGAACGTGTTTATTTTAAGTGTAGCTTAAGTTATATATTTTTATTAATTAAATGTAAAAATAAAAATTAAAAAAAACAATCTTCAGACATCATTGGCTAATTAAAATAATGGAGATTTATAAAATCAAGATGCGAAAAGTTTGCACCGTTTTAATAGGGTTTGAAGGAACATTGTCCCACTTGCACCTTATAATTTCTACCATGCACCTTGAAACATGTTTATTTTAAGTGTAGCTTAAGTTATATATATATATTTTCAGCGGAAAATATCACCTTCCTGCTATTCTGAAGGAATCAAGGAAAACTAACAACACACGGGAAATCTCAACAAACTTCCTCACATATCGTGGATGGTAAGTCGAGCAAACCGTCAGCCAGTAATCCAAGCCAGAAGATGTAATTATATGCTAAAAATAAAAATTAAAAAAATCAATCTTCAAACCTATGAAGACATCATTGGCTAATTAAAATAATGGAGATTTAGAAAATCAAGATGCGAAAAGTTTGCACTATTTTAATAGAGTTTGAGAGAACATTGTCCCACTTGCACCTTATAATTTCTACCATGCACCTTGGAACATGTTTATTTTAAGTGTAGCTTAAGTTATATATTTTTATTAATTATATGTTAAAAATAAAAATTAAAAAAATCAATCTTCAGATATCATTGGCTAATTAAAATAATGGAGATTTAGAAAATCAAGATGCGAAAAGTTTGCACCATTTTAATAGAGTTTGAGGGAACATTGTCCACTTGCACCTTATAATTTCTACCATGCACCTTGGAACGTGTTTATTTTAAGTGTAGCTTAAGTTATATATTTTTATTAATTATATGTTAAAAATAAAAATTAAAAAAATCAATCTTCAAACCTATGAAGACATCATTGTCTAATTAAAATAATGGAGATTTAGAAAATCAAGTTAATTCCAGGGATGAGTTGTAACGTGTTTATTTTTATTTTAAGTATAGCTTAAGTTATATATTTTTATTAATTATATGTTAAAAAAAAAAAATCAAACTTCAAACCTATGAAGACATCATTGGCTAATTAAAATAATGGAGATTTAGAAAATCAAGTTAATTCCAAGGATGAGTGGGTTTCTATAAGCTTTAGTGGAAACAAATTTTCAAATCCATTAGGTAGAAGTTATTTGCAATTTGCGTCATCGTGGAGAGGTTGAGCTTAATGCGGTGAAGGTTGTTCATAAGTGTTTGCTTTTTTTTTGGATATTGTGAACAACTATTGCATCTGCATGTTTTAACTTGTTGCAGTTATTTTATAAATTTGCTTGAGTGGTCACGGAGGAGGTTGTTTGTTCTACTATTTCAATGAATCCATTTGTGTGTTTACACATACGTTACACCCTTCTCCAAGTCCACGTCGATGTATCCATATTTGGATGTAACAAATTGGGTCTTTGATAATGAAGGATGCTTAGCACAAATTTTGCATCTTATCCAACTATCCTTGTCCCGACAAAACATTGAGATATCGATTCGATGGATAAGTAGTTTTGCAACAAAAGAATTTTCTTATTTATTACAATTTTGTGGCAAAAGTATCATATTTCTATAGATTCCATCTTGTAGCAATAGTTGTTAGCAACTGCAGGGACATTTCCACCTCGTGGCTCTTGTTTATAATGTTTTGGTAATTAATTTATGATAAATTAAATATAATCTCAAATTTGAAGGATTGGTCTTAATTTAAATTTGAAGAGTATATATTTAACTAACCATTCATCATATACATAATTATACTTCTATTGACAAGTGTGAATTAAGCAAACCCTTCATTAAAAACAAAATGTGAAAAAAATGTTGTCCTTTCAAATCTTTGCAACCTTAAAAAATTAAATACTAACTATATAAAAAAATCAATAAAATTTGACAAATAAACAAAAACTTCTTTCAAAATCAAGGTATCCACAAAATTATTATTTTTGTAAATTTTAAGTAAATCAATGCATTTCAATAACACACACACACACATCCATTATTTTGATATCCTTTAAAGGTATTTGACCTTACGTCATTGAAAAGATAATCTATTTTTCCAATGGAAAAGACTTCCCAGTTTTCATTTGTTTCCATACATCATACATAACATTCCAATATATCTCATTTAGAGCATGAAGTGCATTGATAAAACTTACAGAGTAGAATCATCAAATTAAAGCATGCAATGCATGAGGAAAGGCACAAGGACACAAGAATTGGTGAAAGTAATGCATGAAGTCCAATGATGTTGAATCTTGTATTTATTGTCAGACCCGCCTACATATTTTATTTTAACTTCTGAGTGGCACCCACATATTTAATTTTTTTAAATGATTTCATAAGTAGTTGCGATTCACGAACCCTAGGTTCTAGAAACACTTCATAAACCATTTGAGATTGTTCATTATTATGTATTTTGGTCAAAATTGTGATTTAGTAATATATCATTTTTCATACCATATCAATTTTCTTTTTACAATGCCATTATAGAAAATAGTTGCCCCTCGTTAATGTGTAACACATTCACATTTTTATTATTTATTGTATGGTGCATGTAATGAGACGTTTCCTTAAATTGAACCATCAAGAAATTGGAAAATAACATGACTAGCTTCTTCAAGTCAAGTGTGGACAAATGGAATATTGATCCGGGTCGTGTCCAGGAAGCACGAGGGGGACAACAGTTCGACTGAATGAGTCGGCTCTGTTATGGCGGAAGCTTAATAAACAGAATTATCAAAAGCAGGATTACGCAACACAGATAAACATAAATACGCACAGACAATATGTAGGAATGCAAAATGTTCTTCTATTAGATGTAAACAGATAGACTTGTTGTATGTTACCATAGTATACATGCTTATATAGAATTCTGAGACACTTGGGTTCCTTCCCGTTACGTCCAGTTACAAAGAAGAAGTTAGAACGGTTCCAAGAGTTCAACCATTACAGTCGACTGGAAGAGAAAGAGACAATCTGTCGAAGTTCGACACTCACTGGTCTCATGTCGACGCTGCATGTCGATGTCGCGAAACTGTGAGGTTGTTGAACATGTCGAAGGTGTGGAAGGTGTCGCAATATGTCGAAGTCGAGACTCGTCAGAGTTGTGTCGAAGTTGTCGAAGTCATGTCGAGTCAAAGCTTGTCAAAGTTGTATCGACATCGATGGCTTGTCGCAGTCAATGTTAGCATTCGACAACAAATTCCAACTGCGATGTGGATCAGACCTCCTTCCTTAAGAAACAATGGTCTCCATTGTTTTCTCGTGAAGGTGAGGAAACTTGTCCTTATTTCAGTAACAGATTACCACTTTCCTTGAGATGGGAGTTGGCTAGCTTTGGCAACCTGAAACAAGGGAATTGTGTTCATCCTTGTAAGGCATACTCGTCGTCCCACAATGTTATCACAAGGAAGAGGCTCCTGAACATCTAGATGGATGTCTTCGGGTTCTGCTGTCAGTAAGTCATTATGTTCCAACAAGGGTGCATGGTATGGTCGAAGTAGATCCACGTTGAAGACTGGATGCAGACCCAGGCATGTAGGAATGTTGAGTTGGAAAGTGTTTACGCCAATCTGTCGAAGAATATTGTATGGACCATATCGCAAAGGTTTTAACTTCTTGAAAGGACCAGTGAAGCGCTCCTTCTTAAGATGTAACCAGACCTTATCCCCAATTTGGAATGAATGAGGAATACAATGCTTGTCGTGTTGGGCCTTAGCTTTCTCGTTTGCTCTGTGCAACATATCCTGTGCTTTTCGTTGGATATCTCAAATTTGTTCTTGAAACTTGACTGCTTTATCAACTTCTCGCTGGCTGTAGTTGGAGTCGTAGTTTGCCTATGTCGAGGAGCTAATCAAGTTGATAGGCGCTGAGGCTTGAAATCTGTAACAGATCTCAAATGGACTCTTGCCTATAGAGTTGTGTTGAGCTCGATTGTAGTTTTGTTGTATGTATGGAAGACTATCATCCCATGTGCGTTGATGCTTGTGATTGTACATGCGAAGCAGTTGTACTACAAGGCGATTTATAACTTCCGTCTGTCCATCAGTCTAAGGATGGAAAGCTGTCGACAATGAGAGTCGTGTGTCCAGCTGTTGCCAGAGGGTCTTCCAAAAGATGCTGATGAATCTGGCATCTCGGTCGGAAATGATGGTTGTGGGTAAACCAAAGTGTTTCCAAACATGTGTAAAGAAGAGCTGAGTGGTATGTTGCATTGTCGTGGTCTTCTTACATGGTATTAGAATGGCCATCTTGGAAAATCGGTCGACTACTACTAATATCGCGGCATGCTAATGTCTGGTAGTAGGATAACCTGTCAAGCAGTCCATAGAAACAGATTCCCATGGGGTCGACTAGGAACTGGAAGAGGTGTGTACAATCCTTGTCATTGATTAGGTGGCTCTGATACCAATGATCCAGGTCGTGTCCAGGAAGCATGAGGGGGGAAACAGTTCGACTGAATGAGTCGGCTCTGTTATGGCGGAAGCTTAATAAACAGAATGAGCAAAAGCAGGATTACGCAACATAGATAAACATAAATACGCACAGACAATATGCAAGAATGCGAATTGTTCTTCTATTAGATGTAAATAGATAGACTTGTCGTATGTTGCAATAGTATACATGCTTATATAAAATTATGAGACGCTTGGGTGCCTTCCCGTTACATTCAGTTACAAATAAGAAGTTAGAACAGTTCCAACAGTTCAACCATTACAGTCGACTAGAAGACAGAGAGATAATCTGTCGAAGTTCGACAGTTGTTGGTCGCATGTCGATGTCGCGAAACTGTGAGGTTGTTGAACATGTCGAAGGTGTTGCAGTATGTCGAAGTTGAGACTCGTTGGAGTTGTGTCGAAATCGGAACCTGTCGAAGTCATGTCGAGTCGAAACTTGTCGAAGTTGTATCGACATCGATGACTTGTCGCAGTCAATGTTAGCATTCGAAAACAAATGCCAATTGCGATGTGGATCAAATATAGTTCCAACTTCCACCTATTAATACGACACAGTTTGTTGAAGCATTACATAAAAATTTTGATAGAAATGTTGATCATTCTTATTAAATTTCAGTTGTAATTTTGTCATACCGAAGTATAAGTCTTAATTCTTCTTTTGAAAGTCCTAGAGCAAACAAATATTTTAAAACACATCAAATCAAACAAAACTTAAATTCTTCACCAACCAAATGTTGATGTATTTGTAACTTCGGAAGATATTCACTTGTATATTGTATGTATTACATTTGTACCTTATTGTATCCCCAACGGAGATGTATTATTCCTCCGATTGGAAGTGTTGTCATGTGTACTTCAAGTGTCGCAAGTTATATTGTAAGTGTCGTAACTCGTACTTGATGGGTTATTAGACCACCTTGATGGGGTCGGCCCTGTATGAGTCATGTGAGTCAAAGGGTTATTAGACCACCCTAGAGGGGTCGGCCCAGTCAGCATTATGTTAAGTGGTTAGGTTGGGGCCAACCTAGTTGAGTAAAAGGCAAGTCAAGTTAGTGTATAAATACAGAGTGTGTCTTTCTCATTTTACACATTATCTCATTCACTCACTTCGCATTAGTGAGAGAAGAGAAGGGTGCGCACAAGTGGAGGAGGAGCATGTTGCTGAATTTATCTATCTCTTGGGTTTGATCATAGTGATCCTTGTATTAATGCTTATTCTATCTTTGAGGAAGTTGCGGGGTTTTTCACCTTCTTGGTTTTCCCCGGTGAAATGTTTTGTGTCTCTTGTCTCTTATCTCTTATGCTTGATATGATGTACATGTTGTTCTTTCAGTTAATATCCTAGATATATTGAATTAAATGTTGAAAAAATAACATGGTATCAGAGCTAGCCTAAAGGAAGGCATGATATGGCATTTATGAGACTTGTTGCACTTGCGACAAATTGGAGGCTAGGGCTTGATATAGAAAAAACCAGTCATCATGGCACTTTCGCTATAAATCCATGTTGGTGAAGGTTCAGGATCTAAAACTTTTACAAGTCGTAGATAACATCCCCATGTACCTTTTGTCTAAAGCACAGCATCTAATTCGTTGTACTTTGTGTTTTATGATCAGTATAATCTAGGGTTTCTGCCTCTTCCAGATCTCAGTCATAAACAGGTGACCTAGGAACAAAGGTCATAACTTGGGCTAGCAAGCTCCAAATGAAATTCTGTAAAAAGTGACAGTAAGAGAACTAACTTTAGTTTCTCAGGTAACTTTTTCAGAGGCTGAAATTGAACCAATGATACATGGTACGCCGTACAAGTTCACTCTCTTGTTTTATCCCATAAACAGCTCACGTTGCGACACTTGGCATAACTCTCTCTCAGAGAATCCAATTGAGGTCAGAACTATGGGGTTGGAAAGATGACAAGTCAGGATACTACAGGGCGAACTTTCAGACCCTATGGATTCATAATTTCAGAGATGCACCAGAAACAATCAGGTGCATATTTCTGTCAAAACAGAATTGGATTCTGAGCATCTTCATTCTTGGCTTGTCACTGCTACGGGAATTTAGGGCTTCGGAGAAAGTTGGAATTTTTGGAATCCGAGACCACGGCTGAATGCTCCTCATCAAAATCAAAATTTAGAGACCAAGATCGAATTTTTTGGTTGGGCAAAAGGTCGGGCTTGATCAAACCCTAGTTTGGGATTTTGATCGGAAAGGTGGAAAATTAGGGCTTCTGCAAAAGTTGGAATTTTTGAAATCTGTCACCACGGCTGGAAGCTCCTCAGAAAAATCAAAGTTTAGAACACAATATCGAACTTTTTGGATGGGCAGAAGACCGAGCTTCATCAAACCCTAGTTCAGGATCCTGTCAAGAAGATCCGGAGGTTTCAAAGGCAATTTTGAGGGGTCAAATTTTGCATTTTTCAAAATTGAAGTATACCAGCTGGATCAGCTCAGCAAACCACATCTTTCCATCCATTCAGAAGTTTGAAATTCAAAGTTTGAATTTTTAGGGTTTCTCTGACAAACCCTAATCCAGCTCCAGATCTAGTTTCAGCAAATCAAAGTGGATTGGGTTAATCCTAGAAAAGAATGAATTGGACACCTACATAAGTGAATAAGTTCCAGTTCCAGAGGGAGATGAGGCTGAGGCTTTACATGAGAAGGCTACAAGCAATCCCGACATGTATGACTTAAAGAGATATAGGTATGTTTTGAAATTTGTTCATGATTAAGTTTATGATATGTATGTCTTCATATTATTGAGGTTAGTACAATCTTGATTAATCTTAGACTTGTCTCATCACCCTAGTAAAAGTATGAATGCATGTGAATGATAGAAGACATTCATTGATTAGGGTTATGACACTTATGATTGTACTAATGCACTCTGGTGTTGTATGAGGTTGATGTTGTCCGCTAACATGAAAGGTACATCAAGTAAATACAAATCAAGTTCTAGATCAAGAACATATGACCATGGTGACATGAAGACAAAGACTCATCCATAGTCATGGATCACATAGAAGCTCTACTTATGAGGTATGTATAATTTGGTTCTACAATGCTTAACCTATGAGATATGCAGGTTACTAGCACAAGTCATTGAAGAGAACAAGAAGACATTATGCGGGTATGTTAGACACAACTAGCTAGCATGATAACCAAGTATGTTTTTCCTATATCAAGTTAGAATCCTACCTTGTGTTAGGATCTTATACTTTTGTATGAATGATTATTCTTGAAGTTAGAAGTTTAAGTAATCAACAGTTTATGCATATTATGTTTCCTACTTTGATTGATTATTCTTGAAGTTAGAAGTTTAAGTAATCAACAGTTTATGCATATTATGTTTCTTACTTTGATTGATGATGTGACTAACCAGAAGAGTCCGATGGTCAATAAGAATATGCATAAGTAATAGAAGTCATCCCTGAAACCTTGAATACTAATGCTTGTGATAAATTACATGTATGTGAAATAATCATGACCATACATGTTAAGTTTATTTAGGATCATAATGTTTTGATAGTATTGAGATTATACTAATGGATGTATGATCATGTATGAGATCTTGAGGATGACACTAGTGAACACTTAAGCATGCATAGTGGTCCAGGATGAATATAAATTCAAGGACAGGGAATCCAGGAAACAAAGATCAAGAGGGAGCACACTCCAGTAGTTCCTGCAAGGAAGCAAAGATTGAGAGGGAGTCCACCCTACAACTAAACAAAGATAAGTATTTGAATTGTTATATATATGATTACTTAAATAATGTTGTTCAGTCATGTACATGTTCCTAGATTTAGGATGTAAATTATGCATTTTAGAAAATGTTGCATTAATGAACAAGATACTACTAATATAGAAATGGGTATGTGGCCTATGGTACTGTACAACATTCCATTGCTACTTATCTAGAATGAAACCTCTTTGCTGACATGTTGGGAGTTGTGCACACTCTTAACAATGTTCTGGTAGAGATGGAAGGCATCTAGAAAGTTACGAAATATGGATAAATGTTGTATTGAAGCATTGGCTAAGATAATTGCATGACTGTTTGACATATGTATTTATGAGTAAGAATTTGTTCTGATATATATAAGATGTTTCTAATCATGCAATTGTACTTGTCTTGTAGGAAAGACCGTGTACTTAAAAAAGAAGGACTACAACATTTGTTTCAGCAACAAAGTTCAAAGATAACTATCTATTGAAGATACTTCGAGGAATAAGTGATGGGACACATTTGCAGGAGCCATTCCAAGCATGGTGAGAGGAGGATCCTTCCCTTGGTTGTGGATGTAAGCATTGTGTGATGAGCATCAGGACGATGCTCCAGTTACTGCTTTGGATATGCATCAGTTGGATGCTTTGTATGATCAGTTGGATCATGTATATGTATATGCATCAGGACGATGCAGTGACGATGATCAAGGTGATCATGTGTGATGAGTATCAGGATGATACTCTGGATGATATACATCAGGACGATGCTATGATGATGATCAGGATGATGCATTACTTTCTAGGCATGGAGGTGTGGCAGAGTGCAGATGGAATCTTTCTTGGACAAGGGAAGTATGCAGTAGAGATCCTGAAGCAGTTTGGGATGATGGACTACAAGGCCATGGCCACACCTATGGCATCGAACCTTAAGCTTCTGTGTGATGCTTCATCTGAGCCGATTGATGTCACGGTGTATCGTCAAATGATTGGGTCCTTGATGTGCCTGACGAACACAAGACCGGATATTTGCTTTGCTGTGAACACATTGAGCCAGTTCCTGACGGATCCAAGAAGTGTTCACATGGTTGTTGTAAAGCATATTCTGAGGTACCTGAAGGGTACGGTTGATTATGGGCTCAAGTATGATGTGAATCAAAAGTTTAACCTAGAGGGTTATGTTGATTTAGATTGGGCAGGCAGTGCCACTGATCGGAAGAGCACTTCGGGGTGTTGATTTAGTATGGGATCCGGTATGATCTCTTGGTTTGGCAGGAAGCAGTCCTGTGTGGCACTGAGTACAACCGAAGCAGAGTATGTTGCAGCTTGTTCGGCTAGTTGTGAGGCAGTATGGCTTAGGAAGCTACTGTCTGAGTTATTTGATCTCCCGTTGGATGCTACCTGTATCTTCTGTGACAACCAGAGTTGTGTGATGTTGTCGGAGAACCTAGTGTTCCATGACAGGTCGAAGCACATAGACATCAAATATCACTATATCAAGGATATGGTGCAGAGAGGAGCAGTGAAGCTCCTGTATGTTGCAATGGACGAGCAGATAGTTGATGTGTTGACCAAGCCATTGGCTAGAGTGAAGTTTGAGTACTTCAGAGAGAGGCTTGGTGTACTTCAAATCAAGATTCCTTCCAAGGGGAAGTGATGAGTTCGGAGACACAGATGCACATGAGCCATTCTCACATGGTGGTAGGTGTGTCCTCCCATGGTGCAGATATAAGGGCTAGGGCCATTCCGACATGGTTGAAGTGTGTCTTCCCATGGTCGTTGATGTAAGAGTTGTGCCACTCGAGCATGGTTGAAGTGTGTCTTCCCATGGATGCGATATAAGTGTTGTGCCATTCCGACATGGTTGAAGTGTGTCTTCCCATGGTCGTTGATGTAAGAGCTGTGCCATTCGAGCATGGTTGAATTTTGTCTTCCCATGGCTGCGATATAAGTGATGTGCCATTCCTAGCATGGTTGA
This sequence comes from Larix kaempferi, assembly GCA_027924585.1. NCBI lineage: Eukaryota > Viridiplantae > Streptophyta > Pinopsida > Pinales > Pinaceae > Larix > Larix kaempferi. The sequence goes on along the minus strand of BSBM01000125.1, from coordinate 11,364,861 downwards.
AGTGTGTCTTCCCATGGCTATGGATATAAGTGTGATTCCATTCTCGCATGGTTGAAGTGTGTCTTCCCATGGTGTAGATATAAGTGCTGAGCCTTTCACGGATGGTTGAAGTGTGTCTTACCATGCTGGTGAATGTAAGTGTTGTGTGATGTGCATCTGGGTTGTGCTCCGTGGACAATGACGGTGATCTGAAGACGATGAGGTGACAGTATGGTACACAGGTTTTGCAGAGGCATATAATCAGTCCTGAGATGCTCTTGCAGGTTTTGCAGAGGCGGTGTAATCAGACCTGAGAGATCTTGCAGGTGTTGCAGAGGCAGTGTAATCAGTCCTGAGGTGTACCTACTTGATGGCTTGCTCACAGAGATGATGAAGACCTACATGGAGGCTAGGCCTACATCCAGCATGAAAAAGGCCTGGCTCTGTAGAACTTCCTATGATGAGAAGAATTGAGAGATAGCACCAGTGATTGAGATGACGAGTACAGCAGCAATGACAATGATGCTCCGTGATCCAGTGATGATGATCCAGCTCCAGAATTGAAGACTTGTGCCTATATGTATTGATGACTTGTGTCAAGAGAATACCTTCCTAGTTAAGAGGGAGTGTTGATGTATTTGTAACTTCGGAAGATATTCACTTGTATATTGTATGTATTACATTTGTACCTTATTGTATCCCCAACGGAGATGTATTATTCCTTCGATTAGAAGTGTCGTCATGTGTACTTGCAAGTGTCGTAAGTTATATTGTAAGTGTCGTAACTCGTACTTGATGGGTTGTTAGACCACCTTGATGGGGTCGGCCCTGTATGAGTCATGTGGGTCAAAGGGTTATTAGACCACCCTAGAGGGGTCGGCCCAGTCAGCATTATGTTAAGTGGTTAAGTTGGGGCCGACCTAGTTGAGTAAAAGGCAAGTCAAGTTAGTGTATAAATAGAGAGTGTGTCTATCTCATTTTACACATTGTTTCATTCACTCACTTCGCATTAGTGAGAGAAGAGAAGGGTGCACACAAGTGGAGGAGGAGCATGTTGCTGAAGTTATCTATCTCTTGGGTTTGATCATGGTGATCCTTGTATTAATGCTTATTCTATCTCTAAGGAAGTTGCGGGGTTTTTCACCTTCTTGGTTTTCCCCGGTGAAATGTTTTGTGTCTCTTGTCTCTTGTCTCTTATGCTTGATATGTTGTACATGTTGTTCTTTCAGTTAAGATCCTAGATCTATTGAATTAAATGCTGAAAAACTAACACCAAATTCTCATACCAATGAAATTTTCAAAACCACTCTCAAATTTGTCATTAAAGAGAATTTAATTATATGGAAGAAACGTTTCAAATGTGTAGTAACAAATTTCTTAATGTGTAACCAATGAATGGATCATTGCCCAATAAATGTATCCAACGAATAGACATTAATGGGTTATTTAAAAAATTACCCTTCTTTTAAAAGATTTACATCTACTCTTCCCTTCTTAGTTGGTGGAGTAAAATTAAGATTTCAAAAAAAATTGAAAGGCAATTTTTACTTAACATTTATGGGATAGGTCAAACTCTTTGGAAGGGTTGTGACAGGTTCAAATTTGATCACCAAAGTCCGTGTTACATCTCTTGGACCGAAAGTTATGTACCTTAAAAAAAATCACTTTCTTGACCATCTAATTTTTGCCATTTTTCTACATTGTTTACACGTATTAGTTTTTGGTGAAACATTGTAAATACTATAAATTAATTAATAAAAAGGGCAAATTATATATGCATTATGAGTAAGTTGATAGAATGTATTCATGTGACAAGCAACTATTGGATAGGATTGTAGCAAAGAAATTGAAGGGTGAAATCCAAATCCATGATATAGTACAACGATGACGTGAGTTGTATCAATGGGCATAATTTTGCAATTAACTAATGTGAAATAGAATTAGGATAGACAAACTTGAAATCCAAGAGACATAATGTGTAGCAAAATATTTCATACCACTGTTTTATTTCTAACGATTACGATAGACGGCGAATGGAATCTAAAATAGCATAATAACGGCTTAAAGTAATATATTGGCCTTAAATCCGTACGAAATAATTTGTTATAAGCCCAAAACCAGTAAATGTGTACAATTTATTTTATTAATATTCTTTAATGGTCTTTGTTCCTTTATCCACACACTAAGCTTATAATACTTCCATGTTTCATACTTTTTATAATACTTCCATGTTTCATATTTTTAATAACAAGTGTTGAGTCTTGTGCCTCTTATGTGATGTATATTTGTGGAAGCTTCAGCCTGCAAACAACGGTTTTTATTTTTTTATTTCTGGTAATGAGAGTCCATATACATGATGCACTTGACTTGATTGAAATTATAAATTTCGTTACCACCTTTAAATTATACAATCTATTTGACTGAAATTGCCCATTACAATCAATATTTAACAAAATCCCCCAAAAAAATCTTTTATCTATTAAAATTATTAAATTCCTCAAAAAAATCTTATTATTTATTACAATTATCAATTTTGATGGCATAACTAAATTAACACCCTAAATTGCATATTCTCGATTTTCTCAAACAAAAACAAATTTGCCTAATTTCCAAAGAAAACCCCAAATTTAACATCCAACTAATTTTACAGGAGTGAAATCTCCCATCACGAGCTATCGGAAATAGTGACAGGTATCATGGAAAAAATTCACATCATGAAATGGCGTGACATTTTGTGGTCCTCTTTTTTTAAAGCTCGGTGTCATATTTTATTACTTAAAAGCCAAAAAATGCATAGTTTGGTGTGGCTTGCCTGCTGTGAGGGAAACCAGACTAGCCACATAACCAAAGTTTTGCAACGCTTTTCCATAAGGAATTTGAGTCCACAGTTTTTGCAAAGAGAATCCAAATTAAAAGTGACTAGCTAGATATTTAAGGCTAAAAGTTATATTTTCAATCTACCTAGTAAAACTAGCAGTGTCTTTATCAAAACAAATATATAATAAAAGACTAAGGAGAATAAAAACAATCATCAAGAATAGAGAACTAAGTATCATTGAAAATTATCGTTGTGGTCACCTCGGTCTTAGCTAGAGCCGTGTTGGTTTTCCTTGTGGGGATCCTTTCCTTAAAGACCTTGCTGGTGGTTACTTTAACTAGAACATTGAGCTTGGACACCAGCTCAATCTAAGCTCTAGCTACTAGTTTGAGGGTGACTACAATCTTGTTAAGTTTCTCCTTGATTTCTGTAGACTAAGGATGGGGATCCTTCTTTTACTCTACAGTGTCCATGAGAACATTACCTAGTAAGGTCTTCAATTGCCAATAGAGGGTTTTTTTTTCATAAATTTTTTATCCCTCGTCCTAGAAGTACCAACATCATCCACCATTTTCTTTGCATCGATTTGAATCTCCTCCAGCTTCGCTTCATCTCCTGTGCGGCCATCTAGGTCTCCATCTCATTTATTAAGTTTTGTGTCAGGGTCGAGACCACTCTGCAAAAGGTCGTTCTAGCTCCTTCAGCTTCCCTAATGACCCTCGGCATGTTAGTTTAACCTTGGTTCTTTCTTCCTCCTCTGGAGTATTTACCCTTAACCATTGTTATAAATAGTAGCCACTAGATTGGGCTTCAATCATGAGGTCTTAGTCCGTGAGGGGAAGTAAAGAATGTTGATGTTTGTAGCATCGGACAGGTAGTTCCACTAGGATTTTGTGTCTAATTGGTGGAAGTTGTCACTAATACCTCTTGGACTTAGGAGATTCACTTTAATTAAGTGAATTATTAAAATGAATGCCTTTTTAGATTAATTGAGGGATTAATTAAGTAAAGTGCCTAAGTTTTAGGCACTAATCACTTAATTTAATAAAATGAATCTCAGTCATTAATCTCAAGTGAATGAGATCTAATCTTAGCCACTGGAGATAGGGTTTTGGTTCATCTCAAGGATATAAAAGGAAGCCTAGGTGAGAGGAGGAGACACACAGTCACACATTGTGAGATAGTGCGATCTCATTGTATTGATTGGAGAAGGACTTTCATCCATGTGTGTAGGGGCATGGTCCGAGGAAAGGAGCAAGGCGCAGTAAAGGGATTAGTATCCAGCAAGATCGAATGACAGATCTTTATGTGTGATAGGCTATTCTTGCTATTATTGTATTATTCCTCAAGTGGGCCATTATCCCAAGACGTGAGCCCATATTTTATCTTAATAAAAGCACTGAATGCTAGTTTTTCCCCAATGGGGTTTTCCAGGGTAAACACTTGTCAAATGTGATTGATTTCCAAGTGTAGTGTAAATGAAGTTGGGATAATCAAGTTCCATCCAGAGTCAGGAGGATCTTTGTAGGTGGCAGATGTGTTGTATGTTTTGGAGCTTAAAATGAATTTGCTCTCAGTTTCATCAATGGAGAATAGTGGACATGCCATCTCTTTCAAGGGTGGTTGGGTTCTTATTTGGCCAAAGGGATTCGGCATAGACTAATCATGAGTTCTTGGTGTCAGAGAGGACAAGGTATATAGGGAAATCCCATAGTTGGATCCAAGGGGACCTTGGATCATGGATCGATGTCACTAGCATAGGACAAGGATAAAAGGCTTCGAAGGGTGAGTAGAGTTCACAGACTTCCAGTGTGGGGAGTCAACCTTCAGATGGGAAGAGGGAGTTAATGCCTTCCATCTCTGACAGAATACCTACTTGGTACGAGATGACGTTAATGGATGCTCAAAAGCAAGAGAAGGCTCCTAGGAACACATTGCGGGAGAGCAGGCCTTTGACGAAGTTTACAAACTTCGTGGCACTATTATGTAGTGTCATCAATTTTGTGACTTCTAGTGATCACAGAGCAGATGAGCAATAGGGTTGGAGAAATTCCAGTGTGTAGGATGATGTGTGTGATAATGTGCTAGGGTCGGTGGTGGGTCGGTGGGAGAACCAATTCGAGGTGTCTCCTTGAGATCTACCTTCCTTTCTATGAGGGAGTGTTGATGTTTGTAGAATCGGACAAGTATTTCCACAAGGCTTTTGTGTCTAACTGGTGGAAGTCGTCACTAACACCTATTAGACTTAGGAGATTCATTTTAATTAGGTGAATTATTAAAGTGAATGCCTTTTTAGATTAATTGATGGATTAATTAAGTAAAGGGCCTAAGTTTTAGGCACTAATGACTTAAGTTAATAAAGTAAATCTCAACCAATGATCTCAAGTGAATAAGATCTAATCTCAACCATTAGAGGTAGCATTTTGGTTCATCTTAAGGGTATAAAAGGTTGCCTAAGTGAGAGGAGGATACACACGGTCACATACAGTGAGATAGTGATATCTCATTGTATTGGTTGGAGAAGGACTTTCATCCAAGTGTGCAGGAGAAAGGTCCGAGGAAAGGAGCAAGGGGCAGCAATGGGATTAGCAACCTACAAGATTGAAGGACGGATCTTGAGGTGTGATAGGCTATTCTTCTTGTTATTGTATTATTCCTCAGGTGGGCCATTATCCCAGTATGGGAGCCTAGATTTATCTTAATAAAATCATTGAATGTTGGTATTTCTCCATTGGGGTTTTTGGGTAAAGACTTATGTCAAATGTGATTGATTTCCTGTATTATTCCATTGCATGTAATAGGGTTAACATATCAGTGTATTTATGTTTATAATTTCAACAATAAGCTACAGCGGTAACTTATTTCTGGGTATAAAAATTATCGAGAACAGTAATCAAATCTAGTATTCAAAATTAAAAAAGAAGTAGGAGAGCAAGAGCAGAGCAACTCTTTCAACTGGAATCAGAGAGTCACAAAGCCACCTTTCGTTGCACCCCACTATCGAAAAAGCTCTGATGGTGGCCAAATCAAGAGTGAGTCATGGAATTCTTGCCCCAGTTGAGAATAAACACATTAAAGTATCAGTTCTGGAAGCATTGGTAGAACCTAGTCTTCCTTCTATTGTTTTGTGCCATAGTCCTGCATGGTACCACTTCATTATGTTCTCAAACTAGGTGGGACTCCTCCTGATAGATAGCTAGTGATGTAATGACCTTGGCCTCCTCCTGTGAGATGTACCCTCTGCTCCTTCTTTTCCTGCCGTCATTTTTCAGTGCAAGCACCTAGAGGCTCTCATGAGTGGGAGCATCCCCCCCTCTTCCAACTATCACATTCCCCGTGCCATATGTCCTTGCAACCTAACATCCATGGCTTAATTCCATGGAGGCCTCATGTTGCGTGTTGATCACCCGTTGTGGGTAGACATTTTTTGCTCCTCTTAGCGGCAATATTAGTCATTAATTTATGGCGGCACTAAATTTGGGCTTATATGTATTTAAGCTTCAAAAAAAATAACAGACATAATCTGTAGAAAAATATTTCATATTAATGTGTTATTTCTGACAACGATGATAGATAGAGAGTGGAATCTAAAATAACATGGTAACAACTTAAAGTAATACATGGTAATCAATAATGGATGAATGACCCTTATCGAGAAACAAGTAGGAATCCTACGCATCCGGTTACCTAGCAACCCACACAATGGGAGAGCATTAAAACTTATAGTAGGTCAAGAAACTTGGAAGGCATAGGTACCACAAACCAAATTTAAATATCATTGTGTCGTATTTTGGCATTCATCAATTCATTAATTATTTTATATCCAATTTAATACCAATATAAATGCATTGCAGAGCAAGCAAGTCAAGATAAATGTAATGGTTAATCTTTAAATAAGTTTAGATAATGTATGGATTCAACCATTGATATTTTCACTATGTTCAATAACTATATAATATTTGAGTTTAAATTTTGTCATTTGTGAACCAAATGTCTATTTAAGAAATTTATTTTATTTTGGTTACTGGGCAATGATCTAGTACAATCTGGTTCCACACGCTACAATAGTTTGACATTAAGAGAAATAATTATGCTGTTGTAAATTTCTCGAATGGATGGCATAATATAGGACTTATGTGTAACCCAATTCATAGTTGTAAGAGCGAGATTTCATTTCAGACTAACACTCCTCTCTAGGATGAAATGATCATGATTTCATTTGTTCATCCATAAAATAAGCTATATTTTCATTATAAAAATATAAGTGTATAAGTTAGATACAGACATCCATATCTAGGAGAAGGCCAAGCAGAGGTATCATCACACAAACCAAATCCCAAGAGGCAAAGAAACTCCAAGAAAGGTCCCAACACAAATGACCAAAAAATCCCAAAGGCGCTCATGGAATAGGCACATGAGCCGAAGTCCACCGACGAAAGATGCAAAAAGAAATAGAAAAAGGTAGTAGAGGCAAAAAATATAGATATATATAGAGATGAACAGAAAGAGAAACCAACCACCAAAACGCAAAAAAGAGCGCTGTCACCAGCAGCTCATGTGGAGGATGGTAGGGGCAAACGCCCTCTAGTAAGAAGCATAGAATGTGACCAATGCTCGAAATGAATGCATCCGCCTATAACTGAGAGAGCCAACTTTGACAGATGGCTAGCTTGCATATTGTGCTCTCGATAAATGTGTTCAATCAAGACAAGTGGGAAGTCTTTAAGCATTAATTCCACCATTTCCATCCACGGAGAAAGAGCCAAGGAATGAAGGGATCCATGATCACATGCCCACTCAATAACATAGAGTGAATCACCAACAATATGAAGAAGTATGATACCATTACCCTTACCCTTACACTTAGCAGTCACTCTCACTTTCCTGAGCACTATCCTCCCTCTGCATCTTGTACTCCCTGCATTGGGACATTCTTCATTGAAGTGATTGGTAGCCTTCTCTTCTGATGATCTTTTGTGTATCCATCTATGTCCTATTTCAAGGTTATTGGATACCAATATCTCAAACTTTGTTGCATGTTCTCTCTTGCACCCATCCATGATCTCCTCATCTTCAACCTTGTAGCAAAGATAGATATCTCATCACTCTGGGTGATCATCCTATCCCATGGGTGCCTTTTGAGCCCGTACAAAGTCTTCTTCAATCTGCACACATGTGGTTCTCTGTAGAGAGTCATGACTCCTGGAGATTGCTCGATATCATCTTCTAATTCAATTACACCATCTATCTAGTGTAATATTCACCACTAAGGAAGTGTGTCTGGCCACTAGAGCAACATCTCGTCATAGTCGACTCCCTCTTTCTGAAAGAACCCTTGCTTTGTACTTCTATAGTAAGTCTTCATAAGTCTTGTTCTTCGAAACAAATCTAATCATTCTTCATTTGTAGGTGTTCACGATATTTCCTACAAGTCAAATTCAATTGCATGGTTAGAAACATTTCATAGTTTCCAAAACATATTAATAATTACAAATTCTTATGCATAGTTCACACAGTCGTGCAACTATCTTAGCCAATTCTTCAACACAACATTCATCCATATCCCGTATTCATACGGTAACTTTCTAGATTCCTTCCATCTCTACCAGAACATTATTAAGAGTGTGCACTACTCCCAATATGTCAGCAAAGAGGTTTCATTCTAGATAAGTAGCAATGGAATGTTGTACAGCACCATAGGCCGCTTACCCATCACATGCATATGTTCATCAATGCAAAACTCTCTAATATGCATAATACACATCCTAAATCTAGGAACATAAATATGTGAACAACTGGACAATACATAGAATAACAATTCAAATACTTATCTTTGTTTGTTTGGTAGGATCTCTCTTGATCCTAGTCTCTGTTACTCTATATGCCAATTAATTACAACTAACATACAGAATGCTCAATATAAATTGTAAAACCCAGGGAGGTCTTTTATTTCAATGGAAACAAGCGAAATCTATGCATAAACACTTTCAGTAGTTGATCAAATAAATGGAGATAATAATCCTACCTATCTGCTCAGCCAAACTCATTCCATAATGAAAACTATTCTAACTCATACATCTAGGAATTCAAAGTGCAGCTACCTTCATACAGAAATCGATCTAGCAATTATTGATATATAATTTAAATGAACAAGATTACTTTTGCAAGAAGTTAAATCCTATAATTATCAAACTACAGTATTCAATCTTTACCAAAATTATCCATCTAGTAGCTACTGTTACTCAATCACAATCTACCTATTCTAATGAATCAATTGAAGATACAACAGCGACCAGAAATTAAACATAAGCTTGAACTCTCAAATTGACAATTATTGGAAATCCTAGAAAGCATAAATGACTGAAAGGAATGGGAGCTAAGCTTGGCTGGAACAGCTATTGAACACACATGCATTAATCAAACTAACCTACACAGTCGACTGTCACACCACACAGTTGCAGCTAATTGTAATGCAAAGAATAAATTACCAATAAAGGATGCAATCGTAAACTCTCTGTTGCAGCTATCAGAAATACACCTAATGCAATTCCACAACACACAACAGGAAATGAATAAATATAACTACCTACTTAACTCGGCAATATCTGTGAGAAGGCGGGCCCTGTCCTTCTAATAGAGACGTCGTGAGCTACCACAAATTAAGATACAGAAATGGAAATGACTCTGCTCTTCATTAAAAGATGGTAATCCACAGTATCATCCTCTGTTACAACACGTTACAAAATGATAATTATCCAACCCCAGACTTGGAAAGCTTTCCCGAATTTATACATGAGGAATACAATTTGTGATCCACTAATTTCGTGCAACAATGAAGATCTACGATCTTCATGCTGTAGAGTTACAACTAACTGTTACATCCATAATGAATGAGGCCGTTAGTCATGAAGGAGGTTGTTACACTGGCAGTCAATGGATCAACGGTTCAACCAATCGGGAGGCGTCCTATCTGTTGCAGCTATGCTCTGTTTCAGCGACCTGTTACAGCTTCACGTGGAGAGATGCGATGTCCCTTGAAAGTATGAGGAATTGAGTTAGCAGAGTAACAGCTGGCCCCACGTATGATTCCTTCCCAAGGCGTTTGCAGCTAGTACACCGGTGCTTTGATCTTAACTTAATAAAATCACACAAGTTAGCATAATTCAAAGGGTAGAATTCATAACCATAACAATCTTAGGAATTTAATTAAATGAAACAATAATGATGTATACCTTGTCAGGACGACTGATTAATCTAGAAAAAGGCATGTATATGGTTTATGAAAGTAGGGTGTAACAGGGAAAAATGATGTAATAGGTATAGCCAAAAAGGGGCATTTCTAGGGCCCAACATCTCCCCCCAACTATCCATTTGCATGTCCTCATGCAATAGCCGATTAGTTCGATCCTGACTCTGATCCTCGTTCATATTATGCAAGTGAGTTGAAGGAATCAATTCTTGACAATCAGCCCTTGGAAATGTTGGTTCTTGTGTAACAGCTTCTCCTTACCCTTAGCAGGTTCGTCTTCTATTGGAACTGACTAGATTTTCAATTGTGTTGGTACTTCTGAAACAATATCTTTTCCTTATGTCCCGTTCTCAGCATCTTTTTCCTGAGTTGTAATTCCAACAAAAAGAAATTTTGAGGGCATTGGTTCTTGTGTAATAACGTCTTATTTCTTGATTCTTTTTGGCCTGCTGAATTGGTTCAATGTTTATGAGACAATGAGGCTGTGTCCTGGAATAGTTCCTTTGATTGTCTTGCTCCTGAGGGTTTCTGTAATGCTAGATCCACTACTGTAACTTTATGCCCTGCCATATTAAAAATATCTCCACATTCTGGGCACACCAGTTCTGGTTGTCCTTCATTCCCCTAAATGGATGATGAAATCCCCAATTGGTCTTTAGCTTCCACCCTTGAACTTGCATATTTATTTGCCTGGTTTTGGCATGTATCCTTCCATTTTTATAGCTTTGTACGAAGCACTTGCACCTCCTCCTTTAACAGCTCATTTTCAAATAGAAGATTCTCTAATTGAGGTTCTTCTATAGCAAGTTCTTGTGTATCAGCAGGTGGTCAGGGTTTCAAGATAGGAATCCCGATTTCTGCCCCAATAAATTGACCTACTTCTGCTGTAGTAGTCGTTTTGAGTTTTCTCCTCTTCGCTGGGCTGGATGTCTGGCCTTTGCTTATTACTACTTCTTTGTTCCTCTGAGGCAGAAAAAATCCTATTGCTTTAGAAACAGGGGCAGATCCTTCCCTTCTAATTAAAGTTCTTCTTGTTTCAGGGAAGGTCTCCCCATCCAAAGCTTCTAGACCACTTTCTGCTACTGCTTTCGCCTAACGTTCCTCTTCTACTGTTGTAGTTTTAGCTGCCTCAATCTCAATTTCCTCTTCATCTATCTCCTCTTCATCCTCCCATCATAATTCTGGTGTTCCAGCCCTCCCCCCAACTGAATTTGAGGCACTCTAGTCCTCATTCACTAAACTTGCAGAAAGTTCACGGGGTGTTCCTGGATGAACCAGAAATTGCCCCTAGGTCAGTTTGTTATGTGCCAGGGCCCGTAAGATTAATAGTTTAATTATCCCATGATTTGAGAGGGATGATAAGGGGTGTTGAGCTCTTTTATCATAATAATCCATGCGTTGCAAGGATCTAAGAAGATAGTATAGCATATTTAGAAGCTTGCGATAACGTAAATGTGATAAGGGAAAAATTCATAAATGTAAACAACATTGTACCTCCCTTCACATGTGATATATTTCTTTAAGAAGGTTGTGACTTGGTCCCAAGGGCTCGGAAGAGTCTCCAGCGCTATTCCTCTGCCCCGTGGTCGAACATTCTCTCCTGCCGCCAGGAAATCCTTAGTTGCAGTCGGGTGATGGCACTTCTGGCTAAACCAGCGCCGCCCAATTCTAGGAAGTCCTGTTACCTCCACCAGGATTACTTCTGAAACATCTACCCTTATGCCTCGAACCTCTGAATGAGTGCTCATCAAGTTTTGAGCAAATTCAAGGGTTGTTTCCTCATGAAAACCATTCAAGCGTTGAAAATAATCTGTCCACCCTGCTTCTTGAAAAATAGCAAAGACATCTCTGTTCTTATACAAAGATTCTATTGTTAAAGGCTCATACCTCACAAGGATACCCATACTACTGAGCTTTTTGTAACGAATACACCAGTTACAGTTTTGAACATCGAACTGACTGCATGCAGACACGGTTGATGGATAGTCGAAGTTTGAATTGAGCATTTTTTGAAAGGTGGCATAGTTAGTTTTGGGATAAAACCCGTGGCAAGATTATCGCACAAGTCAGGTAGAACGACAGTCAAATCATAAGTACGGGTAACAGCTTTAACGTGATTTTGGTTCAGTTGAGTTGTTGTGGATCGATGACAGGGATAAATAACAAGTATAACCATTATTGCCTGCAATGTCAATAGATGCCTAATCATGATTATAGTTAGAACCCGTACCTTCAAATTTAATGCTCAAGCCGCCATTTTGTCGTGGCATGATTTTTCACAGTCGCATCTCTGATAGAATACGCGTGTGCCAAGATGAGTTGGACACTGCCAACCAAGCTAATACGTGCATTCATGCTGACAGGTATGCGAGATGGTCCAATCGTCCTTGGCAGTCTGTGATTCGAGTTGTGTAGTAATCATTTAAATTCGAGCCGGGTCAGATCATTGACGGTGAGACTATTCCAAAAGACAGACCATCTAACGGAGTTGCAGATGATGAATAAGAGAATTTAAGCAGAGTTCGACAAAATGTGGCAGAGTTCCAGTTGCAAAAATTTAGAGAAAAGGCAAAAATAGCGAAATAGCAGCTGCTAGACTTGGCGGAATAGGCAAAAATAGCGGAGTCGCGGCTGCTGGAAAAAGGTGAAAAATGAAATGGAAATAGCGGTGTCGCAGCTGCTAAACTTGGCGGAATATGCAAGAATAGCGAAGTCGCAGCTGCTGGCAAAAGGAAAAAATGAATGGAAAAGCGGAGTCACAGCTGCTAAACTTGGTGGAATAGGCAAAAATAGCGGAGTCGCAGCTGCTGGCAAAAGGCGAAAATGAAGTGGAAATAGTGGAGTCGCAGCTGCTGAACTTGGCGGAATAGGCAAGAATAGCGGAGTCGCAGTTGCTGGCAAAAGATGAAGTGAATGGAAAATGGCGGAGTTGCAGCTGTGAAAATAGGAGGAATGAGCAAGGCAAGGAGTCGCAGCTGTGCGGAATGAAGTAACAGGAAAATTTCAGCTGGCTGCTGAAAGCTAACGAAGCATCCATCTTATTCAAAGAGCTTTATTAAAGTAGGAATAATGCAAGGTGCTTGCAATCGTCTAGCCCAGTCACGACTGTTGTTCCTCCAATTAATTCCTGCACACAATTCTTCAAACAAACCCGATCAAGCGCAAAAATGAAAAATAAATTATTTATGTACAAATTATGTGTGGATATTGCAGTTCTTAAAAATTCACAGGGGGTGAGAAAAATCCATGCCCTGGCGTTAACTGATAGTCTGGATCTGCTGCAACTTGCGAAACGAAAGCATCCCTTGAGATCAGTTTGTGATACAGTCGCAACCGATGACCATTTACGAATAATGGTTTCTTGTTTTCATCAATGGTGATCAATCGGACTATTCCATTGTCAAATACACGATCTATTTGATAAGGTCCCAACCAACGAGTGCATAGTTTTCCTTTGAAATCCCTCTTGAACCGTGAATCATATAACAGAGCCCAGTCTCCTTCCTGGAAGACTTTCTTCTTTATGAATCTATCATGCCATTTAGAGCGTTGTTGTTGGATTAAAGTTGTATGATTTACTGCTACTGTGCGCTTTTCATCCAATTCCTTAAGCTGGTTCAGTCAGTTCCTATGTGCCTCTGATAGATCGAGGTTTGCTTCTACAGCTGTTTTCAAGGTTCTGATTTCAAATTCAATTGGGAAAACAACATTCTTACCATATACCAATTCATAGGGGGAAAAACCAGTGGTGTTACACCATGTAGTGCGATAGGCCCATAGTGCTTCTGGAAGTCTCTCAGCCCAATCTTTACGATGGCTTTTCACTGTCTTTGTCAAAATAGCCTCGATAACCTTGTTTGAACTCTCCACTTGGCCATTGGCTTGTGGATGATATGGCGAGGTTATTCTATGTTGAATATGAAATTTCTGTAACAGTGCTTCCAGTTTGTAAGACACAAACTGTGGTCCACCATCTGTGACTATTTCCTTGGGTACTCCAAACCGAGTAAAAATTTCTTCATACAGGAAATCAATCACAGCCTGATCATTAGCCTTAACCAAGGATACAACTTCCACCCATTTGGTCATGTAATCTATGCAAACCAAGATGTGAACTTTCTGTTTCGAGGGAGGATTGATAGACCCTACAAAATCTAGAGCCCATCTATCAAATGGTTCAACCACGAGCTGTGGCTGCAAAGGCATTTTATCTAATATGTTGGGTTGGCCCATTCTTTGGTAGCTATCACATGCCTAAACATACTTCTTTGCATCTCTGAACATTGTGGGCCATAAATAACCCATCCTCAAAACCTTATGACCTGTCCTTTTATCAGCAAAGTGTCCCCCACAGGGCTCATCATGGCAAGCCTTAAGGATACTAAAAATTTCATCTTCTCTAACACATCTTCTGATTTCTAAATCAAGCCCTGTGTAGAAAAGATGTCCATCAATCCAACAATACCTAGCACTTTGTTGTATGTTTTTTCTTCTTTCTCTCTTCGACAGATGTGCTGGTAGCTTACCTGCAGCCAAGAAGTTAGCAATATCTACGTACCATGGGGAATGAGCTGATACTGCAAACAAGTTCTCATCAGGGAAGGAATCTTCGATTGGTAAATTGTCATCATTGTTAGTGAGTCAAGATAAAAAGTCTGCAACAACATTTTCCTTTCCTGGTCTATCAATAATTATGATATCAAATTCTTGTAACAGTAACAGCCATCTAGTAACTCTAGCATTCATGATTGGTTTGTTCATTGAATATTTGATGGCAGAATGATCAGTGTGCACAAAAGTAGAGTATCCAGTAATGTAATGTCTAAATTTGTTGATGGCATAAACTATGGCAAGGAATTCCTTTTTTGTGACAGTATAGTTTAGTTCAGCAGCGGATAAGTTCTTACTAATGTAATAAATTGCATATGGGGCATTACCTTCCTGTTGTCCTAGAACTGCTCCAATGGCAGTGTCTGAAGCATCTGAAGAAATATGAAAAGGCAGAGCCCAATTGGGCCCTCATAAGATGGGTGTTGTAGACAACCTTTTCTTTAACTCAATAAATGTTTTTTGGCATGCATCATTCCAAACAAACTATGCATCCTTCATCAACAAAGTAAACAAAGGAGAAGCTAGTTTGGAGAAATTTTCTATGAACCTTCTATAATAGCCAACATACCCTAAGAAGCTACGTACATCTTTTTGTGTTCCAGGAGTTGGTATATTTTCAATTACCTTGATTTTGGATGGATCTACCTGGATACCCTCAGAAGAGATGAAGTGCCCCAGAACTATGCCCTCGCTCATCATCATATGGCACTTTTCTGTGCTTAAAGAGAGCTGGCTTTGTTAGCAACGTTTCAAGACCTTTTCTAAATTTTCCAATGCTTCTTCATAACTATCACCATATGGAGTAAATTCATCCATAAAAATCTCCATGTAATCATTTACCATCTCTAGAAATATTCCAATCACTGCCCTCTGAAATGTAGCTGGTGCGTTACACAACTCAAAAGGAAGTACCCTGTATGCAAAAGTGCCCCAAAGACAGGTGAAAGTGGTTTTGTCTTGGTCTTCTGGAGAGATCTGGATTTGGTTATAGCCAATAAAGCCATCCAGAAAGGAAAAATACTTCTTCCCAGACAAGGTATCAAGGACCTGATCGATAAAAGGTAAGGGGAAGTGGTATTTCTGCGTTGCTTTGTTCAATTCTCTATAATCCACGCAGACCCTCCATTTCCCATTCTTCTTTGGCACAATCATGAGTGGAGAAACCCACTCACTGTATGAAATTGGGTATATAAATCCTGCTTCCAAAAGTTTTTGGATCTCCTCTTTCACTATGTCTCTTAGGTTCGGGTTCATCCTTCGTTGTGGTTGACACACAGGCTTAGAGTCGCTCTTAATGTAAATATGATGGGTGCACAGATTAGAAGGAATACCCTTCATGTCTGTGTACTCCCAAGCAAAATATCCCCTACGTTGTTTCAGCAAAGTAATTAGTTGTTCCAGCTCACTCGACGCAAGGTTTGGATTGATGTTTAATGTTTTCCCTGGCTCAATTTCTACTAGTACACTTTTCGAATTCTGGAGTACTAGAATTATACTGGCATCACTGCCTAGAGTTTCTTCTGACTAGAGTTTCTTCTGTAAGATTTTCTTGTTCTGCTTCATCTAACTTACTGTTAAGAATTTGGTAAACCTGTTTGTTGACAGACGTGGGCTCACTGATGAAACTGTTAATGGCATCGTCCTCTGTTTCATCTTTAAATGTTAAGGCTCTCCCTATCGTTAATAACGGCTGAACACCCTCCTCTTCCTCCTCCAATTCTACCCAAAGTGGAGTTTTAGCTTCTGTGCTTGGTCGAGCTGGAGGATATAAGGTTAGGATTTTGATCGCAGTCTCATCTGAGATGGTCATAGATCCTGACTGACAGCTGATACACGCATCTACTGTGGCCAACCAAGGTCTTCCCAGGATTAGTGGGTGTCCCCCCAACTGAGATTTCGGATGTAACACCAAGAAATCCGCAGGGTATTCCCACGAGTCAACAGAGATTACAAGGTCGTTTAGGATCCCCTCGGGCTTGATTGTTGATCTGTCAGCAAGTTCCAAAATAGTAGGGGTCGGCCGAAGGTTAGTGAGTCCAAGTTTCTTCACAGTTTCTATGGTCATAACGTTAATAGCCGTGCCTAAGTCTACTAAGACATTGCGGATTTGTGTGTTTCCTATGTGAACTGTCACAGTAGGATTTCCAGGGTCATCGTACTTTTCCACATGCGTCTTTCCCATTATCAATTCGAAAAGTTTTCCCATACATGGACAGTGGGAGGATCGATAGGCTTTCTTCCTGGTTTCTTGACACATAAGTCTCTAACAGTCTTATCATAAATGGGCACGTCATGAAGGGCTTGTAGCAGTGGAATTTTAACATACAAATTTTTCAATTCTCCTAAGAGATTGAATTGAGGTTGTTCCACTATTTTCTGCAGTGCCAATCGTTCAGGGTATGGCGGTTCTCTCATCACATGTGTAGGATGTGCTTCATCGTGTGCTACTTCCTGAGTTTCAGCTACTGTTTCAGTAGGAATTTCAGCATCCTCAATGATGGGGATTGTTGAATGAACCATATTCTCATAGTGTTGATTCACTCCAGTTTCAGTCACTGGGGATGGAACATCCTTAGTAATGATGGGTTCCACTACCCTCCCTGATCGTAATCGTATATCATTACAGGGAACTTGGTAGATGGAATACGCAGGCATGTTGGCAGTCTCAAACTGGTGAACTGCTTTATTATTCGGGTTTGGGTTAGGTTGTCCAGGTAGCTATGGTCGAAGTGGTGCATGCATAGGTGCGGCATTGTTTTGAAATGGCAGCTGTGGCTGTTGGTATTGTTGGTGAGGATACTATTGAGGAGGGTACTGTTTATACTGAACCTAGTGATAGGGAAAATTATTGCCTTGGTAAGGATTTCTCCAGTGTGAATTCCAAGGGGCTTGATTGTTTGACTGATGTGACCATGGTGTCCAAGAATTAGGATTTTGCATCGGATTCTGAGATGGATGCCACTGGTTACAAAAATAATGTGAAGGGAATTGTGTATTCATATTATTCATATTGTTCATACCATTCATATTATTCAAAAAAAATGATGGGTCTTGATTCATACCTTGATTGCGAGGCTGCCATGGTTTCTTTTGTGCAATGAAATAAGCTTGTTCCACTTCTGAAGTAGATTCCCGCAGAACTGCTTTGACCTTAGGTAGTGAGGGACATTCCTTGGTGTCATGCTCCAACTCACATATTCTACATATTTTTGCTTTGTCCAGCGGGCACTCTTTCAGTGGGTGATTTTTCCTACATTTGGGACAGAATACACCAAGTGTAAGATCTTCTACTACTTGCCTCTGTTTTTTTCTCAAGACATCTAACTCTGAGGAAATGGAGCTCATCATATTAGTTTTGAAATTCTCCAGCAAGTTGCCTATTTCTGCTCGAGTGGCTCCTCCACTAGCTGATTTCTGTGTCCTAGTGAAGACATCCTGATCTCGATCCTTGTCTTGTCTGTTAGTTCTAGAGGATCCCCTTGAGTACCTTCGACATAATTCAACAATCTTCTTGAAGGGTTCTTTTGAGATGTCCCCTTTCCCCAATAGATTCAACATATCAAGGCAATCTTCTATGATTCCTCGTAGCAAAATAATATTAAGTACATCCACTAGTACAAAATGAGAAATTAATGAATTAAAAAATGACTAAAATTCGACTATAAACGACTATTTTTGAGTCGGTGACTAATAGCATCCGATTTCCACTATCTTCTCTCTAGTCGTATTTCACTAGTCATTAATTGGTTGACTTATTAGTCATTGATAGTCACTGATTAAATCATTGATTTAGTCATTGATACTCACTGATTTAGTCATTGATAGTCACTGATTAAGTCATTGATTTAGTCATTGATACTCGTTAATTTAATCACTGATTTAGTCACTAATTTAGTCATTGATTGCCACAATTAATGACCAAATATATGACTAAATAAACTACTAGATGATGACATATTAATGACTAAGCTAAATACGACTAAACGTTAGTCGTGCTATAAGATACTGGAAATTAGCTACTAATAGTCGTATATATGCGAATTTAGTCGTTTTCTTAGTCACTAATTTATGATAGGGTACGGAGGAATCGAACCACCAATCTCCTGCCTATAATTAGGCAGGTGCTCTACCATTGAGCTAGCACCCTTTAAGAAGTTGTTATTGCTTGACAATGATGATATTCAAATAAATTTTGCATCATTCAAGCATACAAAATAATGATTACCAAGTTACTATAGATCCATAATGGCTTACCTTGTACTATTCCTTCAAGTTCTTCAACTGCTTTTATAATGTGTAAAAATAATATTTTCGCACTTAATAAAAGCAGTTGAAGAACTTGAAGGACTAGTACAAGGTAAGCGATTATGGATCTATAGTAACTTGGTAATCATTATTTTGTATGCTTGAATGATGCAAAATGCAAAAATCCCAGAAATTTATAGAAATGACAAGCATGCATCCATTGTTAAACTATCTACTGAGTCATGCCAAAATATTTGAATTTGACTGAAAATTCATAAGTAACTTGAAGATAATGGTGAATGATGTCATGGAAAGGAGAATTTAAGTTTATATAGAAGCAAAGGATGAGCAAATGGTGTCCCAAACTCATCTTCCAACAATGTGGGCCAAGTTATGTCAAGGACTAACATGTCAGCAGGTCCTGGAACATAACTGCAACATCAAAAGTAACTTTCTTAAATAAGATTTATATTGCATATGAGGTTTGGCCATAAAATATAGACATGCAAGTTAAGAATTACTCCACAATCAAGGAATCTCGGATTTCCTCTATTTATAGACATCAAGCACACAGATTTTGTTAATTTGCACAGATTGCCAATAGATTACCTTACATGGAGGGCAATTGAATAGAACACAAACACCAATGACTATATATAATGCTTGATTGTCCATATATCCTACACTAACAATTTGCAAACTTCTTTCCCCTTACCTTGCAAAGCTTGTCAAGTACAATCCTGGTTCTTGACAAAGGAATTTCAGTCTCAATTCCTTGCACCTACTTGTTTCTTTCCTCCATTAGATATATTGAGATTTCAAAGCCTTGTATGGGGTGAACTAAACCATCTAAATAAGCATTCAATTCTCCAAAGAATCTTTGCATTAAAAGATAATTAATGGGGCATCGATTATTACAAGTGGTATTTAAAACAAGATTTCCATATTCAAGCTCTTACAAGTCTCAAGTAAAACTCAATTATTTCCCAAGCAAAGAAAATACTCCCCTACCTGTCGAGCCAAAATGTAGCAGAGATGCTTCTTCTGTAGAGGATCTACACAAGCAGTGAATATGGCCTTCACATACTGTAAAAAAGGAAGAACAATAAGAGGTTAACTCACAATAAGATTACAAATCAAACCAAAAGATAACAGAGCTACAGCTTCTGTACATGAACATGACCAGTAAGTAATTCTTCATCCTACAACTGCCCCCAAAGGAGCAGAAATAAAAATAAGAACAAGATCTAATAGAAGGAGCATTCTCAAGGCTGAAGGGTATAGTCAGATATACCTGCAAATTATGCATACATAAGGCCACTCTAAGTGCATTTGTGTATTCTCCAAATTTTGTGTAAATTGAATAAGCTATGTCAAGGACTAACATGTCATCAAGTCCTGGAACATAACTGAAACATCAAAAGTAACTTTCTTAAATAAGATTTATATTGCATATGAGGTTTAGCCATAAAATATAGACATTCAAGTTAAGAATTACTCCACAATCAAGGAATCTCGGATTTCCTCTATTTATAGACATCAAGCACACAGATTTTGTTAATTTGCACAGATTGCCAATAGATTACCTTACATGGAGGGCAATTGAATAGAACACAAACACTGGTGACTATATTTAATGGTTGATTGCCCATATATCCTACACTAACAATTTGCAAACTTCTTTCCCCTTACCTTGCAAAACTTGTCAAGTACAATGACTCGTCTTTTTCTCATCCTCCCACCACAATAAGCATTACATGGACATGCATATTTAAGCAAGCTCTTCGCATCAGCTATTCTCTCATCGTACGCATGGTATTCAGCGGTTGTCAAAATTGGGTGTTGACTCATCTTCAATTTTCTGCATTCAATTATGAAAATGATATGTTAACTCTTACTTTTCACTCTTTTCATCTATATCATCTTGAATTGAAATGCATCAAAACCAATTCATAGAGAAAAAAAGCAATGGATCAACAATATCCACCTGTGACAACAGTAGGAATGCATTATGGACATAGTGCAAAACAGCAGCAAGCAATACTATATCCAATGAAAGGGTTGAATTCCAAAACCTAATGACATTTTTCCAACTTAATGTCACCCAGAAATTGTGAATTAGTGTAATAGGGCTAATGTCAACCAAAAATTGTGAATTAGTGTAACAGGGTTCAGCTGTTGGTCCTTATCAAATTATTAAATAAGCAACTGTAAGAAAGTTTCAAGCCATTTGAAATTGGCCTATATTTGTTTTATTGTTTGTAGGTAAAGGTTCTTGGTCGAGGGCAGAGGAATCTAACAAAACAGTTGGATGTACTGAGTAATCTTCTACGTGAAAACATTGTGCATAAAAGACAGCACAATATAAACAGAAGATGGAGACGGGAAGGATTTTTAGGAAGCAGAAGAACAAGTGATTCTGGGCAAGGTGAACTCCACATCGACTTTACATGAAATATAAGTAAAACAACTTTTTAAAAGTTATTTTTATAAGTGAATTTTCTTCAAGGGGCAACTGAATATCCCCTACTGGGATTAGTGGTTGTCCTAGTGTCCCTAATTAAGGATCATTCTTAGGATGACCCCTAAGATGTCCCTTAGACACCCCTTAGATGTCTCCCTTAAATCAGGAACACCATGGGGCATCCCTACCTGATCCCTTTGTCCCTGGGATGCACAGGACAGAGGGGATGCATTGCCAACCCTCCATATTTTCCTTCAATGCCTCTATTTCTCATTTTATATATGAAAAAAAATTGCAAACTGTACATAATTACAAATGACTTACCTTCAACTTGTATCCATATCCAATAAAAGTGACATCCATATTTTAAGACCAAGCATATAGCTCACAAAGGGGACTTACCTTAAAATTTCTACGTGAGTTGATCCATTAACCCAGTAGCTAAGAATATATATTATTGCAAATGACATAAAACTAACACAAAAATATTAAGTGTAATCACTTAAGTTCTTGGACAAAAATATGAAATTAAGAATAATAAATATTGGACAAAATTCAAGGATTTGCCCATGTGAGGCAAACATTATTTAAAATAAAATGCATAACAAGTGTAATGGAGTAACACAGTCACTTCGTTATTGGAGGAAGTAAAAAATGAGGCAACTGAAAGTTTCATACAAGAGCTTGTAATAACAACCTATTGTTGTTATCTAATACTCACACAATCAAACCATGGAGAGAAATAACATGACATATCCCACAATTACCAAGAAAGATATGCAAAACATTTAATGATTCTTAGAAGCATAAAGAAGGAGAGCATTAACACATCAACTCAACTCCTAGAAGATGTTGATTTTGACTTTGAACTAGCAAGACTCTAAGACTATATTGTGGACCTCCCAAGCCACAAAAGAAACTGGGCAGAATGTAACTACACTCTAAAATCCAAGTAAAGACAAATTATTATGTAGTGAAGCTAACCACCACTTCCAAATCACTCCCTGTCGTGTCAACATGTTCTAGCTTTCCAACATGAAATATTCAATCAGTTTTTAAAAAAGCAAGCATTAATCATAAATCATTTTCAAATTTTATCCATTAAATTTGATGAACATGGTGCCAATAAAAACTATAGTATTCTAGCATAATAATAAACTGATATCTGTTTTTTCATGGCTATTCTCGCCTTTCAGATCAAATGAAAGGTCTAAGAGAGAGGTTAGAGGAACTCTTATCTCATATTTTAGAGCTAGAAAATAAGTTGTCTGAGTCTGGTAGTCAGGGGCATCTTCATCGACAGGGTTCAGTTGTTGGTCCTTATCAAATTATTAAATAAGCAACTATAAGAAAGTTTCAAGCCATTTGAAATTGGCCTATATTTGTTTTATTGTTTGCAGCTAAAGGTTCTTGGTCGAGAGCAGATGCATCTAAGAAAACAGTTGGATGTACTGAGTAATCTTCTATGTGAAAACATTGTGCATAAAAGACAGCATAATATAAACAGAAGATGGACATGGGGAGGATTTTTAGGAAGCACAAGAACAAGTGATTCTGGGCAAGGTGACCTCCACATTAGCTTTACATGAAATATAAGTAAAACAACTTTTTAAAAGTTATTTTTATGAGTGAATTTTCTTCAAGGGGAAACTGAATGTCCCCTATTGGGATTAGTGGATGTCCTAGTGTCCCTAATTGAGGAAAATGCCTGGGATGAGCCCTAAGATGTCCCTTAGACACCCCTTAGATGTCTCCCTTAAATCAGGAACACCATGGGGCATCCCTACCTGATCCCTTTGTCCCCGGGATGCACAGGACAGAGGGGATGCATTGCTAACAGTAATCATTTATATGGACACTCAGAGTCATCATTCCCTATGGGATTAACCACAAAATGACTCAAAATGCTATCAATCAGTCACACGTTTAGAAAATCCATAGACGGTTTCTTACTATTGCAGGATGAAAACGATAGTGATACCTTGTCACACACCTTGAGTTTTCCATATCAACGTTTTTGAAAAGGGAACTCAAAAAAAATTATGGTAACTTGCAAACTTCTTCAATCATTGATGAAGGTAGTCAAAAACATATCAGACAGGTCTAAGTTTATAGGAAAGGTGATCAACAAGTCTAACTCAGTCCTATTCAACACTCAGCATAAACATAGAGCATTGTCAGAAACAGACTAGGGTGAACTGTAATTATTTATATGGACTCTGGCGTCATAGAATTCCTTGTGGGATTAGCCATAGAATGTACTCAAAATGCTGTGAATTTGCCACACATTCAGAAAATCCATACAGAGTTACTTTCTTACTATTGCATAATGAAAATGATAGTGATACTGATACCTTGTCACGCGTCCTGAGTTTTCCATATCAATTTTTTTGAAGAGGGAACTTGAAAAAGATGATGGTAACTTGCAAACTTCTTTGGTCAAAGGCACAAATTCTGCAAGAAAATAGCAAATGTAGTCAACTTCATCTCCGATGATGGCAAACTTTATCAACAAAAAGTTGCAGTTTTCAAGAGTGAATACAACAAAAAGTAAACTGACATTAATTTTTTATTCTCACTGAAAAAATGCAGCCCATCTGAATGGGATACAAAATAAAAATCAATTTCCTTCAAGAATTCATCTACAGTTTCTTTTGGTGGTGTAGGTCCATTAGGGAAGTAGAACTGCATAGAAACCCACAAAAATATTAGACAACCATGTGTATTGTGTAAAAACTAAAAACATATTAGTCGATCACATTTTTTGGATGCCTTTCGAGATTAGAGCAAGAATGCAATATTTTTCAGTGAGCCAATGACTGTACAAGTAGGTGTTGCCCTATCTTCTAGGCATGTAGAGATGAACTAATAGGAATTTAGTATTTTCCCGATTGTAAGAGATCAATTTGAGTCATTGGGACCATTGCTTTACATACACAGCCAGTGAAGACCTCCCAAGCCAAAAAAAGAACATAGGCACCAAAAAAGTGGGGAATTACATTTGAGCCTTGAGTCTCACCAGCTCAAAAACCTTAAACAAGTACAGAAACTATCTGCTGACAAACTAGGCTAACCAAAAGGGAATCAACAGAACTAAAATAGAAGATAGAGCTCATACTAATCATTTTAGGCAGGTTCAAAAGAATACATGAGGTATGATTTCATTCACTGGTTCACTAACCCACTTCAGAGCAAAACTTAGAGAACCTGAGCTTGCTCCAGTGCGTCTGATGGATCATCTTGGTGAGAAAAATGAACTAGAACCAGTTCGAGGAGAAAGAGGTGGCACAGTGCCAACAGGAAACATCGATGGAGTACTTACACTCAAACTGGCAGTGCATGAACTATTTGGTGTGTTCAAAGGAATACCAGCCTTTGCATCTTCAACTAATGACATTACCTACAGAGAGATTGAGTAGTAACAAAAAACCTGAATATATGAAATAGAGATGCTCTTTCAAGTTTCTACAGCTAATCATTACATGTAGCCAATGAAAAATAATAAGCCAGTTCTATATTCACATAAAATCTTGTTGTGGATGTGTGTTGTTGTAGTTCTTTCCTTAAGATATGCAGGAAGATGAGACAGTGGAGATAAGTAGACAATGGCTTTAAAACATCAGGAGAATCGGTGTCTCACCTCATCCAAACACTAACTTTATAGGATTATATTAACACCAAAAGCTAATAAGTAGCCATTCAAACATACAAAACCAGCTCAAATATTTTAAGTGTACAACTAAGTTGCCAGGGTACTTGGGTTTGGGGACCGGGATGGCATTTTTTGAAACAAAGAACTTGGGTTCATCAGGGGTACAACTAAACAATAAATATAATATTATACATATTTCTTGATATATATGAAAAAATTTATAAACAATTTATAAATTTAAAATGCAAATTGCATAATGCCATAATATCATCTTCAGCAACTACAGAACATGCACATTGCTTCATTGAAGTTTTGAACAATGATTAGAAAAACACCGAACAACATTGAATTGTTAACTTGATCATTATCATTTGAAAATTCAAATTGACATTGACATTAATAAGTCTCAACTCTCGAATCTTAAAAAGTTAAACCAAGTGGTTATTGAGGATCTGATGAATCCATCTTGGAGAAACAAGAAGAGAAGAAGAAAATTCTGGAAATGTAATTTCAGCACTAAAAATTGCTAAAAACGCTGAGAAAATACCCTTGCAATGGAAGATTTGATTACCTAAGGTAGCAGTCAACTTCACCATTTCACTGTCTATCATTCCACAATTTTTAGCAAGAATAGAGAACCAAAATCACTTCACTGTTGGACAACTGTTCTTTCCCTTCACTCCTGGATTGTTTCTCCCTTCATTGTTGGAAATGATACGGTTGAAACGAGAGGGTGATTCACTTTTTAAGTTCATGAGGGTGTGAGGTAAGTGAAGGACTATGGTATTCAGGCTGCCACCCCCAATCACTTGTTGGGGAGAACCTGGTTCATTTGGGTTCGTGAAAGAAGTATTTAGTCCCAAGTTTGGTACAAGTTTATAGGCTTATACCACTGGAACTGTATAAAAATGATTATTTGAATCATGCATTGAAATGCAAATCAAATGTCATTTGAAAAACAAAAAGACTGCAAAATTTCTTGAGATTACAACTCAAGCACAGACAACTGCCCAAGACTGAATGCAACATCACATGACAGACAACAGCAGCAAAGCCAATATAGTGGTCACAATAAAATTTCCAAAACTTTAAAGTTCTAAGAAGATATTTGTTGGCCCCTGGGGACATCTAAGTGCAAGTTGCTCATGTTCAAATGGTCATATAATTACTTAGTTGGATGATGGGAATTAATGGCATAGTCGGTTAGTCAGATCAATTGAGTGATGGGGCAGTTGAAAGTAATTGGTGCATAAAATAATGGAATGTGATTACTCCATCGAAAGCACTAATTTAGGAGGAAGTATAGGGACTAAAAGGGATTTGATGGGAATTGCATTCTTATTTTTCATTCATCATTGGATTATTGTATCATTTATGGTTGTCATCGAATGCATGAGACTAGATAGGTTTGAGAAGTTTCACTCCCTTCACCCACCATGGGTGAGGGAAGTTCTTATACTTGAGTAGGTGATCAATGAAACAACATAGATCCATCTTAAAAGGGGATCTACCAAGCGCCCAGAGGGATCAAATCTCTGGAGGTGCAAACCCTTCCTCAACATTTGCACTCTTCAGATAAAGTGTGTAATGCAATATTTATGGTTTTAATTTATCTAATTTCAAATTCTTTTAGTTTTATATATATGCCATTCTAAATGTTTTAAATCTAATTTGAGCAAACATGTTATTTTTTATAATATTTTATTATTTTTTATAAAGGGCACTTGTCAACTCCACGATGAGCACAGAAGGAGTTACACACCTACTGGGCTGTAGAATGCGCCTCTTCAGCACAATAAAGCAAGTGTGATGCTAATCCAGTTATTCATAGGTTGCAGTGTTGCATTCTTGATATTGTTGTTTTGTTTCTGTACTTATTTTAGGGGTGTGTTTGATAGTTTGTAGGTTATAAATCTTGGCACTTCCTTGGTCAGGTGACAGCAGCAGCAAGGCAAGGAGATTGCTCCATGAAACTCGGTTTAAAGGGTTTCCGGCGCACACTACTATGTCCTTCGAGAGAGGCAAATCTCCATAGTGCAAGTGACCTCATCATCTACACCAAAGTTCACATGGATTGTCACTATTGTGCACCAAAGTGCCATGCTTCATAACTTATAACTATAAGTATCTGGTAGCAACCTATAAAGGCCACCCTCATGCACTTCTTTGGCCATAACTCAACCAAGATTGGGGTTGCATTTTCTAATGATCACCAAACTCAACCAAGATGGACCTCTATGTAGAATAATGTGGAGAATTTTACCCCTGATTACAAAATTTGAAGAAGTAAGTGCCGTACATGTTCTTAGAGAACTAATTACCCAAGCTAATAGCCAGGCAAATGTGACTTGCAATTTAGTTCAAGCTAATCTCAGGATCTGTGGGGAAGATGTTGGTTATTGTATTATCCCCTAGATGCATTGATGGTGGTTAAAATTTCAATCAACATTATGAAATAAACCCAAAGCCATGGCTAATTATTTCAACCATTTGGTATGCAGTCATCCCGATCTGTGCTTTTATGAGAAAATTCAATTACAGCCTATATTCATTTTATTTGCTCATCATGAAGCCACCTCCTGCGTGTGAATTAATTCTCAACATGAAAGGGGATTTGAATGCTCTGTCCTTCATGGGTGATGGAAATGATGAAACCAAGGACGTTGATCAATGTGCCATTTCATCAAGCTATCATATGGAATTTGTCAACAGAGAATCAGTCAGCCGTTTTATTTGCCTGAGAAATTCTGAGTGTGTGAATTCCTAACAAGACAATGCTAGAATCAGTTGGTGAATTGAGGTCCTAAACGAATACAGACTTGACTATTCTTTGTTTTGCAGAAAGGGTAGAAATTCATTGTTTTAGCATTGAAGTTGAGTCTCCTATATTTTGCAATGGTCTCTGTTCTTGGACTGAGGTCTTAAAGGAAGACAGAGTTAACTGGTATTGGGCCTAGGCATTTGTAAGATGTATTAGTAATCATTCTGAGAAGTTAAAGAGTCTCTGCAGCTCATACATTCTGAAGGTAAATTTTGAGAAACTAGACTGTTCTTTGGTCTGTAGCAAGGGAAGAAGTCATTGTTCAAATCAATTTTATATCATTGAACTTGAGTCTCCTGTAGTTTGAAACACTCTATGTTCTGGCTTGATTGTGAACAAAATAAGCACAACCGACAATACCATGTGTATAAGGACTCAGGGATATACATTGACTCTGGAGGATAATCTTGGCAGGCAGCAATATCAGCATAAGTCAGATGTGAAGGTTGCAGCTAGATTCAGTGATTATATCAATTGTCACAACAATTTGGAGGTAAGGCCTCTTAGGAGCTTAAATTGTCCTCTGGTATAGATAAGTGGTAATTACAAAAATTATCATCTTGAACGCATCAATTAGATCAATACTGAATTCAGTAAGCCAATTTGCAATTTATCAGATATCTGGTCCTTGGAAAGAATGGTTTTCCTGTAGTTTGGAACACTCTATGTTCTAGTTTGGTTGGTTGTATTGTTGTTGGTAGTAAGATCAACACTACCAATAGTATTTGGCATCAGGTTTATGCTTTGACTCTTGAGGAAAACTTCGGTAGACAGCTGTACCAGCAACAGACAAATGTGATTCCTCTGTTGAGAAAAAGTGACAGATACATAACATACCAACCATATTGCATCAATTGCACCAGTACTGAAATTTCTAGTGTGTATAAGCTCAGCTATTATAATTTGAACAAAAGTCGACAAATTTAGTGCAGTATGGAAAACCCTAATGAGCAAAGGAATATGGTGATTAGGGAACTGGAAGGTAGGTATGGAGAAGGACATGATGCAAATCTGACAGCAAAGCTTGTTATGGAAGAGGTTGAGATTGATCATCTCAAAGACAAATCTGCATCCTATGAAAAAGGAATCAAAGATATGAAGAGACAAGTGCAGAATCAATACATGCAAGAAATACTAGAACTTGGGAAAGAACGAATAAGTTCAACCAGTGAAGCCTTTGAGAGTCATCCAGAGGAAGATTAGAAGAAGGCAGATTCTGCCACCGAGGAATATCATCAAGTTAATGAAGTTCATCATGAAATTCTAGAGGAGGGGATGGAAAAATGCCTGTAATGCCTCTACTATTTTTTTTGTAAATGTATCTTACTCTTAGGCAAGTTTAGGTTGTATCTCAGCAAGATAGATCATCAAATAGAAGTAGGAAAGCAGTAACTAGATGGTTTGATTTCTCTCTTTTGAATGTTGTAAAAACTATGCACAGCTATCTCTACAAATAGTTAACTGATGTACTGACAGGATGCCCATCTAGGCCACATCATTTTTTTGATATTAATACAAAGTAACCGTTTTTGCTAAAAAAATAGTCTCTACCAAAATATAAGATGACTAGAAAAGAACATAATAGGCTTGATTACACCAACATTTTTCAAATGTCCATATGTTAATTAACCACCCTTGGCCTTGACTATTGGAGTTGCCGACTTAAAAGACCTCCTACAAGAACTATGCAATTCACTTCTTTCTATCATCCTGTGGCAAGTGTTGATAGGACTAAAAGTCCCAAAACTATCACCCAGTTTGGATCACCACAAATATATTCAACATTGCTCCTCAACTCATGCCAGACAAATATCAAATTGTGCTATGACAAGAACTGAAAGGAAGAACAAACAGACTTGGTATCAACAACACAAAAGGCTATTATCCAACGGATATATAACTAGCTTCTTGAATATTACCAAGAATTCTTTGGCTTTAGCTGCTAGAAGTGTCTTTGCTTCTTATTTGACAACTTTCTCAAGCATCAATGAGAGGACCTTGAGATCACGAAAGATTACTCCCTGGGCCCCAATTAACCCACTGAGGCCCAATTAATCCAGGCCACTCTCCTAAGGGTATTAATAGGAAAACTCTCGATGTCGACATCTCTATTAAGGATGCAAATTATGAGAGCAATTAGATTCCATTTAGGCTGTGGAGGTGCAAATGACAAGAACTATTAGCCTCCCTTTATTTTGTGGGGGACCCCTTCTACTAGCTATGTTTAGAATTGCTTATTAGATTTAGAATTAACTTTTATTTTACTGTCCTTTTAGTCGGGGGATGTCTTATGCACTTCCTTATAGTTGTTAGTGCTAATTATACTCTCAAATCTCAAGTTTATTTTAATCATTCATGGGCATTAATAAAATTTCAATTACAATTTAACGAGACATATTCTTTGTGGAAACAATTTACATGGTATATAACACAATCAAAGCTCAACCCACAAAACCCGGAAAATAACAAGAAAAAAGCATTTGCTTTTCCACGTGGGGGGTAGAGATGAGTTAGATTGCCGTACTGTCCTAGTATGTTTCTCTTTATTCAATTCAATATCAAGTCTTTGATGATTTATTCTTTGTCTACTCTCCATTCCAGAATCAAGTCGATCCCCAAAGATGCTTAACACACAAACTTTGTCGGGTACAAGCATCGAACAGGTAGATAAAATAGACAGTGTTTTTTTGCCAGCTGCCAAGAATTATGTTGAGCATAATTTCCGTTGATTGAATTCTACCTTTCTGGACCTAAAGTACCCTTGCAAGGAACCATAAAAAATCTTATATCCCATATCATGGCTTCATTTAAGAAAATGAATACATTCTGCATAACAATCTGCACAATGAGTCCATAACATTTTTGGGGCACATTACAGTCTTGTGATTTGTGTCATCTCAAGTTTCTTAATATGATATTCAAAATGTTTCTAACCAAATATAAAAAAAAAAATGTGATAAGCCAGGCAAGTGAATTGTGGTCAAGTGGTAAACCAAATGATTTTTCATAGATACTCTCGGGTTCGACCCCTCGAGAACATGTTACTGTGTTAATGCAGCCAATTACGTTCTATCTTGGGATATCTCTCATTCTTGAATGAACCTAAGCAGTTTATCCTAATGCAAGTACTGAAGGTATATCCCACTTCGCAAGAAAGGGCAATTTAAGGGAAACTATGTCCTGAGATAATCTCAGGCCAATAAGTTATATTCCCTAACCTCTTCTCCATCAAACATTTAATTTCATTCCAGACATAATAAAGAGATTGATATGCATAAATAATCCATTGAATGCAAAATAAAAATTTCTGGTTAATTAGAAAATACCAATTGCTCAGTCTCCGGAAGTGAAAGCCACTGCGAAAAGATCTCCTCAATGTAGCCCTTATATGGATTGAATTTTCCCAGCTCCGCCGCGAGCTTGAGAAGCTACAAGAAATCAACATCCACCATTGCCACATCCACTGACATCGTCGAATCCATATTTTACCAAATTCAGCCCCCAAATAAAAGGCCGAGAAAATAAATATAAACAAACGTCGAAGTCCAAATTCAACTAAACCTTGGGTTCTTGAAAGAAATAGAAAGCTTGTAAAAAGCTTCCTCTGCACGAAATCTAGCAGTAAAACCACCAAAATCACCTTGTAAGCCGTTGACGATTGTCAAAAAAAGGCCAAATAAGCTGGTCCTTAGATGCCAAAATGGGAAATGGAGGAGATTGTGTCCAATTTCGAGTTTTAAACAGTGATATTCACCCTGGACAGAACAATTTGGCTGGAAACTTCGTAATGCAAGAGCGCGGTAGAATGAAACAAGAACCTAGGGGTTTCCATATATATATAGACCTTTTATATACTATGGTCTTGAGCATGTGATGGCCGTAGCCGAAGAGGAAAGAGAGGCTTAAATTTTTATCTACCAACCAAAAAAGAAAGTGGTGCTTAACTTTGTTATTAGCTAATAAACAAGTCTAAACTTTTAGTTACTTAATATTTGAATTATTATGATCGATTTAAAATGGTTTATTTTATTATTATTGTACTTTAAATCTGGAGTATACTTTTCCATTTGAAATCAAATTGTTCTGTTTTTATATAAAGTTTTATGTAATTTTATAAGAAATGAGTATTAAACTAAATTTTTCAAATTAAAAATAAATCTACTCATTTTTATATCATATTTATTCAAAAATAAATCAAATTAATTAATTATATATATATATATATATATATATATATATATATATATATATATATGTTTTTGTCTATGATATCGAATACAGTTTGCATAGGGGTTAGGATGATTTTTTATAGTCTTATTTCATTAAATAGTTTGAACTACTTCGACAATCACTATAATTCTCGGTGTATTGTTTAAGGTACTCATATGCAACAAGATTTTAATACAAGGTTGCACTTTGGTGAAGTATTGCTATTATCGGCTAGCTTTATGGCTCTCTTGAACGTTTCTTTGATCAGTAGGGTTTCCTCATTTATGTGTTGCACCCTCCTATGGCATCGTCGCTAGGAGAGAGTAGAGCTCCCTCCTATCATGATGCCATTTCCATACCTTCTTCCTTAGCCAAGTCATTGTTGCCCAAACCTTTAGAAGCCTCCAGACCACAACAAAAGAAGTCGCCAAAGGATCCCTTTGCCTTAAGCTCGGATCATCCCTTTGAAGCTGAAAAAGCTCAGGCCAACGAGAAACCCAAGAAGTCTACCAAACCCCTATCGCGGGGATGTTTTCCTAAAGCGGACTCAATTCCACGTCTGGAAGTCACCTCTAGCAATATGAGCGCATACATGCAGCATATGCAAGATCATGCCCTAATTTGTAATTTTTTGGGATTTTGGCCCTACTAGAGAGCCCTGATGTCCTGGATAGAAAATAAATGGCATCCTAACTTTTCGTAAGGGGGAGATCGATATCAAATTGGGTTTGAATGGTTTCTTTACAACAATTTTCTCCATCTGAAAAAATAGGGAATGGGTGGTAGATCAAGGCCATACTTCTTTGACAATGTAATGTACCCGACCCCGAAACCAAGGTCACAGGCACATGTAAACCCAAAGGAAGGTTGAATAAAGGTATTGTACAGTGGAATAGGGTCAACCAAAGGTTAGGATAACATACCATCGAACCAATTTAAAACAACATTCAACCATTAAAATAAATGGCAAGATCTTAAAAGTAATTATAAAACTCCTCAAAAGCTCATGCGAATGCAAGACCATGCAAGCATGAAAATGCAACCATATTTACAAGCTTATTAAAATTGGACCTTAAAATCATTAAAACATTAAGGGTGACCATAATCATCCCAATAATACTATATGATCAAATTTACTGGGTTCTTTGCAAACAATTTACAACCAGAACTTTTTGCCATAAAACTATGCAATTACTACACATCCGTAATTCCAATTTAAGATACCTTCATTAACAATTTTGCATTGCTCATCGGATCATATATGAAACTAAAACCTATATCCATTCAACAATACAAATGACAAGTATGGATCTACCATATACAACCATTAATTCATGCACAATATCAAATCTACGAATTGCTATCAAAATCACTACCAGATCATCCGCAAGCATCCAAATCCCTACAAAACCAACCGGGAGTCCCAAATAGAAAGAAAACCATCTATATGGGGCACTCTACAGCCACCAATGGTGCACTAGCAACTTCATACACAACCATACAACTTCAAATAATTAATTCTACAGAAAAACCATCCATTCAATCTAGTTTTCGGGAAGAAAAACTCATTTCCTAGCAGTCAAAACTCAGTGTTTTCATTTGTAGAATCATATAATAGATATGGAAAACCATGGAGGGCACATTTTCAGAGTAATCTACATCAAATAACACGTGAATAAAAATATTTCAAGCAACCATCAATATCAGATCTCATAATCAAGGAGAAAGCACCAATTCCCAAGCAGGATTCCTCAACCAATGTTCTGAAAACTAAGCATTTCCATATATAATTGCATCCACATATATGATCAACCATTGAGGGTGAATTTGCAGAGCAATATACAACAAATAACACATGAATAGACATATATCAAGAAGCCATCGATATTAGATCTAAAAGTCAAGGAGAATACATCAATTTCCAAGCAATTAAACCATCAAATCTGTATCCAACCATTGATATCTCTACCAAGCTTTTCAACAGTAACAGTTCAACTATGGAAACAATGGAAACATCATATAAACATATGAATTTACATAAAAATAAACCACTTATCTTATTAATATGCAACTGGCGTCAACCAGACCACGTTCCACCCAGCCATAGGCACTACCAAGCCAAATCTCACTTTGATAAGCCACCCTCGAGCTAAGGCCACAGATCCACAATAGAGGTGCACTGAAGGATAGCTCAAGTATCAGTTTGAGAAGCCATGACTCAATTCCTCACCACCTACTTTCTCCTCCACCCCACTACCAAGTGAAATGGTAATCCATTCACCCCTAGATCCCTCGGGACATCGCCATTCATCATCAGAATTTATGTGTAAGTCCCAAGACATAGACAAGCAATGGACATGGAGGAATTATAACAGAGTTGTCAAATCTTGCCACAAACACCATACAAGATCTTTACAACATTTATGGTTTTTTCTACTCCTTTTGAATGTATTGACCTATAATAATGTTTGATACTTCAGTAATTATATTAGCATACAAGACATTTAATATTGTGCTTGGTTCCATAGTCATTATGAAGTGACTCGGTACTTATGACAAGTTTGTGTTTAGTCTCTATTGTAGGGTTAATAGTTCTCATAACATTGCCAAGGATTACTTTGCAGGATAAAAGTTGGATGCGCAACACTTATGGGTATTTAGAATTCATGAGGGGAATAGGGAGATATTATAAGCAGACAAGTTTAGGGTGAAATCATCAGAGGGAATGTTTTCCCTTATAATATCTCCCTCATATTTAACATTAATGATGTGGAGTATGGATTCATTATTTATCTAGTTATCTTGTGATGGCATTTTTTGATGATGCCTCATTGGATCTTCTAATATGATTATCAATTGAGTGTTGTACATAAGTATGGATGGCATGAGTTCTCAAAAGGATCAGCAACTAGGTATTTTTATCTAGTTAAAAAGGAAATGATCTTTAGGGATTCTCTTATAATAGTGAATCTAGTTACGAAAAAATTGCAAAATGAGGAGCAAGATTGAGCAGAATAATCCAAAGGATCATTTGGCAATTAGACTCCATAGTGTATTGGAGAAAACTCACTATGGCTTGGGGTAGACCACAACAGATAGCTAACTACCAGAAATAAACTCAATTCCCAATGCTATGCTACATAAATGACAATGCTAAGATAATGAAGAATATAACCAACCTCGATCCAAACGTTTGATGTAGATCCCCGTTGGAGCTTTTCGATCCGTGCACTTGAATTTGCAAATTAATCTTGACAGCCAATATACAACAAGTACATATAATATATAAACAGCATTAACATCATCAATAGCAATGGCCCATGACATAACAACATTTACAACATTAATGGACGAGAATATGAGTATTTCTATTAATAAACAAGAAGAAGTTCAATCTGATACAACCTCTTGCCAGCAACCAATCTGAACCAAGATCTAGGTCAATCCACTTGCGCCTCCACCACTTCAATCCTCCATGGAATGGCAAACTCAAACTATGGTAGGAGTTTGGAAGGTGAACATAAAGTGTTCACAACTACAAGGATCAATGAGTGTAGACTCAAGATAGGGCAAAAATCCACTAGAGTTCTCTTGCTCTTATTTTTTCTCTCCCGTCCATAAGCCATATGTGCTCAATATATAGTCCTCTCAAAGGTAAGTGAAAGGACAAATCGAGGCATTTCTTGGGCAGATGGAGAGTCAAAGGTCACCCAATGACCGCTTTTTGGCAGTAAAAAGTAATAAACTAGTGATTTTTACCATTTTACATGCTACCCACGGGCTATAGTGATGCAACTCGCAGGTACGCCCACTGTAAAGATGCAGCAAGCGTACAAGGGAAAAAAATAGGGAAAAATAGTGTCTGAAGGACATAAAATGGTTCTGAGTCAGTGGAATGGATCCTCTAGGCCAAAGAGTGTTGATTCAAACAAGGTGGAAGATTAAGTTGTAACACATAGAAGAGGCAAGGACCTTCAAGAAAGTCGATCAAATGGAAAAATAGGACACCTACCTAGACAAAGGGATTCTCATCAACAACCAAGATCCTCCAGGCGTCAATTAGGTTCCATAACCATCTCTCATGGCAAAAATCAAAAGTGCAAAGGGACTTAGGTCTAAAGACCCACCCTTAAGAATTAATTTAGAAGCCAACCGACATTCCAGCAAGCACAAAGGACAGGCAAATCTATTTCACTTACGCGAGGGAGCACTCATGTCATATAGCATATTTGATCCTCAAACCTGCAAATGGATACATTTGGTATAGGGTTAATTTAAATCCCATATAATCGGGTTTGAGCATGAAGGTGGGATATATCCCACGCAAGGGATGGTGATGATCAAGGGACACTATAACATTTACAATTCCTGCTCTCAGAAACGTGATTGGCATCTTCAATAGGCACACAAGGGTCTTCTGGTTAGTGGTAAGCTTAACCTATGCTTTCAGTTTACCCGCATGTGTTTTGAATTTGCCTTGATTGGAATTAGTGGTTATGTTTCTAGGCACTTTTGTGTATCTTGAGTCCAAGGCAATTTGTTAAATTGTGTTGAAATTCACAACATAAATGACTAATTCACATTAATCATTGTTAGCTAGTCATATTTATATTCTCATGACTAAATCAGTCATTTTTATTTTAGTCACTTGTTATCTAGTCATATATTTTATCCCGTGACTAAATTAGTCATTTATTTTAGTCTTTTTTGTTGGCTTCTTTAAAATTGCTCAATTTTAGTCGTTTATCCCTTGAAAAAACTATGGTGAGTAACTTTTTTAGTCGCCTAGTCACTTATCTCTCATTTTGTACTAGTGATCTTTTCCAATCTCAGTGTGTCCAAACCTTTGTAAATTGTACAGCAATCTTTCCACAAAGTCTTCCAAGCTCTCTTCTTCCTTCTGAACCATTTTAAACAACTCTTCCTTTCTATCCCTAGTTCTACAATATTCTTGATATTTAGAAATAAAGGTGTTTTTCATTTGGTCCCAAGTAGGAATGGTCTCACGACCTAGACTCATGAACCAACGCAAAGCATTTCCTTTCAAGATGGCTGGGAACAGTTTCAGCTTCTGAGCACTAGAGGTGTAATCATAGCTGCGACAGAGGATATCAAACTCAAAAATAAATTCATCAGGATCTTCAGAAGATTTACCATGGAAATTCGGGAGAACTGATGGTGAGATATTTTTCATAGGAGCTGCTCCAAGTGTCTGGAGGATAGGGAATTCTAATGTAGCCATAGTATCACCAGGCTGATTGTCTTCCACTTCTTCCTCCCGGTTCCCCCTATGTTCATTTTCACCTTCCTGTTCTCTATCAGCCATGGCTTTAGTCCAAAATTCAATGGCTTCCTTTATGCGTTCTTCCTCTGGTTTTGCTTCTTCTTCTCTTTTCCTCTCTTCTTCTCGCCTCTTTTATTCCTCTGCTTGTCGGCGAGTCTCCAACCACACTTCTATAGTAACTCTGGTTCCGTTGATATAATAAATATCCTCTCTACCCGGTACACCCACAACGCTTCCCTTATCTTCAGGAGGTTTATTTTTTGCAATAGGAGTTGAAGGTCCTGTTGTATTCTCCACTGTTAATGCTGAATTCTCAAGATGGGGAGGAACATAATTTCCTCTTCATGTAGACGTCTGCGGTGGTCTAGTAGAAGAATAAGCTTTAGCAATTATATCGTCGATGAATGTTGCTCTTCCCATACCTGCATTACGACCTCGACCTCGTCCACCTACAGTGTTAGTATTCAAAGGGGGTTCCCGATTTGTTTTTCTTGTATTCATGCATGCTGTAAATTATTAAACTAAAATGAAATAAAAAAGAACCAACTACTAACTATGTCTATCTATTACCATCCCCGGCAACGGTGCCAAAATGTTGGTCACTCTATATGCCAATTAATTACAACTAACATACAGAATGCTCAATATAAATTGTCAAACCCAAGGAGGTCTTTTTTTCAATGGCAACAAGCACAATCTATGCATAAACACTTTCGGTAGTTGATCAAATAAATGGAGATAATAATCCTACCTATCTACTCAGCCAAACTCATTCCATAATGAAAACTAATCTAACTCATACATCTAGGAATTCAAAGTGCAACTACCTTCCTACAGAAATCGATCTAGCAATTATTGATCTAGAATATAAATTAACTAGATTACTTTTGCAAGAAGTTAAATCCTATAATTATCAAACTACGGTATTCAATCTTTACCAACATGATCCATCTAGTAGCTATTGTTACTCAATCACAATATACCTATTCTAATGAATCAATTGAAGATACAACGGCAACCAGAAATTAAACATAAGCTTGAACTCTCAAATTGACAATTATTGGAAATCCTAGAAAGCATAAATGACTGAAAGGAATGGGAGCTGAGCTTGGCTGTAACAGCTATTGAACACACATGCATTAATCAAACTAACCTACATAGTCGACTGTCACACCACGCAGTTGCAGCTAATTGTAATGCAAAGAATAAACAACCAATAAAGGATGCAATCGTAAACTCTCTGTTGCAGCTATCAGAAATACACCTAATGCAATTCCACAACACACAACAGGAAATGAATAAATCTAACTACCTACTTAACTCGACAATCTCTGTGAGAAGGCGGGCCCTGGCCTTCTAACAAAGACGCCATGAACTACCAAAAGTTAAGACACATGAATGGAAATAACTCTTCTCTTCATTAAAAGATGGTAATCCACAGTATCAGCCTCTGTTACAACCGTTACAAAATGATAATTATCCAATGCCGAACTTGGAAAGCCTTCCCGAATTTATACATGAGGAATAAATTCCGTGATCCACTAATTTCGTGCAGCAATGAAGATCTACAATCTTCATGCTGCAGAGTTACAGCTAACTGTTACAGCCACAATGAATGAGGTCGTTAGTCATGAAGGAGGATGTTACACTAGTAGTCAATGGATCAACGGTTCAACCAATCGGGAGGCGTCCTGTCTGTTGCAGCTATGCTCTGTTTCAGCGACCTGTTAAAGCTTCACGTGGAGAGATGCTATGTCCCTTGAATGTATGAGGAATTGAGTTAGGAGAGTAACAGTTGGCCCCACGTATGATTCCTTCCCAAGGCGTTTGCAGCTATTACACCTGTGCTTTGATCTTAACTTAATAAAATCACACAAGTTAGCATAATTCGAAGGGTAGAATTCATAACCATAACAATCTTAGGCATTTAATTAAATGAAACAATAATGATGTATACCTTGTCAGGACGGCTGATTAATCTGGAAAAAGGCATGTATATGGTTTATGAAAGTAGGGTGTAACAGGGCAAAATGATGTAATAGGTATAGTAAAAAATGGGCATTTCCATGCCCCAACAGTCTCCTTGCAAGAATCTCTATCAGTGTGCTCCACTCCATCATTTAATTTTGAGGAAATGTGCATTTATTGCTCATGATCGGAAATGTTGAGCAAGATTTTACACCGTAGATCTCTTGTTCTTTGTACTGGAATAGACTCTGCATGTCCCTCCTTCTTCAATTCCAATCATGACTGCATCCCTTCTTATCCAATGCTGAGATAGATAAGAGGTTCTTCCATCTTCCTGGTTTGGATTAAAGTACATATTCTTCTTTGCTTCTCTGGTTTTG
This sequence comes from Larix kaempferi, assembly GCA_027924585.1. Taxonomy (NCBI): domain Eukaryota; kingdom Viridiplantae; phylum Streptophyta; class Pinopsida; order Pinales; family Pinaceae; genus Larix; species Larix kaempferi. The sequence goes on along the minus strand of BSBM01000125.1, from coordinate 11,325,181 downwards.
ACTTCATCATCATATTCACGATCTTCAGCTGCATGAGCATGAAATCTTTTCTTTGCTTCTTGGATTGTCCAGATTTGAATGGACAATCTCTTGCAATGTGTGTTGTCTTGTGACAAGAGTAACATTCAATTGAGGAGAGGTCTCTCTTGACCCTTTTGTTCCTATGAGGTCTTTGAGATCTCATGGGTACGTACATCACTCCTCCTTTTCCTTCTTCCTTTGACATGAGTTGCCAAATATTGATCTTCATTGTCATTTAGTTTCTCCTCTCTTACGGCTATTCTTTCTTCCTCTTGCACACACTCTTCCCATAGTTGTTTAAATTGGATCAATTTCTTCCTAGCACATATTCCACGAACAAAGGTTCCCAATCTCTAGGAAGATCATTCAGTGTGGTCATTACAACTTCAACATCTTCCACCATATCTCCAATAGCTTCTAATTGTTCTTTGATCTGGGACATTCTAGAGAAGTATGAGTGCATAGTCTCAGACTTCTGGATCTTCACACCCTTGAGTTGATTTATCAATTTCATCTTCCTGTTAATATTATTTCCTTCAAACTAGTTGGTCAAGGCATCGAACATTTATTTTGGAGTCTTCTTTGAGGATACTTGAGGTATCAAGTGATATTTGATAGAATCAGCTATGATCTTCATAGCCTTGATCATATTCTTCTTGTGTCTTGCTTTGGCCTCATCTCCTTCTGGTTCTGTAAGTCCCTTTTTTATAAACCCTTCTAGGTCATGTTATTCAAGAATGAGCATGACCCTATACTTCCATGCCCTAAATTTCTCATCTCCTTCAAGCTTCTCATCAAGCTTGGTATTGTTTGTCATTTTGATAAAATGAGAACCTCAAATGGAAATAGAATAGATGTAGGACTTACCAGCAAAGTTGTCCTTCTAAAAACTGCTTCTACCTTGACCTAGGGTTTGTTAGAGAAACCCTAATTTTCCAACTTCAGAATTTTGGAAAACTAATTGGATGAGAAAATTATCCTCCTCAAGGCGAGTTGAGCAAAGTACTCCTTCTCCCAATTCTGTGAGCATATCTTCCAAAAACTTGATGCCCTAGTTCTTCGGGCTGTAGTGGTGGACCCAAAAATGAAAATTCTCAGAATTGAAATATGCTTCGATAGAAATATGCACCCTAGTGAGGCGAGTTAGATGCACTCTCTTTTTCAACCGATCTATGGAGGGAGCTCCCGGAACAAGAATCCCTAGTTTCTGCAGTTACGGAGGCTGCACAATGTTTTCTTTCAGGCCTACTCTGATACCATGTTAACTTTTACTTGTTTAGCATATAACATTAAACAATATATCACTGAAAGAAATACAAGCATAACAAGAACACAATGAACACAATATTTCTCTTAAGGAAACCACAAGGGATAAAATCCCAGAAAAATATTCCTCAATATAGAATTCACAAAGTACAAAAGTAAACCCCAAGACAAAATCAGCTACTCCTCCACTTGTGTGAACTTCTCTCTCTCCTATGCGAACTTGTGTGAGTGAGATGAGTGATACAAATGAGCAACTCAATCCCCTATTTATACTTTACAATTGACTTGACCTTTTACTAATTAGGTCGGCTCTAACTCACATGACTGGGCCGACCTGTACTCTTTACAATAAAATATTCTTTTTAAATCTTTCCAGGTCGACCTAATCAATTAGGGTTTTACATTGACTCTTTTAATGACTATTACATTATCAATTACATCAATGACATCTCCCGGAGGAGGAATACAATAATACAATAGACAAATACATTTAGAATATCTTCCGCAGTTACATTTCTTTAACACATACTTCATGAGTCTATCAACAACCACCATAATAACATTCTTTCCTTCGGACTTGGGTAGACCTGTGATAAATTCCATGGATACTTCATCCCATCGCTGGAAAGGTATGTCTAATGATTGTAGAAGTCATGTGGTCGTAACTGTTTCACCCTTATTCTATTGGCAAACCAAGCATTCAGCCACGAACCTTTGAACATCAGATTTAAGACCTTCACAAAAAAACTCCTTCTTGACCATGTGGTGAGTTTTCAGGAATCTTGAGTGCCCACCTATAGCAGAGGCGTGTAATTCTGAAAGTACCTTCTGCTTGAGTTGGGAGTTTTTGCATAAATATAAGTGATCCTTATACCTTCGTGAATCATTTTTCCACACAAAAGTATCTGATACACTGGGATCATTCTGTATCTTTTGAATGAGCATCCACATAGATAGGTATTTTTTCCATTCTTCCCTTGCTCCCTCTACCCAATCTGGTTGTAGAATGGAAATGAAACAAAGTAATGCCTCACATCTTCATCTTTTATGGAGAGTGCATCTGCCACCACATTATGTTTCCCCTTTCTATAGATGATTTCAAAGTCATATCCCAATACCTTGGTTACCCACTTTTGTTGCTCTTCTGAAGATAGTCTCTGTTCCAAGAAGTCTTTAAGACTATCATGATCTGTTTTGACCTTGAAGTGCCTGCCTATTAGGTAAGGATGCCATTTCTTAAGAGCGTGTAGTATTGCCAACATTTCCTTCTCATAAATGGGCTTTTGTAAGTTATTTCCCTTGATTGGATGACTTGTGAAAGCAATTGGGTGTCCTTCTTGCATTAGAACAATGCTAATGCCATTCCCTGAAGCATCACATTCCACAATAAAGGTTTTTGTGAATTCCAGTGTGGCCAATAAAGGAGATGTGCACATTGCCTGTTTAAGTTGTTCAAAAGATTGAATTGCCTCTGGAGTCCAAGAAAATGCATATTTATTCAATAATGTTGTTAGAGGTACTGCTAATCTCCCATAATTTTGAAAAAACTTGAGGTAGTACCCTGTCAGACCTAAGAATCCTCAAAAATTCTTCAGGTTTTTGGGAATCGTCCAGTCTATCATGGCTTTAATTTTGTTAGGGTCTACCTTGACACCTTCATGAGATACAATATGACCCAAATACTCTACCTCCTTCACCCCAAAGAAACATTTGGAAGGTTTTGCATATAGTTGTTTCTCATGTAGTAGTTGTAGTACCCTGTCAACATGTTGAACATGTTCTTCCCAAGACTTGCTATAGATTAGTATATCATAAAAGAATACTAGCACAAATTTTCTAAGAAAAGGCTTGAAAATGGAATTCATCAAACCTTGAAATCTGGAAGGCCCATTCATGAGACCAAATGGCATGACTAGAAATTCATAATGACCTTCATGAGTTCTGAATGTTGTTTTTGGGATGTCTTCATATTTCATTCTAATTTGATGATACCTAGAACAAAGATCCAACTTTGTGAATAAAATTGCTCCATGTAATTCATCTAGCAATTCATCAATGACAAGAATGGGAAACTCATCTTTAATGGTGATTTTGTTGATCTCTCTATAATCTGGAGACATATGCCATGATCCATCCAGCTTGTGTACCATTACCACTGATGCTGAGTAATAACTTTGGCTAGGCCTAATTATGCTAGCCTCTAACATTTCTTCAACCATACACTCGATTTCACTCTTTTGTCCATAGGGGTATCTGTAAGGTCTGATGTTAGGAGGAACACTTCCTGGAATTAAGTGAATAGCATGATCAAAATCTCGAACGGGTGGAAGAACTTTCGGAATATCTTCAAATATCTTGGAATGCTTATTAATGACCCTTTAGAGGTCTGGGGAAATAGGAGGCTTCGATGTTTAAACATCTAATGAGCATAATTGTGCAATTACACCTTGATGTCCCTTTTTCATCAATTTTGTCATACCATTAGAGTTTATTACCTTGCTTGGTTTCCCTGTGATACCTTGTAATTCATATTCCTTTCCTTCCCATAAAAGTTTCATGAAATCTTCTAAAAATTAAAAGCCAGAGTTCCCAAGTATTGTAACCATTGAACTCCTAAGACAACATCAACACCGCCCATTGGAATAGCAATCATTGGACTATTCAATACATATTCCCCCATACTAAGATTTATATTATGGAATTTCCCTGATAATTTGATTGTTCCTCCATCTGCAATCATTACTTGAAACTCTGGTACTGGATATACAAAGCAATTGAGAGCTTTTGTTAATTTATAGTGAATAAAATTATGAGTACTACCAGAATCAATCAACATTGTTATCTTTTTATTTTTGATAAATCCTTTGATATTGAGAGTTTGTGGAGTGCTAATTCCATCCAATGCATGACATGATATGGTGGGAGTAATCTCTTCTAAAGTAGTATTTTCTATTTCTTCATTTGGAGATGGTTCTTGTTCTTTTGGTTCTTCCTCTTCACAATTTATGTAAAATAATTTCTTCTCACCACACTTATGTCCCTTACTATACTTGCTGTCACAATTAAAGCATAGGCCTTTTGCTCTTCTTTCCTCTATTTGTTGAGCTGTCAACCTTTGAGGTGGATTAGAAGAAGTAACATTATTCTCTCGGTATGTGTTGGAGGTGCTCTTTCTAGTAACCATCGTCATATTTTTGCTTTCAACCTTCCTTGCCATCATGAAGGCCTTCTCCAAGGATGTTGGTTTAAAGATATGCAACCCATGTTGAATGTTATCCTTCAAGGTGCCAATAAAGAGATCCAACATATTATCTTCTGAAACGTTCTTCACTCTAGGAATTAACTTCTGAAACTGTTTGATGTGCTCTGCAACTGGACCTTTTTGCTTAATATTTATTAACTGGCTAAAGAATGTATTGCTATTAATATCCTCATAATGTGCAATCAATTCTTCAGTGAATATAGACCAAGATAAAAATAGAGTCCTTTTTACGGTCACAAAGCCATTGGTACCATACAAATTGATTAGGTTCTAAATATAATGATGCAATAGTTACCTTTTACAAAGTTGGAACTTGATGTAGATCAAAGAATTGCTCCATTTGGAATATCCATGTTATTGGATCATTTCCATCAAACTTTCTCATGTTAATATTGGGAAGTTGGGTACCCCTTGGTGACCATCCCTGATGACTTCCATTACTAGAATCATTTCCTCTTGGAATATTCTTATTCATGGAAGGTTCTCAACATGAGAATTATCTTTATTCTCCTGAGTATCCCAGAACACATCATCGCCTGTAGGAAGAGTATCCCTTGAATTTTGTATGATATTAGAAATATTTGTCAACTTCTCCTCTAGATTGAGTAAATAAACTGTTCTCACCGAACCTTTCATATTTTCATCCATTTTATTCAACTTCTCCTCTAAATTATCCAAATCAACTTTTTTCAAGGACCCAATCATATTTTCCAACTGGGACACCCGAAAAGAGAGGTCTTCCCTTTCATCACATGTCGAGGATGGATCCTATGGTGGTTTGGATGGAGTGTAAGTATTTAGAATTCCTTTTGGTGGCATTTTGAACAAAATAAATAGATATCACACCTTAGGTGTGAACACAATTAGATCCTTCTACTCAAAGTTAATCAAAATTAAAAATGGCGTACCTTTTCAAACCCTGATTGGAAGATTGTTTTAAGGCCAACTTGAAACTTATGTAAATTTTAAATGTATGCTCCTATGGGTCTGAAACTCCGTGTTGTTGTATCCTGATGTGTCCTCTTTCAATGCCACAGGTCTGACCTAATTTGTATTCACCAATAAGAAGTTATTGTGAATCTCCCAACACTTCTTATTTTTGGTCTTTCCAGAATAGATAACTTGTACGGTATTCCACATGTCCAATATTTCGTATCTGAGGTTGAAAATCCTAACACATATACTGTGTTTTGTCTTCTTTCATATGAAATAGGTATCACTCAATTTGGATATTACATTCCATAGATATGACCTTTTTTCTCATAACACATGTTTTAGACTAGTTTTTGGACTAGTCAGAAACCCTAGATTCTAGAGAAAATATCTTTGAACCTGTAATGTTTCAGGATCTGAAAATTGGATCACACTTAGTTAGGAATTTTTTCCATATGGGTTTTAAGTATCGCTCTATGAACCCTTGTAGAAAAAAAATTATAGGGAAAATTCCAAGATGACTCGTTTTGAATAAACCAGTCCAGAGGAAAGGGCTCTGATACCAAATGTTATGAAACATATTTCCAAAAAGAGTATGAAAAGAGAAGATATAGATCAGATAGAGTACTCCATGACTTGATTGAATAAAATATATGAATAACAAGCCTCTTCGAGGGGGAAACCTCCTTATACAATGTACTAAGTACACAAGACAAGACAAGACAATATACTCCAAATGAAAGGTCTCCTTGTTATATATAGGAGATTAGGGAGTACAATCCCAACTAACTGACCCAAGCCGACATAACTAATATAGCCATACTATTGAAAATTACCACTAATGGACCAAATCCAACATCAAAACTAATGTAATGAACCACAATATAGGGGGAAATGTGCCCATATTTAGGGCTTAACAAAGGATGAGAGCTTGTAAAAGTAAGTCTTGGATTGCACCTTTAATCAATGGAGGTCGACATAATTGTTTTCAAGCCTGTAGGGGATTGAGACACAGGTTCCCTTTGTCCCCTTTCCTATATATCATTATGGTTGAATCTCTTAGTAGATCTCTCTCAAAAGAGTGTGATAATGGCAATATAGCATAAATTATGATAGCAAGAGGAGTTCAAGCAATTAAACATTCACAATTTGATGACGATACCATATTTGTTGGAGGTTCCTCCATGATAATTGCAAGAAGGTTTAAATTAATATTAGATCAATTCCTCCTGGCCTCTGGGGGATTGGTGAATAAATGGAAAAATAACCTTATGGATGGAATGTCACACCTGGCCTTCTTAGTAAAAACGTTGGTGTTTTCAACTACCAAGGAGTTCTTGATTGGTCCTCCTTTAGTTACCTGGGCACAGTTATCTTTGTCTCAAATGAAAAGGTGTCGAACTAGGATGGTTTCATTCAAAAAATTAAATCAAATATGAACGCTTGGGGGGCACTGTGACTCAATCTAGTGGGTAACATAAATATTATTCGTTATGTTCTTTCCTCTCTGCCCATTTTCTTATGTTCCAATATTTTGGCTTTTATATCTGTTCTTAAACAAATCAATATGATGATAAGGAGATTATTGTGGCATGGGGGTAACGATAATGAGAGAAATTTCCGTCTCATAAAATGGGATATCATCATGAATCCTATATTTAAAGGGGGGGGGATCTATGATCCTAAGCTAGTCAACATTGCATTTGATGCTAGAATTCTCTAGAGAATGATTTTGGGGAAAACGGAAAGGTGGAAGGAGGCCCTTAAGAAGAAATATTTCAAAGGGACAAGAGCTCATTGTTTGGACAATCAACAAAGGATTGAAGGTGGATCTTCTATAGGCACCTTCTAAATGCGGTTCGAGATCTTATTCAAAACAAGCTCTATTGAATTCCAGGAAATTGGAAGAAGATAGACTTATGGGAAGATGGGGAAACCCCCTTTTCAAAATAAAGTTGGGTTTAATTATTTGTGTAATTGGTTAAGTACTTAAGGAATCCAAAATCTTCATGATATTTATGAATGGAAGGAAGATGATTTATGGTCAAAATAGAAATGTCTAGAACTTTTGAGTGAGTTGGAATATCCTTGGGAAATGATGCTTTTGTTATTGCATGGAGCTGCTCCACTAAATAAAGGTTCCAAAGATCAGCAAGACTGTGAGAAATTGAGGGTGCATTATGTTAAAGAGGGTCACATCTCTTGCATCCAAAATATTTATTTCCCTCCTTCGTCAATGTGGGAGAAGATATGAAATTCATATTGTCTCCCAAATATTAATGTATTTTGTTGGGCATTTGCAGATGAGAAAGTCCTCATGGCATAAAACTTAAGAAAAAAGCACATAATTGCATCCTCTCATTGTGTTTTGTACTTAAAAGACGAAGAATCTACTTGGTACCTCTTCTTTGAATGTTACTTTTCCTATCAGTTTTGGGAGTGATTCTATTCAGAATTGGAAAAATTCATAATAATGCCTTCAAGTTGGAAGGATATCTTTCTACATTGGATCCTATATTACACTAGCTCTCTATTAAATAAGGATATATTCAAATTCATTTGGATGGCATCGCCAAAGTTTATGTGTTGGAAAATTTGGAATGACCAAAACATAGCAATCTTCAATCAGGTCACAGATCCCCCTTTTCGAATCGCAGCTCAAGTTAAGGATTCCTTGGAAGAGTTTTTTGTGTCCAAAGGATTTGTAGGTATCAAAAATTAAATGTTATCCTTTGAAGAAAAATCTTGGGTGAATGATACCATCACTAGGAGCTCACTTGAATCCAAATTGATTATCTCTCCATATTTAGCAGAATGAGATCTTAGAATCCATGTAGAAGAATTTCGACAGTGGCTAAATTTCCCAGATGTTTATAAGTTATTATTTGATGGCACTTCTAAATGGAACCTAGGGGTGGCAGGTGCGGGAGGGGTTCTCTTCGAACCTTGAGGAAAATAGATGATAATATTTTCATGGGTGCTTAGAAGTACCACTAACAACTATGCTCAGATGTATTCTCTATACTGCGTATCAACGATTTTTTTATCAATGACCGTTCTCTTGATAAATGGTCTTTGGAGACGCTCTCTTGGTAATTAAATAACTGCATAATGGATTTTCTCAAACTGAAAGGATTCAAAATCAAACTATCTCCAGGGTGGAGAAAAATATGAATCACATCAGTAACTTAATTTTATGTCATATTTGTGAGAATAATAACATGGAGGCTGATAAATTGGCTAATGAAGCAACTCTCATGGACAAAAAAATCATCAAGATTAATAATGGTCCAACTCAACGTAGGTGAATAGTGACGGATACTGTAGTGTTTAAATAAAAAATGAATCGAGTCCCTATTATATAGTTTATGTGGTGTGCCTAACCCCGAATCTAAGGCCAGAAACACCCGGAAACCCAAGGGAAGGCTAATTAAGGGTAATGGATAGCGGAATAAGGTGTCCACGGCTAGGCCAGCATTCCAAAATCCAATAGATTAAAATATATATCCCCCTTAGATGTAATGCAAGCATATGAGAACATTCCCTTTTCTAAAGCACCAACTATGTAAGGTAAATATGTTGTGCTCGCTACATTGAATGTGTATGAGTAAAACACGATGGTAGACATATCCAATGTTCCTACAACAATTAAGGACGTATTCTTAGCCTATGTGCAAGATATCATGATTGCAAGTATTCAATTGTTGTCATCCCAGTGTGTTCTGATTGTCTTTCACGTGAGGTTATATTATTATTTTGTTATATGTGTGCAAAATGTATGGTCAGATAATGAGAATTAACAGCCACGTGAACCATAAGAGACACAGAGACATGGCATTCCAACCACAACCTTCAAAATTAGATCCCATGGATGTCCCCTACAACCATCATTCACTAGTAAAATCAGATTTCATGGCTTCCCTCCCTCTAGCCATCAAGCACTAATAAAATCATATTTTATGGTTGTCATCTACAACCATCTAACACTAAAACAAATTAGATCTTGAGGCTACCATTTACATACATCTAGACACATTACAAATCAGATCGTATGGTTTCCATTTATAGCCATCTAAGCACATTACAAATCAAATCTTATGGCTTCCATTTACAACCATTTGAGCACATTAGAGATCAAATCTTATGGTTTTCATTTACAACCATCTAAGCATTAGAGAAACCAGAAATGATGGCTGCCATCTACATCCATATAGCCATGAGAGAATAGAGAAGTTAGAGAAGATGGAAAAGATAGAGAAGGTTCTTCGCAATCCAGGTTTTATATCGCATGAAGTCCATCCAACTATAGTCAACTATTAAAACTATAATCCATATAACATAGATAAGCATGAGGACTGTCCATCCTGCATTCAATTGCTAACATAAACATAAATATAGATCAAGTTACACTACCACATTTTGGGGGCAAATCTCACTTTTGTTCGACGCTATTTAGTGTCGAATAAGTATTTGTATGGATGTCATTATAATGTCGAATAAACGTCGCTTAAGAGACGTCTAGAGGTGTCACTTAAGGGACACCTAAGTTGAATTTTTAGTCCTCTTCAAGGACTGTTGGGAACGTCGATAAAACATCCAACCAATGTCCAAAAAGTGATGTTTAAAGAGTTAAGTTCATGTCAGTAAAAAATACAAAACATGACGTTTAAAGAGTCGCTGGAACATCGGTTTAATGTCCGAAAAGACACAGTTTCCATGAAATTTGACATCGGATTAACATTAGGAAAGTGATGTTGACAATCCAAATGCATGTTGACATAACATCCAACAAGCAATGTTAGAGGAGTAGATAACTCGTCGGAATAACGTCCAAAACGCAACGTTTAACGAGTTGATTATGCATTGGTAAAATGTACGGAAATATATGTTTGCAATGGAGGATTGATGTCAGAGAAACATCAGACAAAAGACGTTGATAGAGTAAATTGCACATCGACATAACGTCTAAAAAGAAACATTAGAGGTTCGTATGTCTCAACGGTTTAATGTCCGGAAATATACATTTAATAGATTAAAGTTGATGTCAGTATCACATTCAAAAATTGGCGTTTGCATAGTGGATGTCACGTCGGATGAGTGTTGGAAAAGAGACGTCTACCATTTATGATATCGATGAAACAACTATGGTACCAACGTTCAACCCACTCCACTCTAATGTCGTTATAGTGTCTAATAAGCGACGTTTAATATGAAATTATTAAAAAAAAAAGTAGAATCCCTATAGGATGTTTCAGAGTGGTTCCAACCTGATTGGACTTCATATGCAAAATTTATAATATTAGATCCCATTCAAAATTTAACAGACTTAATAGTTTTCAAGAATTTAGGATTACAACGTTTCCAATGGATTCTATCATGTATGAGGTTAAGGGATTGGAATTTAAACAAGCACATCAAACTCTCTATGTACCTTGATGTTGGTGGTGTTGATGCTTGATAGTTGAAGTTGATTGAACTCCTCTAAATGTACCTTTCAATCAAGCAAAATAACTTATTAAGCATGACAACGTTTCCAATGGATTCTATCGTGTATGAGGTTAAGGGATTCGAATTTAATCAAGCACATCAAACTCTCTATGTACCTTGATGTTGGTGGTGTGATGCCTGATAGTTTAAGTTGATTGAACTCCTCTAAATGTACCCTTCAATAAAGAAAAATCACCTATTAAGCACGTGAATGTTTTTCTACCTTATTTTAATGCTTGGATTAGGAAGTTTCATCAAAGTTGTAAGGTGTTAACTAATATCCTTGGAGGATCAACTTCGAGATTTGAGGTAGAGGCAAGGGATAGAGCCTAGAGGAGGGGGGAATTGAGTGTTATTAATGAATAGGATCTCATTATAGGAAACGATTTTGGTGAATATGTGTTTTCAATTTTGGTTCGGAACTTTAGATATGTATCACACATTGTGCCATTTTTATATATTCACCCTTACATGGTCTATACATGAGTAGACTTTGCTTATTATGTCTCTAATGGGAGCGTTGAGGGGTCAATATGAGTCAAACAAGTGAATAAGGACCATATACCAAAGGGGAACAACGATTTTAAAAGGAATCCATGTAATCACTAGAAATCCGTGTGAGGTCCCACATATAGGCTAAGGTGAAGGGGCTCTAGGAAGGTGATCCATCACATTAGGGTAGTAGTCGAGAGGTATTGTCTCATCATTAAGAAAATAATACATGAACATGAAACAGTTTTGGACCACACAAAGCATCTCATAGTGTTTACACATATGTGATTACCCAAGTGTGAGTCTCATACACTATAGTTGCATGTGTAAAAGGGTTAAAATCCTATTGAACAAATTTGATCAACTTAAGAGTGTCATGAACTTATAGTATTATTTGAATCCAATATGTGTCCATTTTTAATAAAAAAATATGATCAGTATAATAATTAATCTCATGATTTGCATAGGTTTCAATGCTAAGTTTATGTCTAAAAAATCAACATATAACCCCGATGCCACATTGTTAAGTCTCACGTAAATAGATAAAAAAGGGGCATTGCCAGATGGTAATTCTTTGTGATGCCAATAATAAATGCATATATTGTCAAACCAATAACAATGATAGTTGTTAGTTGCGACCAATAAATGTGCAAACCAACATGTATCATAACTTTAAAAGACCAAAATGAAAATACATGTATGAGCTTCTCTCTATTTCGAGCATGATCTATTCTCTACTGAACATGGCCAACCATGTGAAGGTGGAATCTCTTATGGCCCCTCCCCCCCCCCCACATCACTCTCATTTCCCCATGCCCAATCTATTTACTGTAACACACTGTACCATAGGATGTAGATACAAAGAACATAAACACTACACACATAAAATTAGATAACATAACATGTAGATACAAATAACATTATATTACAAACGTTAAATTAAATTACATTATGAAAAAATACATAATACAATATTGTATACAGCAAAATCACTATGCCATCCACAATGGCTAATGTTCACTGTCCTACTTCTTCTTTGCTTTCTTTTTTCTATTTTTAATGAAATTTGTTGCAAGTATCTCACTGGAATCAACTCCCTCATTCTCTTCACCACTAGTTTCTTGTGGTGTTCAGAGGGTACTCCCTAATACTAGGTTTGACACCATCTACAATTTCAACAAATAATTTTTTTATTAGCTTATTTATAGTAAGCAGTAACCAGTGAAATAAAAATTTCTATAATTCAACTAGTTCACGGTACCTATAGGTGCAGAAGGAGGAACCTCTGGTTGAGCAGTTCCAACTTCGGTCTCTAGAACTAGCTCATGGGTAACACCCAAAACTTCTTGTGTTGCCTACAATAACAGTTGAAGTTATTGAATCACCAAACATTGTCAATGTGTACTTTGTAATTAAGTATTCAATCAAAATGCATTGAGCTTGTATACCTCCTCGTTGACAGTAGAAGTGTTAGTTACACTAGCCTTTTTTCTACTCAACTAGGGCATTGTAACCTTCCTTGAAGGCAAGTTTGAGCTCAGCATATGTGGGCATGACGCCAAAGTATGCAGAATACATATCCCGTAGCATTACACTTTAGGTAAGGAAATCATTTGAAACTCAAATGAAATTGCAGCAACAACAATTCCATGCTTACATATATACCCTTCACTTTAATGTATCCCCTTGGGCCAATCTTGTTTTGGCCATGCTTCTCTAGTGTGGCTTGTGTATCCTTCGAGGTGTCCTTGAGCCTACACTAATTGAATTCTACCGTAGGTGTATATGTGATTAAAAAATCGTGGTCAAATGTGATATACAATTATAAATTCATTATTTGGTACACTGCTTTATCTACCTTGGTGGGCAAAGTTCGTTCAGCATCCTCTATTAATGCATCCCACTCCTGTTCTAGAATTAATCCAAGATTCTCATAACCAGGGTATCAACTGATATTAGTGCGGTGATTGTCCCGCACAGATTTCAAGTACTTCCCTTCCATGGCTTGCACCAACTTTTGATTGAATATGGGACCAAACAATGTGGTCATGTGCTTCATCAACTCCTTCTTCAAGTCATTGCTCCGATATTTATAACGTGTTCTAATCATTGGTCCAAACAGAGAAAATGTATTTTCATGTAACTCGTCATAGAACATTGTATTTCCTACATTACAACCAAATATTCTGATTAGATAGATACAACGAATCTAACAATACTATTCGTGGAATACAATTTAAGTATTCCAATGGTTTAGACATAATTACCATGGAGTTTTGGAACCTTTACCAGAACCAAATCATGGTCCATCTGTAAAGAAACCTGTAATTTCCCAGTGCTCTTGACAACTAAGCCTAGCGTCTTGGGGCTCGTCTCGGCCCCCGATGACTGAGGCGCAGTAGTAATAGAGCCGAGGGTCATTTGCAAAGATGGTGATGTGGACTGCCCCCCACCAACACTAGGTGTAGAATCAAGTCCAAACCCAACAATACTAGGAGAAGGTGCTCTAGAACCATGTGCAATAGGAGCAGAGGGTGCAAGCATAGAGGCATGTCTGCTACTACCTACATCGGGTTCTTCTTCTTTCAAGAATGTCTACGAAAATAGAATTCAACTGAGTCAGGATCTCGGATTCATTTAAAAAAATATGACGTATTCTTTAAATGAAGAAATGAAATATGATTTTAAAAAACATGTGTTGTACTTATGAATGCAAGCCATCAAGTATTGGCATCTGTTATCATTTTCCGATGTATCTTCACTGCCCATCGATTCTACTAGTTCAACACCTATTTTTTAAAGTTTTTTCCTAATAACTTCTAGAGGGTCATTAGCTACTAAAATTTTGACGTCATCCTCCTTAGGATTAGGCGTTGACGTAGGAGCCTACAAATTATCATATCATGTAAGAACGATAAATCATGTAATAATGAACTCTGCGCTGGAATAAAACTGAACATTATGGAATGCAATAAAAAAATATAAATCACCATATATTATCTCACCTGACCATGGTCGATGCCTTTCCCCCAATCAATCTAAAACATAAACGAATATATGTTAACCATATATCTAAATTTGGGTGAAATCTCATCAACTTTATGACAGAAAGAATGTATAACGAAAACTAATGAACATCCAGTATGCATGCCTTTTAGCAAATAATGGACATGAGTGTGTAAGGATACTTGCATGATTCCTAGATCCTGTTCAAATTATAATTGACCAACAATTCCTTCCTCGCAAGTATTGACTTTATTGCAATGAACACAATTATGTTTACCTCACACTCAACAAACACACAATTGGGTATTTTGTTTGTGTTTCCAAGCCAAGTACTATTTATAAACCCAACAATATTTCCACAAGATTTGGACCTTCCATCGATATATATGGAGTATCCTTTGTCCTGATTGTTGTCTTTCATTTTATTATAATTTGCACAAACTCTGTATATGTGTATATTGGTTAGATATCTTTTCAGTCTACCCCACTGTGCATAATCATAGGTTGGGCCAACATAATCCATTAGTTCAACCTCGTTTTTATATGGAACCTTCACACCGTTCATTGTAAAGAGCCCCAGACCATGCAAAGTAGACAGAGCAATTCGATATGTTCTTCCATTAATATTAAAATCCGTGTTTATTTCAGGAAGTAGTTTTGCTTCCCAATCCTTCAAATAATGTATGTACATTAATGGAACTTCTTTGTCTTTGGCGGACTCATTGTCATAAGAGCACAACCCTCCTTCCGCCAAAAAGAATTTCATACATTTTTTAAATTTTCTTCTAACATTGCTACCTCTAGTTGATATTGATGTACTACTGGATGTGTCATCTTGTATGGTTTGTTCAGGACAACCATCCCTATCCGAAGATAGATATGACAGGTATCTATTGGTTGTGTCTGCAATTAACGTCAAAAAACATATGAAATGTCAATGTGTGGTGATGACTATCTTGACTGTGTTATGGCTATAAGGTTATGGCTATCTTAACATGTGAAATTAGTGGGTTTGAGGAGATCCTATTTATTCATATTCTAAGGACCCTAAACAAGGAGGCAAGAGCTATGCCTCCATAGACACAACATTTAGTTGCTCCTCTAAAAGTTGAACTCATGAAGATTCTTCTCACGAATGATTATGGGATATAGGGATTCACTAGTAGTTGGGTCATCGCATCTAGTTTTCGTGCTAAAATTCAACATTATAAGGTAAGCCTTTCACAATCTACCTAGTTAATTTTTGTTGTGGTATTTGGTTCTTATTTATGGGTTCCTAGGCTCAATCTTGGGTTAGCAATGTTCTCAAAGAATGGGATAGATATTCATTTTGAATCCCACAGTGTTCAAGCTCGATTTGTAGTTTAGAATATTCATGTGATTGTGAAATTGCGTGTAGGTTAAGAGGGCTAGTGTCACAACTCTGGTTAGCCGCTGCACTCACCCAAGCTCACACTTGCTTGAAAATTCATCCAAGGGGCTCAAGTAGCGTGTGGACACCATCTTGACTTGGGAACATGACGCACATGGGCATGCCAAGTCGGAAGCATGGACACACTTGACTTAGGTGTTGTGTGAGCACATCAAGAAATGTGGGCACAAGTGACCAAGGGCATGGATTTTAGTAAACGTACAGGAAAAGAGACCAAGTGGCACGTCAAGCGGACTAACGTGCAGGGTTGCAAGCATCAATTGAAAGGGGGTTAGCTTGCGGATGAAGCAAAGGCTGGAACACTTGTCACATCAGCTAAGGGGCGTCCCAAGGCTTACCTTGGGTGCACCCTTAGGTCGTGGACGCACTCTTGGAAAGAGTTGTGGCAGAAAAGAAGTTAGGCAGAAGAAGATGCAGCAATAACAGTATTATTGTAGGTTCTTCTTCTGGAGCTTATAGCTAGGCACTCCATGGTTGGGCGGGCTGTGGCATGCATGTTTATAGAAATGTGCTTATAGGAAACGGGTACCTGTGTGGAGTACCGAAATGCATGTGGCACTGATAGGCATGTGGCTACCACTAGGAGAAGTATTAGCTCCAGAGCCAATCACAATGTTGGTTGTAGTAGGGGATGTGGGGCCTCCACTAATAGGAATGGTGGGCACAGTGGAACCAATAACTTTATAGGTAGGGTCGGTAACTGTAGATACACCACGAATGGTGCCCCTACAAGGGAGGGGGGGTTCGTGCCATCCATGGGGCTATGAAGAGGTGAGTGTGTGGGAGATTCTGACTTATAAGAATCTGAAGTGAACTCAGGTTCCTCGAGAGCATGTTGAACGGGGGTCTGATGAGAATGGTCTAGGAAACTATACTAAGGCGACTACCCCTGAAATCTATGAGAGTATCTCAGAGGATAAATAGTTCTTGAACTATATTGTCAGACTATGAGGGTATATTGGAAGGCTAGAAAACCCGATTGCAGTAGAGGAGCGCAAGAAAGGGAAACAAGCCCAACAGCTCAAAAAACCCACTACAACAATGTGTCACAACATATGAGCAAAACAAAGTGGCAAACAGGCAAACAAGCAACACTCCGAGAAAGAAAAAGACATGCTAAACTAATAGATACTAATGCAAGCAGTCAATAAATGTGACACGTTTTGAAACCTTTCATCGACCAGGGTCATCATCTCCCTGAATCAACAAAAGTTGTCAAGCGGCGTTAAGGACCTTCCAAATAAAAAGTTGTGAAGGGGCATGAATCCTCATGCCAGCACAAGTGAGTGAAGATAATTAGAAACAGTTATCAGGTTGGCGCTATAGCGGACCCAATATGGCACAGGTGTCCCCCCACCATATGGGATCACCTCTGGGCAAGTCACTTAAGAATGGTCACTAAGCTACCTTGGTCAACACGTCAAAGGAGTTTCTTGTAGCTTCTTTCCTACAGGAAATTTTGTCCCGCAGTATGTGACAACAATTGGGGGATCTGCAAAACTGGATGAGATAGATGCATCACCTAGCCATTCGGTCCCAACTTCGCTGAGTACCACCCCAAAAGAGGAATGGGCCCCTCTGTAAACTAGTCGTGACCATGCCTTCAAATACCAAGGATTTTGGATCCCTAGAAAGTCAACATCTATGTCTCAAATGTAAATGGAAAATGGGAATTATTTGGATACCTATCCCCAGTGCCCTAACTTAACTACAATATTGTTTTTGGTCCTCAAGCGAGGTTAATGTGTGTTAAGTTAAGTGAATTTTAAGACTCACTTGGGGTCATAAACCAAGCATATGTTGATCTTAGGGAGTGAGATGTGTGCATAGGTACTGGTGTGAACTGAAAAACTGTTTCATCATAGCTAAAAAAATTGTTTTGCAGGTACACAAATCAACGTGTATAATTCATAAATCTAAAACAATTTGGTAGTTCCTTAGAAAAAATAATGCACTACTTCATTGAACCATTTAGTCATGGAAAAACATGGTTCATAACCATAATCAATATATTCAATCTTTCAATAACAAGGCATAGACAATGTGTTAATCAATCATGATAATGCATGTATTAAAATCATAAATAATACATTAGAATAGGAATCGACATGTTATTTCATAACATCATATTCTATTTGATAAATTAAGCAATCATCTAGAATAATATTATGCGATGACAGTCGTCCTTGACATATAATTTTAGCATTCATAAAGAAAATGATAATGTCCACAATCCAAATCATGATCCTAAGAAGCATGAAGTAACAAGGAGATCCAACACCTATGATGAGGAGAAAGTAAATAAGTAGGATGCACAAATATGGGGAGTTACAACACTCCCCCCTCAAGATGGCTACATCCTCTTAGTTGATTCCAAAATATCTAGCTATTAGTTTATTCATTTACCCAAGCATAAGGATCTCCTTTTTGTCTTAAATATGATAAATACTTTCTCTTTGACTTTTAAGCTTTGTTCTTATTTTTCCAATATACATAATTATTTTGTCTATGATGTGCAATATTTAGACATTGTTGGACATGTTTCACTATGATTTCCATTTCTTCTAAGGTGTCGCTCCATAGAGTCAACAATGTTCCAAGTTGTCCTAACTAATAGATGAATTACATTTTTGTCTAGATAAATCTTCTAATAGACTCTTCTTCAGAGAATGGTGGTAGCCATTGTTAAAGTCAATTTCCACCAATGAATGATAATATTCCAACCTTTGGTTTGGTTCATTGCATACATATAGAGCATGTTTTTCAAGCTTTAATTAGCCATTTTCATTTCACCACTGGTTTCTAGATCGTAGGTTATACTAAAACATAACTTTGTGTGCAATTCATGAAGCAAATTCTACCATAATTTTGAAGTAATTTTTGAGTCTCAATATGACACAATAAACTTTGGTAACCCATCTGATCGTACTACTTCTCCAATTCAACTTTTAAAACATATTTTATTCTTCCATTTGTATCTTAATATCCATGTGTTTCATTTTCATTATTTGGAATTTTTCTTGTAGGGTTGCAATTTGTTGTTCATGCTGCAACTAGGGAAAATATTATTGGAATAGATTATGATGATGTGAGTTATGTGACACACCTTGTTTATGAATTACATGATTGTGGATGTGTTTTTGGAGCCTCTTGTTGCAATCTAGTTGTTATGTTGGTGTTGTAGTCCTTCATGATATCTTGTAGCCAAAACATGTCAACATCCTATAGCTCCTATGTATGCATAGATTTGTAGCACTGTTAGAATAGGGATCATGTAAGATCTTATAGTTTTTTGGACAATCACACTTTTGTAGATTTTTGGGAAACATGGGATCCTATACTTTCCTGTACATGCATAGTTCTATGAGTCTTGGAATCATGTAGTTTCATGTGCATGCACAGTTCTAAAGTATAAGAAAAATGTACATTGAAAATTGGTATACATGTATTATTTTATAGATCCTACAATGGTGAAGGGTATGGTTTAGGATGACGGATATGGTTTGGGTGTAAATGATGGATGGTGGATTTATTGTATGAAGGGTGATATGATGCATGCATCTTGAAAATGATTAGTAAAATGGATTGGAATTCGTAGTAGAATGGAAATATTAAGAAAGTGATGAATTGTAGCCATTTTTTAGATAGATGTTTCTTATGAAGGTCATGCTATGATGCTTGCTTGCTACCAAAAGTCATAGTTTAATGTGGACTAATCTATAATAGTTTGTACCTATATGAATGGATATACATATATTGCAAGATTGTGAGGAAGCTGGAAATTCTCTAAGGAAGATGATGATATTATACACATATTGGATCTATACTTGGAGGTCACCACCTTTAACTATATTCTTATTTCCTTCAATGTGTCTGGAACCACAAAAAGTACCTACAAAAAGTTTTTTTTAGTTTTGAAGTGCTAATTATTGTTTTCACTTCAATCCTACCCAATGACACCCTTAGAGAGTTTTTCACCATCACGTTTTTATTATTTTTTATTACATGTCATGTGTTTCCTTCGAGGAGGTTTTCAAACTAGGACATGCCCTAGATGCCCTGGGGATTATTCACGTAGGCATTTGTATATCATTTTTTTCAATGAAACTAGAAATTATTTAAGATGATCATTTTGTATTGGGAGTACTGCTACTTCCAATTAGGTTTATTAGTTCACTTTGTCATAGATTTATGAACTCCTCCTTTTTAATTGGATTCTTGTAGAATTTCAACCTATAGCCAATGACTAAAAGAGGTACTTGCTCCTCATCAATTGTCTTGATTTTGAATAAACCATTGTCATAACATGCGCCTTCATGTGAGTGACTATAGGAATTCCAAGTACCATACCGCTCTATAGCGAAAATTTGGGCATGGGTATGATTATTATCAATCCATAACACTTGGAATCCCATTGGCCCAAAACTAAAATGAACCCAAACCAACAACTGAATAATGCCCACGCATTATATAACTACTTCAAAGACCAACAACTAAATAATTCCCATGCACTATGGAGCAAGTGGAAATTGTTGTAGAGGCCGCTAAGCCTAGTAGTAGTAGACTTATAAGGAGTATAAGAAGATATATCAATTGTTGAAGGCAAACCTAATCGATATGGTTGACGGGGTGAACCAAGTTGATTTCGATTTGGGTATAAGAGAATGCAAACTGACATCTAGGATAACAAAAACCCCCAATACCAACATTTTCAGCAAAAACACCAAACATAACAAAATAACCAATTTTGGAGGCATTCTGAGCGACAGAGTATTTGTTTTCATGGTGTTACTGGTGCCTAGCGTGTTATCCCCCTTTGGTGCCTGGCGTGTTATCCCCCTATGGCGCCTTGTTGGTATGCATCTCTGGTTCCAGTCGACGGGAGGCATAGTTCGTGGAGGAGCGAGAGGCAGATTTCGTGGAGGAGGTGACAGGAGGCAGAGTTCAGCATTCAGATTTTGTGGAGGAGGCACGAGAATGAGGTATGTGTGTTTTGTTTTTGTTTTTAATTTTTTAATATTATATATATATATATATAAGCAGTCTTATACTAACAAATTATACAAAATTACACTAGAGATCTTTCAAAGTTTTCTTTCTCCATGTTCGAAACATCAACAGAGAAGTCTAAGTACTTAACAAAATATATCCCCTAGGGCCCCTCCCCCAAAGGAGAAAATAGGGCATACATTCCACAACCTATTCATCATAGTCTAGTAACTTGACAAAACAGAACATAACCCAGTATCTTGACAGTATTTAGACAAAACAAAATAAGCATGAGAGTCATATAACCCCCAAGCCATCAAAAAGATAAACTCGCCTATGTTGTTGAGACTAAGATCAACCAACATAAACCATAAACAAAGGACTGTAAAAACACGATCCACTAGAGGGACCGTCATGGCACCTTAGCATTCCCAAGTGGAGGAGCCAACCCTTCACCACCAGTTGCCAGCTTGCTCGCCTTCGAGACATCCTCAGTCACATAAGCGAACACACCCATCTGCAGGAGATAGGGGATGCCCAACTCTTTACCCACCACGTCAATCTTCATGTGTGGAAGTCGAGTGTCTGTATACAACTCTTTCCATAAGGCCAAAGGAATTTTTTCACCCCCTTCTTCTCCTCGCGTTCTAACAAGACACTGTCCAGGAGCCCTTTGATTACCTAGTATAAAGTGACAGTCTTTTCATACAAACCCTGTCGCACCCTCGAGGATCTCAAATCATGAATCCAATTCTCCAACACCATTGACTCCACTGACCGGGCATTCTCCAGCACCTCGCACCAAACACCATCTTCCATCACTTCCACATCCGCTCTAATGGACGGGGGAATGGATGTGCGGTATTGATAGGCAACCTACACTACCCTTGTTTGCTCACGGCTATCTCTACGCTTTCGCCTTATCTCTGAACCCCTCAACACTCGTACCGAATCCATCCCACAAATAACCAACACACAAAGCTCACACAAACCATCCGCATAACGATACAAGATTGCGACACCACCTTTCATAGGACCAGTGAAAACCCCCCCCCTCAACGTTTAAAGGCATAGCATAATGGGTCATGGGATACGAAAGATACACAAAAGGAAACTCCCATTAAGGATGACAAGACCTTCCCACCCAGACCTAGAAATCCAGAATTCACCACACCAATTTCCATTATTGCGCTTATCAGCAGCCACCCTCTCCTCGTACCACCTTCCTTGGTCACCACAACCTTCTACAACATGCTCGTACTTTTACCACCTGGGGAGGAGATCACCTGCACGCTCAAACACTCAAGGCTTCCCTCAACACCACTTTCCCTCATAAACTCTCACCCACAGCACGTGTCAGCCCGGACCTTGCATGCATCCACCCCGCCACGTCGCCTCTCATAGTATCCTCACCCACATCTGGGGATTTTTTAATATTTTATTTTTTGAATATATATATATATATATTCAAAAAAATAAAATATATATTTAATATACTTACTTATAGCCCCTAACACACTAACCCATAAGCCATAAGCCATAACACTAACACTAACCCATAACCCTAACCTAATGTGGGTGTATGCATGGGTTATATAACCCTAACCTTGGTTTTTTTGCCTAGGTATGCCCAATTAGGTGGATCTAGAACACCGCATTCCTAAGTGCTGAGACATTAAGTCTTGAAAACAACGGGATGAATTGTGGCCACATGTAAAGAAGAACCACTGGAAGGAATATCATGAAGCACCTAATATAGATGGTTTAGTTATCATCGTCGTATATAGTTAGATTCACCCTACGTGTTGTAACCATGCTTGATTAGCTCTCTTAGGTTTTGACCCATGAATTCCTCTTGCACTACTTTGAGAAAACATCCTCTTCAATGGTGAGAACATTTACAACCATCACCAACTACATTAAGAAGAAAATGATCAACTTTGCAAGAATTGAATGAGATTATCTAGATCCCTACCGACATCATTATAGTTAACCTAGTGATCCCCTAGTTGTTGATTTTGATCTCCGATAGATAGGAGGTTTTGACAAAGTGGTACAAATATTCCATAAGACAAACTTATCGAGTGGTTACCCTACTCTTTCCATGGATTTACCCATTGTGCCCCCTAAGCATGGATTTACTCCATCATTCATATTCATGAGCTTAAAAGCTATAGATTTTGGACCAATTTCATTTATGGAACACAAATCATTATCTACGGCTCAATTATCTAATTTTAGGCCTTACCTTAGTGCCCTAAGTCCGTGGATTTGGCATTGAATCCATCTTTATGTCCCAAAGCATTGTCTAAATTTTGAAAGATGGTTTTTGTCCCATGTAGATTGACTTAAGGGACTATTTCGTCAATTAGACGTATAATAATAGATTTTGCACCACGTAGATGGTTCATGGCCCCAAATTAAGGATTTTAGTACTATTCCATGTTTTTGGGCTTAAAATCCATGAATTTTGAGTTAAATTAATCTCTAGGACAAAATCATTATGTAGGGCCCTATTATTGGGTTTGGGGTCCTTAAGTTCAATTTAGGGCTCAAAAGACCATGGATTTGGTGCTAAAGCCACCATAACGTATTTTGGGCCCTTAAATCAATTTAGGCCCCAAATGCCAAAGTTATGGGACAAAGTCCATCTATGGGGCCTAAACCATTTTCCAATACGTGATTATTGGGTTTTCAGGTTTAGATATCAACGTGTTTCCCAAGGGCTATGGCTTTGTGGAGAGGAGTCATCTATAGGGCCTAAACATTTGTTTAAATACTTTTTAGATTTTAAGCCCCACTTATTGACTTGGGATGAAAGGCCATGGATTTGAGGTGAAGTCTATTGCATGCACCCAAATCATTGTCCAAGTTCCAAAGGATGGGTTTTGGCCAAATCAAACTCTAGTTTAATCTTGAATACATGTTATATACCTCAAATTATCATTTTAGGCCTTAAAAAAACGTAACATTTAGTCATGTATTTAAATATTCATTAATACATGAGGTGAAGTCTGTCTCTAGGCTCCAAACCATTATTTAAGGTCCAAAGGATGAGTTTTGGCCAAATCCAACTCTAGTCTAGTCTTGAATACATATTATAGACCTCAAATTATTATTTTAGGTCGTAAAACACCATAACATTTAGTTATGTAATGAAATATTCTTTTATGCAAATATATACAAAAATATGTCTACAATAGGGTTGCTTGTCATGAATTTACATATTAATGGCAAGATTCACTTCAATATAAAGGTAAGTGAATACATTTGCAAAGTGATTTAGCATTTCAACATCAATATTGTACAAACACAAAAAATTCAAGGTTTGTTTGGACAAGATTGTCAAATGTACTTGTTGGGCCGTAATATTATTTTGGGGGATGATTTCTTTAGTTTGAACAATTGTGAAAGATGTCTTGTGACAACTAATGCAATATTAATTTGAGTAATTATTTCTTTAGTTACACCGAAGGCGTTCTTTAAGGAAGCAATTCCTCTGGCGGCTTTATCGTCTGTCGATGGCCTATGAGGAGTCGCCTCCTATCTTACGTTGATATTCAAATATGTGATTTCTCCATAAATAACCCACGCGGCTATTAATGGCTTAGCATCGAAGATTAAGGAAGCTCTGGTTAGGTGAGATACTCGTGTATCTGGTGGTAAACAACATCCCACAAGTGAAGGTGTGCCATTTTTACAAACCCGAGTAGACCGCCAAAGGCAGGAAAAACTACTACAACGAGGCCAAGATAATGGCCACCTATCATCATGCCCTCGTTAACCTGAATTCACTCGTCGACAAGATAAATGTTTAGGAAAGAATGGAGGCATACCATGAGGGGCTTCAAAGCCAAGGTTCCCATGAGTACTTCTACAGGTTCTTCTATAACCACGTTATGTGCTAGATTGTGGCCATAGAAAGCAATAAGATGGAGCTACACTCTGTGTGTCGGTCTATATACAACCCTGATCTCTTGGTGAAACAGTGCAACCCCTACCAATGTTGGTATCGCATTTCCTTCCTCTCCATTCCGCAGTCCAAAGCCTGAACTCTTCCATGTTATATATATCCAATTTGTTGCTCCTACTCCACATCCACTTTATAGAATAGCGGTATAGAAAGATTCTTATGACAAGTCATTGTAAGAAGTATCAATGATTAAAGAAGTATTGTAAATGTTCCAACAAATATTCTACACTCATAATATTACAAATGCATAGAGTTCAATAGCTATGAAGGCGGTGAAGAGAGAAGGGCTCTATTCCATGTAGAACCTCCTATGAGTTTGAATTATGCTCCACCAATGGAAAATGTTACTATTACTGGAATAGTAATGTTTATTGGTTACACATCACCTTTACCAAACAAGAACAAGGAGACTCTACAATGATGGTTATGAGAAAGCCCGACGATGTAGGTGCACTTACACCTTTAATTGGGAATGTTCCAGCTGAGATTCGTGAAGCGGTCTTCCCAATTTCTGTGTGTTTCGCGAGTTAGGATACTTTCCTCATTCACTCCTTTCTGTGTGTTTCATGGGTTAGGCTCCTTTATATGTATTTCACGAGTTATTGTTCCTTTCCTAATTCGTTGTACCTGTCCAAATTACATCACTCAGAAATTCGATTCAATGTTAAATGAAATTTCAATGGGAACACATGCATATTATTTGTTCCCCTTATCCCAAAGCCAATCGAAAATTATATTAAGAGGCTGGCTTAAGTTAATTTGAGAACAAAATAACTATTCGTTGCCAGATTGCGTTGGGAACTTAATGAACCTTCAACATATTGACTTGTCCTACTGCCTCAATTTACAGATGCTATCAGATTCCATTGGGAATTTAGTAAACCTTCAATACATTAACTTATTTTCTTGCACCAATTTGGAGATGCTTCTGGATTCCTATGGAAACTTAACTAACCTCAAACATATTGATTTGTCTAATTGCTCCCATTTGGAGATGCTTCCTGAGTCCTTTGGGAACTTAACCAACCTCCAACATATTAGCTTGTCAGGGTGCTCCAGTTCAAATACACTTCTAGATTCCTTTGGCAACTGAAGGGACCTCCAATGTATTGACTTCTCAAGTTGCTCCCATTTGCAAATGCTTCCAAATTCCTTTGGCAACTTATGGAACCTCGAACATATTAACTTGTCCAACTACTCCAATTTGTAGATGCTCCCACCTACCTTCGGAGGCCTTAGTAATTTCAAAATTTTGCATTTAAAAAGCAAATTGTTGAAAATGCTACCACCTTCCTTCGGTTATCTAAGGAGGTTGGAGGAATTGGAGCTCTACATTTGCCATGGATTAAAAGGTTTGCATGATTCCATAAGAATGTTGCCTCAGTTGATAAAGTTGAAAATCAAAGAGATGAATAATGAATTGTTAGAAAAAGAGTATTGTATCGATCTGGTGGAGGTTGGAACACTGACAACAACACTAATAAAATTAGAGCTGATATTTTGTGTTGGATTGAGGAAAATAGGAAGGCTTTGTGGTCTTGCAGAACTTCAAATTTTAAACATCAGTGGGTGCATATAAGAATTGGAATACCTAACAACTATTGAAACATCAGTATCCTTGGAGGAGTTGTGTGCGTCTATGTGTATGAAGTTGAAGTGCATACAAGGGTTGGCGCAACTGACATAGTATAGACAACTAGATGTGAAGGAGTGGTATGATTTAAACGAGTTGTAAGGTGTTAAACAATTGAAATCCTTGGAGATCCTCGACGCCTCTCAATATCCTAAACTGCAATGGGGTGGAGGAGTAGTGGAGCAGCTACGCCAAGGATTGAAGGATTCATAACATGAAAAGCAATTATTATAATCATAGCACTTCATAATCACAATACTGGTGAGTTGGTGAAATCTTCACTGTAGGCTACAAACAAATCTGTCATTAACCAAAATCTATCACATGATTTTTTTGATACCTCTAAGTCTCTACTCCAATCTACGATTTTTTCGAAAGTTATTATAAATCCCGGTACAAGCACAAAGATTGTTCTCTCTCTCACTTATTGAGTTGTAATGATCTCAAATGCAGTTAATATTATTTTAAATGTGGACCCAATTGTTGGGATCTTCATGTGCCATCTCTGCGGTCTAAGAGAAAGGGTAGGCCGTTCTTTTTCACACTCCATGAAGAAAAGTGAACTAGAATCCACTCGCCGCAGTACATATAGATTATGGTTGAATAACAATTGTTTATAGATAATTTTTAAGCAACGATCATAATATTATTGGATCCCTTTGAAATGGAATACCAAAGGAAACCTGGTGGATACATGACAAAGGAGTAGCTCCAATATTTTTTGGATGTAATTATATTGATTTTTTTTTAGTTTTTGAGAGTAAATTAGCATTCAAAGGGAATCCATGTGGATATATTACATTGAAAGGCCTTACTATTATTATTTATTATGAATGCTAAGTTGTACACTTTTTTTTTTAAATAAAGTTTTATTTATTATTAAATGTTAAGTTATAATATAATTTCCATCTCATACTGTAACACCAAAATCCTACTTGCAAAGAGATGGGACAACGAAACAGTTGTTGCAGATAAGATGGGATATGGACACATTTGGCATTTGCATCAACGGTTGATATATGATTTTGGTGTTATAGTTATTACGGTATGGTAGTTTTAGTAGGTGATTCATCGATTACTATATATAGCATAAATTAGCTACTACAACATATTGATTTTCTACTCGACGTTTCATTTCCCCCGCTTTGGGGGTATGCTAGTTTTAGTTTTAGTTTGAACAATTGTGAAAGATACCTTGTGACAACTAATCTCTGGAGGTGTTTATGAAGTACATCTTGAACATTTGGAGATATTAAAAATACTTCCCATATTAAAAATGGAATCATCAGCTTTCAGAAGCTTATACCATGGTATTTAGATCCATAACCATCTAAGATAGTGTTGTCACTGCCATCTGTAGTTGATTTGCATACTGAACATTGTTTTTGTATGTTTTATTTATATAAATTTCAAGATCAAGGAGTTTTTGTCTAATGAAGTTGCTAATTGATTTAAAGACATAACCTTTTTATTGGGTATGTCGGTTTTAGACAAGGTCTTACTCAATAACCTTGGAGTTTTTACAAAATTCATTGTGGAGAGGGAGAGAATGATAGTTCTAGAGATTATATGAAGTAAGCGCATACGCGACACAAAAAATACTATAACTTTGTTCAATTTACACCTAGTACTAGAGTTTGATTTGCATATCGAACATTGTTTTTCTATGTTTTATATATAACAATATTGAGATCAAGGAGTAATATTCAAATCCCTCTAGTCTAATGAAGTTGATAATTGATTTAAATCCATAATGTTTTTATGGGCTATGTCAATGATAAACACGATGTTATTTAATAACCTTTGAGTTTTTACAAGATACACCATGGAAAGGCTGAGTGATAGTGCTATGGATTGTATAAAGGGAGAGCATACAAGACACCAAGAGCACTATAGTGTTGCTCAATTTACTTCATCTAAAAATATTGTTGCAAGGTGTTCTACTCATCTTAGCCATCTTGATAAGAAAAGGATTCCTAGTATGCATGCAAGGAATTTGTTAATTATAGAGACCCGGTTTTTGTTTCTCGAAATTTTAATTGATAATTTGTATAAAAAATATCTTGTGTTGAATATACCTTCAAGAATTGCATTTTGCATTAAAACGATAACTCAAGATTGAATATGTGTAGTGAAGGATCAAAGATCATTTTTTGGTGCTCATCTTTACTACCATAAGCTCTTTGTTGGATTTATGCATTAGACCCGAATGGGCACACGACCTTGGGAATATAAGTTGCTAAAGTTTGATGGGTTTCAAATGCAACATTAATTTTCAATCTTAGACAAATCCTACACCCATATAGTGTTTAGACTAGTATAGAGTATTTCATGAAATGTCTTTTGAGGTACCTAGTTGTAGTTGTTATATTCACTAACCTCTCCCACGGACAAGCTCAAACAACCAAACTTATACTGTCTACATATCATTGCATATGCATTGGTCCCTTATCAAGATTGGGTACATATCATTGCATATGAATTGGTCCCTTGTCAAGATTGGGTATTCTCTTTGTAAGAAATTAAAAATATCTCTACCACATAGAGCTTAAAGCCAAAGACATTTAAATGTTAATTTTTCTTAAAGCCTTAAATACAATGGTAATCATATTAATGTGGAACAAAATCCTCAACCAGGGATATGCCACTTGTGGGAAGAGATAATATTTTTTCTCTATTATATCCCCCCTTTCCCACCCTTAGTGTCACACTTGCATTAAATTTTAAGTCTCAAATTGACACAATTTGTTTAGGGAATGCAACAATGGACAAGTACTACTTAAAGTTCCAACCCAATTTATTTTGACACAGTATACCTCAAATATGGCCAAGCATTAATTCTCTCTCTCTCTCTCTCTCTCTCTCTCTCTATATATATATATATATATATATATATATATATATATATATATATATATATATATATATATATATATATATTCCCATTTACTACTTTAGCCTTTCGAACCAATCTTAGACAAATCCTACATCCATATAATGTTTATATTAAGATAGAGGATTTCATGAAGTGTCCTTCAAGGTATATAGTTCTAGTTGTTATATCCACCAACCCCCCCATAAATAAGTTCAAACAACTAAGCATGTACTCTATGCATATCACTCCATATGCATTGGTCCCTTATCTAAGATTGAGTGTTCTCTTTGTAAAAACCTAAAAATATCTCTACCATGTAGAGCTTAAAGCCAAAGACCTTTAAATGTTAGTTTTTCTCAAATCCTTGAATACAATTGTAATCATGTTGATGTGGAACAGAATCCTTAGCAAAGTATATGCCACTTGGGGGGGGATAATAGAGAAAATAATTTCTTTGTTATCTCCCCCAACCCCCACTCTCAATAGAGACTTATTTTCTCTATTATATCCTTGCACCCCAACCTTCCAACAAGTTTTTTATATTATCTTCCACAATTTGAATAGGTAATACGTTTAGAAATTAGTGTTATAAAGTTTAGGGTTAGGATGAGTTAGGTGTAAATAGGTATGCTTAATACACGTCACTTAAGTGACGCGTATTCAATGCCAATGCAATGCTATCGATGTTTGCTAGACATTGATAACATTGCATTGGTGTCGGATACACGTCACTTTAACGACATGTATTCGACGCCAATGCGTTGCTATCGACGTCGAAAAACGTCGATAACATTGCAGTGGCGTCGGTTACATGTCACTAAAGCGACGTTTGTAAAAATATATAATAATGCTCATGATTTCACCTACTTTGATCATGGTTCCACCACAAATTTTCGTGGTTTCATTTTCATTATTCACACTTTCACCAGTAATTATTCATGGTTCCATAAACATTTCTCATGGTTTGGTTTGAAAAACAATATATATGTGTGTGTGTGTGTGTAAAATTAATTTTTTTTATTACTTTTAAATATCAAATTCAATACTTCAAGCAAAACTTTCAATGGATTATATATACTTCAAGAAGAACCTAGGATTATATCAATAACATGTTGTATGATCCAAATGTGAAAGACACCCTTAGGTTTTTTAGATGCATTTTAATATATAGGAATATATAAGAGATTAAATAACAAAATAAAGAAGATTATTATTATTATCTACCTTCATTTGATCGATGATGTGGAATGTCATCGATTTTATCATCCTTGTTTAGATTGTAAGCTTTATGAGAACCATCAAAGTCTTGTTTGTAGTCTTATTGGTAAGGTGTATTCGAGAATCACAACTTGGAATCATGCTCTAAGGAAGTGACATGGAGAGTTTCTATTTCCTTTTCTAAACTAGGAAATAAATTTAATTTTTAAATCATTGTTTGAGCCTTGTACCTAATTTTTGTATCACTAATCAATTCAACTACTTGATGAGTTGTTGATTTATTTGGATTAGAAGCCACTAAATATAAAAGCATTATGAAACCAAGTCATCCTTGTAGCTAGGGGGATAAAACATTTTTCGAACAATGTCTTTGAACCAGTTCTACAACCACACTCAAATTTCTCGGGACACTCGCACTCAAAATGGTTTATAGCATCCACAATTTGGTTTCATTTACAAAAATAAAATCAAATGCAAAATCAAGGAAAACAAAGAATTGAATTGGAATTGCATGAAATACAATTTACAACACATTACAGAGAATAATGTTCCATGAGGTTGATGATCTATTTGCATATACAATAACAGAGAATTCCCATGAATTTATTTATCCCAATACTAATTGCAAAAGGGAGATCCATTGAACACCATTTGTTACAATTCCATATCATATTTATCTTGAACATCATCCAAGTCGATATCTGAGTCATGAAGATCATAATTTGTATCCAACCCTTTGGAATCATTGTAAGGATTGTCTAAAATAGCATCTGCAACATCTAGCGCTAAGTCATCATCAATGTAGTCATCATCATCGAGATGTGACTTATAGGATATTTGGTCAACCTGGTTCCCCCCTTCTTCTAAGTCCACTTCTTCCTCAATCTCTCAAACCACATCTTCTTCTTCTTGAACATCTTCACCTTCAGGCAAAGTATACTTTACGAGTCGTCCTCTTGGATCAAATCTAACAACAAATGACCAAACTGCTCTACCTGGTACCTCTAAAAAAATACCCGCTCACATTGACTTGGAAATACATATGGATTTGTATCTCGCTCATACATATTAGTATTAATCATGGTAAATCCATTGTCATGATCAATAATTGTCCTTTCATCACCTTGCAACAATAATATGTACCATCTTACCTCGAAGAGAACCACTATGAAGGATTTAAAGTCTATATCCAAGATTTCTTCCAAATATCCATAGTACCTCAAATCCAATGTGACCGGATGTCTATCACCCCTATGGGAAATATTAGTAACCTGGAAAATTGCAGTAATACCACTATCACATGTTTTTCTCCTGTCATCCAACTCTTTGGTGCGAAATTTTCTACCACTGCACCACATAGCCTTATGATGTTTCACCTGTATTCTCAATAAGTTAGAAATGGATTGTTAGGAAATGATAAGTATATGTATAAGATAATTTAAATAAAAATACAATAATGTGATTTGAAATATAAATACGAATGGTAGGCATGGCTTAGCTTTCTATCTTTTGCACCATATGCTAAATCAATTTGTTGTTGGCTTAAACTTGTGTCATGATCCAAATAAGCCTTTCTGATCATCTCTACCAAATCATTTCATGTAACGTCCCCTCCCATCTATCCAATGCAAGGAAGGGAACATGGCACTAAAATCTGGGCTTTTAGAACAACTTAGCCAGATTCATCATGAATAAAGGATATGGCATTACAGTAAAATGTATATGTGTGCAGATGCAAATCAATTGAACATGCACAGCGGAATAAAACATCATCCACACACATTTCATAGTCATCCAACATATCAAGATAGCCATCAATTAAAACATTGCAGAAGTAAACACAATAAAATACTCATCTGGATGTAATGCTGTCGCAAGCAACTAGCTATGTCGCTGCAACGTTTCACCCAACCATAGGTCTCTGTCCAGCCTATATTCTTTCAGCACTCAGAGACCACCCCCGAGCTGGGCATGATATCTACAAGGAAAAGAGGCTCTCAAGCTTCAACACAGCCCAAAGAAATGGATACCCCACTCAACCCCAACATTCTCTTGCACACAAAACTCAGATATGGGCTTGGAAACACACTTTCAGCAATGGGACATAGAAACTAGATGGACATGGGTTTTCCCCAAATTGTGGGCACACCAAAAACGGATTTGTGAGAGGGAAAATCGACCATAGGGGAGAAAACGATTTCTCCCACATATATACAAGCAATCGGTGAGCCAAAACAACCTCTATGGTCCCCAAATCGATTTCCCTGTCTTCTCCACGGTTATACAACACAAAAACGCCCTTCCCAGCTAGGAGAATGAAGGAAAACACAGCAAAACCATGGAGGAAAACGCCCAGGTAGCTCCAAACTCGTGAGAGAGCAAAACTCCTCTCTGAATAATGGCTTGGGGAGCAATTCATGGCTCTTTTCTTTCCCAAAAGCCAAACACGATTTTCCATGAAGGGTGGCTTGCCCATACCCGAATTTGGACAGCCATACCTCTCCATTCCCCAAGGCATTAACTACCTCAACCAACTATTGGGAGAGTAAATGATTGGGTACAAAAGTCAGCATGGGTAGTTGAGGGTTGATGGTTTCTCTCATTGACACTTGGCTTGACTTGCTTGGCTCAAAGGTTTGAATATTTCCCTCCCAATTCCTTGTAAACATCATGCCCCCATCTCTTGTTGCATTGCATAGCTAGTTGTATGCATTTATATTAAAATGCATACTTACAATCCCCATGGTTCACTAGATCTTGGGTAGCATAATATCCAATACTTGCCTCTTCAAGGTCGATCGTTCACTAGCGGGGCCTTGGCCTTGAGCTCCACGCTAGGAATCATACATAATATGCATACAATATTTACATTATAGCCCAAATATCCTAAGGGTCAAAATGGGGGTATTACATTCCATCTTAATTCACCATAAACTTATTCACATTGTTCTATACATCTCTTCATAAAATCAATATTATTTGCAACGTATACATGAATTGCATCCCACTCTGTACTACCTAGAACAATGGCAAAAAAAGTGTTAGTTAAACAACCCAATTACTAACCAGTGTACCAAAAACATGTATAAGAGAAATTAAATAAATGACAAGATTTTACCTCTAACTTTTATCCATCTACCATTCCCCAACAACACCTCTCATTTAAATTTGTTGGTAGAATTGACATCCCAAAGGAGCGGCACATCCATATCACCCACTATTTGGGGTAAGTACTCACTAAAATATATAGTGGTTGATATAGCATATACCCTTCAACCATCGATCCTTCTGGACATGATCATTGTCTAACAAAGGCCTTCAATGCTTGCAGGTGCCTCTCCACCAACCACGTTGACCTTCTGTGCATGAGTCCACATATTTCAATCTCTTCCACTAGGTGTATAAGGTAGTGTTCATGTGCATTGAAAAAGGATGGAGGCATATACTTTTGCATCTCACACATAAGTTGGAGTGCCCACCTAAAGGACCTTCTGCTTGAGTTGGGAGTTTGCATAAATATAAGTGCTCCTTATACCATAGTGAATCATTTTTCCACATAAAAGTATCTGATACACTGGGATTGTTTTGTAGCTTTTGAATGAGCGTCCACACCGATAGGTTATTTTTCCACTCTTCCCTTGCTGCTACTACCCAATCTGGTTGTAGAATGGAAATTGAACAAAGTAATGCCCCAACATCTTCATCTTTTTTAGAGAGTGCATCTGCAACCACATTATGTTTCCCCTTTCTATAGATGATTTCAAATTCATATCCTAACATCTTTGTGACCCACTTTTGTTGTTCTTTCGAAGATAGTCTCTATTCTAAGAAGCATTTAAGCTATCATTATCTGTTTTGACCTTGAAGTGCCCACCTATTAGGTAAGGACGTCATTTCTTAAGAGTGTATAGTATTGCCAACATTTCCTTCTCATAAATGGGATTTTGTAAGTTCTTTCCCTTGATTGGATGACTTGTTAAAGCAAGTGGGTGTCCTTCTTGCATTAGAAAAGTGTCAATTTGCTAGTTTCTGAAGCATCACATTCCTCAATAAAGGTTTTTGTGAAGTATGGTGTGGCCAAAACAAGAGTTGTGCACATAACATGTTTAAGTTGTTCAAAATTTGAGTTGCCTTTGGAGTCCAAGAAAATGCATCTTTCTTCAATAATGTTGTTAGAGGCACTGCTATTCTTCCATAATTATGAACAAACTTGCGGTAGTACCTTGTCAAACCTAAGAATCCTTAGATATTTTTCATGGTTTTGGGAATCGACTAGTCTATCATGGCTTTAATTTTGTTAGGGTCTACCTTGACACCTTCATGAAATACAATATGACCCAAATACTCTACCTCCTTCACCCCAAAGAAACATTTGGAAGGTTTTGCATATAGTTGTTGCTCCTGTAGTAGTTGTAGTACCCCGTCAACATGTTGAACATGTTCTTCCCAAGACTTGATATAGATTAGTATATCATCAAAGAATATTAGCACAAATTTTCTAAGAAAAGGCTTGAAAATGGAATTCACCAAACCTTGAAATGTGGAAGGCGCCTTCGTGACACCAAATGGCATGACTAGAAATTCATAACGCCCTTCACGAGTTATGAATGTTGTTTTTGGGATGTCTTCATCCTTCATTCTAATTTGATGATACCCCGAATGAAGATCCAACTTTGTGAAGAAAATTGATCCATGCAATTCATCTAACAATTCATTAATGAAAAGAATGGGAAACTTGTCTTTAATGGTGATCTTGTTGAGCTCTCTATAATTTGGACACATTCTCCATGATCCATTCGGCTTATTTACCATTACCACTGGTGCAGAGTAAGAACTTTGGCTAGGCCTAATTATGCCAACCTCTAACATTTCTTCAACCATGTGCTCAATTTCACTCTTCTGTCCATAGGGGTATATGTAAAGTCTGATGTTAGGAGGAACACTTCATGGAATTAAGTGAATAGCATGAACAAAATCTCAGACAGGTGGAAGACCTTTCAGAATATCTTCAAATACCTTGGAATGCTTATTGATGACCCTTTGGAGATCAACGGAAATAGGAGGCTTAGATGTTTGAACATCTAAAGAGCATAATTGTGCAATTACACCTTGATGCCCCTTTTTCATCAATTTTGTCATACCATTAGAGCTTATCACCTTGCTTGGTTTCCCTGTGATACCTTGTAATTCATATTCCTTTCCTTCCCATAAAATTTGTATGAAAAGCTTCTGAAAATTAAAATCCACAGTTCCCAAGGATTGTAACCATTGAACTCCTAAGACAACATCAACACCACCCATTGGAATAGTAATCATTGGACTATTCAATACATATTCATCCATAGCAAGATTTATATTATGGCATTTCCCTGAGCAGTTGATAGTTCCTCCATCTGCAATCATTACTTGAAACTCTGGTGTTGGATATACAAAGCAATTGAGATCTTTTGCTAATTTATAATGAATGAAATTATGAGTACTACCAGAATCAATCAACACTGTTACCTTTTTCTTTTTGATATATCCTTCGATATTGAGAGTTTGGGGAGTTCTGATTCCAGCCAATGCATGACATGATATGGTGGGAGTAATCTCTTATGAAGTAGTATCCTCTATTTCTTCATATGGAGATAGTTCTTGTTCTTTTGGTTCTTCCTCTTCACAATCTATGTAAATTAATTTCTTCTCACCACGCTTATGTCCCTTACTATACTTGTTGTCACAATTAAAGCATAGGCCTTTTGCTCTTCTTTCCTCTAGTTGTTGAGGTATCAACCTTTGAGGTGGGTTAGAAGAAGTAACAATATTCTCTCGGAATAGGTTGGAGGTGGTCTTTGTAGTAGCCATCGTTATATTTTTACTTTCAACCTTCATTGCCATCATGAAGGCCTTCTCCAAGGATGGTGATTCGAAGAGACACACCTCATGTTGAATGTTATCCTTCAAGGTGCCAATAAAGAGATCCAATAGATTATCTTCTGAAATGTTCTTCACTCTAAGACTTAGCTTCTGAAACTATTTGATGTGCTTTGTAACTGGACCTTTTTGCTTGAGATTTATTAACTAGCTGAAGAAGGTATTGCTATTAATATCCCCATAATGTGCAATCAATTCTTCAGTGAATATAGATCAAGATATAATAGAGTCCTTTTTACGGTCACAAATCCATTGGTACCATCCAAATTGATCAAGATCTAAATATAATGATGCAATAGTTACATTTTGCAAAGTTGGAACCTGGTGTAGATCAAAGAATTGCTCCATTTGGAATATCCATTTTATTGGATCATTGCCATCAAACTTTCTCATGTCAATCTTGGGAAGTTGGGTACCCCTTGGTGACCATCCTTGATGACTTCCATTACTAGAATAATTTCCTCTTGGAATATTCTTATTCATGGAAGGTTTCTCAACATGAGAATTATCTTTATCCTCCCGAATATCCTGGAACACCTCATCACATGTAGGGAGAGTATCCCTTGAATTTTGTATGAGATTAGATATATTTGTCATATTTCCCATCAACTTCTCCTCTAATTGGAGTAAATCAATTCTTCTCACTGAACCTTTCATATTTTCCTCTATTTTATTCAACTTCTTCTCTAAATTATCCAAATATTTTTTCACAGACCCTTTAATCATATCTTCCAACTGGGACACTCGAAAAGAGAGTTCTTCCCTTTCATCATATGTCGAGGATGGATCCTCTGGTGGTTTGGATGGAGTGTGAGTCTTTAAAGTTCCCTTTGGTGGCATTTTGAACAATAGATATCACACCCTATGGTTCAACACAATTAGATCCTTCTACTCAAAGTTATTTAAAATAAAAAATGGTGTACCTTTTTCAAACCCTGATTGGAAGACTGTTTTATGGTCGACTTGA
Organism: Larix kaempferi; assembly: GCA_027924585.1. Taxonomy (NCBI): domain Eukaryota; kingdom Viridiplantae; phylum Streptophyta; class Pinopsida; order Pinales; family Pinaceae; genus Larix; species Larix kaempferi. The sequence goes on along the minus strand of BSBM01000125.1, from coordinate 11,287,711 downwards.
AACTGATGTAAATTTTAAATTTCTACTCCTCTGAGTCTAAAAATTTGTACTGATGTATCCTGATGTGTACTCTTTCCAATTCCACAAGTCTAACCTAATTTGGATGTGCCAATAAGAAGCTATTGTGAATCTCCCAAAACTTCTTATTTTTGGTCTTCTCAAAATAACGAACTTGTACGGTATGCCACATGTCCAACATTTCCTATCTGAATTTGAAAACCCTACCATGGATAATGTCTTCTTTCTGATGCAACATGTCTCACTTAATTTGGATCTTGCATGCCCGAGATATGACATTTTTTCCCATAACACATGTTTTAGACTAGTTTTTGGACTCGTCAGAAACCCTAGACTCTAGAGAGAATATCTTTGAACCTGTAATGTTTCAGGATCTGAAAATTGGAACAAAGTTAGTTCATCATTTTTCTAGGTGGGTTTTAAGTTTTTCTCTCTGAATCCTCGTAGAAAATTTTTTATAGCGAAAATTCCAAGATGACTCGTTTTGAAGAAACCAGTCCCGAGGAAAGGGCTCTGATAGCAAATGTTATGCAACAAATTTCCAAAAAGAGTATGAAAAGAGCAGAATTAGATCAGAAAGAGTACTCCACGACTTGATTGAATAAAATAGCTAAATAACAGGCCTCTTTGATGGGGAAACCTTTTTATACAATGTACTAAGTACACAAGACAAGACAAGACAAGATGCTCCAAATGAAAATGTCTCCTTCCTATATATAGGAGACTAAGGGATACAATCCCAACTAACTGACCCAAGCCGACGTAACTAATATAACCATACTAATGAAAATTACCACTAATGGACCAAAGCCGACATCAAAACTAATGTAATGAACCATAATATAAGGGGAAATGTGCCCCTATTGAGGGCTTAACAATCATGAAAATCTATAAATAAAAACAAGTGACCAAGAACAAAGTAATTAGCTACAAACAAATATTGCTTACCATAGATATTTTGAAATGCTTTTTTCCATAGTTGAGGTGTCATTCTTAGTGGGTTTTTTCCAGTCTCTTCCTTTCCATTGAAGTCATTTTTTTCGGTAATCTGATACCTATGGTCCTTATGGAGAAAATGTTTAAACTCATTGTACACCTCCTTTCCTAAACTTCTTGAACGTCTAGATATTGTTCTTGGACAACATACTGGACATGCAAATTTTCCCTTTGTTTGAATCCCTGTAATTTATGGAATAGTGTTAACATATAGATTTTTGTATATTATAAAAATAATTGCATGATAAATGATGCATAGAGATACTTGGGAACTTTACATACCACATAAATGTGTTAGACCGGGTGCATCATGAATTGTCCATGTAAGTATTCCATGGAACTTAAATTGTTTTTGGCCTATAGGTTTGGAGATGTCTTACATATTGATACCAGACCATAATTTTAAAAGTTCGTCTATAAGGGGCTGAAGATATACATCCATATCTTTAACTTGGTGCTTACATAGTAGTCATTTCAAAAGTAGCATACATGGTCAATAAGTTCTCGTACATGCAATAATAAAAAAATATGATTGCTTATATTATGTTAACATTCATAAAAATAAGTACCTGGAACAATTAATACCAACATGACATGCTCCCTTTTAATTGCCATCCATGGAGGAAGGTTATTGTTTATAACAAAGACTAATTAAATTAAGTAAATGGTTATGAGCTCTCCAAATGGGTTGACACCATCAACTGCCAATGAAAGTCTAACATTATGGGGCTCTTCTTTCAAAATTGGCCATCTTTCATCAATGTATCTGAATGCAAAACCATCTCCAGGCATTCACATGATGCCATCTTCACTTTTGTGTTGTGCATGGTAATCCATAAATTCTAAAATGTTTTTACACATGAACAGTCGTTGAAAATGTAGAATTATTTAGATATGGTGAAGAACTTTGTGGGGCACCTTATTTTTTAACTGATCAATACGATATCTACTAATTCCACATTCAGGGCACTCACTCTTTGATGCATGTTGTCCATAATATATGATATGATCATTGGGACATGCATCAATTAAGTTATAATCCATTCCTAGATCTTTCAAAACGACACACATTTATTTGTATGTGCGAGGTAAAGTATTTGACGGTGGTAGAAGGGTGTCGTAGCCTAACAACCTAAAAATATATATAAATTAGAGGAAAAATCATAATTATTGACTAATAAATGACAAAAATATATAAAAAAACAAGCAATTGCAAATACAAAAATCAAACTCTTGCATACCTTAACAATTGTGTCATTGTTGTGTTTGAAATACCATTCATGACCTTCCAGTTGACTAGCAACAAAAGAGATTAGAGAAGACTTGTCTTTGAGTCTTTGTACAAGGCTTTTTTTGCCTTGTCAATAATAGGCACATCATGAATGTTTTCATATGCCTTGTCTGCAGGTACATTCTCATCCATGGCAACAAATGTGTTATGGATCAACCTATTTATCCCTTCCTTCTCAATAATATTGTGGTCATTTTCTTCCATTAATGTATCAACCTCTATGTTACCGCCCTCAGCATCTCCAGTACTGGAATTGTAGCAAGTGGGTCTGCAAGCGTTGGTGGTCTTGTCTATGTGGTAGTTGTAAAAAATTATAACCAATTAGTACTGAAATATCGATCAATAATAAGCGTATTTCAAAATGAGAAAAAACAAATTTTTAATAACCTACCAAGGGATGATATTGGTTTCCCCCTTCCAAGTGCCCGTACTTTGAGCAATGTTTCCTGGTTGTTTCCATGACAACTCTTCTTCTTTTCATTCCTCTGCATTTCTTATAAGGGCAAAAACATTTTCCATCACTGATTATAGCTTCAACACTGAAGGGTTGATTATGATGATTTTCTGGAACATTGTTACTTCTATCACCGTATACAAAATCAACAGCTGCCTACATAGCAGTGATTTGTTTAGATCTAGTAGCAAATCGAGGAGCAAGATTGTCTAACATTGTGCTATGTTCCAATAAAATACATTATCAAGCCACTAACATAAGAAAGACGGAGATCAAATCGTTAACCTAATAAAAAAAAATTAAAAGTGGGTATCATTGATCCAAAAAAACTATCTATAAACATAGTTCTCCTCCATCCAAAGTCCTTCGATGAATTATTCTTGCCGAATTTAACCATAAAACCTAAATACTTGTTCTATCTGAATATGTTTACAGTTTTTCCCAATTGATCCAAAAAAAGAAAAATACTTTCGGCGTCACATCGCTTAAGCGACAACAGGGAAAAAATGTCACTTAAGAGACATCCCTGAGAGTCGCTTAAGAGACACACCATAACGTCGCATAAGGGACCCCCAAATATGTCGCTTAAGAGACGTTAAATACTAGACGTCGCTTAAGCAACACTGGTTTGTTTTTTTCCACAAAAACCCGTGAAAATGACATCTAACCGATGTTAAAAAATTATTTTTGAGTTCTAACGTCAGTCTAAACGCCGAATTTGCCCCCCAAATGTAGTAGTGTTATCCTCCATGGCACATATGCATAATAAAATAAAATAATTAACACATAAGCAAATACTTATCTCGAAGAATGCAATTGGCTTCAACAAGGCCACGTTCCTCCCAGCCATAGACATGCCATGCTCATGCATCTCTCAGCATGATAGTCACTCTCGAGCTAAGGAAATGATTCCACAAGTAGAGGTACTTTCAACCAGAGTAGTTACGGTTCACTCCCTCACCACTTACTTCCCCTTCCGTCTATACTATCCAGTGAGTTGTGACTACTTGCGCTCACCATGGCCCTTCGGATATCACCACCCTCACCTAATGGATTTATGTGCTAGACTAGGGACAAGTAATGGTTCTTGAGGGAACAAAGGTAAACAACCAAAAACTCTCTCACACATAACAGAAGTCAGAATGAGCACCATCCAAGCCACTCACTAACTAGCACAACAAGGAGATAAATCATGTATATAAATAAAGCTCAAGGAGGGAAATTCGAACCCAAGGAGACCAACTCGAATTGGTTAAGGTGTGGTTAGGCTTTATCGTGGAGAGTTAATTCAAATTGATTCAGTGGTGGATTAATTTAGGAGATTCCCTTCCCAGATTAGCACCATGAGGAGGAGCAAGGAGGGCACACTAGTCTCGAGGGGTGAAAGAGTGGGTACAATAGGATCATCAATGACCTGTAAGCACAAAAATAGGGAAATCCAACTGGATTTGGGGAGCAAGGGCACACTTGTGGAGGTGGAGGCAAAAAGCAAGGAGGTGGAAGCTAAATTCTAGCTTACAACTCCTAGAATATAGGAAGAGGGCACCTTAGTGCAAGTGGGGCCCACAAAAGAGTATCTCTCATCCAAGGAGGGCACATTCACCAAGTGGGACACACCAAATATTTATGAGAGCGCACTAGTGCAAGAGGGGTATACTAAACCATGAATACGGTGCAATAGTAACTCCATAGCCCAAACTAATCAAGAATAGGGTCCAACAAGTAATGTTAGGGAGAGTAACAACTCCTAGTCCCCAACCCCTTCACAAGTGGAAACCATGTCCCCCCATTCTCGTTTGTAGTCCACGTTGAGCTAGTTAATTTTATTAAACAGTAATAATGACAGTAATGTCCAAGTACATAGTCCCGACACCTTGTGCCACAATAACAAAACAAAAATAATAATTACATATGTGTGGGGCTTAAAACATTGGGGTATTACAATTTGCATATTCTAAGGTTTGTAAATGGGGTGGCTTTTAACCAAAAAATCAAAATTCGATAGCATGGGAAGTGACAAGTGTATAGAGTGAGAGTGGCATGTGGAACATGAGCGACTGCCATACTATTGTCATTTAATTTGCATGGATGTGGAATTATTTCTTAGTATGTGCCTGTCTTTTTGTCTGGTGTTAAATCTGGTTCGCACGAGGGGAATAATGAAGTGCGGTGGTGAAGTGATGTGGGAGGACAAAATAAATCTTGTCTTTGGGATGGTCTTGTTCATTGTCACGGAGGATTCCTTGGAAGCATATAGGGTCTTCCTTTAGTGTCGAAGTGCTAGACATCAAGAGGATTGTGGTGGGAAATCTACAATAGGAGCGATATTACGCTTGAAGCCAATGACTTGTGTGGAAAAGAAGGATACCAGGAGGTTTGTGGTGGAAATTTTGCAAGAGGAGTGAGAATAAGCTTGAAGGCAGTGATTTGTGGAAAGGATTGTACAAGGTCGAATGTGAGCATGCACAGTTGGGCAACAATAAGCAATTCCTAGTGGGAGATAGTGACCTAGGGGATTTAATCTATGAGATGGAAAATAAAATGGAGAGTGGTAGTGGAGGGGTGACTGATATACAAAGTGCATTGGGGGAAATTCACAGTCTAAAGAAGCATGTGCGACAGATAGCAGGGCAGCTGGAGTGAATCCAAAAAATTATGGAATGTTTAAGCTGCGAGATGAAGCTATATGAAAAGATTTGGGAAAGGATGGAGTGACAAGTTGTCGAGTAAGGTAAACATCTGATGCAATTGATTCGAGATAGAGATCATCATCAGGATTTCATTTAGGAGCTAGCTCAAGGAAGCTACTCAAGCGCTAGAGATTTTTCAAATTTGAACATAATGGATATGGAAATCGTCCAGCAAACAACCTTGGTTAGGTTTGTAGAAAACTACTTATCTTCACAACAGGAAGAGGCAAACACACGAAATGTTTGAGTCATTATGGATTTGCTAGTTTTTTGTTTTATCTATGTATTGTTGTTATAAGTTGTTACTAGGTTAATTTACTAGAAGTTATAGAAGTAAGTTCAATTGGCATGCACAATGTATTGTTTGGATATTGAAGCTCCCGAGTTTGCAAAGGATATTTTGTAATAACTATGCAATACTTCTTTCTCAATGATTATGGTTAACCTCAACCTGTTTAATATCAAATCTAATATCCGTTTCTTTTAAAAAAATCAGGGAAATCATAACACGAAGAACATAATTAAAGAATTATAATAAAAACTAAGTAGTAATTTTTCCCTAGATAGTTTGGAGGGTAAATTGGATATTAAACCCATCAACGAGGAAATGAATAATCTTATAGAGTTAGACCATGAGCATAGCAAAAGAGCCTTGAACCTCATAATTTTTGGTTTGAAAGAGAAGAAAAAAGAGGAAATGCTAGCACTAGTTAAGGAAAAACTACAATAAACATTACAAATTGAAACAACTTGTCTCACAGAAGCACATAGGATAGGCAAAATAATCAAGCACAAATATAGGTTAAATAATCTCAAGGTGAGTTCTAATGACAATAAATATGGAATACTCAATAAAACTCCAAATCTAAAAGGGTTTGGAATATTTACACAGGAATATCTCATTCTAGAAGATCAAGTTGAATTAAGAAAGGAAGTTCAAAAGATAAAAGAAGCTAGAAAAGAAGGAAAATGGACAATAATTAGGAATATAAAACTATTATTAGGGATAGAGACATAAAAGATAAAATAAATAGCGATTTGGGACACTTTGGATCCTCTCTTGGAATTGTTGTGGCTTTCCATGGAGCAAGAGTCTCATGTTAAGTTGGATCATGTGTGAAATTGATATTATATTGCTTGTTGAAACTTGGGAGCATGAAGAATCTAGGGTCCCTAACATAGACGGATTTGTCTTGTGGTCAATATGGAATAAGAGATCCTGTCGTAGAGCGATCAGAGGCATGACTTGTTACATAAAGAAGAACATTTTTCCTTATATTAGGCTTTGCAAGAAAGATCATTTCAATCAATACTTGTGGATTGAGATTTAGATATCAATTTCAAGATCAATATGCTATTTTGCGCCTATTAATTCTACTTGTTATAAAAAGCACAATTTAGATAAAAATTGTCCTTACAATGGCTTGTAACATGATATTTCCAGCCGAAGAAATGAAGGCAATGTCCTCTTGCTAGGAGACTTTAATGCTAGAATAACAACTAACCAAGCTATTCTTTTAAGTAATGATTTTAACCCCAATCCTCTATGGCTGGATGAAAACATTGTTTTAGCTGGTAGATACAAAAGAAACTATGAAGCCTTGGTTGAAAATTTGTAGTTCTCAAGATCTAATAATTTGCAATGGTCTTATGAAGTGGCTGAAATCCAACCAGATGACTTGTATCCATGGTTTGGGTAGTAGTGTTGTATATTAAGTGATATATGATATCCCCGTATACAACCAAATTGTAAATTTTGACATCTTAAATGACCATGAGCTCGACTCTGACCATGGACCTTTAACCCTAACTCTAAAATTTGATAGACACATAATCCCCATACTAGAGAATTATAATAACCAAGAGCACTTGACCTTCGATAAAAATAAAATTGATATATTTTAACAGATTTAAATAATGAATTAAATATATTATTAACTAAGGACAATATTGAAGACCTCTAACATAATTTTACCACAACCCTCTCTACTTCCATTAATAAGTTCTCTATCATGGTGTCATGTAAAAAGGAGAATAGAACGACTAACCCTTGGTATGATTAAGAGTGCAAGCATACTAGAAAAACCATTAGGAATGCCTCCAATGAGTCCTTTAAAATTGACAAGATCTTTAGGTACAAATCGCGAATTAAAAGAAATGTGTTGTATAAATAAAAAGCAAGATAATATTTTGGACCTCTCTAAGATAGATCCTAAGAAATCACGGAGACAAATTCTAACTCATATAACTAATGAAAATAATACAACTCCTTTAAAGGATTGGAATTCCAACCTTAAAAAGCTTTATGAATCACCTGATATCATGAATAACATTGAAACCCTTTGCAGTCAAGCAAGGTTTCCCTAAACCTTGGACATAAAGTCTCATTGTTCCTATTTTTAAAAGTGGAGATAAAAACAATCTATCTAATTATAACACCATTATGATTATCCCTATTTTAGCCAAATTATATGGAATTATTATGTAACGATTAACGTATGGTTAGAAAGGCATACAAAATGAAGTAAAGGCCAGGCAGGATTTCGGGGCTACCTTTCAATTTTGGACCACCTTGTTACTCTTAGGACCATTGCTGAGGAGTGTCACAATAATAAAACTAATCTTCTCAGTTGCTTTGTTGACTTTAGAAAATCATTTGATACAATGCCCATAAGTAACCATTGGAATATATTAGAAGAGTTAAAAAGCCCATTCGAGTTAAGGGTTGCTGCAATAAGGTTGTATGAGAAGGTTATTTCCAAGTTTAGGAACTTTGAGGACTGGTCAGAAGAAATTGATTGTAATATGGGAGTTAAGCAAGGTTGTCCCTTATCCCCTACCTTTTTGGTATTTACATTGATAGGCTAGAGGGTTGTTTGGAAAAAGGCAGGTTGTGTTGGCATGACTTTGGATGGTATAATCATCATCCTTCTTCTCTATGTTGATGATACTGTTCGTATGGCGAGGAGTCCCTATGATCTGACAAGCAACTAAAAATTCTCAATTTTTTTTGCTCTAGTATGGATATGACTGTTAACACTGACAAAACAAAGGTTATAATAATCAAATCCCAAAAGATAACTAATGGTAATTTCATATATGACAATAACGACTTGGAGGAAGCGACTTCATATAAATATCTCGGAATCGATCTTCATCATAAGCTTAACTGGAACTATAACATTGAGAAAATAATTAATGGAGGATGGAAAGCTTATCATGGACTTGGAAATAGTTGTAAATCTGTAGACTTCTGGCTTTGGGATAGGAAGAAACTCCTATTTGAGATTATCGTCACTCATGTTATCTTATATGGTTGTCAAGTTTGGGGTTGTATCATCTTTAGAGAATCTTGGAGAAGGATAGAGCAAATCCAAAAGTGCTTTATAACATATAATCTCAAAATTAAAGGCAATACACCTTATCTTATCCTCCTCATTGAAGTGAGTCTCTCTTCAATTGAGAGCATGGATATGACTAGGTGCCTAATGTACAAGAACAAGATAAACAACATGGGAGACAAGAGGCTTCCTGAGATTGCTTCATACTCTAGTCAAAACCACATGTTGCTTAAGCAAGGTTGGTGGAAAGATGCAAAGTCTTGGCTAAATCATTGGGGAGTCGAGGAAGAGGTCACTCTGCATAATAACAATAATATTAAAAGTATTATTGCATCTAAATTTAAGGAAATGATGTGGTGCGATAAAGAGTTAGAGGATAAGAGAAAATTAAGATATTAAGGAGGTGATCAACCCCAATCTAAAAGATAAAGACCATCTCTCTATTTAACTAGCATAAAGAAGAAAATCAACATTACTAAAATAAGAACAAACTATCATGAGCTCCATAGTGAAACATGGCACTTGACAATTCCTAAAACGCCGTGGGATGAAAGAATATCTCATCTTTGTGACACAAAGAGGGTTGGAGATGAAACTCACTTTCCAATAGAATGTCCTACATCACCCACATTAAAGCACAATTTCAAAACATGCTACAATATTGACCTTCCTAACATTTTAACTCATCATAACTATGGTGATTTATGAATGCTTCTCTTAAAGCTATTTGAACATAGAAATAAAATTCTAAAGAAAACCAAGTGACTCGAGATAGAAATAAAATTCTAAAGAAAACCAAGTGACTCGAGACCAAAGTTTGTCTTAGTGGACATCATCATCATCATCATCATCATCATCATTGTCGTCGTCGTCGTTGTCGTCGTCATCATCATCATCATCATCATCATCATCATCTGAAAGTGAACTTAAATTGACTAGTAACATATTGCAATATACATATAAATTCAAAATAAAATAAAAGAAGAAACAAATCTAAAATAATGATCCATAAAATATTAAAATCCTATAGGGAATGAGCATGCTAAATGTATGACCAACAATTAAAATTCGTTGTAGTCTAAAAGTTCTACGATTTCAAAAGGAAAAATTAGATTTTTTTGGCATGATTTTGAAAAGATCCGGCATAAATTTTGAAAAATTCTAGTTACAATTTTCAAACTCTGAAATTTTGAGTGCCTGAGGAGTTTTTGATGATGTGAAATCCATTTCTACCATCAAAATGGCCATTAAAACACTGTTTAAAAAGAGCCATTCTGATAAAAAGCACCAAACAACTCCATTAAAATTAAAATTAGATAAAATTGGTCATATCAAAATTATAATTCAATAAAAAAAAAATATTATATATATATAAAAATAGCATTAAAAATGATAGGACAAATGACAAATACCTATGTCAATATACTATTATAAAACTTTAAATTTGTTTTTTTCACACCACGCATGTTAATTTTTATAAAACTTAAAATTTGTATTTTTCACACCACACATATTAATTAAGAGTCAACTCAAGTTGACTAATAACAGATTGCAACATACGCATAAATTTAAAATAAAAAACTAAATCCAAGATAATGATCCATAAAATATTAAATCCGATGGGAATCAGCATGTAAAATCTACATGACCATAAAATCAAATGGTTGGTTGCAACAACAAATCTAATTTATAAAGAAGCCCATTAGGACGGCAAGTTACATTTAACTACCAAACACCAAGCAGGCGGTGCAGACTTAAATATAGGCCTTCCATTTAAAGAAAGAAGGGACGGAAAATACAGCTCCATTGGCTGACTGACTTTTCTGCTCCGTTGGTTTGCAGTTGGCAGATTGGTCACGACTCGTGAGACACAACGCTCTGATGGAACCCTAACAATGAAGCTCGGCGATGGAATCAATGTTCTCTCTCTATATATTTGAAATTGAAATTGAGAAAAATAAATGGAGGGGCTTATGTGTCACACTCGGAGTAAGGCCAACTGGAACGACACTTTCCAACATTCCAGTGATAAATGAAACCCAAGCATAGCACTCAAAGATTTCGAGTTCGAGTTTTTCTGCCTGCAATGTATATGTGAGCCACAGCAGGAGTACTATAGAAATTAGAAATTCAATGGCTCCTTCTCCCATTCCTATACATGTGAAGGGTTCTACTGCGCAGAGGCTTTCAGTGGGACAAGATGCGGCTATTCTCATGCGAGAAACAGTGCGGCTCAGTGCCCACCTCGCCTCGCCTGCTACTACACAGACCACACCTGAAATCCTTCGTAAATCATCGACAGAGCCACAAGTTATGTTTAAAGGCGCTCTCATGGATCTCGAACCTGCGCTGATCGACGGCCGTGTTTTGTGCTGGGAGGTCTTGGATGGAAAACGCTATAAATATCTGGCCAAGCAGGAGCGCAGGGGAACTGGCACTGCTCTTCACGCAGTAGAGATGCATTCCTCGTATAATCCCTTGCAGGTATACCGTTTTTTCTAGTGAATTCTTGTTTAGAATCGCTTTATTCTTATATGCTTGCTTTAGCTAAGAGGATTTCATGTTGCTTTCTATAGTTTGTTTCAATTATGCTGTCTAGAGAAGGATAGTACGAGCCTAGCCAGATTTGAACGTTCTACCGGTAGTTTCATGGCATTCAAGGTGATGAGTCCTGTCGAGCTAATAGGGTTGAAAATTTATGGTCTCTGCTTTTTTATCTTTCTTTAATTTCTTCTAGTGTCTCTCCCAAGGGGATCGTTGGACCCTCTCTGCTGTCTATTACTGGGAGGCTTGTGATGGGCTTTTTTTTGTTGCTGGCCTTTTTTTCTATTCTTAAATCTTGATCGAGTTCGCGGTGGTTTCTCAAAATCATAATTTGATTAGACTCCTGAACAGTTGGGAGTAGGTCCCTTCCTTTAATCTCACGTCTTCCCTCATTATAGGATCCAATAGTTAATCTGGCAGACAAAGGTCTGGTCGGGAAGTTCATCGGTTCTTGATTCTTCCCCAAAAGTTCTGAATGGTATGGTTCGAAAATAGTGGGTCCCCCTTGTGTTTGTGAAAACATTTCTAATTGTTTTGAGAAAGTACGTCTTATGTTGAACAGCAAATATTTCCAGAGAGCAGAAATGTTCACTAGGAAGAATTTGTAGGAGCAGAAAAAATTCAAGCGCTACTAGGACTGAAATCAATTCCAATAAGCAAAAGCATCTCTACTTTTGGCATCTCTAATCAGGAGAGAGCCCCTGGCCTGGGGCTGGATGCATACCTCTTCCTGGCAAATCCTACAGAAAAGAGAAGTAGAGCTAACCTCGTGATAAAAAAACTTACATCTCAACTTCCAGATGGAAAACAAAGCAGCAATTCTGAGAGAGTTCTAAATACCCATAAAAACCCAGAGCATTAGCTGCTTAGAGTCACCCAACCATGCGGCTCTCCAGTGGATAGTCCCCTGAAAGATAGAAGGCACTTGTGCTTGCATCTGTTGTTAAAAGCTTCTAGCTGTTCGACACTCGTGCAAAATGTGCTCAAGAGATTAGATTTATAGTAAGTAATTTATAAGACCACTTTTTTCACTAAATGAGATTTTGTTAGTAGTTCTTGATAAATGACCAAATAATAAAAAACTCGTACTATATAGCATATGCAAAAATGCCATATACTATGGAGTCGTTGTATCCATATGCTCTCCTGATTTGAAGAAGCCGACTCAACATAAAAAACTGGAGCCAAAGGAAGCTTTTGATGCATCGATGAATACAATTCTTTGTATCATAGCTCTGGATTAGCTTACCAAAGGATCAGCACCAATGTCTCCAAATTGGGCCTTGCGTTTGAATGTTCATCTTAAACAAGTCCCCTGCAAGGATTAACCTTTAAATCTCTTGAATAGATAATTTGTCTGAAGCAAGAAGAGCCTTTTGATGAGCGAACACCCTCCAATCTAGCCCTGATCTAGCATCATCATTCCACAGGTCCTTCCAAAGGAAGATACCTTTCTTGCATAATTTGCGAGGTTGAAACTTGAAAGTTTGAAACCAGGGAAATTCAATAATACTTTGTCTATGGTACTTCCAACACCAAATTAGGCATAGGCTTTCTTATAACTTTTTTCTTACAAATATAAATTAAATATATTTCAAGGAGGTCCATGTTTATTTTGTAGCTAGCAATCTATACTTGATAGGCTGAAATGAACATTAGTCCATGGACGAAGATTACCGTTCTTACCTCTCCATCACTAGAATAGATAAGTTTTCAAGATGATACGAAACAAAATTTGAAAATTCATAAAAGTGGCAGAACCAAAGGTTGAAATAGCATCCTATGCTGGAATATGCTTTGAAGTAGGTGTGGATGAGTATTCCAAAAGTCATTGCTGTTTTAGGGTGGGAATACACCCAAAAGCTGGAATACGAACAAACTCCCATCAAATATAATTAGTGGATGATGAATATGGACACTCTTCAAAAGATTTTGATAAAAAAATGAGACTCCACTATAGGTTCCAAAAGAGTCTAGTAAGGAGGAAGAAGACTTTAAACCAGTGACAAGAAGATCCAAAATGCCAAAAAGTGAATGAGGGAAAAATATAATGATAAGGACTGAAGAAGGGAACACCTTCAAGTCACTAGTAAACCATGACGAAGAAAGGAATTGTCTCCAAGTTCAATAAACCAAGAAGGGGTCTCGCCTAAGGACAAGGACTCAAGAAGGGAACACCTTCATGTCACTAGTAAACCATGACAAAGAGAGGAATTGTCTCCAAGTTCAAGAAACCAAGAAGGGGTCTTGCTTGAGGAAGAAGAGGAGTCATGGAAAATTCGTCTTGGAATTTTAGAGGTTTAAGAGATAGAGAGAAGATTGTAAATTATCAAAGTCTTTGCGAAGAAGAAATAGAAGTGTCCTGAAAGGTGAATTTGAGGGGAAGATATAGGATTTTGGTCTGATCCTAGAGGGTTGGTTCCTCCCTTATAATTATGTATAGTTCTTTGAGGGCCGTGGCGGATAATGGAAGTGATGCCCACCTAGATGCTCATGGAGAGAGCATCTATATAGAAGAAATTCTATATAGAAGGACCACTTTGGAAACCCTTGATGCCCATTCCCATTTGGAATCCAAAATTGGATTTTCTAAATTTCGAAAATGGGTGACTTTGGCTGCCTCAAGTGGCCATATGCTATTAGCTTCTCAAAGTCGCGGCCTTTGAAGTTTGGTCTCTCTACTTCAACACATGTTATCACATGATATCAACGTCCAACCAATGTTTAGCAGTGAACATTTAAAAATTCAACTACCATTGGCTTCCTTGTTTTCAAAAAATCCTTACGACAATGGAACCAAAACTGTGATTTGAGCAACCAAAAGAGAATAATTGCCCCTTTGACAGCTAAGGCGATTGACAACCATCCAGGCAATATCATGGCAATACTTGGTAGCGACTCTTGGCCCAATTTGGCAAATGATTCTTGCAAGTGTAATTTTGCAATAGTTTTGTAGTGAATCCTTGTAACAAATTCTTGTATAATCACTTGTACAAATACCTCTTTGCTTAATAGAATCAGGGAGAATTGTTGGATTGACATTCGAGTCTTCTTTGTTGTATGGTTTCTTTGTTGTTCATACATTTCCATTCTTGATGGTTATCTGTGTTTGGCATGCTTATATCACTTTCATTCTTTAGGACTTGCATTCTATATTTTTGGGCAGTGTTACATAAGGATGTGTCCCCAACGGTAGGAAGCGCGCTTCCACACCCTTGCATGTCCTGGAAACTTGGAAACTCCATTGGAAATGTCCCCCCCACGTTCCCATTTGAAGGGAACTCAAGGAAACAAAGAAGGGGATGTTTCTTGGAAAAAGGGAAACGTTTCCCTTCCAAAAATGGCATCCCCACGTTTCCTTTGACTGTTTTTGACCAAAAAAAATAAAAAATAAAAAATTAAATGACAAAGGGCCATGCCATCCACTATTTTCCTTCTCTCTAGCCTCGATCTCATTTCCCTTTTCAATATGGTTGTATTTTCAATTTTGTTTTATTAGTTATAGCTTATGTATGGTTGTATTTCATTTTATTTCACTCGATATATGTTGTAAACTTGTATTAATCTTTAGATTATAAAATTAAAGACTTTAATGACTTATGCTCCAACTTTCAATTTTTATGTATTCTAATATAAATTTTGTAATATTTCTGGTGGGGTCCCCTATTTTGAAGACCCTAACGTCCCCTTTGATGTTTCCTAAAATTTGAGGGAAACTTCTATATACGCTGCTCCTGTGTTTCCCCCACTCCCACGTCCCCGTGTCTCGGAAACTTGGCAGGGCATTGTTTTTGGGCATATAACTTATTATTGTGCTTACAAGCATACATAGCTACATTAACACTTCCCTTGTAATAGTTAGATTCACGATGTTTGGGTTATTGTCCATGTACCCCCCTATGCAGATGTATCATTGGTAACATAGTAGTTATACATTCCTAACTACGTCACCCATAAATTAGTGGTATCAAAAAGTTGAATTGATATGCACACTTTAGCGTGTGGTATCAAAGCCAAAGCTTAGAGCATTAGCTTTGCCAAAGTCATAAATTGCACCCACACAATTGGATTTTTTATAGTAGTTCTACTTCTTGCTACTAATGCATGCTTGTTGATACACGCTCTCAATCACAATGCTTGCATTTGCAACAACATTTGACTACTTACTTGAATACAAAAACCCAAGATGACAGAGGAGAAGGGAAAAACACATCCTACTTCCAACACAAAGCAATTCCTATAGAACGATCCCAAATAACAAGAGATGTGTGGTGGCACTATTGTCGAGGAGAAAGTCTACTTTTAGGAAATTTGAAGACTATGCTTCATGATGTTTTGTGAGAGATTCTTATTGGAGATTTTTCTTCTCACATGGCGACTCCATGAAAGGATGAAGCCCTTGTTCCTTTGCAGATATTGAAGGATTTGTTATATGTAGAGGTGAGCACATGCAACATCTTGAAGGCATTTGAAGGCTCATCTCGGGGACTCCACACATTGTTCTTGGTTTGAGGTATGATTTGTAATATCATTTTGAAGACCTTGAAGGGAAATGGATTTGGAATTGGATGATGGTGGTTCTTTGGTTGAGAAAGGATTTCCTCAACTTGATTGTTTGGGCATCCTTGGTTTTCCAAAGGTCTATGTTTTGGATGTATTGTTTGATTATATTCCTTCATTTCATGGGTTTGATGATTCGTCTATCCTTCACATTGCATCTTTCATTAAAATATTAGTTGATTTCAATATTTTTCATGAGGATGATTTGTTGAGATTATTTGTTTGCACATTAGAGGATGATGCATTAGATTGATATGATGGTGTTGGTTGCAAACAATATTTTTCTATTGCAAATTTCTTCAAGAAGTTTCTCCATCATTGGCATGATGAAGAAATGGGCAAGCTTGAGAAGGTTATTGAAGATGTTATTGCCCTCCTTCTTAGCAAGGAGCATCCCGTTTCAAAACAGGAAGTCAGTGGGGATACTTTTGGACAAGCAAATGTAGAAGCCCATGAAATCTATAAAGGAGATCAAGAAGCCTATTTTTAAGATCTTGTTGAAGAGCCTCCTCATGTTCCCATTGAAGCATAGGTTAAAAAATAAAAAATAGTTGGTCAAAGGTTGCATGCACCTATATTTTCTCATGAAGATGAGGGTTTGGTAGACTCTAATCTCTCTCAAATTTCTCAACTTAATGAGTTGAAAAAGTTTTTGAACTTATATTTTGATGATGGTGAGAGTAAAAAAGTTGAAGAATTTGATAACACTTTTGCTTCGATTTTTGAGGATGATAAGGGCAACCAATAGTGATTTATTTGATAAGCATTTTTAACATATCATCCATAGTAGGTGTTGTGACAGTGAATTTTCAAGGCAAATCCATAAAATTTGATCATGGAAGAGTCTCATTTTTACGCTATGGTGTAACCAGTGAAGGTGCCTCACGAAGGACCTAGATGACACCGTGCAACTCTCCCTGATTTAATCATGGCCATTCACACAAGTTGACACGATCAGGGGTTAGTAGCAGAAGGTTCCTTATGAATGGCCATGATGCATTGTGCATGTTCCATTGTTTAAATCTAAGCCATTCGCGGGAATACACATGATTGGGTTGTAATCAGGGGTGGTCCCAAGTGAATGGCCAAGATGAATCCATGCAAATACCGACGCTTAATCATAGCCATTTGTGGGGATAAATTTGATCATGAAGTAATTAGGGGTGGTTCCCTGCGAATGGTATAGATTAGACCATGCACCTTCCAACATGGGATCCTAGCCATCCACGCAATCTAAGGTGATTGTGTGATAAAAAGGAGGGGATCCCTGCAAATGGCCATGATCTATTCATGCGGTTTCGAACTTTAAATCCTAGCCATTCGTGGGAGGGGTGAATTCATCGGACTTGGTGTTGAGCACACTCTTATACTGAGAGGGGGGTGAATCAGTACAAGACAATTTTTTACTTTTTCAAACATTCATCAACCATAAGAAAACAATCACATATGTAAAACATGCAACACGAGATTTACATGGAAACCCTTTCGGGAGAAAACCACAAAACCTCTCTTTATAATTCTTTGTAGGCACCAACCTACTATCACAAAGATTTGTTTGCACCAACCTACTGGAGAAACCAATCCCCACTACTACAAACCTTGGTAGGCACCAACTTAATATTACAAATATTTGTAGGCACTAACCTATTGGAGACACCAATCTCCACTAGTACAAACCTTGGTAGGCACCAACCTACTCTTACAGATCTTCATAGACACCAATCTACTGAGACACCAATCCTCACCGCCAAGAACCAACTTAGCAAGAGACACCAATCTCTTTGTTTGAGTGGCACTAACCTTCAAGTTCCAATTTGTTCTTTAGTATATATAACTTCTTCAAAAAATGATAACATTCATATTACCTTCATTGAGTTTGCTTGCTACTTCTGCTTTCGTCAGGTGTGACCAAAATTTGAATTTCCAAATGGTAACTTTCCCAAAGCTTGTAGTTTTGGCCTCTTTCTAAGAACGAACTTGTACAACATGTCAAGTATCCAATTCTGCCAATCTGATACTGAAATCTTTACCGGAGGTACTTCTGTATGTCTTCTCATATCCCTAAAAAGTCCGAGAGAAGAAGTTATACAGAAAATGCCAAGCTGGCCTGTTTGAAATTGATCTTAGGACCATTCAGAAGCCGTAACTTCCACACCGCATATCATGGAAAGTATAGCAAACCAAAGTCTGAAATTTTACATGAGGTACTTTTGTATGTCTTCTAATATCCCCACAAATTTCATAGTCTGAAGATTCCTAGAGAAAAAGATACAGAGAAAATGCCAAGTTGACCTGTTTGAAACTGATTTCAGGACCATTTAGAAGCCTTAACTTTCACAATGCATATCTCAGAAAGTATAGCGAATCAAAATTTGAAACTTTTACCTGAGGTACTTTTATATGTCTTCTAAGATCCTTGAAAGTTTCACAGTCTGAAGATTTCCATAGAAGAAGTTATAGAGAAAATGCCAAGCTGGCCTTTTTCAAATTGATTTCAGGACCATTCAAAGGCCCTAACTTACACAACACATATCTCAAAAAGTATAGCGAACCAGAGTCGAAAACTTTTACCTGAGGTACTTCTGCATGTCTTGTAAGATACATGCAAGTTTCATAGTTTGAAGATTCCTAGAGAAGAAGTTATAGCGAATATGCCAAACTGACATGTTTTAGGACCATTTAGTAACCCTAACTTCCATAGGGCATATATCTGAAAGTATAGCGAACCACAGATTGAAATTTTTACCACATGTATTTTGATATCTTGCCTCCGCCTTCTAAAATTTTCATAGTTTGAAACATCCTAGAAATTTTTTTATAGCAAACATGCCAAGATGACCTGAAAAGGATTTTGCAAGCTCGTCCACTTCTTCAAGTGCTACTACATTTTTGCACACACACACTTTCTCTCAATATTTTCTCTTTTTATACTTTTTCATAACCCTTCATGAAGGGACATGCTTATTCAAAAAGACACGACACCCATTAATTAAATAATTAATTCCTTTTTTATTTCAGTATTCCAAATACCATGGGCTTCCAACCCTTTCCAAATATCATGGGATTCCAAATCCAAGGGTTTGAAACCACCATTTCACATTTTACGTTTTCACGTGCACCCCTTTTTTAAATATACTTGTAAACCTATATATAAATCAATATGGAGATGCCTCCCTTGCTTGCAAATGCCTTAGCAGGACATTAATAACATGTTCAATGTAATGCCTTAGTATGACATCAATGACAACATTAATTCTTTGATATTAATGACAATAATTCCAACATCTGGCATGAGTACATCCCCTGCGAATGGCCCAAATTTAATCTCAACAGGAGGGCCTTTTAAATCTCAGCCATTTGCGGGGAGGGAAGGCCAACCACCTTTCGCATGAGTGGGAATCTTGTCGATGGCTCAGATCACATTTGTGCCTAAGATTGATGGTTTAGGATTAGCTGGGAACATTCAAGGGATATTCATGATTCCTCGGGGATCCACTTTCCAACTCAGTTGAATCTCGATGACAATTTATCGCCAACTATTAAGCTCTTGGGGTAGACCCATCTTAGTTAACTTATGATCGCCAATCAGAAGCCGCCACGTGTTCCTCTAGTTCAGACATAAGGATGCTTGCCACTAGGTGTCGTAAAATTATTGGGTTTTTGCTGAACCCGATCTCTATTTTTTCCAAGTTCGCTATGCTTCCATACACCTAACAAGCCAAGCCACAAGTCTAGAAAGCCCACAATGTAGGCCCACGGGGGAGCATATTATGCACAACACATCAAAGGCATAATTAAACATTTGGGTATATAAACACATAAGCCTCATTCCCTGCTGTGCAATGTGGGATATGTCTCCATGTAAAATAAGAAAAGGGGTGTGAGTAGAAGCTTTAACTCCGGCTATGGCACTGAGATCGGTTTTTGAGATCGATGGTGGATTTAATGTCGCATATGATTGCTCCTATGCTCATTCAGTGCTTGATGGGCAATATTTTATACCTTTAGAAGCACCCCAACGTGATCAGGAGGATCAAGAGGTTATGGAAGAGAGAGACAACAAATGACGAAAAATGACTTTTAATTGATTATTAAGGATGGTTATTGTGAAGAGTCAACACCCCCCTAATGCCATAGGGTATTGAGCATGCCGGTGGTTTCTCTTCGAGAACTCTATAAAGGGAAGATGTTTCTCATTAACAAAGGTCAACATTTTTGAGATTAAAGGGTGTTGATCAAGGAAGAATTTCTTTGAAGACTGCAAAAGCAAGCATAAGTTGTATATATGAAGGCTTTTAGATTCACCCTCTTAGTTGTATCAGATTGTAACCCTCTGTGTTAAGTATCCCTCTGTTATTTCCGTATGTTCTTAGATCTATTTTGTCTGATGTTTGAATTTTATAAATAAGATTTTGATCTTGCAATTTGGTGAAATATCCACTGCATTCAAGATCCTATATGGTGATTTGCTAAGCTTACAGGTTTCATGCTATGTTGCAGGAAACTTGGGCCCTAACCCCGTTTCCAGCGTTTGGCCGTTTCGAAACCCTGAAACGCGTACCGTACGGCCCGGAAATGCGTTTCCGTATGGATGAAACATGTTTCCAAGATGGAAACGTGTTTCGTCCATACGGAAACACGTTTCCGGTATGGATTCAATCGATGAGGCCGCATTTCCAAAAAAGATATCACCATGGTGCATTAGTATCTGGTAATATTAATGGTAATGCTAAAAAATTAAGTAAAAGGATGGAAAATAAAAGATAAGGAGAATGTCAATTTAAGTAAAAGGATGGAAAATCATTTTCCATCCTTTTACTTAATTTTTTTAACATGACCATTAATTGTTTCAGGATGTTTGAGAGTGGTTCCAACCTCATCGGACTTCATATGCAAAAAGTAGAATTTTAAATCCCATTCAAAATTCAGCAGACTTAATAGTTTTCAGGATTTCAGGAATGCAAAGTTTGCACTAGATTCTATCATGCATGAGGGTATGGAATTGACATTTAATCAAGCACATCAACCCCTACATGTCCCTTGATGTTGGTGATGTTGATTGTTGAACTCCTCTATCATGATCTTAATAAAAATGTAGTCTTCACTCAAGCAAAATCACTTATTAAGCATGGGAAGCTTTTTCTACCATATTTTAATGATTGGATTAGGAAGTTTCGTCAAAATAACTAATGTCCTTGGAGGGTCAACTTTGAAATTCAAGTTAGAGGCAAGGGCTAGAGCCTAGAGGAGGGAGGCATAGGGTGCTATTGATGAATAGGATCCCAATATAGGCAATGGTTCGCCGACATGTATGATTTGTGATTTATATTTCACATTCGTTTTTTTTATGGTCTTGCTTATATATATATATATCGCGTTTCACTGTTTCCAAAATTTTGGGGGTCACGTTTCCCCCGTTTCGTCCCCGTTTACCCATTTCGTGCAACTTAGATTTCATGTGATATGCTGTTAGTGTTTAGATGACCTGTTAGTGATTAAATGACCTGTTAGTGATTGCAAATAACCAAAGTCACCTGACACGGGGACACGGGACACGTAGGACACGAAAATACGAGAGTCCGACACGGACACGGTGACCCCCGAAATCAGGACACGTAGGATACGTTTTATATACATATATATATTTTTTTAAAAATATATTAAAATTTAAAAATATAGACATATAGATCCAAAAATATTTAGAAACTAGAACATTTACAAATATTCAATAGAAATTAGAATAAAAACACATTAATGATTACACATTTGTCATTCACAAATCACGATTCACAACACATTTGTCATTCACAAATCACAATGAGACACATATGCATGTCGGAACCATATTTCTCATTAAGTCATCAAAATCAAAATGTATACATATATGTCGGAATGCCACTGGGCACTGGGCCACTGGCAAATGCCAAATAGACTAATAGTAAATACAAAAAGGGGTGGATCAAGATGGGAGAATCCCATATGTCAGTAGTCCTCCTCCATGCCTGAATCAACATACTCATCACTGCCACTGCCACTGCCATTGCCCTGATCCTCATCCTCCTCCCCCTCCTCCTCCTCTCTGCCCAAGCCCATCTGACGATCTGCATCTGCTGCTGTGGAGGATGACCCCTCTGTACGATCACTCTCATCAAAAGTGACCGGCTCTAGCACTGGATCATTAAGATCCATGTTGGCTAATGCCAACTCAGTACTGCTGTCCAAACCCATATCATCAGGAAAGACATCCCACATCTTTGTCTTTCCCTTCACCCACTCCTCCCTCTTCCTGTAAATAAGACGAAGGTTGGAGTGCACATACACCATGGACTCTGCCCTGGACTGCTCAAGCCTGCTCTTCTTCACACTGTACAAGTTCCCATATGTGCTCCAATTCCTCTCACAACAAGAGGATGATGTAACTTGAGAGATGACCCTGAAGGCTAACTTCTGTAGAATAGGGGATGTTGCCCCATGAGTTGCCCACCAACGATAGGGTGTCTTACCCTCCCTATCTCTAAGCACATCATAGCCTCCAAATCTCCCAGTGCCAGTGGAAAAATCTACAAAGCCATCCTCCACCTCCTCAAGCATGTCTCTATCCTGAAATAGCCGTCTAAGTGCTATCTTCCTCCCATTTGCAATCTCTGCATCCATGTGAGGAGGGACTCTGTGTGAGGCCCCCGATCCACCAGTGAGCCACTCCTGAGTGTAGAACTTGGGGTTCAAGGAGTGGGCCAAGCAATGCAAAGGTGTGCAATTCTTATCCCACCTGGAGATAAGAATATCCCGAATAATGGTCCATAAGTTCTCTGCCGATGTCCCATACTCGGGACACTCATTCTCCATGACAATGGACCTCATGGACTCAATCATGGAATCCCACCCCTCATAAACCTCTGCTAGGATGGGCTGGTCCGTGTCTGCATACCGCAACAAAGAAATGATTGGCTCCATGATCTTAATAGTAAGATCCACCGTGTCCCACCAACCATCATTTAACACCAAGTCCTTCACCTTTTGTGAAGCAGCCTGATCCGTCTTTCTCCAAAAGGCCCAAAACTCTGAAATCACCATGGACCCAAGAGCGGTTTTGACCTCCCTCAACCTCTTGAGCATGATGAATGAGGAAGCAAACCGAGTATCTGCAACCTTCAGCAATGAAAGCTGTGTGTACTGTTTGTAGATGGTGAGGGCATTTGTGTGGTTTTGTACAAAGTTATGGATATGGCGTGCATCCTCAATAAGGTTGTCAATCCATGCCACATCCGAAGCAATGGCTTTCAGTGCTAAATTCAAGGAATGGACAATGCAAGGTGTCCAAAAAACCTGTAAGAGCAATAAAAGCATGTATCAATGACTCTACAACACTAACATTGCAATGACCAAATTCAAACAATGAGCAAATTAGAAATGAAAGGTGTCCAAAATGAACATACCTGTGGATATTTAGCTTCCACAATCATGCCAGCAGCCTTGCAAACAGGTGCATTGTCCGTGATGATTTGTACACACGACTCAACACCCACTTCTTCAATGGTTTTGATGAATAAATCACCCATAAATTGTGCATCCTTGTATTCGCCAAGAGCATCAACCGCTTTCAAGAACACCGGTCCATTTTGGGAAGATACCATGAAATTGATGAGTGGATGGCGTGCGGGATCCGTCCATCCATCAGAAACAATACTCACACCGGATGAGGGCCATGTTGATCTAATTGGCTCAAGAATTTTATCTACCTCCTTCTTTGCTTTAACCAACAATGTGGTTCTAAGCTTCTCTGAACTAGGAGGCACATAACCATTTGGAGCACGTTCCATGATAGTTTTAACCGACTCAAAATACAATGGTGACCGTGCAACATTGAATG
Source organism: Larix kaempferi (assembly GCA_027924585.1). Taxonomy (NCBI): domain Eukaryota; kingdom Viridiplantae; phylum Streptophyta; class Pinopsida; order Pinales; family Pinaceae; genus Larix; species Larix kaempferi. Next base: position 11,263,947 of record BSBM01000125.1, on the reverse strand, counting down.
AAATGAAGTTGAGGTAGAAGAAAAATGCAATAGTAAGGTCTACCTCTTCTCGCGCCTCTTTCTGGAAAATCCTATCCATTGGACCACCTGTAGATTGCCTCTTTCTTGTTTGATAAGTATCCCCACGCCCATGCCCACGCCCATGAATGCTAGGTGGAAATGGAGGCTTGGTGCTAGAGGACTTCCTCAAGAATGGAAGAGGATCATCCTCTTTTTTCTTGCTTGCTGCTGCCACCTTCCCTAAGCCAACATGATCCTCTCTTTCCATATCCCTCCTTTGGTGAACAGTCACCGATTTGCATGAAGAAATCCCACAAGAAGGAAGGGCCAACAAATGGCGCTTAACCCGGAAATATGTGCTCATGAACTCATGCTTGCAAAAATTGCATCTCCAAGACACATTGCCTCCCCCACCAAGCTTTGCCCCGGGCCCATCTTTTCTTGTCACATACTTCCACAAAGGGTATTTTTTTTCTTGGGCTTCTTGTCTTGCTAAAATAGGGTTAAGTGGAGCCATAGAATGAGCTCCACTAGCAGCCGATGGAGCACTTGACGGAGGAGGAGAACCGCTTGTGCTTGGTGGAATAGGAGGGGAGGCACTAGATGGTGCATTTCTCCCTCTCCTTTGCCCCCTACCTCCTGCCCTAGCTGATTGAGACATTCCTTTTCTTTTGTGATGGTTGAGCTTGCAATCCTCTCCACAAATCCACCGGAATGCACTTGGAATCGCTTGGAAACGATGGATAGCCTTCAAATCTCCTTCAAATCTCCTTCACCTGCACATACAACTCACTCTCAATCAAATGCTTCCTTGCAAATGACAAAAAGAAAGGCAAATTTTGATTTTTAAGTGAACCCGGACGCACTTTTCCGCCAAAAAACGTGTCCTGTTTTTCAAAAACGTGATCGACAGTCGGGATTCGATTCATCTGCGTGTCCGATTCGTTGTGAAGGTCGTGTCCCGATTCAGGATTCGATGCAAGGTCGAATCGGACACGAATTCCAATCGAATCGTGTCCGATTCGACCGATTCGGGACACGGCAAGGGTTAAGGACGAATCCTGTTTCTGAGCAAATAACTAAATAACTCATCTTAGACAAAATTGTGTTATGCTACTGAATTACTGTTGGCTCAGTATGCATTTTCTTTAGCAGGATATTTGGATTTATTTGTGCATCTCGTACACTAAACCCTATTTTGTTGTAAACTTCTTTAATATTCTCCATACCTATCATCTTTAAATTGAAAACCTTTGAGATGCTGATTGTGGTGTCTGGGAGACGAAGATGCATTTCATTCTTTGTGCTTTAAGCTTTTGATTGCTCATTTCATTATAATTTAGGAGAACTTTGACTCCTACCATTTGAGTATAAAGTCGTATTTTGAAAGATATGTTATATTAAGTTGTTGGACTGTTCTAGGCAAGCTTAAGATTGAATCTAGAGCTATGGATGCCTTAGAATAGTTCCCTAGCCAGGAACATCTCAAGGAACAACAGTAGGGATGATAATTTAAGGAGGCCTTGTAGTGAACCCTGTCTATGGTACATCTAGTATAAGTTCTCGAGGAGAAAAAGGTAGATTTTAAGTTTTTGGATGGCCATCTATTGTAGAAGCAGCTGCAAAAATAATTTATGATAGTTTCTGGCCATCTATGCTTACTATCATTCTGATTTTGAGCATCTTCATGAGGATTTTTGTACAGATTTGCTACAGCCATGTACTCCCTCTTCTAGGATTGATTTAAAGCAATTATCTTTGGGTCATTTCCAGTCATGTTCCTCATCTTTGGTTGCTGATTTTTTAGAGCATTTGGAGTAGATTTGTGAGGGCACACATTCAGACAAATTCCAGCCTCATAACCCTCCTATTTTTTGAGATTATCTCGGTAAAAATTCAGCTATCGATGATATTTTTGGGGCTGGAAATTACATGGGACAGCCACTTGATTCTTGCAAATCTATTTAGCCCCCTCCTTCATTTTCTTTTGATGATCATATGCATGATATGGAGCAGCCTAAGTCCTATTTGCTTGAGGGTAGTCATGACGCTATTATAAATTTTGATGGGCTGCCCCGTGAAAGAGATGCGTATGTAAGTCCTATTCAATATTGGATAGAGGCATCTTGTGTAGATTCTAGCTTTGCTTGGCAAGCTTTTGGTGATATCACACATGCTACTAATCTCTTGTATTTTCAACGATACTATTTTAGATTGTCCAACATATATTTATGCATGTATTGATGGCACCTTGTTTTGGATCATGACCGAACACAAGGGAAAGACCCATGGCATTGGCGAGATGTTAAGGTGGTTACATTGGAAATATGATTTTACTTAGCATGCTCTTGTTTATATTCTAGAGAAGGTGATTATAATGAATAAAATGCATATGCAGGCATTGATTTTGTTGGCATTGTTGGCTTATGCCTTGTCATTTGAAAGCCATTTGTGATCTCTAAGTATGTCATAAGCATGTGGGGTTTGGGATGTGAATTAAGCCATCCCACCGCATAGTTTCTCTTTCCCTTTTCCTCTCAAGCAGGTACAACCAAGATATTTTGAGGTTCTCATACACTCTTCTTCAAAGATGAGCACATGTCTCGTAGTTGTAGTCAGTTGTTACCTGTCATATTGTGTGAGGGTAATCCAATTGATGATTGTGAATTGTAATGACTTCGTTTATACTCCGGATCCCAACACAACATAATTAATTGCACATGGCTTATAGTTTATTGGAGTAATTATCATGATTTATTTTTGTAAAGTATTATTTAACTTCGATGGGATGTATATACCATGTGGAACGCCCCCCTCCTTAAAAAATGGTGGACACACTCCATTTAGACCAATTTAACCCCTCAAACTATGCTAGGCACACCTCTTGGAGACATAATCACTTGTTTGTTGGATTCTGGAGAAAATATTCTATAGTTTGATGGGATGTATATACTACATGGAATGTCCCCTCCTTAAAAACTGGTGGGCACACTCCATTTAGACCAATTTAACCCCACAAACTATGCTAGGCGCACCCCTTGGAGACATAATCCCTTGTTTGTTGGATTATGGAGACAAAATTACTTGATTTATGGGATTTATGTCTAGAAATTCCTAATTTTTGGATTATGGGGACATAATTCCCTGATTTTAGGGCCCAATATCCCTGTTTTTTGGATTTTGTTGGGGGAAATCCTCATTCTAAGTGGGGTGCACCTCTTTGGGACATAATCCCCTGATTCAAAGGGGATTTGCCTCCCTATGTGGCCTACCTTCTCTTAGAGGTGGCACACTTCCCTATGCGTGTGTTTCAACATTTGGTGTCTATCTTCTAGAGGTGGGGCCCTCTCTCATGCGTGCCTCAAACACTTGGCATGCACCCTCTTACTTCATTTGGGATATATAAGGAGGAAGCCTCTTCATTGTAAAAGCATGGTTGGACTTTTGGAGTTCCTTCTCTTTTGAGCTTAATTGATATATTTTATCTTGGGGCAAAGATTGTTATAAGGTCTCCCTTCTTTTTCATGTGTGGCTCACTTATCTTGCTTGGAGCTTCATGGTTGTAAGTTTGTTGGGTTCTTTTACATTATCATTTCTATGCTTCTTGTTTAGGCCATTGGGAAAGGCATTACCACCTCATTGGAGAAAGATGTCTTAAGCTAATCTTTATTTCATCATTTCTTGCATATTTATTTATATAGGATTTCTGTGTTGTATCTTTACGTTCATTCATATATTGTAGCCATAAACACTTATTTATAAGTTTCACCTCAAGAGCTAGAGAGAAAGTGGATACTTTATATTGATGTTTGTAGCTCAAATAGGCATTTCCACATGGGTTTGTGTATATGTTATAACCGGTGAAATTGCCATTAATACCTCTCATCACTTCGGAAATTCACATTATTAAGTTTTTTTTTTTTTGTAAATAAGTTAGCCACATTATATTAACATTTGTACAAAATTACAACATCCATTAGCTTGAATTTCTTTAGGGCTGTCTGATCCTTCATAACACCAGTTCGAAACTTGACAAAATTGACCCCTAGATCCCTCCCCCGAACGAGAAAACATGGCTTACATTCTGGACTATTACCAACAAACAACAACATCCCACGAAATTGGGTAAGGCCGCATGAAGTTCACTACCCTCCGAAAACAAACCATACTGTAATGGCTAACCACCAGAAACAGAGCCAAGACAAAACTAAAATAGCAAAACAGAGAATCGACGCGAGACAACTAAGGCACCTGGGTATTAGCAGAGGGGATGAGCCGCCCCCACCTGGACTTTATCCTCAACTATGTCGCAAAAACCAGTTTGGACATCAACATTCATCGGAGCATACACTCCCATCTGCGGGAGGAAGGGAATTCCAAGATCCTTCCCAACAACATCAATCTTCATATGCAGAAGCTTGGTGCCCTGATACAATTGTTTCCAAAATGCCACAGGAATATCATCAACCCACTGTTTCTCCTCCCTCTCAAGTAGCACGCTGCCTAAGAGCCCCTTAATCACCCAGTTCAACGTCACCGTCTTCTCGTAAAGCCCCTGTCGAGCCCGCGACGAAACAGGACCTTGAATCCATTGCTCGATCGCAGCTGATTCCACCGACGACGAATTTTCCAGCACTTCATTCCAGACGCCCTGCTCGAGCGATTCCAAGTCCGCTCAGATAGAAGGAGGGATGGACGTTCTGTACCTCCATGTGGCTTCGACAACCCACATCTTCTCGTGGTTAGCCCTTCTTTTCCCATGCGTGTCCAGGCCCACCAACGCCCTGATTTGATCCATGGCTCCACGTTCAGGTACACAGTACAATCCACCACCCTGAGACATTAAACTAGCTAGCTTCTCCACCCTTTACAATAACCACTCTCGACACCTCACGTCGGTAAAAAACCAAGTTGAGGAGGCCTGCGGATCCAGGAAATCCTTGAACAACAACTCCCATACTGGCCGATCTGACACCCCCACCAGTTTCCATCAAGCGATCCGTCTTACACCCTGTCAGCTCCCATCTGTTAATCGTATTTGCCTGCTTATTCTCCATTAAATTCTGTCGCTTCCTCGCACACGAGCCCTGGGAGGGGGCCCTCCCTTTACCGTCTTGTTCATGACCGCTCCGCTTGCCACCTGCAAACATTAATGCATGCTCCTTGCATGTGGCGGCATAAGAGCACCACATGTCTCGTCCGCCAGCGCATCTCTCCTCCGATCCTCACCTGCATTCGAGGGATTCACTTTATTATTTTATTAATCAAAGTGAATGCCTTTTTAGATTAATTGATGATTAATTTAATAAAGTGCCTAAGTTTTTGGCACTAGTGACTTAAGATAATTAAGTGAATCTTAGCTCTTTATCTCAAGTAAGTGAGATCTAATCTTAGTCATTGAAGTTAGGGTTTTGGTTCATCTCAAAAGGATAAAAGGCCGCCAAGGTCAGAAGAGAAGACACAAGAGAAACTCAGTTGAGAGAGTGGTAAAAAACTTCCACTTGATAGTTTGGTAGAGAGAAGATAGCAACAAACATAGATATTTTCCAGGGGGCCGTATCGACTGGGCAGAGGTTCCAGACTTTGCAGAGCAGTGCGTAGTAGATCGTATAGCACCGTGGTTGCACAACAGTGTGCAGCAGGGCAGTGCAACAACACGCAACAAATCATACAGTAGCACGACCGTACATCAGTGTGGAATAGGGCCGTAGAACAATGCATGCTATACAGTGGATCGTCCAGGGCCATACAGGTTGTATGTTACAACAGGTAGAGCAGGGGTTTGCTGCGGTAATTTTGCTGAGTGAGGATTTTTTTGAGGAGGTTATTTTGCTAGGTTTGTTGTTGTATTTTCTCGAGTCAATTTCCCAATAAGGAGTCTTTGTAAGTTTGGAAGTTATTTGAATGAAAAGCTAGTTTGAAGGGTAGAAATTTTGTGCATGCGTTTTTACTTAGTAGATCTATTTTCCATTAGTATTGCTTCCGCTATTTAATTCTATTAATTAACCCCAACAGTGTAAATTAATCATTGAGTTGTAGATTTAATTTTTAGAAAGGAAATCACTAGGAATTTGTTTATCTAGATCCAGGGTTTAGAAAAATTAACATGGTATTAGAACTCACACTCTGAGAGGGAGGCATATATGAAATCTACAACAATAGATCTTGGTGGGTGCTTGAGGGAATAAGCACACGACAATTATTTTTGTAGATCTAGAAATGGCAAAAACCATTCTTAGATTTGAAGATAGGTTAGATGGGGCATCAAACTTCTTGTCTTGGAAAGCAAGGGTTACTTTGATTTTGAAGGAACATGACCTTTGGGATATTGTGGAGAAGGTTGTTCTCGCATCGACAGATCCAGTTCAGTTGGTAGCTCATGAGAAGGACATCAAAGCCTAGAGAGTGATTCTAAGCGTTGTGAAGGATCACTTGATTTGTCATATAGTAGAGAAAACGTTGACCAAAGAAATGTACAAGGCTCTAACAGATTTGTTCCAGAATGATAACATGAACATGAAGATGATCTTGAGAAACAAGCTCAGGGATGTTTGGATGACTAGATCTAACAATGCTACCAACTATCTCATGAAGATCACTCAAATACGTGATCAACTTGCAACCATTGGAGAGAATGTGCTTGATGCAAAGCTTGTCAATGTGGCATTGAATGGATTCACCAAGCTTTGGGAACCATTTGTAAAAGGAATCAACACTCGAGAGAAACTTCCAAATTGGGAGAGGCTTTGGGATGATTGCATCCAGGAAGAGACTCGGGAGGAGTCCAGAGCCAGCAAGCAAGGAGGTAGTGATGAGAACTTGGCCCTTGTTAGAAAGACAAGAAAGGCCAAAGGAAAGGTTCCCAACAAGAAGGGTAACAATGAGGGGGTGACCTCAGAGCCTGGAAAGAAGAAAGACTTGTGTAACATCAAGTGTTTTGTGTGGTACAAGAATGGGCACTATGCATCTTAGTGTCTGGAGAAGGAAAAAGTAAAAGGAAAGGCGTAGTTGGTAGTAACATTTGCAGAGACTCAGTTGAGTGAGTTTATTGTGAAGTTCGAGAGTGATTTCTCACTAGTTTCCCGCCTTCCCACCAATACAGTTGCTAGGAGTGCATGGTATTTGGACAGTGGTGCATCTCGTCATATGACGGAAGCACAGGAGCTATTTAGCAGTTTGACGGAGACGGACTCAGGGATCCATGTGGAGCTTGGTGATGATGCCAAGTATGTAGTCAAAGGAGAGGGAACAATTTTTTTCCAGCTTGAGTCAGGAGGTTCGTTTGATGCTCAAGATGTGCTATATGTACTAGGACTAAAGAAGAACTTGCTCTTAGTCTCAATTAGGTTTTGCCGTTATCTTTCAGAAAGGGCAAATACTCATACGTCCAAAGGGAGCTAGCCCTGACGCAGTAGTGAGGATTGGGGTTAGAGAGGGCAACTTATACAGGCTGCAGGGGAAGCTTGTTCAGGTCTTGGTACATGATAGTTTCAACCTATGTGAGTTATGGCATAGGAGGATGGGGCACCTTCACTATAGGGCGTTACCGATTTCGAGGGAGATTGTCACTAGTCTTCCAGATTTCAATGTTGAGCAATAGGGCATATGCAAAGGGTGTGCACTTGGCAAGAATTTCAAGTCCACTTTTCCAAGCAGTGAGAGTAGGTCCAAGGGGATTTTGGATCTCATTCATTCAGATGTCTGTGGACCGATGTTTATAGTGTCAGTGCAAGGAGCGTCATACTATGTGACATTCATTGATGACTTTTCCAGGAAAACCTAGATCTTCTTTATGAAGGCCAAGGATGAGGTCTTCGATTGGTTTCGAGAGTTCAATGCCTAGGTGGAGAATTTGACAGGTGAGAAGATCAAGGTCTTGAGGTCAGATACTGGGGGAGAGTACACCTCAAATGACTTCAAGGATTTTTGCAAGGAGGTAGGGATCAAGATGTTCAAAATAGTGCAACTTCGGAAGTTATTCATCTTGTTATTGTACCTCCTATGGGAAAAGATATCAATGTATTTGATAATGTAAAACCCTTGAAAGAATCGATGTAAACCTTGGAATGAAATCACAAAGAAAATATTCATTAAATGTAAATTTTTGTATTCCCCCAGGACAAGTCAGCCCAGTGGGTAAACTGCCCCAAAACAGTGGGCAGTCTGCCCCAAACAATGGGCAGAATTGCCCCAGTGAAGTCGGCCTAGTTAGGGAAAGTTGGGTCGGCCCAATAAGGGAAAAAGTCACCTTTTGATGTGTATAAATAGAGAGTTCGACCTCTCATTTGGTCATTCACTCAAGCAAGTTTGCTCTAACCAAGAGAGGTTCACTACTGCAGCTAGGAGTGATTTTTTGGGGTTCTCCACTATTTGAGAAGTTTCTCACTTATTTTCTTGGGTTTGCGCTATTACTATCTGGATGTACATCGTTCTCTATTGGAAGGTTTGAGCTCGGGGGAGACAAATAGCTTTGTCTATGGTTGGGAGATGATTGTTCTTATCATCATGGTTAAACGAGCTCCACACTCATTTTGTTTCTGTGCTTTGCCATTCTTTAATGATCCTAGTTATGCTGCTATAAACATTAACATGGTTTCAGAGCAGTGCTAAAAGAGACAAGTGCTAGAAACTAGGGCTTCCCGAATTTAGGGTTTCCAACCACATAATTGATCCGGAAAGACCTCTACTCAATTTGCCCTGGGAAGGCGCAGTTATCTGGGGAGGAAGATTTTCATTCAGAGAACTTTCAAATCTGACCTAATTTCTGCTAGGGACAAGAAACTAGGATTTCACATTTCGGGGCCTTCCCCTCTCAGTTTGGCTTGAAAAGTGCATTAGAAATTTTGCCCTAGGGAAGGCACATCTTTTGGTGAAGGGAAAATTCCAATTCTGAGAAGTTTCATTTTTGACCTAATTCTGCAGCTGCTGCAATTACTGCAGAAATTAGGGTTTCAAGTTTTGTGCTGTCTGGTCCATAGATTTCGCTTGATCCTACCTTCTCTCAACTTGCCTTGATAGGGCGCGTTTATCCGTGGAGTTAGTTTTGCAAGATTCCAAACTTCATTTTTTGACCCTCTCCTGCTAGGGTTTCTGAAACAGGTTTCAGTTTTTTTTCAGTCTTCAATCAAGATGGTTGTTAGACTCAGAGTAGAAGATAGATTAGAGGGAGTCTCAAACTTCCGATCTTGGAAAAGCAGAATGCTCATGCTCCTAAATGAACATGATCTCAAGGATCATATACTTAGAAATATTCCAAGCCAGAGGGAGCCAAAGAGAAATCAAGATTCAAGAAGAATGAAGCCACAACTATGAGGATATTGATGGACTCAGTAAAAGATCATCTTGTACCTCTCATTGCAAGCCAGGATTCAACCAAGAAGATGTATGATGCCTTGAAGAATCTATATGAGAATGAGAATCCTAGCAAAATTTTATCTCTAAAAGATCAACTTCATCAAGTGAAGTTTACAAAAGATGATTCAATTTCTTCTTATTTTTTGAAGATTACCCAAATCAGAGATCAACTAGCAAGCTGTTGATGAAAGTGTCCCTGACAGAGATCTTGTGCTGATATCTATGAGTGGACTTCCTCCATAATGGAAGCCATTTGCGAAAGGGACATGTGCTCGTGGTCAGTTACCTAGTTTTGATCAGTTTTGGTCAAAATGTATCCAAGAGGAAACAAGGGAGCTTGCCTCTACCTCAAAGGAAAAAGAAGAAGAACTAGTTCTTGTAGCCAAAATTGGAAGGGAGAGAGGAAAGTGGAACAAGGGCAAGAAGGGGATCTTGTCAGTCCAAAATCCAAAGATCAAGAAAGATAAATCCAAGCTTCAATGTTACAAATGTGGTAAGTTAGGTCACTTTGCCGCAGAATGTGGGAAGAAAGGAAAAGAATAGCATGATGCCCCTACAACCAAGAAGAGAAAGCGGAATGTCTCAATTGCTGATGTTGACAAAGAGTCTTCACAGGAAAGGCCAAAGAATGCAGAATAATTCTTCCTTTGATGGAAGACTTGAATCTATACATGAATACTTCAGAGAGTTTTTTAAAAGTTCAGAACTTGAAGGTCAAAGTGTTTATGTGCTATGACCTACAAGAGAAGGATGATGAGACTTGTTCCGAAGAACAAGTGATGATTACCGATGCACATTCAGTCATATGTGGACCCATAACCCACAGGTCCAAACGATCTCATATGGAGATTGACGATTGAGAGCAAGAGGCAGAGTTGTAGAGGGAGTCTGTAGCACAGAGGGAGATGATTCGTGAATTTGAAATGAGAGACCTAGGGGTTGATGCATTATTTCTTGGGTTTAGAGGTGTGGCAAGGACATGATGAGATCTTCCTTAGTCAAGGGAAGTATGCCATTGAGATCTTGCGCAGATTTGGTATGATGGACTGTAAGTCCATGGCTACACCTATGGAAGCAAATCTGAAGAAGTTACTTGCTTCTGCCATATCTTCAGATTTAGTAGATCCCACCATGTACCGTCAGTTGATTGGATCCTTGTTGTACTTGGTTAATACCATGCCAGATATTTGCTATGCAAATATATCTTCCCGGTACTATTGGTTATGGATTGAGATATGCCTCAGAAAATGGAGTGAAACTAGTAGGCGTCACAGATTCAGATGGGGCTAGTAGTGCAGTTGACAGAAGGAGCACCTCTGGGTGTTGTTTTTAGCTTGCGATCCGCTATGGTTTCTTGAATCAGCAAGAAACAAACTTCTGTGGCACTCAGTACAGTCGAGGCAGAGTACATCACAACCAGTGCAACTAGTAAGGAAGCAGTATGGCTTCGGAAGCTGCTTGCAGATTTGTATGGTCATGAGCTTGATATGATAGCAATATTTTGTGACAGAAGGGAGCAGTGAAGCTCCAGTATATCTCTATAGATGAGCAGATTGTTGACATCCTTACCAAGCCTTTGTCTAAAGTGAAGTTTGCATACTTCCGTGAAAAGCTTGGAGTGATGGAGATGCCCTTCCTTAGGAAGGGAGATTGATGACCAATGTGGTTGTTGATGAGGCACAAGCCGAGACTTGTGCCTGACTCCTTTATGGAGTGTGTCCCTGTGTGGGATGGTTCCTTTGTGGAGTGTGTCCCTGTGTGGGATGGTTCCTTTGTGGAACGTTCTCCTGCATGGAGAGTGCTCCTGTGTGGAGTGTGGGCCCAAAGGGGTGAACTAGTTGCAGTTATCATCACCTTCTAGTTGTAATGACTGGTAAATTGGAAGAAGTGTCTTCCTGGGGAGTGTAGCCTCCTTTCGATTTGAGATCGATAAAGTGCTTGGAAGAAGTGTCTTCCTGGGTAGTGTAGCCTCCTTTCGATTTGAGATCGATAAAGTGATTGGAAGAAGTGTCGTCATGGGGAGTGTAACCTCGTTTCGATTTGAGATCGATAAAGTGCTTGGAAGAAGTGTCTTCCTGGGGAGTGTAGGCTCCTTTCGATTTGAGATCAATAAAGTGCATGAGGAAGTAATCCTCTGTGGTCTAGAATGACCAAGCTGATTAGGTAGCTCAAATATCTTCTTTGCAAAGATGATATGGTACCTTTGTGGAACGTGCTCCTTTGTGGAGCTTGCCCCTTTGTGGGATGTTTCCTTTGTGGAACGTGCTTCTTTGTGGATGGTTCCTTTGTGGAACGTTATCCTTTGTGGAGAGTACTCCTTTTTGGAGTGTATCCCTGTGTGGGATTGGACCTTCTTATGATAACAATATGTGTTTCGATGTGATGATCATACGTGCTTAGACGAGATGATCGGATGTGTTCCGATGAGATGATCATACGTGCTCAGACGAGATGATCAGATGTGTTCCGACGTGATGATACCTCTTTAACTAAGAGGGAGTGTTGATGAGATACCCTTCCTCAGGAAAGGAGATTGATGACCAGTGTGGCCGTTGATGAGGCACAAGCCGAGACTTGTGCCTGACTCCTTTATGGAGTGTGTCCCTATGTGGGATGGTTCCTTTGAGGAGTGTGTCCCTGTGTGGGATGGTTCCTTTGAGGAGTGTGTCCCTGTGTGGGATGGTTCCTTTGTGGAACAAACTCCTTTGTGAAGTGTGTCCCTATATGGGACGGTTCCTTTGTGAAATAGATTCCTTTGTGGAGTGTGTCCCTGCGTGGTATGGTTCCTTTGTGGAACGGACTCCTTTGTGGAGTGTGTCCTTGTGTGGGATGGTTCCTTTGAGGAACAGACTCCTTTGTGGAGTGTGTCCCTGTGTGGGATGGTTCCTTTGTGGAACATACTCCTTTGTGGAGTGTGTCCCTGTGTGGGATGGTTCCTGTTATCACCTAAATTGTAGTTACCCCTATGGATGTATCCATTAATGGATGGCAATAGGGAAGGGCAACTCAAAAGGTGCAACCATGATCACCTCGACTTCCAATAGATGGTTGTCATGCCAATCGAGGCAACCTTCACTTTATGTTATCTAGCCCAGACAACAAAGGGGGAGACCCAGATCTACTCCCGACAAGAGAGATCAAACCAAAACACCAAATCAAAGTTAAGTATAAGTGAAATTGTAAGGTGTATGGTGTACCCTAGATCTAAGGATAAAGTCACCAGATGAATAAAGGGTTTAATGAGTATAGCTTTGGTTCATTGTTGATGTGAGAGTGACCTATAGTATTTGAAATGATATCCAGGATTAAAGTACTAGTCAATTGTGAGAAAATCCACTGCCTTGGGAACCGTATCCAATGCAGGGTAGTTTAAAGGTTGAATTGGGGCTAACCAGTACTAGAGACAAGCTTGATTGTAAGATATGACAATGTCAAAGGATTCAAGCAACCCAAACAAGGATCAAACCGCAAGTTAACTCAACAATCTAGGAAAGTCGAATAAGCTTGGAGAAAGATCAGTGCCTTGGGAATTGGGATAACGGAGTCAAAGTGGAGTTAACTTGTAGATCATGACCCCTGTAACATAAGACAAGTGAGCTACCAAAGATTTGATGGATGGATCTATTTAGATCTAATAATTCATGATGTGACCTAAGTGGACCACAATCCCTTAAAACAAGGAATGCTATCCCCAAGGCAAGATTTCACAAAATGACCTACTAGACCTAGGTTTCAAGGTATGCTTGTTCCAAATCCACCAAAATCTCAAATACCCATGTCCTATAAGTGGACAAACTCAATCTCCCCAAGAAGTGCGACTTTGCCCAAGGAGGGTTAAAAGTGTGATAAATGGGATCAAGACAAGTCCAATGGCATCCAAAATTTAGATCCAAGTAGTTTAAGCAAGTGACAATGTGGATCTAGAATATCAAGGCAATCCAAGGGTTAGATCTTACTAGATCTGAGTTTTAAGATACCAAGTGGTCCAAAATGGGGTTTTAATCCCTTGAAATGTGGAATAGGGCCCACAAGGCAGAAATCACAAAAGTGATAGTCTAGGGGTAGGTTATTGGATATGTAGATTGCAAATCAAGTGGGATCTCAACTACCCATGTACTAGATCTAGGTTAACTCACCCAAACCAAGGAGTGCGACCTCACTTGGAGAGGCTAAGTTACCTTGGGAAGAGGGTCAAATGGAGGTCATTCCTCACCAAACTATAGATCCGGGATGCCGTGGATACTATAGAGGTGGGTTTTAAAAATCTTACCCAAGAAGCCACTAGATCTTAGTAGATCTGAAAAAATTTAAAAATGGGGGTTTTGATTAATTAGGGTTTGAATTATGAGGGTTTTAACCATGAAATACTTGTGCCAATGGATTGGAACCAAGAAAAGAAGAACTAACTTGTGGATCTTACCTAGGTAACCTTGTAGATGCCTTGATGATGATGATCTATGCAAACCCGATCAATTTGAGAAGCTTTGAGGTAGTTTTCTATGAAGTTGATTTAGTCCAAGAAGCCAATGCGCGCTCTCTCCTGCACAACAAACGTCAACAATATCAGATTTGATGCAATCAAGAGATAAGACTAATGCCACAAGATAAATAACAGAAAGATAACATAGATCACAATGATACTAATGATAACCCTCTGATACAAGCGAATGCCAAAGAGATCGATTTGAAGAAGCCTTGCAAAATCGCCCTAGTTGAAGTCGCCCTCCTGTAGACACGACAAAGATTTCGAAAAGATAGATCTTACCACAAATTCCCAAATGCTAGGATGCAATAGACTTTCCAATCACCATCTAAGAACACCAGATGCAAAGGAGACCACAAGAATTTCCACAAGAGAATTTTTCTATATCAAGATTCCAAGAGCCAAAGACCCCTTTACAATGAGAAGCTCTCTCCTTTAAATAGGAAGGAGAGGCACCAAAACCCTAACCACTTTTTGAATGAGTGGCTAAGATTAAAAGATCAAAATGTCTAATCAATGGTTGAGATGAGCTCAACAATAAAATACATGGATCACTAATAAAATATAACCATAAGTGGACAAAATCGCCCTAGAAGAGGGGATCCCACCAAATCATGATGACAAAATATAACAATAAGCGTATGGTGGGTCCAAGGGGTAATTTTAGACACCCTTGGTCAATTCCCATAGCACAATAATAATAAAATAGTCATCAAAGTACCAAATCGTGCCTCTATGGACAAATCGTGGGCCTTAGGAGGCCTCAGAAATCCTCAGAAAATGCCATAAGTGATGGATGTGGGTCCCGATGAAGCTGAAACTGCTGGAGAAGGTGTGGAAGACATCCCACTCATCATCACTGATCATCCCATGCCAAAACTTTGCCTCAGTAGCCCAAATCGAATTCCTCTGTAACCATTTCTACCAATCCCAAATTGCCTCGGGAAGTGTGACACTGCCCCAAACTGCCACCTGGAGTGCCTGCGCTGTCAAGGTGAGGTCACCAATGTGTCTGGGAGGGGGGGTAATATGGTAAACACAAGTGGCTGGACCACCCCCTCCATGCACAGCGCCCTAGGTCAACCAGATAAAAACCATCTCTGCTCTGACATGGTCTCCGACAGACCAAAATTGCACTGGGATAGCCTACTGAGGCTCAATCATCACTGTAAGTGCCTGGAACTGAAAACAGGCTGTCTCATTGGACTCAAAAGGTCCAATCTATCCAAGATGTGTACTCATACACCATATGGATCTCTGCATGATCATATAATACATCCAATATATCGAAACAGGTAAAATAATAATAATCTGTAAATGATCAAATAATGCTGAAAACCATAAATCATCATCATAAACCTATATCTGATGTGTAGAACCATCATGTACATGTACATGGACCTTATATCATCTATCTGTATCATCACAAGGTCCAACCATCTCATGTCCTATGGTTGACCTTGGTCAAACTAGGTTTGACCAAGTCAACATGACCAAATATAACTCATACTATCATCAGAAGCTGTTGCAAAGTGTCAAAGGTTAATGCATGCTCTACAACTCATTCAAATAGCAATTATTGCAAAGAGTAATCATTACTGGCGATCTAAATCCAAATATATAGTGTCATTAATTATTATTATGACTCAGACTAGACTTTCAAGACCATACTCACTTCATAGTTGTGATCAATTTGCTAGTGAAGGGTGAAGGCTAAAATAAACTGGCTAGGCTGAAGGATGACTGACTAACTCAACATCGTGACACTTTGGATATGGGAAAGGGAATACACACCATAGTATATACTGAATGAGCAACAACACAGGGAATGGCGGTGTCTCACAAATGGATAAGTTGTTCAAAGAGGGTTTATTCACCTTTAACAGATGCGCACAATCCATAATACAAATGAGGCCAGCAATTGTTTTGATATAGCATTTAAGTTCCATTGCCTTTTGGGCCTAAAGTTTCCATAGCCTTTGATCTATGTGTGTTTATAAACACATTGCATAGATTTACATTTATTTTAGGCTTTTTGCTGTAGGTGTGTTTTTAAGGCACTTGTTTACCTGAGCAGTTCTAGGTGTGTCACAGACAACTTGTTTACCTAGGTATTTTATATTTCACAAAAGATATAACATTTTATTTCATAACCATTTTCATTTGGCTTGCCTTTCATTCATGTGTGTTTAAAAACACATTGCATGAACAAGCTTTTCATACAAGATATAACATTTCATTTTCCAGATTTTGTATTCATGGCAGCACTAAAAGTTTCAGGTATAGCCAAGACAACTTTAGTGACTAGGGGGAATTCACAAGGAAATCCAACTCACCATAGGTAAGTTTTGTCACCAACTCAGAGCCAAGAAACAATAAATAGGGAAGCTCATCCAATACAGAGGCTACAATGGGGAAAAGTCCTCCATGCCACTAGTCAAGTAGTAAGTCAGGGTGATAAACTAAAAAGTAGGTAATGGATGGATGAAGACAATGAATAATGGAGCCAACACTAGTAAGCCAAGGTATGGTGGAATGATCACCTCTATTCTCCCTAAGGAGGGTAAAACCAATGAGTATGAATAATGAACTTCTAAGTCTGAGTAGGGACAATAGAATATATATAATAAGATCAACCAGGTCCACATATCTATATGATCGCCAGATCATGACACTAAATGCTAAGACATGCTATAAGAATCAATATAAAAGCAATATAACCACAACACCATGATATACACCTGTTGAGGCATATACCTGAATGCTCATCCTCTGAACCATCATCTGTCCTTTGAAACTGCTACTGTAACTCTGGGCACTACTGACTGCTCTGTACAAATGGTATAATAGCTACATCGGTCATCTCTTTGAGTGTCCTGAGACTCAGTCATGGCATGGGGAATATATACTGTCCAAAATCTGATAGTAATCCATAATAGATGCTCATCTTAGCATCTCAATGTAATGGAACTGGCTGAATAGTGTACTGGAATCAAAAAAATAATGTATGGTAGCTCGGCTACTATATATGTGATAACAGTTCCTTTGTGGAATGGACTTCTTTGTGGAGTGTGTCCCTTTGTGGGATGGTTCCTTTGTGGAATGTTCTCCTACGTGGAGAGTGCTCCTGTGTGGAGTGTGGGCCCAGAGGGATGAACTAGCTGCAGTTATCATCGCCTTCCAGTTGTAATGACTGGTAAATTGGAAGAAGTGTCTTCCTGGGGAGTGTAGCCTCCTTTTGATTTGAGATTGATAAAGTGCATGGAAGAAGTGTCTTCCTGGGGAGTGTAGCCTCCTTTCGATTTGAGATCGATAAAGTGCTTGGAAGAAGTGTCTTCCTGGGGAGTGTAGCCTCCTTTCGATTTGAGATCGATAAAGTGATTGGAAGAAGTGTCGTCCTGGGGAGTGTAGCCTCCTTTCTATTTGAGATCGATAAAGTGCTTGGAAGAAGTGTCTTCCTAGGGAGTGTAGCTTCCTTTCGATTTGAGATCGATAAAGTGCATGAGGAAGTAATCCTCTGTGGTCTAGAATGACCAAGTTGATTAGGTAGATCAAATATCTTCTTTGAAAAGATGATATGGTACCTTTGTGGGATGGTTCCTTTGTGGAACGTGCTCCTTTGTGGAGTGTGTCCCTTTGTGGGATGGTTCCTTTGTGGAACGTGCTTCTTTGTGGATGGTTCCTTTGTGGAATGTTCTCCTTTGTGGAGTGTATCCCTGTGTCGGAATGGACCTTCTTATGATAACAATGTGTGTTCCGATGTGATGATTAGACGTGCTCAGACGAGATGATCAGATGTGTTCCGATGAGATGATCATATGTGCTCAGACGAGATGATCGGATGTGTTCCGACGTGATGATACCTCTCTAGCTAAGAGGGAGTGTTGATGATGTAGGAACCCGATGGATTGGGTTGAGATGAGGCACATTGTATTGATGCATGATCGACTCTCCGATGGCCTGTGCAGAGTTGTTGAGCTGAAGCACGAATGACTCCCCTATGGATAGGGCAGAGTCATGGAGCTAGTGCATGTTCTCTGATGGACTAGATTGAGCAGATGCACGAAGATTGATTTGTTGACACTTCTTGACGGACTGTGATTGTGTTGGAAGACCTTCCTTATGATATAGAGAGGTTAGAGATAACCGTGATGTACAAATGATATTCATATGTGTTTTAGTATGATAATACTAATGATACCTCCTTGGCTAAGAGGGAGTGTTGGAGTAGTAGTTGCGTGGAGCATCACCTCATAGGTCGACCAAAGAAAGAATAAGATTAGAATACAGTGTCTGAAGACTACCTTCCTTGTTGAGAGGGAGTGTTGAAAATAGTGCAACTTCGGAAGTTATTCATCTTGTTATTGTACCTCCTACGGGAAAAGATATCAATGTATTTGATCATGTAAAACCCTTGCAAGAATCAATGTAAACCTTGGAATGAAATCACAAAGAAAAGATTCATTAAATGTAAATTTTTGTATTCCCTCGGGACAGGTCGTCCCAGTGGGTAAACTGCCCCAAAACAGTGGGCGGTCTGCCCCAAACAATGGACAGAACTACCCTAGTCAGGTCGGCCCAGTTAGGGAAAGTTAGGTCGGTCCAGTAAGGGAAAAAGTCACCTTTTGATGTGTATAAATAGAGTTCGACCTCTTATTTGGTCATTCACTCTAGCGAGTTTGCTCTAACCAAGAGAGGTTTGCTATTGCAGCTAGGAGACTGATTTTTTGGGGTTCTCCACTATTTGAGAAGTTTCTCTCTTGTTTTCTTGGGTTTGCGCTACTACTATTTGGATGTACATCGTTCTCTATTGGAAGGTCCGAGCTCGGGGGAGACAAATAGCTTTGTCTATGGTTGGGAGATGATTGTTCTTATCATCATGGTTAAACGAGCTCCACACTCATTTTGTTTCTGTGCTTTGCCATTCTTTTAGTGATCCTAGTTGTGCTGCTATAAACATTAACACAAGAGGGAGAAGAAAGTCTCATACAACCCACAATATAATGGGGTTGTGGAGAGAAAGAACCAGTTCATCATCAGTACTGCAATGGCTATGATTCATGATCAGGGACAACCTATGTTTCTTTGGGCAGAGGCATGTAACATAGCAGTTTATTTGTAGAACAAGAGTCCTCATAGGATATTGGAGGACAAGACTCCCGAGGAGGCATTTAGAGGAGTGAAACCAAAGACCAAGCATCTCAAGATATTTGGTTGTCCAGTTTACATCTATGTGCTTGCGGAGAAGAGGATGACATTGGAGCCTTCAGGAGAGAAGGGCATATTTATGGAGTGTAACGAGACCTCGAAGGCTTACAGGATCTTCATGCCAATGCAACGGAAGACAGTGGTGAGCTGAGATGTTAAGTTCGAGGAAAACTTGGCATCTGGGAAGTCTCATGAGTTACCACCAGTGACAGAGGACGAGGAGCAGGAGGTTTCGAAGGATGAACAAAGTTCACAGATTTCCAGTTCAGGGAATCAACCTTTAGCTCAGGAGGAGGAGTTAGCTCGTTCCAATTCTGTCAAGAGACACATATGGTTTGGACAGACCTTGAGGGATTCTTGAGACATGTTGAGGCTCCCAGGAGATCATTCAGGGAGAGTAGGCCTCCGAGGAAGTTTCCAAACTATATGGCATTGATGAGTAGCATCATATATTCTGAGCCTTTCAATTTTGAGGAAGCAGTCGACCAATGGGTTTGGAGGGATGCCATGGTGGAGTATGCCAACATGATGAATGATGTTTGGGACATTGTGCCTAGACTGGAGGGAAGTTTGTGGTGACTTCTAGGTGCCTCTACAAGATTAAGCATGATACCGAGGCGAGGTCTGTGGCGAGAGGGTTCTCTTAGAGAGAGGGAGTGGGCTACAAGGAAACATTTGCTCTTGCCACCAGATATGCTTCCATTCGAGTTGTTATATCCATTGCCTCAGTCATGAGGTGGAGGATTCACCAGATGGAGATGAGGACAACTTTCCTCAGCAGGATCATTGAGGTTGAATTATATATAGAATAACCTTAGGGCTTCGAGGTACATGGTAGAGAGTCTCATGTGTGCAGGCTTAAGAAAGCCTTGTATGGACTCAAACAAGAACCCAGAGCGTGGTATTCCAAGATTAATGGATACTTGTGGAGCATGGGCTTCACCAAGAATGATGCAGATCCTAACTTGTATTACATGCTTGTTGGGACTGAGCCACTCATCTTGTTGTTGTCCGTAGATGATTTGTTTCTCACAGGTGCATAGGGGCTTATAAAAGGGTGCAAGTCAAATTTGACTACAGAGTTTGAGATGAAGAATATTGGTTTGATGCATTCTTTCCTGCGGTTAGAGGCATGGCAGAGATCGGGTGAGATATTCCGTGGAGAGGGGAAGTACATAGTAGACATTCTAAAGAGATTCAAGATGGAGGACTGTAGACTTTTGGAGCCTTCAAATCTTCATCAAGAAATCCTACACTCACAAACTGAACTGGTTTGGAGTAATCTGGAATATGAAAGATGTTTTTTTCATATCCCAAGCCATATCAATTTTTGTTGGATTGTAATTCTTCCCAAGGTCTGACAATTGTCTTGGAAAGATCATTCTGGCCTTGATGATCTCCTTCATTAATATGTTATTCAAATTCAAATTCACATTCACTGTTGCTGTTGCCACTTTGAGCTTCTTCTTTTGGCTCATCTTGAGAACTCATCAATTCACTGAATGATTCCTTCTCATGACTAGTTAAGGAATCCTCAATCATAGTATGTCTATCAACCAATTTTACTAGATCACTTGTATCACAAGTAGCATCAACCTTTTCCATTAGATCATTTGAATCACAAGTTGTATCAACCATTTGAATTATGTCACTTGTGTCACAAATTGCATCAATCATTTCTTTCTCTTGTTTAATCAATTGTATTTTAAGAAATTCAATCAATTGATTCTTTATATCAATTTATTTGTGAAGATTAATCACCTCATTTTCCAAATCATCTAAGGATTCTTGTAGCTCTTTAATTTCTTGATTTGCATTTTGCAACTGCTTTCCTCCTTTTCCCATTGAAGATTTTGCAATTTTATCACACTTGCTTGAACTTGTTAGTTTTCACGCTTGCTTGCTCTTATTTATTTTCACACTCGCTTGATTTGATGTCAACTTTAGGCTGTCGGGTAAAACCGATCATGCATCTCAAAAAGTGATCTAGAACAAGCAAGTACAACACAAAACTGGCGGAAAAGGCTTGAGCCATTATCAACATTAATCTTCATACCAATGACGTTATTATATAGTACATGGAGCATAGTCACCTCTAGATCTAGATTTCACTAACAAGTCATCAGTGGATAGGTATGACAACTCATAAAGTGATAAGAATATCAACTCACATGAGAGGTGATCTAGGACTTTGTGATTGCATAGGGTCTTGCAGTCTAACACAAAATATGTTTGCTTCATTACAATACAAGCAGAAGGTTGGACTCTTCCAGCAAAATATGTTAAACAGAACCACTGTAATATTGTGGACAGTTAATGAGATTCAAATTAATGAAATAAGTCACATAATTGGTGCCATTAGAAACTAAAATATAATTGAAAATTGAAAAAAAATCTGCTGTTAATAAGGTTAATTTAATATGCATACAACTGTAATATGTAAAATAAGCATGCTTTTTATGTCGGAGACATTATTTCATTATTCAATTACGTTTCTGAACTTCTGATAGCACATGGTTTGTTCTAATACCAAATATGCAACTTGTTTCATGAAATTTAATCTTATTAATTGTCTGTACTTTTACAGCAGTTAACATACTTTGCTGGAGGAGTTAAACCTTGTGCTTGCATAATCACTGATCGGTTATAACTTTGAGCAATTGTATATTTATTCATATTCAGAGGCCAACTTCAGATTTGGATATCATCAAACAATGTGACTTATGTTCAAGCATAATAGCTATAGGATTGAAATGTTTCGCTAGAAGAGTTAAACCTTGTGCTTGCATTATCACCGATCAGTTTGAACTTTCAACAGTTGTATATTTTTATTCATATTAAGAGGCCAACATCAGATTTGGATATCATCAAACGATGTGACTTATGCTCACGCACAATAGTTATAGGATTTAAATGCTAGTCTGCCTAATAAATAGTGCACATTTGCTTAAGTTATTGTACATATAATTGGAAATGAGCATTCAAAAATATGTAGAACTCACTTGTGCTTAAACTATGATAGATGTGATTGTTAATTGACAAATAACTCAACCTTTAAAGCACACAATTCTTTTGCAGGAGTTAATTACCTTCATAAGATCTTGTGTGGTACCAGAAGGATATCCAGACAGTGTCAGCCCTTCCTATGCACCTTACATGCAATGGAGGGCTCTTAAAGTATGTATTCCTAACTTCTAACTGCTCACTTGTACCCAGTCTTATCAGCATTATCTGGTTGCTCTGAGAGTTAATATATATATATATATAGTTGGCACAATGGCATCACTTCTTCCTCTGATTTTATTGATGCCCTACAAAAGCTCTTTGTTCTATTTCTGGATAAGTTAATAAATTATTAATGCACATTACCCTTTTTTATTCTTGTTGCAGTACTTCTTTGGTGGAGCAATGGGTGTTTTTACGACACGTTCATTGCTTCATTCTGTTGGAGTTTCTGGAAAAGGAGCCACCTCATCTGCCGTTGCTGTGAATTGGGTTCTCAAGGTAAGCTGCAGCTGGAGGGAAGCTTAATTCTATATGGTTTGCATTATGTAACAAACTATACTGAACTCTCTCTCGATGTATTACATTTTCCCCTGGGCGCATTCTAATTTACTCCATTTCTTGTAATCCATTCTTTTAAGTGTTGGATGGTTTTAGGCCTAAGTTGCCAGGTGCGTGGGTACTGGTATGGGTGCGGGTATGAGTACGACACTGTTTGAAACAGGTGGGGGTACTTGAGAGGTACACATAAAAAATGATATATATGAAGAAAAAAAACTGAAATTTATGTAAATCAACAATGGTTCATATTCATTTTCAGATGAGATTGACCATTCAAATCATTCAACTTCAATTTCAATTATTTTCCATTCATCAATTGACATTCATGTTTCTCATTCAACACTGAACAATGATTAGGAAAACAGTAAGCTTGATCATTCTCATTAATAGCTCCCAAGTCTTAGACCGAGTACATTAAAAAATTGCCTAATGGCATTTTAAAAAATGAAACAGAAAACATCCTAGTTGATTCCTCAAGCCCAATCTTCTAGTTCTGCTGCATCATCATCATCATCATTGCGAAGATCCTCAATCATCATCATTTGAAAATGAAATTTGAACACTAGAGATTGATTAAAATTCTGAGTAAATACCCTTACTGCGGAAGATTTGAACACCAATAGCAGCTCAACAGTTCACCTCTTCAATTGCTATTGCTGTCCAAGAATTTTCTGCAACAAAAACATGACTGGAAGCTGTAGCGTTTTTCTTCTTCACTGCTGGACTGTTCTCCTTTCATGCTGAAAATGAAAATGTAAAAGTGAAGTGTCTTTTACTGTTTATGAGTTCATGAAAGGGTACGCCAACTGATGGGTTAGGGTTTTGGAGGGAACCTGTAATATCCCGGATACAACTTTATGTGAAATTGTGTGCTTTTTAATGAACAGTTTGCAAACAATTATGCATTCATTCTAATGAAGACATTCTGCCAAATACTTTGCAAGCATATAAGAAATGGAGAGACAACATGAGCATTTTTATTATTATGAATGAACTGAGATTACAAGCTCTAATGGCTGCTATGGCAGCTGAAACCACACAATAAGCAAATCAAACACCTGGAATATGCCACGACTCTTCTACTTCTAAGTGGTCACTCTCCCAAAATGATGCCAAACCAAAAGATGAAGCTCAAGTAAAGATCCTGGATGGATCCTCCTCTGTGTCTAGCTAGGGTGGATATCTCACCACCGAAACTAAAGCTGTATGGGAGTGTTTTTCCAAACCCTAATGAAAACTCTGGACAAACCCCCAGACAGTCATAAAACTCAATATCAATCAACATGCCCATAATGGACGAGTGTCTCGTCTTTTATCTTCGTTTTGAGCCCAATACCATGAACAATACAATGGGACACTAAAAACCATCCACTGAAATATCCCCTTTTTAATTAAATAACACCTTAATATTATAACAATTTTAGGCCTAAGTGTCATCCAATAATCCCCTGTAATGATCACCTGGAAAGGGACATCACAGTCCTCCCTTCCCAAGATTGCTTGTCCTCAAGCAATGCCTCCACAACCTGTCGCTCCTCCGAATGAATCAGACTGAAACTGAAAATGATACCAGGGTCCCAAACCATTCGGAAAGGGGTGGAATATTCTCTGCTCGATACGTGGTCTTGTAAGGCATAGGAATCCTCTCGGACACTGGCAATAAGTAAAGCATCCTGATACTGTAGCAACTCGATCAAATCGTTAGGAAAATTCTCTACTAGGAACCCAACCTCATGAGAGAAAAAACTGGCTTTCACCTCTATGTCAGTTGTTGTATTGTCCAATACATCAATCCCAGGGTCCTAAGCTAATCTCAAAAAGAGTCCACCATGTTGATGCTGCGTCACTTTGATCATAACCATTCAACTGTCACACCCTGTCTGCATCCTCTTCACCTGAAACTCCTATCTGAAATACCTGTAAGAACTGAACCTACCACCATGGATGATGGTATGCATAGGCACCTAGGTAAAGTCACTAGGATCCCAAACAAGCCTGCCATATGTGAAACACCCTCTACCCATAGTGCTGGTCTGCTGGGTGCTAACACAAGAATCTGTTTGATTACCCCTGATAAGCCAAGCAATCATAAGCTGCACAGACTCAAAGGACCACTCCTCCTTGTATTCAAGCCTAAACACCTCAGGAATAAACTCGGGAGAGCGAAGACTGGCCTTCTCATCTGTATCGGCTCCACTGTCAGACTCGATCTTGAATACTAGAAAAGAATGCCTGTTCTGCCATAAAGAAGAAGTCTCAACCTCTCCTCCAGTGACATCCCAAAAATATAGCAGACTGATCACTGTCACAACTCTGTCAGCCACCCCTACAAGCTGAAGCAATTCATCCCACGAATGAATGCCTGGATCCCACCACCAAATAGGAAGTCCATCAAAACCAACTCCTATTGACTGCTGCTGTGCCATGCTGATAATCATCGAAGTCCCAATGAAGCCTTTGGTGGAGACCGAGTACCAGGAATCGACTCTGAGCCTGCTAATCTGTTCGGCTCTTGCCAAACTACATGAATGAGTCTTCCATCCCAATCACAATCAATGTGCTCAAGTAACCCATAGGATCTAAGCACCTCTTTGGAAAATAGCTCCGCCATCTGCGGTGCCTCATACTCATGCAAATACCAAGAATAGTTTGCTAAACGCGAATCCTGTATAGCCCTCGTGATCCTCTCCTTAAGTGAGGACGTAGGGTCCAAACATGGGAAATCTCTGTAAGAGATGATGTTATCCCCTACTTTGCTAGTTGCGATCCTTTCGAACCAATCCAATCTCTCTTGTGCATTCCGTGCTTCAATCCCACGATCCAAATGAAAGATCTCTGTTGTGACCAAGATGCCACCTGCCTCATCCAACTGTCTCAGGTGAACCTCCCAATCCTTTTCGTTTAACAAAAATAGATATCTTTGCCATTGCATGTGCAACTGGGAAGTAGCTAGTGTGTTGGTCAACCCCAAGGGCATGACCCAAAACCTATGATGAAGTCTGGGAGCAGACTTGTGGGCATCAAGCTCCCTAGCTCTCATTTGATGATATTCTGGATAAAGATAGATCATCGAAGGATCTACTGCTCTCTGAAGCTCACCCATCCACTCACTGATCCTGGGTAAACCAAACTCAAGTGTATGCCCAGGAATTCCGTTAGGTGGTACCCCTGGAGGAAATACTCCAAAAATCTACTGGACCTCTCCATGTGCCACTATGTACCCCTGCATACTACTGCACACCCCTGTATCCTCCCGTGCAATCGGGTATCTTGTATGTGCTACTATAGCCAACGCTCCACTGATGTCAATTGAGCTTGTATCCCAATGTGTCCCCAAATCCGTCATATATCTGTCCACCCTATCTTTGGATGCATATACTGCCCTGTTGACTGGTCCACAGGGAATGTACTCAACTATCTCCTCCGTGGTTAATACTCTCTCCAATAGAGGCGGCTCATGACCCCCATAATGCAAAATAAGCGCATGGCCAAAATCCTCCGTGTCAAATCTTTCCTCAGGAACCTGTAATCTTGCATGCTCCTCATGTAGAATTGTTACGAGAGGCTCCTCCCTCAAACCATGAGTGTCACTCATGTCCTCATGTGTCACAGCTGCCAAAGATGGTGGAGTCTCTGCTGCTGTTAATGTTGAAGAGCATGCCAAGCTCAGTTGGTAACAAAGCTTCTCAACCACCGTTGCCTTGTCTTCCGTGAACTTAAGAGCAAGGTCTCTATCCATGAACAACTGCAAGTAATCTGACTTCATCCGTTCTAAAGCTTCTTTGATGATGCACAATTTTGTACTAGTTGTTAATTTTTTTGTTAGGGTTAGGGTTTGATGCCGAGAATTACAAATTCATATACTTTAATGCAAAATTACATTCAACAAACTAGTATTGAAACAAAATAGTACAACAGTAAACAACTAATATAATTTAAAACATAATTTTCATCTCTTTCAACTTTAACACTACCAAGTAGGTCCCCGTGTTAAAGTAATATTCAGTAACATGTAATCACCAGCAGTAGTATAACTAACAATAACATATCTAACTAATAATGAGAAGACAAGTTAGGATACTTACCTGCAGTGTGGGACCCTTCCTATTTTATACTCAGAAGAATTTACTTTCAGAAAAAGATTGTGCCTCTCAGAGACCAGTCAAACACTTGGAACAAGCTGACCCTTGTTAGAGGGTAAGCACAAACCTGAGAGAGAGATGAGAGGGTTGTAGTACAGTCAAACAAGGACAGTCAAAAAACAACATAATGAACCCCAAGCAAAAAGATAAGGGCTCAAGCAAGTAGCACAAGGGATCTGATCACAGTTAAACTTTCGCTCATAGATTAGACCCTAGTTAGGTCTCAGCACAAAGATCGAGTCTCAAAAATATAGATCTTGTCAGAGGCAAGTCTCAGTAGTATAGATCTGATCACAGATAGGTCTATAAACCCACTATCTCCACAGGTGTACACACAGTAGGGTATATCAGACCCTAGGGCTTCACGGCCTCCACAAATAAGTAACTAGCAGGCAGATCGTGGACCAGAATAGAGCCCACGACTGAGTTTAGAGTCACGACCTCACAACAAACATGGATATAGCAGATCAGATCTCATCAACAACACAACAGGCAGATCAGAATTAGACTGGGCCTCTCAACAACAGCAGATCAAACCTCAATCAGGCAGGAAAAAGGTAGATCGGGTCTTTTCAACAACATATCGAATCCCAAACAGGACTATAATGGGCAGATAGGATTCCAAACAGACCACAAACAACAGATCGGGTCTCAGGCAAACCACAAAAGAGCATATCAGACCTCTCCAAAGTCACAACTGAGGTAAACTAGGTCACAAAAGATAGATCAGGTCCTAACAAATCCTCTGCTGGTAGATTAGACCTCTTCCCAGACCAATCGGACACCACAACAGTAGATCGGTCCTCTTAGCAGCAGATCGGATTTCACAACAATAGATTGGGTCTCAACTCGATCACAGTTAGGTAGATCAGGATCAGATTTAGGCTCTCATAGATTAGCAGATCAAGAGGCAGCAACATATAAACCTGGATGTTAGCCCTAACCATCAACAAAATCAGATCTGGGATGAATGGTAAACTTCAGCAATTGGCCGGTCTTAACACAGGTGATTGAACAACAGAAAACCCCTTTGACGTCAATCATAAAGATCAGAACTGAGATGTGTGTTCATAAGATGATAAATGAGGAAACATAGATTCCAATATATAGGACCTTAATGACTTCTAGAAGAGTCATTAATTAATTCTTTGATTTGGTTAGGGTTCCATTAAATTAGGAGGGTACTAATGAATAATGATTAAGACACAAAAAATAAAACATCTTATAATAACGTAAAATATAATTAAAGTGTCTTTAGGTGGGTATTAGGGTCATAGTTAAGGGTACAAGGACCAACAATAATGGTACAAGTCAAAACATAAAACAAGGGATGGGTACATCACCCACAACCCTAGGACTAAAGGGTGTGCCACAAAGGTGGGCAATCAACCCTAATACCCATAAGACCAAGGCATCAAGGTGGTACAGATCAAGACAACTCAAGGTGGGTAGATGACCCTTCTAACCACAAGTTAAGGCGGTGAACAAGACAAGGTACTAAACCTTCAAACCATAAGACCAAGAACAACAAGGTGGGTAGACCAAAGGGTGAGCAACCAAAGTGGGAGTACAACCGATAATCTCTCTCTCAAATGTACAAGTGTTCCATACACTACCTGAAAGTTCATCATCACTGTATGAGGAAGGCCCACACTGGATGATGTGATCCTGTGATCCTCTAGACTGCTCCTGAGGTCAAATGCTAGTGACTCCATGAAGGGGTGGCCAGTCCCTTGAGAAGACCATCTAGCTCAACCATCTCAAAGACCTAGGAGAGGAGGCATCACACATCATCATCTTGGTCCACTTACCAAGATCCACCCGGTTAACTGACCAGGTATGTCGTTACAGGAACTACTTTGTCCTCGTGACCAAGAATCTGCCTGGTCCAGGACCGGGAGGTCTCTGTCTCAACCTGCAGGACCTGCTTGGTCCTCGTGACCAAGAAAATGTTTGGTCCTATTCCATAATACCCTAGAGACAAATAGGGGCCCTAGCCACATGCTAGGGACTTTGCCATGGAATCAACCTGCTTGGTCCCCGACCAAGAACCCCGAGAGACAGCTGGGAGCCCTAGGGTACCTTCTAGGGACTTACTCTTTTTACTCCGCCTGGTTAACTGACCAGGGCACCATCCTCTCTGAGAATGGGTCTCGCAGCTGCACTAACTTTAACACTCCCTCTTAGCAACACTAAGCTTGTCGAAGACAGAGGCTTAGTTAACACATCAGTAAACTGTTTTGCTGACAAATGCACCATGTCCTTGTCATGGTGAAACTTTCTCTTGATGTGTCTCGACCTGTCATAGAATACAGGATTTTCTGAGAACTTCAAAGAGTTCTGAATGTCAGCAAGTACCTTGATCTTATAGATCCACGTGGAAGTTACAACTGACTTCCCTTGTTGTCTGAGAATCACTTTCCACATATCATTATCCATTATCAACTGGATATCGTTTATCATAGCATCTTTCCAAACCTGATGTTTGGCTACCTCCACATCAGTGGATGATCCTGAATTAGTGACATGGCTCTCACTGGAGCACCCTTGGAGCCTCTCAATAGGCTCCTCAATGAGATCAACTGAAGGCTTCTTGGCCTTCTCCCTCTGTTTCTTTGAACGAGATATCTCATAGACTTCCATATCTGAGTCACTAGAAGACTCCCTGAAGTGATGGAAGATCACATCTCTACTTTCCTTTTCTGCAATCCCACTTTGTTGGGGATTGAGGAGCACAGTTGGATCCTTCTTGATCTTAGAGACTTGACAGGGGTTATTTACTAGAGCTTTAACTACATGTCCCGAGACCTTATAAAGGTCACCTTCGCATACACCAATCTCAATGGCTGAGCTCATATTTCCACCCTTAGGCCACACTAGTGCCTTTCCTTCTGAGAAGTCTATAGAGAACCCCTTGTCTTCTAAAATTGCCATTGAAAGAATATTCTTCTTTAAACCAGGAACATACAAAATTTCCTCAACATGAATCAACGTACTTGAATCAAGCTTTAAGGCAGTTGAACCAACTCCTTTTATTGCATAGGTACTTCCATCTCCCAGCTCCACTTTTACATTGAACTTCTTGGCCTTGTAACCTACAAGAGCCCTTTTAAATCCAGTCATGTGCTTGGTGGCCTCACTATCAATCCACCAGGAGTTTGATGAGTTGGATATGGATCCTAAAAGTGCTGAAACCAAGATATATTCTCTTTTATCTTTTTCTTTGGTTTCAACCTTAGATTTCTTTTGCTGAGACTCTTCTTCTTTTGTAGCAGTTGAAGCATGATACTTCCCCCTATGCCATTTCTTGTTAGGAGGATTCTTACAATCTTTTTCATAATGACCAAGCTTGCTACAATTATAACATTTTACTTTTGACTTATGAAAGTGCTTACCTTGAGGTTCCTTACCTTTGTTCTGGAGCTGAAGGAAGCTTCTTCCCTTCTTTGTCTTGGCAGTAAGAGCGTGATTCTTTTCAGCGGGAGGCCTAGATCTACTCTAGATTCTGCCTTCTTCTTCTAGGGAATCATGCCACAACCTATCAAAGCTTGGTTGTATTTCTCTTCCATTCACTGCTGCAAGAAATGTCTCCCAAGATGTAGGAAGACCTATTGCTGCCTGGTTCCACACCTGGGAAAACGCAGCAGAAGTCTTCAAGCTGCTGGTGTGGCCTTGGGGGCAAGTTAGAGTCAAGTGCTGTCACCTGAAACTTGACTCCTCCGTCTAGGCTTTCCTAGCGAAGCCAAGGGGGTAGACCCTAAAAGTGAAAATAAACTATGGTGTCTAATCTAAGACAAAGCATCTGAACTAGGAGTTAGAATATTTTTTGTAAACCAAGACAATGCAGCATATATATGAGTAAAGCAAATACCATTCATCATCATTTCATTGCATACATCCATCATTATTATTGTCATTTAAAACATTCATCATCAAATTGAAATATAGCAAGATAAACCAGTGCCGATAAATGGAGTCGATAAAGATGCATGAACTGAAAATAAAGTGTTGTGCGATTGTTCTTGGTTTATTTTATTTTTACAGTGGTAATGATCTTTTTTATTAAAAGCTAGTGGATTCCTGATATACACAAAGGTACAGGGAATATGTCTGAAATTCAGCTGTGTGGTTTCTCACTCAGACTTGGGTTGGATCGGAGTCTCAAGGAGGTGTTCAGATGCTATACCAACGAGGGCAAGCCTAACGGTTTCCAAGAGGTCACTACCCAGTGTTATCCCAAGTCTTTTGGAAAATTTGCCCACAACAGAAGAATGTTTGCTTTGTGTCAGATTTTCACAAGTAGGTTTGTTTATTTGGGAGTGTTAAAACCTATTACTAGTCATCTTCCCCTTTCTGATGTGTACCAACATGTTCGGACTAAGCTGCAAGTTGGCCACAGAGCATATGGGAGAAGACCTTAGAAATTTTAAGTTTTTTAAGAACCAGTATTTTACTTTTTTAGAGCCCCAAGAATCTCTTTTCGGGCCAGTACTTGGGCAAGCCCTTATCTTGAAACCTTACTTCGGGAGAGCAAGGGGGTGTTTTGAAATTGTAAAAAAATGAGAAAATCTGAGTCCTGAGTGAACTCGTGGCCCACCAATGGAATGGACCAACGAGGTAAATTTTAGCCCTAGTTAATTTTATTTAATGCCGAAATACAGGAAATAAAACTGATCTAAAAATCACGCCATTGAAAATGAGACGACACAGACCACCCCTGGGGGGATGGGGTGTGGGCTCTGGTTAGCCCACTTGCTCTCGTTTAATATTCTTTACAATGAAACAGAGAAATGCCCCAGTCTCTTTAGAATGACTTGGTGGCTTACAATATTGAAGAGAAAAGTAACCGGTTTTTAAAAAATTTAAGTTTTGGTACTCCGGATGGCTTGGATGTTCGATTTTTGGCCAGCACTTCCTCTTGTCTATTCGTCTTCTGCTGCAAACCAGCAAACAAACTTTAGTACAAGATGCCCAAAAACACTTTTAATAGTGTCTTTAGAACACCTCCTAAAAACCCAAAAAATTTCTAAGTCTAAAACTAGTAAAAAACGCACGAAATTAACCAAGTAAGACAAGCAGTGAGGCAGACAAGCAGTGAGGCTTGTTTACTTGGGATCTTTGCAAGCTTTAAGAGCTGCAAATTTTAAGCTCTTGTAATCAGCTAGATAAACATTTCAATCAGATCTAACACTACCCTTTAAACTTTTTGAAATTTTGACGATTGTAACAAGTTTGAAGGTAAAATGCTAGATAACCAAGAAGATCTAATCTATGAAAGATGAATGCTTTGTAAATAAGAAAAGAATAGACTTCTTGAAAGCAACTTCTGATCTATTTAGAGTATGAATATCAGCATATAAATCAGAAATACTTTTCATAAGTAACCAGTAACCAGAGATTTATAAAAGGTGTAAGGTAGAAGAGATGGAGAGTATTTTTTTTTTATCAAATTTTTCTTGATGAAAGCTTTGGATCCTTTCCGGTGGTGAGCTGAGGGATTTGTATCTGCATAAGAAATTAGAGAAGTAGAAGAAACAAACAAGATCTCCCACCTATCCACTTGAAGCAACCTGCAAAACACATCAACTTGCAACACAAAGATCAAATCTAGAAAAACACATATGGGAAATCAAAGAAAATGTTCATAAACAAATGACACATTTAAATTAGATCTCTACACATGCATAGATAAAAAACTAAATAATAAACAAATTATTCAATCTCCCTTATAAACCAATAATGATCATTCCCAAAGCTAGATTTGATTACAAAGAGAAACAAATAGCATCAATACAAGTTACATGTTAAACCAATACATTCATCCACTCACAAAGCCCAACACCATGAGTGACCTCCAAAGTCTTCTTATTTTATTAATCAAAATGACAAGTACAAAAATATGGCATGCTCCAACTCCAACTAACCCAAAAGGAGAGAGTGAGTGCCAATTTATAGAAAAGAAGAGAGCAAGGAGGGCGAATTTGTGAGGAGAATAGGGTGGAGTGATGGCAAAAATCATGGAGGAAATAGGGGCTGCCAACTCCACCTATCTAGCTGCCCCATATCAGCACCAAATGTGCTAATAGTCAAGCATGAAACAAGCTGCCCATCAACATGAATCGTGGGCCTCCCATTTGGGAAATGCGCCTTCCTCTTGAAGGAAATGCACCCAAGTTAATGTGGGGAGTCACTCCCACTATTTGGACTGCCCATTTGTCATAGCAATCAGCCCAAAACATTCCTTGATTCATGCTGAAGTAATCAGACCCTTAACTCTCTCAAAAATCTTTTAATTTTTTAAAGTCATTTTTTCATTTTTTTGATTTTTTCACGACTTTTTTTTTCACTTTTTTGACTTTTTTGAGCATAAGTGAAAAATTAATGACCCAACCATTATAAAAAGTGGGTTTAGGGTTAAGGTGGGTACTCTGAGTTGGAAAACGAGCACTCCCAAGGCAAAAAAGGCCCCTAGATGACATGTTTATGCCATTTACAAAAAAATTAATTGAACCATTAAAAAATGGCCCAATTTATGGAAAAAATAAACTTCGCCGAAAATTAAAAAACAACCTAGGGGGACTTAGCACAAGTCCATATGACTCAAAAACAATGTCTAGCATATTCATATACATCAACCCATGGACCCTAATAATCCCCTAAGGCCCGTTAACCTCACCAGGCATTCCACCTTTGGAGGAGCAGGAGAAAAACCCAAAAATTATGTTATGCACTAATGCAAGACGTAATTAATAGGTGAAAAAAAATTCTTGGAATACATGACTTAGTCAAAAAGTCCTAGGGAACCAAGTCCTTTACAAAACACCATGCTAGTACATTTGTTACAAACCCTACAACGCCATGGACATGTGGTAAAAAATAAAAAAAGGGGCCCTAAAAAAGGCCCGATGGTCATCATATCATCGAAAATGAACATTAACATGTTCAACTTTGCCCGCTCGCTTGATAATCCAACTAAGTACAACTTAGCTGACAACAAGACCATCTACTGCTGTTTGCACAAGATCATCATCATCTACTTCAACTCCAATTGCCATGAGTTGATCTCTTGTCTGAGCAATATTTGAGGAGGCAACTGATTCCTTTTCCTCCATCTTCAATGAACGAAGTTGCTTCTTCAAATCCCTCTTCTGAGTAGGTGCCTTCTTCTCATAAAGGTTTGCTAGGGCATCAAAGCATTCTTTAGCTGTCCTTAGAGGAGCTATCACAGGCATCAAATTATCTTTAACTGAGTCAAAGATGACTCTCTTTGCCTTGGCTTGCTTCTTCTTAAATGCTGCTCTTCCTTGAGATGTTGTGGGCTCTTCCACAACCCTAGTTACCAAATCATCTAAATCATTCTCCTCTAGAATATTCAAAACCTTAGCCTTCCATGCATTAAAGTTTGAGGCTCCTTCAAGCCTATCTTCTGCCTTTACTGAGTTAGAAGCCATCTCAAACCCTTACAATCAACTTAACAAGTATACTTGTGAACCTGTAGTCAAGTTGATTAAGACATAAAGCCTTACCTTAGGATCTATGTAGATTCTGTTAGCCTGCAAAACAGAGTTAGCTTCAAGACCTAAGCTCTGATACCATGTTAAATTTTTTGTTAGGTTTAGGGTTTGATGCAGAGAATTACAAATTCATATACTTTAATGCAAAATTACATTCAACAAACTAGTACTGAAACAAAATAGTACAGCAATAAACAACCAATATAATTTAAAACATAATTTTCATCTCTTTCAACTTTGACACTACCAAGTAGGTCCCCGTGTTAAAGTAATCTTCAGTAACATGTAATCACCAAGTAGTATAACTAACAATAACATATCTAACTAATAATGAGAAGACAAGTTAGGATACTTACCTGGTAACATGTAATCACCAAGTAGTATAACTAACAATAACATATCTAACTAATAATGAGAAGACAAGTTAGGATACTTACCTGCAGTGTGGGACCCTTCCTATTTTATACTCAGAAGAATTTACTTTCAGAAAAAGACTGTGCCTCTTAGAGACCGGTCAAACACTTGGAACAAGTTGACCCTTGTTAGAGGGTAAGTACAAACCTGAGAGAGAGAGATGAGAGGGCTGTAGTACAGTCAAACAAGGACAATCAATGGCAGTCAAAACACAACACAATAGGTTTGAACCCCAAGCAAAAAAATAAGGCCTCAAGCAAGTAGCACAAGGGATCTGATCACAATTAAACTTCAGCTCATAGATCAGACCCTAGTTAGGTCTCAGCACAAAGATCAAGTCTCAATAATATAGATCTTTTAAGAGGCAAGTCTTAGCAGTATAGATCTAATCACAGATAGGTCTAGAAACCCACGATCTCCACAGGTGTACACACAGTAGGGTATATCAGACCCTAGGGCCTCACGGCCTCCACAAATAAGTAACTAGCAGGCAGATCGTGGACGAGAATAGAGCTCACGACGGATATTGGGCCTTCGTTGGCACTCTGAGAGTAATTCAAATGGATCTCTCTTCCTTGAGGGAAGCTCTGAAAAGCTTATTGCAACATAATAAAAACAGAAAGAAGACAAGTGAAAGAAAATAAATATGATCTACCTAAGTTTAATTGGATCAAGGAAATGTGGTTGTAGATTCTCAGAACAATCAGATCAAGGAATTTGGGTGTTGGTCATTCTGATCAATAACAATTCAAATCAGATTTGACATTACCTGCTTTGAAAAAGACAAGATAGTAAAAACCAATTTGTTTTTATTCAAAGATTTATAATATATGACCGTTCTGCTGAAGGTATGCTAATTGACAAATTAACATATTAAAATGACAATTCCGCAGTTACAAGAATATTAGATAAGATATGTGAAAGAAAGAAAGAAATTTCCTGTTACTTTATCTTCATTTTAATTGTAAATGAAAAATCAAAATATACATTCGTATACTTGTGAGAATGTAACCAAAGAAGAGTGAATTATTAGATTAATGCAGGAAAAACAACTCTCATCAAGGAAACTTGATAAATAGATTACTAGAAAGGAACAATAAGAGAAAAATTGTCTGAATTTCATTCAAAGACTTTAAGAAATTACAATACTCCAAGCGCAGTAGTAGGTCTCTAGTTCTTCCTTCCAACGGTTCCCCCCCCATACATGAGATCTAAGTCCCTTTAAATAATAGATACAATAAGTTACAAAAGAAACTAATCTCTCATGAAATTAGGGATTACAAAATATGTGCTAAAGATTTACCAAGGGTAGATTGCCACTTGGCAAAAACATCTAAAAGATCATCAATATCCCTGTATTGAGCATGCTCGAGCTGTCGCCGAGCTTTGCACATGAGAACTTCGATTTCCCTCTTCTTTGCTTTTGACCATTCTCACAAGAAAACATGAACTTTCATCCCTGAGGAAACTGGTAACTCCACCAATTCTTTTATTTCTTTTATATGAACATGCTCCAGTTGTTCAATAGACTCTTTAGACTGCAAATACTTTTCTTCAACTTGTGTGATCACGAGCTTAGGTGGAAGAGCATTTTCTATTTGATTCATAACAGGGAAATCCAATAATCCCAACAGATTATCAGAAGCAAACCATCGTTTCCTGCAAGCTTTCTGTCCTTCTTCAATAGTGGATTCAACAATGTCACAAACATTTTCTCAGGACTGTAAAGAGATTTTGATTCTCCTCAACTTGATGTTGTCTAGAACAAGGACTGCTTCAAGCTTGCCCTTAATGTACTTCTGCCAATCAATAACATCTTCAAAACCCTTTGTGGCATCATTTCTTCGTTGATTATGATCACAAAGAATGTCAGAGAAATGTTCAAAAGAATTGAGAACATCCTGAATCTCATTCAAACCTTCAAATAACTCAACTAGGAGATTTTTATGATCATCATTTATTCTCAAAGCAAATTCTTTGAACTCGTCTTTAGAAAACTGTGAAAAAGAGGAAATAGCAGAAATTGACTGGGACAATTCGAACTGTTGTTCAAGAGCTGTCAACTTCTCCACATATTGAGCATTATGTCCTTGTGCTTCCTGAAGTTGCTTTCTCAAATCTTCGTTTTGTGATTGCATTTCCTAAATCTGAGCTTCATACTGGTCCTTCAATCCTTGTGATTGAGATTGATATTGTTGATCGACTTCAATCTGCTTCTTCCTGAGATCTTGCAATTCCTATTCTTTCTTTTCAATTTCTTTATTAAGTGTGGTGACATAATCAAAGTTGGCACCAACAAAAGCTCCCATAGCAGCAGCTGTTTCCAAAGATTCCTGTTTAACATCCGTGGAAGCTCTGTTCCATATGATTTGGTTGGGAACAGTGCCCTGCACTAATGTCCCTTCTCTAGCTCTTTTAGAACCTTTCTTTACCATTGCCTTTTTTTATTTGATCCAGAAATACTCACCAAGAGAAACTACTGCATCTTCACCAAAGTATGCCATTACTTCAAAAGGGGATGTTGATACTTCTGAAACAGTGACCAAAGACACAGGTTTTGAAACAACAGGGGTAGGGATAGGCATGCTCAATTGAGATGAGGAAGTAGAAGTTGTTGTAGTAGTTAAGGCTAAAGGAGAAGAAATGGGGATCATGGATGAAATGACAGGATCTAGAGATGCAGAAGAAACTTGCATTTCTATTGAATTAAGAGAAGTCTCAAAGGGAATAATAAGTTGAACAGATGGGGAAGTAGGAGGAACAACAGGGTTTGATGATGGTGCATATGGCAAAATGGTGGGAATGGTAACAAGTGGAGAGGATGTTATGGCGAGGGTGGTAGTGATTTATGGAAGGAGAAGGTCTAAGACAAAACCCTCTATCAATGGATCTTCAATTGGATCAGAAAGAACCTGAGTGATTGAAGTGGTCATTGTCAGGTCAATAGAAATAGTCACTGGAAATGATAAATTGGTGAGAGATGGCTCATCATCATGGTCACTATCATCAACTTGTAACAACTCAGCCCCTGCTACTAATGCTTTTATTTTCTGCTTCTTAGCTGGAGGTGTTGTAGCAATAGTCTTGGTTTCAAGTGTAGAGCTCATCAAGGCTAAGCTTTTCTTCATGTCTTTAGCTGACTTGATCAAAGCATTAAGGTTTTCTAGGGGTTGAGGCTACTGAGAATCATCAATTGGAGCTTTTTCTTTCATATCCTCCTGTTGATAAGTCAATAGCAAAGGAGTCTTAACCTGTTTTTTCTGTGCTTTTTTCTCTATCATCTCTTTCTGAGTCCTTTCTTCATCTGATAGCTTGAGCTTTCTGTCTAGCAGCACCTTCATCTTGAGTTCTTGCTGATACTGATGAATAAATCCCTTTTCCTCTTGAGAGGTAGCCCTGTTTAAAACATCTTGAAAAGAATTTGCACCTTCATAAATCGAATCATTAGGCTCTGTTTCATGCACATAGATATTTTTTATGTGCTCTTTAGTAAAGTGGTTGGCCAAGAAAGATTTAGGATCATGCATCCTTTTGGGAGCTTCTCCAAGCTTCAGAGTTGTAACCCTTTTCCCAAGTAAGGTGGCATGTGTAGAATTTTGGATGACCAGAGGTCCAAGGGAAAGAGGCCAACCTTTCCTCTTTGCTCCAATGAACCGAGGGAAAACACCATCAATAACAATTTGAAAGAAATTTCCTCAATAACCATTCTGTCAGGTACAATTCTGGGCAAGAGATGAGCTGTTTTGCTGCCCCATATTCTGATGTAAGAGAA
This sequence comes from Larix kaempferi, assembly GCA_027924585.1. Taxonomy (NCBI): domain Eukaryota; kingdom Viridiplantae; phylum Streptophyta; class Pinopsida; order Pinales; family Pinaceae; genus Larix; species Larix kaempferi. The sequence continues at coordinate 11,225,496 of BSBM01000125.1, read as the reverse complement.
ATATTCACCAACATACCAATCCCCCATAGTAGCAATTAATGCCTTGGCCCGTGAAGAAAAAGTAGGGGCACCCTCTTTGAAGATTTTATGATAAATGGAGCCAAGAAAATGATCACAAATGTCATAAATGAGAGGTACAAAGTTGTCTTCCCATAACATTGAACAATAGATATGGACAAGAGGTCCTTCTCTGGTCCAATTCCATCCCATGGCAGGAAAAGGGAAGGCTGAACATAACACATCCATGACATAACCAGATAAATAGAATGCAGGCTTCTTGGAGGCAGGGGTTTTCTTGTACTTCTCAATAGATTCTTTCAAAACCGCAGATAATATTTGTGCCTAGTTGAAGGATTCACCAGTGGTAAGAATATGATGTGCCACAGGTGCCCATTCTGCTTTGAAGACCCCACAGCTGGGTAACCCATAGAACCTGCATAACATGGCTGCCAATAAAGAAAAGGGTTCTTTGAACCAAGCAACAAGGTATTGCCTATCAGGTTTAGGAGCATAAATGGCAGGGTTTTCCATACAAGATTTAATCATTTCATCAAAGTTAAAACCGCTTGCAAAATCTAGGAATTGTTTTGAAAGAAGTTGTTGGGGAGTTAAGTGCGTAAACCCTAGTGAAAACTTCAGGTTTAAAAGGAAGCTAGCAGAGTATGGTTTATGTCATTGAAGGAGCGGTCATGAGGGTCGGCATTGTCTATAATCCATTTGACTGCATCGGTATAAGGCATTAGGGATGGCCTGGCCGTAATTGCATGGATTTGGGATTTACCAATGTTAATGTAGGCCAGTTAGTCGTGTTGGATTTCATAGAAGTCATCATTGTCAAATATGGAATAAATCCTCGACTAGTCTAAGCAAAAGGTTTCGGAAACCCTCCTATCGGTATCAAAGAAGATTCTGCTGTTAGGGTCTTTGGTTCTCAACTCATCCATGACTGATTTAGACCTGGTATTCCTTGACATGGCTGAAAATAGGTTTTCTGATAAAATGGTGAAAAGGAATTTTAATTAAAATGTCAATTCAATTTCAGATTATTACGCAGATGATTTGCATGAAATAGAGAAGACCTACTTATGAATCGATGAAGAAACTAGAGTCCGCGGCAGGGTAAAATCCCAAAGCGTAAATTGTTTGCAGAAGGTAAAATTGCAGCTTAAAATGGTAAAAAGAACAATTTATTTGGAGTATTTAAACCAAAAATCTGTGATTGGTAACATTAAAGCAGAACCGTAGATCTAAAGCACATCAACGGTCGAGATTAAAAACAAATCTTATTGAAAAATGCGGAAACCAAAAAACAGAAACTCATTTCCGAACATTAATGATTTTGTCCTCCCGCAATCCGCATTGCGGAATTGCGGACATGCGGATTTGGTTCTAGGAAATCAATTGTTTCCGCAATCCACAACCTGAAAGTCGGAAACGCGGAAAGTCAAAAACCTGTAGGAAATTCTACCTTCCTGCAATCCGCATTGCAGAAAGCCGGAAATGCGGGAATGCGAGATTGCGGGAATGATTTTAGAAAATTAAAGGTCTCCGCAATCCGCAAAATATTTGCGGGATCGGAAATGGCGACTCGGGTTTTATTTTTCAATTTGCTTTCCGATTTCTGCAATTCGCATTGCGGAATGTGGAAGTGCGGAATCGAAACTCTAAATTTTATTGTTTAACGCTTTTCGACTTCCGCAATGTGAATTGTGGAATGCAGAAGTGCGGAAGCAAGAAATTCAAACTTTAAAAATCGGGGTTCTCGCAATCCGATTGCGGATTGCGGGAATGCGGAAACATTGCAATTTAACAATCCAAATCAAAGGTCCCGCAACTCGATTGCAGGAATGTGGAAACCTTGCAAATTGAAGAAAAATAAAGGTTCCGCAATCCACAAAAATGCATAAAACTTCAAACCAAAGTCTAGAATTAGTTTCAAATTTATATCATGATTCTAGGCATGCAAAAGTAAAAATAAAACTCCATCAAACTCAAATATTAACGCAAGAGAGAAGAAATCATAAGATCAATCAAAACTCCAGAATGGAGATAATAAAACCTAGATTACCTTCATCAACCTGTAACTGGGGCTCCGATTTTCATAAAATCAAAATGGGATCTGTTGTGCATACAACAACTCCCAAGTTGGCCCCATAAAGGTCTCATTTCGATACAGGGCTTCATTCAACACAGTAAACCATATTAAAATATGAAAACCTTTTGAGGCTAGTATAACTCAAGCTACCGACGAGGGGCTAGGAAGGGGAAGGATTGCTCTTAGCACCTAGAGGACAAGGGAAACAGGAAAAGAAAGCGGCAAAGGAGAATCCTAGAGGCTAGGAGAAGAGAAACAAAAGGAAGGAAAAGGGGGGAAAGAAAACAATGAGAGAAGGGCTTGCCTTGAGAAACTTATGGTAGGTGTGAATGAGAAAGTGAGAGGGGGAGATGACCCAAAAGAATCGTTAGATGGCCAAGGAACATTGGAGTTACCTTGAGAAAGAGAATGACAATGCTATCTTAATAAAGGAATAAAGAGAGAAAAAAGGGTGGATGCCCCAAGTGAAAGAGAAGGCTTAGGGGAAGACGATCGTATTAGGAAGAGAGGAGGGAGGAATGATCTCCTATGGAGGAAGAAGTTCCAATGGAGTGGGTCACTCGATGATCGAGGGTTCATGGGAGGAGGAGGAAGCATGCTGTGCAATATTGGCTATGACCCACTCGCTGTAGTTAGAGCCCTAAAGAGGGCTTCGACTCTGAGCTTATGAGGCCATGTTAATATGACCTGTGAAATAGAATTTAGTGTCAGTGGTATTAGGAGAAACACCCCCCCACTATTGGGTTGGGGGAAGTACTTTGAATGTCTTTGAGCTAGACCTAGGTTCAGGTCGAGGATGAAAAGTGTCGAGTTGAGAAAGGACATATTAAGGCGAAGAAGTGTCTTATTGAGATAAGATAAGATAAGATAATATTATTAATATCAAACAAATGACCACAAAAGTAGGTCAATGGGACTATGTAGTACCCTGAGAACAATAGAAAGTGGGAGCATAAAAGTAGCTCCTATAAAAGACAAAAAGTAGAACTCAAAATCAAACCCTAGTACTATAAATGGAGAGTCGATCTCGGAGAAGAATATATACAAGGAGAGATATGAAGAGTGCTGATCCGAGGAAGGAGAGTGGGTCCAAGAATTGTGATGCAAAAATGGTGAAGGAACTATCATGGGCCACTGAAATCACTAGAAACATTGGGAATATCTCTCCTACCATTCGAGGCCGACTGCAGGAAACTCAAGAGAGTACTCTGTCTGGAGGAAGAGCTAGAAGAAGAACTGCAATGAGTAGTACGCTGCTGCCTGGAGGAGGGTACTTGATGCGGCAACCTAGGAGTTCGTCTGTCGCGATGGGGTCGAGACTGCCCCCGTTGTTGGTGTTGGGTGGAGGTAGAGGTGGATTGTTGTGTCCTAACTAAGCAGTCAAGGTTTGTGCTATCTTTTGTTTATCTCTTGGTGCCCCTAGATGAAGGAAGCACTAAAAAGAAGGAAGTGATAAACTGAATAGAACCTGGTCTCGACTGAGAATGTTGCTGAAGAATGAAGGAGCGAAGCTGAAGGGCCTCCTGCAAGTATAAGGCTAGACATATCTGATCAGGTTATTTGAAAAATCTAGACAATTTGGAGATCGCTGAGCAGAAGGTCCCCGAAAAGATAATGAAACTACTCGCGGATCTCGTAGTAAATAGAACATCGAAAGATGAAATGCTCCTTGGTCTCAACCACTCGAAGGTGACATACCTGGTAGATCCTGTCTGACTGGTCGAGTTGGTGATTAGTTTCTAATCGAAGACAATGAGAGCCCACTCTGAACTGGCCTAAAGGAATACAAAGAGCATGTGCCCAATGGCGGAATGTGTAAGGGGGGCGAACAATGGGACCATCCCTAAGATCCAAGAAGTGTGTAGCGTAAAGGCCATCTTGGTACATAACCCCCCCGGAGGGTTGATCCAAGTGACCTACACAAACTGTCTGTAAATGTCATCTCTAGTGATTATGTTCAGCTCTTTTTTAGTAGGTGAGCAACAACCATGTGCATTCAAGGAATACCCAAAAGGAGGAAGTCGATCCATCACAATACCGACAGATGCTAAAAGATCTGCAACACTTGCAAACCAACATCTAAAGCGACCTGAAGGGCTGGCTGAGGTGATGGCCTCTGAAGAGAGATAGGCCAAGTATGGGTACCGATCACGCCCCTTTACTGTGTCAGCAAAGCTCTGAAGGTAGTGTAAGAGAGCAACAAGACTGAACATAGTCTTAAGCTGAAATGGTCGAGCACCAATCTTTGCAAGCACAATGAACTAAGGTACTGTTTGTTTGCATCTGATGATGCGACAAAGGAGGATGATTTGTACTCTCTCTACTAAGGTCCAATCACAGTCAAGTAGGCTTGGCCCCCAAACCTCAAAGCCATAGACAATTGTGGGTTAGATGAGAGTATCCATGAGACATCTTGGATGAGATATCTTGAAAATGGTGTCTAAAGCATTGTCTCTCTAAAAGGGCTAGGGAGCCGTATCCTTTATTAACTCGGGGCTGAAGAGCATGCCACAGGATGAAATGAGGCCCTGTGCATTGAACCCCCAAATAGATATAGGTGCTCATGATCTCAACCTCTTTGCCTCTAAAGAAGAAATGAAGATCAGTGACTAGCTCCTTCGATCCGTTGAAGATCATAACCTTGGTTTTACCCAAGTTTACTATCAACCGACGAAGATCACAAAAGAGGGCCAAGGCATCTAATTGTCTCTGCAAACCCTCCGGAGATAAGGCCAAGAGGACCACGTCGTCAGCGAAGAGCAAAATAGAAATCAAGACCTGGTGGAGAAAGCACCCATCGTCGTTCTGAATGTGCTCTTATAAGAAAGACTCGAGCTCATCGATGTAAATCCCAAATAGAGGGGGGGGGGGGGGGGAATTGGACACCCTTGCTTAACCCCAATGGTACTCCTGATGAAGTTTGGAATCCCGTGGGCAGTAGATCATGAATCTTATCGAGAAGAGGAATGATTGTTTTGTTGAAGAACAAGACATTCAATTGTAGCGTGAGTGTTGCGTTTATGATACTTGCAACACTTGTCTAAACGAGGGCAAGGGTCAACATCTAAGTCTTTGTGATCTGTTTTTTGAGTGTTTGTAAGAGGAAAGGGAGCCTCATGTTCCCCACATCACTTTGGTGGAGGCACGTAAGGATGAATGGATGGAGAGGATAGACGTTTCACTTGGGCAACTTATTGGGGAGGGAAGGTTTTTCCAAGAGAGTCTCTAAGTTCGAAAAAGTTCACTATGGTTTCTCTGTTCAAGTTGGTGCTTGTAGGGGACAAGTTTGTTGGATGTCCTACATGGGTAGTTGATTGTATGATGAACTTGATTAGGAGGAGAAGGGATAGTGTTCAGTTGGGAGGAAGTGGGGAATATCCTCCATGGTTAACTTGGTTTATATAGTAATAACGAGGAAGATTCCCTATGTTATAAGGTTGGGTAGGAATTGCTATATGTATGTTATAAGGTTGGGTAGGAATTGCTATATCTATGTTACAAGGCTGGGTAGGAATTGTTGTGTAAGTACTTATATAACTATCAAGGGGCATATTCATAATACTCGTTTGAGAGAAATGAGATAGATTAGACATGTTTTGCGAGTAGAGTAGGTTTATGCTATGATGCACGGAACTATGACAGACAAGACTAGATGAAGAGGGACTTCATAGTCCAAGGAACAAGGGAGGAAAAAAGAGAGATTAGAGGAGAGAGCCTTTTCTAAAGAGAGGGAAGGGTTGACGAGAACCCCTCATTGGAGTTGCCAAAATATAGGGGGAGAATGGATTCTCACTATCACAAGGAGAAAGGAGAGAGTGGAGTCGCCACTCAGTTTTACGACAAAACTGAGAAACCCTAAGGTGAGGAGAGATAGATAAAATAAGGGATGAATCCCACTACATTTATTAGGGTTTTAATCTTAAATTTTAATTAGTTATCTAGGGCTATAGGTTAATTAGGGTACTTTGATTTGGTCTCAACAACAATCAAGTGATAACAACAAATTGACAAAGAAAAGTAAATAACGATTACAACAATAGGCTAGATCACCAAATGCTGAAACCCTAGATAGGGTTAAGACATAGATACACACAATAACACAACATTATATTATGAAATACTTCACTCACATTACAATGAGATTCATCTTTCTTATATAGAGCTTGAGAGGTGATATTTGTCCAAAATCCTAAAAGCTAGTAATAACTTGAAAACCCTAAACTCACTAAGGTGACTTTATTACCCATGTAAGCCTTATATTTTAACACCTTCTTTTAAGGCTTACAGTACTGAAAACAAAAGTCATTGAAAGCAAACACATTCCTACAACAACTGCATTTACTAAAAACTAAAACAATAGAAGCAAATATTCTTTAAACACTTCTTTGAAAACAATGCTTGAACTAGTAAGACTCCTTCAATATGCTCCCTATTCCTTTGAAAGGTATAGTCTCCCATCTATAATCCAAATTCCCAACATCAGTGGACATCATTTGCACATGAAATGCCTCATAACCCTCGTAAAGTTATGAAACCAAACTTATAGATATCGGATCTCTCCTAAACTATAGAACAACAATCTTCACATGTATGTCTCACAAACCTAGTGGGATATAGTTTCTCTAATCCACAAGCATCCTGGACTATTGAATAACTATCTATCTTCCACTGCATCACTCCCTATCTTCAAAGTGTGGGCTTCTTAAAATGCGAACAGTGGGTCTTTAGTAGGGTCATCGCTGTCAGTATTTGGTGGATCTCCAACAATGGAGGCATTCCTTGATCCCTTAAGCTTTCCTTTGAGAAGGTCGTTGGCATGGGTTTTGCAATAATTGCTGTATGATATGTTTTTCAATAGTTTCTTTCTTCTTTTTCCATTAGATCTAGAGCAATTTCTTTCATTCTAAAAAATCTCAATTGTTAAGTTAGCTTGTATTCAGTAACTTGATTCCCTCAAGTTGCTTGAAATTCTAGTTACTTTGAGCATAAAACCTAGAGTACTTGTAGCTCCAGCCTCTGCAATAGAAGTCGTGGGGAAACCATGTGCTATGAAGAAGTTCAATTCTGAATTGTTGATCGCCCTTTAATTTTTGCTAGTTAAAAGCATCGATAAATAATGTTATAATCTGATGCTGGAGTTTTGTTCCAATACCTAACAGCTCAAGTGATAATTCTAAAACCGCACTTGATGTTGTTTAGGCGTTGATTAAGTCAAAATGTTTCCACACCTCCTCTTCCACCTTGTTTTTTTCTAGTTCCATGATCCATCCTAGGAGCTTTCTCATGATCAAATTGTTTAGACTCCAGCTTATAGCAAAGTTTTTATGAAATTGCTTTTTATGTCTTGACTCTTATAGTTTGGAAATTGGGAAGCAATAGTTTGGAAATTGGGAAGCAACAAGGCATTACCTTCTAGCTATAAGGGAGTCTAAGGGTAAATCGTCAATCTTTGTAGCTATAGCTTTTAATATAGTAATGAGTCGGATGCAAGTCTTGTTTGATGAAGCAATGAAATTCTAGATGGCTCCATGACTTTTGTTTTTAGGTCTTAGATCTCATAGATTAGATATGCTTTTTATAGGAACTACATTCGAACTCCCACTTGTGTATTGATTCTGATGTACCTAACAGTCCCTCTCAGCTAGTTAAGGTCATTTGTTGGACAGTAATAAAATTATCTTATCTACTGCACCCCCCCAAAAAATTACCCCCGACCAAAAATAAGGATGAAAAACACCAGTTGGCATTGGTAAACAATGTGATGATGCAATGCTATTTTTTTTTCTAAGTTTAATTGCTGATGAAGATCCCATTTGATTCTCGCATAATCCTTGCTAAAGTTAAAATTAAGGATAATGGCATTTTATGTAGAGTCTAGAACCAATCCTATGCCTTCAAATGTTTTGGTCAAATTTAACATGTGGCAACCTTCTAATAAAGTTTTCCTTTGAAGTCTTAAATTTGGGAATCACTAGGGGCTAACCTTCTAGCTAAGGTTTTTCAAGCTGTATTCAATAGGGAATAAAATGCATCTAGAAATTTTAAGTCATTGTTGTTCCCTCCAGGAAAAAGTTTCATCATTCCTGTGTTGGGCCTTGGTCCTTTTTGCCATAGTAATCTTTTACCATTATTTTATTGATTTTCAAAGAACGTACAATTGGGGGGCGTTGGGGGAGGGGTTTGCTAGTCCTCAACAATTTATAATTACATGTACACTAATCATGGTAATAAGGAGAAATCTCTTTTCATCTCTACGCTTTGAAGTGGTGTGATTGTAATGGGGAGAATTAGGTCATGCAAAATTCCTTAAGGCCTCTCTTTTTTAGTGATTGTGTTGGGGTGTTGAATGTAACTTACTAGAAGAATATCAATTAGATATATTGGGCCTCAATATGAAGAACTTCATTTCCATGGTCTATTTCCAACACCTTTGAACACCGTGCTTGGAATTAAGTTTTTTGAAAAAGAGAAGTTGGAGAAATCACCTTCTTGAACTCCCTGTTATGCAACTTAGCATATTTCATATCTTAGTTAATCAAGCCCAAACAACCTTAACTTTTCCCATCAAGCTATGTTGGATCCAATAGAGTTGCCTTCATTGTTTGCTTGCCTCCTAGAGCCAATTAGTTCTACATCAAAGTTCAACAGAAGTCTGATCATTCTACCAAGATTTCTTCACATGTAGGAGGCCTTGTTTGTGATGCTTAGATTGAATGTTTAATTTCGTTTTCATCCCTTATCTCAAAGGAACAACTTCAACAAATGGATGCTAAGATTCTATAGAAGTCTTCTAGTCTAGGTCTAATTCTTTCTTAAATTGATTTCAGTCTCTATAGGAAATTGTTAGGGAAAGAGGTGGTAATAAATACGATTATTGGTTCCTTGAAAATTGGAATTTGATATATTGGTTCCTTGAAAATTGGTACTTATTTTGATTGGTTCGATAAAAAATATTCCCTAGAATATCGAGTTCCTCATAATTGGCAGTGTACTGTTCAATTCTCATGCTTGTCTGGATGCTTTGATGAGTTTTCAAATACTAGGAGAGTTTTTTGGCTACATATATGTTTCATATTCATAGCGTGTCAAAACACAGGTGATTGAGGTCCAGTCACTTGTGATAAGATTTCTTATAGACTTTTATCATTTATATTATTACAGGATGGGGCAGGACGCATTGGAAAGATGCTTTTTGCACGGCAGGGTAAGAAGTTTGATTGTGATTTGAAGCAGGTATGGTGAAAGTTCATTTTGAATGTCTAATTTTCTCCAAAGTGATATTGTTTCAGATGTATCTTTGCTTTGATGCATAGTTATTGCATAGATGATGCTCTTGTGACACATGATTCCTTGCATGTATACAGTTTATGCTAAAGAATATGTGCTTTATCACAGCTTCGGTTTACTGGTGACCTCCTGATGGAGATTGGGGCTGGGGTGGAGTTGGCTACGATGTTAGCACCTCATTTGTTTCTGCCATTTGCTTGTGCTGCCAATATGGCCAAGGTTAGATTATCATTTAAAACTTCAAATAGCTTGATTGGGATCTTGCAGTTATTATTCTTTATCAAGTTGAAGTAGCTTGGTAATAAATTATATATTGCAGAATGTTGCTGCTGTGACTTCTACGTCAACTCGTTCTCATATCTATAAAGCTTTTGCCCAAGGAGAAAACATCGGAGATGTCACAGCTAAAGGAGAGTGTATTAGTAATATTGCAGATCTGGTGGGTTATCATATGCCTTTTTTCTTTTGCATACATCTAGTGGAATCTCCATATATTTATGCCGGATGATCAAAGTGCTTTTGGATTTGATGTAGTTATTGTTAGCTTTGGCTATGGATCATTCTTTTTCCAAAGAAAAATATTGCATTTTATATTCCAGTATAGAATATAAAATACATTCTTCAGGTGCCAGGTGGCACAATACATAAGGTATTTTGTAGTACAGATTAGTGTTTCTAGAACTGTCAAAAAGACACAAAAAGGACATAAATATCCCAAAAAATTGGAAATCGCAGAACCTGAATCCCTCAGTATTGTTGAATTTTTAACTTAGCAGTATAGTTTTCATCTCTTTCAACTTTTATTTAATAATTCATTTCATCCCACAATTATAACATCATTCATTTGCAACATAAATAAAACAAAGATCACTGAAAGATTACCATGCACAATAGACACAAAGATTTATCCTGGGAAACCCAAACGGGAGAAAACCCAACAAACGTTTCTCAGAAGAAATCAATCCAATACAAGAACAATACCAATCATGAAGATGAACCTTAGTACATAGAGGTTCGCCCTCCTTCACAAGAAACCCTAGCAAGGGTAGCAAATCTTCCAAGAGAATAAGAGAACCCCAAAATTATGCTTTTTGCCTTTGCTAGGCCTTCCAAGGAGGTGCGCACAAGTGGAGAGAAGATGTTGTGATATGAATGTGTCAAATGAAGTGTGAGAACACTTCTATTTATATTCTTCAGTTGGCTTGATTTTCACTCTTGAGGCCGACTTATACTTTTGTATTCTAGGGTCAATTTACCCCGTTTACTGGGGTAGTTATGCTCTTTCTTGCCTTCCACTTTCTTTGGGATTTCTTCAGTGCTATCTGAGACTTCTTAAATGGATTGTCGTGACTTCTTGATCATTTCTTCATCATAGAAAAGTTCTCCTTGTTGATATCTCCTCACATGCAGATCAAATTCTTCGATAGAGCCTGTTGACCACCGAACCAACTAGGTGGACAATCTTGTACCATGCACACGTACCATGTGCCTTCAAGATGAGAAAGAAGTACCTAATGAAAATTTTCAAACGAGGCAACTCTTCTTCTTATCTTCTCTCCATGAAATTTCTGCACCCCTGCGAGGGATTTTGTAATGATATGTCGGTATGAGGGTCGATTTTTGCAAAACTTAGTTGCCTAGGACTTTATCATTAGGGAAGTCCTTTCATTGAGTGTTTTTTCCCTTGTATAATTAAAATTCCTTTTTAGTGATTTTAATTGTCTGAGTTTTTCACTCAAAATTTTCTCCAAAGTGGTGAAATACGTTGTAATGATCGAGTCCATGGGGTGATTGGGGCCTAGAAATATTCTATATTACCATGCTAGACATTATCCAGAGTCTTGCGGAATTTCATTAAGTTTTACTTAGGATTTTTTAATTTTTGGTAATTAAAAAATGTTCCTCATCATAAAATGTTGTAATGTAAAAGAGGGTTAAGTGGCACTTAATGCTCATAAATAGGGGTATGGGTACTCAAAATCAATGGCAAGAGACCCTCTACACCCTTGGACCAAGTTTGAAGTCATTTCGTTGAGTTTTGATAAAGTTTTTGATGGATTTTCCCAAGTCAGTCAAGGAAATCAGGAAAATTGGCCATTAATTAGAATGACAAAATTCTGTAAAGTGACTAAAGTCACCTGGGGAGGGGAAATTAAGTTTCCAAATGTTATATTATGACACTAAGGTAAAATTAAAGGCCAAAGCCCCCCCCCAAAGCAAGTGTTTTTCAAGTTTGAAGTTGTCTCCCGAAGGGGGAAACCCTCTCTCACCATGGGAAATGAGAAAAATTGAAATAATCCAAAAGGGAGGGTCCTACCTTCATGATTCCCTCCCCTTGGCTTAGCAATGAAATATAAAACATGAGTGGGGAGTTCCCCCCCCCATTGTTTGTTATTTTTAACCCAAGGAAGTGCACCCCCCTTCTTGGCCCCCCTTTCTCTCCAAGTGACAAATGTCACAAATGCAAAAGAACTCTCCCCTCTCTCTTTTCTTATTTAAGGAGGCTCCTCCTCCCCATTTTGGTTATAATCTCCCTTCTTCTACAATCACTCATGCTCTTACTCTCTTTCATTTTTTCTCTTGCTCTCTTGCTCTCTTGCTTCCATTCTTGTCCAAAAAAGAGAGCCATTGTAATTTCCAGCTTTTGATGTGAATGAAGAAAATCTTTTTGGGGGAAATTTGGTCCTTGACTTTGTGTGATGTAACATTGTTGCATTTTTTGTTTCATTCTTGCATTTGTGGATCGCAAGCAAATTGTTTTGCTTGAAAATAATATTGTAATATTGTTGTTACATGTTATGTGGGTTATCTTCTTAGCATTTGAGAAGTTCATGGACTTCTAGTTTCAATATATGATTTCTCAAGTCTTTGTTTGATCTCTCACCCCCTGTGCATTTGAAGCTAGTTTGTTACAGGTTACTCAAGCTTGGAGAGTGGGATTCCCGGGTGGGATACCCATTGTTCAACAACTATTGAAGGACTTGGCATCTTCTTACTAACATTTTTTTTTGCAGATTTTTATTTACTTATTTAACACTTTGAAATCATCATTCCAAGTTTTTTTACATGCTACATTGCACTTACAAATTTATGACATTTATATGCTAAAATTTGTAAGTTGATTCCATACTCGTTTCCATCATATTTGCACAATATTAGCCTGCTGTTTTGTGCAGGTTTTGGATGTTACAGGGGGAGGGAATGCCCAAATTTGGTTACAAGTAAGCTCAAAGATCGCCAAAGAGTGCCCACTTCAAGTTCCTCACCCAAAAATGGTCAAATTTCTTGTTTTTGACACCCATTTCCTTGTATTTTATAAGGCTGAAATCTTTTTTGTTGTAACAAGCCCAAGAGAGTCTCTTGGGCTTCGTTCTTTACTTCATTTATTTCTAACATAAACTCTTTAAATTTTTATCCATCCCTTGCATGTATTAGAAGTTGGGCTTTCCCACTTTTGCATTGCAAGTGTAGAGGGGCTTGGGTTAGTTTATGTTATTTTCATTTTGTTAGTTTGCTTGCCCCTCCTCTTCATTATGAAGAGAGTTGTGTGGCTATGATAACATTTACTTCCTTAAATTATTTTGGCCATTCCATTGCTTGCTAGTGAGTTGGCTTTGCCACCCTTGCATAGCAATTGTTGAAAGGGATAGGATCTAGTTTATGTTTTTATTTGTATTAAGTAACATTGTTTGTCCACACCTTGCATGAGAAGTGGCTTTGCCCATCAATGCAAAATCGTGCTGGCTAGTAAATTTGCTTTCAAGCCATTTTTTGCTTTAGATTATTTGCCCACACCTTGCAAGTGAGTTGGCTTTGCCACCCTTGCAATATCGTGTCGGCTTGCATTGTTTTTAATTATTTGTTTATTTTTTTAAAAGTTAAATAAACCGTACCCCAATCCTTGCCCCGTATTCACCCCCCTTGCCGGTTCGACCGATCCTGGGTGACAATAAAGGACAAAGATTAATGTTTGATAGAATAATAGGCACTCATTAATTTATTTTGACAAGACATTGAGAAAACGAAGTTTGACCTGTGGAGCTAGAGGGGTAGAGGCTGTTGGGAGCCTCGTGGCACTTAGTGTCCTCCTGTTGAGCACCCGACAAGCTTTTGGGTTGACCTGTGGAGCTAGTTGAGAACCTTGTGTTCTCTTGTTGAGCACCCGACAGTCTCTCTCAAATCGAAAGGGATAAATTCTTGAGGTAGATGTTATCACCAATCTTGTAGTTGCCCCTAAAGATGGATCCAGAAGGATGGTAGAGGGGATAGGCAGCCAAAGTGGTGAACCTCGAGAGCCTCGATCTCCAAAGGATTGGTTGTCACGCCAATCGAGGCACCCTTCACTTTATGTTATCAAAGCCAAGACAACAAAGGGGGAGACCCTGATCTACTCCCGATAGGAGAGATCTAACCAGATCACCAGATCAAGCTATAACAATAGGGTACGTAAGGTGACAGGTATGGAACCCTAGAATTAATGAAATGGAACCACTGTGGAGGCTTGGGAAAGATGTGACTTGGAAAAGATGAATTACACACAGTGATTCAATGATTAGATATGATTCCAGGATTTAGGTGCTAGTTCAAAAGGTCAAATTTAGTTTCCTTGGGAAATGTGACCCTTAAAACAGGGAAAGTATCCCAACGAGTGGATCTGAGAATTAGGGCTTTCTAGCACAGCTTGGTAAATGGATTTGACAGTGTCAGAGCACACAAGCCTAGCAAGAAGGATCAAAAGACAGGCAAACTGACTCTTCTCAAGGAATGCGTGAGGGTTCAAGGAGACTAGTGCCTCGGGATTTGGGAAAATGGAGTCTTTGAAGTATGACGCCTTGGAGAACCCACCTAGGGATTTGCAAAAGACCAAAAACCCAAAAATGGTTTGCCAGTAAACCAAGTCTTTTGAGCCAGAGAATTTTCCGATTAATTTTACTTAGGGTTTTAAATGAAATTGACAGATCGGTAAGTTAGAGAAATAAATTACATACCTTGCAAGCATACCTGAGTCATGGAGATGATTGCTATGATGTCGAGGATTGTTCCTGCAGAGATCAAATGAAAGTTTGATGAGTTTCCTTGCCCATGCGAATTGCCCAGCTCCACAAGTGCACCCTCCTCTTCCTGATGAACCAAGGACAGTACGATCAATCAGTTCAAAGCAAGAATGGAAGAAAATCAAGTGATGAACATGAAGACAAAGAGTAAGAGGTACTAAGACAATGAAACTCCCTCTAACTGATGAAGAGAAGAGAAAGTAGCAGGGTGAGTCTCCCCAGCCATTGCGCCCTCCTCACCAAATCGACTTCTTCACCTGTAGATCAAAACGTGGAGAAAAATATGCAAAGGATCTTCACCAATACTCTTAGTGCAAAGGAAGAACAGTTTCAATCAACATCAATAGCATCCACAACCAAGAGACAAGAATTTGCAAAGAAGTATTTTTATTCCAGAAGCCAGAGCCAAAAGTCCTTTTACAATGAGAGGGTCTCTCCTTTAAATAGGAATGGGAGAGACCAAAACCCTAACCACCTTTTAAATGGATGGCTAAGATTAAAAGATACATAAGTTATAATCTACGGTTGAGATGAGCTCAACAAATAAAGTACATGGATCAACTCCAAAACATAAGAAACCCACTAGTCAAATTGCCCTAGGGAGGATGTTTTGATAAAGTGACTAGGAAAATATAACCTGAAGCTCATGGTGGGTTTAGGGGGTGACATATAACCTCCCTAGTGTGTCCCCATGGCACAATAACATGAAATACATCATCAAATATATCATCAAAGCATAAAATCATGCCCAAGAAGGAAAGTCGTGAGCCTCCAAAGGCACCCTGAAACCACAAAAATGTGTCGGAGAAAGATGTGTGGGCCCCACTAACTGCTGCAACTGCTCTAGAGGGTGTGGGAGACATCATACACATCATCAAAACCATTCCTATGCCATTTCCTTACCTCAGTAGCCTAAATCGAATTCCTCTGTAGCCAATTTTACCATTTTTTATGCCTTTGTAAATCACCTGTAAAAGATAAAAATGCCTATAACTTTCTTCCTGGTCACCCGGGACAAATCTGACCTCGCCATCATGTCTGGGAGTATGTCAATATAGTAAAAACAAGTGGCTGGACCCCATACTCCCTCTATAGCACCCTAGGTGAACCCATCAAACCGTGATATTGCTTTGACAGGCAATTTTTAATAGCAAATCTGCACTGCAGTGATAAACTGAGACATATACCAACTGAAACTTCCCAGAATTGAAAACTGACTGTCCCAATGGACTTAGAGAGCCCAAATGCACTAGAGATGCATACTCATACATCATATCGATGACTGCATAATCATATAATATCAACACCATGCTCAGACATAGTAAAAATAATAATAATCTGCAAATGATCAAAATCATTAAAAAACCACAGATCACTATCTGAGCCTGAAAACACTGCATGTAACCATCTGGTGACCAATAATAGATCACATATCATCAATAACCATCATCTAGGGTATAATCCATCTCATGTCTTGTGGTTAACTTTGGTCAAACTGACCCATAATATGATCCAAGCAAGAAACATCATAGTGCTGCAAGTATAACTGGTTAAAGCATGCTTCATAAATCATTCCAATAACAATATAAACATAGAGTAATCATTTCACTGGAGATCTAAAACAAGATATTCAAGATTTTCCAATAATAATAATCTAAGTTGCCAGGAAACGTGGGTGCGGGGACGAGTGCGGGGACAGGGACACCACTTTTTGAAATAGGGTACTTGGGTTCGTCGGGGTACTATATATATACAAGTAGTTGTAACAAAACAATAGAATTAAAAATGAAAAACATGTCACATGCATATTTCTTCATAATTCAATGACTCATCATTCATTCAACATTCGCATTGGAACATAAAATTTGATATCAAGTGGAAGTTATATTATGATTCCATTGTCATACTACATTCAAAATTTTCCTAATGGGCCAATGGCATTTCCAGACATGAAATAGAAAATACAAAATTCATAAAACACCCAACAATGATTTCTTTCAATGATTCTCCTTGTCGTAACAATGTAACCTTGTCGTTGTATTCAACTTGTAAAGCCCTTCACGGTTTTACCAAACACTGTCACCGTGGAAATCCCTTCACCAAACACTGCCGCTGCTGAATGAAATGATTATGAGATGTTTGAATGGCAAATTATGATGTTTGAAGAGTTTGGGGGTTGTAATTTTAGGTTTGGGAGGGGGGCACCTTTCCCCCCTTCCTTTTGTTTATTTCACTGCTTAAAAAATTAGGGTACGTTGTCCCCTCTAAGCCAAACGAACCCATTTTTTCAAGCCAACGTCTCGGGTTCTTCGTTCAAGAACTTGGTTTGTATGGGTTCGCCAACCAAGAACCCAAACTTGAATTGGAGATGTGGGTTGGTGAACCCGATGCAGGGACGTGAACCCTACCCCCGGGTACGCGAACCCATGCAACTAAGATAATAATGGCTCAGACTAGAACCTCAGGCTATACTCATTTCATGGCTGTGATCAATTTGCTAGTGATGGGTGAGGGTGGATAAATGCAAGGCTAGGTTGAGGCATGACTGTACTGACTCAACACTGTGATACTATGGAAGTGGGAAAGGGGATACACACTAAAGCATATGTTGGACAAGCAATAACACAGGGGATGGCAGTGTCTCACAAATGGGTAAGTTGTTTGGGAAGTGCTTATTCAACCTTGACAGATGCCTACAACTCACATCCAAGCTAATACGGCTCCGTGAGGATCTTTTCTAGAGCCACCATGACTAAGTGTCCGGCAAACCATAACTCAGGACTCTAGGGGACACTTAGAATAAGTTGTCCCTTGCTCCATCTCATATCACAACCTGCAGACTAATGAGGAATAAATCATTACATATAATTAAGGTTAGCAATCATTAGATATAGCATTTATTAAACCATTTCTTTAATTAGAACTTTTCATTTCCATAGCCTTTGATCCGTGTGTGTTGAAAAACACATTCTTGGATTTACATTTCATTAGGATTTTTGATCCGTGTGTGTTGAGAAACACATTCTTGGATTTACATTTCACATGCCTTTCATTCATGTGTGTTGAAAAACACATTCTAGAATGGGCTTTCATTAAGATATACAATAAAGTTTCCAAATACAATGTAATGATGGTAGCACTATCTGTTTCAGGTCTAGCCAACACAACTTAGGAAACTTAGAGCCGAGACACAAGTTAAACAGGGAAGCTCATCCAACAAAGAGGCTAGAGTGGGGGAAAGTCCTCCATATCACAAGCTAAGTAGTAAGTCAGGGTAAAGACAATAACTGGAAGGTAACAGATGGATGGAGATAGTGAAAATGATGCCAAAACTAGCAAGCCAAATAATGGTGGGAATGATCATCTCCATTCTCCTAAGGAGGGTAAAACCAATGAGTATAGACAAGAATCTCTAAAACCTGAGCATGACACTAGATA
Source organism: Larix kaempferi (assembly GCA_027924585.1). NCBI lineage: Eukaryota > Viridiplantae > Streptophyta > Pinopsida > Pinales > Pinaceae > Larix > Larix kaempferi. The sequence continues at coordinate 11,207,622 of BSBM01000125.1, read as the reverse complement.
GATATATAATAACAACCAAGTCCAATACTATATATATGATCGTCAGATCATGATACTAAATGCTAATACATGCCACTAGAATGACTATGAAGCAATATAACCGAAAACACAAGATAATACCTGCTGGATCATATACCCGTGCAAAACATTTGAGTCATCGTCTGTCCATTGAGAACCTGCTGCTGCAACTCTGGGCACTGTATACTGCTCTGTAATGGAAAAATGGCTACATCGGTCATCTAATCTGAGTTTCCCGAGGCTCAGTTATGGCAAAGGAATATACTGCTGCTCATAATTATAGCAGTGATCCAAAATAAATGCTCATCTCAAGCATCTCAGTGTAAAGGACTGGCTGGAAAATATATTGGAATCTGGAAAAAATATATGTTTGCCCCAGCTACTATAAATGTGATAACATCTGGCTCCAGTTGGGACAAGTGCTCTACTGAATAGAGCGCTTGAGAACCTCGAAATCTTTGGTCCTCATCACTCTGCTACTTGTATCCTCGATCAATGCACTCTAGCTCTGGATCAGCTACAAAATGTACATGCTATCTGCAAAATGTCCTGAGCTATACCAAACTCACAAACTGGTCGTTAGAAGAATGCATGTATATACATAAATCTCAAAAATAAAACAGTACTGAAAATAAAAACCAGAAAGTAAAGACTAATCTACTGACATCACTTCAAGTTTTATTATGCAGGAAAAGAAAATGGCAAGTACTCAAGGCTACCTATGAGCTTCAAAGGCGAGCTTAGAGAAAGACAAAGGTGCCAGACTCAATGGCTGAAAAACTTAAACTATTGCCCAAGCGAGCTTATTCAGTTCCTACCTACTCTAACCTACCAGGAAAGCAGGAAAACTAAGGCTAAGTGAGGTCAGGGATGTAATCCCTTAACTCCCTCTAATTGATAGGAAGCAAAATTCGTCGTCCATTGCCAGTTGTTAGAAAACACATGTCTCCAAAGCATTGCTCTACCGTGAAAGGTCCAACCCAAATGTCACCAACCTGTCCAAATCTGATATACAATAAATGTTTCGGGATGATGACTTGACTTCCAGTAGGAAATCTATTCCTATTTACAGATTCAAGAACAACTTCAATGTTACGTATAGGAATTGGATGGATCTCAGCAAGGTTTCGCGGTTGCGGGGTGTTAACCCCCATTTTGCATGGGTGGTCACTTGAAGACAAGGTGAAACTGCTGCTTGAGGATTTAAATGGAGAGTCGGTAATGATGGTCAAAGAAGAACAATGGCAGCTGAAGGTGTTGAAATCAGAATGTGAGAGAGCTGCCACAAGTAACATCCAACCAAGTCTGAGTGGAATGGGCAGTATCGAGAAATAGTACGCCATTTTATTAAGGGAACAGATGGTTGCAAAAAAGTGACAAGCCGTAGAGTGCAGGACTTCTACATGAATATTGGAAGAAATAAACAAACTGCTACAGGATATGATTGGTTCAGACAGAGTTGCAGCAGATTTCTTTCCAAAGCTACAGGGTCTGGAGATGAGCAAGTGCAGCCTCATTTATTGATTAAACTTTTACACCTAGACCTGTGGATAGGACTGTTTCTGCAGAGCCTTGTCTTAGGCCTATTCAAAAGCTTAGTTGTGAAAGGCAACACCCTGGACTTAAGAAAGGGGACACCTGCCGGAGTTTGTGATGGAGCTAGAATTCTATTTACTGGTGATACATTTGGGATGCACTATTTTTCTGAGTGGTTTATGATGTGGACTCTTATTTAAAAAATCATTGGAGTAATACGTGGAAGTAAAAGCCCAAACTTTTTCATGCCTCTGAATGATCCTATTTCTGGCCAGTGGTTTTATGTGGATGTGCCTGCTATCGCTTGAGCAGTTGGACTTCCTGAGAAGGCACTTTATGTAGAAGAAATTGAGGAAGCACATAATGCTGGCAACCCATATCCTGTTCCCAAGGATGCAAGTATTTTGGATAATTTAGAAACTAAACACTTTGTCCTTATCCATGGTGGGGGGTTTGGAGCATGGTGCTGGTACAAGTCAATTGCCTTACTGGAGGAAGCTGGCTTTGTGGCCACTGCATTGGATCTTACAGGGTCTGGGATTGATCACACACAGACAAACAGCATCTCAACATTAGCTCAATATGTGAAGCCTCTACTTGATTATTTGGAAACTCTTCCTGGGAATGATAAAGTCATTTTGGCCTGTCATAATGTTGGTGGGGCATGTATATCTTATGCAATGGAGTGCTTTCCTGAAAAGATAGCAAAAGCAGTCTTCATAGCTGCAACAATGGTGAAAGATGGACAAAGGGCATTTGATGCCTTTTCCAAAGAGATAGCAACTGCTAATGATCTCATACTGGATGCACAGGTTTTTATTTATGGGAATCCTCCAACAGGTCTTGAGTTTGATAGGAGCCAAGTGAAGGAGTTATTTTTCAAACAATGCCCAACCAAGGATGTTGCCCTTGCGACTGTGTCCATGCGGCCTATTTTATTTGCACCAGTCATGGAGAGGATTTCTCTCACAGAAGAGAATTATGGCAGTGTAAGGCGTTTCTTCATTCAAACATGTGATGACAATGTTTTGACTCCAGCTGCTCAACAGCAGTTGATTGATGCAAATCCTCCAGAACAGGTTTTCAAGCTCAAAGGCATCCGACACAAATTCATTACAATGATCAAGCATCTGTACAAAACGTAACACTAGCTATTTCTCAAGGATTGCTCATAGGTTCTGAGTCTGGTGTACCCTGATTGGCTTTTTGAAGGGAGCCGTGACTTAGCAAAGACAACCTTGATCCAAAATTTCTGAGGAAATCAAGTGCTCGGGGCTATTATTGACAGCTACGACTAGAATTTCGCCAGTAGATGTTGCACTGTGACATACGAATCCTCCATTAGCAGCAGAGATCACGACTTCTTGTTCCTGGGCAGCCAAGGTAGCAGCTGAATTTTTGGTGAAATATTACGTCCGATGCAGAGATCACGTCTCGAGCTTTCATCGGCTGATTCTTTAGGGATTCCGAAAATAAAGATAAAGGCCGTTAAGCTAAGAACGCCGAGAGACCATTTGCCGTTCTACCAATGTGATTGGTGAATCCGTTAACGACTCTTCCTTGACATAATTTGTTGAGTATTCAAGGCGTAACAACATGTTACATTGAGTTTTTTGAGCACTTCACAAGTGGATGGTGGTGCCTTCACGAGCACAGAATTTCTGGAGCGGTTTTCGTAGCCCACGCTTAAATCGCGTCCATTCGCAGCTGATTACAAAGTCAAATTTTAAAGATCGGTGTTTGGCAAATTACCCAGCACACAGTAGAACTTAAATATTGACAGACAATTGATAATTTGTTTTTGTCTTTGCCCTAAATCGTGAGGCTCAGCGAGATTTGCAGAATTTAAAAGAGCTGTGCGCATCTCCTTCACGTCCTCATAGCAGCCGATTCATAAATTTCAGGACCATACTTGCGATTTCATTGACAGCCGAATGGTATAGAGTGCAACTTTCTGCGGTGTCAAGTTTTACTTATGGCTAAAACCGCCGGGGTTTATCATCATGATCACGTGGAGTGTTGAGATGTGTCACACAGCAGTAGGCTGCATCCTCACAAAATGGCGTTTTTTGAAGCGGCTCCCGTACACAAATTTCGGTCCACATCATTGGCTGTTGTCTGCATAGACTTGAACTCAGCTGAGTTGATTCTTGACAGCTATCTTAAAATCACGATTTGTTATAAAGCTGTCAATTACAGCTGCTTTGAAAAACGCCAGTCTACAACGCAGTTTCTCCCTGGTGGCCATTACATCTATACGCTATTAATAGCCGAGGACTAAGATGACAACCAGTGTGTTCGGAAAAGCTCACCTGTGGCAACATTTTACTTGGATAGCTTCGCCACGTATCAAGCATTTCACCAGCTGCCAGTTACATGACTGATAAGTCGTTTCTCATAGTTATGTTTTACCCTAGAAAACATCAGCCTAAGTGACAGTTGCACTAATAAAGTGTTTTTTCAGTCATGTAGTCGACTTTAGTGGAGAAAAAGGTAGATTTCACTTTATTTTATTATTTTCTTTTCAAAAATAAGAGGTTTTGGCTTATAAAAAGCCAACCTGCTTCATTGTAACGCATGGAAAATTTTTGGGTTTTTTATCCCTGTCGAGCTTAATGAAAAAATCAGTCGGTTTTGTGGACAGATTTGAGTATCCTCCATGTGCTTGTGTGATGTATTTCAAATTGTAGAATGAATCTAGCTTGTGAGGGCTTTATCAAGCACAATAGATTAGCCATTTAGGATTAAGTTGGTTAATTATGCTTGAACAATCAGTTTCTCAATGGACATTAGTATTCGGTTGTACGAAATGTTGATTAGGATTTTGATTGTTTATGCATTCTAGATTCGTCTCACTTTTTATGAAGCATAAAGCCTCCATGAGTCCTCTTTTGACTCCATTTCCCCTTCTGACACTGGCACTGGTCTTTCCCTGAGGATTGATCTTCCCTTCCTTTTTCCATCACCCATTTTGAAAACTATCTTTTGTTACTTCTGTTTCCCTAAGGCAGCCTTTTCCATTCACCTTGCCTGTTACTGTACCTGCCTTAGCGATCCTAGTTTAGGGATACCCCCCTAGTGTTGGAGAAGAGCCAACCTGAAGCGAAGAGGAGAGGAGTGTGGTGACATTGGCCTCTCTCATGAGAGAGTTGTCATTTCGGTTGGCGTGTTGCATTTTGGGCTTTCAAACGACACGCATGCCATTTCGGAGGACAACACGGGGGTAACAATTCTTGAGCTCCTTCTAGAAGGAATTGCATCAAATCTAGGTGAACCACCATCAATGGGAATGGCTACACTACCAACTAGGACTTCTCTAATCTCTCTTCTTGTCTCCTGAACACTTACATTGGGCTCTTCCTCTTGGGGAGACACTACATGCTTTACCGTTTCTCCGATAGTCCAGAAATCTCTATGTTCCTTCAAAGGATGAGGAGTTTGTGATGTATCATTAGAACGACTAGAGCCCTCCCCTGTAGGAACCAGAATGTTCATATTATCTAACCCCGTGGACAACACTTTTGGATGAGAATCTGAAGAACTAGGATTGTGAGAAAGATCATGACTTTGATGACTAGATGACTCAGGTGGTAAAAGAAAATGAGGGATAAGAGGATATGCAGATAAAACATTGTTTTGATTATGTGAGGGAGATTGAAAAATAACAAGATTGTTTAAAGCAAAATCTCCTTCAGGGGCATGATTAATTAGGGCATCCTCTTCCCAAGTCAAAGAATTGTCATGGACTTGATTTAAAATACCATCTTCCAAAGATAAATGAGACAAGTGATCAGGAACATCAGAATAATGGGATCTATTAATTTCATCATCACTCTCCAATACAGGAGAGGGATGAGTTCCTTCAATGAAATTAGTTAATGGAAGATTAGGATAAACATTATGATTAAAAGGATTAAGAAAGTCCGTAACTGCTCTCGATATGTGTTCACCACTTCTTATGTCTTCAAACTCATCAAAAAATTCAGGTGTATGATTTTCATTAACTTGTTCTTGGTTTATTTCATTATTAACTTCTTGATCTTGAAGTTGATTTTCATTTCTTCTCAATTCTTCTAACTCTTCCGAAACATCACCCCTAAGCATTTCCAGATTTATTCTCCTAGCCAGCTCAGCTATATCTTCTTCTTCTTGCGAAGAATCAGTATCTCCCATTACCATGAAAATATTTTCTGTTTGTGATAACTGCCAAATTTCATCCTCATTCTTAATCGTATTATCTTTGGCATTATTCAATAATTCATCCCCATACGTGTTCTTTATCCCTTCCTCAAAAGTTTCCAAATGTTTGTCAATGCATGGCTCTCTATTAATCCTGATTAAGGCACCATCTGAGTTGGGAACACAAATATATGATAAGTCCATCATGAGATATCCACCTAAACCAACTGCCCACTTCCTAGATAAGAGCATTCCATATGCTGCGGGCAAGTCTATAACAACAACATCCATCATGGTGGAAATGTCAGAGCATGCGAAAAGATCAGCCCTCAGGTTTTTGATCAAACTGTAGGACTGTACACGTCTTGAATCAATGCCACAAACATTTCCATAAGGTCTAGTCACCTCCAAACCCATCTCCTTCATAACATGCAAATGCATGACATTCATGGCGGCTCCAGAATCTAACATGCAATTATGTAGGAGCATATTCTGAATGTGCAAGGTAAGGTAAAAAGGAGGGTGACCACCATTCTTTCTTTCATAAATAGCCAAATGGATATTAATGGATGGATCTTTCTCAACTTTTCTAATCTTTGTTCCACAAGACTCTGTATATGACAGGATTCTAAAACAACCTCAAAAGTCTTCTCTTGTTTAATGCCTTTGAAAAATTCTTCTACTTGGCTTCGTATTGAGGGCACTTTCATTAACTTGGTCACAGGGATATTACACATTATTTTGCCCAACTCTTTTTTGATATTAATATTCAAATTGTAGTCACAAGGGGCAATTTCATCTTCTTCCTTTTTATCTTCATTATTCATATTACGTTTGTCTAAGAAAGAAGGTTGCTGGAAATCATTTCTTCGCTTGTAAATTTGAAACTTGGGTTGTTCCTTTGGTTCAGGGAGATTAATTGCACAACATGAGGAGCTAGGTTCATTTAATTCTTCTTGCTCCCATGGCTCTTCTTCTAAGAGAATTCTTCCAAAATCATCGTCATAATATATGTCCTCAATGAAGTTGATGTTTTCGGGTTGATCATCAGGGTAGTTGGTGTCTAAAGGTTCTTCTTGAGATTCGTCACACCAATTTACATTCTTCTTATCAGAGTTTTCTAGATACTCGGGACGTCTTCTATTGTTGTCTCCCTCAAGCCTCCTATTTTTGTGCCAGTAAGGTTTAGGGCCGTACGGGTTTCTATGTCTTTCAAAATCATGGAAACTTGCGACATTCTTAGTTAGGATAGTTAGTTGTCTCATCATTTTGTGCATTGTCTCTAATGTGTCCTTTGTGTCCTTTGGCTCACTTACAGGTTCCTTAGGCTTTCGGAGCTTAGGATTGGATCTAGAAGTGGATGGGGCAAAGTGATCGAATTTTTTTTGTTTACCCATAGATGCTGCATTTTGCTTAGCAATCTTCGCATTTAATTGAGTGGTCTTTAAGTCATTTGGATTTTTATCCTTTAAATGATATCCAAGCCATCCTTCAAAAGCATTTAGATAATGAATTACAATTGCTTGGTCTTTCGGTTTAATCTCTTCAGGGATATTTGCTACAGTTTTATCAAATCTAAGGTTGAATTCATGAACTGTTTCGTTCTCTTTCTTCTTGATACCAAACAATTGATGCAAGAGAAACTTTCCATCTAACTTATGTGACCATTCACTGTTAAGCTTTGTGACAAAACTGTCATACCCATCTATTGACGAAGTAGGCAATCTATCAAACCACTTTCGGACATCTCCTTCCAAAGGTGCCAGGAGGCCCCTCATGAAGACATCTTCGTCAGATGCTCCATATGCTTCCATATGTTCCCAGAAATTGTCAACATGATCTTCTATGGTTATAGCAGACATTCCATCAAACTTGGGAACTTTCTCAAAATACTTTTCTGGCATGTCATGGGGAGCTCCCTGGATTTGGGAAAAGTCTAAAGGAGATGGCTTAGCCTTCCTTCCAAAGATCCGAGGATTTTGAGGAGGATTGTTCTGGTTTCCACCAGTGTTTGTTCCGGCCATTGGACTAGATGAAGATGAAGGAGATCCTAAAAGATGACTTGGTGAAGAGTTAGGATTAGAAATCTTCCAAAAGAAATTGGATGAGTTCTCTTTAATGTGTCTTCAGTTTCGAGTATAAGTTGCAGGGATTCCTTCAGGATTTGTTGGACGTTCTAAGAACTTAAGATTAATACATTGGGTTGGGTCCTCAGTAGAGTTGCGGGGTGGAGTCGCCAGGTGAACCACACAAGTAATTCACCAATAGGATAAATGTCGTAGGAGAGGTGAGATGAGTGAATTAGGATGGTGATTGAAATAATTATGAATTGGAAAATGCAATCACCAATGCAAAATACCGGATGCGATAACATACAAGATAACGCATGAACACTCGCAGACACCGAAGGTAAGCCTCTACCTCCCCGGCAACAGTGCCAAAATGTTATTACCAATCTTGTAGTTGCCCCTAAAGATGGATCCAGAAGGATGGTAGAGGGGATAGGCAACCAAAGTGGTGAACCTCGAGAGTCTCGATCTCCAAAGGATTGTTTGTCACGCCAATCGAGGCACCCTTCACTTTGTGTTATCAAAGCCAAGGCAACAAAGGGGGAGACCCTGATCTACTCCCGATAGGAGAGATCCAACCAGATCACTAGATCAAGCTATAACAATAGGGTACGCAAGGTGATAGGTATGGAACCCTAGAATTAAGGAAATGGAACCACTGTGGAGGCTTGGGAAAGATGTGACTTGGCAAAGATTAATTACACACAGTGATTCAATGATAAGATATGATTCCAGGATTCAAGTGCTAGTTCAAAAGGTCAAATTTAGCTACCTTGGGAAACGTGACCCTTAAAACAGGGAAAGTGTCCCAAAGAGCGGATCTGAGAATTAGGGAGCTTTCTAGCACAACTTGGTAAATGGATGTGATAGTGTTAGAGCACACAAGCTCAGCAAGAAGGATCAAAGGACAGGCAAACTGACTCTCTCAGGGAATGCGTGAGGGTTCAAGGAGACTAGTGCCTCGAGATTTGGGAAAATGGAGTCCTCCAAGTATGACGCCTTGGAGAAACCACCTAGGGATTTGCAAAAGACCAAAAACCCAAAAATGGTTTGCCAGTAAACCAAGTCTTTTGAGCCAGAGAATTTTTCGATTAATTTTACCTAGGGTTTTAAATGAAATTGACAGATCGGTAAGTTTAGAGAAATAAATTACATACCTTGCAAGCATACCTGAGTCATGGAGATGATTGCTATGATGTCGAGGATTGTTCCTGCAGAGATCAAATGAAAGTTTGATGAGTTTCCTTGCCCATGCGGATTGCCCAGTTCCACAAGTGCGCCCTCCTCTTCCTGATGAACCAAGGACAGTACGATCAATCAGTTCAAAGCAAGAATGGAAGAAAAACAAGTGATGAACATGAAGACAAAGAGTAAGAGGTACTAACACAATGATACTCCCTGTAACCGATGAAGAGAAGAGAAAGTAGCAGGGTGAGTCTCCCCAGCCAATGCGCCCTCCTCACCAAATCGACTTCTTCACCTGTAGATCAAAACGTGGAGAAAAATATGCAAAGGATCTTCACCAATACTCTTAGTGCAAAGGAAGAACAGTTTCAATCAACATCAATAGCATCCACAACCAAGAGACAAGAATTTGCAAAGAAGTATTTTTATTCCAGAAGCCAAGAGCCAAAGGTCCTTTTACAGTGAGAGGGTCTCTCCTTTAAATAGGAATGGGAGAGACCAAAACCCTAACCACCTTTTAAATGGATGGCTAAGATTAAAAGAATCATAAGTTATAATCTACGGTTGAGATGAGCTCAACAAATAAAGTACATGGATCAACTCCAAAACATAAGAAACCCACTAGTCAAATCGACCTAGAGAGGACGTCCTCATAAAGTGACTAGGAAAATATAACATGAAGGTCATGGTGGGTCTAAGGGGTGACATATAACCTCCGTAGTGTGTCCCCATGGCACAATAACATCAAATATATCATCAAAGCATAAAATCATGCCCAAGAAGGAAAGTCGTGAGCCTCCAAAGGCACCCTGAAACCACAAAATTGTGTCGGAGAAAGATGTGTGGGCCCCACTGATTGTTGCAACTGCTCTGGAGGGTGTGGGAGACATCATACACATCATCAAAACCATTCCTATGCCATTTCCTTGCCTCAATATCCCAAATCGAATTCCTCTGTAGCCAATTTTACCATTTTTTATGCCTTTGTAAATCACCTGTAAAAGATAAAAATGCCTGTAACTCTCTTCCTGATCACTCAGGGCCAAATCTGACTATGCTATCATGTTTGGGAGTATGGAAATATAGTAAAAACAAGTGGCTGGACCCCATACTCCCTTTGTAGCGCCCTAGGTGAACCCATCAAACCATGATACTGCTCTAACATGCCATTTTTAATGGCAAATCTGCACTGAAGTGATAAACTGAGACATATACCAACTGAAACTGCCCAGAACTGAAAATTGACTATCCCAATGGACTCAGAGAGCCCAAATGCACTAGAGATGCATACTCATACATCATATGGATGACTGCATAATCATATAATATCAACACCATGCTCGAACATAATAAAAATAATAATAATCTGCAAATGATCAAAATCATTAAAAAACCACAGATCACTATTTGAGCCTGAAAACACTGCATGGAACCATTTGGTGACCAATAGTAGATCACATATCATCAATAACTATCATCCAGGGTCTAACCCATCTCATGTCCTGTGGTTGACTTTGGTCAAACTGGGTTTGACCAAGTCAAACTGACCCATAATATGATCCAAGCAAGGAACATCAAAGTGCTGCAAGTGTAACTGGTTAAAGCATGCTTCATAAATCATTCCAATAGCAATATAAACATAGAGTAATCATTTCACTGGTGATCTAAAACAAGATATTCAAGATTTTCTAATAATAATAATGGCTCAGACTAGAACCTCAAGGCTATACTCATTTCATGGCTGTGATCAATTTGCTAGCGATGGGTGAGGGTGGATAAATGCAAGGCTAGGTTGAGGGATGACTGTACTGACTCAACACTGTGATACTATGGAAGTGGGAAAGGGGATACACACTAAAGCATATGTTGGACAAGCAATAACATAGGGGATGGCAGTGTCTCACAAATGGGTAAGATGTTTGGGAAGTGCTTATTCAACCTTGACAGATGCCTACAACTCACATCCAAGCTGATCAGACTAGAACCTCAAGGCTATACTCATTTCATGGTTGTGATCAATTTGCTAGTGATGGGTGAGGGTGGATAAATGCAAGGCTAGGTTGAGGGATGACTGTACTGACTCAACACTGTGATACTATGGAAGTGGGAAAGGGGATACACACTAAAGCATATGCTGGACAAGTAATAACACAAGGGATGGCAGTGTCTCACAAATGGGTAAGCTGTTTGGGAAGTGCTTATTCAACCTTCACAGATGCCTACAACTCACATCCAAGCTGATACAGTTTCGTGAGGATCTTTTCTAGAGCTGCCATAACTAGGTGTTCGACAAACCATAACTCAGGACTCTAGGGGACACTTAGAATAAGCTGTCCCTTGCTCCATCTCATATCACAACCCGCAGGCTAATGAGGAATAAATCATTACATATAATTAAGGTCAACAATCATTAGATATAGCATTTATTAAACCATTGCTTTAATTAGACCTTTTCATTTCCATAGCCTTTGATCCGTGTGTGTTGAAAAACACATTCTTGGATTTACATTTCATTAGGATTTTTGATCCGTGTGTGTTGAGAAACACATTCTTGGATTTACATTTCACGTGCCTTTCATTCACGTGTGTTGAAAAACACATTCTAGAATGGGCTTTCATTAAGATATACAATAAAGTTTCCAGATACAATGTAATGATGGTTGCACTATCTGTTTCAGGTCTAGTCAACACAACTTAGGCAACTCAGAGTCGAGACATAAGTTAAACAGGGAAGCTCATCCAACAAAGAGGTTAGAGTGGGGGAAAGTCCTCCATATCACAAGCTAAGTAGTAAGTCAGGGTAAAGACAATAACTGGAAGGTAACAGATGGATGGAGATAGTGAAAATGATGCCAAAACTAGCAAGCCAAATAATGGTGGGAATGATCACTTCCATTCTCCTAAGGAGGGTAAAACCAATGAGTATAGACAAGAATCTCTAAAACCTGATCGCCAGATCATGAAACTAAATGCTAGGACATGCCACTAGAATGACTATAAAGCAATATAACCGAAAACACAAGATAATACTTGCTGGATCATATACCTGTGCAACACATCTGAATCATCGTCTGCCCACTGAGAACCTGTTGCTGCAACTCTGGGCACTGCATACTGCTCTGTAATGGCAAAATGGCTACATCAGTCATCTAATCTGAGTTTCCTGAGGCTCAGTCATGGCAAAGGAATATACTGCTGCTCATAATCATAGGAGTGATCCAAAATAAATGCTCATCTCAAGCATCATAGTGTAAAGGACTAGCTGAAAAATATACTGGAATCTGGAAAAAATATATGGTAGCCCCAGCGACTATAAATGTGATAACAGTAGACACATAGGGTAGCTTTAATTTTCTTGCACAAACCATAATTACCCTAAGCTAAAGAGAGACCTAAAAATATTTAAAATTTACAGGACCATTGGCAAAACACTACAATTGTTATTTCATTTTTCAGTACTTTACTTTCGAAGCACTTGAATTTGGTTCATTCTCGCTACAAGTACCTTTTATCCATTTGATCATTTACTACAAGTTATTCTCATATGTTAAATGTGATATTTTTATTATTGTGAGAAGTGAATGGTTTAATGCAATTTGAGTGTATTTGGTAATCTTACTTTTATCATATCTGTGACTCCATAACCCAAGTAAAGTAGGAACTAGTCTGGTTAGTGAATTGTTATTTCTCGCTTGCATTTGTATATGGTGTATTGTTAAAGAAGGTTTGCTTGTCATCTAAATTATTGCATCTTTGGATGAATGCTTGTCATTTGAACATTAATAATTTACAACTCTTAAAGAAACTCATCAAAGAATCTTAGTAAGTAGGGACAACCCCCCTTGACTTTTTGGAGTTGGGGTATAAACAGAGGAGTTTAGAATCGAGGTGACAGTGGGTTCTATACTCATAGTTTCCCTCAAGAACACACATAGCGGTTGGGAGACTTATCTGTGGTCAAGTGTGTTTTAGGCGGCATCAGAGCCCTAATGTTGATTTGACCATACTCTAAGAAGTCCCAGACACTTCTTAGAGCCAATGTCAAATTCAACATTAGATTAGACTTTGTCTACAAAGAGATAAGATCTCTTGTAACATAGACAAGTCAACTCACTCTATAAGAATAGATCACTCCCGTTACGGAGCACTCCCACAGAGTATGCAATGTGACCACTAGCCTTCCTTCACTCCAGTCAATCCACATTACTAGACAAATGCTAAGCATCTGAGCCTCAATACACATAGTTAATACACATGACTAAATAAGGCTACGACAGGGCCATTCTCTACCATCCATTGGTCAATACACATGACCAATCTGGGAGAATGATTTGCAAAATGTTTGCCCAATGCTAGAATCATGGAGAACATCAACAAGTATTTCCAACCAAAGACCCCACAAAGTCCAAGGGTGACAGAATACAATCATCCAAAAATAAAGTTGACCTGGAGCAAGCTATAGTCCCTGTTTAGACAAAGAATCAACATCCATGTTCAGTTCTCTGTAGATGTGGTCAAAAGTTATCATTTCAAATTGTAGTGAATTTTCCTTGATCTGAGTAGCCAGTGGTTGAAGAGTCACATTGTGGATTTGCTAATTGTTCTTCATCCCACCCAATCAGCAACATGGAATCTCCATATACCTGAAGTCTACGAACACCATTTGTCTCAACCACCATCATTAAGGATCTAAGTGCCACTAGTTCAACATAATTGTTAGAGCCTGTAAACCTCCATGAATAGTAAACCTCCCAGGCCACAAGTATTCTCAGCACTTTGGTTGGTTCCATCAAAGAAGCCCTAAGGAATTGTTTTGTCGATCTGGAGCTGCCCCACCTAACAAGTTACTTTGCAGTGATCTCCCTTTTTAATATATTGAAAAGTTGCTGAGATCTGTGCAGAAACCTTGAAAATAGGAATGATCCTGTTATCAAATAAAAGAGCATTGTGGGCAAGCCAAATGCCCCAGAGGCAAAGAAGGGTATGGCCCTCTTCTCGTTAAGATCCTGCCTCTGGAACCAGACCTACAAACAAGATTCTAAATTATTACTAGACCATATGTTTTGCCCGTCCAACCTTTATATAATTACCCTCCATGCTTGTATCGCAAAAGGACACATTATAGAAAAGCATGTTATATTCTCTTCATTGTTACTGCGGAGGATACAATAGCTGGGCCCTTGAGTGTGTCTTTTGTCAAGTAAATTCCAAGTAAATTCTCTGTCATTCAATGTGTTACAGCTTGAATTAGCAGGTGTTAAAACCCCAAAGAACACGCCTATCCTAACTAGAACCTAGAGGTGTTGCTGTGTTACCCACTGTCACTCGATAACCACCTCTCTATACTTCCGGTTGGCTCTTCTCCAACTTAGAGGGGGGCTTCCCTAGAAAGGATTGCTAAGCTATGGCAATGAGAATAAAAGGTGATTTCGAAGAGTTAGCCTTAGCAAAACTTGGGGTCTTTTTTTTTGTACTATAGGTGATTGAAGGACCATGAAGACTAGTGCCAATCCCCAGGGAAAAATGGAGTCTGAAGATAATTCACCTAAGGACCTTCATATATGTTTGGCTAGAATCCCTGCATGATGCTAGACCATTCCCTTTCAAGCTAAGAACAAATAACTTCATGAAAACATCTTCATGCTTAGCACCAATCATTGAAGCTATTGTCATGAAACGATCAACATGGCACATGGCCCAGTGATTATGAAAATTCACATTATAGGTAAATGACTCTACCAATGATTTTGGTAACTCGTTAGGAAACCCTGGAATTTTTGAGAAATCAAAAGGAGCAAAACGATCGGCCAACCATGGAGGCAATGCCATTTTTCCTTACCTTTAACTTCTTTGAATGAGCATACCTCAAAACCAATACTGAAATGTGTGGAGTCACCAAGGTGAACCTTCAATGCCTTCACAATTATGCTTGATTCACCCTTCAAATAACAAGTCTTCAAAATCTGCAAGGGCAAGGGCTTCATGAAGTCGCAATGTGAGAAGATAAATCTACAATTACAACCTCCCACAACATGTCATGAAGCATGATCTTCAAATTTTTGGGAAAAGTGCTTTATCCTTGGAAACAAAGCCAAAAATGTTATAGCTTGAACTAGCAGGTAAGTTAAAGCCCCAAAGAACATGGCTATCCCAACTGCAACCTAGAAGTGTTAGCCACTGTCACCTCGTTAACCACCTCTCTGCACTTCTAGTTGGCCCTTCTCCAACTCTAGGGGGATTCCCTATATATGATTGCTAGGATATGGCAATGATGGCATAAGGTGATTTTGAAGAGTTAACCTTAGTAAAACTTGAGGTTGTTCTTTGTAGTATAGGTGATGGAAGGACCATGAAGACTAGTGCCAATCCCCAAGGAAAAATGGATTCTTAAGATGATTCTCCCCCCCACCCCCCTAGGGGCCTTGTTTATATATGTTTGGCCATAATCCATGCATGACGCTAAAGCATTCCTTGTCCCAAACTGTTCAAGCTTCATGCAAATTTTCACCAAGGAAGGGCGGTCACTACTGCACACACCTTCAGCTCATGCCCTAGCATGTACCCTAGCTTATGCCACCAAATCTACAACCTCTACAAAGGTAGGAAAGCTACAAACCAACAACAAAACTAAACCACAAAATGATAAAATCATTCCATTGGAGCAAACATACTCTTTCAATGATAGAAATAGAATGTCACCTAAATATTAAACCATCCAAGAAAACCCAAGAGAAAAGAAAACCCTTAAACTTTGAAATGCTCCATGAAAATATATGTCAATTAGGCTCCAAAAAAGAGAGAGAGCTCTCAAAATCCAACCATGAATGAAATGAGGAAGTAGCTCAAAAGAGAGAGAGCTCTCAAAATCCAACCATGAAATGAAATGAGGCTAAACTTCCTTTACAATAAAACATTCATTTATCCCCAAGATCTAGCCTAGGTTGGAGTAAAATAATACAAAACCCCACTTACTTTTTAATCAACTCTAACAAACCCTAAAAGGTAGGTGGTCACAGCCACAAGTATATTATATGAGATATAGAGGACCCAAATTAGGGGGTGCCTCAACCACCCAAGAGATCAAGAAGCAAATGTGTAGTCCAAGACTAACTTCCCAAAGCTTCTTCAAAGGCATTTCTTCCAAAAGACCCTCAAAAGGTGCCAAGACCCCCATCATGCGAAAATGCCACCCTCAGGGTGGATGCATTCATCCAAGGCTAGAAAGGAAACGAAGTGTTGGAAAGTCCACGAAAGGGTCCACAAAGTTGTTTGAAGTGTTGAAAAGCCTAAGAATCGAGCCAAGTCTTAGAGCCTCCAAAGCTCGCCCTCCAAGTATAATGTGTGAGCTGAAAATCCATGCTGAAACTGAAGCTCCACGTCACAGATGTTACAGGCATTGAATAGTCAAATGTGCTGCTGTGAAAATATGCGGGTCTGATTTATGTCCGTTCGTTGTATTCAAACCATTTTGCAGAGCAAGGATTCATGATAATGAAGAAATTATGTGAGTGAGGAGATGCAACTGCCCATAAGTCAATGCCAGCGAATCGGATCGATGCCCTCGACTCCTGTTTGCAAATCGTCGTCTATGCATCGGAGGCTCCAATCATTGGCTTGTTCGACAATTCTTGAAATTGGCCATCGAACAGACCTTTCCCTTTCTTAGAGGAACCACTGAGTATCGGTCTCTCCTTCATTGACATGAGGAAGGCTGTGCACTATAAGATTTTTCAGAAGATGCCAAACCTCCACAGATAGACTCTGGCTAGACTTGACATTCAACTGCCGAATCCTCAGAGCAAATGAGAAGCTCGTGTCAACAATTTCCTGTGACAGAAACTCGCGTTGTTAACCATGTTCTTAGTTAACGTCACAATGTCAGGGAACTCTTTAATCTCCTTGATTGTTGAATCTGGGACTGTAACATTAGTGTTGGCTATTTGGTAAACAAGCCTGTAAACAGTGGTATTTTGTCTCACCTTCTGCAGAACAGCACTGTTATCAGATTGGATAAGACAGGAGCATAGCCTTTCAAGAACCCATCACATATATCATCTTCAGTGGACACATTCTTATCACAAAGAGGCTTATCTGGTAAATTTAGATCATAAACAGCATCTGCCATTCATCATGGTTGAAATTCTTTCCAGGCTTTTGTTCAATGTCCGCCAGTGTGATTCATCACACAGAAGACATATATATTGATTGCATTTATTTGCCCTCGTCTATGAGCCCGATCCTCTGCCTGATTCATTTCTGACGCTGACCTGGGTAGTTCAACGAAGGTAACACTTTGAGCTGTCGAGAAGTCAAGCCCCACACCACCAGCAGTTATACCAATTATTGCTATCTTCACCTTGCAGGTCTTCAAATTCACCACTTTCTTCATCATTGTCATCATCTTCACAATCACACGAACCCTTACTAGTAAAGCCACACTTGCAAACACTTTCACCAGCCCTTCTATCATCCTAAGCAGTTGAGGCCCATGCCAAACAAATATTTGACGAACTCAACATTAGTCTTATCACCTGCCTATGCTTTGGAGGTAGTTGTGCTAAAACTTTTTGCTTCGGCTGTCTTACCATGATAGTTTCCCTTAATAGCACATTAAGCTCTTGCAAACAAATCCCCTTCGAGAAATCCTCATAATTTTCCATACATTCTTTCTCAGCTCCAAACCCTTTAAATCTGACTTGAATCTTGTCAAACCTGCCCAAGTCGTCAAAGAATGTGCCCAGGACTCTTCCAAATTCTGAAAATGGCTTCAAAATTTACCCCTGCAAGTAAGGGGGTAACACAGTGCATGATGTATCATTTATGATCACAATATTTGCATTTTAGGCTCTGAATACGTGTTAGTTCCGAGGACTTAACATTAACATATTTTGTTTTGCTTTTAGTGTGCTTATCAACTTTATTAATCCCCACACAATTTCTCTGGAATGTTCATCTACATGTTGGGGGGTGAATTAACTTTTTGGTAATGGATATTGCATCTATATGTGGTCGAATTGAATCTCCACCACTTACATCAACCAACAAAGTTTGATGAATCATTGAATAGCTAATATAGAAGTTGAAACCAACTGCAAATGCTTATGATAATATTATGTAGCACAGATTCTATAGATTAAGTTTCCTTGGCATGGTCTGATGAATTCTGAAAGGAACAATCAGATTTGCAAAGCAAAAAGTCAATTTTTTTTGTCTTATTTGACTTTGAAGCCACAATTTTCTTCCTATCCTTTTGCTTTAATCCCCTATGTTCAGAGGGCCTACATTCATACTTGTACAATTTTAGTTACAAAGATACCAAGGACATGCCTATGGGGAATTGATTCATCTTCTTTGTCTGATGTCAGCTTCTATTGTTACTTGTTGATACCACACTAGCTGGTCTACAATTTTTCTGTGGGGTTTGTTATATCTCCAATGCTTTACTGTGGGTCGTTGCATTCCGCAATGCCTTTCTTCTACGCATTGCTTCTCTTTGAGTTGATGTCTTTACAACTTTCCCTCTGCACCTTGTTATTTCAGCAATGTTGCTTTGTTGTTTGTAACTTTGTTGTCCCTGCAAGGTTCTCCTTATGGGTCTATGGTTTCATAATCTATCGTTACGGTGTGATCCCTTTCCACAATCTATGGTTGCAGTTCATGTTTCCTCTTTGCGAGTCTTTATCTTGGTGAATTATACTCGGAGAACAAGACCTAAGATGAATCAAGCCTAACCCTTTTCAGGAGGATATACCACCACCACCATCTGTTAGAACTGGAAATCCCTTTTCAAGTAGATCTTTAGTAAACCACTTGTCATTTCAAAGTATTTGTTCTTGTTGTTCAACTTGGTACAGTTTTTTGTTGTTGTTCCTCAATTGCTTCTCCTCAAGTTGCAAGAAGGTGCCCCCTTTGGTTTGTCTGATTCTAATTTTTCCTTTGCCAATTTCCTTTTTGTTTTCTGATCGACTCTTCCATCTTCTTTCAATTTCTTCATTTTTCAAGACATCTGTATCTGACTTTTTATGTCATATTCAATTTCTTCATTTTTCAAACCATCATCTGTAGCTGACTTTTTATGTCATATTCAATTTCTTGATCTGACTTATGAACTGATATTGCTTCTGTTCCATTGACCTTTTTCTTCTACCTGATTTTTGTCCACCTATTTATCTTGCTTATATTCTTGCTGTGCTTCCTCTGCGTTATTTCAACCTCCTTTAATCTGTTCAATACTATACAACTTTTTGCACATAGCCTTGAATTTTATGACCTTCATCCAGAATTTCCTTTCCTCGTGAATATTTTGAGAGCTCAGCATGTATTGTATTATTAAGTTCAAGTGTCTACTTTAGTGGTTTGTCTTGCAGTGAGTTTGCCCTCTGTAAGTTTTGTCTCTTATAGAATTTGACATGTATCGTATTTGTAACTCTTACTTCTAGGTGGCATTTGTAATTTGTAACTATCTTAGAGATTCTTGAAGGTCATGCATGGTGTCGTTTGTTTAAGAGAGACCTTTAGCCCCACTATAACCTAGACGTGTTATCCACTGTCACCTCGATAACCACCTCTCTGCACTTTCGGTTGGCTCTTCTCCAACTTGAGAGGGGCTTCCCTAGATAGGATTGCTAGGCTATGGCAGTGAGGGCACAAGGTGATTTTGAAGAGTTATCCTTAGCAAAACTTGAGGTCTTCTTTGTAGTATAGGTGATGATAGGATTATGAAGACTAGTGCCAATCCCCAGGGCATATGGAGTCCCAAGATGATCCCTTGGTCCTTGTTTGAAAGTGTTTAACTGGAACCTCTGCAAAGCAAGACGATTTCTTACCTCAAAACTCTTGAGGCTTCATGCAAAATTTACCCAGGAGGGTGGCCTTAGCACATGTTACCGTTCAAACTAGCAGTCTTAAATTAGCAGCACTATGTAGTCTGTATGCTAGTGAATGGTAAGCACGTGGGAGAGGTCTAGGCCCAAATTTCACCTCAGCCCAGCCTCTCAACTACTTTGGGTAACTCCCAAACCCATGGGAGAACCCTTTCAAGGTACGTGCAAACATCAATCAAGCAAATACCTCTCTACAACCTTTATAGCAGAGATCAGTTCCTTATGTGGAGTCAACGGTCAAAGATAAAGACACGGAAATCACAAGGCAGGAGTTAATTCAATTTTGAAGATTAATATCAGTGAAAATATCAGCACTTTAATATTGTTTCCAACCCAAGATAGAGTCCAATTTGGGGTCATCAATTGATAAATAAAAGGTCTGAAATTAAACAGCAGCTGTTAGTAGGATTCTGCCACTTAACATTGTAAATATCAGCACTGAAACATATTTTACAGATCCCAAGAAAGACTCGGGAGAATTCGGTCCTAGGAGAAAGACAATCAGATAGGCTGGGCGAACTAAATAATCCAGTCAGAACTTCAAACTGACTGTTAAACTCCTGCAAATTCTTTCTTAGACAGTCTGCTGAAATTCTGAAATTACACAGTTTTCATGTTTCCCAATGCAAGTGCTCAAGTTGGGATGGCCTTCAAGATTCATGGATAAATCCATTAGGGCGAAATTGATGGGTGGACCAGAATTTCCAAATTGTAAATATTTTTAGATTTTTGAATTAATATGAACTTTTAGGTTTTTTCTTACAATATCTGATTTTTAGGGCCTTTTTTACCATAAAAAATGCATGAAATAAAAAGTCTTGTGGATAAATCCTGTAATATCCCTGATCTGATCTCAAGGAACATTATGTCAAATTCAAAATTTTAAAAATAAACTAGCACAGATTAAAACTAGTTACTAAAACTAGTCAAAAGCAAACTAGAACTGGTCACTGTAAAGCCCACCCAGAACTTGAGATTTGCACCTTGTTGGATCTTCCAAATAAGTCGGGGAATGTGCTGAAGCAAAAATATCAGTATCAGGGCCAACTTCAAATTCCTATGCACAAAGTACTAGGGCCATTTACGTTTCAACAACAGCTGCCGCTGAGGTCTACTCCGAGGCTTCCTGGGCACACTAGCATATGCATACAAGACTTATTCACTTACAGCTGAAGGTAACCAAATGGTGAATATCAATCATTAACCACTTAATTAGATGATGGACAAGAGTTTCTGAGAGTTTGGGAGGTTTTGGATGAGTTTGGAGGCGAAAGAAGAAAGGGCACTCGATTGAACTACTCAGCTAGTTGCTTTCCAGGTTCTCTCAAAGAGGCTGAGAGGCCTACGACTTCTTAGAGAAAGGGTTGGAATGTATTCAGTGGGGTTATAAGAGTCACATATGATCATCAGAACAAGAATTTAACTCATAGGAAACTTTTAATAATAGATACTGCAAAACTAGTCTAGAAATAGTGCCCAAATAACTACTCTTGAAAGAACTCAATCCAAACAGCCTCTAAGGCTTTCAAATTTCACTTCGGAACTTCAAATTGACTCAGACATGAGTTCAATGACAACGACAAACCACAATTAAAACATCTGAGCAGCAATGGTAAAAATTTGAGTTTCAAACTTAACAAAAGGCTTCCAATACATATTATTCTTACAAAACTAAGAGAAGATGACTGATATGAAGAGAAATGAAGAGGATTTCTTCATTGGATCTGCACATATAATAAATATAGAGCAGATGGCTGCTCATGGATGGCTCAAGAAATCTGATACAACTCACAGGGGCTTTCACACAGCTCAAAAATCCATAAATTTGCACATGTGCGCTCCTCAACACTGAAACCTTGGCTCTGGTTAAAATGGTTGTATCATGGTCATCTAGCCACCTCTTTCAACAAGAAAAAAGGCGTTTCTTACGGAAACGACTCTCCTGATGCAATGGCACAGGTCTCACAACCCAAAAATGCTCAGAAATGCTGAAACCAAAACCTCCATTTCGGCCCTTCAGCACTGTTCCCACTGAATGAAGGGAATGAACCACACAACAGGAATACCAACCACTAGATCAGAACTATATGGCTGTATATCAAACTTCTACAGCTGCATATGATCAGAAGAGAATACTTGAACACACTCTCCTTGGGGCATGTCACCCAAGCACTGATTGAGGCACATCACTTAATTCTTGAGAAGCATAGCTCTCAAATCATTAAACAAAATGGCCAAAAATGTGAGGGGAGCGCATTGGCATTCTTTGATAGACTTAGAAGACTTCATTAGCAAGCAATTGGAACATGTGAGAGATGAGTTTTCCTTCCTTAGAGTGAATTATAAACATTTCATGCTTTGTGTAACTTTCCTACTTTTCCATCTTTCCTTGCTTTGTGCTTTCCACATGCTTTTAGAAACTGCGACCTCCTTGCTTTCTAGATCTTTCCTGCTTTTCCAGTCTGACTGCTTTTCTGCACTTTCCTACTTTGTTCATTTTCCAGTCTGACTGCTTTTCTGCACTTTCCTACTTTGTTCACTTTCTTGCTTTATACACTTGCTTGCTTTTCACTACTTTTGCTAGTTTCCATATTTTTGTTGACACATTGCTTTTAGCTGCTTTCTTTTTATTTCCATCTCTTCTCAAGTGAGTGGGTGAGATCCACCTTGTCCTCATGCGCCCTCCTAGCCACACGAGCATCACCACTTGTGCAAAAATTAATTAATCATGAAAATAAAATAATTACAAAGTACTCAACATTAAATTATTAATTATTTAACTACTATAGGCCTGGCTCCAACATTTATCCCAAATAATTAATAATGCCATTCTTTTATTTTCTCCTAGACCCTTAGGGACTAAAAGGGTCCAAGAATTAATCAAGTAACCACTTAAGAAGGAACATGACAGTCCTCCCCTCCCAAGATTGCTTGTCCTCAAGCAAGGAAAAACATGGGTTTGAATAACTTGTACACTGCCACCAAACTGTTGTTTCCAATCAAGATGGCCAACCAAGAAGTATACTCCATCACATAGTGTTGGCATATGCTGCACTCCTCAATATGGTCCAATTCATCTTCTTTGAAGATCCCGCATGAAAACCTCGTTCTCACCCTCATGTGAGTCTCCAAACAACTGTGGTGACTATCTAGGAGTGGAACATGAACAACTCTCAAATTATCCTCCTTTAAGATTGAATTGGGAACTAAGTGGATAGGGTCTTTAAAGCGGATGAATGTCATATGTTGATCTTCATGAATCAGCCTATCCATAGGATCATATGCAAACCATTGTTGCCGCCACTCATTGAGTTCGATCTCACCCTCAAATCTGCACTTAACCATTGCACACATATGGGATAGCATCTCCTTGTCATGGTGTGGATAATGCTTCTCATGGAGCTGCAATCTCTTGTGCACATCTTTGGATATGGAACAAATAAGGGTGGAGTGAATCCTCTCCATGTAGACATCAACTTCACCTTTTTCAAGCATGATATTAAGATACATTTTCTTTATTCATCCAACTTCACACTCAAACAATGTAAATTCTATCCAAGCATGTAATGCGACTCCCAAACTAGAAGATGGATTCTCCAACAACCCATAGGGAGCCCACATGTCATGCAGAAGAATAAACACATGCTTACCAAATTGCTTGTGGCATGTTTCAAGTGTCCCAAATAAGTTAGTGCCTGTTATCACACCATAGCAGCAGGGCTACTATTCTTGTTTAGCAGATATCTGCACATTCCAGAGCTTCCATTATTCAGAGCATGGCTATGATAATTGTATATTTTGTGATCACTCATGATCCGAGCAGTGTATTATTCAGACTTATGTTAGACCTTGTGTCAAGGCTGAGCCTTGAGAATTCAGATTTGATGACCGATGTGACCCTTTATCCCATACAGTTTCAGTTCAGTGCTTAGAGATGTATTGCAGCAGTGTTTCAGATGGTATATGATGTTTATTACTATGATGATGTTGTATGATCTATGGATATTTTATCATTGACTGTGGATTATTATCTTGTTGATTTAGTCATGTTCACAGCATCTGCTGGGTATATTATTCCTGATGTGGCAAACTGTTTAAAATGAACTATAAATCATAAAATGGACAATTGCTTGCACGTTTAGGTCATTTAACAAAACCCACTGGTTTTCCACCTTACATAGATATGGTCTTTCCTGACACCAGTTGTCTGCTAGTGTAGGCTCCATATTCACTTGACTCCATCCATACATGACTTTCCTATTTGACTTTAAACTTTGACCTGTCTCATTTGACTTTTTGATACTGAGGACTTCCCCATTTTTCTACCTCTGTGTTTGGACCGCATCCCTGTATGTTCAGTGTCTCGGCTCGAAGTTGGTGACAAAACTTGCCTTTGGTGAGTTGGATTGTAGGCCTAAATCATTCTGGTCGGTTGTCCTGATGTTTGGCATTGGCTCGAACTCCCCCTAGTCACTTGAGATGTTGTTGGCTAAAACTGAAAGCTCATGTTCTACTTATGGAAACTTATAAATTCGCCCATGGAAACTAAAAAGGGCAAGAGCGATGAACAGCTAAAAATACTCCTCGAAGAGTATAAGAAAGGTCCAAAAAGCAATGGTCCTTAAAAGCTATATCTAAACAATTGCTGACCTTATATGAATATGAAAACATGCCCTGGATGCAAGCTGCAACTAGTTGTGCTTTTCAGTACACCTGAGATCCGAAGTGTTATGTAGGCCAAAAAGGCCATGAAATGAAATTGAATGATCTTAATGAACCTGGATCCTAAGTTGAATGAGCCTAAGTTGAATAAGCACTCTCTAAACAACTTATCCATTTGTGAGGCACAGCCATCCCCCGTGTTATTTTGTCCAACACAGAGTTTGTAGCTTCCCCCTTATCCCAGTCCAAAGTATTTTTGAGTTAAGTTAGACAAGTCAACCCCTTGGCCCAACCTTGTTCCTAGCCTTTATCCTTCACTAGCAGTTTGACCATGTCCAATGGGTGAGTTTGTCATTTGAACTATTGTGCATGTAATTTTATATAACAAAGGAATATGCTAACTTGATTAATGCCACTGAATGGATGTTATATTTTGAGCTTGGCTGTGAGAATGATTAGAGAAGCATGTCTTAGTCTACTGATGTGATTTATCCTTGGTTGTATATCATTGGGATCCGTGATGATGTGGGCCATATATATATACCTATTGATGATGATTAATGGTCCCACATACTTGATGATGATATCATATGATCGACATATGGTTCAGATGATGATTGATGCAGTTCAGCAGGTTTTATTATTACTTCAGATCATCAGATTATGCACTGTCCAGATATGGTGGACCCTACAGCTGGCCCATTAGGGCAACCCATGGTGTATGAGTACACATTCCAAGTGGATTTGGGTCTTCTGGATCCAATGAAACACTTATCTTTCAGTTTCGGGCACTTCTGACAGTGATTGATGCAGTTTTACACTTGTTGACTAGATTTGGGGCTGATTTCCCAGCCTGAGCAGCAGGGGCCATGAGAGGCCAGTTCACCTAGGGCACTGTATGAGGAGAGGTTGGTCCAGCCACTTGTTTTTACCATTTACCCCCCCCTTCTGGAGAGCCTTGTGGGCTCAGTTGGACAGTGCAAATGCCCTGGGAGGCAGTTTTGGCACTTTCACAGTTACCGAGGCAGTTAAAAAATGGGATAAAGTGGTCACTGAGGAATTCGATTTGGGCAATTGAGGCAAGGTTTTGGCATTTGGTTTTCACTGAGGCCTTCCAGGGTGATCCCACTATCTTCCAGCCAGTTTTCACCATGTGGGTAGGCCCACAGCGATCACTGGAGGTCTTTTACTGCTTGTCTGTCACAGATTTTGAGGACAGATTTGATCATATATATTATCTTGGACATATTTTATTATTTTATTGTGCCTTGGGGATGAGCTAGTAAGGATTGATGCCTCCTAGCCCCACCATGTGCTTCTTATGTCATGTCCTAGTCATTATGAGGTGGGTTTTGGTACTTTTTACCCCTCTAGTGGATGACATCACCCTCCATGACTATTTTAGATTATGACGTCATCATTATATTGAGTGATCCATGTGTTATGTTATTATGGCTCATCTTAGCCATTGATTGTATTTTGAGATCTTTTAATCTCAACCACTCATTTGGTGTAGTATTGTAGAGTGGTATAGGGTTTTGGTCTTTATTATCTTATATAAGGAGGAGACCTCCTATTGTATAGCTCACCTTTGGAGCTCTGGAATATTGGAATAGAACACTTCTTTGTGGAGCATATCTCTCTTGTCTTGTGGATTCTCTTGCATCTTGAGTATACAGTATTTCTTCTATGTATCATTGTGGATTTTGGTGCTTCTACTAGTTTTCTTGCAGGAAAGTCGAATTGGTGGAGAGGAGGACGATTTCTTGAGGGTTATTGTTGGAGGGATCCACATATTCTCTCTTGGGTTGATCTTGTGATAGGGAGTATCATTATTGTATCTTCGTGACATAGTTGATGCTTTCTATTACATCTTTCTATCATTTTCATAATCATCTTACTTGACTTGTTTCTTTGATCTTGTCTTGTAGGAGGAGGACGATTTGGCTATCTTGGAGGAGGACGTTTTGGTTGGAGCTTTTGGATCTCACTCTTGAATATACACATAGGAGAATGCTATCAATTTGCAAGGTGGCCACAAGCAATTGAGGTAAGATCTACAAGGTATGTGCCTCTTGCCATCCATTCTCTCTTCATTGGTCACAAACCCTAATTAATCAAAACCCCAATTTTGGTTTTTCTTAGATCTACTTAGATCTAGCCTTGCTTTTGAAAAGATCTTAAGAACCCACCTCTATAGAATCCACCCCTAGTTGGATCTATAGTTTGGTGGTGATTGGGTTAAAATTAACACACTTTTCAAGGCAATATAGCCCTCTTGAACCAAATTGCACTTCCTTGGAGAGGCTTGTTGGGTTAGATCTAGCATGTGGGTAGGTGAGATCCCACTTGATTTGCAATCGACATATTTGATAACCTACCCCTAGACTCTTACTTTGGTGATTTCTACCTTGTGGGCATCATTCCACATTTCAAGGGATTAAAACCCCCTTTTGAACTACTTGGCATCTTAAAACTCAGATCTAGTAAGATCTAACCCTTGGATTGACTTAATTTTCTAGATCCACATAGATCGGTGCCTAAGCTACTTGGATCTACAATTTGGTGGCCATTGGACTTGATTTGACACACCTTATCCACCTTTTAGCCCTCCTTGAGCAAGGTTGCACTTCCTTGGGTGACTGAGTTTGCCCACTTCTAGGACCTGTGTAGTTGAGATTTTAGTGGATTTGGAACGGGCATACCTTGAAACCTATATCTAGAGTATCATTTTGTGACGATCTGCCTTGGGGATAGCATTCCCTATTTTAAGGGATTGTGGTCCACTTGGGTCATTTCATGAAACCCTAGATTTAGCAAGATCCAACCACTTTACCTCAATTAGCCCACTTGTCTTGACCTCTAGGTGTCCCAATCTACACTTTGACATATCTTTTGACTCCATTAACCCATCCAACAAGGCACTAGTCCTCCTTAAGCAAGTTGCACTCCTTGGGAATTGTGTCAAACCTTAGATCCGGTGCATGGGTACTCCTAATCTCAACTTAGATCCATAGATCTACTCATTACATATCCTCTAGTGCCAATTGCATCCCTTAATTTCACCTTGTGGGTCCATTTTAAGCCATTTCACATATCCCAAGAAAGTAGGACCCACTTGTGTAACACATGGTACTATACCTTGTCATTATAACTAATCATGTGGCCTAAATCATACATTGGTTGAAACACTAATCATTTCTCAAACCACCTTCAACCATACTTTAATTTCTAGGTCCACTTTACCTTGCATTGGTTTCCGTAACTTACCATTTAATCATCCCTAGGAACCTTTGTTTGGGACCAATCATCTTTGATTGGTTATAGGGTCTCCCCCTAGGTCTTGATTTATCTAGATCTAAAGTGAAGAGTGCCTCGGTTGACGTGACTCCCACCTTGCATTGGGAACCGTGGCATCTCTTGGGTCACCTCTTTAGTTGTCCATCTCCTCTACCGTCCCGGATGGGATACCACTAGGGGCAACTACAAGTTGTGTGATAACAGTGCCCATGCTCAGAAGTCTTGAATAGTCACATTGGAATTCTTCATTGATCTGAAATTGGTGATGGCCAAGGTGGAGATTAAACTTGAGAAAAAGCTTGTCCTTATGCCATCCATTCCTCTTCCTTGCCCAAGGTACTTTGAATGCAATTGGATTCACATAACGCTTGGTGAATCTTGGTGAAAAAGATTCCTTCATATGCTTTCTAACTTCACCTTTGAACCTCTTGATATGCTTGTTTGTGTGGGTGAACTTTTGTTGGACCTTTACTCCCCTTTTAAGGAAGTGATCAACTAGGAACAAACCATGGGAAGCCCTCATAAATTCATCCATTAAAACCGACTTTGGCACCCAAAAGATGCCTTCCTTCATGATGTCAAATTGTTCTTCTTGAGCCTAGCCATTTAGCATCTCATATACAAATTTGCCCTTGTGATCCTCTGCTACTAAATGACTTTCCAAATCAAATGAATCTTCCCTTGAATAAGAAGAGCATCCACTAATATATTCTTGCATTCATGATCAAAGTTATAAACCTAGACTTTACTTACCAGTCTTCGTTGCCAATCCTTAAGCTTCTTTGGTATCATGAAATGCATCCAACCGATGTGATTAACTTTGACCACCCATTCATCCCACAATGAGTATTGTCTAGACTTAGCCATTGCATGCATGATGGTGATGATGGCTATGTCAAAGATGATATGATACCTTTCATGTGGCTGCAAACTTCTACTTTCCAAAGCAAATGAATGCTTGGAAGATGATATCATGTTGGGTGGTGCACCCATCTTCAACTTGACCTTGTGCTTCACTCCTTCATTAGGTGGTCTTCCCGGTGGAAGGTATTCAAGAACCTTCTCATGCTCTTGTAGGGACTTCTCAATGTCTTCAAGATGATGTGAGAGGTCCATGCTTGTGCTTTGAGTGGTATTGAAATTTTTAGTAGCCCATTCAATGTCTCCATGCTTCACAATGGAATATTGCCTTGAGATGACACCTCATCCGCTATGTATTTTCTTTCCCAAAGTATGAATGGAGGTGTAGGGAATGCATCATATTGCAACCATAGATGTCTTGGTTGCCTCTCATAGACCATAACAAACTCAAATGCAACAATAGATCCATCACTAATACAAAAATAACTCTTACCAATGAGAGTTAGTCTTGCACAACCTCGGATCTCCATCTCGGTGATGGATCTATCCATCCAATCCAAGGATGAATAGGATTCTTTGCTTGCTGATCCGAATGGGATGTAATCAGCCATCTTCATCATAGCTAATCCCTCTTCACAAAGAGACAGCTCATGATCCCCTTCACACACAACAAATGCTTGGCCAACATCTTCCAAGACAATTTGTTCCTCAAGCATTTGTAGTTCTACATACACCTCATGCTCTCCTTCCGCAAGAGGCTCCTCCAATACAGTATGTGTGCAATTGGACACACACATCTGATCACCAATGGTTCTGGGACAAAAGTGTAAACTCCCAAAATCCACATGAAGTTGCTCCCCTTCTGCTGTTGCTTTGTCCTCAACAAATTTGAGAGCCATGTCTCTATCCATGAACAACTTCAAGTAGTCATCCTTCATCTCTTCCAGCTCTCAGAGCTAGAGACTCTTCCCACAACTCCACTTTGTCTCTCCTCCATCTGAACTCTTCCAACAAGATCTTCAAGAAGCTTATGTACACCACTGGTTCTAGACAACACTTGCAGTATCCTTTCTTCTGTGACTAAGAAGAGGCTCTCTAAGTCACCCAATGTCTCTTTGACCACACAGTGAGTGCTACCACCGGTGAGCTCCTTCACCATATGAGAATCATGCAGACTCTCATCCAACCTTTCAGCCCTCTCACTGCATTCATCCTTCACACCAGAAATTTGAGCCTCATCACTAGAGGACTCAACCATGCCAATCTTCTCTCTAGAAGTGGCTGCAATATTATGATGACCCAAAGGAATATAAACATCAGAATTTGGTTCATACCTTTGCATCACATATTTCTCTTTATGTGGCAGATCTATGGTGGTTTGTTCTTTCACCAAACTCTCTGGTTGGCACCCAACTAGCGTGTGCATGTCTTCTATATCTGCTCCACAGGATGGCTCACTATCATTGAGTTCGATTGAACTGATCTCTTCTTCAAACCTCTTTGTAGTGATCTTGAAACCACCAACAAAGAAACTAGAAGTGGATTCAATTCTCACACTGCCAATAACCTCTTGATTGGCTATTGGGTCTTTGGATGCACTTTGTTCCTCTGCTTCATGGTAATCTTGTGCATTGTTACTACTAAAATCAGATTTACCTTCACCTCTTAGCATGATGCTTTCCTCTTTCTGCTCAATGCATTCATTAGAGGAACTACATGGTTCTTCTCTTGGATAATTTCTGCCCTTTAATGATTCCTCATCTACATCCTTGGGAACAAATCCATAGCTGAGATAGATATAATCCTTGAATGTCATGACAACACAAATCTCCTTACCCAATGCTAGGTACTCTTGGTAGCAGCAGGGCATGTTTTCACATACTTCTATCACCATTGCCAAATCTTTCTTAACCATTCGAGGATCAAACCTTGTGCCTTCTTTGTATGTTTGGTCACAAAAGTAACCATCTTCATCTCTTGAAACATGCAAACCTCCATTTACATATATTTCCTCTTCTTCTTCATATTGCTCAAAGTCTTCTTTGGCCACTGATATGAGCCTCATAGCTGCAACTTGAATATGTGGTCTGCAATTTTTCCTTCACTGAGAGCATACTTTCCACAGGAGTAGAGGAAAGAGCTCTGATACCACTATAATATCCCTGATCTGATCTCAAGGAATATTATGTCAAATTCAAAATTTTAAAACATAAACTAGTCAAAAGCAAACTAGAACTGGTCATTGTAAAGCCCACCCGGAACTTGAGATTTGCACTCTATTGGATCTGCCAAGTAGGTTGGGGAATGTGCAGTAGCAAAAATATCAGTATCAGGGCCAACTTCAAAGTCCTATGCACAAGGTACTGGTGTTATTTATGTTTCAACAACAACTGCCGTTGAGGTCTACTCCGAGGCTTCCTGGGCACACCAACATATGCATACTAGACTTATTCACTTACACCTTAAGGTAACCAAATGGTGAATATCAGTCATTAACTACTTAATTAGATGATGGACAAGATTTTCTGAGAGTTTGGGAGGTTTTGGATGAGTTTGGAGGCAAAAGAAGAAAGGGCACTAGATTGGACTGCTTAGCTAGTTGTTTTCCAGGTTCTCTCAAACAGGATGAGAGGCCTACGAATTCTTAGGGAAAGGTTTGGAATGTATTCAGTGGGGTTATAAGCTAAGTCACCTGGTTCGAGTTCGTGTTCGAATTTGACGACCTTGAAATTCGACAAAAATTCGGCAATGAAAAATTTGGTGATAAAATTTGACATTAAGTTCGAGGGACTATATATTTCAAAATTTTAATATATATATAAAATTCTAGGCACTCATTAAACATTATGTAAAATGAAAATTGCATGCCAACATTAACATATATAATTATATTTCAAAAGGATGGTATCTTGTTAAAAATTTAGGAATTTAGGTTAGGTTTTTTGTCTCTTTTTTACCTTTTAAAATTTTTATTGAATAAATTCGATTAAATTCGCCTTGAAGTTCGAATTCGACTTGAAGTTCGACATCAAGTTCGGCTTGAAGTTCAACTTTGAAATTCGCCTTTAAGTTCGGCTTCAAGTTCGAATTTGGTTGAAGTTCGGCGAATTTCGAATTTCAAGGTTGAAATTTGCCGAATGCGGTGACTAAGGTTATAAGAGTCACACATGATCATCAGAACAAGAATTTAACTCATAGGAAACTTTTAATAACAGATATTGCAAAACTAGTCTAGAAATAGTGCCCAAATAACTAGTCTTGAAAGAACTCAATCCAAACAACCTCTAAGGCTTTCAAATTTCACTTCGGAACTTCAAATTGACTCAGACATGAGTTCAATGACAACAACAAACTACAATTAAAACATCTGAGCAACAATGGTAAGAATTTGAGTTTCAAACTTAATAGAAGGCTTCCAATACATAGTATTCTTACAAATCTAAGAGAAGATGATTGATATGAAGAGAAATGAAGAGGATTTCTTCACTGGATCTGTACATATAATAAATTTAGAGCAGATGACTGTTCATGGATGGCTCAAGACATCTTGATACAACTCACAAGGGCTCTCACACAGCTCGAAAATCCATAAATTTGCACACGTGCGCTCCTCAACACTGAAACCTTGGCTCTGGTTAAAATGGTTGTATCTTGGTCATCCAGACACCTTTTTCAACAAGACAAAAGGTGTTTCTTACTGGAAACGACCCTCTGGACACAATGGCACAGGTCTCGCAACTCAGAAATGATCAGAAATACTGAAACCAAAACCTCCATTTCGGCCCTTCAACATTGTTCCCATTGAATGAAGGGAATGAACCGCACAATAGGAATACCAACCACTTGATCAGAATTATATGGATGTATATCAGACTTCTATAGCTGCATATGATCATAAGAGAATACTTGAACACACTTTCCTTGGGGCACATCACCTAAGCACTGATTAAGGCACATCACTCAATCCTGAGAAGCACAACTCTCAAATCATTAAACAAAATGGCCAAAAAATGTGAGAGGAGCGCACTGGCATTCTTTTATAGACTTAGAAGACTTCATTAACAAGCAATTGGCACATGTGAGAGATGAGTGCGCCTTCCTTAGAGTGAATTAGAAACATTTCATGCTTTGTGTAACTTTCCCACTTTTCCATCTTTCCTTGCTTTGTGCTTTCCTCATGCTTTTAGAAACTGCGCCCTCCTTGCTTTCTGGATCTTTCCTACTTTTCCAGTCTGACTGCTTTTCTGCACTTTCCTGCTTTGTTTACTTTCCTGCTTTATACACTTGTCTGCTTTTCACTGCTTTTGCTAGTTTCCATATTTTTGCTGACACCTTGCTTTTAGCTGCTTTCTTTTTGTTTCCATCTTTTCTCAAGTGAGTGGGTGAGGTCCACCTTGTCCTCTAGCCACATGAGCATCACCACTTGTGCAAAAATTAATTAATCATGAAATTAAAATAATTACAAAGTACTTCAACATTAAAATTATTAATTATTTAACTACTATAGGCCTGGCTCCAACATTAATCCCAAACAATTAATAATGCCATTCTTTTATTTTCTCCTAGACCCTTAGGGACTAAAAGGGTCCAAGACTTAATCAAGTAACCACTTAGGAAGGAACATGACAAATCCACTAAGGCACACTTGTTTCACAGATCAGATTTGCTCATTTCCAAATACTTTTTGAGTTTTGAAATTTCAGATTTTTAGGGTTTTTATGCATAAAATTGCAGCAAAATAAAATATAACTAAACTAATAAAAAGAGTAATATAATGACAAGAAAAGGGGATATGATTTTCGTCTCAATCCCCAGGGCATTAAGAGATCAATGGTCAATGTCTCTCCCTTGAAAGGTCCTTTAACACTTGCAAGCTAGGGCATCACCTAGCAACCTCTAGGGTTCGGTAGGAGAGCCTAACTAGGGCAAATAAAGAAGTCCAAGGCCCCAAATAACAATAGAGAACTCCTATGGAGGACGTTCCCTTCATACAAAAGTTGACAAATTGTTGACAAAAAGCCCTAACAAATAAGCAAAATGCACCATAAAAGCACCATTCAACTATGCTAGGAGCATAACTTACCAACATTTAACAAGAATGAGCAAGGGAAGAGACCTTAGGTCACACTTGTGCATGAGTTCTTCCAACTAGTCTAGCATCAACCATTTGCATGTGTAAAAAGAAGCCCTAAAACATCATCCATCCATCTTCAAGCTAAATAATTCATCCCAAGAGAAGTGTGCATCACATTAATGACTCATAGTGTAGGAGAAAGAGAGTACAAAACATATTTGGACCCTTGTCTTATGATTTTACAACGAGGTGAGGTGATCTATTTGTATGATTTCATCCTCAACCTTTTAATTTTTTGAGCCTACAAGTCAACATTAAATTAGAATGTTTTTAGGGTAAATCCCCCACAAGTTGGGGACTAAACCCTCAAATAGACATAAAATAGCAACTAAGACTAAAATAAGGCTTCACTTGATGAAATAGTGAGCCAAAGGGTGACGTCATGCCCCAACTAACCCCAAAATACTGATTATCCCTCAACGCCCCCCTTTTCAAGCTTGTAGCTCAACTGTGGAAGGATGACGTCATAGGACAAAGAGCTAGAGGAGGAGTTCCTCTATGCTGGAATGAGGTTCAAGTGGGTGAATGAGGTGTGCTAAATAGGGGACAACAACCCTTTACAAGATGCAATCACCTCTACATAACAAAACAAAGGTGGTCATGTGCCCTAGTGGGTCACCCCTAGAAGCCCCAGACACTAACCCATGGGATTAAAGCTCTGCATGGTGGGGACATCCACACATCGAAGGGGTAGTCAGCTGTGCCACAAAGCCAAGTAATTCTAAGATTGAAACCAAGGGATCCTGCCATGACCAATCTAGGGGGACAACAAACCCCTAATCCAAATATCCATACAATATAACACACTTTGGCCTTTACAATAAAAATTTTAGACCCCTTGCTCTAGGTTTGGCCTTGCTGGAATGATGCAATAGATCTGAGGTGTAACATCAAACACCTTCAATTTATAACCCTGGCTTGTACCCTAGCCTATGCAATCTTGATTTGTAACCCCTCCTATCATAGCCAAATCACAAGACAAACCATGAGGCTAAAATATAAAATAAACAAGGAAATAATTCCCTATTTAATCCACTTGAGCAATTTTACTTTCTTTGTGAACCAAGTTAAAGATCTTACAATGCCAAAAGATACATGTTACCTCAATATTCAGCCATAAAGAAACCTAGAGAAGAAAACCTTTTAACTTCAAAAAACTCCACAAAGATATCAAAAGAAAGAGAGCTCTCAAAATCCAACCATGCCCAATGAATGAGAGAGCCAACCCTTATATAGGTTGGAGCTTCATCTTATTCTACAACAAAATAATAATAAAATCCTAGATCTAGCCTAGGGAGGAGTAAACAATGAATATTCTCCACTAAATCCTCCAACCAACTCTTAACAAACTTTTCTAAAGAAGTGGTCAATGCCAATGAGATACATAAGGCCCCCATTTTACTTTAATATCTCTCAACATTCTCAGCAAACTCCCCAAAAGTACATAAATGGTTAGCCCCCCACCATTGGAAATAATTGTTAAGATTCAATATGCTAAGATAGATAACATCAGTGTTCAATTCAATTTCACAACAATAACATATACAAGATCACTGAAAGAATAACAAGCACAACATAAGCACAAGAGACACAAATTTATCCCGGGAAACCCTCTAGGGGAAGAAAACCTAGCAAAACTTCCTCAATATAGATGATCAAAAGTGCAAAGACAAAACACCAAACAAGTGCTCCTTCTCCTTGCAGATCTCTCTCTCTCTCTCTCTCTCTCTCTCTCTCTCTCTCTCTCCATTGCGCAATACACAAGTGTGTCTGTGTGAATGAATGAATAAATGAGAGAGCCTAGCTCTCTATTTATACATTCAGTTCTACTTTAATTTTACAACTTGACATGTCGGCCTCAACTAACTTTACCACTCAACTAATGCTAATTGGGCCGACTCCTCTAGGGGACTTAAAAACCCCATTACATTTGACTCTAGGGGCTCTATTGCCCCGACTTACATGGGAGGATTTACCTCATGACTCTATGATGACCAAATACAATAATGACATCCTGACGGAGGAACAAAACATCTCCGAATAAATTACAATAGAATATTCTTCGAAGTTACAATATTTCAACACTCCCCCTTAACGAGAAGGGTATTCTACTGACAACATCAACATCAATTGTAGGAGCAAGGAGAGAGAGCATCATAAAAAACATCAAGGTGATACATTTATAAATCATCGGAAGTTTTCTTCAACATCATCGGCAACTGGAACAGCCACTGGAACATCTTCAACATCTTCAATACTGGAGCATCATCTTCTACAGTACTGAGTCTTCATCTTCTGCAGCACTCGATCACTCAATCGTCTACAACAACAACAACATCAACATCTGGATCTTTCGATCAACGACAACATCATCATTTTGATCTTTCAATCAACGACAACATCATCATTTTGATCTTTCGATCAATACCATCATCAACATCTGGATCTTTCGATCAGGAACGATCTTGATCTTTCGATCAACAACATCATCATAGCAGCATAACCTGCAATTCACACGATCCAATTACGAGATGATCAATCCCTCTCACTTTAGGACATAATGCCAAGGATGATGCAATCCTGATCCAATTACAGGATGATCAGTCCCTCTCACTTTAGGACATAATGCTAAGGATGATGCAATCCTGATCCAATTACGGGATGATCAGTCCCTCTCACTTTAGGACATAATGCCAAGGATGATGCAATCCTATCCACATTCTCGGGGACAGAAGTCTCCGGATCACTTTAGGACTAAGGTCCAAGGAAGATACACTCCAACCACATTCTCGGGGACAGAGGTCTCCGGATCACTTTAGGACTAAGGTCCAGGGAAGATACAATCCCAACCACAGTGCTAGTCCTTTTTCATACTGGATGTGACCTAGATCAAATCTAGGATTTACCACCACAGAGCCAGTCCTTTTTCATATGGATGTGACCTAGATCAAATCTAGGATTTACCACCACAGAGCCAATCTTTTTTCATACTGGATGTTACTTAGATCAAATCTAGGATTTACCACCACAGAGTTAGCCCTTTTTCATACTGGATGTGACCTAGATCAAATCTAGGATTTACCACCACAGAGCCAGTCCTTTTTCATACTGGATGTGACCTAGATCAAATTTAGGATTTACTACCACAGAGCCAGTCCTTTTTCATACTGGATGTGACCTAGATCAAATCTAGGATTTACCAACACAACATCATCATCATCACATTCTCGGAGATAAGAGTCTACAGATCCTTTTAGGACGTGTCCAGGGATGATACAATCCTACTACCACATCATCATCAACATCTTTCTCAGAGACAAGAGTCTACGTATCCCTTTAGGACATGTGTCCAGGGATGATACAATCCCACTGCAGCATCATCATCAGTATCAACACTGCTCCCCCTTTCAAGGAAGGTCCTTTCGAACCACACCAAGCTTGTCTCGGAAGTACTTAAACTTCACTCGAGACAGAGGCTTAGTCAACACATCAACAATTTTCTCATCAGTGCTCACATACTGGAGCTTTATAGCTCCCTTCTGTACCATATCCGGTATGTAAACATACTGGATTTCTAGCTTTAGAGCTCCCTTCTGTACCATATCCGGTATGTAAACATACCGGATTTCTATGTGCTTTGACTTGTCATGGAACACTGGGTTCTTCGTCATCTTTATACAACTCTGGTTGTCACATAGAATCACTATGGTATCCAACTCCAGGTCAAACAGACCTGACATCAACTTCTGAAGCCATATGGCTTCACAACTTAGCAGAACAAGCTGCTATATACTCTGCTTCAGCTGTGCTAAGAGCAACACTGGACTGCTTCCTGCTAAACCATGAGATCATGGCGGATCCCAGACAATAACATCCACCTGAGGTGCTCTTCCTGTCTGAGACACTTCTGGCCCAATTTGCATATGTATAACCATACAATATGTAGTCATAATCTCCAACATAGTATAGACCAAAGTCTATCGTACCTTTCAGGTACCTCATCACATGCTTTGCAGCTACCAGGTGAACATGTCTAGGCTCAACTAGATACTGACTCAGGGTGTTCACAATAAAGCATATATTTGGCCTGGTATTCATCAAATACATCATCTATTTGTAAACTGTAGAAACCACCGTCCATCATCCTGGATCTCTACTTCACATTTTCCTTGGCTAAGGAAAAATCTCAGCCACATATCTAATCACAAGAATCATGCCAAGATTCTTTAACTCTAAGATCTACTCCCTCTGAAGTGGAGTCTTCTATATCTGAGTATTGTCCTCCCTCTGTGACTAAACATCATTCACACTCTGCATTGAGTGATCTTCTGCATATCTATCTGTGCCATCTCCCGTTCGATGGGTCTACTGATATGAGCCTCAAGATCACTCGAACTATATGGTGAGTTCCTTCGTGCATCCATCTGAGAGAAGCATGTCATCTGTATATAGCAACCATCTTCAACCTTGTAGCAAAGTTTGAAATCCGCATCACCCGTGGTGATCATCAAGCTCATCAAATGACTATTGATCCTGGGTATCGGTTGAACCCATACAAAGCTTTCTTCAATCATGTGATTTTCTTTCAAATATTGGGAATCATCCATGGGTGTAATCTATCTCTGGAAGTGTGTCTAGCCACGAGCTTTGCTTTGTACTTCTATAGTATGTTTGATTTGTAAGTCTTCTTGTTGAACAATCATCACTTGTTCTTTGGAACAAGTGTTCATCATCCTTCTTTTGTAGATCATAGCACACGATCTTTCCTACAAATCAAATTCAATTACATGATTAGTAACACTTCATAATTATCAAATCATGTTGACATTTCAATGATAACCTATTATGCATATTGATATGATTCACATAGTTATGCAACTATCTTGACCAATACTTTGGTACAACACTTTTCCATATCCTATATGCATACAATGGCTATCTAGATGCCTTCCATCTCTACCAGAACATACTATCAAGAGCATGCACAAATCCCAGCATGTTAGCAAAGAGGTTTCATTCTAGACAAGCAACAATGGAATGTTTGTCCAACTTACCCATCATATGCATATTAGTAGTATACTGTTCAATGCTATATGAATGCTTACACTATGCATGATATATTTCCTGATTCTAGGAATACAAATATGCATACAATTATTACGACCAATATCATTAACTATTCAAAGATTCAAGAAGTAATTCAAATAACGACTCAAATACTTATCTTTTATGTTTGTGTGGTTGCCTCCCTCTTGATCTCTATTTTCCCTTTATGATAACATCATGATTATATGTCTTTGAACTTCTATCCATCCTTGTAAGTAGAGCTTCTATGTGATCAGAGAATATGGACGAGTCTTTGTCTTCATGTCATCATGGTCATATATTCTTGATCTAGAACTTGATTTGTCTTTCTTCATGTACCTTTCATGTTAGCAGACAACATCATCCTCATACAACACCACAAGTGCATTAGTACAATCATAAGTGTCATAACCCTTAATCAATGAATGCCTTCTATCATTAACATGCATTCATACTTTTACTAAGGTGATCAGAAAAATATAAAATTAATCATGATTGTACTAACCTCAATAATATGAATACAAACATATCATGAACTTAATCATCAGATAAATAAAACAAATTTCAAAACATACCTGCATCTCCTCAAGTCATACCTGTCGAGATTGCTTGTAGTCTTCTCTATAAGGGTAAAACCCTAATTGTCCAAGGTAGATCACTTGTAAACTTCTTATATAGATTCATGGTGCTAGTATGATAGAATACCAATGCCATTTAAACCTCCTTCATTGCTTCCCTATGCGTCTCCCAACTTTGCTAGGGTTTCTTCTTACTTGTAGAACCCGAAAAACCCTAATTTTCAATCTCCTTCCTCCCACAACATTTTTATGGAAGATTAATATCTATGATGAATGGATTCCAAATCCATTTTCAAAGTTTTCAATGTTTCATCAGGTGTCTCCAACATTGTATCAGGTCATGCCATACCTAAAAAAATGAAAACCCTAAGTGAGAACTTCTTCCTCTTCTTTGATTTCCTCTGTTGAGTTATTTCATATGTGCCTTATTGTTTCTGGTGTATCTCTAAAATTTCGGATCCTCAGGGTCTGAAACTTCGGTCTGTGGTCTCCTGACCTGTCATCTTTCCAAACCCACAGATTTGAGCTTGATTGGATTCTCCATGAGAGAGATATGCTAAGTTTCCCAACATGACCTGTTTATGGGATGAAACAACATAGCGAACTTGTACGGAGTTCCACATGTCATTGTTTCATCTTCGGCCTCTGATACTCGGACCTCTGAAACTAATGTCCGTTCCCTAACTGTCACTTTTTACGGAATTCCATTTGGAGCTTCCTAGCCCGAGATATGACCTTTTTCCATA
This sequence comes from Larix kaempferi, assembly GCA_027924585.1. Taxonomy (NCBI): domain Eukaryota; kingdom Viridiplantae; phylum Streptophyta; class Pinopsida; order Pinales; family Pinaceae; genus Larix; species Larix kaempferi. Next base: position 11,167,386 of record BSBM01000125.1, on the reverse strand, counting down.
GGTCACCTGTTCATGGGATGCATTCTGGAAGAGGCAGAAACCCTAACTTGTACGGATCACATCTCACAAAGTACAACGAATATGAGGTTGAAACTTGGACACAATGTACATGAACATTTTAGCTTTGGCCTGTCCAAGTTTCAGATCTTGAACCTTCGCCAAAAGTGATTTATAGCGAAAATTCCAAGATGACTAGTTTTTGATAGACAAAGCCCTAGCTTTCAAATTGTCGCAAGTGAAACACCTGTCGTAAATGCCATACATTGTCTTCTTTCAGGCTAGCTCTAAAACCATGTTAAGATTCAATTTGCTAAGATAGATAACATCGGTGTTCAATTCAATTTCACAACAATAGCATATACTGGATCATTGAAAGAATAACAAGCACAACATAAACACAAGAGACACAAATTTATCTTGGGAACCCCTCTAGGGGAAGAAAACCCAACAAAACTTCCTCAATATAGATGATCAAAAGTACAAAGACAAAACCCCAAACAAGTGTTCCTTCTCCTTGCAGATCTCTCTCTCTCTCTCTCTCTCTCTCTCTCTCCATTCCGCAATACATAAGTGAGTGTGTGTGTGAATGAATGAATAAATGAGAGAGCCTAACTCTCTATTTATATATTCACTTCTACTTTAATTTTACAACTTGACATGTCGGCCTCAACTAACTTTACCACTCAACTAATGCTGATTGGGCCGACTCCTCCAGGGGACTTAAAAACCCCATTACATTTGACTCTAGGGGCTCTATTGCCCCGACTTACATGGGAGGATTTACCTCATGACTCTATGATGACCAAATACAATAATGACATCTTGATGGAGGAATAAAACATCTCCGAATAAATTACAATAATAAAATACAATAGAATATTCTTCGAAGTTACAATATTTCAACAATAATAAAAACACAACCCATCTCCAAAGCCCTTTTTGACCAAACCCACTAACCTTAGCAAGACCAAACCCACTAACCTTAGCAACAACATAAGTACATGAATAAAGATGCATTTCCAATGAACTCCAAGTCTTGTCCTATAAGAATGTGCCCATAAAGAAGATGCCTACAAGTTAGAAAAAGACATGGACAAATCTTAGGTCTAGGATGCGACCAACTACATAAAATGTGCATGTTATGTGAGAGCCATCTGCCAAAACATGATGTCAGAGGTGCTTTCTCTTGAGGCAAGGCTCATGAACCATTATTATAATCCCATGTCACTGCTTAAGAGAGAACGTCACAAAAAGGATCAGATCCATAAGATACACATATAGAGCCTGCCGCCCAGCACTTGAGGGTAATTTAACAATAAGACAAAACTTCCAATGAGTCCTCCAAGCCAACGCTAGCGGTCAACTCTATGGGATTGAAATTTGATACATGCCAATACACCAAGTCAACAAGTGAAGGGGAAGCTCCCATAGACGATTTACAGATCGCCAAAAAATAGATTACCTCTTTCCATTTATCATAACAGAAATGATGTTTACGTGCTGGATCCGTCCGAAGGGAAGTCGCTCCATAGAAGCCACACAGAAATCACATTCAAACCTGGGCCGTACTCAAACTCATAGCGCTCAGATTTCTGTTTAATATTGATTCAACTCCATCTGCCACCTATTGTTTCGAGGCACCAGCTATTGTGATAACCTTCCAGAAAAGGTCTTGGAACATCCCAAATAGTCAACATATGAAAATAAATTGTCTGTCTTCAAGGCCTGCTTTCATCTGAAGAAGTTGGAGCTGGGTGAAACACATCAACACAACCATCCTTATTCACATCATGTACGAATCCATCTTGTTATACGTATTTTGCTTTATCCACAACAGCCCGGCATACAAATTCTACTACTCAATTGAGAACACTAACGGAAACATTATCAGAGAGGGACCTGTTGCAGCCTTGAGAGGAACAGGATTATCTTGAGGGTGATCATTCGTTCACTCCTGGGCTGTACCAATCTGCCCATGGTACTGCTGATTGCACAATGCTCAGAATGCCTCCAGACTTATAGAACCTCTGAATCATGGCTGCATATTCTTATAGGAAACCTTAGATTCTTCCCAAAATGCTGGTCATTGCCCACCAAATTAACCCAGAACTGAATATAAAGGCTGCTGGAAGGTAAAACATGCCCAGATATCTTCAAACAGTACCCAGATCTGCTTGGAGTATGCCCAGAATGATCTCTGTTCTGTTGTTTGAGGCTCAGAACAGTTCAAACAATGCCCAGATTTGTTATGAAACAATGCTTAATTGCTGTTAGGATGTGAAATCTCATCCAGGATTAGGAAATGATACTCACTGCTGCTTTTCACACCCAGAATGGCAGAATCACTTCTAGATGCTGCTTGAGAGTGGAGAAGTGCCCAGAAAATGTCAGACTTGGATTTGCTTCTGCTCACTGCTGTTCTCACCCACAGAAGCAGCTCAGAATGTCTCTTTTATGCTCAGGTCAGCCCATAACTCCTCTGAAAACCTAGGTGAACACCCTGTGTAAATAGTGGGGTAACACCTCCATTTCCTCTATTTCCTTCCGCTGTTTCCTTCCCTTTATCGTTTTGTAATGGGATTGGTGGGTTCTATGATGGGAGTGCTACTTTAAGGCAGATTCTCACCGGTTGGCCAATTCATGGCAATGTTTGGCATTCAAAGTGGACTCCAACATATTCAACTGACTGCTCCCATTCATGATCCAGAAGTTGAAGGGTTTATCTAGATTCAGATTGATGCAAACCGTGCATAACCGACCCTCTACCCAAATGAGATCTTTTGATCACACATATTCTTCAAGAAAGTTGCCTACTATCTTGCAAGTTTAGTCATTACAGAATTCCCAAGTTAAGAAATATGATCAGCTATAGACTGAAGCTAAGGGAGGCGACTAATTAATGGTGTTAGATCCTGTTGTCCAATATTTATGTATAACCCTGTTTAATTCCAGGCTTCCCCTTCAAACACAACTTCTATCTTCGACATTTGTAAATAGTAAAAACTGATGAATTACACTTAGACAAAGATGACTTTGTTTCTCCATTTAAATCTCCAATTACTGTGAATCAATGCCTCAAAGCCCTCTCATAGGGCCAATTTACAAATTAGATCATGTCTACTTATGTAACTTACCTCATTACGATCTTCTTTGGCTTGATTCTTATTTTTGGATTATTGTTCACCCTCAGCAGGCATCCATCAAGTATTTCCTTTGGCACTACTGCCTTTGTCTCAAGTCTTTCACAGTGTTCCTTGTCGACTCCTTAGGGTGGCCAGTGACTATTTTGATTGGTCATTTGATCTTCCTGATACCACTCTCTAGAAAGGAAATTTTGGGACAAGGTGGGAGAGGTGGTGAACAGGCACCCCCCACCCCTTCGAAAAATAATTCGGCTGATACATCCAACTTAAATTTTACTGTCAGACATTTGCTGAATTCAGTTTTCTCAGAACTTTCCCCAGTGCATCACTGAAGTGTTGACTACATTTTCCCTTGTTAGGGCCCATATGTAGCCTAGTTTGGGTTTGTAACAAATTTATGTGTTGGAATTCTTTGTTTGTTTGTGAAGTGGGAGGTGTGTCTGTGTAAGGAAAACATTAAAACACAAAGAGAATAGTGCGATAATTAAAGTAGTCTGTGTTGTGTTTTGCTTCAAAATATTGCATTTGTTAAAGTTTAGTATGTTATATATCTTTAACTTGATCTGATTGTGGTCTTTTTCTGCTCTGTACATTGTACAGTTGGGGACAGGACTCAGCATCTGCCTTTCAAGCCAAAATCCACCTATGCTGGCTACTTTTGCAGTTCTATCAGTTGGATACATTTTCTGCTCATATCAAGAGGTGAGCAACAACGCTGGTCATATGGATGCCACTGGTTGCTTTCTATTCACTTGATAAACTTTGTACGTTGACATTTAGTATCTTTTTCAGGTAAAATCAATTGTTTTGAACTCTCTCAACAAATCAAGATTTTCTGTAGCAGTGGAATCTTTCCTTAGAACAGGTTTGTGGAGGTCTTGGACCTATTTTGCTTTTCTTATTTATCTGGTCTCTAAATCAAATTTCATCTTTGCATAATAAAGAAACGATGAGCTCAAAACTTTTTTATTGTAGATACCATCAAGTCTTGTGAGTGTAACTGATAATGAATAATGGAAGATGACTGCAATCTGAAACATTGCCAAATGAACCAGAAAAGCAATGAGTACACTAATTACAGCAAAAGAAGCAAAGAAAAGTCTTTTGGCACAAAATAAACCTTACAAAGAACTTGCTGCCAGAAGTACAGAGTATATAAACAAACATGTTGGCCCATTAATTGTAATATTGGTTCCTAACAAAGGTGCCCCCTTTCTTCCATCCTTTTTGCCATCTACATTCATAAAATTTAGCAATGTTTAGAAGATGAAGGATTCATTGGCATTAATATGGTCAGATTTGTTGTTATCCTTCTTATATATGCTGATGATATTGTTCTCTTAAAAAAGTATTGAAGATTTTCACAAACAACCCAAAATTTGCCAACAATTGTGCAAAATGATAACATTACCATTAATATCAATAAAACCATGATTATGATAATTAAATCTAAGAAAAGACTTTAATACTTTATCCTCTGATTGGTATGATGATAGCACCCTTGAAGAGGTACAATCTCACAACTACTTAGTTATCGATTCAATTCCCATCACAATGTCGAGAAAAGGACAATTGGTGGTTGGAATGCTTATTACAGTGTTGAAAACAAATGTAGAAATGATTAGCTTTGGTATTGGGAAAAGAAAGGATTTCTTTTCAACACTTCAGTTGTCATGGTTATTCTTTGTCGCTGTTAAGTTTGGGCTTGCAACATCTCTTGTCAGACTTGAATATAAGTGAGGAAATCCAAAAGTATTTCATAACCTATAATTTTAAAGTTAAATGCAACACTCCTACTACATTCTTTTGATTGATGCTGGATGCACATCCATGGAGTTTTGAGCCATGATTTGATATTTAGATTATAAGCACAAATTGCTCAAGTTGAGCAAAGATAGGCTTCCTGTTATTGCTTCTAGTATGAGCAGTGGCCACCATAGCCTTAAAAGAGGTTGGTTAGAGATTCTGAGGTTTGGTTTAACTATTGGAACGTAAAAGAATACAATCAAATCAGTAACATTGACAATACTAGATCTCTCATTGCTGTAAATTTTGAAGATAAGCCTTGGAATGAGAATGAAATCATCGAGGGGAAATTGAAATACTACAAAGGTTCTATAAATCTTAATTTGGTTGATCAAAACTGTTTTTTCCACATGTTGAGCTTAAGAACAAAATGAATATTGCCAAAATGATGACCAATGCTCATGATCTCTATAGTTAAACTGGGTGTTGGACTAACCCTACAACACCTTGGGATGAACGGATTTGTAAAATTATGACACAAAGGAGGTTGAGGATGAGCACTATTTCTTTTTAACTTGTCCTACCCTTAATGCTATATGACATAACTTCACGTAGTTTCATAACTTCAGTGTTCTTTAGAGCCTCCACCATGATATAACGATGACATAATGATCGTGGTACTTTCATTTCCACCATGTTCAAACATAGAAATGACATTCTAAAGAGTATTTATTATTATCCCCTTTATTTGTTCGATAGGCCTTAGGGTATGGTAAACATCTATAGTTAAACTGGGTGTTGGACTAACCCTACAACACCTTGGGATGAATGGATTTGTAAAATTATGACACAAAGGAGGTTGAAGATGAGCACTATTTCTTTTTAACTTGTCCTACCCTTAATGATATATGACATAACTTCACCTAGTTTCATAACTTCACCTAGTTTCATAACTTCAGCGTTCTTTAGAGCCTCCACCATGATATAACGATGACATAATGATCGTGGTACTTTCATTTCCACCATGTTCAAACATAGAAATGACATTCTAAAGAGTATTTATTATTATCCCCTTTATTTGTTCGATAGGCCTTAGGGTATGGTAAACATCATCATCATCATCATCATCATCATAATAAAATAGATTATGGCTATTTTAGTCTTGATTATGAAATAACAAGTACATATGAAACTACTAATCACTATGTACCAGTTAAACAATTGAAATGTCTAGCAATGGGCCGTTAACAAATGCATGGATATGATTGGAACTGTAACTTTCAAGTTAGTTTTTGAAACAACTAGGTTGCTTAGAGAAGGAGATTCAAATGAAAGCATTGAGCACTAAGAGCATGCTCTGAATCTTTGAGACATGGAAGAGGAATAGCTTCCTAGTTAAAACACTAGAATTAAATCCCCATAGTAGTTTTTGTCCAAGTGGAAGAAATCAACAATGTCTAATGAATATGAGAAATTTGACAAACCACACAATATAATATTTTACTGAAAGGATTGACATTAGTTTGGACATAACAATTTTGGTATCAATGAGATGCTCTTCTTTGGTTAAGTAAATAGTGTTAATTTTTCTAACCCCAGCACTAGATAAACAATTCCTAGTGATTTTTCCTTGCTAAAAGTTAAATTTCAGCCCACTGATTTATTTATAATTTTATACTTGTTGAGATCTATTAACAGAAATTTTAAATAGCGGAAGAAATACTAATGGAAATCAGATCTACTCAAAAACACATGCATAGAATTTCTGCTTTTCAAATCAGCTTTTCATTCAATAATTTCCAAGCTTACAAGGGCACCCTTACTGAGAAAATTGTTAGTTTTTACTTGTTTAGAATAATAACATTAAACAATCTACCACTGAAAGAAATACAAGCACAGCAAAAACACAATGAACACAATATTTCTCTCGGGGAAACCACAAGGGAGAAAACCCCAACAAAATCTTCCTCAATATAGAATTCACAAAGTACAAAGATAAACCCCAAGACAAAATCAGCTTCTCCTTCACTTGTGCGAACTTCTCTCTCTCCTATGCGAACTTATGAGAGTGAGTTGAGTGAATACAAATGAGAGACTCCTCCTCTATTTATATTCTTCCGTTGGGGTGACCTTTTCCCCAACTGGGCCGACTTCTCCTAACTAACTGGGCCGACCTCTCAAATACATAATATAATAATATTTTCTGGGTTCTTCTAGGCCGGCACAAGACCTAGGGTTTACATTGACTCTTTCAATGACTCTTACATTATTAATTACATCAATGACATCTCTCGAAGGAGGAATACAATAATACAATAGATAACTACAAATAGAATATCTTCCGCAGTTACATTTCTTTAACACTCCCTCTTAACTAGGAAGGTATTCTGCGGGTAACATCAACAGTTGCACAACTGACTTGTGAATCTCTATATGTCGTAGGAAGTTTTGGATCATCATATGTTTGGGGTATCATCTACTGGAACATCCTCATCATCCTCATCATCCTCATCATCATCATTTGCTGGAATATCAGCATCATCATCATATTCGTTAGCAACATCCTATGCTGGAACATCCTCTGTTGGATCATCATCAGCAACATCATCAACTGGAACATCCTCTGCTGGATCATCATCAACAACATGATCAGCTGGAACATCTTTTGCTGGAACATCCTCTGTTGGATCAACAACTAAGTCAGCTGTAATATCCTTTGTTGGAGCATCCTCATCAACAACATCATCAGCTGGAACACTATCAGTAAACAAGTATTGATCTTCAGTCACCCCTGGATCGACATCCGTCACCTAAGGACAAGAACTCTATCAGTCGGAAAGTACTGATCTTCAGTCACCCCTGGACCGGCATTCGTCACCTAAGGACAGGAACTCTATAAGTCGATAAGTACCGATCTTCAGTCACCCCTGGACCGACATCCGTCACCTAAGGACATGAACTCTATCAGTTAGCAAGTACTGATCTTCAGTCACCCCTGTACCGAGATCAGTCATCCTCCGACCGACATCCGTCATCCTTTGACAGGCATCCGTCATCCTTTGACAGGAATCAGTTCCCTAAGAACTGGAACTATCATTCTCTCTTTTGAGAGAGGTCCCTCTGGACCACACCAAGCTTGTCTCGAAAGTATTCAAACTTTATGCGAGACAGAGGCTTAGTTAGCACATCAACAATTTGTTCCTCTGTAGGAACATACTTGAGCTTTACAGCTCCCTTCTGCACCATATCTCGGATATAGTGAAACTTGATCTCGATGTGCTTCGATCTATCATGGAACACAGGATTCTCTGTCCTCTTGATGCAACTATGGTTATCGCAGAGTATGTCCGTCATATCTATCTTTGCATCAAACAATCCTGCCAACATCTTGCGAAGCCACACTGCTTCTCTACAAGATGAACAAGCTGCTACATATTCAGCGTCTGCTGTACTGAGTGCAACATAGGGCTACTTTCTACTGAGCCATGAGATCATACTTGATCCCAAACTAAAGCAACATCCTGAAGTGCTTTTCCTATCTTTGGCACTTCCAGCCCAATTTGAGTCTGTGTACCCGTACATCCTGAACTCACTATTTGAAGCATATCTGAGTCCATAATCCCACGTACTCTTTAGGTACCTCATCACATGTTTTGCTGCAATCAAGTGAACATTTCTGGCCTCCACCATATACTGGCTCAATGTGTTCACAACAAAACATATATCTGGTCGAGTATTAGTCAAGTACATCAATGACCCAATAATTTGTCTGTACATGGTGAGATCTACTATCTCTGATGAAGCATCATTCAGGAGCTTCAAATTTGTCACCATCAGATTAGTCATGGCCTTACAATCCATCATCCCAAATGTCTTTAGGATCTCAACTGTGTATTTTCCTTGACTCAGGAAAATCTCATCTGGAAACTGACATACTTCAAGACCTAGAAAGTAATGCATCATACCAAGGTATTTCATCTCAAATAGGTCCACAAATATCTGAGTGAATAATATCCAGAATACCTTTTGCTTTGCTGTCGCTACTTGGAAATTGATTCTTTGTACTCTTTCCTTGAGCACATCCTTTGCATACTCCTTCATGATCAACCTGGATTTCTGGTAGTCTAGTCACCACCTTACTTACTATTGGTAAGGTTTTCTAGTGTACATGAGCCAATCTTCTATGCCATAGTTCACAGGGGCTCATGGTACTGGTCATCAGTGCTGTATCTGCATGACCCTTTAGTTTGTAAAGTCCTCCTTCTTCTACTCCAATGACTATTGCATCATTGATAGTCTTCCCCTTTGGCCACATAAGAACTTCACCATCTATAAATGCAATTTGAAGACCTTTCTTATCTAATGCTGAAATAGATAGAAGGTTTTTCTTCAAACTTGGTACATAAAGTACATCCTTCATGTTCATGGACTTTCTAGAGTCCAATTTGTAAGATGCTTCTCCCATTTCTTTGATGGGATATTGATAGTCATCTCCAAGCTTTACCTTATGTGGAGATTCCTTCTGTATGAGATGCGAGAGGGATTCTTTGTATCCCGTCATATATTTTGAAGCTCCACTATCCACTAGCCAATCTTCTATATCTCCAAGATTTACCTTATGTGGAGATTCCTTCTGTATGAGATGTGAGAGGGATTCTTTGTATCCCGTCATATATTTTGAAGCTCCACTATCCACCAATACCTTGAGCACATCCTTTGCATACTCCTTCATGATCAACCTGGATTTCTGGTAGTTTAGTCACCACCTTACTTACTATTGGTAAGGCTTTGTAGTGTACATGAGCCAATCTTTTATGCCATAGTTCACAGGGGCTCATGGTACTGGTCATCAGTGTTGTATCTGCATGACCCTTTAGTTTGTAAAGTCCTCCTTCTTCCACTCCAATGACTACTGCATCATTGATAGTCTTCCCCTTTGGCCACATAAGAACTTCACCATCTATAAATGCAATTTGAAGACCTTTCTTATCTAATGCTGAAATAGATAGAAGGTTTTTCTTCAGACCTGGTACATAAAGTACATCCTTCATGTTCATGGACTTTCCAGAGTCCAATTTGTAAGATGCTTCTCCCATTCCTTTGATGGGATATTGATAGTTATCTCCAAGCTTTACCTTATGTGGAGATTCCTTCTGTATGAGATGTGAGAGGGATTCTTTGTATCCCGTCATATATTTTGAAGCTCCACTATCCATTAGCCAAGTATCAGTTCCATGAGATACCGAACCAGTGAGGGCTGATATTAGAACATATTCTTCATTGGAGTCTTCATCTTCTCTGGTTTTGACTTCTTCATCATATTCACTATCTTCCGCTGCATGAGCATGAAATCTCTTCTTTTGCTTCTTATGATGTCCAGATTTGAGTGGACAAAATCTTGCAATGTGTCCTGTCTTGTGACAAGAGTAACATTCAACTGAAGATAGGTCTCTTTTGAACTTCTTTTTCTTTTGAGGTCTTTGAGATCCTCTTGGAGAGTCTTCATGGGAACGTACTTCGTTCTTCCTTTTCCTTCCACCTTTGGCATGAGTTGCCAAGGCTTGATCTTCATTGTCATTTAGTTTCTCCTCTCTCGCCTCTATTCTCTCTTCTTCTTGCACACACTCTTCCCATAGCTGTCTGAACTGGATTTGTTTCTTTCTAGCACATATGCCACGAACAAATGGTTCCCAATCTCTGGGGAGACCATTCAAAGTGGTCATCACAACTTCAACATCGTCTACCATGTCTCCAATAGCTTCTAGTTGTTCTTTTATCTGGGACACTCTGGAGAAGTATGAGCGCATGGACTCTCACTTCAAGATCTTCACTCCCTTTAGTTGATTTCTCAAGGTCATCTTCCTATTAATGTTCTTTCCTTCAAACATGTTGGTCAGGGCATCGAACATTTCTTTTGGAATCTTCTTTGAAGACACTTGAGGGATCAAGTGATCTTTGATAGAATCAACAATGATCCTATTTGCCTTGACCATATTCTTCTTATGCCTTGCTTTGGTTTCATCTCCCTCTGGTTCTATAAGTCCTTCCTTTATAAAGTCTTCTAGGTCATGTTCTTCAAGGATGAGCATGACTCTATACTTCCATGCCCTGAAGTTCTCAGTTCCCTCAAGCTTCTCATCAAGCTTGGTCTTGCTTGTCATCTTGATATAATGAGTACTTCAAATGGAAATACCAGACAAGTTGTCCTTCTGAAAATTGCTTCTACCTTGACCTAGGGTTTGTCAAAGAAACCCTAATTTTCCAACTCTGGGATTTTGGAAAACTAATTGGATGAGCAAATTCGCCTCCTCAAGGCGAGTTGAGTAAAGTACTCCTCCCAATTTTGTGAGCAGATGATCCAAAAACTTGATGCCCTAGTTCTCCCAGGTTGCAGTGGGGGACCCAAAAATGAAAATTCTCGGAATTGAATTATGCTTCGACAGAAAGATGCGCCCTAGTGAGGCGAGTTAGATGCACCCTCTTTTTCAGCTGATTTGTGGAGGGAGCTCCCAGAACAAGAAACCCAATTTTCTGCAGTTGCGGAGGCTGTACAGTGTTTTCTTTCAGGCCTGCTTTGATACCATGTTAGTTTTTACTTGTTTAGCATAATACCATTAAACAATCTATCACTGCAAGAAATACAAGCACACCAAAAACACAATGAACACAATATTTCTCTCCGGGAAACCACAATGGAGAAAACCTCGGCAAAATCCTCCTCAATATAGAATTCACAAAGTACAAAGATAAACCCCAAGACAAAATCAGCTTCTCCTTCACTTGTTCCAACTTCTCTCTCTCTCCTATGCGAACTTATGAGAGTGAGTTGAGTAAATACAAATGAGAGAGTCGTCTATTTATATTCTTTCGTTGGGGTGACCTTTTCCCCAACTGGGCCGACTTCTCCTAACTAACTGGGCCGACCTCTCAAATACATAATATAATAATATTTTTTGGGTTCTCGTAGGCCGACACAAGACCTAGGGTTTATATTGACTCTTTCAATGACTCTTACATTATTAATTACATCAACGACATCTCCTGAAGGAGGAATACAATAATACAATAGACAAGTACAATTAGAATATCTTCCGTACTTACATTTCTTTAACAAAAATGACCTGAGAAAATATACAACAAACCTGGCAAAATGCCCTCGATAGAAAGTTCCTCCTGACTGCAAATCTGCCCAATAAACCCCCTCTGCATGTTGTTGTACGGTATGGCCCTGTACGAACTATTGTACAATAGCCGTACGACTGTATGGCCGCGATTGTACGATCATGTACGACCGACTTTACCATCAATACGACTGTACTAATTTGTATAGTTCTATGTGGATTGGCCTGTACGACCTTCCCTCTATTGGCTTGGGTGGTTGTATGGACTCATGTACAACCTTGTTGTATGGTCTTGCTCAATTGCCCTACAAAAATAGAATCTCCACCTGACTGGTACGACCCCCTGGAAGATTTCTTTGTTTGTTGCAATCTCTCTCTACCAAATCTGGAAACTAGAAAGTCCTCTTTCTCTCTCCAACTCAATGCTTGAGTTTTTCATGTCTCTCTTGTATCTTTCTCCTTTCACCTTGGTTGCCTTTTATCTTGTTGAGATGAACCAAAACTCTATCTTCAATGGCTGAGATTAGATCTCATTCACTTGAGATCAATGGCTAAGATTGGCTTAATTAACTAAAGTCACTAGTGCCAAAAAATTAGGCACTTTATTAAATTAACCCTCAATTAATCTAAAAAGACATTCACTTTAATAATTTAATTTAATAAAGTGATTTTCCAAAGTTTTGATAGGCATTAGTGACGATCTCCACATAGACACAAACCCATGTGGAGATGCCTTTCCGAGCTACGAACATCAACACTCCCTCTTAGCGAGGAAGGTATTCTCCACCAATCCTAGCTTATCTTTGAAGAAAACAAACTTCCCTTTCACCAAGGGTTTGGTGAGAATGTCTGCAACCCGTCATCTTTGGAAATATACTGGAGCTTGACTGCTCCCTTTTGAAAATTGTCTCGGATGAAGTGATATCTGATCTCAATATGCTTGGACCTGCCATGGAATACTTGATTCTTAGAGAGTTTGATAAAACTCTGATTATCGCAGTGAATCACTGTAGGCTCCAACACTTGATCAAATAATCTTGTAAGCAATTTGCGAAGCCAAAGAGCTTCACAACTCGCCATACTCGCTGCCATGTACTTTGCCTCTATTGAACTGAGTGCTAAGGAAGTCTGCTTCCTATTGAATCGAGTGCTAAGGAAGTCTTCTTCCTATTGAACCAAGAAATCACTTCTAAGCCCAAGCTCTAGCAACACCCTGAGGTGCTCTTCCAATCTGATGCACTCCTTGCCCAATCTGAGTCTAAATAACCCTGTAGCTTCACTCCATCACCTTCAAGATACCTCAATCCATACTACATTGTGCCCCTCAAATATCTGAGCACATGCTTCGCTAATACCCAATGCACTTGCCTTGGCTCCACCATAAACTGACTCAAGGTGTTCACAACAAAGCATATATCTGGCCTAGTGTAGACCAAATACATCAAGGATCCTATCAGCTGTCTGTATACTCTGGAATCCATCAACTCTGAATATGAAGAGTCAACCTTCTTTAGCTTGGTAACCATAGGTGTAGCCATCGGTCTACAGTCCTCCATTCTAAATGTCTTCGGGATCTCCACTGTGTACTTCCCCTGTCCAAGGAAGATCTCACCCAGTCTCTGCCATACCTCTAACCCCAAGAAGTAATGCATCAAGCTAATATCCTTCATCTCAAACTCTGTAGCCAAGTCTACCTTGCACCTTTCTGTAAGCTCCTCTGCACCTGTTAGAATAAATCATCCACGTACAACACCAAGATGAGTGGATCGGATCCAACAAGTATGAAGTACAAGTTGGGATCCGCCTCACTCTTGGTGAAGCCTATGCTCTACAAATATCCGTCAATCCTGGAATACCACGCCCTGAGTTCCTATTTGAGTTTGTACAAGGCTTTCTTGATCCTGCTCACATGAGACTCCCTCCCATGTACCTCGAAGCCCTGAGGTTTCTCTATATATACTTCCTCCTTAATAATCCCGTTGAGGAAGGTTGTCTTCACGTCCATTTGATGAATCCTCCACCTCATGATTGAGGTAATAGATATCACAACCCAAATGGAAGCATATCTGGCTACTAGATCGAATGTCTCCTCATAGTCCACTCCCTCTCTCTGAAAGAACCCTTTGCCACAAACCTTGCCTTGAAATTTTCGATGCTACCATCTCTAGCATGCTTGATCTTGAAGAGCCACTTTGAAATCACCATAGACTCCCCCTCCGGTTTAGGCGCATTGTCCCAAACATCATTCTTCATGATGAAGGTGTACTCCACCATGGTATCCCCTCCAAACTTGTTGGTTGCTTCCTCATAAATGGAAGGCTCGAAATCAATGATGCTATTCATCAATGCTATATAGTTCGGAAACTTTCTCGGAGGCCTACCCCCCTTGAATGATCTCCTGGGAGCCTCAACATGCTCTTGAACATCCTTTAATGTGTGCTCAAACTATTTGGGTCTCTTGACAGAATTGAAGGGAGGCAACTCCTGCTCACCTGAAGGCTGGCGCCTGGAACTGGAAGTCTGTGAAATTTGTTCTCCCTTCGGAGCTTCCTGCTCCTCGTCCTCTAGCATTGGTGGTAACTCATTAGACTTTCTAGATGCCAAGTTCTCCTCGAAATTAATATCTAGACTCACCACTGTCTTCCACTGTGCTCAAAGTTACAAATATTGTGTCAACAAATATATCATTGAGGGTCTAGGAAACAACGTATTGGATTTATTGGGGAAAATGTTGGCAAACATCGGCAATATATCGGCGAACTTAAAAAATACAAAAATATTCATTTTTTGACTCAACTGATATTTTGCCGATATTTCTTGATTTTTGGCAATATTTTTTTATTTTTTCAAAAAATCGCTATATTTTCAAATGGTGATTTTTTTCAGCGATAAAGTCGCTGAGCTGGGAGCATTGCGATATATCGCGATGTCGACAATATATCACCGATGTTTGTAACATTAACATTAGTTTCAACCACTAATTTTCTACAAATTATTTCTTTTAAATTATTTATTTTTGAATCAAGGATCTGGTTTTGTTGGCAAAACCAAGTTGTCTAAAGTCATGCTTATTATTTTTCAGAATTAAGTCACAATTTACACATAAATCTTTAATGTGGTTTAATGGCAATTGTATCAGCTTAAGTGCTTTATTTCATTGTTGTTCATGCATGTTTATGTTCATTGTTGTGTCAATATCTCTTTCATTTGGTCATATTCTCTTTATGATTATTGATCAATTGATTTCAACAACAAAGTTTCATTGGCATGCTCATTTAATGATGATGGTTGTTCATGTTTCACTTAATACATCATTTTTATGTTCAGTGGTTTATAAGTTATAATCTTCAAGTGATTCAATTTGATTCCAAGCAAAACTTTTAGGTCTTCAACCAATAAAAAACTAAGTGAGTAGATCATTTGACTTAGTTGCCTTGGGGAATCCCCTTTTAGTGGTTTGTCTAAGCCACCTAAAGTGAAGGGAAATTTGATAGGTGATAGCTATCATATTTCCATAGTTGCACTTAGCTAGATCATTTTGAGTCCTTGCATTTGGGGTGTTAGTTTTTGTGGCAACAGGAAACAAGATACATCCCTTAGAGTTCCGTGTCAATATTCCACATGTTGGACATGGACACAAGAGGACACATTTCCAATGAGTTTGGCACGTGTCTTGAAACATGGCACATGACAAAATCGTATCAGACATGTGCCCTAACTGTGTCCTACGTGTCAGGCATGTGTGGATGGAAAGAGAGACCCACGGGCTTCTAAAAAGTGTTTTTGTCATTCATTTTGACCAATTTCAACTGAGGGAAAGGGCTCTAATAGGTTTTCATTGCGAAGGTGACGAGTAAAATCAAGGTTTGAAGGGATTCTAAGTATTGTAGTTTTTAAAAGAATTGGATCTTTATGTCTATTTCATTTTTATATTTGTAATTTTTTAATATATATATATATATATATATATATATATATATATATATATAACCATGTCCCCATGTCCCGTTATATATAAATCCGCATCACATGTTCTGTTTTCGGGGTCACCAGGTCTTGTGTTGGATACTTGTATTTTTATGTCCTACATGTCCTATTTCCTTGTGTCATGTTACTTAGGTGGCCACATGGAGAGTTCACTTGGTTAGAGAGTGCCCTACATGGGATAAGGAGCCTTATGCATCTTGGAGGAGAGCTTTAGGCCCTAGTTGACATGTGGCAAATTGGATTCCTATTTGGAGATGGCTCAAGGACACTTGGGACTTCGATAGTGTTCTTGCAAGGGGTTGCTGACCTAGTGGAGTACATTGCTTAGGAGGATCAATGGAGTTTGTGGAGGCTTGTGATGGAGAGACGTGGACATGCCTTGTGTAGCTAGTAGCTACATCACCTTGGAGCCATTATTCGCACTCTTGTGTAGAGATGTTATCTTAGGTCTTAACTTGCACTTGTTTTCTCTCTCTCGAGGTGTTAGGGTTTCTTGGTCTTCTTGGAGTATCTTGAAGCATCTTGGAGGTCTAGGGTTAGGGTTTATCCTGTGGAGATTGGAGATTAGGGTTTTGACTCTTGAGAGAAAACCTTAGGGTGGATTGGTGAAGAAGAGAAGAGGAGGACATCTTGCCTTGGAGAATGTGTTGGAGAGATTTTTGTAGATTGGATCTTTTTGGTTGAGGTAGGGTTTGTTGATTTACCCTAGCTAAGGCTTTTTGGAGAGTTGGGAGATTTGTACAAGCCTTGAGATAAGGCTATGGTATGTACTATGCACATGTACTTCATCTTGACCTAATCAATGAAGTTTCCAGCATTCTATATCTTGTGCAATTTCCAGATTTGAATTTCAGTAATATTTATTGCTATTTACAGCCATTTATGTCTTAATGATTTGACATTAGTAAAGGGGCAAATTGTTAAGTGATTGACATCTAATGAAGAATATAAGGAGCTCATTGTACTGCTGTTATACTACTGTAAAAGTGTATTTTCAGATCTGATTATTGGCTAATAAGATGTCATAGAAGGGGCTGAAACTTATCTCTTTGTTTGGTATCTTTTCTACTTGAATTGCCATGAATTTTGGGGCTGTTTAAAGTAAATTGTTGTATTCTTTACACCACTGTTTTGTATTCTAATTTACATGAGTCCTAAGACCAAAAATTCCAGGGCTAAGTTCTGAGAAACTTTATAGAAAGAAGGTGTAATTTCTGTTTTGCATTAAAGCTTGAGTATTCAGAAATTTCTACATTACCTTCTAGGTTGGCTCCTTCGTACTAACTATTTAAATTTTTGTATTTCTTTCTGCACCTAAGGGTTGCCGTTGGCATTCTTGCATCACTATTGTGACTTCTTGTATTCTGTTGTCTCATTGACCTATCTTTTGGTAACAGTACATTAATTAAATTTCTTGCTTTCCTTCTCTCTGGTTGTCCCAGTGGGAATGAGTTAAGAGGAAATTACATAGCTGCAGCCTGCCAGTTGCTAAAAATAATTCACCCTGCTTATCACTGAATATATGTTCGCTGCCACAAGGCTGCAAGCTTGCTCTTGCCATATAGGTTGGCTACAAGAACCATCCTGATCGGTAGATGATTGCAAAAGTCAGCAAGCTAGTGATTGGCCTGTACCGGCTAGGTTAGAGGATTGATTACATAGCCACTATATATTTGGATCAAAAGATTGAGTACTCGTTGAAGGTGCCACATAAGCAATATAGGATTTAAAGGGAATCATCAGGAAACTGGTAGTTGCATATGGTTGGAAGTTGGAGCTATTGACCAAGTAGCCATTCTCTTGACAACCGGTTTTTCGTATTTGTTGTCTTTAAAGCATGACAGTTACTCATTTCTAAACCTACTGAAAGACGGGGCATCTTGGTCAGCTTATAGGATAGAATAAGTTGTCCATCCTGTTGCATGTTCCCTGATAATGAATGATCAATATGAGGACATGTTAAATGAGTCAGGCAAATTTTTTAATGTAAGTAGCAGATTCATATGATGTGTGGACAGTCACCAGAAATACCGGGGACTGGTATGTGCACACTGCGCATGTAAAGAACGGTGGGGGTGTGCATAAGGTGTTTCTGTAAGGCATTTGTCATATCTAGATTAATCATCCAAAATACAATTAATTTTACGTCTGGTGAATTTCTAAATATAAAAAATAAGCAAGATTTCAATGCAGTACATGTAGTGTTGGTGCTCAATAACTAGGTTATGCAATTCATATGGCAGACCAACATGTGCCACATCTATGCCTATAAAATGCTGTAATTCTTATTGAATAAACTTGTTTTCTTTATTCAAATCTGGACTGATACTGATTATGGCATCGGGATTTAAGCTCCTTGGGGTTTGCTTGGCGCTAAAGATGTATTCTTTTTTAAACATGTTTTAAAGCTGTCCCTTGAGTTGGGATGAAGGTCATCGATAGTCATAAATAACATTATTTCATTTTAAACAGTGGTCATTTGTGATCCTTAGTAAATGTGAAGATCTATTGGATTGCATTTGTCAGTAGTGTTCTGTTTGTCTGTTACATATTCTTAGTTTTCGAGTTGCTGGAGTCTCTAACAGCATTTGAGTTTTTGCAGGACACGTCCCATCATTGAAAGAAGGAAATTTGAAAGAGACCATTTTTCCCGCCCCTTGGTCCCAAAAAATGGCTGTTGTTTTAGGTAACGCAGTTTTTGTTAATTAAGTTCATTTATCTATGGTTTGTTCATTGCATAGTATATACTTGTGTGTGTACCTTGCATGCTGCAAAACGTGCTACTTGATTGAGTGCTTTGGATTTAAATTTAGATCAGCAAATGTGCACTTGTAAGCAGATGTTGATGTCATAGCCTTTGGTACTATATAGTATATATGGCATCAAGATGTTTCTGTCTAATGACAATATTCCATGCTGTATCTTGCAGGAGCACGGTTGAATGAAGCTTTCCAAGACTCTAGTGACTTTCTATCTGTTCAACGATTGTTTGAGGTAGCTGTTGTCAAATTTCTTTAGCAGACTATTTCATACATCAATCTTGTTGATATTAGGAGTTCCAGCCTTCCTTTAGGATCTGGCTAAGGTGGCTTTGTAGATATCTATTTGTTTGTGATTTTAGGCATTGTTTCCATTCTAAACTATATCTTCTTCCGTCTCTTTTGACAGAAAGAAAAATATATTGTTACATTTAATCCACTGAAGGGTCAAGCATATGCCTTGTTGAGGGAGAAAGCAAGCTCAGATGATGTGCTGATGGCTACCTTTCACGTCAGTTGAGATTCTTACAGTTATCATGAGAAATTTCTGAACTGACTAGTGAAAAATAGTATGGAAACATGTCTGTTAGTTTGTTGTCGTTTGAATTTAAAGTTGATATTTTGTGATACTAATTTTGAAAATGCTCCTGGTGCAACAGGCACATTTGCTTTTGCATGTCATTAGTACATCTAAGAAAGTTGGAGTTGCAAGGCAGCCTTTTAAATCTACTAAGTTGGACAAGCTTGATTCATCTACAAGTTATTCTATGCTTTCTACAGCTGATATAGAGGCAGGAATTGCAGAGACTTGCAAGCACGCTTCTCCTTTGTTTGAAATCTTTAGGAAACAGGCAAAAGAACAGGTAGTCTATTATTGTCAGATATTTATATGCATTTCATTTCTGTTAATCAATTGTTTATAATCTTAGACTTTGTTTTTCTCCTTGTAGGGATGGACGATGGCAGAATCGCTGCTAAATCCTGGCAATGCAAGGTTATGTGAGTGCTGAATTTGAAAGGAATTGACTTGTAGTGATTTAAATGCTCTTTAGTGATCATCAACATATAGAAGAGGTTTGCCAGTTGGGCTCATGGATTGATTGCACACACACATGGATCTGCTCTTCATAATGGTTGTGACTTTGAAGCCAGTTTAATCATCAAGAGTGATGTAGGATGGTTCTTGCTTGGAAGTACATCAGCAAAGTTGATATTTTGTGCAAGAAGAATGATTGCTCTTCCTCCCAATAGAAGCATTTGGTTCTCAATTTTAAAGCTCAAGCAGTTCAAATAATTGTCTGCCCATCCACAACTCCATGTTTTATCTGCACTCTCCAATTCATGCTTTTCTGGTGAGCTTCTAATGGGCCTCAAGGAGTCAGGGCAAAAGCCTAGAGTCAAACTAGATAATGCTTACTTTGCGTCAAGCATAGTAAGTACACTTGAATAATTGTTGGGGATTTGTATCCTATGTTGGGAAATTCCTTCAGTGATTCAAATAAATGTATTACTAGACATATGATTAAACTGGCAAAGAATGTGGAGATATTTTCCCACCCTTTGCAGGTCTGGGTGTCTTTTGACATTGACCTTGCCAACTGTACAAGTTATACTTGATTATTGAGCAGTGAGAAGCAAATTAATTCATGCCTTTGGAAGGCCATGGTCAATATGTATTTGAAGAATTTTGGATGCTTCCGGCAAACAAATTCATCTCTTTCACCCTTCCTCTACTACTATTCTTATGTCTCTTTTCTCATCTTTAATTGTATCTTATTCACAACTGTGGTCGCCATTGTTTATATTCTCGTTTTATGTCTGACAAATTTTTTAGATACACAAGGTCTATTATTACATAATTATAGATTGTATGGTCATTATTGGGCTTCCTCTTCTTCACGAAGGAAGAAGAACACCTGCCTCCTGCTTGTTTGCAATAACCCCCATTTAAAGGCGCTTTGGCTACCTTCCACGCATCCTTTTGTCCAATTTGGGTATGTTTCTTCTCTAATTTGCTGATGATCTTCATGACAGAAGGCTGCGTATTTTATTGTCCTATTTGCTTCCTGAAAGAATTGTTCATTGCTGTTGATCTGGATTTCGTTACAGAAGGCTGCGTATTTTATTTTCCCATTTCCTCCATGAAAGAAATGTTTATTGTTGCAACTGAGAATTTGTCCCTCACAGATCTATATCTATTCTACTCTATATCAAAAAATTTAATGTTGAGTCATCCATTGACACACCCACTTGCTTGGTTACCTGGACACGATACATATACACATGTAGTTGGTCTACCTTGCCATTAATGCTGTGATTAAGTTATTAGCAAAGGACTATAGTGGCAGCTATTTGCCCTGTTCATCTACTAGTTCCTCCCTAGAAATAAATTAGCCACTGTGAGAGCTTCCTATCCGCAGTTTGGAAAGATCGTTGGCTTTTGTTTCGAAATTGACATTTAACTACAGTGTGGACTATATATTCATTTTATGAATTTCAACCGGTTTTTGTTGGCCTTTGTTTCAAAATTGATATTTAACTACGGATTGTAAAATATATTTCATTCTATGTATTTCAGCTGGTCATTCATTCATTCTTTATATATGTAATTATGGTTTTATATGGAAGGTAGGCATGTCCAAGAATATAATTACTTAATATAATTACTTGGGGGATGGGATATTAAGCATGCTAAAGTAAGTGAGCATTGCATTTTTTCTTATATTTTAACTCTAGATCGATCAAGTACTGACATAGATCAAATTCCTTGAGTTGCAAACTTTATTTATAATGCAAAATTTGAGGAAAGGTTTGCACTTTGAGGGATTGGATCTCTCTTGGAGCTTGATAAATCCAAGGTTTAGATGGATCTATACTAGGTTTAAATGAATCTATGTTGGTATAATCTCAACCATAATATTCATATTATTGAATAAATTTACACATTAATTACATACATGTATTATAATATTTATATTATTTGTATAAATTTACACATTAATTACATGCACGTATTATAATATTTATATTATTTGTACAAATTGACACATTAGTTACATACACATTTTTTTAAGAAAAAACCTTATTTTGATATTTATCGAGTGAAATCAAATATACATTGGTCTGTCCCATAAGGACTCTGTATGTCTTCTCTGCATTCTTGCCACAAAAGCAGTAAAAACTACATCTATCCATTACAAAAATTCCTCAAAAAGAGTATTAACCCCTGCAATATATGCAGTTCTGATATACTATATACCAGTCATCATCAAACCTAAACATATTCTAGTTGCGAAAACATGTGCCCAATACAATGAAAATATAGATTAATGAGGAGCCTCCTCTATATTCCATGGCCTTCAGAGTGTCCTGGTGTAAAAACAAAGCCTCCTGTCTTGAGAGGTGAACTCTCTGTATTAATTACATGCACATATAAGTCATAGGTGCATTTTAGTAAGATTCCATATTCACCTATATTAACACATGACTATATTAATGATACATAAGAAATTTCATAGTTTTAACTGCATTACTATAAATCATGTATTACTGATTTTTACTATTCATGGCAAGAAACTCCATGATACATAAGAAATTTCATAGTTTTAACTGGATTACTAAAAATCATGTATTACTATTTTTACTATTCATGGCAAGAAACTCCGTACTCTAATTATATTAATTATACTTGCATTATATTAATATTTAATGTAAATCTATGCCTTTTTCTCCCAAAAAAAACTTAGTCTATTCGATATCTATAAACCACATTTTACATAGACCTTTGTCCCAGCCTTGTCCGAAATTTGAAACAAAAAACAACTTCCAACATTGGACTTGAAACAGTCCTCCAATAGGTATATAAACAGCCATGCTGATCAATTCATCAGTTAAAAAAGATCCAAAAAGCCAAAACGAGAGATATAAGGCAAACATCTAAATTTGATTCCCAAAACGAGAGATATAAGGCAAACATCTAAATTTGAGTCCCACAAGAGGTGGGAAAAAGCCATTTATCCAGGAAAAGGTTCGGGGTCCAATTCAGCCAAATTATCTTCCATATTCTCCCATCTGAGCCAGGTCCCCTCTTCGATCTGTAGATTCCTCTTAGATAATTGATCTGCCGCGGTGTTCCTCTACTGAAGATATGGACATAGGACATTTCAAGAAAGAGGGTAGCTAGTGTAACATCCCAAAAATTCATAAAATTTAAAAATTTTGATAATATAATAAATATGATAATTAAGTATGCGGAAGTAATTAACTATTTGATTTGTTTATTCTAACTATAGAAATTCATTTATCTGTTGTTTATTAATTTTTGAAATACGATTACGTTCTTTAACGAAATGTTTGTTAAGATCGCTACTTAATGTGTGATTATTTATTTGTATTAACTGTTCATGCTCTTCTGACGATGAAGGGGTCCTATGGCACCCCGAGGCTTACTTAGCATTCATGCTAAAGCATTTGAATCGTTCATTTCGCAGATTACAGGTAAGGGCGTTAATGTTTACGAAGTGTGATAGAAGAATTCCTAACTAGTTTCAGTAATCTCCAAATGTCTTAATGGTTTTTAGAGAATAATAATGAAATGTATCCGAGTGAGATCTCTTCAGTTATAATATGGTTTTCATAACAAAAAGTATGTTTGTTATACTTATTCTCATTTCTCGTACTAGTGATTTCATACTTTGTTCAGAATATATATAAGTTCATGTTATCATGATGTTTCTATTAAATGCGAAATGTAAATAATTATCATGCATATCCTTTTGACATAATAGCTATATGCAACTATTGTACATTTCTATGGAGCAAGAAGTATATGCAAAGTTACATGCATATCCTATAGTATGAACTATATGTATTTTCACATAATTCCTAGAATGTGCACTATATACAATTTCTTTGTATTATCTATAGCCTAAAACTATATGCATAATATATGCAATTCCTATTACATAAACTCCTATATGCATAACCTATGTAATTTCTCATAACATCGAAACTATATGTAAATCCTATATCAAACATATAGCATCGATATTATATGCAAGTTATGTCTTGGTTCAATATGAAATGACGTGAATATAAGTGCGTCCATGTGAACCTTAGAATATAGAGTCGATACCTAGCTAATGCATTAACCTAAGATAAACTATGACTTATACTATTGTATGTATTGATAGGCTTATAACATAGCTAATGAGCCAAGCGTGATGTGGACAGGGTAATTAATACCATGATGATTACTTGCTGGCAAGTTTTCGAATTCACCGTTGGCCTTTAATACTCCCATCAACTGGATTCAGTGGAATTCATTGTGGCTGCCATTGTGGTTCATAACACGTGAAGGTAATATGGTAGGGTAATCAACGTGGTCGAGTTGTAATTGATCTAGCTTGAGGGTTGTCCTAGCTGTCTTCACGGTGGCAATGGTTATTAATTAGGTTTTAATGCAGTTGGTGATTCGAATAACGATGTGCTGTGATGAACATTTTCCACCGTTGATCATGTGAGATTATTGGACTTTGGTCTTAACCCTAAACTCCATTACGTTTATGAGGTTATTGTTTCCTTTGGCATTCAGTGTGTTGGGAGGTGGCTTTGTGGAGAGGCCGACAGGCTGAGAAACTCCAGGGTTTCGTTAGTCAGTTCTTTGGAGTTTCTCCACGATTCAAACCCGTGACTTGTTCGGTTTTCTGATACCAGTTTGATAGTTTAAACAGCCGAGCTTACTATGAGAGTTTACAACACTTGAATTGATAATGGAAGAGCTCTGGGGCTGATGGTAATCTTGTGTGTAGGTTGAATCCAAGGTCAGTCTTCTCGTATGTTATAATGTAGAAATGCTGAGTTGTCTTCGACCTCTGCTGCGTTCAGAAGTGAAGTGGTGGCTAGGTTTTAACAATGGCTGTGGTGTCTCTACTCCAGAAATAGCTACCAAGGTAATGTATTAGGTCTCAAAACCTGTCTCCCTCTAATCTGCTTTTAAAAGTTGTAGTAGTGGTTATTTCGATTTACTGAAACTCCTATCATGATGGTCATTTGACCATAACTTAAATGTTTTGGCAGGTTCCTTCGTCATTCGGTTCCCAAGCTCGAGTTTGGTTAACTGGCAACTGCGTAAGAAATGGTAAGCTTCGGTGGTTAAGCTTAGGTGACTATTGGATCTTCATGTGTTCTTAGTCGAGCCTTCATGTTTATCTTGGGATATGGGAAGTGACCACCCTCGAAATATTGTGAGCTATCTGGCAGCCTGGGGAGGATGAAATCCTCAACCCATTTGGCGTTAACCTATGGTGGTGTTTTTTCAACGTAGATAATTTGCAAATGAATGTAACTGCTGAGAGAGTTTTATCTCTCGGCTAAACTGGATATACAAAGATTTTGGTTCTTGTAACTTGATGATGTTTACTTGTGTTGAAAATTGTGAGCCATGCTCCAAGTTTATGATAATTTAATGTTTGAACTATTGTGCATTTATAAAGGTTACGTACCAAAGGTTTTGACCTTGATCCGTGCAGTAAAAAACCCTACCCTGTAGGTTTTGATGGTAGGCTTTGATAGTTTTGTGTTTAACTAAAAACTATGCTATCGTTTCGATAATGGCCGAAAGCCAAACTCAATGTTTTTGATTTGAAAACTTTGAAATAAAATCTAGTGTTCATGTATTTATGTGGTTTGTTTCAATTAATGTTTATGTACATATTCAATGATGTTTGAACATGAAATCTTAATCTATTTTGGAAATTGATAATATCTGAGTTGCTATTTCAAATATCAGGGTTTGGCCAAAGAGTTGTTAAGGATGTTAAAATAATAAGTGAAAAAGAGTTGGGGTTCTGCCTATGATGAAAGTGTTTGAATCTAATAACTGTAGTTGATAACTAAACCAAAATATGAGATATGGATACTGAAATGAAATAGTAATATACAATGATGCTATTATTTGCGAATGATAAATATCTATTTAGCGTTATAAGTACTGAGTAACAACTCTGTATAAAAGAAATATTAAATTGCAGCTGTTAAACTTTTAGGAATGATGATGCTTGAAATAAGTGAAATTATAACACCTTATTGTTGGAAAGAATAATAATAGAATGCATAGCATTAGCTTTCAAAAATAGATAGTGATAATTGAAAACCTAGTTCTTTGCAGAGATGAAATGTTTTATTTTTGTTACTAAGTAAAGAAAATGCTACAATATCTGTTTTATGATATGTTGTTCTATATTTTGAGTTTAGACATATATAATTGATATTGCAGAATTAAAATAAACACAACAGTGTTAGTCTAATCATTCACTTGGCATTCTGCCCATCATTCATCTATCTTAATTCTACTTCTCTGTACTAGAGTACTATACAGAAAACAATATGGGGAAAAATGCAGAGAAGATATTTAATCAATCATCTCATTTACTTAACCATCATTATACAAAATCATACCTAGGTCAGAAATTGAAACAGTTACTTGTATATGCCATTAACTGTAAACACTAAATCTACAAATGCAGAAAATCATTTAACTACTTATAGGTTGAATTAACAAATAGAACCTGTAACTGTAGATAGGGCAGACAAACACCCAAGGAGACTATTCCACCCAAACCACTCCTGAAGACAGACAAATTAATTGCCTTAGGACCCCCAAGCCTGTTCACTGAACCACTAGGAAAAAGAATCTGTAGAAGCTTTAGGTCATCAACTTGCAACAACAATGTAGATCATTCTGTCATATAGACTTAGCAGTCAAAGAGACCTGCACCCGCACCTATGGTTTCCTTCTCAAAATCAATTCAACAGACTCACAATGCACTTCCACTTAACCTCCCTATTCGAATATTTGAGTCATCACCTGATACACTTGATGAATTATTTCTGCAGAAAATAATTATGGAGCTCCCTGCTCAATTCGAATTGCCTTCTCTAGGCTGCATAGGCCTTTTTTGTGGTTACCCTGGTCATTAATGAGCTAACAGCTCTGTTCCACCCACCTGGGGGATAATGCCACAATATTAGGGGTAGTTGTCCCATAACCAATAGCTAGCGGTGGAGTGCAAATGTTGACACCTGTCCCATGCCTTCTAACAACTTCCATTCCTCCTAGTGGGTCAATGAACACTCATTTAACAGTTCCCTTGGTGTTTGTCTCCTATTTTTTAATTTATTAAATAATAATAATATGTCATTACAATCATCCTCGACCAAATTTGGTCACAAGTACAAAACTTTGTAATTATAATTTAATATAATGTTTTTGCAATAAAATAAATATTCTCAAAATTTGGGTAGGTGACATACACCCCCCCCTTAAGTCTCAACATCGTTCTCGATTTTGTTCATTCATTTTCTGAGTGTTCCTGAAACAGAGCTGGGTATGCTACCCGCATACTATTCTCCAACTCCCAGGTTGCCTTTTCTGGGCTAAGGTGCTTCCATTGTACCTTTACCTGTCCAATGGTGTAATTCCGGAGTTGAGTTTCTCTCCTTTCGAGGATACAATCCGGTTCCACCTGTACATCATTCCAATTTATAACAGGAGTAGCATCGTGTATGTATTTCTTTAAAACTAAAATATGAAAACATTATGTATTCTTAGATTTGGTGGCAAGGCCAGTTGGTATGCCACGGGTCCAACCCTTGACAAAATTTCGAAAGGACCACAATACTTGGGTGCCAGCTTGGCACAACTTCCCAATTTTAATGAGATCTTTTTTGGTCTTACCTTAATGAAAACATGCTCACCAACCTGGATTTCTTTATGAGTCCTCTTAAGATCTACTTGACTCTTTTGCCTATCTTGGGCGGCTTTAAGATTTATTTTTACCTGTTTCATGGTTAGTTCTATTTCCTTTAACAATTCAGGTCCTAAAATAATTCTATTAATTGGGTCATTCCAAGAAACTGGTGTATTACATTTCCTACCATAAAGAATTTCAAAATGGCTAAGCTTGGCTGATGCATGGTAATGGTTGTTATATGCAAATTCTACTAAATGTAAGTATTCCTCCCACTTACCAGGCTGGTCCTTGACATACATCCTTATCATGTCTTCCAATATTTGATTTAGTCTTTCCGTCTGTCCATCCGTTTGTGGATGAAATGTTGTGCTGAAGTTTAAGGTTGTATTCAACCCTTTAAACAAAGATCTCCAGAAGTTTCCGGTAAACTTAGAATCACGGTCTAAAACTATCACTTTTGGTATTCCATGTAATCGAAAAATCAGTTTCATGAAAATTTCTGCAATATCTAAAGCCTTATAAGTAGTTTTTACTGGTATAAAATGTGCTGCCTTGCTGAGTTTGTCCACTACCACCATGATGGAATCATTTTGTTTCTGATTCTTGGGTAGTTCGGTAATAAAATCTATGTTTATGATCTCCCATTTCCAACTAGGTATAGGTAATGGTTGTAACAGTCCAACTGAATGCTGATGTTCAATCTTTATTCTTTAACAGTCAATGCATTTAGCTATATACTCTGCTACTTCATCCTTCATCCCGGGCCAATAATCTTTCCGTAACATAGTTATGGTTTTCTGATAACTTGGATGACCAGAATAATGACTTTTGTGCATCTCATCTAAAATCAGAATTTTTATCTTTGGTATGTTAGGCACATATAATCTATTCTTGTATAGCAACAATCCATTTTCTTTTAACCTGAAATCTGCCATAGAATTTTCAGAATTACTTTCTGCTGTCTTTTCATGTAAATTTTTGTACTCTTCATCAGTTTTAATCCCTTCGAAAATCTGATTTTCTAAATCTGTTGTGTATGTACTGATGGCTGAAATAAAATTTAACTTTGCATTACGACTTAAGGCATCAATAGCCTTGTTCTCTTTACCCTTTATACGCTGAATTTCAAAATATATTCACTTAGAAAAGTTAGCCATCTAGCCTGTCTAGCATTCAAGTTCATTTGATCTAATAAATACTTCAGCCCCATGTTATCTGTTATCAGAGTAAATTTTCTGCCAATAAGATGGTGACGCCACATTTTTAAGGCGTTACTGCTAATAATTTCAGATCATATGTAGAATAATATTTCTCATGTATTTTCAGCTTTCGAGACTCACATGCAAGAGCATGTCCCTCTTGTGTTAGGACTCCACCGAGTCCGTCATTACATGCATCGGTGCATACTATAAAATTTTTATTAGGATTTGCAATTCTCAGAATAGGTGCTGTAATTAGTAATTCCTTCAACTTCTTAAAACTGTCTGCACACTTTTGATTCCATACAAATTTCTTCCCCTTCTTCTGTAAGGAGGTTATGGGGTCTGCAATCTTCGAAAAACTTTCTATGAATTTTCTATAATATCATGTAATCTCCATAAACGATCGTACGTCTGACACATCCTTAAGAACTGGCCATTCATTAATGGCTTTTATCTTATCGGGATCAACCAAAATTCCTTCCTTGGAGATTATGTGACCTAGATACTGAATCTTATCCTTGTAAACGTCACACTTACTAAACTTAGCATATAACTGATGATCTTTCAGAACTTGTAAAATAATACGCAAATGTTCGTCATGTTCTTCCTTACTTTTAGAATATACTGGAATGTCATCTGTGAATACAATTACAAACTTATCCAAATACTTGTGCAGAATATTATTCATTAAGCACATAAATACTGCCGGGGCATTAGTCAACCCAAATGGCATGACCACAAACTCATAATGTCCATAACGAGTTCTAAAGGCTATTTTAAAAATATCCTCATCCTTTACATGAACTTGATGATATCCTGACCTTAAATTAATCTTCGAAAATATCGTTGCTCCACGCAGCTGATCAAATAGATCGTCAATGTGGGGCAACAAATATCGATTCTTGATTGTCATCTTGTTCAGTTGGCGATAATCTATGCAAAGCCTTAAAGTGCCATCCTTCTTCTTAAAAAAAAATAGGTGCTCCTCAAGGAGACACGTTGGGTCTTATATAGTTTTTATCAATCCGTTCCTTCAACTGTGATTTTAACTCATTTAATTCCAATATGTTCATCCTATATGGAGCTTTGGAGTTCGGAACCGCACCCGGTATCAGCTCAATAGTAAAATCTAGGTCCCTCTTCGGGGGTATTTCTGGAATCTCTTCTGGAAAAACATCCAGGAATTCTTTTAGGACAGGTATATCTTCTAGTTTCAGTTTGTCCTCTTTTGTAATTGACTCCTTATGTACTACATTCACTGCGAACATTTTACATCCTTTTCTAACTGCTCTTTTTACTTGCATAGCTAAAATCTGTCTAAGTGATGTCTTTCTAGGAATACCCTTCACTTCTACTATTTCCCCTTCATCATTTAGACAGGTAAAATTTTTCTCATAACAATTCAGAATAACATGATGTGCTTCTAACCAGCCCATTCCAATTAAGATGTCATAGGATCCTAAAGGTAAAACATTTAGCTTGGTTTGTGTCTTTAACTGATTCATAGATAAAACACAACTTTCAACAAAATCAGACACTTTTCTTTTTGTTCATGTTGCTAGTCTAACGAGCCAAAATTTAATAAATTTTTCTATTTTCATATTAAATTTTTCTACAATATTTGGAGATATATAAGTTAGGCTAGCGCCTGGATCAATCAAAATAGAAACATGGTGATTTTGTAGCATACCTTCAATCTCTACCATAGAGACTTGATGCTCCGCTTGCCTGTTGTGTACAACTGCATTAATTTTGAGCATCTCTCTTGACAAATCTCCCACAGTAGGTTCAGCTTGTATGTAGTGAATATTATTGGCTGTCTACTTCTTATTGGGACAGTTTGAAGCATAATGAGGACCTTGACACTCAAAACATTTTATAGGTGACCCCTGGTCATTAGTTCTGGTAACATTGGGTGTATTTCTAGGAGCTGTAAAATTTCGTTGTTGATTATTCTTGGGATTGTTTCCTTGGAAATTTCGATTTGGAAAGTTTTTCTTTTGAAAACCAGAATTTCCATTGAACCTGAAATTTTTCTTCTTCAGCTCAAAGTTGTTGGGTTTATTATTTTTCTAGTTAGATATCCCTTCTTTTTTTCGGTTCTGATCATAGCAGAAAGTTGCTTTTCTCATGGCTTCTTCTAAGGTCTTTGGGTTGTTATATTCTATTATGTCCTTGATGTTGAAAGGTAGACAACTCAGATACCTCTGAATCTTTGGTTTCTCCTCCACAAGGTATGGCACATACCTTAGCAAATTCAGAAATTTGCTATTCACCTCTTTCATGTTCATGGTTCCTAGTTTTAGATCATAAAATTCCTTGGACTTTTCTTCGTAATATTGTTCAGATAGGAACTTCTTCTTGAAGTACCGTTTAAATGTGCTCCAATTCACATCCTTGTCCTTGATGCCCTTCACTCTTTTGATGTTCTGCCACCAAATGTCTGCCTTCCCGATCAGGTTGTATATGGCCATCTTTGCTTTCAATGATTCTGAATAATCATAAATTTGAAAGTATTTCTTCATACCGGATAGCCATGCTTCAGTTGTCTCTCCTTTTTGAGTTTCACCATTGAAGGTTGGGGGTTTGAGCTTCTTGAACTCCCCATAAATCTGCTCATATTGTTTATGGCTTTTTCTTTTTGGTTTGTAATCCCGTTCGTTTCTATCACTTGAATAATTATGTTTCTTTTTACGTATCTCTATGGCAGCTCTTGATGATGTTGAACTGCTATTCACATCATCAGTTTTCACTTTCTTACTCTTATCCCAATGAGGTAAGTCTTCAATCTTTGAGGTATTTTCATGTAATGTCCCCTCCTATCATACCAGCATGATAGAGAGGATCATTGTGCTACGACTGGGCATCTCGCCCCATAAATCGTGAACCACTAAGCATTTCCATAATATAACAGAGATATAAGGATGCATATTATTCAGAAATCACAGCGGAATTAACTTATGAAATACACAATCATCACACATTCAAGATATTCATCAATTAAACAATTGCAAGATAGCACAAGAAAATACTTATCTTAATGAAGTAGTACCAAACAACTAGCTACGCTTCTGCAACGTTCCACCCAACCGTAGGCCAGTGTGCTCCTCAATCTCTCAGCACCACTGCCACCCCCCGAGCCGGGCATGATCTCCACAAGGAAAAGGGGAAAACAGGCTCTCACATAGCCAAAGGTATATCAAAATCAGCCAAGCCAATCAGCAATTGGGTTTCTCAGGCTGATAAGAGATGGGTGCATGTATCATCAAAAGCATAAGTGTTGGGCATGAGAAAAAACGCTTCTATAGTGAAGTTCCCAATAATGGGTTCCTGACCATTCCAGAAAACGTGGGAAACCAAAACGAAAAGGAGAAAATGGGAATTCAACCCCAGGAGAGCAGAATCGTTTTCAGAAGAATGCTCATGGGCATTTCGTGGGCAGAAACGGCCTCCCTAACCCCAAAAATCGTGGCTCTCTTCTCCCATCCAATGAGCTAACCAAAAACGAGTTTGCAGGCATGGAAAAATGTAGGGAAAGGTGAAAACGTGAAGGATAAAACCCCAACAGGCTCAGACTGCGTGAGAGAGGAATGCCATGGGTGAAGAATGGCTTTTGGGCCAATTTCGTGGGGGTTTTCTTGCCCCATAAGCAAAAACACGATTTTCCAAGTTGATGGCTTGCCCATGCACGAAAATTGACAGCCATACCTCTCCCTTCCCAAGGCATTAACTGCCCCAACCAACTCTTGGGAGAAATCAATGGTTTGGTACAAAAGTCAACATGGTTAGTTGAGGGTTTGATGGGTTCCCTCATTGACACTTGGCTTGACTCTAGTGGCTCAAGGGTTTGAATGTTTTCCCTCCCAATTCCTTGTGAAATCATGCCCCCATCTCTTTGTTGCATTGCATAGCTAGTTGTGGGTATTTTTTATTAAAATGCATATTACATGATGTTGAAATTCCAATGTGCCTGGCTAGCACGCAAAGCATATGCATCAATAAATCGATGGCGAGGCCTTGGCCTTGAGCTCCTCACCATGATTTCATAACAAATATATTACATCATTTATAATGTAAATGCCATGGGGCCAAACTGGGGACATTACATTTCAACCCTTCTATCCTGTTCATCAGTTGGACACTGATTGAATAATACTTGTTTAAGTTCTTCTTGTGCCTTCAGGATTCTCTCATTATCATGTTTAACAAATCTTATTTATGTTTGCAACTCTTGAAATGCACGTAACAATTATGATGAATTGTCATTCAATTCACCATGGTCTTCTTTTTCATAATGTTGTCCAGTGCTATTGTTGGTATGACTGTTTGGTCGAAATCTGTCCTCCATATGTTCATCTGATTCTTCCATACCTGTAACTTAGAAATTTTTTTTCTATATAACAAAATAATTTAACTTGAATTAGTAAAGATTTTTGCTGTCATAAAAATTTTATGTTGCGTGTTTTTTGGACCATTTTAGGCCGAAATTTCGAACATGAGCTTTGATACCACACGTAACATCCCGAAAATTCGTAAAATTTAAAATTTTTGATAATATCAATAAATATGATAATTAAGTACGTGGAAGTAATTAACTATTTTATTTTTTTATTCTAACTATAGAAATTCATCTATCTGTTGTTTATTAATTTTTGAAATACGATTACGTTCCTTAACGACATGTTTGTTAAGATCGCTACTTAATGTATGATTATTTATTTGTACTAACTGTTCATGCTCTTCTGACGATGAAGGGGTCATATGGCACCCCGAGGCTTACTTAGCATTCATGCTAAAGCATTTGAATCGTTCCTTTCGCAGATTAAAGGTAAGGGCGTTAATGTTTACGAAGTGTGATAGAAGAATTCCTAACTAGTTTCAGTAATCTCCAAATGTCTTAATGGTTTTTAGAGAATAATAATGAAATGTATCCGGGTGAGATCTCTTCAGTTAAAATCTGGTTTTCATAACAAAAAGTATGCTTGTTATACTTACTCTCATTTCCCATACTAGTGATTTCATACTTTGTTCAAAATATATATAGGTTCATGTTATCATGATGTTTATATTAAATGCGATCTGTAAATAATTATCATGCATATCCTTTTGACATAATAGCTATATGCAACTATTGTACATTTGTATGGAGCAAGAAGTATATGCAAAGTTACATGCATATCCTATAGTATGAACTATATGTATTTTCACATAATTCATAGAATGTGCACTATATACAATTTCTTTGTATTATTTATAGCCTAAAACTATATGCATAATATATGCAGTTCCTATTACATAAACTCCTATATACATAACCTATGTAATTTCTCATAACATCGAAACTATATGTAAATCCTATATCAAACATATAGCATCGATATTATATGCAAGTTATGTCTTGGTTCAATATGAAATGACGTGAATATAAGTGTGTCCATGTGAACCTTAGAATATAGAGTCGATACCTAGCTAATGCATTAACCTAAGATAAACTATGACTTATACTATTGTATGTATTGACAGGCTTATAACATAACTAATGAGCCAAGCTTGATGTGGACAGGGTAATTAATACCATGATGATTACTTGTTGGTAGGTTTTCGAATTCACCGTTGGCCTTTAATACTCCCATCAACCGGATTCAGTGGAATTCACCGTGGATTCCATCGTGGTTCATAACACGTGAAGGTAATATGACAGGGTAATCAATGTGGTCGAGTTGTATTTGATCTAGCTTGAGGGTTGTCCTAGCTGTCTCCACGGTGGCAATGGTTATAAATTAGGTTTTAATGCAGTTGGTGATTCGAATCACGATGTGCTATGATGAACATTCTCCACCGTTGATCATGTGAGATCATTGGACTTTGGTCTTAACCCTAAACTCCACTATGTTTCCAAGGTTATTGTTTCCTTTGGCATTCAGTGTGTTGGGAGGTGGCTTTGTGGAGAGGCCGACAGGCCGAGAAACTCTAGGGTTTCGTTAGTCAGTTCTTTGGAGTTTCTCCGCGATTTGAACCCGTGACTTGTTGGGTTTTCTGATACCAGTTTGATAGTTTAAAGAGCCGGTC
Source organism: Larix kaempferi (assembly GCA_027924585.1). Classification (NCBI taxonomy): domain Eukaryota; kingdom Viridiplantae; phylum Streptophyta; class Pinopsida; order Pinales; family Pinaceae; genus Larix; species Larix kaempferi. The sequence continues at coordinate 11,132,606 of BSBM01000125.1, read as the reverse complement.
TTACTATGAGAGTTTACAACAAGTGAATTGATAATGGAAGAGCTCTGGGGTTGATGGTAATCTTGTGTGTAGGTTGAATCCAAGGTCAGTATTCTCGTATGTTATAATGTAGAAATGTTGAGTTGTCTTCGACCTCTGCTGCGTTCAGAAGTGAAGTGGTGGCTAGGTTTTAACAATGGCTGTGGTGTCTCTGCTCCAGAAATAGCTACCAAGGTAATGTATCAGGTCTCGAAACCTGTTTCCCTCTAATATGCTTTTAAAAGTTGTAGTAGTGGTTATTTCGATTTACTGAAACTCCTATCGTGATGCTCGTTTGACCATACCTTAAATGTTTTGGCAAGTTCCTTCGTCATTCAGTTCCCAAGCTCGAGTTTGGTTAACTGGTAGCTGCGTAAGAAATGGTAAGCTTTGGTGGTTACCCTGTTGCTTCGGTTAGGTCACTATTGGATCTTCATGTGTTCTTAGCCGAGACTTCACGTTTTTCTTGGGCTATGGGAAGTGACCACCGTCGAAATATTTCGAGCTGTCTGGCAGCCCGGGGAGGATGAAATCCTCAACCCATTCGGCATTAACTTGTGGTGTTGTTTTTTCAACGTAGATATTTTGTAAATGAATGTAACTGTTGAGAGGGTTTTATCCCTAGGCTAAACTGGATATACAAAGATTTTGATTCCTGTAACTTGATGATGTTTACTTGTGTTGAAAATTGTGAGCCATGCTCCAGGTTTATGATAATTTAATGTTTGAACTATTGTGCGTTTATAAAGTTTACATGCCAAAGGTTTCGACCTTGATCTGTGCAGTAAAAAAGCCTACCCTGTAGGTTTCGATGGTAGGCTTGGATAGTTTTGTGTTTAACTAAAAACTATGCTATCGTTTCGATAATGGCCGAGAGCCAAACTCAATGTTTTTGATTTGAAAACTTTGAAATAAAATCTAGTGTTCATGTATTTATGTGGTTTGTTTCAATTAATGTTTATGTACATATTCAATGATGTTTGAACATGAAATCTTAATCTATTTTGGAAACTAATAATATCTGAGTTGCTATTTCGAATATAAGGGTTTGGCCAATGAGTTGTTAAGGATGTTAAAATAATAAGTGAAAAAGAGCTAGGGTTCTACCTATGAGGAAAGTGTTTGAATTTAATAACTGTAGTTGATAACTAAACCAAAATATGAGATATGGATACTGAAATGAAATAGTAATATACAGTGATGCTATTATTTGTGAATGATAAATATCTATTTAGCGTTATAAGTACTGAGTAGCAACTATGTGTAAAAGAAATATTTAAATTGCAGCTGTTAAATTTCTAGGAATGATGATGCCTGAAATAAATGAAATTATAACACCTTACTGTACGTTGGAAATAATAATAATAGAATGCATAGCATTAGCTTTCAAAAATAAATAGTGATAATTGAAAACCTAGTTCTGTGCAGCGATGAAATGTTCTACTTTTGTTACTAAGTAAAGAAAATGCTACAATCTCTGTTTTATGATACGCTGTTCTATATTCTGAGTTTAGACACATATAATTGATATTGCAGAATTAAAAGAAACACCACAGTGTTAGTTTAATCATTCACTTGACATTCTGCCCATCATTCATCTATATTAATTCTACCTCTTTGTACTAGAGTACTATACATAAAACAGTATGTGGAAAAATGCAGAGAAGATATTTAATCAATCGTCTCATTTACTTAACCATCATTATACAAAATCATACCTAGGTCAGAAATTAAAACAGTTACTTGTATATGCCATTAACTGTAAATACTAAATCTACAAATGCAGAAAATCATTTAACTACTTATAGGCTGAATTAACAAATAGAACCTGTAACTGTAGATAGGGCAGACAAACACCCAAGGAGACTATTCCACCCAACTTACTCCTAAAGACAGCCAAATTACTTTCCTTAGGACCCCCGAGCATGTTCACTGAACCACTAAGAAGAATAATCTATAGAAGCTTTAGGTCATCAACTTGCAGCAACAATGTAGATCATTCAGTCATATAGACTTAGCAGTCAAAGAGACCTGCACCAGCACCTCTGGTTTCCTTCTCAAAATCAATTCAACAGACTCACAATGCACTTCCACTTAGCATCCCTATTCGAATCTCTAGTCATCACCTGATACACTCGAGGAATTATTTTTACAGAAAATAATTATGGAGCTTCCTGCTCAATTCGAATTGCCTTCTCTAGACTGCCTAGGCCTTTTTAGTGGTTAACCTGGTCATTAATGAACTAACAGCTCTGTTCCACCCACCTAGGGGATAATGCCACAATATTAGGGGTAGTTGTCCCATAACCAACAGCTAGTGGTGGAGTGCAAATGCTTACACTTGTCCCATGCCTTCTAACAACTTCCATTCCTCCTAGTGGGTCAGTAAACACTCATTTAATAGCTCTCTTGGTGTTTGTCTCCTGTTTTTAGTTTATTAAATAATAATAATATGTCATTACAATCATCTTTGACCAAATTTGGTCATAATTACAAAAGTTTGTAATTATAATTTAATATAATGTTTTTGCAATAAAATAAATAGTCTCAAAATTTGGGTAGATGACAGTTAGTCTGCATATTTCTTCATAAATAGGCAGCAAAAAAATATTTTTGAGAGGTCTGCTGTTCTAGAATCCCAAAACTTGAAGTTTATGGATGTTTCTCAAAACTGTCATGCTTAAGGTTAACTTCAGTTTGCTGCAAGCATTGGAATTAGTATCAACAACCCTAAATCCATGCTATAATGACATGCAAGCATTATTGCATTATTCTTCATGGGAAAAAATCCCATCTCAATTATCTTATTTATAGTTGCATTACATTAAAATTCCTTAATTATCTTATTTATTGTTGCATTATATTAAAATTCCATGATCTTGATGGGAAGAAATTTTATAATACCAAAAATATAAGGTACGTTAGCAATATAATCCTTGGGGTTATATTTTGTAATTAATAAGTTGTGGACGGTTGTCCGGTGATTGTGGAGTTAATCTGTAATGACCTTCAGTGGTATCAGATTCTATAATTTTCATGGGAAGAAATTTCATAATACCAACAATATTGTATAAATATAAGGTACATTAGTAATATAATCCTTCGGCTTATCTTAGGTAATTAATAAGTGGTTGATGGTTATCAGGCAGTTTAGACTCTCACAAATGTTATCACATTTGTATCAATTGTAATTGTGATTGTGGAGTTAATCTGTAATGACCTTCAGTGGTATCAGAGCTACGAGGTGTAACTCTCTATTTATTTCGAGGCCAGCCCGTCCGTGTTGGTAGAAGTGCGTGCATGGTTGAAAACATCTGTAGAGGAGAGGATAATGGACATCTGGATTGAATTCCTCTGCCACCTCTCCACGAGGGAAAACCAGAGGAGACTTCATTTGGATTATCGGAGGGAAAACCAAAGGAGACTTCATTTGAAGAAGTGTTGCAACAATCGACTTCTTGGTAGCCTCGTCATCATCTTCGTATTCTTCATCTAAATTGAGCAGAGCATCAAATTCTTTCCGAGTCTTTGTCAAAATCAGAACTATCACTATCAAATTCCTCAACATTTTTGACTCATCAATCCTAGTACCCAAAACAACGTCGTGCTTGACATCGGAATTGAGAGAATACAAAGGGGAAAACGATGCTCTTGTGGCCTTGACATTTTCATAGGCCATAATCTCTGAAGCCAGAGTCTCATGCAAACATGACCACTCTAAATTTGGTTCATGCATGCGTTGCTGGCATCACTTTGGTATTGTAAATTTGAACAGTGCGGAAAACCTTTGAAGACAAGCATGTCGAATAGAGAGAAGTCCTACGGAGGCAGCTTCACATTCTGAGGGTATGTTTTAGTTTGCCGCTTCTGTAAATTTGAATTTGAATATTGTTAATCTCCTGCCTTTTCCTTTGAATGGTGGATATTTGGAAGAGTGAGTGTTTTTGGCGTGAGGTTGTTTTCTTTTGGAAAATTATCTTTACACGGATAGGTGTTTATATCTTAGAATTTGGGGTGGACTACCATCTATGCTTTTCCTAGATTAAAGGAGGATGAGACAAGTGTCTTGTCTAGATTGATTCTATGGTAGTTGTTCCAAATTCAAAATAAACAGGGAGTTCGTGCAACTACATATAGAGAACAAGTAACTTGTTCGTGACACTTAACTTGCGACCTATCAGTGTTCATTGGCCACACGTTAAGTGTCTATACTAGTGAGAAGTTGCCTAGAGTGCGATTTACTTCAGAGTTCAAGGTTTGCTCGACAATATTTAAATCAAATGCAAAAATTATCAAATATATAAGAGTTTACATCTACTATATTATAAGTGAACTTTCCATTTGGAACCAAACCAATTAGCTGCAAGTGGGTCTACAAGAGCAAGTATAAATTAGATGGCTCACTTGACAAGCATAAGGCGAGGCTCATGGAAAAAGGTTATGCATAGAAATAAAACATCGATTATGATGAGACGTTTGCCCCTACAACAAAATGGGCTACCATTCGTACTCTATTGGCTTTGGTAACACAAAACAAATGAGAAGTTCATCAAATGGATGTAGAGACTGCTTTCTTGAATGGAGACTTGAAAGATAATGCTTTCATGTCTCAACTTGAAGGTTTTGTTGTGAAAGGACAAGAACAAAAGGTATGTAAGCCCATCAAATCTTTATATGGCTTGAAACAAGCACCACGGGCCTGGTATGAAAAACTAACTGAGCATCTTTTGAAGTTAAATTTTAAGCACTTTAATCTCGATGATGCAACTCTTTCTGTCAAGAAAATTGGAAAAAACGTTGCATATCTTGTGGTGTATGTAGATGATCCATTGATAACATGGAACAATGAAAACTATATTGCATTCACAAAGAAATAATTGAAGAAAGGCTTTGAAATCACAGATTTATGACATCTTCACTACTACTTGGGCATTGGAGTGACTCAAGATCCAAATTACATATTCATCTCCCAAAATAAGTACATTGGAGAATTGTTGAACAAATTAAACATGGTTGATTGTAACCTTCTCTACTCTAGTGGAACAAAATATGAAGCTTACATCAAAAGAAGGGAATGAATTTGAGGATGCAACCAAGTATAGACAACTTGTCTACTTTACCACCACCATACTAGATATTTCATTTCTTGTTGAGATCCTTTCCAGGTTCAGGCAAAAACCTTGTGAAGGACATTGGTCTGTTGCAAAAAGAGTTCTAAAGTACTTGAAGGGAACACAAGATTATGGACTCAAATATTCCAAGGTGGATGGATTTACTTTGATTGGATATTCCAATCTAGGCTTTGATGGGGATAAAGAAAATGGAGTATCAAATTTAGACTACCTTATGAATCTTGGATCAATAGTTATATTTTGGAGATAACACAAACAATCAGTTCCAACAGATTCCACAATGTAGGCAGAATATGTGGCAGCTGCAGAAGCAACAAAAGAGATTGTATGGCTCAGAAAAATAATTGAAGATTTGCCGGAGAAATAAGTGAATTCTACTCCCCATTTGGTTGACAATACTTCTGCAATTAAGTTGGCCAAGAATCCCAGATTCCATGATTGAACCAAGCACATAGATATAAAATATCACCTGATTCAACATCATGTAGAAACCAATACTATTCATTTAAGACATTGTTCCACAAGTGAGCATATTGCATACATCTTCACCAAAGCACTTGGAAGAGAAAATTTGAAAAATTGAGAATGATGCTTGGGCTCACAAACACCCCTTCAACTTAAGGGGGTTAATGTTAGTCATATAATTCATCGGGTCTTATATTATGTAATTAATAATTTGTTGACAGTTGTCCGGCAATTCAGTTGTCACAATTGTTATCACATTTGTACTTATTCATGATTCCTCTCAATAAGATTTACAATTGTGATTGTGGAGTTAATTTGGAATGACCTTCAAGGTAGGTATTTAAGTTCAAATGAAATTCCAAGCTTAGGCATTAATAACTCTACATAATTTTGGAATAAGCATGCTCTCATGTAAATCAACGCATTAATAACATTAGCATCATTCATTATTCATGTAAATTTTCATGCATGAACAACAAAAAACATTGCAAGGCATTAATATCACTACTTGCAATAACTTTCATGTAAATCTCATTGTGGTATGTGGATTTTTTTTCCTCAAAAAAAACATATTTATATTCCCAGTACAGAAATAAGACACAATCCTCAAGTGTTCATAAACAAAATCAGCTAAGGTATAGCTACAAGCTCTTCACAAAACCCGTGTCTCAAACAGAAAACCAAAAATATATGGGTCTTGAAACCTTTAAACCATAGATTTGTATAGTATCCAAGTCAAGACAAAGTATTTATAAATTACATCAAGAAAAGATTAGAGAGATCTTTTAACACCAAAAAAATATATTCATCAACAAACCAGGAAACATAGAAAAGTAATCATCTTTAGGGATCTTTTTAAGGACCATATCTAAGATGTGGCCACTGTACCATTTCTATGTTCATCCTCATGGAGTTGTAGAGGTACAACATCAAGAATGTCTTTTGATAATCTATCAACCTGAACATTAAATTGCCTATAGATATGTGCATATGAGATGTGATAGAAGAGAGCAATAACATCCTTTATGAGACCTACACGATACAATAGACCAGGCTTGAGCATTTTAATTTCACCCTTAATCCATCTTATAGTTGTCTCAGAATCCCCATAAACCTAAAAATTTACTAAGTCCTTTGCGATGAGCAGATTTCATCAAGAGTAGAATAGCCTCAAATTTCCCATATTTATTTGTGCCTTGTCCCAAAAAATTCATGCATGTAAAAATCCGATCATCTGAAATAAATGAAACATAACTAGCTCCACACAACATGCCCATCATTTTGACTAGCGCCATCAAAATAGCCCCAAGGAGTGGATATGTCAAGCTGTTGGAGGTTTACAGATTTGACCTTAGGTACTAGGGTTGGGGACTTGAAGTATGGCAATAATGAAAGAGCTTGTGCATAGAACTAGAAACTAGGGACATATTTATCCTCAAATATACATTTATTCTTGGCAATACAAAGTCTCTAGAGAATTAAAAAAAGTTCACTTCTATACTATTGCAAATCACCTCTAGAAAACCGGTAATTTAAGTTGTTTACAAAGACTACCTGTCCAAAACCTTGAAATACCCAAAGCAAACTCTACAAGCCTCCAAACCTAGACACTAAAAGGAAAAACAAAGAAGAGATGTTGAATTGTTCCACATGCATTCTTGCATAGGAAGCACCATCCAGAACCTTCCATCCTCTTTTTTTATTATGTCCCAACTTGAGACTCTATATTTTAGAATGAGCCAAATTAAAAGAATACTTTCGCAGGGGCAAAAACTTTCCACAATTTTTCCATCCACCACTTTGTATCCCCAATCCTAGGGGGCCATTGAGCCTCATAGCCAAGAGCCACTCTATACTCCTTATTCTCCCCCTGCCAACTCATTAAGTTCCCCTAATATCCTTATGTGAGCTATCTTTAGAACATCTATAAAACTATTCCATACTTGAACATGAAAATCATCGAGGCTGACCTCTTGGGAAAATAACCATCCTTGAGACCAAATTGAAGTTTCATTCTCTTTGATAATTTTATTTAAAGTGCACAAACCTCTGAATTAGAGATGTTCTATCACCTCAGGGCGAAGGAAGACATTTAGATTGCATCTCAAAATAACATCAACACCAATCCTTACCTGAGAGACTGTACCAACATTCCATGATAGACGATTTTCAATAACTGAGAATGTAGAAGAAAGCGCCTTCCAATGATTTAAGCAATTAGGAGATATCTTCCTTGGGATTTGAACCAATCAATTAAATTAAGAGGTGCCATATATTTTTGTTGAATAGTTCTTCTCCACAAGCAATATTTGGTCTTAATTTTCCATAATGATTTGGTAGCAAGGGATTTGCCAAACATAATCAAATATTTGATTCCCTAGCCACCAAATTTCTTGGGCTTTGTAATAGAGTCTCAACTAACTAAGTATGCCCCTTTGTAATCTATACTTTTTTTCCATAGATAGTTTGTACATATCCTCTTAATCTTTCCCAAAATTCCTTTTGGAAGAGAGGCAAGGGATAGCCAATCAATAGGGTTTGATTCAATAACTACTTTGATTAGGGCCAACCTACCTCTCCTAGAGATCCACCTATTGCACCACTGCTGAATTCTACCCTCAATTCTTGAGATGAGCCAAGACCAATCAACTTTCCTGTAGCACTTTTCCTCTCAAAATATATCCCAAATATTTAAGACCTCTCTCTATCTCTTGAAAGGGGGTATGGAAAAGTCTTTGCAGCCTATCCAAAAGTTTCCCATCCAGTCCAAAGGAGTAGAGGGATCATTTTTCCATATTTATGACCATCCCTGTTGCAGAGGAAAAAAGATTTAAAATATCATTTATTATCCGACCTTCACTTATACTCCCATTTCCAATAAGGAGTATGTCATAGAAAAAAGCAGGTGAGTGACACCAATATTCCTTAGAATTCTTACTCCTTGAAGCTGACCAAGATTTATAGCTTGGTAAATGAACCTACTAAGACTCTCAACCACCAGTAAAAATAACAAGGAGGCAAAGGGAATCCCTACCTTAATCCTCTAGAAGAGGGGAAAAAGTGGAGGTTGATCCACTGATGAGGATAGAGAGATTGGCAGTACAAACACAACTCATAATCCATTTGAAGCCTTCAAAAGAGAAACCAACATGGAGTCTGAGGAAGATTCAAGAGACATAGGCATAGGATTTGGAAAGATCACGTTTAAGAACAAAAGCAAGGAGATAAGACACCTTGCTGGAGTGAAGGGTGTCTTGGGAAGACCCAATGGCTTCATGTATAAGCCCCCTTTCAAGAAAACCGAACTATTCAAGCCCTATAAAGATAGATAAGATGGGCTGAAGCCTCATAGAAACCACTTTGGAGATAATCTTGTAGGCATAATTGCAAAGGAAAATTGGTCTATACTCATCAAAGGAGAATGAATGATCATTTTTTGTGATTAATGCTAAAAAATTAGAGTTGAGACCTCTTGGGATCTTACCATGAATTCTCACATCTTCAACCATTATGAGAATATCTTCTCCTACTAGATAAAAAAAAGTTAAAAACAACTCGATTGGCCATCTATTTGTACTTGGCCTTCTTTATTTCCGCAAGGTAGTCATGATCTTCAAACATTCCTCTAGAGTAACTTCCTTATATAGAGCTTCATTGTGAGCAACCTGTACCATTTTGGAAAAATTGGAGATGACTTTTAAGATGCCTCCCATATTTTCATGTTTTGGAACCTTTAGTAAAGAGGCAAAGTGCCTTACCCCTAAATTTTCCAAGTCATGAAAACCCTTCACTGTTTTCCCCATATCATCCTTCATGTCCCAAATGGAATTTATATTTTTCCTATGATTTGCAAATTTGTGATTTTTTTTTTGTATTTTTATCACCTGAAGAGAGACAAGTGGCTCTACTTTTTATCATCTAGTCCTTCTCTCTATCTAACAACAACTTAGATTTCTAATATTCCAAACCTTTTATAGAAGAAGAAACTTTTGCATAAATGTTTCCATCAACAAAGGATTTGTATAACTGAACCAAATCAAGATCAATAGTTTTGAGGGATCCATCCCCTGTGACAAGGCAATATCTAACCCAATAAATGGCCCCTTCCTTCACAATATTTAATGATATGGATAATTGAACACATGCAGAATCCTCTAGATATGGGATTAAAATGTTTCCAGGAATCATAAACCAAAATTTTAAAGTCTTCCTCCTCAACCCAAGCAGGGTTGTATTTTAAAGAAGCACAAAATTTGCTACTTCCACTACCCACCTCCCAAAGAACAGGGAAATGATCAGACACCCGGGAAGGTTCAACACATGTGTGAATAGTGTGGAGGGGATCCAAAAGAGAGTGATGTATGATAAATCTATCCAAGCATTAACAATACTAGCGTCCCCCATACGATTGTTGACTCAGGTGGGAGAGTTCTCGAAGGGCTCAATGTCCACTAGCCCCTTAGCTTCAAACAAGTCACTGAAGAAACCTGCAGATCTATCCAGTCTAGCTAAGGTACCCCAAACCATGCCTCTATGAAGAGTTAGGTTTAGGTCTCCCCTAAGGACAAGCTCCTCCCCCTTTATCCAATCATTATCCAACAAATAGGTCTAGAAGGCTTCTCTGCCCTCATAAGGCGCTTATATGTTAGGAAGCTATAGGGATTTTCCAAATTCATGACGATAAACATGAGTACACAGACCTTAAAAAGTTCCATAAGGTATTGATTAGCGACAGAGAATGGTTCCAACCTATAACCAAACCACTAGAGATCCTAAAAGAGTCCAAAGACACAAATTCCCAGTTTGGAAGCAGTTTCCATAAAATATTAACATCATTTCCCCCTCCACCCATGGTTTCTTGAGCAAAAAAGACATAAGGTTTGAGAGTATCAAGAAGTCTCTTGAGGGCCATTCTTTTGGCAGAACCCCCTGAGCCATTCAAATTGCAAGAAATGATCTTTGTGGAGCCACCCTTCCTGGCAAATTCCTTTCTCTAAGAACCCCTAAAATAAGGCTTTGTTTGCCATGGTTTCCTTCCCATAAATCTTGTGCCTATGCCTATTTTATGGCTGATTTATGACGTACTTTGGAGCCCCCAAGCTCCTTCGAAGCATCCAAATCCAAACCACCAAATTGATAAATTTTTTGGGCCTAAGGTCATAATGGCCGCCACCTCGACTTTTGGAGGTAGATACCTCGTTCCCTCAAATATTTGAATACCTTGAGAGGGTTGGGGATTGATATCTTTCAAGTCCATGTCAGTAGAGAGGTTAACCACCAACAAACCAGGTGGTAAAACGTCATTAGTTGAAGAGGGATCTCTACTTTTAGACCCTGATAAGTTTGTGATAGTTTCTGATCCTAGAGACAAATTAGAAGTCTCCAATATTCTAAGTATATGGATTTCTTTATCAACAAGAGAGGTAGTGGCTTGCCATACATCAATTAACTTATGTTTTTGTGAAAGGGTAAGGTCAAGAGAATTCATGGAGAAGGAATTTGTAGGGGATTGCTTGTTCAGGGAAGAGCAAGTGACTCAAATTGGATCATCGTATTACTAATCATATTCTCCTTTAAGTCATAATCCACCACTCTTTGGAGTGGCCCATCCACTGGGAACGGAGGGGGAGACGATTATGAAGGAGGATCCTTACCCGCATAGCTACATGTGACCCTAGGAGTTCTTTGTCTCCATACATTTCTCAAAAAGTTTTTTCACAATCCTTGACAGGGTGCCCATATTGATGATAATGTACACATCGAAAAGGAAAATTGACAAATTCAAGAATTTGGAAATGATTGGAGGACCCCAACTCTATCTCCAATGGTTCAAGCAATCCCAAACTGAAATCTGTTTCGATTAATATTTTCGCAACATAACAAGCACTATGGAGTTTATAAGCGTCATTGGCAAGTATGTACTTACAAAGCAAGTCAACAATAGCCTTGAGGGAGTGGTTGTTCTAGAGCTCCATGGGTAGTCAAGGCAATTTTACCCAGATCGGTGTGGCTTTAATGAATTCTTCCTGAGCATCGAACCTTGGGTGCCATGGATTGGAGGTTAGAATAGCCTACTTATTGAATCAAAGACTCCGTAGAATTTTGTCGGCATCCTCTTGGGTTCCGAATTTAAACCCTAGCCAACCCTTCTCAAGCATATGAAAAAAAAGACCATAACCGACCGTCGAGACCTAGGTCTATTGAATCCATCTATTCAAACTATTAATGTTCATATTCCTTCCAAAGAATTTACCCAGTAGGGTTTTCCCAAGGAGGAGCCCAATTTGTTCCACCTGAAATTCTTTTCCAACAACCAAAGAAACCCCACCCTCGTGGGATTTAATGACCTTCCTCTTTTTATGAGTGGCCTCCTCCACCACAGCATTTACATGCTCATATTTATGGACCTCTATCCTCAAACTCTCATTCTCAAGTTCGACGACAGGAAATACAATAGTATTAATTGGTTGAGCACCCACCTCCTTTATATATCCAGAAGAATAAGTGTCCCCCCATAAAGCCTTACAATCCCTAGTAGCAAGGCCCGAGGACCAACCAACATAGGTTCCTATATCTAGACAAAAAGCAGTAGAAGAGTTTGGACTTCGACTTGGAAGAGAATAAGTTTTCTATTGAGCAAAACCTAAAACCCCATCCTCATTGTTAATCTAGTCACCACGACAACCCACCGAATCACTATCCCTCATCAGACTTTCCATCGGCGCCATAATGATAAAGATGTCATTTTCCGTCAGAGAGGCATCAGTATAATCTACACGTGGATCATATTCAACCATTTTGACCCCACTGTAGGACTACTAGTCAGGGATCCACAGGTTCACTGTCTAAGGTTTCCATCTCATTCCTCAAACCTTTGGTTGCAAATCCACAGATCAATTCTGTTTGTCCATGTGGAATCTATTTTCTTACTATTTATATTTAAATTAACACTCAACATGGTAAAGGCTTATTTTTCAAATGTGATTGTGGTATGTGGAATTTATTTCCTTGTCCAAAATCTCCCCGAAGATGTGATAATTTTGATTGATACAACTCTTAGACCTAGTCAAATAAATATAAGTGTGAGTCGTATATTTTATCAATATAATACACATATAAATACATTAGATGTGATCCTTGGTATGATATTCCAAGAGGTCTGTTGGGCTTCTAATGATTCTTCCTATTGATGTATGACTCCACAAGGATTATGTTTCCAACAATAGGATTTGTTTTAATGTAGATGCTTTTATTTATATCTAACTTTCATATAATTTATTTTTCTCTGATTTGATTATTAAGATGACAATATGTATTACTACTATTATTATTATTTTTTAAATTTTTTTTTTATATTCTACATGGAAATCATGAGAGAGATGACACATCTATCCCACCTAGATAGTAGAAAGCATCTCTCGAGGCAACCAACATAGATTTATATTAACTCTAGATCTATCAAACATCGAGATATATGAAATTTCTTGAGGTGCAAACATTTTTAGGAGTGCAAAGCTTGAGAAAAGGCTTGCACCTCTTAGGGACTAGATCATTTTTGGAGCTTGATAGATCCAAAAGTTTAGATGGCAATTATAACATTCATATCTTCATATAAATTTACAAATTAATTAGATGCACATATTATCCATACATGCATTATATAAAGATTCCATATTTTCAATTATATTAATCCCAAGAGAAGAAATTCCATAGTTTCAACTACGTTACTAAAAGACAAGTATTACTAATCATTACAAGAAACCTCAATTATATATTCATACTTGCATTATATTAATATTTAATGTAAATTCATGCCATAATGGCATGTATGTATTATCAGCATAGATCCATCTTAAACCCGTATCTATCAAGCACCGAGAGGGATCCAGTTTCTTAAGGTGTATTTTTTTTTTTTAATTTAAACTCAAGAAATTTGATCTCTCTTGATTGATAGATCCGGGTTTAAGTTTTAAGTTTTTATTTTATAAACAAACATCTATTTTTTAATTACTTTTCATAATATTTTATTTTATGAACCAACATGGATTTTTTTAAATACTTTCCATAATTTTTTATTTTATGAGCCGATATGAATTTTTTTAATTATTTTGTTAGTAACAAACGTTACAACATCTCCCCCATACTGAGCTGTAGAGCACCTCATTTCTCTCGGTGCAATTATTCATAAGAATACATTCCATCTCAACTATATTATTCTAATTGCATTACATTAAGATTCTACAATTATCATAAAAATAAATTCCATATTTTCAAGTATATCGATAACACATAAATAAATTTCATAATACCAACCATAATATTAATATTAAGTAGATATTTTTATTCATAAAATGAAATTTTGGATTTCTATGAAATTCCACACACAAAAAAAAGTTTAGACATTAATGACACTGCATAATATGCAAAGGACTATGTTTTCATATAAATCCACACATTGAATAACACTACTTGCATTATTTACTATTCATGTGAATCTCTACGCATTGACAACATAATATTGCAATGCATTAAAATAGCACTTGCAATATTAACTTCTCATGTAAATCTCATTTTGAATGTGAAATCTATTTTTCTATCCAAAATCTCCTTAAAGTTATTCTAATCGTGGTTGATATGATTTGTTTCACTATAGACGTTATTGTTTATGTTTAATTTAATATTCGATATCATAAATGCTTAATTTTGAGTAAATGCCATTGTGGTATGTGTAATTTGCATTATTTTGGTTGATATGATTTGTTTTAAAGTAAATATTTATATTTATATTTAAATTTATCCTTTATTTTATTTGATTATTAAATTGAGCATGATGTATTATTATTTTATCAAAGTATACAAAGAAACGAGATCTATATATAAAAAATGAGAACTCTAGTCATAAAAAAATATTTTTGTGTAAAAAACAACAAAACGAAATATAGTGATACTAGTATCACCTCTTTTTTGGGGGATAAAATTACAACTTTTTGGTAACCTTGGGTGGTTTCATTGCAATCGAAACCCTAAATCAACTCCTGAATTGAAAAGTGGACCTCTTAGAATCACCCTTGTTTTTATTTAAGGTTAAAATTGCATCTGGTTTGAAACCTTGGCTTGAACAATCCATGCCGCTATGATCAAAACCCTAAAATCAACCCCTTAATCGAAAGGTGGTCCTAACATGTCACCCCCACTTTGTTTCAAACATTAAAATTATGACTTGTTAAACACTGTGGCCTTAATAGTCAGCGTCGTTGCAATGAAAACACCAATATCAACCCCTTAATAGAAAAGAAGTGCTACTAATGGCACCTCTTTTTTCTCTTGGCTTGCAATTACGAGGTTTGAAGCCATAGCTTAAAAAAACAATTAAAAAATTTCTCTTTACAAATAAAAATAAAGCTTAAAAAAATCAAATCTAGTTTACAAAGTAAAAAAAAATATGAAAATTTTAAAGTAAATTAAAAAACATGGACACGTAAAATGAAAAAAAACACATTAAAACAGCTTGAAAGAAAACAAAATCTAAAAAAAACCCACAAACACTTAAAAAACAAATTAAAAGTAAAAATAAAAAATGTGAAACAACAAATAAAAAAATAAAAAAAACAAATAACATTTTTTTCAAAAAAAATACAAGTCATTTAAAAATTCTAAAAAATAAATTAAAAAAATGAAAATCAATAAAAAATGTAAAAGACACCCAAGTCCCCCTCTCTCTCGTCCCCGTTCCCGCCCCTCCACTCCATCGTGTGCCCAAAGGGACACCCTAAGGGGTGGCACGGTTCTGCTCCCCTCCCCACATATGTTGGGTGAACCTTTGGATGCACGAGGGAGCGATGCACCGCCCCTCATGTTCCCAAAGAGCCACCCAATAGATGAGGGGAGTGGCAGGGGGAGGGAAGGGGGGGGAGGGGAGAGGGGAAGGGGATGAGGGAGCATGAAGCCGGGGTTTAAAATTAAATTATTATTTTTACATTTTTTATTAAGTTTTTTTTTTTTATAAATTTAATAATTTTTAAATGGCTTGTATTTTTTTGAGTTTCCTTTTTTGGAATTTTAGAATTTATTGTTTCATTTTTTTAAATTTTGTTTTGTTTTTTAAAGTGTTTGCGGGTTTTATTTATTTATTTATTTTTTCTTTCGATTTGTTTGGATGCATTTTTTTAATTTCATATATATATATATATATCAACTTTGTAAACTAAATTTGTTTTTTTTAAGTTATTTTTATATTTCTAAAGAGTTAATTTGTTTTTTAGACCTTGATTGGGGGTTGATTATGGGGAGTGGGGAAGGGGGGTGAGGGGATGAGGAAGGGGGTGGCGGGAGAATGGTAGAGGGGTGAGAGGGATGAGCGACGCGATTAGAATCATGTCGCTCATCCCTCCATCCCTTTTGTCAAACCTTATACCATATGTTTAGTATTTAGTATTTTTTTTGCTTTTTAATATTTTCCAATTTTTTGTTTTGTTTTTTTTTTAATTTTTAACATTTTAACATTTTTTTTTAAACTTCTTTTTTTCATAATTGACATGTTTTTTAAGTTATTTTTATTTTTGCAATTTTTAATTTGTTTAATTTTTTATTTTCCTAAAAAAATAAAATTTTCCAAGCAAATGTACCCTAACAAAGGAAAGGGGTGCTATTGGTAGCACTTATTTTCAAGCTGCAGGTTGTTTTTTGCGTTTTTGTTGCAATGACATCAATTGTTAAGACAACGACGCCAATTAAGTTGTAATTTTAGCCCTTGGTTTGGGGTTGATTGCTACTAGTTCAATTTGAGGGCCGATTTACGGTTTTGATGGGGTTACAAAAAATTTGTAAATTTAGCCCCCCACAAAAAGGTTACTATTGGTAGCACCATTTTTCGAAATGATGGTAAAAACAACTACTAAATGTGACTTCCAAAAAAATGAGAACTCGTGTGGGTTCTCGTTTTATATTATATTTGATCTTTTTTGTGATTTGATTTTTTTAGTTGACATGGAAAGCGTCACAGAAGTGACACATCTATCTCACTTAGGTTGTATAAATCATCTCTTAATCCAACTAGTGTAGATCTATCTTAACTTTTGATCTATCAAGTGAGATATGGATCAAATTCCTTGAGGTGCAATTTATTTATAGTACAAAATTTGAGGAAATGTTTCCACCTTATTATCACACAAATTTGCACCAATAGATTTACCTAATAATTGTAGGCCACCCAACCCTATCACCGCTACATGCCTATATTTTTGGACTAATGCTTTTCCATTGTCAGGGGGGTGTCTCTTAAATGTGTATGTTATCATCAAACAAATAAATTTGCATATAAATTCAAGATGATTAACAAACAAAGACTCACTCTCGAGTTACACCCATAACCAATTAGGAGTGAGGGTAATTTTAAGTGGTTGAGATCAAATCCTAGAGATAGTTGCGACAACAAATTAACATAAATAAGTCGACTGAATGTAATAAAATTCAAAATAAGTGCACCATAAACAACCATAAAACTGCAAACAACTTAATTGATGACAACCAATGATTTCAAAGAGCTAGATAAAAGCATAATGATACCAACTCACATATTACCCAAGATATTGATTTCATCATAGTTAGTCATAAGTGATAGGTTTCCATCGATATCGTTGCTTACAATGGAGGTAGGGGTCTTAAGGTTTAGAGAATGGAAGAGTGGAGATTTATCTACTCTTATAAACTGTATAGAGAAAATAATATCCAATCATTCCCCTCCTCAAATTTGTATATAGAAAACCTCAATTCATCCTAGTTGCTTCAGAAAGGGGAAATAAAACTCATTAAGGCAAAATCTCAACATGCGATATAGGCATGATCTCATTTATTTATTTTTTAATGGTTTTCCCCTTACTATTTGACTTTTATGTTGTTTTAGGACATTTTTTTGCTTTCAGGATTTTAACAACAACAATTTTACACCTTTTACCCTTTCTTTGCATGCAATGACAAATATTCCAAAGTCAAAATCAAGCTTTTATGCTTTTAACAAATCATGAACAAGGTTAAACTAGGTTTTGGAGTGGTCAACTTTAGCACATGCAATCAAGGTTTGGAAATTCAAGTTTGATAATATTGACCATGAACAATATCAATTTGGATGGTGGTTTTGGACAACAATTTAGGGTTTTGACATAAGGCAATTTTACAACGTCATGCAAGTGGAAAATTTACAGCAAGCTACCACGTGGCACATTGAGAGAACCATCCACTTGCTCAAGACTATTCTTGACTCATCACTGTTTCACCATTGAGACTTTGAATTGCACCATTATTGCTTGCTTAGAACAATGACATTTAACCTATTCCTTCCATACATATAAACTTCTAATTATGTAAATGAAAAAAAACAATCTTTCCTGAAAAAACAAAAAGTAGGAAACATTGATCATGAAGGGAAAGAGTGTTAGTCTATCTTTCATGAATATGGGTCCCTAGTTCTCAGGTTCTTGGAAGGAAAAATGCTAAAAATTGTAGTCTTGAACTTTGTTAGGTTTGGAAGGAACTCATATCAATGTGTATGTTTGGGGATCAATGTATAATGGAACCAGCTTGATTGAATCTCATTGGATCTCAACCCTATAGTAGTGCAAGCACAACTAAGGGTTAACACACCATTAGTGATTGGATCCCTCTACCTCTAGTATTCATATTATTCATATAAATTTATACATTAATTACACACATATACTATCGATACATGCATTTTATTAATATTTTATACACATATTAACTATATATACATTACATTAGGATTAAATATTCATAACTATTTAATCAAAAGGGAAGAAATTTCAATCCCAACTACATTACTAAAAATCAAGTATTACTTTTTTCCTTGGATGTTTCCTTGGAAAAAGTCCGTAATTTTATTTCAAAAAGATGATTAAAATTACATTCTGCACATGTAGTAGAATCACAAGGATCCCTACATTTTCACATATTTCTGAACCAAAAAAGAGAAACCCATATAAGCAGAAACAACAGCTTATAAAGAGCTGAACCAAAAACCAGCCTACACGAACCCTGAGCAAAGTGCCACAAAACCCCCGCCGGCCATCAAGAACCCTTGACAATCAAGACGACTTCAGCTTCCATCAGAACCGAAACCCTCAACAGAAGAAACAGTAGATCCAAGTCTGTGGACAAGCACAAAACTCTGGATCTCCCATACCGACGAACTCAGCCAGCAACTACTGATGAAGAAGACGGTAGACAGACGCCTCCACCGAATGAAACCATCGAATGTAAGGGCACCGCCCCTCAGGAAACCCACCGGCCTCCAAGAACCCGAATCAATAGAAACCTCAAAAAAAAAAAAAAAAAAAAAAAAAAAAACGGCTGACTGGCGGGAGTAGGCACCAAACCGTAGTCGACCAGCCACCAGTAAGCAAAAACCTGCACAGTTCAAAACTTGCCTTCACATGTGGAGAGACGATCGTGCCTCTGTCGAAGCAACCAGAGTAGCCGTAGTCGGAACAGGTCGCCACCATGGGGCAGGCAACGCGCGCTGCCATGGGACCTCGGGAACCGCCACCGTCATAGAGTCAGCTCCGACTCCATCGCAAGGTTGCCGCCAGAGCAAAGATCGGGACACCACCACCGGAAGACCTGCAACAAACACACAGCTATGTACAGAGGAGAATGGGCGGCTGGGCCAAGCCCTGGCCGCCCAGGCAAAACGCAGAGACGACTCTCAAATCAACTAGGGCACCAAGAAAACTCAATCGCTCCAAAAATCAAGTATTACTATTCATTACAAGTTAACTATCTTATTCATATTTGCATTATTTGCATTATATTATATTTCATGTAAATCATACCATAATGAAATGTATGCATTATTATTCATTGAAAGAAACTCTATCTCAACTATATCATTCAAATTACAATATATTAAAATTTCATAATCTTAATGGGAAGAAACTCCACATTAACTACATTGATAACATGAATAAATTTCATATTACCAACAATTTTATATTAATATGAGGAGTTGGAATAGACAAGGCTATGAGCTGAGCAAAAATAGACCTTCACATTCCTACTATGGCAGAAAAGAACCGGTAGGAAAAAAACCAGTCTGATCTTTTAACTGATCGGCCCGAAAGACCAAAATCGCTTGACAAGAAGCTAGAATTGAGGGATGAAAAGCCATGTAGAGCATGATTAGGCATTAATAACGCCACTCCATAAAATTTCAATAAGCCTCTTCTCATGCAAATCTACACATTAATAATACATGTTAACGCATGAATAACACTAGCATGATTTACTATTCATGTAAATTTTCACACATTAATAAGAAAAAAATTGCAAGGCATTGATAACACTATTTGCAATATTCACTTTTAATGTAAATGCTATTGTGATACATGGAATCTATTTCATATTTTAGAATCTCCTTAAGGTTTTCTAATCTTGGTTGTTATGATTTGTTTCAATACATATATTATTCTTTATGTTTAATTTAACATTCAACATGGAAACACTTATTTTTGCGTAAATGTTAATGGCATGTAGAATTGATTTCCTTATATAGAATCTCCGAAGGCATGATAATTTTGGTTGATATAATTTGTTTTAATATCATACCTCTAACTCCTTATATATAGATTTGAGTTTTTTTTTTTTTTGTAAGCTGTAGTATTCTATTAAACATGTCCAAACAAAAATATATCCTGAAAAGTTGTTTGAGGTGGCCTAAGAGAGTGAAGCCACCACCCCAGGTAGTCGAATAGATCAAAAAATATATGTCCAAAGTTACAAAAAACCTGCCTTGACAGAGCAGGCCAGGGAATGCTAGTAGAGACAAACTGCCGATAATGTCCTATGAGACTAACATCTAACAGGCTATGAAGCATGTACACACAAAATAACTGAAAAACATAGAGTTGAACAGGAACCTCCTTAGTTGGGTGCTTCTAGTGCATTTTCATCAGAGGGAGTCTCCTCGAGAATTGGGAAGCCATAGTATTCTTAGTCATCTAAGAGGTTCTCCGACTGCTTGACAGGCAGAGGCGCAGTCTTTCTGCAAGAGGGGGCAGAGAGTTCCTAAGTGCTGCTGACGTGCTTCGTTAAGGCAAGGCCGAAGGTGGAGGGAATCAGGAAGCAAGGAACCGCTGGAGCCTTGTATTTCTTCTCTGTGTCCTTCGCACTACTTCCTGCAACAGTAGTATCCACCCGATGCCTGCCTTCTGCAACTCCGGGGTGGCTTCCATCATGACAGTTTAGGGTGTAATTCTGCCAACCAAATGTGGTTTCCAAACTGGCAATTTTTGCATCCACTTTTCTCAGGTCGGCCATTAGATCCTGAGTGGAGTCCTTGGCCTTGGACCAATTGGCCCAGTTGGCCATCAAATCCTGAGTAGAGTCCTTGGCCTTGGCCCAATTGGCCTAGTTGGCCATCATGTCCTCCATCAGGACTCCCAACATATTTTTGACGAGCCAGTAGGGGTCAATTTTAACGGCATGCTTTCCAGTGGAGAAGCGGTCGGCGATAATGCAGGCCTCTCAGTTGTCAATGCGCAAACGCACAGGAATCGAGATCTCCTCGCCATAACCTTCTTTTGCAACCTGGTTTGCTCTGGAAATGCCATGTACACGGCCAAGACCTCACTCGCTCCTCCCTCGTCTCGACGTTCCTCCGGGCCGAGTCATGGTAGTGAGTCCAGAGAGCTGAGAGAAGGTAGATCCCCAAGGGCTAGCGGAAGTCCAGTGATCAGCTGGAAGAGTGGAGAAGATCGCAGTGATTAGAAGAAGAAAGTGCATAGAGGGAGCCCGAATTCCAGGCCAGAGCCAAAGCGCAATGGTGCAATTGGGTGGGAAGGCCATTTCAATATGCGAGCGAGGAGATGACCAAACATGCGATATAAATGTCGCATGCAATGGACAACTAGAGATGGAGCACAGAGGCCAAGACCAGTCTAGTCAATGTGACATATTGGTGGTTAGGAGTGGGCCAGAGCTGGACACTCCTGGCTTCTTAAATGCTGCGTGCCCCCTCCAGGTGTCCCGAGGGCGTCAATCATGTCACCCGCATCCGGGTAGATTTGAGTTGTAATTCAATAACATGCTTATTATGTAATATATTTGAGTTGTAATTCAATAATATGCTTATTATGTAAAACTTAGGCCAAAAGAAATGTTAATTAGGCAGGGGATGAAAACGAGCATCTATCAAATAACATGATAGATATAGAATTTATATGTAATTGAGATAACATCCTTATTATGTAAAACTTAAACCTAAATGTTCGTGTTATTTGAATAACATGAGAGATATAAAGTTTATATGCAATTGAAATAACATCCTTACTATGTAAAACTTAAGCCAAAATGTTCCTTTAGGTATGAGATTCAACCATATTGATATGTAATTTAGATAACATCCTTATTATGCAAAATATGGCCAAGTAAAATGTTCCATTAAGCATTGGAACGAAACCCCCCATAGTGGGTGCAAAACGAGTCTTTGGATGACCGTACGTGTGCCATGCCATCAACAACACCCAGCTGTAGGATCACACCATGCGCCACGTGCTTGCCTCCAGTTCTGGCCACATGCCTTCCAGCATGCATCATCCTCCGTCGGCTCGTGTACCCTCCCATGTGCCTCATGCAGATCATTAATTACTCTAGTGCTCTTCCTGTTTGGAGCTCGACCTCCCATCGACGGTTTAACTATTCCTGCATGTGGATTGTCAAGTCTGTTGTCCGGTCCGTTGCTCCTCTCGTGGTCTGGGCTATGGCTCTCTTTACTCCCACGATTTGGGATGATTTTCCCTGTCCTTTCGCTCTCATGAGATTTATTGGCGCTCAGATTATTATTACAGGGATCCACCTTCTCTTCGTCCAGCATTTGCCCAGGTCTGTTAATGCTCGGCTAAAGGCTCTGCTTAGAAAAGGCTCCACCTCTGCTTTTTTCTTGAGAATGACTCTCTTTGGCCCTTGTTTTTGCTCTAGTTACTGCGGCTCTAGCCATTCTGACTCTAGTGCTTCGGCTTCCTGGTCCTTTGGGTAATGGTTCTCCACTTCCCTTGTCCTCGGGCTCTCGACTTTCTAGGTTTTCAGCAGCTGGTTCAGGGCCCCTGCTCTTTAGAATTCACAGTCTTTTAGCTCGACCATTCTCATCGTCATGGCGCCTCCCAAGAGAGTCCACACCTGTCAGGACACCCAGCAGGAGAGTGCCCAACATCCTAGCGGCTCCTCCTCCACTCCGTCGGCTCGTCTCATGAGGGGCGTGGTTGAAAAGGCCTATAAGCACCACTCTGAAATCCCCATTCAAGCGCAGGCTGAGATTCAAGATGCCGAGGAAGACGCCATAGTCTCTTGGGGTTGTCTGACTGATGAGGAAATCCGCGAAGAATTCGAGGCCCTTGTCCCCGACCCTGGAAACACTAGGGGGCAGGATACCTTGTATCATAAGACTCTAGACCTGAGATGGTCTCACAAACTGGTTTTGGGCAAGGATCTCACCGACCGAAATGAGGCACATGTGGAAATCCTTATGCAACAGGATGAAATTCACGACATGCTGAAGCAAGTTCTCTACAATCAACAACAGTTTGCGCTCCGCTTTGGAATTACCCTAGCCAAAGACCCGACTACTCAGCCGGAGCAGATGGACTTCAACAGTAACTGAGCCATGCTTGCTTGTTCAAGGTTTTTTGGTTTCGACCATTTTTTATGCTTATCTGTAGCTCTTCTAGTTTTATGTTGTTTGTAATTACTGGTTTCCTAGTTTGTTTGACTGGTTTTGACCGTTTTTTATTCTTATCTGTAGCTCTTCTAGTTTTATGTTGTTTGTAATTACTGGTTTCCTAGTTTGTTTGACTGTCTTAAAGATACATTCCCAAACTTATTTTGGGTCCATTTTCTCTATTATGAGAGGACCTGACACTCTGTATATTTTGACGATGATAATATAAGGACCTACATCTAGCTTATAAAAAAAAAGCATCGGAACGAAACATTTATTATGTTGTGTGAATTTTATTATGTAAAACTTAGTCCAAGTAAAATGTTTGCATCAGACGATGCAACCCAACATTTATCATGTTATGTGAAATGTGAATATTAAAGTGTTCACTTTGGTTTTCTATTAGGAGTGGGTTTGGAACAATGAATTCTTTTGAGTATAAAATATATTGTGGTCATTATATATATTAACAATTTTTGGTAATTTTTGACATAATTGGTATGAAAGATTTATAATGTAATTGGAGGGTTTAAGGATATTCGATATAGTTTTATGTTACGATTTAATATAATAAAATGTGTAAATAATATGAATAAATTAAAATAACAGAAAAATTGAAACTTATGATGTAAAAAAAGAAACTTAATTATAATAATAACACAACTTTGTTAAAAATGGTGATGATAATAATATTAATAATCAATATAAATTTACCTTAATTGAATCTTTGAAGGACCGACACATTTATACTTCACTTTCATTTTGATCCCTCTCAATGATTAATAAAAATCCATAGTTAAGATTTCAATTCTATTTAAGAAGATATAGTAGAGTTAATATACTTTATAAATGAATATACTTTATTATTAATTTCACAACATGATTTTTATAAGCCATTCCTTGTATTAAAGCTCACTATCTATCAAATTATAGTATTGAAGAGTAGGAGGACTAGCAAACTCCTCACACTGGGATTGTTACATGGTCAAATTCTATTATTTGGAGAGTAGGAGGACTAAGCAAAATTCTTAATGGGACATGAAATTCTAGTATTGGAGAGTAGGAGGACTAAGCGAACTCCTCACAATGTGATTGTTATAAGCCATTCCTCATATTAAAGCTTATGGTCAAATTCTATTTTTTGGATAGTAGGAGGACTAAGCAAAACTCTTTATGGGACATTTGAATTTTAAATTTGATAGAAAGATATTGTTTTCTTCATAAACTATATCCTTTTTTATATGTCACAAGAAATATTAACAAAGGCTATTATGGTGATGTTTAATTTTGGTGCGAACCTCGATGTTAATATTAACTAGGAAGATTTGTCAATATCTAGCATCGAAGATTTGTAATGGTAAGAGATACTAATATAAGAATGGAAGATTCATTGATATTTAGCGTTGGAAACTCCTAATGATAAAAGATGGCGGTTCTCTATTTAGTTGTACTATCACAAATATATAATCAGCCAAAGCCCATATGGATAGGGCTTTCCCACTCTCATGGCAAGTTGAGATGAATTAATGTTTTTTTAACTTCACACTATATAAGTATATTCTCCATCTTTAAAGAGTCTCTTAAGTGCGAAAACAATCTTCTTCCAACTCCAAACGATGTCTCAAGTATAAAAACAAATACACAAATGCTTAGGTATAAAACAATATAAAAATCACATGGATATAGAACAACCCTTGACACTTTCTCTCTCATAAATTTCACATCTAGTTGATTAGAAAAATGACACTTCAACATTAAATGGTCTCTTTTATAAATGATACATCTAACCAGTTAGAAAAATGTCACTTTAAAATTGAGTGGGAGAAAAGGGATCCATTTACACATCCTCCTATTTAGTTGGAGATCTTTCTAACCATCTAATTTTTTAGACAAAGGACTTCCATGCATTTATTCTACTCATTCCCTTCAATCTCTTTATAATGAGTCAGATTACCCAAAACATGATAAATCATATGCACTATTTAATATAGATGATTTTATAAACTATTATGGATATTTGATTAGATCTTATACTATGGCAAACATCATGAGTTTATGCT
Organism: Larix kaempferi; assembly: GCA_027924585.1. Taxonomy (NCBI): domain Eukaryota; kingdom Viridiplantae; phylum Streptophyta; class Pinopsida; order Pinales; family Pinaceae; genus Larix; species Larix kaempferi. The sequence goes on along the minus strand of BSBM01000125.1, from coordinate 11,107,206 downwards.
CTTAAGTAGTAATAAGTTATAAGTCATAATTAAAATGTAATATTAGAAGCATATCAATCAACATATAATTAAAATGTAATATTAGAAGCATATCAATCAACATATAATTAAAATGTAATATTAGAAGCATATCAATCAACATATTGAAATGTTTTTGTATGTACATGCATTGTGAATGATGTGAAAGGTGGTGGTCGGAGTGGAAGGATTCCACATTTTGGATGTAGAATGCAGGGGTGCATATCATAGACATATAATACATGATAGATTGGAATAAAGAAGCACTGCACTTTTGCACTAGATGCAGAGATGATGGAATCCGGGGATTTGACATGAGATTAATGTGAAAGGACAACAAGATTCTCCATGCTCTACATTTGACATGAGAAATACAAAAATGCATAAATGTAGAATAGGTAAAAAAACCTTAAAAGTTAGACTTAGTAGTCCGCAAACAACACAAGATGCATGAGTATAGAATATAGATATAAGATATATGATATATTGGAAGAAAGAAACTCCACAATTTGCACCATATGTAGAGATGTAGGAATGTGGGGATTTGGCTCAAGAATGTGGCAAAGGGAAATAAGGCTCTTCATAGAAATTGCAAAAAAAGAAAGAAAAACTTAGAAACACATTGAAACATAATGAGAATATAAGAGAAAAACCTGCAATGCTAAAAATAGAATACACCATTAACACATTAAACACAATATGTACTCTAGGAATTACCTAAGGAGAAGATAAAGCTTATGCTTATCAACAACCAAAAACATAACTATCTCAAGCCTTTTTTTTTAAAATTACGGCGGTTAAGTACCATAATAAGTACAAGTGTTCAATTCCTGAGATCCTTTTTGGATCATAAGTCTAACCCCCCCCTTGATATAGAAAGTATCCAAAACAAAAGTAGCATTGAAATGAGTACAAAACACTACTTACACTACAAAGAAAACACCTTTTAGTGGAGGGTTTTGCAAAACCTCCCCAAAAATGTCTCCTTTATTTGTTTATAGCAAAGGTTACTAGTGGAGGTGGGTGGACGAGGGTTTTATCAAGGGTTTCCTTTTAGATTTTTTCAATTGTAATAACACACCATTGCATCAACATATATGACACACCGATGCACCAAAATATCACATGCATCGAACACCAAAATACCCTATCATTGGAGAAAATAATATGTTTATTTTTATTTTATGAAATCACTTATTGATGCATCTAACATGGCATAATGAATTGGGGAATTACAATGTACAATGCATTGGTTCCTATCAAATACTTATTAATAAAAATATAGGTTTTTATATTTATAAAAATTCTAAAACTAAATGGTGTGCTAAATATATATACATGCATTGATGCATCATCATACAGGACACATTGAATTCGAATGCCCATAGAACTAAATTGGTGCACTATAGGTATGCAAGCACATTGGTGTGTCTAAATCGATAGAGAGTTAGTGTAGGCTAAAACATTTAATAATATAATATATCTATTTATTTTGAATACAATTATAAATGCACCTAGGTCATTTAGTGCCACCAAATGCATCAGTGCATATGAATATAAGGAACACCATCAATTTTTCCTTTTCAAAAAATTCCACAAACATCCCAATACATTGGGATTTCATAATCACATTGAAATGTTTATCCAAATAGAACAATAGGAAATTTATTTTTTAAATTGATTATATAGTGTGCTTTAGTTCTACCAACACACTGGTGCACCATATTTTTGGGTGCATGGGGTAGGATAAAATAAAAAATAAAATTACTAAATGATAATTTCATGTCGAAATTGATTTCAATACTTGATACCACATAAGCATTGGTGCATAACCTAATTGTACGAGCATTGGTGCATAACCTAATTGTACGAGTGTCCCATCATTAGTTCTATTAACTTGTCACATTCCTCCCGTCTTTTGATTTACTAGTGGATTTCAAATTTTGCAAAATAGTTCCATAACTTCTTCGTTTGCTTAAATGCAAACTATACCACCTCAACATAAAAGATAACATGTAAAGTGTTTATTATCTCCTCATTTACATTTTAAGCATATTAAAATTCACCTTTCATTTTCCCTTTTTTTCCAATATTTATTTATTTTGCATGGTGTGTTCGAACCATTTGGCTTGCGCTGGAACATGGTGCACATTGTGAATTTACAAGGCACACTACGACCAATTCTTTAATAGGGTGTACCGCTTACAATGTGTTCCTATTTTAGAAGTGCATTGTTACATGTGACAATAAAAACCCCTTTCATTTTACATTTGTGCTTTATGATATATGGAAGCACCATTAACGATTCTTTATATTATTATAAATGCATTGGTAAAATGTATAAATATGGCATACACTCACCATCCTGCAGTGAGTTGTTTGATAGATATGCATACTTGTGCTGGATACCTTCATCATAAACACGCCGTTCATGGTTTTGCATGTGGTGCCATATATGTTGATGCACGTTGAGATGTATGGAGACACCATTTATGGTGCATCCATATATACTAAACACACTTCTAAAAACATAATTTAACAATCTAAAAACATAATTCGTAGAAGGTGCATTATTTTATGCTAGGCAAACTAGTAAGCAAGGTTAGTAAATACCACGTAAATACCATGATCATTTATTTGATGTGTTATTTGATAGATACACATCACTTGCGGTGCACATATTTCTTATAATTGAACCGATCATGATATTGAGTGTGGGCCTGTAAACATATGGTCTGCTTTTGGATGTATGGATGCACCTATTATAGTGCATATGTATATATTAAGTGCACTGCTCATATTCAACACATTTAAGAGTACAATGCAAGTTAGTGTGATGCACAAGCATTGTTTATGGTGCTCTTTATATTAGTTAGTTTTGTGTATGGTGTGATTTGATGTTTAAGGCATACTAGTAGTGTTAGAGGTTTTTTTTAAATTTTTTTAAAAGATTTTAATAAATAAAAATGATCATTTGATTGATTTTTATGGTGCGTGTGTGCACGCATGTGCGTGTGTGTGCTAATTAAAGTTGTGTGTGAATTAGAGATAATGGTGATGACAATAGAAACAAGAATAGGTCGACCCATATGAAATTTTATAGGAGTGGGAGGCCTAAGAGAGGGAGAGGGATTTGTACCCTTGTCCTATTATAGTGCTGAATCATCTCCACTTGATGAATGTTGGCCTCCTCAATTTTTATGTGCAAGCTACATCCCTTAGGGGGAATATGGTTCTCTTGAGGAAAATCATCTATTGTTGGGATCATGCAATGTAATCCTTGAGGGTTGGTCCTGATCTAAGGTACTAACCCATAGAGAATGACATCTTCATTACTAGGTTGTCTAGGAGAGATGAGGATTTTCCTAGTTTCTCCAATCTCCTTCTTGGCATTGCAAGAGAGATTCAATTAGATTATGATTAGAGATATGTCAAAGATGACTTAATTGACCTTGGTTAGCTCTAGGTTATTGACAGGGTGAATTTATCCCATGGGATAAATTTTGTTGTTTTTTTTCAAAAAAGATTGGTTGATTTCCATTTTCTCTAAAAATGATTCGCCCAAATTACATAGGATACAAATACTTTCAACATCGCCAAAATTGTCCAGAAACTATATAAAATACTTATAAGTTTGAATATTTTCACAAAAATATTGCCACACATTAATGTTTGAAACATAAGAATTAGTAAGACTCGACAAGGTTACTATACTTTAGGAATATTATGGATCCTTAAAATTTTCCCTGGTTGTTGGTGGCTAGTCAGATTTGCATTCTTTCAGTGTAAATGAGGTTAGATACCTCTCTCTTTTGGTCTTGATCGTGGCACATTACACCATTGATGGGTGGTGCACTAACTTCTATCTATTATACTATGTAGAGATCTAGATGTATTAGGTGGTCTTTCTTTTTTTGTGACAATTTTGTTTACATCTAGATCACTATCCTTTTGTGTTTTAAGAAAGGAGGGGATTTCCTTTTGGTTCATAGTTTTTTTGTTTATTTTTTGAGAGGTCTTTGACGAGTAGGACGTCATTTGACCACCTTCCTCTTAGGCCGATGATTGATGTGTGAAAGCACATGTGGAGGTAGATGTTTCCCAAGAGGGGCTAGTCAGAGTTCCCACATAGGATCATTCTAGAGGTACTATAGATGCTTTTCAGTGAGGATAATTATACCTTGGATATTCCTCACTAACCATATGTGGGGATAGATTGACGATGATGTATTGAAATCTTGTTTATCTTGGATTCCACCAGATTCTAGTGATAATATCAACGTTATGTTTTGATTTATCTAGTTTCATTTTTCATCTTATTTAATGCACATGTAATATATTGTAACATTTTATTTAAATTATCTAATTATTTTGTATATATTGACACATACATCCCCCATAGGATGAGGAGATGGTGGAGGTATATGAGCTACCTCAAATACAAATACTTGGTATGTGACATAGGCGAGATTGTAGATTTCGCTAGGATCTAGTGGATTAGGTATGTGCATTGTTGGGACTACATAGAGTTCTCCTTGTTAAAGTGACCAAGATCATACAAGATCTCAATATTTTCAGTATATGGCCAACCCTTCTACATAATATGACTATTGGAGAGGAGGAGGTCGACTCATCATCACCATTGACCTTCTTCTTCAAATTCATTTTCCGAGGATGGTGATCCTCTACCTCCTCCACCCCCTCCTCATCCTCGTCCTGCACTAGCCAATTGACCACCCTCTCCTCCTCCAAAATATGATTGACCACCTTATCCTCCTCACGAACTCGACTGACCACCATCTCCTACTCCACTATCTAATCAACCTCCATGAGCCAATCGACCACCCTCTCCTACTCCACTATCTAATCAACCTCCATGAGCCAATCGACCACCCTCTCCTACTCCACTATCTAATCAACCTCCATGAGCCAATCGACCACCCTCTCCTCCTCCACAGGTCAACCAACTAACCTATCCTCCTTCATAGTATAATGAATCACCCTCTCCCCCTCACCTAGTCTACCGACCATCATTGCCTCCTCCATTATCCGACTGATCATCGTCTCCTCCTCTAATAACCAACCGATTAGTTTCTACACCAACTACACTCGATGATACTATAGACAAGATGGTTGCATTGGGTGAGATGGATTTGATTGATATATATACTAGCTACTTGATTCTTCTTTTTTTAAAATCTTATGGAGATATTGATGCCTCTGGCTCTGGTGGTGGAGGTATTGATGCCTCTGGCTCTGGTGGTGGAGGTATTGATGCCTCTGGCTCTGGTGGTGGACTAGCTAGCTCATAGTAACGATTGATCACATGTATATATTTGATTGTTATGATGTATCTTTTACACATATATTTGACTTTTATATTCGACTTGAGATGTATGTTTTACTTATATATTGATTACAAAATTATCATTCATATATATTATTCATTTTAATATCCTGTTGATATTGATGTTGTTTTATTTATAAAATATTTTGTGTTTAAACGATTTATATTTTTAATGGTTTCTTTGTTTTAAAATTAAATTTGAGATACATTACTCATATTTCATATTTGAGATGGCATATTTGACATAATGACGTTAATGTATATTTTGTCTTTTCATATCACATTGATGTTGATTATGTTGTTCATAAAATGTATTGTGTATGTTAATTTGATTAACATCAATAATTATTTATCTATTTCCAAATCAATTTTGAGATGTATTGATGATTTAAATTAGAGATGCCATATAATTTTTAACTGTCGTGATTATTGAAATTTATATTCATACTCTTTGTTGATGCAATCACTAAAGTTTACTTGATTGTGAAAATAATGAATGATAAGCTATTGCAATTAATTGAATTTATATTCATGCTCTTCATTGATGTTAATTAAATACTTTTTAATTTTACTCCATTCCTTAATTTAGTAAGAAAATTTTAAATTTCAATTAAAATTTTGATTTCATCGAAATAAATCTAATAGTTGGTCTTTTCAAATGTTTTTCAAGAATAGATTTAGATATACTAAGTTTTTTTTTAAGCTAAGTTTTTGTATTAAACATAACATAAAATTACGTCATAGACTGCGTTGGTATTTCCCAAAAGAATCCAATCCATAAGTAAAACATAAGTTTATCATTGGCCTTATAATTTTTTTTGCAGGTCCTACAAATACTGCTAGTGATAAGAAAAAAACCCCTTGGCATAGCTATGAAAACCAAAATTCAAAAAAAAGTCTTGAGGCAAGACAAAACTATTTAGCCGTAGAATTATCAAACACATGGGGACAAGGAACCTCTGACACTAAAACCTGGACAATAACCTCATAATCCTTGTATGTGATGGCTTTGGTGAGGAAGTTCATCTTGTCATTGAGTTTGTCCATTTGCAACATGCGTTCATTCGTATCATCCTTAGTATTGAGAAAGACTTACCCCAATAGTGACTTATTAGTCTCGTGAATGGCCATAGTCCTATAGTATTTTGTGTCCTTGGTTTTGCTGTTTCCAGAATTAGTTACCCAAGGATTCATTTAATGATCAATATCATTAGGCCTAGTATAGTGTTGTTCCTCCTTGACCTGTTGTTTTGCTTCAACAATTTGTGCTCAAACCTTCAACGAGATCTCATGGTAGTATATCTCCTTGGATTCCCTCGATTCACCTTGAGCCTTGGTCTTCCTTCTATTGCTATTTCATTGTCAAAGCTTCCATCATTGTCTTCTTTCCATTATGGAGAGGGATGATACCGAAGTCGTGAAGATGGGGGAGACAAAGGCAGGGTAGACAAAACCCTCAACTTGAGGAAATTAGGCCTTCAGTAGGGAGAAGCAATACAAAATAGAGCTTTGAACAAGAAATACCTAGACGAAAGACAAAACAAACCCTTTGATACGACAAAACATAGAAGCAATCTTGGAAGAACAACACAAATCTGAATCCTACTATGACGACTGAAACCGTGGAGGAGTAAGCCGGACTTGCTAAAATTCCATGCGCAAGGATAAAAACTGGACTGGGGAAGGAGATAATATCAATGTATTTTCCCTCATACTACACCATAATAAATTTGTGATCCGCTACCCTATCTACATAGCAACATCCAACCCAAATCACCGCCATCATTGCCTAGAAATTTATTTGTAATGTAGGAGCCGTCGTCGCCTTCGGTCGAACTAGGTTTTAGTGACAAGGGGGATTCCTTCCATCCATCCCACCCAACTAAGAATTAATCATTTGCATGAGTGTTTTGTTTGTTTGGAGGATGCCCCACTGCATGGAGGGAATGCAAAGGGAATATTCTTGTTTTCTCTGCACCCCTGACACCCCATTGAGGGATAGATATACTAAGTTCATTCTAAATACTTCAACAAATTGAATGGAAAATTTTATAGCAGATGGACAACACTTTGTTAAGATAATATTTTTACATTGCATATTATTTAAATATCAAACCTCGGGATTGATAAAACAGTGACGGTTTTCTTTAACTATGTTTTTTTCAATCAACCCTTCCATATAATCACAAAATACTAGATATATACACACAATACCCATTAAATTAATTTTTAATCAATTAAAATAGTTTGATTAAAAATCATCAAAATTAGCCCGTAGGGGTGTAGCTCGACTGGAAATTCACTTGAAAACGAGATGATATGTTGTAATAGAGGTCACAAGTTCAATTCACCTCGACTTACGTGTGCCCCATGTTTGTGAGATGTATGTGTGCACCTAGGGGTATAGTGGTAGTAGACAGGATTGGACCCTTGGACCTTGTATCACACGAGTACCAGCCCCATCCCAGTTGCCGATTCCCCTAGTACCAAAAAAATAATCATAAATAATTATTCTTAGCTATAACCTTATAACAAACAATTATTTGTAATATTTGATGAGAGATTTAGATGGAATACAACAATTTTTAGTACTGATGGTAAATGTTTTTATTTCATAACAAAGAGTTACAAACTATATATAGTGTAAATTACAACATTTATTAGAAATGTCTTTAAAATATCCTAAACACCTAAATTTATAGGAAATTATAGTTATAAACTTCAATTTAATTATAATTTATATGATATTAAAACAAATTTATTAATGAAATAAGGTTATAGGTTATGGAGAACAACACTCTATACTATAAAATTAGGTTAAATTCTATTTCTATTTATTTGGTGTCTTGGAATTATACTAAGCATAGATAGGTAAAATTGATAAACCAACTATTTCTTTTGGATATGAGATTATCAAATTTAACTTTTAGTTTTCCTTTTAATGATCCAAAATTGGATCCAAACAAAACTTATTAGAGGAAATTTGGATGAAAAATGAGCCTTTGAACCCTAAAGTAAAATTTCTTGTCATCACATATTAGCCAATCAAAATGCTTTAAAATTCAAACAAGGTGCATGTAAAAAAATTGGAGGGAAAAAATAAAAACTATTTTTTTGGATCTTATTTTCAACTTATCTCCTTGTAGGTTTTCTCAAATTTCAAGCGAGAGGACTCGTTGAATGCATAATTAAATTATGCATCCAATGAGTACCCATGTTGCATATTTTTAACAACATCCACACCATGAAAAATCGAAAATATGTTAAAAAACGTGTTTTCTCTCACTAGAAACACGTTTTTTAATGTATTTTCAAATTTTCATGGTGTGGATGTTGTTAAAAGTATGCAACATGGGTACTCGTTGGACGCATAATTTAATTATGCATCCAACGAGTCCTCCTACTTGAAATTTGAGTAAACCTACAAGGAGATAAGTTAATACGATCCAAAAAAATAGTTTTTTTACTCTCTCTACTATTAATTTATTATTTAATTTCCTTAGGAGGCCCATTTTTTACCCAAATTTCCTCTAATTGACATGACCTTCATTGGAGGGCTGCAAAAATAATCTTGCATTATGTGCAAGGCACCAAGTCTAATGGGATTCACTATGTTGCAGATCCTAGCCTAGATCTTCTTGGCTTTACTGACTTAGATTGGGATGGTGATAGCCTATATAGGAAGTCCACTTCTGGATTTTTTTTCATGCTTGGAGGAGGCCCTGTTTTCTGGTCAAGTAAGAAAAAAAGTGCAGTTGCACTATCATCAGTAGAGGCCGAGTACAAAGGAGCAGTGAATGATGCAACTGAGTCTGTGTGGTTGCAGAGTATTCTTTCAGAGTTTGGGATTTCCTTTAGCACTCCCACAGTACAAAGGAAAATAAACAAGCATATAGAGATCCATATGCACTACATCAGGAGTTTAGTGCATGATCACACCATTGATTTGCAATATTGCCCATCAACTGAGCAAATTGTAGACATCTTCATTAAATATTTTACTGAGAAGAATTTCAGCCATCTGAGATCACTGCTTGGGATGGTTGAACATGTGGTAGAGTGAGGGATTGATCAGCAATCTTTCAATTTTGTTCATGTCCATTCTTGAGGGGAGGTTTTTCCCATGAGGTTTTCCTTATTTCCTTGTTTTGTGGACAAGGCAATATGTTAAAGGGTGACCATGCGAAGTTGCTGGGCCATATTTATTTTTTATTTTTAGCACATCCATGTCATTTAATACTTAGGATAGCATTAATTGATCATTTTTTATTAATTCCTAGGTGTTAGACTAGGTAGTTGGCCAAAATCATGCATTGTGTGGACCAAAAGCCTTCATGAGTCACCTCGGCGCATTTTCTAAGATATGATAAGATTCTGGTAGATTTTATCCAATCCTGAAATAGAAAGGCGCTTTCCTGCTTTTTACTACTTTTTGTGAAAAGGTGAAAGCTAGTTGACTTGCCTTAACTGTTTTTTGTCCAAATCATCCTCCATGATGTTTACACTTCCTAAATTCTGTAAACATTACATCACCAGGATGATTTTCCATCATCCTCCAGGATGTTTTTTGTCCAAATCATCCTCCAGGATGATTTTCCATCATACATCACCATCCAATCACTAATTTTCCAATTCGTGAGCTTTAGAGCCGACTTGGAAAGCACTCTTTACACCTAGGGGTTTTTTCATAGATTTAGTAAGCCTGCTTTTGTGAGGATTTCGAATGGCATATTTAGCCTTCAAATATATGATGTAATTATATATATGGAAAGCCATTACATTTCCTGTTTTGGATGATGTAGACTTATTCAATAGAGTTATACTGTTTGTATCAATTCATGACTGTTTTTAGTGTTCTATGACTAGTTTTTTCAAGGCAATTTGTGAGGGTTTTTAATTGCTTGAGTATATCTTGGTGTGTACAATAATTTCACACTATAGAGCTATTATTTCTAGTCCCATTGTTCCTTCTCCTACTAGTGGTGATGGTGAGGGTATCCATGCCACTTCCCTCATACGATGCAAGTGCCTAGCTATTGCGATCCTATGCAAAATTGTGCACCACCTTGGTCTTGCACCCTCTAAGAGATGTATAAATGATACCATGTATTGTTCATTAATATTAGTGGAATCATGCTCATTCAAACCATGAATAAAAATGGCCACCCACCGCTGAAGCTCAGCCAAAACTGCACTAGGGCCACCCTTTGCTGGGGTAGCCCCACCTTCCTCTACCCTCTCCTTGATGACCTCCTCTTGTCAGCTGCTACATCAATGTCCCTGCCTAGATAACATGCCAATAGTCATAGATACCCCGACATGCTGTACAATACCAACATATGCAACCTATAAAACAAACACCCATTAGTCTCCTATATGCATATCATAAAAAATATACATATAAATGGAATCAAAACATGTACACAAACATGGAAAAGAGACTCACCTCAAGAATCCTAGCCCTCATGACCAAGTGGTGGCATCTCCAAATCATGGCAAAAGTCCATCCCACTCCATGGATACTGCTCAATCGGCCCAATATATTGTCTCCACACCAATAGTTAATGGTGCATGAAGACATGGCTGATCTCTCCACCTCCATCTCTAGGCATTACTGTGACCCAAAAATCTATCCAAGGATCCTTTTAACCCCTACACTGGGATCACCACAAATGTGTGAAGTGATGGAATTTGCTCAATGAAATAGGAAAATAGTATGATACCATAGGTGAACCTCCCATGTGCATCTATATTTACCTTGTTCATTTGAGCACACATATAAATTAGAAACATGTGTTCCTAGGAGACATCATCCCTTACCAAAACTCTCTCTACTAGGAAAATATGACCCTTGAAAATTCGATGGGTCGTATTAAATTCCAGCACACTGACAATGAGCCCTCACCATTAGTTCCTGAAAGTAAATAAGAATGATGCACCCATCCTTCTTCTCTACAGGTTTACTCTCACAGTATTGAGAAATCATTTTTTGCAATGTTCATTGACCACCAAGAGAAGGGTGGGTCTCCTCTTGATCCCAAAAACTAGAAACCTAATTAGAAACTAGATATAATGGAGATCGCGAGTCATTCTCTCACGACCTACCATGAAGCATCCTTGATGGTGATTCCACTTTATGAGAAAAACCCTTGGTAGGTTGTCACTCATCCTCATCAAAGGGAAAAAAATTGCTTTAGTAGCCTTGCATCTCGTAGGCGCTACTGGAAGACTAGATCATTCCACACCTACCTCGACAACCAATTTGAGTGGTGCTCATGCCACTCAATCACCATCACTACTATCATGCATCCTGCAACCACATACACGTTATAAAAGCGTGTCAGTCACCCATCATCAATCCATAAACTAAAAAACCAAATTCGTGTGGATTTTTCATCACTAGTTACATAGTTCCATGTGATTACTTTCAAGAAATTTACATGGTTTATCCATGTGGGTAAATCACCCCTTAGCCACATGATCATGTGATTATTTGTAGAATAGTTGTTAGGCTAAACTGTGTGGGAAGTGTACGACTCGACTACATGATTGTGTGACTGTCCAATGAATAGTCAAATGGTTTTTCCATGAAACTCTACCTTGTAGCTCCCATATGGTGCATGACTTTTGAAGAAATAGCGATGTGATTTTTTGTAGTTGTTCATTCAAATTTCATGCAGTTGGATGAACCCCCTTCTAGGCATCCATACATTCCTCTAGGTCCCTAATAGAAAAAAGTAAACCGGTGAAAATGAACTACTTGACATGATGACTTACTTGAAACTCGTGGAATTGAGAACCGTTGGTCTAATCTCCCATAAAGGGAAAAATATTTGCTAGCACATCAAATTCGTGAAGGTGAGAATGATTTTGAAAAGCGAGACCCACCCTTATTTACTGGCCAAAGGCCAAATTTTCAACTTCATCGTTTAGGAGTTCTGTAACTCCATTTCACAGACCATCAACACTGTCATGATTAGAATCATGATCTCTTTAGCATGGTTCCATTTGTTTTGTCCCACCTAGAAATTCATCTGATTTTTTTAGCTATTTCTCAAGGTACGGTAAAATATTGTCTATAATGTTTGCACCATCATATTTATTTTCATGAAAACTATAATGCCTTGGTAGTTGTGTCATGTGTACAATATTTTCATTAGAAAGAAACTTCTTCTCGACCCCAAAGGTACATGGGTCACCTTCATAGTTATATAATTTCAACTCTGAATATAAGCCATGTATCCCCTATGGTCACATTGAACTTATTCCGTTATCTCACTGATATCCATAAGGTCCTCATCTCCCGGTAAAACTCATTCTCACCTCTACTCAAATATGCCTTTTCTAGGAAGTAGTGTTCTCCCTATGGGTGTGCATGCCATTAAAACCCCTTGCATTTTGAAACCCATCTTGTTTCTCCCATCAGTATAAGCAATCTTATAATTCATCATCTCATCAAGAAAATCACGTTCATCTTGGCTTGTTGCATATTGATGACCCCCTCTTCAGACCCCATGACACATTTTACTATTATGATTCACATATGGCCTCTCATATCCACCATGAGCAATAAACCATATGAGTTCTTATCCATTTCACCAACTCTTGAGAAGACCACAAAGGGGCCCTACCCTCTATTTACATTACAATCACCTAATCATCCCCATAAAGACACTTTGCATGGTATTTATTCAATGGGAACCCATCTTCTCATTTGTATAGAGAACATCCACATAATTATTTTCCTTGATTCATTCAAAATATGGGAATCACATCATATTGCATTATTATTTTGGCATCACCCCTTGGTCACTTTTGATTGATGTAGTTATGCTCATTACCCACCAACACCTTAAGTCTTTTTTTTGTCATCTAGAATCACTCTACCCTCATTAGCCTCCATTTGAAAAATATCACATCATGACCAGTTTGTAGGATGTTCACCATTGTTACACCCTGCACTTATGTTTGAAGAATGCTTCCATACTCCATCCACCTATTTACTTTGATCATTGGAAGTCATTAGTCTCAAACTTGCCATCTTGGCTTATCTAGTTTTGTCATTATCCCAGTTGATTACAATATGTTCTTGGTTCTCATGGTGATATCATCACCTTACATGTAGCTTTAACTCTCTTTGACTTCATCTCACTTCATTATAAGAGTTACGACAGCAATGATTGTACCTTGGTTTCCCTTCTCATCAAACCAAGGGTTAACCTCAGACTAAGTAAGGAGAGTCATCAATGCATTTTTTTCCTCAGTAGTATTCCATATATTTGACACTAATTCATTTATCGCATCAGGGAGATTTATACATTCTGAAAGTTGTAGTGTTCATATTTATGGTTGAAGACATTTGTCCATATGACATAATAGGTTTCCCACCTAGCACCTTCATTATTATTCAGGCCCCTCACTCGATTTGGTTGTTCACAATCTTCCATAGTTCCTCTCCTCTGGCATCTCTAGAATCATTAAAACACCATACACATTCACTCATGTTGGGATTGAAGCCAACTTCATCCCTACATCCAACAATTTATAGAGATAACCCCTTGATATCCTCTTATTGCAATTCATTTTTGATAGGATTTCACAAGCATAGGGATTCCTGATTCATTTTTATAAAACCATTCTTTTTATGTATCACCTATCGGTTACTCGCTTCAATGGTCATCACCAACATTTCTCCTATGGGAAGTCCTTTAATCTCGACAATTTCTCCCTTACTATCATAGTTATGAATATCAACATGAGGTAAAAAACGATGATGTATTTTTTCTTTACACTTCCTTCCTAACCTCACACAACAAGGAGCATATATTATAACCTAAATATCACATAGATGTAACATTTTTTAGTAATTATTACAAGAATATATAATCAACATACAACATGTGGCTCATTAGCATCATCCTCATCAAATTCAACATGGAATTGAGCCTTAGAATTGAAAAATATTCACTTTAGCACATATGCACAAACCCACAAGGGTAAAGACTCAAACTTTGCGTGACTATACCAGCACGCATACTACTAAATTTTTGTAGCACATTCAAGGCTCACAATTGCATTTTTGGCTCCAAAAAATTGAAATGGCCACCTTCACATTCTTGGGGAATTCAATATACCCATACCTAGACCTTGAAGACCACTTCATGAGGTGGAGGTTTCACATGGATAACTATATGTTTGAAGACCTACATTTTTCCTATAAAATGAATCCTTCAATATGCATTTGATAATAGAAATATAGAGAAAGGTTGTGTTACAAACTTATTAGTTTGAGAGATCATATTTCATACTCCTTCTTATCATCATTTGGAATTACAAAGTTCCCTACCTCAAAAATCAAGTGTTTCTCCTCATCATTCCAGTTATTTAGAAACAATCTGAGAGAGTTCAAAAGCACCCATCCCAAAGGGGAGTCTTGGATATCATTGAAGCTACCTTTTTCTAGGTGTTTCCATTCGTATACAATATTTTCCATTGGAAAATGATATATGGTTGAAGCTAAATCATTCTCTTTTGTTTTATGGCATTTTATCACTCGATAATCTCTTTATTTTACTCTTATTTGTTGAATTTGCTTTAGCTTGTTAGTGTTTGGTCTTACTAATCATCACTTACATTGTTTCCTTGGTTGAAACCTGCAAGGAGAGGAGGAATTGATCACTCCTACGACATTTTTATTAAAACATATATTTCACATCTATCTAGATCTATGTTGTACAAAATTTCTACATCTTTTCTTTTATCTTTTTGGTTCACAAGTTCTTCTCACCCAATTCTATGGATGCCTATATTTCCTCCTCATCATTTTTTTCCAATGTAAACAATCTTGTTTCTTGAAACTGATGCACTTTGGACTATTTCTTATTACAACCAAATCATAATCCTTTTTCTCTTATTTCATCCTTTTTTTGTGATAGTATATTGGGTTAAGGTATCGTTGCATTATGAGGGGAAATTATCTCTACCCCCTACATATGTTTTGATGTGTAATGCCTAATCAAGAAATCCCGAACAATCCATACTTAATCCATAATATTAATATCCTTTCAATATTCATAAGTATTGTTAAATACCTAACAATAATTTATTATTATTATATTAGTTATGGTTAGCTCGACTCATTATTTGGTTACATCATGACCACTTCATCTCTTATTCATAATAAATGAGATTCATTTGTATAATCATTCCTCATTGTCTTGTATATTTGATACATTGTTTAAGGAGGCCCCCCCATCGAAGAGGCTTCTTATTCATGTCTTTTCTTCATTCTTAAGGCGTGGATTACTCTTTCTTGGTTATTTTATGCTCTTTTTGGGAATTTGACTCATAACATTTGGTATTAGATATCAGTGATGCTTCCAAAATGATCCATCTTGGCATTTTATCTGTAACTATTTTTTAGTAACATTTCATACAAAAAAAATTGGAAGTGACTTAGAGGACATATTGATAGATTTGTGGTACAAATTTTAGGTCCTAATTCATTATAGGTTCAGAGTTATACCCTATAGAAGTTAGGATTTTTTACTAGCCCAAAAACTAGTCTCAAATCGATGTTCTGGGAAAACTATTATATATGGAGCTTGAAAAATAAAAATTGAGTGATACTTGTTGCATAAGAAATAAGACATATTATCATATTTGTGGTAGCAATTACAGAATTAGAACTAAAAAACTGGACACATGGCAGGCCATATACTTTTGATCTCCTGAAAGGGTAGAAAGTGAACCGTTTTGGGAAAGTTACCACAACTTTTTCTTGGCACGTCAGAGTTAGGTCAGACCTATGGCATTGCATAGAAGACATATCAAGATACTACAAGAAGAAATTATGGAGTTATATGTGCTGAAATTACAGATTTACCTTAGTTGGAATGTCGAACATCAAAACAATCTCCAAATTAGGGATTTTAAAGGTATATTAACGTGAAACTTGCACAACTTTTGATTGGAATATCTATTTTGGGTGACTAAAAAGGTGGATAAAGAGTAAATAGAAAGAAAATATATTAAATATTATGGCAAACACAATACAACAAAACATGTCATTAGCGTTGGAAATTGCGTCGGAATTTAGTGTATTTGTTTCCATGAGTTGAACTCAATGGTAGGCGTTAAATCCAACACCACGCTACATGTTTAAATTGCTTCCTTTTTTTGCTAAGAATAGTGACGAGTATAGGTCGATTTTTAATTCCTAATTAGAATTGACTTTTGCTTCCTAATTAGTGCCAACGTTTTCTTCGTAATTAGTGCCGAGAGTGGATTTTGCGTTGAGTTGGATGCCTACATTAGCAACCTGAATAACATCGAGAATTGTGCCATGATTAGAGCCCAAATTAACTCCACTTTTAGCTTCGAATTTTCCATCTAGTATTCCTTCTTATTTGGCGTCCAGTTTGGCTTCTAGTGTCACTTCCATTTGAACGTTTGGTCAGTTTCGAGTGTTTCTTCTCTTTTAGCGCCGAGTGTTGCTTCCATTATTGTTTTCTTTCTTGCTTCTATTATTTCTTCCATGTTTGCTTCCAAATTTTCTTCCACAATTGCTTCTCTTTTTCTTCCTTAGTGATGCTAGGATTTTCTTCTCTTATTTCTTCCTTGTTTGCTTCTAGTGTTTATTCTATTATTGCTTCTTTTTTTTTATGTCCATTATTTATTCCAAATTTGCTTCCATAATTGCTTATTTTTTTGCTTCCTAATTGACACCGAGTTTTTCTCCTTAATTGGCATCAAAATTTTCTTCTAAAATTGCTTCCCTTTTAACTCTAGGGAACTTGTTTCATTTTAGTGCCAAGGTTTGCTTCCTATTTAGCGCCTAGTTTTGCTTATTTTTTAGCTCCAAGTTGTGCTTCCTTTAAGTCCAAAGGTTTGCTTCGTATTTAGCACCTAGTTTTTCTTCTTTTTTAGTTCTAGGATTTGCTTCCTTTTAGTGCCAAGTTTTGCTTCCTATTTAGTGCTTGGTTTTGTTTCTTTTTTATCTCCATGGTTTGCTTCCTTTAGTGTTGGAGTTTGATTCCTAATTAACATCCAGTTTTGCTTCCTATTAAGCAACCAATTTAGCTTCCTATTTAGATCTAGAAATAACACCAAGTATGGATTCCATTTTAATGCCGAGTTTTTCTTCCATTTTATATCCACATTTTGCTTCCATTTTAACATCTCATGTTGTTTCCTTTATAGCTTCCACTTTATTAATTTAATATTTTTAATTTCAATTAAATTAGTTAAATATATCATGGCTCTTAAATAAGATATATGATTATAGAGTAATTGATATTGCATTTCAAATATTTTATAGCATAACATTTATAAGGAATTGTTAGGGAAATGGATAACATCCATACAAACTAGAAAAATCATTACTTTTTAAATCTCCATAAAAAAATCTACAACTTCTAGTATATATAAATTAACAAGATAATTCATATAACATCACCATCTATAATTAAAACAAGTGAGTCAAATATACCAATATTAGCTAAATATCATGTCAAATAACATATATCTAAAAAAAAGATATCACATTTCAAATTTATATCATAACATTCATAAAGATCTAAAAAAACCAGATATTGCATTTCAAATTTATATCATAACATTTACGAAGAAATTTAATTGAAATTGACAACATCCATTCAAAGTAAAAAAATCATCATACATTGTAAATATCCATCCAAAAAACATCGACCACTTCCAAGATATATAAATTAACAAGATAATACTAATAAGATCATCATCATCTATAACTAAAACAAGTGAGTCAAATATCCCAACAGATCAATAACATGTCTAAATGATACAAGTTAATATGATACAAGTAAAAAATGATATAAGAAATATGGTACTACAAGTCAAAATGATACAATATGATACCGCAATTCAAATGATACATATAAAAGACAAATTGATATAGGTATCATAATGCTATCTGAACAATAATCCATGGTAGAGTCAATATGTTCAACATCACTAGTTACCACCAACAATTTCCTCATCATCATGATCGTCATCATCATGATCATGATCATCCTCATCCTCCCATGTATCATCTCCATTAGAGTATTTTTTAAGGATTATAATATTATACTTAAGTATAATATTCTAGGTGATTATTTTCGAATGAAACTAACACACACACACACACACACACACACACATATATATATATGCGAATATTAAATATGAAACATACAATTTACTATTGAAAATTGTAAATTTTGGCGAATATTATGATAAAAAAGCATATTTTATGTAAATATCAGTGATATTAGAGACTAAAAATGACCAAATAACAAATTTATTTTTTGAAAAAAAGCCGAAAAAATTTCCAATTGGAAATTTTTCACTCGTAAAAAATTCCCTAATATACATCTCCATACTCGTCACCATCAACTCCCATATCTAAACTAGACCCAAAATAGTCTTGATCATGGTCAACAACAACCATATCTTCTAGTAGACCCGTGTTCCGCAAAAAAAACATTCAAAATGAAAAGTTAGTATTTATTTCATGCAATAATTCATATTTCTATTATATTGCTAATATTGCAACATATGAACCTAAACCATAATCATATTACTTCATATCAAAGTGGACATACCATAATCAAATATGAGATAAGTTACATCTAAGGTGTCATTCTAATTATGTAAAAGATGCAACAATTTTAATAAATGTTAGTGAAGATCATAAAAAAATTTGTTATACAATTTAACTATCAACTGGAAATTGTATTACATAATCGTAAGTCTCAACCCTCTTGTGTCAATATATAAAAGTATTTTGTTTGTCAGCATTGAATTTGCAATATATACAAGTCTATAATCAAATATAATTATGCATGCCATAATTCAATTGAATAGATGCCATAATTCAATTGAATAGATTCCATAATTCACTTGTGTCTTCCAAGTATAAACACACAACTACTAGACTCCTTCACCAAGTAATACTAGTTCATTAAACGTTGATATACTTGAGACTATTTTGAGGCATTAGGACTATTTAAGTTTTAACAGTTCTCAGTTTTCACAAATAATGTTTGTGGTTTTAATAGTTGTTGTGTTGTTTGGTTTTTATTTATATTTTATCTCAGCTAACTCTAGAACATGGCTGGATTGAGGTCACTTCCATTCATAGAGGTGGTTATAGTGGTTAATAATATGAACCCGTACACACTTTTCTCTTGGTGTAGGATCTTGGTGGCTTCTTCAAGAAACACCCTAACCTATGCTACTATTTTGGGCATTGTTTTGGTCCTCCAATTTGAAGGTTGACTGATTCATTTATGGGAGTTCTCCTATTCTAAATGTACCAAAGACTCCTTTTTTCATTGTTCAATTACCTAGAAATGGTCGTATTATACTATCTCCAGAAGTAGGGTTTTTCCCAGTGAGGGCCAATGCCAATTTTGCACAAGGGGGTCAATTTTGAATTGAAATATCTTAGGTGACCGTGCGTAGCAAGACCATGTCCAAAATGGAAAAACACATATGTGGGAGTTGACTGAACCCAGTTATGCTTTCTAGTTTGGATTTTGTGCCCCCAGAGAAAATTCACAAGTTGTCCTTGAATGGCCCTAGGTGGCTATTTGCAACTAGCCATATAACAAAAACCATAACTCGAATTGTGAAACCATTAATTTTGATGGATTCAAGTTGTCAGGTTTCACCCAGGGGAACCTCTCTACCATGTTTTGATTTCCCAAAAACGATCGTATTAAACTATCTACATAACTAGGGTTTTGTTCAGTGAGGGCTAATGCCAATTTTGCACAAGGGGACTATTTCGAATTGAAATATCTTGGGAGACTGTGGGTAGTGAGACCATGTCCACAATGGTGAAGCACATATGTGGTAGATAATGAAACCTAGTTATGATACATGATTTCGATTTCGTGCCCCCAAAGCAAATTCATAAGTTTTCCCTTAATGGCCCCAAGTGACTACTTGCAACTAGCCATAGAAAAAAATCGTAACTCGGATCGTGAAACTGTCGATTTTGATGGATTCAATATGTCGGGTTTCACCGAGGAAAATCCCTCTAGCATGCTTCAATTTCCAAGAAACAGTTGTAATGTACCATCTCCAGAAGTAGGATTTTGATCAGTGAGGTCCAATGAAAATTTTGCACAAGGGGGTTAATTTTGAATTGAAATATACCAAGAAACTGTGGGAAGCGAGAACATGTCCATAATGGATGAACAAATATGTGGTAGTTGAGGAAACCCAATTATAACTTATGCTGCCCGGTTCAGATTTTGTGCACTTGGAGCAAATTCACAAGTTGTCCTTGATTAATGGCCTCAAGTTCCTACTTGCAACTGACCATAGAAAAAAAAGTAACTCAGATTTGGACCCACCGATTTTGATGGATTCAATATGACAGGTTTCACCTAAGGGAACCCATCTACCATGTTGTTTTTTCCTAAAAAAATCATATTATACCATCTTCAAAACTAGGGTTTTACTCAGTGAGTGACAATGTCAATTTTGCACAAGGGGTCTATTTTTAATTGAAATCTTTGGGAGACCGTAGAAAGTGAGATCACATCCAAAATGGGAAAACACATACGTGGGAGATAATAGAACCCAATTATGCTTCCTATTTTGGATTTCATGCCCCCAAATCAAATTCACAAGATGTCCCTGAATGGCCCCAAGTGGATACTTGCAGCTGGCCATAGAACAAAAACCATAACTCAAATCATGAAACTGTCAATTTCGATGGATTCTGATGTTGACATTCACCCAGGAGAACCCATGTACCATGTTTTGATTTCCCATAAATGGTCGTATTAGACCATCTTTGGAACTAGGGTTTTGTTTAGTGAGGGCCAATGTTAATTTTGCACAAGGGGGGTTTATTTTGAATTGAAAAATATTGGTAGACCATGGGAAACAAGACCACGTCCACAATGGATGAAAACATATTTTGGAGCTGACAAGACCCAGTTATGATGCTCGGTTATGATTTCATGCTCCTGGAGCAAATTCATAGGTTGTCCCTGAATGGCCCTAGGTGGCTACTTGCAACTGGCCATAGAAAAAAAAACGTAACTTAGATCGTGAAACCATCAATTCTTATGGATTTAGGATGTTGGGTTTAACCCAGGGGAACCCCTCTGCCATGTTTCAAATTACCGAAAACGGTCATATTATACCATCTCCGGAAGTAGGTTTTTTCTCAATTAGGACCAATGTCAATTTTGAACAAGAGGTTCTATTTTGAATTGGAATATCCAGGTGAGTGTGGGAAACAAGATCACCTCTAAAATGGAAAAAAACACACCTACAGGAGCTGATAAAACTCAATTATGCTGCCTAGTTCAGATTTCATGCCCATGGAGCAAATTCACAAGTTGTCCATGAATGGACCCAAGTGGCTACTTACAATCGACCATAGAAAAAAAACCGTAACTTGTATCATGAAATTGTCGATTCCGATGGATTCAAGATGTTGGGTTTCACCTAGGGTGTTAGGATATTCCTATACTCCATCCTAGTTCTACCAGCATTTTCATCCTTTGCATTTTCAGTCTTGCATGCATTCCTGCATGCAGCATGCATTCTGCATGCATTGCATGCATCCGCATGCTGCCCAGTCACCAGGTTGACACCTCTAGCACCTAGTCCCTAGTATTCCAGCACTCGGGAGCTTATTTCCACTCAGATCGAGCCCTCCTAGCCAGTGATGCGCCACATCTCACCATCCACTTGAAAAGGGTGCCCTTCTTCACCTACCAGTCCAGTTGTCTTCAGTTAACTGAGTTCTCTCCTTGATTTTAGGCTTGAATCACTCTTAACTGACCTTACCACTCCGATGGACCTCAAGTGTGACTAGACTGCTCATTCTGACTTCAGTTAACTCCTCATGCTCCCTCCACTGAGCCTCCTTCATTCAGTTAGTTCCAGTTACATAGTTACACCTACCACACTTAGTTAGACTCAGTTTAACTGATGGTTGACAGTTACTTGAGCATTGATGACTCCACTGATGATGAGATCGACTTCTAGTTGTGCTTTGATGACACTCCAGTGATCTTTTGATCACTCCATGAAGGCTAATTCGAATTGCCACCTTGGCATTCGAATCCTCATGCACTGTATTATTTATTTGTCCATTTGTGATTAATGAATTAGTGCGTGTGAAGTATTTTTGCTTCTATCTAAGTTCTACTATATTATTATTCTGTTGCTCATCTTACTGCATTGACCACTCTTAATCTTATTCCTAAACTCTTTCTTGTGATGTATACATCATCTCTTAGATTTGCTATGAGAATTTTCACATAGGGGACCCCCTCTATGGTCTTTTAATTGTCCATAAACGATGGTATTATACTATCTTAGGAAGTAGGGTTTTACTTAGTGAGGGTTAATGTCATATTTTCACAAGGGGGTCAATTTTGAATTGAAATATCTTGGGTGAACATGGGAAGGGAGACCACATCCATAATAGCTAAACACATGTTTGGAAACTAACGAAACCGAGCACTAGTACAAAATGAGAGATAAGTGACAAAAAATGACCAAAATCTGCATATAAATGACCACTTTTGATTTGATTTTTTCGGTCTCTTATCATGCGACCAAAAATGTGGTAATATCATAGTTTGGTCATTTATAGCTTGTCTTGTGGTCATTAATTTGGTTGTATATTTTGTCATTAATTTAGTCATATATTTGGTCACTAATTGCCACAATTAATGACCAAATTAATGGCAAAAAATATGACCAAATTAATTACCACAAGACAAGCTATAAATGACCAAACTTAATATAACCACATTTTTTGTTGCATGATAAGAGACTGGAAATTAGCCACCAAAACTGCCATTTAGTCTTTTTTTGGTTCCTTATATCTCATTTTTTGGTCACTTATCTCTCTCATTTTTTGGTAACTAATTTAGTCGTTTTTAGTCATTTTTAGTCATTTTATAGCGAATTTTGGTCACTTATCTCTCATTGTTTGGTCACTTCTCATTTTTTTGTCACTAATTTAGT
Source organism: Larix kaempferi (assembly GCA_027924585.1). Classification (NCBI taxonomy): domain Eukaryota; kingdom Viridiplantae; phylum Streptophyta; class Pinopsida; order Pinales; family Pinaceae; genus Larix; species Larix kaempferi. The sequence continues at coordinate 11,083,814 of BSBM01000125.1, read as the reverse complement.
CATTTTTAACCAATATTGCAATATAATTAGGGCAGGGAGGAATCGAATCACCAACCTCCTGCTTGTAAGGAATGCACTCTTCCATTGATCTAGCACCCTTTAAAAATTTGGGAACCTAACTTATAGAGTCCTCTATAATGGTAAAAAAGATCAATACATGCCTTTTAGTATCTAATGGCTGGAAAATGATGATATATTGTATAAGTTCATAAGATATGATTAAGCAAGTTATGAAAACCATGCACATAGATATGGAAATGCTATAAGACTTTGAAATCCAATAGGATGAAACAAAACCTGGAGATCAACCCATTTTGAAAACTTGTTTGAACCCTTGTAAAAGTACCTAAAGGTTATAACTCATATGAACTCAAATTGAAAATTGGTCAATAAGCCATCAAATAAACTAAGAAAAACACAAACCTTTCTCAATAATTAAATTAGTGACAAATACATGAAATTGGTTTACTAATTTCTAGTAAACCAGAATTTAGGGCCCAACTCTACCACAAGCATGACAAGATGCCTATATAGACCAGGATTCTAGTAGTGATATCACATATAAAACCAATGAAACATGATATTCCTGGGTGTGGGAAGAATCCCCCAACAAATATTACACTGGATTGACTTAGGGAGAGAAGGATGACCAAAATCCATACGTTGCTAGTGCAGATGCATGTGAATCCCCCACCATAAACAGATATCCCTGGCTCGCTTGGTATCTCTATAGCATTTTTGGTTATGTAGTTACTTCGTATTTGTTTTCTATGATGACATGGACATCCTTACAATATTTTGAAAGATATTAATCCTCCAGATGGCGTGCATATGGCTGAAATGACCCATGGTTACAACTGTTATGCCAAATTTCAATGTAACAGTATGTGATTGTTCAAAATAACAAAATATTTTACCAAGGAAAAGAAGCATCTGCATACAAAATCTATAATTCAAAGGCAATAAAAAGGTTGAACAAGAAATATGATGATCACCTCCACCAACAACTCCTTGTCCCCATGCTTCTTGTTGTCTTAAAATATGTAGAATTTCATGAGCCGTTGAAGGTAATGTTGGCTGAGCCACTTAAGGTAACGTTGGATGAGGCACTAAAGGTAATGTTGGTTGAGTTGATGAAGTTAATGTTGGCTGAGTCGTTGAAGGTAATGTTGGCTGAGTAGCTGAAGGTAATGTTGATTGGCCACCCTTTCTTCCAAGGAGTCCTTTCCCACCAACAACACCAACTGTTGTGCTTGAGGACTTATTTTTAGGGACATGACCTGTTTCCACTCAACAAAGAAGATAGATATTTGCAAATTAGACAAACTAGTTTACATAAATCTTGTATGCTAGAAGAAAATATAGCTATAAAATAGTAAAATTTTTACACCAACTATAAAATTTAAAAGGCATATATTGATTATCATCCTCATGAGACCAACTTGATCTATGGAACTTATCAAACTAATTAGATCAAATGATATTTCTCTTACCATTAATGTAGCAGAAAGAAAGAAGGAACAAACTAGATAGTTAAGACCAAATTAAAGAAAACGAGTACATACTAAAAAGGGAACATAAGACCTACTATCAAATCTCATTTTTATAGACTTTAATAGCAGTTAAATTATCTAAAAGTTACATTTGAGGCCATTGCATAATCAATGGGTTTAACACATCAAATTTACCAGTATAGATCAAGTTTTTTTATTTCATCCCTTCCAGGTAGTTAAGAGGGGGAGTGTTACGTGCTTGGACATGATAAAGATCAACTTCCTTAACATAACTAGGCTCCAGCAACAGGCCCCCTATCTAAGCACATACACCATAGATTGGTGCATATACATACAACGATGATGTTGTTTTCTTCTCCAAGTAAGAATCACTTATCACATTAAGTATATATAGATTCAACTATTCACTGAAAACAAACAAATCATGATCAATGTGCTCCTTATACAACATTCTTTGGTTTCCACCCAAATGAATGGAATGGAAAGGGCTCACTTCTATCTCATATTGATATAATTCAATTCTTCAATAGGGTAAATCATTCCATTCTACCACAGATTCTGCAATGCTCCCTTCTCAATGTAATACCCCAATTTTGACCCTTATGAAATATTGGCTTTTAATGTAAATATTGTATACATGCGATGTATGTTTCCCTAGCGTAGAGCTCAAGGTCAAGGCCCCTCTAGCGCATGTTCGGATTTTATTTAAAATGGACAAGTATTTGACATTTTGTTATCCATGTTCTATTAAGCCATGGAATATTGTAATTTGATGTAAATATTAATATTTCAATATTATACCAAAAATGGCTATGGAAGCAACGAATGAGAAGGGGCCATGTGTATTCCACTAGGGAGTGGTGAGGGGGTTGTGGGGATGAACCATATGCTTCCAAATGTCATTTTGAGAAGCCATTTGACTTTCCTTGTTGACATATAATTCTGTTGTAAGGAAGTTGTTGAAGAATTCAGTCCATTGCTTCAATGGAGCATGGGCAGCCCAAAAATTCGTATGGCAGGTATGGGCTCTGTTTTTCTTGTACCACAAGTCACTCTACCTCATGGGAATTGGTTCTTCCTCATTTCCATTCCATTGTGGAAGATCCCAACATCAGTTTTCATCCATTACACATGCCCAGCAGTGAGAAAAACCAAAGCAACTTTGCAAGAACCCACGTTTTGAAGAGCCATAAACATCCAGAATTTGGTATTGATAGTAAAATCCAATGGGGGATCCATAGATATGAACCTTGGGGCGAATTTGAGAGCATTAGATACCCCGAAATCCATAGAAAAGCCTAATTTTTATAGCCCATAATTCTAGTGACGGGATTGAGTTATTTGATCACCGAATTGAGAAATTCCAAGTGTGAATTCTAGAACAGAGGTTGGGAATGCTTGATAAACCCAGTGAAGGTTGGAATCTCAATGATTTAGCAGCTTGGACCTTTCTATACCCATCCTGAGGAGCATTGGAGAGAAGGGACGCCTGAGGGGCTGTGCAGCAGAGAAGGGGACCTTCCTTGTGTTGGGTGTGGTAGTACGGTGGGTGCCTTGACTGCTGAATTATCTTGAGGTTCCCGTAGCTTTGTGGTTGAACTCACTGGATTAGCATTGCCCTCCTTTGTATTTTGTATGCTTGATAAACCCAATTTTGTGTTGGCTTAGCATAGCTGTTGAGTGAAACCATGGCTGTGAGTGAGCCCATTTAGTTCCTTCTTAGTGGATACACAACCCATCTCGGGGGTGATCTCTCAACTGAAAGAATATAGGATGGACAGAGATCTATGGTTTATATGTTTCCCGTAGGACCAATGCTAACCAAATACTTGACAACATAAATACCAACACCACATTGATTATTGCATGAAAAGATAATGATTTTTTTTCTCCAACAACAAAATATCTATGAAGTTATCAAATACATTTACTTCTAAGGGATTTGTTTCTGCATACAATTTTATGTTATGCATCATCACATATTTAGAATAAAAAAACTAAGAGCTTGGACCTAAGTGGGGATTTATTTCTGTATGCAGTTTATCTCACTCTCAAACTATTTAAAACAAATATACTATAATCCATAGGTTTCCCACTAGAAAAAGGTGAGTCCCAAAAGCATTAAAATATGGTTAGTTTGAATAAAAGAGTGAAACAATAAGTGATTATTTTTGAAAGATTTACATGTTCATGACATGATGAAAACATAAAAAAGTCTCTTTTCTACATCTTGTCTACAAATAGAAATTTTGGTAACATAAATTGGTCCTTGTTTTGGATAAAGATGTACCAATTGTTGAACCTAATATTTTTTGACATTTTGGTTAGAAATTAGAATTAGATCAATGGCATGAACAAATGCACTCTACTATTTGTTTTCTAAGCAATAATGTTGGGCATAGCCCAAGTGGAAGAAGTTTTGATGGCGAAGGTACAAGTTAGGCGAGGCCTATAATCAACCAGTTTTGGGAGAAACAACTCCGCAATTCCAGGGCGCAGGGTATGGAGCGAAGTGAAGTGGCAGAAATGGATATGTCCCCTTAGTAAATGCGAAGTACTAAGGACCATCGAAGTAGTTGGAGTAGTTATGAATGAAGCGGTGGTTTGTCAGCTACAGAAGCAAAGAGTAAAGAAGAAGAATGGTGTAAAGGACGCGCCACTGTAGCGTCCGATCCGCGCGGTCAGAACTGTGACTTCCAGAGAAGCGTCAAAGCCAGAGGAAGCGGCGCAAAAGGACATCAGAGCTCGAACAAAGTAAAGACAAAGCGTGGTCAACAGGAGAACCATGCCATTTTGGGTTTAAGGGTACTATGGGGGTTGGCCCATAGTTATTGTAAAGATGTGACCTTTGGGCACAATCTATATAAAAAAATTGAGTTGATATTGAGGATAGAAGAATGAAAAAATTGTTTCCAGGGTGGAGAACCTACGGTTTAGAATCCCGAGTTTATTCAAAGTCTTAAAGGAATTGACAACCAAATTTCCAGAGCAGTATACTTTTGGTTGGATAGCTTACGAGAAGGATATGTTATATAATTTGCTGTGGACACGTTGAAGTCCTACAACATAGCAGAGGGAGATTTATTTCAAGGATTTAGAGGTAAGTACCTGAAAAACCTCAGTTTATACATTAAAATGCTACTAGATGAAAAAGGAGTCTTAAGAATGCAATCAGATTCCTAGGGTTTGAGTTTGTAATGTTTAGTAACACAGATAGTGACATAGATAAAGAGATTGGTATTTTAATAAGTGGAAAGAGATATAAAGTTAACACTAGAAAGAGGTCTCATGAAGCCGAACCTCACACATTCCTAGAAACAAACTTAGGAAGTAATAGAAACTCATATCAGGTTGAGTCTGATATTGGAACATAACCTAGACACATTGGTTATTAGCCTATTAATCCGCAGAAACTCATAGTTGAGGACATAAATCTTACTAGTTCACAGAACACTGGTAGTAGTAATTCACTGCAAGAGAAAATACTCAGAATCAATCTAGTAGTGGTATACCTTCATCATCTCAGAACACTACAACTCCTAGAAGAAGAATGGAAGACGACATTAAAATACCTATTTTTAAAGGAACTGGCCTAGAAGACCCAGAGCAACATTGGTTTCTCTGTGAAGCCGTATGGAACGTTAATCAAGTACAGGATGATGCTATAAAACAAGCTCAGCTAGTTACCACATTTAGATACAGATCTCTAACATGGTTCCTGAAGTATTCTATTGGACATAACAGATCGCTAGTTGATATCAAAATTGCGCTTATTAGAGAATTCAAGAAACCTAAGTCAGAATATCAGTGCATCACAGAGTTAAAAGAAATAAAAAAGAAAGCTAATGAGACTGTATGGGAGTTTGATCAAAAGTTCAAAGCATTATTATATGAAGTTAGCTTTGAAATAACACCACAACAACATCAAGAATGGTTCATAGCTGCGATGTTGCCCCATACTAGATTACCATTGATGCAACAGAAGGTAGCATCACAAACAAAAGCATTAGAGATTGCAATGAAGCTAGAAGCTTCACCCATAGGAGAAACTAGTGTAGGTATGGTACAAATACAGACACAGTTATCCAATTTGACATTACAGCTACAAGATATGAAGAAAGGAAAAGAAACAAGAGAAGAAGTTTGGTGTATGAAATGTAAAGGAGAAGGACATTCCAAGGAACACGGTCCTATATTCAGAGACTACATTACTAGTGGAGCACCAAATCTATTGAATCAACAACAAGGACCATGGTATGATATTTTCTAATGTAGAGGACATTGCCCAGAAGACTGTTACCTACTTCAAAAATATGTATAGACACCAGATAATATGTATTGCACATTCTGTAAGTTAGTTGGACATGATGATACCAACTATAGAGCTTATGATCTCAATATAGAAAGAAAGCATGATGTTTACAGAGTCCAAGGAGAAACACCGCATAATAATGAAAATGCGCAGTATGACCAAGGCATATATAGAGGACGTGGTGGATACAGAGGAAGAGGACGCAACACTGGCCTAGGACGAGGAAGAGGTCATATTGTATGCTATAATAGAGCTCAACCAAGACATATTTCCATAGACTGTCAGAATTCAGGCACTACTTGTAAGTACTGTAAGTCATTTGACCATGTCATTGAAACATGCCTCATTTTGCAAGGAAAAATGCAAGAGAAAAGACTAGAAGGACAAAACCAGAATACACAAATGATTGCAGCTAAGAAGAGGAACAAGGATCGCAACATTCATGTTGTGACATGAAGTGGAACCGTGACAGGAGATGACAGGACAAATCAAATTTTGAATTCCGAAGATCACTTAAACAAACCAAAGCCTACTGATGGGCCTTGTGTCAGAAAAGCAACTGGAAAAATTCCCGTATTTAACCCCGACCAAGAGAAAAAGGAATTTATGGAAGCAAGAAAAATATTTCAGAACATGGAACTCTCGACCACAAGAACCCAATTGCAATGTGATAAGACACCAATACTGGATATTCCGATCTCGTATGATGGATCGTGAACTTCGCCAGTGCAGATAAGTCCTATAATGAAATTCTTACAGAGCTGCATAAAGTTGCTAAGACATGAAAACGCTTTAGGGGAATTACAGAACCTATTGGGAAATTACGAACAACGTAACACAATGAATGATGCACATAGAGCAGTTCATCATATCAAAAACCATAGAAGGACAAGAATATAAATGAGGCTAAATGCGCAGATTGGAGATTATGAAATGAACCAGGTCATTCTCGACCTAGGATCAGAGGTCAATGTCCTGACAAAACAAACATGGGAACAGATGGGAAATCCAAAGTTATATTGGTCACCTATACAATTAATATTATATAATCAAAAAAAGGTTATACCCTTCGGGAGATTATCAAGTATTATTATCGACATTGATAGAGTACGAAGTAAAGAAAACTTTTAGGTTATCGAGATCATAGATGAAATAAATCATCATCCTGCATTATTGGGGATTGACTAGGAAATTTACAACCTCGCAATCATCAATCTCAATAAAAAACAAATGATATTTGAAGGACCGAATATCAGGGTCATCGTACCCTTGGATCCTTCACAAGGACCTAGATATATTGAACCAGTTCGAGAAGAATGCCGAGCTCAAGAACTGGATCAAATATACAAGATGACAGTGAATCATAAATATTACACTAATCCTACGACTGATGAACATTGAGTTGGAGATGCGACATTTCATGCGTATCAGAATCAGACGCAGGAATGGATAAATGGCAGAGTTGAATGCATGAAGTATCAACAAGACAATGTGTAAAGATGAAAAAGTCACTACGTTGGATTGGAACAGAGGTAAGTCCAATTCCTACTTATAATGGTTTAGGAAATATCCATGCATTTCTTCATGAATATCTAGTATCAGTTCCAGGAGAACATAATTTAGCCACTAATCGTTGCGAGCTACACTTGCTAGATGGTGGGATGCGTATAAAGAGAACTTGAATACATAGGAAGAATGTCATCACATGATGGAAATTAGATTTGCAGAGAATGATGAGATAGCACAAGAAAAATACAATGGACAGACTGATCCTAGAGATCATATAGAACTTTGCTTGAAAGCTTGGATACATAGAGCTAAGAAGGAATGGGTTCACATGTTTATACAAACATTGGATCAAATACCAAAGAATCAGTATACAGAAGCAGAACTTCACAAAGGCACAATAGATTGGCACATACTGATAATTGACTTTCAATCCATTTTCAGTTTTGAGGATGGTTGTCCGAGTATCACTGAGGCTCTACAGGTCATTAAAAAGAAGATATTCAATGATACCCCCGTTACCAATATATGAACAACCAGATTGGGAAATATAGTTTGAGCATGTCCTTGAATGTTATAACTTTGCATTAGATGAAGATCAAGATCCACACGATGTGCATATACTTGAGTCAGAAGGAGAACGCGATGTTAAAGGGCCTGATTTAGGAATTCTAGACTTGAGTAGTTTTTTGAAGACCATAAAGATCAACATTAGTACTGAGAATGAACCAAAGTTTGCTTCTATTGGGGATTACTGGGATGAAGAAACAATAGGACAGATTGCAGACCTACTGCGTGAATATCAAGATTTATTTCCTGTTGACACAAACCCAATTGACAGGGGTTCCTCACACTGTCGATACCCAAACCACCGTGATCTCCTTGAGCACTAGCCCAGACAGGTTTTACCCTGTCCAACAACACCTGCGGAGCAGATGAGGTCTCACCCGAGATGTTCAAGGGAGAGATGATGGAACCATGTTTCCGACGAATGAAGGAGGATTTTGTGCATCAACCAATCAACTTATTGCGGCATTCAGAAATAGATTTAACCATTCAACTCAGGAATTTAAGCATAATTGTAACATCATTCAATAGATCTTATCATTGATAGAACTACTAATGCGCAACAGATACAACAATAAAGCATTAATTGCAGCAAGAAAACATCGCATCATTCATAGATTCATATCACATAATGCATTTACCACATAAAAACAGGAAAGACACAATGGTTCTACTCAAAACTCTATCGCATCATATTTATCTCCGCAAAAACCCATATACAACAAGATAATCCTTCATCAGGTCATGTATCTCTCAATTGATATTCGGTCTCCAGATATTCAATTATCAACTTTATCTTGGTGTCTCAACACTTACAATGCTAAGTCTATTTATAGGTTTACTCCTTTACTTTTGCGGTCCACTTAAGCAACCGTCGAACTACTTCTCAACAAACTTTACAAAAACACTAACCCAAAATCCCACATAATGTGGTCGAATGACCCAAAACCCACATAATGCGGTCCAAATGACCCAAAACTACATAAACTAATCAACTTGCACGCTGCTTTCCTCCTTTCACAGTACCTTCAGCCTTGAGCAACATTCACGATTCTGCGATGCCGACTCATCCAAACCGCCTGCCAATAGGCCCCCAACACAATCTTGTGGCTCACCCTCGAGCAATGTCAACTGGACATGGTGTACTCAGTGGTCTTCAGCCTGAAGTCCTCATACTACTGATCGACCTCCTTGACTTGCTCCTTTACTGCCACAGCCACCTCCTGACTCGCTGTGACATCTTGCGCGGATGGATTCTCACTCATCTTCTTAGTAACTTGCCGCCGAACCTCCTGCACCACCTGTAGTGCGAAACTTTCCTTGTACAAAAACTGTGCTCCAACCTCTTGGAAGTCCTCCAGCTGTATGCTATGCTTCTTCTGATGCTCTTCTGCCTTGGCGACGTGCTGTTCCAATTATTTCAGTTCTGTCGATTTGGTGACCTGAGCAACTGGTGGCAATGTTCTCAGCGAAACCTTCAGTGTTTCCAGCTGCCCTTCCGCTTATTGCCACTGCTTGGTCAGTTGTTCTAACTGCTTGTCTTAAACAATGCTACCCCAAAACTACGCAGTCTCTGCAGTGATATTTGTCGCTGCTTGTTCCAGCTTGGCTAGCTGTGTTGCCAACTCCTGGATGGCACATTTCCGTTCATCTACTTGCTCTTGTGGTGTGCCAGGGTTTACTAGAGATGTTAAATCCGCATTGTCACGCTGTAATTGGGCAATGACAGCCCCAAGTCACTGTGCTCTTTCAACCGGATCCAATTGCGCGATGGGATCCAGTATGTGCTGACATGCTTCAGAGACTGCCGCCTCCAACCGCACACTGCTATCCCATAGGTTGGCTTTCTCCACTATTAAATGATCCTGCTCTTTTTTCAACTCCTCAATTGCTCGAGCCTTCTCAGCACTTAGCTGCTCTAGCTTATCCTCCAACTCATCAACGACCTCCTGCACCGCCTACTTGCCTTTCCCTTTAATTCTGCAACCTCTTACTGGGTCGCTGCCCTCGTTTTCCTGCGATCGCAGGAACTGACCGCTAATCTCCTGTATCCTGTTTTCCATTTCTTGGCTGGAAACTGCCTGTATATTCGTCAACTCCTTCGTGGACAACCCATTAATGTTAATGCACAAAAGTTCTGATGGCTACAACAAGGCCTGGAGAGCCTCATGACCACCAGTTCACTCAGCATGCCGTACCAGGGCCCCTCTCTGTTCAACAGTTCCTCACCCTCCGGCGCTAAGCAATGTGCAAAACTCGCTGCTAGCAAAAAAACTACACTTAACTTGGAAAATCGACTCAACAATGCAACACTGAACTATACTTCTCGCTCTGCACAATGATCCCTTCCGACCAGGGTCAGCCTATTCTTATAGTGCTGAATTGGTTCCTTAATCATCATTACCAAATCAAACCATTCATCATGACCAAATCATGCCTTAATTACCCGAATCCATCGTCGATTCTGTCAATCCAACGACTGGATCCACCATTAATGCCGATCATTTCATCACGCGCTTCTAATTAACCGCCTTTAACTTCCTACATTTATTGCTGATTTGACGGGGTCGTGACCCTGCAATTGTCGTGGCACAGACCCCAAACTGTGATACAATCACTCTTGCTGGTGCGCCATCCTGCCACCTAGCATGTTGCATTTTTTTTTTTGGCTCAATGCGTTTAGGCATCGCGCTGCTCCGAGCCCGTCCTGTAGGGATTTAACCTGCTACCATTCACCATCTTTGGGAGCATCGCTCCATCTAACTGCTGCAGCTGTACTGCGCCTCCTGAAGTTATGCCATTGATGCGATATGGACCGAGCCAATGCATCTCTAACTTCCCTGGATGCTTCATGAACTTGCTATCATACAACAACACCAAGTCACCTTGTTGAAACTGTGTATTTTTTATATGGCGATCATGCCAAGATTTTTGCCAATCGTTTTCCATGCGCTGGTGAAAACCAGCAATAAAGCGGTCTAGTCGCTCTGTCAATGTTGCCTCGTCATTCATTCCTGTCGCTACCCGCTATGCGCAAAATCAGAACAATGTACTCCATAGGCATAATTGCCTCTTTTCCATACACCAGTTTGAAGGGTGTCTGTCCCGTCAACCTTTTACAAGTGGTGCGATATGCCCACAAGACTGTTGGAATATTCAAATCCAAGTCATCGCGGTTCGCATTACAAAACTTGGTCAACGCATTCTCCAATACTTTGTTGAAAGATTCCATTGTGCCATTTTCCCGGGGATGATATGGCGTACTCTTCTTATGCTGTATCTGAAGCTCTGCTATCAATGCGCTAATAGTGCGATTAATGAAGTGACTCCCCTAATCACTCATTAATATCTTCGGGCAGCCAAATCGAGTGACAATATTGTCAAACAAGAAACGCGCTGCTATTGCAGTAGTGCAATCTACAACTGGTACAGTCTCTGCCCATCTTGTCAAATAATCTGTCGTTGTGATTATGTATCGTGCACCAGTGCGCTTCCCAGGTGGGTTGATAGGTCCCACAAAATCCACTTCCCATTTATCAAATGGTTGCAGTGTCAATCGAGGTATTAGTGGCATCTCATCTCTCCTGGAGGGTTTTCTAGTCCATTGACAAACATCGCAAGTTCACGCATAATTTGTTGCATTGTTGTGAGGAGTGGGCCACCAAATCCCTGCACGAAGCACCTTCCTAGAATTTGCACGACCTCCATAGTGCCCACCAGCCACTCCTGCGTGTGCTTCCGACAATATTTTCCCTTGCTCATGAGGTAGGACGCAACGCCTCAAGATCTCGTCTAATCCTAGTTTGTACAACTGTCCTACAATCAACTGGAAATCTGCAGCCTTAAATACCAGTTGCTTCTTCTGACTTGTGGTGAACCCCTCTGGTGTGGTTCTTGTCACTAGAAACTGAATGATTTCTTCATAGTAGTCATCGGCTACCTCAACCTTGAATAGTTGCACATCTGGAAACCCATCTTTAATGTTAGTTGGTTCCTCCCCTGTCTCAATTCGAGATAGATGATCTGGCCCAGCATTCAAGTGGCTCAGTTTCACAATCACCTCGAAGTCAAAATCCTGAAAGAGAAGTAACCGACAACATATCTTCCCCCCCAACACAGGCTTATTGATCAGGTATTTCAGAGCATAATGGTCTATGAAAATATTTGCTTGGTCGACCAACAATCCCTACTTGCAAATAATTTGACCCAACAATATCCCAAATGGTGCATAGAAGATGCACTTCTTTAAGTTCAGCGATATCTAATGCTGCCGACAATGCTCCAACATCAGTCGCAGATTTGCTATATGATCGCTAATCAAGACGTACACTGTCTAGCCGTCCATGTAAACTTGCAGGAACTTCTGAATAAAATCCCTGAAGGCAGCAACAACAACCTGAGAGAATATTGCACGTGCATTCTTCAGCCCAAACGGTATCACCGTGTACTGGAAACAACCCCACTTAGTCACAAATGTTGTCTTGTGGTGGTCTTCTTTCGCAATCCTGATATGATGATAGCCAGAGAAAATATCCGTGAAGGAATACATCTCTTGGCCACCCATGCCCTCTAGTACTTCATCGGTGAATGGTGTTGGAAATGGATCATGCATACATGCATCATTCAACTTTCTTAGGTCGACACAAATCTGTACTTCTCCTGCACCACCATAGGACTAATCCATTCTGATTCTTCAACTGGTTCAATGATGCCAGCATCCAGCATACGATCAAGTTCAACTTTGACCCTTTCCTTATGCCATGGATTTAGTTAATATGGTCGTTGCCTAATTGGTTTTGCATCTGGATTCAATGGAATCTTCATCTCCCCTAGATCCCCCAAGATTCCTTTCATCTCTGAAAACTTCATAGGGAACAAATCTTGGAACTCATGCAACAGCTCGGTGACCTTCGCCATCATGTCTTCATCCCAATAGTCGCCAACATTCACAAATTTTGGGTTCGCTTTTGTCCCAATGTTGACTTTTCTGAGCTTCAGTGCTTGACTGATCGGATCTATCGGTGCATCAGGAGCTACCACATCGCGACTGCCTTCTGATTCCAGAATATTGACATTCTGCGGGTCATCTCCATCCTCTGACCTGCCAGTGATATTATAACATTCCATCATCGACTGCATCTTGCAGATGCGGATCCACAGGATATGACACTGGAACTACCTTCAGAACAACATCGCGGATGAGCTGCAAAGCATTATGGACATCTGTGTTGGCATCCGCGAAGCTAAAGGTATGAGAGAAACAAACTATCAACTCTAACCAAGTGGTAATATCTCCTCGCAACTCAGTTGAAGCATACCATGATCGTGACATTTCATCCAAAGTATGGATAAAAGCATGGACCCATTCATCCCTTGGTCGCGAGGCCCACAAAGTCTGACATTCCATTAGATGACTTCCAGGATCATTCTTCCCATCATACCTTCTGGTGTGGTATATTTCTGTGTCACTGAAGCGAACCGTCATCAACCTTTGACACTGTGACCAACCAGTAATTGAATTCTTATGGATTTCCCACCATCGTGCTGGAGTAGCCTTCAGTGCCTCCTCCAATGCCAGCAACCACTACGGTTCTGACACCTTAGCTTCAAATGCAACTAGAAACTTAGACAATCTAGGCAGTCCTTCATACACCAGTAACTCAACAGTCTCAGTCGCAACACGCCGCAGCGACTGTGTGATCAACCCACACTTCCAGAACGATACCTCATGTAGGCGATTCTACCAATTCTCTAAAGCATCATCCAAATCGGAAGACATAGAGTTGGAGCTGCTCCAACCAAGTTCTCCACCAGCAGTCGGATGGACGTAATTTTCTAAAATGTTGTATGCATGATCCCATCCTCTTCCAACTTCATCCTTGACAGGTTCAACATATCGTCGCTCTTTAGCTGGATCCAACGGAGCGATGACGAGGAGATCCTGATTTTCAAATGTCATCATCCGCTTCTTAAAATTAATGACTGCTACGCTGTCATTATCCCATCCAATCCCTAGCAACACGGGATAGGAGCTTCCACCTTCCACAACCTCAATGAAATCAAAATCTGCATATGTCTTCATCCCCTCAATATCCACCACAAGGCGCAGAACTCTCCCAATTGGTCTCGCCTTGGACTGATTAGCCAATCGCAGTTGTACAGGAGACCAGATCAGCGTTGGACTCCCTATATTCTGCCATGCTTGCTTTGTCAATATGTTAACATCAGAGCTTAGATCTAGAATAAATGAATTGACATCGTAATCCCCAATCTGGACATTCATGCGCATTTCTTTTCTCGTCTTCTTCCTTTGCAAGGAATTCATCGCGGATTCCCTCCATCCCTGAGTCGGTCGCCGCAACAGACTCTCGATCTCGGCTAGAGCATCAGGATCTCGTTCTAGCAATAAACAAATTTCAAATAAGTGTTGTAAGGTGCCAAACTGATGCGACGGTCCTGCTTCCGACATTGAGAAGAAAGACAAAGGCATGTCATAAACAATTGACTTACCGCGATCTTTTTCCATCACATTGCGCACTTGAAAGAATGTGTCACGCTTGGCATCAATGTCAAACTGTGCCTTTTTCTTCCCAGCCATCCATATTAGAGGATGCGAACCATCCTCGTCTGTTGTCGCACCTCTGTGAGTGATAATAGCAACAACAACATCTTGTGTCATCGGCTCTGCTGAAATTGTTGCAATAATTGGTCCCTGATTCTGGTTCGGCGGCGGGTTCACAGGTTGATTCACATTCTCGTTGGCATTCTGATTCGGGCACTAGTTCTGGTTCTGCGGTTGATTCTGATTTAGCAATTGGTTCTGATTCTGCAACTGCGGTATATTTCCTGCCTGCCACCATGCAATCAACTACGCATAGTTTTCAATAGTGTGATCAGTAACAAAACAAAATGTACATTGTGTCTGCAATTGTGGGCAATATCTCTGGTAGTGTCCCAACACTTTGCAATTATAACATTGGATAGGTCCGCGACCTCATCCTCCTCTGCGACCAAAGCCTCCACCGCGTCCTCCTCAGAATCCTCCATGGAATCCCCCTTGCTGCTGATATTGTGGTTGAGGAAACTACTGTTGCATGGGATTCGGTTGCAGCTGGACACACTGTCCCGGATGAACACATGGTACTGGCTGAACGTACTGTGGCTACTGCAGAGCCATCAACATATGAGTATATTGTGGCATAAACTGTTGTGGTTGCAGCTACGGTACAAACCATATCTGTGGTTGAGGTAGCGACTGGGCTATCTGTGGTTGCGGTTGTGGTTGTTGTATAACACGCTGGTCATCCTTCACATAGAATGCATCGTACATTCTTTCCTGAAGCAAGCCATAGGCATGAAAATCCTTGTCTTCATGTCCCACTAACTTGAAGAATGTACAATACAATTTCATCGGCTTTGTGACCATCTTCTGCATGTATTGACACTCCTCATTTCAATTCCCATATACTTGATAGATGTGACACCACGACATACCTCCGCCACTCAATGGGTTCGACGCTCTGGATACCAGATAGTTGTGGAAGTATGGGAAACTATCCATAGTATGCCCTTCTACACGACATCATGTACACCAAGCCTCCTCATGATGTTCCTCACCCTTCTTAAGGTCTTGCAACTGTATTGTCAAGTTGGCTAGCTGTGTCTGAATCTGCGACATGCCCGCTGTGTTCTCACCAATCGGTGAAGCTTCTAACCGCATTGCAATCTCCGTAGCCTCACTTGGAGCTGTAATGTTCTGTTGCATCAGTGGTAGTCTAATGTGAGGTAGAAATGCCACGATGAACCATTCTTTGTGATGGAAATCGCTCATGTCAAAGATGACCCTTTCCATTAGTGTTTTGAACCGTTGGTCAAAATCCCACACAGTTTCATTGGGATACTGCTTAATCTATTTTAGTTCTGTGATATATTGTGCTTCAGATTTGGGTTTTCTGAACTCTGCAATCAATCCTTTTTTGACTTCTTCTAGCGTCTTCTCTAGGGTCCCTGCGGGAACTTGAACAAAATTCATAAACCAGTCCAATGTGCGACCTCGAAGAGTTGTCTCCAATTTTCCTTTCTTGGAATCATCATTAGTAATTTGCTTAACAGTCCATACTGCTTCATATAAGAACTAGTATTGTTCAGGATTATCTGTTCCATTTCCATGGAACAATGACAAATTTACATTTTCGCCCGCCATCCTGGGCTTCCTTCCTACAGTTGTTGAGTTACTAGTAATCAAGTTCTGTTTACACGATGAACACGGTGGTGTCAAAGTTGTATTTATTCCTGGATGAGAGATAGTGAGCGAAGGTGTGGGCACATTGCTGCTGGGGTTTGGTCCTGCCTCTATCTTGGGCGTAGCCTGGTTGTCCTTGTTCGCACTGTGAGGTTGCTTCATCCCGTGTGGTCTTCCTTCGTGGCTTTGTGTTTTGATCGCAACAGGACCTTATCCTGTCCTTTGCCTCTTTTCCTGTCGAAACCTTGCTCCTCCCCTTGTAAGACCACTCTCTTCCTCGGCCTCCTTCACAGTCTCGTCATAACTTGCACCCATATACCCTATATCATTACATGTGTTGTCCCCCCTGCTGTTGTGGTATCCACAGCCTCCTCCCACCAGGTTTCTACTGATCTAGGTGCATCTTCAGTATGCCCTTTTCACAAATGAGCATCTTAATGGACTATTGTAGCGACAACAGAAACCTACCTCTTGGTCAGTTGAAGAGTTCCCTTTCTGCTTCACTATAATAATTTGTTGTATCAACTGCAAAATCGATGATATAACCTTCCAGTATACTGTCGACCGAGACCTCAATAGCTCGTGATGCTTTGTTATCAACTTCTTGCAACTCTTGGATCAGTTCTGAACTTCTGGGGTCCAAGCTGTCGGCTCACCCCCTTGGAAGTTCCTCTTCTGATAGGTTAATTTTGCTAACCATTCATACATGATGATTGGGAACTCGCAGAAAAAATATTCATGTGGACCATCGTGAATGTACTTTTCCAACCACCAATCTATCGACAACCCAGGGTTCTAATTTTCTTTCTCAGGGAACTCTCGCAATTTTAGGTCGAACCAATCTTGGATCTCCGGTCTCGTCGGATGCCACAACATGTCCTCCTTGCACTTCGCACTATGGTCCTGGAAAACCAAACCAATGCGATCTCCCTGAGCATCGGCCCAGATAGGTTTTACCCTTTCCAGCAACACCTGCGGAGAAGATGAGGTCTCACCTGAGATGTTCAAGGGAGAGCTGACAGAACCATGTTTCTGCCGAATGAACGAGGATTTTGTGCATCAACCAATCAACTTATTGCAACATTCAGAAATATATTTAACCATTCAACTCAGGCATTTAAGCATAATTGTAACATCATTCAACAGATCTCATCATTAACATAACTACTAATACGCAACAGATATAATACTGAAGCATTAATTGCAGCAATAAAACATCGCATCATTCAGAGATTCATATCGCATAATGCATTTACCACATAAAAACAGGAAAGACACAATGGTTCTTCTCAAAACTCTGTCGCATCATATTTATCTCTGCAAAAATTCAGATACAACAAGATAATCCTTCATCATCTCATGCATCTCTCAATTGATATTCGGTCTCCATATATTCAATTATCAACTATATCTTGGTGTCTCAACACTTACAATGCTAAGTCTATTTATAGGCTTACTCCTTTACATTTGCGGTCCACTTAGGCAACCGTCTAACTACTTCTCAACAAAATTTACAAAAAGACTAGCCCAAAATCCCACATAATGCGGTCGAATGACCCAAAATCCACATAATGCGGTCCAAATGACCCAAAACTACATAAACTAATCGACTTGCACGTTGCTTTCCTCCTTTCACGGTACCTTCGGCCTTGCACAGCATTAGCGATGCTGACTCATCCAAACCACCTGCCAACATTTCCTACCAAGTTTTCTGAAATGAAAGGCATTTAGGTGACTTGGGAGTTATGAAAATACCTCTCAAGCCAGATGCAAAGCCTATTAAGAAAAGACCTTACAGATTGAATCCCATATATAAAGCAAGGGTTAAGGCAGAAATTGATAAGATGCTTCACGCAGGAATTATTGAACCAGTAGAGGAATCAGAATGGATAAGTCCTGTGGTAATTCAGGATAAGAAATATAAAGGTGAAATCCGAATCTATGTGGACCTCATAAAATTGAACGATGCATCCTTGCATGACCCATTTCCTATTCCATTCACAGACGAAGTGCTAGATAACGTAGGTGGACATGAGGTATACTCTTTCACTGATGGATTTTTCTGGATATCATCAGATCAGAATTGCTATAGAAGATAGACATAAGAACACATTTGCTACTGAACGCGGATCATATCAGTACAGTGTTATGCCGTTTGGATTGGAGAATGCACCCATTGTCTTTTCAAGAGTTGTTGTAGCTGCATTTAAGGATTATATTCATAAGTTCTTAGAAGTCTTTTTTGATGACTGGACAATATTCGGCCTTTTAGAGAATCATTATGCGACCTTAAGAATGATGTTAGCAAAGTGTAGACAATACCATATTTCCTTGAATTTGAAGAAGAGTCTCTTTTGTGTTACCTATGGTATTTTATTGGGACACATAATATGCAAGTAGGGATTGATGGTCGAACCAGCAAACATCGCAATCATTGTAAATATTCCAACACCTAACTCCGTGAAGCAGTTACACACTACATTGGGGCATACAGGATGCTATAGAAATTTTATCAAGGGATATGCGCAGATCACTGCGCCTATGGATAAATTATTGAAGAAGGAAGTGAACTACAGTTGGAATAAAGATTGGCAAAAAGGATTGGACACAATGAAAGAGAAAATGGTCACATAGCCTATTCTAGTCTTTCCTGATTGGAATAAACCATTTCATGTACACGTAGATGCTTCATCTATAACACTTGGCATTGTAGTAGCTCAACTAGGTGAGGGAGGTATCGATCATGCCATCGCATTTTCAAGTAGAAAGCTATCTTTAGTAGAAAATAATTATACCACGACAGAAAGGGAAGGCTTAGCGATGGTATATGCATTGCAGAAGTTTAGACACTATCTGCTAGGTTCGCATTTCTGCATGTTTACTGACCATTCAACTTTGAAGTACTTAGTCAATAAACCAGTGTTAGGGGGAAGAATATGTAGATGGTTGTTACTATTTCAGGACTATGATTTTGAAATAATTGTGAAACCAGGAAGATTGAATGCAGGACTTGACCATCTGTCACGCATTGAGTCAGGTGAGGAACCGAGTAATCTGGAGGATAGTCTACCAGATGCGCAGTTGTTTGTTATCCATATAGAATATGACTACTTCAGAGATATCATAGAATTTATGACTACATGATTAGCGCCTATAGAGTTTACTACGTAGTAGAAAATACAATTAGTGGTAAGAGCAGATGGCTTTACCATAATTGCTGGACAATTGTATAAATTAGGACCAGATGAAGTATTTCGAAGATGCGTACTAGAACATGAAAGACCTAGTCTACTAGCTGAAGCACATTCAGGTGTATCTGAAGGACACTACATAGGAAGAGGTACCGCGTAGAAAATTTTTAGATTAGGACTATGGTGGCATACAATACACAAAGACTAAAAAAAAATTGCTGGAAGTGCGATGTATGCCAAAGAACAGGAAATCCATCTCGTCGAGATGAGATGCCATTGATTCCACAACTGACACTTCAAGCATTCGATAAATGGGCTATTGAATTCATGGGAGCTATTAACCCACCATGGAAGCGAACTGGCTCAAGGTATATCATCACATGTATAGATTGTTTAACGAGATGGGCTGAAGCAAAACCAGTGAAGGACTATAGCACAATTACCGCCACGCAGTTCATCTTTGAGAATATTTTGACAAGATTTGGTTATCCAAAGACTTTAATGAGTGCTCAGGGAATCCATTTCCTGAATAGAACTATTACATCCTTAACAAAAGAATTTCAGATCTACCATCAGAAGAGCACACCATATCATCCACAAGCTAATGGTACTGTAGAAGCCTTTAACAAAGTCCTGAAGAATGCATTGACCAAAGTATGAAAAACAAACATGGATGATTGGGATCTCAGAATATCAGCAGTATTATGGGCATATAGAACAACTTGTAAGAAGTTGACAGGTCATACACCTTTCAGATTAGCATATGGCAGGAAGCTGTCATGCCCATGGAATACATAGTACCAAGTTTGAGAATTGCAGCATTTATAGATATGTCAGATGATTAGACAATGCAATAAAGACTACTACACTTAGTTGGATTGTAGGAAGATCGCTTCATTGCAGGTTTTCACCAACAAGTGCATAAAGACAGAGAAAAAACATGGCATGATAGACACATTAAGACTAAATTTTTCTAGGTAGGAGACCTTGTCCTCCTCTATGATAGTGAATTTATGAAATTTCTTGGAAAATTCAAAATGCATAGGTTAGGACCATATATTGCTAAGCATGTCACTAGTGGTGGAGCAGTTCAGTTAGCCACACTAATTGGAGAAAATTTGAAAGGAATTATTAATGGGAGTAGACTAAAGCCTTATAGGGATGGCCCTACTCTTACAGATATTAGTTAAGCAGTGCAAGACAATTTTAAGTGTCAAGTGTAGTTGAAATTGGACACTAAAAATTAAAGAATAAAAGTCTGCACACAGTTTTGGTAAAACGCGAAGCACACATAGCAAGATGAGTTGTGAAATAAAAGAGAGGGTTCACGCTGTGAATTTAAAAGTAATTAAAAGAGAAATGCACAGTGAACCTCGCAGTTCACATGACCGCTAGTGAAGTAAAGGAAAACTAGTCGTTATAGTTTTTGATCGGAAAGTAGTCGTTATACAGTACTTTCAGAAACTAGATGTTTCCACATTTAAGGCATATTTGTCCATTGAAGACACATTCAATGAAGGGAAAGGACCAAGATCTATAGAATATTTGGCCAACGGACATAGCATTTAATGCTAAGCTATCCATTTTCGGGAACGCCTTAGTGCTAAGGTGCCTATAAATAGTAAAGACCGTTTACTTACCGGTTTTACCATAAATTTTCATTTTTACTACCTGTAATTTCTAAGTGTTTACCAGTCGAAAGCAATTGTTATCCGACAATCTATGTCTAAGCAGTCGACCCTAAATGAAATTTTGAGTGACTTCCGACATTCTGGTCTGGAAGGAGTCATGACGACACCCGTAAAGCAATCAGTCCCATAACGTGGTGGTTCATCTAGAAACTCATCAAGGAATATACCACAATAGAAGTAGAAAGACAAGCAGAAGGCCACTGAATAAGAAAAGCCAAAGTTCACAAGGGTTCTGAATCCATTTCCACCAGCACCGAATAATAGAGACCCATCCTGCTTGTTCCAGAATACATCTCTCCAAGGAAACGAGATGTGCCAGAGGTACTTCTCATGAAGAATCCTTTGTATGAGATTCCCATGCCGCCCATGTCAAGACATGTGCATATCAAGGAGAATTTGCTCGGTATAATTCCAAAGTGAAAATTCACGGACCATGAATTTCTCCAGGATGCAAAATTTCCACAATTCCAGCCAGATCAATATATGTCTAGAAGGTATGATGAAGTTACTAAGAAAGCAACAATTCACCCGCAAGACTGGATCGCGCCATTGCATCCATCAGGGTTGCTAAACTTACTACACATCCCACATTTTGATAGGATCCTATAACTTATAGCGGTGGTGCGCACACTAATTTCATCCATGCACCCGAGATACTTGTGGTTAGAATGCAAGATAAACATTAACATCGATCTCATCTACTGGATCACGCACTTGTGCAAAAGGGGTTTTGATCCTGCAGTTGAGTTCGTTGGGAAGAACAAGGATAAAGAGATGGTTGCAAGGATGAAGAGAGGATTTGGTCTCGCCAAAGGAATCCATGGTTATACAACTGCAGGGATCAAATATCAAGCCACACAGTTCACAGTCTAGCTCCTTGTAGGAAAGATGCTAAGGAAATGCAGAGCGAATGAGGTACTAACCTCTGTAATATCCTTAGCTGTGAAGATGAAGTATGGATTTCAGTTCAATTGGGCAAGCTACCTGTTGAACGAATTCTTAGAAGACATCCGCGAGACACAAGAAAATGGAGTTCAGTTCCACTATAGTTGGTTGCTAGTACTAGTCTCCTTTGTAGGTTGGAAGGAACCTCACTATCAGCAGAATGTCTTGGTATTCATTGGAGACTGCCGAGGACTGAGGTTTGTGAACTTGTGGGAAAATGCGAAGCCACATCGACAAAGGGTAAACAACATACAATTACTTACTTACTATGAGAAGTTATGCTAAGTCATTCATAGGACTCCATGTATCACTAAGGAAGTGACAGCTCTCTATATCCATAAGATGACTTTCAAAGCTGCATTGCACTTCATTTATATTAAGCCGCGAGTACAGATCACGCCTCCTCAATGGTTTGAAGGACTATATCAATTAGAGGCACATAAAATTGATATGATTATGGAAGACTGACCACTAGAATGGAAGGTTGATGCGCGAACCACATTGATCACCACTCCAGAGCAAAGCAAAGTTGGAGATCCACAAGACCAAGGTGATGATACAACAAACACGTAGAACCCAGAACCGATCCAAGGCATAGAACAATAACAAGATGCTGGCTTTTTAGCAGGCGATAAAAGAAAGCAAACCAATACAACCGTGCTAGAAGCAATGCACAAGAAGAAAACAAAATCTACTAAGCTTCCACTCGATGCGCAATTTCACGATGATGACTATGATTACACCGCAACTAGAGTGTCAGAGCTTATTGAAGAAAGACTTGCATTAAAGGAAATCAAGAAAGAAGCAGTGAAAGAAGGCATGATGGAGAGCCTCGCATAATTAAAGAGTTTGGTCGCAAGCGTTGAACAAGTCTAGTGAGACTTGGTGAAAGAACCAGATTCTGATGATCAGGTAGGAGAGTCAATCCAAACAAAGAGAAAGGAACCTGCCCTAACAATGGGACCTCGGTTAGTTATAATTGATACCATGAATGTAATATTTCCAAATGACAAGATCAATAAGGGTGAGAAGTAGCTCACACATATGGATATTAATGTTGGGATGTTTCCCATTGAGGGATTACATAATCTGCACCTGCAGGTTGTGGAAGAAACCCGAGATAGAGACATAGTCTCTTATAACCAGCACTTGAAGCCGGAGGAGAGCTACAAGGACCTAAAGGATGAATGCGCAATAAAGACCAAGGAGATCACATATGCGTAGGAGAGGCATAAGAAACTGAAGAAAGCTGTTGTCGAAGTCTGTGCAAAGATCCCATACTTCCCAAAAGATCCCGAGGTAGAAGAAACTATTTTGAGTATTGGTGTTGTAGTAGACAATCTCAAGGCCAAGATGGAAAACATGGATATTGTCTATAAGGAGTAGATTGAGGATTTAGAAACCCAAAAACAATCTGGCACCTTGTAGCAAGATAAAGAAGCAAGAGACGAATAATTGAAGGCTGCCATAGAAAACATCTTCGCAGAAGTGGCGAGATGTCAAGACCTGCTTGATTAAATTACCAAGGTATGGGATATGCTACAATAAGAACCTGAGTTACATAAAATTCAGGATGAGGTACAACAATGATAGGAAGATCTCAATTCCGTGAACATGGCTATGAAGGATATGCCACCAAGGAAAAGAATCCAAAAGTTCGTAGAGAAGAAGGAAATTTGGAAGGATCTGGAAGTGTTAAGGGTGAACGAAGCTAAAACTTCATCGAAGTTACAACCAATGCAGGAAGAGGCGCTTGCACTCTTTGAATAAATTGAGAAGAAGTTGCAAGAACTCCTGACAACAGAGGACACTATGAAGGATCAAATTATAGAACCCATCTCAGAGGAGATGCTCAAAAAAATTAAGGAGTTTGAGCATGAAACCAAGGACACATTTGCAAAGTTAAGTGTAACTTTTCAGGAGTTCACCATGAAATCAAACATCTCAGAAAATGCACAGTTGAAACAAACCAGTCAAAGTGGCTCAGGGGCGAGGTACGAGTAAGTGTTAGGGGCCTGTTGGGCGCAGCCCAAGTGGAATAAGTTTTGATGGCAGAGGTACAAGTTAGGCGAGGCCTAACATCAACCCGTTTTGGGAGAAACAAATCCGCAATTCCCAGGAGCAGGGTATGGAGGGAAGCGAAGTGGAAGAAAAGGGTTTGTCCCCTTAGTAAATGCGAAGTACTAAGGACCATCGATGTAGTTGTTGTAGTTATGAATGAAGCGAAGGACTGTAAGCTACAGAAGTAAAGAGTAAAGAAGCGCAATGGTGCAAAGGATGTGCCACTATAGCGTCAGAGCCGCGCGGTCAGAACTGTGATTGCCAGAGAAGAGTCAGATATAGAGGAAGTGGCACAAAAGGACAACAGAGCTCCAACAAGGTAAAGACAAAGCGTGGTCAATAGGAGAACCATGCCATTTTGGGTTTAGGGGTACTATGGGGGTTGGCCCATAGTTATTGTAAAGATGTGACCTTAGGGAACAATCTATATAAAGGGAAATTTTGTATAAGGAAGGGTTAGATAAGATATTGATAGATATTTAGAGAGATTGTTAGATCTATGTTGAGAGAGATCTAAGGGAGGAAAAAGAATCTACAGCTGTGTGCGCAGAGATCTATTGTAGAGAAGAGTCTGCAGCTGAGTGCGCAGATTAGAACCGTTAACCCCTTCCAAGAAATATAAGAACAGTTCCCATGGATGTAGCTCCCATATGGGGGGTGAACCACATAAATACTTGTGTTATGTGTTTGAATCTATGTTATATTGAATGTTCATGAATTTGTATGCTTATATATGTGTTTTCATATGAATTTGAATGAGAATAATATGTTAAGTAGTGGAACATGCATTTATGAACACTGTGAAGTTGCATTAAGTATGGTAAATGAGTAGTAATAGAAAATGCGCAGTACAACGAGTCAGTGAAGTCTGTAGTTTGTTGAGTTCTGCGAAGTGCACAGATATATGTAGGTCACGATTTGCAAAGTAGATGTTGACTAAGCTGCGCATATCAAGCTCGCATAACATAACCGTGCATCACTAGGTTACAAAAACTTGATTCTGTAACCACCCATCTTCGCTTCGAGTGAGACTTCATCCTGCTCGTAGCTTGATGCTGAAATAGCCAGTGAAGGGGATTTTGTTGGACCAAAGACTAGAAATAACCTCGCAGAACCCGGGTCAAACCCAAGGAAGGGAGTAAAGGAATGTGATAACCAAAAAATGGTTCTGATGCTGTGCTAAAGAACTGGCGATATGCGATAATTTTATGTTATGAGACTGTGAAGAATAAAGAACAATGAACAAGTTCCATTGACGCGCTAATAAATTGTAATATGTTATGTGGTATCTGAAAAATACAAAAATATAGAACTGGGTAAGTCAGACAGAACTTGAGTTTGTGAAGAAAGAGAACAGACATCTGCGTCTTACCATAGAACAATGGTTCTAGAGGTATATATTTACTGACCTACATCAAATTTTCTTTGCATCATTCGCTACTAAGTTGCATGAGTGGATATTGAGTATAGCAGAATGCAAAAAATGTTTCCAGGGTGGAGAACCTACGGTTTGGAATCCTGAGTTGAATTAGAGGCTTAAAGGCATTGACAACCAAATTTTCAAAGCAATAGACTTTTGGTTGTATAACTTATTGGAAGGTTATGTTACAGAATTTGTTGTGGATGCGTTGAATTCCTACAACGCAGCAGAGAGAGATTTCTTTCAAGGATTTAGAGGTAAGTACCTGAAAAACCTCAGTTTATACATTAAAATGCTACTAGCTGAAAAAGGAGTCTTAAGAATGCACTCAGATTCCTAGGGTTTGAGTCTGTAATGTTCAGTAACACAAATAGTGACACAGACGAAGACATTGGTATTTTAAGAAGTGGAAAGAGATATAAAGTTAACACTAGAAAGAGGTCTCATGAAGCCGAACCTCACACATTCCTAGAAGCAGACTTAGGAAGTAATAGAAACTCATATAAGGTTGAGTTTGATACTGGAACAGAACCTAGACGCATTGTTTATCAGCCTATTACTCCATAGAAAGTCATAGTTGAGGACATAAATCTGACTAGTTATAACACTGGTAGTAGTAGCACTGCAAGAAAAAATACTCAGAATCAGTCAAGTAGTGGTATACATTCATAATCTTAGAACACTACACCTCCTATAAGAAGAATGGAAGACAACATTAAACTACCTATTTTTAAAGGAAATGGCTTAGAAGACCTAGAGCAACATTGGTTTCTCTGTGAAGCCGTATGGAACGTTGATCAAGTATAGAATGATGCTATAAAACAAGCTCAGTTAGTTACTACATTTAGAGACATATCTCTAACATGGTTCATGAAGTATTCTATTGGACATAACAGATCGCTAGTTGATATCAAAACTGTGCTTATTAGAGAATTCAAGAAACCTAAGTTAGAATCTCAATACATCACAGAAGTAAAAGAAATCAAACAGAAACCTAATGAGACTGTATGGGAGTTTGATCAAAAGTTCAAAGAATTATTAGATCAAGTTAGTTGTGAAATAGCACTGCAACAAGATGAAGAATGGTTCATAGCTGTGCTGTTGCCCCATATTAGGTTACCGTTGATGCTACATAAGGTAGCATCGCAAACAAAAGCATTAGAGATTGCGATGAAGCTAGAAGCTTCACCCATAGGAGAAACTAGTGCAGGTATGGTACAAATACATACACAGTTAGCCAATTTGACATTACAGCTACAAGATATGAATAAAGGAAAATAAACAAGAGAAGAAGTTTGGTGTATGAAATGTAAAGGAGAAGGACATCCCAAGGAACATTGTCCTGTATTCAGAGACTACATTACTAGTGGAGCTCCGAAGCCTTTGAATCAACAGCAAGGACCATGGACCATGGTTAGATATTTTTTCGATGTAGAGAACATCACCCAGAATACTGTTACCTGCTTCAGAAATATGTACAGACAACAAAGAATCTATACTGCACATTTCGTAATTTAGTTGGACATGATAATACCAATTGCAGAGCTTATGATCTCATGATAGAAAGAAAGCATGATGTCTAAAGAGTCCAAGGAGAAACACCACATAATAATGAAAATGCACAGTATGACCAAGGCGCATATAGAGGATGTGGTGGATATAGAGGAAGAGGATGCAACACTGGCCAAGGACGAGGAAGATGTCATATTGTATGCTATAACTGTGCTCAACTAGGACATCTAGCTAGAGAATGTCAGAATCCATGCACTACTTGTAAGTGCTGTAAGTCATTTGACCATGTCATTGAAGCAGGTCCCATTTTTTAAGGAAAAATGTAAGAGAAAAGACCAGAAGGACAAAACCAGAATATGCAGCTGATCGCAGCTGAGAAGAGGAACAAGGATCGCAACATTCATGTTGTGACATGAAGTGGAACCGTGGCAGGAGATGACAGGACAAACGAAGCTTCAAATTCCAAAGATCACTTAAAGAGTCCAAAGCCTACTGATGGGACTTGTGTAAGAAAAGAAACTGGAAAAATGCCTGTATTTAACCTCGACCCAGAGAAAAAGGCATTCATGGAAGAAAGTAAAAGCTTTCAGAACTTGGAACCCTCAACCACAAGAACCCAATTGCAAAGTGATCAGACACTGATACTGGATATGCCGATATCGTATGATGGATTGCAAACTTCACTAGAGCAGATAATTATTATAACGTAGTTCTTACAGAGCTACATAAAGTTGCTAAGACTTGAAAATGCTTTAGGGGGATTACATAACCTATTAGGAAATTACGAACAATGTAACACAGTGAATGATGCACACAGATCAGTTCATCATATCAAGAACCTGTTGATGTATTTGTAACTTCGGAAGATATTCACTTGTATATTGTATTTGTACTTTATTGTATCCCCAATGGAGATGTATTATTCCTTCGATTGGAAGTGTCGTCATTTGTATTTACAAGTGTCGTAAGTAGTATTGTAAGTGTCGCAACTTATATTTGATGGGTTATTAGACCACCTTGCTGGGGTCGGCCCTGTATGGGTTGTGTGGGTCAAAGGGTTATTAGACCACCCTAGTGGGGTCAATCCAGAGTTATTTTATGTTAAGTTGTTAAGTTGGGGCCGACCTAGTTAAGTAAAGGTCAAGTGAAAGTTAGTGTATAAATAGAGAGTGTGTCTCTCTCTTTTTACACATTGTCTCATTCACTCACTTCGTATTAGTGAGAGAAGAGGAGGGTACACACAAGTGGAGGAGGATCATGCTACTGAAGATATATATCTCTTGGGTTTGATCATGGTGATCCATGTATTGATACTTATTCTATCTCTGAGGAAGTTGTGGGGTTTTTCACCTTCTTGGTTTTCCCTGGTGAAATGTTTTGCGTCTCTTGTCTCTTGTCTCTTACGCTTGATATGATGTACATTTTATTAGTTCAGTTAAGATCCTAGATATATTGAATTAAATGATGAAAAAATAACATGGTATCAGAGCTATCCTGAAGGAAGGCATGCTATGGCATTTATGAGACTTATTGCACTTGCGACAAATTGGAAGCTAGGGATTGACATAGGAAAAAAAAGTCATAGTAGCACTTTCACTATAAATCTATTTTGGAGAAGGTTCCAGATCTGAAAATTCTACAGGTCATATATAACATACCCATGTATCTTGTGTCCAAATCACAACATCTGATTTGTTGTAGTTTGTGTTTTATGATCAGTACAATCTAGGGTTTCTGCCTCTTCCAGATCTCAGTCATAAACAGGTGACCTAGGAAAAAAGGTCACAACTTGGGATAGGAAGCTCCAAATGAAATTTCATAAAAAGTGTCAGGTAGATCACGGACTGTAGTTGCTCAGGTAAGTTTTTCAAAGGATGAGGTTGAACCAGTGACACGTGGAATGCCGTACAAGTTCACTCTCCTGTTTTATCCCATAAACAGGTCACGTTGCGACACTTGGAATAATGCTCTCTCAGAGAATCCAATTGAGGTTAGACCCATGGGGTTGGAAATATGACAGGTCAGGCTACCACAGGTCGAAGTTTCGAACCCAATGGATTCGTAATTTCAGAGATGCACCAGAAAAAATTAGGTGCATATTTCTGTCAAAACAGATTTGGATTTTGAGCACCTCCATTCTTGGCTTGTCACTGCTGCGAGAATTTAGGGCTTTGAAGAAAGTTGGAATTTTTGGAATCGGAGACCACGGTTGAATAATCCTCATCAAAATCGAAATTTAGAGAGCTTTGGATCGAACTTTTTGTTTGGGTAGAAGGGTGGGCTTTATCAAACCCTAGTTAGGGGTCCTGTCCAGTGAATCAAGAAGTTTCAAAGGCAATTTTGAGGGGTCAAATTTTGCATCTTTAAAAATAAGTATACCAGCTTGATTAGCTTAGCAAGCGACATCTTTCCATCCATTTAGAAGTTTGAAATTCAAAGTTCAAATTTTTAGGGTTTCTCTGACAAACCCTAATCGAACTCCAGATCCAATTTCAACAAATCAAAGTGGATTGGGTTAATCCTAGAAAAGAATGAATTGGACACCTGCATAAGTGAAGAAGTTCCAGTTCCAGAGGGAGATGAGTCTGAGGCTTTACATAAGAAGACTACAAGCAATCTTGACAGGTATGACTTGAAGAGATATAGGTATGTTTGTGAAATCTGTTCATGATTAATTTTATGATATGTTTGTCTTCATATTATTAGTACAATCTTGATTAATATTAGACTTGTCTTATCACCTTAGTAAAAGTATGAATCTTGTAGACATTCATTGATTAGGGTTATGACACTTATGATAGTACTAATGCACCATGATGTTGTATGAGGTTGCTGTTGTCCGCTAACATGAAAGGTACATCAAGAAAGACAGATCAAGTTCTAGATCAAGAACATATGACCATGGTGACATGAAGACAAAGACTCATCCATAGCCATTATAGAAGCTCTACTTACGAGGTATGTATAATTTGGTTCTACAATGGTTAACTTATGAGTTATGCAGGTTACTAAGCACAAGTCATTGAAGAGAACAAGAAGACATTGTTTGGGTATGTTAGACATAACTAGCAAACATGATAACCGGGTATGATTTTCCTATATCAAGTTAGAATCCTACCTTGTGTTAGGATCTTATACTTTTGTATGAATGATAATGATTATTATTGAAGTTAGAAGTTTAAGTAATAAAGGGTTTATGCATATTATGTTTCTTACTTTGATTAATGATATGACTAAATAGAAGAGTCCTATGGTCAAATAAGAATATGCATGAGTAAAAGAAGTCTTCCCTGAAATGTTGAATACAAACACTTATTACCTTTGTATGAAATGATCATGACCATACATAAGATTATTTAGAATCATAATGTTTTGATAGTATTGAGATTATACTAATGTATGTATGGTTATGTATGAGATCTTGAGGATGACACAATGGTGACACTAGTGCACACTTAAGCATGCATAGTGGTCCAGGATGAATATAAGTTCAAGGACAGGTAATCCAAGAAGCAAAGATCAAGAGGGAGCACACTCCAGTAGTTTCTCCAAGGAAGCAAAGATTGAGAGGGAGTCCACCCTACAACTAAACAAAGATAAGTATTTGAATTGTCATTTCTTATGATTACTGAAATGATGTTGTTTAGTCATGTACATACTTATGTTCCTAGATTTAGTATGTATATTATGCATTTTAGAAAAGTTGCATTAATGAACAAGATACTACTAATATGCAAGTAATGGGTAAGTGGCCTATGGTACTGTACAACATTCCATTGCTACTTATCTAGAATGAAACCTCTTTGATAACATGTTGGGAGTTGTGCACACTCTTAACAAATGTTCTGGTAGAGATGGAAGGCATCTAGAAAGTTACCGTGTGAATATGGGATATGGATAAATGTTGTATTGAAGCATTGGCTAAGATAATTGCATGATTGTATGACATATGTCTTTATGAGTAAGAATTTGTTCTGAAATATATATAAGATGTTTCAAATCATGCAATTGAACTTGTCTTGTCGGAAAGACCGTGTACCATCACCTACAAAAGAAGGACTACAACATTTGTTCCAACAACGAAGTTCAAAGAAAACTATCTATTGAAGATATTGAAGAATCTGAAGCTCCTAGGATCCGGGATGCAGTAATGGAAGAATGCCATGATCGAGGAGTACCAGTCGATCATGAAGAATGATGTCTGGGATGTGGTCCTGAGACCAGTAAGGAAGTCTGTGGTGACTTCCAAGTGGATCTATAAGATCAAGCATGCTGCAGATGGTAGCATAGAGAAAGACAAAGCGAGGTTTGTGGCTCGTGGCTTCTCCCAGAAAGAGGGAATAGACTATGAAGAGACTTTTGCTCCTGTAGCCAGATACACTTCCATCATAACAGTACTTTCTCTGGCTACAGTGACGAAGTGGAAGGTACACCAGATGGATGTCAAGACAACTTTCTTGAATGGTGTAGTCGAAGAGGAAGTGTATGTGGAGCAGCCACTTGGTTTTGAGGCACATGACAGGGAGTCATATGTGTGCAGATTGAAGAAAGACTTGTATGGCTTGAAGCAAGCTCCTAGGATTTGGTATGGTAGGATAGACAGCTTTCTATCCAGTTTGGGCTTTACCAAGAGTAAAGCGGATTCCAACCTTTACTACAAGGTTGAGGAAGGAAATCCAGTGATCCTACTATTGTATGTGGATGACCTATTTGTTACAGGTGAGGATGGGTTGATTGTCGATACGAAGAGGAATCTTGCTGCCGAGTTCAAGATGAAGGACTTGGGGATGATGCATTACTTTCTAGGAATGGAGGTGTGGTAGAGTGTAGATGGAATCTTCCTTGGACAAGGGAAGTATGTATTAGAGATCCTGAAGCAGTTCGGGATGATGGACCGCAAGGCCATGGCCACACCTATGGCATCGAACCTAAATCTATTGAGTGATGCTTCATCAGATCCGGTTGATGCCACGATGTATCGTCATATGATTGGGTCCTTGATGTACCTGACGAATACGAGACCAGACATATACTTTGCGGTGAACACCTTGAGCCAGTATCTGACAGATTCGAGACATGTTCACCTGATACCTGCAAAGCATATTCTGAGGTACCTGAAGGGTACGATTGACTATGGGCCCAAGTATGACGTGAATCAAAAGTTTAAACTAGAGGGTTATGTTGATTCATATTGGGCAGGCAGTGCCATTGATCGAAAGAGCACTTTGGGGTGTTGCTTCAGTATGGGATCCGGTATGATCTCTTGGTTTAGCAGGAAGCAGTCCTGTGTGGCATTGAGTACAGCCGAAGCAAAGTATGTCACATCTTGTTCGGCTAGTTGTGAGGCAGTATGGCTTAGAAAGCTACTATCTGATTTGTTTGATCTCCAAATTGAGTGCTACTTGTATATATTGCGACAACCAGAGTTGTGTGAAGTTGTCGGAGAACCCAGTGTTCCATGATAGGTTGAAGCGCATTGAGATAAAATATCACTATATCAGGGATATGGTACAGAGAGGAGCAGTGAAGCTCCTATATGTTGCAACAGACGAGCAGATAGCCGATGTGTTGACCAAGCTGCTGGCCAAAGTGAAGTTTGAGTACTTCAGAGAGAGGCTTGGTGTACTTCAGATCGAGATTCCCTCTAAGGGGAAGTGATGAGTCTGGAGACACAGATGCACATGAGCCATTCTCACATGGTGGTAGGTGTGTCCTCCCATGGTGCAGATATAAGGGCTAGGGACATTCCGACATGGTTGAAGTGTGTCTTCCCATGGTCGTTGATGTAAGAGATGTGCCATTCGAGCATGGTTGAAGTGTGTATTCCCATGGCTGTGATATAAGTGCTGTGCCATTCGAGCATGGTTGAAGTGTGTCTTCCCATGGCTGCGATATTTAATGCTATGCCATTCCTAGCATGGTTGAAGTGTGTCTTCCCATGGCTATGGATATAAGTGTGATTCCAGTCTCGCATGGTTGAAGTGTGTCTTCCCATGGTGTAGATATAAGTGCTGAGCCTTTCATGGACGGTTGAAGTGTGTCTTCCCATGCCGGTGAATGTAAGTGCTGTGTAATGTGCATCTGGGTTGTGATCCGTGGACTATGAGGCGATCTGAAGATGATGATGTGACAGTAGGGTACACAGGTTTTGCAGAGGCATGTAAACAGTCCTGAGATGCTCTTGCAGGCTTTACAGAGGTAGTGTAATCAGTCCTTAGGTGTACCTACTTGATGGCTTGCTCGCAGAGATGATGAAGACCTACATGGAGGCTAGGCCTACATCCAGCATGAAAAAGGGCCGGCTCTGTAGAACTTCCTATGACGAGAAGAATTATGAGATAGCACCAATGATCGAGATGTCGAGTACATCAACAGTGATGATGATGATGCTCCGTGATCCAGTGTTGATGATCCAGCTCTAGAATTGAAGACTTGTACCTATATGTATTGATGACTTGTGTCAAGAGAATACCTTACTAGTTAAGAGGGAGTGTTGATGTATTTGTAACTTTGGAAGATATTCACTTGTATATTGTATTTGTACTTTATTGTATCCCCAACGGAGATGTATTATTCCTCCGATTGGAAGTGTCGTCATTTGTATGGGTTGTGTGGGTCAAAGGGTTATTAGACCACCCTAGTGGGGTCAGTCCAGAGTTATTTTATGTTAAGTTGTTAAGTTGGGGCCGACCTAGTTAAGTACAGGTCAAGTGAAAGTTAGTGTATAAATAGAGAGTGTCTCTCTCATTTTACACATTGTCTCATTCACTCGCTTTGCATTAGTGAGAGAAGAGGAGGGTGCGAACAAGTGGAGGAGGATCATGTTGCTGAAGATATCTATATCTTGGTTTTGATCAAGGTGATCCTTGTATTGATGCTTATTGTATCTCTGAGGAAGTTGCGGGGTTTTTCACCTTCTTGGTTTTCCCCGGTGAAATGTTTTGTGTCTCTTGTCTCTTGTCTCTTATGCTTGATATGCTGTACATGTTATTCGTTCAGTTAAGATCTTAGATATATTGAATTAAATGATGAAAAACTAACAAAACCATAGAAGGATAGAAAGAGAAATGAGGCTAAATGCTCATATTGGAGATTATGAAATGAACCAGGTCATTCTCGACCTAGGATCAGAGGTCAATATCTTGACAAAACAAACATGGGAACATACGGCAAATCCAAAGTTATCTTGGTCGCCTATACAATTAATATTAGCTAATCAACAAAAGGTAATACCCTTCAGGATATTATCAATTATTCTTGTAGACATTGATGGAGTACGAAGTAAAGCAGACTTTGAGGTTATCAAGATCATAGATGACATCAATCCTTATCCTGCATTATTGGGGATTGACTGGGCAATTGAAAACCTTGCAATCATCAATCTCAACAAAAAACAAATGATATTTGAAGGACCATATATCAGGGTCATCTCACCCTTGGATCCTTCACAAGGACCTAGATATATTGAACCAATCCGATAAGAATGTAGAGCTCAAGAACTAGATAACATCTACAATATGACAGTGAATTAGGAAGATTACACTAATCCTACGGATGATGGAACATTGAGTTGGAGATGCGACAGTTCATGCGTATCATAATCAAATGCAGGAATGGAGAACTGGCAGAGTTGAAAGCATGAAGTATCATCAAGATGATGTGTGAGGATCACAAAGTCGCTATGTTGGATTGGAATAGAGGTAAGTCCAATTCCTAATTATGATGGTTTAGGAAATATCCATGCATTTATTCATAAATATCTAGTATCAGTTCCAGGAGAACATAAGTTATCCGCTCTAGATATAGCATTGTGAGCTACACCTGCTAGATGGTGGGATGTGCATAAATAGAACTTGAATACATGGGAAGAATGTCAGCACATGATGGAAATTATATTTGCAGATCATGATGAGATAACCCAAGAAAAATACAATGGACAGACTAATCCTAGAGATCATATAGAACTTTGCTTGAAAGCTTGGATACATACACCTAAGAAGGAATGGGTTCACATGTTTATACACACATTGGATCAAATACCAAATAATTGGTATACAGAAGCAAAACTTTGCAGAGACACAATAGATTGGCACATACTGATAACTGACTTTCAATCCACTTTCAATTTTGAGGATGATTTTCCAAGTATCAGTGAGGCTTTGCAAGTCATTAAAAAGAAGATATTCAATGATACCCCATTACCAATATATAAACAACCATATTGGGCAATACATTTTGAGCATGCCCTTGAATATTATAACTTTGCATTAGATGAAGATGAAGATCCTTGCGATGTGCATATACCTAATTCAGAAGGAGAATGTGATCTTGAAGGTCTGAATTGTTGATGTAATTGTAAATGCGGAATGTATTTCACATATATGTATATTGTATTTCTATAGAGATGTTATTATTCCTCTATACAGAAGTGTCGTCATTTATATTGTAAGTGTCGTAACTTATACTTGATGGGTTATTAGACCACCTTGATGGGGTCGGCCCTGTATAAGTCATGTGGGTTAAAGGGTTATTAGACCACCCTATTGGGGGTCGGCCCTGTCACAATTATGCTATATGGTTAAGTTGAGGCCGACCTAGTAAAGGTTATTAGGCAAGTCAAGTCATGTATAAATAGAGTGCGGGAGGCACTCTATTTGATCGTTCTATTCTTCACTCACACACTCATTGGAGAGTGGCGCACTAGTAAAGGAGGAGAAGCTACTGCTAGGAGGACTATCTCTTGTACTTGGGTTGTATCATTGCTCTATCTATCTTTGAGGAAGTTGCGGGGTTTTTCACCTTCTTGGTTTTCCCCGGTGAAACTCTGTGTCTCTTGTGTGCTTGCATTATTGTGTCCATGATTGATATGCTGTAGATATGCTGTACATGTTATTCTCTTAGTTAAGATCCTAGATTAGATTGAAATTTTTGAAAAACTAACATGGTATTAGAGCTAGCCTGAAAGAAGGCATGGTATGGCATTTATGACACTTGTTGCACTTGTGAAGCTAGGGCTTGATATAGAAAAAACCAGTCATCATAGAAATTTCGCTATAAATTCATTTTGGAGAAGTTTCAGGATATAAAAATCTTACAGTTCGAAGATAAGATCCCCATGTACCTTGTGTCCAAAGGAGAGCCTCTAATTCGTTGTACTTTCAGATTTATGATCTGTACAATATAGGGTTTCTGCCTCTTCCAGATATCAGTCATAAACAAGCGACCTAGGAAAAAAGGTCACAAATTGGGATAGGAATATCCAAATGAAATTTGATAAAATGTGGCAGGTAGGGCACGGACTGTACTTTCACACGTCCGATTTTTAGAGTCCGAAATTGAACTAGTGACATGTGGAACTCCGTACAAGTTTGCTCTCCTATTTTATCCCATAAATAGGTCACGTTGCGACACTTGGCATAAATCTCTCTCAGAGAATCCATTTGAGGTCAGAATTATGGGGTTGGAAAGATAACAGGTCAGGATACCACAGTCCGGATTTTCAGACCCTGTAGATCTAAAATTTTGGAGTTACACCAGAAACAATCAGGTGCATATTTCTATCAAAATAGAATTGGATTTTGAGCACCTTCATTCATAGCTACCGGAATTTAGGGTTTTAGAGAAAGTTGGAATTTTTGTAATCAGAGACCATGGCTGGATGCTCCTCATTGAAATCAAAATTTAGAGACCATGATCGAATTTTTTGGTTGGGCAAAAGGCTGGGCTTGATCAAACCCTAGTTCGAGACTTTGATCGGAAAGGTGAAAAATTAGGGCTTCTACAAAAATGGGAATTTTTGAAATCTATGACCATAGATGGAAGCTCGGAAAAATCGAAGTTTAGAGATTTGGATCAAACTATTTGGTTGGGTGAAGCTTTGGGAAACTCAAACCCTAATTCAGGGTCCTCCCTAGTGAATCCAGAAGATTGAAAAACAAATTTGAGGGGTGAAACTTTGTAGTTTTCAAATTCTGAGTATACCAGGTTGATCAGTTCATCAAGGCACATCTTTTTATCCTTTCAGAAGTTTGAAATTCAAAGTTTGAATTTTTAGGGTTTCCCTGACAAACCCTAATCCAACTCCAAATCCAGTTTCTGCAAATCAAGTGGATTGGGTTAATCCTAGAAGAGAATGGATTGGTCACCTGCATAAGTGAAGAAGTTCCAGTTTCAGAGGGAGATGAGGCTAAGGCCTTACGTAAGAAGATTACAAGCAAACTCAACAGGTATGACTTACGGGTATGTTTCGAAATCTGTTCATGATTAAGTTTATGTTTGTCTTCATTAAGATTAGTACAATCTTGATTAATTTTAGACTTGTCGTATCACCTTAATAAAAATATGAATGGATGATAGAAGATATTCATTGATTAGGGTTTTGACACTTATGATTGTACTAATGCATTGTGGTGTTGTATGAGGTTGATGTTGTCCGCTAACATGAAAGGTACATCAAGAAAGACAAATCATGTTCTAGTTCAAGAACATATGACCATGGTGATGTGAAGACAAAGATTCATCCATTGTCATGGATCACATAGAAGATCTACTTACGAGGCATGTATAACTTGGTTCTATAATGCTTAACCTATGAGATATGCAGGTTACTAGCACAAGTCATTGAAGAGAACAAGAAGACATTATGCGGGTATGTTAGACATAACTAGCTAGCATGCTAATCCAGGTATGTTTTTCCTATATCAAGTTAGAATCCTACCTTGTGTTAGGATCTCTTATATAAGTATACATGGCATGATTGATAATGATTATTCATCGAAGTTAGTAATCATGGGTTTAGGCATATTATGCTTCTTACTTTGATTGATGATATTTCTAACCAGAAGAGTTCCATGGTCAAATATGAATATGCATGAGTAAGAGAAGTCTTCCCTGAAACTTTAAATGCTAATGCTTATTATCTGTGTTTGAAATGATCATGACTATACATGTTTAAGATTATTGTGTTTTGATAGTATTAAGGTCATACTAATAAATGTATGATTATGTATGAGATCTTGAGGATAACACAATGATGATAATAGTAACCATGCATAGTGATAGAGAATGGATATAAGTTCAAGGATAGGTAATCTAGGAAGCAAAGATCAAGAGGGAGCACACTCCAGTAGTTCCTGCAAGGAACCAAAGATTGAGAGGTAGTCCACCCAACAAACAAACAAAGATAAGTATTTGAATTGTCATTTCTTGTATATTTGATTGTTTAAATAATACAGTTCAATAATGTATATACTTATGTTCCTAGGCTTAGGTTGTGTATTATGCATATTAGAATAATTGCATTAATGAATAGTATACTACTA
This sequence comes from Larix kaempferi, assembly GCA_027924585.1. Classification (NCBI taxonomy): domain Eukaryota; kingdom Viridiplantae; phylum Streptophyta; class Pinopsida; order Pinales; family Pinaceae; genus Larix; species Larix kaempferi. Next base: position 11,045,532 of record BSBM01000125.1, on the reverse strand, counting down.
ATACGCATGTAATGGGTAAGTGGCCTATGGCACTGTACAACATTCCATTGCTACTTATCTAGAATGAAACCTCTTTTTTGACATGTTGGGAGTTGTGCACACTCTTAACAATGTTCTGGTAGAGATTGGAAGGCATCTAGAAAGTTACGGGATATGGATAAATGTTGTATTGAAGCATTGGCTAAAATAATTGCATGACTGTATGACATATTTCTTTATGTGTAAGAAATTGTTCTAAAAATTATGAAATGTTTCTAATCATGCAATTTAACTTGTCTTGTAGGAAAGATCGTATACCATCACCTACAAAACAAGGACTACAATATTTGTTCCTTTAACAAAGCTATCTATTGAAGATATTGAAGTTCCCAGGATCCAAGATGAAGTAATGGAAGAATGCCATGATCCATCGATCATGAAGAATGGTGGTTGGGATGTGGTCCCAGACCAGAAGGGAAGTCTGTCGTGACTTCCATGTGGATCTATAAGATCAAACATGTTGCAGATGGCAGCATAGAAAAATTACAAAGCAAGGTTTGTAGCTCCTGACTTCTCCTAGAAAGAGAGAATAGACTATGAAGAGACTTTTTCTCCTATAGCCAGGTACACTTCCATCAAATCAATACTTGCCCTGGCTGCAGTGATGAAATGGAAGATACACCAGATGGATGTCAAGACAACTTTCTTGAATGGTGTAGTCGAGGAGGAAGTGTATGTGGAGAAGCCACTTGGTTTTGAGACACATGACAGTGAGTCATATGTGTGTAGGTTGAAGAAAGCCTTGTATTGCTTGAAGCAAGCTCCTAGGACTTGGTATGCATTAGAGAAATTTTGAGGTCAAAAAAGGGCCTCAAAACAAAGAAAATGTACTATAAAATACAACCAATCACATTCTAGTAGATGGCATCATCCCCCTTGGTGAGGTGGCATTGCATGAGTTAAGAATGTTTATTTGTCAAATTTTCTATGGTGGATGAAAACACATAGTTAACCAAGGTAGTGGTGTAAGTACTTTTAAGTCATAAAGTAAAGTACTCATAATGAATGTCTTTTCACACTTTCACATAAAATAATATTATTGTCATTTTCAAGTGAAGTACTCTTAATTCATAAAGAAAGTCCTTTCACATTTTTTTATAAAATAATATATTATCATTTTTATGTTTTTAATTTTAAATTATATATTCACTCCATTCTATTTAATAACATAATGTCAAACTAATAAAGAATAATAATAGATTTAATAAATAATAATAATAATAATAATAATAATGCAATGTGGATTATAATAATATTATTGACATTTTACACGTAAATAAATTCTCAATTAAATTACATTATTAAATTCATGAGAAAAGTACTAAATATAAAAAGTCAACATAAAATTTAAAAAAAAACTCTTAAAAATGTTTTTTATTATTTAATTTCATTTGCAAGTTCAAGACAAATAAATGTTAAAGGACAATACATTTTTGGGAATTTACAATGAATCTTAGTCACATCAATGTAGACTTATTTTATTAATTTTATTTCTAGTGAATTTTGAAAAGTAACTCAACCATGGTTATTTATATTGTGCATAGAAAATAGTGTGGGAGGTGACTTGTCATATATACCTACCCCATAAAACCCCCAATTCATAATATTTTAATATATCTCATATTTTTGTAGTACATCTCTTAGGAGGCCCCTTTTTGACCTCAAAATCTCTCTAATGGTAGGACAGACAACTTTCTATCTAGTTTGGGATTTACCAAGAGTAAAGAGGATTCCAACCTTTACTACAAGGTTGAGGAAGGCAATCCAGTGATACTACTTTTGTATGTGGATGACCTGTTTGTAACAGGTGAGGATGGGTTGATTTCCGATACCAAGAGGAAGCTTTCTGCCGAGTTCGAGATGAAGAACTTGGGGATGATGAACTATTTCCTAGGCATGTAGGTGTGGTAGAGTTTAGATGGAATCTTCCTTGGACAAGGGAAGTATGCAGTAGAGATCTTGAAGAGGTTCAGGATGATGGACTGCAAGGCCATGGCCACACCTATGGCATCGAACCTGAAGCTTTTGTGTGATGCTTCATCTAATTCGGTTGATGTCACTGTGTATCGTCAGATGATTGGGTCCTTGATGTACCAGATGAACACTAGACTAGATATTTGCTTTGCGGTGAACACATTGAGCCAGTTCCTGATGGATCCCAGAGGTGTTCACTTGGTTGCTGTAAAGCATATTTTGAGGTACCTGAAGGGTACAATTGATTATGGGCTCAAGTATGATGCGAATCAAAATTTTAACCTACAGGGCTATGTTGATTCAGACTGGGCAGGTAGTGCTATAGATAGGAAGAGCACATCTGGGTGTTGCTTCATTATGGGATCAGGTGTGATCTCTTGGTTTAGCAGGAAGCAGTCCTGTGTAGCAGTGAGTACAACTGAAGCAGAGTATGTCGCAGCTTGTTCGGCTAGTTGTGAGGTAGTATGGCTTCGAAAGATATTGTCTGAGTTATTTGATCTCCCGTTGGAGGCTACTGGCATATTTTGTGACAACCAGAGTTGTGTAAGGCTATCTGAGAATCCGGTATTCCACGACAGGTCGAAGCACATTGAGATCAGTTATCACTATATCAAGGATATGGTGCAGAGAGGAGCAGTGAAGCTCTTGTATGTTGCAACGGATGAGCAGGTTGCAGATGTGTTGACGAAACCACTAGCCAGAGTGAAGTTTGAGTAATTCAGAGAGAGGCTTGGTGTTCTTCAGATTGATGACACTTCAAGGAAGAAGTGATGGACACATTTGCAAAAGCCATTCCAAGCATGGTGAGAGGAGGATCCTTCCCATGGCTATGGATGTAAGTGCTAGATGATGAGCATCAGGACGTTGCTCTAGTTACTGCTTTGTATATGTATCATGTTGGATGCTTTGATTAGTTTGATCATGTATTTGAATATGCATCATGTTGGATGCTTGATATGATCAGTTGGATCATGTATATGTCTATGCATTGGTTCGATGTTCTATATGATCAGTTGGATCATGTATATGTATATGCATCAGTTGGATGCTTTGTATGTATAAGGTGGATACATTGTATGATCAGGTGGATCATGTATTTGTGTATGTATCAGGTGGATACATTATATGATCAGGTGGATCATGTATGATGATATGTATCAGGTAGATACTTGGTATGCATCAGGTGGATGCATTGTATGATCAGGATGATCATGGATGACGAGCTTCGTGATATTGCTCCAGATGACATGCATCAGGACGATGTAGTGACGATGATCAGGTTGATCATGGATGATGAGTATCAGGACAATGCTATGGACGACATGCATCAGGACGATGCAGTGATGATGATCAGGATGATCATGTATGATGAGTTCCGAAGTCACAGATGCACATAGGATTTTCAGACATGGTGTAGATGTGTTCTCCCATGATCGTGATGTAATTGCTGAGCCATTCTTTACAAGGTGTAGATGTGTTCTCCCACGGTAAAGATGTAAGGGCTGGAGCCATTCTTTACAAGGTGTAGATGTGTTCTCCCACGGTAAAGATGTAAGGGCTGAAGCCATTCTTCAGAAGGTGTAGATGTGTTCTCCCACGGTGAATATGTAAGGGCTGGGGCCATTCGAGCATGGTTGAAGTGTGTCTTCCCATGGCTGCGATATAAGTGCTGTGCCATTCGAGCATGGTTGAAGTGTGTCTTCCCATGGATGCAATATAAGTGCTTTTCCATTCAAGCATGGTTGAAGTGTGTCTTCCCATGGTTGCGATATAAGTGCTGTGCCATTCTCGCATGGTTGAAGTGTGTCTTCCCATGGCTCAGATATAAGTGCTGATCCGTTCACGGATGGTTGAAGTATGTCTTCCCATGCTGGTGAGTGTAAGTGCTGTGTGATGTGCATCTGGGTTGTGCTTCGTGAATGATGATCATGAGTATCAGGATGATACTCTATGGCCGTGAACAGGTTGTGCAGTGGCATGTAAAAGGTCCTGAGAGATCCGATAGGTTGAGCAGTATGCTCGTAATTAGTCCCGGGATGCTCTTGCAAGGTTTTTCCATGACCACATGTAATATTGCCCTGGGAGATTCGATAGGTTAAGCTGTGTGCTTGTAATCAGTCCTGGAATGCTCTTGCGAGGTTTTGTGGTGGGGTCACATGTCATAGCGTCCTGGGAGATCTTTCCGGTTGTGCTTAGGCACATAAAGGATCCTGGGATACTCTTTCGAGGTTTTGTGATGCATGTAATAAGTCCTAAGGATTCCATAGTATGGCCAGTGATGATGAAGACCTGCAGGTGGTGGGCCTACATCCAGCATGAAAACAGGATGGCTCTGTAGAACTTCCTATGATGAGTAGTTCAGAGATTGATTGAGATAGTAGCAGCAGTGACGATGACGATGATTCGATGTCAATGATCCAGTGACGATGATCTAGAGAAGAAGACTTAGGCTAACAGATCTATGTCGAGAAATACCTTCCTAGTTAAGAGGGAGTGTTGATGTAATTGTAACTGCGGAATGTATTTCACATATATGTATATTGTATTCCTATAGAGATGTTATTATTCCTCTATACGGAAGTGTCGTAACTTATACTTGATGGGTTATTAGACCACCTTGATGGGGTCGGCCCTGTATAAGTCACGTGGGTTAAATGGTTATTAGACCACCCTATTGGGGGTCGGCCCTGTCACCATTATGCTATGTGGTTAAGTTGAGGCCGACCTAGTAAAGGTTATTAAGCAAGTCAAGTCATGTATAAATAGAGTATGGGAGGCACTCTATTTGATCATTCTATTCTTCACTCACACACTCATTGGAGAGTGGCGCACTAGTGGAGGAGGAGAAGCTACTGCTAGAAGGACTATCTCTTGTACTTGGGTTGTATCATTGCTCTATCTATCTCTGAGGAAGTTGCGGGGTTTTTCATCTTCTTGGTTTTCCCTGATGAAACTCTGTGTCTCTTGTGTGCTTGCATTATTGTGTCCATGATTGATATGCTGTAGATATGCTGTACATCTTATTCTCTCAGTTAAGATCCTAGATCAGATTGAAATTTCTGAAAAACTAACACTAATTTAGAAATTCCAGACTTGAGTAGTCCTGTGAAGACCAGAAAGATCAAAATTGGTATTGAGAATGAACCAAAGTTTGCTTCTATTGGGGATTACTGTGATGAAGAAATAGTAGGACAGATTGTAGACCTATTGTGCAAATATCAAGATTTATTTCCTACCAATTTTTCTGAAATGAAAGGCATTTTAGGTGACTTGGGAGTTATGAAAATATATCTCAAGACAGATGCAGAGCCTATTAAGAAAATATGTTACAGATTGAATCCCAGATATAAATCAAGGGTTAAGGAAAAAATTGATAAGATGCTTGACGCAGGAATTATTGAAACAGTATAGGAATCAGACTGGATAAGTCCTATGGTAATTCAGGATAAGAAAGTTAAAGGTGAAATATGAATCTATGTGGACCTCAAAAAATTGAACGAAGCATCCTCGCATGACCCATTTCCTACGCCATTCACAGATGAAGTGCTAGATAACGTAGGTGGACAAGAGGCATACTCTTTCACTGATGGATTTTCTCGATATCATCATATCATAATTGATATAGAAGACAGACATAAGACCACATTTTCTACTGAATGGGGATCATATCAGTACACTGTTATGCCGTTTGGATTGAAGAATGCACCTGCTATCTTTTCAAGAGTTGTTGTAGATGCATTTAAGGATTATATTCATAAGTTCTTAGAAGTCTATTTTGATGCCTGGACAATATTCATCCTTTTAAAGAATCATTATGCAACCTTAAGAATGATGTTAGCAGAGTGTAGACAATACCATATTTCCTTGAATTTGAAGAAGAGCGTATTTTGTGTTCCCTATGTTATTATATTGGGACACGTAATATGTAAGCAGGGATTGATGGTCAACCCAACAAAGATCACAATCATAGTAAATCTTCCACCACCTACCTCCGTGAAGCAATTACGCACTACATTGGGGTATACAAGCTACTATAGAAAGTTTATCAAGGGATATGCGTAGATCACTGCGTCTATGGAGAAATTATTGAAGAAAGAAGCGAAGTATAGTTGGACTAAATATTTCCAAAAAGGATTGGACACACTGAAAGAGAAAATGGCCACAACACCTATTCTGGTCTTTCTTGACTAGAATAAACCATTTCATTTACATGTAGATGCTTTACCTATAGCAATTGGCATTGTACTATCTCAACTAGGTGATGGAGGTATCGATCATCCCATCGCATTCAAGTAGAAATTTATCTTCAGCAGAAAAGAATTATACCACGATAGAAAGGGAAGGCTTAGAGATGGTATACACATTGCATGAGTTTAGGAACTATCTGCTAGGTTCTCATTTCTACATGTTTACTAACCATTCAGCTTTGAAGTACTTGGTAAATAAACCAGTGTTAGGGGGGAGAATATGCAGATGGTTGTTACTATTTCAAGAATATGATTTTGAAATCATTGTGAAACCAAGAAAATTGAATGCAGAACCTGACCATCTGTCACACATTGAGTTAGGCGAAGAACCACGTAATCTGGAGGATAGTCTACCAGATGCGTAGTTGTTTTCTATCCATATAGCAGATGACTACTTCCTAGATATCATAGAATTTCAGACTACAGGATTAGCGCCTACAGAGTTTACTACGCAACAAAAAAAACAATTAGTGGTAAGAGCAGATGACTTTACCATAATCGCTGGAAAATTGTATAAATTAGGACCAAATGAAGTACTGCGAATATGCGTACTAGAACATGAAACACCTAGTATACTAGCCGAAGCACATTTAGGTGTATCTAGAGGACACTATGCAGAAAGAGCTACTATGCCGAAAATTTTGAGATCAGGACTATGGTGGCCGACAATACACAAAGACTCAAAAGAACATTGCCGAAAGTGCGATTTATGCCAAAGAGTAGGAAATCCATCTTGTCGAGATGAGATGCCATTGATGCCACAACTGACACTTCAACCCTTTGATAAATGGGCTATTGAATTCATGGTACCTATTAACCCACCGGGGAAGCGAATTGGCTTAGGGTATATCATCATAGCTATAGATTATTTAAGAAGATGGTCCAAAGAAAAACCAGTGAAGGAAGTAGTGTAGTTACTGCTGCGTAGTTCATCTTTGAGAATATTTTGACAATATTTGGTTGTCCAAAGATTTTAATGAGTGATAAGGGAACCCATTTCCTGAATAGAACTATTGCAACCTTGATAGAATAATTTCAGATCTACCATCAGAAAAGCACACGATATTATCCAGAAGCTAATGGTACTATAGAATCCTTAACAAAGTCCTGGAGAATGCATTGACCAAAGTATGCAACACAAACAGGGATGATTGGGATCTCAAAATATAAATAGTATTATGGGAATATAGAAAAACTTGTCAGAAGTTGATAGGTCATACACATTTCATATTAGCATATGGACATGAATCTATCATGCCCATGGAATACATAGTACCAAGTTTGATAATTGTAGCATTTACAGATATGGCAGATGATCAGACAATGCAAGAAGGACTACTACACTTAGTTATACTAGAGGAATATCGCTTCATTGCAGGTTTTCACCAACAAGTGCAGAAAGACAGGGAAAAAACATGGCATGATAGACACATTAAGACTAAATTTTTCCAGGTAGGAGGCCTTGTCCTCCTCTATGATAAAAAATTTATGAAATTTCCTGGAAAATTCAAAATGCATTGGTTATGACCATATATTGTTAAGCATGTGACTAGTGGTGGCATAGTTCAATTAGCCACACTACTTGGAGAAAATTTGAAAGGACTTGTTCATGGGAGTGGATAAAATCCTTACAGGGATGTCCCTACTCTTCCAGATATCAATTAAGTAGTGCATGAAAATTTGAAGTGTCAACTGTAGTTGAAATTAAACATTAAAAATTAAAGAATAAGAGTTTGCACACAGTTTTGGTAAAATGCAAAGTTTTCACAAAAATGGAAGCTGTGCTACGAAGCACACATAGAAAGTTGAGTTGCGAAGTAAAAGAGAGGGATCGCACTGTGAAGTTAAAAGTAAGTAAAAGAGAAATGCGCAATGAACCTCACATTTCACATGACCATTAGCTATTAGTTTTTCATCATTTAATTCAATATGATCTAGGATCTTAATTGAGAGAACAACATGTACAACATATCAAACACAAGAGACAAGAGACACAAAGCATTTCACCAGGGAAAAACATAAAGGTGAAAAACCATGCAACTTCCTTAGAGATAGAATAAGCACCAATACAAAGATCATAAAGATGAAACCCCAAAAGATAGATGTCTCCAACAGCTACTCCTCCTCCACTTGTGCGCACTCCTCTCTCTCAACTATCCGAGTTGGATGTGTGAGTGAATGGATAAATAGAGAGGTGCTCCTCTCTATTTATACTTTACCTTTACGTTCCTTTTACCCTAACTGGGCCGAACTCCCTTAGGAGAGTCTAATAACCCATTACCACTTGACACTGGGCCAACCCAACTAGGGGAATCTAATAACCCATAAAAGACACAACTCCGGGGTCTAATTCCTCATCATACATGGGAGGATGGACCTCAATGACTTTACATGACCCAAGTACAATAATGACTTCTCTGACCGGAGGAATAAACATCTCCGTCGGAGGTACAGCAATAAGATACAAATACAATATAAAATATACAAGTGAATACATCCGAAGTTACAAATACATCAACACTCCCTCTTAACTAGGAAGGTTTTATTTTGACACAGGCATCAATACATATAGGCACAAGTTTTCAATACTGGAGCTGGATCATTAACATCCGATCACTGTAGCATCTTTGTCACTGTTGCTATACTATTTATCTCAATAACTGGTGCTATCTCTCAATTCTACTCGTCATAGGAAGTTCTACAAAGCCAACCCTTTTTCATGCTGGATGTAGGCCTAGCCTCCATGTAGGTCTTCATCATCTCTGCGAGCGGCCCATTTGGTGGAATCTTAGGACTGATTATGTTCATCTGCAAAACTTGAAAAGAGCATCTCAGGACTGATTACGAGCTTACTGCTCAACCTATAAGATCTCCCAGGACTGATTACATGTGACCAAACAAAACCTCGAAAGAGAATCCCAGGACTGATTACGAGCTTCCTGCTCAACCTATAGGATCTCCCAGGACTAATTACATGCAAACAAGCAAAACCTCAAAAGAGCATCCCAGGACTGATTACTAGCTTCCTGCTCAACCTATAGGATCTCCCAGGACTAATTGCATGCGAACAAGCAAAACCTCAAAAGAGAATCCCAGGACTGATTATGAGCTTCATGCTCAACCTATAGGATCTACAAGGAATGATTACATGCGAACAAGCAAAACCTCGAAAGAGCATCCTAGGACTGATTACGAGCTTGTTTCTCAACCTATAGGATCTCCCAGGGAGCGATTATACGCTACCAGGAAAAACCTCGAAAGAGCATCCCAGGACTGATTACGAGCTTCTTGCTCAACCTATAGGATCTCCCAGGGAGTGATTATACGCTACCAGGAAAAACCTCGAAAGAGAATCCCAGGACTGATTACGAGCTTCTTGCTCAACCTATAGGATCTACCAGGGAGTGATTACATGCCACTGCACAACTTGCAACATATCCATGGCCACAGAGTATCATCCGGATACTCATGATCATAGTGATCATCCTCGCACTGAGCATCATGTGGATGCTCATGATCATACTGATCATCATACAGAACATCATACGGATGTTCATAGCAGAGCATCGTCCAGACGCTCATCACACAACACTTAAATCCACAGCCATGAAAGGACCCTCCTACCACCATGCTTGGAAGGGATCCTGCATCTGTGTCCCATCACTTCCTCCTGGAAGTATCTTCAATTTGAATAACACCAAGTCTTTCTCCGAAGTACTTGAACTTCACCCTGGATAGTGACTTGGTCAACACATCTACTATCTGCTCGTCCGTCGCAACATACAGGAGCTTCACTGCTCCTCTCTGCACCATATACCTGATATAGTGATACTTGATCTCGATATGCTTTGACTTGTCATGGAACACCGGGTTCTCGGGCAACTTCACACAACTCTGGTTGTCACAGAAGATACAAGTAGCATCCCACTAGAGATCAAAGAAATCAGACAGTAGCTTCCTTATCCAAACTGCCTCACAACTAGCCTAACAAGTTGCAATATACTTTTCTTCGGATGTACTCAGTGCTATGCAAGATTGATTCCTACTAAACCAAGAGATCACACCTGATCCCATATTGAAGAAACACCCCAAAGTGCTCTTCCTATCTGCAGCACTGCCTGCCCAATCTAAATCAACATAACCCTCCAGGTTAACCTTTTGATTTGCATCATACTTGAGCCCATAATCAACCATACCCTTCAGGTACCTCAGAATATGATTTACAACAATCAAGTGAACATGTCTAGGATCCGTTAGGAACTGGCTCAATGTGTTCACAACAAAGCAAATATCTGGTCTCGTGTTCATCAGGTACATCAAGGACCCAATCATTTGACGATACATTGTGGCATCAACCGACTCTGATGAAGCATCACTCAATAGCTTCAGGTTCGATGCCATAGGTGTGGCCATGGCCTTGCAGTCCATCATCCCGAACCGCTTCAGGATCTCTACTACATACTTTCCTTGTCCAAGGAAGATTCCATCTGCACTCTGTCACACCTCCATGCTTAGAAAGCAATGCATCATACCTAAGTCCTTCATCTCGAACTCGGTAGAAAGCTTCCTCTTCGTATCAACAATCAACCCAGTTTCACCTGTCACAAATAGGTCATCTACATACAGTAGGAGTATCACGGGATTTCCTTCCTCAACCTTGTAGTAAAGGTTGGAATCCTCTTTACTCTTAGTAAAGCCTGTAATGTCCCCATTCAAATAATTGCATAGTGAGACAATCCCATCAATCCTACTAGTTTCCTAGGTTGGATGGGCACATGTGGAATTATAATAAGGAAGCTAATAAATGATGTTTAGACATTAGAAGGGTTCAAGTATTTAATAAATAGGGTGAATAAATAAATTCAAGAGAAATTCTAGGTGGCAAGTGGTTTTGGAGACATATGGAGGATGTGGGACCCCCACTAGCTTGATTTTGCAAGGACACATGGCATCTCCCTCTTACCAATTCGAATTCATGGGAAGGTGAACACTCTTGGGTGAGTTGGTAAATAATAACCCATGGCATTGAGAATCTTAGGTCGAAATGGGATGGATTTCTAACCTCCATGGAAGAGGAAGAGTCAAAATGGAAGTTTGTGGACACTTGGGCTAGATTCCCTAGACCCTATGACAATAATGATGGAGAATCTATGAAAACTATGACAAATTGAATACCTGACCTATGACATATGACCATTATGACATGTCATCCCCAAAAATAGGCTCAAGGAAGGCGCTCATGGGAGTTGGAGAAGCCAAAGAGACTCCTACTCGAATTTGGGAGAAGATGGAAGGTTGGAACTAGGAGACAAGTGGCAAATGTGGAATATTTCCTAAGTGGAAATATCTCGAATCTATTGAGAGGATTTATACCCTTAGAAGGATAATGTTGGTTATAAAATTTAGAAATCAAGTATGATAATGGCTTTTGATGATTTGAGAAAAATTGCATTTGTGAAGAGAGAGCTAGTGGATGACTAGTTTCTAGCCTTAGCCGATTTCGAGGGTGAAAGATTCCCATCCAAGTTGGTGTTTGGAGAGGCCAATAAGGTATTTCATGGAGATTTAATGGAGTTTTATTTGTATGTATCAGCTACAGGGAAGCTCGTGGTTTTGTTTAGTGCAGCACCATCTCTCAACCATTTCCAGTTTTGAAGGCATATTCATGCTCCTTGAGGGAGGGCGTTTTTGGTGAGCTCTTGTGCTTCTTGGGAGAGATTATAATTACATATTTCTGATTTTAATAGCTTCATATCCTATTTTATTCATATTCATAAAGTCTCAAGTCGAAATCCCCACTGGTTGTATGCAAAAATGTTGATTAATGAGCAAACAATGTCCATTTCCCCACTACATTGATGTATGGCATGATAATACTGATGATTTTGAATGAATGGATGATTCTCTGATACATTTATGATTAATAGAATGCCATATATGTATTTTACAAGTTTCATGTACTGTACTTGAGCACTTGAAGTAGTTTTACCAAGTTTAATTGCATTGGGAGAAGAAATGATGCCATTTCCCCAAGGGTTGAATTGATGATTTTTGCAGCTGAATGGGAGAGGGTTGGAACATAGATAAAAATAAATTAATGATGCACATGAGACCTTAATAAAATACTTAAATCCCCTACCTCTGTTTAGATATTCAAGGGAGTCTGGAAGCATTGGGAGGCCATTTTCAGTGTTTACCCAGGGGGGGATTTGATGCATAAATTGCTAGTTAAAATACCATACATTGGCCATAATATAAATCAAATTTGAATAAGTCTTTTGAGGGTTATAAATCATCCCTAAAATTAATATTCAAGTCTAAATATCATTCATATACCCTTACAGAATATTTGGGAGCATTTGGGTTGATTTGGAGGCCAAAACAACAAAACTAGTCAAAGGTCAAAATTGGCGAAAAATTGGAAAATTGGGCACTTTCATAATTTTTTGAAAAAGGGACATTACAAGTGGTATCAGAGCATGGTCTTGGCACCTGATGGTATTAACAAGAATCCAAGCAAATAAACCACCACCCTTTGAACCGGTAGTTGAAGAAGTTTTGGTTGAAGAAGAGATAGTAGAAGAAAAAGAGTTGTTTTCTGAAAAAATGGGTAGAGAGGAGGAGGAGGAATTAAGACAACAGGAGAAACTTATTGCAACCTTAGAACCATGTTTATCCAAACTTTCCACTAATATAGAAAGAATGGGTGACAAAATGATGCAAGTATTCGAATTGTTGATTAGCCAGCTTGAAAGCAAAGGGGTGATAGGAGATAATAGTGGTTCACACTTAGGGGAAAAGAAAAAAGGGAGTGAACATATTTTTTCAAGCACAGGACCACATAATATACCTCATGAATTCCAAAGCACACAAAGGCATACTTCACCTAAATTTCTCATACCCAAAGAAGAGCCTGACATTCAAATGGATAGTATTAAACTAGCAACTAATTGGAATGGGTTGAGCGAAGAGTGTAAAAGAGGTTTACCATTCAGTGACTATATTGATTCCATACATAAAATGAAAAGGAGGGAAGAAAATAGGAGTCCATTCCAAAAAAAAGAATTAAAATTTAAATAGTGCTATTGGAAAAATGTCACTTCCTAGTTTTGATGATTCTTCTCAAAATTCTGCTAACACTTGGGTGCAAAAATTGGATGTGTATTTTTTAGCTAAATCCTATGTTGGAAGAGGATGCATTAAAAATGGCCATTTTGCATTTGGAAGGAGATGCCAATGAATGGTGGTTTCATGGGCTGAAAACCTTGGGTCATAATCAGGTTAAAACATATGGAGAATTTGTTGACAGGGTACTAGAGAGATTTCAACAAAAAGATCCAGAATTGCCTTTCAAAGAACTAGCTCAATTGAAGCAAACTGGGACTCCTACTGAATATATGTTGGACTTTCAAAAACTATCAGTTAAGGTGGCTGATGTATCTATGGGAAGGTTGGTATTGCTGTTCATTGAAGGTTTGGATGACCCCTTAAAAGGTTTGGTCAAAGCCCACAATCCAACTACATTAAAAGATGCAATGAGCTTGACTAGGGATCTCCAAAATGTGCTTCCTAGAATGAGATTTCCTCCCAAGCCTAACTATAAATTTGAAAATAAACCTGGAAAAGAAATGGACATGATAAGAAACCTTGGAAAAGAGAGTCATTTGAAAGGAATAAAAAATATGCACTAAACAGGGATGAACTTCGAAAAAAGAAATTGTACTTCACATGCTTCCAACCATGGACACCGGGGCACAAATGTACTAAAGGAAAGGCTCAATGCATAAAAATATTTTTTGATAATGAGGGGTATGATGGGGGCATGGATGAAGATGGAAATATTTCAGATCAAGAAGAGGCATATGAGACAACAGTAGAAGAGGAAAGACAAGAAGAAAATCATCCTTCACCGAACAAAGCAAGAATGGCAGTACTTTCAGCAGTACCTCTCTATCATACTATCCGATGCAAGGGTGTGGTACAAGGAAAAAGAACTTCAGTTTTGGTATATGGAGGAGCCACCCATAAATTCATTGATGCATATATGGTGGAGAAGATAAATATACCTATTGAGCCATTTGATGGCTTCACAGTTGTCATTCCCGGTCACAACACAATGCAATGCAAAACATGGGTTCCAAAGCTGCAAGTCACCATAGGTAACTATACTTTTGTTGATAGTTTTTATGTGGTTGATTTTGATGATACTAATGTGGTTTTGGGAGTGCAATGGCTGTATTCAATAAGAGAGCATACAGTAAATTATAAAATCCCCGAAATGAAATTCCAAGATTCAAAAGGAGTACAAAGAGTGGTGAGAGGGCAACACACTTATCCAAATCAAGTAGTGACTTGCAATAGTATGAGATCTATATTGAGGCATGGGGACATAGAATGGGATGCTAAATGTCATATTACATCTCCCAAGCCAACTATAAAGATTGTTGAACACCCAAAGGAGATAGAGAGACTTTTGCTAAAATATGAATTTTTTTTTAGAGACCTTCCATATGGTAGACCACTGGATAGGGGGGTTGAGCACAACATTATTTTGGAGGAGGGTACTTCACCCATTCAGATACCACCTTATAGGCATCCTAAAAATTTCAGAGAGGAGATTGAAAAATCCATCCAAGAAATCCTAGAGTTGGGACTCATTAGACCAAGCTCTAGCCCTTATGCTTCTTCAGTGGTGCTAGTGAAGAAAAAAGATGGAACATTGAGAATGTGTATAGATTTTGGAGCCTTGAACAAAAATACTATAAAGAATAGGTATCCTATTCCTAGGATTGATGAGCTACATGGGGCCAAATACTTCTCAAAAATTGACCTTAGATCAAGTTATCATCAAATTCGGATGAAAGATGAAGATGTGCAAAAAACTGCTTTTCGATGTCATTATGACCACTTTGAATTTCTTGTCATGCCTTTTGCGTTGACTAATGCTCCAGCCACATTTCAAGCATGTATGAATAGGATATTTTGCAAGTCACTAAGAAGGTTTGTTTTGGTTTTATTTGATGAAATTCTCATTTACAGTAAAACATGGGAAGAGCATTTGCAGCAGTTAGAGATTGTGTTAAAAATTTTGCAAGAAGAGTCCTTATTTGCTAAGCTATCAAAATGTGAATTTGGGATGAAGGAACTACTGTATCTATGGAACATTATTGGGAAAGAAGGAGTGAAGGTACACATGGAAAAAATCAAGGCTATCGTAGAATGGCCATCACTAAAAAATATTACAGAATTAAGGGGCTTCATTGGGATATGCACATATTACAGGAAATTTGTGAAAGGGTTCTCCAAGTTGACTTCTCCACTCACTAATTTGACTAAGAAGGATGCTTTCAAGTGGGATGAGGAGGCTGAAATGGATTTCCAAAAATTGAAAGAGGTAATGAGCAGTTGTCCCATACTTGCACTTCCTGATTTTACTAAACCATTTGTTGTGGAATGTGATGCTTCAGGTGGAGGAATAGGGTCTGTCCTAAAGCAAGGACAATATCCCATAGCCTTTGAGAGAAGAAAGTTGAAGCCTCATGAAAAAATTTACTCCATCTATGACAAAGAGATGCTGGCCATTATGCATGCATTGGCCAAATTCAGACAATACTTGGTGGGCAGCAAGTTCGTGGTGAAAACTGACCACAATAGCCTAAGACACTTTCTTACCCAAAAAGATCTAAATGAAAGGAAACAAGAGTGGGTAAGAAAGATTCAAGCTTATGATTTTGATATTGAATATGTGAAAGGAAAGAATAATATAGTAGCAGATGCTTTATCTAGAAGACCTTCTTTTTCTCTCATGAACCTTGCTCAAGATTGGAAGAATATGCTACTAGTTGAGTATGCCAAAGACCAATTTGATTGTGATGTGTTAGATGGGATAAAAGGGGATGATAACTATAAGATTTTGAATGGGATGATATATTATAAGGGAAGAATTTATTTGGTTCAGAACTCAAAACTCAAGTACAAAATTTTGCAAGAAGCACATGATTCCCCACTAGCAGGCCATCCGGGGATCTTCAAAACTTATAGATAGTTGAGGAAAAGGTTTTTTTGGAAGGGGATGAAGGAAGATGTTCAAAAATATGTGAATGAATGTAAAGTATGTCAATAAAACAAATCAGAACTTACATGTCTAGCTGGCCTATTACAACCATTGCCCATTCCGGAGAAAAATGGGACAGTATCTCCATGGATTTCATCACCGGTTTGCCTAAATATTTGGGTAAGGATTGCATTTATGTGGTAGTAGATAGGTTGAAAAAATTTGCTCATTTCTTTGCTGTTACGTCATATTTTAGTGCTGCACAAGTGGCTGATATTTTTTTCAAAGAAATCTTCAGATTGCATGGGCTCCCCAAGAGCATTGTCAGTGATAGAGATAGTAGATTCATGGGTGCTTTTTGGCAAGAAATTTTTAGATTTGTGGGCACTCAATTGACTCCAAGTACCAACTATCATCCACAAACTGATGGAAAAACAGAGAGGGTGAATCAATGGTTGGAAAGGTACCTAAGAAACTATGTGGGAGAGCAGCAAAAAGCATGGGCAAAATGGCTACACTTGGGTAAGTTTTGCTACAACACCACTTATCATATCTCAATAGGGATGTCTCCTTTCAAAGAATTATATGGTTATGATGCAATTACATTTTTTGAAATCATATTTGGTGATAGTAGAGCCCCAAAGGATAAATATTGGGTGGAAGAGAGCCAAGAAATCTTAAAGCTCTTGAAAGACAATTTGCAGGTTGCTCAAAATCAACAAAAACAATATGCTGATAGACATAGAGAAGAAATAACCTTTCAAGTCAATGATTTAGTATATTTAAGGTTGAAACCATATAAACAAACATCTATAAAAAAGAATGGAGTAGAAAAGTAAAAAAACCAAGGTACTATGGGCCATACAAGGTGGTGCGGAAGGTTGGAGAAGTAGCATATGAACTAGAACTTCTGGAAGGGAGTAAAATCCATAACGTATTTCATGTTTCTTGTCTCAAGAAATCTCTTGGTTAGAAAATCATCACTTCAGAAATACTTCCTCCTTTGGATGATGGAGGTCAGCTCACACTTGTTCCGGAAAAGATTTTGAAGACACGGGAAAGGAGGTTGAGGAGTAGAACTATCAAAGAATATTTGGTGCAATGGAAGGACTTACCAAATGAAGATGACACATGGGAAGAGGAGAATATTTTGCAGCATCCTAATTTGAAATTGCTTGAGGACAAGCAATCTTGGGTGGGGAGGACTGTAATGTCCCCATTCAAATAATTGCATAGTGAGACAATCGCATCAATCCTACTAGTTTCCTAGGTTGGATGGACACATGTGGAATTATAATAAGGAAGCTAATAAATGATATTTAGACATTAGAAGGGTTCAAGTATTTAATAAATAGGGTGAATAAAGAAATTCAAGAGAAATTCTAGGTGGCAAGTGGTTTTGGAGACATATGGAGGATGTGGGACGCCCACTAGCTTGATTTTGCAAGGACACATGGCATCTCCCTCTTACCAATTCGAATTCATGGGAAGGTGAACACTCTTGGGTGAGTTGGTAAATCATAACACATGGCATTGAGCATATTAGGTCGAATTGGGATTTATTTGTAACCTCCATGGAAGAGGAAGCGTCAAAATGGAAGTTTGTGGACACTTGGGCTAGATTCCCTAGACCCTATGACAATAATGATGGAGAATCTATGACAACTATGACAAGAATACCTGAACTCTGAAATATGACCATTATGACATGTCAGCACCAAAAATAGGCTCAAGGAAGGCACTCATGGGAGTTGGAGAAGCCAAAGAGACTCCTACTCGAATTTGGGAGAAGATGGAAGGTTGGAACTAGGAGACAAGTGACAAATGTGGAATATTTCCTAAGTGGAAATCTCTTGAATCTATTGAGAGGATTTCAACCCTTAGAAGGATAATGTTGGTTATAAAATATAGAAATCAAGTATGATAATGGATTTTGATGATTTGAGAAAAATTGCATTTGTGAAGAGAGAGCTAGTGGATGACTAGTTTCTTGCCTTAGCCAATTTCGAGGGTGAAAGATTCCCATCCATGTTGGTGTTTGGAGAGGCCAATCAGGTCTTTCATGGAGCGTTAATGGATTTTTATTTGCAGGTATCAGCTATAGGGAAGCTCATGGTTTTATTTAGTGCAGCACCATCTCTCAACCACTTCCAGTTTTGAAGGCATATTCATGCTCCTTGAGGGAGGGCGTTTTTGGTGAGCTCTTGTGCTTCTTGGGAGAGATTATAATTATGTATTTATTATTTTAATAGCTTCATATCATATTTTATTCATATTCATAAAGTATTAGGTCGAAATACCCACTTGTTGTATGCAAAAATGTTGATTAATGAGCAAACAATGTCCATTTCCCAAGTACATTGATGTATGGCATGATAATGCTAATGATTTCGAATGAATGGATGATTATCTGATACATTTAGGATTAATAGAATGACATGGATGTATTTTACAAGTTTCATGTACTGTACTTGAGCACTTGAAGTATTTTTACCAAGTTTAATTGCATTGGGAGAAGAAATAATGCCATTTCCCCAAGGGTTGAATTGATGATTTTTGCAGCTGAATGGGAGAGGGTTGGAACATAGATAAAAATGAATTAATGATGCACATGAAACCTTAATAAAATCCTTAATACATCCGCTACCTATTTTTAGATATTCGAGGGAGTTTGGAAGCATTTGGGAGGCCATTTTTAGTGTTTACCCAGGGGGGATTTGATGCATAAATTGCTAGTTAAAATACCATACATTGACCAGAATATAAATCAGATTTGAAGAAGTATTTTGAGGGTTATAAACCATCCCTGAAATTAATATTCAAGTCTAAATATCATTCATATACCCTTACAGAATATTTGGGAGCATTTGGGTTAATTTGGAGGCCAAAACAACAAAACTAGTTAAAGGTCGAAATTGGGGAAAAATTGGAAAATTGGGCACTTTCATAATTTTTTGAAAAAGGGACATTACAAATCCCAAACTAGTCAGGAAGCTGCCTATCCTGGCGTACCATGTCCTGGGTTGCTGCTTCAAACCGTACAAGGCTTTCTTCAATTTTCACACATGTGACTCCCTGTCATGTGTTTCAAATCCGAGTGGCTGCTCCACATACACTTCCTCTTCGACTACACCATTCAAGAAGGCTATATTGACATCCATTTGGTGTATATTCCACTTCATTACTGCAGCCAGAGCAAGTATTGTTTTGATGGAAGTGTATCTGGCTACAGGTGCAAAAGTTTCTTCATAATCTATCCCTTCTTTCTGGTAGAAGCCACAAGCCACAAACCTTGCCTTGTATTTCTCTATGCTACCATCTGCAACATGCTTGATCCTGTAGATCCACTTGGAAGTCACAACAGACTTCCCTACTGGTTTCAGGACCACATCTCGTATATCATGATCGAATGGTACTCCTATATCATGGCATCCTTCCATTACTGTATCCCTAATCCTGAGAAGTTCAGATTATTCAATATCTTCAATAGGTAGTTTTCTTGAACTTCGTCGCTGGAAGAAATGTTGTTGTTCTTCTTTTGTAGGTGATTGTACATGATTTTTCCTACAAGTCAAATTAAATTGCATGATTAGAAACTTCTCATAGTTTTCAGAACAAAATCTTACACATAAGGACATATGTCATACAATTATGCAATTATTTTAGCCAATGCTTAAATACAACATTTATCCATATCCTGTAACTTTCTAGATGCCTTCCATCTCTATCAGAACATTGTTAAGAGTGTGCACTACTCCCAACATGTTAGCAAAGAGGTTTCAATCTAGATAAGTAGCAATGGAGTGTTGTACAGTACCATAGGCCACTTACCCATTACTATATTAGTAGTATCTTGTTCATTAATGCAACTTTTCTAAAATGCATAACATACATCCTAAATCTAGGAACATAAGTATGTACATGAATGAACAACATCATTTAAGTAATCATATATATAAGAAATTACAATTCAAATGCTTATCTTTGTTTGCTTGTTGGGTGGACTCCCTCTCAATCTTTGCTTCCTTGTAGGAACTACTGGAGTCTCTGATAGTGTGCACCTTAACCAATGCTGAAAATGGATGAGAGGTTCTTCCATATGTCTTCTGGAGTCCAACTCTGCAGTAGATTCTTCTTCATTACAATACATATTCTTCATCACTTGAAGAATCTTCATTGTCTTCTCTAGTTCTCTTCCTTGGAGGTTCATAATCCTCTGTAGTATGAGCATGATTTATTTTCTTGTTCTTGTTCTTCTTGTGGGAGCTTCTTTTGTTACTGGGACAATATTTGGAGTAGTGTCCCTTCTCATCACAAGTATAACATTGAATGTGAGAAGGATCTCTCTTGGATCCTCCAAGGTTCTCCCTCTGATTTTGGTGGTGGTGTTTACCCTTCTTGTGATGAGGATGCTCCCTCTTGTTGTTATTCTTCCTAGTGTGTGCTGTGAGAGCTTGATCTTAATTATCCATCTTTTCTTCTCGAGCTATAATTCAAGATTCTCCCTGTGAGCATTCCTCCCACAGCCTACTGAATGTGATGAGCTTCTTCCTAGCACAAATTCCTTGAATGAAGGAATCCCATGACCTAGGTAGGCCATTCAAAGTGGTCATCACAATTTCTCTATTCTCCACCACTTCATCCACAACTTCAAGTTGTTCTTTGATTTGAGAGACCTTAGTAAAGTAGGATTGGATAGTCTCTCCATTCTGGATCTTCGCATTCATCAATTGGTTCCGCAATGTCATTTTCCGATTTATATTCTTTCCTTCAAACAGCTTTGTCAAGGAATCAAACATCTACTTGGGTGTATTTAGAGAAGACACATGTGGTATGAGATGGTCTTTGATAGAATATGCAATGATTCTCTTGGCCTTGACCAAGTTCTTCTTATGTAAGGCCTTAGCCTCATCTCCCTCTAGGACTGAAACCTCTTCACTTATGTAGGTGTCCAATTCATTTTCTTCTAGGATTAACCCAATCCTATACTTACATGCTTGGAAGTTATCAATCCCTTCAAACTTATCCTCAAGCTTGGTGTGGTGGACATCTTAATGAGAAACGCAAATGAAAATAAAATATTTAGGTCTTACCACTTGATTTGCTGAAACTGGATCTGGAGCTGGCTAGGGTTTAACACAGAAACCCTAAAATTCCAAACTTGGAATTTCAAACTTCTGTCTTGACAAGGAGATGCAATTGACTGAGGTGAGCAAGCTGGTGTGTTCAGATTTTGAAAAATCCAAAAATTGACCCTCCAAAAATGACCTACGAATTTCGGATCTGCAACCTCTGTCAAAATCTGGTTTTTCTTGTCCAAAAGTCAAATTAGGGTTTGACTTTCCCGGAGATTCACCCAACCAAAAAATTTGATCTTAGTCTCTAAATTTCAATTTTGTTGAGGAGAGAAATCCTATGCTGAGAGCACTCCCAAATTCCACTTCTGTCAAAAGCCCTAATTTCCCGCAGCAGTGATAAGCCAAAAATGAAAATGCTCAGAATCCAATTCTGTTTTAACAGAAAGATATGCCATATTATTTCTGGTACATCTATGAAATTTTGAATCCTCAGGGTCTAAAACTTCAGATTGTGGTAGACTAACCTATTATCTTTCCAACCCCACAAATTTGAGCTTCAATGGATTCTCCATGAGAGAGATATGCTAAGTGTCGCAACATGATCTATTTATGGGATGAAACAACATAGTGAACTTGTACGGAGTGTCACGTGTCACTGTTTCCACTTCGGCCTCTGAAATGCTAACCTGTGAAACTACAGTCCATTCCCTAATTGAAACATTTTACAGAATTCAATTTGGAGCTTCCTAGCTCGAGATATGGCCTTTGTTCCTAGGTCACCTGTTTAGGGCTACATTATGGAAGAGGCAGAAACACTAACTTGTATGGATCATATCTCACAAAGTAAAACGAATATGAGGCTGAAATTTTTACACAGGGTACATCTGTGTCTTATATTCAACCTGCAAAAAATTTCAGATCCTGAACCTTCTCCAAAACGGATTTATAGCGAAAGTTCCACGATGACTAGTTTTTATTAAACCAAGCCCTAGCTTCCAATTTGTCGCAAGTGCAACAAGTGTCGTAAATGCCATACAATGCCTTCCTTCAGGCTAACTCTGATACCATGTTAGTTTTTCATAATTTAATTCAATATGATCTAGGATATTAACTGAGAGAACAACATGTACATCATATCAAACACAATAGACAAGAGACACAAAGCATTTCACTGGGGAAAACCATAAAGATGAAAAAACCCGCAACTTCCTCAGAGATAGAATAAGCACCGATACAAAGATCACAAATATGAAACCCCAAAATATAGATGTCTCTAGTAGCTACTCCTCCTCCACTTGTGCACACTCCTCTCTCTCAACTATCCGAGTTGGATGTGTGAGTGAATGGATAAATAGAGAGGTGCTCCTCTTTATTTATACTTTACCTTTACTTGCCTTTTACCCTAACTGGTTCGACCTCCCTTAGGAGAGTCTAATAACCCATGAAAGACACAACTCCGGGGTCTAATTCCCTGTCATACATGGGAGGATGTACCTCAATGACTTTACATGACCCAAGTACAATAATGAATTCTCCGACTGGAGGAATAAACATCTCCGTCGGAGGTACAACAATAAGATACAAATACAATATAAAATATACAAGTGAATACATTCCAAAGTTACAAATACATCAACATTAGAGAAGTAAAGGAAAAATAGCCGTTACCGTTTTTTATCGGAAAGTAGTCGTTATACAGTACTTTCAGAAACCAGATGTTTCCGCAATTAAGGCATATTCGTCCATTGAAGACACATTCAATGAAGGGAAATGACCAAGATCTACACAATATTTGGCTAACGAACATATCATTTAATGCTAAGATAGCTGTTTTCTGGCACACCTTAGTGCTAAGGTGCCTATAAATAGTAAAGATCGTTTACTTACCAGTTTTACTGTAAATTTTCATTTTTATTGCTTGTAATTTCTAAGTATTTACCAGTTGAACGCAATTTTTATCCGACAGTATATGTCTGAGCAGTTGAACCTAGATGAATTTTTGAGTGACTTCTAAAATTTTGGTCTGGAAGGAGTCATGAAGATGCCCGTAAAGAAATCAGTCCCAGAACGCAGTGGTTCATCTAGAAACTCACTGAGGAATGTACCAAAATAGAAGCATAAAGACAAGCATAAGTCCACTGAATAGGAAAAGACGAAGGCTGCAAGTGTTCCGATGCCATTTCCACTAGCACCAACTCAAGAGAGACCCATCTTGCTTGTTCTAGAATACATCTCTCCAAGGAAATGAGATGCACTAGAGGTACTTCTCATGAAGAATCCTCTGTATGAGATTCCCATGCCGCCCATGTCAAGCCAAGTGCGGATCAAGGAGAATTTTCTCAGTAGAATTCTAGATTGCAAATATGTGAACCATGACTTGATCCAAGATGAAAAATTTCGACAATTCTAGCCAGATCAATATATGTGCAGAAGGTATGATTAAGTTACCAAGCAAGCAACAATTCACCCATAAGACTGGATTGCGCCATTGCATCCATCAGGGTTGCTGAACCTACTGCGCATCCCACATTTTGATAGAAGCCCATAACTTACAGCGGTGGTGCGCACACTACTTTCATGTATGCACCAGGGATACTTGTGGTTAGAACGCAAGATAGGCATTAAAATCGATCTCATATACCAGATCATGCACTTGTGCAAAAGGGGTGTTGATCCTACAGTTGATTTTGTTGGGAAGAACAAGGATAAAGAGCTGGCTACAAGGATGAAAAGCGAATTTGGTCTCGCCAAAGGAAGCCATGTTTATACAACCATTGGGATTAAAGATCAAGCCACGCGGTTCACAGTACAAATCCTTGCAGGAAATATCAAATGGAAATGCAGACAGAATAAGGTACCGACTGCCACAATATCCTTAGCTGCAAAGACGAAGGATGGATTTCAGTTCAATTGTGCAAGCTATATGTTGAACGAATTCTTAGAAGACGTCCACGAGACACAAGAAAATGGAGTCTAGTTCCACTTTAGTTGGTTTCTAGTACTGGTCTCCTTTGTAGGATGAAAGGAGCCTCGCTATTAGCATAATGTCCTAGTATTCATTGGAGATTTCCAAGGACCGAGGTTTGCGAACATGTGGGAAAACTCGAAGCCAGATCGACAAAGGGTAAACAACACACAATTGATTACTTACTATGAGAAGTCATTCAGAGGAATCCGCATATCACTAAGGAAGTGACAGCTCACTATATCCAGAAGATGAATTTCAAAGATGGATTGCACTTCATTTACATTCACCCACAATTACAGCTCACGCCTCCTCAATGGTTTGAAGGACTATATCAGTTAGAGGCACAAAAAATCGATTTGATTTTGGAATACTGGAAACTAGAATGGAAGGTTGACGCGCCAGCCACATTGATCACCACTTGAGAGGAAAGCAAAGATGGAGATCCACAAGACCAAGGTGATGATACAACAAGCGTGAAGAACCTAGAACCGAGCCAAGGCATAGAACAACAACAAGCTGTTGGCTTATCAGCAGGTGAAAAAAGAAAGTAAACCGATACAACTGTGCCAGAAGCAATGCAAAGGAAGAAACATAAAGATACTAAGCTTCCACTTGAGGCACAGTTGCATGACGATGAATTTGATTGCATTGCAGCTAGAGTGTCATAATATTGAAGAAACACTTGCATTAAAGGAAATCAATCAAGAAGCAGTGAAAGAAGGCATGATGGAGAGCCTCGTAGAATTAAAGAGTCTGGTCGCAAGGGTTGAACAAGTCCAGCGAGACTTGGTGAAAGAACCATATTATGATGATCGGGCAGGAGAGTCAAGCCAAAGGAAGAGAAAGGCACATGCCTTAACAATGAGACCTCGGTTAGTTATAATTGAGCCAATGAATGTCATATTACCAATTGACAAGCTCACTGAGGGTGCAAAGCAGTTCGTACATATGGATATTAATGTTGGGATGTTTCCCATCGAGGGATTACATAATATGCACCTGCGGGTTGTGGAAGAAATCCGAGATAGAGACATAGTCTCTTATAACCAACACCTGAAGCTGGAGGAGAGATATAAGGACCTAAAGGATGAATGCGCACTAAAGGCCAAGGAGCTCGCATATGCGCAGGAGAGGCAGAAGAAAATGAAGAAAGTTGTTGCTGAAGTCTGTGCAAAGATCCAAGACTTCCCATAAGAGCTTGAGGTAGAAACCACTATTTTGAGGATTGGTGGGATGCAATAGAGAATCTCAAGGCCATGATAAAAAACATGGAGATTGGCTATAAGGAGCATATTTTTGGTTTACAAACCCAACAACAATCTTGCACCTCGTAGCAAGATAAAGAAGCAAGATCCGAAGAATTGAAGGTTTCCACAGAAAACATCTCTGCAGAAGTGGCGAGATATCAAGACCTACTTGATGAAATTTCCAAGGTATGGGATATGCTACAGGAAGAACCCGAGCTACAAAAAATTCAGGATGAGGTACAACAACGACAGAAAGATCTTGATTCTGTGAACATGGCTATGAAGGATTTTCCACCAAGGCAAACAATCCTAAAGTTCGCAGAGAAGAAGGAACTTCAAAAGGAGCTGGAAGCGTTAAGGGCAAAGGAAGCTGAAACTTAATTGAAGTTACAACCAATGCAGGAAGAGGCACTTGCACTCTCTGAATAAATTGCGAAGTTACAAGAACTTTGGACAATAGAGGAAACTTTGAACGAGATACTTCTAGAACCCATATCAGAGGAGATGATCGAAACAATTAAGGAGTTTGAGCACGAAGCCAAGGACACAGTTGCAAAGTTAAGTGCAACTTTTCGACAGTTTGTCGCGAAATCAAACATCTCATAGGATGCGTAGTTTAAACATCCTAGTCAAAGTGGCTTAGGGGCAAGCCACGAGTAAGTGTTAGGGGCCTGTTGGGAGCATCCCAAGTGGAAGAATTTTTGATGGCGAAGGTACAAGTTAGGCGAGGCCTAACATCGACCATTTTTGGGAGAAACAACTCTGCAACTCCTGGGAGCAGGGTATGGAGGGAAGCGAAGTGACAGAAAAGGATCTGTCCCCTTAGTAAATGGGAAGCACTGAGGACCATCCAAGTAGTTGGATCAATTATGATTGAAGTGGCGGACTATCATCTACAGAAGCAATGAGTAAAGAAGCAGAATGGTGCAAAGGACCCGCCATTGTAGTGTCAAAGACGTTCGGTCATAACTGTGACTGTAAGAGAAGCGTTAGATCCATAGGAAGCAACACAAAAGGACAATAGAGCTCCATCGAAGTAAAGAAAAAGTGTGGTCAAGAGGAGAACCATGCCATTTTGGGTTTAAGGGTACTATGGGTGCTGGCCCATAGTTATTGATAAAGATGTGACCTTCAGACACAATCTATATAAAGGGAAATTTTGTATAAGGACGGGGTAGATAAGATATTGTTAGAGATTTGGAGAGATTGTTAGATCTATGTTGAGAGATATCTAAGAGAGGAAAATGACTCTACAGCTGTGTGCACATAGATATATTGTAGAGAAGAGTCTGCAGTTGTGTGCAAAGACTAGAACTATTAACCCATTCCAAGAAATATAAGAATAGTTCCCATGGACGTAGCTCCCATCTGGGGGGTGAACCACATAAAATACTTGTTTTATGTATTTGAATCTCTTTTATATTGAATGTTCATGAATATTTATGCTTATTTATGTGTTTTCATATGAATGTGAATGAGAATAATATGTTAAGTAGTGGAACATGCATGTATGAACATTGCGAAATTGTATTGGTAAATGCGTAGTAATAGAAAATGCGCATTACAACGAGTCAGTGAAGTCTGTAGGTTGTTGAGGTCTACGAAGTGCATAGATATATGTAGGTCATGATCTGGGAAGTAGATGTTGAGTAATATGCACATATCAAGCTCACATAACATAACCACGCGTCACTAGGTTACAGAAACCCGATTCTGGAACAACTCATCTTCGCTTCGGGTGAGACTTTAGCCTCGTAGGTTGATTCCAAAAGGGCCAGTGAAGGGGATTTTGTTGGACCAAATACTAGAAAGAACCTAGTAGAACCCAGGTCAATCCCAAGGAAGGGAGTAAAGGAAAGTGATAACGAACAAATAAAATGCTCCATAGTTTGCTATCTGATCAAATCCTAAGGTTGGTTAAAAATATTTTGAAAGCCTCAACCATCCCCTTGTTCGCAATATAATCTTAGTTGATTTGTAGATACAAGTAGATCAACTTGCATATATCTTTTGACCTGCAATCCTTCTGTGCAGGCACCGAAAATTTTCCTCCCTGTCTGCAATCTACAGTTCCCTTGTGTACATGCAAGTACCTACAAATATTATTGTATAATTTCTAAGGCCCCTTGTGGCACTTGCAATCATCTTTTGCAAATTTCTGAAGTTGTGACTCTCCTTTGCAAATCCTCACTTAGCTGCAAGCTTTCTTTTTGGGTCTAAAAACAGTTACAACTCCTGATTGTAGATCATCATCAGAATATGAAGAGTCACAATAGGAATTTCAACTGCTTCAGTAACAATTACATAACAGGTGTACCAATCGTCATCATCCTTGGGTAGGACCTCTTTCTTATAAAATAAATTTTCATGTAATGTGCACAAGTGCAAGTGTGATTATTGAGGCATAACGCTCAACCACCAGATTTGTATCAATCATCCTTGCCAGACTTTTCCAAAACAACCCTTCTTAGAAGTTGGCTCAGAGAGCATCATTGCTCTATAGTTTCTCATATTCCCAATATTGTACTATGTACACATAGTAAACTAATAAAACCACTTATACTATGAAACGAGAACTCAACATAGTTCTCATTTTTTTCTCTCCTAATTTTAGTAGCTCTTTTTACCTCTATTTAAAAAAGGGTTGATACCGATATCACACATTTTCGTTTTGAGGCATTTTTGAGGGCCTTTGAATTTTCTTTGTCGTAATTTTTTTTAATTTCTATTTTCAAGTGTTTTTTTAGAAATTTAACAAAATAACATAGTTTTATAAGCAATTTATAATGAAAAACATATACATTTTGCAATTTTTTCTATAAAACAAGACATTTTTATTGAGAAAATTGTAAAAAATTCAAGAAAATTAAGACATTTAAAACTATTTTCAATGAAGTTTCAGAGATTTTTTTTATATAAAAAGGATACTATTTTATATTATTTTCTGAAAAGTGGCAATTGAAATAAATTAAAGAAAAACTAAACCATATATTAAAAAAATTAAAAAAAAAATTTAAACCTACCCCTAAACTATATAATAAAAAAATTTGAAATTAAAACTTAAACTACCCCTAAACTATATATTATTAAAAAAAAATTAAACTACCCATAAAAACTATACCATATATTAAAAAAATTAAAAAAAACATTTAAACCTACCCCTAAATTATACAATAAAAAAATTTAAAATTTAAAATTAAACTACCCCTAAACTATATATTATTAAAAAAATTTAAACTACCCCTAAACTACCCCCTAACCATTCACCCTCCTCATGCCCCCTCCCTTCCCCCTCCTCCCGTTGCCACTCCCTTCCCCTTCTTCCCACCGGCCCTCCCTTCCTCTGCCTCCTACGGCTGCCTTCCCCCTCCTTACCCTCCTCCTATGGCCCCCTATCCCCTCCTCCCCCTCCTCCTCCTCCCTTCCCCCCGCTGCTCCCTTCCCCTTCCTCCTCCCGCTGCCACCCCTCCCTTCCTCCTCCTCCCCCTCCTCCCGCATCCCCCTTACCCCTCCCGCGGCTCCCTTCCCCCTCCTCCCCCTCCTCCTCCTCCCTCCTCCCTCCTCCCTTCTCTGCGCTCCTCTGCCTACGGAGCTCTCCGCTCAGTTGGGTGCCAAAGGGCCGCCCTTCATGAGTGGCGACCCTTTAGCGCCCAAATGAACAGAGAGCTCCATGGGAATAGGAGCGTAGAGAAGGGAGGAGGGAGAATGGAGGAGGAGGAGGGCGAATGGGGTAGTGGGAGTAGGGGGAGGAGGGGGAAGGGGTATGCAGAAGAGGGAAGGGGATCGCAGGAGGAGGGGGAAGGGGGTCATGGGAGGAGGGGGAAGAGGGAGAAGGGGGAAGGGATGGGTCATGGGAGGAGGAGGAAGGGAGGGGCTGTAGGAGAAGGAGGAAGGGAGGGCGGGGAGGAGGGAAAAGAGGGAGAATGGAGGAGGAGGAGGGGGAGGAGGGGGAAGGGATCCACAGGAGGAGGAGAAAGGGAGGGGTGATAGAGGGAAGGGGCGGCAGGAGGAGGAGGAAGGGAGGGTTGGGAGGAGGGGGAAGAGGGAGGAGGGAGGAGGAGGAAGGGAGGGGCGGAGGGAGGAGGAAGGGAGGGGTGGAGGGAGGAGGGGGAAGGGAGGGGAAGGGATGAGGGGGAAGGTTTAGGGGGTAGTTGGGTAGTTTTTATTTTTTATTTTTTTTATTATATAGTTTAGGTTTAATTTTTAATTTTATAATTTTTTTATTATATACTTTTTATTATATAGTTTTTATATGGTTAGAATAGTTTATATATAGTTTTTATTTTATTATATAGGTTTAGGGGGTAGTTGGGTAGTTTAATTTTTTTATTATATAGTTTGGGGGGGGGTTAGGGGTAGGTTTAAATTATTTTTTTAATTTCGTTATTATATAGTTTAGGTTTAATTTTTTATTTAATAATTTTTTATTGCGCTGAGAGGCGCTCTATAGCCCAGTATGAGGGAGATCTTGTAACGTTTGTCCATGTTTATCCATATTGTCGGTCATAAACAAAAATAATAATACAAAGTAAAAAGTAATAAATATTATGTCGGCCAATAAGGTAGAAACATACGAAGTTAAGAAAACCGCCATTAATGTAGAAACATAAGAAGTTAAAAAAACATTATAGTGGATATTACAAAGTAAAAAGTAATAAATATTATGTCAGCCATTAATGTAAAAGCATAAAAAGTTAAAAAATATTATAGTAAGCTAATCGATAGTAAAAGTAAAATTATAGCCGACATACAATAAAGAAGTTAAAAAAATATTATAGTGAATATGAAAAGTATAAACATAATATTATTCCCGACATAAAATAAAGAAGTAAAAAAAAAATATAGCTGGCATAAAACCTAGAAATATAAGAAGTAAAAATCATATACCTAGCCGAGGTTTGCACCTCAAGAGATTTGATCCCTCTCGACGCTTGATAGAGCGTAGGATTTGGATCTAGGCTGGTTATATAGTTTTTATATGGTTAGAGTGGTGAAATTATTTATGAGTTTTTTTTTTTTTTTTGTTTAATATGCATTTTTCAAAAATGTTGTAATTTTTCTCTTGAAGGAATTTTTTTTTCCAATTTAGGGGTTGATTTTAAAGTTATTGTAAACAACAGTATGGGATGTTTAGGCCATGGCTCTATTGTGTACTCTGAAAAAAAAACTTCTATATTGGTATCAACACTTTTCTATTTGGGGGGTGTTTTTGGTGTTTTTTTTTTGCAAAAATCATTGTTTTCATGGCTAGAGTTCTCGTTTCATATTATAAGTGATTATAATTCATTCATGAATGAGACATCTTTGGATTTATTTATAAAAATGTGTTCCTCTTTTTTCTCACATTACATCTTCTTTTCCATTTTTCTCACATAGTTGAATACATGCATTTATAACTTGGGTTTTGACCAAAAACCTTGCTTTGTCCCCCTATGTAAAATTCAAGCACAACGGATCTATGAAACAAAGACAACAATTACTAGAGATGCATGAGACAAATTGTATGTCAAAACACTGATGCAAAAGGTTTGCAGCAGTTCATGCATTATCATAAACTCAGAAGATGATTACAATGTGTAACAATGGCTACAATAAGCCAAGCAATTTGAATTTCAGATAGGTCATTCGAATTCAATGCATGAGAGTGGCTTACTTGGAAGTTAACACCACTCGTCACATCAATTAACCACTTAAATACCATGTAACTGAATCTAACAAACTTTGAAACTGTTTAACTAAATCCAGAACTCAACTAAATGCCAGCAATTAGGGGAGGGCGCCTTTCTAACTTCAGTTAACTGAATATTAGGTGAAAATAACACTAGATGAAGTCAAACTGAGTAGGAGGGCGCGTTTCTGACTCCAGTTGGATGAATATAATAATAAAATCTCTCAGTTGGACTGAGTATAATGTTTTAGTCATGAAAATCACCTCATATGGCTCCCCGAATGATGGAGGAGGCCCAATTAACTAATATTAATGGCCCAATTGACTCCTCCAATGAAGGAGGAGGCCGAGTTCATTGAAACTAAAGATTTGTTGATGATGTAAGCACATAATTCAGTCAAAATACTTAGAATAAGTGGAAATTTGAGATGTGAATCCCAAATAAATGATGTGTGTTTGGAAAACGCCCATTAAGCTAATCTCATGTGGAGGAGTAAATAAAATAATAAAAGGGCCCTGAAAACAAAGGCCATAGCTCACCCAGTACATAAATAATCCTAAAAATGCTCAAAAAATCTAAGTGAGGGTAGGGGGAAAAACCCAGTGGGAAAGAAACCCCCCCCTCAAAATGAACATCGAAGGATCTAATCTATCCTCACCATAGTATAACTCACCCCCAATAGTGAACGGAGGTAAGAGAACCTTTTTTCAGTGATGTTCTTGGTGAAGATGTATGCAATTTGCTCTTCTATAGGGAAATATTGCACTACAATGGTTATGTCGTGCACAAGCTCTAGGATGTAGTGCATGTGGATCTCGATATGCTTGGTCATATGTTTTTGAACCAGATCTGTCAAGATCTTGATAGCACTTTGATTTTCACAAAAAATGATAGTAGAAGTGGTGCTACCAATATCAAACTCTGCTAGAATACCCTACAACCAAACTGCCTGAATGCAAGCATTGAGTGCTCCTCGATACTCTTCCTCTGCTGAATATAAGGCAATGGAATCCTGATTTTTGCTTGAACATAAAATAGGCCCTGTGGAAATCATGAAAAAATATCCGGAAGTGGAATTCCGATCAATGCTATCACCCATCCAATCTGAATAAGTGAATCCAACCAAGTCAAGATCAGAATCCACAACATAGGGAATGCCAAAATGTCTCATAGCCTGCACATAGTGCAAGATACTTTTGTATTCCTTCCATTGAAGCTCGTGGGGCTGCTTCATGTACCTTGACACAACACTCACGGCATAAGAAATACTAGGCCTAGAGTGTGTAAGATACAAAATACTACCAATCAACTATCGGTAAAGTGTAGAATCCACCAACGGTGTAGAATCACCATCCTCAAGACTGATTCCTAAGAGGAATGGGAGTGGTGCCACTTTACATTCTTCCATATTGAAATTATTTAGTAGTTCCAAAGCATATTTTGAATGAGAAATCATAATCCCATCAAAATTTTGAGTGATCTCAAGACTAAGAAACTTCCTCAGTAGGACTAAATCACTCATATCAAATGCACGGTGTAAAGCGGTTTTATAGTGCCGATCGAAGCAAGAATGCTTCTTGTAATAGATAGGTCATAAAAATAAAGTACAATGATAAATAAATTACCTTCATGTTTCTATATATACACATTTGGATCTGATTTGCATCTCACAAAGTTTTGCGACAGAAGAAAGGAATCCATCTTTGCATACCAAGCTCTTGGTGCATGTTTTAAACCATACAAGGATTTCCTTAATCTGCAAACATGTGTCGGATATGATATGTAGCCTTCAAGATGATTCATGTAAATATATTCCTGAATATCCCCATGAATAAATGCACTCTTCACATCCATGTGGTGCACCTCCCAATGCTTGGATGCAGAATTTGATAAAAATAGCCGGATTGAGTCAATTTTTGCAACCGGTGCAAAAGTTTCTGTGTAGTCCACACCATCAAATTGTGAGAAACCTTTTGCCACCAAAATAGATTCGTATTTGTAGGTTTAACCATCAGCAGAAACCTTGGTTCGGTAGACCCATTTTCATTGAACTAATTTCCTCCTAGGTGGAAGAGAAACTAGCTCCCATGTTGCATTTTTTTGAAGAGAATTGTACTCTTCATCCATGGCAGTTTTCCATCTCGGATATCAGTGGGAATGGTAGTATGATTTAGGATTTGACCCAATCATTGAATTTTTTTTTTTGGATAGAAATGGATTATCACATGAAAGAGCCATACCTTCTCTTTGAAAGTCTGCTCGGGTTCTTCTTGGATCGACAGGATTTCCAATGTTAGAATCGACAGATGTGAGAGTCTTTTCTTCCCACTTTGGCAACTGAGGGGGAACATATGGATTTGAATACGAACCTGATATTTGATGTTCATTAATATCAGACATAATATTATAAATATTAGAACATAAACTTTCAATATCTTTTTTCGAATCTTCTTCTGGAAGAGGAAGCAATTTGGCCATTTCCTCCTCCACTAGTTGTAGATCATGAAGCGGTTCTTCAAATTGGACACTTCACTCGATGAATATTATTTTGGATATGATATAAATGAGTTTGTATCCTTTGTATTCTCCAACATATCCAATGAGGATGCACTCAGTACTTTGTGGTTCCAAAGACATTCTCTTCTCAATCAGAATTCTAGCCCATGCAGTGGAGCCAAAAACCCTGAGATGTGACACATCAGGCTTGTGACCAGTGTAGGATTCAAAAAGATTTGTACCTTTGACGAATGAGTGTGGAAATATGTTCTGAATGTATGCATAAATATTCATGGACTCAACCCAAATATTTGAAGCCAAACCTTTTGACTCAAGCACACAAGTAGCCATCTCTTTCAATGCTCGGTTTTTCCTCTCTGCTACACCATGCTGCTGAGGTGTGTAGGGGACTGTGTGTTGGATTTGGATTCCATTTTACGCACAAATTTTAAGAAGATATGATTTGATATATTCTCCACCATTATCATATCTAAGAGCTTTGATATTTATCCTAGTGGCAGTCTCAACAGAAGCCTTGAAATTCTTGAAACTTTCAAGCACTTCCAATTTGTTCTTGAGAAAGTAGACCTATGTGAATCTGGATAAGTCATCAATGAATGCCAGAACATACCTTGAGAAATTAATGGAGTGATTTGGTAAAGGAACACTGATATCATTGTGAATCAACCCCAAAATGAAAGAATATCTGCTAGCTTTTCCTCGCTCAAACTTGTGCTCAGGATGCTTGCCAATGATGCAACCCTTGCATATCCCTTTTGAGGATTTGATGTTCAGAAGGCCTTCAACAATGGAATTATTTTGTAGAATATGAAAATATTTATAATTTAGGTGTCCAAAAATATCATGCCATATACAACTCACCTCATTTCCATGAGTCAGAAGGACACTTGTTGTTAGGATATTCCTATACTCCATCCTAGTCCCACCAGTATTTTGATCATTTACATTTTCAGTCATGCATGCACTTTTAGGGTTTGCATGCATTTGCATGCATTCCAGTCATCAGTCCTAGAACCTAGCCCTTAGTTAGCTAGCCCTCGGAGCTCCTTCCACTCAGTTTCATCCCTCCTAGCCTGTCATGAGCCATCCTTTCACCTACTGCATGAGAAGGGCACCTTTCTCACCTACCAATCTAGATTACTTCAGTTATCCACCAGTCTTTCCTTGATTTGAGGCCAGACCGAATCCTCACTACTGTTGTCACTTCGATTGAACTTTGATGAGACATGACTGCCTGTTCTGACTCCAGTTAATTCCTCATGCACCCTCCACTGAGTCTCCTTCATTCAGTTAGTGCCAGATACACTCAGTTACACCTACCACACTTAGTTATACTTAGTTTGACTGATGGTTGATAGTTACTTGTGCATTGATGACTCCATTGATGATGAGATAGACTACTAGTTGTGCTCCGATGACACTCCAGTGATCCTTTGATCACTCCATGAAGGCTAATTCGAATTTCCACCTTAGGCATTCGAATCATCATGCATTGTACTACTTATTTGTCCATATTGTGATTAATTAATTAGTGTGTGTGAAGTATTTTTGCTTCTATCCGAGTTCTACTGTACTATTATTCTGTTGCTCATTATACTGCATTGATCACTCTTGTTCTATTTTCCTGCTTAATCATAATTACTCTTGTGAGGTATACATCATCTCTTAGATTTGCTGTGAGGATTTTCACATGGTATCAGAGCGTGTTGAGAGTATTGTTTATCTCCATTCCTGAGAGTTTTTTGCAGGTTATTATCCATATTTCGAGTGCAGTAGTAGTAGTTGTAGATATTCTATATTGTTTTTGCAGGTCTTCTACAACTTCAATGTATTAAGATTTAGAAGGAATCCCTCCTCTTTCTCCATTCAACTATGATGAATGGAAAAAAAATGATAGCATATTTGAAGATCCATGATCTCTTTGATTGTTATTTTGAAAGAGAGTTCGAATCCTTTGAAGAGAAGATTGACTGGTTGAATAAAGGTGACATGGCCTTTGGAAGAATGATGCTTGATTTGCAGGAATACATGTTTTACTGATACCTTGATGATGTTGAAACTCCAAAAGAGCTATGGGCCCAACTGGATGAAAGATTTGGCAGACAGAATGAAGGAATTGGTCCAAACTCTTTCGAGAACAAGCAAAGTGATGCATTCGCCCTCCTTGATGATCTCATTGATCATGAACCAGTATCAAACACATCTCATATTGAATTTGTCCACAAAGAACTTGCAGATTCTACACTCAGGCTCCAAATTTCTTCTCTTTCTGTGCCAGCTCACACTCTAGATATTGCAGAAGGTCCTAAATCCTCTCTTGCACCAGAGTCTGTTGGTTTGCATCATGATCACATGATTATTTCGGAGGTAAAATCAACTATTGGAGGTAATGCATTCGACCTCCTCAAGCAATCACCTCTGATTTACTACTATATGATCATTATTCCATGCTTTCAGAAGGTTATTGAAGAATATGGCCATTACCACCCGCTTGGGATAATTTCTCATGCATCCACTGGTTTTGATCTCACCTCTTATTGTTCAAAGGAGATCTCAAGAAACCATTGCCATTCGCTTGAGATAATCTCTCATGCATTTACTAGTTTTGATCTCACCTCTTTTGGTTCAAAGGAGATCTCAAGAAACCATGATTCAAGTCTTGGATCTAATTTGGATTCTAAGCAATTACTACTTGGAATAATTTCTCATGCATATGATAGTTTTGATCTCACCCCTGCTGGTTCAAAGGAGATCTCAAGAAACTACTCTTCAAGTCTTAAATCTGATTTGGATTTCAAGCAATATTTATTATTTGATGGTTCTTTTTGGCATAATCTCACCCATGATGGTTCGAAGGAGAAGATAGAAGAATATCTGCATATTCATGTTTTTGATCCGACCTCAACTGATTCAAATCACAGGTTCAAGGATCATCCTCATATTTTTGGATTTGTTCTCATCACATTCGATCTGAAGAGAAAGTACAAGCACATGCTTTTTGAGCATGATCCACTTCTTCCCAAGAAGAAGATAGCTCCAGACATATGACCAAGCATCACACCTGCTTGAGTTTGGAGCATTTATTTTTTTATGTGTGCCTTATAGTCTGTTTTGAGGGGGGGGGTATTTTTCCCATGAAATTTTCCCCACTTCCTTGGTTTATTGACTGTTATTATTCATTGTATTGGGTGACCTTTGGTCTTAGTTACCAGGGCCCAGGATGGATAAAGGAGGGGTGTTAGGATATTCCTATACTCCATCCTAGTCCCACTAGTATTTTGATCATTTACATTTTCAGTCATGCATGCACTTTTAGGGTTTGAATGCATTTGCATGCATTCTAGTCATCAGTCCCAGCACCTAGCCCTCAGTTAGCTATCCCCCATAGCTTCCTTCCACTCAGTTTCATCCCTCCTGGCCTGTCATGCACCCTCCTTTCACCTACTACATGAGAAGGGCACCTTTCTCACCTACCAGTCTAGATTACTTCAGTTATCCACCAGTATTTCCTTGATTTGAGTCCAGACTGACTCCTCACTGCTATTATCATTCTGATTGACCTTTGATGAGACATGAATACCTGTTCTGACTCCAATTAGCTCCTCATGCACCCTCCACTGAGTCTCCTTCATTCAGTTAGTGCCAGTTACACTTAGTTACACTCAGTTACACCTACCACACTTAGTTAGACTCAGTTTGACTGATGGTTGACAGTTAATTGTGCATTGATGACTCCACTGATGATGATATAGACTACTAGTTGTGCTTCGATTACACTCCAGTGATCCTTTGATCACTCCATGAAGGCTAATTCGAATTGCCACCTTAGGCATTCGAATCCTCATGCATTGTACCACTTATTTGTCCATATTGTGATTAATTAATTAGTGTGTGTGAAGTATTTTTGCTTCTATCCGAGTTATACTGTACTATTATTCTGTTGCTCATTGTATTGCATTGATCACTCTTCTTCTATTTTCTTGCTTAATCATAATTACTCTTGTGAGGTATACATCATCTCTTAGATCTGCTGTGAGGATTTTCACAATTGTCTTTGAATACGGAAACATGATTTCCCTTTCCTATTGCAATGAGTTTTTCGGTGCTAATCTCATAAATTTAAAGATCATGAGGGCTTAATACAAACATTTTTGGAAAACCAGTGTGTGTCATCTGATACACATAAAGTAGGTTCGAAGCTAGAGAAGGAACATAGAGAACATTTTGAAAACTGCCATGTTCTAAATGAATAGTACCTTTGACTTTCGAAGAAATTTTTGAATCATCTCCCATGTGGATGGAGATGCAGCTGTCTGAGTCTAATTATGAGAAGGATTCTTTGCTTGCAACCATGTGATTCGAATCTCTTGAATCTATGAGAAGAGTTGTAGAATTGGAAACACTTTCCATGAGTGCATGAACTCTTTCTACATGATCATTATTGTCCTTATTCCATGCACCATCTGGAAGAGTGATATTGTTCTTCTCAAAGAGAAGGGCCATCTGATCAATAGTTTTCTTCATGCATGAGATTTCAGTATGAAATCCCCTACCACAGTAAGAACACTTTGTATTCTCCTTTCCCTTTTGCTTGTCTTTTCTTGAACTCGAGGGCTCATCTGACTGCTTGATCTTCTCCTTTTGCTTGGAATGATCAAACTTAGTCTTCTCTTTCTTCTGATTTCCTTTAGAATTTGAAGCCTTGGGTCCTCCAGCAAATAGGGCTTGATCTTTGGAGGATCTCATGGACCCCATATGAACAAGCTTGTCATTCTATTTTGTTAAGGACTCAATGAATGCATTCAAGGTAGGAATATTCCAATTCAGAATGGTAAGTTTTCCCAAATGGAAAGTAGATACAAACATTGAATAATATGCTCCTAGTTTCATAAGGATTGAAAGAATCAACTGATCATCTTTCTTCTTGACACCACATTGCTTCAACTGAAGAACCAAATGCTTGAACTTGGTGAAAAAATAATTGATGGTCTTGAAATTCTCAGGAATTAGGGAAATTAGTTCATTCTCCAACTAATAAGGCCTCATCTCATCCTGCTTGCCGAAGTGTTTGGCAAGTTGTTCCCATACTTCTTTTGGAGTCTTCAATCTGCTGATATGGAAAAGAAGAAATTTCGAAATATTGAGACATAAGAAACCATAAGATTCATCAAGCTTATTGAAGAAATTGGAATTCTCTATATCTACATTAGGCTTTGGTTTTGTGACCATAGTGGCTCTGAAGAGTCCCTTGGAGCACACTACAATCTCTATTTCATCCTTCCAATGATGATAGTTGAAAGGCGTAAGAAGATATTTAGAAGAAGAGTGCATCTCTGCTATAACAAATGCAAGAGGAGGCTGTGAGAAAACTATAGTAAAAAACAAATAAACAATCTTTAGGTCGACAACCTACACTTTTCAAGTTGCATCACACCCGACATAGCCTATCAAGCAAGCTTGATAAGCCTGATGCACATTATCCAGGAATTATGTGGAAAACTTTCAGCTTCTGGTGCAATGTTGGAATATTTTTTAGCAAACTTGCTCAATATTCATCTGAAGAAATCTATAGAAGAGTTTCCTTGTCCTGCCATGGCTTTGATACCATGTAAAATTCAAGCACAACATATCTATGAAACAAGGACAACAATTACTAGAGATGTATGCGGAAAATTATATGTCAAAACACTGATGCAAAAGGTTTGCAGTAGTTCATGCATTATCATAAACTTAGAATATGATTACAATGTGTAAAAATGGCTACAATAATACAACCAATTCGAATTCCAGAGAGGTCATTCGAATTGAATGCATGTGAGTGGTTTACTTGTCAGTTACCACCACTCGGCACATCAGTTAACCACTTAAATACCATGTAACTGACTCTAACAGGCTCTGAAACTATCTAAATGAGTCTAACTGAATCCAGAACTCAACTAAATTCCCAAAATTAGTGGAGGGCTCCTTTCTGACTTCAGTGAACTGAATATTAGGTGAAAATAACACCAGATGAAGTCAAAATGAGTAGGAGGGCACCTTTCTGACTCCAGTTGGCTGAATATAATAATACAAGCTGTCAGTTGGATTGAGTAGGGCGCTTTAGTCCTGCAAATCACCTCATTTGGCTCCCCGGATGATGGAGGAGGCCAAGTTAACTGATATTAATGGCCCAGTTGACTCCCCGAATGAAGGAGGAGGCCCAGTTCACTGAAAATGATGATTTGCTGATGATGTAAGCACATAATTGAGTCAAAATACTTAGGATAAGTGGAAAATTAAGTTGTGAAACCCAAATAAATGATGTGTGGTTGGAAAATGCTCCAACATCCTTCACCTAGATGTTACAATCACTATAGAGCCAGTATATGCTAATATTTGGAACTTCTAGTTTTGTACAAATGTCCAATTTCATTTATTATTATAAACATGTAGGACACCCATGAGTTGCCTCCAGAAAAAATTGAAATAAGCAGTTAGTGTTTAAATAGCATAATGTCGAGCATTAAAAGGCATGATTTCCAAAATATACATATAAATCTAGATTGATAATCTTCTCTATATTGATCTTCAGAGAAAGGCATTGATATGGGTGATATCAATGACAGTACCATACAATTTTCTCCATCTGTCATGCTAGAGGGGTAAAAGTGACAGGATATTCCTCACCACCATTTCAAGTCATTTACAAAATGAAATGAAAGTAAACTTATAAAGAAGGAATAAAACTTATCATGATTATTGATTGCTACAAGTTTTTGGCATATGAACAAGTTCTCATAGAGTTCCAGTTGCTTGTAGGGATCCCTTCAGTTCAACTGAAAGTGATGAAGGATTAGCAATGATCCCAATTAAAATTGAGGGGCAGTGTTCAATAGACATCTAGTAAAAATCTATTTTTTCCTGTGAATGATATTGCTCTTTACATGCATGATCTACTCTTTTCATATCTAATCTTTTACTTCTCCTGACAAGTATCTCAACATCCCAATCCTTGCCAACATCGGTTTGAAATTTCCCTGCAAGTATTACAAATAAATTTTCTTATCTACAAGCAACAAGGAAGACAAAAGGAACAACACATGGTAACTCTTTGAGAATCGGGAAGCAAACATTGACTACAATCTCCATGATAGATCAAATCTGTGATGCAGTGACATTGGAAATCCTATCAACACCTCTTTCCAGCATTGCTTGATAGTCTTTCTAATTTGATGGTTCCATTGTTGTTATACCTTCCAACAAACCAAGAGGTTGGTATAATGCATACTCTTCCTTTATAATAGTCCACTAATTAATAGTGGCTTTGTTTTCCTTTTCAGTTTGACTGATATAATGCCTTCAAAGATGCCAGTTTATACATAAAATACAATGACAATTTAATTTTATTACAGTGAACTAACTATGTAGAGAATGATGTTAATGCATTATTTTAACTATGGTACACTTTAAAAACACTACCTCCTAGTCAACAATCATTGAGTTTGTTACTGTGGTTCACTTCTTTCATGTATT
The DNA here is from genome assembly GCA_027924585.1 of Larix kaempferi. Classification (NCBI taxonomy): domain Eukaryota; kingdom Viridiplantae; phylum Streptophyta; class Pinopsida; order Pinales; family Pinaceae; genus Larix; species Larix kaempferi. The sequence goes on along the minus strand of BSBM01000125.1, from coordinate 11,004,227 downwards.
ATGTACCTGTTTTCGCAATTCTAATTTGGGGGACCAAGCTTGCAACTTATCTTTTTTCTACCTAATTTTTCCATCTGACCTAAGGGTGTGTCCATGTATTTAATTGAGCTAGGGAAATGGAATGTGAATCACTGGCTAAGGTGGGAAGCTGTTGTAAAATTAAATCAATCCATCCTAAGTGGAAAAGGATGTACAAATTTGGAATAACCCATAGAAGATAATGTGCTTCTCACTGTTAAGTATCAAACACTGTAGCAGGTTCGATCTGATCCTTGGAAGGTATGTGATGATAATTCAATTAACAAAACACATAGATCTTCTAGATCCTCTAGACCCCAATGTTTGTCCTTAGAAAATTATGTCGGGATGTGGTATAGCAATAACTTGGAGTAATTTTTATGGAGATGACCTAGGATCAAATCCTAGTGAGCAAGTTCCTCCCCTGCATGGGGTCTACCATTTGTGGCTTGCAACCAGGTCACTTTTGTTTCCAGTTGGGCATGTTTGCTGATAGATGTAGCCTGAGTTTGTGTCTTATTGAGCTTTGTTCCAATCATTGTTTTTGTGTTGTTGTACCCTACATGCATGTAATATATAAACCCATATTAGAAACACTTTATGTTCCTCATAATGGTTGTCACATTCAGATAGTCAAACTATTAGATTTCCAATTAATAATCTTCTTACCAAAGCTAAGATTCTTAGGTTGAATCAATGTAATTTCAATCTAAATTCCTACTAAGTTCTAACATATAATGTATAAGCTTAGGTTTCGTCAGCTAAAATTATAAGCTTAGGCTTTGTTAACTAAAATTATAAACTTTCTTGGGACTTCTACCACACATTTATGAAATAACCAATATAATGAAACCTATGGAGTTGTGTTAATCAAAGGTGTCAAATATACAAATTTTATATCATGCAACCTTGTGTGCTTTAGGTTGCAACTATGGCCTAGTCATGCAATAGTCCATGGAAAGGATTGGCATGTATCCTTTATATTTATATAGAATCTCCATTTAAAAGCATCCTCAATTTATATCATTGTCATGTAAATATTTCTTATTTCCAATCACATCTTTAAAATGAAATGGTCCTTGGGATTAGATATCTGATTGTACAGTTCCTTCCCTTCACACATGTTGGGCCTGGACCAAAAGGGCATTTTTGTGCAAGTCAAGTTTTGGAACTGCGAAGTTGAGCGTAGTTCAGATGAAGAATTTTTGGCAAGAAAGTTTTTGGGGAGTTGTGATATGAGCGCAACGCAGTATCGGCAAGATGGGAACCATGTAGATGAGGACCGGTTCTGCAAGGTAGTAGCACCGTGATGTGCCAATAGGGCACCCGTTTTGGGTAAAGAATGAAGATAAGGTCGGCCGGGTGAAAGCGACCTATTTTTAGTTAAGATACTCCATGATTACCAAGAAGGAGGGTAAGGAGTTAGGAGGAAGGAAAGCAACTGGTCACATGCATGGAGGAAGCACGACATGAACCAGCCGCATAAGGTTGTTAGAGAAGGAACTACTAGGTGAAAGTGACAGTTGGCATGCGGTCGACAGGGAAGGATGAAAGAGACGTGACCACGCGCAGAGGATGGCCACGATGAAAGATTCACTACCAGAAGCCAGGAAGTCCGGTTAAGGGAAAACCGCGACAGTTTTGGGAAACCTTAGGGTTTTTTCTTGTGTATTGTAAAGACATGAACTATGGGCATGATCTATAAGAAGGAACCATTTTGTAAGGGAAAAGGGTTGATTGTTGAATCCTTGTTAATGCTGAATAATATTTATTGTTGAATCTTATAAGTATTGAAAGCCATTGTAAGGATCTGCAAGCTATGTGTACAGAGGCCTATTGAGAGAGAAGAGAGTCTGCAGCTGAGTGCGCAGACTGGAACTGTTGTACCCTTCCCAAAGAATAATACAACAACAGTTCTTGTGGACATAGCTCCCATCCTGGGGGTGAACCACGTTAAATTCCTGTGTTGTGTGATTGTTTACATGTTTGCATCTGTTTATTTGCTTACAATGAATGCTTAAGATCTTGCTTCTCAGTTTATGTGTTTACTTTTATATGTATTAGCCATAAGGAATGGGATGGGAGTAATATGTTAAGTTTCGCATATGTGGATGAATGCCAGATGCATAGGTATTTCTAATTCTAAATGAATGCATAAGTCAGTTGGATAAACACTTAAGTAGGTAGAGCTCACGCCGTGAGGCTCCCTCAAAGCGCAGCACCGGAAGTGCATAGTGTATTGTGTTCCGTCATATTGCATAAGTCAGATAAATAACTTGAGGCAGTTGATGAATGGGTAAAACACTAAGTATAACTTGTTGAAGATGGTTAAGTCTGGAGAGGAAGCATAGTTACTTGTTGCGCTGTCTCGTTGTTGAGTAATTTTCGAATCGCGCAGTCCTTGGATGCGCAAGTTGTGCAAGAGTTTGAGATTGTGGTAGGGCTAACCGTGAAGAAGGCAATTATCGCGCAGTCCCCAGTCTGCAGTGCGAGACCCACAGCGCGCTGCTCATCAGTTCTGTTTAAGCACTCATCACATGGTTGTGGAAACCTGATTCCACAACTCCCCCATTACTTCGTCTTGGGTGAGACCTCAGTTTGCTCGCAGACTGTTTCCGAAAGGGCCGGTGAAAAGGGGTTTTGTTGGTTCCTTGAACTGCAAAGAACCTGGGTCTTTATAGAAAACCTCAATAAAGTTATGTAAGCCAACAAATGGTTCCGTTTCTATGCTAAGAATCCATGATGAGTTTCCGCACTTGAAATAGTGATGTGCTCAGAAGAAAAGGTTTCGTTGATTACAAAAAATTGGCATCTAGACAAGAGAGAAATCTGGGCTTGGTGTGACAAGACAGAAAGAGACTTTGCAAGGAAGGAAAATAGAAATCCACATCTCTCTGACATAGATTGGTCGAACAGATACTGTGGAAATATATTCATGAAATTTTTTGGGCATATTTTGGAAATGAGTTGCACGAGTGGTTATTGAGGCTCACAGAGTGCAAGAATTCTTTCTCACCAGAAGTACCGATCGAGTGGACTCCAGAGCTCATTGTGAGGCTCAAAGCAATAGATAGCCCATTTTCGAGAGCAGTTGACTTTTAAGTTGATAGTATACTAGAAGGCTTCGTGACAGATTTCTCTATGGACACCCTGAAGTCCTACAACACAACCAAAGAAGAGTTTTTTAAAGGTAAGTACCTGAACAATTTGAGTTTATACATTAAAATTCTTTTAGCTGAAAAAATGTGTGTTAAAAATGCAGTAAAGATTTCTATAAGTTTTGAATCTGTAATGGTCAATAGCATCTATAGTGATTCTGACGAAGAAACACATAATTTGAGAAGTGGAAAAATATATAAATCTACCACTAAGAAGACTGGACTCCGCATAGATATTGATTTACAAACCCAGCCTGATAGCCAAAATACACCCCTATCCACTACCTATCAGCTTATTACACCGTAGAATCGGCTGGTTGCAAGTACCACACCACCCACCTCTCAGAATCCGTCAGTTCAGAATCCTCCTGTTGTTAATATTCCTAATCCTCAGAGCGTTGATACTAGTAACACCATGGGGGTGAGTACTCAGACCATCCCGACTCAGACCATTCCGAATCCGACTATCTTGACTCAGAATATTCCACTTCAGAACATTCCACACAATACAAAATTTACTTTTGCTGCTCAGAACCCTGCGTAGAGCCCTATACCACCTAGGAGAAGGATGAATGATGATATTAAGTTGTTGATATTCAAAGGAACGGGTCTAGAAGACCCTGAACAACACTGGTTTCTATGTGAAGCCTTATGGAGTGTTAAGCAAGTTCAGGATGATGCTGTGAAGCAATTGCAGCTCATCACCACATTTAGAGATAGAGCCTTGAATTGGTTCATGAAGTATTCAGCTGGACATCATATAATCTTAGCAGAGATTAAGGTTTCACTATTGAGTGAGTTCAAGAAACCGAAGTCAGAATCCCAATGTATAACAGAAGTAAAGGACATTAAGCAAAAACCTAATGAGACAGTTTGGGAATTTGACTAGAAGTTTAAGACACTGTTGGACCAAGTAAGTTTCTTCATAGAACCACAACAACACCAAGAATGGTTTATAGCCGCATTGTTTCCCCATATCAGACTACCATTGATGCAGGAGAAAGTGGCTTCGCAGAAAGAAGCCCTAGAGATTGTGATGAAGTTGGAAGCTTCACCAATTGGAGAGACTAGCACTGGGATGTCTCAGATTCAGACCCAGTTAGCTACCCTAACATTACAACTATAGGATATGAAGAAGGGAAAACAAGAGAGACAAGAAGTCTGGTGTACAGGATGCAAAGGAGAAGGGCACACTAGAGAGCATTGTCCTTTATTTCAGGAGTACCTTAATAGTGGAGCCCCGAATCCACTAAATCGGAATCAAGCACCACCATGGTGTGAAATCTGTAAAACGTGAGGCCACAGGACTGAAGACTGTTATATGATAGAGAAGTATGTGCGCACCCCTAAGAATCTATATTGCAATTTCTGTAAATCAGTTGGACATGATGAATCCAATTGTAGAGCATATGAGCTCATGTAGGAAAGGAAGCAAGACATGGAGCATATACGTGATAGCGGAGTATACAGAGTCCAAGAAGAAACTCCGCAGAAGCAATATAATGCACAGTATGACCAAGGCACATATAGAGGCTATGGAGGATTCTGCGGAAGAGGACGAAATACTGGCCCAGGACAAGGAAGGGGAAGAGGCCATATGATCTGTTACAACTGTGGCCAGGAAGGTCACTTATCCATAGATTGTACCAATGAATGTAGCACTTGCAATTACTGCAAATCTTTTGATCATGTTATTGAGGTCTGCCCAGTGCTAGTGGCATAAATGCAGAAAAGAAAACAAGATGTCACTAACCCAAACATTCAGTTGATCACAACAAAGAGAAGGCTTGTGGATCCAAGTATCAATGTAGTGACGTGAAGTGGCGCTACGATAGGAAGAGATAGAGGAGAATAAGCTTCGACTTCTGGATATTTTGACACTAAGAAGACTCCTCTTGAAACGATTTGGATCAGAAAAGCTACTAGGAAAATACCTTCCTTCAATCTAGAGAAAAACAAAGAAGTGTTTGAAGAAGTGCAGGACATTTTCAAAGAACAAGCACCTAGATCACCAAGAATCCCGTTGCGTAGTGAAATAACGCATATAGAGGATATGCCCTCCACTTATGAAAAAACGTTCCATGCAGTAGAGACAGGCACCTCTGTTGCGCAATTACTACGGAGATGTATGAAGTTATTGAAGAGCCCAGACGCTATAGCAGAATTGCAAAAACTGTTAAACCAATATGAACCACACAGCGAGATGGAAACTGCTGAGAGCGTAGTTCATCACATCAAGAAACACAAAAGAACAGGCAGAGAAATGAGGCTCAGTACGTAGATAGGATACTATGATATGGATGAGATCATCCTTGATCTGGGATCTGAAGTAAATGTATTAACTAAACAAACATGGCAACAGATGGGGAAACAAAAACTTTTATGGTCACCTATACAGTTGAGAATGGCCAACCAAGAGAAAGTCATACCTTTGGGAAGGTTAGCCAATGTTATTGTTGACATTGATGGAGTGTGAAGTGATGCAGACTCCAAGGTTATCGAGATTGTGGATGATAGTCAGCCTTATCCATCACTATTGGGTATATACTTGGCTATGGATAACCTCTCCATCATAAATATGAAAACAAAGAAGATGATCTTTGAAGGACAACATCTCAGGGTCATCGCACCACTGGACCCTGTAGATGGAGAAAGGTACATCAAGCCAATTCAGGAATAATCCTGAGCATAGGATCTTGACCTCCTTTACAAGATGACTGCGAATCAAGATGGCTACATTGTTGTTTGGTTTTTCAACCAAGCATGTGCAAGGATGCACCTATTAACTTGTAATAGCAGTCTTCGAATTAAAGCAAAAACAATTGTAAATCTAATCTAACATTAACATAAGCAGGTGTAAATAAACAAGAACTAAATCAATAACAAGAGATCTATGGAAGAACAAGAGTAAACAATAATAGATTTTTTGTATTACCTCAAAGGTGAGGATGTTTGGTGTTGAGCAGCTCCAAGGATGAGGTGCTCCAAGCTCCAATGGTCTCTTCTCCAAGATGCTGAAATGGGGGTCTTCAAACTCAAAATGGGAGGCAATGGCTCTCGATGGGAATTTGGCAGCATAAGGATAGGATGAAATGTGGATGGAAAGTGAGGAGCCCCTATCACCTTTTTATAGTTTTTTGTGATGGGGAATAACATTATAGTTTTAAGAAAACCAATGGTATGGGCCAACCTGGTTTAGGTCTCTTTTTCCCTCTTTTTTTCTTTTTTGAATATTTTGAATATTTTTATTCCCTTTTAATATTTTTTGGGAATTCTGGACCCTCTTTGAGGGATTTTTGTGTTTTTTGAGGAAAAATATATATTTTTGAGAGGAAAAAGGTGTATTATGGTCTTTTTGGTGACCTTTTGATGGCTTTAGAGGCTTAAATGGTGGAAAAGTGGAAAAATGGGTCATGTAAATAAGGGAATGAGCTAGTGAGCACTTTTTGGGTGTTAACAGATTGCCCTGTGATGTGTGAGGGCAGGAGCTCATCGTATGGCCGATAGACATCATAGTTCTTTTGTCTTTTTCCTAGGGTTTGAGGAAGAGAAGAGACTGGTTGGAGACTGGAGCAACGACCCCTTGGAAGCTGCAAAAATTGAAAAATATTACATGGCCTCAAAATGAATGAGGAATAATCTTTGACTATGGACGAGGTGGGCATACCCATGCTTGTATCAAGAAATATACATAACAATTAGGCCCACGAAGGGGGGCCTGAAGAAATACATAAAAATATGCTGGTACATCATAATGGTCCAGAGGGGACACAATGCTGGGACATACTCGTGGTCATATCATGACTGATCTGAATAACTGATACACTAGAAAAAAAGAAACAACCCTTCTGAATAAGGTATCAGAAGGGTTGATGAACTGCTGAAACTGAAGGTGTCCAACATTTGAAAATTGTCACCAAGTGCAACCCAGATATCCATAGGAAAATGTAACTGGTTGTATCCTTAATTAGACTCTCATATGTGGTAGAGTCAGATGATATTTGGGGTCTTCAACAAATAACTGAAAGGACCGATTCCCTGTACGAGTCTCAATGATGCGAGCAAGGTGTTGAAGTCGAGCATGTGAGAAACAATCATTTGGAGAGGCACTAAGGACTCCTTTCGAAATTATTCGTAGGCACTCATCATAAATTGTGATGAGTCCAAGGCACAGGGACCTCTAGGTCTATCCTCTGGAATAAATTTGGTTGGCGTCGACAGAGGGAGACCAACAACTATCAAGGCAATGATGTTTCCTTGATAGGAGTGCGAGGTGTAGAACCGAAGTGTGATAGTACTAATGGTAGGACTGACATATTGTGGGTATGGGAAATAACTGGGGTCATAGAGTGGGTGGACTCAAACTTCCTTTGTTCAGAGCATGATGACATGGTTGAACTGGCAGCGTAGGAAACTGACTTGTAAGTGCGGGGATCATAGCTTTAAGGACTGAAGGGTATGTATTGTAGATTAGAGTGACTCTGGGGGGACGAGCTGATGGATGCTGTAGAGGGACTCTCAGGGTGACATACTACAGAATACTCTGAACAAAGGCGACCAAAATGGGGAAGCTGCCATATGAGTAGACATGATCCGTCGTGGCACCGAGAAGCACCATTGGGTCCTTCTTCATAGTTTTAATGAGCTCCAAGAAGGGATAAAAGTGTGCTCTGAAATGGTACTCTACTGTGGATTTATGTGAGCCCAGGACTGTTCATGCTCGTAAGTGTTTTCATTTTTAAGGAGTCTGAAAACGATAAGAAGACTCTACAGTGGTGGTGGAGTACCGTCCTGTGGATTTATACGAGCCCAAGATGGTGATTGCTCGTGGTTGCTTTTATTTTTTGAGAGTCTGAAAGCGGTAAGTAGACTCCATTGGTGTTCTTTTTCGTAAGTTAGTCTCCAAGGCCCGAAAAAGCATAAAATGATGCAAATGGAGAACTCTTCTAGCCGATGTGACTAGAGTATTCCTTTTTTGTAATTAGTCTACAAGGTCTGGAAAAGGGGTAAACTTATACTAGGTAGACGCCCTTTCAGATACTTTTAGGGAGCATGAAAGGAAGCAAGGTTGCTCGGCGATCTTTTCATTGTTTTAGGAGTTAGAAAAGAGCTTAACAGAAACTCCTTAAGTGCCTTTTTCATAAAAGACTTGCTCGGCCCGAAAAAGGGGTAAAATTATACCGAGCAAAAAGGTATTGGTGAGAGCGAGGGATGATCTCGAGCATCATCACGAGCATGGAAAAGTGAATTCGGCGACATAAAGATTGTGAAAAATGGGAAACGGCCAATGTGGCATGCAAATCGAGGCGATGAGTGGCATTTTGAAAAAATGCCCGAAAATGATGGGGGTGATAGCGAGAAATGGTCTCAAGCATCATCACAAGCGCGGAAAACTGAATCCAGCGATATAAGACTTGTAAAAAATGGACAACGACTGATGTGGCATGCAAACCGAGGTGACGAGGGGGCATGTAAAAAAAATGCTCAAAAGTTCTTTCATGAGAGCGAGAAATGATCTCAAGCATCATCACGAGCATAGAAATATGAATCCGGCGGTGCAAATGGTGCGAAAAATGGAGGTCATAAGGACTCCAGAATGGTCAAAGGAAATAACTAGGTTAAAAAATGGCTACAAATAAAGGTGAGCCCACCAAGCCAAGGATGTAGTGGTGGGGAGAAATGATGACCCACGGGGGAAGAATACTAGGTGTATCAAATCAAATCAAATATATAAGTGATATGTGACCTCAGAAATGGTTGAGATAACGCATGTGAAAAAGTGAGCAGGGTTAATGACCTGCCCTCATGATATGTGCATGGGGTTTGTGATTTGGATCACATATGTGTTGGTTTGAACAATGGGTTCATTGAAATACTGAGATAGATGTGATGGGGAAGGTTCAAAATGATTGATCATGCCCCCTATCCCAGGGTCGAGGTAATCTATTATGCCCCCTAACTCAGAGGTGTCAATGTGGTGCAGATGTTGTCTCAGAGAGGGATCAATAAGGCATTGAGAAACTACTGGCGGGGGGGTATACCATGAGGCTATGGGCCGTGGTGGCATACTGAAGTGATGATATGATGATGGGGGATTCCCCTTGTGGGATGGATGCCCCCAGTATCTCTGACGAGAATCATGATGATGATGAGTAGGCAAGGTTTTGGGCCTGCCCCCATGTTTTGGACTTGTGGTTTCCTCATCGATTTGGAAAGGTTGAACATGTGTGTCAAAGGGATCAATGGAAGGGGCCGACCGGACAGAGGGGTCTCCAATGGGATCCGTGTAAATGGTGTTAATTTCTTCCGAGGAGGAAGATTTTGGGGGATATATTTCCTCAATAAGTGGTGGGGATATCTCTAGGTCAGCATTATTCATCTCGTATAGTGCTGCTCTGTAATCTAGGAGATTGGGGTAGTGATGTGAATAATGGCCGTAGATTCCACATATCGCACAAGGGTGGTTTGTGCACAATGATTTATCGCGAGGTTGAGGGGGAAGTTCTAGTTTGAAAACTGGAACGTTGGTGTCATCATCCAACATGTTCATGTGTTCTTGAATTGCTGGTAATTGTGGACATTGATGGGTAGCATGGCCTATCGTAACACAAGGAGCACTTAGGGAGTACACGAGTTGTTGGGGGATTCTTTGCCAACTTGGGAGTCGGTGAGGGGGTGCGGGTTGTGGGTCCAGTGGTGTAGGTTATGGGTCTAGTGGTGTAGGTTTGTGGGACTATGCCCCTATTGTAGTGGAGTTCAGGGGGAGCATTACTAGATGTTGATGTAGTGGTCCCTGTTGGAGGTGGCTAGTTCTGGATGTTTGCTACACCAGGGGGTGGACGGTTAGAAGTATTGATGGGTTGCACTGGTTGTAAACTAATGTTCGGTGTCGGCGGAGGGGTTGGGGAAGGTAGGTACCACATAGGTAGTCCTAATGTTAATCCTAAGAGATTAAGTGTAGCCATGACTGGTGTGCTGATGGAGCCTAAAGGGGGAAATAAAAATGGGATAGTATGAATTGGCGTGGCTCCTACATGAGTTGGCACTGAGGGTGGTTGCGGGAGTAAAGGGGGTTGTTGGTTTGGTACCTGTGTGTTATGTGAGAGGGTGCACAAATTAGATATCTCGGTTATCTTCAAAGGGGGTGGGATGGATTGGAATGTGGAATTCATAGGTGATTTTGAGTATAATCTGGGTCTGACTGTGGAGACGAATGATGTAGGTGCATTTTGAACTGGTTGTTCAATCATAGGGAGAACATTTTTAGGTACAGTGGGGGTGTATTGGTTTCGAAGCATTTGGAGATTCATGTCGGATGATGACATCATAAGGAGATGATGAGTACTTGAATCCATTGGTTGGTTTGTGTGTGCAGCATATGTGATTTGCTGTTGTGGTGTTGTGGTTCCTTGAGGAGGATCCAATGGATGAGTGTTTGCCACTCCTTGTGTGGGAAAAGGATTCTGCAGCACCATGGGTTGTGGTTGAGTAGGTGGCGCTGGTTGTGCTGCGTGCCCTTGGCATTGTGTATCATCAGACCACAGTTGGCGCGCTCGCTCCAAATGGGGGCAAGTAGACAAATGGGTCATGTAAATAAGGGGATGAGCTAGTGAGCACTTTTTGGGTGTTAACATACATTAATCTCACAATGGATGGAATACTCAGTTGGCGATGTGACAGTTCTTGCATCTCAGACTCTGATGCAGGACTGGAGAACTGGCAAGGCTGTATGCATGAATTATTTGCACGAAGATGCGCGCAGGTCACAGAGTCACTGCGCTGGATTGGAAAAGAGGTAAGTCCAATTCCCACCTATGATGGTTCATCTAATGTTTATTCCTTTATCAAAGAATATACTGTATCAGTTGCAGCTAAGCACCGTATACCAGCATTAGACATAGCACTGCGTGAGACACCTGCAAAGTGGTGGGCTGCGCATAAGGAAACATTGACAACATGGGATCAGTGCAGAATCAAGATGCAAATTAGGTTCACTAACAAGGTTGTACTACCCTTTGAAAAATATAATGGATAGATGGATCCAAGGGATCATGTTGAAACCTGTTCAGAAGTGTGGGAGGAGAGACCACAGACATAATGGGTTCATCTATTTGTGCACACATTGGAGGAACAGGTTCCAAAGAATTGGTATCTAGACAAGGAGTTGCGCAGAGAAACTATAGATTGGCCTACCCTGATTGTGAACTTCCAGAAAAATTTCAGTTTTGAAGACAAAATTCCAAGTATAAATGAAGCTTTGCAGATCATTAAAGAAAGAATACTCAGACCAGAATGCCCAAGTACAAATGAGGCATTGGAAGAACTCAAAGAATGAGTGTTTGAAGACATAAAAGTACCTATGAATCTACATCCAGAATGGGCAAGAACGATAGAACATGCCCTTGAATGCTATAACCTTGCTGAAGATGAAGATGAACAAGAAGAAAGCGATGAGGAGGATCCGTGCAATGTCAATATACCTGATTCAGAAGGTGCGCGTGATATAGAGGGACCTCCATTGGAAATTCCAGACATAAGTGGAGTGAAGACAATTAAAGTGAACATTGGCACAAGCAAAGAGCTGAAGTTCACATCTATTAGGGACTACTGGGATGATTAGATGGTCGTGGACATCGCAGACCTGCTACATGAATATCGGGATTTATTTTTGACAAAGTTTACAGAAATGAAAGGTATTCTGGGAGACTTAGGGGTCATAAAAATACTTCTTAATCCAGGAGCGAATCCTGTTAAGAAAAGGCCCTATAGACTGAATCCTCGGTATAAAGAAAGGGTCAAGGCATAACTTGATAAGATGCTCAATGCGGGGATCATTGATCCGATTGAAGAATCCGAATGGATAAGCCCAATGTTTATCCAGGACAAGAAAACTAAGTGTGAGATCAGGATCTGTGTGGATCTCAAGAAGCTGAATGATGCTTCGCTACATGACCCATTTCCCACTCCTTTTATAGATGAAGTCTTAGATAATGTTGGAGGAAATGAGGCATACTCTTTCACTGATGGATTTTTTGGATACCATCATATAAGAATTGATCCATCAGCTAGACACAAGACAACTTTTGCCACTGAATGGGGGTCGTTCCATTAGACAGTAATGCCCTTTGGTCTGAAGAATGCACTTGCGATTTTTTCTAGAGTTGTTGTCGCAACATTTAAAGATTTCATGCATAAATTTTTAGAAGCATATTTTGATGATTGGACTGTCTTTGGGTTGCTGAAAAACCACTATTAAAACCTGAGAATGATGTTAGCTAAGTGCAAGCAACACCAAATATCATTGAATTTAAAGAAGTGTGTTTTCTGTGTGCCTTATGGTATTTTGTTAGGACACATAGTATGAAAACAAGGCTTGATGGTTGATCCTGCGAAGATCGCAGTTACAGTGAACCTGCCAGCACCGAATTCAGTAAAGTAGCTACACACCACGTTGGGGCATACAGTTTCCTACAGGAAGTTCATCAAAGGTTATGTGCAAATAACCGCACCAATGGAGAAACTGTTAAAGAAAGATGCGTCGTTCATATGGAACGCGGAATGTGAGCAAGGATTTGACACATTAAAAGAGAAAATGGTAACTGCATTGATCCTAGTTTTTCCAGACTGGGAGAAGCCGTTCCATGTACATGTTGATGCTTCATGTATAGCATTGGGTGTTGTACTAGCACAACCAAGAGAGGGAGGTATTGACCATCCCATTGCATTTTCGAGTAGGAAGCTCTCATTTGCAGAAAAGAACTATACGACCATCGAGATGGAGGGTCTAGCTATGGTCTACACACTATAGAAATTCAGGCACTATTTGCTCGGTGCGCACTTCTCTATGTACATTGACCATTCAGCTTTGAAATATCTGGTCAACAAGACAGTTTTAGGGGGGCGAATCTGCAGATGGTTGTTACTCTTTCAAGAGTATGACTTTGAAATTGTAGTTAAGCTAGGCATATTGAACTTGGGACCTGACCATCTCTCAAGGATTGATTCAGGAGAAGAACCCACCAATATTGAAGACAGTCTGCTTGATGCACAGTTATTTGCTATACATATCGCAGATGAATACTACAAAGACATTGTTGATTTCTTGACTACTGGGTTAGCACCAACAGAGTTTACTACGCAGCAGAAGAAGCAACTAGTAGTACGAGCGACAGACTTCACCATAATTGCGGGACAACTATACAAGTTGGGACCGGATGAACTGCTGTGCAGATGCATACTAGAGCATGAAAAGCCATTCATTTTGGCTAAAGCACATTCAGGTGTATCGGGAGGCCACTACGCAGGAAGAGCCACTGTGCAGAAGATATTGCGAGCAGGGCTATGGTGGCCTAATATCCACAAAGATGCAAAGGAACACTGCCAAAACTGCAATGTTTGTCAAAGGACAAGAAATCCATCGTGCATGGCATGATCACCATATCAAAAACAAGTCCTTTCAGGTAGGTGATCTAGTCCTCCTGTATGATAGCAAATTTATGAAATTTCGTGGAAAGTTTAAGATGCATTGGCTTGGTCCATATACTGTTGTACATATTACTAACAATGGTGCAAATCAGTTAGCCATGTTAGCTGGAGACAATCTAGTTAGATTAGTCAATGGAAGTAGGCTAAATCCCTATAGGGATAGTCCTACTTCGCACAACCCTCTATAGAGTGAAGCTGCGAAGTTTAGAAAAAAAAAGAACCGTGCAGCTCGAAGCTCAAAAACGTAGCTGCGTAGATCCAATGAAGCAGACAAGGTTCAAGTTCAGAACCGAGAAGCTTGACTTGGAAAAGTAACCGTGCTGCAGTAGTGATGACCCGCTGCGCAGTTTGATGCAACAATCCAGAAAACTAGGCGTTATAATGTTGGTCGCAAATATAGCCGTTATACAGTACTTTTGTCGATGACTGCTTGCGCATTGAATGCATAAATAGCCATTTTGAACGAGTTAATGAAGGAAAGGACCCAAATACGTGGAGGATTTGGCCAATAGACATGTCATTTAATGATTTTCTAGGCTTTGAGAGGCACGGCTGGGCCTCGTTGCGCCTATAAATACTCCTGTAGTTCGACTCGCAGGCATTACAGTAACTCTGAAAGTTTCTTGCGAGCCATACTTTTTAATTATTTACAGTGAGCAAGCGGTGATCTTGTAATTGTGTAATGAGCATCCAGTGAATGTCCAAAATTTCATCCATAGAGGAAGAATTCACACTCAAAGAGACTGTGAAGGTGTTTAAATACGGAGGGATTGAAGCAGTGATGAGAACCCTTGCCAAGAAAGTGGTTATAGAGTAAGGTCAGGGCTCCCGAAGATCACAAAGAAATGCTACAGTTGTGCAAGATAAAGGCAAAGGACCAGCAGTGGAGAATATGAAACCGAACGTTGTGAGCTCCACAGTACTAGAAGTTCCACTGAGCGACGAAGAAATTCCCTTGAAGTTAATGCCACAGTATATCTCTCCACGTGCAGCAGATGCACCATCCATTAAGCTTCTCAAGAATGCTAAGTATGAGATTCCGGTTCCACGTATGTCGAAGCATGTACAAGTAGAAGGAAATCTGTTGGGAAAAATTACGGAATGCAAGTTTGAAGACTTCGACCTGCTTCAGATGCAGAAATACACGGTCGAACCAAATTTCTCAAAGTTTTAGCCAGATTAGTATATGTGCTGGAAGAAGGATGTAAAAGGTAACTCTGTGCTAGTCGCACAGAATTGGCTAACTGGAGTAGTCGAGTCGGGGTTGTTCAACCTGTTGAGACTCCTGCATTTCGACCTAACACTAGAATTGAATGCAGTGGTGTGCACTCTTATGTCGGGCATGCACCAAGGATATATTTGGATTGATCGTAATATCGACCTAAATATTGACTTAATCCACCGGATTACTGGGCTAAGCAAGAGGGGCGAGGACCCGAAGCAATTTTTCCTAGGCAAGAATCTAGATAAGGAGGTC
Organism: Larix kaempferi; assembly: GCA_027924585.1. Taxonomy (NCBI): domain Eukaryota; kingdom Viridiplantae; phylum Streptophyta; class Pinopsida; order Pinales; family Pinaceae; genus Larix; species Larix kaempferi. The sequence continues at coordinate 10,989,089 of BSBM01000125.1, read as the reverse complement.
ACCACGAAGATGAAGAAGACATAGCCTGTCATCAAAGGAAAAAGAGGATATTTCATGGATTATATAGATGATGAAGCTACGCAGTTTGTCACACAACTGTTAGCAGGAAAAATTCTGAGAAAAGCAAGACCGTTGGAAGTACTCGCGGGTGCAGTGCTCCTTGGGGAAAACGCTGCGACAGGAGGAAGGTTTAACTGGTGTCAGTACTTACTAAATGAGTTTCTAGAAGAGATGAATGACACGTAGACACATGGTATTAACTTCCACTATACATGGTTGATAGTGCTGATTGCCTTTGTAGCTTGGAAGGACCCAAAATATTATATTGGCCTAAACACCGACAACAGTGATTGCATAGGAGCCCATTATGCAAACCTTTGGGAAAATTCGATATCAGAAAGACAACACACATCTGCTGAAGTCTTCTACACTTACTACGAGCAGCTGCGTGAAGTCATTATCGCCACGCCACAGATATCAAAAGAGGTAACGGCTAAGTATATTCACACCGTCAATTTTAAAGTTGATATGCATTTTGTCTTTATTTCAACAAAGGCTCAGATGAAGAACCCTGAATGGTTCCAAGGAAGCTACCACATGAACACAGAAGATATTGACACAATTATGAAGGAATGGATCCCTGAGTTCAAATTCGAAGGGATTGTGGAAATCGAGAGTGATTCCGTAGAGAGTAACCCCATTCCTACACCTATTGTTGAAGAGTCGTGGATGGGAAAAAGGAAGGAAGCCAAGAGTCCTATACATCAGAAGGTATAGAAGAAGAAGCAGAAAGTAGTCAAGGGCCCATCAGAAGCAAAAATCCATGATGATGATTACGAGATGATCACATCTACAGTCATTGCGCAGATGGAAGACCTAATGACTGCTAAAGATAAAAAGGATGAGGCAATTCAAAAGAGTTTGTAGAAGAATCTGAGCACACTGCAAGTCATAATATAAAATTTCAAGCAAGTACAATGCAACTTACCCTTGCCACGAGACTCAGAATCAGAAGGGAAGTCAGGGGGAACTTCAGAGCCGAGGACAATGCCTCTAGCCTTGAATTTACCATTGAAGCCGTGCATAGTCAAACATGATCCACTCATTGTAATATTACCACCATGAGAACAGTTAGCTTTGGGCGACATACAACATGTGGATGTTGACATTTCAATGCTGCCAATGGAGGGTCTACATAATCTGCACCTGCAGGTTGTGGAGGAGATCCATGAGAGAGATGTAGTTGCTCGGAACCAACACTATGAGTTAGTTGCAAACTATAAGCAGTTGTAGGAATCAAGCTCGCAGAGGTCCATGCAACTTCAAGATAAGCACAATCGACGGATGAGATTAGAGACTACGGTCGGTGCGATAGTTGCGGAGATACCTAAATGCGGCAAGCAAAAAGAACCTGCGGACACTGTCATTAAGATCAGCGAGTTGGTCAGTGATCTTAAGGATGAAATGAAAGATATGGAGATTAGTTATGAAGCAAATATTGCTGCCTTGGAAGCACAGAATCAGCCGAAGACACCACCTGATTAGCGATAGCTGCGACCAAAAGAAGTGAAAGCGGAAGTAGAAAGTATAGCTAGTGAAGTGACTAAGTGCCAAACTTTCTTAGATGAGGCAACAAAAGAATTTACTGCCCTGGAAGAGAATCCAAAGTTGCTGGAAATCCAAAGTGCTTTGAAGGATAGGCAGGCTGCATTTTAAACTGTTGGACGCAGAAGTCAAGGCCCTACCACCAAGGGACCAAATCCACAGATATCCAGAAGTTAGGGGATTGAAGAAAGAACTGCAAGTATTGCGAGATATGGAGACTAAAGTCGGAGATAAGTCGCAGCCCCTGCAAGAGGAATCCCACGAAATCACACAGAAAATTGAAGAAAAATTGAGGGAGCTCCGTGAAGGACAAGATTTCGTGCAAGAACAAGCCGACGATGAAATAACAGCTGATCTATTGGAGACTGTCAAGAAAATTGATTAGGACACCAAGGAAGAGGTTGCAAAGTTGAATGCAACATACCAAGGGCTCGCTACGAAGTTAGCTATGCAGGAGGAAGAACAACTAGGAGAAGTAGAGGTTGAAGGTGGCTCGGGGATGAGACACATGTAAGTGTTAGGGGCTTGTTGGGCTTGGCCCAAGTGGGAAATTTTTGTGCAAGTCAAGTTTTGGAACTGCGAAGTTGAGCGCAGTTCAGATGAAGAATTTTTGGAAAGACAATTTTTGGGGAGCTGTGATATGAGCGCAACATAGTATCGGCAGGGTGGGAACCGCGCAGTTGAGGACTGGTTCCGTTAGGTAGTAGCACTGCGATGTGCCAGTAGAGCACCCGTTTTGGGTAAAGAATGAAGATAAGGTCGGCTGGGTGAAAGCGACCTATTTTTGGTTAAGATACTCCATGATTACCAAGCAGGAGGGTAAGGAGTAAGGAGGAAGGAAAGCAACCGGTCACACACGTGGAGGAAGCATGACATGAACCGATCACATAAGGTTGTTAGAGAAGGAATGACCAAGTGAAAGCGACAGTCGACATGTGCTCGATAGGGCAGGATGAAAGCGACGTGACCATGCGCAGAGGATGGCCATGACGAAAGATTCTGTATTAGAATCCAACAAGTCCAGTTAAGGGAAAACCATGATAGTTTTGGGAAACCTTAGGGTTTTTTCCTATGTATTGTAAAGACATGAACTACTGGCATGATCTATAAGAAGGCACCATTTTGTAAGGGAAAGGGTTAAATGTTGAATCGTTGTTAATGTTGAATAATCTTCATTGTTGAATCTTCTAAGTATTGAAATCCATTGTAAGGCTCTGCAAGCTGTGTGCGCAGAGGCCTATTGAGAGAGAAGAGAGTCTACAGCTGAGTGCGCAGACTGGAACTGTTGTACCCTTCCCAAAGAATAATACAACAACAGTTCCTGTGGACGTATCTCCCATCCTGGGGGTGAACCACGTTAAATTCCTGTGTTGTGTGATTGTTTACATGTTTGCATCTATTTATTTTCTTACAATGAATGCTTAAGATCTTGCTTCTCAGTTTATGTGTTTACTTTTATATGTATTCACCATAAGGAATGAGATGGGAGTAATATGTTAAGTTTCACATATGTGGATGAATTCTAAATGCATAGGTATTTCTAAGTATGAATGAATGCATAAGTCAATTGGATAAACACTTAAGTAGGTAGAGCTTGCGCCGTGCGGCTCCCTCGAAGCACAACACCGGAAGTGCGTAGTGTATTGTGTTCCGTCATATTGCATAAGTTAGATAAATAAACTAAGGTAGTTGATGAATGGGTAAAACACTAAGTATAAATTGTTGAAGTTGGTTAAGTCTGAAGAGGAAGCTTAGTTATTCGTTGCGCTGTCCAGTTGTTGAGTAATTTCTGAACCACGCAGTCCTTGGATGCGTGGGTCATGCAAGCATTTGAGCTTGTGGAAGGGCTAACCACGAAGAAGGAGATTATCGCCCAGTGCCCAGTTCGCAGTGGGAGCCCCGCAGCACGCTGCTCATCAGTTTTGTTTAAGAACTCATCACGTGGTTTTGGAAACCTGATTCCACAACTCCCCCATTACTTCACCTCGGGTGAGACCTCAGTTTGCTTGCAGACTATTGCCAAAAGGGATGGTGAAAAGGGGTTTTGTTGGTTCCTTGAACCACGAAGAACCCCGGTCTTTATAGAAAACCTCAAGACAGTTATGTAAGCCAACAACACAAGGTAAATACTTCATTTGCAAGTATGCTCAAATTACAACTGTGATCCTTGAAAATGATTTGGGTTCATACTAATACCATGAAAGTATTGTTGCAGATTGCAATAGGATTACTAGATCATCTGTGTGATAATGTGCAAACATTGTATTAAAAAAAAACACAATAATAGATCCAATGGAAGAGACAAGCTGGGTGTGAAGAGCATCATATATTATTGAGAATATTTCATGTGACAAACTATCATATTAGATTCATATTCTGAAAGAATCTTTTCATCATTCCACCAAGTTTCTGAGATGTTGGAGTAGGGAAACACATCCAAGGCATATGTAGAAGTACCATCTAAATTTTAGGGAACATTGTAGGGAATGTTGGGGTCTTCAACATAGTGGATCCCGTCTAAAATACTAAAAAAAATTAAATTACAATTAGACTATCACCATTGTATTTCACATTATAATATATATTGAAAAATTGAAAAATCAGAAGATATAGTCTTATATATCTAAGTGTTAAGAAGATATAGTCTTATAGGTCTAGTTTTATGATAATTCAATAGCTCATACAAGTTTACACCATATATCAAGTGAAAAAAAATACAATCATACTGAAATAAAAACTATGAACTCTCAATCTGGTATATCAAGATTCAAAATTTTAAATGTTTGAGGACTTAAACTATCAAGTCTCTAGCAATGTCTCCAACTTAACATTGTCTAGCAATGTCTCCAAAGTAACATTGCCCAACAATAATATCTCCACTATCCATTGTCGAACACCCTCACCTATTGAACACTCCAGCAACCACAAGTTGAAGGCTCAAACATAACACATAGGCACAGGTTGAATGCTCTACCAACTAGCTAACACACAACCCATTTTTTCAAACTTGAAGGAAAATGTAGCTCACATGGGTGATGGGATTAGGACCTAGGTCTCACATGGGTTTAGGTCAATTGGAACCATATTAGATGACAACAACCTCATGATTCCTATCATTTCACGTAACAAAAACACACATTCTCAAACTATCTCACACAACCATGACAGAGACAAAGGAGGCGTGGGAGGCTATGTTTTAGGAGAGGTAACATTTCCCTTTGGAATTTTTGCACATTTCCTTCAAAATGGAACATTTGGGAACATCCCCAATGGATTAACCCAATCCAGAGAGCAATGGGAGCGCACATCCCCTACCCTTAGGAATGCATCCCCATGTAACATTGAATATCTCAGTAACAATCCATTTGGAAGGCTAAAGAGTAAGAAATATTCAAGCTAAATTAATATATTACTGAAGGTTTTCATTGCCATCAAAAACATTAAAAAATAAATAAATGCCTAAAGGTTCTGTAAATCAATGCAAAATATTTTAGATTGCATACTTAACTACCATTGGTTGTGCTATTGTCGATTTTTCCATTTCACATAATAGGAATTTGCATCCTTTGTTGAACAATTCATGAAGTATACTTCTTGATCTAGTTTTCCTTTATGAGATAAAAAATGATTTGTCATGAGGATTTATTCATAGTTAGGCTTGATTTTCGGTGCCAAAACCCAATAAGAAATCCAACCTTTGAAAGGGTAGAAAATAGAGAATCAAGACATCAAGAGAATTGATGGAATTAGATAATCATGACATGAAGTAGATAAAATATAGTAATCATGAAATTATCAACAATTCCAATCCAAAACTAAGAATAATGTTCTCTGACATCCAGAAGCTTTCAATGCAACTCGTGCAAACTAAGGGGAAGTGATTGAAGAACATGTATAAGTAGTGGTTCATGTCTATTCAATCTCTAGGTTCTTAGTTGAACAGTTGAGGAAATATTTTCGTAGCTTGAAGGCATAAAGGAATTTTTTCTAATTATATCAAAAAATTCAGAAGTAATGATGGAAAAGGCAAAGAAAACTTTTTGAAATAGGTAGAGAAGGGGCATAAATCATATAACGAAATATGCATCTCGATACACAAGAAAAGAATTAACTATGAAGAAATGGAATCCATCCATACCCAAGCCTTTAATCTGTGTCACCATACAAAGTCAAAAATGATTTTAGAATGGCAGAATTGAGACTCACCAAATCATGAGGCATAGATAGAGAATGCAATGGAAGGACCATCCTGGTTCTCTTTAGTAGACCCCAATACACAAGAGAGAGGAGGAAAATGTTTAAGGTGCCCCTTGAAACAACAATGGGCACTCAAGGAATTTCTATCTAGAATGGTGGGCGATATGTCATCAAGTTGGCAGAGCTGAAAAATAAGTTTAGGTAGCATCTCAAGTAAATAAGGGGATGGCTGATGCGATTAAAGCTACTGAGAAGGACAAATCATCCATCCTCAGGAAGTTACCACCTTTGGAAGAACACATGGAATCCCACACATTTATGAAATATTATATTCTTCAAAAAGAGGCTCTTAAAAGAACTAAGAGGTTCTCCAACTAGGAAGCTGAGACTCCACATGCCAATCCCAAAGCACTCAATATGAAATACATGGAATAACGAAAAGAAAAGAAAGATAAGAGAAATGGATCCTCGAATCCTTTTGGTTATGTGTGCAATTAAAAATCTGTTACTAAATTGAAAATGTGGTCTCTTAAGACCACTTTTTGTTTGGATGGATATGATACCCAATGGGGTAATGTTTCCATATACCTAAGGAAAAATTTATTATGGTTTTGAGCAGTGTAATCATAATCAGATAAGCCACAAAACAATGGCCAATTATTTCTCAGGTCAACCAAAAACTATGGTAGGTCACCAAAAGAATCTAAAACAATGACCCTAACCCTACTTAAACCCTACCCTTTCCAAAAGGGGGGATCACTTCATTTCACTTCTCATTGTTTGCATTGAACTGTATTTGGAGCTGATTTTCTTAGTAAACCCTGCTTGCTGTTGGAGTTGATTTCACACTGATTTAGCACAGAATTGGAGCTGATTTCAAAGATGAACCAATTTGTAGCTATTGTCTAGCCATTTTATTGCAGATTGAATAGTGCATTTTCTTTTTTTGTGTCCATTCAGACTAGAGTTGGAGGTAACAACTTACTTGTATTTTATTTTTATCATTTAAAGTTAAATGATAAATCCCATGGATCCAGGGCAAAGTAGGACGACCCTGTATGGGACCATTGCACATTTGTGTTGAAAGGTAAAGTTCCACGAAACCACAGTTTGTAGGGTAATTAACAGGGGGATACAAATCCCCCAAAGAAACTTGGGGCATGTTTCAAACATTGAACATCAAATGGAAGCAACAATAATAGCATCAGTGATGAAAAAAACAAGAGAAAAATACTTGTGAAGGAAATAGGGAGAAAACGACTTATGAAGGAAATAGGGATAATCTCAAACATCAAATGGCAACAACCATTGATAGCATCAATGATGAAAAAAACAAGACAAAGACTTATGAAGGAAATAAGGAGAAACTCTAAAATACTTGGAGGTAATAGGGTAAAACTAAGAGTTGAAACCTCTTGCAATAACCCTAGTGAACCTATTCTGATTCATGCCTCCTCCAAGAAAAGTTGATCTAGATGCCCCATCTAGTTTAAAGAGAACATTTTTTCTCCCGCATTTTTCCCACAACACACTTAGTTCTCAACCCACCAATGATGATCCATGGGAATACAAGGCATGCACTGTTGCTTTCGAATATATTAGGATATTTTTATATGATGTAGATGTAGAATTTAATGTTTCCCAGTCCCTATTATCAACCCCTGAAAGATGCTACATATGCATGTGATTTGGATTCAAATCCCCTATCTATAATGAATTTAGGAATCAAATTTCATACGAAAAGCTCAATGCTTGAATATATGATTGAAAAAGTCATGCAATATAAGGGACACACAAGATGCACTATCGTGTTCAATGGATGGACCAATCACAAGTCACCTTCTATGAATAATTTCCATATTTATTTCCCACGGGAAACGATGTTTATGAAATTAGTTGATGCATGTATCTAGTGAGGTTAATGATACAAACTACTATGTGATCTCTCGGTTGATGTGGTTATGGAGGTGGCAATGGATAATATAGTTCTCCATCTTCTTCATTACTCATACGTTGTCTAGGGATAGCACTCAAAACCTTTTTAACAATAGTCGAAATTTCAAATGAAAAAGAAAATCTCAAACATGAAAATTGAATTGCTGAAAAAGAAAAGCAAGGAGAGTGAAAAATACCGAAATCCAAACAATTTTAAATGCAGTAACAAAGGATCTAATCAGGCGTAGAAATATTCCATAATTTCTGTGATCTTATCCATTGAGGCCACCAATGCCTGCTAGGTTTTCAAAATTCATAACTTTGAAGTATCTTGACCAACGGGGCAGACTCAGGAATTCACAGGCGAACTCAGGATTTACATGATATGCTCCATTGAGGCCACAAAGCCCCTGCTAGGTTTCAAAATTCATAACTTTGAATTATCTTGACTAGTGTGGAAGACTTGGGATTTACCGGGTAGCTCAAAATGAAAATGAATACTTCTGATGTGTTTTGATTGTGTTTTGTTTTTCTACTTTGTTTTGATTGCGTTTTTAGTTTTTGTTTTATATTATTTTTGTTTGTGTTTTTAGTTTTTGTTTTATAGAGTTTTGTTATTTTTTTATATGATTTTTTTATTTGTATTTTGTTTGTTTTAATATAGTTATATTATAATATAATAGTAACAATTATATATAATAATTTGATATTCTTATATATAAGTATTAAAAATATATATATTATGTTTTCTTGAGAGATAGTTCTTATATTTACAAGGCTATATTTGCAATCATGTCCAAGGAGGGTTTTGAACCCAAGTCTCTACGTTAATACAAGCCTGCTCACCTCGTTGGTTGCCGATAGACCATTTTTTAATGGTCTAATACTATATTATTATTAACCATTAAATATATATATTCCCTTGGATTGGGGGTTGGGGAAGAGTTTTGTCACTTTGGAATTTAGGTGGGTGGCATTGGATCTAACCACCACGTTGCCACCAATTGAAGGAGCCTACATGCAGGATAAGATATGCTTGTCCCGACACATGCATAGTGTAATGGGAGGTGATATGTGGAGGAGTTTCAATGATTGACCATCAACATAGGAGAGATTTTGGGGGTTAGGGGTGATATGTGGGTGATATTCTTGTATCTAGTCATATTTGCTTCATTCACTAATTTAGTCGTTTACATTAGTCATTTTTAATCGTGTCACTTATTATCTAGTCATATTTTTTAACCTGTTACTAAATTAGTCATTTTTAGTTGGGCCACTCACAATTGCTCAAATTTAGTAGTAAATCACTTGAAAAAATTGTGGTGAGGAACGTTTTTAGTCATTTAGTCACTGATTTCTCATTTTGTACTAGTGCTTGCATGTAGAAACTAGGATAAACTAGAATCCCTTGTAGAACAAAAAAAGCGCTAAAAAATCCCTTTCAAAGTATGGGACGCCATAGATATTCAATTTTAGAACATTTTACGTTGTTGAGAATAAATTCTCTCACCATTTTTTCAATATCCATCACCTACCATGATGAATGCCTCCAAGCTATCATTACTACAAATCCTCCGTTTGAAACTAGAAAAATAATCCAAGGTTACTTGAACAAATCCAACTATTATTTAATTTGATGAAGCCCAATTTCTTTCATTTTTTTTGTAAAATAGTTGGCGTGCACATTGCAAATAAGGGCATTTTACATACAAGCCTCCAAATCTTGAAATCTAAACCCAAATATTACCGCCGAAGCCTCAAAATCTCTCGATTTAGTTCCAAAATTACAGTTCCTTCCATGAAATGAGGGTGTGAATACCTCAGGATTTCATGTTGTAGACTTCATAGTTTCATGTAGGTTCAAATATGACATACGTTTCATCTTTTGTGTTTTATTTTTGTGATTTATTTGTATTATATATATATATATATATATATATATATTAAAATAAAATATATATTACAATAGAATTAAAGTATAGTGTATAATATATATAATAACCTAAAACTTTAATATATTAACTATTATATATAATATAAATAATTATATTATATATTTAGTATAACATATATATAGGAGTGGTCTACTTGTTAGACGTTTTGTTTATTCTAGTAGTTTTTGGTAGGAATATTGTGATGTTTTTAAAAATCCAAATTTAGTAAATTTTAATACTACAAATGGATTCTGAATCCATTTGTAGTGTTAACATTTACGAAATTGAAAAATTGTAAATGGATTGATGACATACTTATTATTAATAGTATATTGTGTTTTCTTAATAAAGAAAAGCAATTTAGTTACAACATACTTATATTCACATTTGTGCAATAACATAGTCCTTAAAGGGTCGATGGTCATGGAGAAAGTTTATCATGGAGCATCCTTCTTTATGTTTCATGAGGGCATCTACAGTTTACTAAATATTAACACTGCAAGGGTCTCTGAATCCATATGCAGTGTTAAAATTTAGTAAAATGTACAAATTCATTGTCAAAATTGTAATTTTCCATTGTCAGAGTGACACAACTAAAAATGACCAAATAAATGACCAATTGTTATATGTTCATTTTTAGTTTAGTTCTTATTCCGTAACCAAATTGGTCATTTATCTTGGTCATTTTTAGTTTAAGTCTTATGCCATGACCAAATTGCTCATTTATCTTGGTCATTTTTAGTTAGCTCACTTAAAATTTATCAATTTTGGTCATTTATCCCTTGAAAAAACTGTGGTGAGCAAATTATTTGGTCGCCTGATCATTTTGTACTAGCGAATATATGCTGCCTAGTTTAGATTTAATTCTCCTAGAGAAAATTGTGTTGACACAAACCCAGTCGACAGGGGTTCCTCACGCTGTCGACACCCAAACCACCGCGATCTCCTTGAGCACCGGCCCAAACAGGTTTTACCATGTCCAACAACACCTGCGAGAAGATGAGGTCTCACCTAAGATGTTCAAGGGAGAGCTGACGGAACCATGTTTCTGCCAAATGAAGGAGGATTTTGTGCATCAACTAATCAACTTATTGCGACATTCAGAAATAGATTTTAATCATTTAACTTAGGCATTAAGCATAATTGCAACATTGTTCAACATATCTTATCTTTGACAGAACAATACATGCGTAATAGATATAACAGTAAAGCATTAATCGTAGCAAGAAAGCATTGCATCATTCACATATACATATTGCATAACACATTCATCACAAGGAAACAGGAAAGACACAATGATTCTGCTCAAAACTCTGTTGCATCATATTCATCTTCACAAAAACCCAGATACAACAAGATAATCCTTCATCAGCTCATATATCTCTCAATCGCTATCAGATATTCAATTCTCAACTATCTCTTCGTGTCTTAACACTTACAATCCTACATCTATTTATAGGATTACTCCTTTACACTTGCAGTCCACTTAGGGAACCGTCTAACTACTTCTCAACAAACTTTACAAAAAGACTAACCCAAAATCCCACATAATGCGGTCGAATGACCCAAAACCCACATAATGCGGTCGAATGACCCAAAACCCACATAATGCAGTCCAAATGACCCAAAACTACACATAACGTGGTCCAAATGACCCAAAATACGTAAAGTACTATCGCCCTGCGCGTTGCTTTCCTCCCTTCGCTGTACCTTTGGCCTTGCGCAACATCCATGATGTTGCGACGCTGACTCATCCAAACCGCCTGCCAACAAATTCACAAGTTTTCTCTAAATGGCACTAAGTGCCTACTTACAACTAGCCATAGAAAAAAACATAACTCGAATCATGAAACTGTCAATTTCTATGGATTGAATATGTAGAGTTCCACTTAGGGGAACCCCTCTACTTTGTTTCAATTTCCTTGAAATGGTCGTATTATACCATCTATATAAGTAGGGTTTTTCTTAGTGAGTGCCAATGTCAATTTTGCACAAAGGGGTCAATTTTGAATTGAAATATCCTAGGAGACCATCGACAATTAGACCATGTTGAAAATTTCCAAACACATCTATGAGAGCTAGCGAAATCAAGTTATGCTACCCATTTCAAATTTTGTGCCCCTAGAGCAAATTCACAATTTTTCCCTGAATGGCTCAGGTGGGTACTTGCAACTAGTCATAGAACAAAAACTGTAACTCGGATCTTGAAATTGTTGATTTTGATGGATTTAGGATGCTGAGTGTTGGTGCTATCTAATTCAACACTTAATTGTCAACCTGGGAAGGTATTTTATGAGGTGCAAACACTATATCTGCATGATTGAAGGCTTGAACTAATCTAAGCTAAAGGTGGAATCAACAAGTTATAGGGCAATTAACAAGCTATAAAAACAGAGGTAAAGTATTGACTGCAAATCCAAATACAAGCTGGAAATGAAAACTAAAGGTAGACTAAAGAAAAAAAAAAAAATGGAAACAAGGTTTAAACAAGCTCTATGGTAACACTATGTAATTCGAAGTAAGGTTCTAACTACAAATTCAAGCACTGGCCAACTACAGGAAGTAAATGCAAACCAAAAATATAAGAAATTAAACTCTAGTTGTTCATAAAAACATAACAGAAAATATTAAAGTCTGAATGAAAGTCCGAATGACAGGCTGAATGACAAATTATGAATAAAAACAAGCAAATTGATTCTAAGACTAGCTGGGTTTATGCATACTACTCTATGTTTCAGACATGGAAGCAATTGAACTATTTAGACCAAAAAATAAGAATCAACTACACTTACTTTTGCATTAAAATCATAAAATCATTTCCTATTGCTTGGTAAGACAGAGTTAAAAGGTAAATAAATCCAACTTATAACATAAATGAATAGTAAGTAGTTAGTTTAGCTGTAGTTGGATTTAAAAGCAATTAAGTAGTTAGAATAGTAAGTTGGATTTATAACATAATCCAACTGAATTTAGTAAATGAATTGGTTAAATAAATGAACACATTACTATTATAAGTTGGTTAATTTATGTTTAGCTGGATTACTAAAACTTACTATTCTAACTACTTAATTGCTTTTAACTTGAAAAGTAATTCCTATTGCAAATTAACCAAATGAAATAGACAATGCAATTATTTCTACTTAGTGAAAGCTATAGCAATAGAAACTAATTCTTTCTAATTGATGAGAGCTACACAATAAATAAATAAAATACACACAACTACTTATCTGACACTACAAAAATAATGGATGCTTCACGTTGCCGCTGAGGGGCCCTCCTAGGTAGCAGTGGAAACAACCTCATGAATTATTCAATCACAAAAACCAGAACTAGAACAGGAACATAGCAACATTTTTGTATTATTAAAAACAGATTTGTACAATACAGTCCATCTCCATACCTTTGGGGTCTAATTTATACATGAACAACCCAGTGGGGAAGGATAGAGTCGAATCCCCCAAATTCCTAAGCTGTTACAACTAATTTCTAAATTTATAAAATGACCAACCACGTTTTCTGGAAAAATTGGTTTCAGAGAACTACAAGCTGCTCCCAAATGGCTTTGAATTTTGGAAAAATTCCCCACAATGACCTATGTGGGCCTATTTCACACAAAACTTATGTGCCGTAATTTTCAATTTCGTCTCCGTTTGCCCGCAGATCTAGCCCAAAATTTTGCTGTCTGTTAAAAACACGTTTTTAACAGAAAATGAATGAAGGTCCGAATGAGCGTCCGGATGACCTGTAACATAAATTAGTTAATAAATCAGGTTTCTGAGCAGAATTTCTACTGGGTTGTTGCATGAGTTGATTGTCGGTTGGGTTTGTTGGCTTCAAACCGTGGCTGCATTTTATTGGTTGGGTTGGAAGTATCTTAATCCCCTTTGTGCGCTCCATTCCATCACGTGAATCTGGGCGAATTTATCTTTTACATCCTACACCAAACGTTTACATTATATTAACCTACAACAATTAAAAAAAAGAAACATATATCAAATATGAAGTCACTTTAAATTAAATCATAGTGGAGTAATATGAGGTGGCTTGCTTTTTAAATAAAAACTAATCTAAATTTCCATATGCAACATGTTTCATGTCTTTAATTTAAGTGGCATAAAGAGTGGATTTTTGTTATATTTTAAAGAATTACCATGTCATGAAAATAACAATTTTGGTTAAAATAAATTTGTTTATTATTTTCAAATTTAAAACAAATTTTGTTAAAATGAAATTAAAATAATTTTATCTTCTTTCATTTTTAAATTTGTTTAAATGTGAATTAGTGAACCCACTCATCATTACTTCATGGTTGATGCATATGTCGGTATTCACAGGATCAATGAGAGGATAGACCAAACCAATAACCCAATATTGAAACATGCCATCAAACCAGTGTGAAACTTAGGACTTGGAAGAAGGGTTGAATGAAAGGTCAGATGGAGTACCGAACGTCTTATGATTTGCACAATATTGCATTTAATACATTAAAAATAACATATTAGGCTTACTGTACCTTTACGAGATTTAATTAATAAAACAAAGTAAAAGATAACCTTATTGAACATAAATGTATTAAATCATGGTAGATAGAATGGGAAATTAATGTAAATAACATCATTATAAAAGACAATTCCGGAGCCCAACACTCCCCCAGTCCAAAGGTATGGCACGTCCGGGTGCCATGAATGAATTGGAAGTGGTCTTTCATTTATTCAAAAACTCTGTTTGATAATCAATAGTTTATAGGAAATATTTCAACAAAACTAAGCCAACTTTATTACTGCATGAAAAACTAGAACTTAAGAATTTTTTTTATCAATGTTATGTTATGAGAAGACCAAAACAACTTCATATTATTTAAGATTTCATAATACATACAATTTCGCCAACTAGTAATAATTCATGCTTATGAAGACCATATAAATTGAGACTCTCTCCCCCAGACTGAAGGTATGGCACGTCCTCGTGCCATGAATGAATTAAGACTGGGTTGTGTTCTCTTATGTTAACACTCTGGATCAACAACACTCAGCAGGTTAATATCATACTAAGGCAGATTCTTTAATACATGCAAATTCATCAGTTTATGCTCACGAAGACCACATAAGCTATGATAGGGGATTTTCCCCATGTCTCCCAAAATAGAAAACATGAGAGTATAGATAGTCTGTAAAGCCTATAGGAGACTAGTCATCCCCGCGACTTCTCAAAGTTTTATCGTTATTCAAGTAATTATGGACAACATTTGCATTTCAAGTTCATTAGAATCCTAAGTTTATGGGTTCCACTTCTAAGATAGTGACATCCTAGATAGAGTATGAATTAGATGACATAGTCTTAAGTGCAACTTACAAACATTCTCAAATGACAGATAGATGAAGTTCATTTACCATAACTTAACCATATATACTCCTTTCTAGCTAAACTCACAAACAGTTCCATACATTGAAGCATAGAAGAACCATATACTTTTCATAAATTATCCTCTCTAGGTAGATTCCCTTCTTTCATCCAGGCCTGTTCAATACCCCGTCGAGTTTACCTAGTCATACCACATGCCGGTACCTGCTGCCAGCAAGCCTGTTCAGTACTCCGGCGGGTCAACCTCTTAAACCCATTTTGCATCAAAGGCTCTTGTCCAAGTGTTTCCACTCCTTATAGATTTTCGGAAATTAAATTTTCCTATGAAAGAGTGAATGGGGGAGCAGCTCCGAAAACCGTGCTACAGGATGGGATGGTATATGGGTTAGAGGATAATTTATTTAAATTTTTTTTGAACCAAATAAATATATTTCTCCTAATATATTGGATACTGCAAGTGAGCTAACCAAATCAAAGACATAGATGGCTGGGTTTATTAATATGAAGTGGATGGATCCATAAGATAATGAATGAAAGGTGTCTCTAGTCCCAAAGCTCGCATCTTTCATATAGAGTTATAGTAGTGTTCCCCACAAACTAGGAATTTCATTCACCCTTATGCTACTGTGTAGTAGAGATGCTTAAATAACAAGCCCTAATAATGAAGCTAGGATGTACGAGTGACCTCTAGGTTTTAGATAGACCTTAATTTATGACAAATCCCCATGATGTTTAAAGTTGGTCTTGAGTAACTTGTATAATAATAAATATGCATGTATGAAAATGAATAAGGATTTATGATTGTTTTGGTTTAGTCATTAACATGATTTTATTCTTGGTTCTTTTATTTTAAAGGAAAACAGAAAGTGAAGTTGTATGAATATCTAAAGCTAACTAACCGCATACAACTTTTTATTTATATACATACTATCCTATGCTATCTAAAAGAAATAAAAACTCTTTATTCAAGTGTAAGAACTTTTCCAATGTAACCATGTGTGAAGAAAAATGAAAAACATACCTATATCCACATATAAAAAAGTTAAAGCAATGATTACTTAGATGTGGAGAATCAACCAACTTACTTGATTTTGCAACAGAAGGTGTTGAAGGAAGGAATAGTATTTTGGCCTCATTACCTCTTGGGACCATCTTTTGATGTAATCCTGATACTCACCTTCCTTCCTCATGCCACGCAGATCCTCTTCTTATGAATGTTCAATTTCTTGAGTACATGAAAGATATGTCGATAGATATGTGGAGAACTCTTCAATTTTAGGTCTCTCTCCATCAAATATAGTCTCCAAGTTTCCGGTTTCCTTGGTAGATTGGAAAGGAGAATCGGTTTGTAGCTCATGTAACTGTGGTTCTTCTATTATTCCTAGAGAGGTAGATAAATTCTTCACTTTTGTCAAGATATCTTCTTCTTGAGAATAAGAAATTGAGATCCTAGCTGCTGCTAGGATTTGAGAGAGTTCTCTCATACTAATAAGCACCTTTGAATCCATGTCATTGGTTGGTAGGTTTTGCCTCACACATGGGTTAGTGTCTAGGGTTCTTATAGCACCATGATTTTTTTTATGTGTTTTTAAAATACTTTATACTACTAAAACAAATTTGCAAACTAAACACACCACACTTTTATGAAATACAGCACCTACATGAAATTAACTTGCGGAAAATAAACACACTCAAACGTACAGAAAGGAAATCACACTTGTGCGGAAAGGAAAAACAAGGTTTTGGGCACTCCACTATAGTGGATGCACATGTTCTTACCTCTCATCTTACCGTTCTCCCCTCTCCCCTATTGTGTAATGTAAAAGCAACCTATCTACATAGACTCCAACCCCTTTAGCACCTCCCCGACAACGACGCCAAAATGTTGGTGAAAATATATGCTATCTAATTCAACATTTAATTGTCAACCCGGGAAGGTAGCTTATGAGGTGCAAACACTATATGTGCATGATTGAAGGCTTGAACTAATATAAGCTAAAGGTGGAATCAACAAGTTCTAGGGAAGTTAAAAAGATATAAAAACATAGGTAAAGTATTGACTGCAAATCCAAATACAAGCTAGAAATGAAAACTAAAGGTAGACTAAAGAGGTAAAAAGAACTAAAATGAAAACAAGGTTTAAACAAACTCTATGGTAACACTATGTAATTCGAAGTAAGGTTCTAACTACAAATTCAATCACTGGCCAACTACAGGAAGTAAATGCAAACCAAAAATCTAAGAAATTAAACTCTAGTTGTTCATAAAAACATAACATAAAATATTAAAGTCTGAATGACAGTCCGAATGACAGGTTGGATGACAAATTATGAATAAAAACAAGCAAAATGATTCTAAGACCAGTTGGGTTTATGCATACTACTCTATGTTTTAGACATGGAAGCAATTGAATTATTTAGACCAAAAACTAAGAAGCAACTACACTTACTTTTGCACTAAAATCATAAATCATTTCCTATTGCTTGGTAAGACATAGTTAAAAGGTAAATAAATCCAACTATAGCTACAGTAAAATGAAGTTAAGTGTAAATGAATTTCATCATGAATTATAATAGAAATAACTAATCTATGTGTTAATATGAAACCAAATATGAAATGCTAAAGGTGGATTCGAATTTGTAACATCCCAAATTTTCATAAAAAATTAAAACTTTTAAAAACGACATTAAATACAAAATTTATAGATGCGGAAATAATAATTGTTTCATTATGACAACTTTAATTAAAAATTCGTTAGTACCAAATATAATTTAATTTATGTTTTAGTAACATGGTGATAATGATAAAATTTAACACATCAATTACGACATGATTATAGTAATAGATGAACTAACAGGTCATTAATGTGATATGATACTTTTCTTGAAAAGATACTGACAGTTTGATTTTTGATGAACAAGAGTGTCCTACGAGGTACCCTGGAGTTTACTTAGCTGTGACGCTAATGCATTTGAATATTCTATGTGCAGACAATAGGTAAGAAGTTCCATGACTGCGTAAATTTCAAAGCACGTGTATAGTTAAAAATCAACGTCGTAAATCAATAGAATGTTAGAAATCTGTTTCGACTTAAAAAAAACATACAGGTATGATTTCCATGGTTATAATTACTGTTTTCAAAGGTTGACTTACAACTCTACTATGATTTCAATACGTCGTCTTTTAACATCATTAGGTTGGTAGATTAGTCGCTGAAAGCATCGTCGTTGTAGTAGCTGGCTCTGTCGTAGTCTTAAGATAATATATATTTGTATACTATTAAAGTCACAATTGTATTGTTAACCATCAAATGCATTGTAATAAGAGTGAGGGTATGAGGTTCATGACCATAGCATGGTTTTTATGCTAGTTATCAAACACTGGTCTTGTTGAAAGTTCAAAGTGTAAACTCCTATATTATTATATTTTTATATATGGAGAAAATAGAAACTATGGTTAATATATTAACCATGTCAATCTTATAGTTTGCTATCCTATATAATAGTTTTATATTTGCAAACTATTATAAAATATATGAGAGTTTACAATATTGAAATGATATGAAATTGGAACTTAATGTGTGGCTAAACTTTAGTCTTAATACCCTAATTGTGATCATAAAGTTTAGAACTTTAACTATTAGCAATGCAATCGAAAGTTTTGGGTTTATAAAAGACCTACGTGAAGGTTTCATTTGTCATTATCATGGTATTGACATGCATTTATGTCGACAGGGTGGACGAGTTGACGGTTCAAAAAAGGCATGAGCCTCAAGCTGTCGTGGAGATCGTAACTGGATCCTGCATTAAAAGCTTGATTCGAAAAATCCAGCTGACGAGGATGTTTAATGATCCACGTAATATGATAACAATGTAATAGACACTATGACTGTCACTGTGTAATGTTTATGAGTTTGATTCACCTCCGAATTGGATGCAGAATGCTCCAACATGATCCAAAGTGGAAAGACCGTGCATTTGAAATGATAGAGCAATAAATGTAAAATTTATACGATCCCCAAGGTGATTGCATTGGCTCGTTTATGATCGTTGATCGTCTTGAATTCTGATCGTTGGATGCAACCCTAGTGTTGTGTCATTGTGTTGGGTTATTAAGGAGCGAAAAAAGTTATTGTTTGCTATTGTTTCGGCTTGTGTGGCCGACAGGCTGCCGAATACTAGGGTTAGAAAGTTTGTGTGAGGTTTCGACCTCGAGACCTGTAGATTAGGGTTGAAGTTTGCAGGCTTTCTCTCACTGTAATGGCGTTGTGTTAAAGTGTTGGGTCTCTGGTTTGAATTCTTAAAGAGTTGATAGTTTTCAAGCTTTTCGTTTTAGAGTTGAGTGAAAACACACAAGGCTGCAAAATGAAAGAAGTACCCTGGTCTTGTCTACAGCAAGTATCTCGTCATTTTTCTGGTGAATGCAAAGAACTTGGCCACTGGTTGAGAAGGTAAGATTTTCTCAAAAAGAAAAGTGATTCTTTTGTTGCATTTCAACTTCCAGTTTAAAATGTAACAGTTATCTAAAACCAAGCTATTGTTTTGTTAGTTGCAGGGTTTGAAGAACGACTTGAGTAAGGGTTTGGAAAGGAATGGCGTGCTTCCATCCCTGGTAAGATCCAAGTCTCAAACCCTCATAGGTGCCTTCAACTTTGGTTGATGTGGTTTCAAAAGATGAGTGACCAGCATTTCACCATGCCTCAGCAATGTCTATCAGTTGAAAAACTTTGAAGACCCTTTTTATTATTCAAACAATGTCTGTACAGGGATGTGACCCTCGTCTAATTGTATGAAACTCAGTCTTAAACTTTGATGACTAGCTTCGTCGAACTGGGAGTTATACTATTCGTCAATGCTGAAGGTTTTTGGACCTATTTAAAAAGTTTACACTTGGGAATAAACATTGTGCAATTTTGTTTGGAAAATATGTTGTAATTCTTTTGTTTCTGAAATCGTTGATTTCCCTTCTTGAAATTGGAACTTGTATTGGTTTAAACTTCGAGCCATGACTTGTTGGTTTAAGGTATGATAAGTAATAAATGGAGCCGAGGCTCGTCTACTGTGTAAACAATGTTTTCCTTCTCGGCAATGAAAAACATGCTATTTCATCCTATGCCAATTGTCTGTGTTATAAGATTTAGTACTGTAGGTTGGTGTCATGTTTTTAGATCTATGCTAGGGTTTATGAACCTTGTCGTAGATAATAAGTCTGTAATATGTAATTACAAAATGGTTCCTCTCTTCGTTTGTGAAATGGAAAGGAATAGGGCCATACCCTAGTTCGAGTTTTGTGTGACTATAAAAGATAAATGTTTGAAAATGAACTTCTAAAAAGGTCTTTGAAGCCAAAAACTAGGATTTGATCCATAGTTTGTGTAGATTGTGTTTGTTTATGCAAAAACGATTGATTTATGGAAAATAAATAATGTCTAGGGTTGAAACGAAACTCAGTTTTGAAATCGACACTAACAGTTTAGAATATCTATATAAATAAAATGAATGATGGAAAAGAATATCATTTGTAATGTTTTCATTATCTGATTGAATTAAATAATCAAAGGCAATGGTTATAGTAGGAATGAAAACAATGTGAAATGTGAAGACTGTGAATTTACTGTGGATTGCAACTTTGCCCATAATTTATTCCTTTATTTAAATTGCAGCAATATTATCTACAGTTTGTAAACTAATAGATAAAGCGACACTCAGCAAGAGTAATACATATGATTGCAATTGCAGAAGAGTAAGATAAAAATAGGGTTTGCAAGTCTTTTGTTTACAGTTTCTAAAATACTGAAACGATTATGAATACTGTATTCTATAGTGATTTTATGAAGGAAAATACAGTGTAATTATACAGGGAATATACAACATTTGTTTTTCATGAAAAACAAAGGAATATTATTTACTGTATTAGACACTGTATAGTAATTACTACTGTTATTAGCTATAGGGAAAAAAATGAAAACATAATTCAATCACTGTACTTTATCTATCAAATCAAATGGCAGTTTGCCTATCTATTCATCTATACTTAGTTCGCTTATCTACACTAGAGTTTTATGCATAAAACAACCTGTGGAAAAATGTAGATATTGGTTTATCAATTCGATTCATCATCAAAATTTAACATTCATACTTTTAAACAGAAATAACTGGAACAAGTAGGAAACAATAAAACCTGGATAAATCTGTAGGGAACAAACAACCTAAGAAGACTGTTCCACCCAACCAATTCTTGAAGACAGTCAAGTACTTGCCTTAGGACCCTGAGCCTGTTCACTGAACCACCAAGAGGACGAAACTTAGGAATTTAGGGTCTCAACTTGCAGTAGCACTTAATCTTGTAAAAATATTCAAGAGATAGCAGTCCAAAAGACCTACACCAGTACCTCTGGTTCTTCTCAGCAAAATATAATATGCAGACTTATGATTGCACTCACAACTAGCCTCCCTATTCGAATCTCTCAATGATTACCTAATGCACATGAGGAAATATTTCTACAAAAATATTGTGTAAGAGCTGCCTGCTCAATTCGAATTTTCCTTATGTAGGATGCCTAGGCCTTTTCAGTTGTTACCGGGTCATTAAATGAGCTACCTGTCCACTCCCACCACCTGGGGGATAATGCCACATTTTTAGGGGTAGTTGTCCCATAACCAACAACTAGTGGTGTGATGCAATTGCTGCCATCTGTCCCATACCTTCCAACAGCTTCCATTCCTCCTAGTGGGTCAGTGAACACTCATTTAACAGTCCCCTTGGGTGTTTGTCTCCTAATTAATTAATTTAAATATTAATAATCAGTAATTACATTCATCCTTGATCAAAACTGATCATAATTATAAAAATTTGTAATTAAATTTAACATAAAGTATTTTGCTAATAAAATAAAAATTTCTGAAATTTGGGTAGGTGACATACACCCCCTCTTAAGTCTCAACATCGTCCTCGATGTTGGTTAATCACTCCTTGAGTGTTCCTGAAACAGAGTTGGGTATGCTGCCTGCATACTACTCTCCAAATCCCAGGTTTCCTCTTCTGGGCTAAGGTGCTTCCATTACACTTTCACTTGCCCAATTGTGCGATTCCAGAGAATAGTTTCCCTCCTTTCGAGGATACAGTCCGGTTCCACCGAAAAATCTCCGTCTTGTCCCACCTGTACATCATTCCAGTTTACAACATGGGTAGCATCATGTACATACTTTTTTAAAAACGATATATGAAAAACATTATGTATTTTTAAGTTTGGTGGCAAAGCCATTTGGTATGCCACTGGTCCAACTTTGGACAATATTTCAAAAGTACCACAATACTTGGGTACCAACTTGGCACAACTCCCCAATTTCAGTGAACTCTTTTTCGGTCTTACCTTAAAGAATACATGTTCACCAACCTAGAACTCTTTATGAGTCCTTTTAAAATCTACTTGACTTTTCTGCCTATCTTGGGCAGATTTCAAGTTTTCTTGTACCTATTTCACAATTAGTTCTAACTCCTGCAACAGTTCAGGTCCTAAAACAACTCTATTTACGGGGTCATTCCATGAAATAGGTGTATCACATTTCCTACCATAAAGAATTTCAAATGGACTAAGTCTGGCTGATGCATGATAATGATAAGTATAAACAAATTCTGCTAAGTGCAAGTAGTCTTCCCACTTACTAGGCTGATCCTTAACATACATTCTTAATAAATCTTCTAAAACTTGATTTACCCTTTCTGTTTGTCCATCCGTTTGTGGATGAAATGCTGTGCTGGAATTTAAGGTTGTATTCAATCCCTTAAGCAATGACCTCCAGAAGTTTCTGGTAAACTTAGAGTCATGATCTGAAATTATTACTTTCGGTATCCCATGTAGTCGAAAAATCTGTTTCATAAAGATTTCTGCAATGTCTGGAGCTTTATGAGTAGTCTTCACAGGTATGAAATGTGCTGCCTTTCTGAGTTTGTCCACTACCACCATCATAGAATTATGTTGTTTCTGATTTTTAGGTAATCCAGTAATAAAGTCTAAGCTGATCACTTCCCATTTCCAACTTGGTATTGGTAATGGTTGCAACAATCCAGCAGGATGTTGGTGTTCAACCTTCACTTTTTGACAATCCAAACATTTAGCTATGTACTCTGCTACTTCATCCTTCATTCTGGGCCAATAGTATTCTTTTCTTAGCATAGTAATGGTCTTTTGATAACCTAGATGACCAGAATAATGACTTTTATGCATCTCATTTAATATCAGAAATTTTATTTCTGGTATGTCTGGTACATACAATTTGTTTTTATATAGTAATAACCCATTTTCCTTCATGCTGTAATCTGCCATAAAATTTTCAGAACTGTTGTTTGCTGTCTTTTCCTTCATTTTTCTGTATTCTTCATTTGTTTCACTCTTTTCAAGAATCTGATTTTCCAAATCAGTTGAATAAGTACTGATGGCTGAAATAAAATTCAGTTTTTCCTTATGACTCAAGGCATCTGCTACCTTGTTCTCCTTTCCTTTAATATGATGAATTTCGAAATCATACTCACTTAAAAAAGTCAACCATCTAGCTTGTCTAGCGTTCAAGTTTGTTTGATCTAATAAATATTTTAGACCCATGTTATCTGTCAATAACGTAAATTTTCTGCCAATAAGGTGATGACGCCACATTTTTAAGGCATGAATTACTGCCAATAACTCTAAATCATAGGTAGAGTAGTTCTTTTCATGTACTTTCATCTTTCTAGATTCATATGCCACCGCATGCCCTTCCTGTGTCAGGACTCCACCGAGTACGTCATTGCATGCATCTGTACAAACTATAAAATCCTTGTTAGGGTCTACTATCCTCAAGATAGGTGCTGTAGTCAACAATTCCTTTAATTTCTTGAAACTGTCAGAACATTTCTGATCCCACACAAATTTCTTCCCTTTCTTTTGCAAAGAAGTTATGGGGTTGGCAATCCTTGAAAATTTTTCTATAAACTTTATGTAATATCCAGTAACGCCCATAAATGATCTTACATCCGACACATCCTTAGGAACCGGCCAGTCATTAATGGCCCTTATCTTGTCGGGGTCAATCGAGATTCCTTCTTATGAAATTATGTGTCCTAGATACTGAATTTTGTCTTTATGGAAGTCACACTTACTAAACTTGGCATATAGTTGATGATCTCTTAGAACTTGTAAGATAATCTGTAAATGTTCATCATGCTCTTCTCTACTTTTAGAATACACTAAAATGTCGTCTATAAATACAACAACAATCTTGTCTAGGTATTTGTGCAAAATATTATTCAACAAACACATAAATACAGCCGGGGCATTAGTCAAGCCAAATGGCATGACTACGAACTCGTAATGTCCATACCGAGTTCTGAAAGCTATCTTGAAAATATCTTCATCCTTAACCTGCACTTGATGATATCCTGATCTTAAATCAATCTCTGAAAATATCGTTGCTCCACACAGCTAATCAAATAGATCGTCTATGCAGGGCAACGGATACCTATTCTTGATTGTCATCTTATTAAGCTGGCGATAATCTATGCACAGTCTTAGGGTTCCATCTTTCTTCTTAACAAAGATGACAGGTGCTCCCCAAGGAGACACACTGGGTCTAATATACTTCTTATCAATAAGTTCCTTCAACTGTGATTTCAATTCGTTTAATTCCAGTATATTCATTCTGTATGGAGCTTTTGAATTTGGTACTGCTCCTGGTATTAATTCGATGGTAAAATATAAATCTCTTTTAGGAGGTAATCCTGGAATCTCCTCAAGAAATACATCCTTAAAATCCTTTAGGACAGGTATGTCCTCTAATTTTAGTTTGTCCTCTTTACCAATAAACTCATCATTTACTACGTTTACTGCAAACAATTGGCATCCTTTCCTAACTGCCTTCTTAACTTGCATGGCTGAAATTTGTCTAAGGGTTACCTTCCTTGGGATACCTTTTATTTCTACAATTTTTCCTTCGTTATTTAAACATGTAAATTTTTTTCTGTAACAGTCCAGAATGACATGATGGGCTTCTAATCAGTCCATCCCAACTATAATTTCATAAGATCCTAAAGGTAGAATATTCAACTTGATTTGTGTTTGTAAATGATTCATGGATAAAGTACAAATTTCTATAAAATCTGATACTTTTCTCTTTGTTCTAGTTGCTAGTCTAACTAGCCAAGATTTAATAAACTTTTCTGTTTTCAAATTAAGACTTTCCACAATATCTGGTGATATATAACTTAAGCTATCACCTGGGTCAATTAAAATAGTAACATGATGATTTTGTAGCATACATTCAATCTCTACCATGGAGATTTGATGATCTGCTTTCCTGTTGTCAAGTGCTGCATTAATTCTAGGCATCTCCCTCGCTACTTCTCCAACAGTAGGTTCAGTCTGAATAGAGTTGATGTTGTTAGTCTTTTGCTTCCTCAAGGGGCATTCTGATGCGTAATGAGGACCTTGGAATTCAAAACATTTGATAGGTGCCTTTTGCTCATTAGTCCTAGTATTATTAGGAACATTTTTGTTTGCTGTAGAATTCTGCTGTTGATTGTTTCTGGCATTATTCCCTTGGAAGTTCCGATTCTGAAAATTCTTCCTTTGGAACTCGAAATTTCCACTGGCTCTGAAAATTTTCCTTTTTTGTTCAAAGTTGCTGGGCTTATGATTTTTCCAGTTTGACATTCCTTCTCTTTTCCAATTTGTGTCATAACAGAAAACTGCCTTTCTCATAGCCTCTTCCAAAGTTTTAGGACTACCATACTCGATTCTGTCTTTAATATTGAAAGGTAGGCAGCTCAAGTATCTTTGAATTTTTGGTTTCTCTTCTATGAGGTATGGCACATATCTCAGTAAGTTCAGAAATTTACTGTTCATTTCCTTCATGTTCATACCTCCCAATTTCAAATCGTAGAACTCTTTGGATTTTTCTTCATAGTACTGTTCAGATAAATACTTCTTTTTAAAATATCATTTAAAAGCACTCCGGCTTACATCTTTATCTTTGATGCCCTTTACTTTTTTGATGTCCTGCCACCAAATATCCGCTTTTCCGGTCAAGTTATATATAGCCATTTTTGCCTTCAAGAACTCTGAATAGTTATAGATCTGGAAGTATTTCTTCATACCGAACAACCAAGCTTCAGCTGTCTCACCCTTTCCAGTTTCTCCATTGAAAGTTGGAGGTCTAATCTTTTTGAACTCCCTAGAAATCTGCTCATACTCCTTATGATTTTTCCTTCTGGGTTTGAAATCTCCTTCACTGCTATCACTGGTGTAGTTACATTTCTTTTTACGCACTTCAATAGCATCTCCTAATGAGGTTGAACTGCTTTTCACCTCACTGGTTTTCTTGTTCTGATTTTTATTAGCATGAGGCAGATCCTCAACTTTGGAGATATTTTCATTATCTCTCTCTTGCTCCTCAGTTGGGCACTGTTCAAATAGCACTTGATTTAATTGTTCTTGTGCCTGCAGAATTATTTCATTGTCTTGTTTCACAGATTTGATTTCTGCCTTTAATTCATGAAAAGCATGTAACAATTCTGACGAAATGTTATTTAGTTCACCATGACCTTCTTCTACATAGTGTTGTCCTAAGCTGTGGCTATTTGGTTGAAATCTGTCATCTATATGATCAGCTGAATTCTCCATACCTGTAGCTTAAAAATAATTTTTGGATAGCATTAAAATTCAAATTAGTAAAGTTTTCTACTATATAAAATTTTCTGCCGCGTGTTCTTGGGCCTCTTTTAGGCCTAGAGTTCAAACATGAGCTCTGATACCACATGTAACATCCTGAATTTTCATAAAAATTTAAAACTTTTAAAAATGACATTAAATACAAAATTTATAGATGCGGAAATAATAATTGTTTCATTACGACAACTTTAATTAAAAAGTCGTTAGTACTAAATGTAATTTAATTTTTGTTTTAGTAACATGGTGATAATGATAAAATTTAACACATCAATTATGACATGATTATGGTAATAGATGAACTAATAGGTCATTAATGTGATGTGATACTTTTCTTGAAAAGATATTGACAGTTTGATTTTTGATGAACAAGGGTGTCCTACGAGGTACCCTAGAGTTTACCTAGCTGCGACGCTAATGCATTTGAATATTCTATGTGCAGACGATAGGTAAGAAGTTCCATGACTGCGTAAATTTCAAAGTACGTGTATAGTTAAAAATCAACGTCGTAAATAAATAGAATGTTAGAAATCTGTTTCGACTCAAAAAAACATACAGGTATGATTTCCATGGTTATAATTAATGTTTTCAAAGGCTGAATTACAACTCTACTATGATTTCAATACGTCGTCTTTTAACATCATCAAGCTGGTAGATTAGTCGCTGAAATCATCGTCGTTGTAGTAGCTGGCTCTGTCGTAGTCTTAAGATAATATATATTTGTATAATATTAAAGTCACAATTGTATTGTTAACCATCAAATGCATTGTAATAAGAGTGAGGGAATGAGGTCAATGACCATAGCATGGTTTTTATGCTAGTTACCAAACACTGGTCTTGTTGAAAGTTCAAAGTGTAAACTCCTATATTATTATATTTTTATATATGGAGAAAATAGAAACTATGGTTAATATATTAACCATGTCAATCTTATAGTTTTCTATCCTATATAATAGTTTTATATTTGCAAACTATTATAAAATATATGAGAGTTTACAATATTGAAATGATATGAAATGGAAACTTAATGTGTAGCTAAACCTTAGTCTTAATACCCTAATCGTGATCATAAAGTTTAGAACTTTAAATATTAGCAATGCAATCGAAAGTTTTGGGTTTATAAAAGACCTACGTGAAGGTTTCATTTTTCATTATGATGGTACTGACATGCATTTATGTCGACATGGTGGACGAGTTGACGATTCAAACAAGGCATGAGCCTCGAGCTATCATGGAGATCGTAACTAGATCCTGCATTAAAAGCTTGATTCGAAAACTCCAGCTGACGAGGATGTTTAATGATCCACGTAATATGATAACAATGTAATAGACACTGCGACTGTCACTGTGTAATGTTTATGAGTTTGATTCACCTCCGAACTAGATGCAGAACGCTCCAATGTGATCCAAAGTGGCAAGACCGTGCATTTGAAATGATAGAGCAATAAATGTAAAAGTTATACGATACCCAAGGTGATTGCGTTGGCTCATTTATGATCGTTGATCGTCTTGAATTCTGATCGTTGGATGCAACGCTAGTGTTGCGTCGTTGTGTTGGGTTATCGAGGAGTGAAAGAAGTTATTGTTTGCTATTGTTTTAGCCTGTGTGACCGACAGGATGCCGAATTCTAGGGTTAGAATGTTTGTGTGAGGTTTTGACCTCGAGACCTGTAGATTAGGGTTGAAGTTTGCAGGCTTCCTCTCACTGTAATGGTGTTGTGTTAAAGTGTTGGGTCTCTGGTTTGAAGTCTTAAAGAGTTGATAGTTTTTAAGATTTTCATTTTAGAGTTGAGTGAAAACACACAAGGCTGCAAGATGAAAGAAGTACCTTGGTCTCGTCTACAACAAAGATCTCGTCGTTTTTCTGGTGAATGCAAAGAACTTGGCCACTGGTTGAGAAGGTAAGCTTTTCTCGAAAAGAAAAGTGATTCTTTTGTTGCATTTCGACTTCCAGTTTAAAATGTAACAGTTATCTAAAACCAAGCTATTGTTTTGTGAGTTGCAGGGTTCGAAGAATGACTTGTGTAAGGGTTTGGAAAGGAATGGTGTGCTTCCATTCCTGGTAAGCTCTGGGTCTCAAACCCTCATAGGTTCCTTTCAACTTTGGTTGATGTGGTTTCAAAAGATGAGTGACCAGCATTTCACCATGCCTCGGCAATGTCTGTCAGTTGAAAAACTTTGAAGACCCTTTTTATTATTCAAATGATGTCTGTATAGGGATGTGACCCTCATCTAATTGTATGAAACTCGGTCTTAAAATTTGATGACTAGCTTCGTCGAACTGGGAGTTATACTATTCGTCAATGCTGAAGGTTTTTGGACCTGTTTAAAAAGTTTACACTTGGGAATAAACCTTGTGTAATTTTGTTTGGAAAATATGTTGTAATTCTTTTGTTTCTGAAATCGTTGATTTCGCTTCTTTAAATTGGAACTTGTATTGGTTTAAACTTCAAGCCATGAATTGTTGGTTTAAGTTATGATAAGTGATAAATGGAGCCGAGGCTCGTCTACTGTGTAAACAATGTTTTCCTTCTCAGCAATGAAAAACATGCTATTTCATCCTGTGCCAAACGTCTGTGTTATAAGATTTAGTACTGTAGGTTGGTATCATGTTTTTCGAGCCATGCTAGGGTTTATGAACCTTGTCGTAGATAATAAGTCTGTAATATGTAATTACAAAATGGTTCTTCTCTTCGTTTGTGAAATGGAAAGGAACAGGGCCATACCCTAGTTCGAGTTTTGTTTGACTATAAAAGATAAATGTTTGAAAATGAACTTCTAAAAAGGTCTTTGAAGCCAAAAACTAGGATTCGATCCATAGTTTGTGTAGATTGTGTTTGTTTATGCAAAAATGATTGATTTATGGAAAAGAAATTTTGTCTAGGGTTGAAACGAAACTCAGTTTTGAAATCGACACTTACAGTTTAGAATATCTATATAAATAAAATGAATGATGGTAAAGAATATTGTTTGTAATGTTTTCATTATCTGATTGAATTAAATAATCAAAGGCAATGGTTATAGTAGGAATGAAAACAATGTGAAATGTGAAGACTGTGACTTTAGTGTGGATTGCAACTTTGCCCATAATTTATTCCTTTATTTAAATTGCAGCAATACTATCTACAGTTTGTAAAATAATAGATAAAGCGACACTCAGCAAGAGTAATACATATGATTGTAATTGTAGAAGAGTAAGTTAAAAATAGGGTTTGCAAGTCTTTTGTTTACAGTTTCTAAAAATACTGAAATGATTATGAATAAAGTATTCTATAGTGATTTTATGAAGGAAAATACAGTGTAATTATACAGGGAATATACAACATTTGTTTTTCATGAAAAACAAAGGAATATTATTTACTGTATTAGACACTGTATAGTAATTACTATTGTTATTAGCTATAGGGAAAAAAATGAAAACTTAATTCAATCACTGTACTTTATCTATCGAATCAAATGGCAGTTTGTCTATCTATTCATCTGTACTTAATTCGCTTATCTACACTAGAGTACGATGCATAAAACAACATGTGGAATAATGTAGATATTGGTTTATCAATTCGATTCATCATCAAACTTTAACATTCCAAATTTTAAATATAAATAACTGGAACAAGTAGGAAACAGTAAAACCTGGTTAAATATGTAGGGAACAAACATCCCAAGAAGACTGTTCCACCCAACCAATTCCTGAAGACAGTCAAGTACTTGCCTTAGGACCCCCGAGCCTGTTCATTGAACCACCAAGAGGAAGAAACTTAGGAATTTAGGGTCTCCACTTGCAGTAGCACTTAATCTTGTAAAAATATTCAAGAGCTAGCAGTCTAAAAGACCTGCACCAGTACCTCTGGTTCTTCTCAGCAAAATATAATATGCAGACTTATGATTGCACTCACAACTAGCCTCCCTATTCGAATCTCTCAGTGATCACCTGATGCACATGAGGAAATATTTCTGCAGAAATATTGTGTAAGAGCTGCCTACTCAATTCAAATTTTCCTTATGTAGGTTGCCTAGGCCTTTTCAGTTGTTATTGGGTCATTAAATGAGCTGCCTGCCCACTCCCACCACCTGGGGGATAATGCCACATTTTTAGGGGTAGTTGTCCCATAACCAACAACTAGTGGTGTGATGCAATTGCTGCCATCTGTCCCATACCTTCCAACAGTTTCCATTCCTCCTAGTGGGTCAGTGAACACTCATTTAACAGTCCCCTTGGGTGTTTGTCTCCTAATTAATTAATTTAAATATTAATAATTAGTAATTACATTCATCCTTGATAAAAAATAATCATAATTACAAAAAATTGTAATTAAATGTAACATAAAGTATTTTGATAATAAAATAATAATTTCTGAAATTTGGGTAGGTGACAGAATCCCAAACTAGCTACAGAATATGATAGAGTACTGGAAAATTAACCTAAGCCCTGACTAATTATTTCTGCACAAAAACGTAATACTGGAAATTCTGTCTAAATACGAATGGAAGGCTGAAAGACAGTCTGAATGAAGGTGCGAATGGAATGGTGAAAAACAATCTGAATTAAGGTGTGAACATAATGCCGAAAAATAGTCTAGACGTAGGTACGAAAGGTCGGCCGTATGAATTATCAAGATGCAATATTACATGAAGACAAAAGAAAATTGTTTTTTATAAACAACAGAATAATTATAACTATTGAACAACTCAAAATCTATCTATTATATGACCAAAGACTTATCATTTTGAGAGTTAAAATATAATTATGTTATACGAATTCAAATTGCAAACTAATTTTGAGC
The DNA here is from genome assembly GCA_027924585.1 of Larix kaempferi. NCBI lineage: Eukaryota > Viridiplantae > Streptophyta > Pinopsida > Pinales > Pinaceae > Larix > Larix kaempferi. The sequence goes on along the minus strand of BSBM01000125.1, from coordinate 10,957,575 downwards.
AAAGTGAAGCTTGTTCTACTATGAAAGAAAACTAACTATGAGCATTTGAAATGAAATTCTATTTGAGTAAACTAAAACTTACTATTCTAACTACTTAATTGCATTTAGCTTGAAAACTAATTCCTATTGCAAATTAACCAAACGAAATAGACAATGCAATTCTTTCTACTTACTGAAAGCTACAACAATAAAAACTAATTCTTTCTAATTGATGACAGCTACAACAATAAATAAATAAAATACACACAACTACTTATATGACACTACGAAAATAATGGATGCTTCACGCTACCGTTGAGGGGCCTCCCAGGGAGCAGTGGAAACAACCTCACGAATTATTCAATCACAAAAACTAGAACTGGAATAGGAACAGAGTAGCATTTTTGTATTATTAAAAATGGAGTTGTACAAACAGTCCATCTCTAGACCTTTGGGGACTAATTTATACATGAACAACCCAGTGGAGAAGGATAGAGTCGAATCCCCCAAATTCTTGAGGTGTTACAACTAATTTCTAAATTTAGAAAACAACCAACCACATTTTTTGGAAAAGTTGGTTTCAGAGAACCACGAACGGCTCCCAAGTGGCTTTGAATTTTGGCAAAATTCTTGTTAGAGACCTAAGTGGGCCTATTCCGCACAAAACCCATGTGTCGGAATTTTCAATTTCGCCTCCGTTTTCCCGCATATCTAGCCCGAAATTTTGTTGTCTGTTAAAAACACGTTTTTAACAGAAAATGAATGAAGGTCCGAATGGGCGTCCGAATGAGCATCCGGATGACTTGTAACGGAAATTAGTTAATAAATCCGGTTTCTGAGCGGCATTTCTGCTGGGTTGTTGCAGGAGTTGATTGCCGGTTGGGTTTGTTGTCTTCAAACTGTGGCTGCATTTTATTGGCTGGGTTGGAAGTATCTTAATCCCCTTTGTGCTCTCCATTCCATCACGTGAATTTGGGCAAATTTATCTTTTACATCCTACACAAAACATTTACATTATATTAACCTACAACATTTAAAAAAAAGAAACATATATCAAATATGAAGTCACTTTAAATTAAATCATAGTGGAGTATTATGAGGTGGATTGCTTTTTAAATAAAAACTAATCTAAATTTCCATAAGCAACGTGTTTCATGTCTTTAATTTAAGTGGCATAAAGAGTGGATTTTCATTATATTTTAAAGAATTACCATGTCATGAAAATAACAATTTTGGTTAAAATAACTTTGGTTATTATTTTCAAATTTAAAACAAATTTTGTTAAAATGAAATTAAATTAGTTTTATCTTCTTTCATTTTTAAATTTGTTTAAATGTGAATTAGTGAACCAAGTCATCATTACTTCATGGTTTATGCATATGCAGGTATTCACATGATCAATGAGAGGATAGACCAAACCAATAACCCAATATTGAAACATGCCATCAAACCAGTGTGAAACTTAGGACTTGGAAGAAGGGTTGAATGAAAGTTGAGATGGAGTACTGAACGTCTTATGATTTGCACAATATTGCATTTAATACATTAAAAATAACATATTAGCCTTACTGTACATTTACGAGATTTAATTAATAAAACAAAGTAAAAGATAACCTTATTGAACATAAATGTATTAAATCATTGTAGATAGAATGGGAAATTAATGTAAATAACATCATTATAAAAGACAATTCCAGAGCCCAACACCGAGTTTCACCTAGGGGACCCCCTCTACCATGTTTCAATTGTGCATAAATAGTTGTATTATACCATTTCTAGAATTAAGGTTTTACTCAGTGAGTGTCAATGCCAAATTTGCACAGGGGGGTCAATTTTGAATTGAAATCTCTCGGGTGACCGTGTGCAGTAGGACCACATCCATAATGGAAAAACACTATATAGTAGCTCACATAATATAATTATGCTTCCTGATTTGGATTTCATGCCCTAAGAGCAAATTCAAAAGTTGTCATTGAATGGCCTCAGGTGGCTAATTGCAACTGGCCATAGAACAAAAAATGTAACTCATATTGTGAAACCATTGATTCCAATGGATTTGGGATGCCGAGATTCACTCAAGTGAACCCCCCTACTTTGTTTCGATTTCCTAAAAATGGTTGTATTATATACCATCTCTAGAAGCAAGGTTTTTCTCAAGGAGGGAAAATGTCAATTTTGGAGAAAGGGGTCAATTTTGAATTGAAATCTATCGGGAGACCATGGGTAGTGAGAACATGTCCACAATGGCTAAAAAAATATATGGGAGCTGATGGGACCCAGTTATGTTTCCCAATTAGGATTTCATGTTCCTGAAGCAAATTCACAAGTTGTCCTTGAATGGCCTCATGGGGCTAAATGCAAGTGGACATAGGACACAAAACGTAAATTGGATCATGAAACCATTGATTCTAATGGATTTAGGATGCTGATTTTCACCTAGGGGACCCCCTCTACCATGTTATGATTTCCTAAAAATGGTTGTATTAAACCATTTCAAGAACTAGGGTTTTTCTCAATGAGGGTCAATGCCAATTTTGCACAAGAGGGACAATTTTGAATTGAAAACTCCCAGGTGAGCGTGGGAGGTGATACTAAATATACAATGGAACAACACATATGTGGTAGCTGTAAGAACCTAATTACGCTTCCCGGTTTGGATTTTGTGCCCCAGAGTAAATTCACAAGTTGTGACTGAATGGCCTTAGGGGATAATTCCAATTGGCTATAGAGAAAAAACCATAACTTGGATTGTTAAATAGTTGATTATGATGGATTCAAGATGTTGGGTTTAACCTAGAGGAACATACCTATTGTGTTTCAGTTTCCCATAAATGGTCTTATTATACTATCTCTGGAAGTAGGGTTTTTCTCAGTGAGGGCTAATGCCAATTTTGCATAAGGGAGTCAATTTTGAATTGAAATATCTTAGATGAATATGGGTAGTGATATCATTTCCATAATGACCAAACACATATGTGGGAGCTGATGGGACCCAATTATGCTTCCTGCTTCAGATTTCATGTCCCCAAAGAAAATTCAAAAGTTGTCCCTGAATGGCTGCGAGTGCCTACTTATGACTGTCCATTGAACAAAAAACATAACTCAGATTGTGAAATTGTCAATTACGATGGATTTAGGATGTCGGGTTTCACCGAGGGAGACCGCTCTACCATGTTTTGATTGCTAGGAAAAATTCGTATTATACCATCTCCGAAACTAGGGTTTTTCTTAGTGAGTTCCAATGTCAATTTTGAACAAGGTGGTCTTTTTTGAGTTGAAATCACCAATTTACTGTGGGCAGTGATACCATGTCCATAATGTCCAAACAAATTTGTGGTAGCTGATGGAACCCAATTATGATACCCAATTTGGATTTCACGCCCCTGGATCAAATTCATATGTTGACACTAAATGGCCTCACGGGGCTAACTGTGACCGAGCATAGAAAGAAAAACCATAACTTGGATTGTGAAACCATCAATTTTGATGGATTCAAGATGTTAGGTTTCACCTAGGGGAACATGCCTACCATGTTTTGATTGCATGAAAATGGTTGTATTATACCATGTCCAGAAGCAAGGTTTTTCTTAGTGAAGGACAATGTCAATTTTGTAGACGGGGTTCAATTTTGAATTGAAATATCCTGGGTGACCATGGGAAGAAAGAACATGTCGAAAATGGATAAAAACATCTGTGGTAGCTGACATAACCCAATTATGTTTCCCGGTTGGATTTCGTGGCCCGAGAAAAAATTCACAAGTTGTCACTGAATGGCCTTAGGGGTCTAATTGCAGCTGGACATATAACAAAAACCATAACTCAAATTAAGGAACCATTTATTTCGATGGATTTAGGATGTCGAGTTTCACTTAGGGGACCCCCTATAATGTATTTCAATTTCCCAAAAATGGTCATATTATACCATATCCACAAGTAGGGTTTTACTCAGTGAGGGCCAATGTAAATTTTTCACAACGCGGGTCAATTTTGAATTGAAATATACCAGGTGACCATGGGTAGTGAGAGCACATCCATAATGTCCAAACACATTTTTGGTAGCTGACAGAACCTAGTTATGATCCACGGTTTGGATTACATACCATTGGATCAAATTCATAAGTTGTCACTAAATGGCCTCAGGGGGCTAATTGCAAGTGGAAATAGAACAAAAACCGTAGCTCGTATCATGAAATTGTTGATTTCGATGGATTTAGTATGTTGGTTTTCACTCATGGGAACCCCCCTACTGTGTTCTGATTTCCCATAAATGGTCCTATTATACAATCTTTGAATGCTTGTTTTTTCTTAAGGAGGGCCAATGCCAATTTTGTAGAAGGGGGTCAATTTTGAATTGAAATATCTTGGGTGATTATTGGAATCGAGAAAACATCCACAATGACCAAACATATATGTAGGAGATGACGAGACCCAGTTATGCTTCCCAGTTCAGATTTAGTGCCCCTAGAGAAAATTCACAAGTTCTCCTTGAATGGCTTTCCTACTTGCAACTGGACATGTGATGAAAACCATAACTTGGATCGTGAAAACATCAATTCCAATGGCTTCAAGATGCTGGAATTCACCCAGGGGAACCCCTCTATTTTGTTTCAATTTCCTAAAAATGTTTGTATTATTCCATATCCAGAACTAGGGTTTTGCTCAGTGAGTTCCAATGTCAATTTTGCACAAGGGGGTCTATTTTGAATTGAAACATATGAGAAACTGTGGGTAGTGAGAACACATTCATAATTTCTAAACAGATTTGTGGTAGTTGAGTGAACCTAGTTATGTTTCCTGGTTCGGATTTTGTGCCCCCGGAACAAATTCACAAGTTGTCCTTGAATGACCCCATGTGGCTACTTGGAACTGACCATAGAAAAAAAACCATAACATGGATTGTGAAGTATTGATTCCTATGGATTCAAGATGTAAAATTTAACCTTGGCGACCCCCTCTACAATATTTCAATTTCCCGAAAATGGTCATATTATATTATATCCAGAAGTAGGGTTTTTCTTAGTGAGGGAAGATGCCATTTTTTCTCAAGGGGTTCAATTTTGAATTAAAATATCCCAGGTGAATATGGAAAGTGATACCACATCTAGAATGGCCAAACAAATCTATGGCAATTGACAGAACCCAATTATGCTACATAGTTTGGATTTCGTTCCCCTAAAGCAAATTCACAAGTTGTCACTGAATGGCCTTAAAGGCCTAATTACAACTAGCCATAGAACAAAAACCATAAATCAAATCATCAAACCATTAATTTTGATGGAATCAATATGTTAGGCTTCACTGAGAGGAACCCCTCTAGCATCTCTGTATCTCCCAAAAATGATTGTATTATACCATCTATGGAAGTAGGGTTTTGCTCAGTGAGGGCCAATGCCAATTTTGCACAAGGGGGTCAATTTTGAATTAAAATATCCTAGGAGAATGTGGGTACTGAGAGCCCTTACAAAATGGTAAAACACATATGTCGAATTTGATTGAACCTAGTTATGCTTCCAATTCAAATTTATTTCTCCTATAGAAAATTCACAAATTGTCCTTGAATGGTCCCAGGTGACTATTTGCAACTTGCCATAGACAAAAATACATAACTTGTATCTTAAAACCTTCAATTCTGATGGATTCAGGATGCCAAGTTTCATACAAGGGAACCCCTCTACCATGTTTCTATTTCCCAGAAACAATCATATTAAACCATCTTCAGAATTAGGGTTTTTCTTAATGAGGGCCAATGCCAATTTTGCACAAGGAGGAATATTTTGAATTGAAATATCTTAGGAAACCATGGGTAGATATACCATGTACACAATGGATAAACGAATCTATGGTAGCTGAAAGAACCCAGTTATGCTATCTATCTTGGATTTTGTGCCCCCAGAGCAAATTCACAAGTTGTCCCTTAATGGCTGTTGGCTGCTTTTCTGGACAGACCCGGGTTTTCAGGAGGTGCAACAACAAACACCCCTTGGCACACTGGCCCTTTCGGCAAAGAGCTGTGCAGCAGCCCGAGGTCTCACCTGAAGTGGCTATGGGGGGGATAAGGAATCAGGTTTCCTTAACCTAGGCTAGGTGGAGACTAATCTTCTCCCTTACCTTCCGGGAGGATACCTTGGAGCAGAACGTCTTACTCTTCCGCAGACCTCTCAGCGAGGCAGCGCTGGAACTCACTCTTACCAGCCTAGCTACGCGGTATCTCCGCACCTACGCATGAGGCATTTTCCCACTATGTCCGATATACTGTATCGTTTCTGTCCTTGTGCCACAACGCAGTAACACACCCCTCAAGCGCTACAGCGGTAGTGTTCTTACAGGCTCCTTCGACACTGCACGAGTATAACTTCTAAGGGAGCTTCAAGGACTTACTTTACATATTCATTCCTAAAGATAGCGAAACATTCATGTAAACGTAGATAGTAAAACATAGACATGCATTCACATAAACATCACCATAACAACAAGAATCATGTGGTTCACCTCCACGGGGAAATCACATCCACGGGAACTGTATTTTATATTAGCTCGAAATGGGAATTACACAGTTACGCTGCGCACACAGCTGCAACCTTAGATATTTCTGGGAAACTCCATGCACACAGCTGGGAGCCCTTCTCTTAGATCTATTCTCTTCTTCTACAGAGATTACACTAACTCATACATCAACTTAGTCTGTCTGTAACTCAGCGACTAGCTCTATAGCTATCCAATTCTAACTCTCTTACCTTCTAACCAACTCATCTAACCTTTTTCCCTTTACAATTACACATATATATAGGTGGCCCTGAGGGTCGCACCTTTACAAAACTGTGGGCCTTTCCCAACAGTGATCCCCAAAAACCCTAACCACTGACGGCTAGGTGTACTTTAGACGCCTCTTGCAGTCGCATCGCAGCTTACTGCAGGCTCCGTGATTTCCAGCACAGATCGCGGGTATGGTCGCCGCTTCATCGTTCTTTGCTCCATGTCCTTTGCCTTCAATGCTTCATCCGATTGCTCTTCCTTGGTCCGAGCAACCATAAATTATGTACTTAGCCTTAATGAGGGTAGCTGAGCCCTCTATTCCATCGCTTCATTTATTGTGGTGGTTGAGCTTTCTACTCGGCCACATTTACTCTTCTTTGGCTTGTGTGCGCGAGCTCCGTGATTTTCGGTCCGCACTCTGCGGTGAGATCGTCCATCTGGCACCGTACCGCGCACTGTTCATTTTCACCAAAAAGGGTGCTTTTCTTCAAAATTAGCACTTTTCCTTCAAACTTAGTGCTTTCTCCTCAAAATTGGCAGCTTTGCCATAGCTGCGGCCTATGCTCCAACAGGCCCCTAACACTTACTTGTGGCTCGTCCCTGAGCCACCCGCACTAGCTGGCGGTCGTTTTAGTTGTGCATCTGACTTGGCTTGAGTCGCAACGAAAGCTTGCTTCCACTGTGCAATAACGGTGTCCATGTCTTGCACGCATTCCATGGTTGTCTGCACCAGGTCTGAAGTGGCTTCTTCTCCTTCTATAGCATCGACCAACTCTTGAGACTCAGCAAATGCTTTGACCTTGGCCTCTGCTTGGGCAGCAGGTTCAGCATACTCATCCATAAATAGCTGAATGATGTTGGCGAGAGTAGCATCTTTGTTTCTGAGCCTGTGGAGTTCTTGCTGGACTTTGCGGACTTCGCTCATCTTTCTCATTTTGGCTAAGCCTTCCAGGGACTTAGCTTCTTCGCTCAGAACAGTTAGGGACTGTTCTGCTGCTTCCACCTGTTCCACAAGGGCAACTTTAGAAGGGATCTTCTCGAGCTCCACCCAAGCCTCCATAGCTTGTGTCATTAACTGCTGGGCTTCTTCTGTTCTTCTCTTCATCTGGGTAGAAGCTATGCGCAGTGCTTCAAGTCTTTCTTGCGTCTCATCCACAGGGGGAACTGCGACACGAGCTTCCAACTCGGCGAGCTGCTTTCTATGGTCCTCGGCCATAGCAACTACTTGCTGTTCTAGGGCTTGCGCCCTTCTACCAATGCATTGCACTTTCTCAACTAACGGTAGGTCTGGTTGAATCTGGCAGGTTGACAGCTCCTGGGAGATTTCATCAACAGCATTCCTTAACCCAGTGTCTTGCACTTCGTGAAGTTCAAGCTACGCAGAGATCTCCTTGTAGCCTGCCCTTAGCTCTGCTTCCTGCGTCTGCAGTCTTTGATTGGCATGGAATGTGGAGAGCTCCCTAGCTCTCAGCTCAGTAGAAACCTGCTCTTGAACCAAATGGAGAGTTTCCAACGCAATAAGTGACAAATTTATTTCAACAGGGCCCACCGCGCTTACCTGCAGTGCAGCCAAAGGATCTGGGAGTGTCATACTTGCAGGCGAGATGTGGACAACAATGTGCCTCTCTATGACTACTTCAACCCGCTCTATGCTTGTAGATTCTTGCGGCGCCTACTAGCCGGATGCCGACGCATGGGTCTGCGCAACTCATCCTGCGAGACCTTTCAACTCCACGAGCTGCAGGTCCAGAGCACTTCTGATCTTGGCCTGAGAGGTCCGCAGCTCATGAAATTGCTCCTTTAAGTATTGGTCGAACCCCGCGGCAAGGGTCTCAGAGGGATCTCCAGTCGCTTCTATGGGGTGCGACATCTTCTGCTTCTTAGGAGGCGGTCCTGACGGACCTTCATCATTCTTCTGTGCGGCCTTTTCCTTTCCCTTATCTTTTTCTGGCGCCGCAGGGGGTGGCATCACGATAGCAATGTCAGCGGCCTACTTCCATTCATCTGGCCGGGACTTCATAGTGTCCTCCACATCCTGGGTAGTCATTCGGTAGAGCCCTATGACCCATTCTTTCGATTGAATTCCACGAGGGCGGAAATAGATTTCATGCAAGTTGGTAGAAAAGACCAACTTCGCTCCATAAATTTCTGTCGTCTCCTCAGTAAGCCTCGGCATCTGCAGAATGGTATCCCTGAGGAGATTGTAGTACTCAAAGAATACGGCGTGGTTCATCTTGCGCTTCATGGGATTATTAGAATCCCAGAGGTTGACATAATGCATCCCTATAACCTCTCCTGAACGGCGCGGAAGAAACTGAGTGTTGGGCGGTTCCTTCCACCCGACAAAAGCACACAAGATCTAGAGCCAAGAGAAATGGAATAGCTGATTGGCGGTGTCCTGAACGTTGTGAAAGTCGTCGAAGAATGTATTCCGGAGGAAGAGAGACCAGTTATACTGCTTTCCCTCCGCAGTTGCAACTGCGAGCTCTACAACAGCTCCAGGGACTTCTTTGGGTCGGCACTTCGTTAAAAGTCTGTTTGCGAGTAGACTACCTGTGAATCTGAGTGCTTCATCTTCAACTGAAGTGAGGTCATAAGCCCGACCTCCTCAAGATAATTTGTATTTCTACACCACCTGTGCAGCGAGCTTTCGGTCCTTGTCTTTTCCAACAAAATGGACATTGGGGTCCTTACCAACCTTAGATAAGCCGGTAATTCGATGAATCAGGTCCACATTCAAATCAATTGGCCTCCCTAGCCAAAGATAACCACCATGAACACAGGATAATAGGACCTTAACAGCCGCATTAACTTCATTTCTACGCCCGAAGTGCGGTAGCTTCAACAGGTTCAATAGTCCAGGCCTCTCTAGATTTACTGCAAATTGTTGCAGGATGAATTCGTCAACTTTCTTAGCAGGGTTATGGACCACTGTCAGATAGTGATCTGGCGTGAACTTTGGATACGTTCTATAATCTCCCAAGTTAAAGTCAGAAAACTTAACCAGCGGGAGATGTCCAAGCAGGGATCCTTCTTCAAGCACGATTTTTGCCATTGGTGGCAACGGAATCGAATACTTGGCATTCTTGGGAATATGCACCTCGGGTGCATCATCTGGCCGCAGAGGAATGTAGTTAACCAGAGTGGCCAAGGGCTCTGGAGCGGGTTCCTTTGGCTGCTGCTGTTGCTGCTGGTGCTGTTGAGACGCTCGCGTGCCTGGGGACTGTCTGGGTTCAAGAAGCTTGACAATCTTGATCGAGGTATCCATTCCGAAATCTAAACCTCTGTGTCTAAACTGACGAACAAATTCTTCAGTTGACAGGTTCTCCATCATGAACTTACATACACGACTTAACATTGATAAGAGAAGGGAAAAACAGCGTAGGACATGAAATCTGAAAACGGGAAAGCAATCTGCATGACACGGCTCTGAAAACAATGACAGACTCTCAAACAGGACAACTATAGAATGCACTAGCAAGGAAAAGTAACCCAAACATATACGAATGAGGGGTATTTATAGCTAAAGGCGGTAATAGATGCGGGCAAGTGGCACTAATAACCATAGGTGCATATGCATGAGTTGACAACCCCCCTACCCCCGCGCCTCTGTGGTACATTAAATGCGATGGACGAGCTCTAACAACCTTTCGGGAGATAAGCTAAGGCCTTCGGCTCCTTAATTAAATGCGGATCTTAGGGAAATCAAGCTGAATATGTCAGAGCAAATACAATTAAATGGCAGTCTCATCCTTCATTAAGACTTAGACGCGGCTATAGAACTTTCGTAATTCAAATTTTCAAATTTTTGGCGGGTAACTTCAGCATGGGTAACTGTGCATATAGAGGGGTCCACAGCGAGGACTCCGTAAGAGCAAACACAATTAGACAACGGGGAACTCTGCAAGAGCAAAAGTTTGACAACCTGGGGGATTTCGCAAGAGCGAAAATAGGCAAGCTCAAAACAGGCTTTATTGAGTGCGCGGATGCTTCGAGGGACTGCGCGGGAAGCCAGAGACTGAAAATGTCTCGCGACTTCCGTGTAGACTGTGATAAGTGCGATGCCTCTTTCAACTACACTGGACATCTGCACGACTTTAGCAGCTGATTAGGTCAACAGGGTGGAGTGGCCATCTCGATAAAGCTTGAGCCGACTCCCGTTGATCATTGTGGGCAGCAATTCTCCATTAAGCTTCACGAGTTGAACTGCTCCACCTTCGGTTATTTTCATTACTTGAAAAAGGCCTAACCAATGTACATGAAACTTGGCCTGGAAACTTGATGAATTTACTATCATAAAGGAGTACCAAGTCTCCTTCCTGAAAGACTTTATTCTTAATATGCCTGTCATGCCAAGCCTTTTGTCTTGCCTTCTGCACTTGTTGATGGAATCCAACTAAAAGCCTGTCTTCTTCTAGGGCAACCAATTGTAACAGCCTTTCACTCATAGTATCAGTATCTTCCATTTCTGTAATTTGAGCGATTCTGAGACTAGGAACAATGTATTCCATGGGCATAACTGCTTCTTGTCCATACACCAAACTGAAAGGTGTGTGACCTATTAATTTCTTGCATGTGGTTCTGTAAGCCCATAACACAGTTGTGACTCTAAGGTCCCAATCATCTCTTTGTTGGTTACAGATCTTAGTCAGGGCATTCTCCAGAATCTTATTGAATGCCTCCACTGTACCATTAGCTTGAGGGTGGTAGGGTGTACTCTTATGGTGACTAATGTGGAATTCTTCAGTAAGGGCCTCTATAGTCTCGTCTAGGAAATGTGTGCCCTGATCACTCATTAGAATCAGTGGACATCCAAATCTAGTGACAATATTCTCAAAAATGAACTGTGTGGCAGTGACAGCATCGCAATTCTTAACTGGCTTCGCCTCAGCCCATCTGGTGGGGTATTCAGTAGCTGTGATGATGTATCTTGCATCGGTTCTCTTTCCTTGTGGGTTGATAGGTCCCAAAAAATCAATAGCCCACTTATCAAAAGCACGCACTGTTATCTTAGCCTCATTTCATCTCTTCTTGAAGGTTTTCTTGTTCGCTGGCACACATCGCAACACTTGCAGAATTCCTTAGTATCCTTGTGCAATGTTGGCCACCAAAGACCTGCGGCTAAGATCTTCTGCGCAGTCGGCTTTCCTGTGAAATGGCCTCCTGCTGTTCCTGAGTGCGCTTCTGCGATTATGGAGTTCTTCTCATGCGGTAAAATGCATCTGCGCAAGACTTCATTAGGGCCCAACTTATACAGCTGTCCTGCTATCAAAGTGAAGTATGCGGCTTTGACAACAAGTTGTTTCTTCTGCTGTATTGTGAACTCAACTGGCGCTTTCCCTGTAGTGAGAAACTCAAGAATATCGGAATAATATCCATTTGCTGCTTGAACAGAGAACAACTGCGCATCAGGAAGATTGTCCTCCAAATTTGTAGGTTCCTCCCCTGAATCTATCCTAGATAAATGGTCAGGTCCTGCATTCAATCTACTTGGCTTCACAATAATCTCAAAATCATACTCCTGGAAGAGGAGTAGCCATCTGCAAATTCTTCCCCCTAACACTGGCTTTTTGACCAAGTACTTCAAAACAGAATGGTCAGTATACATTTTAAAATGAGCACCCAATAGATAGTGTCTGAACTTATGTAAGGCATACACCATAGCTAGTCCTTCTCTTTCTGTAGTGGTGTAGTTCTTCTCAGCTGTAGACAGCTTTCTGCTAGAGTAAGCAATGGGGTGGTCAATACCTCCTTCTCCCGGTTGTGTAAGTACAACCCCCAATGCTATGGAAGAAGCATCTACATGAACATGAAAGGGTTTTCTCCAGTCTGGGAAAACTAGAATAGGCGTTGTGATCATCTTTTCTTTAAGTGTGTCCAAGCTCTGTTGGCATTCTTCTGTCCATTGGAATTTCGAATCCTTTTTCAGCAGTCTTTCCATAGGCGCAGTGATCTTTGCATAACCTTTGATAAATTTCCTGTAGTATCCTGTGTGTCCCAAGGTAGTGTGCAATTGCTTGACTGAATTGGGCGCATGCAAGTTAGCAATGATGGCAACCTTCGCGGGATCCATCATGAGTCCTTGTCTGCACACAATGTGACCCAACAAAATACCAAAAGGAGCACAGAAGATACATTTTTTCAAGTTCAGGGAGATCTGATACTATCTACATTTTTCTAACATCATCCTTATATTCCCTATATGGTTCTTTAGTAAACCAAACACAGTCCAGTCATCAAAATAGACTTCTAGAAATTTATGGATAAACTCTTTAAAAACAGCAACAACGACTCTAGAGAAGATAGCAGGAGCGTTTTTAAGACCAAAGGGCATTACCGTATACTGGAATGAGCCCCATTTAGTCGCAAAAGTTGTCTTATGGCAGTCCTCTGGATGGATTCTGATCTGATGTTATCCTGAAAAGCCATCAGTGAAGGAGTAAGCCTCTTGTCCTCCAACATTATCAAGCACTTCATCCGTAAAGGGTGTAGGAAATGGATCATGCGCTGATGTGTCGTTGAGCTTGCGTAGGTCCACGCAGATTCTTATTTCACCTTTTTCCTTTTTCTCTTGTACCACCATAGGACTAATCCAATCACTTTCCTCTACTGGTTCAATGATACCAGCTGCGAGCATCTTATCAATTTCTTCTCTGACCTTTTCTTTATATCGTGGGTTCAACCTGTACGGGCGCTGTTTTACTGTCTTAGCATCCGCTTTCAAAGGTATGCGCATAACTCCTAAATCCCCTAGGATGCCGTTCATTTCTGTAAACTTGGTAGGGAAGATATCCTAGTACTCATGTAGTAAGTCTGCAATATGGCCAACAGTTTCATCATCCCAATAATCTCCTATAGAGGCAACCTTGGGTTCGGCTTCTGTACCAATGTTAATCTTCTTGAGCTTGATGTGTTATGTAATGGCAGGGATATCAAGCTGAGGGCCTTCGACTTTGCGCGTCCCTACTGACTCTGGAATATTGATGTTGCAAGGATCATCATCCTCTTCTCCAGCGGCGAAATTATAGCATTCCAGGGCATGTTCCATCTGGACAGCCCAATCTGGTTGAGAATACTCTGGTAAAGGACATTGTTCAAATACCTTCTTTCTAATACACTTTAAAGCCTGATCGATGCTTGGATGTTCTGACTCAAAGCTGAAAGTGAGTTGAAAACTTTCAATCATGAGAGGCCAAGTGATAGTGCCTCTGCGAAATTCTATTTCAGTGTACCAGTTCCTTGGAACTATATCCAATGTGTGGATGAATAGGTGAGCCCACTCATCCTCTGGAATATCTGACCATTGCTGAATACATGCTTCCATGTGTGTCCTGGGGTCACTCTGTCCATCATATTTGCACAAAACTCCTGTTGTAGTCTCTTGAAATCTGCGCAGTATCAACCTGCAACAGTCTTGCCATGTGTTGATATTTTCTTTATGCGCACCCCACCATCTTGCGGGTGTAGCGCGCAATGCTACATCCAATGCTTGTATGTGCTGCTCATCTGGGATTTCTTATTCATATGCATGTATGAATTCACTTACTCCAATTAAACCATCAAATATTGGAGTGTTATTCAATTCTGTGCCAATCCATCGAATGGATTTAGTCATCATGGCGCAACGCCTTGCAGAAACTTCATGTAAGCGATTCTGCCAGTTTTCCAATCCTACTTCCGAATCTGATGCGCACGAGCTATCGCATCACCAGCTGATATGGCCGTCTGCTGTGGGATTGACATAATCATTATGAGTAGCAGTCATCTGGTACAAACTTTCCATGTGGCGCACTTCTTCTTCTGCTCGAATGGGTTCAATATACCATGGTCCTTGAAGGGGATCAAGAGGTGCAATGACCCTGGTCTGCTCATCCTCAAAGGTCATCTGTCTTTTCTTCAAATTAATGACAGCCAAATTATCAAATGCCCAGTCTATGCCTAAAAGTGCTGGGTAAGGTCTACTATTATCCAAAATTTTGATTACTTCGAAGTCTGCAGAACCTCTTACTCCCTCAATATCAATGGGTACAATGGGTAATCTTCCCAATGGAGAAACTTGTTGCTGATTTGCAAGTCTTAGCTGGATAGGAGATCTGGTAAGCTGAGGGCTACCCATATGTTCCCATGTCTGCATAGTGAGAACATTAACTTCTGAGCCTAAATCCAAAATGACTTCGTCCATTTCAAATGCTCCAATCTACGCTGTGAGTCTCATCTCTCTTCCAGTTCTAGTATGACTCCCAATCTGATGAACAACACGATGTGGTGTATTCATCGAAGCAGATTGTTGACACTGATCCAACAGGTGTTGGAACTCCATAGTTGCTTTTTCATTGCGCAACAACTTTAAGTAGTTCCTTAGGAAAGCATGAACACTGCCTAGTGCATCCTCCTCATCAGGCCTTCCGGATGTAGTGGCCTGCTCTTGCACCAGGTTCTCTTGACGTGGCACATGCGGTCTGATATCATTATGTGGAATTGCGACAGAACTTGAAGCTCGCGGATCTGAGAAATACTCTTGAGCTTGCTTGAATGCTTCTTTTTGCTTCTGTAGGTCAAACGGGGATGGACTAATATTAGCGCGGCGCACCCATTGTGTCGTTGGCTTTCCAATTCCCGACTCTGGAGCACCAGTAGTTACACCACTGCACATCATTATATTAACTGTGGGATCTGGTTCTCTTTTTTCTGCTCCAATCAACTGGATATTCTAGTTAACCTGTGGCTTCTTTTCTTGCATCTTGGCCATCAACTGAGGGCATTCTTCAATGACATGATCATAAGATTTACAGTATCTGCAGAGGGTTGTAGGATTTTGGAAATCCCTTGCATAATGGCCTTGAGCTCCGCAGTTATAACAAGTGATCTGTCCTCTTCCACGACCAAACCCTGCTGCACGTCCGTGGCCCCTGTAATTTCCTCCTCTACCTTCCCGAGCTGGGTTATACTGCGGCTCTGCTGTGGGTCCTTGTGGTTCTGACTGTACTCTATAAACATCATGTTTTCTTTCTATCATAAGGTCATATGCTCTGCAATTGTTCTCATCATGGCCTACTGATTTACAGAAATTGCAATATAGATTCTTTGGAGTTTGTACATATTTCTGTAACAAGTGACACTCTTGTGGTCTGTGGCCTTTAGTTCTACAAATTTCACACCAAGGCCCTTGTGCCTGTGGTAAAGGGTTAGGTGCTCCAGTTGCAATATAATCTATGAAACAGGAAAATGATCCTTTGAATGTCCTTGTGCTCTACACTTTGTACACCAAATTTCTTCCTTAACATCCTTTCCTTTCTTAATATCATGCACTTGCAAAGTTAGGTTTGCTATTTGGTTCTGCAACTGCGCAACATCGTTGCTTGTTCCAGCAATTGGTGAAGCTTCTAGTTTCATAGCCATCTCTAGAGCTTGTTCTTGTGTAGTGAGATTCTGTTGCATAAGAGGAAGTCTAATGTGAGGAAGCAGTGTAGCAATGAACCATTCCTTGTGCTGCTGCGGTGCAAACTCAAAGCTTACTTGATCTATCAGGGCTTTGAACTTCTGGTCAAAGTCCCATACTGACTCTGTAGGTAGCTGTTTTATGTCTTTGAGTTCTGTTATGCACTGTGATTCTGATTTAGGTTTCTTGAATTCTTTAATCATAGCATTTCTTACATTAGCAAGCATCCTATTCTGTGCTGCTGAGTATTTCATAAACCAGGTTAAGGCTCTCTCTCTTAGTGTGGTTGCTAACTGAAGCAGCTTAACAGCATCATCATTAATTTGCTTAATCATCTAGATGGCTTCACATAGAAGCCAGTGCTGCTCAGGGTCTTCTAGCCCTGTTCCTCTAAAAGTTCGTAGCTTCATGTCATCACCCATCCTTCTTGCGCTAGGTTGACGTGGAGGTGTTGTGGCACTGCCTCCGGGATGGTTAAACAAAGGTGGAGCTGAGGTACTAGAAGTACCGTGCAGGCTACTAGAGGGTGTTACTGCGGGGTTATGCTGAGCCCCGTCTGGCTTTTGCGGTGTAAAAGAGTGATAAGGGATATGAGCACTCCCTTGTCTCTCTATATGGCTCGCTCTACGAGCTTGACTATCTTCTGGGATAGACTCAAAAGAATGCTGGTCGAGGCCTACTTTATACCATTTTCCACTATGAGTGCAACCAATAGCTTCAAAATCACTATCAGAATCTGCGGACATTACTTGTCTATGCTATTCATCGGAAGCTATGCATAGTTTTCCTTTTTCATATAAGAGCATTTTAATCGACAGGTTCATAGAATTTAAGAACTTACCCCTGTATGCTTTGAAGAAGCTCCTCTCAGCCTCGCTGAAGCTCTTTCTCGTATCTACTGCAAACTCAGTGATGAAGCCTTCTAGCAGACTATTCAACCAAAAGTCTACTGCACGGGATACAGGATTATTGACCCGCTTCACAATGCTAACTAGCTCAGGCGACCAAACGATAGGTTGATCAACATGCACAGTGGGTTGAGTATCTGCTAGCTTGGATACCCACCCATACAACTTGAGAGCAAATGTTACAAAGAAGATTTCGTGAAGGTCAGTATAAATATGCTTCTACAACCAGTCTTCTGTCTGAAGCCTAGAGCTTCTATTTTCACGTTCAGCGAACTCTCTAGCCTTTGAATCAAACCACTCTTGAATTTCTTTAGCTGTAGGATTCCAGCACCACATTGCCTTCAAAATAATAGGGTTAAAGCCGACGATGGAACCATTTGTTGGCTCCCCTTTTCTCTAGGTTTCGCATCAATCTCGCACGTCACCGGAATAACAAGTCTCAAGGCAATGGAACCATTTGTTGGCTTCCCTTTTCTCTAGGTTTCGCATCAATCTTGCACGTTGCCGGAATGACAAGTCTCAAGGCAACAAAACCATTTGTTGGCTCCCCTTTTCTCTAGGTTTCATATCAATCTCGCACGTTGCCAGAATAACAAGTCTTAAGGCAATGAAACCATTTGTTGGCTACTTTTCTGGACAGACCCGGGTTTTCAGGAGGTGCAGCAACAAACACCCCTTGGCACACTATCCCTTTCGGCAACGAGCTGTGCAGCAGCCCGAGGTGGCTATAGGGGGGCTAAGGAATCAGGTTTCCTTAACCTAGGCGAGATGGAGACTAATCTTCTCCCTTCCCTTCTGGGAGGATACCTTGGAGCAGAACGTCTTACTCTTCTGCAGACCTCTTAGCGCGGTAGCGCTGGAACTCACTCTTACCAGCCTAGCTGCGCGGTATCTCCACACCTGCACACGAGGCATTTTCCCACTACGTCCGATATACTGTATCGTTTCTGGCCTTGCGCCACAGCGTAGTAACACACCCCTCAAGTGTTGCGGCGGTAGCGTTCTTACAGGCTCCTTCGACACTGCACGAGTATAACTTCTAAGGGAGCTTCAAGGACTTACTTTACATATTCATTCCTAAAGATAGCGAAACATTCATGTAAACATAGATAGTAAAACATAGACATGCATTCACGTAAATATCACCATAACAACAAGAATCATGTGGTTTGCCTCCACGGGAAATCACATCCACGAGAACTGTATTTTATATTAGCTCGAAATGGGAATTACACAGTTACGTTGCGCACACAGCTGCAGCCTTAGATCTTTCTGGGAAAATCCACGGACACAGCTGGGATCCCTTCTCTTAGATCTATTCTCTTCTTCTACAGAGATTACACTGACTCAGACATCAACTTAGTCTGTCTGTAACTCAGCGACTAGCTCTACAGCTATCCAATTCTAACTCTCTTACCTTCTAACCAACTCATCTAACCTTTTTCCCTTTACAATTACACATATATATAGGTGGCCCTGAGGGTCGCACCTTTACAAAACTGTGGGCCTTTCCCAACAGTGATCCCCAAAAACTCTAACCACTGACGGCTAGGTGTACTTTAGATGCCTCTTGCAGTCGCGTCGCAGCTTCCTGCAAGCTCCGTGATATCCGGCGCAGATCGCGGGTATGGGCGCCACTTCATCGTTCTTTGCTCCATGTCCTTTTCCTTCAATGCTTCATCTCGTTGCTCTTCCTTGGTCCGAGCAACCATAACTTCTGTACTTAGCCTTAATGAGGGTAGCTGAGCCCTCTATTCCGTCGCTTCATTTATTGTGGTGGTTGAGCTTTCTACTTGGCCACATTTACTCTTCTTTGGCTTGTGCGCGCGAGCTCCGTGATTTCTGGTCCGCACTCTGCAGTGAGCTCGTCCATCTGGCACCGTACCGCGCATTGTTCATTTCTGCCAAAAATGGTGCTTTTCTTCAAAATTAGCACTTTTCCTTCAAACTTAGTGCTTTCTCCTCAAAATTGGCAGCTTTGCCATAGCTGCGGCCTATGCTCCAACAATGGCCCTAGGTGACTACTTGCAACTGGCCATAGAACAAAAACTGTAAGTAGCACCATGAGACTATCGATTCATATGGATTCAAATGGTGAGTTTCACCCAGGGTAACCCCTATACCATGTTTCGATTGTGCAAAAATGGTCATATTATACCATCTCTGGAAGTAGGGTTTTGCTTAGTGAAGGTCAATGTAAATTTTACACAAGGGGGTCAATTTTGAATTGAAATCTCACAGGAAACTGTGGGAAGTGAGAACACATCCACAATGGCTAAACACATCTATGGTAATTGAGGTAACCCAATTATGCTACTCGGTTTAGATTTTGCGCCCCTCGAGAAAATTCAAAAGTTGTGCCTAAATGGCCTTAGGTGCCTACTTGCAACTGGTCATAGTAAAAAACTATAACTCATATTATGAAGCCATCAATTCCAATGGATTCAAGATGCCAGGTTTCACCCTAGGGAATTCCTCTACCATGTTTTGATTTCCTAAAAATGAACGTATTATACGATCTCCAGAACTAGGGTTTTTCTTAGTGAGCGTCAATGTCAATTTTGCACAAGGGATATATTTTGAATTGAACCCTTCGAGTGACCATGGGAAGTGAGACTATGTCCACAATGTCCAAACACATATGTGGGAGTTGACATAACCAATTTATGCTTCCTAATTTGGATTTCGTGACCCCAAGAGAAAATTCACAAGTTATCCTTGAATGGTTTGAGGTGGCTACTTGAAACTGGACGTAGAACAAAAAAAGTAACTCGAATCATGAAACCATCAATGTCGATGGATTTAGGATGTCGTATTTCATCCAGGAGAACCCCTCTACCATGTTTCGATTTCCCAGAAAGGGTCATATTATACCATATATTTTGAATTGAAATATCTTGGGAGATCATGGGAAATAATACAACGTACACAATGGCTAAACACATCCGTGGTAGCTAACGAGACCCAATTATGCTGCTTGGTTTAGATTTAGTTCCCTAGATAAAATTGATAAGTTTTCCTTGAATGGATCGAGTTGGATACTTGCAATTGTGAATAGAAAAAAAATTGTAAGTAGGGTTTTGCTCAGTGAGGGCCAATGCCCATTTTTCACAAGGGGTCAATTTTGAATTGAAATATCCCAGGCAGACATGTTAAGTGATACCACATAAACAATGTCCTTGAACACATCTATGGAAGCTAATGAAACCCAGTTATGCTACCCATTTAGAATTTCGTGCCCCGAGAGCAAATTCATAAGTTGTCCCTGAATGGCCCAAGGTGGCTACTTGCAACTAGCCATGGAACAAAAACTGTAACTCGGATGATGAAATTGTCGATTATGATGGATCCAAGATGTTGGGTTTCACCTACGGGACCCCATATACCATGTTTCAATTTCCCAAAAATGATCGTATTATACCATCGTATTATACCATCTCTAGAACTAGGGTTTCGCTCAATGACGACTAATGTAATTTTGTAGAAGGGGGTCAATTTTGAATTGGAATATCCTGAGACACTGTGGGTAGTGATGCCATGTCCATAATGGAAAAACACGTATCTAGCATCTGATGGAACCCAGTTATGCTTCCTGGTTTGTATTTCGTGCCCCTAGAGAAAATTCACAAGTTGTTAGTGAATGGCCTTAGGGGGCTAATTGCAGCTGGCCATAAAAAATAAAATGTAACTCGGATAATGAAACCATTTATTCCCATGTATTTAGGGTTCCAATGTTCACTTAAAGGAACTTCCCTACAATGTTTCGATTTCCCATAAATGTTCGTATTATATCATCTACGACAGTAGGGTTTTTCTCAGTGAGTGTTGGTTTCCTCTCTGGGTAGACCCGGGTTAGCTGTACCTTTTAGACCAACAGAACCCTTAGCTCACTGGTGCTTTCGGCAACAGGTCGCAGAAGCAACCTGAAGTCTCACCCGAAGTGATTCTAATGGGTGGCAGAAGACTCAAGTGTCCTCAGCCAGGTTCCGAGGCATCCAGGGTGCTTAAACCCACCTTAGCTCTCTCCTAATAGGTTGACTTCTCTCATTCTACTACTCCGGCTATACCTCTGTCTTATCGCATCATGCAGGAAGTGCGATAAGCCTTCCCCTTATATGAGCCCGTCTAGCGATACCTAAGATATCGCGGGTGCGATATCTTCCTCCTTTCTGTCCCTGCGGTATGTGACACTTAGCCGCTTCCTGGATTAATACGCGGTCTCAACCACCCTTATCCTATTACTGAAGATAGTAATATCATTTAATCTCTAAGCATAATCCTCGCTAATGAGCTTGACCCTTGATGTTTCACAACGATGTGACTGTATAAAATATTACTTTGAGCACTGTTCTAACTGAACTCTTCGTGCATTACCTTCATTCAATACTCAAGCATTATCCTTTATTAAGCAAAGATCTAGTTCGCTAGGATTTAGCTATGATTCTCGCAATTGTTACACATCAACCAGAACTAAACTGACGACCATATACATTACTTATAAACTGAAGGAAGCATTCATGTACAATAAAGATAAGCGAATAAGAGCAACAACTACACAATTACAATCACGCTACTCAGATAATCACGTGTCACTCCCAGGAGGGGAGCTACGTCCACGGGAACTGTGTTCCCTGTTAACAACTCGGGAGAGTAAAACACAGTTCCGTCACAACTCTTTGCAACAGAGGTCTTCTGGGAAACTCCACCTCATTGGGAGCCCTTCTCTATAGACCTCTCTTCTTCTCCTGCCTCTTACAATGCATTCTCTTTCTCCCTCAATCCCAGTGGATTGCACAATCTCTCAATGGGTCGGCCCCTGTTCTCTGGGGGATGTTCAGACTCTGTATCAACAAAGACTCGACTACCCTCTACTTAATAACTTCTGTCACTATGTGGCCAACCCCTTTTCATACAAAAAGACTCCTATATATAGATGGCCCGAAGGTCTCATCGCAGTTACAAAACTGTGGGCCTTATCCCAACAGTGACTCAACCCTAACCACTTACAGTCAACTAGCTATACTTCCATAGCCACCTCCTGTCTCGTCGCCGCTTCCTGCAGTCCTTAGTCTTTAATGCATCGGCCCGTTGCTTCTTCTTGGTTCAAGCAACACTGACTGTAGTCCTTCTTCTTAATGAGGGTAGATGAACCCTCTCTTCATCTTCGGCGCCTTTATTATGGTGGTTGAGCTCTCCCTTCAGCCTCTTCCTTGTACCACACGCTTTGACTTTTCTGTACATATCGCCGCAATTCCCGTCGGAATTTGCGCTACGGCGATATCTTTGTCTTGTCGCCAAAATTGGTACTTTCTCCCCAAAAATGGTTATCTTTCCCAAAATTAGCAGCTTCCTAAATGCTGCGGAAGTTCTCTCCAACAACTCCCCTAACACTTAATTGTGGCTCGTCCCCGAGCCACTTGCAACATCAGCCTGCTTCATCTGGCTAAGCTTATCCTTTGCTGCCCGTGAGATTGTTGCGAATTGTGCCTTAAGCGCTTTAATACTTTCATCCATGCTTGTTACTTCTTCCTGCGCTGCGCTTAGCAGCTCAGCTGTTACCAAGGAGTCTTCTGTGCTCTCAATGACTCCTTTACTTGAGGTGAAGCTTTTCACCTTTTTCTCCAGTTCATCAACCAGATGTGCGACTTTGCTTTCATGCGGGCTAACTTCGTTAGCCAGGTTGATCTGCTGTTCTCTGTACTTCTGCAATTGCTGTTGAAATTGCGTGATTTCTCCTTTCTTTCTTCTCTTCGCAAGAGCACTCAAGCCCTTGTACTCTTCTTTAGCTCTCGATATCGCATCTTCAAAGTGCTTAATATGCTGATTGAGCTCTGCTTTCTGTGGGAGCTCCTCTAGCTCCAGCCATGTTTTTGATGCATCCTCTAGGATAGCCTCTGTTGCTTCCACTCGACACTGCATCTGTGTCTGTACAATTCTGATAGCTTGCACTCGTGCTTCTTGGATTTCCTCTGGAGTAAGCGGCCTATTCGCTTCCAGTGCAGCAATCCTCGCTTCGTATTCTTCCTCCATCTTTTTCTTCTCTTCATCTAGATCCTTTGCTCTTTCTGCTATTTTTCTTATCTTCTGAGTTATTTCTAACTCAGGCTTGATATCGCACTGCGGAAGTTCTGCTGCGATATTCTCTAAAACAAGAGAGACATCCTGCTCTTGCTGAACATGTTTCGTCAACTGGGCACTCTCTGCCTCATGCTGTGCAATGAGCTGCACATTTTCATTGGAAAGTAAAACATTATGCTCATATGTGACTCGTTCTCTGTGCCTCAGCTCCGTGCCTATCTGCTGAAAAATTTCGTACAACTGGTCCACAGGTACTTCTGGTAGGTTCACCTCAAGAGGATGAACCATCTGTACTTCCATAGGAACAGGGAAATTAATGCTTCCTGGCGGTATACGAACAATGTTCGTGTGGTCCCTTGCAATACTTTCTTCTCTGGTCTGTAAAGGGGACTGCGAACTTTCTCCTACTGTGGTTGGAGCTGGCTGAATCTGCATGGAAGCAGTCTTCTCAGTTATTGCCTTCAGCTCTCGCAATTTCTTGTCAAGGATTATGCGCATCAGATCCTGCGATGACTGAATCGCAGCGAATTTATCCCGCATCTTCTCATGTATTCGGCTGGCGATGAGATCATACTCATCCTCTGTCATGATCGGTGCCTGCGGTTCTTCGAAAGTAACCGCCTTTGTTCTCTTCTTCTTTGCTCGCAGTGGAGAAGGGCCTTCAGTACCCTTTCTCTTATAACCTATTGGTTCTTTCACTTTATCTTTAGGATCTATCTCCGAAACATCTTCTGGATCCTCAACTGGAGCATCAACTGGAACTAGGCCAGATGATAGGTCATCATACATCTGTTTCATTTCCTCATCAAAACAGTTCTTAATGGCGTCTTCAACCTGCTGGATTTCCATGCGATATGGGCCAGGGGCCCATTCCTTATGTTTCCTGAATCCCTTGGGTCTGATATATGTTTTATCCCTGTCGACTTTAAATTCCAGCTTGGACTGATAAAGATCAACGACCGGCGAGTCGACACGCGGAATCGTTGCTACGGACTCAAGCAATAGCATATAATAGTCATGGAATACCATTGCGTTGTTCTTGTGCTTCTCTGGGTGATTACTCGCCCAAAGATTTGAATACCTCGTGCCTCTGCACGCCCCTGGTGCCAGTTGTGGAAACTGCGAATTGGGCGGCTCTTTCCATCCAATAAAAGCCATAAGGATCAGCAGCCACGAGAAGTGGAAGCTGTGAAGCGGATCCTGCTGCGCCTGCGCACAGTCTTGAAAGAAACTATTCAGCAAAAATAAACTCCAATTGTAAGGTTTACCTTTTATGACTTCAATCGCTAGGCGGATAACTGAGCCTGTGACCTCCTTTGGCCTCACCTTGAGGAGGAGCTTTCCTGCCAATAGACTAACAGTAAATCGCAAGGCGTCATCCTGTATTGAGTTGACATCGTAGGCGCGACCTCCTCTTTGCAGCTTATACTCCGCAACCTGCTTGGTTGAGAGCCTGGTATCCTTTGTGGCGCCATCAATATTTATCTGAGGGTCAAAGCCAGTCTTCGACAGACCGGTAATGCGGTGAATAAGGTCAACATTAACATCTATCTGGTTACCCAACCATAAGTAACCACCATGCACACATGAGAGTAGCATCCGCACTACAGCATTTACCTCTGAGCCCCGTCCAAAGTGTGGAATCTCCAGGAGATTGAGCAGTCCCGATGGTGCTAAATGGCTTGCATGGTCCATGGGGACGAACTCATCGCGCTCTGTCCTTGGGTTCCTCTGAATTGTCATATAACGATCGCGACGGAAGTGTGGGTAAAGCTTATAATCTCTCAGATTATAATCAGTAAACTTAACAGCATGCATATTCCCCCACAGGTTACCTTCTTCCTTCACTCGCTTATCCAGTGGTGGGAGTACGAGTTCATATCTAAAGTCTTTCGGAAGGACAATTGCTGGTGCATTTTCTATCCTTGGCGGGAAGTATACAGTAGCGACTGTGACTTCTTCCGGAAGTTCCTGCTCCGGTTCTTCTGACTTTGCGCTACTCGGGGTCTCGCTATACTCCATATTAGCTAAGGTTCTTGGTGACTGTCGTGTGGATGGAGAACCAGCAGTAACTTTCTTTCCTTTCTTAGCCACAGCTGAAGTCATAGCACACTCAATTCCACCCCGTTGGAATCTCTGCAACACGTCTTCGAGAGGCTCGTCTGGCGCGAGGAACCTTCCCCTGTGGTACTCTGGACTTCCTATGATTGCTAATCTGATACAAATCAAAGTCTGCAATTGTTTTTGGCTTCCCTGCTAAGAACTCTGCTGAGAATACGCTCTGCTCTTCTCAAATGCTCTCAACTCTTTCGATAAAAATGACCAAGTAGCCCCGTTCTTTGAATAAGACGTGTATTTATCATAAGGCGGGAACTTCAAACGGCAACGGACCAGTAAACTGGACCCGTCGGCGGCATTTAATGCATAGACAAGACAACACCCCGCGCCCATTTATTGAAAATGCCGTTTGAAATTTCGCTGGGAAACTGTGCGCCGGAGTGGTGTCGCATCGAATTTTCCAAATCTAGGAGAATCGACGTACTGCTGCCAAATCTTAGTACAACAGATACTTGTTAGTCGTACACTTAATGCTTGTCAGAAGGCGAAGTGACTAGCCCTCTGATCAATTCAAAAATTGGTATCGCGTCGATCTGTTTTCTGTCTTCTGCGATACGATATCGCGTCGCCTGGAAATGCAAAGTGCAAAAACTCGCATCGCATCAAAATTATCGCAACAACCAGAAAAGCTTGCTGCGAATTCTTACCTAAAGTATTTCCCGGTGTAGACTCCTTAGGGTGCGATGCCTCATTTCAACTACACTGGACATCTGCACCAATTGCTTCTTTTCTGGGCTAGGGCTAGGAGGTAGCATGGCCTTCACAATACAGCTTAAGCCTACTTCCATTGATCAAGGTAGGAAGAGACTCCCCACTCACAGTACGAAGCTGAATAGCACCTCCATCTGTTATTTGCTGAATTTGATATGGCCCTAACCAATGAGTCTTGAATTTTCCAGGGAACTTTATAAACTTACTGTCATAAAGGAGTACCAAGTCTCCAAGCTGAAAGGTTTTGTTCTTGATATGCCTATCATGCCAAGATTTTTCTCGTGCTTTCTGTACTTTCTGATGAAATCCTGCGATAAATCTGTCTTCCTCTAGATTGAGCAGCTGTGCCAATCTCTCCTCTAAAGTATCAGAATCAGCCATCTCTATGAGCTGAGCAATCCTTAGACTGGGTAAAATGTATTCCATAGGCATAACAGCCTCTTGTCCATATACCAGGATGAAAGGTGTGTGTCCTGTTAATTTCTTGCACGTGGTCCTGTAAGCCCATAATACAGCATTAACTCTAAGGTCCCAATCATCCCTTTGACTGTTACAAATCTTTGTAAGAGCATGTTCTAATATCTTATTGAAAGCCTCCACCGTACCATTAGCTTGAGGGTGGTAAGGTGTACTCTTATGGTGCTGGATTTCAAATTCCTCTGTCAAGGCTTCTATGGTGCGATTCAAAAAATGTGTGCCTTGATCACTCATCAAAGTCACTGGGCATCCAAATCTAGTGATGATGTTTTGAAAAATAAATTGTACTGCTGTGGCAGCATCACAATTCCTTACTGGTTTTGCCTCAGCCCACCTGGTGAGGTATTCTGTTGCTGTAATAATATATCTCGCACCAGTTCATTTTCCTGGGGGGTTAATAGGACCCACGAAGTCTATAGCCCACTTATCAAATGCGCGTAGCATTATCTGTGGTCGCAACGGCATTTCATCTCTTCTGGAGGGATTTCCTGTCCTCTGGCAGATATCGCATGATCTGCAAAACTCTTTACTGTCTTTATGTAATGTAGGCCACCATAATCCTGCTGATAGGATTTTCTGGGCAGTAGGCTTTCCTGCGAAATGACCTCCTGCGATGCCCGAATGTGCTTCCTTAAGAATGGTCTGTTTCTCATGGGGCATAACGCATCTGCGCAAAATTTCATCTGGGCCCAACTTATAGAGATGTCCTACAATCAAGGTGAAGTCTGCTGCTTTCACCACTAATTGTTTCTTTTGTTGCTTAGTAAACTCAGACGGTGCCCACCCTGTAGTGAGAAATTGAATTATGTCTGCATAATATTCGTCTGCGATCTGAATAGAAAACAATTGCGCATCAGGCAAGTTGTCCTCTAAGTTACTTGGTTCTTCATGTGAGTCTATCCTTGACAGGTGATCAGGTCCTGCATTTAGTCTTCCTGGCTTGACAATGATTTCGAAATCATATTCCTGAAACAACAATAGCCATCTGCATATTCTTCCCCCTAACACTGGCTTACTGACCAAGTACTTTAATGTAGAATGGTCAGTGAACATCTTGAACGGGGCACCCAACAGATAGTGCCGAAATTTCTGTAAAGCATACACCATTGCTAACCCTTCTCTCTCTGTGGTGGTGTAATTCTTCTCAGCTGTCGATAATCTCCTGCTCGAATATGCGATAGGGTGATCAATACCCCTTTCTCCTGGTTGCATGAGAATAATGCCTAGTGCGATGCCAGATGCATCTACATGAACATGAAAAGGTTTGTTCCAATCTGGAAATACCAAAATAGGTGTTGTAACCATTTTTTCTTTAAGAGCGTCGAGACTCTTCTGACATTCCTCATTCCACTGAAATCTGATATCCTTCTTCAATAATTTCTCCATTGGTGCGGTAATCTTGGCATAACCTTTAATAAACTTTCTGTAGTACCCGGTATGACCAAGTGTAGTTCTCAGTTGCTTTACTGAGTTAGGTGCTGGTAAATTGACAATGATGGCGATCTTCGCAGGATCTACCATCAAGCCTTGTCTGCACACAATGTGACCCAACAACGTACCAAAAGGCGCACAAAATATACATTTTTTTAAGTTAAGGGAAATATGGTGCTGTCTACATTTTTCAAACATTAATCTCAGATTTCCTATGTGCTTCTTGACTAGTCCAAATACAGTCCAATCATCAAAATAAACTTCTAGAAATCGATGGATGTATTCCTTAAAGACAGCAACAACTACTCTAGAAAAAATTGCTGGGGCATTCTTAAGACCAAAGGGCATTACCGTATACTGAAAGGAGCCCCATTCTGTCGCAAACGTGGTCTTGTGCCTGTCGTCTGGATGGATTCTTATCTGGTGATAGCCTGAAAAGCCATCAGTGAATGAATATATTTCTTGTCCTCCAACATTGTCTAAGACTTCATCAGTGAAGGGTGTCGGAAATGGGTCATGCAGCGATGCATCATTCAATTTGCGCAAGTCGACACAGATCCTGATGTCTCCTTTTGTTTTCTTTTCTTGTACTACCATGGGACTAACCCACTCACTTTCTTCAACAGGCTCAATGATGCCTGCTGCTAGCATCTTATCTATTTCATCTTTTACTTTTGCTTTATACCGCGGGTTCAACCTGTATGGACGTTGCTTAACCGGCTTAGCATCCTCCTTGAGCGGTATTCTCATGACTCCTAAGTCACCCACTATTCCCTTCATTTCTGTAAAGTTGGTAGGAAATAGGTCCTGATACTCATGTAATAGGTCTGTGATTTGGCCACTTGTCTCATCATCCCAATAATCTCCAATAGAGGCAAACTTAGGTTCTGTTTCTGTGCCAATATTGCTCTTTTTAATCTTGATTGGTTCTGTTACAGCTGGGATTTCTAAGTGTGGACCTTCAACTTCACGCGTACCTTCTGTTTCTGCGATATTGATACTGCAAGGATCTTCATCCTCATCGCCTGAATCTTGTGCGAAGTTGTAACATTCCAAAGCATGTTCCATTTGAATAGCCCACTCGGGTTGCGAATCCGCTGGTAATGTGCAATCCTCAAATATTTTAGTCTTTATGATCTTCAAGGCCCGATCAATGCTTGGATACTCAGATTCAAAACTGAAAGTAAGCAAAAAGTTTTCGATCATAATATGCCATGAGATAGTTCCTTTTCTTAGCTCTGTTTCTGTATACCAGTTCCTTGGAACTGTATCCAGTGTGTGGATAAACAAATGAACCAACTCATCTGCTGGAATTTTTAGCCAGCTCTGTTCACAAATCATAATGTGTGTTCTGGGATCACTTTCTCCTGTGTATTTCTGCTGTGTACAGTCTCTTTCTTTAGAGAATCTGATACGCATTAGTCTCTTACAATCATACCATGATGCAATATGTTCCTTGTGTGTGTACCACCATCTTGCAGGTGTGGCTCTAACTGCAAGGTCAAAAACCTCCATCCTCTGCTCTTGAGGAATCTCTTGTTCAAACTGCTGTAAAAAATCATTGACGTCTACTAATCCATCAAAAGTTGGAATATACCTGTTTTCTGCCCCAATCCATCGCAGTGATTTAGTCATGAATGCGCATCTGCGAGTAGAAACTTCGTGGAGTCTATTTTGCCAATTCTCTAAGCCGACATCTGAATCTGATGTGCATGAGCTATCGCATCTCCAGCTAATATGTCCATCGGCTGTAGGATCAATGTAATCTGTCTGATTAGAAGTCATCTGGTACAAATTTTCCATGTTATGCACCTCCTCTTCTACTTTGATCGGCTCAAGGTAGCGAGGACCCTGTAAAGGGTCTAGTGGTGCGATAACCCGGACTTGAGCATCTTCAAATGTCATCTGCCTTTTCTTCAAGTTGATAACAGCCTTGTTATCAAAAGCCCAATCAATACCTAATAGAGCTGGATAGGGTTTGGTATCACCAATAATTTCTATGATCTCAAAATCTGCATATGTGTGAACTCCATCGATGTCAACTGGGACATGCGATAGGCGACCCATCGGTGATATTCTCTGCTGATTGGCTAGTCTCAGATGGATAGGGGATCTGCTTAGTTTTGGACTACCCATCTGTTCCCATGTTTGCTTAGTCAAGACATTTACTTCTGATCCTAAATCTAGGATAACCTCATCCATTTCAAATAGTCCGATCTGCGTTGTGAGCCTCATCTCTCTTCCTGTCCTTGTATGGCCCATTATATGGTGAATAGTTCGCTGTGTGTTGCTCAAGGAAGGTCTCTGTTGACATTGATCAATAACTTTCTGAAGTTCCTCTATAGCTTTCCCATTTCTCAGAAGTTTCAAACAACTCTGCAGGAAGGACTGTACACTTCCTGTCAATTCCTCTTCGTCGCATCTTCCAGATGTGCTAGCCTGCGGTATCTGCACAGTACTAACATCATGTGGTGGCTTCCGCGGTATACCCTGAGATGGTAATACTAGTGATCTGGAATGTGTCTGTTCAGCAAAGGAGGTCTTAGTTTGCTGAAATGCCTCCTTATTCTTCTGTAGATCAAGTGGGATAGGTTTTTCTGGAGCTTTGCGCACCCACTGCGTTCTTGTCGTCTTTTCCACATACTACGATATGTTACTTGTAGAGAGACCACTGCGAGTTACAATATTAACTCGTGGTTCTGTTTCTTTCTGCTCAGCAGCGATAAACTGGATAGTCTGATTGGTTGCTGGCTTGGCGTCCTTGATCTTGGCTATCAATATGGGACACTAAGGACTGCATTAGGGGTCAATTTTGAATTGAAATATCCTGGGTGACCGTGGGAAGCAATACAACATACACAATGACAAAACACATATGTGGCATATGACAGTACTAAGTTTTGAATCCCAGTTCATATTTTGTGCCCTTAGAGCAAATTCACAAATTGTCCCCCATTGGTCGCAGGTGCCTACTTGCAACTGGCCATGGGAAAAAATCGTAACTTGGATCATGAAACCCTCAATATAGATGGATTCAAGATGTCATGTTTCACCTAGGGGAACCCCTCTACCATGTTTCGATTTCCTAGAAATTGTTGTATTATACCATCTCTAGAACTAGGGTTTTGCTCAGTTAATGCCAATGTCATTTTTTCACAATGGAGGTCAATTTTCAATTTTAATCTTCGAGCAACCATGGGTAGCAATACTATGTCAAAAATGGACAAACACATCTATTGCTGCTAACTGAACCCAGTTATGCTATCCGATTCAGATTTCATGCCCCTAGAGCAAATTCACAAGTTGCTCCTTAATGGCCCCAGGTGCCTACTCGCAACTAGCCATAGAATGAAAATCATAACTTGGATCATGAAAAGGTCGATTTCGCTGGATTTATGATGTTGGTTTTCAACTAGGAGATCCCCTCTACGGTATTTCAATTTCCCAAAAATGTTCGTGTTATACCATCTTCAGAAGTAGGGTTTTTCTTAGTGAGGGCCAATGTCAATTTTTCTCAAGGGGTCAATTTTGAATTTAAATATCTTGGGAGACCATGGGAAGTGATATCACATCCATAATGGAAAAAAACATTTGTGGCAGTTGACGGAGCCAAGTTATACTTTTCGGTTTGGATTTCATGCCCCTAGATAAAACTCACAAGTTGTAACTGAAAGACCTCATGGGCCTAATTGCAACTAGACATAGAAAGAAAACATAACTTGGATCATGAAACCATCAATTCCAATGGACTCAAGATGATGGGTTTCACCTAGGGGAACCTCTCTACCATATTTCGATTTTCCAGAAACACTTGTATGATACCATCTCCGGAAGTAGGGTTTTGATCAGTGAGGGCCAATGTCAATTTCGCATAGGGGGGTCAATTTTGAATTGAAATATCTTGGATGACCATCGGTAGTGAGACCACATACACAATGGTCAAACAAATCTATGGTAGTTGATGGAAACTAGTTATGCTTCTCAGTTCAAATGTCGTGCCCCTGGAGAAGATTCACAAGCTGTCCCTGAATGGCCATTGGTGGTTACTTACAACTAGCCATAGAAAAAAATTGTAACTTGGATCATGAAACAATTTATTTTGATGGATTTAGGATAGTAGGTTTGACCCAAGGGACCTCCTCTACTATGTTTTAATTTCCCAGAAAGGGTTGTATTATATCATCTATGGAACTAGGGTTTTGATTAATGAGGGCCAATGCCAATTTTGCACTAGGAGTTAAATTTTAATTGAAATCTACTAGGAGACCATGGGAATCAATACCATGTACACAATGTCCAATCACACATGGTAAAATAACAAAACCTTGTTATGCATCACAGTTTGGATTTCGTGTCCTCAGAGTGAATTCACAAGTTGTCACTTAATTTCCTCAAGGGGATAATTGCAACTGTCCATAGAACAAAAACCGTAACTCGTATCATGAAACCATTGATTATGATGGATTTGGACTGCTTGGTTTTACCCAAGAGTACCTCCTACCATGTTTGGTTTTCCCAGAAATCGTTATATTATCCCTTATCTGGAAGTAGGGTTTTAATTAATGAGGGACAATGTCAATTTTACACAAGTGGGTCAGTTTTAAATTTAAATCTCTTGCGAGATCAATGGAAGTGATACCACATCCAAAATAGAATATATATATATAGTAGCTGACGGAACCAAGTTATGTTGTCCGGTTTGGATTTTGTTCCACTAGATCAAATTCACAAGTTGTAACTGAATGATCTAAGGGGGATAATTGCAACTACCCATAGAGAAAAAAAAATAGCCGTGAAAACATTAATTTCGATGTATTTAGGATGGTCGGTTTCAAACATGGGACCCCCTGTACCATGTTTCGATTACCCATAAATGGTTGTATTATACAATTTCCATAACTAGAATTTTGATCAGTGAGGGCCAATGTCAATTTTGCACAAGGGGGTCAATTTTGAATTTAAATTTGTTGTGTGGTCATGGGAAGAAAGACCACATCCACAATGGCCAAACAAATCCTAAGAATATTTTTGTATAATTAGAGGTAATGATGCATGGTAAGCTACTGGTAAAAGAGGCCTAAAGGCTTGCAAATATCAAGCATCAAGGATCTTCATCAACTGGCATGCTTCAAGAGGTATTCTCCTCCCTTTCCCCCCTTCTCAAACTCATGAAAATTGCTTTGATTCATAGGAAAAGAAAATAATTACATTCATTTACTATCACTTGAGATTCACCAAATCATAGTAATGGGAGAGATATCCATATCATTCAGCTATAGAATTATCTACTAACAGATTATTGACCATACTAGGGAGGGCTTTAAATTGTCTTGAAATTATTTCCCTTAATTTTGGTGTTTTTCTATTAGATAATCTAAATATTTTCTCTAATTATATCTAAAATCCTTTAAATACTTACTGTGAATCATAATTAATCATTTGGAGGAAAATATTTGGTGTTTTTATCACGTAGATCTATCTTTCTTGATTTTCCCGTACTTGTACGCACCTTAGGGACCTGACAGCTGCATCAGATGCAGTCTGTAGTGATGAAAGTCATGTACATGCTCCATCCTGAT
This sequence comes from Larix kaempferi, assembly GCA_027924585.1. Lineage (NCBI taxonomy): Eukaryota > Viridiplantae > Streptophyta > Pinopsida > Pinales > Pinaceae > Larix > Larix kaempferi. Next base: position 10,924,102 of record BSBM01000125.1, on the reverse strand, counting down.
ATGTATGTTATTTGGACTTAATTAGGTCGTGCCCCTATCCTCAGAACACAGTTTGATGTTCAGACAATAGCGTACATGCCCGAGAAGTGATATTTGACCCTATTTTGACTTACATATTGAGTTTATTTCATATTTTTTATTCTTCTGGGATGGAAAAACTATGATAATACCTTTAGTTCCTAAAACATACCTCCATTTTATGAAATTTGATGATTTCATAAATGAATTGAAGATTTGTGTTCTTAATTTGCAAAAAATTGTCAAAAAACAAGAAGTTGTAATTCACTGTTTTAGGCCTTCAATTTGGTAATAATTTGGACTTTGAAGACCTATATCATCCTCTAGACATATGTTAGGATCATTTATGAGAATATTTGGAATAATTTTGGATAATCTCATTCGAAAATTTTAAAGTTGAAGACCTCCAAAAAATCATGGAAAATGACATAATTTGATGTTTTTTCATCTTTGAATTCGATTTTTTCTTCAAATTATTGCTTAGTATGAATGTTTTGGGACATATTTATCATTTATATCCTTAATTTCACTTTTAGTATTTTGATTTTTGACTTATTTCACAATATTTAAGAAGTTTAACTACTAGTTTGCAAGGAAATTCTAAAAAAAATGAAAAATATAGTTTACTGTTTTCAAGAACCTTTAGGCCTATGAAATGTTGGATTGCATGGAATTGGAGATCTAAACCACACTTTAAATCATAATAAATACCAAATTGGAAACATATTTTTGGAAATTTGACAAAAAAATTCAAATATTTAAACACTACATCTAAAATAATTTCAATTTTTTTCCCTCCAAAACAAGAGAAAATGACTAATTATTGAATTTCTTAGTTTGGATCTTTTAATTTCTGATATTTTGAGTACAATTAGAGAGATTTGTTTCAATTTCAAGTTTCTTGTGATAAGTTGTACCCAAGCCACGAGTATTCTCTTTGCTTGTGCTTTCAGGCGGTCCTGCAAGTGAGAAAGTGGATCTCAAGTGTAATAGTTTAGATTTGATTTTTGAGCATATTTTCAAGCCACAAGTATCCTCTTTTCTTGTGCTTTTAGGTAGTATTGCAAATGATAAAGTGTATTTCAAGTGTAATAATGTAGATTTGATTTTTGAAGCAAAATTTTCGAGCTTTGCGTATCCTTTTTTCTTGTGCTTTTGAGTGGTCCTGCAAATTAAAAATAGAGATCTCAAGTGCAAATGTTTTAATTCATAAAATTTTAAAGGGATCTACATATCCTCTTTGCTTGCAATTTTGAGAGTTCCTGCAAATGAGAAACATGGATCCCCAGTTTAAATATTTGAATTCATTTCATTTGAGATAATTGTTTGGTTTAAAATATTCTTGAAATTGAAAATTAACCATAATTGAAGAATAATTGCTTGAAAACCTCAAAATCCTATTAAAATTTGGCATCACCTTTTCAAGACATTGAAGAACTTCACTTGATTTGGGAGACTTTTTCCTACATTTGAAAAGAACTTTATGCAATTTGTGGACCATGATAGAACCACATTTCCAAGTTTGAAAAACTAGTTTGAGAGAATTTTTGGAAACCAAAATTAATTGAAATATTTATCATTCAATATTTAATTTCCAATTAAGTAGATTTTAATCAATTTGGGATACATTTTCACAAATTGAAACCAACCTCTGGAACCCTTGTTTCAAAAACTTGTTGAATATAAAAAGTTGTAATTTGTGACATTAAAACATCATTTTTTGAAAAAAAATCATTTTCAAGTTAAAAGAATGGTTCCATTTTTAAAAGTATGCATCACTTGCATGTTTGAGGGACTTACAAAGAACCTCTTACTCTTTTGTAGCTTAGATATTTCATTGAATTAAAGGATAAAGTAGTGAGAATTTGTGCATTGTTTGGTTCAATACTTTGAGTCACAAACACCACCAGTTTCATCATCACTCCTGAAACTAATAAAATTAAATTTAAAATGGGTTATTAATATAAAACCAACCAAGATTTGATATCCATATCATCAACAAGATTAGGATAGGGCCTTGGATTAGGATTGGAGAGTTGACACTCCAGGGCCACTGAATTTTGAAACTAGCATTGATTATTGAGCGATTAAAACCATTAGTAGAAAAGAATGCTTGTTGCAAAAGCACATCTAAAAAATGTTTCAAGCACAAGGTCAATATGTATAAGTAATGGTGGTACCTCCCCTATTGCTTATTAAGTGGGACATGAGAAAATCACGGTATTCCATGTAAGTGACAAGTCCTCGGGTTGACAGTACTTTCTGGAGTATCTGTTTTATGTGGGTTGTCCTAGACTTACAAATGTTCTGCTTGGCCGTCGATTGTGAATTGGTAACCTTAGTTGTTGTTCCTAGGATATCTCATGGGATATTGCGAGTGGGGGACACTTGCAGTACCTGATATAGATATTGAAGCTTTTACTCCTTGGGAGGGTGATTGGTCTAGAACCAATACTTGCACATTGGTGATTAAAGTTTATTGTAATTGTTTCACGTACCTTCATTGTTAGTAATTGTTGAGTCCCAAGACCCCTCAGGAGCTACTAGTTTCGGAGGGCCCTCTAATCCAAATTTTCATTGAACTTCGATTCTTTTGGAAAGTAGTTTGCTTGCTTGGTTTCATAGGAATTTTTTTATCCATGTGGACACTTATATTTTTGTTGAGTTTATATTTCCTTTATGATTGTTTGATTATATTCTAATATACCACAATAATCAAATACCAACACTAAACTTCAAAGTGGCTACTCTCTCAATCCACCAGTCACAACGACAGTGAGGTGAGTCACTAGAGATCGAAGGCCCCACTAAAGCATGGATATGAATACAAAAAACACACCCCAACAACTTGGATACTGAACAAATTATAAATTCAATTAATATCAATATAGAAGAACGAATGAACCCTAAGAAATCATCGTTACATCACGAACATACTTCAAAAAAAATTGATGATCTTGATCCATTTGAAATTGAAACATTAGAAAATGAGATAGCTACTCACGCAAACCCAACTTTAATAGGTCCTTCAGACCTAGTGGAACTTCATATCAATGAGCCACTATATTACATCAATCCTCTTTTCATACATTTGAATAACATGCAAAATATAACACTTGACCCTATGGATTCATCAAGAGCTCAAGGGACCACATCAATGCAACCTCAAATGGATGTACAAGGTAGCAATGCTTTTGCTTTGACCTCTACACCAATCCCAACAATTAACATACTTGTCCCTAGAACAAGTTCAAATATCACTTGAGTGCTAACTGGTACAGTTCTGGGTTCCAATATCGAAAGTACATCCACTTTATCTGTAGGAATCCCTACAAGTGGGTGTGCTTTACCAAACATGGGTTTATCATATGGTTTGGCTAATCAATGTCAAAATACACAAGGAGTCAATCAAAATCCTCTTGGTATACCAAATACTTATCCAGGTTCTACTTCTGGGAAACCCTTCACCATGGAATGGTAATATTTCTGGTGGAAATAATAGCTCATGGAACATAAATTCCAATTGGACATATCCACCAAAAATGGGTTGAAATGTATTAGGGGGTTATCCTCCAACTTATTCTAGCACAATTCCTGGGGGAAATCCCATACCCCCAATAGGTAGTATGTTAGGGGACAATCATTTATAAACCTTATTCCGCAATGGAGTGGCCAAGTTTTGGGAAGTAACCAATTTTCTTGGGGCCCACCTACACAAGGGGGAAATAAACCTTGGAACACTAATAAAAACCAAGGAAACAATCAATGGAGTGGTCAAGTTCCAACAAGTAACCAATCTCATTGGAGACCACCTTCACAAGGGGGAAATACACGCATCAATTCTCTTCTGCAATGGAATGGGAAATTTCCAGGAAGTAACCAATATCTATGGATGCAACCTCCGCAAGGAGAAAATCCTCCTTGGAATGATTTTCAATCCCAGGGAAAACAACAGTGGATCCACGAAGCTTCACCCGTGTACTAATCATTTTCATTGGCATCAGTTAGATCACCATTTATAGCTACTTTGAACCTACTGTATTTATCCCAGCTGACCAATGAAATCGTTCTACATTTGAATGGTTGGCCAACCATACCAACCAAATTTTCATTGGACATACCCAAATTCGATGGATGACCAAGGGATGATCCATCAAATCACATGATGACATTACATCTGTGGTGTTTGTCCAATTCCCTAGTTGATGATAGCATTAGGTTATGATTTTTTTAGTGGACCCTCACACGAACCACTGCAAAATGGTACATTGAGTTTCCTCTAAACACATTCATGGATTTCTCATCTTTTTTTTAACTTAAACGATTATTTTTATTTAAGGATAAAATGGTTGGGTTGGACCCTAATCAACCCTTATTACATTTTCTTTTTCCAAATGTCCGAAAGGCCAGTTGTCCTAATCTTACAAAGATGGAAAAGCAATTTCCATCCTAAGGGATTGGAAACCAAGTGGGAGCTTCGTCATTATTGATAAGATATCCTTGGGCTAAGAGACAACCCATATTTTCCCTTGCGTTCGCTTCCTTGTTTAGACTCTAGAGGATGTGGAAGAAGGAGGTGGAGGTGAAGTTTTGCAGCACTTTACGTAGCCTCTGCAAGGTCTTGTTGAGTGCCAGATTGTTGAAGTAATCATCCATGTTTAATATTTTTATTAATATTTTCGAGTCCCCGAAGATTTGAGTGCCTTTGTCACCGTTCCCCTGAGCAAGCTGGTAGGATTTGAATAGTCCTAATATTTCAGCCTGATTGTTAGTGCTCTTCCCTAGACCCCAATTGAAGCTATATTTGTTGTGGCCGTCCGGGGCATAGTTTTCTCCCTCTACTCCTGCTATCGCTGGATTTCCTTTGGATGCTCCGTCGAAGAAAATCGAAACTTTTCCCTGGTTCTTCCACCACATTTGGAAATTTGATTCAGTACTCCGGAGCTGCCACTTTGGGTTGATGAAGGGCTGAGAAGGATTCTTTTTGTTCCTAGCTCGCAACAAGGGAGTGCCGAGCCAACTAATCTCTTCAGGGAGGAGCGAGTTGTCTTGCTTATAGGGGCGATTTTCCACAGTCTCCAAAAGAAGTTCTTTGGCTTTGGAAACCATGATTGTGGGTGAACGCGAGCTATTTTGAAAGATGACATCGTTCCTAGCTAACCAAAATTCCCAGCAGATGTATTTTTGGATTGCGTACCAGATTTTTAACCAAGGGGATTTTCTCTTAATCACTTGGGGATAGCACACTTTCTATGTGGAGAATAAATTCACAACAGTGATCTGCGATGGGATTTGAACATTGATCCCATGCAAAGCCTGCATCCAGACTTCTAGAGTGAAGGGGAAGTTGATGAAAAAGTGATCAAGAGTTTCCTGAGCCGAACAACAGAGAGTGCATCTGTATGGCCCAATAATTCCACGTTTTACTAAGTTCTCACCCATCAAAACTCTTCTATGCATGAGAACCCAACTGAATAAGTTGATCTTTAGGAGGCCGAAGGAATCCCATACATGATTCCACAGCGGAGTTGAGTGAATTAGAATGTAGTGGGCTTGGAGAGCAACAAATCCCTGAGCTGCTATGTAAACTCCAGACTTCCCTGATCCACAGTTGTCCCAAGATCGCAGGTGTACAGGCGCCAAACCTGAGAGAGCAATAACAAGAGTGCTCTGTTGATCTTGTAACTAGTCTGGAGGACGAGAGAGAGTCAAGGAATAACAGTTTCCACCAGGGTCCCAAGAAGAAATATCTACTAACTTGTGTGTTTGTGCTAGAAATTGTCCCTAGACTACAGAGGGAGCAAGCTAGTACAAGCTCAATATAATGAAAAGAAAATAGGTTTTTTCTTTGAAATTTATTGGTTTGAGAGTTTCATTTTCAAGAAAATAATCAATCATCAAACTAATAGAAGAACTGAATCATGCAATAATCATCAAAGAACTGAGATATTAAAGCTTAAAAGAAGAAACATAAGCCATCACACTTGCAAGCACATTTACTGGTTCAGTCCACAACACATGAGCATTCACATGAGAAAAAACTTTAAACAAGGAATGAAATCATAGGTTGAGTGGTCAAAATGACCATAAACATAATCAATAGATAAAATAGAGTGGATTACATTCATGTATAAATCAGTCTCAATCTTTAAAAACTTACATAAGAGTCATTTGTATCAGTTTGAAATGTTTCCAATGCTCTTAGTTGTATAATGTTTCTTGAAAACCAAAATCGAACCCTTCTAATTTAGACTTTCTTCCTTTTATCCTTTACAAAATAAATCAATTTCAAAACTATCTTTAGGTCTATTTTCGAAGTAATTACATTGAAGAAATTACATCCTAACTTCGAATCTTTAAAATAGCCTATTAACAACTATGTATAAGATAACAAAATGAACTACTTGACAGCTGGAGATTAGGTGGCTCATAACTTCTTGGCAGCCTCATCCAGCATGGCTATGCCTTCCAAGGCATATGATTTATTCTTATCTTGAGTTTGTTGTGTTTCCATTCCTCAAACTTTGTTAAGTAATACCCTGTTCTGCTTGCTTAACTCTTCTATTTGCTTTTCCATTTCTTCAGCCTATACTTCTACCTGTCCTTTCCTTCTTAAAGCTTCTTTGGCTACTGAAATTAATTCTTGGTAGTGAGAATTTACCTCTTCTAAATCCTCCCTTAGCCTTTTATTAGTAGTTCTAAGCTTCTCATTAGACTCATTCAAGAATGTTTCGTGGGACTTATATTGTTGTATTGATTTCTTTAGGTTATCAATCTCCGTGTCCATCTGAACATCTTGATGTATACTTGAATGCTCTTCTGCCCCACATGGAATATTTAACTTCTTAAATATCAACTCTTCTTCCTCTTTAGTTCTGACTGCTGCGCTTGAGAATGAAAATATTGAAGTGGTTGTCTGTTCAACACTTGGAATGACATCTTGTTCTATCACCATTTCCTGTTTTGCAATCCTTTCACATTCCTTAACTAATTCAGAAATCATTTCATTCTCCTTCTCTATATTTGTATGAATCTCCTTTGAATTTAACTCTCCTTTACTATCCCCATCCTCCTCACCTGAAGAATCTTCAATGATAGTGACCTTCTCTTCTTTCATCTTAGGATCTAGAATCCTTCTCATACTCAGTCTGAGTTTATTGATTTCTCTTGTTTTGTATCACCATTTAGTCTCTCTAAGCTTTGTCGAAGATTTAACATCAGCATTAAAATCTGGAGTATGAAGCACCTTCTCTTTAATACTTACAATAGGAAGAATTAGGGCTGAGCTCCCTTCCTAAAAAACACAATTGTGCATTCCTTATTTCGAAATAGCAGCTTCTTCTTTGTCCATCAGAGTAATATCTCTCTCTGTATTATCTCCTGAAATATGCTCATGTTGTTTTCCTAGCCTTACTTCTTGCACTGCATCTTCAGGGTTTTGAAAATTCTCTTGCACATCAGCATTTTGCAAATAATTCCGTATTATTACCTCCCTTGCATTTCCTTTAAATTTCTTCATAAAGCATGACTGCTTATCAGGCATATGCTTCTTTCCTTTCTCATCTTGCTTAACTACAAATCCTGACTAGAACAAGAAATGATCCCAATTTCGACCTTCCTTCTGCAAACCTATGCAAATTATCAACTTAATCAAAACATGATGGAATAATGACTGCTTTGAGTTTTTAGTGTGACCTTTTACCCTATTCGACATATTCTGGATACTTTTTAATAGGAAGAAGGGTAAATTCATTTTAGATTGTTGAGTTAGATGCAGCAAAAACCTAATGTGGTACTTGAAGACAGAGGCAAACCGGCCTTCGCATGTAATGTAACTCTGTATGATCCCAATCACTTCTCTCCATTTCGGTTTGAAATTCTTTAGCTGCACACCCTTACTCCATTCAAGAGATCCAGCTTCAGGTATCAAAAACATGCTAGGGTCGAAGTCAAAAGGATCCTTTTAAACCATAGCTCTCCCTCTAATGGTACACCGATTGCTTCAGAAACTAGGGATTTTGTTAATTCAAACTTTATGGTGTTGAAACTCACACTACTGTTGATAATATGTTGAGCAAAAGCATGAGTTACCTTTACATTAAACCTTGTAATCCTCTCAAAAAAATCAAATCATCCCGCAATCTTGAAAAACGTAGCACACTCACGAAATTCTGCTTGCCAGGTAGTATTCGTCGGTTCAAACCGACTCAGCTGACCACTCCTCCCCATATTCTCAGTATAACTCTGCAAATTCACTAATTTACTCTCTTGTAACTGAATTAAGAGAGAAAAGCTTCAATCAAAACTTCAACACTACGTGTCTTGGCAATATATTCGAAATCCCCAAATATGAAATCATGGCATTAAAATCCCTAAATTCGCTGATGATAATTACAACATGTTCATGCATGTGTCATAATAAGGTGAACATGTGTCTCAAAGATCCGTATCAGCATCTAATACAATGACCATGTCCTGTGATCAATGAACCATGAACCCTCATGATCTTGGATTCTTGCAGCGCACTAGAGTATCTGATTTGGACTTTGCGCTGAGGGAATGTCTCAACTTGCAAATTGACATATCAACTCAAAAATAAAGGTTAAAGTTTGGACATAGCATTATAATAGACCTTAGTAAGTATTTTTAAAAACTTTTGAAAAGAAATATAATATTAAATAAGCCACTAAGGATAAAATCAATTAAAACAAAAAACTATAACATAAAGAACTAAAAAGAATACCAAAATCATTCAAAATCTAAAATAAAAATAAAATGAAAGAGGACAATTTTAGTGTTAACATCTGGCTCCTACTGAGGGATGAAATCTTGAGGTTTCAAGAACTTGTAGACTAGTGCCTTCTGTCATCTGAACTGAACGTTCTCTTTATTCCACAAGTTTCCATTGGGTAACTGGAGTCCTATTTCTCACCGGTATATATAATGAGTGTAGTTTCTTTCATTTTCAATAACTGTAAAAGTGTTTGAGGAATCGTCCATTGACTGGACTGGACAATTCCTCACCTTCCAAAGTCTGCAATATAAAAGTATTATTCTCTAAAATCTTTGAAATTATGAAGGGACCTAGCCACAAATTTTCAAACTTACCATGCTCACCCGTTTGGTCTCTCCTAGCATCCCATATGAGAACCATATCCCTAGGAGAAAAAGTATCTTTACTTTCTTGTCAAACCTTCCTTTGATCTTATTCTTGTATGCTTGAGCCTTTTCTGCTAGAGCTTCTTGTTCTTGCCGCAATTCAACCAATGAGAAAATTCTTCTTTGAAGATCATTAGGTTCTTCTTGACTATCTTGGAAAAATTTCATTACTCGAATACCTAGTTGAATGGGAAAAACTACATCAGTACCATACACTAATTGAAAAGGAGACAAACCTATTGCTTTCTTTGTGGTTATCCTATCTTCCCACAATGCATACTTTAGCATCGAATCCCAAGATCTCTTGTTTTGGTTTAACAACTTTTTAATACTATGAATGATGTTTTTGTTTGATGACTTTGCTAATCCATTACCCTGGGGGTAATAGGGTGTAGAATGTCTCAAGCTAATTCCATTCTGTTCACAAAAACTAACCACAGCCTTTGACTTAAAAGCTGGTGCATTATCAATCAACAACTTTTGAGGACAACCAAATCTACTCAAAATGTTTTCTTGTATAAAATTCATGATGACCTTATCAGTTGCATTACATGTTGGAATTGCCTCCACCCATTTAGTGAAGAAATTTGTAGTTGTAAGTATCCACCTGTTTTGTCCACTAGATGCAGGATTGATCTATCCTATAAAGACTAATCCCCATTGTTGAAAAGGAGCATTCACTGCAATAGGATTTAATGGTAGGGATATAGTTTGATGCTTACCAGCAAACGTTTGACATTGAACACAAGCTCTCACATGTTGATACACATCAGAAAATAAACAAGACCAGTAATACCTAGATCTGAGAATCTTATAGGCTATAGCTTTCCAATACTTGTGACCCCCAAAAGCACCTTCATGTAATTCTAAGATAACCTTATCTGTTTGTGACTTTTCTAAACACCTGAGTAACACTCCACCTAGATCTTTCCAATATAGCTTCTAATTTACCAAACAATACTTAGTAGCCTTTAATTTCAATGATCTAGATGCCTTCTTGTCAAAATGAGCAGTGCAAATGCACTAAAAAGTGACCTATATCAGCATACCAGTCTGATACTGCATATTTATCCAAGGTATGTTCTTCATTTTGTTTCATTTGCAATTCCTCCTATGTTGGTTGACTAGCCATCAAATGAAGACCTAAAGCTTCACAATTTGTATCATCCAATAACCTTGCTAAACCGTGGCCTTTCAACAGCTTGGTAGGCTTGATTTCTACCTCATATGCCATAATTTTTGCAATCCATCTTCCCCTTTTACCTTCACTATCTAGTTGAGTTAAAATTTCTTTAATAGCAGCATTGGGTACATAGGAAACAATCTTCGAATGCAGAATATAGAATCTAAAAAAATTAAAGGCTTTAACAAGTGCATATGCTTGCTTCTCAAGTGTATTGTACTTTAATTCTGAATCTCTAAGAGTCTTACTGAAGAAAGCTATAGGATTCTCTAAGCCATATGCATTTTTCTGTAGTAGAACAACAACTATAGTGTCCTGGAATGCAAAAGAAAAAGTTAAAAAATCTTTTGAAAAGTCTGGACTTACCAGCACTTGGGTCTCTGTCAAAGCCTATTTAATTTTCTCAAATGAAGCTCTAGCTTCTACTATCCACTTCACCTCCTGATCCTTCCTCAACATAGATGTTATATGTTTGATAATTTCAACAAAATTTGGGATGAACCATCTCAGAAAATTGATTTTCCCAATGAAAGATTGGACATCTTTTTTACTTCTTGGTATGTTGATCTTCAAAATTGCTTTGAATCTCTCAGGATCTATTCAAATTCCATCTACTGAAACAAGATGCCCTAGAAGTTTCCCCTCCTAAACAACAAAATGTGACTTCTTAGAGTTCAATGACAACCCAAATTTCCTGCACTTCAAATATGTTTGTCTAATATGTTGCAAATGTTCATCATCAGACTTAGAAAACACAGTAATATCATCAAGGTAAATTACTACAAATTTCTCCTTTTCTCCAACAAAGGCTATATCCATAGCTCTTTGAAATGTTGCACCAGCATTCATCAAACCAAAGGGCATCCTATCATACATGAATGTACCCAAGGAGTTGTAAAAGCAGTCTTTTCTCTGTCATATGTATGCACAACAATTTGATTTACCCTGAAAATCCATCAACCATTGAAATTCTCTGAGCACCCACCACTTTCTGCAAATTTTTTTAATTTTAGGCAAGGTATAATTATCCTTCAGTGAATCTCTATTCAAATTTTGAAAGTCAACACATAACCTAATTTCTCCATTCTTCTTTCGTACTGGAACTAAATTTGCCACCCATGATGAATATCTGAGTGGAACAATTATCTTTGCATCCAATAACTTCTTGACCTCCTTTTCTATGACTGGTAGCAAGGCTAGATTGATTCTCCTTAATTTCTGTCTAAAAGGTTTCACATTTGGATTTAAAGGAACCTATGCTGACTAATACTAGTGTCATAGGTTCCTAAATCTTCATAACACCAAGCAAAAATGTCAACAAACTCCTTCAATAATTTAATGTACCTACTTCTTTGTTCAACTGAGAGTAATTTAGGAATCTTCGCCATCTTTGGTTGATATTCTATACCAATGTTACAGCTTATGGTGTTTTCTTTAGAAGGTTGCATGGAAGGTTTTAGCAAAGTGTCATCTTTGGAAAATATTCTCTCAAGGGGAACCAAAACCTTAGGAATAAAATTTCCTTTCAACTCTATAATCTTATGCTCAACAATTGTGTTTTTTGAATATGCAGCAGTATCATCAACTTCATTATCTTGGTCCTGATCAATTAGTGAATCAGAAAACTCTCCAACTAACTCCAAGAATTTTTTGATTTCCACATCATCCTCAAAAACTCTCCATTGTTTAATATTGTCTGGTAATGAAGGCCTATATTTCACTTCAATTGGGTACTTCAGCTGAGTATGTTTTGGAATTTTGAAATGTGTGGCTACCAAAGCCAATGAATCAATTGTTTGATTCTAATCTCTACGAATGAAGGAAATATTAAATGTTATGAAGAAATGATCAATCATATCCCATACCTCATTTCTATATACCTTGAACAAATCATGTTTTACTTGATACTTGCCCTTCACCTATTGGACAATTAGTTCGTAGTCGCCATAAACAGAAAGTTGTTGAATTCTCAGGTCTTTTGCAGCCCTTAAACCAAGTATTAAAGCCTCATATTCTACTGTGTTATTAGTAGTCACAAATTCCAACTTATACATCAAATAGATCACCTCTCCACCAGGAGAAATTAATACAATGCCAGCTCTTGCTCCTTCCTTGGATGAGGAACCATCAAAGCACATCTACCATAACTCATCTTTCTGTTCAATACTAGGTTTGACTGATGTTTCTTTTTCTACCTGTAGTATCCCAGCTGTGTTCTCATCATTGAAATGAAGCATACAAGATCCCAATTCTTCATCTACTACATAAAGAGGATGATTTGTTGGTTTTTTGTCATCTGTGACTATAAAAGCATACTGCAATTCCCTGTACAATCTTCTATTCTCTCCCCCAAACACTGGAATATTTGCATATCCTAAATCCATCTATAAAGTTCCCCCTATTTTCTTTGCCCAAGACATTGATAATAACATACCAAACTTAGGAGAGATATCAACTACTACAACATCCATAATAACACTCCTCATAGGTAACTGAGTAAGATTTACCATAAGTTAATCACTCCTAGGCATTTTACAGCTCTGGAATCGAATGCAATTAAATCATGGTATGGCTTTGCGATACTCAAACCAAGGGCCTCCATAACTTCTTTAGGCATCAAGTTGTGAGAGGCTCTAGAAACTAAAAGGCAGTTATGAATCATTTGATCATGGATAGTCAGGGTTATATAAAAAGGTGGAGGAAAGTTTGAACCATTTTCAGGCTTATCAGACGAGGCAGACCCAAGAATAATTGTAGGGTATTCTTCTTGTAAATTTACAGTATCTGAAGGAGGGTGATTAGCTTGAACATTCAGTAACTTACATGCAGAATCTCTAAAACAAGGAGTCCGCATTAATTCAGTCAATGGCATTGGAATCTTGATCTTACACAGTTCATTCTCAAAGTTAAAAGTATGCACATTTTTGTTAGTTTCTTCAGTCTCTGATACTTTGTCTTGGTCACCTTGTTTTTGCCTCTTTTCCTGTGTTTGATTAGGTAATTTTTTGGCAGGAGGAACCATTTTCTTCTTGGGAATCTGGACAATTTGATTTGGACCTGATCTTAAGTTATAATATTTTTTTGGTTCAGTTTCATACATACTAGCTGAAACTTCAGGGCCATGATCACTTTCTTCTTGATGATTAAATGAATCATAATGTTCAGAATTCTGGTAGCTATATTCAGTTGTAAAACCCTCTAATGACAACTCCCCAAAGTAATTTAAATTCTGATTTATATCTTCATACTGCAAATCTTCAACTTCTTCAACTTCCTCTATAAAATTAGTTTCAAATGTTGAGGAACTCTGTGATCTTCATTCTCTCTTCTCTCCCTCTGAATATCATTTTTTCTTCTTTCTCGAGGGCTAAATCTAGGTACAAATGGACGTCTAAAAAATTAGGGTTTTGATTAGGATTTCTTTCCCCTTTCTGAGTAGGTTTATTCGAGTTGTTTTCCAACTCTAGCTTGCTCACATTTGCAGTCAAAGTTTTAATCAACCTATTTATCTCATCTATTTTACTCTCTTCTTTCTTTGAAGTAAAAGCTGAAGGCATCATCTCATTTTTATCCTTCTGGTCATGAACCTGATAATCTGACTGATCTCTAAGCCTATTTGAAGCTAAAATGTTTGATTCAACCTCCAAGGCAGCTTCTTGCATATTCAATAGAGTCACTAACCTTCTTTCTATTAAATGAAAGGAAAACTCATGATAAAAGGATTTGGCATAGGTTAACTTAGATGAGGTTATAGATGGCTTGATTTCAGCTGGGATCCTTCCATACATCTTATTGAAACATTTAGAGAAATCTGCTACGGTCTCATCTTTTTTTCTTTTCAATGCTGCAAATTTTGTTATGTAATAAGTATGATCTTTGGTATCTTCCCACTGTCTCATAAACATTTCTTGGAGTTCTTCAATTAGGGTTATTGAGTTAGCTGGCAATTCCCAAAACCATTTTCTTACTTCCCCATCTAAACTCTGTATGAACATTCTCATCCACACATCTTTAGCTTCAATATTTTGGTTGTCTACATAACTTAGAAATGCATTCCAATGTTCCTCAATAGTGATTTCACCCTGGCCATTAAACCTAGGTAGGTATTTATGATAATCTCCTCCAGGAAAAGCATTTAAGGGTTGAGGTAAAACTAGGGGAGCATACCTAGCAGCTACCATTCGATCCATCATGTTAAGTTGTTGTTTCCCAACCATCTTGGAAATAGTTTGACTTGATGAAGACAAAGGCTTATTGATAGTTTTACTTGGACTTAACTGATGGGTAAGAATATTAGTATTTGGCTGAACAATGGTAATCTTACCAGAAAACTCAGTTTTAAGCTTTTGGATAGACAAAGGGCTAGTAAAAACCTAAGTATCAACTTGAGTAGTAGGTATAAACCATGGAAATTCTTCTTTTGTCTCTTCTAACTTAGATTCTGAAAACACAAATGGAGATACTGACTGTGGTTTATCATGAGAAAACAAGGAAGGTGAAGAGTGAGATATTCCAAAAGATGATTCATGTTTAGCCTTCTTCAAAATTTGTTCTGGATCTGACACACCTGGATGTAAGGGTGATATAGGTTTTTGTCTTGTTCCAATCCTCCTAGAAGCCACTGTGAACCACTGTTTTGGTGAAGATGTAGTCTGAAATAAAAACTTTTGATCTTGTTCACCTCAAAACTAGAACAATATAGATAGTCCACAGAAGATATAACTTCACTTTCATCCCCAACAATGGCGCCAAAGATGTTTGTGCTAGAAATTGTCCCTAGACTATAGAGGGAAAAAGCTAGTACAATCTCAATATAATGAACAAAAAATAGGTTTTGTCTTTGAAATTTATTGGTTTGAGAGTTTCATTTTCAAGAAAGTAATCAATCATCAAACTAATACAAGAACTGAATTATGCAATAATCATCAAAGAACTGAGATATTAAAGCTTAAAAAAAGAAACATAAACCATCACACTTGCAAGCACATTAACTGGTTCAATCCACAACACATGAGCATTCACATGAGAAAAAACTTTAAACAAGGAATGAAATCATAGGTTGAGTGGTCAAAATGACCATAAACATAATCAATAGATAAAATAGAGTGGCTTATATTCATGTATAAATCAGTCCCAGTCTGTAAAAACTTACATAAGAGTCATTTGTAGTAGTCTGAAATGTTTCCAATGCTCTTAGCTGTATAGTGTTTCTTGAAAACCAAAATCGAATCCTTCTAGTTTAGACATTCTTCCTTTTATTCTTTACAAATAAAGCAATTTTATAACTACCTTTAGGTCTATTTTCGAATTAATTACATTGAACAAATTACATCCTAACTTCGAATCTTTAAAACAACCTATTAACAACTATGTATAAGATAACAAAATGAACTACTTGACAGCTGGAGATTAGGTGGCTCATAACTTCTTGACAGCCTTAGCCAGAATGGCTATGCCTTCCAAGGCATAAGATTTCTTCTTATCTTGAGTTTGCTGTGTTTCCATTCCTCGAACTTTGTTAAGTAATACCCTGTTCTACTTGCTTAACTCTTCTATTTGCTTTTCCATTTCTTCAGCCTGTACTTCTACCTGTCCTTTCCTTCTTAAAGCTTCTTTGGCTCATTGAAATTAATTCTTGGTAGTGAGAATTTACGTCTTCTAAATCCTCCCTTAGCCTTTTATTATTATTTCTAAGCTTCTAATTAGACTCATTCAAGAATGTTTCGTGGGACTTATACTGATGTATCGATTTCTTTAGGTTATCAATCTCAGTGTCCATCTGAACATCTTGATGTATACTTGAATGCTATTCTACCCCACATGGAATATTTAACTTCTTAAAAATCAACTTTTCTTCCTCTTTAGTTCTGACTACTGCGCCTGAGAATGAAAATATTGAAGTGGTTGTTTGTTCAACACTTGGAATGACGTCTTGTTCTATCACCATTTCCTATTCTGCAATCCTTTCACATTCCTTAACTAATTCAGAAATCATTTCATGCTCCTGTATTTTTCTGAATCTCCTTTGAATTTAACTCTCCTTTACTATCCCCATCCTCCTCACTTGAAGAATATTCAATGATAGTGACCTTCTCTTCTTTCATCTTAGGATCTAGAATCCTTCTCATACTCAGTTTGAGTTTATTGGTTGCTCTTGTTTTGGGTCGCCATTTAGTCTCTCTAATAATTGTCAAAGATTTAACATCAACATTAAAATATGGAGTATGGAGCACCTTCTCTTTAATACTTACAACAGGAATAATTAGGGCTGAGCTCCCTTCCTAAAAAACGCAATTGTGCATTTCTTCTTTCGAACTAGCAGCTTCTTCTTTGTCCATAAGAGTAATATCTCTCTATATTATATCCTGAAATATGTTCATGTTGTTTTCCAAGCTTGTCTTTTTACACTGCATCTTCAGGGTTTTTAAAATTCTCTTGCACATCAACATTCTGCAAATCATTCTGTATTATATCCTCCCCTGCGTTTCTTTTAAATTTCTTCATAAAGCATGACTGCTTATCAGGCATATGCTTCTTTCCTTGCTCGTCTTGCTTAACTACAATCCTGACCAGAACAAGAAATGATCCCAATTTCAACCTTCCTTCTACAAAACTGTGCAAATTATCAACTTAATCAAACCATGATGGAATAATGACTGCTTTGAGTTTTCAGTGTGACTTTTTATTGTGTTGGACATCTTCTGGAGAATTTTTAATAGGAAGAAGGGTAAATTCATTTTAGATTGTTGAGTTAGATGCAACAAAAACCTAATGTGGTACTTGAAGACAAAGGAAAACCGGCCTTTGCATGTAATGTAACTCTGTATGATCCCAATC
Source organism: Larix kaempferi (assembly GCA_027924585.1). Classification (NCBI taxonomy): domain Eukaryota; kingdom Viridiplantae; phylum Streptophyta; class Pinopsida; order Pinales; family Pinaceae; genus Larix; species Larix kaempferi. Next base: position 10,906,905 of record BSBM01000125.1, on the reverse strand, counting down.
ACTTCTCTCCATTCCGATTTGAAATTCTTTAGCTGCACACCCTTACACCAGTCAAGAGATCCAGCTTCGGGTATCAAAAACATGCTAGGGTTGAATTCAAAAGGAGCCTTTCTAAACCATAGCTCTCCCTCTAATGGCACACCGATTAATTCAGAAACTAGGGCTTCTATTAATTCAAAATTTAGGGTGTTGAAAGTTACACTACTGCTGATAATATGCTGAGCAAAAGCATGAGTTACCTTGACATTAAACCCTGTAATCCTCTCAAAAAACTCAAACCATCCTGCAGTCTTGAAAAACGCAGCACACTCAGGAAATTCTGCTACCCAGGTAGTATTCGTCGGTTCAAACCGCCTCAGCTGACCACTCCTCCCCATATTCTCAGTATAACTCTGCAAATTCACTAATTTACTCTCTTGTAACTGAATTAAGAGAGAAAAGCTTCAATCAAACCTTCAACACTACGTGTCTTGGCAATAAATTCAAAATCCCCAAATATGAAATCATGGCATTTAAAATCCCCAAATTTACTGATGATAATTACAACAGGTTCATGCATGTGTCATAATAAGGTGAATAGGTTTCTAGAACCTCCGTATCATCATCAAATAGAATGACCATGTCATGTGATCAATGAACCATAAACCCTCATGATCTCGGATTCCTGCAGCACACTAGAGTATCTGATTTGGACTTTGCGCTGAGGGAATGTCTCAACTTGCAAATTGACATATCAAATCAAAAATAAAGGTTAAAGTTTGGACATAGCATTAGAATAGACCTTAGTAAGTATTTTTAAAAACTTTTGAAAAGAAATATAACATTAAATAAGCCACTAAGGATAAAATCAATTAAAACAAAAACTATAACATAAAGAACTAAATAGAATATCAAAATCATTCAAAATCTAAAATAAAAATGAAATGAAAGAGAGAAAGAGGGAAAAACATTTGAGAAAAACACACAAAAACTGAGGACAATTTCAGTGTTAACATTTTGGATACCACAATGAGTAATCCAGACATGCAGATCTACGAAATATGCTGAGTACTTGAGAGGTTGTTGTCCCATGATTTTTTCTTCCCATAAGATGATTTTTTTCCCGTTTCTAGGGATTCTATAGAGTTGGTCTTTAAAAAACTCCCACCCTCGACTATAGAGCTTCCAAAGTGTGGTGCCTTTGACAAAGCTTCCATCATAGATGTTTTTCAAAGAGAGCCTGTGCAAGTATTTTTTAATGAGCACTTGGCTTATTGGATTGCTTTAATTTGAGAATATATTCCATAAGGTCTTTCCTCCCAAGGACAAATTAGCCAGCCCAGGATCTCTTACCTGAATACCACCTTCTGAAAATGGCCTTTTCCCAATATCCCCGCTTACCAAATGAATGTTTTTTGGTTCCCCTTTCCTCCTTGCCACATAAAATTTTGAATCAGTTTAGAGACCTGCTCGGTGATCATATTTGGGGCCAAAAGAAACGAAGCCTGATAAATTGGAAGAGAGGAGATAACATATTTTATAAGGGTAAGATTCCTAGTAGTGGTGAGCCACTGGCCACCCCAGGATGCCATTTTTTCCTTAATTTTACTGATAACTTCAATCCAATGTGAAGCCTTGCTGATTCCCAGAGTTAATGGCAGGCCTAAATACATGATTTTTTCCCATGATGCAAAGCTCATGAAACCTAGGGAGTGGGGAATCATTAGGTTGATTTGCTGGTCTACCTTCCAACCATACACAACACTTTTCCTCTTATTGACAAGAGCTCTGGAGACCCTACAGAATATTTGAATGACTTCGTTGAAATCCCTTGCAATTTTTATGGAAGTGCCTCCCATGAGTAGAGAGTCATCAATGAACATGGCATGATTCATTGGATCTATTCCTTTCATCACATTGATGCTTGGAGCTGTCCCAACTAACTTCTTTGTTGTCAGCTTTCAGCTTAGAGAGTCTGCCATCAGAATGTATAGGAAGGGGGACAGGGGGAAGCCTTTCCTTATGCCCCTCAAGACTTGGAAGTAGTTGGTCGACATGCCATTAACTAGTGGGACGATCCAAGGCTTTCCTGTACATGCTTTGATCAAGCTTACAAAGTCAGAGCTGAATCCAAAGGAGAGAAGAACTTGAAAAAGAAAAAGAGTGCCTTACCCGATCAAAGGCATTGTCCATATCAAGATTTATAAGCATCCCTTTATCTTGGTGTTGATGACTAGAATGAATGGTTTCTGGAAAAAGAATCACGTTATCCAAGATATTCCTTCCTTTAACAAACCTTCCTTGGATGGGAGAGATGAGTTTTTCTAGCAGTGGATTGTTTCTATTAGCAAGGAGTTTGGAGAGAATTTTATAAGAATCATTGCACATCGAAATTGGCCTGAAGTGATTGAATGAACCAGGGTTCACTTCTTTTGGAATTAGTGCTAGGAAAGTGGAATTTGTGATTCCTCCCACTTTGGATTTTTGGAGGAAGCATTTGATCATTCGAAGCAGGTCATCCTTGATAATGTCCCAGCATATTCTGTAGAAGTGTATGGAGAAGACATCGGGCCTTGGAGCTTTGTCTGGCTCTATCGTCCAGATGACATTGCTGATTTCATCTTTGGAGAATGGCTTCAGAAGACTTGAGTTATCCTCCTCATTTACTAGTCTTGGAATGTGAGTGAGGAAGTCTGAAAATTCCTCCTCAGAATCCAGACCTTCTTCTTTGTAGAGCTGCTAGAAATGAGAGGTTGCATCCTCTTTTATCTAAGCTAATCCTTTGTGAATAGTCCCATCGAGGGAAGTGATTTCAACAATGTGATTTCGAGAGAGGCGAGCTCTAAATTGTTTATGGAAGAAGGTAGTATTTTTGTCTCCAAACTTAAGCCAGAGGCTTCGGGATTTAAGCCTATAGTACTCTTCCTCTTGTCTGAATGACCGAAAAGAGGTGAGTTGGGTAGCTTGCTCCTTCTGAATTTCTGAAGAGGTGATGTCTTTATAATCCAAATACAATTGCATATATAACAGCTGCTCGGTGGTATGCTTTCTATGGAAAGAGGGGGAGTTTGAAGGATTTTTTATCCACTCTTTCAAAGCAGTTTTGGTGGCCTTTAATTTATGTTCCCACACATAGTTTGGATACCTTGTGACAGGAATGGACTAGGAGTTCGAGACTGTATCCAAAAACACTTCCCTTTCTGTCCAGAGGAGGATGAACCGGAAGGGGATGGGCCCCAATCTTTCTTCTTCTTCGAAAAGAAGTAAAATGGGTTTGTGATCTAAAGTCAACTTTTGTATAATTTTAGTAGAGATAATATGCTTTTCTGACAGGAAGGTACTCTACAGTAAAAACCTGTCCAAATGAGATGAAATATGTTGCGCCCCAGCTCTGTTATTTGACCAAGTGTAGAGCCCTTTGTTTGGCTTAAAATCCAGTAAATCCCACTGTTGAATTAGGTCTTCAACAAAGGGAAGAAAATGGTCCCTACATATTTTGCCTCCTCTTTTTTCCTTAGGTTCAAATACTAGGTTGAAGTCTCCTGCTAGAATTATATTCTTGGGGGAGTATATATCTAGAAAATATGATAGTGTTTCCCAACAATATTTCTTTTCTGCATAGAGGACTGGAACATAAAGGTTAAAGAGAGAAAATATAATATTACTTGTAGAGTGATGGATTTTGGTGTAAATCCAGTGTTGCGTCTCGAAGGAGCTTTCGAGATGGAATTTTTCTTCCTCCCACAGAGTAGCGATCCCTCTAGAGGATCCCCTTGCCCCTTCTTTTTTAGTCTCTTGGAGCATGAGGATCTCAGGAGATTCTGATTTCAGAAGGTTTTTTATAGCTTCATATTTTAAGGGATTCCCCAAGCCTATGCAATTCCAAGAGACTAGTCGCATTATTTACTAGCAGGTGGGGGGGAATAACCTCCCTTAGGAGGCCTAGTTCTAGTGTTTTTGCCAATGGACATATCGATCGTGGACTGGCTACCTTGAATTTTTTTCCTCTCCATTTCTTCTTCCCTTTCCTCCCTGTGAGATTTCTCCCGACTCTTTTCGATGGCCTCTCGAATGTCTCGTCTTCTGAGGATCCTGAAATCTCTGGAGACTTCTTCCTTGTCATTTCTGCATAGGAGGGGGGTCTAGAGTATCCTATTGGGGATCCATATTGTAGAGGGGTTGCCTCTTCTAGGATTTTATCTTGTACAAGATTAGTAGGCTGTTGTTTGGCCTATTAAACAATTGAAGCTGGGGGTTCTTCTGGAGTACTGAGTATTTCAAAAAGTTTATTGGTTGTCTCTACTCTTGGAGGGGTTGAGATCCCTTCATATTGGAACTATCCAGAGGGAGGGACTTCTCTCCCCGGGGGGTCTCCTTTCCCTTTTGTTCTGTTATTATGTTTAGCTGCGACTGGTTTTTGCACCTGAGTCCACTGATCTCCCTTCATTTTCTCAGCCTCCTCCTCTTCTTTCTTTTTGTAGTTCCCGACAAAGTGTCTATAGCCATGGAAATGCCGGCATTTAAAAGGGAGTTGCTCGTAGTCTAACTCTTGGATGTATTACCAGTCAGCCACCGTGAGATTTATAGCTTCAGGGAGTCCTACCTCCAGATCCACCTCTACACATAGTCTTGCATAGGAGTACTGGTCCTTCCTCTCTGCATGGTCTATGTATATTCCGAGCTTATTTCCTATGGTTTCTAATGATTTGGGATTCCAATAGTGCAAAGGTAAGTGAGGCAGGCGGACCCAAACTGGGACAGTCGAAGGCACATCTTGTGTCAGATCGAAGTCCGAAGTCTATTTATTCAAATACAGCCCCTGAGGGCCCATAAAATATGGTCCATTCCTAAAGATGAGATTCCTATCCTCTACATTATCAAAGACAAATACAAAGAATCCCTTACTGACTAAGTTGCTTCTGATTCCTTCTTTGACCAAATATCACCATTTCCTTTGCACCTAGGCATCAACAGCTTTGGGCAAGGGATAGAGTCTGGTGAACTTCCCAATGATCCCTTGTTCAACAATATTTAGAGCAGATTTGCATGGTTCTTCAGTCAGCAGGGAAACTGTGGGTATGCTATCCAGTCTTTTAACGAACTTTTGATGTTGCTCACTTGCTGGGCGTTTAATGCTATCTCAGACTAGCTATTTGAAAGCAGCTATCTTGGGAGGAAGAGGAGGGGAGGACTCGGGGCCCCCTCCTAGGGCCATGGCGCAATGGATCAGCTTGTAGGGGACTCTCAGAAGTGCACCGCATGGGAGGAGGTAAACTTTCAACTTGTATATTGGATTTCTCATCTTTAGACATGGTATTTTTGACACATTTTAAATTACCTATCCACTATGAGGCATGCACAGAAATTTTGACTTCACTTAGGAAGACCACTTCTACTCATATATATGATCATATCCATGAGTGTAGGAGGTGACAAAGGCTTATCAAACCAGAGATCCCAAATTAATTCTTAGCAGATTGGTTCGTAAAATATCTATTTCATACTCTTTCTAAATATGTAACCATGTCACAATCCATGAGTGAAGAACAACTCATTCAGAGTGCCCAACAGATGGATTTGATGTATTCACAATTTGGCACACTTTATGATTTAATTCCCCATGCTGCAAGACCTGCATTCGATCTAGCTACGCCACCAAAAGGACCTTATGTTGATGGTGTGATCGGTTCCATCAACCAATTTGAACATATTACCCAACAAATGGGAAAAATGTCTGTTTAGACTTCACAACCCATAGCTAGCTTGGAAAAATAGAAAACCACAACTCCCACCCAAACATTGAATGTCCTTACAGTCCAAACTGTGGACCCAAAATGAAAAAATAATAAATAGAAAAAGAAGAAAAATGCTAATCCTAGGATAGGAGATGCACCCATGGTGAAAAAACAAGCCAGGGGGAATACGGAGAAACGATAAAACAAGTAGCCTTGCAAGATTTGTTAAGGATACCATCCTACTCACCAATGCCCTCATATGGATGGAATTCATCATATGTTTTCTCAAAGAGGAGGGAATAAACAACCTTCCATCCTTACCCAAGCATTCCCACAATAGAAACAAATGCTTGCTACAACACCAACACGTCCAACGGGAGGAAACTAGGAAAACCTTCCACAAGCTGGAAATCCCCCCAATGCTAAGATATTCATGTGTGAACATGATATAAATGTTTAAACAAGGGATCATCCTTATGATACATTGGTGCTATTAATCCCTCTGATACCAATTTGATCACATTCGATTTAGAACAATCAACATGTAGGCTTCCGTCATAGATCACATTTCAGATTAAAGTGACTTCACACAGCAAGAAAAATTTTCGAATCATTTTGGATGAAGGAGCCTCCATTTGTGGCATGTCACTAGCATGTTGGAAAGTGTTTGGATTACCCAAATTAGTATCTTCCCACACCAAACTCAAATAATTTGATGGACATTATTTCAATCCTCACAGACTTATCATGTCTTGCCTAATTGAATTGGGTGGTAAAATAGTGCAAGTTGATGTTGAGGTAGTGGATGCGCCCATATATTACAATTTTCAATTGGGACGTAGTTGGATACATGCAATGTCGACGATAATGTCTTTGGTATTTTGAGAAATTCGGTTCCCCCTCATAATCGATCAGTTAGATTACTGCACACTTGAAACTAGTATCCACTTGAATGTAGCTTTTGTTGGGGATTCAAAAACAGTGATTCAAGATATTGGGGTAGGAATGCTAAAATATGGATCCCTTATGGGAACCTTCACGATTCCACCACTAGTATCTACCCCTCAAACTACTCCATTTTTCACCATTACATCAGAAGTTTAGTTTCCATTAACAATTTTCTCTAAGTCCAAGCTAGTGCATAGCTCCACTTCATCAGAGGGAACCTCTAAGGAGGAAAATTTAGTCCAAAATGATGATGGGAAGTTACCAAATTCTATTTAAAAACATGAAACTGAGAGTAGTACACCCTTATCTTCCATAAAAGTTTCATACCAAGCTATCCAAATGGCTTTAGCAGACTTGGATCAAAATCCTTCATAGAAGGAGGAAAATGATCCATACACATCACCCATATGGGCCATCAATACTCCTAGTACTCATGACCTCATGGATCATAATTTTTAATCAGATGAAGAGATTCTTGAGGTTATGAACATCTTTTAACAACCCTGGGAGGATATGCATAATTGGTCATCATTTCTTCTTAAGACATATTCATTAGAGGTAAAACCTGAGAAGTTTTACCTCTTTGAAGATATCAAAATGTACCAATTCCTTATCCAAACACACAATGTGCTTCCGAAATGAAATTTGGAAAATATTTTGAGAACCATTCCTATTGATATATCAATTAATCCTTGCATCGTCGAAAATAGCACTAAAGGTGTTGATCTCTCTTTGGAGGAAATCGTGCAATATATTGTTCTATTCAAAGCGTTTCATGATGTGTTTGCTTGGTCATATGAATAAATGATGCACATTGATCCTAGTATAGTTGAGCATGAGATTAATACCTATGACAATATTAAACCTATGCGCTAGAAGTTACGTCTGGTAAATCCTAAAAATCAGCTACCATAAAAGAAGAATTTGAAAATCTATTAAAAGCTGGCTTCATATATCTTGTACCTTTAACAAAATGGGTATCCAATCTCGTTTCTCTCAATAAAAATAATGGAAAAATCCACATCTTTATTGACTTTAGGGATCTTAATTTGTCTTGTCCCAAAGATAATTATCCCACACCCTTTATTGATCAGATTAAAGACGAGTGTGCCAGTAATGGAATCTTTGCATTTATGGATGGATTCTTTGGTTACAACCAAATCCAAATTTAAAAAGAATACCAACAAAAAACAAATTTCATTTACCCTTGGGGGACTTTTGCCTATCGAAAAATGCCATTTGTCCTTAAAAACATCGAGGACACTTTTCAAAAAGCCATGTCATATGCGTTCCATGATATTAAGAAAATTATTGAGGTTTATCTTGATGATTTGGAAATTAAGTCTAAAAGAAGAGTCGAACATTGTGCGCATTTAGGTGCCGCTTTCATCAGATTTTGTAAGTACAACATTAGGTTGAACCCACATAAATTCATATTTTGTGTGGAATCTAGGAGGTTACTTAGTTTCATAGTATCCAAGGGATGGATTATGGTGGATCCCCTCAAGGTTAAGGAAATATTGAAATTACCTCCCCTGAAAAAAAATTAGACAACTTCAAATCCTATAAGGGAAAGCAAACTTCTTGAGAAGATTTGTCTCCTAAAAAATTATGCACCATTTATATGGGATGACCAAGCTCAACGCTCATTTGATGGATTAAAGAAATCCTTGGTGTCATCTGTGGTACTTAGTCCTCCAGAATACAATAGAGACTTTTTTCTATATTTGGAAGCAACCAACTCCACCTTAGGAATTGTATTGGCGCAAGAAGATGATTTATCTTAGGAAAATGTTATTTACTATCTTAGTAATGGCCTTGCAGGCCCCGAATTAATATATTCCCAAGTTGAAAAGTTGTCCTTGGAAGTGCTTCATGCTGTCCAAAGACTTAGACATTATATACTTCCAAGAAAAACAGTCATAGTGGCTAAAATAAACCCCGTGAAACACATTTTTGCCGCTCCATAGCATTGGGGGCAAGTATTAGAAATGGATAGTAATTTTGCAAGAATTCAATCTCAAGTTCATAAATGATAAAGCCAAGAAGTCATCAACATTTGTGGAACTAATGTCTGAGTTACCCTGCGATAAAGAAGAAATCATGTGTTGAATCCTGGGCAGATGAACATTTATTCCTATCCTTGGTATGGGAGATTTATCATATATCTCCAAAATGAAAGGATTGATGCTTAGTTTTCTAGAATTGAACGTCGTTGCATTTGACACCAAGCACAAAGAATATTCCTCATCATTAGGGATACTGTGTATCGTAGAGGAATAGAATTTATATTTAGACGTTTTTTAATACACGAGGAATCCAAGCAAGTCTTGAATGATTTCCATGTTGGAGCATGTGTTGGTCATCTTTCTGGGACGGAAATTGTTAGATTTTGCGCATTAATTCAGCATACTCTAGGATCTTTACTGAGAGAATAACATGTACAGCATATCAATCATATCAAGCATGTATCAAGCATATCAAGCAATCACATAAGACAATGGACACATAGAGTTTCTCTGGGGAAAACCATAAAGGTGAAAAACCCCACAACTTCCTCAGAGATAGAATGAGCAATGATAAAACCAAAGTACAACCGAAGTACAAGAGATAGTGTTCTCCTATCAGCTCATCCTCCTCCTCACATGTGCGCCACTTTCCGAGTGATGGAAGAGTGAGTAATGAGATGAATGAAATAGAGATCTCCTGATCTCTATTTATACTTGTCCTATCGTGCCTAATAAACCTATGGGACTGACTTGTCTAACTCAGCCTAATAACCCCAGGTTACATTAATCCGGGATAACCCCTCAATAGGTGGTCTAATAACCCATCAACAAGTTATGACACTTGCGACACTTGTCAATACAAATGATGACACTTCCGTATAGAGGAATAATACATATCTATAGGAGTACAATAATACATAGATGAAATACATTCCGAAGTTACATATACATCAACACTCCCTCTTAACTAGGAAGGTATTTCTCGACACAGATTTGCAAGCACAAGTCTTCTTTTATGGATCGACATCACTGGATCATCGTCATCGAATCATCATCATCGAATCATCATCACTGCTGCTATCTCAGTCAATCTCTAATCTACTAGTCATAGGAAGTTCTACAAAGCCAATCCTTTTTCATACTGGATGTAGGCCTGCCACTTCCAGGTCTTCATCATCTACAGAGCTAGCCCTTTTTCATGTTGGATGAACATCATCAACATCTCTGCGAGCAAGCCATCAAGTAGGTACACTTCAGGACTGTTTACACTGCCTCTGCAAAACCTGCAAGATCTCCCAGGGATGATTACACTGCCTCTGCAAAACCTGCAAGAGCATCTCAAGACTGATCATATGCCTCTGCAAAACCTGTGTACCATACTATCACGTCATCGTCTTCAGATCATCGTCATCATCCATGGAGCACAACCCAGATGCACACACATAGCACTTACACTCACCGGCATGGAAGGACTTTCCTCTGACCATCCGGGAAAGGCTCAGCACTTACACTCACCAGCATGGAAGGACTTTCCTCTGACCATCTGGAAAAGGCTCACAGCACTTACATTGAAGACCATGGAAGGACTTTCCTCTGACCATGTCGAAACGGCTACAGCAATTACATCACGACCATGGAAGGACTTTCCTCTGATCATGTCAGAAAAGCTCGGCAATTACATCATGACCATGGAAGGACTTTCCTCTGACCATGTCATAAAATCCATGCCCAACACTTATATCTCGCCATGGAAGGACTTTCCTCTAACCATGCGAGAATGGCCCAGCCCTTACATCTCACCATAGAAGAACTTTCCTCTAACTATGTGAGAATGGCTCCTCCCAGCCCTTACATTTCACCATGGAAGGAATTTCCTCTAACCATGTGAAAATGGCCCATCCCTTACATCTCACCATGGAAGGAATTTCCTCTAACCATGTGAGAATCTCCTTGTGTGCATCTGTGTCTTTGGACTCATCACTTCCCCTTGGAAGGTATCTAGATTTGAAGTACACCAAGTCTCCCTCTGAAGTATTCAAACTTCACTCTAGCAAGCGGCTTGGTCAACACATTGGCTATCTGCTCGTCCGTTGCAACATACAGGAGCTTCACTGCTCCTCTCTGCACCATATCCCTGATATAGTGATACTTGATCTCAATGTGCTTCGACTTGTCATGGAACACTGGGTTCTCCAACAACTTCACACAACTCTGGTTGTTGCAATATATACAAGTAGCACTCAACTGGAGATCAAACAAATCAGACAGTAGCTTCCTAAGCCACACTTCCTCACAACTAGCCAAACAAGCTGTGACATACTTTGCTTTGGTTGTACTCAGTGCCACACAGGACTACTTCCTGCTAAAGCAAGAGATCATACTAGATCCCATACTCAAGCAGCAACCCGAAGTTCTCTTCCAATCAATGGCACTGCCTTCCCAATCCGAATCAACATAACCCTCCAGGTTAAAATTTTGATTTGCCTCATACTTGAGCCCATAGTCAACTGTACCCTTCAGGTACCTCAAAATATGCTTTGCAGCTATTAGGTGAACATGTCTTGGATCTATCAAGTATTGGCTCAAGGTGTTCACCGCAAAGCAGATATCTGGTCTCGTATTTGTCAGGTACATCAAGGACCCAATCATCTGACGATACATCGTAGCATCAACTGGATCAGATGAAGCATCACACAGAAGCTTCAGGTTCGATGCCATAGGTGTGGCCATGGCCTTGCAGTCCATCATCCCGAACCTCTTCAGGATCTATACTGCATACTTCCCTTGTCCAAGGAAGATTCCATCTACACTCTGCCACACCTCCATACCAAGAAAGTAGTGCATCATACCCAAGTCCTTCACCTAGAACTCGGAAGTAAGCTTCCTCTTCATGTCGGAAATCAATCTATCCTCACCCGTTATAAACAGGTCATCCATATACAATAGTAGTATTACTGGATTGCCTTCCTCAACCCTGTAGTAAAGGTTGGAATCCGCTTTACTCTTGGTAAATCCCAAATTGGATAGGAAGCCATCTATCCTACCATACCAGGTCCTGGGTGCCTGTTTCAAACCATACAGGGATTTCTTCAGTTTGCACACATGTGACTCTCGGTCATGTGTCTCAAACCTGAGTGGCTGCTCCACATACACTTCCTCTTCAACTACACTATTCAAGAAAGCAGTCTTGACATCCATCTGGTGTACCTTCCATTTCATCACTACAGCCATAGCAAGTACTAATCTAATGGAAGTGTATCTAGCCACAGAAGCAAAGGTCTCTTCATAATCAATCCCTTCTTTCCGGGAGAAGCCACGAGCTACAAACCTTGCTTTATATTTCTCTATGCTTCCATCTATAGCATGCTTGATCTTATAGATCCACTTGGAAGTCACCAAAGACTTCCCATCTAGTCTTGGGACCACATCCCAAACATCATTCTTCATGATCGACTGGTATTCCTCGATCATGGCATTCTTCCATTACTTCAACCCGAATCCCGGGAACTTCAGATTCTTCAATATCTTCAATAGATAGCTTTGTTTCTGGAACAAATGTTGTAGTCCTTCTTTTGTAGGTGATGGTATACGATCTTTCCTACAAGACAAGTTAAATTGCATGATTAGAAACATCTCATATTTTTTAGAACAAATTCTTACACATAAAGAAATATGTCATACAGTCATGCAATTATTTTAGCCAATGCTTCAATACAACATTTATCCATATCCCGTAACTTTCTAGATGCCTTCCAATCTCTACCAGAACATTGTTAAGAGTGTGCACAACTCCCAACATGTCAGCAAAGAGGCTTCATTCTAGATAAGTAGCAATGGAATGTTGTATAGTACCATAGGCCACTTACCATAGGCCACTTACCCATTACTTTCATATTAGTAGTATCTTGTTCATTAATGCAATTATTCTAATATGCATAATACACAACCTAAGTCTAGGAACATAAGCATATACATCATTGAATAACATTATTTAAACAAACAGAATATACAAGAAATGACAATTCAAATACTTATCTTTGTTTGTTTGTTGGGTGGACTCCCTATGAATCTTTGCTTCCTTGCAGGGGCTGCTGGAGTCCTATTATGAAGTAACTTCTTCTACTCCTTTCTATAGTGTATTGCAAGGAGTGGTCAACTCCCTCTTAACCCCTGAATCACTACATAACTTCTTGAAGTCTTTTGAAGTGAATTCTCCACCATTGTCGGATCTAAAAGTCTTGATCTTCTTTTCAGTGTGGTTTTCTATCAAGGCTTTGAATTCCTTGAATTTGTTGAATACTTTATTTTTGTTCTTCAAGAAATAATTCCAAGTCTTCCTAGAGAAATCATCAATGAAAGAACCATAGTGCACATACCCACTAAGATAACTGGATGACAATGGAATGCATACATCGGAGTGGATAATTTCCAAAATTCCTTATGCCTTGCTTTCACTGCTTGGAAATGTCTTCTTTGTCTTCTTTCCCTTTGCACAACCTTTGAAAATGCCTTCATGCTTTGTCTGGATTTCAGGAAGACCTTCTACAACTTTGCTTGCAATTGGTAATGCCCTATAGTGCATGTGTGCAAGCCTTGTATGCCAAAGTTCACTTGGCTCTACTGAATCATGGACCATGGCTTGTTCTGGTTGGCCCTTCAATTTGTATAATCCTCCCTCTTGCTCTCCAATCACCACTGCATCATTAATAGTCTTACCCTTTGGCCACATTAGGACTTGGCCATCTACAAATGAAACCCTCATGCCTTTTGCATTTAATGCAGATATGGAGAGTAGATTCTTCTTGAGACCTGGAACATAAAGTACATCTTTCATCTTCATAGACTTTCCAGAGTCTAGTTTATAGGAGGCTTCACCACTCCCTTTAATTGGATATTGGTAGTCATCCCCGAGTTTCACCTTGTGGGGTGACTCATGTTCTGATAGGTTCATAAAGGATTCATTGAATCTTGTCATGTGTTTAGAAGCCCCACTATCTATAAGACAATCATTACTTCCATGAGTAATGGTTCCAGTGAGAGTAGAAATCAAAACATATTCTTCATCACTTGAAGAATCTTCACTATCTTCTCTAGCCCTCTTCCTGGGAGGTTCATCATCCTCTGCAGCATGAGCATGATGTCTTCTTTTGAAGTTATTCTTCTTGTGAGAACCATCTTTATTATTTCTGGGATAATCTCTAGAATAGTGTCCCTTCTCATCACATGTATAACAATGGACATAGGACATATTCCTTCGAGGTTTGGGACTACCTCTCTGATTCTGATGGTGATGTCTTTCTTTCTTGCCATGATGGTGAGCCTTCTTGTCACCATGTCTTTTGGAGTGTGCTGTGAGAGCTTGGTCTTCATTCCCCATCTTCTCTTCTCGAGCTACAATTCGAGCTTCTTCCTGTGAGCATTCTTCCCACAGTCTACTGAATGTGATAAGTTTCTTCCTAGCACAAATTCTTTGGATGAAGGAATCCCATGACCTAGGAAGGCCATTAAGAGTGGTCATTACCACTTCTCCATTTTTTATGTCTTCTCCCACGGCTTCAAGTTGTTCTTTTATCTGGGAGACCCTTGAGAAATAAGGTTGCATAGTCTCTGAATTCTGGATCTTGACACTCTTCAATTGATTCCTCAAGGTCATCTTCTGATTTATGTTCTTCCCTTCAAATAGCTTGGTCAGGGACTCAAACATCTCCTTTGGTGTCTTTAGGGAAGACACATGGAGTATGAGATGATCTTTGATAGAATCAGCAATGATCCTCTTTTCCTTGACCAAGCTCTTCTTGTGAAGAGCCTTAGCCTCTTCTTCTTCTGGTACAGGGACCACTTCATTTATATAAGTGTCCAACTCATTTTCTTCTAGGATTAACCCAATCCTATACTTCCATGCTCGGAAGTTATCAGCCCCTTCAAGCTTATCCTAAAGCTTGGTGTGGTGAGACATCTTCAAGAGTACTTCAAATGGAAATAGAAATGTTTTAGGTTTTACCACTTGTCTTGCTGAAAACTGGATCTGGTTCCGGATTAGGGTTTGTCAAAGAAACCCTAAAAATTCAAACTTTGAATTTCAAACTTCTGAAAGGATAGAAAGATGCACCTTGATGAGCTGATTAGCCTGGTATATTTAGAATTTGATATCTGCAAAGTTTCACCCTTCAGAAATGCCTTTTAGTCTTCCCGGATTCACTCGGGAGGACCCTGAATTAGGGTTTGAGTTTCTCAGAGCTTCACCCAACCAAAAATCTCGATCCAAAGCTCTAAACTTTGATTTGTCCAAGGAGCTTCCAGCTATGTCTTCAGATTTCAGAAATTCCTATTTTTGTGGAAACCCTAATTTTTAGGGCCAAAACTGAAAGTGCTCAGAATTGAATTCTGATTGGACAGAAAGATTCTCCTTGATGAGTAGAGTCAATCTACCTTACTGCTTTTCCAAAATCTGTGGAGAGAAACCCAATAAACAAGAAACCCTAGTTTCTGCCACTGAACAATGTCTTCTTCTCAGGGAAGCTCTGATACTAGGTTAGATTTTGAGCATTAATTCAGCATACTCTAGGATCTTTACTGAGAGAATAACATGTACAACATATCAATCATATCAAGCATGTATCAAGCATATCAAGCAATCACATAAGACAATGGACACACATAGTTTCACTAGGGAAAACCATAAAGGTGAAAAACCCCACAACTTCCTCAGAGATAGAATGAGCAATGATCAACCAAAGTACAACCAAAGTACAAGAGATAGTCTTCTCCTAGCAGCTGATCCTCCTCCTCACATGTGTGCCAATTTTTGAGTGATGGAAGAGTGAGTAATGACATGAATGAAATAGAGATCACCCAATCTCTATTTATACTTGTCCTGTCCTGCCTATAAACCTATGGGGCCAACTTGTCTAACTCAGCCTAATAACCCCAGGTTACATTAATCCGGGCTGACCCCTCAATAGGTGGTCTAATAACCCATCAGCAAGTTACGACACTTGTGACACTTGTCAATACAAATGACGACACTTCCGTATAGAGGAATAATACATCTATATAGGAGTACAATAATACATAGATGAAATACATTCCGAAGTTACATATACATCAACAGAAATTGCCCAAACAATAATGCGCGCAAGATACTTTTTTCCCACAATCTTTAAATATTGCATTAATTTTGTCAAAAAGTGTCACCCTTTCCAAATTTACATAAAAAAAATGTGCACACATCCTGCTCCATTACACCTTGTAGTAACCATGGGTCCTTTTTCAAATGGTCCATTGACTGTATGAAAATCAACTCGGCTTCGGCTAATGGCCACCACTACATCATAGTAGCAGTGCAATACTTCACTCAGTGAGAGGAGGCGATGCCTACATTGGATAACATGAGAACTACATCATACTTTCTATTCAATCATGTGATAAAAAGGTTTGGTGTACCCAAGGATATCTTCACTAATAACGAAAGACATTTTAGGAGTTCCTTCATGGATTATCTTACCACTAGATTAGGATTGTGGCAGGATTTTTCCTTGCCATATTTCCTCCCTCAATGCGATGAACAAGTAGAGGCCACCAAAAAGGTTTTGAAAACCATGTTGCAGTGAACGGTCAATAAGAACAAAATTAATTGAACTTGATGTTGTTTTATGCTCTTTAGGAATACCACACCACAACTAAAAATGCAACCGGTTTCACTCCATTCCAGTTGGTTTATGGAGAATAAGTAGTGTTTACGATTGAATGTGAAATCCCATCATTCAAACTAGCTATTGAACTCCTACCCAACACTTATGTAGAAGAAGAAAGACTCCTCCATCTTCATTTTATTAGAGAAACTAGAAGGGAGGACTCTCTGATTGTAGACGCACACAAGGAAAGGGTCAAGGCCCAATATGACAAATCGTCCCGTCCTCGAGTCTTTTCTAAAGGCGATTTGGTTTTAGTTTATGACCAAGACTAGGATAAAATAGGGAAAGGGAAATTTGGACCAAAATGGTTTGGACCACTTTTCAAAACTATGTTAAAATGACGAGCATATGAGCTATTCAATTATGATGGGGAACCTTTGTCGGAGATAAGAAATGGTCTCTATCTGAATAAATACTTCACGTAGACACTGATGCCTCACAACAATTTTTGTATTATGTTGTATTTTGTGTATATACTTTTATACATCAATTGTTTTGTGCACACACTTATCTTTCTTAGCATTTTTTCTTTGGAAGATGGCACTAAAAACCTTCACATACATGGGATATGCGGATGGCACCAGCTGTAGTTCTTGAAACATTGATTTCGCCTCATGAGTGATCTACACACCTACAAACCAAGTTCTAAGTTCAGGAGTCACTTTCCTCGAATCTCCGACCAATAATGTTACATAATATAACGCAGTCATTGAAATTCTTATTGAGTCTAGAACCCTTGACATGCGATGAATAATTGTCTCAATTGGTTATTCTCAGTTAAACGGTTAGTATCAAGTTTTAGATCCTATACTATTTAGAATGTTTCTACGAGTACATCTTCTAGAATGTTAGTTTGAATTCATTGAATACATTCATGTTCCTATAATTTTGAATAGTTTGGATGATTCATTATCTAACTACGTACTTTATTGGCATATGAGACATTAACATCATTGTGAAAGAAGAAAGAATGTACAATATTCATGGAAATTTAATTGAACACATCATTTCAGGACATAAGTAAAAGTAAAAAATATTAGTCATATGTATAAAGCAAACTAGGTTACATCATAACGCAAAAATGTGTTAAGGTTCTGGCCATTTTGGAAATAACTTTGCACACATAAAAAAGAATAGTATAACAACTTTTCCCTTTTTTAACTTTTTATTCAAGATAAACATCCAAAAAATTTCATAAAAATTTGAAATATGTGGAAAATTCAAACAAAAAATATGAATTGTTTCAACTTATTGGTTCATCATCAAGACTCACCTACAACTGGAAGATCACGTAATGGATCACAGCTTCTAGAAATACATGCTGGAAGTAGGTGCCTTCTCTCATCCATTAGATACACCTACAAGGAAATTGGTAAAAAATGAGTGTTTTTATTATATTTTACTCATACATGTATAACCATCCCCATTTGAATGATAGGATAATGCATACTCATATTCTTCAATTTTGGCTATTTTATATATTAAATGCACATATTGAGCCAATTTCTGACTAAATAGTTGGGTAGTGAATTGGTTTTTATCACAGGACTTGGAGACATTGACAATTCAAACTATTTGATTCAGGTAGTTGTAGATAGACCACAATTTATGGTGATTTATGATCTTGGTTTTTTTCGCAAGATTTAGCATAACATAAACCTCGTTGCCCCTTTCTTACTTTTCCATTATACCAAATTGGATAACTGTAGTTACTCGGTATTACTTCACCGTCCGTCGACACATAATATTGCTTGGAATATCGAAAGCATAGAGGGAACATCCATAAGAGTGTACACAACTAGCTCAACCCTTATTTTCAATATGGATCTTTCCCTCGGAATTACCCATGCCCTTGAAATATAGTTGTATTCCCATGCAACACTCATTCCATCCCATGTACTATGGCATTCTTTATTATTTTTTCGAGCTAATAAATGAAAAAGGTATAAAAATTAAAAAACACAAAAATCGAAAAAAGGGGGATTACTGAATAATTTCATATTGCATCCTAAAGAGAATGGAAGTAGTTAGTCCTTGTCACCCTTGAAAACGGAACATATCCTTGCATCAATTATAAGTACACCATGTACATTTTCGTTAGGAAACTATACCAGTATTTTTAACAGATAACCACCAATGGGTTATCCTTCTCATCACCTATCGAGCTTTCATTAGTGCGTCTGACATTGGAATATTTGATTAAGGTCGGTTATTGAATTACTTTGTTTCCAAGTGTCACTATGTGTCATGTTATGTGTTCAAAGGAATTTAAAACAGTGTCGGCCATTCCTCAAATATTCCTAACTAATCATGTTATCCTTCCTTTTGTCAATATACAGTGATGGATCTCGCAACTCTACCAAATTCTATCAAAATATTGATATTTGTTTCATATTGGTTGATGTGGGATGCATCAATGGCCTCCTTTCGATGGATCCATTCCTATCGATGCCAAATCATCATCTAGGAAATGGATTTAGGAACCCTATAGTACTGTGGATCTTGTAGTCATTAGTTGCAGGTTTCCTCACAAATGATAGTGGGTATACATCAATGACCCATGATTATTTGATTATACAAGTGTTTGGCTTTAGAACATCTATTCACACTTGTTAGTTTGTACTTAGTACCTTGGATTCCATCGTTATTGGTGGGTATCCTCACATCTATTAATGATATACCTCAATGATCGGTAATTAGATGGTGTTTTATTATGCTCAACATCAACTCATCTATTCACATAATTTAAATTCATACTATCACTGGTTTGTATTGAATACCTTGAGAAAAATAGTTGTGTCACTCATCGATGCACTACCTGACTTGCACAAGATTAAACTACCATGTCAAAGTACCATTAAGATATCACACTCATTGAAAGTGCACAATTGTATTTCCAAAAAAATGCTTTTTACATGTATCCATTGTGTATTGATTGTGGCCATGCTTGTTTACTGCTAAGCATGGGTACACCTTCCTCAGGAAGATATTGTATATTTGGGAAATTTCCTTGTTTAACTTGCAGGTGCTTTTCCAACCCCTGTTCACATGATCCTACTCCTTTACCATCCTCCCCAGATCACTAAAGAGTATAATAATTGAAGAGATAATGTATTTCAACCCTCGGTACTACTTCAGATCTCACACATTAGGGGGAATCTGTTAACAATCAAATTAACACCCTTGAGTAGTGAAGGTCGGAAGAACATTTTACTATTCTCTTGCAACATGAGGACATAACTCAAGTACAATAAGAGATAGTCCTCTCTTATTTGACCAATACTTCCACAAAATGGAATATATGAGTGAATACATAGGTAGCCTAAAGATGCAAGATTCACTGATTGAATTATACACTTAAAGGCCCATATCCAGTCTCCCCAAGTTGAAAATGGAAAGAAACACATCTCATATGCATTAATTCTTCCTGAAATTATGGAAAACAATTAAATTCTTGGAAAAAATATAGAAAGTGGGATTTTGTTAAAATAAATCAAAATTTGGGAAAAAGGTGTTATCCCACATTGAAGTTTGATTCCTGAATTCCCAATTCCCAATGCTATAAAATGAGGCATTTGGGGAAATTCAAAGTATATAAAGTAGGAGAAAGGTTATGTTGTGGTAGTGAAGGAAAAACGCTTTTCCACTACAAGGAGCTTTTGGTTATCAAGGGTGTTGGCACACAAACGTTTGGGGGTTTTATAATGTTTGGGAGCCATTGGATTTTAAGAGAGTAGAGTTTAAAGTATAAAAAATGGTGCTAAGCCTTATAGATCCATTGCTAAACCTTAAAGATCCATGATATGGCCATTGGTTGTGACTGAAGGGAAAGCGAGAAGGTGCTAAGCAGTGTCCGAGTTAAAAGCTATGAGGTGACAATAAGGCAAATAAAAAACAATGTTAAATCAATGACATAGATTAAGGTTGAGCCCCGTTGATGGGAACTACACGTTCCAAAACAGTAAACTACACGGGTGCTAGAATTTTTAGGTGGTAGCTGAAATCAAAACGCTTACCACGTGGTTTCTCCTTGTGGATTACACTATCTAAAGCGGTATTGCCTAAACCACTTTTCTCCAGCTCTGAAACCACCTTCCATCTGGTTAAAAGAACATTTGGATAGTAAAAGGTTTATTTTATTCTTATTCCGAAAGCGATCCGGTATGATGACAACGCACCAGTATTTCACCCCCTAAGTCAAATTTGAAGTTATACCAGCCTTCTTCTATTACAAGTATTTGAACAACTCTGCAAGCTCATAATTTTCTTCCATGGAGCAAATTCAACGGACTCTTCTAATCTATAAAGATATGGATGATAAGGAAGAGTTTATAGTTGATAGAGATGGGGATGTTTTTTACCCTATTTTGTCTATAGGTCCTATGTATCATACCAAGATCAAGTTAAATGAATTTAAATCTCAGGGCATATATGTTTTAAGTGTTTTTGGGTCTTTCCTATACATTTTATCCTGGAACAAACCCTCCATTTCCTCAAATTTGTTGGATGGTGTGTGGCCATCCATTTCCTCTATCCAATCAATGCAAAAACCATTAGAGATTCCTTAGGTTTACCTGAGTCCTATCCCAAAAAACCTAAACCATTCATAGAAAAGGAGTTGATTAGGGTTTACAAAGAAAGTATCCCTGAGAAGAAAGCATAGTTATGTTTTAAATGTTTCAAGCCCGGTCAGTGTGTTGAAAAAATGTCTTTCCCTTTGGATGTCAATATGTTCTGATAATATGTACAGTTGGTTTTGTACTTATTGAGTCGATTTCTTGGTCATGATAATGATAAGTTCATTGATGGAGTCATGTTAAGTTTCATTATGAAGGTCAGTCAATCTGAGTCAGGTCAACTCCATTGCCTTAATTTTAATGAATTCCTAGTTGAGATGATCCATACCCAGCTAGTTAATTTCCACACTTTGAAACATTTCAGATACCAAACATACTTGCTATGTATGTTCATATTTTCCAATTTAGCAGACCTGAAATTTCTAGACAAATTATTTTCTTCAGATCCTTCACAACAGATAAACATGCTTGATTTTTTCAACATCATCATGTCAGATATCTACAGAACCATTTTCAATGCTGAGTTACCAAGAGTGCTAGAATATATGAAGGACATGCTGCAATTGGTTCCTGAAAGAAGAACCAGAGATTGGTTTCTATATAAAAATTACACTATTATCAGGGTCTATGGATTCACTGGGGCACCCTATCTTTTGCCAACATTATTGACAACAAGAATTTTTTCCCTTTAATTTGTTAGGAAAATACTACACTCATAAGAAGAACATTCCCTGATCTTTAAGAAGTCTTCTAATATCAAGTTTCCTTTTAAACTTGGACTATTTGTTATTAAGCATAAAGTAGCCCTTCCTATAATAGAGAAATTGTTACAAGCTACGAGTTTTCGGCAAGCTTAGAAAAATAACTATGATCCCCGCCAAATCATATCTCAAAGAAGGAAAGAAAACAAAAATAAAGCATTTGAGCACCAGGTGATAGAGGGATTAGATAAAATTTCCAACTTGCCAAGTTTTGATCAGGAGCAACAAGAGACACAAGAATTTAATGCAACTCAGGCAAGCTCTCTTTCCCTATTAGTTCAAACATCTGTCCAATCATATTTTGTCAACAAAATGGCTATTTCAAATGTAGCTAGCATGGATGTTGATGAAGAAGTCTCCAGTAAGAAGACTAAAATGGATCAACATAGGGATATTGTGGATATAGAAGAGAAGACTTTGACCGTTTCAAGAGAAAACACCATGTTTCAGGAACCAACAACCCAGGTGCAGGAATACTCTTTTTCAGATGTTCAAAATATTGGAACAAGTTCTCAGTAGAATTCTATAATAGAATTGATTTCACAATATTAAACAAAGAATAAATAGTCACTTGAAGAGACCCAAAAATTATTCCCTCAAGTTAGACAATTGTCAGAAGAGAAGGTCTCATTTGTTGCAGTAGAGGATTCAGAGAAAAATATTTTAAGATTTGTAGTTGTAACTGATTCTAAAGTGTTAGAAATGGAATTTAAGTTCGATTAAATTAATATTAGTGAAAAAATCCAACTCCATAGAAAAACATGTGAAATTCTCTATTTTGACCCTTTGCAATCAACTTTGAAAATTTCAAAGTTGTAGTCGATAGTGGAAAAACTAGAGAGCCAATTGAAGCAGGGGAAGGCATAGACTAAAGAAAATCAGAATCAAATAAAAATACTACAATCATATATTGTATCTTTGGGGACATACCCAAATGATGTGCAACCTACAAAAAATATCCTTGATGAGAAGGAAAATACTTATCAAATGTTGTTGTTGAAAAAGAAATTGAAAGTTCCAAACAACCAGCATGTGCAGACCCTAGAATTGACAGCTTTACAAAAAGAAAAGGATTCAATCTACTAAGAAATGATGGACTATAAAGGAAAAAATTTAAAATTACAAGATGAAAAGAAGGACTGGGAAAAAGAGAAGTTTGAATTATTATCTAA
Source organism: Larix kaempferi (assembly GCA_027924585.1). NCBI lineage: Eukaryota > Viridiplantae > Streptophyta > Pinopsida > Pinales > Pinaceae > Larix > Larix kaempferi. Next base: position 10,884,030 of record BSBM01000125.1, on the reverse strand, counting down.
AATTGAAGCCTTAAATTCAAAGCTATCAAGTGAACCTTCTTTGAAGATTAATAATCCAACAAATGAGCCTTCTACATAAGACTTAACCGAAACCATGTCACAAATTACTTTGAAGGACTAAGAGATCACATAATTGAAGGATGAACATCAAAAGTTGAGAGACAAACTAGTTCATAATAATAGAGAGAAGAATAAAGCTCTAAATGAAAGAAAGGAACTGCAAAAGAAAATCAATGAGCTAAAGGACAAGATGACAGGTAAACAACCCTTACAAGGACCTAACATCTTATTTGGGATTGATTATCAACATAGATTACGAAATTCAGGGCATATTTAAATCACATTGATGACAAGAAAACCATATCAAATACATCTGTTCAAAGATGTAAAATTATGAATGAGACTTTAGATAAAAGGCCTTACAAAGTGCTCATAATGCAACAAGTTTTCTGAATACATTGACTCAGATAGATATGCAAAACTTGGGAATCAAATACAAGACTACCATCATTATTTGGACTAGAAATATTATTGGGAAACATCATCATGTAAGGAATGTGCAAGTCAAAGCAGAACAAATGATCCAACATGTTAAGAGATTTAAAAATATTTTCAATAAGCTCCTTGAAAAGGGTCTCCCTTCCTTTTGGGATGAAGATGAAAAATTAATCCCTCAGGAATAGTATCACAACAAATTGGTTCAGGTTCGCATGGATCATTCGAAGTTTGAAGACTTGGAGAAGATATTAGATGGAAAAACCATAATAAAACAATTGACTGATGATTTTGAAATATTTGATCAATTCCAGATAATAAAATCATAATTACCTCCCATGTCCTATGCAGCTTGTGTGGAATTAGAGGTGTGGATTAAAGAAATGGTAGACTATGAAATTATACTCAGGAGCAGTGGAAGATCATGGAAAATTTTGGTAAAACTAAGTACAAGCAACACATATGATGAACATATGTTATAGATTGTATGGCAATTATCCATTTTATGGAAATTAGCTTGATGAACATGTGGAAACCCAAATTTAACAAGTCCTCTACTAAACTTAAGCGAAGTGGAGATGATTGATGATAAAGAAGTAGTTCAATTCCAGAATTTTAGGCATATGCTACAAGATTTCTATTTTTAGTAAAATTGCTGGTTAGGGTTCGCTCTTGTAGCGTTTTTGTATAAAATCCTCATTTTGTAATAAGAGAAGGGTTGTATTTTGAGAAAAAATATACTATTGTGTACTATAATTTAAATTCTGATATTAATAAAGTTGTAGAGAACACAATTTTGAACATTTCCAGACAAATATTCATGTACCATTGTTCTTCCAGTCTATAATTTTCTCATGTGAATGTATTTCATGTTTCCACTCTAGTTTGTGTTATTTCTTCATGTTTGAGTGAGAGTAAATGAATTATTATTCATCGTTTGATGCTATGGTTCATTGGATTCAAACATTTTGTTTTTCCTCTAAATTTAATATAGAATTCATCTTGGTTTGATGCTCTATGTTAATGGATTGTTTTTCCTAAATCCACTGCCATACTACAACCTCCGAATGTCTGAAAAAATGATTTCTATCTTTCCTCTGTCATTGGATTTGTTTAACCATTAATCTCTAGCATGTTAAATAAATATTCATTTATTGACTCCATGTCCAATGGTTTTACCTTTGATTCAGCCACATCATTGAAGTTTTGTTATTTTGAAGATCTAGTGATTCGTTAAATACATGAACTGTTGTTAAGGTGACCACAGGACAACCGATCCATTAAGGGATCCCCCTTTGGACTGAAAGGGATAGCTTTAATCCTAAATATTGGTTTGAGGTTTCCTTGGGAATTCTCTTCCACAACCAAGGGAAATTTCTAAGTGATAACATTTTGGTGACGTTGTCGGGGACACGAAAGCTCTATTTTTCCCAAAAGTAATCAATATTGTTTAGACCAAATTTCTGAGGGAAAACAAGAATTCAGGCACGATATTGGCTATTTTTTTTCTCCGACGACTCTATTGCGAGAAGGTGACTTCACTAGATAAATTTCATCTTCCATAAGATACACTAGACAAAACTCAGATCTTAAGCCTCCTGCGATTTTTCAAGTCCAGAAAAGATCCTTCAGAGAGGAAAGGAAAAATATGAATGAGGTATTGTTCGGTTAGAGAAATCATTTTCTTTACCAAAGGAAGAAGTTATAAGCATTAGGGGTATTTTTTTTATTTGAAGTTTGAGCAATCTTTGTTTAGGTAAAAATCTGAGTTAGACTTGAGTCAAATAGTCTTTAATGAAAAAATATTTCAATTATCCTTTCAAGATCCTTTATTGGAAATTTTAATATCTACCCTAGAAAATAATCGTAAAGAAAGAGAATAGCTCATAGAAAGATTAAAATTCAAAAACTGTTTAGCCTTTCTTGATTCACAAGTTCCTTCTTCTTTAGGCCCTACTCACGGTCATATCATTCAAGGAGTACAAATTCCTGTAAAAAGTATTTCCACTAGTTTTGATTATAATATTGCAAAATCTTCAAGTTCAGGCCCTCCACCTCCAAGAGTCATGGCTTTTAGGTTTTTCCTCTTGCTCTTCCTGTCGTGTTACATGATTTTCCCCAAAAATATGCTCAGCGTATCACGATCTATGATGAAAAGGGAGGCATTACAACACAAAAACATTTGGATAAGTTCAATGATTTAATAGACTCAGAAGAGGTTGATGATGAAGATGTGAAAATGAGACTCTTTGCACAAAGTTTTTATGGTGAAGTAAAAAAATGGTTTAGGGATCTTCCAGCAAGAAGTGTTAACAATTTTAATGAGTTTGAACAAGATTTTATTGGGAGATGGGAAGATAAGAACAATCCTTTGCAAATCTTGACTCAATATAATAATTTGAAAATGAATAACACTGAATTAGTAGAAGAATTTTCTGCAAGATTTATGAAGGTGTATAATTCAATCCCAACTCAGATTAAGCCCCCTATTGGAGTTTCCCAACTCCATTATGCTGAAGCTTTTGATAGTGATTTTCCAATGATGTTAAGAGAAGTAAGTTCTGCAACATTGCTTGAAATGTTGAAGGATTCTATAGAAGTAGAAGCAAATTAATGGCATCTGGAAAGATGAAGTATAAGGTTGAGACTGAAAAGAAGAAATCTAAGGAGGAAAGTCAACCTTCTACTTCCCAATCAGTCGATGAAAATTTTGATTTAATGATGAGAACCATGGAGAGACTTGTAGATAGGATTTCTTTTGAAAATATGCCTACTGCTAGAGAAAAACCAGAGCCTTAGATAAAAAACCCAAACTTTAGAAGACCCCCAATTCCACAAATTAGACAATGAGAGAAAAGAGAACCAAGAAATCAAGGTGATTAGTAGATTAGACATCCTTTTCCAGAAAATTTTGTTGTTGAAGAAGATATAGAAAAATATGAAGACTATATTTGTGAGGAACCTCTAGCAACTAAATGATGAAAATGCATGATATATCAGAAATAACAGAACACGGAAGGGATTTATTGATTGTAGGACACTTCGATGGGGAAATCTCCTTTGAGCAAGCTCAATACAAATAACTCGTGGATGCCTTCATTGTCATCAACACGTACTTATATACTAAGTCTAAGATAAACAATGATTACTCCCCATGAATGTGGTATAATACAATATATTGACGGGATGACTTACAAAGCATATGCGTCCAACAACAATATACTAAAAATGTGGGATAATACAATATACTCATGGGAAAACTTACAAACCATATGCTTCCAACAATAATATACTAAGAAATTAAAGAGAATGGTTGACATGGGTTCCTAACATCCCCTCCCCCTTGGAAAAATCTTTGTCCTCAAAGCTTTAGATGTGGAAATTGTTGTTGAATTTGAAGGAGTGGTTCCCATGTAGCATCCTATGGTTGCATTCCGTGACACTGAATTAATGCCTTTGTAATGGATCAAGATAGAAGCTAACGAGTGCACCTATTGAGGATGTCCTCTGGCTCCAAAATGATGGATTCTTCATTATCCAGTTCTGGTAAAACAATTTGTGCTCTGATGTTGGTACCAAGAACTTTCTTTAGACAAGAGGCATGAAATACTGGATGAATGCAGGAAGAAGGAGGAAGCCCCAATTTATAAATAACAGAACCAATCTTTTGAAGAACCTTATATGGCCCATATAACTTTGGATCCAACTTATGACGCCATTTGAGTTTCAGGGAGGATTGCTTATAAGGATTTAGATGAAGAAAAACCATATCACCTACTTGAAAAGTGTGCTTCGAACGGTGTTGATCGGCTTGTTGTTTCATTTGATTTCATGCCATGTTAATATTGTCCTCCAAAATGCGAAGAATATGATCTCGGGTTCGAAGAACCGTGTCAAGTTCCTGTACTGGTGAACTACTAGGGGTGTATGGAAGAAGCACTTGCAGTGCCTAACCATAAATTGCTTAATATGGAGTCATTTTAGATGCAGTTTGGTAGGAGGTATTGTATGACCATTCAACGAGAGGGAGCCACTTTTCCCACTGATGCTCTCGTTCGGAGGTGAAGCAATGAAGATAAGTTTCCAAACATTTGTTGATAACTTCAGTTTGACCATCTGTTTGTGGGTGATACCTTGAACTCATCTTCAGTTTGGTTCCAGTGTGGCGAAATAGTTTTGTCCAAAAATGATTGGTGAAAGTTGCATCGTGATGTGAGACAATGGAAGAAGGGATTCCATGAAGACAAAATATTTGGTCCAGGAAAATATATGCGATTGGGGAGGCGTTATAGGGATGGATGAGGGCACAAAAATGACTATATTTGGAGAGGCAATCAACCACAACCAAAACCATTGTCTGCCCTCCATATTTAGGGATCCCTTCAATGAAATACATAGAAATATTTATCCAAATCCGTGTAGGGATGGGAAAGGATTCGAGCAATCCTGGAAGGAGTGTCATTTTACCCTTGTTGTGCTAGAAGGTATCACATTCAGCCACCATATGGTGAATTGTTCTTTTCATTCCCTTTCAAAAGAAGTTACGTCATGCCCGCTCATATGTTTTGAGGAACCCAAAGTGCCCTGCCGATGGAGAACCATGGATTTCATGCCGATGGAGAACCATGAATTTCATAGAAGACATCCTGTTGAAGACTCGTGCTCTGGGGAAGCACCCAACGACCCTTGTACCTCAGGGAAGAACCATCCCAAGAGTAATGTGGTACAACGGAAGGGTTTTTGGCCAACCGTTGGATGATTTGATATAATGAGGAGTCATTGAAATAGCCTTGTTGAAAAGATTGCAACCAATTTGGAACAGGCATAGAAATAGCTAAAAGAGAAACTTGGTCATCAAATGTGCGAGAAAGAGCATCCACCACAAGATTGTACTTACCCTTCTTGTAAGTGATATCATAGTCATAACCCATGAGTTTGATAACCCATTTCTGTTGTGCTGGGGAGGAGACCCATTGTTCTAGGAAATTTTCAGACTCTGGTGATCAGTCTTGATGCAGAAATGATTCCCTAATAGGTATGGCCGCCACTTCTGTACTTCATGCAAAATAGACATCATTTCCTTCTCATATTTTGAGGTGACTAAATTCTTACTGGAGAGGGATTTGCTGGTGAACGCAATGGGATGTTCATCTTTAAGGAGAACAACACCAATTCCATTGTCGCAAGCATCAGTCTCAATAGTGAAGGGCTTGGAAAAATCGGGCATAACTAGAACAAGTGTAGTACACATAGCTTGTTTTAGTTTGTCAAATGCACACTCAGTAGCATGTGTGCATGTAAAATCATCCCTTTTCAATAGAGTGTTTAATGGAGCTGCAATATTCTCATAATCCTTGAAAAACTTGCGGTAGTAGCCAGTCAATCCCAAAAAACCACGAAGGCTCTTGAGTGTCTGATGATGTGGCCAATTTTTCATGGAATCTATTTTGGCAGGATCCACGCGAACCCCTTGTTCTAAAATAATATGCCCGGCATAGTCTAATTCCTCCTGTCCAAAAACACATTTAGACTGTTTGGCATGGAGATGATGATCAGAGAAAAGTTGTAGTACAAGATCCAGATACTGGAGATGCTCAACCCATGTTTTACTATAGATGAGGATATCATCAAAGAAGACCAGAATGAATTTATGCAAGTGGGGCCAGAATATTTTATTCATCAATGCCTAGAATGTGGAAGGGGAATTAGTGAGGCCAAAGGGTGTGACCAAAAACTCATAGTGGCCATCATGTGTGTAGAAAGATGTTTTAGGGATATCATCCTCATGAACTTGAATTTGGTGATACCTAGAATGAAGATCCAACTTGGAGAAAAAATGAGCGACATGAAGCTCATCAAGAAGCTCATCAACAATAGGAATTGGAAACTTATCCTTGATTGTGAGGTGATTAAGTGCCCATAAGTCAATGCAGAGGTGTTATGACCCATCCTTTTTCGGACAATAATAACTAGTGAAGAAAATGAACTAGTACTAGGGCGAATAATACCTTGCTTCAGTAAGTCCCAAACGAGCATCTCAATATCTGTCTTTTGGTGAAATGGGTAGCGATAGGGCCTTATGTTGGGAGGAATGCTTCCAGGAAGGAGTTGAATATGATGGTCATATGGTATTGAAGGTGGTAATCCCATTGGTTCAACAAAGACACATGCATAGCTATCCAAAATTTGTTGTAGATCCAAAGGTGTAGTGGAAACCGTTGATGGGTGCATTTGAATGGAATGGAGCTGAGCAATGACACCATGTGAATTCTTACTAAGGATATTTTCCATGCGATATGAACTGACGATGCTGAGAGACCCTGGTTGTAAGCCCTTCAATGTGTGTGTTTTTGCCATTGACTGAAAACTGCATCCAAAATTCAGCAAAATCCCATAAGATGGGGCCAAGTGTGCGTAACCATTGAGCGCCCCAAACCACATCACATCCACCTAAAGGAAAGGAAAACATGTTGGAGCACAGGTTATAATATCCAATAGGGATACGTACATTGCAACAGTTCCCCTTGCAAGGTAAGGTTCCCCCATTGGCAATCATGACTTCAAAGTTGGAGAAAAGATGGACAAAACAATCATCTTGTTCGGCGATCTGAGGGTCAATGAAGTTATGATTGCTACTATAATCAATGAGTATTGTAAGAGGGAGATTCTTGAAATAACCCCTGACCCACATTGTTTGGTGGGTGGTGACTCCAGCTAAAGCATGGAAATATATCTATGGGTGGTCGTCCTGAGAAGGAGGGTTAATAGGCGACTGCTGAATGTAGACCTGATTATCTACTATATGCTGAGCTTATTCACAAATGCCAGTTGCATGAGGAGAATCCACATCGAAGAGATAGAGATTTTTCTCAACAAATCTATGTCCCTGAGTGAATTTCTCTTCAAAATTATAGCAAATCCCTTTTTCTCTACATTCCCGCATCTCTGCTTCACACAAATGCTTGATAGCAGTTTCTCTAGGAGCTAACGTGATGGGAGGTCATTGGGAAACTATATTTCTGAATGGAACAAAAGTGGATTTGGAGCATTGTTGGGATTTTATTTTTTCTTCCCCAACTTAGCAAACCCTAGCACTTCCATCATTGTGCTGGGACATAAAATTTGAACCTCAGATCGGATTGCATCCTTCAGACCACTGACAAAAAAACTCCTATAGAATTCATCAGGAAGTCCTTCTGTGTGATTGGCTAGTTTCTCAAATTCTGGTTGATACTCTCTCACAATGCCAATTTGGCGAAGTTTAGTGAGTGCTCCTGTGAATTCATTAAAAGCACTAGGACCAAATTGTTGCAAAAGGAGTTGGAAAAAATATGTCCATTTTGGCTCTTCATGAGCCTTGATGTACCAACGGAACCATTGAAGGGATTCATGTTACAAATGAAAGGATGCAAGTAGAACTTTGTTGACATCAAAAGTATTATGCAGAATGAAATATTGTTCTGCCCAGTATATCCATCCAGTCGGATCATCACCATTGAAGAGAGGAAAATCAAGCTCAGGTCCACAAAAATTGTTGGAATAAGAGAACCTAGTGTCTGCAGAAGAATCTGGATGTCGTTTATTGTTCAGGGCTGAACGATGAAGATGGAAGCCAAGAATTTTTTCATCAAGATCTTGAAGTTTGGTCTTGAGGGCTGCAAGTTCTCCTCCATGTTTTTAGATCCTGCGTGGGTGACAACCATAACCAAGGTTTTTTTTTTAGGGGAGAATGGGTAGAAAAACAAAAACAAAAACTTCTTTAGTAAATGAAAATTTGGATTTGGGGAAAAATTTGATGGGTAATTGGGGTTTGACTAGGTTTTGGACACTTTCTAATGGACAAGGAAGTAGAAAATGAGGATTTCAGAAGCGGGGTGAAAGAATGGAAAAATTTTTCCAAGAGGGAGAAAGAAGTAGAAATAGGAAATGAACACTATGGAAAAATTTGAAGGAGATTGGGTGAAAATCAAAGAAGTTACGACAAACCCTAAAATAGACAGATGTGGTATTTCTGGCTTCGGAAAGTGGAATTTTCGATAGGGTCCTTAGGAAGGAAATATGCAGAATAGAAGTGAAAGGATTCCAGTGAATTTTCAAGGGAAACAGAGCTAAAGCAAAGAATATATGGAAAAAAAAACATAAATTTGTATTTTTTTATTTTTATTTTTATGGAATTGATCTGCAACGGCTCAAAATTGATCTGCAATGGCTCTGGACAGATGTAAGATTCTATTTACCAGCTGGAAATAGATATGGATCCCAGGTATGCTTGGATTCCTAAAGGTTCAGGGGATTCACTCAGCTACCAATGTTGTATAACGACTTGCATATTGGGGAAGTACCCCTCACTTCACGACTAAGGTAAAATTGATAATCGCTTTGCCACAAATGACAACTCTTGGTTTACCTCATGGGTGGGAACTATTCAATCAAGTAGGGGCCATTTCCATTTTCGCTGGTAGTTCCTCTCAATGGGCCAACTACTTAGGGGCTCCTATGGTACTCCTCACAATGATTTTTAGGGATATGACTAGGTACTTCCCACAATTAAGGAAGTAGGGATTATCCCAGCTCAAAACCTGCAATTGAAAGTAACAATACAAATGAAAAGAAGAAAGAAATACTGCAATAATCACAATGCTTGGAAGCCACTGCGAAAAACAAATTGGCAGAAATTCCACCCAGCGAGCCCAGGAAAGTGCTCTGATACCAGATGTGAGGAACCTACGACAATTAAATGATGAAAATGCATGATATATCAGAAATAACATAACAGAGAAGGGATTTATTGATCGCAGGATACTTGGAGGGGGAAAGATCCTTTGAGCAAGATCAATACAAATAAATCGTGGATTCCTTCATTGGCCTCAACACATATTTATATACTAATCCTAATCTAAACAACTATTACTCCCCATGAACGTGGGATAATGCAATATACTCACGGGATGACTTACAAAGCATATGCGTCCAACAACAATATACTAACAATGTTGGGTGATACAGTATACTCACGAGACGACTTATAAAGCATATGAGTCCAACAACAATATACTAACAAAGTAAAGAAAAGGGTTGACACGGGTTCCTAACAAAATTCACCATTTTGATAATTCTGAGTCTAGATTTTATTTAACAAAAGAAGAGCATGGCAAGTTTTCTCAAGAACAAGATTGTAACATGTTAGAAATGGAGTCATAGCAGTATCAAAGAGGTTATGGAAATTCAATCCTTGAATTCCAAAAGCAACATAACCTTAGGAGTAGAAATGTTGTTGTAAATCCAAATAAAGCTCTAGTTAATCAACCCACAAATAGTCAACAAAAGAAATAAGCTCCCAAAAGGGATGATCCAAGGATAGATGTTCCTAAAAGGGTACAAGAAGGGAAAAATGATGCTAATGTGAAGGAAACAAAGAAAGTTCATTCTTCTTTTAATATTGAAAGTGAACTTTCTAAAATTAAAATCTCAATTCCTTTCATTGAGCTTTTGAAAAATACTGAATTCAAGGATCATATTCTTAAGATGGTAAAAGGGGAAGACGAAGAATATATTGATACTTTGAATGTTTAATATGATACTCCTACTATTTTTTTAGGACCTTGTGTTGAAAATGCTGAAGATGAAGAAGTAACTCCTTTTTACATCAGCCTAAATATTCATGATATGGTTCTACATAATGCAATTTTAGATTCAGGAGCATCATACAATCTCATGCCAAAGTCTATTGTGGAAAGTTTAGGACTGGATATCACAATACCTTACAAAGATCTGGTTTCTTTTGATTCTAGAAAAGTGAAGCATCTCGCTTTAATCAAAGATCTAGCTGTAACTTTCAATCAAATATCTACTAAGAGTATTGTCATGGATGTGGTAGTTGTTGAGATTCCATCAAAATTTGGGATTTTACTTTCAAGAGCTTGGGCATCAAAATTGAAAGGAACTTTGGAAATGGATATGTCATATGAAACGATTCTAGTTTTCAGTTAGTAGAGAAGGTTTTATAGAAAAAAAAATGGAATATGTGGTTAGCAATCGAGAGAAACCTAAATATCATTCTATATGTACTATTGATACAGATATTGGTTCATCTATTTTATCTTGTAACCTTTGTTTTAGAAGAAAAAGACCAAAACAATCCTAAACTCCTTGAACAAAACAATAATAAAATGTTAGACAAAGAGCAGATTTTAAATCAAGAGTGTGATGCTGAAGGGTTATGCAACATGGACTTTGATAGGGCTGTAAGTAAAGAGGGAGTTGTTGTAGCACTACTACATATGAGCGGATTGTTCCACGAAAATTTTCCATGTTTTCAACATTCGTGGGTTAAAAAAATGATTTTTTAATTTTTTTTTTGTCAGGGTGGAAAAACCATGGCAATATCCACGTTTTTTAAAGTTCCACGAACATTCATCCCTATATCGACGAAATGTCTAGGTTTCACTTTCTGTGGCAACATGGACGAATGTCGAGCTATATAAACTACACACTCTGACCATAATTTTCACATTTTCTTTTCTTGCGGCACATTGAGCACGTATTTTGGACTTGCGGGGTGATTGTATGAGCTTGGATATTCTGCATAGCTCTGATTTTGAACTTGCAAGGTTAGTAATGTGTAATTTTTTGTCTATATTTTTATAAGGGTTAGATTTTAATATTGTTTAGTAATGAGGCTTAGGTCATGTTAACTTTCTTTTTTTCCTTTCTTGCTATCATTTTCATTTAACTTGCTATATTTTTTTCAAGAACTTGCTATCATTTTCATTTAACTTGCTATATTTGTTTCAAGAACTTGTTTTTTTGGCTTAGGTCATGTTAACTTGATTTTTTGCCTTTCTAGCCACAAAAGTTCATTATAAAACGGTTGTGGCAAGGAAATTCATGGAAATGCTATTTTAAGTCCAACATACTTCTAGCTTAAGAATTGCATCACCTTGTCAAATCTAGATTCTAGTTAAATATTTTAGGGTAACAAGTTGATTTTCATGTAAATAACATTCATTCTAGCACTAAAGTCATTTTTTTTTTAATTAAATTAAGTGGTACTTTCTTGCTTGTGATTAATATTGTGTTTGTGATGCTTTTTTTTGTTATGAAAAATTTGCGATGCTTCTTAAGCCATGAAACATATTCAAGAAGCTTATGAAAACATATTCACGAGAGTTCACAAATAGCCCATCCCTATTTCATCTACAAGATAAAAATCTATAATGCATAAAGCTGGTTCTTGTTCAAATACTACATCTCCAAGTTAGGCCACTTGAACCCATTCTCTTACCAATTCTCTTTGTCATCCTAAGTTATGAAACATTATAAGTGACATAATATCTTCTTCTAGTTCTAATGTGTACCACATTGATGTGTCCTACTAAGCTAGGGATTATAACTTATTTTGTCAATCTTTACAACAAATAAATATTAACCCTACATTCTTCCCTGAGTCTGTATTCAATATCTTTAGTTTCTCACTCATCACCACATGACATCAATATTGGCATCTTTGAAAATGTTTTCTCTTGCAATTGGTACTATCTCTAGTGTGTTTGTGGTCCTATATAACATTTGACATACATAATGCTTGGGATCTATTACAATCCTTTCTTCTTTTTGCTTTGCATATTCAATGTCTATATGGATCCAATTTTTTTATGGCTTGACCTCATCAAGATTTGCTACTTACCTAATTACTAGTCTTCAACTATTGCAATGGATCGACTAAATAGAGGATTTTCAATAGTTGACCTTTAACCAACTCATTTCTTAGCTCTTGTGTGCACTTCTTAACATCATTGATTTTCTCTATCATACCTCGAACCATTATTACCTCAAACCTATAAAGTATGATTATGGAATCACACCCTTCACTACCTAATGGATACTTCACAATATTTGTCAATAAACTAGTTAATGTTTCCAACCAAATTTGAGCTTCCCAAGGTGATATCCCATGTCATGTGGGTGAAATACATCTACAATATTGGTTAAGAGCCTACCCTCTTTGGTGGTCAAACTATATGATCAAGTCTTCAAACTATACAAGTAGTTATCAATTTTCCAATATTTTTGGTTCCTTAACATTTGACATTTACCATTTTTTTTAGTAACCAACCAAAACCACTTCTAATTTTAGTGCTCTTGATACAATGCATTCCTAAAAATATGGAAATAATATTTATTTAAAATTCCAACCACTACATGGGTACAATCTCCCTCCAAGTGTTCACATTAAACATTATATTATATTAACTTACCATCTTTCCATTCTCAATTCACTTTCTCACAACCAACTTACCATCTTTCCATTCATATTAACTTTAGTATTAATATTTTTCTTTATAAATATAGAAAATATTGGATTATAATATACTATATTCAGAAATGTACTTATAATATCTAATGTAATTGACAAGTTATTGTTTTGTATGGTGTAGGTAAGACAATTACTTGTACCACTACAAGGATTTGTCACTATGAATGAAAATGCAAGAAAGCTTGCTCAATTTAGAGCTGCATTAGAGGCGAGAGGAGATGGAAAATGTTATTGTCCTTGCTTTGATTGCAGGGGATTGCAAAAAAGAAGATTTTTAATAGAAATAGCTGAAAGACATTGTAGGGAGAAGGGGCATGCTGAAGGGTGTTATGAATATCGTCCCCTGGTAAGACTATTTTTGGGGTTCAATTTTTTATATATTCACTATAATATTCATCATGTCTGCATGAATTTTAGTAAAATGTCTTATTTTTTTACTATATGTTCTATACAAACTAATTTTTCTATGTTGTTTGTAAATTTATAGACAATGCCCTCAAAATGTCGCGTTCAAAAGAGTTATTTGCCAAGTACTAGTAAAAATACTCATTCACAGCCCGATGAACTTCTACATCAGAATATTGAAGATGATCAAGTAGTTATTTCTGATGATATAATGGATGTAGATAACATTAGTGATACAAATCAGGAAGATGAGATACATAGATTGATCCAAGACACATTTGCTCCAATGGATGAGGACAACCAGGATGATAGTGATGATGTTGATCCTCTACTTGAGAAGTCACGTCAACCTCTTTATGAAGGCTCAAAAACAAATCTTTTATCTGATATATTATTTTTAGTGAACTTGAAGGCTTTGAATGGATTATCAAACACCTGTCTGACACATATACTAAGGTATGTAATTTGTTTTTTTATTTTTGTCTACATGTTCACAATATCTATATATAGAAAGGGTTGACTTTTTTCCTATATTGTTGCTATTGTTATCTAATATTGTGTAAAGTTTGGATGTGATATTGATGATTAATATTGTTTTCATTGATTTATTCTTTTGAATTTTGTAGATTGTTAGGTGAATTTCTATTACGAACTTCAAATATTTTACCACACACATATCGAGGGATATATGTCATTATGAAAGCATTTGGTATGGAGTATCAAGCTATTGATGCATGTCCTAATGATCATATCATATACTATGGACAATATGCATTAGAAAACGAATGCCCACAATGTCAAACAAGTAGGTATCGAACCGATAAAGTGACAAAAAAGGTGCCTCAAAAATTTCTTCATTATATTCCGATAATCCCACATTTCTAGCGGTTGTTTAGGTGTCAAAGTATAGCACAGTTTATGGATTTCCATGCAAAGAACATAAGTCATGACGATGTTCTTCGAATGCCTGCAGATGGTTCTGCATTGAGTTACATCGAAGAAAAGTGGCCAATTTTTTAAGAATATCCTTGTAATGTTAAACTTTCTTTGGCAGCTGATGGTGTCAATCCATTTGGAGAGCTTCATTCCACCTACTCAGTGTGGCCTGTTTTTGTTATAAACAATAACCTTCCTCCTTGGATGTGGATCAAGAGAGAGCACACAATGTTGGCAATTATTGTTCCAGGTATTTAATTAATAGGTATTTTTTAATTGAAAGTCTGATCAGTAAATATTTGATTGATTTGTTTCGTGCATGATAATTATGTCTTTTATATATAACGACATATAGGCACTAAATCTAATAAATAATGTATGTTTGACCAATTAGGCAAGTACCAGGTTAAAGATATGAACGTATATCTTGAGCCTCTTATCAATGAGTTGTTGAAGTTATGGGCTAGCGTCACTATGAATGATATTTTTAGACCAATCGAGCAAAGACGATTTCAATTCCATGGAATACTTGCATTTACAATTCATGATGCTCCTGGGTTAACAAATTTTTGTGGTATGTTGTTACTTTCTTTTGTTCCTTAATATTTTATATATCTGTTGATAATATCATGCATTATTTTAAATTGTAATGCTAATTTGCTACACCAATTCATATATCTTGTAGGTCTTCAAACCAAGGGTAAATTTGCATGTCCATTTTGCGGTCCCAGGATAAAATCTCGTTGTTCAAGGAGTTTAGCAAAGGAAGTGTTCGATGAGTATAGGCACTTTCTTCCTAAGAACCATAGTTATCGAACTACATACAAAGAAAAATTTAACGGTAAAGAAGAGAATGGAAAAAAACCACAAAGAATGACACCTCACCTATGGAAGGTGGAATATAATAGCAACCGTCAAGGTATGCCAATTTTTTTTTTGTATTGAATTATGTTCAATGCGATATGTTATACCATTATTGATTAATTGGTTTTAATTTGATTTTGTTGATGTTTCATGAATGTCGTTAAGGCACACGAGGAATCAAAATTTACTTGATTCAATTCAATAGGTTTCCATACTACGAGCACCTGCAAATAGTCCATTTGTTTGACACAATGCACATCGGGAAGAACATAACAAAAATGTTATGGTGAATATTAGATGGAAGGACTGACAAAGAAAAAATTGGAAAGATTTGTAGTGACATCCAAGAATCTAATCACGCATTGCAAAGTGTGATCATTAATTCTAATGGCGATGGCCATCAATAAAATATTAGTCTTCCTTGGTGCTTGACGGAGCAATAGAGCAATATTGTAAGAGAGGTCATAAAAAATATCAGGTTTCTGATGGGTTTTTCGTCAAACATAAAGAATATCTTGACGAAATAAGGTGATTTTGCAAGGGTTAAAACACATTATTGGCATACATTCATTAAGGTAATCATTAGTCTATAATATATTTCATTATTGGTATGCACTATTTTATTAATTTTATTCTCTTATTTTGAAATAAATATTAATAATTATGTGTTTTTTGATACAGTATGTTCTACCTTTATCTCTCCCAGATGACTTTGATAGCAACATAAAACATATTATTTATGTTCTTCGAAAATACATGAGGTAAGTAATGTTTTACTTGGAAAATGTACTTGGTCTGCGGTATGTAGTAGAACTTATTGACATATATTATGTTTTTCCCGCAAATATTATATATGCCTTGACATATTGTTTTATTGCATCATTTGTAGGTGGCTTTCATCAAAAGAGAACTTGACTTTGATCACCTGCGATTAGTTGTGGTGTGCAGATAATCACTTATCTTCTACTGAGACTTGGTTGAAGTTTATAATTTTTGTAACTTCGTTTATGTTGATTTCATTGAACTAATCAACTCCAATCATTTCTCTCTCTCTGGTTTGTACAAACCCTCTTGAAGGGTCAGCTGGTTCCTAGATAAGATTGGCCTCTCCGAGGCACACACAGTCTTTTCTGAAAATAACACTTCTGAGTATATTTTCAAGAATGGTTTCACACCGAGGTTGGTATCTTCAACTAAATCTCTCTTTTTGTTATATGATATATATGTTTATTTTATTACATGTTACTGAATATTGGTTTATCATTTTAGTTTGCTTGTCAGTGTAACTCATTATAATCTGTTGATATGGCAGTTTTGAATTTACCAAAGAGCCTGTGTTAAGAACTTACTGGTTGTACATTTGGAGTTTGAAGGAGACATTAGCAGACACCTACAGGACTTATTCTACACAGTTGAGTATTCACTACTTCATTAATATCAAATTGTGGTCTTTTATGAACAATCTGGGCATTGTGGTCTTTTACAAATTGCAAGCTACAAAAATTCTGGTGGTTACCGAAAGTTGGAGTTTCGATGGCAATTGGGAAACCCAAAGTTGGAATTTGGCACACTCCAAATTTGGCACCTTCCTTTAGACAAGCCTTGTAAGATAGTATAGAAGCCTTCACACACCAAAAATCACCACATGAAACCCTAGTTGCTCAAGAAGAGAGGTGCACACCACTTTTTGTCAAGTAGCTTATCCTAATTAACAAAAGGAATTCGAAACCAATAGATAATATTAGTGTTGCAAAACAAAAAATTGGCAAAAATTTGGCATGGGTCATCAACTTGGAAAATCAAAAAAATTGAGAGAAAATCAACAAAACTCATCAAGTATAAATTTGGACCTTAAAAATTCAAAAAAATTGGTGAGTTGAAAAACATAGAAAACTTGGGAAAACTCAAGAATATGATAACGTCTCACTTGTGACAATGATCTTCATTCTTCCTCGCTCGACACACAATTGATTACCTGGTCTTTTCCATTGACAGGAAATTAGGATCATCTCCATTTAGGGAATCTTCTAGCAGTGAGTACCCTGAGGGGGGCTGCAAGTGATGTGCCCACTGGTAATGAACTAGATCTTTGCTTCCAATTGAGGGAAGATGGTCCCTTTGAAGATAGAAGGCTTCCTCTAATTGTATCATGCCTTGGCCTTGACATAGGAAATTCAATGAAATTGGGAGTCCTTGATTAAGACTAAACCATTTTAGTGGAGAGATTTCATCCATAACTGATCATAGAATGAGATATAGACACTATGGGAAAACACGTGATGATGTTGATTTGTGTGTGATTGCATATGCAGCTAGAAAATATATAGAAGGTGGCATGAAATCAAATGAAATTCTGGGTAAGAGGAAGTGCATAGAAGTTTCATGTGTCACATAAGAAGACGGCAATAGATTATGGAGAAAATCCCATCTCCATGAAGTGTTGTATGGAGTCAGAAATATTTGCATGGGAGATGTAAACATGGTTGTGCTACATGTAAAATTGTGTAATTTGTCTTTGTTTGAAGTTGTTTGGTCTTAAGTGAATACATCTTCCCATTTGAGTGCATGGTAATTGCATTGTTTGCATGTGGTGCCTATATAGTTCTATGGTATTTTTGGCAAATCCTCTTACATAAAGTGCACTTGACAGTGAAAATTTATGCAGCTCATCAAAATTTTCAATTGGGATCTTTATTTGTTTTGGTTTTTGTCGGGTTGGTGCATTCATTGGATCAGGTGGCCTCTAACATGGAAGATAATTTGGGCTCTTCTATTGTGCCCTAGCTCAAGTATTTTGCAAGTTTTTTTATCTTGTGGTGTGATGTAGTTTTGGGGTTCTACATTAAACCTGCACATGCCTTCTCTGTGCATTCTTTTTGGTGCTTTGCTTCCCACCTTTTTCATATCCACACAGGTTAGAATTTATTTTGGTTGGATTCCTTTGCTGTAACTTAAATAATTGTTGTTGCTACATGCTTAGTGTGCTTCTAGGAGACTTGGTAAACAAGGGCTTTGGTAGAGGTAAGATTGATTATATCAATTGACTTCAAAGTTTATTTAGAAATATTTTCAACCATTGGTTCCACTCTATTTATTTTCTATTCAATAATCCTACAAAGAGTTGCTTGTTCAAAAATGCAGTGAGTGTTGAGAATAGAAAACCGTAGCATTGCAAACCTCAAATGATAGAATTTGTGGAACAATTGTTTCCTATAGGGTATTCATGACAAGTAGAATTGTGATCTTATTTCCTTGTAGGGGTTTAAAGTAAAAATTTATCATGTCATTGCTTTAATGCAAGATACTAATGAAAAATGTACACTAAGGTCACATTTCTATAAAGTCAAATCTCGTACATTTTTCACTTCATATAGAAACATCAAAAATACATTTTGTATGTTCATTCAGGCACTCAAAATAAGTTCGTCCTCTCTTAACAATAGAGGGTTGAATTCACAAAGTCACTTAAAAGAAACACAACCTAAAGACTAAAGCTCTACTTAATACATTTTTTTCAAAAAACAATAAGAGAACAAGGGACACTCCCTTTCAACAAAAATCATCCATTGAAAACAAACCAGGGTTTTCTTTTGAAGCCCTATCGCAAAAGAGAGTGCTTTTCATGAGATTGAATTCGTAAGTATAGATCATTATTGATTGGAGATAGTGAACAGGGATTTTTATTTTCATCATTTAATGCTTGCCCAATGTTTGTGTACGAGTTCCAATCCTTCAAGTCCCATCAAATAGCCATTTATCTTCATCTTGGTTCAAGTCTTCTATCCATTTTGGCCCTTCAAAACTTGCAATTATAGTTTCTGTTGTCAGGTTAACACTTGTTGTTTTCACTGGTTTGGGTTTAGTGACTTGGTCATTGAGGTTTTTTTTATACTTGGATAGACATATCTTCTCAAGGGAGTATCTCAAGGGATCAATGATTCCCCTCTCGGCAAGATTTTTAGTAGTGAGGAATTTTTGTGATGAAAGTCCAGCTTAGGGATGGAGCAGGGAAAACATAAGTTTGTCCAGTTAATATCCGAAGGCAGGGAAGGAGGGGGATGAGTAAGGAAAGATTGATACCTTTCTTTTATTGAGTACATTCCTGATCAGGATTCCCATGAGAATAGGGGCCTTTTCCTTTAAGGCCTCAATGATATATTACCATAGAGGGAGAAGCTGAAGGCATGACTGTTCACCCAGATGTGGGGTTCAAAATGTGACAAGGAGAAGATTCTAGTGGTTACCGAAAGTTGGAGTTTCGATGGCGATCAAATCACCATTCAATTGCTATACACATGTGCTTAAGACTGGGGCTTACAATTCTTCATGTTTATACATTTAGTTCAAGTTCTTGAGATATCTATCTAGGACTGTGTTTGTTGTTTACAAGCTCATGAAAAGTTTGATGATAAATGACTCTGAGAAAGTTTTATTAAGAAGTGAATAGAGCTAAGAAGTGAATAGAGCTAAGGTATAATTATTTGTAAGACTGAGCTCAAAGGACACAAGGATGTGAAATCTAAGCTTGAAGAAGAACCATTTGCAAAGCATTGAAACATATTGATAGCATATTTGAAGGACTTGTGTAATAACTTGAAGACTGAGCATATTCTTTGTGACCAAATTGAAGCTGAGCTTGAATAGTGTTATGGGAGAACATCAGTTATAACTTGAAGACCGAGCCTATTCTTTGTGACCAAATTGAGTTTGAGTTTGAATATTTGTACCATTAAAAGACAAAACTTGAAGTTGAAGAATTGATTGTTGAAAAGGGATAAGTATGAAAACTACTTGAACAAATTTTATTTGTGTTACTGCTTATCATAAAGACTTGGTAACTACTTTAAGGAATACAATGCAAGATTATTTGTTTGATGAAGTTTGATAGAATTGGAAACCATCATTAAGCAGACTTGTTTGCAGATCTGAAAGGAATCATTGATAAGTATTTGATTGTAGATGTAAGAGCTAGTTCATGAGAAGTGCTTTTAGTCTATCTGAAGCAAACCTATGACTGTATCGTCACATTCAATTTATTTTTTTAACACTTCCAGGTATCATCTCTATATCAACGAACATCAATGTAGGATATAGAAAATGTTTCCATGCAGTTGCTGAGCTTGCCACGAAAGTTTGTGAATGCCAACGTGGATACTGCGACGATTATTCGTGGAACTATAAAATATCTTCCACGTAGGTGCTGAACCTGCCACGAAAGTTTGGGAATCCCAATGTGGATACTGCGGCGATTATTTGTGGAACTATAAAAGTATCATCCACGCAGGTGCTGAATCTGCCACGAAAGATTGTGAATGGATGCGTGGATACTACGACGAACATTCATGGAAGGTTCAACACCTGCGTGGAAATTTATAGGAGTGGTGCGTCGATATAGTGACAAAATTGTGTGGCAGGATTCATTTTCCGTAGATATGAGAACTGTTGTGTTGTTGACACATGGCAACAACGAATTGTTGTTATTGCCACGATGTGAAATTTTCGTCCCTATATCCACGGATCTCTTTCCACGAAAAAAACAAACCCCAATTGTTTCAACAGGGATGAAAATTCGTGGCTATTGCAACGAAATTTAGTGGCAAATTAGACCATATGTAGTAGTGTAGGGATTTAGATAATTTCTCCAAGTAATGATTCCAAACTTTATTCTTTCAAGTTGGATTTTGAGTGTACAAATATTGTTGTTGAGTATGAAGATTTAATTCTAGGATTAAATATTTTGAAGGATTTGAAAGCTAAAAGGAGTTGTACATGGTGACACAGATTTAGTAATTAATCAAGTTAATGGAATTTATCAGAAAAAAAACCTAGAATGAGAGCATACAAGAATAAAGTGTGAGACATGTTTGGAAATTTTTTCACAAATCATAAATTTTTATTGATTCCAAGAGAAAAAAACAACATAGTTGATGTTTTGGCTACCTCAACTAGTACTTTCAAAATTCCAATATATACAAATATAAAATACGAGATTTAATTGAAACACATGCCATCCATACCAGACAATATCAAACACCGACAGGTTTTTGAATATGATCAACAAATCAAAATGTTTATTGAAATGCCTGATAAATTTGCTAATACACAAATTGATAAGCAAAATCAAAATAGAGAGAATGGTGAACAAGATAAAAATATTGAATATTGGGATCTAGATCCACAAGAGTTTGTGAATGTTATTGGAGGTAAAGAGATCATTCAGTTGAAAAAAATTTGTATTACTAAAGGACTAGTTCCCTTGGAGAATTTATTTGATAATAATGATGTAACAAAATATCCTAAATTTGCTCCTCATGAAAATGAAGTGGAAGATTATAATATTGGAACTCAACAAGAGCCAAAGATGATCAAATTGTCTAAATCCTTGACTCTTGAAAACATAAACAAGTATATTGATTTAATGAATACATTTTTTTTATTTTTTTGCTTGGAGTTATGAAGATCTGAAAGAGTATGATGCATCCATCATCCAACACACAATTGCTATTAAGAAAGATGAAAAACCATTCAGACATAAGCTTAGAAGGATTAATCCAATGCTCTTACCTCTTATTGAGAAAGAAGTGAAGAAACTGTTCGATGCAAAAATTATAGTATCGCTGATATTTTCCAAATGGGTAGAAAATTTGGTTCTAGTCAGAAAGAAGAATGGGGAAATCAAGTTGAGTGTAGATTTCATGAATTTGAACAAGGTGTCATTGAAGGATAATTATCCTCTTCCTAAGATGGATCATATATTGCAGAAAGTATTTGGAGCAGAAAGAATATCAATGCCTGGTGGATTTTCAGGGTACAATCAGATTAAAGTACATATGGATGATCGGGAAAAGACAGATTTTACCACATCGTGGGGAAATTGCATGTATGCACAAATGCATTTTGGATTAATGAATGAAGGAGCTACCTTTCAGGGATCCATGGATATAGATTTTGTAGAAGAAAAAGATAAGTTTGTTGGTGTTTATATTGATGATATAACAGTTTATTCCAAATCAGATGATGAACATTTGAACATTTGAGACAAGTTTTCTTAAAGTGTAGAAAATTTGGTATTTCTTTGAATCCCAAGTAATCTAATTTTGCAATGCAAGAAGGAAATTTATTGGGGCATGTGATATCAAAGGATGGAATTAAAATATATCCGGATAGAGTATCGACAATTCAAAAAATTAACCTTCCAATAAGTAAAAAGGAAATTCAGTCTTTTATTGGAAGAGTTAATTTTTTAAGGAGACTCGTCCCTAACTTTGCAGAGATCTTAAGATTTATCACCAACATGCTGAGAAAGGATAATGAAATTAAATGGACAATTGAAGTTAAGAAGTCATTTAATGATATTAAAAGGGAATAACTAAATCATGAGTGTTAGTTAGTCCTGAATTTTCAAAAGGTTTTTTGATTTTTTCTTTTGCTTCAGAACATACTATAGCTAGAGTTTTACCACAAAAAAAGTATGAAGGTTCTGAGTAGCCAATTTCCTTTTTCAGCAGAGCTTTGAGAGATGCTGATTTAAAATATAATATCATGGAGAAACATACCTATGCCTTGGTCAAAGCTTTGAAAGATTTCATAGTTTATATATTACATTCTCATGTTATTGCTTTTGTTCCTAATAGTGTGGTGAAAGATATTTTGACACACACATATACCGAAGGTCGAAGAGAAAAATGGATTGTTGTACTTTTGGAATATGATTTGGAAATAAGACCAACAAAAATAGTTAAGGGACAAGGATTAGAAAAATTAATGGATGAACCGAACTATTATTCTTTGAACATAAACTTTATTTCTAATATGCCCAATGATACAGTTCAAGAATCAACACTAAAGGTGTCTAAATATTTCTCTTTGTCTCCATGGTACAGTGATATTGTTTATGTTTTGCAAAATCTACAAGCTCCACCAGAATTGAGTAAAACCAAAGCCATATCTGTGAAATTGAAGGTAGCTAAGTTTTACATAATGAATGGATATTTATATTGGAAAGATACAAGGTGAATTTTGCTGAATTTTTTACTTGAAAATGAAGCCAAATAGACCATGAAAGAATTTCATGAGGGTGTTTGTGGAGGTCATCATTACTGGAAGGAAATTGTGAATACAATTCTCAGACCTAGTTTTTATCGGCCAACAATGTTTTCTGATGTACATAAAGAAGTAGCAACATGTCATGAATCCCAAAAATTTGATGGAAAAAGAAAGTTATTACCTTTACCTTTGAATCCTATCTATGTAGAAACACCTTTCTAGCAGTGGGGTCTGGATTTTATTGGAGAAATCAATCCTGCATCTTCAGGACAACATAAATGGATATTGACTGCAACAGACTATTTCACTAAATGGATTGAAGCTGTACCAACTAGGCAGACCACATATACTATTATCATCAAGTTCCTGGAAGAAAAAATTCTCTCTAGATTTGGCTGTCCAAGAAAAATCATAACTGATAATGCCCAAGCTTTCGAATCCAAAAAGTTTATTAGTTTTTGTTTTGATTATCATATAAATTTGAGTCATTCTACAACTTATTATCCTTGGGGAAACATGCTAGTTGAATCATCAAATAAGAGCTTGGTTAGAATTATAAAGAAGTTACTTCAGAATAACAAGGCATGGAATACAAAGCTTAACTTTTTTCTATGGGAAGATATGATTAGCATTAAAAAATCAATTGGTACTTCATGTTTTAAGCTAGTTTATGGAACAAAAGTGATTTTTACTCCTTCCTTGAACTACCAGTAAAGAAAATTTTACAGGAACAAGAAGAAGAACCAAATGATATTCAAAGGATAATTAACCAGTTGATTGAAATTCAGGAGATGAGGGAAGACGTATAGAATAAATCTCAGCTTTTCAAAGAAAAAACAAAGAAATTTTTTGATAAAAGAATTAAAGCTGATGATTTCCATATTGGTGATTTGGTGTTAAAATGGGATGCAAGAAATGAAGACAAGGAAAAAAAATGACCATTAGTGGAAGGGACCTTATACAGGTTCTTCTTACCATGGAAATAATGCATCCATTCTACATGATCCTAATGGAGAATTGATTAGTGGAGGATCAATGAATGGGAGGTTTTTGAAGCGCTATGTTACATAAGAAAAACAAGGATTTCATTGTAAATATTCATTGTATATATTCATTACAGTTTGGTTATTTTCATAAAATTTTCCAGTTGAACTGTACATAAAAAGAAAGTTTTCAGTTTGTTAAATGGATAAGGCACTGGTCTGTAGTTTCTTTGCTACCTCACAGGGAGGATAGCATCCCCATTGGATCCATATGTTGGAACACAAAAGTTTGGGGGTTTTATAACGTTTTGGTGCCATTGAATTTTAAGAGAGTGGAGTTGAAAGTATAAAAAATGGTGCTAAGCCTTATAGATCCATTGTTAAACCTTAAAGATCCATGAAATGACCATTGGTTGTGACCGAAGGGAAATCGATAAGGTGCTAAGTAGTGGCAGAGTTAAAAGGTATGAGGTGAAGTTAAGGTAAATAAAGCACAATGTTAAATCAATGACAGAGATTGAGGTCAGGCCCCATCGACGGGTGCTACACATCTCAAAATAGTAAAGTGCACGAGAGCTAGAATTTTGAGGTGGTAGCTGAAATCAAACAACTTACCACATGACTACTCCTCGTGGGTTCCGCTACCTAAAGCGGTCTCTCCTAAACCTATTTTCTCCATCTCTGAAACCTCCTTCGATCCGGTTCAAAGAACATTTGTATAATAAAAAGTTTATTTTATTCTCATTTCGAAAGTGAGCTGGTACGACGACAACGCACATGTATTTCCCCCTCCTAGTCAAATTTGAAGTTATACCAACCTTCTTCTATTACAAGTATTCTAAAAACTATGCAAACTCATAATTTTCTTCCATGGAGAAAATTCAATAGCCTGTTCTACTCTATAAATATATGGATGAGAAGGAAGAGTTTGTAGTTGATAGATATGGGGATGTTTTGACCCTATTTTTTATGTAGGTCCTGTGTCTAAATCCAATACCAAGTTAAATGAGTTTAAATCTCAGGGAATAGATGTTTTAAGTTTTTTGGGGTCTTTCCTGTATCATTTTATCTTGGAACAAACCCTCCATTTCCCTGAATTTGTTGCCTGGTGTGCGACCAATTATTCTTAGTCTAAAAGAGTCATTAAGAATGTCAGTGGGTCCAAAATACTCTATCAAGTCAATGCAAAAACCATTAGAGATTCCTTAGGGTTACCTGAATCCTATCCCCAAAACCCTAAACGATTCATAGAAGAGGAGTTGATTAGGGTTTACAGAGAAAGTATCCCTAAGAGGAAAGCATAGTTATATTCTAAAATTTTCAAGCTCGGTTAGTTTGTTGAAAATATGTCTTTCCCTTTGGATGTAAATATGTTCCTAGAATATGTACAGTTGGTTTTTTACTTATTGAGTCAAGTTCTTGGTCATGATAATTATAAGTTCATTGATGAATTCATGTTAAGTTTCATTATGAAGGTCAATTAGTCTAATTTAGGTCAAGTCCATTGCCTTAATATCGACGAATTCCTAGCTGAGATGATCCATATTTAGCTAGCGAATTTCCACACTTTGAAACATTTCAGATACCAAACATACATGGTATGCATGTTCATATTTTCCAATTTAGAAGACCTGAAATTTCTAGACAAATTATTTTCTTTAGATCCTTTACAATAAATAAGCATGCTTGATTTTTTCAACACCATCATGTCAAATATTTACAGAACCATTTTCAATGTTGAGTTACCAAAATTGCTAGAAGATATGAAGGACATGTTGTAATTGTCTCATGAAAGCAGTACTGGAGACCGATTTCTATATAAAAATCATGTTGTTATCAGGGTCGATGGATTCACTAGAGAAACCTATCTTTTTCCATCATTATTGACACCAAGAATTTTTTCCTTTGAATTTGTTAGGCAGAGGATACACTTAGAAGATGAACATTTCTTGAGCTTTAATAAGTCTTCTAATATCAAGTTTAAGTTTCCTTTTAAAGTTGGACCATTTGTTATTAATCATAAAGAAACCCTTCCTATAATAGAGAAATTGTTACAAGCTATGAAATTTCAGGAAGCTCAAAAAATTACTTGTGATCCCCACCAAATCATCTCTCAAAGAAGGAAAGAAAAAAAAAATCATTTGAACACCAGGTGATATAAGGATTAGATAAAATTTCCAAATTGCCAAATTTTGATTAGGATCAACAAGAGACACAAGAAGTTAATGCAAGTCAGGAAATATCTCTTTCCCTATTAGTTCAAACACCTTTCAAATCATATTTTTCAACAAAAGGGCTATTTCAGAGGTAACTAGCATGGATGTTGATGAAGAAGTGTCCAATAAGAAGGTTAAAATGGATCAAGAGAGGGGTATTTTTGATATAGAAGAGCATAATTTGATTGTTTTAGGAGAAAACACCATGTTTCGGGAACTAGCAGTCCAAGTGCAGCAACACTCTTTTTTAGATGTTCAAAATATTGGAACAAGTTCTCATTATAAGTCTAGAACAAACTTGATTTCACAATATGCAACAAAGAAGAAATAATCACTTGAAGAGACCTAGAAATTATTCCCTCAAGTTAGACGGTTTTCAGAAGAGAAGATCTCATTTGTTGCAGGAAAGGATTCAGAGAAAAATATTTTAATATTTGCAGTTGTAATTGATGGTAAAGCATTAGAAATGGAAGTTATGTTGGATCAAATCAATATTCCTGGCAAAATCCAACTCCATGTACAAATAGGTGAAATTCTCTATTCTGACCTTTTGCAATGAACTTTAAAAATTTCAAAGTTGTAGTTTTTAGTGGAAAAAATAGAGAGCCAATTGAAGTAGGAGAAGGCAAAGAATAAAGAAAATCAGAATCAAATAAAAATATTGCAAGTATATATTGTAGCTTTGGGGACATAACCAAATGATGTGCAACCTACCGAAATCTCCTTGATGAGAAGGAAAATACTATTCAAATGTTGGAATTGAAAGTTCCAAACATCCATCATGTGCAGACCCTAGAATTGACAGCTTTACAACAAGAAAAGGATTCAATCTACCAAGAAATGATGGACTATAAAGGAAAAAAATTAAAATTACAAGATGACAAGCAGGACTACGAAAAAGAGAATTCTGAATTATTATCTAAAATTGAAGCCTTAAATTCAAAGCTATCAAGTGAACCTTCTTTGGAGATTAAGAATCTAGCAAATGATCCCGCTACAGAAGAATTAACCGAAACCATGTCACAAATTACTTTGAAGGACAAAGAGATCAAAGAATTGAAGGATGAAAATCAAAAGTTGAGAGACGAACTAGTTCATAATACTAGAGAGAAGAATAAATCTCTAAATGAAAGAAATGAACTACAAAAGAAAATCAATGAGCTAAAGGAAAATATGACAGGTAAACTACCCTTACAAGGAAATAACCATCTTATTTGGGATTCATTATCAACATATATTACGAAATTCAGGGCATATTTAAATCACATTGATGACAAGAAAACCATAGAAAATACATATGTTCAAAGATGTAAAGTTATGAATGATACTTTAGATAAAATGACTTTAGAGAGTTCTCATAATGCAACAAATTTTCTGAATACATTGACTCGGATAGATATGCAGAACTTGGGAATCAAAGACAGGACTGCCATCCTTATTTGGGCAAGAAAGATTATTGTGAAACATCATCATGCAAGGAATGTGCAAGTCAAAGAAGAACAAATGATCAAACCCATTAAGAGATTTAAAAATATTTTCAATAAGCTCCTTGAAAAGTGTCTCCCTTCCTTTTGGGATGAAGATGAAAAATTAACCCCTTAGGAACACTATCACAACAAATTGGTTCAGGTTCGCATGCATCATTCGAAGTTTGAAGACTTGGACAAGAGCTTAGATGGAAAAACCATAATCGAAAATTTGACTGATGATTTTGAAATATTTGATCAATTCCAGATAATAAAAACATAATTACCTCCTATGTCCTATTCAACTTGTGTGGAATTAGAGGTGTTGATTAAAGAAAGGGTAGATTATGAAATTCTACTTAGGAGCAGTGGAAGATCTTGGAAAAGTTTGGTAAAACTAAGTATAAGCTCCACATATGATGAATATATGTTATAGATTGTATGTGAGTTATTATTTTTTGTGGAAATTAGCTTGATGAACTCGTGGAAACCCAAAATTAACAAGTCCTCTGCTAATCTTAAGTGTAGTGGAGATGATCGATGATAAAGTAGTTCAGTTCCAGAATTTTAAGCATATGCTACACGATTTCTATTTTTAGTAAAATGGTTGGTTAGGGTTCGCTCTTGCAGCGTTTTTGTATAAATTCCTCATTTTGTAATAAGAGAAGGGTTGGATTTTGAGAAAAATATACTATTGTGTACTGTAATTTCAATTATGATATTAATAAATTTGCAGAGAATAGAAGTTTGAACATTTCAAGACACAGATTCATGTACCATTGTTCTTTCAGTTTGTAATTTTCTCATGTGAATGTATTTCCTATTTCCACTCCATTTTGTGTAATTTATTCATGTTTAAGTGAGTGTAAATGAATTAGAATTCATCCTTTGATGCTCTATTTCATTGGATTCAAACATGCTTTTCCTCTAAAGTTAATATAGAATTCGTCTTGGTTTGATGCTCTATGTTAATGGATTGTTTTTCCTAAATCCACTCCCATAGTACAACCTTTGAATGTCTCAAAAAATGATGTCTATATTTCCTCTGTCATTGTATTTGTTTAACAGATAATCCCTAGAAGCTTAAATAAATATTCATTTATTGACTCCATTCCCAATGGTTCTACCTATGATTCAACCACATCATTGAAGTTTTGTTATTCTGAAGATATATTCATTGTTCAAATACATGAACTATTGTTAAGGTGACCATAGGACAACAGATTCATTATGGGATACCCCTTTGGATTGAGAGGGATATCTTTTAATACTAAAGATTGGGTTGAAGTTACCTTGGGAATTGCCTTCCACGACCAAGGTAAATTTCTAGGTGATAAAAAATGGTATGGATGGTAGATGAGTGGATCAAAAAAGGGAGAAGGATGGAATCTGCAAGACAAGGTTGTAAGCATCAGTATCCTTTGAATCTATATGAAGTAATTTAATTTCCCCCCATTTTTTAATTCAAGTTTCTCCTCCAAGTTGTTTGTAAATTCAAAATTGGTAGTTAGTTTCAATCTTTTTTCAAGTTATTGTTAGTAGAAGTAGAGGTAAGGATGCATGCTATAGGTAAGGATGCATGGTAATATACTGGCAAAAGGAGGCCTAAAGGCTTGCAAAGCTCAAGCATAAGGGATCTTCATCAATTGGTATGCTTCGAGAGGTATTCTCCTCCCTTCCCCCGTTCTCAAACTCTTGAAAATTGCTTCGATTCTTAGGAAAATAAGATAATTACATTCATTTTTTGTCAATTGAGCTTCACCAACTCATAGTAATGGGAGAGATATCCATAGCATTCAGTTGTATAATTCTCTACTAACATTATGGTTCATGCTGGAGAATGAGTCATGATTGATTTTCCATGAAATATTTATCTTATGTGGGTGATTTAGTGACATATGGAGGCATTCTAGTAGGAGTGTTCTAGCTCATGACACATGGTTTACAATTTGGATTGATTTGTTCTTGGTTTACCATTAACTCCCCCCCTCTAGAATATTATTTGATGACATGTAAAGGTTATATATTGGGGAGCTCTACATTATTTAGTGTATTTCATGCTTAGGAGTGGTTTGTGATTGGTTTCCTCAGAGCACGCTTGCTCCTAGACATTTGATTGACATATTGGCATCATTATCTATCACTTTTGGAGGAATACTCTTGCTATTTTGAAGTGGTTTTTTATTAGAGGTGAATTAGGGTTGGAGTGCTCTAGCTCTTTGATTATTTTTTTAACTTATAGATGGTTTATGGTTGATATCCTTTAGAGAGCTCTAGCCTAAGTGTCATGTTTCATGATTAGGGAGGCTTGGTTATTGATTTTCTTGGAGTTTCCTTGATCCTATTCACTTGGTTGGCATCATGAAAAGGTTAGCTATCATCTCTACTAGATTGCTCTTAGTTTCTAGCACATGGATTACATTTTGGCACTATTATCCATCGTTATTTGTGGAAGGATATACTTGTTTCTCTATATTGGCATGTGTGAAGGCATGTTCTTAGATTGAAGAAGGGTTATCCCCTTTCTCATGGATTTGGTTAGCTATTTTGGACACCTTATTCTTGGTTTTGATGCTTCTACATTGATTGGTGTTCTTCTTGGTTCATGGATATATCTTCAATTACATGGATTGATGAGATATCATTGGAGATTGTGTTGGTTGATATGTGGACATTTCTTATTGTAGAGCATTCATTGCACATGTATTGAGGTCTTGAGCTATGATGAGGTCAAAATGAGGCAAAACCCACTCTTGGAGGTTGATTACACTAATGATCATGCCACATTTTGAGGAGAACCCACTTCTTTGAGGTAGTTTACAAACATTTCATGTTATTATTGGTGGATTGTCAACCTTGGAGGGTGTTTATTGCAAATTTTGATGGGATGGTCCACTTTGTAGGTGTTCTACATGGATTTTGAAGAGGTTGTTTAGTATTGGTAAATATTTAGGTGGTCAAACCCAGGGATAAGTTTAAGGACCTGTACTTATTTAAAAGTGTATAAACCTTCACGAATCTTACTAATTCTTAAAATGTCAACTATAAAATATTTGGCAATATTTTTCTAAAACTATTTCAATTTGTAAGGATTTTATATAGTATATATAATAATTTGGCGATTTTTAGAGTGAAAAAGTTTACTCCATCAAAATTGGGCGAAATGGGGCTTCAAATAATGCAAATCGGCGAAATGTTTTTTGGAAAAAAAATTGGAAAAATAGCCCATGGGATAAATTTCTCCCTTAAAATTATCCTTGGTCAAACCCTAAACATAGGGTTCATTATGCTAGTACTAATATTATTCCAAGGTATTCAAATCTCCTAAATTGTATAAAAATGTTAAAAATATCAGTGTTAAGCTTGTAGGGGATGAAAATAAAATCATATTGAGAAGCCTGAGCACTTAAACTAAAGGAACAAAGAGAAAGCACATGATCGTGGGCAGAAGAATAAGGGATGAATAAATAAAAAGAGGTCATATTTTATACACTATGGGACACAATTAGATCTAAATTCATCCAATGGCTAAGTGTTGGCAGGTGGTTTGATGAGGACAGATCGTGGTATTGCTGACACCACGACACGTTGGACAAAGGTGCGAAGGGAGTGTCTTGGGAAAAAGGATACCGCACTTGGCGGGTTTTGGGTCACTTGGACCACATATTTTGTAATATTGAGTCAAGTATACCACAGTTGGTGGGGTTTTGGTCATATATTTTGTAATATCGAGTCATTGTACCGTGGTATGCAGGTTTTTGGGTCATTAGAACAAGTCAGTTAATAGATTGTCCATAGTGTCGGTTAGGAAAGTTGACAAGTATTGTAATCGACGGAAGCCTATAAATAGAGGAGAATTGTAAGTGTAAAAGGAGAAGAAGAAGAGGTGCGGATAGATATGAGTGATATATGTAGAGATTGACGGAGATAATGCAGATGTTTATGTACTGCTTTTGGTTTGCCAAGTAATATAAGGATGATGATTTGGTGCAATCTATGTGTAATGTTGATGGATGTTCATGTTATTTATTCTTTATGCAGTTATCTATTTTCTGTTGCTATAATGTGAATGTTGTGATAATACGTTATCTGTCCATATGAACATGCTACAATTGAAGTAATATGCAATCTCTATTTCTAGTAATGTTAAATTGCTGCGATATGCTAGAACTTCATGATGAATGTTTGAGTTGCTGTTAGTATCCTGGTGCCGCAACTTGCCTCCTCCCTCGGCGAAAAAATGGTTCCGTCTGCTCTTCCTGGATGCCTCGGGTGAGACCTCATCCACTCTGTGGGTGTTGCTGGTTGGGCTCAAACCTGCCCGGGCTGATGCCTAGGGATACTGCGGTATGGGTCGACAGTCGGTGGACCCCTGTCGACCGTGAGGTCGCGATTCCATCAACACTAAGATAAATAGCACGCTGAAAAGTGCACAAAGGATAAGCAGTGACATCAATCTAATTAGGAAAAGGGCATGTAGATCAATGACTATTATCGATAATGCATCCAAAAGTGCACACTCTTTAATTCACTCCTAAAGTACCGTTAGCACAAAAAAATTACGGATGTTTGGATTTTTCTAATTGGTAATGGCTCATGGAGATCATTTACAAAACCACTAAGCTCGTGAGCCATTACCTCTCATGCAAAACCAAGGTGGTTTCCTCCCAAAAGTGAAGATCTCCAAGGCTTCCACGCATGCCACAAGTACCAAGGTGGCTTCCACGTCAACCAATTCCAAGTAGACACATGTCAGGTGGGGCCCACCAACCCCATTGGATGTCATCAAGGGTTCCAAATAAAATGTTTCTAGCTGTTTGAATTTTTATATGTGTTAAAATAATTAAAAAGGGATTTTTCGAATTCAAAAGGTTAATATGTTAAATATAAGGAAAATATCTAGTATCTAGCATCCAACATACCTGTTCAGTCATCCTCAAAAACTAATAGTCCAAATACATCATCTAGCTCTTGCCCCGAGTATTTTACTATTTATAAACCTCAGTCTTTCTACTGTTTACCTATAGATAAAATAATAATATTTGTGCCCTAATTACATTGCCAATTCATCGTGTAACATACCAATTAAATATTTCATTCCATATGGCCCCTAAATCTAAAGAAAAACTACCTAACCCCAGATTTCTTGGAAATGAACACGTCTATAATCACCATTCTGATATTTTTTATACGATTTTCACCAACTTTTACTTGAACTCTGCTATTAAAGAAACCCGCACCCTATCCACTACATACCAAGAACCATGCTACTTGTGGGATTCAAAATTCGCCATATATGTTTGTCCTAGAATCATGTTCTTCCCTGAGTTCATGGTATTTTGTTTTGCACATTATTCCCCCAACAAAAAGGCCATCTCTTGTTCTGACTATTATGAAACCCTATGTCTCATAAATGATGAGACTTTGCAAAGTATGTTATGTATCCCATATTTTTTATCTCTTCAGATCCTTAACGAGAAAATTTTGTCCAGTTCCTATCAAACTCTACAACCTTTTGATAGACACCAATTTCTATCAAAGAACCTCTAGAAGGGAGTGGCCATGCCTACAACTCCATCATCATATAATAATCATTTTTCTCTATCAGTATGGAGAAATCTATCTCAGTGATATGCACCATAGTAGGACTAGAAAATAATAATATAGTGGATAATGTCTTTCTCGGCATTTTCCTCAATATGACCACTGCACCAAGACTCAATCCTCCTAAATTTGACATCTGCAACTTCCTAGCTGAATAGATTCATGAAAAATTGGAAGAACTTCCATCTATAGAGTGGTTTAGATACCCTTATTTCCTCTTCTACATGTTCTTGCATCAAAATTTTGAACATTGCAAACACTTGAATTTGAAAATATCAGATGAATAGGGGACTCAAGCCCTTGGATATGAATGGAGTGATTTGATCATGAGAAGAGTAGACAATTCTAATTATACATAATTCTTTTTTTTGTAACTAGGGGAATCGACAACTGGAGACTAGGCTGGTACTCATGTGACACGGGGTCCAGGGATCCAATCCCGCTACCACTATACCCCTAGGTGCCCCACCCGCAAGCATGAGACACGGGTAAGTTCAGGTGTGATTTGAATTCATGAACTCTATTTACAACATGTGACTTCATATCAAGGGAATCTCCAATGAGCCACACCCATGTGGGCCTAATTATACATAATTCACAAATAAGGTGACGATCCTTATATATAGCTTGTTGGTGGGACCTTTAGGCCCTTGCATTTGTCATCATGTAATATACTAATGTAAAATGAGCATAACAAATGAGTAGTTGGAGCAGGTGTAACCGCTCCAACCTCCTCTTATCTTGTATAAAATACCCTCAAGATGAATAATAGATCAACTAAACGTTTGGTCCATATTTTATGTTCCATTGATGGCTGTGTGCATATCAATCTCTGCTTGAATGTGATGTGAAAGCCCATCTTTCAACATCTTGGCTTCATTGCTAGCTTTATCTGGACTGGGTGACAACAGCAACAGATGAAGACGGTGGTTCAAACCATAAAATATTGTGAGGAATGAAAAGAAACACAAAGAACCTGCAAGATCGCTCAAGTTCTTTGTTTTTTATTTCGATGAGTTGAGAACCAATGGTGAACACAATAACCGCTCTGCTGTAGCATGAAAGTTTGAGTCTCTTGACCTGGATGGTGGCTTAAGTTTTCATATATATATTAAAATTTGGATCATCTGGTAAATAAAGTACATAAGGCGACACAAGAGGATTATCTCTATGAACTTGGGTGAGTTTTGAAAAATTAAAATATGCACCTGAATTTAAAATCGTAGAAATCAAATACATGTTCTATTCTTAATATGTCTAATACTGGGGATGGCACCTAATTGTTCGAACATGAACTGATCGACTTAAAATATGTTATTTTTAACTTAAATTTCCTGCAATATAGAAGTTATCAAGTTTCAATATATTATGCTAGCAAAAAAAATCATTATGGTTGCAGCTTGGACAGTAGTAATCAACCAGTTAATTGTGCTTTCAAACTACAGATGATGGCAAAGTTTATTTGGGAGAGTTATTAATTGTTCATCAATCAGTCATCTTCAGAGAAGTCTTAGTGATCACTACTATATCGACCCATCTGACTAAAACTTTCTCCTATTCCGGCGATCAATCCAACTGTCGAGTGTTTGATAAGTCGACGTCATGAACCGTCTCCCGAGATCTAGATGACATAAGTTCTTTATGTCTAGCATACTGCCCAAACTTGAAAAACTTGGTTGACGTGTTTTTATATCAGAAAATCTGTCGACCAAAACTTGAAACATTTAAAGACTTGATCGATATTGTACTCAAAAGTGCGGTCGATTTGTAATTGGTCACATACCTAACATTCGGATGTGGATTCCTCTGACTCATTTACATGATGGAAAACCATCACTTGTCGATCCTTATATGGTCGACATTCAGATATTGTCGGTGTTGAATACTATTTTTGATGAGGTCAATTTTTCATTGGTCGAAGTTACTTCGGTCATGGTCGAGGATATTTTTTTATCTGTCGGTTGATATTGTAAAATATAGTCAATCCTTCCTTCGGTTTTTTTTTTGTTGGAAAAGTGGTGGAACCTCTTTGACTAGCAAGTTTGCCTTTGGTTAAGTTACCACAAACTAGGGGCATCTAAGCCATCAAAATCACCCGGGGATCGCACCCGGCCTGGACCGCACCAACCCTTAACATGGTTGGATTTTTTGGTATCTGCGGGATTAGAACCGGCGACCTTTCCGCTTAGGGGGCGTCTTAACCATACCCCACCACAAATTGTTCTACATCTCATGGATCGATCTTTCCTTCGGTTGCTGCTAATATATGTTTGAGTTTTTGGTCGATATAGGTGATATTATTTTGGTCGATGCCTTTAAACTATAGTCGGTGGTCATGGTTAATGTCCCATTTTTTAATGGTCGACCCCTATAATTATAAAATGTGGTCTATATGTAACTTTGGTCGGCAGGTTAATGTTTTAATATGGTAGCTACTATAATAAGGTCGAAGTCCATGTTGATTCATTCTAGTCGAGGTCGACTACTTGTTATGTATAGTTGGGTCAATTATTTTATGTGATCAATATTGTAAAACCATGTCATTATGATGATTGATTCATGTGAATCTATTATAATTTTCAAACTCAAGAGGGGGTTAAACATGAGTGTCCTTTGACGCAGGCGATCCCCTCAAGCAATCCCCTCAGTCATTCTAAATCAAGTCGGTCTCTTTCCGACCATTTTCAGTTAAGTCGAGTCAGTTAGGTTCATTGTAGTCGGTCTCTACCAAGATCATGTACATGAGCAGGAAGCAAACCATCTTGTAGGCATTTTTTTACTTTATCCTCACGACATAAGTTATTAAAAAAGACCACATTCAAGCAAAAGAAATATTACAACACACATACAAGATATTAATGATAAATATGGCAGTACATAGAACACTAGAAATGACCAAGCGCCCTGGTGCTGAAATATAGAAGCATCAATTGAGTGCGATTTTAGAAGTTTGAAGGCAGTTGGTTAGACGGTGTAAAAGGTAGAGCGTGGAAGCCCTCATAGTTCCTGGACTGGTGGATATAAATTCCGGTAGGAAGGTGAAAGGGTGAGGCTCGATTGACCACTACTAGATTGCTGGCAAAGGATAAAGAAATCACAACTCATGGTTGTTCTTGTTTTCTTCGGTATGAAGAAAGGCTTTGTTGGTGGGACCTTTAGGCCCTTGTATTTTTCGTCGTATAATATACTAATGTAAACCGAGCATAAAAAATGAGTAGTTGGAGCGGGTGTAACCGCTCCAACCTCCTCTTATCTTGTATACTAATACCCTCAAGTTGAATAACAGATCAACTAAACATTTGGTCCATATTCTATGTTCCATTGATGGTTGTGTGCATATCAATATCTGCTTGAATGTGATGTGAAAGCTCAGCTTTCAACATAGCCTAATCTTTGATTCTACACCTCCTAGAATTTTTCCTAAGAATAAAAGGAATTTGCAATTTTCTCTTGACACGAGGTTTGGAGATTAGTTTTTGTATGAGGAATACAAAGTGATAAGAGTGTATGGATTTGAAGAGGATCCATATAAGATTCCATCATTTATGAAATCCCATTTTTTTCCATGGATTATGAAAGGTATAGGTTCATATCAGATCACATGCAATTTGCACATTTCAAGCATCAGAGGACGTTTATTTTACCTAAAGAAATTGGACCTTTTCAGATAAGGGGACTGAATTCCTTGTAGTACATGGAAAAGTTTATGTCTCAATTGAAATTGGATAAAGATGAGAAACGATCCTATGACCCTCATTAGTTAATCTCAAAGCACGGGTGGCTAATATAAATTCCCTCTTTAATTATGTACCTAAGCCATAGTGGGAGAGGATTTCTAAATGAGAGAGTTGGTAGGAAATCCAAGTAATTCTAAAAGACATGGATAAGTAGAGTACTATAGAGAAGGAAGCAGTGCATAAATGATGAGAATAGGAGGTCAATACATATATTTAAATTTATGAGACAAGTCGAGGTCCCCCTACAAAAGAGGAAAGGATCGAGGGAGAAGGAGCTGAGTTAGAATTAGTAGAAAAAGATGTAGTTGAGGATCTTCCCATATAATTAGATGAAATAGTTAAACAACCATGATTCAACAAAGGAGGCCCAACTATCAAATTCATTCACTACTCCTTTCTCGATTTTACAGTTCCTCAAGTACTACAAGATTCACCAGTAGCAATCCATGTACAACTAAAAACAAACTTACAAGCTAGGTATATATGCATAAGAGAAAGAGGTCTGAATTTAGTGAATGAAACTAGGAACCAAGTGGGAACATTAGGAATAAGGTCCTCATAGTTGAATACTTACAAAATAATGCATTAAGGTTCTCTATGTTAGATCCTAAGGTGTCTAGGCCTCTTACCCTAGCTGACTAGAGAGCTAATGAGTATGAGGTTGACTTTAAAGAGTTTGGAAATATTGACAAGCTAGAATTTTACAAACAAGCCAGTGATTTGGTTTGCACTTAAGTGGTAAAGTCAACCAAAGAAGAAAATAAGTTGAGGATATCCCTTGAAAATTTTGAAGATATCTGGAAAGTAGATAAAGTGTTTGTAAAAGCTATGTAGTTCACTATCAAAGAGATGGAAAATAAGGTCCTAGATTTATTAATTGATCCAACCGATGGATCTCATGTAAAATCATTGATAGATAAAAAAGACAATGATATTTTACAGTTAAAGAAACAATTGAATATGCTTGGGCCTCATCCTTTTCAAACTCTTGAGCAAAGGGAAGCTCAAAAATAAAATGAGAAGCTCTATGCTAGTATGCTAAAGTATACAAGTCTAGAAGAAGAAAAGGAAAACAAGATAAATGAGCTTTTGTGGCATATCTCATCCCTAATATTTAAAAAGAAAACCCTATCCAATGAGAATACTTCCCAAGAAGCATATCCTAAGACTCAAGAGGAAAGTCTACCTTCAACATAGATAGAGCAAGATAAAAAGGAGCCAGAAAGTCTAGCAGAAAATCAGGATGTGATCGATTTGATGGAAGAAGAAGATACCCCATTACAACATCCCAAATACAATGATGGAAGAATTAAAGAGTTAGAACCATAGATCGATAAAAAGATGGAATAATTCTATAGTTGGAGACCAAATTTAGAAAAAAGGAGGACGACATTGAAGATCTAGAAGCTGAGGTTATTGAGCTTAAAATTCAAGTTACTAAATTACAAATAGATGTTCAGGAATAAACTTTGATAAGAAGAGTAAGTCAATCCCTATGGGATAAAATATCCCATTTAGATTAGTTGAAAATAAGCTTGGTGATATGTGCCAAAACGAAAAACATATTATTGATTACCTTAATAGTAGAACTAAAAGGTAGATTGAGTGTTATCGGTCAAAATAACACTTCTCCTTCCGTGACCACATTGCCCTGTCGGTCACACAAAAGGACACTATGGATGGAAGAGCTTGCTTGACCTTAGATGACTTAGAGCCGAGCCTTTCGGTCCTTTCCTCAAAACATATTTTTTTTGCTTATTTTAGAGCATAACTGCAACTCTTATGCTTTCCAACACGTGGGTTAGTTGTGGGTGTCTATATTGACAACCCGCAGGTATATTTTGAAAAGATGCACCCTAGCTGCAATCTAGGATAGTCACGAGTCACTCGTAGGTTTTCCTATGTCATAGTCGCGAGTATCTTGAGAATACTAAAAAAAAATATAAAATCAATAACTATGGATTAGTTTTGGGATTTACTTCCTCAACTACCTATGCCAACCACCCTTTGAACTTATCCTCTTACTCTTTCCATAGATACAAGGGGAGGGCCTTGGAGAAGGGGAGACAAATTTTGGTAATGTAATGATGGAGGAATTATTACTCAAGAGAGAGGAGCAGGAACCCAGGGTCTGGTTACGATGGTGTCGGTACAGGACAGGTATAATTTATGTACTTTCTTCATGCATTAATAAAGATCATATATTCTTCCTTTCCCCAATATGATTTGTTCATGTATGATTCAAATTTGATGTTTTATGTTATTATAAATATCAATACCTTTGTTTGTAGTCAAATTGATTTGAGGAAGGTTTAATTTTGTTTTGCAGGTTGTTGCGTTGAAGAGCGAGGAAGAGAAAGACTTGGATCAACCTTCTGAATAAGGTATACATCCTTCTAACCCTAATCGCTTTCGTTAGTAATTGTATTTACAGAACATTGTATGTATGTCTTTTCACATCAGTATGTTGGTAGTCTCTCCCTTGCTATAGGATACTTTCCCTAACAACAGAATTGGTGACTCCGCTAGGGAGCATCTGTTTTCTTCTTTGGGGATTCTTGAGAGTCTCTTCTTTCAGTTTGTATCAATGTGTTAGGTCTATGTGAAGGTTTTGGGACAATTGTTATCCCTTTTGCTTGACTCTTTGTGGTTTGATCTGCAGTCTGCTTTCTTTTTCAACTTTTATCAGAGCATACCCGCAATTTTGTTATACTTACAGTCACGGTTATTACCCTGCACCCGCAATTTTCGCATTACTGTACCCATGGGTACTTGCGTGCTGCTGTTGTTACAGTCATGTTTTTTCTTTAGGGTTTTCCTTCTAGGGTTGTTTTGCTTTGATATGAAAGTGTGTATGTTGATTTTAGGTTCTTGACTGCTTATGTGTAGTGGTATAAGTCTTGTTATCCCTTTACGAGTCCTCTTTTGGTTCTTTTTGCTTGTTGAAGGTTCCTTAAGTCTTTCTATCCCATACTTTATTTGGCAAATGCTTGGATTTAGTCCTCTGTAGTCACTGATTTGTTTGGAGAGCAACTTGTTATCTGTTTTTGATTCATTTTCTTTTTGTCTTTTATATCAGTTGATTCTTATAGCATATTAGTTCCAAATTTGAGTTACTTCTAGGGTTTGTGAAGCAACTTGTTGGGTTGGTCATTTTCAATACTTTATGTTGGTGAAGTTCTGATTTTTATAGCCCTAGGTCCAGTTTTCCTTCACATGCATTATTGATTATTCTTGTTTGTTCATAAGTTATTTGCATTTTCTTTTACTTATAAATAAAAAACCAAATAAAAAAAGAACATTTCCTTTATGGAAATAATTTTCTTTTTTTGAAGTAGTTAGAAGTTGTTTATGCTTTCTTCTTTGAAAAATTTAGAAATCTATAGTTCGCTTTTAGGTTTACTTTGCATTTCATGTTTTGAAAAACTGTAAAATATCTATCAAAGTACGATATAGATACTATAGATGCATCACAATTGAAATATTTAACTTACTATGCAATATATAAGTGCATAAACAATTCTGGAAAAACAAATGATCAAATCGAGTTACAAATGATAAAAAACCAGGAAACAAATGATAAAAAACCAGAATTACAAATGATCAAATCTCAGAGTTTATTAACTGTTCAATATAACAATGAGTTTAGATCATCCTTATATAGAAATAGGAATTAATCCAATTCCTTAGGAGGCTTTACATGTGGCTATCTTAGATTTGACCCCAATACCCCCTAGGTTGACTAAGGAGCTCCCAAATCACCTCAAAACCTTACAAATTTCTCATGTGAACATTGGGCATGCTTTGGAATACTCAAATGAGGCTCAAACATGTGAGGGAGGTGGTTGGTGGGTGGTTAGGTATCTAAGGAGAGGCCAAAATTAGCTAATTTGGGCCTAGATGACTAGATACAATGTATGGGTGCCTTTGGTCAATAGTGCTTCCTTAAAACAGGGGAAAAAGGCACCTTAGGCTAAAATGGTGCAATAAATGCATGAGGTGGTCATAATTAGGGTGCCTTACAGGAATTTGACCACCTTTGGCCCGTAATTTGTGGATAAGTCTCAATTGAGCCTAACTAACTTATAACAACCTTGTTCACACCTTGGGGTGCAATAATTAACCAGTTAAGGAACATTTAATAAATAATGTGATAATGACTAAGGTACTAGGTGTAATATTTCTCTAACACCCCCCCATAAGCTAGACTTGTGTCAAATATCAAAATAAGGCCTTAGAAACTAAGGATCACATCACCTTTTACAACATAAAAATTTATTTGTCCATGTAACCAAGGAAATAAGGAAAACCACATGGGAAATAAAACCTCCCCTCTAAAATGGACATGAAATACACCAAAATAAACTTCTCCAAAACTCAAGTAGGTGTGAACTTGATCATATGTTTGGAGGAAGCCTCTTCTTTGGAAGAAGTGGATGTTGCTCCCATGCTTGGATCATATGCTTGATTTATGCAACTGTGGAAACAAGTGCAAGTAGATACTCTTCAAACATGATAATAATACCAAATGTGGCAAGAAAAAATACAAATAATACTTGATGAACTTGAGAATCAAACCCAAGTGAATAATAATATCCTCCATCTTCAATGTAATTCTTAAAACAAGTTCCAATAGGAAGCATGATAGTGAGAGCAAATGCATCAACTCCATACTGAAAGTGAGTTGCAAAAATTGACTTATGATCCTCAGAATTCGAATGTCAAAACTCATGAGAGAACAAAGGGGTTTGGAGATCAACTCCAAATTATTGTAGATGGCCCAAAAGTTTGAACTTCGAACCATATGAAGCTAGATGTGCTTGAGGAATAAGCCCAAGCGAATGCATGTTGTCTCCATATTCAATGGAACCTTGAGGAAGTGTGCATGTGACCATGTAGGAAGTGAGATAAGGCATAGGACCAAGGAGTACGAATGCATGAACTCCATATTCTTATCTAGACTCCAAAATATCCAAGGAACCACAACTTTGCACATCAACAAACTCATATGAAGAATGCTTATCTTCTAGAGCAATAACTGATAGAGAATCCTCAGTAGAAGAAGTATGATGGGGAAACAATGAATGTAGTGACAGTTCTTCTTCAACAATGGATGCTCCATTTGTTGTATATTCATCATTTGCAGCAATATATTTTTCAATAGATGATGTCTCGTCACATTCTACTTCATAACCTATAGAGGAAGCATTCGAATCAAAGAGATCTGTAACAATAGGAACGTGTGTTGAAGATTTTTCCAGTTTATCTTCTTGAACAACTTCATCAAAGAGAGTAGAGGCCAAAATAGTAGGAGGGAGAGAACATGTAGAGGTGTCCATAGGCTCACTCAATGCACCATTTTTCTACTTATCAAGATCCTTGTCCAAGTTGTACCATAGCTCAAATGGATAATCTACAGAACCAATCAAGTAGTGCATGCATGGAGACATGGCTAGACACATAGATCCGAATGCTCCATCACAATAATTTAGCGAATCAGTTTTCTCTTCATAAGAATCTAGTTCATTCTCAGCACCAATGGACAAATCATAGCAACCTTTTCTCTTGAGATATGCACACATTTTAGGCTTCCATTTTGCATAAATGAATGGAGTAAGAAGAGGAACTTTCGAATCCATGTAGAAGTTGTTGTACGTGCTATAGAAAACTCTGAATACTCAGGAGGGGATCTACACTAACAGATTCAAACCCTGCTTGATAGTAGGTGCATTCGAGAGAGCAT
This sequence comes from Larix kaempferi, assembly GCA_027924585.1. Classification (NCBI taxonomy): domain Eukaryota; kingdom Viridiplantae; phylum Streptophyta; class Pinopsida; order Pinales; family Pinaceae; genus Larix; species Larix kaempferi. The sequence continues at coordinate 10,841,219 of BSBM01000125.1, read as the reverse complement.
CACACCCTGGATAGAATCCAATGGATTCAATGCAATGGTTCTAGGGACTTCTGTTTTTTCTATATTGCTTCTGGCACACCACTAAAACAGTCTATTGGTTCAAATAATAGCTCCAAGATCTCTGATACCATGTAAAATATCTATCACAGTAGGATCTAGATACTATATATGCCTCACAATTGAAATATTTAACTCACTATGCAAGATACAGGTGCATAAACAATTTTGGAAAAACAAATGATCAAAAACCATGAAAAAAATGATCAAAAACCAGAATTACAAATGACCAAATCTCAGAGTTTATTAATTGTTCAATATTACAATGAGTTTGGATCATCCTTATATATAAATAGGAAGAAATACAATTCCTTAGGAGGCTTGACATGTGGCTAGCTTATATTTGACCCCAATCGCCCCTAGGTTGACTAAGGAGCTCCCAAATCACCTCAAACCCTTACGAATTTCTCATGTGAACATTGAGCATGCTTTGGAAGACTCGCCTGAGGCTCACACATGTGAGGGATGTGGTTGGTGGGTGGTTAGGTATCTAAGGAGGCCAAAATTAGCTAATTTGGGCCTAGATGACTAGATACAATGTGTGGGCGCCTTTGGTCAACAATGCTTCCTTAAAACAGGGAAACAAGGTGCCTTAGGATCAAATAGTGCAATAAATGCATGAGGTGGTCATAATTAGGGCGACTTACAGGAATTTGACCACCTTTGGCCCATACTTTGTGGATAAGTCTCAATTGAGCCAGACTAACTTATAACAACCTTGTTCACACCTTGGGGTGCAATGATTAACCAGTTAAGGACCATTTAACAACAAATGTGATAATGACTAAGGTCTGTTGGAGCCTAGGCCGTAGCTACGGTAAAGCTGCGAATTTTGGGAAAAAAGCACAAGTATGAAAGGAAAGTGCTAATTTTGGGACAAGCACTAAGTTTTGGGTAAGAAGGAGACGGTGCGCAGTATGGTGCCAGATGGACAAGCTCAGCGAATATCACGGACCGGAAATCACGGAGCTCGTGGGCACGTCATAGAAGAATGAAGGTGGCTCAGCTACCATAATAAATAAGGCGATGGAATAGAGGGCTCAGCTACCCTCATTTAAAGGCTAAGTACATAAGTTATGGTTGCTCGAATCAAGGAGGAGCAACAGACCAGAGCATTGAAGGCGAAGGACAAGCGCCCATACCCACAATCTGCGTCGGAAGTCAAGGAGCCTGCAGGAGCCAGCGACATGACTACAAGCGGCGCCTACAGTACACCTAGCCATGTGCGTGGTTAGGGTTTTTGGGAATCACTGTTGGGAAAGGCCCACAGTTTTGTAAAGGTGTGACCGCCATGGCCACCTATATATATGAATAATTGTAATGGGTAGATGTTAGCGAGTAAGAGTTAGATAGTTTTGGGATAGTTAGATGGTTAGACTGTTCGATAGTCAGTCTCAAGGATAGATCATGTGTTGATTATCCTTTGCTATGTTTTCTATCGAGTGTGTAGAACTAGAGTAAGAATCGGATAGCCGAGGAGCTAATCCCTGAGTTGCCAGACAGTCTGAGTTGACGTCTGTGCCTTTGTAATCTCTGTAGAGAAGAGACTAGATTGAGAGAAGGGCTCCCAGCTGTGTGCGTGGAGTTTCCTGTAAGAATCTAAGGCTGCAGCTGTGTGCGCAGCATGTTGTATAACTCTATCATTTTCTGGTTAATATAACACTCCCGAGGACGTGGCTTCCCTTGAGGAGGTGAACTTTGCATATTTCTTCTTGTTATAATGTTTGCGTGAATGATTAACTGTTTAAGTTCATTACCTGTGTATACAAGACTTTTGCATTATCTTTGTGACTGTGTAAGTGAGTTTGGGAAGGTCCCTTGATAGCTATAAGTGTTTAAGAACTGAAGAAGTGGTGGAGCACTGTCGCGGCAGCGATCGAGGAATGCGATACTGCGCTGGGTGCGCAGGGTGAAGAGGTACTTAACGCGTCGACGCAAGGAATACTTGCCTTCTGCGCCAGAGAGGAGACTTGCGCCGCGGGCCTGCTAAGGAAGGAAGCCGCGCAGTTGCGCCGAGGGGCCTGCGGGAAAGTCAGACCACCGACATCTGAGGAACTAGAAGAGGAAGAACAATCTCCGCGTCTCCAAGGTTAAGGAAATTGGATTCCTTAACCCCCCCATAGCCACTTCGGGTGAGACCTCGAGCTGCAGCGCAGCTCGTTGCCGAGAGGGCCAGTGCGCCAAGGGGGTTTGTTGCTGCGCTTCATTAAAACCCAAGTCTGCCCAGTAAAGCAGCCAACAAATGGTTCCGTTGCCGGGACACTAAAACTTGCTATTTTTGCGACGTAGAAGGTTGTGGTTGAGCCAACAAATGGTTCCGTTGCCGCGTGACTAAAACTTGCTATTTTTGCGACGTAGAAGGTTGTGGTTGAGCCAACAAATGGTTCCGTTGCCGCGTGACTAAAACTTGCTATTTTTGTGACGTAGAAGGTTGTGGTTGAGCCAACAAATGGTTCCGTTGCCTTGCGACTTGCTGTTGTGAGACTTGTTATTTCGGCGACGCGCGAGATCGAGGAGAACAAATGGTTCCGTTGTCTTGCGACTTGCTGCTGTGAGACTTACTATTTCCGTGACGTCTGAGATTGTTGCTGAAGCCAGCACAAGGTTCTGTTACACTGAGACTTGCTCAGTTAACAAATGTGTTACTGGAATCCTACAGCTAAAGAAATTGGAGACTGGTTTGATTTAAAGGCTAAAGAGTTCGCTGAACAAGAAAATAGAAGTTCTACGCTCCAAACAGAAGACTGGTTGCAGAAGTATATTTATACTGACCTTCACGAAATTTTCTTTGTTACATTCGCACTGGAGTTGCACGCTTGGATAGCCAAGTTAGCAGACTCTAGACCTACTGTGCGTATTGCTCGACCCGTCGCTTGGACGCCTGAGCTAGTCAGTATTGTGAAGCGGATAGACAATCCTGTGTCCCGCGCAGTAGACTTTTGGTTGAATAGTCTACTGAAACGCTTCATTACCGAGTTTGCAGTAGATACAAGAAAGAGTTTCAGTGAAGCTGAGAGGAATTTCTTCCAAGTACAAAGAGGTAAGTTCTTAAATTCTCTGAACTTATGGATTAAAATGCTTCTGTATGAAAAAGGAAAGCTATGTATTACTTCTGATGAATAGCATAGACAAGTAATGTCCGTAGATTCTGATAGTGATCCTGAACTTATTGGTTGCACTCGTAGTGGAAAACGATATAAAGTAGGCCTTGACCAATATTCTTTTGAGTCTAGCCCAGACGATAGCCAAGTTCCTAGAGCAAGCCATATAGAAAGACAAGGGAGTGCTCATATCCCTTATCACCCCTTTACACCGCAAAAACTAGACGGAGCTCAGTATAACCCCGCAGTAACATCTTCAAGTAGCCCACACGGTACTTCTAGTACCTCAGAACCACCTTTATTTAACCAGCCCAGAAGCACTGCTACAACAGCCTCACCTCAACCTAGCACAAGAAGGATGGGTGATGACATGAAGCTACCAACTTTTAGAGGAACAGGGATAGAAGACCCTGAGCAGCACTGGTTCTTATGTGAAGCAATTTGGACAATTAAGCAAATTAATGATGATGCTGTTAAACTGGTTCAGTTAGCAACCACACTAAGAGAAAGAGCTTTAACTTGGTTCATGAAATACTCAGCAACACAGAATAGAACGCTTGCTGATGTAAGAAATGCCATGATTCAGGAATTCAAGAAACCTAAATTAGAATCATAGTGTATAACAGAGCTCAAAGACATCAAACAGTTACCTACAGAATCAGTATGGGACTTTGACCAGAAGTTCAAAGCCTTGATAGATCAAGTAAGCTTCGAGTTTGCACCATAGCACCATAAAGAATGGTTCATTGCTGTGCTACTCCCACACATTAGACTTCCTCTTATGCAACAGAATCTCAATACTCAGGAACAAGCTCTAGAGATGGCTATGAAACTAGAAGCTTCGCCCATTGCGGGAACAAGCAACGATGTTGCGCAGTTGCAGAACCAATTAGCAAACTTAACCTTGCAAGTGCATGATATTAAGAAAGGCAAGGAGATTAAGGAAGAAATATGGTGTACAAAATGTAAAGCCCAAGGTCATTCAAAGGACCATTGCTCCGTTTTCATAGACTATATTGCAACTGGAGCACCTAACCCTTTACCACAGGCACAAGGGCCTTGGTGTGAAATCTGTAGAACTAGAGGTCATAGACCACAAGAATGTCACTTACTTCAGAAATACGTACAAACTCCAAAGAATCTATATTGTAATTTCTGTAAATCAGTAGGTCATGATGAGAACAATTGTAGAGCATATGATCTTATGATAGAAAGAAAGCATGATGTTTATAGGGTACAAGCAGAGACACAAGGACCCACAACAGGTCCACCGTATGACCAAACTCGCGACGCCCGAGCAGGAAATTACAGGGGACGCGGACGCGCAACAAATTTTGGTCGCGGAAGAGGACAGATCACTTGTTATAATTGCGGAGCACAAGGTCATTTTGCCAGGGATTGCCAAAATCCTACAACCCTCTGCAGGTATTGTAAATCTTCTGACCATATCATTGAAGAATGCCCTCAGCTACAGGCTAAGATGCAAGCAAAGACCCCACAGGTCAATCAGAATATTCAGTTGATTGGAGCAGAAAAAAGAGAACCAGACCCTACAGTTAATATAGTGACACACAGTGGAGCAACCACTGGTGCGCAAGAGATGGGAATGGGAAAGCAAGCGACGCAATGGGTGCACCGCGCTAATATTAAACCAGCCCCACTTAACCTGCAAAAGCAAAAAGAAGCATTCAAGCAAGCTCAAGAGTATTTCTCAGATCCGAGAGCTTCAAGTTCTGCCGCAATTCCGCAGAACAATATAAGATCGCAAGTGCTAAGACAAGACAACCTGGTACAAGAACAGGCCACTACAGCTGGAAGGCCTGAAGAGGAGCATGCACTAGGCAGTGTTCATGCGTCCCTGCGACAATGTTTAAAATTGTTGCGCAATGAAAAGGCAACTCTAGAACTCCAACACCTGTTGGATCAGTGCCAACAGTCTGCTTCGACAAACACACCGCAGTGTGCTGTTCACCAGATTAGGAGTCACATTAGAACTGGAAAAGAGATGAGGCTCACAGCGCAGATTGGAGCATTTGAAATGGACGAAGTCATGTTAGATCTGGGTTCAGAAGCCAATGTTCTCACTATGCAGACATGGGAACAGATGGGAAGCCCTCAGCTTACAAGATCCCCTATCCAGCTAAGACTCGCGAATCAGCAACGAGTCTCTTCATTGGGCAGATTACCCAACGTACCTATTGATATTGAAGGAGTAAGAAGCTCTGCAGATTTTGAAGTAATCAAAATCCTGGATGATAGTAGACCATATCCAGCACTTTTAGGAATAGACTGGGCATTTGATAATTTGGCATTCATTAATTTGAAGAAAAGACAGATGACCTTTGAGGATGACCAGATTAGGGTCATCGCACCACTTGATCCTATTCAAGGACCAAGGTATATAGAACCCATTCGCGCAGAAGAGGAAGCGCGCCACATGGAAAGTTTGTACCAAATGACTACTAACCACAGTGACTATGTCAACCCCATAGCAGATGGCCATATCAGCTGGCGATGCGATAGCTCGTGCACATCAGACTCAGATGCAGGATTGGAAAACTGGCAGAATCGTTTACATGAGGTTTCTGCAAGACGTTGCGCTATGATGACTAAATCCATTCGATGGATTGGCACAGAATTAACTGACACTCCAATTTTTGATGGTTCAACTGAAGTAACTAAATTCATACAGGAATATGAACAAAAGCTTCCAGAACAGCAGCGCATACAGGAACTGGATGTAGCATTGCGCGCCACACCCACAAGATGGTGGGTTGCGCATAAGGACAATATTCATACATGGCAAGACTGTCGCAGATTGATACTGCGCAGATTTCAGGACACCATGGCCGGAACCCTACGCAAATATGAGGGACAGAGTGACCCCAGGTCACACATTGAAGCATGTATTCAGCAATGGTCAGATATTCCGGAAGATGAATGGGTTCACCTATTCATCCACACATTGGATACAGTTCCAAGGAACTGGTATACTGAAACAGAATTGCGCAGAGGCACTCTTACTTGGCCTCTTATGATGGAAAGTTTTCAACTTACCTTCAGCTTTGAGTCGGAGCATCCAAGTATTGATCAGGCTCTGAAGTGTATTAAAAAGAAGGTATTTGAACCATGTCTAGTAACAGAATATTCCCAACCAGATTGGGTTGTCCAGATAGAACTTGCCCTGGAATGTTATAACTTCACCACTGAAGATGAGGAGGACGATCCTCGCAACATCAATATCCCAGAATCAGAAGGGACGCGCAATATTGAAGGTCCTGAGCTTGATATTCCTGCCATTACAGAACACATCAAGCTCAAGAAGATTAACATTGGTACAGAAGCTGAACCAAAGTTTGCTTCTATAGGAGATTATTGGGATGATGAAACTGTTGGACATGTTTCAGAATTATTGCGTGACTACCAGGATATCTTTCCTACCAAGTTCACAGAAATGAAAGGCATCCTAGGAGACTTAGGAGTGATGCGCATACCTCTGAAACCAGATGCCAAGCCAGTAAAGCAACACCCATACAGGTTGAACCCGCGCTATAAAGAAAAAGTCAAAGAAGAAATTGACAAGATGCTCGCAGCAGGTATTATTGAACCGGTAGAGGAAAGCGATTGGATTAGTCCTATGGTGGTCCAAGAAAAGAAAACGAAAGGTGAAATAAGAATCTGTGTCGACTTGCGCAAACTCAATGATGCATCAGTACACGATCCATTTCCCACTCCTTTCACAGATGAAGTCCTTGATAATGTTGGAGGACAAGAGGCTTACTCTTTCACTGATGGTTTTTCGGGATATCATCAGATCAGAATCCATCCGGACGACCGCCACAAGACTACTTTTGCAACTGAATGGGGCTCATTCCAGTATACGGTAATGCCCTTTGGTCTTAAAAACGCACCTGCTATCTTCTCTAGAGTTGTTGTTGCTATTTTTAAAGAATTCATTCACAAGTTTTTAGAAGTCTATTTTGATGACTGGACTGTATTTGGCCTATTAAAAGACCATATTGCAAATCTGCGCATGATGTTAGAAAAATGTAGACAGCACCAGATTTCCCTTAACTTGAAAAAATGTATATTTTGTGCGCCCTTTGGTATTTTGTTGGGACATATTGTATGCAGACAAGGACTCCTGATGGATCCTGCGAAGGTTTCCATCATTGCTAATTTACCTGCGCCCAACTCAGTTAAGCAATTGCGCACTACATTGGGACATACAGGATACTACAGAAAATTCATCAAAGGATATGCAAGGATCACAGCGCCTATGGAAAGATTGCTGAAAAAGGATTCGAAGTTCCAATGGACAGAAGAATGCCAACAGAACTTGGACACACTTAAAGAAAAGATGATCACAGCGCCTATTCTAGTTTTCCCGGACTGGAGAAAACCTTTTCATGTTCATGTTGATGCTTCTTCCATAGCATTGGGGGTTGTGCTTACACAGTCTGGAGAAGGAAGTATTGACCACCCGATTGCTTATTCCAGCAGAAAGCTATCTACAGCTGAGAGAAACTACACCACTATAGAAAGGGAAGGACTAGCTATGGTGTATGCCCTACAAAAATTCAGACACTACCTGTTAGGCGCTCATTTTAAAATGTATACTGACCATTCTGCTTTGAAATATTTGGTCAATAAACCAGTGTTAGGAGGAAGAATTTGCAGATGGCTACTGCTCTTTCAAGAATATGATTTCGAGGTTATTGTAAAGCCAGGTAGATTGAATGCAGGACCTGACCATCTATCCAGGATAGAGTCAGGAGAGGAACCTACAAGTCTGGAGGACAATCTGCCTGACGCACAGTTGTTTTCTATTCAAGCAGCAGACGAATATTATTATGATATTCTTGAGTTTCTCACTACCGGGCAAGTGCCGGCTGAGTTTACAATCCAGCAGAAGAAGCAACTTGTTGTCAGAGCCGCAGACTTCAATTTGATAGCAGGCCAGCTTTATAAGTTGGGCCCTGACGAAGTTTTGTGTAGATGTATCTTACCACATGAAAAGAGCTCTATCATCGCAGAAGCGCATTCAGGTACCGCAGGAGGCCATTTCGCAGGAAAGCCGACTGCGCAAAAGATATTAGCCGCAGGTCTTTGGTGGCTGACATTGCACAAGGATACTAAGGCGTTCTGTAAATGTTGCGATGTATGCCAGCGAACAGGAAAACCCTCAAGGAGAGATGAAATGCCGCTAAGACCCCAGATCACACTGCGTGCTTTTGATAAATGGGCCATTAACTTTGTAGGACCTATTAACCCACCAGGAAAAAGAACTGGCACAAGATACATCATTACAGCTACTGAATACCTCACCAGATGGGCTGAGGCGAAGCCAGTTAAGAACTGCGACGCTGCCAGGGCCGCGCAGTTCATTTTCGAGAATATTATCACTAGATTTGGATGCCTAGTGATCCTTATGAGTGATCAGGGTACACATTTCCTCAATGAGACTATAGAGGCCCTTACTGAAGAATTTCAAATTAGTCACCATAAGAGTACACCCTACCACCCTCAAGCTAATGGTACGGTGGAGGCATTCAATAAAATTCTTGAGAATGCCCTGACGAAGATCTGTAATCAACAAAGAGATGATTGGGACCTTAGAGTCACAGCTGTATTATGGGCTTACAGAACCACTTGCAAGAAACTAACAGGCCACACACCTTTCAGTTTGGTGTATGGACAAGAAGCAGTTATGCCCATGGAATACATTGTTCCCAGTCTTAGAATTGCGCAAATTACAGAAATGGCAGATCCTGATACCATGAATGAAAGACTTTCGCAACTGCTTTCCCTAGAAGAAGACAGACTCTTAGCCGGATTCCATCAACAGGTACAGAAGGCAAGACAGAAAGCTTGGCATGACAGGCATATTAAGAATAAAGTCTTTCAGGAAGGAGACTTGGTACTCCTCTATGACAGTAAATTTACCAAGTTCCCAGGCAAGTTTCGTGTACATTGGTTAGGCCCTTTTCAGGTGACAAAGATAACTGAAGGAGGAGCAGTTCAGCTTACAAAGCTTGATGGAGAATTACTACCTACAATGATCAATGGGAGTCGGCTCAAGCTTTATCACGACGGCCACTCCGCTCTGTCGACCTAATATATTGCTAAAGACATGCAGATGCCCAGTGTAGTTGAAAGAGGCACCGCATTCAGTCTACACGGAAGTTGCGATACACTCAGTCTCCGGCTTCCTGCGTAGTTCCTAGAAACATCCGCGCATGTCTATAAAGTTGGTTGGAGCGAACATAGTTGCGCTCTTGCGAAGCTTCTCCCCGGACCGTTGAACTATCGCTCTTGCGGAGTTCCCTTTGATAATTTGCCGCTTGAAAAAGTTTTGTTGTGGACCCCTATAGGCACAGTTCCCTAAGTTGAAATGACCCGCAGAAAATTTTGAATTACAGCAGTTATGTAGCCGTGTCTGAATAAATGAAGGATAAGTCCGCTATTTAAGTCTAGCCGCTCTGACGGATTCGGCTTGATCTCTGAAAGATTTGCATTTAACTCAGGCGCCGAAAGCATTAGCTTCTCCTGGAAGGCTGTCAGAGCCCGTCAATCACACTAAATGCACCACTACGGCGAGGAGGATAGCATGTTGTCAACTCATGTATAGCCGCCTATAGCTACGTAACCCCACTTGGTCGCATTTACTATCACCTCTGGCTATAAATACCTTATACTTGTATAATTTTTGGGTTACTTTCCTCGAGTTTCTATCTTGTTTGAGAATCCAAGTTATTGTTTTCAGAGCCGAGTTGTGTAGAGTATTTTCCCTTGTTTTCAGCGTCCATATCCTACGAAGGTCCGCCAGTTGCTGTCCAAAGTTTTTTGTTCCCTACATCGGCTCACGACGGAGAACCTGTCGACTGAAGAAGTTGTTCGTCAATTCCTGCGCCGAGGCTTAGATTTCGGCATGACTACTCCAGTCACAGCTTCAACTTATGTACACCCTGGTTATCAGGATCCCAGACAGTCTCCGGCTACAAGAGCGTCTCCATCGCATCCAGAAGAACCTGTTCCAGAGCCGTTGGCCACCATGGCGAACTATATTCCGCCGCGTCCAGATGATGCGCCAGAAGTACAGATCCCGAAGAATGCAAAGTATCCCATTCCGTTACCGCCACTACCGGCTAGTGTGCGGGTAGAAGGGCAACTGTTGGGACACATTCCACTGGTCAAATTCTCTGATTTCAATCTGGGAGACTATAAAACGTATCCCCAGTTTGCGCCAGATCGATATCTGACGATAGTTCACAATCCCATCCGAAAGGTCGATGAATTTACCCCAAGGGGATTTGCAGCAAACTTGGAGAAGCCAGGTTTGTTGAATTTGTTGAAGCTACCGCACTTTGGGCGTAGCAACGAAGTCAATGCAGTTGTTAAGACGTTGCTTACATGTGTTCATGGAGGTTACCTTTCGCTCGGGAGGCCAATTGATCTAAATGTTGATTTGATTCACCGCATCACCGGTCTATCTAAGGCTGGTAAGGATCCCAATATTCACTTTGTGGGAAAGGACAAAGACAGAAAATTGGCTGCACAGCTGGTGCAGAAGTATAACTTGACAAGAGGAGGTCGGGCTTATGACCTCACTACAGTAGAAGATGAGGCACTTCGATTCACAAGAAGTCTGCTTGCAGGCAGACTTCTCACAAAGTGCCGACCGAAGGAAGTTACTGGAGCTGTCGTGGAGCTCGCCATCGCAGCTGCGGAGGGAGAGCAGTACAACTGGTCTCTCTTCCTGCTGAATTCTTTCTTGGATGATTGCCTGAATGTGCAGGACAATGCAGCCCAATCATTCCATTTTTCTTGGCTTCTAATTTTATGCGCTCTCGTTGGGTGGAAGGAGCCCCCGAATACTCAGTTCCTTCCGCGCCGCGCAGGAGAGGTTGCCGGCATGTGCTACATCAACCTCTGGGATTCTCCCAATCCCGCGAAGCGCAAGATGAATCGCGCTGTATTTTGTGAATACTACTATCTCCTCAGAGATACTATTCAAGAAATGCCAAGGCTGAGCCAGGAGACAGCCACATTATATGAAGGAAAGTTGGCTTTTACTGCCGACATACATCAACTTTACCTCCGCCCTTGCGGCATTCCAGATGAATGGGCGCTAGGCCTTTACAGGATGACTACCGAGGATGTTGAAGAAACCATCAAGTCTTGGTCGGATGAGTGGAGGGAGGCCGCCAATCTCGCATCCGCGCTGCCAACCGCCGCTACGAAAGAGAAGGATAAGGGCAAGGAAGCCCGTGAGCAAAGAAGTGATGAAGGCTCCATAGAACCGGCCACCAAGAAGCAAAAAGTGTCGCATCCCGCTGAGGCTATTCCCTCGGGGATCGACTAGTACCTACACGAGCAATTTCGCGAGCTGCGCAATGCGCACGCTCACATCAGAAGTGCTTTAGATTTGCAGTTCGTAGAATTGAAAGGTCTCGTAGAAAGAGTTGCGCAGACCCATGCGCCAGCATCTACTTCGCAGGCGCCACAAGAAATTCCAAGTGCCGAGCGAGTTGAAGAACTCATAGAAAGGAATACTGTCGTGCATATTCCGCCTACCAGCATGACACTTCCAGATCCGCTAGCTGCACTACAGGTAAGCGCCGTTGGGCCCGTTGAAATCAATTTGTCTCTAATTCCTATAGAGACTCTACAGCTAGTGCATGAGAAAGTTTCTCTTGAGTTGAGAGCTAGAGAGCTCTCTACATTTTAGGAAAATCAACGACTGCAATCGCAGGAGTTAGAGTTGAAGGCAATCCATAAGAATACCTCTGAGAAGCTTGCACTTTATGAGGCGCAAGACATCAGCATCAGAAACGCAGTGGATGAGATTGCCCAGGAATTGCCGGCTTGCGAGATTCAACCAGACCTCCCTCTGGTTGCAAAAGTTCAAATTATTGGAGAAAGGGCGAAAACCCTGGAGCAAGAAATAGTTGCTATGGCTGAAGGCCATAGAACCCAGATCGCTGAGCTAGAAGCTCGCGTTGCTGTGCAGTTTACGGATGATGCGCAGGTACAATTTGAAGCACTGAGCAGAGCTTCCACACAGATGAAAGATAGAATATAGGAAGCCGAGAACCTGATGAGCCAAGCTATGGAAGCTTGGACGGAGCTTGAGAAGCTCCCTTTTAAATTTGGACTGTCAGAACAGGTGCAAGCTGCAGAACAGTCTCTCACTTTTCTGAATGAAGAAGCTAAGGCCTTAACAGGCTTACCAAAAATGAAGAAAATGAGTGAAGTGCGCAGAATGCAGCAGCAACTGCACAAGCTCAGAACTGAAGATGAGAAGCTCACCAACAACATTCAGCCATTCATGGATGAGTATGCTGAAATCGTTGGTCAAGTCGAGGCAAAAATCAAAGAGATTGCTGAATCTCAAGAGGTGATTGATACCATCACTAAAGAAGAAGCCACCGCAGAAACGGTGCAGACAGCTATGGAGTGTATCGATGAATTGGACTCCGCTATTGCACGGTGGAAGAAAACATTCGCGGCAACCCAAGCACAAGCAGATGCGCAAATCAAGCGACCACACGCTAGTGCGAGTGGCTCAAGGGCGAGCCACAAGTGAGTGTTAGGGGCCTGTTGGAGCCTAGGCCGTAGCTACGGTAAAGCTGCGAATTTTGGGAAAAAAGCACAAGTATGAAAGGAAAGTGCTAATTTTGGGACAAGCACTAAGTTTTGGGTAAGAAGGAGACGGTGCGCAGTACGGTTCCAGATGGACAAGCTCAGCGAAGATCACGGACCGGAAATCACGGAGCTCGCGCGCACGTCATAGAAGAATGAAGGTGGCTCAGCTACCATAATAAATAAGGCGATGGAATAGAGGGCTCAGCTACCCTCATTTAAAGGCTAAGTACAGAAGTTATGGTTGCTCGAATCAAGGAGGAGCAACGGACCAGAGCATTGAAGGCGAAGGACAAGCGCCCATACCCACAATCTGCACCGGAAGTCAAGGAGCCTGCAGGAGCCGGCGACATGACTACAAGCGGCGCCTACAGTACACCTAGCCATGTGCGTGGTTAGGGTTTTTGGGAATCACTGTTGGGAAAGGCCCACAGTTTTGTAAAGGTGTGACCGCCATGGCCACCTATATATATGAATAATTGTAATGGGTAGATGTTAGCGAGTAAGAGTTAGATAGTTTTGGGATAGTTAGATGGTTAGACTGTTCGATAGTCAGTCTCAAGGATAGATCATGTGTTGATTATCCTTTGCTATGTTTTCTACCGAGTGTGTAGAACTAGAGTAAGAATCGGATAGCCGAGGAGCTAATCCCTGAGTTGCCAGACAGTCTAAGTTGACGTCTGTGCCTTTGTAATCTCTGTAGAGAAGAGACTAGATTGAGAGAAGGGCTCCCAGCTGTGTGCGTGGAGTTTCCTGTAAGAATCTAAGGCTGCAGCTGTGTGCGCAGCATGTTGTATAACTCTATCATTTTCTAGTTAATATAACACTCCTGAGGACGTGGCTTCCCTCGAGGAGGTGAACTTTGCATATTTCTTCTTGTTATAATGTTTGCGTGAATGATTAACTGTTTAAGTTCATTACCTGTGTATACAAGACTTTTGCATTATCTTTGTGACTGTGTAAGTGAGTTTGGGAAGGTCCCTTGATAGCTATAAGTGTTTAAGAACTGAAGAAGTGGTGGAGCACTGTCGCGGCAGCGATCGAGGAATGCGATACTGCGCTGGGTGCGCAGGGTGAAGAGGTACTTAACGCGTCGACGCAAGGAATACTTGCCTTCTGCGCCAGAGAGGAGACTTGCGCCACGGGCCTGCTGAGGAAGGAAGCCGCGCAGTTGCGCCAAGGGGCCTGCGGGAAAGTCCACCGACATCTGAGGAACCAGAAGAGGAAGAACAATCTCCGCGTCTCCAAGGTTAAGGAAATCTGATTCCTTAACCCCCCCATAGCCACTTCGGGTGAGACCTCGAGCTGCAGCGCAGCTCGTTGCCGAGAGGGCCAGTGTGCCAAGGGGTTTTGTTGCTGCACTTCATTAAAACCCGGGTCTGCCCAGTAAAGCAGCCAACAAGGTCCTAGGTGTAATATTGCTCTAACAAAGACAAGCAAGAAAATTGTGAAGTTTTTACATTTCCATATGTACACTTTAGTTTTAGTTGCAACCATCATGCACACAAAAGCACTACCCTTTTGAGTAATACAACCTTAAAAAGAATCATTAATAAAATTTATTAGTAAACTTTTTCTTTTTAGGTCTCACACAAACCAACTAGTTTAGGCTAGGGTTTTGGAACAAAACACTTTAAAATTTCCAAAACCATTCAAACCTCAAAATCATAGTAAGACTATTGTTTAGGTAAATCCACTTTTGTGGAGGTGTGCCGAGAAGCTCTACTCAAACCAGATTTAAGCACAAGGTCATGTGAGATTGGACTATTGGGGATACCCCCCACTTTTCATCCAAGCATACACTATAGCTAATTCATGTACGGAGATCCATTAGTGCCTCGTGTACTCTTGGATTTCGAGCTTAGTTACCCTGCCTATGCATCTTGGCTAGACCTGCGACTGTCCGCTCGGACTCTTTTTGCAATTGTGGTAACCTTTAGTATCTTTGACATTTAGGGATCTACACAAGTGATGGTGGAAGGATATTTGCACTGTACCTAGGACAGAGGTGGGAGGAAATCCCTTGCAGTTATTTGGGAGTGTGGTTGGTGATTCAAATGCTTGCACCCAGATACTCTGTATTGTGGACCCCAGGTAACTGTCCTTCGTTGCTCTACTAGTTAGTTCTGGGCCCTAATAATCCTAGACTCTCCTTTGAGATGATCATCTCTGTTTTCTTGTTCTTGATTACTTTAGGAAATTTTTAGTGGTGTGTTGTTTGTTCCCTACTATTTTAGTGGCCACTAGGTTTAACACTTAGTTTATATTTTTGCAAGTGTGGAGGACTAGCCTCTTTGTAGGTCATGAAGGTTGAGAAACCTTCCTCGATTTACAGTGGAGCCTCCACCGCCACCTCAGCGCCACTGAACTGACTCATGTGGTTCATTCAAACTCACGAGTACAATTGAAATCCCTAGAGAACCACATATCATTTCTCAAACTCAACCGGTTCAGCAAACTATTGAGGTTGAATATTTACCTACTCAAGAGTTCGCGAGCGTTAACACCCAAAAAGTGCTCACTAGCTCATTCCCTTATTCACATGACCCATTTGTCCACATTTTCCACCATTTGAGCCTCTAAAACCATCAAAAGGTCACCAAAAAGAGATAATACACCTTTTCCCCCTCAAAATATGTATTTTTCCTCAAAAACCACAAAAAACCCTAAAAAATGGTACAAAATTCCCCAAAAATATTAAAAGGGAATAAAAATATAAAAAATATTCGAAAAAGGAAAAAGAGGGAAAAAGAGACCTAAACCATGTTGGTTAATACCATCAGTTTCCTTAAACCATAATGGTATTCCCCATCACAAAAAACTATAAAAAGGTGATAGGGGCTCTTCATTATTCATCCATATTTCATCCTATCCTCATGCTGCCAAAATCCATCTTGAGATTTTCCCAACCATTGAAGCATTGGAGAAGAAGAGACCATTGGACATTGGAGCATCTCAACCTTGAAGCTACTCAAAACTCACCATCCTCACCATTTGAGGTAATACAAGAGTTTTAATTTTTATTTACATGCTTATGAATCAATTTTGTTCATTGTTATTAATCTAGAATTCTTTATTTTACTGCTTACTGCCATCAATCTATAGTTTATATTTGCTTATTTACATTGCTTTATTTGAGAATGCTGCTACTAGTTAGCAAGTGCATCCTTGCACATGCTTGGTTGAAAACCCAAGCAACCGTTTTTGGCGACTCCGCTGTTTTTCGAACTTTAAATCTTTGCTTAGATCATTATTTTTAGTCATTTTTCCCATTTAAAACTATAGATCTGCCATACTAATCAACTTCTTGATAGCTTCCCTAGCCATTGGCTCTTTCTGCAGCCTGAAACAACCCAAAATTTCAATTTTTGGGTTCATTTTTCGTCGGCCGATTTCCGTCTGTACATCATGACTTTCGGCACCCATAGTCGCGTGGTCCATCGTGACTGTGAGCCTTTTTTCCGTGCAGCGCATTGCGACTTTTCATCATTTTTCCATGCGCCTGGCCGACCTTTCCCTGCGTGGTCCATCATGACTTCTTGGCATTTTTCCGCACGGTTCTTCGTGACTTTTGACCACTACGCCGTAATTCACATCGCGGCTTTCACCCACATCGCCGCACAGCTCATCGCGGGTTTTGACTTGACAGCTGCGATATTTAGTGTTTTGGTTCGGCCCATTTTTTCCAAATTTTTTTGTCCAATCAGCCCATTTTTTCCAGCATTAATTTCTGTAATTTTTTACAGCCCACTGTGTCATTATTGCAGCATTATTAATTAATTTTCGATTATATGCTTCACTTATCTTTTTGAAAATTTTCAGCTAATTGAAAGAAAGATTTTTTAAGTATTTCTGAAGTTGTAAGTTTCATACATTGCAAGGTTAGAATCATATTTCTAAATTGCTCAATATTTTGCCCAAGAAGGATTTTAGAAATCCATTTATTTTTACATATGTTCTTTGCTTTACCTTACAATTTTTTTTAAAGAATCCATATTTTTTGAAAAGTTTATTAAAGCATTTACATTTGAAAGCGTCTTTCATTTTTCACAAATTGGAATCATTATTTTAGTTTGTGGTTAAATATCCCATGCGTGGCAAACTGATTTGGTATACAACCACACCATCACACAATCTGTCACAATAATTTCAAGTGAGCCTTAAAAATTACCTTAACTCAACAAACATTCTAACCCCACTTGGGGAACACCAAAAGAATTTTGTAGCTAGGTAGGAATGAGGGGATAATTATCCAAATAACACCCCTCACTCATTTTTCATCTTGAGACATAGTGGTTGACATTTAGGGTACCAAAATCCCTTATTATTTATTGACACGGTTTAATACCAATTTGTCGGGAAGGCCTCTCCCTTAGGAGGGTTGAAGTAGCCAGATTGGTTTCGGAGGCCTGAGTGGACTACCGCAATCCACTTAGTCATCGAAGGATACCTTTCGTAGTTCTCGTTGTACCATCCTTATGGGAGTACAACGGTGATAGAACCAAACTACAGATTCACCCAACCGGACGTGTCATGAATGAGGTATCTTAGTGGCCAAACTTATAGGATTGTCTACCCAGTGTCCCTCCTGGTAGGGGGATATCTAGCCTTTGATTCCACTACTCATATTGTCTGACATGGATTTCATCGCCTTGCAGAGGATATGTTTCGTTGAGTCATAATACCACTTCTAGTTAGATCTTTGCATGATCCATTACCCACCATTGGTTAATGAGTAGACCTTTTTCTATTTTTAGGAGCCGTTTGCATGTTGGTTTTCTGACCATATTTTTTGATTGCTCCACTTACTATAGCATAGTTGTTATAGTAAGTGTTTTGATTTTGGTTGTTGGCTTGAGTGCCATTATTTTTACGCTCCCCTCTTGCACGCACGGTTGCATTAGGGTTTTTTCTAGCTCTCCACTCATCACCACCTAGAATATTTTATTGACAATTGTCACCATTGAGTCCCTGAGACGTTCACGACGTTTCCGGGGTGAACCCTCTACAGTATGGTTCTCTTGAATCCACACGTCATCGACACAAAACCCTGTCATTCGATTCTAACACACCTCATTTCACATCTGACTCTAAAGTAGAATCCGAAAATCCCACATACACCGCACTCACTAGCCCCATGGCCGATTTTTCTTCAAACCCTTTCAACACAGGGACTGTTGGTGGAACTTCTTCCACCATCCCGTCTACTACATTAGCTACCACCACCACAACCAATGTTGGTATACCCAACCTGGGAATTGCTTCCACTCTAGGCATGCCTAATATGGGAACTACATCTACTCTAGGGATGCCCAACACGGGACCTACACCTACTATAGGCATACTTTTGACTGGAACCACTTCCAACATACCAAACCATGGGTCCACTATACCCAATCCAAACCCATCTGTAACTCAAGCTACACTTGGGAACACAGGATTCACCCATAACCATTTGATTGGGGGACATATCCCCTTCACAAATCAGATACCCTTCGGGGGCAGTGGCCCACACCATAATGCTATCACTAGCACATATTCCTCAGCCACTACATCACACCCGTCGACTAGTCTGCCATTTATGGCAAGTTTGAATTTGCCAGAGTTAGCAAGACTAACCAATGATCCCATTAGACATGACCCCACTTGGCCCCCCATTCCCACAAAGCTCCCCTCAAATATCCCAAAATTTGAAGGAAAAGCTGGGGAAGACCCCCAAAACCATATCATGTCGTTTCACCTATGGCGTTCCTCAAACTCCATAGTAGATGATTCTATTTGACTCCAACTTTTAAAAAGAAATTTCACTAGCTCTGTAGAGAAATGGTACATTGAGCAGCCACATGGGACACACCCCACATTTACATCCCTTGCCTCAACTTTCCTTTAGTTCTTTCAACTACCTGTACGCTATGATGCAGGAGTGGAAATGCTGTTGTCTTATAGATAGAACATCGCTACACACATCACTGATCATATCCATGAGTGGCATAAGCGCCGTAGTCTTTGCAAGATAAAGCTTGACGACTGTATCTTCTTGGATTGGTTCCTCAAATCACTCCTCCCTCTCATAGCCAAGGATGTAGCTTCTGAACGACCCCGGTCGGAAGAAGAAGCCATTTTAAAAGCTCAACAGTTCGACCTCATATATGCCCAGTCTAGATATTTATACACCATCTTACCAGATGCCCCTCGCAACGATCCATCCCGGAGTGACGTGCCGGGGGCATCCCATGCCACTGATGGTATCATGGGCTAGGTTATGGCACAAAACAAACCTTTCACAATGATGAGTACAAACAACGCCCGAGACCTGTCTAAGGCCACGTCTCATTCTAGAGCTACAACTTCGTTTGCTCCAGTAATGCACACCCACCACACTCATGGACCCTCATGTCCAACACAATGTTATGGGAAAGCACCATCTTATGCACCACCTCAATATTATAACCAGCAGGACCATCAGACTCTAGTTCAACCACAAGCCCAATCGACTTATTATGCTCAATAGGCAGCACCTCTTTCTCCAACACTTCTAGTAGCTCAAGGTTATCCACAACCGCAACAAGCACCAGGTCCACCTCAGAACCCTCCCTCTTACTACGCACCGCAGCTTGCTCCAGTTCCTGCATGACCTCAAAACCCACCTACTGCCCAAGGGCATGTATACGCACAACAAAACCAACCTCAAAACCAGAACCACCAACATAATCAAGGAGGTCAACAGAATCGTGGAAGAGAACTAAACCACGGAAATAACCAACAACAAAACCAAGGAGGATAGTCACCTAATCCTCCCAATAACAATAACACAACTCCTGAAAATCAAAACCTCGATCATCCACCAAAATAGGGAAAAAATCATAATTTGAGAACAAACCACCCGTGTTCCATATGCAGAGTCTACGGACATTACACGCATAATTTCCCCCATTTAGATCGAGCGCGTAAACTCTGGATCGACGATGCACAATGACAAGGACATGCTACACAGCCAGCACCACCTCCTCAGCTGCAACCCATGATATTGCAAAATCCTCTACCCACCCAAGGAGTAGTAAACACTTGTCCAATGGATCTCCCATAAGGATCCACTATAACACAGCAACAAATTACCTATGCAGCAGCCGATTACCAGCATACAGAATCTAAAACTCACCATTTGCTAATGATGTCAACCTTCAAACCCGTTGAAATCAATATGGCTCAGCCCCTGAGGCCATGCCCACTGATCCATCCTCAAGTACCCTCCCAACCGATCAACCACTTCTCATACCTAATATGCCCATGGACAACGTCCAAAAGCACTTCGCATCACTTTAAGACGAATCAACAATAACCCTAAAGCTTGTGTAGCTTCGAACTATAACATCGTAGAAGACTTAGCCCAGTCCCCTGTCACTATGTCTGCTCTAGAAATCCTAAAAAATTGTCTTGCACAGAGAAAATTGTTGTTATCTGCCATTGGTGCCATAGACCCTAACGACTCCAACATGCTGGCTTTTGACTTAGACCAAGCCAAACCTCGTCTGACTTCATCACTAGCTTTTCAGGTTTCTGTGTCCATTCGCAACCTTGTCATTCATCGATACATTATCGATGAAGGTGCCTCCACTTGCGTTATGTCGACTTTTGTATGGCAGAAACTTGGATCCCCAATGCTACAACCATCAACTACCGTGTTGTGAGCTTACGATGGTCGTGCGGCTCAACCTTAGGGTTTGTTAGTGAACGTGCCCATATAGCTTGGGGGAAAACTGGTTGTCATAGATATTGAGGTCATCAACGCCCAACTTGATTACAATCTCCTTCTAGGATGAAGCTACATGTATAAAATGAAAGCTATCGCTTCTTCATTTTTCCGCCTCATAATGTTCCCCCACGAAGGACGTGTAGTCAAAATCGACCAGATAACATATTATGATCCCAATGCCCCCGCAACACCCGAAAATGTTCTCCCCATGATCGAACAACCCGTTCAGAGTGCACCCATATTGTTCGTCTCCTCAGTCGGACTGAGGATATATTCAGATACCCCCATGATCACTACTTTCCCATCTATCCCACCCCCTCTCTGGATAACTGAAATATCTGATTTGTGCACCTTCTCGCACAATGAACAACAACATACTCAACAACCTCCAACAGTGCCCAGTCACATAGGAGCCACACCAATTCATATTATCCCATTTTTATTTCCCCCTTTAGGCGCCATCAACACACTAGTCATTGCTACACTTACTCTCCCAGGATTAACATTAGGACTACATGTGTGGTACCTACCTTCCCCAACCCCTCCCCTGACACCGAATGTCATTTTACAACCGGTGCAACCCATCAATACTTCCAACCATCCACCACCCGGTGTACCAAAACCCCAAAACATACCACCTCCAACAAGGTCCACTACATCAACCTCTACTTATGTTCCCCCTCAATATCGCTACAATGGAGGCAGAGGCCCACAAACCTATACCACTGGACCCACAACCCACACCACCCCATCAACTCCCAAGTTGCCTAAGAATCCCCCAACAACCCATGTGCTCCCTAAGTGCTTTTTGTGCGACAATATAGGCCATCCTACCCATCTATGTCCACAACTACCGGCACTTCAAGAACACATGAATATGTTGGATGATGACACCAACGTTCCAGTTGTCAAACTAGAACTACCCCCTCAGCCTCACGATAAATCATTGCGCACAAACCACCCTTGTGCGATATGCGGCATCTACGATCATTATTCACATCATTGCTCCGATCTCCCAAATTACAGAGTAGCACTATACGAATTGAATAATGCCGACCTAGAGATATCCCCCCCACTCATTGAGGAAATATTTCCCCCAGAATCTTCCCGTTAAGAAGAAATCAATACCATTTATATGATTTCAACTACCTACAAGCCTGAACCAATTGATTTAATGACGCACTACTTCCGCACTGATGAAGAAATCTTAGAAATGCTCACAGCACCGGACTACCCTTGGGATGATAAGCACCATAGATCATACTTCATCCCTGAGGCATCTACCTCCACCCTAGTGAACCAACTATCCATTGAATCCAAAGACTTCTTACCAACCAAGGTAGATTGGTCCAAAGATCCTATCCCAGCTCTAGAAGCCTTTGAAGAAGGTAACATGGCCAACATTTCACCAATCATAAAAATTGACATCTCCACCACCCCCGAAAAACCTGATCTTATCTCTTTAGGCGCATCATGCACTGAAAAGGAAACCCAAGCCTATAAGAAACTCTTTCAAGAATTTCGAGATGTCTTCGCATGGTCTTATACCGAGATTCCTGGTCTTGATCCTACCATTGTAGAACATCACATAGACACCTGGCCCATCATATCTTCGGTCTGCCAGAAACAACGCCCCATTCACCCATCCAAGCTTCCAACCGTCAAAGCAGAAATTGAGAAGCTTCGAGCAGCAGGTTTCATATACCGTATTGCATATACCACCTGGGTTTCAAACCAAATACTAGTCAATAAGAAAGTAGGCACCATCCACATCTATACTAACTTCCGTGACCTCAATCTAGCTTGTCCCAAAGACAACTTCCCAACACCATTTATTGACCAACTAATCGATGCATGTACGGGGCATGAGGTACTTTCTTTTATGGACGGTTTCTCTGGATACAACCAAATCAAAATCCGTAAAGAAGATCAATACAAGACTGCTTTTACTACCCCATGGGGCACCTTTTCCTATCGTGTCATGCCTTTCAATCTCAAGAACGCTGGAGCCACTTTCCAATGAGCCATGACTTATTGTTTTCACGACCTGAATAACATCATATTAGTTTATCTAGACGACCTCACAGCTCGATCTAAGAAACGATCTGATCATTTAGATGATCTTCGACAAGTCTTCTTGCATTGTCGAAAATACGAAATCTTCTTGAACCCACTCAAGTGTGTCTTTTGCGTTCTAGCAGGCCGTCTGTTGGGTTTCATCATTTCAGAAAAAGGGATCACCATCAACCCTCTAAAGGTTCAAGCCATAGTAGACCTACCGTCACCTCGCACATTAAGACAGCTACAAAGCCTTCAAGTGAAGTCCAACTTCCTTCGCCGCTTTGTCCCAAATTATGCCACGACAGTACATGGTTTCCTCCATTTGCTATGCCTTCATACCCATTTTAATTGGGACGACCAAGCAGAAGGGGCTTTCACAGACCTGAAAAGAGCACTTACAAGTGCCCCCTTGATTTCTCCTCCAGATTTCACAAGAGACTTTACCCTTTACATTTCGGCATCAGGTTACGCCGTTTCCGGAGTACTCGTCCAAGAAGACTCTGCTCGTCAAGAGCATGTCATTTGGCTCCTTAACAGGCCCACCACTGTGCTACCCACATGAAGAGAAAATGGCCCTTGCCACCGTCTTTTCAATACAAAAGCTGCGACATTATATTCTCCTCAGCCATACCACGGTTGTGGAAAATTCCAACCCAATGGTCTATCTCTTGAATCACCGCCTTCTACAAGGCTGTGTTGCCAAATGGGTGATTATCTTACAAGAATATGACCTGAATTTTAAAACACCTAAGAGCACCAAAGCACTAGCACTCGCTCAACTCATTACAAACCTACCATCTTCGTCGTCATCACTAGCTATCCATACTGATATAATTGATGAACATTTGTTCATCATCTCGTCTGATGACCCTTGGTACGGTGACATTTTGGTATACCTTCGCACACAGAAGTTTCGACCCAATATCGACCGTGACGGACGCCGTCGCATTCATCACCATGCCCCCCATTATCTCCTCTTGGGTGATCTCCTTTATCGACATGGCATTGACACAATCCTACGATGATGCCTTTCCCAAGAAGAAGCAGAACATGTCGTTAATGACTGTCACAGTGGTTCCTGCGGCGGCCATTTCTATGGAATGGCCACCGTCCAAAAGGTAATTCACATAGGTTATTTTTGGCCGTCATTATTCACTGATTGTATCATAGCAGTCAAACATTGCCAAAATTACCAGCTTTTTGCCCCCAAGGCAAGAACCCCCCTACCCCCCTTCATCCAGTCATCACTGTTGGACCATTTTTCAAATGGGCCATCGAATTCATGGATTGCAATCCCACATCAGCCGATGGCCACAAACACATTATTGTGGCTGTAGATTACTTTACCAAATGGGCAGAATCCATGCCTACTTACAATTGCAAAGCCGACACTGCAGCCCGGTTTTTCCTCAACCATGTTATTGCTTGCTTCGGAGTACCAAAGCAACTTGTCTTAGACCACGGCTCTCACTTCGAGGACTTTGTTTGGCGAGAATTGTCAACACTCCTTAAGTTTGAACATCATTTCTCCTCCACCTATTACCTCCAATGGAACTGCCAAGTCGAAGCGGTTAACAAAATTTTGAATACCATCTTCCAACGCATTGTCGACCGACATAAGTCGAATTGGCATCACATGCTTTTTCCTGCTTTATGGGCTTACCGCACATCCACTAAAACTGCCACTGGCTTTACCCCTTTCCATTTAGTTCACAACGTGGAATTTGTCCTCCCCATTGAGTGTCAGATACCGACATTACAAATTTCCGTAGAACTCCTCCCGGACACTTCATCAATTGAAGAATGCTTACTTCTTTTAGAGCAGGTCGACGAAGATCACCGCGCAGCTCTCCAAAAAATCGAAGCCGCAAAGAACAGATCTAAACTCCATTACGATAAACATGTCCACCCATGAACATTTAGTGAAGGAGACTTGGTACTCGTTTATGACCAAGCCCATGATAAAATAGGCAAAATAAAATTCCAGTCCATGTGGCAAGGCCCATATGTCATACACACTTTCCTTGGACATGGGGCATACATTTTGACCGATTCAGAAGGCAACCTCATGCGCAACCCTCGTAATGGGTTGTACCTCAAACGATTCTATCCATAAAAAATCTCCTGGACACCATAGTCCATATTGTACAGTTTTTTAATTTATTTTTTTGCTGTAAACTTCCAAAAACTTACATTTTTATTTTTTCCTACATGAACACAGATGGATCCTGTTCCACTCTACCACATCAGCTTTGTTGATGGCGCAAGTCGCTGGTCTCCAAATCTCGCTTCAGCATCTTGGGTAATTTATTCCCCTTCACATGCATTGATCTACCTTGATGGAGTGTGCATAGGTGCTGCCACAAACAACCAAGCTGAGTACGATGCCATGACCGGTCTACTGGCCACTGCTCTCCAAATGGGCATAAGTCACCTTAATGTTTACCTGGACTCCCAGCTCCTTGTTTCCCAACTCAACAACCAGGTACGCGATCACTGTTTATTTAGAAAATTTCTGCGCACTAAACAAATGATTTGACACTTTGAATCCATTTCATTCACTCATGTCCCAAGAAATCTAAACAATGTAGCAGACCAAATGGCTAACAACATTCTAGATTGGCACGTCAACCAACACATGTAGGACATCATGGCATGCATCACATAGGCATCAAAAAATCAAATAAAACAAAATAAATAGATCATCATAGCATTGCATCCACGTGCATAACATGTGCCTCCACGGGCATATAAAAATCATAACATCGCATCCACGTGCATAACATGTGCCTCCACGGGCATCCAAAAAAAAAAATATTGCATCCACGTGCATACATGAATATATACCAAAAATGCATAAAAATATATATATATATATATATCATAAGAATCACAATGTCAGGAGTGCTCTCAGCACCCAAATATACAAAAGGTACACCAGCTGTACAAAATGTGTATCAAAAAAATACATCCCCATATGCTCATCAGCATTTGGGGGTAGGTACAAGATCACCTAATCATCACAATCACGAGGCTCCTCTGGCCCCTCCTCCTTTGGCTCCTCCGAATCATACTGATCCCGAGCCCTCCTCTCAGCCATCACTACAGCTACTCTCAGCAAGATCGATCGCCACTCACGGGGAGCATCGAAACAATGATCAAGAACATGCTGATCTAGATCCCTCCAACCATCATCTAGTGAATCCAATAGTAGTGCCTCCAAGGTATCACGTACATCCTCTATTGCATCATCCCGATGATGCACAACTTCTCGTGCATGAGGTGGGGGTGCCGCTACTAGTGGAGGTACCACCACCATCACCCGTCCCCTACGGCCCATATGATCCACTGGATGCCTTAGACCAACATTTGCCATGACCCACACTAAAAAAAGTCAGTATCATATAAACATCTCTACATATACTCATAACAAAACATCTCAACATGATATAACAGAGAAATAAAAACAAGACGTACCATCTAACCCCCAAGCCTGTCCCCGAGCTCGAGGCATCTTAGGGTCTCCCCGGAAGTCCACACCCTTATATGGATAGTCGTCAATCACAATGGGCATCTGCTCCCACTGATCGTACATCTCCGACGAGAAGAACCGTCGAATGCCACCACCACCCCAGGGCATCATCTCCCCCCACTACACCATCCATGTCTCACTCCTTAGTCCCTCCCGAACCGACACATGTGGCTGCAAGGTAGATACCGCTTGAAAAAGAAAAAATAGAGGAAAGAGGCATAACTAAACTCTCCTCCCTCCTGCCTAACCTTGTTCACCTCTCACTGAACATAGGCTAGAAACATCTGGCCCCAAGCAAAATAGGTCCCCTCCAAGCCAAGGTGAACCATCATCGTTTCCCCCCCTGACAAACGATGGGGTGCCTATGCACCAAGCACCTGCAAAACACAAGCAGCTACTCCCTGCATCTCCACCTCTTGGAGATCTGAGATACTCAGTGCGCTATTCTGCGCACGGGCCCCTCGAACAAAAAATATCTCAAGGAGATCCTCAATGTCCATACTAGCCGGAATCCTTGGCTAGGTGTCCCCTATCTCACCCAAACGGGGCAAGCCAGTAAGAAAGTACACATCATTCAAGGTGAGCTCAAGTCGCTCACCTTGCACCATGAACACCGCCTCCTGCGGATCCCAAAAGTCAATCAACTTGTTCGGCAACTCCTTGACTAAATGCATAAGAGGGATCTGAGTGAACTTCAGTAGTCTGCACACAGCCAAGGCCCCCCACACATGTGGGCTCTCCCGAATACTGCCCATCAGTCCCTCATCAATCTTCCACTCCCTCCACGATACTAGCAGCCTCCTCAGCATCCTGCCAAAACAACACCAAATTTTTTTAGAAAAATAAAACAAATTTTTTTTCCTAACCAAGCGATCCCCATCGCGACTTTCGGCCCCCTAGTCGCGATGAACATCGTGGATTTCAACCTTCACAGTTGTGATTCTCATCGTATCAGCACTCACAACCGTGATGTGCATCACGGCTGTAATCATACACAGTCGCGATGAACATCGCGGCTATAGGCACCCATAGCCGCGATGCACATCGCGGCTGCACAGCCCATAGCCTCGATGCACATCGCGACTGTACAACCCATAGATGCGATGCACATCGTGGCTTCCCAGCCCACAGCTGCGATGCACATCCTGGCTGTCCAGCCCATACTCGCAATGTGCATCGCGGAAAAAGGCTCAAATCCTACGATATTCCGCGTTGGAAAGCCAACGTGGAATATTCGCAGCTTCTGAGACCCCAACGCTCACCAAAAAGTAAATAAATTAAAAGGCTAAGGCACATAGGCGTACCTGAAACTCCCAAAATAAAAAATCGATGATAGAATCTCCCACAAATCAAGAAAAATCTCTGACCCAACTAAATTAATTTGTGAAACTCAATGGTGAAAATGACACTTGTCACATTGGGTCCACTTGCTATTTATAGAAATTTGACCAATTTTCAATCAACCATTTCAGCATCATACGACATCCATTTTTCAAACCATTGGTATCGTTGGAATCAGTGCAACGAGAACTTCACGATAGTCCACTCCTTTTCTCGATTCCACTAGGTCTCATTTTTAGGCATTTTTTTACATACCCCTCATTGCCTCGATTTGCGTGCCATGTCGGCCGTGGTCCATTTTTGATGAGTCTTATACTGCCAGATTCCATTTTCTATGTTTGTAACGATGCTTGAGACCATTTCTCGCTCTCACCACCAGATTTTTTCGAGCATTTTTCCCATGCCCCTTGTAGCCTCGGTTTGCGTGCCACATCACTCGTGGTCCATTTTTTACGAGTCTTATATCGTCGGATTCAGTTTTCCCTGCTCGGATACTTGAGATCATTCCTCGCTCTCACCCCCAGAATTTTTGGGCACTTTTTCACATGCCCATCATCCCCTCGATTTCCATGCCGCATCGACACCTGTCAGATTTTACAAATTTTCGCATCACAACTTATACATGAGCCCTCCACTCCATCCATACTACAATTATGGCATTATTTTGCTACCATCCATCAACTCGCAAGGAGACCCCATTAGTGTTCCCCCCTTTCACCATGCCTAATCCCCATACTCGCCCTTTGATTGAACACTTCCTCCTTGCCTCCTCATTACTTTTGTTCGGTATAATTTTATCCCTTTTTCAAGCCAAGCAATTCCTTTACAAAAAAGGAACTCAGGGAGTTTCTGTTAAGCTCTTTTCTGACTCCTAAAACAATGAAACGATCGCCAAGCAATCTTGCTTCCTTTCATGCTCGCTAAAAGTATCTAAAAGGGCATCTACCTGGTATAAGTTTACCCCTTTTCCGGACCTTGTAGACTAATTATGAAAAAGGAATACTCTAGTCACATCGGCTAGAAGAGTTCTCCATTTGCATCATTTATGCTTTTTCGGGCCTTGGAGACTAACACATGAAAAATAAAACCAATGGAGTCTACTTACCGCTTTCAAACTCTCTAAAATTAAAAGCACTCATGAGCATGAACAGTATTGGGATCACATAAATCCACAAGATAGTACCATTTCAGAGGACACTTTTATCCCTTCTTGGAGCTCATTAAAACCACGAAGAAGGACCCAACGGTGCTTTTCGGAACCACAATAGATCATGTCTACTCATATGGCAGCTCCCCGATTATGGTCACCTTTGTTCAGAGTATTCTGCAGTATGTCACCCTGAGAGTCTCCCAATAGCATCCATCAGCTTGTCCCCCCAGAGTCACTCCAGTCTGCAATACATACCCCTGATCCCTCAAGCTATGATCTCCACACCTAAACATCAGTTTCATATGCTGCCAGGTCAACCATGTCATCATGCTCTGAACAAAGGAAGTTTGAGTCTACCCACTCTATAACCCTAGTTATGCCCCATCTGCACCGTATGCCAATCCTACCGTCAGTATCACATTTCAGTTGTACACCTCCCGCTACTATTAAGGAAACATCATTTCCTTGGTAGTTGCCGGTCTCCCTCTATCGACGCCAACCAAATTTATTCCAGAGGATAGACCTAGAGGTCCCTGTGCCTTGGACTCATCCCCATTAGTGATGAGTGCCTATGGATCATTTTGAAAGGAGTCTTCAGTGCCTCTCTAAATGATTATTTCTCACATGCTCGACGTCAACACCATGATCGCATCGTTGAGACTCGTACAGGGTATCGGTCCTTTCGGTTTTTTGTCAAAAACCCAGGATATCACCTGAATCTACCACATTTGAGAGTCTAATTGAGGAAACAACCAGTTACGTATGGATATTCGAGTTGCGCTTGGCGACAATTTTCAGATGTACCGCAGTTTTATACTCCCACGAGTATATAGTTACATATACTCCTTAGAAGCTGACTCATTTACTAACTCTACCACATTTGAGAGTCTTATTCAGTCCCTACATATGTTGGACACCTTCAACTCCAGCAGTTCATCAACCCTTTTTGAAACCTTATTCACAATGGTTGTTACTCGTTTCCAGTGTATCAGTTATTGAGATCAGTCATGGTATGACCATGAGTATGTCCTAGAATTGTGTCCCCTCTGGACCATTATGATGTACCAATATATTTTTATGTATTATTCAGGTCCCCCTTCTTGGGCCTAATTGTTATGTATATGTCTTGATACGAGCATGGGTATGCCCGCCTCGTCCATAATCAGAGATTATTCCTCATTCATT
The DNA here is from genome assembly GCA_027924585.1 of Larix kaempferi. Lineage (NCBI taxonomy): Eukaryota > Viridiplantae > Streptophyta > Pinopsida > Pinales > Pinaceae > Larix > Larix kaempferi. The sequence continues at coordinate 10,811,394 of BSBM01000125.1, read as the reverse complement.
TTGAGGCCATGTATTTTTTTAGTTTTTGTAGCTTCCAAGGGGCCGTTGTTCCAGTCTCCAATCGGTCTCTTCTCCTCTCCAAACCCCAGGAAAAAGACAAAAGAACTATGATGTCTATCGGCCATACGATGAGCTCCTTCCCTCACACATCAGGGAGCAATCTGTTAACACCCCAAAAGTGCTCACTAGCTCATTCCCTTATTCACATGACCCATTTGTCCACTTTTTCCACCATTTGAGCCTCTAAAACCATCAAAAGGTCACCAAAAGGACCATAATACACCTTTTCCCCCTCAAAATATGTATTTTTCCTCAAAAAACACAAAAAACCCTTAAAAAGGGTCCAAAATTCCCAAAAAATATTAAAAGGGAATAAAAATATAAAAATATTCAAAAAAAGAAAAAGAGGGAAAAAGAGACCTAAACCATGTTGGTTAATACCATTGGTTTCCTTTGTAATATCCTTAGAAATATTCAACCAAGAGATTAACTCAACTTCATAAATTTTAATAAAATTCACTGGTTAAATTTCTTAATAATTCTTTTAAACCAAACAGGAGGTGAGTGATGGAGATGGAGACTGAATCTGAGTATGGTGGGATGAATTTTCAATTCTGGAATTTTTATGGGGAAATGTACAGTATCAAATAATAACATCAGAGGGAGAGTCCTAAGTGCAAAGCACTAGGGCCATTTATGTTTCGTACATCAGCTACCGCTGAAGCCTACCGCAAAGCTTCTTGGCTGCACCAACATATGCTTACTAGTCTGGGTGGATACAAAACTGAGTTATGATAATAAAACAGGTTCAATGGACACAATGAGCAGCATTCAAAAGTATTTGGGAAGAGTAGGAGTGGTTTGGCAGTTTTAGGCCCTACCAAGATGATAGAGCTAGTCAAAATGCAATCTTTACAAACAGGGGTTTAATCCTCCCAATTTCTTTAATTAGGGACTGATATGGCTAATATGATGTGTTATTGACCTCCTACAACTTACAAAAAGTAAATCTGACATTTAGAACAAATTTGACATTCATTTTAGTGAAACTAGTCATTAAACAATGCTCAATGAGCTAGTCTTCTATTCTGAATTAAGTACTGACTTTATTTAAATCTAAAACTCTGTTATGAAAGATTAGAGTGCTCTGATATAATTTAATTAGAAGCATTAGGTCAAAATGTTACTCACTGAACTGAGTTTGCACTCATTTAATAGCTCCTCCTTAATACAATGAACTATAGGCTAGGAAACCCCCTCATAGAGCCATAGAATGACTGGAAGAAGAGAAGTAATGACCCAATCTCTGTTCTAAAGGTGTAATCTGATCTTCAACAAGTCTGAAACAGAGGATATGGTCGCACACTGATTCTCTGGAAGAGTATGGAGAGCTATCCCCAGATCTTCTCTTCCTTATGGGAAAAAACACCTCCAAATCTAGCTATGGTTGTGGGAATGAAGGAGAAGAAGAGAATGGATCAGTTCTGAGAATGATTTATGATATTGGACATCACTGTTGGCTAAACATAAGTCTGAACCAACCATCCATCAGTTCTTGGGCGCATTCACTGGAGCATTCATCTTCAACTTGAGAAACTTCACCAAAACTAGCTAGAATTTCACTGAATGAGAGATCTTCTCTTGGAACTGACTGTATGACTTCATTGCTGAACTGATATGAATGTTATTGGCTGTAGAATCATGTTTTGGAACTGCATAACCCTCATAAGAAACTCACATGGCCTTGGGGCACATCTCCCAAGCAAACTTATTGAGCCACATCACTCAACTAGAGAGGCTCAGAGCTCTCAAACCAAAATTGCAAATGACAAAAGTTATTGAATGAAGTTGGAAACCTTCTTAAATAGAATTCCTATTGACCTATTGAGCAAGTTACTTAGCTTGGTGACCTGTGAGAATAGGTCACCCATGAGTGGACATACTTTCCTTGCTTTGCTTTGGCTTTCTTTCTTTTTTCCTCTTTTTCTGACTTTCCTTCTTTTCTATCCTTTCCTGCTTTCTGGATTTATGCTGCTTTTCTTGAAATATTCCTCTTTTCTCATTTTTGGCAACATTTTTGGACTCTAGTGCTTACTTAACTTCTACTCCAAGTAATTCCTTGATTTTTTGAGTTTCATCACTTAGGCAAGTTTGGCTCACTTACCAATTTGAATTTCCTGGCCAAGTCATCAACCACTTGGCACATTTATTAGCAATCATTATTTAAATGAAAATAATACCACTCAGAAATAATTTAACTTAGCAATTAATTAATTATCCAGTAATTAATTAATTACTAAGGTGTAATGCCTCAAAATTTTCCCAATTAATTAATTTCTCAATTAATTAATAAATCACCTTAGCACTTGAATTGGGGGTTAATAACTTCATGGGGGCCCCTCCTTATCCATTTAATTCCTCAAATTCACCCTTAGGAACCTTACTTCATCCATCCATTAATTATTTAATTAATTCCTAGGTGACTTAGGCTAAAATCATCACCATGGACCATAGGAAAATTTGGGAACATGACATCCTTAAAACCATAATGGTATTCCCCATCACCAAAAACTATAAAAAGGTGATAGGAGCTCCCCATTATTCATCCATATTTCATCATATTCTCATGCTGCCAAAGTCCATCTTGAGCTTTGCCCAACCATTGAAGCATTGGAGAAGAAGAGACCATTGGACATTGGAGCATCTCAACCTTGGAGCTGCTCAAAACTCACCATCCTCACCATTTGAGGTAATACAAGAGTTTTAATTTTTATTTACATGCTTATGAATCAATTTTGTTTATTGTTATTAATCTAGAATTCTTTATTTTACTGCTTACTACCCTCAATGTATAGTTTATATTTGCTTATTTACATTGCTTTATTTGAGACTACTGCTACTAGTTAGCAGGTGCATCCTTGAACATGCTTGGTTGAAAAACTAAGCAACAGCGAGACCTTTTAAGCCTCCATTAACTAGACCCAACGACCCTTTAATAGAAATATTTGTCTCTTTGGGGATACCTAAATTGAGTGTATATAGGTTCACACCTGGTTTTTCTATGGATAGCACAAGGGATGGATCGGGAGTTCCTCATACTCTAACTTCAGCTATTATGTCAGGAGGTCTATCTCTTACTCATATAAACACATCCACACCGAGCTCACAACAGTTTACTTCTGCTATGAGCACTTCCTTTAGTTTCAATGTTGGTTCCTCAGTTTTTTCTGGTGCTCAAGGTTCGACGACATCTATACCTTTTGGAGCCTCTATTGGACCTTCTAGTATTCCTTTTTCAGGGATACCCTTGGTGTCTTTCACATCTTACCCCTTTGTTCAACAATTCCAAGTTAACCCTACTTTTACTCCATTTAATCAAGGATTTCCTTGGCTTGGAGGACACATAGCACCTTCTATGCCATTTATAGGCTCGATTCCTTCCATGTCTACTTCACCTATGCTAGGTTATAACCCCTTCACAAGTTTTAATGCACATTCTTCCAATGTGAAAACCTCTAATGTACATGTAGGGAGTGCTCCCTTTTCACTATTTGGTGGAATGGGTAGTAATAGTTATACCAAACCTCCATTTGGAAGTACTTATACTCATCCATAGTGGACAACACCACAAGGAAGAAATCCATTAGCCTTTGGATGGAGCAACTTTCAAAATGTTTCTTCTCCACAACCGGCGGTTGGCGGCATCCCCAACCGACCTTCTAAGAGCCAGGTTTTAGGTGGTTCCCCTTACAAAAATCCTCCACATCATATGCCATTGACACGACCTCGCTTACCATTTCTGGAAACTTTGAATTTTCTATAACTTTTGAAGCTAATGAATAATCCGGTGTGTCACAACCCTGCTTGGCCTCCGGTCCCGACCAAGCTTCCTTCAAACATTCCTAAATTTGAAGGTAAGATTGGTGAATATCCTGGAGATCATGTTACAACCTTTCATATATCGTGATCCTCGAACTCATTAAATGACGACTCAATTCGAATGAGGCTCTTTTAGAGAACCTTAGCGAGTGTAGCAGCTAAATGGTACATCGAATTTCTTGCTGCATCATACGATCATTTTTGGGATTTAGCAACAATCTTTTTGAATCACTTTCAGCTTCCTGTCCGGTATGATGTCGTCACAGATATTCTGTCTACATTTAGATAGAACAAATCCACTCACCTTTATGATCACATTCAGGAGTGGTGAAGACGGAAGCGACTCATCAAGGCCGAGATTCCCCCAGAGTTTCTTTGGGAGTGGTATTTAAAATTAGTTCTCCCTTATGTCTCGAAAGATGTTTCAAATTTTGGGGGTAACATCTGAAGAGGAAGAAATTCTAAGGACCCAACAGCTCGACCTAGTCTATGCTCAATATGGGATCCTTTATGAGATTATACCTGATGCACCAAGATCTAATATAGATCTTGGTAAGCCAAAACCTGGACCTCATGTCAATGGCATCACTGGTTCAACTGTTAGGAACCCGTGTCAACCCTTTTCTTTACATTGTTAGTATATTGTTGTTGGACGCATATGCTTTGTAAGTCATTCCGTAGTATTTGTTAATCCATAGTTTGTATTAGCCCATGGTATTGACCCATAGTATTGGATGCATATGCTTTGTAAGTCATCCCGTAGTATTATATGTCCCATGGTATTGACCCATAGTATTGGGCATAGAATTAGTAATAAGTGTGTGTTGAGGCCAATGAAGGTACTGTGAATTTATTTGTATTGATCTTGCTCAAAGGAGGTTGCCCCCTCGAAGTGGCCTGCGATCAAAAAATTGATTCTGAGTTCTATTATTTCTATTATCTCGTGTATTTTCCTTAATTAATTGTTGCAAGTTCTTCACATCTGGTATCAGAGAACTTTCTTGGGCTTGTTGGGTGAAATTTCTGCCAATTTTTTTTTTTCTCATCAGTTGCAGGTTCGGATCTGGGAATAATCTCTATCTGCTTAACTGTGGGAAGTACTTGGGAATAAACCCTAAAACTCATTGTGAGGAGTACCATAGGAACCCCAAAATAGCTGGCCCATTGAGAGGACCTCCTAGTGAAAAGGGCACTAACCCTACCTGATTGACTAGTTCCCACTCATGAGGTAAACCAAGAGCTATCATTTGTGGCAAAGCGGTTATCAGTTTTACCTGAGCCGTGGAGTGAGGGGTACTACCCCAATATGCAAGCCATCAGAAAACATTGGTGGCCGAGTGAATCCCCAGAACTGCTAGGAAGCTGAGCATACAGGGTCCATATATATTTTCAGCTGATAAATCACAGATTTCCTTTGTCCAAAACTGTTGTCCACGTCGTTTCAGATCTATATGTTTTCCGATCCCTTCCACGCCATTTCAGATCTATCTATTGCCAACCCCTTCCGCACCATTTTAGATCCATTTGTTGCCAATCCCTTCCGCGCCTTTGTAGATATAGTATAAAATTCCGTTTTTTCACCATATCTCTCTTCTTTTCACTCCGTTTCCCTTGAAACTTCCCCAACACCCCTCTACTCCCATTCTGCATATTTCATTCCTGAGGACCTTATCCCAAATTCCACTTCCCAAAGCTAGAAATCCCACATTTGTCTATTTTTAGGGTTTTCCATAACTTCTTTAATTTTCACCCAATCGCCTTCAAAGTTTGCAACCGTGTCCATTCCCTATTTCTGCTTCTTTGTTCCTCCTTGACAAATTTTCTCATTCTTTCATCCCGCTTATGAAATCCTCATTTTCTATTTCCATGTCCATTCAAAAGTGTCCAAAACCTAGTCAAACCCAAATTACCCATCAAAGTTTTTCCCAAATCCAAATTTCCCTTTACTAAATAAGCTTTTGTTTGTGTTTTTCTACCCATTCAAAAAAAAAAGCAAAAAAACTCTTGTTTATGGTTGTCACCCGCGCAGGATAAAACACCATGGAGGAAGCACTTGGAGCCATACAAACCAAACTCCAGGATATGGATGAAAAATTTCTCGGCCTCCATCTTGAGCATTCATCCATGAACAACAAACGACAGTCTAAGTCTTCATCAGACAATGGGTTCTCTTCTTCTAGCAATTTCCGTGGTCCGAAGCTTGATTTTCCTCGCTTCAATGGTACTGATCCGACTGATTGGATCTATCATGTAGATCAGTATTTCAGTCTGCATAATACTTTTGATGTCAACAAATTTCCACTTGAATCCTTTCATTTGGAACATGAAGCTCTTCAATGGTACCATTGGTACATTAAGGATCAAGAAGAGCCAAAATACCAGATTTTTTTCTAGCTCCTTTTGCAACGATCTGGTCCTAGTGCTTTTGATGACTTCACAAGGGCCCTCACTAAACTTCACCAAATTGGCACTGTGAGAGAGTATCAAAAAGAATTTGAGAAACTAGCCAATCACACAAAAGGATTGTCTAATGAATTCCACACAAATTGTTTTATCAATGGTCTTAAGGATGTAATCTGCTCAGAGGTTAAAATGTTCTGTCCCAACACAATGATGGAAGCCCTGGGGTTGGCTAAGTTGGAAGAAGACAAGATTGTAGCCCGACAACACTCCAAACCCACTTTTGTTCCCTTCCGAAATACAGGTTCTCAACGACCTCCCACCCCACTTGCTCCTCGACCAAATCCTATCAAGCATTTGTCTGAAACGAAAATGTAGGCACGCAGAGAAAAAGGGATTTGTTATAATTGTGATGAGAAATTCACTCGAAGACATAGATGTGTTCAACAAAAGCTCTATCTCTTGGATGTGGATTCTCCGCCTGCCTATGAAATTGGTGAAGAAGCTCCAGATACAATGGATGATCAAGTCGACATTTAGGAGCTACCTATTGACCCTCTGTCTCAGGAAGACCACCTAGAGATATCTCTCCATGCTTTAGCCAGAATCCCCACCACCCCAAAAAATGTGGGTTAGGGGTTACTTCAAGAAGCTTCCTCTTACAATACTCATTGATTTTGAAACCACTCATAACTTCATTAACCCTTGGATAGCCAAACAGGCTGATTTTTTTTTCTATCCTTGCTCCAACTTTGAAGTCATGGTTTCCAATGGGGGCACCTTACCTTGCAAGGGGAAGTGTCACAATGTGCGTATCTCTCTAGAATATTATAACCTACGATCTTACATGTTTTCCTTGTCCTTAGGAGGATGTGATGTGGTTTTGGGCATTCAATGGTTATGCACTCTTGTCCCCATCTTATGGGATTTTGCTGAACTTTGGATGTAGTTTTCAGTCAATGGGAAATAGCACAAATTTACGGGCTTACAACCAGGGTCTCTCCGCATCATCAGTTCATATCGCCTAGAAAATATCCTTAAGAAGAATTCACATGGTGTTATAGTTCAACTCCATTCCATTTAGATGCACCCATAAATGGTCTCCACTCCTCCCTTGGATATATATGTAGGTGTGTTTGCTAAACCAGTGGGCTTGTTGCCTTCTAGAGACCTTTCCAGTAATAATTTAGCCGCATCTACATCTCAGCAGGAAATGCTCGGTATTTTGCATGCAGTACAAAAGTGGCAGCCATACCTATTAGTGAATTATTTCTGCATCAAGGATGATCCCTAGAGTTTGCAAAATTTCCTGGAACAACGGGTTTCCTCCCTAGCACACCTGAAATGGGTTATCCAAATCATGGGTTATGCCTATGCGATCACTTGCAAGAAGGGTAACGACAATATGGTGGTAGATGATCCTTCTCACACATTTGATGATCCAGTTTCTCTTACATCTATTTCTTTGCGTATTCCAAATTGGTTGCAATCTGTTCAACAGGCCTATCTCTTCTATGAACTCCATGCTTCTTCATCAGCAGGGCACTCTGGATTCCTCAAAACATATGATCGGGAACAATGTAACTTCCTTTGGCAGGGACTGAAACTGAAAATTCAATAGATGGTGGCTAACTATGATACTTTCCAGGTCAACAAGGGTGAAACGACACTCCTTTCGGGATTGCTCGAACCCTTGCCCATCCCTACACAGATTTGGACAACTATTTCCATGGATTTCCTAGAAGTGCTCTGGTGGTAAAATACCACATCTAAAAGGACACCATATGAAGCAGTCTATCGACAGGAACCACCAGTTCTTCTTCCATACACCCTCAACAGCTCCCTAGTTTAGGAAATTGACTCGGCTCTTCAAAACCGCGATCAGATTCTTCTCATTCTACAGGACAATCTTCACATGGAAAGAATTAGACTGAAACACGAAGCCGATCAACACCGTTCTGAGTGCACTTTTCACGCAGCTGATATGGTTCTTCTTCGTCTACAGCCTTCTAATCAATCCTCCCTGAAACTCAACAGGCGTTAGTGGCCCAGAATGCAACCCGAGGATTCTACAGGGGAACCACTCCTTCAAATTCTGCATCAATTTCTACATCTAAAGATTTGAGGACAAAGCTTTTTCTAAGGGAGAGGGGCTGTTAGGAACCCGTGTCAACCCTTCTCTTTACTTTGTTAGTATATTGTTGTTGGACTCATATGCTTTGTAAGTTGTCCCATAGTATTTGTCGATCCATAGTTTGTATTAGCCCATGGTATTGACCCATAGTATTGGACGCATATGCTTTGTATGTTGTCCTGTAGTATTATATGTATCATGGTATTGACCCATAGTATTGGGCATAGAATTAGTATATAAGTGTTTATTAAAGCCAATGAAGGTACCGTGAAGTTATTTGTATTGAGCTTGCTCAAAGGAGGTTACCCCCTCACAGTGGCCTGTGATTAATAAAGCGATTCTGAGTTCTGTTATTTATGTTATCTCATGTATTTTCCTTAATTAATTGTTGCAGGTTCTTCAAATAAGCCGAGTCATTCGTGCTAGAGGATTTAACGAAACAAGTGCACACCCTTTCATTGAAGAATTTTGCGTTGGAAGAAACTACGGTTTCATCCTCCCCTTCACAAATAGAATCTGTACAAAATGTATAGACAAATCAAAAGGGTCCTCAACAACTCAAGAGAAAGGGTAAGAAAGGGGAGAGAAACCAACAAAGACCCAAAAATACTGAAAATTCCAAGGAGGACAAAAGAGACAAAAAGAAGGTAAAGTTTCCTTGCAAACTTTGTAAGGACGACCACCTCACTCACCAATGCCCTCTCATTGAAGAATCCCAGAATATATTGAGAGAAAATAAATCGACTGTCCTGAAGGATCCTTTTCCCAAAGGACAAGACCTAGCTTCTAGAAGCTCTAAGACTGGGGGAAATCATTGTGCCACATTAACTGATCAGTCGTATATCAACATGGTTAAATCACATTCTTTTTTGAAAACGAGAGCCATGAATTATAACTCGGAAATGCAACATAAATATAAATAGGTTCATGAGTCATCTATTCCTCTCCACATAGAGAGAAAACAGATCCTTTGCCGAAGATACCAAAGGGCGTCTATAAATGGGCTGTGCACAACCCTAATGCACGGGATGATCCCAACTACTCTGTTCTAGAGGACCTAGCCCAAATTCCATGTGCTATGTCTTCACTAGAATTTTTGCAAAGCTACCCTTCGCAACGGAATGCACTTCTAGCGGACATAGGTATAATGGAATCTATTGGGCCTAGCCCAAGTAAGGCATTTGTTGTGCAAGACAGTTTTTGAAGCTACTAAGTACAGAGCAGCTCAAAGTAAGGAAATTTTGAAGAAAGACAGTGTTGAGGAGCTGCAAAGTTGAGAGCAGCGAAGTATCGGCAGGATAGGAGTTGCGCAGCTGAGATCCAGTTCCGCAAAGTTGTAGAACCGTGAAGTGCCAGCAGGGCACCTATTTTGGGTAAATAATGTAAGGGAAGGTCAAGCTATGAAAGCATCCTATTTTTTCAAAGTACTCCATGATTCCCAGCAAGCAAGTAAGGAGTGGTGCAAAAGGAAAGCGACCAGTCATAAGAGCAGAGGCAACACGACATGAGCCAGCCGCACAAAGCCATTAGAGAAGGAACGTCAAGGTGAAAGCAACCCGTCGACATGCACTTGACATGGAGGACTGAAAGCAATGTGATCACGCGTAGAAGGATGGCCACGATGGAGAAGTCACTATCAGAGCCTAGTATTCCTATTTAGCGTAGTAACCATGACAGTTTTGGGTAACCTTAGGGTTTTTGGCCCACCAGATTGTAAAGACTTGACCTAAGGGCACGATCTATAAAAGGGAACATTTTGTAAGGGAAAGGGTTAATGTGGAATCTTCTGTTTATGAATTGTTAATATTTGTTGTTTGATAATAGCATTAATTGTAGGGTTAGATCTACATTAAACAAGCTATCTTACTATGGAATAGTGAGTTCTAATGTAAGGTATGAAACAATTAATACAAATTTCCTAAGATATTTAATCAACTATCAATCATTTCTCAAGAGTTAAAGCCATAAAAAACATATCTCATATGGAAGGAAACTTGAATCATTTCATATTAAGCTAGAGAAGAAAGTACATATCTACCATGAAGCTTGATGTGCATCCTTCTTCCTTTTCCATGAGTTATCCTTTCTCCACCCTTTCTTTTGATGAAGAAGTTGAGATTTCCAACCTTTAGAATCTCTCCAGCATGCCTTTGCTCTTCCTTTGTCCTCTTCTACTATGCCCCAAATTACTTTGTTATGTAGCATTGGGAAATGGTATGGGTCAAATATATAGAAGCAATGGTTTATAGGCATCGTGTAACAGAAAGTGAATGCACAGGAAAATATGCAACACAAGCAATAAGCAACGAAGCAGTTTGCACGGATGTTCAAGTGGATATTTTAACACATGCTTATGTAAAATGACAAAAAATTGGGAGCCCATCAGGATATGGTCAGAAATGTATAAAAGAGAAATATGTGGTCTCAAAATCGAAGTCATGCTGGGACTAATAGGGCTCCCAGGCCTATGAGAATAACTCAGCATGGGCACCAAAATGGCAATGGGGTGATGACTAGGGTGTCCCATGTTCGATAGGCTCTCCTTTGTTATATAGCATTGAGAAATGGGCTCTCAAGTTTCTCTTTTCAATGTGGGATTATCTCTTTTCATGTTTTTTTATTATTTTCTCTCAAAATCCCACTTTCCATAGTTTTTAAGGCTTTTTTCACAACTTTAGCATATTCAAGTACAATTAATGCAATATTGTCCATTTCTTCTCACTGTTGACTGATGGAGACTAGATTTAAGCCTTCAATTGAGCAGTTCAATCACTGAACCTTGTCTCTTTAGGCTCTTTCTTTCTTCACTCTATCCTTCTAGTTATGGAAGTAGTGATTAGATCAGAGAGGATTGTTCTCTTATGTACTTGTTTTTTGTCTTCATGTTGCAGACGCATAGTAAAAATATGCTTCTTCCTTCACTTGGTTAATGGTGTTAATTTGATTGTTAACAGATGCCCCCTAATGTGTGAGGTCCGAAGCAGAGCTAAGGACCGAAATACATTACAAAAATTGATAGTCTTTATATTGATACTCTTCATACTGATACTCTTTATTGATAAAAGCAAGGATGAGGAAAGGATAAGCTCACAGGCACAGAAATTAGGATAACATATGCAAGTCAAACATAGCAATTTCTCAAATATATAATATCTTCCTGAGGTGGGCATACCCATGCTTAGCAGTAAACAAGCATGGCCATGAACAATACAAAGTGGATCCATGTCAAAAGTAAAAGTTTCATAAGTGTAAACATGCACTTCAATGAGTGCGAGAACAAGGACTTCATCGAACTTCTGACATGGTAGTTTAATCTTGCGCAACTCGGGTAGTGCATCAATGAATGATACAACTACTTTTCCTAAGGTCTTCAATACAAACTGATGATAGTATGATTTTATATCATGCAAATAAGGGAACTGATGTCGAGCATAATAAAACACCATGTGATTACCAATCATTGATGTATACCGTTAACAGATGCGAAGAGACCCACCGATAATGATGATGGACTCTAAGGTACTGATTACAAACTAACAAGTGCAAATAGATGTTTTGAAGTTGAACACTTGTAGAATCAAATAACCAGGGGTCATTGATGTATACCTGCTATCATTTGCGAGGAAACCTGCCACTGATGACTGCAAGATCCAAGGTACTCCTAGGTTTCTAGATCCATTTCCTAGATGATGATTTGGTGTCGATAGGAATAGATCCATCGAAAGGAGGGGATTAATGCATCCCACATAAAACGATACGAAACAAAGATCAATATTCTAATATAGTTTGGTAGAACTGCAATATCCAACACTGTATATTGACACAAGGAAGGCCAACTTGATTGGTGAGGAATATTTGAGGAATGGCCGACATAGGTTGAACTTCCCTTGAACAAATAACATGACACAGGATGGACACTTGGCAACATAGGACTTTGAGTAACCGACCTTAATGAAATATGCTAATGCCAGATGCATTAACGAAAGCTCCATTGGTGTCGGGAAGGATAACCCATCGGTGGAGATCTGTTCAAAATACTGGTACAGTTTCCTAAGGAAAATGTAGATGGTGTACTGACGGCGGATACCAAATTATGTTCCATGTTCAAGGGTGACAAGAAATGACTATTTCTATTTTCTTCAATGATAGAATATGAAATGGTTCAATTCTCCCTCTTTCTGGATTTTTGTGTTTTCCAATTTTTTTAACCTTTTTCATTTATTATCTTGAAAAAAGAATAAATCATGCTATAATACATTAGAGGAAATGAGTGTCTCAAGGGCATGCACCTAAATGTCAAGGGCATGGGTTAGGCCAAGGCAAAGATCCATATTGCAAACAAGGGCTGAGATAGTTATGTATGCTCTTACAGATGTTTCCTCCACGGGTATGGGTCAAATATACATAAGCAATGGTTTATAGGCATCTTGTAATAGAAAGTGACTACACAGGAAAATACACAACATAAGCAATAAGCAACGAAGTAGTTTGCACGGATGTTCAAGCGAATATTTTAACACATGGTTATGTAAAATAAGAAAAAATTGGGATCACATCAGGATATGGTCAGAAATGTATGAAAGAGAAATATCTGGTCTCAAACTCGAAGTCATGATGGGACTAATAGGGCTCCCAGGCCTATGAGAATAACTCAGCATGGGAACCAAAATGGCAATGGGGTGCTGACTAAGGTGTCCCATGTTTGATAGGATCTTCTGTGGGAATGGTGGAAAATACAGATATGAATGGGCTGACCCACCAATTTCCAACAGGTTTGACCCTATGGCAAGTTTGGGTTGCAAAATATACAAATGCATCTTCACAAAGGGATGGCCTAAACCTATATGCAAGCTTCCAAATATACCAGATTAGATCGAGGAACATGCAGATCATGCTCCTATGCTTGGGTAGATTTAATCCAATTATGCTCTCAGTGGCCCCACAAAAGATGTCCTTAGGTGGGTGCAACCAAATGTTTACAACTTCAGGGATATCTTTATTTGATGATAAAATGTATCCAAGAAGTCATGTGAGCTGGGAGATCTCACAGCCCAAATGGGCCAAGTAACCAGATCAAATTCCTCCATTAAGGGAAGATTTTGATCTGAATCTGCCGAAGCTATTTGAGTAGCTTGGTATGAAACTTCTACGATAGATAGGGGTGATCTAAATGCTTTCCAACATTTAAATGACATTACACAAGCTGAGGTCCCTTCATCCACTATGGTTTGATAGATGTTCTTACCATGAGTTGTTACTTTAATCTGAAAAGCAACTTCGAAAAGGATCCTACATATTGAATGGTCTATGTCTGATGTGATCAAAGTCTCATCGGATGGATCGACATCGCCAATTGTAGACAATGGTTCCTTTCTTTGCGCAGAACGACATTGCAATAGCTCCAAGGCTGACATGGCACATGGTAATTAAGATAGGTCCTCAATAACATTACCGTTATGAGCATCTCGCATGTTAGGATTATGAATTGTTCTACGTAGAACACCTTTGGGGGGGGATGGTACTAATTCTATGGCTGGTTTCTTAGTGTAGAGATAACCACTTGGCTGTGATTCCGATTGATCCAATGTACTAGGAGAGACATCATAAGAATCAAGTCTTGTTTGAATGTTCATCTCATGATCAAACATGAAGACATTGGCATTAGGATCATTGCCCCCTTGCAGGGGGGTTGGTTGGTTGCCCCCTAGTGGGGTACCGGAGTCAAAATAGTGGGTTGTTGTTTCCCACCGCATCGAAGCATAGTTGGTTCATCCCTTTTCCCAGAGTTAGCATTTTTCTTACTCTTGTACTTCTTCTTCTTTTCCCTAAGATCTTTGGACTCGACTATAAGGATTTCAAAATTCTGGGAATTATTAGCACTTTGCTTACCCTTATACTTCTTCTTCTTTCCTCTAAGGTCTATCGATGAGACCGTAAAGATTTCAGAAGTGCTGGAAGGATTAACAGGTTGCTGCATTGACTGACCAGCTGTGGGTTGCAAATTATGAATAGAAACTTGTCCCAAATGTGGGGTAATGTGTTCAAGATGGTTGACAGAATTCATCATACCATTGACATGAGGTCCATGTGGCAGCTTAGCTGGATCAAACACAGGTCTTGCAGGTTGGTTCCAAAAAGATTGGTTACTTCCTAGAACTTGACCACTCCATTGCGGAATGGGGTTAATGGTTGGATTTCCCCCTTGCAGGGTTAGGCCCAAAAAAGCTTGGTTACTTTCTAGAACCTAGCCACTCCATTGATGTGGTCCTTGGGTGTGATAAGAATTCCAAGGTGGGTTTCCCCTTTGTGAATACTGACCCCAAGAAGATTGGCTACATCCTAAAACATGACCAATGGGTGGATTACCTCCTTGAAGAGGTGGGGCCCAAGAAGATTGGTTACTTCCTAGATCCCAACCACACCATGGCAGTTGAACTTGGTATTGAAATCATTCCAAGGTTGATTGCCTCCTTGTGGAGGTGGCATCCAAAAATATTGGTTACTTTCTGAACGTTGTCCACTCCATGGTGGAACAGGATGGATGGATGGATTGCCCCCTTGTGGAGGTAGGCCCCAAAAAGATTGGTTACTTTCTGGAATCTGACCAAACCATTGATTGTTTCCTTAGTTTATATAAGCATTCCAAGGTTGATTTCCTCCTTACAAAGGTGGTACCCAAGAAGATTGGTTACTTCCTGGAGCTTTTCCACTCCATTATGGAATGGGGTTGATAGGCGGATTTCCCCTAGGCATTGTGCTAGGATAAGTCGAAGGATAACCCCCCGAGGAATTTACACTAATTTGAGGAGCATATCCCCAATTGGCATAAATGTTCCATGGTTCATTGCTTCCGCCAGGAATATTTCCATTCCATGGTGAAGGGTTGCCCCCAGAAGTAAAATTTGGACAAGTGTTAGGCATACCAAAAGGATTATGGTTTACTCCTTGCATGTTGTTAGGAACCCATGTCAACCCTTCTATTTACTTTGTTAGTATATTGTTGTTGGACGCATATGCTTTTTAAGTCATCCCATAGTATTTGTTGATCCATAGTTTGTATTATTGTTGTTGGACGCATATGCTTTGTAAGTCATCCCGTAGTAATTGTTGATCCATATTTTGTATTGGCCCCATGGTTTGTATTGACACATGGTATTGACCCATGGTATTGGTGCCTAGACTTAGTATATAAGTTTGTGTTGAGACCAATGAAGGTACCATGAAGTTATTTGTATTGTGCTTGCTTAAAGGAGGTTGCCCCCTTGAAGTGGCCTGCAATCAATATAAAAGTGATTATGAGTTCTGTTATTTCTGCTATCTCGTGTGTTTTCATTAATTAATTATTGTAGGCTCTTCACATCTGGTATTAGAGCACTTTCTTGGGTTCGTTGGGTGGAATTTCTGCCATTTTTTTTTTTGCATCTGTTGCAGCTTCGGATCTGGGAATAATCTCTTTCCTCTTAACTGTGGGAATTACTTGGGCATAAGCCCTAAAACTCATTGTGAGGAGTACCATAGGAACCCCAAAGTAATTGGCCCATTGAGAGGACCTACCAGTGAAAAGGGCAACGACCCCTACCTGATTGACTAGTTCCCACCCGTGAGGTAAACCAAGAGCTATCGTTTGTGGAAAAGTGGTTATCAGTTTTGCTTGAGCCGTGGAGTGAGGGGTATTTCCCCAATACGCAAGCCGTCAGACAGCATTGGTGGCCAATTAAAACCCCTGAACTGTTAGGAAGCCGCACATACCTGGGGTCCATATCTATTTTCAGCTGAACTGTTGCTGATCATTGCCATGTCGTTTCATATCTAGCTATTTTAGATCCATTATAAAAGCCGTTCCGGATCCATCCATTTCAGATCTATTTTAGATCCATCCATTTTCGATCCATTCGCCGCCGTTTCAGATCCCTCTATTTCTGATCACTTCCACGCCGTTGCAGATCTATCTGTTTCAGATCCCTTCCGCACCGTAGTAGCTCCATTCTAGAAAAATAAAAAAATAAAAATATAGCCATCCCTGGAAACTTCCCTAGAACCCCTGTAATCCTATTCTGCATATTTCATTCCTGAGGACCCTATCCCAAATTCCACTTCCCAAAGCCTGAAATCCCACATTTGTCTATTTTTAGGGTTTTCCATAACTTCCTCGGATTTTACCCAATCACCTTCAAATTTTACCATAGAGTTCCTTTCCTAATTCTGCTTCTTTGTCCCTCTTTGCCAAATTTTCCCATTCTTTCACCCCGCTTCTAAAATCCTCTTTTTTTGCTTCCCTGTCCATTTGACAGTGTCCAAAACCTAGTCAAACCCCAATTACCCTTCAGATTTTTTCCCAAATCCAGATTTTCCTTTACTGAAACAATTTCTGTTTTTTTTTTTCTACCCACTCAAAAAAAAAAAAACTCCTAGTTATGGTTGTCACCCACGCAGGAGCAAAAACCATGTAAGAAGCACTTGCAGCCATCCAAGCCAAACTCTAGGATCTTGATGAAAAATTTCTCGGCCTCCATCTAGAGCATTTAGCCATGAACATCAACCGACAGTCCGAGTCTTCATCAGACAATGGGTTCTCTTCTTCCAGCGCTTTCTATGATCCGAAGCTTGAATTTCCTCGCTTCAATGGTACTGATCCGACTGGATGGATCTATCATGTAGAACAGTATTTCAGTCTACATAATACTTTTGATGTCCAAAAAGTTCCACTTGCATCCTTTCATTTGGAACAGGAATCCCTTCAATGGTACCGTTGGTACATCAAGGCTCATGACGAGCCAAAATGGATAGATTTTTTCCAAATCCTTTTGTAACGATTTGGTCCTAGTGCTTTTGATGACTTCACTGGAGCACTCACTAAACTTAATCAAATTGGCACTGTGAGAGAGTATCAGACAAAATTTGAGAAACTAGCCAACCACACAGAAGGATTGTCTGATGACTTCTACAGGAGTTGTTTTATCAATGGTCTTAAGGATGAAATCTACCCAGAGGTCAAAATGTTCTGTCCCAACACAATGATGGAAGCCTTGGGGTTGGCTAAGTTGGTAGAAGACAATATTGCCACCCAACAACGCTCCAAATGCACTTTTGTTCCCTTCCGAAATATGGGTTCTCAATGACCTCCCATTCCGCTAGCTCCTCGACCAACTCCTATCAAGCATTTGTCCAAAACAAAGATGCAAGCATGCAAAGAAAAATGGCTTTGTTATAATTGTAATGAAAAATTCACTCGAGGACATAGATGTGTTCAACAAAAACTCTATCTCTTAGATGTGGATTCTCCACCCACCTCTGAAGTTGGTGAAGAAGCTCCAGATACATCGAATGATCAGGTCGACATTCAGGAGCCGCCTATTGACTTCCCATCTCAGGAAGACCACCAAGAGATATCTCTCCATGCTTTATCTGGTGTCACCACCCCCCAAACAATGCAGGTCAGGGGTTACTTCAAGAAGCCTCCTCTTACAATACTAATTGATTCTGGTAGCACTCATAACTTCATTGACCCTCGGATTGCCAAACATGTTGATTGTTTTGTCCATCCTTGCTCCAACTTTGAAGTCATGGTTGCCAATGGGGGCACCTTACCTTGCAAGGGAAAGTGTCACAATGTGCATATCTCTCTGGAAGATTATAGCCTACACTCTGACATTTTTTCCTTGTCCTTAGGCGGATGTGATGTGGTTTTGGGCGTTCAATGGTTAGACACACTTGGCCCCATCTTATGGGATTTTGCTGAACTTTGGATGCAGTTTTCAGTCAATGGGACACAACACAAATTTATGGGCTTACAACCAGGGTCTCTCTGCATCATTAGTTCACATTCCTGGAAAAGATCCTGTTGATGCCTCGGATATCGCAGCATCAATCAGAAAGGGATTCTCCCCGATAGATTATCCCAATTAGATTATCTACCATTTGGTATAGGGAATCCGTCCAGTTAGTGGTTCCAGCAACCGTGGGTTTGGAGTTTTATTCCAATTATACCGGTTATGGCCCGATCCACCTTTCTTTTGATTTTATATTTTATAATGATATGCAAGTGCCTAGTCTAAGTTTAATCTAAATGCAAAACTGGAAACAGATTTAAGTCTAAAACTGAAATAAATCTAACTATCCCTGCAAGGAGCAAATTTAAAACATGAGCAATGAGCTGCAGGAGTTATCTAAAGAATTAACAGATAGCCATTAAATCTGAAAGAGAAAGTTACAGCAAAGATAAAGATATGAGAAGATAGCTTCTGATTTAATATAAAACACATTAATTGCTCATGAACAGAGAATTCGTTTGCACATAAAGGAGTAAAATCATTAATTACAAAGAAATAATTCAGACAGCAAGAAAGATCTCACATTAAAGTATGGAAGTCACTAGAATAATCCAATATACATCCATTCTTCATTCCCATGCAAAACATCCATCTCCAGACTTTTATTAGAAAACTTTATTTTCTTAGAACATATACAAGATAGCTCGTACAGGTCTGAAAATCGTTCCCTGCCAAAAGTCCTATTCATTCCTTCCTAACTTCTATTTATAGTTACAAAATTGCTTTTTGGGTTGCCACCTGGCCTTTTACACTTGTCATCTACAGAAATTTTCTTCTATAACAGACAAAATGTTACTCCCTTTTTCATTACAGAAATTATTTTAAAAGAAAATAGGGACAGTTGTCCCATAGCTCTACGTATCATACATATGCAGGCCCAAAATACAAAACAGCAGAAATAATGCTCTATCATCAACGATTTTACTCCTGTACATGTGCTTTAGCTGGAAGAGAGTCGCTCAACTGGTTGTTGATGCCGATGTTGCTTGAAGAGAGGCACTCGAGCCCACTGGAGCTGCTGCTGCAGCTTGGGAAGAAGGAATTGAATCGGCTGGAATATCTGCCACTGCTAGGGGAGAGGGAATCGAGCTCACTGTTGCTGCTGGAATGGTTTGGGAAGAAGGAGTTGAGCCCACTATTATTTCTGCTGCTGCAGGGAAAGAGGAAAACGAGCTAGCTGCTACAACTGTTGCTTCTGCTTTTTTCTCCACCTCTGCAATATAACTATACCAAATACCAGTGTCCCTTATGACTACGTTTGCGGAAGCAGGGAGCAGTATTTTCTGAGAAGTCACATTTTTTCTAAGCTCTGCTCCAATGCCTTCAATTTCCACTACTGCAGCTTGATGCACTTCTTTAAGCAAATGGCTGTGGAATGATGACATTCCAATATAATGTTGTAAGTCATCAATTGTTAGGACATCAATTTTCTTCACATATTCGGTTTGGATGCCCAGTTCTTCCTTTAGTTTAGCCAAGCGTTGTTCTTCACCCGGGAAGTCATCGAGGGATTGTGGGAAACTAAATTTGCACCTGTAATGCACTCCTTGGATTCTTTGATATAAACCGTTGATCCTATCCCTTGTCCCTTGTACACTGGCCATTAGCTTACTGCCACAGTTTCTGCAGAAGTCCAAAAGGGCTATGTCTTCATTAAAACCCTCCACAGATTTGAATGGGAGATGTGTGGGGAAATCCACCTTTCCTTCTCGCCATTCTATCTGGCTCAGGATATTTACCTTAACCTGAGTGTGCTTAGCTTTAAGCCTATGGGCCTCTCCATTAACCTCTTTTAATCTGACGACCATGGCCTTGAGCTTGCTAACTTCATTAGTGATTAGCTCCTGAGTGTCATATATTTGCTTCAGGATGCTGCAGGACAGCTCATGGAAGGGAGACATGTCCATCGTTCTGCTCTCAGCTTGCTCTAATTGCCCAGCTAATGCCAGCTTGTTTGCTTCTAGCTAGGACACTCTAGCTCCTGCATCGTTCTTTTCTGCTTCCACAATCATCATCAAGACTGATAGTTGCTCCTTTTCTTCCTCCAGCTGGTTATACTTGTTTGATAGCTCTTTATGTTCGACAGACAGGAGATTATACTTGTTCACCACAAGATCCCTGTAGGCTTGCTCATTAGCCACAGTATGTTGTAGCATATGAGCTCTCCTCTTTGTCGATTCATTTTCTCTAACTATATCACCAACGTTGTCCAGTGATGCTTTTGCTGTCTCCACAACTGCGGATGCCATAGCTAAGGGATCCTTATTTGTGTTCCGCATTACAGTGATCTCCCGGTGGGTAATGATATCCTCCTGGAAGAGTCTTTTGATCCTCTCTTCTGATTTAAGGACCATTGCTTTTGTTTTCTTATCATAGACAAATTCATCCCACCTGGACACCGTATGTTCTTCCGATGGAGTGTACGGGACAATTGGGAGGTCCATAATGTCTATTTCTACTTCCGCTGGTGGGGTCTGGACTACCTGAGCTTGATCTGTCCCCACATTTTGGGTACCAGAGCCACCGGCCTGTGCTGCGTCCGCCTCCACATTTTGAGTGCCAGAGACACTTGTTTGAGGTATGTCAATTTCCATGTCCTGTGCACCGGAGCCACCTGCCTGGGCATCTTCACCTGCTTTAAGTTCTTCTTCTGCTCGTTGCCCTTTCTCTTCTTCCTCAGCTTTCTGCTGTCTTTCATCTTCAACCTCCTTTTGCTGTTGGGCTTCCTCAGCTTCTTTGCGTAGCCTCTCACTTTCTGCTTCTTGCTGCAATCTGACAACTTCAGCCTCTTGCAGCAACCTCGCTTCCTCGGCTTCCTGCTGTAATCTAGCTTCTTCAGCTTCTCGTAGTAACCTTGCTTCCTCTTTTAATCTGAGCTCTTCCTGAGCTCGGGCCTCATCTGCTTCTTTGTCTTTCTGCTATCTAGTCTTCTGGGTCCTGGTAGAGCTAGAACTTGCTCCACAGCCTTGGCGAAAGGTTCGCAGCTCAGCCATGTTGCTGATGCCTCTGAATACCTCCTCCTCGGCATCATGATAATGAGAGTACTCGAAATGAGCATAAATCTCCTTACAGTGCTCAACAACTTTTCCCTTCCTGTCATTCCTGTGGAAGATTACCTCACCGAAGTGGAAGGCTTTCAGCTCCTGAACAAACTCTTCGGCCGAGGCAACCCCCGAGAACTTGTAAGCTCCTATGCAAAAAGGTAGAGGGGGAAAGGAGGCCTTATGCTGCTTGTTGAGCACGGCTCCAATTCCATCCAGGAAAATCTGTCTCACTACCTCTTTAAGGACCACATAATTTGTAGCATATCTTGGCAAAATATATGGAGCTTTAGTTCCTCCAAACATTCTGAGATAGGTGCCTTGCTCCGAGAAATAAAAATCTCCATAATTTTCAAGGACTTCCATGGCATTCTTCGATAGGTAGTTGGGCTCTTCCTTGAATAGCTGCTCATATAGGGGCATGATGAACCCCTCACAAATGATCTTATAGCTGGGTTTGTAATTCTGAGCCCACAACATCCTGAAAGCGGTATAAACTGGGGTGTTGGCCTTATCCCATGTGCAGCCCAATTTGGGAAAAGATAACTTGGCCAAAACGCAATCAACAAGATATGAGGACATGTAAAATTCTGCCTTCTTTAAGGCTAGTCCTTCTCTTGCAACAACTACCATTGAGGCCAAACTATCTGACAGGAGAGTGGCCCAGTCAAACACAGTTCCTTTAAATGCCATGAAGTGGATGATAGGGACCCACTGAATCTTGTACACGGTGCCATCTGGCATGCCGAAGATTCTGCACAACATCAAGGCGATCAATCTGAAAGGAGGTCTCAGATTCTGGACGTCATATTCGTCATTACCTTTCTTTCTCAAATGCTTGCCTGCGACTAGTAGCTTTTTGGCCATTTCAATGTTGTTCATCTGGCCTAGCCATTCATCAGTTAGAGACTGTTGGGTGCGGGGAAATTTGTAGGCCACGGCCAGGTATGCTGGATGAAATGAGGCAATGGCTATCTTCCCACTATTGTGAATTATTCTTGCCTCCGCATCGGTATGTTGGAGTATCCACCCAATTACTTCAGAACAGGGGAATAGTTCAGGGTGGGTAGCAGCTCTAGCTATGCCTGAGGTTCTAATATTGAGATAGATCTGCCCCTCTTCTAGCAACATGTCTGGGACATCTTGGTCTCGAATCATCCTATAGATGTCACCCCAGCGGATCTCTGGAGGAATACCGGTGGTGCATCTAGTATCCTGGAGTGTGGTCTCAGTTCTAAGTGGTGTAGGCTGTTTTTCTGTCATTTTAGCCTTCTTCCTACCACCTTTTGGCATTTTGACTTATCCCTGATAGCAACCAAATACAAGTCATTATAAAATTGAGCAACATACTGTGAGATTTTAACAGAGAGCATCACCATTTTAACATGTCAATGAGATAAATACAATGTGAAGCTGTATGATAGGAAGCAAAATACACATTTCAACAAGAAACATAATTATAGAAATTTGATTCTTTTAAAGGGACGGGTTTGGAATGTTCCTGAAAGGATAGATATGTTGCGGAACAACCTGCTCTCGACCTAGCTCTAGGGGAGATGGTGACTTCCATGGTTGCGGTTCAAATGGAGAATAGCGGGTGGGCTCAGATTGAGGTAAACTTAAGATGAAGTCAGGGATGGCTTTCCACGTTGATGAATAAGCGAGGGATCCAGACGCCCTCCATGGTTATTTATCGCGCTAGACGAGAAACTTCATGGCCAGCTAGGAATTTGAACGGGGTGGTGGATGGTGAATACTTGGGCGGCCACTCTGTGGTTTCAATTGATAGGGACGAGACCTTAACGGGGTTTGGTGACTTTAAACGTGAAAAATAACGACGTACGCGATCAGGGTAGGAAGCTGGAAACATTCCACCCGTCAAAACTGACGGTCTTTACACCATATACACACATTTTACAATTTCTTTGTTTTTTTGTGACGGAAAATATGAAAATTAGACCGTATTCGACGGGCAAAATAGCCCATGACAGGCATTTTTCCCGTCAAAATCCAACCCTTGCGACCAATGCCTATCTTCTCCGAAAAAGAACAACCCAAAGGTAAACCGATGCGTAGAAGAAACAAAAATAATGGTTAAAACATCCTACCTGGCACCGTGAAGATGGCTGAGTGAGGTGGCCGTGAACGTGGATGAGCGAGATGAGCTGGAGTGGTTGCGCGGCATCCAACAGTTTTTTTAATCGACACAAATAGCAATGGGGTCGGTCCAAATGCAATCGTTTATTTAAACGTTCTACACACGTGCGAGGTTTTAATACGGTGGGTGGCGCCATTAAAATGCTTTTAAATTTTGTATGTCGCGGTCACATCGTTGTCTCGATATGCGTGCATAACCACCATCTTCGGGATGGACTCACGAATTCCATCCGCCATTGCGGAAGCATATAGTGAAGGCTTCCACCGTTTCAAAGGGAATTGTCGAACGTTTTCCGCAAAATGATCGTGAACGTGAAATTTTTGGTAAAAGGCTCCTGCAGTCGCGGAAAGAAAACTTAAAAGGCTCCAGCGTTTTGGAAGGTTCTCGCGAATGGCTTCCGCAAAATGAATGTGATTGTTAGAGTCCTTTTGGAGGGTTTTCGGGATGATAACGTGAAAGCTTCCGAAATTGCGGAAGGCTTTCACGAATAGCTTCCGCAGTTTCGGAAGGCTTCCGCAAATGCTTTCGCAAAAGGCTCCTGCAAACTTGAGAAATTTTCTAAGTCTTGGCCGGGCTTCGAGAGCGCTTCGGAAAGCTTTTGCCATTAGCCTTTGCTGTTTTGGAAGGAATTGGTGAAAGCTCCCGCAGTTGCGGACGAATTCTACGAATGGTTCCAAAAAGGTCTAAGTGTTTCGGCATTTCGGAAAGCTAACCCGAAGGCTTCCGCAACTGCGGGAGGAAAAAGCCAAATGGTTCCGCAATTTTAAAAGAAAATTTCTAAGTTCTTTTCGGAGTTTCGGGGGAATTTGGCGAATGGCGCCCGTCGTTTCGGGACGAAAACTCGAATGCTTCTGCAACTTTCCCATAACAATTTATAAGACTTTCGAGAGGCTTATACAAACGGTTCCCGTCGTTTCGGGAGAAAAGTTGAATTGTTCCGCTGGGCGTGCCGCAAACTTTCGAAAAAAATTTAAGTCCTTTTTCGGAAAGCTTATGCTAAATGGTTTCCACCGTTTCGGGAGGAAAACCCGAATCCTTCCACAACTGCGGGGATTTCTCGAATTCCTCTGCCGTTTCGGAAGGAATTCTCCAATGGCTTCCGCAACTTTCCAACGAAAGTTTCTAAGTCTTTTTCGGGAGGTTTATGCGATTAACTCCCGCTGTTTCGGGACGAAAACTCGAATGCTTCCGAAACTGCGGGGAAGGATTCTTAAAAGCTCTGCATCTTCGGGAAGGCTTCATGAATTCTATCATTTGGAAGAAAAATTGGATGCTTTCAAAGCAAGATTTTTTGTTGAGAACAAAGATAAAAGATGGAAATGGCCTCTTAAGGCAGCCTTTCTAAAAATAAAAGGAGGGGCCCCAATATGTACAAAACTTTTGGGGGGGGGGATGTTGCTGCAACAACAAATCCTTAAGAAGAATTCACATGGTGTCATTGCTCAGCTCCATTCCATTCAGATGCACCCACCAATGGTCTCCACTACTTCCTTGGATAGATATGCAGGTGCCTTTGTTGCAACAATGGGCTTGCTGACTTCAATAGACCTTTCTGATAAGCATTTAACCGCATCTACATCTCAGGAGGAAATGATGGCTATTTTCCATACAGTACAGAAGTGGCAGCCATCCCTATTAGGAAATTATTTCTATATCAAGACTAATCTCTAGAGTCTGGAACATTTTCTGGAACAATGGGTCTCCTCACCAGCACACCGGAAATGGGTTATCCAACTCATGGGTTATGACTATGCGATCACTTACAAGAAGGGTAAGAATAATACGGTGGCAGATGCTCCTTATCGCTAATTTGATGACTCGATTTCTCTTATATCTATTTATTTGCTTGTTCCAAATTGGTTGCAATCTGTTCAATAGGGCTATCTCTTCTATGAACTCCATGCTTCATCGGCAGGGCACTCTGGGTTCCTCAAAAACTATGACCAGGAATAATGTAACTTATTTTGGCAGGGACTAAAAATAAAAATTCACCAGATGTTGGTTGAGTGTGATAGTTTCCAGGTCAACAAGGGTGAAACGACACTCCTTTCAGGACTGCTCGAACCCTTGCCCATCCCCACACAGATGTGGACAACTATTTCTATGGATTTCCTAGAAGCGCTCCAGTTGTACAATACCACATCTAAAAGGACACCATATGAAGCCGTTTAAGGACAGGCATCGCCAATTCTTCTTCCCTACATGCTCAACAGCTCTCCAGTTCAGGAAATTGACTCAGATCTTCGAAACCACGATTAGATTCTTCTCATTCTGCAGGACAATCTTCACATGGAAAGAATTCGACTGAAACAACATGCTAATCAACACCGTTCTGAGCACAATTTTCACGTAGCTGATATGGTCCTTCTTTGCCTCTAGCCTTCCAAGTCCTCCCCAAAACTCAAAAGGTTTCAGTGGGCCAGAATGCAACCTGAGGATGCTACAGGGGAACCACTCCTTCAAATTCTGCATCAATTTCCACATCTAAAGCTTTGAAGACAAAGCTTTTTCTAAGGGAGAGGGGATGTTAGGAACCCATGTCAACCCTTCTATTTACTTTGTTAGTATATTGTTGTTGGATGCATATGCTTTGTAAGTCGTCCCGTAGTATTTATTGATCCATAGTTTGTATTATTGTTGTTGGACGCATATGCTTTGTAAGTGGTCCCGTAGTAATTGTTGATCCATATTTTGTATTGGCCCATGGTTTGTATTGACACATGGAATTGACCCATGGTATTGGCGCCTAGACTTAGTATATAAGTTTTTGTTGAGACCAATGAAGGTACCGTGAAGTTATTTGTATTGAGCCTACTCAAAGGAGGTTTCCCCCTCGAAGTGGCTGTGATCAATATAAAAGTGATTCTGAGTTCTGTTATTTCTGCTATCTCATGTGTTTTCATTAATTAATTATTGTAGTTTCTTCACATGTGTTTTTACATTGACTAGATGAACCATATGGAAAACTAATCTGAGTATCATAGCCCCAATTGGCATAAATGTTCCATGGTTCATTGCTTCCACCAGGAATATTGCCATTCCATGGTGAAGGGTTGCCCCCAGAAGTAAAATTTGGACAAGTGTTAGGCATACCAAAAGGATTATGGTTTACTCCTTGCGTGTTTTGACATTGATTAGCTGAACCATATGTGAAACTAATGTTTTGTAAGGCACACCCTTCAGTGGGGATTCCTGCAGATGAAGTGGATGTACTTCCGGGATTGGAACCCGAAACTATACCAACTGGCACTGAAGTGCTGGTTGAACTTGTGTTACTAACAGGTATACTAACTGTTGGGATTGATGTATAGGCCAAATTGGAAGTATTTCCACCTCTAGCAACTATTTGATGTTGCGACGATGTAGTCCCTTGTGCTCTTGATGAAGCCATAGGGTCACTTGTTGAATTTTGCATGTCATTCAAAATTTCAAAAAGAGGTTTGACATCACCCAGTGACTCACAGATAGTAAGTACAACTGGTTCTGAAAGACTTATAAAAGGTGGAATTACATGAGCATTTGTGTGATTTTTCAATGTTTCAATTTCAACTAGAGTAAGATCATCAACTATGTCTGTATTCAGTTTGTGATGTGATGATGAATGTTTAGGGTTTGTTTGATGTTGTTCTCCTTGAGTAATATTAATTATATTTAAAATCAGTTTTGTTTCCAAGTCACTAGGATGTGGTTTCTGTATCTGTCTCTGCAATGTAGCAAGGCCTTCAATTTCTGGTGACTCACCTCGCTGCCACCGTGACTGGGGGATCTGGAGAGTAGCCACTTCAAAGAATTTGATAAAAGGATATGTTTAAAATGATATTCTTAATCAAATAAGCCTAAGGAAGTCTAGACTCAACAAAAATAAAAAGTGTCCACACAGTAAAAAGTCCTATAGATCCAAGCAAGAAAAATACTTTTCCAAAGAGATGAAGCTCAAGTGAAAAGATGGATTGGAGGGCCTTTTGAAACTAGTAGATGCCGAGGGATAACAAGCCTCAAACAATTGCTAGCAACGAAGGTATGAGAAATAGTTACAATAAACTTTAATCACCAGGGGTGCAAGTGTTGGTTCCTGACCAATAAACCTCCCAAGGAGTAAAATTTTCAAAGTCTATCTCAGGTATTGCTGTTGAGATATTGTAACTTCAAAGAATATTATATTTGTACTTTATTATTCCGGAGATGATTCATTCCTCCGTGAAGATCTTATTGTATATCCGGAGATGTTTATTCCTCCGTCGGAATGTGG
The DNA here is from genome assembly GCA_027924585.1 of Larix kaempferi. Classification (NCBI taxonomy): domain Eukaryota; kingdom Viridiplantae; phylum Streptophyta; class Pinopsida; order Pinales; family Pinaceae; genus Larix; species Larix kaempferi. The sequence continues at coordinate 10,783,703 of BSBM01000125.1, read as the reverse complement.
TAACTCGGGTTATTAGACTTACCTAGTGGGGGTCGGCCCTAAATGTGTTATGTGGGTCAAAGGGTTATTAGACCACCCTAGAGGGGTCGGCCCAGTCAGTTGTAGTGGGGTATTTAACCCATTGGTTAAATACGAGCCTACGTGTACTTGTGTAAAATACATATCAGAGTAGTGTATAAATAGAAGAGGTGTGTTCCTCATTATACACACTCACACACTTGAGGATAGCGCACTTGTGGAGGAGAGGTTTGCTATTGTGGAGGAGGAGATCATGTCTCAGGGTTTCATCTTTGTATATTGCTGGTCATCTATATTGAGGAAGCTTTGCTGGGTTTTCTACCCCATGAGGGTTTCCCAGGATAAATCTCTGTCTCTTGTGTTTATGCTGTGCTTGTTGTTTCTTCAGTGATCCTATATATGCTATTATTGTGAAATGGAATGTAATGCTGCTATTTTCTGTCTTAGCATATTAAATATTAACATGGTATCAGAGCTAACCTGAAGGAAGACAAGGTATGGCACTAACGACACTTGCTTTACTTACGACAATTTGAAGGTTAGGGTTTTACATAGCAAAAACCAGTCATCGTAGCACTTTCGCTATAAATCCATTTTGGCGAAGTTTTCGGATCTGAAATTGTTACAGGAAGAAGAATAAATCTCCAGGTACCTTGTGTCCAAAGGGAACCCTCAGATTCGTTGTACTTTGTGAGTTATGATCAGTACAAGTTAGGGTTTCTGCCTCTTCCAGATCTCAGTCAAAATCAGGTGACCTTGGAAAAAAGGTCATAACTTGGGCTAGGAAGCTCCAAATAAAATTTAGTAAAAAGGGACAGGTAGTACACAGACTGTAATATCTCAAGAAACTTTTTCAGAGGCCGAAGGTGAACCAGTGACACGTGGTACGCCGTACAAGTGCGCTCTCCTATTTTATCCCATAAACAGGTCACGTTGCGACACTTGGAATAACTCTCTCTCAGAGAGTCCAATTGAGGTCAGACCTGTCAAGATGGAAAGATAACAGGTTGAGATATCTCAAGAAACGTTTTCAGATGCCGAAGTTCAAACAGGGACACGTGGCACACCGTACAAGTTCGCTCTCCTGTTTTATCCCATAAAAAGGTCACGTTACGACACTTGGCATAACTCTCTCTCAGAAAATCCAATTGAGGTCAAACCTGTCAGGATGGAAAGATGACAGGTTAGGCTACTGCAGAAAATGTTTTCAGACCCTGTGGAGCAAAAATTTTAGAGTTATAGCAGAAACAAGTAGGTACATATTTATGTCAAAACAGAATTATTTTTGGAGCACCTTTATTCATGGCTTCCGGAATTTAGGGTTTCGGAGAAAGTTAGAATTCTTGGAATTGGAATCCATGGTTGAATGCTACTCAGGAAAATTGAAATTTAGAGACCAAGATCGAATTTTTTGGTTGGGTAGAAGACCGGGCTTGATTAAACCCTAGCTCGGGATCTTGATCGGTAAGATGGAAAATTAGGGCTTTAGCAAAAGTTGGAATTTTTGAAGTCTGTAACCACGGCTGGAAGCTCCTCAAAAAAAAAAAAAAAGAGTTTAGAGCCTTGGATCAAACCTTTTCATTGAGAAGAAGGGTGGGCTTCATCAAACCCTAGTTCGGGATCCTATCCAGAAGATCCAGAAGTTTCAAAGGCAATTTTGAGGGGTCAAATTTTGGAGATTTCAAAATTGAAGTATGCTAGTTTGATCAGCCCAGCAAGACACATCCTTCCATTCATTCGGAAGTGGGAAAGTCAAAGATTGAATTTTTAGGGTTTCTCCAGCAAACCCTAATCAAGCTCCAGATCAAGTTTCAGGGGGAGTTGAGGCTAAGACCTTACATAAGAAGACTACAAGAAGTCTCGACAGGTATGACTTAAGGAGGTTCAGGTATGTCTTGAAATCTGATTCTTGATTAAGTTCATAATGTGTTTTGTCTTCATGTTATTTATTAGTACAATCTTGATTAATGTTAGAATTGTCTTATCACCCTAGTAACAGTATGAATGCATGTGAATGATCGAAGACATTCATTGATTAGGGCTATATGATTGTACTAATGCATTATGGTGTTGTGTGAGGTTGATGTTGTCTGCTAACAAGATACCGGTACATCACAAAAGACAAATCAAGTTCCATGACCATGACATCATGAAGACAAAGACTCATCCATAATCTTTGTTCTACTTACAAGGTATGTATGACTTTGTTATATTATGCTTAACCTATGAGACATGCAGGTTCTAGCTCAGGATCTCTAAATCATTGAAGAGATTGTTTAGGTATGTTGTACATAACTAAGCAGGTATACTAATCCAGGTATGTTTTCCTATATCATGTTAGAATCTTACCTTGTATTGGGATCCCTTATATAAGTATACTTGGCATGATTAGATATGCTCATTCATAAAGTTAGTAATCAAGTTAGTAAAGTTTTGATAGCATTTAGAATATACTAATGAGTGTATGTTTGTGTATGAGATCATGAGGATGACTCTTGAGCATGCACAGTGGTACAGAATGAATAGAAGTTCAAAAGTCATACAGAAGATCAAGCGGGAGGCAACCACACAAACATAAAAGATAAGTATTTGAGTTGTTATTTGAAATAGTAATGATATTTCCTGAAATAGGTTGTATGCATATTTGTATTCCTAGAATATATGATGCTGAGTGTAAACATTCATAGAGCATTGAACAGTATGCATATGATTGGTAAGTTGGACAAACATTCCATTGTTGCTTGTCTAGAATGAAACCTCTTTGCTGACATGCTGAGAGCTGTGCACACTCTCGATAGTATGTTCTGGTAGAGATGGAAGGCATCTAGATAGCCACTGTATGCATACAGGATATGGGAAAGTGTTGTGCCAAAGTATTGGTCAAATTAGTTGCATAACTTTGTAAATGATATCTGTATGCATAATAGGTTACCATGTCAATATGATTTGATGATTATGAAGTATTACTAATCCTGTACTTAATTTTGATTTGTAGGAAAGATCATGATGAATGATGAACATTGAACAAGCAATGGATGTTCAACAAGAAGATTTACAAATCAAACAAAATATAGAAGGCTCATGGCTAGAAGATTCTCTTAGAAAGAGGAAGAGAATCATGATGAGATGTTTGCTCCAAGTGACTAAGATAAGACCATTCTCTTAATGGTGTAATTAAAGAAGAAGTGTGAATAAGGTTCTGTATGGGTTCCCAAGATCGATAATCAATTGATGAGCTTAATGATCACCATGGGTGATGTGGATCTCAACCTTTGCTACAAGGTTGAATATGGCTTCTATACACATATGACATGGATGCAAGAAGGAACTCACCACAGAGTTCGAATGATGTTGAGGCTCATATCAATAGACCCATCTGATGAGAGATGGCACAGATAGATGACTGTAGAAATGAAATTGAAAGATCTCAGATTGATGCATTACTTTCTAGGTCTAAAAGTATGGAAAGTCTCAGAAGGAATCTCTCTCAACCAGAGAAAGTATGCTGAGAAATCTTGAGAAGACTTGATATGTTGGAATGGCCACTCTTATGGATTCCAACTTGAAACTGTTAGGAGATGACTCATCAGAGTTAGTGGATATAACTCTGTACAGTCAAATTATTGTGTCATTGATGTATCTAACATATACTAGGTTAGATATATGCTTTGTTGTGAACACCTTGAGTCAGTATCTAGTGGAAACTAGATGTGTTCACCCGATAGTTGCAAAGCATGTGATGAGATACATAAAGGATACGATAGACTTTGATCTATGCTATCTTGGATATCATGACTTTAGATGGCTACTCAAATGCTATTTGGGCAGAAAGTGTATCAGACAGGAAGAACACATCGAGAGGATGTTATTGTCTGGGATTATCCATGATCTCATGGTTTAGCTGGAAGCAGTCTAGTGTGGCTCTCAACACAAGCGGAATATATGGATGCTTGCTCTACTTTTTGTGAAGAAGTTTGGCTTCAAGATTGTTTGACTTAGAGATAGAACCAACTGTGATCCTATGTGATAAATAGAGTTGTATCAAGATGACATGGAATCTAGTGTTCCATGATAAGTCAAAGAACATAGGGAACTAACAAGATATGACGCAGAAAGGAACCATAAAGTTTGAATTTGTAACAGGTTACCGTTGTACTAACCAAACCTCTACAACAAGTGAAGAAGTTACCAACCAAACCTCTGTCTCGAGCGAAATTTGAATACTTCCGAGACAAGCTTGGTGTAGTTCAAAAGGACCCTCCTCGAAAGGGGGAGTAGTATAGTCACTACTGATGAGATTGTCTCATCGAACAACAAGGTCGATGATGAGGTAACCTGTTCTCTACACCTAGATACTTAGAAATATTTAGATTTAGGACTCTTATACTTAGAATACTTAGTTTTACCTATACATGCTTTTGACGTGAGATGTATTGATGAGAATACATGCTTTTGATGATAGATGTATTAGTAAGAATACATGTATTGGTAAGAATACATACTTTTGATGACACATGTATTGATTAATGTACTTGTATGGTTGAGGATACTTGTACTTGTATTGATGAGAATACATGTGGGGATTGTATCATCCTTGAACACTTGTTCTAAAGTGAGCCGTAGATAGGTGTCTCCGAGAAAGAAAAGGGATTGTATCATCCCTGGACTTCGGACCCTGAATTGATCCGTAGACATATGGTCTCCGAAAATGAAGTCCTTAGTGGACAGGTAGGGATTGTATCATCCCTGGACTTCGGTCCCTGAATTGATCCGTAGACGTGAGGTCTCCGAGAATGAAGTCCTCAGTGGACAGTTGAGGGGATTGGATCATCCCTGGACTTTCAGTCCTAAAGAGAGCCGTAGACGTGAGGTCTCCGAGAATGAAGTCCAGTTGAGGGGATTGGATCATCCCTGGACTTTCAGTCCTAAAGAGAGCCGTAGACATGAGGTCTCCGAGAATGAAGTCCTTAGTGGACAGTTGAGGGGATTGGATCATCCCTGGACTTTCAGTCCTAAAGAGAGCCGTAGACGTGAGGTCTCCGAGAATGAAGTCCTTAGTGGACAGTTGAGGGGATTGGATCATCCCTGGACTTTTAGTCCTAAAGAGAGCCGTAGACGTGAGGTCTCTGAGAATGAAGTCCTTAGTGGACAGTTGAGGGGATTGGATCATCCCTAGACTTTCAGTCCTAAAGAGAGCCGTAGACGTGAGGTCTCCGAGAATGAAGTCCTTAGTGGACAGTTGAGGGGATTGGATCATCCCTGGACTTTCAGTCCTAAAGAGAGCCGTAGACGTGGGGTCTCCGAGAATGAAGTCCTTAGTGGATAGTTGAGGGGATTGGATCATCCCTGGACTTTCAGTCCTAAAGAGAGCCGTAGACGTGAGGTCTCCGAGAAGTGGGGATTGTATCATCCCCGGACTTAGGTCCCTGAATTGATCCGTAGACATGAGGTCTCCGAGAAGTGGAGATTGTATCATCCCCGGACTTAGGTCCCTGAATTGATCCGTAGACGTGAGGTCTCTGAGAAGTGGGGATTGTATCATCCCCGGACTTAGGTCCCTGAATTGATCCGTAGACGTGAGGTCTCCGAGAAGTGGGGATTGTATCATCCCCGGACTTAGGTCCCTGAATTGATCTGTAGATGTGAGGTCTCCGAGAAGTGGGGATTGTATCATCCCTGGACTGCGGTCCCTGAATTGATCCGTAGACGTGAGGTCTCCGAGAAGTGGGGATTGTATCATCCTCGGACTGCGGTCCCTGAATTGATCCGTAGACGTGAGGTCTCTGAGAAGTGGGGATTGTATCATCCCCGGACTGCGGTCCCTGAATTGATCCGTAGACGTATGGTCTCCGAGAAGTGGGGATTGTATCATCCCCGGACTTAGGTCCCTGAATTGATCCGTAGACGTATGGTCTCCGAGAAGTGGGGATTGTATCATCCCCGGACTTAGGTCCCTGAATTGATCCGTAGACGTATGGTCTCCGAGAAAGTGATTTTTGATGTGGTTACTTGTATCGATAGGATACTTGTATTGATGATGTGGTTACTTGTATCGGTATGGATACTTGTATTGATGATGTGGTTACTTGTATCGGTAGGATACTTGTATTGATGATGTGGTTACTTGTATCGGTAGGATACTTGTATTGATGATGTGGTTACTTGTATTGGTAGGATACTTGTATTGATGATGTGATTACTTGTATCGGTAGGATACTTGTATTGATGATGTGGTTACTTGTATCAGTATGGATACTTGTATTGATGATATGTATACTTGTATTGGCATGAATACTTGTACTAATGATGTGAATACTTGTATTGTTATGGATACCTGTATTGATGACGATGCCGATGATCGCGTGATGACGATGTTGATGATCGTGAGATGACGATGCTGATGATCATGTGATGACGATGTTGATGATCGTGTGATGACGATGTTGATGATCGTGAGATGACGATGCTAATGATCGTGTGATGACGATGTTGATGATTGTGTGATGACGATGTTGATGATCGTGAGATGACGATGCTGATGATCGTGTGATGACGATGCTGATGATCGTGTATGCTGATGATCGTGAGATGATGATGCTGATGATCGTGTATCGTGAGGATCCAGATGATGATATTGTTGTAGCTGTTCAAGTGCTACAGAAGATAAAGACTCAATACTGAAGATGTCGATGTTCCAATATTGAAGATGTTCCAGTAACTGCTTGAGTTACTAATGATGTTGAGAAAGCTTCCAATGATTTATAGATGTATCATGTATGATGTTGATGACTCCTTGCTCAGGCAGATGCTGTTATAATATCCTTCTCGTTAAGGGGGAGTGTTGAGATATTGTAACTTCAAAGAATATTATATTTGTACTTTATTATTCCGGAGATGATTCATTCCTCCGTGAAGATCTTATTGTATATCCGGAGATGTTTATTCCTCCGTCGGAATGTGGTAACTCGGGTTATTAGACTTACCTAGTGGGGGTCGGCCCTAAATGTGTTATGTGGGTCAAAGGGTTATTAGACCACCCTAGAGGGGTCGGCCCAGTCAGTTGTAGTGGGGTATTTAACCCATTGGTTAAATACGAGCCTACGTGTACTTGTGTAAAATACATATCAGAGTAGTGTATAAATAGAAGAGGTGTGTTCCTCATTATACACACTCACACACTTGAGGATAGCGCACTTGTGGAGGAGAGGTCTGCTATTGTGGAGGAGGAGATCATGTCTCAGGGTTTCATCTTTGTATATTGCTGGTCATCTATATTGAGGAAGCTTTGCTGGGTTTTCTACCCCATGAGGGTTTCCCAGGATAAATCTCTGTCTCTTGTGTTTATGCTGTGCTTGTTGTTTCTTCAGTGATCCTGTATATGCTATTATTGTGAAATGGAATGTAATGCTGCTATTTTCTGTCTTAGCATATTAAATATTAACAATTGCAAGTGTCCCCCACTCACAATATCCTATGTGATATCCTAGGAATAGCCACTAAAGTTACCACTTCGCAATCGACGGTTGGGTGGAACAGTTGTAAGTCGAGGACAACTCTCATAAACAGGTACTCTAGAAACAATGATGTCATCCCGAGGACTTGTCACTGAGCATAGAATCCCCTGACGAGCTCATGTCCCAGCAAAAAAAGAAAGAGGGGGTACCACCCTTACTTTTCCAGATTGACCTCGTGCTTTACGTATGTTTAAGAAGCGCTTTCCGACAAGCATTTTTTGCTACTAATGGATTTACTCTCATTAATCAATGCTAGTTTCAAAATTTTTGCATCCCAGGAGTGTTAACTCTCCAAACCTAACCCAGGGCACTAAAATAATCTTGTTGGTGATATGAAAATCAAAAGTTGGTCAATTTTAAATTAAGCGCCAATTTAAGGGTAGTTTGCTTAGTTCCAGGAGTGGAAGTGAAAATGGTGGTGTTTTGACTTGAAAAATATGAACCACACAATGCAATATGCTCACTATACTACCTTTCAATTCGATGAATGTTCTAAACTAATGAAAGGTTAGAGGTTCATGTGTGTCTTTCAATCATGCAAAATGGTTTGGTTGATTTTGTATTTTCATGCACACTTTTTCTGAAATATGGATAATAATTGATTTCAAAGATCAATGTAAACCAAACAAATGTCTCAAGTGAAAATGAATCTAATTCTATTACATGGGGGATCTCTGTTTCTCATTCACAAGATCGCACGAAGGCCCAAGTGAAGAGGATACGCAGAGCCCTTTGGAATGATTATGAATTAAATTATAGACTATTACACTTGAGATCCACTTTCTCATTCACAAGATCACACGAAGGCCCAATTGAAGAGGATATGGTGGCCTGAAAAAATTGTATGCAAAAATTAAATCTACTTGGTTACACATGAGATCCACATTTTCATTCACAAAATCGCACAAAGGCCCAAGTTAAGAGGATACGATGGCTCGAAAATAAAATGCTTGAAAACTCAAATCCTAAACTGTTACACTTGAGATCGACTTTCTCATTCATAGGATTTCCCAAAGGCCCAAGTGAATAGGATATGGTGGCTCGGACACAACTTATCACAAGAAAATTGAGACCTAAAGCTACAACTTCCTCTAATTGTGGAAGAGTATAATGAAAATATTATAGATCCAAAACAAAATTTAACTAATTAAAGCTTGTTTTTAGTTTTGGAAGGAGATTGTTTTTCAAAATATGCGGCAGAAAAATTAGGACACAAGATCCATATTGAATAAGATATATATTATTGAATTGATAATATGCTTAACACTTTACAAGAGCTCGCCTTTTATAAGGTTTGAGCATTCTTAAGAAGGGTTACGTCCCTTCAATTAAACTAATTAATAATTTACTGATTAATTTAATACAATAATTAATATTCATAGCATTGCCACTCCCTTTTAAAGAGCTTTGTCCTCAAAGCTTGAGTATTTTCCTAATGTCATCCTTCATTCAGATTCAGTGTCGGTATTAGAATCGGACATGATTTCTTGTGTAGAGACTTGCACTTCCTTTCCATTGATGATTTTTCACTGTATTGTCTAATTGTTCCTACATTTATGGCCTGGGATCCAATCATCACCGCATCGACGACATATGTTTTTCTTCTTTTTTCTATTATCAGAGTAACTGTTAGATGACTTTGATCTATTTTCCATTTCATAGGCATATGATTGAGGTTTGTGGCATTGATGGCCAGGTGACTAAGTATCTGCACAGTACCTACATTGTGTCTCTTTTTCTTGTCGATAATGGTTATCACCTCTTGTTTTTATTCCTTCCAATTTGCATTCTGCAGCTTTTTCTTTATGTCTTGCTACCTCTACGTTAGGTATGTCGTGTAACTTTAACTCTCTTTGGAGGTATGGTTTAAGACCTCTTAAATAGGTTTCGAGTCTTTGCTTGTTAGACAACCCAAGTACTCGTGTCGACAAGGATTCCCACTGATGTGTGAATTCCTCAACACTTCCAACTTGTTGTAATCTCGTAAGTTTACTGAAAAACTCATCTTCCTTGATTCCTCGAAACCTATTAAAAAAATCATTTTTGAACAAGTTCCAGGTGTAGGAAAAATTGTCTCTCTTCCACCAAAGGTACAAATTATAGGCATACCCTTCCATATGCATTGGCGCATATTTCACCTTCTCCTCATCAGATTGAATATTGTAAATGTCGAAGTATTCTTCTGCTTTGTTTAGCCAAGCAACGCATTGGTCTTCACTTCCATTGTATTTCGACAACTCTATTTTTGCCTTAGGTGGGTACACTATGTAAGGGTGATATTGATTCCCTTTTGCTTTATGGTTTGATGGTGGATTGGAACTACTGGATGACGTAAGTGACATATTTGAACTGCTTCATTGTTGGCGGTGATTTTTATCTTTTTTATTCTCTACTATCTTACTGATAGCTTCTATTTGGCTCTTTAATCGTGCCTCCATCTCTAGCAGTACTTTTGTTTCTATCTCTTGCTTAAGCGTCTCATTGTTAATCTTTATTGCTTTTTGCAATTCTTCTTGATTCTTGGAAAGTGCTTCCTGTGTGAAAATATGAGATGAGGCATCTAGCACATCTAGACTGCTGACTTGGTCCTTTTTTTGCATTAGTCCTTGTAACATCTCCATTAATGTATTATGGTTCTACGCCATTTTTTGGTCTAACATTTTTTGTTCCTTGCTCATAATGTCAAACTTGTCATCCATTTTCTGCTCCATTACTTGAATGACTTCCTCTTTAATTTCTTTCTTAAGTGCTTCTTGGCTCTTGGTGGTCATTTCCTTGAAAGTTTGGAAATCCTTCTCTATTTTTGCAATTTGAGCTTTTAACTTTGTCGTCATGCTTCTTAAGTGTGGTGGTGAATAATTGGAATCAATTTTGTAGGACTAAATTTAATAAAAATTATTGTAGAGACAATAATTATTATATGAATAAAATAAATAAATATAATAATGATTATATTTAAATATTTTTCTATAATTTGTGGATTGTAATTTTTTAATAAAATTAAATATTAATATAACAATTTTTATATAATATTTATTTTTTATTAAAAATTAGGGTTTACGTTTGACGTGGAGGGAGCGTGGGTGGAGATGGAGAGGGCGGAGAAGATTGGGCGCAGCATGTGAGGGGATGGCTGGAGGTGAAGTGCGTGGAGCGGAGGGAAGATGTGGCAGAGGAGCAGAGGTAGCAAATGTGACGTGGAAGAGGGTGGAGAGGTGGGTGCATGAACGAGGAGGAGGGGGAGGCACGCAGAAGGGCGAGTGAGACGAGCAGGGAAAGTGGCGAGTGTGTAGGTGTTGTAGCCGCGGATTGGAGCGAGTGATGCAGTAGAATGGAAGGATGAGTCGAGTCCGAGCTCACTTGAGGAGGAGCGAGTCCGCTCTGAGTGTGAGCCGAATCCGAGCTCAGGTGGAGGAGCATTCCGCTCTGATACCAAATGCGGCAGAAAAATTAGGACACGAGATCCATATTGAATAAGATATATATTATTGAATTGATAAGATGCTTAACGCTTTACAAGAGCTCTCCTTTTATAAGGTTTGAGCATTCTTAAGAAGGGTTACGTCCCTTCAATTAAACTAATTAATAATTTACTGATTAATGTAATACAATAATTAATATTCATAGCAAAATATCTCATAGTGTGATGTTCATTTTTTTTTTGTTTTTTAATGCAAATGTGTTAAAGTGATCTTTCAAAATGGTATTAATAAGATCTGGTTCCAAGTTTCATATAAGCAATTGCATGAGAGTCAAAAATCAAAGGGCCTTAAGGTTCTTTAAACAAATGTTCATGTTTTTTCACTTTTCACTATTTGTAAACTATGAAATGAATCAAATTTTTTTAAAGATCAGTCCTAATCCTACCCAATCAGGGATCTATAAGCAAAAAATGACCTTAAGCAAATGGATCTACCACCAATTGTAAGAAAATTTTGAAAGAAATGTCAATTTAAGCCATTTTAAAGGTTTTTGGAAGGAAATCCCAAATCTGAAGATATCAAACCAAACCCTCCCAAATTCTTCTTAATTAGTAGTAAAATGATCTTAACACGTCTTGAATCAATGATTCAAGTCTGCAAGTACAAAAATGAAGCTTAAATGTGGCCCTAAAATAGTGAAATCTCAAAGCTAGTTCTAGCAATTTTTGCAAATTTGAAACAAGAAAGCTTTAAAATTATTTTTAAAAATCTTCCAAATCTTAAGCAAAGGAGGATCTAAATGAGGTTTAAACTCTAATCTAAGAGGTTCCTAAGCCCATCCATGAAGAAAATATCACAAAAATCAAGACAAGGATGAAGAACATCCATCCAAAAACTCAAAAACTCGGCCGACACAAAGTCTGGAACATAATAGAGCGACAACAGTGGGCTCTCGCAAGTTGTACATAGGAAAAGTGAGACACTATTGTAGTTTGCTAGTGTACAGGGTGCTACGTCGCTATGTGGACATAGGTAGGGTGTGACAGCCTTCTAAAGCAAGGAAAATTGAGATCTGAGCTCAATTTTGAAGGAATTTCTGAGTTGGAAGGTGGATTGAGGCCGGTTTGGGGCTTCTACACCTGCATCAAAGGTTCTTGCATGGATATTAAGGATGGAATGTAGTAGATGTAAAAGGATTAGAACACCTAAAATGAAGAAAAATTCAATAAAATTCAACTTAGTATGGTCTCCAATCTGATAATAGCTTTAATTGTAGGGTTAGATCTACATTAAACAAGCTATATTACTATGGAATGGTGAGTTCCAATGTCAGGTGTGAAACAATTAATACAAATTTCCTAAGATATTTAATCAACTATCAAGCATTTCTTAAAAGTTAAATCCATCATAAACATATCTCATATGGAATGAAACTTGAATAATTTCATATTAAGCTAGAGAAGAAAGTACATATCTACCATGAAGCTTGATGTGCATCCTTCTTCCTTTGCCATGAGCTATCCTTTCTCCACCCTTTCTTTCGATGAAGAAGTTGAGCTTTCCAACCTTCAGAATCTCTCCAGCATGCCTTTTCTCTTCCTTTGTCATCTTCTACTATGCCCCAAATGGCTTTGTTATATAGCATTGGGAAATGGGCTCTCAAGTTTCTCTTTCAATGTGGGATTATCCCTTTTCATGTTTTTTGATTATTTTCTCTCAAAAACCCACTTTCCATAGTTTTTTAGGCTTTTTTCACAACTTTATCATATTCAAGTACAATTAATGCAATCTTGTCCATTTCTTCTCACTGTTGACTGATGGAGACTAGATTTAAGCCTTCAATTGAGCAGTTCAATCACTGGAGCTTGTCTCTTTAGGCTCTTTCTTTCTTCACTCAATCCTTCCAGTTATGGAAGTAGTGATTAGATCAGAGAGGACTGTTCTCTTCTATACTTGTTTTCTGTCTTCATGTTGAGGGCGCATAGTAAAAATATGCTTCTTCCTTCACTTGGTTAAGGGTGTTAATTTGATTGTTAACATATGCAATGGTTTATAGGCATCTTGTAACCGAAAAATATGCAACATAAGCAATAATAAATGAAGCAGTTTGCACAGATGTTCAAGTGGATATGTTAACACATGTTTATGTAAAATGACAAAAAATTGGGAGCCCATGAGGATATGGTCAGAAATGTATGAAAAAGAAATATGTGGTCTCAAACTCCAAGTCATGATGGGACTAATAGGGCTCCTGGGCCTATGAGAATAACTCAGCATGGGCACCAAAATGGCAATGAGGTGCTGAATAGGGTGTTCCAGGTTTGGTAGGCTCTTCTGTCGGAATGGTGGAAAATACAGATATGAAGGGCTGACCCACCAATTTCCAACAGGTTCGACCCTATGGCAAGTTTGGGTTGCAAAAGGTTCAAATGCATCTTCACAAAGGGATGGCCTAAACCTATATGCAAGCTTCCAAATATACCATATCAGATCGAGGAACATGCAGATCATGCTCCTTCACTTTGTTAAGGGTGTTAATTTTATTGTTAACATTGTTGAACATTGATCTATGTTGAGAGAAGATTGTAAAGGCTCTGCAGCTGTGTGTGCAGAGACCTACAGAGAGAGAAGAGAGTATGTAGTTGAGTGCATAGACTGGAAATGTTGTACCCTTCCCAAAGATAATACAACAACAGTTCATGTGGACGTAGCTCCCATCCTGGGGGTGAACCATGTTAAATTTTGTGTTATGTGATTGCTATGTGTTTGCATTTGTGTCTTTACTTATGATGAATGGTTGAGTGTTGTTTATGAATTTATGTGCTTTTATTTTATATGTATTCACCATAAGTATGATGATGGGAATAATATGTTAAGTAATCACATGTATGAATGAATTCTGGATGCACCATTATTTCGCAGTTAGATGAATGCATGAACTAGTCGGATAAACACTCAGCGCAACACTAGAAGTGCATAGTGATATCATTGTTCGTTATAGTGTATACGTTCGCAAGGGTTCAGTCTATTATGCTTGTCGAATGCATATTTTTACACTAAGTAATATTCATTAAAGTGGTTAAGTACCAAGAGGAAGCGTAGTCTCTGTGGCACTGTCCTATCGGTGAAGAACCACCCCGCATCGCGGAGTCCTTAGATGCGTGATAGCCTAAGTGTTTGTAGCAAAGGAGTGGAACTTCGCGCAGTCTGAAGTTCGCAACGCACATTCCATAGCACGTTGTTCACCAATATGTTTAAACACTCATCACCTGGTTGTGGAAACTTGATTCAGCAACCCCCCCATTCCTTCGCCTCGGGTGAGACCTCAGTCCGTTCGCATATTGTTTCCGAAAGGTCCAGTGAAAAGGGGTTTTGTTGGTTCCTCGAACCCCGCAGAACCTGGGTCTTTATAGAAAACCTCAAGAACAGTTAGACAACCAACAAATGGTTCCATTGTCATGCTTGAACTGGTGATGAGTACTGGCACTAAAAATTGGCATCCAGACAAGAAATAAATCTAGGATTGGTGCGACAAAACAGAAAGAGATTTTGCCAGAAAAGAGAATAGACATCCGCATCTTTCTAACATAGATTGGTTAAATAATACCTGTGGAAGGATATTCACGAAATTTTCTAGGCAACCTTTGGAAACAAGTTACATGAGTGGATATCAAGACTTGCGGAGCGAAAGAATTGTTTCCAACCAGAAGGAGTACCTACCGAGTGGACCCCTGAGCTTATTCAAAGGCTTAAAGAAATAGATATTCCACTCTCGCGAGCAATCGACTTTTGGGTTGATAGCATACTAGAAGGATTCGTGACAGAGTTCACTGTGGACATGCTGAATTCCTACATCGCAGCAGAAGTAGAGTTTTTCAAAGGTTTCAGAGGTAAGTACCTCAACAATCTCAGTTTATATATTAAAATGCTTTTAGCTAATAGAGGCATTTTAAGAATGCAGTAAAAGTCCTAGAAGATTTTGAATTTATAATGGTCAATAGCATATATAGTGATTCTGACGAAGACACACACAATTTGAGAAGTGGAAAAAAATATAAGTATACTACTAAGAGGACTTCCAGTGAACATGGACTCCGCGTAGATATTGAATTAGAAGCTGAGCCCGATAGCCAAACAACACCTCCATCAGCCACCTATTAGCCTATTACTCCGCAGAACCCACTGGTTGTGAACACCGTGCCTCCTATTGCACAAAACCCACTAGTTCAGAACCCTCCAGTTGTTAATATTCCTAATCCTCAGAGTGTCAATACTAGTAACACCGCGGGAGTGAGTACTCAGACCATTCCAACTTAGAATATTTTGATTCAGAACATTCCGCACAGTAACATCCCTAACACCACTTAGACCACTATGCAGAGTACTACTATACCACCTAGAAGAAGGATGACCGATGATATTAAGCTACTGATATTTAAAGGGATGGGTCTAGAAGACCCTGAGAAAAATTGGTTTCTATGTGAAGCCGTATGGAGTGTCAAGCAAGTTTAGGATGATTCTGTGGAGCAAGCATAACTCATCACTACATTTAGAGATAGAGCCTTGAACTAGTTCATGAAGTATTCTCAGGGACATAATAGAACCTTAGTGGAGATTAATGCTGCAATATTGGGCGAGTTCAAGAAACCAAAGTCAGAATTCCAATGTATAATAGAATTAAAGGAAATTAAGCAAAAACCTAATGAGACAGTCTGGGAATTTGACCAGAAGTTTAAGACATTGCTAGACCAGGTCAGTTTTGTCATAGCACCGCAACAACACCAAGATTGGTTTATAGCCTTGTTGTTTCCCCATATCAGTTTGTTGTTGATGCAATTGAAGGTGGCTTCCCAGGAAAAAGCCCTGGAAATCGAGATGAAATTATAAGCTTCACCTATAGGAGAGACTAGCACTGGAATGTCTCAAATCCAAACCCAGCTAGCTACCCTGACATTATAGTTGCAGGACATGAAGAAGGGGAAGGAACAAAGACAAGAAATCTAGTGTACGAGATGCAATGGAGAAGGACACACCGGGGAGAATTGTTCGTTGTTTCAAGAATACCTTAACAGTGGAGCACCAAATCCATTGAATCAGAACCACGCACCATGGTGTGAGATCTGTAGAACTAGAGGACATAGGCCAGAATATTTCTACCTAATCTAGAAGTATGTGCGAAAACCTAAGAATTTATATTGCACATTCTGTAAATCTGTTGGACATGATGATTCCAAAGGTAGAGCATATGAGCTCATGATGGAAAGAAAACAAGACTTAGAGCATATGCGTGGTGGTGGAGTATACAGAGTCCAAGAAGAAACACCACAGAACATGGATAATGCGTAGTATGATCAAGGTGCATACAGAGGCTGTGGAGGATTCTACGGAAGAGGAAGAAATACTGGCCTAGGACAAGGAAGAGGAAGAGGCCAGATCATCTATTATAACTGTGGCTAGCCAAATCACTTATCTGTTAAATTTTCTGAATTTACTTCAATCTGATCTAGGATCTTAATTGAGAGAACAACATGTACAGCATATCTACAGCATATCAATCATGGAGACAATAATGCAAGCACACAAGAGACACAAAGATTTACTTAGGGAAAACCATAAAGGTGAAAAACCCCAATAACTTCCTCAGAGATAAATAGAGAAATGATACAACCAACCATGAGAGATAGACATAACCTAGCAGCAGATCCTCCTCCTCCATAAGTGCGCCACTCCTCCTTGAGTGCATAAGTGAGAAGTGAGTGAGTAAATAGAGTGCCTCCCGCACTCTATTTATACTTGACTTGACTTGCCTTTTTACCTAACTCATGTAGGCTCGAACTTAACCACATAACATAATGCTGACTGGGCCGACC
Organism: Larix kaempferi; assembly: GCA_027924585.1. Taxonomy (NCBI): domain Eukaryota; kingdom Viridiplantae; phylum Streptophyta; class Pinopsida; order Pinales; family Pinaceae; genus Larix; species Larix kaempferi. The sequence goes on along the minus strand of BSBM01000125.1, from coordinate 10,766,879 downwards.
CCCAATAGGGTGGTCTAATAACCCTTTGACCCACATGACTTATACAAGGCCGACCCCAAACAAGGTGGTCTAATAACCCATCAAGTATAAGTTACGACACTTACAATATAAATGACGACACTTCCGTATAGAGGAATAATAACATATCTATAGGAATACAATATACATATATGTGAAATACATTCCGAAGTTACATATACATCAACACTCCCTCTTAACTAGGAAGGTATTTCTCAGCACAGTTCTTCTAGCACAAGTCATCTTCTCTGGATCATTGTCACTGGATAATCGTCATCGAGTCATCATCATCGTCACTGCTGCTACTATCTCAATCAATCTCTGAATCTACTCGTCATAGGAAGTTCTACAGAGCCAGTCCTTTTTCATACTGGATGTAGGCCCACCACCTGTAGGTCTTCGTCATCACTGGCCATACTGTGGAATCCTCAGGACTTTTACGTGCGTCACAAAACCTCGAAAGAGCATCCCAGGCTGTTACGAGAACACAGCTCTACCTATAGGATCTCCCAGGGCGCTATTACATGTGACCCCACCACAAAACCTCGCAAGAGCATCTCAGGATGTTACGGGTACACAACTCCGACCTGAAATCTCCCAGGGCGCTATTACATGTGGTCCACCACAAAACCTCGCAAGAGCATCTCAGGATGTTATGGGTACACAACTCCAACTTGAAATCTCCCAGGGCGCTATTACATGTGGTCATGGCAAAACCTCGCAAGAGCATCCCAGGACTGATTATGGGCACACAGCCCAACCTATCGGATCTCCCAGGGCGCTATTACATGCCATAGGACAAAACCTTGCAAGAGCATCTGCCAGATATCCCAGGCCGCTATTACATGCCATAGGCAAAACCTTGAAAGACTATCTGCAGATCTCCCAGGGCGCTATTACATGTCCTCCCAGAGCAAAACCTCGAAAGAGCATTTTCCAGATGTCCCAGGGCACCGATATTACATGCCATAGGCAAAACCTCGAAAGACCATCTGCAAATCTCCCAGGGCGCTATTACATTCTCATCTGCACAACCTGATCCACGGCCATAGAGTATCATCCTGATACTCACCATACATCATCCTGATGCATCCATGATCATCCTGATCATCATCACTGCAACGTCCTGCTGCATGTCATCTGGAGCAACATCCTGAAGCTCGTCATCTATGATCATCCTGATCATCACTGCAACATCTTGCTGCATGTCATCTGGAGCAACATCCTGAAGCTCGTCATCTATGATCATCCTGATCATCACTGCAACATCCTGCTGCATGTCATCTGGAGCAACATACTGAAGCTCATCATCTATGATCATCCTGATCATCACTGCAACATCCTGCTGCATGATCCACCTGATCATCAATGCATCCACCTGATGCATACCAAGTATCTACCTGATACATATCATCATACATGATCCTCCTGATCATATAATGTATCCACCTGATACATGATACATATCACCATACATGATCCACCTGATCATACAATGTATCCACCTGATACATATACAGATACATGGTCCAAGCATCCAACATGATGCATATACAAAATACATACACATGATCCAACTGATCATATCCAGCATCCAACATGATGCATACATACATAAATGATCCAAATGATCATATCCAGCATCCAACATGATGCATACATACATAAATGATCCAACTGATCATATCCAAGCAGAAACCAGAACATCATCCTAATGCTCATCATCCAGCGCTTACATCCACAGCCATGTGAAGTATCCTCCTTCCGACATGCTTGGAATGGCTTCAGCAAATGTGTCCATCACTTCTTGCTCGAAGTGTCCTCAATCTGAAGAATGCCAAGCCTCTCTTTGAAGTACTCAAACTTCACCCTGGCTAGTGGCTTCGTCAGCACATCTGCAATCTGCTCGTCCGTCGCAACATATAGGAGCTTCAAAGCTCTTCTCTGCACCATATCCCTGATATAGTGATATTTGATCTCTATGTGTTTCGACCTGTCATGAAACACTGGGTTCTCGGACAGCTTCACACAACTCTGGTTAGCAAAGAAGATACCAGTAGCTTCCAACGAGAGATCAAATAACTCAGACAGTAGCTTCCGTAGCCATACTGCCTCGCAACTAGCTGAGCAGGCTGCAACATATTCTGCCTCAGTTGTACTCAGTGCTACGCAGGATTGCTTCCTGCTAAACCAAGAGATCACACCTGATCCCATACTGAAGCAGCACCCAGATGTGCTCTTCCTATCTGCAGCACTGCCAGCCCAATCTGAATCAACATAACCATGTAGGTTAAAATTTTGATTTGCTTCATACTTGAGCCCATAATCCACTGTACCCTTCAGGTACCTCAGAACATGCTTTACAGCAACCAGGTGAACACTCCTCGGATCCATCAGGAACTGGCTCAATGTGTTCACAGCAAAGCAGATGTCCGGTCTCGTGTTCGTCAAGTACATCAAGGACCCAATCATCTGGCGATACATAGAGACATCAATCGGCTCAGATGAAGCATCACATAGAAGCTTCAGATTTGATGCCATAGGTGTGGCCATGGCCTTGCAATCCATCATCCCGAACCTCTTTGGGATCTCTACTGCATACTTCCCTTGTCCAAGGAAGATTCTATCTGCACTCTGCCACACCTCCATGCCAAAAACAAATAGTGCATCATCCCCAAGTTCTTCATCTCGAACTCGGTAGTAAGCTTCCGCTGCATGTCGGCAATCAATCTATCTTCACCATACCAAGTTCTGCACATATATGATTTGCTATCATGAGTCTCAGAACCAAGTGGCTGCTCTACATACACTTCTTCTTCAACTACACCATTCAAGGAAGCTATCTTGAATCCATCTGGTGTATCTTCTATTTCATCACTTTTATATTTCTCAATGCTGCCATCTGCAACATGCTTGATCTGATAGTTCCATTTGGAAGTCATAGCAAACTTCCCTTCATGTCTTGGGATTACATCCCAAACATCATTCTTCATGATCGACGGATCATGGCATTCCATTTCTTCATCCCAGATCCTGGGAACTTCAATATCTTCAATAAATAAATTTGTTGCTGAACAAATGTTGTAGTTCTTCTTTTGTAGGAGATGGCATACGATCTTTCCTACACAACAAGTTAAATTGCATGATTAGAAAACATCTCATAGTTTCCAGAACAAATTCTTACACATAAAGAAATATGCCATACAGTCATGCAATTATCTTAGTCAATGCTTCAATACAACATTTATCCATATTCCATAACTTTCTAGATGCCTTCCAATCTCTACCAGAACATTGTTAAGAGTGTGCACAACTCCCAACATGTCAGCAAAGAGGTTTCATTCTAGATAAGTAGCAATGGAATGTTGTACAATGCCATAGGCCACTTACCCATGCATATTAGGAGTATACTGTTCATCAATGCAAGTATTCTAATATGCATAATACACAACCTAATTCTAGGAACATCAGTATATACATTATTGAATAGTATTATTTAAGAAATGACAATTCAAATACTTATCTTTGTTTGTTCGTTGGGTGGACTCCCTCTGAGTCTTCGCTTCCTTGCAGGAGCTGCTGGAGTCCTAATCTGAAGTAGCTTCTTCTACACCTTTCTGTTGTGGGATGTAGAGAGATGGTCAACTCCCTCTGAATATCTGCATCCTTTCATAAACCACTGGAGTGTACTCCCTCTTGATCTTTGCTTCTTGGATTACCTGTCCTTGAACTTACATTCATCCTTGGTTCCTATGCATGCTTATTAGTATCATGATTGTGTTATCCTTGTGATCTCATATAAAATCATACATTCATTAGTATACTATTAAAACACAATAATCTCAAGCATGTATAGTCATGATCATTTCAAACAGAAAATAGTAAGCATTAGCATTCAAGGTTTATGTAGAATTCTTAAGGTTAGTCAAATCATAAGAAACATAACATGTCTAAACCTGTAATTACTCAAACCTATGACTCTTCAGGTTAGTTGAATCGTCAATCAAGATAAGAGATATATTATGCATAAGACCTGTGATTATTCAAACCTATACCTTCATGATTCTTCTGGTTAGTCATATCATCAATTAAGGTAAGAAACATAATATGCATACAACCATGATTATTCAAACCTATGAATTATCAACAACAGTATAAGATCCTAACACAAGGTAGGATTCTAGCTTGATATAGGAAAAACATACCTGGATTAGCATGCTAACTAGTTTATGTCTAACATACCCGCATAATGTCTTTTGGTTCTCTTCAGTGACTTGTGCTAGTAACCTGCATGTCTCATATGTTAACCATTACAAAACCAAGTTATACATACCTCGTAAATGGATCTTCTATGAGATCCATGACAATGGATGAATCTTTGTCCTCATGTTATCATGATCATATGTTCTTGGAATAGAACATGATTTGTCTTTCTTGGTGTACCTTTCATGTTAGTAGACAACATAAACCTCATACAACACCATAATGCATTAGTACAATGATAAGTGTCAACACCCTAACCAATGAATATCTTCTATCATGCATTCATAATTTTGTTAAGGTGATACGACAAATCTAAAATCAAGATTGTACTAACCGTAATAACATGAAGACAAACATACCATAAACTTAATCATGAACAAATCTCAAAACATACCTCGATGAGTCATACCTGTCGAGATCGCTTGTAATCTTCTTATATAAGGCCTTAGCCTCATCTCCCTCTGAAACAGGAACTTCTTCACTTATGCAGGTGACCAATCCATCTTCTTCTAGGATTAACCCAATCCACTTGATTTGAAAGAATTGGACCTAGAGCTGGATATGGGTTTGTCAGAGAAACCCCAAAAATTCAAACTTTGAATTTCAAACTTCCGAAAGGATAGAAATATGCGCCTTGATGAGCTGATCAAACTGGTATATTCAGAAATTTGAAAACTGCAAAGTTTTACTCAATTTTTCTTTTGAAACTTCTGGATTCACTGGACGTGACCCTGAACTGGGGTTTGATGAAGCCCACTCTTCTTCCCAATCAAAATGTTTGATCCAAATCTCTAAGCTTTTATTTTTCTGAGGAGCTTCCAGCCGTGGTCACAGATTTCAAAAATTCCCATTTTTACAGAAGCCCTAATTTTCCACTTTTCTGATCAAAGTCCCGAACTAGGGTCTAATCAAGCCCGGCCTTCTGCCCAACCAAAAATTCTGATCCTGGTCTCTAAATTTCTATTTTGATGAGTAGCATCCAACCGTGGTCTCCGATTACAAAAATTCCAACTTTCTCCAAAGCCCTAAATTCCGGAAGCCATGAATGAAGGTACCAAAAAATAATTCTGTTTTGATAGAAATATGTACCTGATTGTTTCTGGTGTAACTCCAAAATTTTTGATCCACAGGGTCTGAAAAAGTTTCTTGAGATAGCCTGACCTGTTATCTTTCCATCCTGACAGGTCTGACCTCAATTGGATTCTCTGAGAGAGAGTTATGCCAAATGTCGCAACGTGACCTGTTTTGGGATAAAACAGGAGAGCGAACTTGTACGGTGTGCCACGTGTCACTGTTTTAACTTAGGCCTCTGAAAAAGTTTCCTGAGATATCTCGTCCTGTTACCTTTCCATCCTGATAGGTCTGACCTCAATTGGACTCTCTGAGAGAGAGTTATACCAAATGTCGCAACGTGACCTGTTTATGGGATAATACAGGAGGGCGAACTTGTACGGCGTGCCACGTGTCACTGGTTCAACTTAGGCCTCTGAAAACGTTTTCTGAGATAGTACAGACTGTGTACTACCTGTCACTTTTTACGAAATTTCATTTGGAGCTTCCTAGCCCAAGATATGACTTTTTTCCCAAGGTCACCTGATTTTGACTCAGATCTGGAAGAGGCAGAAACCCTATATTGCACAGATCATAAATCACAAAGTACAACGAATTAGAGGTTGTAATTTGGACACAAGGTACCTGGAGATCTTAGCTTCGTCCTGTAACAATTTCAGATCTGAAAAATTCTCCAAAACGGATTTATAGCGAAAGTTCTACGATGACTGGTTTTTGCTATATCAAGCCCTAGCATCATAAGTGCAACAAGTGTCATACATGCCATATCATGCCTTCTTTCAGGCTAGCTCTGATACCATGTTAAATTTTCTGAATTTACTTCAATCTGATCTAGAATCTTAACTGATAGAACAACATGTACAGCATATCTACAGCATATCAATCATGGAGACAATAATGCAAGCACACAAGAGACACAAAGATTTACTTGGGGAAAACCATAAAGGTGAAAAACCCCAATAACTTCCTCAGAAATAAATAGAGCAATGATACAACCAACCATGAGAGATAGACATAACCTAGCAGCAGATCCTCCTCCTCCATAAGTGCGCCACTCCTCCTTGAGTGCATAAGTGAGAAGTGAGTGAGTAAATAGAGTGCCTCCCGCACTCTATTTATACTTGACTTGACTTGCCTTTTTACCTAACTCATGTAGGCTCGAACTTAACCACATAACATAATGCTGACTGGGCCGACCCCCAATAGGGTGGTCTAATAACCCTTTGACCCACATGGCCGACCCCCAATAGGGTGGTCTAATAACCCTTTGACCCACATGACTTATACAAGGCCGACCCCAAACAAGGTGGTCTAATAACCCATCAAGTATAAGTTACGACACTTACAATATAAATGACGACACTTCCGTATAGAGGAATAATAACATCTCTATAGGAATACAATATACATATATGTGAAATACATTCCGAAGTTACATATACATCAACATTATCTAGAGATTGTGACAATGCATGTACTACTTGTAATTATTGTAAATATTTTGATCATGTTATTGAGGCATGCCTAGTATTAGCAGCGGAAATGCAGAAAAGAAAGAAAGATGTACCTAGCCCGAATATTCAGCTGATCGCAACTGAGAAAAGGACTGCAGATCCAAGTATTAATGTTGTGACGCGAAGTGGTGCTACAGTAGGAAGAGATAGGCAAGCAGAAGCTTCGACTTCTAGAGATTTTGAAGCTAATAAGACTGCTGCTGAAGTGGTATGGATACAAAAAGATACTTGGAAAACACATGTTTTCAATCTGGAGAAGAACAAAGAAGTCTTTGAAGAAGCACGGGACATGTTCAAAGAGCCAGCACCGATGTCACCAAGAATCCCGTTGCAAAGTGAAACAACGCATATGCAATATATGCTAGCAACACATGATCAAACCAGTAATGCAGCAGAGACAGGAACCTATGTTGCACAGTTCCTACGGAGCTGCATGAAATTATTGAAGAGCGCAGACATTGTAGTGGAATTGAATTTTTTTTTAAACCAATATGAACCATGCAGTTAGACAGATACTTCCCAAAGCACAGTTCATCACATCAAGAGTCATGAAAGAATGGGTAGAGAAATGAGACTCAGTGCGCAGATATGAGATCATCCTTGACTTAGGATCAGAGGTAAATGTATTGACTAAGTAGGCATGGCAGCAGACGAGGAGACCAAAGATATAATGGTAACCCATACAGTTGATATTGGCCAACCAGCAGAAAGTCATACTTTTTGGGAGATTAGCCAATATTATTGTTGACATCGATGGAGTGCGAATTCATGCTAACTTCGAGGTTATCGAAATTGTGGATGATAGTCAGCCTTATCCAGCATTGTTGGGTATATACTGGGCGATGGATAACCTCGCAATCATAAAATTGAAGACTAAGAAGATGATCTTTGAAGGGCAGGATATCAAGGTCATAGCACCATTGGACCCTTCACAAGGAGAAAGATACAGTGAGCCGATTCAGGAAGAATCCAGAGCACAGGATCTTGATCACATTTACAAGCTGACTGTGAATCAAGATGACTACATTAATCCTACGATGGATGGAGCACTTAGTTGGAGTTGAGATAGTTTTTGCATCTCAGATTCTGACATGGGACAGGAGAATTGGCAAAACCGTATGCATGAAGTATCTGCAAGAAGATGTGCATAGATCACAAAGTCACTGCGCTGGATTGGAACCAAGCTATGTCAAATCCCTACTTATGATGGTTCGACTAATGTTTATTCATTTATCCAAGAATACATTGTATGAATTGCAACTAAACACCACATACCAGCATTAGATATGGCACTGTTCGCTACACTTTCCAGATGGTGGGCCGCCCATAAGCAGACTTTGACCACATGGGATCAGTGCATACATATGATGCAAATCAGATTAGAGAAAGTTGCATTGACATTTGAGAAGTATAATGAACAGATAAATCCGAGCTATCACATTGAAATTTGTTCACAAGCATTGGAACAGAGACCATAGACAGAATGGGTTCATCTATTTATGCACACACTAGAGCAGATTCCAAAAAATTGGTATCTAGACACGGAGCTTCGCAGAGGAACCATAGATTGGTCTATGTTGACTGTGAACTTCCAGAGAAATTTTAATTTTGGAGATGAATGTCCAAGCATAAACGAAGCTCTACAAGTTATCAAATAAAGAATATTCAGAGAAGAATTCCCAAGTATAAATGAGGCATTAGAAGAAATCAAAGAAAATATATTTGAGATGTCAAAGTACTTGTGAACCTACAACCAGAATGGGAAAGAATGATAGAACACAACCTTGAGTGTTAGAATCTCACTGAAAATGAAAGAAGAACAAGAAGAGAGAGATGAGGAGGATCCGCACAACATTAATATACCTGAGTCCGAGGGAGTGCATGATGTAGAGGGACCTCCACTTCAAATTCATCATGCACATTGGCACAAGTGAAGAGCCAAAGTTCGCATCCATTGGAGATTACTGGGATGATGGCACAGTCGTGTAGATCATCAATCTCGTACATGAATATCAATATTTATTTCTGATGAAGTTTTCCGAAATAAAAGGCATTTTGGGTGACTTGGGAGTTCTGAAAATACCTCTCAAGACAGATGCGAAGCCTGTTAAGTAAAGGCCCTATAGAATGAATCCCATATATAACGAAAGATTCAAGGCAGAGATTGACAATATGCTTGATGCAGGGATCATTGAGCCCGTTGAAGAATCAGAGTGGATAAGCCCGATGGTTATCCAAGATAAAAATACTAAAGGTGAAATCAGGATCTGTATAGATCTAAAAAAGTTGAATGATGCTTCACTGCATGACCCATTTCCTACTCCTTTTATAGATGAAGTATTAGATAATTTTGGAGGAAATGAGGCCTACTCATTCACTGATAGATTCTCTTGATATCATTAGATCAGGATTGATCCAGCAGACAAGAATAAAACAACATTTTCTACTGAATGAGGCTCATAACAGTATACAATTATTCCTTTTGGGTTGAAGAATGTACCTGCCATATTTTCCAGAGTTGTTGTGGCTGCATTCAAATACTTTATCCATAAGTTCTTAGAGGTTTATTTTGATGATTGGACTATCTTTGGTTTGCTGAAAAACCATTTTGGAAACCTGAGAATGATGTTATCTAAGTGCAGACAACATCAAATTTCATTAAATTTAAAGAAATGTATTTTTTGTGTGCCTTATGGTATTCTTCTAGTACACATTGTGTGCAGACAAGGTCTGATGGTTGATCCTGCGAAGATGGCAGTGTTTGTGAATTTACCTACACCAAATTCAGTGAAGCAGATCCGCACGACACTGGGGCATACAGGTTATTATAGAAAATTCATCAAGGGTTATGCCTAGATAACCACGCCAATGGAGAAACTGCTGAAGAAAGAAGCGCAGTTCATATGGAACGTAGAATGCAAGGAAGGACTAGACAAGCTAAATGACAAAATCGTAACTGCGTTGATCCTAGTTTTTCCAGATTGCAATAAGCCATTCCATGTACATGTTGATGCTTCATCTATAGCATTGGGAATTGTGCTCGCTCAACCAGGTGAAGGGGGTATTGATCACCCCATTGCATTCTTGAGAAGGAAGCTATCTTCAGGTGAAAAAAACTATATGAACACTGAAAGAGAGGGTCTATCTATGGTGTATGCACTCCAGAAATTCAGGCATTATTTGCTCTGTGCGCACTTCTCAATGTTTACTAACCATTCTGCTTTGAAATATCTAGTCAATAAGCCCATGTTAGGGCGGAGAATATGTAGATGGCTATTACTCTTCCAAGAGTATGATTTTGAAATCATGGTTAAGCTAGGAAGATTGAACTTAGGACCTGAACATCTCTCAAGGATTGAGTCAGGTGAGGAACCATCCAATATTGAAGACAATCTTCCTGACATGCAGTTATTCACTATACAGATCACATATGACTACTATAAATACATTGTCAATTTCTTGACCACGAGATTGGCACCCACATAGTTCACTATGCAGTAGAAGAAGAAGTTGGTAGTCAGAGCAGCAGACTTCACTATAATAGTAGGTCAATTATATAAGTTTGGACCAGATGAAGTGTTGCGCAAATGCGTGTTGGTGCATGAGAAACCGTTCATAATGGTTGATGCACACTTAGGTGTATCGGGAGGTCACTACGTAGGAAGAGCTACTGCGCAGAAGATATTGAGGGCAGGTCTATGGTGGCCTACAATTCATAAAGATTAAAAAGAACATTGCCATAAATGCGATGTCTATCAGAAGACAGGAAGGCCATCGCGAAGAGATGAAATTTCGTTGAATCCGCAATTGACCCTTCAAGCATTTGACAAATGGGCCATTGATTTCGTGGGACTTATCAACCCACTAGGAAAGAGGACTGGTGCGAGATACATTATCACTGCGACTGGTTATCTCACTAGATAGGCAGAGGCTAAACCAGTGAAGGGTTGTAGTGCAGTTACTACCGCGAAGTTCATCTTTGAGAACATCCTTACTAGATTTGGATTCCAAAAGATTTTGATGACTGATCAAGGGACCCATTTTTTGAACTGAAATATTGAATCCCTTATTGAAGAGTTCCACATTTATCATTAGAGGAGTACATCATACCATCCTCAAGCAAATGGAACCATTGAAGCTTTCAACAAGCTACTAGAGAATGCGCTGACAAAGGTGTGCAATGTCAACAGGGATGATTAGGATCTGTGCATTCTAGCTATGTTATGGGCATATAGAACCAATTGCAAGAAGTTGACAGGCCATACACCTTTAAGATTGGCCTATGGATAGGAAGTTGTCATGCCTATGGAGTATATTGTACCCAGCTTAAGGATTGTTGCATTTAGAGGCATGGAAGATCAAGAAACAATAGAAGAAAGGATTCTACACTTGGTGGGATTGGAGGAAGATCGCTTCATAGCAGGATTTCACCAGCAAGTGCAAAAAGACAGGGAAAAAGCATGGCATAATCGCCATATCAAGAACAAGTCCTTTCGGGTAGGTGACCTTGTCCTCCTGTATGATAGCAAGTTTATGAAATTTCCTGGCAAATTTAAACTACATTGGCTTGGCCCATATACTGTTACGCATGTTACTAATGGTGGCGCAGTTCAATTAGCCACGTTAGCCAGAGATACCTTACCAGGTTTGGTGAATGGAAGTAGACTGAAACCCTATCAGGATAGTCTTACTTCGTAGAACCCTCAGTGATCGAAAGAAAAGGGAAATTCTAAGTGTCAAGTACAGTTGAAATTGGGCACTAGAAATACAAAAGAGTCTGTACACAGTTTTGGACCGATACACGAAGTTTGATGAAAATAATGCACTGACCACGTAGCAATGGTCGAAATGTGAAGCTGCGCAGATAAGAAAAAAAGAAAAAGAAAAGAAAAGAGAGTGCAGTTCGAAGCTCAAAAGGTAGTTGCGCAGATTAAATAGAACAAGAAGGATGAAAAATTCATCAGGAAGAAGAATGACACCACGAAGTAACTGTGTCGGGATAGTGACGACCCATTGCGTAGTTTGAGGAAACGCTCTAATAAACTAGCTGTTGAAATGTCGGTCGAAAAACTAGCCGTTATACAGTGATTTTATCGACGACCACTTGAGCATTTAATGCAAAAATAACCGTTTTGAAGTAGTTAATGAAGGAAAGGACCTGAATCCTCAGCGTATTTGGCCAACGGATATGCAGTTTAATGTTTTTCTAACCGTTGATGGGCATGGTTAAGCCTAACTGCGCCTATAAATACCGTTGTATTTGGACTCGCGGGCGTTACCAAAACTCTAAAATTTTCTTGCGAGCTATAGATTGAATCTGTTACAGTGAGTGCCCAGTTATCTCATAAATTCGTATAGAAAAATATAGTGAATGTCTGAAAGTTCCTCTATTGAGTAAGAATTCACATTCAAGGAGGCTGTGAGGGTGTTTAAGCATGGAGGGATTGAAGGGTTGATGAGAACCCCTGCTAAGAAGGTTGTTACAGAACAAGGTCAAGGTTCACGTTGTTCACTGTGACACTCCACAGTTATGCAAATCAAGGGAAAAGAACCAGCGATGGAAAAGACAAAACCAAAGATGATGAGCTCCACGCTACCAGAAGTTCCGCTCAGCAACAAAGAAATCCCATTAACTTGTTAAATTTTGAGTATTAAATCACAATACTATAGGATCTTTGCTGAGAGAATAACATCTACAGTATATCAATGCATGACAATCATAATATGACAAGCATCACAAGCATCACAAGAATCGAAAGCATAGAGACAAGAGACACAGAGTTTCCGTGGGGAAAACCCTAAGGTGAAAAACCCCACAACTTCCTCAGAGATAGAGAGAGCAATGGCTCAACCAAAATACAACCAAATAATACTGAGATAGTCTCCTAGCAGATGATCCTCCTCCTCCTCACTAGTGCGCCACTTTTCAGAGAGAGAGATAGTTACTTTTCGAAGTAAGTAAAATAGAGATCTCCTATCTCTATTTATACTCACCTTTTTGCCCAGTGACCTACTAGGGCCGACTTGTCTACTTAGATACACCCACATTATATTATATATTAATCAGGGCCGACCCCATAAGGGGGTCTAATAACCCATCGGCAAGTACACACACTTGTGACACTTGTCAATCCACATGACGACACTTCCTTATAGAGGAATAACACATCTCTTATAAGGGTACAATAAATATATATATAATATACAGATGAAATACATTCCGAAGTTACATATACATCAACATAAGTTTGACACCTGACTATATCTCTCTGCATGCAAAGGATGCACCAGCCGTTAAGCTGTCCAGAAACACGAAGTATGAGATACTGCTTCCACCAATGTCCAAACATGTGAAAAGAGAAGCAAATCTATTGGGTAAGTTCACAGAGTGTAAGTTCGAGGACTATGACTTACTTCAAATGCAGAAGGAGCTGGCCGAGCCAAAGTACCCAGAATTTCAGCCAGATAAATATATGTGATGGAGGAAGGATGTGAAGGGAAATTTTGTGCTGGTCACATAGAGTTGGTTATCTGAAGTAGTGGAATCAGGGTTGCTGAACCTATTGAGGCTCCCGCACTTCAATGAGAGCCCATAACTGAATGTAGTGGTGTGCACCCTCATATCGTGCACACACCAAGGCTATCTTTGGATGGATAGAAATGTCAACCTGAATATCGACTTGATCCATCGCATCATAGGGTTAAGCAAGCGAGGTGAGGACCCTAACAAATTCTTTCAAGGAAAGCACAAGGATAAGGAGGTTGCTGCACAGATGAAAGAATTGCACAATGTTCTTAAAGGAAAAAGCGGATTCATCACAGATGATATAGCTGATGATGCTACATGGTTTGTAACACAACTACCAGGAGGGAAAATTTTGTGGAAGGAAAGACCTAATTAAGTACTAGCCGGAGAAGTGCTCCTTGGGGCGAAGGCCATGACAAGAGGAAGATTTAACTGGTTCCAGTACCTGTTGAATGAATTTCTAGAAGAGGTGCACGAAACGCAGATGCACGACAACAATTTTCACTATAGCTAGTTGATGGTCTTGATTGCGTTTCTAGGATGGAATTACCCAAGACAAGTCTTCTTCTCTGGATCATCGTCATCATCATCATCACTGCTGCTACTATCTCAACCAATATCTGTCTCTACTCGTCATAGGAAGTTCTATAGAGCCAATCCTTTTTCATACTGGATGTAGGACCACCACCTGCAGGTCTTCGTCATCACTTGCCATACTGTGGAATCCTCAGGACTTATTACGTGCATCACAAAACCTCGAAAGAGCATCCCAGGCTGTTACGAGCACACAGATCTACCTATAGGATCTCCTAGGGCACTATTACATGTGACCCCACCACAAAAACTCGAAAGAGCATCCCAGGATGTTACAAGTACACAACTCCGACCTGTAGGATCTCCCACGACGCTATTATATATGGTCATGGAAAAACCTCGCAAGAGCATCTGCCAGATATCCCAGGGCACTATTACATGCCATAGGCAAAACCTTGAAAGACTATCTGCAGATCTCCCAGGGCACCGAATTACATGTCCTCCCAGAGAAAAACCTCGAAAGAGCATTTGCCAAATGTACCAAGGCACCGATATTACATGCCATAGGCAAAACCTCGAAAGACCATCTGCAAATCTCCCAGGGCAGTGGATTACATGCTCATCTGCACAACCTGATCCACGGCCATAGAGTATCATCCTGATACTCACCATACATCATCCTGATGCATCCATGATCATCCTGATCATCATCACTGCAACGTCTTGCTGCATGTCATCTGGAGCAACATCCTGAAGCTCGTCATCTATGATCATCCTGATCATCACTGCAACATCCTACTGCATGTCATCTGGAGCAACATCCTGAAGCTCGTCATCTATGATCATCCTGATCATCACTGCAACATCCTGCTACATGTCATCTGGAGCAACATCCTGAAGCTCATCATCTATGATCATTCTGATCATCACTGCAACATCCTGCTGCATACCAAGTATCTACCTGATACATATCATCATGCATGATCCTCCTGATCATCAATGTATCCACCTGATACAAATACAAATACATGATACATATCGCCATACATGATCCACCTGATCATACAATGTATCCACTTGATACATATACAGATACATGGTCCAAGCATCCAACATGATGCATATACAAAATACATACACATGATCCAACTGATCATATCCAGCATCTACATGATGCGTACATACATACATAAAAATGATCCAACTGATCATATCCAGCATCCAACACGATGCGTACATACATACATAAAAATGATCCAACTGATCATATCCAGCATCCAACACGATGCGTACATACATAAAAATGATCCAACTGATCATATCCAAGCAGAAACCAGAACATCATCCTGATGCTCATCATCTAGCGCTTACATCCACAGCCATGTGAAGGATCCTCCTTCCAACATGGTTGGAATGGATTTAGCAAATGTGTCCATCACTTCTTCCTTGAAGTGTCCTTGATCTGAAGAACGCCAAGCCTCTCTCTGAAGTACTCAAACTTCACCCTGGCTAGTGGCTTCGTCAGCACATCTGCAATCTACTCGTCTGTCGCAACATACAGGAGCTTCACAGCTCCTCTCTGCACCATATCCTTGATATAGTGATATTTGATCTCTATGTGTTTCGACCTGTCATGAAGCACTGGGTTCTCGGACAAATTCACACAACTATGGTTATCACAGAAGATACCAGTAGCCTCCAACGGGAGATCAAATAACTCAGACAGTAGCTTCCGTAGCCATACTGCCTCACAACTAGCTGAACAGGTTGCAACATACTCTGCCTCAGCTGTACTTAGTGCTACACAGGACTGCTTCCTGCTAAACCAAGAGATCACACCTGATCCCATATTGAAGGAGCACCCAGATGTGCTCTTCCTATCTGTAGCACTGCCAGCCCAATCTGAATCAACATAACCCTGTAGGTTAAACTTTTGATTCGCTTCATACTTGAGCCCATAATCCACTGTACCCTTCAGGTACCTCAGAGCATTCTTTACAGCAACCAGGTGAACACTCCTCGGATCCGTCAGGAACTGGCTCAATGTGTTCACAGCAAAGCAAATGTCTGGTCTCGTGTTCGTCAGGTACATCAAGGACCCAATCATCTGACGATACATAGAGACATCAATCGGATCAGATGAAGCATCACATAGAAGCTTCAGATTTGATGCCATAGGTGTGGCCATGGCCTTGCAATCCATCATTCCAAATCTCTTCAGGATATCTACTGTGTACTTCCCTTGACCAAGGAAGATCCCACCTGCATTCTGCCACACCTCCATACCTAGAAAGTAGTGCATCATTCCCAAATATTTCATATCGAATTCAGCTGCAAGCTTCCTTTTAGTATCTGCAATCAGTCTGTCATCTCCTGTCACAAATAGGTCATCCACATACAATAGTAGAATCACAGGATTCCCTTCCTCAACCTTGTAGTAAAGGTTGGAATCCACTTTACTCTTGGTAAAGCCCAAACTAGATAGGAAACTGTCCATCCTACCATACCAGGTTCTGGGAGCTTGCTTCAAGCCATATAAGGCTTTCTTCAATCTGCATACATATGATTCCCTGTCATATATTTCAAAACCGAGTGGCTGTTCCACATATACTTCCTCTGTTAAGATTTAATATGCTAAGACAGAAAATAGCAGCATTACATTCCATTTCACAATAATAGCATATATAGGATCACTGAAGAAACAACAAGCACAACATAAACACAAGAGACAGAGATTTATCCTGGGAAACCCTCATGGGGTAGAAAACCCAGCAAAGCTTCCTCAATATAGATGACCAGCAATATACAAAGATGAAACCCTGAGACATGATCTCCTCCTCCACAATAGCAGACCTCTCCTCCACAAGTGCGCTATCCTCAAGTGAGTGAGTGTATCAAATGAGGAACACACCTCCTCTATTTATACACTACTCTGATATGTATTTTACACAAGTACATGTAGGCTCGTATTTAACCATTAGGTTAAATACCCCATTATAACTAACTGGGACGACCCCCACATGGTGGGTCTAATAACCCTAGTTACCACACCCAACTCGGAGGAATAAACATCTCCGGATTTATAGTATAATCACATCGGAGGTATGGAACATCTCCGGAATAAATAATATACAAATATAATATTCTTTGAAGTTATAATATTTCAACATCCTCTTCTACTACACCATTCAGGAAAGCAGTCTTGACATCCATCTGGTGTATTTTCCATTTCATTGCTGCAGCCAGGGCAAGCACTGTTCTGATGGAAGTGTACTTGGATACAGGTGCAAAGGTTTCTTCAGAATCTATTCCTTCTTTCTGAGAGAAACCACGAGCTACGAATCTCGCTTTGTATTTTTCTACATTGCCATCTGCAGCATGCTTGATTTTGTAAATCCACTTGGAAGTCACAACAGACTTCTCTTTAGGTCTTGGGACAACATCCCAAACATCATTATTCATTATTGATTGGTATTCCTCAACCATAGCATCCTTCCATTCTTTCTTTTCTGCTGCCTCTTCATAACTGGAAGGCTCTTTGTTCATAATGTCACAAAGTAAAGCAACATAACTGGTGTGTGATCTGGTTCTCTTCTTTGCTCTATGTTCTTCTTCTGGAATGCCAAATCTTTCTGCATCGTGAATGAGCTCTCTAGCCCATACAGGTTTCCTCTTGTGAGAGTTATCCTCACGGGGTGGATCTACAGGTTCTTGTGGATCTTCAAACTCACGAACAGTTTTTGGAACTGCTTCAGTCATGGTAGTGTCCTGAAATCTTGTTTCCTTAGGTTCTTCATAACCTTCGGTAGGTGCCTTTCTTGATTTGATGAATGCTGAGTTTTCATCAAATGTTACATCCCTACTAACATCAATTTTCTTGAACCCTGGAAAGTATATTCTGTAAGCCTTTGAGCTTTCACTATAACCCACAAAGATGCCCTTCTTTCCTGAAGGATCTAGTTTAGTCCTCTTCTCTTTTGGGACATGAGTATATACTGGACAACCAAATATTCTGAGATGGCTGACTTCAGGTTTCTTACCAGAAAAGACCTCTTCTGGTGTCTTGTTGTCCAATATCTTGTGGGGTGTTCTGTTCTGCACATATACAGCTATTCTAGCTGCTTCTGCCCATAGATGCATAGGAAGATCCTGGTCATGCAACATTGCCCTTGCTACTTCCATGATAGTTCTGTTCTTCCTTTCTGTAAATCCATTCTATTGAGGATTATAAGGAGCAGTCAACTCCCTCTTAATCCCCGAATCACTGCAAAGCTTCTTGAAGTCATTTGAGGTGAATTCCCCACCATTGTCAGATCTGAATGTCTTGATTTTCTTGTCAGTTTGATTCTCCATCAAGGTTTTGAATTCCTTGAATTTATCAAGCACCTCATCTTTGCCCTTCAAGAAGTATACCCAAGTCTTCCTGGAGAAGTCATCAATAAATGATACATAGTAAACATACCCACTCAGGGAACTTGAAGACATAGGGACACATACATCTGAGTGGATGATTTCCAGAATGTCTTTTGCCTTGCTTTCACTACTTGGGAAAGCCTTCTTAGTGTTCTTACCTTTTGCACATCCTTTGCAAATACCTTCATGTTTGGTCTTGATTTCAGGAAGACCCTCTACTACCTTGCTTGCAATTGGAAGTGCCCTATAGTGCATATGAGAAAGTCTTCTATGCCAAAGTTCACTTGGCTCCATGGACTCATGCACCATGGCATGTTCAGGTTGTCCCTTCAATTTATACAGTCCTCCCTCTTGCTCTCCAATCACTACTGCATCATCTATTGTCTTTCCCTTTGGCCACATCAGGACTTGGCCATCTACAAATGCAACCGTCATACCTTTTGCATCCAATGCAGAGATGGAGAGTAAGTTCTTCTTGAGCCCAGGTACATAGAGGACTTCCTTCATCTTCAGAGATTTTCCAGAATCTAGGTTGTAGGAGGCTTCACCACTTCCTTTGATTGGGTATTGATAATCATCCCCAAGTTTCACCTTATGGGGTGATTCATGTTCAGATAGGTTCACAAAAGATTTTTTGAATCCAGTCATGTGTTTGGATGCCCCACTATCAATTAACCAATCATTAAAACCATGGGAGATTGTACCTGTGAGAGCAGAGATCAGAGCATACTCTTCTTCACTTGATGAGACATCATCACTATCACTTTCTGCCCTAGCCTTCTTCTTTGGGGGTTCATCATCTTCGGCAGCATGAGCATGAAATCTTCTTTTGCTGCCCTTCTTCTTCTTACTGAAGTTGTTGTTATTATCCCTTTTGTTCTTGGGACAATCTGAAGCATAGTGACCCTTCTCATTGCATGTAAATCATCTCAGGTCCTTCTTACTCCTTTGATGAGATCTTTTGTGGTGAGAGTGATCCTTCTTGGTTTTGCTTCTTTTGGTGTGAGCTGCAAGAGCTTGATCTTCTCCTCCCATCTTTTCCTCACGAGCTATAAGCCTAGCTTCTTCTTGAGAGCATTCTACCCTCAATCTGTTGAAGGAGATCAACTTCTTCCTTGCACAAATTCCTTGAATAAAAGAATCCCATGACCTGGGTAGGCCATTTAGAGTGGTCATCACCACTTCACCATTCTCCACCATTTCATCCACTGCTTCTAGTTGTTCCTTGATCTGGGAGACCCTTGAAAAATAAGATTGAATGGTTTCTCCATTCTGAAACTTTACTGTTTTCAATTGGTTCCGCAGGGTCATCTTCCGATTTATGTTCTTTCCTTCAAATAGCTTGGTCAAGGATTCAAACATCTCCTTGTGTGTCTTGAGAGAAGACACATGGGGTATGAGAGGGTCTTTGATAGAATCAGCAATGAGTCTCTTTGCCTTGACCAAGTTCTTCTTGTGCAATGCCTTGGCCTCTTCATCCTCTGGGATAGGGATGTCTTCTTTCACATATGAGTCCAACTCATTCTCTTCCAGGATTAGTCCAATCCTATACTTCCAGGCTCGGAAGTTATCAGCCCCTTCAAGCTTATCCTCAAGCTTGGTGTGAAGAGACATATTTAAGAGTACTTCAAATGGAAATAGAAAAGGTTTAGGACTTACCACTTGAAGTGCTGAAAACTGGATCTGGTCCCCGATTAGGGTTTGTTAGAGAAACCCTAAAAATTCAAAATGTGAATTTCAAAATTCCGAAAGGATAGAAAGATGCACCTTGGAGAGCTGATCAGCCTAGTACATTCAGAATTTGAGATCAGCAAAGTCTTGCCCTTCAAAATTGCCTTTTTGTCCTCCCGGGTTCACTAGGGAGAGCCCTGAATTAGGGTTTGAGTTTCCCGGAGATCTACCCAGCCAAAAATCTCGATCCAAAGCTCTAACCTTCGATTTTTGCAAGGAGCTTCCAGCTGTGCCTTCAGTTTCCAGAAATTCCTATTTTTGTGGAAACCCTAATTTTTAGGGCCAAATCTGAAAATGCTCGGAACTGAATTCTGATTGGACAGATAGATGCGCCTTGATGAGTAGATCCAATCTACTATACTGAATTTCAAAAATCTGTGGAGAGAAACCCAATAAACAAGGAATACAAGCTTCCGTCACTACAAAATGTCTTCTTCTCAGTTATGCTCTGATACCATGTTAAATTTTGAGTATTAAATCACAATACTATAGGATCTTTGCTGAGAGAATAACATCTACAGTATATCAATGCATGACAATCATAATATGACAATCACAAGCATCACAAGAATCAAAAGCATAGAGACAAGAGACACAAAGTTTTCGTGGGGAAAACCCTAAGGTGAAAAACCCCACAACTTCCTCAGAGATAGAGAGAGCAATGGCTCAACCAAAATACAACCAAATAATACTAAGATAGTCTCCTAGCAGATGATCCTCCTCCTCCTCACTAGTGCGCCACTTTTCAGAGAGAGAGATAGTTACTTTTCCGAGTAAGTAAAATAGAGATCTCCTATCTCTATTTATACTCACCTTTTTGCCCAGTGACCTACTGGGGCCGACTTGTCTACTTAGATACACCCACATTATATTATATATTAATCAGGGCCGACCCCATAAGGTGGTCTAATAACCCATCGGCAAGTACACACACTTGCGACACTTGTCAATCCACATGACAACACTTCCTTATAGAGGAATAACACATCTCTTATAAGGGTACAATAAATATATATATAATATACAGATGAAATACATTCCGAAGTTACATATACATCAACATAAGTTTGACCCCTGACTATATCTCTCTGCATGCAAAGGATGCACCAGCCGTTAAGCTGTCTAGAAACACGAAGTATGAGATACTGCTTCCACCAATGTCCAAACATGTGAAAAGAGAAGCAAATCTATTGGGTAAGTTCACAGAGTGTAAGTTTGAGGACTATGACTTACTTCAAATGCAGAAGGAGCTGGCCGAGCCAAAGTACCCAGAATTTTAGCCAGATAAATATAAGTGATGGAGGAAGGATGTGAAGGGAAATTTTGTGCTGGTCACATAGAGTTGGTTATCTGAAGTAGTGGAATCAGGGTTGCTGAACCTATTGAGGCTCCCGCACTTCAATGAGAGCCCATAACTGAATGTAGTGGTGTGCACCCTCATATCGTGCACACACCAAGGCTATCTTTGTATGGATAGAAATGTCAACCTGAATATCGACTTGATCCATCGCATCATAGGGTTAAGCAAGCGAGGTGAGGACCCTAACAAATTCTTTCAAGGAAAGCACAAGGATAAGGAGGTTGCTGCACAGATGAAAGAATTGCACAATGTTCTTAAAGGAAAAAGTGGATTCATCACAGATGATATAGCTGATGATGCTACATGGTTTGTAACACAACTACCAGGAGGGAAAATTTTGTGGAAGGAAAGACCTAATGAAGTACCAGCCAGAGAAGTGCTCCTTGGGGCGAAGGCTGTGACAAGAGGAAGATTTAACTGGTTCTAGTACCTGTTGAATGAATTTCTAGAAGAGGTGCACGACACGCAGATGCACGACAACAATTTTCACTATAGCTAGTTGATGGTTTTGATTGCGTTTCTAGGATGGAATTACCCAAGACATTATGTTGGCCTCAGTATTGCTAGCAGTGACTGTAGAGGATCCAGATATACGAATCTCTGGGAAACTTTGATGCCAGAAAGACAACACGCATTCAATGAAGTATTCCACACATACTATGAGCAGCTACACAATGTCATTATTTGCACACCGAGGATATCCAAAGAGTAAGATCTAAATATATTCGCACCATAAATTTTTACGCTGACATGCATTCCATCTACATTTCAGCGAAGGTGCAGAAAAAGAACCTAGAATGGTTCCAAGGGAAATATCATATCGATGAACCAGATATCAATCTCATCATGAAGGAATGGATAGATGAATGGAAGGTCGAAGGACCCATGATCATTGAGAGTGACTCTGAATAAATAAATCCAATTGTGACACCAATTGTTGAAGAGTCGCAATTAAGAAAAAGGAAAGAGCTAGGAAGCTTAGTACCAGAAAAAGTCCAGAAAAAGAAGTAGAAGCCTATAAAGGGCAAGTCATAAGCGAAGCTGCATGATGATGAATATGAAATGATCGCATTCAAAGTCACCGCACATCTAGAATATGTGTTGAATCTCAAAGATAGTAAGGATGAGGCAATCTAGGCAAGTTTATAGAAGAATCTCACCATGTTGCAAGGCATAATAGAGAAGTTTGAGCAAGTCCAGCGCAACTTGTCTTTGCCGCGAGAATCATAATTGGAAGGAAGGTTAGGGGACACTTCGTAGCCAAAGAAAACACCTCTATCTCTGACCCTGCGACCAAAATCACGCATAGTCTAACTTGACCCGCTAAGCCTAAGGTTATCGCACGAACAAGCAGCTTCAGGCACGTAGGACATAGAGCATGTGGAAATCGACATTGTGATGTTGCCACTAGAGGGCCTACACAATTTGCACTTGTAGGATGTTGAAGAGATCCATGATAGAAGTTTGGTTGCTCTGAGCCAACACCATCAATTGCAAGAAAATTATAAGCAACTACAGGAAGCAAGCTTAAAGAAAACCATGGCACTTGAATATGAGCAGGACTAACGAAGATGAATAGAGCATATTGTCGCTTCAATCTGCGTGGAGATACCAGAATGCAAAGAACAACAAGAGCTCGCGGATACTATTCTTAAGATCAGCTCAATGGTCAATGATATTAAGAATGGAATGAAGGACATGGATACTGATTACCAAGCAAATATTACCGCTTTTGAATCACAGAATCAACCAAAGACACCACCAGACCAAGCAGAGCACAGAGCTGCAGAAGTAAAGGCAACTGCGAAAACAATAGTTAGCGAAGTAGAAAAGTGTCAAGACTTGTTGGAGGAAGCTACGAGAGTATTCACTATGCTGCAAGAGGACCCTGAGCTGCTGCAGGTCTAGACAACTTTGAAGGAAAAGGAAGCAGCGTTAAACACACTGAACGTAGAGATAAAGACCCTGCCACCAAGAGATAGACTCCGCAGATTT
Source organism: Larix kaempferi (assembly GCA_027924585.1). NCBI lineage: Eukaryota > Viridiplantae > Streptophyta > Pinopsida > Pinales > Pinaceae > Larix > Larix kaempferi. The sequence continues at coordinate 10,743,454 of BSBM01000125.1, read as the reverse complement.
ACAGAAGTCATATAATTAAAGAGACGACTTGTAGTGTTAAGGGAATAGGAGGCTGAAGTCAAAGACAAATCACAGCCCCTGCAGGAGGAAGCCCATGAACTAATGCAAAAGATAGAAGGAAAATTGCATGAACTCCATGACACACAGGCATCAGTAGAAGAGAAAACTCAGGATGACTTAAGACTGGATGTGTTAGAAACCATCAAAGAAATTGAAGAAAATGCCAAGGATACGGTTGCTAAGCTGAGCGCAACGTATCAAGAGTTCATTGCTAAAATAGCCCCACAGGAGGAAGAACAGTTCATGGAACCAGAAGTAGAGAAGTAGAAAGTGGCTCAGGGATGAGCCACATGTAAGTGTTAGGGGCCTGTTGGGCCTAGCCCAAGTAAGGCATTTTTTGTGCAAGACATTTTTTGAAGCTTCTAAGTACATCGCAGTTCAGAGTAAGGAAATTTTGAAGAAAGACAGTTTTGAGGAGCTGCGAAGTTGAGAGCAACGCAGTATCTATAGGATAGGAACTGCATAGCTGAGATCCAGTTCCACAGAGTCGTAGCACTGTGAAGTGCCAGCAGGGCACCTATTTTGGGTAAAGAATGTAAGGGAAGGTCGAGTTGAAAAAGAGACCTGTTTTGTTGAATTAATCCATGATTCCCAGCAGGTGGATAAGGAGTGGTGCGGAAGGAAAGCGATCGGTCACATGAGCAGAGGCAGCACGGTGTGAGCCGGCTGCACAAAGATGTTAGAGAAAGAACGACAGGGTGAAAGCGACCCGTCGGCATGCACTTGACATGAAGGGCTGAAAGCGACGTGACCACATGCAAAAGGATGGCCATGATGGAGAAGTCTCTATCAGATCCTAGCAGTCCTGGTTAGCGTAGTCACCATGACGGTTTGGGGTAACTTTAGGGTTTTTGGACCACTAGATTGTAAAGACGTGACCTAAGGGCAGGATCTATAAAAGGTCACATTTTGTAAGGGAAAGGGTTAATGTTGAATCTTCTGTTTATGAATTGTTAATCTTTGTTGTTGAACATTGATCTCTATTGAGAGAAGATTGTAAAGGCTTTGCAGCTGTGTGCACAGAGACCTACAGAGAGAGAAAAGAGCTTGCAGCTGAGTGCGCAGACTATAACTATTGTACCCTTCCCAAAGATAATACAACAACAGTTCCTGTGGACATAGCTCCCATCCCGGGGGTGAACCACGTTAAATTTTGTGTTATGTGATTGTTATGTGTTTGCATTTGTGTCTTTACTTATGATGAATGGTTGAGTGTTGTTTATGAGTTTATGTGCTTTGCTTTTATATGTATTCGCCATAAGGATGATGATGGGAATAATATGTTAAGTAATCACATGTATGAATGAATGCCGGATGCACTAGTATTTCGCAGTTAGATAAATGCATGACCTAGTCAGATAAACACTTAGCGCAGCACCAAAAGTGCATAGTGATATCGTTGTTCATACGTTCGCAAGGGTTCAGTCTATTATGCTTGTAGAATGCGTATTTTTACACTAAGTAAGATTCATTAAAGTGATTAAGTACCAAGAGGAAGCACAGTCTCTATGGCATTGTCCTAACGGCAAAGAACCACCCCACATCGCGTAGTCCTTGGATGCGCGATAGCCTAAGTGTTCGTAGCAAAGGAGTGGAACTTCGTGCAGTCTGAAGGCCACAACTCGAGTTCCGTAGCGTTTCGTTATCCAATCTGTTTAAACACTCATCACCTACTTGTGGAAACCTGATTCCGCAAGCCCCCCATTCCTTCGCCTCGTGTGAGACCTCAGTCCATTCACAGATTGTTGCCGAAAGGGTCAGTGAAAAGGGGTTTTGTTGGTTCCTCAAACTGCGCGGAACCTGGGTCTTTATAAAAAACCTCAAGAACAGTTAGACAGCCAACATACTCATCAAGTATGCTTGCTAGATTTGATATTTCCAATATCAAACCCCGATTTCCCTATCATGTCGCCTTCCAGATCAAAGTAGTCCATGGTGCAAAGACTATTGGATGAATGGTCGTAGATGAAGGAGAATCGATGTGCATAATGTCTATATCCTATTGGAAAGCCTTGGGTTCTCCTGAGTTATCCCCTTCGGTTACACTACTTATCGCGTTTGACAGAAAATATTGTGGTCCGCATGGAGTCTTACTAGCATTCAAGATTCAACTTGTTGGTAAAGCAGTGTCAATAGAGGTTGAATTTGTGGATGCTTCTTTCGACTACAATCTATTGCTGGGAAGAAGTTGGACGTGCACGATGCAAGTCATCCCCTCATCCGTTTTTTGAGTATTGATGTTCCCTCATGAAGGTAAGATCGTTAAAGTTGATCAACTATCCTTCACTCGGAAAAACAACATAAGTTCATCGATTCAAATATACCTTTGATTGATCAAGATCGTCTGCCCAGTGAGAGCTTAGGAGTAGGTATGTATTCATCATTGATGGGAACATTTGACCTACCTTCTCTTGCACTTTACATTGGTTCTACGAGTACTAACGATGCTTCATCTCATGAATTTTTTACAATTAGTCAAATGACTGATCCATGGATCCTTCTGACTCAATAAGAACCAAACATGCCCTTATCCACTGTAGAAATGGCATAACAAGCATCACAGAAAGCTGCAATTTATTATATCTTGACTTCGTTAGTCTCAGGTAAGTCCGATTTTGATTATGCACCTGCATGGTCAGTTCACTCCACCCATTCTTTTGACTTTTTCGATATTATTTTTCCTTCCGATGAGGCTATCCTAGAATATATGATAGGTATGGATCATCCATGGGAACATATGCATCACAGATCCTACTTTCTTCCAGATCTGAACAGGATTGAGAATGGTGAGTTTTCATTGAGACCCGATGGGAATATTGATTTGTCCATCACTCTTTCTACTAAAGAGACGATTTATGCTGAAGGTAACATGGAAAACATTTTGAAGACTATACCAATCGATATTTCCACCAAGCCTAATGTTGTGGAAAACATCTTTATTGGAGCAATTTTTTCTCCATAAGAGATCACTTTGTACACCAATTTATTTAAGGATTTCCGCGATGTTTTTGCCTGGTCTTACGAGAAGATGCCAGGCATTGACCCCTATAGTTTTCTGATCCTCGAAATGGGACCTACTTGAAAATTTATTACGCTTAGGCATACATGCTTTTTCTTGTACTATAGTTGTACATTTTTTGTAGAGTTATTTCATTTTGGATTTATTTCCTTATGTGTCTTATGGCTTTTTTTTTTCAGATGACAACCAAGTACTTCATAGTATTCGCCAATGGTGCTAATTGCCACACTTGTTAGTTGGATTCAACAACTTGGGTTATTTACTCATCCTCTGGCTAGCTCATTTCTTCGGGAGGTGCTTGTTTGGGCCCTACGATGAATAATGCAGCTAAGTATAGCGCGGTTATTGAGCTACTCCGAGATTCTATTCATCACGACATTTCACATTTTGAGGTATGACTTGATTTGCAGTTAGTAGTACTTCAGTTGTCGGGTGAGTACAGGGTTCAAGATCCTTCTTTGTTATGTCTGTTTTTGCAAGTTAGGTTGCTTGAAAGAAATTTTTATTTGATTACATATCAACACATTTCAAGGAATTTAAATGCATTAGCCGATTCTTTTGCAAATTATGTACTTGATTGGAATTTGTATCACTCACAATAAAATTTAAAACACATAAGCATGCATGTATATAATCGCTACTGTATATATATATATGGTCCAAAAAAACACATATAAGTTTGAGTCATCCACTGTCAAAATATACAAAATGGGTGTAAACAGCCTAAAAAATAATAATATGCATCACTCCCTGTATGGATAGGGAGGAGCCTCAGCTAGCTCTGCTATGGCCTCCATGTAGCATATGACCAGCCTGGATACTTTCCTAAATAACCTAATCCAGGCTGGGGGCACCCCTAAAACATGTTGCTGCATCTCAAGTGGCATGCTTTCTATCCTGTAGGTGGGGATATCATGAGTCAACTGAATCATCTTTCCCTCAATAGTCCTCAGCATGTCGTCCGCACCACCTGGCGCGTTTTGTCATACATATGTCCTCGGATTTCCAACAGGCCTCGTCAGCCCCACATCTGCATACATTACATTTTAGCAGCACTCTTACTCATCATAAAAATAATATATATATAAAAAGACATAAAATTGTATAATTTTTCAAAAACAAAACATTGTGGTACCTATATCTACCTAGGATGCCCTCGGAGGTAGCATGAGCTCTAGATATCCTCGAAAATACATCTCTGCATATGAAAACTGCTCGAGCGTCGGTACTTGGCGGCTCCACCACCCTAGATATTCATCATCGGAGTATGACAGGTTTGTTTCACCTCCACCTTGACGCAAAAATATATCACCCCACCAAGTCATCAGTGGCTCACGGGGATTCAATGCTGGTAGAGCCATCCCCAGACTCAGAGTGGGTACTCTCGAAGAAGAAGAAAGAGCATAATATACTTCCATATCCGAAGTTATTCTTTCTCCCTGTCTTGCATTTCGTCAATTGTTGCTTCATGTTGACTAGTAGCCCTGAGCACCAGTCAAAGATGAAATTTCGTAGGCATTCAACACCTATTTTCATATAGTTCCTCGATGCCAAGTGTTGAGCTGCGCTTCCCCCGATCCTGTTTATGGTACTCAGGATTACCTTTAGTAGGAAGCTAGCTATCTGGCCAATCGGTACTTGGATCCCACTTTTCTTGGTGACAGCTGTTGAGGTATTTGTAACTTCAGAAGATATTCACTTGTATATTGTATGTATTACATTTGTACTTTATTGTATCCCCAACGGAGATGTATTATTCCTCTGGTTGGAAGTGTCATCATTTGTATTTGCAAGTGTCGCAACTTGTATTTGATGGGTTATTAGACCACCTTAGAGGGGTCGGCCCAATGTGGGTTAAAGGATTATTAGACCACCCTAGTGGGGTCGACCCAGTGACAAGTGGTAATGGGTTATTATACTCTCTTAAGAGAGGTCGACCCAGTTAGAGTAAAAGGCAAGTCAAGTCATTGTATAAATAGAGATTGTGACTCTCTCATTCTATCCATTCACTCACTCACTCACTTCGCATTAGTGAGAGAGAGGAGGAGTGCGCACAAGTGGAGGAGGAGCAGCTGCTAGGAGAATATATCTTGTTTTGGAGTTTCATATTTGTGATCTTTGTATTGGTGCTCATTCTATCTCTGAGGAAGTTGTGGGGTTTTTTACCTTCTTGGTTTTCCCCGGTGAAATGCTGTGTCTATTGTCTCTTATGTTTGATATGTTGTACATGTTGTTCTCTCAGTTAAGATCCTAGATCAAGTTGAATTAAATGCTGAAAAACTAACATGGGATCAGAGCTATCCTGAAGGAAGGCATTGTATGGCATTTGCGACACTTGTTGCACTTGCGACAAATTGTCAGCTAGGGCTTGATATAGCAAAAACCGGTCATCGTGGCACTTTCTCTATAACTCCATTTTGGTGAAGGTTCAGGATCTGAAATTGTTACAAGACGAATATGAAATGTCCATGTACCTTTTACCTAAAGCTTAGCCCCATATTCGTTGTACTTTGTGAGATATGATTCGTACAAGTTAGGGTTTCTGCCTCTTCCAAAATGCATCCCTAAACAGGTGACCTAGGCACAAAGGTCATATCTCGGGCTAGGAAGCTCCAAATGAAATTCTGTAAAAAGTGGCAGTTAGGGAACGGATTGTAGTTTCACAAGTCTGTGTTTTAGAGGCCGAAGTTGAAAAATTGACTCATGTCACTCTGTACAAGTTTGCTATGCTGTTTCATCCCATAAACAGGTCACGTTGCGACACTTGGAATATCTCTCTCTCATATAATCCATTAAAGCTCAGATATGTGGGGTTGGAAAGATGACAAGTCAATCTACCACAGGCCGAAGTTTCACACCCTGAGGATCCAAAATTTCAAAGATAAATCAGAAACAATCTAGCATATATTTCTGTCCAAACAGAATTGGATTCTAAGCACTTTCATTTTTGGTTTGTCACTGCTACGGGAAATTAGGGTTTCTGCAAAAGTTGGGATTTTTGGAATCTGAGACCAGAGCTAGATGCTACTCATCAAAATCAAAATTTAGAGTCCAAGATCAAATTTTTTGGTTGGGTATAACCCTAGGCACTATCAAACCCTTGTTCGGGATTTTGGCCAGAAAATCAGAAAAATTAGAAAACCAAAATTTGACAAAGCTGTAGATCTGAAACTTGCAGGTCAAATTTGAGGGGTCAACTTTTGGAGTTTTCAAAATCTAAGCACACCAACTTTCTCACCTCAGTCATCTGCATCTCCCTATCTAGACAGAAGTTTGAAATTTGAAGTTTGGATTTTTAGGGTTTCTCTAACAAACCCTAGCCAATGCCAGATCCAAATTCAACAAATCAAGTGGATTGGGTTAATCCTAGAAGATAATGAATTGGAAACCTAAATAAGTGAAGAAGTTCCATTTAAAGAGGGAGATGAGGCTAAGGCCTTGCATAAGAATATATTGGTCAAGGCCAAGAGGATCATTGCAGATTATATCAAAGACCATCTTGTACCACATGTGTCTTCTCTAAAGACACCCAAGGAGATGTTTGAATCCTTGACCAAGTTGTTTGAAGGAAAGAACACACATTAGGTATGACTTGAGGAGATATAGGTATGTGTCAAAATTTGTTTCATTTATCTGATGATTAAGTTCATGATATGTTTGTCTTCATATTATTGAGGTTAGTACAATCTTGATTAATTTTAGATTGTCTGATCACCTTAGTAAAAGTATGAATGCATGTGAATGATATAAGACATTCATTGATTAGGGTTATGACACTTATGATTGTACCAATGCACTGTGGTATTGTATGAGGATGATGTACGCTAACATGAAAGGTACATCAAATCAAGTTCTAGATCGAGAAAATATGACCATGGTGACATGAAGACAAAGACTCATCCATAGCCATTGATCACATAGAAAATCTACTTACAAGGTATGTGTAATTTGGTTCTACACTGCTTAACTTATGAAATATACAGGTTACTAGCACAAGGTTGAAGAGAACAAGGATACATTGTTTGGGTATGTTAGACATAACTAACAAACATGATAATCTAGGTATGTCTTTCCTATATCAAGCTAGAATCCTACCCTGTGTTAGGATCTTAGATAAGTATACTTTTGTATGATTGATAATGATTATTCATGAAGTTATAAGTTTGAGTAATCATGGGTCTATGCATATTATGCTTCTTAGTTTGATTAATGATATGACAAACTAGAAGAGTCCTATGGTCAAATAAGAATATGCATGAGTAAAAGAAGTACTCCTTGAAACCTTGAATACTAATGCTTGTGATAAATTACCTATATATGAAATAATCATGACCTTACATGTTTAAGATTATTTAGAATCATAATGTTTTGATAGTATTGAGATTATACTAATGCATGTATGATTATGTATGAGATCTTGAGGATGACACAATGATGACACTTGTGCACACTTAAGAATGCATAGTGGTCCAGGATGGAAATAAGTCCAAAGACAGGTAATCCAGGAAGCAAAGATCAATAGGGAGCACACTCCAGTAGTTCCTGCAAGAAAGAAAAGATTGAGAGGGAGTCTGTTAGGATATTCCTATACTCCATCGTAGTCCCACCAGTATTTTGATCATTTACATTTTTAGTCATGCATGCACTTTTAGGGTTTGCATGCATTCTAGGGTTTGCATGCATCCCAGTCATCAGTCCAACACCTAGCCCTCAGTTAGCCATCCCCCAGGAGCTTCTCACTATTCAATTTTAGCCCTTTAGTTGATTAATGCACCCTTCTTCCTTGAGTTTAGGGAGCAACTCACCCTTCTTCACCTACCAGTCCAGTTGTCTTCAGTTTACACTTAGTTACACTCAATTACACCTACCAGAGTTAGTTTGACTGATGGTTGACAGTTACTTGAGCATTGATGACTTCACTGATGATGATGAAGACTTCTAGTTGTGCTCCGATGATCATGAGGACACCTAGTTGTGCTCCGATGACACTCTATTGATCTTATGATCACTCTGAGAGTCTAATTCGAATTGCCACCTTAGGCATTCGAATCCTCTCTACCATTGTACTATTTATTTGTCCATATTGTGATTAATTAACTAGTGTGTGTGAAGTATTTTTGCTTCTATCCGAGTTCTACTGTATTATTATTTTGTTTCTCATTATACTGCATTGATCACTCTTCTTCTATTTTCTTGCTTAATCATAATTACTCTTGTGAGGTATACATCATCTCTTAGATCTGCTGTGAGGATTTTCACATGGTATCAGAGCATGCTGAGATTATTGTTTATCTCCATTCTTGAGAGTTTTTTGCAGGTTATTATCTAGATTTTGAGTGCAGCAGTTGCAGCAGTTTCTGCATTTTTGCAACAGTAGCAGTTGCAGTTATTCTATATTGTTTTTGCAGGTCCTCTACAGCTTCAATGTATTCATATTTAGAAGGACTCCCTCCTCTTTCTCCATTCAACTATGATGAATGGAAACAAAAAATGATAGCATATTTGAAGAGCCATGATCTCTTTGATTGTTATTTTGAAAAAGAGTTCGAATCCTCTGAAGAGAAGATTGATTGGTTGAATAAAGGTGACATGGCCCTTGGAAGAATGATGTCTGCTTTGCCTTGAATACATGCTTTACCAAATCATTGATGATGTTGAAACTCCAAAAGAGCTATGGGCCCATCTGGATGAAAGATTTGGAATATAGAATGAAGGATTTGGTCCAAACCCTTTCGAGAACAAGCAAAGTGATGCATTCGCTCCCCTTGATGGTCTCTCAGATCATGAACCAGTATCATCTCATATTGAATTTGTTGACAAAGAACTTGCAGATTCTCCACTCATGCTCAAACTTTCTTCTCTTTCTGTGCCAGCTCACACTCTAGATATTGCAGAAGGTCCTAAATCCTCTCTTGCACCAGAGTCTGTTGGTTTGCATCATGATCACATGATTATTTCAGAGGTAAAATCAGCTATTGGAGGTAATGCATTTGCTCCTCTCAAGCAATCATCTCTTTTATACTACTATATGATCATTAATTCATGCTTTTAGAAGGTTATTGAAGATTATGGCCATTTCCATTCGCTTGGGATAAATTCTCATGCAATTACTGGTTTTGATCTCACCTCTCATGCTTCAAAGGAGATCTCAAGAAACTATGATTCAAGTCTTGGATCTAATTTGGATTCTAAGCAATTACTACTTGGGATAATTTCTCATGCATATGATAGTTTTGATCTCACCCCTGCTGGTTCAAAGGAGATCTCAAGAAACTATTCTTCAAGTCTTAAATCTGATCTGGATTTTAAGCAATTATTATTTGATGGTTCTTTTTGGCATAATCTCACCCATGATGGTTCGAAGGAGAAGACAAAATACTATCTACATATTCATTATTTTGATCCTAGCTTAGCTGATTCGAATCACAGGTTCAAGGATCATCCTCATACTTTTGGATTTGTTCTCATCACATTCGATCTGAAGAGCAAGTACAAGCACATGTTTTTTGAGCATGATCCACTTCTTCCCAAGAATAAGATACCTCCAGACTTATGACCAAGCATCACACCTACTTGAGATTGGAGAATTTATTTTTGTGTGTGCCTTACAGTCTGTTTTTTGAGGAGGGGGTATGTTTCCCATGAAATTTTCCCACTTCCTTGGTTTATTGATTGTTATTATTCATTGTATTGGGTGATCTTTGGTCTTAGTTACCAGGGCCCAGGATGAATTAAGGGGGGGTGTTAGGATATTCCGATACTCCATCCTAGTCCCACCAGTATTTTGATCATTTACATTTTCAGTCATGCATGCACTTTTAGGGTTTGCATGCATCCTAGGGTTTGCATGCATTTTGCATGCATCCCAGTCATCAGTCCAGCACCTAGCCCTCAGTTAGCCAGCCCCTAGGAGCTTCTAACTATTCAGTTTTAGCCCTCCAGTTGCTTAATGCGCCCTTCTTCCTTGATTTTAGGGAGAAACTCACGCTTCTTCACTTACCAGTCCAGTTGTCTTCAATTTACACTCAGTTACAGTCACTTACACTTAGTTACACTCAGTTACACCTACAAGAGTTAGTTTGACTGATGGTTGACAGTTACTTGAACATTGATGACTCCACTGATGATGATGAAGACTTCCAGTTGTGCTCCGATGATCATGAGGACACCTAGTTGTGCTCCGATGACACTCTATTGATCTTATGATCACTCTGAGAGGCTAATTCGAATTGCCACCTTAGGCATTCGAATCCTCTCTACCATTGTACTATTTGTTTGTCCATATTGTGATTAATTAACTAGTGTGTGTGAAGTATTTTTGCTTCTATCCGAGTTCTACTGTATTATTATTTTGTTGCTCATTATACTGCATTGATCACTCTTTTCTATTTTCCTACTTAATCATAATTACTCTTGTGAGGTATACATCATCTCTTAGATCTGCTGTGAGGATTTTCACAAAGTCCACCCAACAACCAAACAAAGATAAGTATTTGAATTGTTATTTCCTGTATATATGATTACTTCAAAATGATGTTGTTCAGTCATGTTAGAAAAGTTGTATTAATGAACAAGATACTACTAACATACAAGTAATGGGTAAGTGGCCTATGGTATTGTACAACATTCCATTGCTACTTATCTAGAATGAAACCACTTTGCTGACATGTTGGGAGTTGTGCACACTCTTAACAATGTTCTGGTAGAGATGGAAGGCATCTAGAAAGTTATCGTATGAATACGGGATATGGATGAATGTTGTATTGAAGTATTAGCTAAGATAATTGCATGACTGTATGCCATATGTCTTTATGCGTAATTTTTTGTTCTGAAAACTATGAGATGTTTCTAATCATGAAATTGAATTTGACTTGTAGGAAATATCGTGTACAATCACCTACAAAAGAAGGACAACGACATTTGTTCCAGTGATGAAGTTCAAGAAAACTACCTATTGAAGATATTGAAGAATCTGAAGTTCCCAGGATTAGGGATGCTGTAATGGAAGGATGCCATGATCGAGGAGTACTAGTCGATCATGAAGAACGATGTTTGGGATGTGGTCCCTAGACTAGAAGGGAAGTCTGTTGTGACTTCCAAGTGGATCTACAAGATCAAGCATGCTGAAGATGGCGGCATAGAGAAATACAAGGAAATGTTTGTGGCTCAAGGCTTCTCCTGGAAAGAAGGGATAGATTATGAAGAGACTTTTGCACCTGTATCCAGGTACACTTCCATCAAAACAATACTTGCTCTAGCTACAGTAATGAAGTGGAAGATACACCAGATGGATGTCAAGACAACTTTCTTGAATGGTGTAGTCGAAGAGGAAGTGTATGTGGAGCAACCACTCAGTTTTTAGACACATGACAAGGAGTCATATGTGTCTAGATTGAAGAAATCATTGTATTGATTGAAGCAAGCACCCAAGACATGGTACAGCAAGATAGACAGCTTCCTATCCAGTTTTTAGGATATTCCTATACTCCATCCTAGTTGTACCATCATTTTCATCATTTTCATTTTCAGTCTTGCATGCATGCAGAAATTGCATGCATCCTAGTCATTAGTCCCAGCACCTAGCTTGCAGTTAGCTAGCCCCGGGAGCTTCTCACTGATTAATTTCAGCCCTCCTAGTTCTTAGTGCACCCTACATGTAGTTTCATGCATCTCATGCGCCCTCTCTCACCTACCATTCAGTTGTACTTCAGTTATCTTCAGTTCTTTCCTTGATTTAAGGCTAGACTGACTCTCAACTGACTGTATCACTCCGTTGGACCTCCAGTGAGACTAGACTGCCCATTCTGACTCCAATTAGCTCCTCATGAACCCTCCATTGAGCCTCCTTCATTCAGTTAGTTCCAGTTATACTCAGTTACACCTACCACACTCATTTAGACTCAGTTTGACCATTGGTTGACAGTTACTTGTGCATTGATGACTCCACTGATGATGATGAAGACTTCTAGTTGTGCTCCGATGACACTCCAGTGATCTTTTGATCTCTCCATGCAGGCTAATTCGAATTACACCCTTGGTATTCGAATCATGTGCATTGTATCATTACTGTTTTACTATTCTGATTAATGAAACATGCATGAATATTATGCTCCTAACTGATTTCCATTGGATCTATGTTCTGCTGCTCTATTCTCTTCTATTTTCCTGAATACTTTCATTGTGAGGTTTACATCATCTCTTTGGATCCACTGTGAGGATTTTCACACTAGTTTGGGCTTTACCAAGAGTAAAGCGGATTCCAACCTTTACTACAAGGTTGAAGAAGGCAATCTAGTGATACTCCTACTGTATGTGTATGGCCTGTTTGTGACAGGTGAGGATAGGTTGATTGCCCACACGAAGAGGAAGCTTGTTGCCGAGTTCAAGATGAAGGACTTGGGTATGATACATTACTTTCTAGGTATGGAGGTGTGGTATAGTACAGATGGAATCTTCCTTGGACAAGGGAAGTATGCAATAGAGATCCTGAAGCAGTGAGGGATGATGGGCAAGGCCATGGCCACACCTATGGCATCTAACTTGAAGCTATTGAGTGATGCTTCATCATATTTGGTTGATGCCACTATGTATCGTCAGATGATTGGGTCCTTGATGTACCTGATGAACACGAGACCAGATATTTTCTTTGCTGTGAACACTTTGATCCAGTTCCTGACGGATCCTAGACATGTTCACTTGATTGCTGTAAAGCATATTCTGAGGTACCTGAAGGGTACGGTTGATTATGGGCTCAAGTATGATGCGAATCAAAAGTTTAACCTGGAGTTTTATGTTGATTCAGATTGGGAAGGCAGTGATGCAGATAGGAAGAACACTTCGGGGTGCTGCTTTAGTATGGGATCAGGTGTGATCTCTTGGTTTAGTAGGAAGCAATCCTGCGTAGCACTGAGTACAGCTGAACAGAGTATGTCGCAACTTGTTTGGCTAGTTGTGAGGCAGTATGGCTAAGGAAGCTATTGTCTGACTTATTTGATCTCTAGCTGGATGCTACTTGTATCTATTGTGACAACCAGAGTTGTGTGAAGTTTTCAAAGAACCCGGTGTTCCATGACAAGTCGAAGCACATCGAGATCAAATATCACTATATCGGGGATATGGTGCAGAGTGGAGCAGTGAAGCTCTAGTATGTTGCGATGGATGAGCATATTGTAGATGTGTTGACCAAACCACTAGCCAAAGTGAAGTTTGAGTACTTCATAGAGAGGCTTGGTGTTCTTCAGATAGAAGATACTTCGAGTTGGAAGTGATGGGACACATTTGCAGGAGCCATTCCAAACATAGTGGTGGGAGGATCCTTCCCATGGCTGTGGATGTAAGCCCTGTGTGATGAGCATCAGGACGATGCTCTGGATGATGTTCTACATGATTATGATCAGGATGATGATATGTGTTGATATGCATCAAGATGATGATGTGATGATGATCAGGATGATCATGTGATGATATGCGTTAGGACAATGCTATGATGATGATCAGGATGATCATGTGATTATATGTATGAGGATGATGCTATGATGATGATCAGGACAATCATATGTGGTGACCATCAGGTCGATGCTCTATATTGTTGAAATATTGTAACTTCTAAGAATATTATATTTGTACTTTATTATTCCGGAGATGTTTCATTCCTCCGTAGAGATCTTATTATATATCCGTAGATGTTTATTCCTCCGACAAAATATGGTAACTTGGGTTATTAGAATTCCCTAGTGGGGTCGAATTAGAGTCAATTGTATGGAATGTTTAAGTCCCCTAGTGGGGTCGACCTAGTCAACATTATGTTGAGTGGTTAATTTGGGGCTGACCTAGTTAAGGTTAAAAGACAAGTGAAGTAGTGTATAAATAGAGGAGGTGTGTTCTGCATTTAACACACACACACTCACTTGTGAAACTCGCATAAGAGAAGGAGAGACCTGAAAAGGAGAAGAAGGAGCTCATGTTTGGTGATTACATCTTTGTATTTGCTGGTCATCTATATTGAGGAAGCTTTGCTGGGTTTTCTACCCCACAGGGTTTCCCAGGATAAATCTGTGTCTCTTGTGTTTATGTTGTGCTTGTTGTTCTTTCAGTGATCCTGTATATGTTATTGTTATGAATTGGAATGTAAAACTGATGTTATCTATCTTAGCATATTGAATATTAACATGGTATCAGAGCTAGCCTGAAGGAAGGCAATGTATGGCACTTATGACACTTGCTTCACTTGCGACAATTTGAAAGTTAGGGTTTTGTATAGAAAAAACCATCATGATGGAACTTTCGCTATAACTCAGGTTTGGCGAAGGTTCAGGATCTGAAACTTTTATAGGCTGAATATAACATTCCCCTATACCTTTTTTCTAAAGCTCATCCTCATATTCGTTGTACTTTGTGATTTATGATCTGTACAAGTTAGGGTTTCAGCCTCTTCCAGAATGCAGTCCTAAACAGGTGACCTAGGGAAAAATGTCATATCTTGGACTAGGAAGCTCCAAATGAAATTATGTAAAAAATGGTAGTTAGGGAATAGAATGTAGTTTGACAAGTCCACTTTTTAGAGGCTGAAGTTGAAATAGTGTCACGTGGCACTCCATACAAGTTTTCTATGTTGTTTCATCACATAAACAGTTCATGTTGTGACACTTGGCATAAATCTCTCTCAGAGAATCCATTGAATATCATAACTGTGGGGTTGGAAAGATGACAGGTCAGGATACCACATGCCAAAGTTTCATACCCTACAAATCGTAAATTTTAGAGATGCACCAAAAACAATATAGCACATTTGAAATGGATCAACGGAGGAAATCTAAGAAGAGGAGGAAGAAGCTCTCACTTAGGGTTTTTAGTTTTTAGGTCTGGAAGGACTTGATACAATGTTGGAGACACCTGATACAACATTGGATGCTTTGATAATGGATTTGATATCCATTCATCATAGATATTGGTCCTCCATCAAAATATTGTGGGAGGAAAGAGATTGAAGATTAAGGTTTCCAAGTAAGAAGAAACCCTAGCAAAGTTGGGAGACTCATAGGGAAGCAATGAAGAAGGTTTAAATGGAACTGATATTCTAACATCCTAGCACCATGAACATAAATAAGGTGTTTACAAGTGATCTAACTTGGATGGTTAGGATTTTACCATTATAGAGAAGACTACTCGACAGGTATGAATTGAGAAGATACGGGTATGTTTTGAAATATGTTTCATGAATAAGTTTATAATATGTTTGTCTTCATATTATTGAGGCTAGTACAATCATGATTAGTCTTAGATTTCCCGATCACCTTAGTAAAAGTATGAATGCATGTGAATGATAGAAGACATTCATTGATTAGGGTTATGACACTTATGATTGTACTAATGCACCTATGGTTTTGTATGAGGATGATGTTGTCTGCTAACAAGACACAGGTACATCAAGAAAGACAAATCAAGTTCTATGACTATGATGACATGAAGAAAAAGGCTCATCCATAGTCTTTGAGCACATAGAAGCTCTACTTACGAGGTATGTATGACTTTGTTCTAATATGCTTAACTTATGAGATAGGCAGGTTCTAGCACAAGGTTTCTAAATCATTGAAGAGAACAAAGAAGATATTGTTTGGGTATGTTAAGACATAACCAAGCATGATAATCCAGGTATGTTTTCCTATATCAAGTTAGAATTCTACTTTGTGTTAGGATCTTAGGTAAGTATACCTATGTATGAAATGATCATGACCATACATACTTAAGATTATTTAGAATCATAATGTTTTGATAGTATTGAGATTATACTAATGAATGTATGACTATGTATGAGATCATGAGGATGACACTAGTGCACACTTAAGAATGCATAGTGGTACAAAATGAATAGAAGTTCAAAGACATATAGAGATCAAGCAGGAGGCAACCACAAAAACATAAAAGATCAGTATTTGATTTGTTATCTGAATCTCTGAATAGTCAATAATATTGCTTGTAATAGTTGTATGCATATTTTTATTCCTAGAATATATCATGCATTCTTCCTTATAGAGGAATAACACATCTCTAATAAGGGTACTTGCCGATGGGTTATTAGACCACCATGTGTGGGGTTGGCCCTGAAATATATATTATATTGTGGATGTACCTAGCTATACAAGTCGGCCCCATAAGGTCACTAGGAAAACAGGTTAGTATAAATAGAGATCAGGAGATCTCTATTTAGATCATTCGAAAAGACACATCTCTCTCACTCAGAAAGTGGCACACTAGTGAGGAGGAGGATCATCTGCTTCTAGGAGACTATCTCAAGTGTATTTTGGTTGTACTTTGGTTGAGCCATTGCTCTCTCTATGTCTGAGGAAGTTGTGGGGTTTTTGACCTTAGGATTTTCCCCACAAAAACTCTGTGTCTCTTGTCTCTCATGCTTTTGATTCTTGTGATGCTTGTCATGCTTATTGTGATTGTTATGCATTGATATATTGTATATGTTATTCTCTCAGTGAAGATCCTAGAGTCTTGTGAATTAATGCTCAAAATTTAACATTATCACTGCAACTAATTATCTCACTAGATGGGTAGAAGTGAAGCCAGTAAAGGACTGTAGCACAGTCACTACCGTGCAATTCATATTTGAGAACATCCTTACCAGGTTTGGATGCCCGATGATTTTGATGAGTGATCAAGGCACTCATTTTATGAATAGAACTATTGAGGCCCTGACTAAAGAGTTCCACATTCATCATCAGAGGAGTACACCATATCATCCACAAGCAAATGGAACTATTGAGGCTTTCAACAAAGTATTGGATCGTGCGTTGACAAAGGTATGCAACGTGAATAGGGATTACTGGGATTTGCGCATTCCACCTATGTTATGGGCATACAGAACTACTTGCAAGAAATTGACTGGCCATACACCTTTTGGGTTGGCCTACAGACATGAAGCAGTGATTCCTATGGAGTACATTGTACCCAGCTTGGGAATAGATGCATTTACAGGCATGCAAGATCAAGAGGCACTAGAAGAAAGGCTTCTACACTTGGTGGGGTTGGAGGAATATCGCTTCATCGCAGGCTTCCACCAGCAAGTGTAGAAAGACAGGGAAAAAGCATGGCATGATCGCCATATCAAGAAAAAGTCCTTTCAGGAAGGTGATCTAGTCCTCTTGTACGATAGCAAGTTTATATAAAATTTCCTAGAAAGTTTAAGATGCATTGGCTTGGTCCATATACTGTTATACATGTTACTAACGGTGCCGCAATTCAGTTAGCCACATTAGCCGGAGATACCTTACCAGGTTTGGTGAATGGAAGTCGGCTAAAACCTTATTGGCATATTCCTACTTCACAGAACCCTCAGTAGTATGAAACTGTGAAGTTAAACAAACACAAAAAAAGAGAACAAGAAAAGAAAAGAAAATAGTGCGCAGTTCGAAGCTCAAAAAGGTAGGTGCGCAAATCCAATGAAGCAGAGAAGATGCAAAGTTCAGAACCAAGAAGCTCGACATGGAGAAGTAACTGTGCTGGAGTAGTGATGAACTGCCACGCAGTTCGACGCAACACTCCAAGAAACTAGCCGTTGTAATGTCGGTCGGAAAACTAGTCGTTATACAGTGATTTTGCCAACGACCACTTCGACATTTAATGCAGAAATAGTCGTTTTGAAGGAATTAATGAAGGAAAGGACTAAAATCTTTGCTGAATTTGACCAACGACCATAACATTCAATGATTTTCTAACCGTTGATGGGTGCAGCTAAGGTTGAACTACACCTATAAATATTGTTGCATTTGGACTCGCGGGCGTTACTGAAACTCTAAATTTTTTTACGAGCCATAACTTGAACTTGTTTACAGTAAGCGTTAAGTGACCCCATGAATCTGTTGAGAGATTATCTAGTGAATGTCTGAAATTTCAGCTGTTGATCAAGAATTCACAGTCAAGGAGACTGTGAAGGTGTTTAAAATAGAGGGATTGAAGGGTTGATGAGAAACCCCAGTAAGAAGGTTTTTACTGAGAAAGGACAGGGTTCAAGACAATCACCACGACATTCCACAGCTATGCAAGACAAGGGAAAAGATCCAGCAATGGAGAAGAGAAAACCAGTGAAGATGATCTCCATAGTGACGGAAGTTCCGTTGGGAGACATAGAAATACCGTTGAAGTTGACCCCTCAGTATATCTCACCATGTGCACAAGATGCACCGGCCATTAAGCTGTTGAGGAACGTGAAGTATGACATACCCCTTCCACCAATATCTAAGCATGTGAAGGTAGAGAGAAATATATTGGGAAAAATTGCATAATGTAAGTTTGAGGACCACGACCTACTCCAAATGCAGAAGGAGCTGGTTGAGCCGAGGTACCAACAATTTTAGCCAAATCAATATATGTGTTGGAAGAAGGATGTAAAGGGAAACCCTGTGTTGGTCACGTAGCATTGGTTATCTGAAGTTGTGGAGTCCAGATTGCTGAACCTATTGAGGCTCCCGCACTTCGATTAGAGCCCAGAACTGAATGTGGTGGTGCGCACACTCATCTCATACACACACCAAGGATACATGTGGTTGGATAGGAATGTCGACTTGAACATCGACCTGATCCACCGCATCACAGGGTTAAGCAAGCGAGGCGATGACCCTAAGCAATTCTTTCAAGGAAAGAACTGGGACAAGGAGGTTGCCGCACAGATGAAGTCAACACATAGCATCCCAAAAGGAAAAAGAGGATTCATCACAGACGATATCGATAATAATGCTACGCGGTTCGTAACACAACTACTGGCAGGGCAAATTTTATGAAAGGCAAGAGCTACTAAAGTACCAGCGAAAGCGGTGCTCCTTGGTGCAAAGGCCGCGACGAGAGGAATATTTAACTGGTGTCAATACCTGTTGAATGAACTTCTAGAAGATGTGTGCGACACGCAGATACACACCAACAACTTCCACTATACCTGGTTGATGGTCTTGATTGCGTTTGTGGGATGGAAGGACCCAAAAAAATATGTTGGCCTCACCACTGCCAGCTCTAACTATAGAGGACCAAGGTATGTGAACCTTTGGGCAAGTCTAATGGAAGAAAGATAGCACGCATCGAACAAAGTATTCCACACATACTATGAGCAGCTGCGCGATGTCATCATTCGCACACCGTGCATATCCATTCAGGTATCTAAATACATTCGTACTGTCAATTTTTACGTCGACATGCATTCCATCCACATTTAAGCTAAGGTGCAGAAAAGGAATCCAGAATGGTTCCAAGGGAACTACCATATGAATGAAGCAGATATAGACCTTATCATGAAGGAATGGATTGATGAGTGGAATTTCAAAGTACCTATGGTCATTGACAGTGACTCTGAAGAAAGCAATCCCATTCCAACGATAATTACAGAAGAATCACCATCAGGGAAAAGAAAGGAGCTAGTAAGCTCAGTACCAGAGAAAGTGTAGAAAAAGAAGTAGAAGGATGTAAAGGGACAGTCAGAAGTGAAGCTCCACGATGACGATTACGAGATGATCGCATCCATGGTCACCACACAAATGGAAGACCTGTTTCCCATCAAAGATAAAAAGGATGAGGTGATCGAGGTGAGTTTGTAGAAGAATCTCACCATGCTACAAGGCATAACAGAGAAGTTTGAGCAAGTCCAGCGTAACTTGCCCTTTCCGCGAGATTCGTAATCCAAAGGAAGGTCAGGGGACACTTCGTAGAAAAAGACAACACCTCTATCGCTGACCTTGCCACCGAAGTATCACATAGTCAAACTTGACATGGTAAGCGTAAGGTTACCACCGCAAGAATAGTTAGCTTTGAGCACGAAGGACTTAGAGCATGTGGACATCACCATTGCGATGTTGCCACTAGAGGGCCTACACAATCTGCATCTGCAGGTTGTCGAAGAGATCCATGATAGAAGTGTGGTCGCTTTGACCCAACACCATCAGTTGCAAGAAAATTATAAGTAGCTGCAGGAAGCAAGCATAAAGAAGACTATGGCACTTGAGGATGAGCATACTGTTGCTTCGGTAGTAGCGGAGATACCAGAATGCGACGAGCAGCCAGCGCCCATGGATACTATCCTTAAGATCAACTCAGTAGTCAGTGATATTAAGGCTGAGATGAAAGACATGGAGATTGATTACCAGGAGAATATCGCTTCCTTGGAAGCACAGAATCAACCGAAGACACCACCTAATCAACAAAAACTTAGAGCAGTGGAAGTGAAAGTTGTCGTAGAGAGTATAGCCAGTGAAGTGGCTAAGTGCCAAATTTTTTTGGACGAGGCGACAAGAATGTTTACTATGATGGAAGAGGACCTAGAGCTGCTGGAAGTCTAGAACACTGTGAAGAAAAAACAGGCCGCGTTAGAAGCACTGGATGTGGAGGTGAAGGAACTGCAGCCAAGAGATAGACTAAAAATATATGTGGAAGTCAGAATACTGAAAAAAGAACTTCAAGTATGTAGGGACAAGGAGGTTGAAGCTAGAGCTAAATCGCAATCCCTGCAGGAGGAATCCCATGAGCTATCGCAAAATATGTAACAAAAACTGACTGAGCTCCGCGACACGCATGATTCAGTCAAAGAGAACACTGAGGATGACATAGAACCATATGTGTTAGACACCATCAAAATTATTGAGCAGGATGCCAAGGATACGGTTGCTAAGTTGAGTGCAACCTATCAATAATTTGTAGCTAAGTTAGCTCCGCAGTAGGAAGAGAAACTAGGAGAATCAGAAGTTGAAAGTGGCTCGGGGACGAGCCACATGTAAGTGTTAGGGTCCTGTTGGGCCTGTCCCAAGTAAGGCATTTTTTAGAAGAACAGTTTTGGAGCTGCAGCATAGCTCAAATGAAGGCAATTTTTGTAAGACATTTTTTGGAAGTTGCAAAGTTGAGCGTGGCATATTACTGATAGATAAGGAACCACGTAGCTGAGGTCCAGTTCCACGAAGAGGTAGCATTGCAAAGTGCCAGAAGGGCACCTATTTTGGGTAAAGAATGAAGGGAAGGTCGAGCTATGAAAGCGACCTATTTTTCTGAAAGTACTCCATGATTCCCTAGTAGGAGGGTAAGGAGTGGTGTAGAAGGAAAGCAACCGGTCACATAAGTAGAGGAAGCATGACGCAAACCATCCACACAAGGCCGCTAGAGAAGGAATGGCAGGGTGAAAGTGACTGTCAACATGCGATCGACTGGGCAGGCTAAAAGCGACGTGACCACGCGCAGAGGATGGACACGATGGAGGAGTCGCTATCAGAGCCTGGCAGTCTGGTTATTGGAAAACCACGATAGTTTGGGAAACCTTAGGGTTTTTCCTATGCATTGTAAAGACATGACCTACGGGCATGATCTATAAAAGGACACATTTTGTAAGGGAAAGGGTTAATCTCGAATCTTCAAGTTATGAATCGTTAATCTTTATTAAAAAACATTGATCTCTGTTGAGAGAATATTGTAAAGGCTCTACAGCTGTGTGCGAAGAGACCTAGAGAGAGAAAGAAGAGAATCTGCAACTGAGTGTGCAGACTGGAACTGTTGTACCCTTCCCAAGATAATATAACAATAGTTCCTGTGGATGTAGCTCCCACCTTGGGGGTGAACCACACTAAATTCTGTGTTGCGTGAATTTGTATATTTTCTTACAATGAATGCTTAAGATCTTGTTTATCAGTTTGTATGTTCTTACTTTTATATGTATTCGCCATAAAGAATGAAGATGGGAATAATATGTTAAGTATTTCATATGTGGATGAATGTTAGATGCATAAGTATCTCTAAGTCAGAATGAATGCATAAGTTGATTGAGTAAATGCTAGGATTAGTGGAGTTGGCACCGTACGATTCCCTTGAAGTGCAGCACCAGAAGTGCGCAGTATATGGTGATTTGTCATATTGCATAAGTCATAATATAAATTACCTAAGGCAATTGATGAATGGATAGGAAAATCTAAGTAAATTCATTGAAGTTGGTTAAGTCCGAAGAGGAAGCATAGTTATCAATTGCGTTTTCCTATTGTCAAAAGACCACCTGACATCACGCAGTCCTTGGATGCGCGATAGGCTAAGTGTTCGTCACAAGGAAGTGGGACTTCACACATTCCGAAGTCCGCAACGCGAGTCCTGCGGCACGTTGCTCTCCAATCTGTTTAAACACTCATTACCTGGTTTTGGAAACCTAATTCCGCAACCACCTCATAACTTCGCCTCGGGTGAGATCTCAGTTAGTTCGTAGATTGTTGCCGAAAGGGCCGGTGAAAAGGGGTTTTGTTGGTTCCTTGAATCGCGAAGAACCTGGGTCTTTATAGAAAACCTCATGACAGTTATGTAATCCAAAAAATATGAAAACACAGGCGACACAAACAAATCCGAGATCGATATTAAAATCCACAGATCTGTAAACTATAGAGTACTAGTCTATCTCTTCTTCAAACTCGTTAAAACATGAAGAAATTTATGAGTTTCCCTACCATGGACTCGTTAAACTACACATGGTTGGACTTATACCAAGCATTCTTTTATCCCCTTTTCGAGCTTGTTTTCAAAAATGAAGGAGTATTGAGTTTGCTTTCTTGGACTCATTAAAAATAACAAGAAGGATACTATCGAGATTTCTTTTCCACCTTTTCATGCTCGTTACAATTAAGAAAAGACATTCTTTAAAAAAAAGAGAAAAGGGAAGGGAAGAACATTATTTATCTTTCAATGTAATGGTATCAAGTCACTTATGTCCTTGAAAAAAGCACCTTTTTTAGTCTATCAAACAAGTTGGGATCTATTTTTTTCCTTAGGATAAGCCCGATCTCATATTTATTACTCCTTTAATTGGTTACTCTTCCAATCATATGGAGAATCTGTTAATGTCTCCTGCATTGCATATTTATATCATGGTCCCTTTGTCTGCAAAGCTGCATAAGTCACTTTTGTGTCGTGCTCACTGTTCAAGGATACAACTTGTGTCGGCCATCTGCAGTTTCCTTGACCTCACGTGTTGGTCATTCCTTGGTGTCATTATGTCTCATCATGTACTCAGTCCTACTCCATATCAGATCAACCTTTTGATTGTATCTTGTGTTGGATGATGGAGGATTCCTTAAGGCCTCCCTTCTAATGGACTTCTTCCCATCGAATTCAATTCATCTTGCTCTGGGAATTAAGTTTTTATTTTTTGGTAGTACCTCAGGGATTGCAGTCATCAGTGTAAATTTCCCTTGCTATTGAGTAGTGGGAATACATAAATGTCTCCTACTCGATGGATTCTTCAAGTGTTCAACTTCAAGACCCCTTATTCACACTTGTTAGAATGTACTAGGTACCTTGGTGTTAGTTTTTTAGAATTTACTTTAATCTGATCGAGGGTCTTAACTGAGAGAACAACATGTACAACATATCTACAACATATCAATTATGGACACAATAATGCAAGCACACAAGAGACACAGAGTTTACTTGGGGAAAACCATAAAGGTGAAAAACCCCAATAACTTCCTCAGAGATAGATAGAGCAATGATACAACCCAAGCATAAGAGATAGACATCTCCTAGCAGTAGCTTCTCCTCCTCCACAAGTGCTCCACTCTCCAAAGAGTATGTGTGAGAATAGAATGATCAAATAGAGTGCCTCCCGCACTCTATTTATACTTGACTTGACTTTCCTAATAACCTTTACTAGGTCGGTCTCAACTTAACCACATAACACAATGCTGACTGGGCCGACACCCAATAGGGTGGTCTAATAACCCTTCAACCCACATGACTTATACAAGGCCGACCCCAAAAAGGTGGTCTAATAACCCATCAAGTATAAGTTACGACACTTACAATATAAATGACGACACTTCTGTATAGAGGAATAATAACATTTATATAGGAATACAAACACTTCCGTATAGAGGAATAATACCATCTCTATAGGAGTACAATATACATATATGAAATACATTCCAAAGTTACATATACATCAACACTCCCTCTTAACTAGGAAGGTATTTCTCGACACAGATCTGCTAGCACAAGTCTTCCTCTCTGGATCATCATTAGTGAATCATCATCATCATCACGACTACTGCTATCTCAATCTATCTCTGAATATACTCGTCATAGGAAGTTCTACAGAGCCAGTCCTTTTTCATACTGGATGTAGGCCCACCACCTACAGGTCTTCATCATCATTGGCCATACTGTGGAATCCTCAAGACTGATTACGTGCATCAACAAAACCTCAAAAGAGCATCCCAGGACTGATTACGAGCATACTGCTCAACCTATCGGATTTCCCAGGATCTTTTACATGTAACTGCATAACCTGTCCATGACCACGGAGTATCATCTTGATACTCATAATCATACTAATCATCATCCATGAGGCACGGTCCATATGCACACAATACAACACTTACACCCACTGGCATGGAAGGACTTTCCTCTGACCATATAGGAAAGGCTCATCACTCACATCAACGCACATGGGAGAACACATCTGCCACCATGTCGGAAAGGCTCTGCACTTACATCAATGCACATGGGAGAACACAACTACCACCATGTCAGAAAGGCTTTGCACTTACATCAATGCACATGGGAGAACACATCTACCACCATGTCGGAAAGGCTCTGCACTTACATCAATGCACATGGGAGAACACATCTACCACCATGTCAGAAAGGAACTGCACTTACATCAACGCACATGAGAGAACACATCTACCACCATGTCGAAAAGGTACTGTGCATCTGTGTCTTCATAACTCATCACACATAATCCAACTAATTATGTAATGTATCCACCTGATACATATGATCATCCTGATCATCATCATAGCATCATCCTTATGCATATCATCTAGACTATCGTCCTGATACTCATCACTGCATCGTCCTAATGCATATCTAGAGAAACATCCTAAAGCTCGTCATCCATGATCATCCTGATCATATAATGCATCCACCTAATGCATACATAGTATCTGCCTGATACATATCATCATACATTATCTACCTGATCATACAATGTATCCACCTGATACATATACAAATACATGATCCACCTGATCATATCCAGCATCCAACATGATGCGTACATACATATATATAAATGATCCAACATGATGCGTACATACATATACATATAAATGACCCAACTGATCATCTCCAACATCCACCTGATGCATATACAAAGCAGTAACTGTAGCATCGTCATGATGCTCATCATCCAGCACTTACATCCACAGCCATGGGAAGGATCCTCCTCTCACCATGCTTGGAATGGCTCCTGAAAATGTGTCCATCACTTCTTCCTCGAAGTTTCATCAATCTGAAGAACACCAAGCCTCTCTCTGAAGTACTCAAACTTCACTCTGGCTAGTAGCTTCATCAACACATCTGCAACCTGCTCATCTGTCACAACATATAGGAGCTTCACTACTCCTCTCTGTACCTGTTAACATCCAAAAAGTGCTCACTACCTCATCTACCCCATTACATGACTCATTTGTCCATTTTCCTACCATATTTGCCTTAAAAACCTAGAAAATTTGACTAAAAAGCCTCCAAAAGGCCACAAAACCATCAAAAAAGCCTCAAAAAGGCTAAAAAACCCCTTTTCCTCCCAAAATTATCCAAAATTCCTCCAAAATAGCAAAAACCCTCTAAAAAGGGAATAAAAAATATAAAAAATGAGGAAAAAGAGGAAAAAAGAGAAAAAAAACCCTATATAGCTGACCTAAACCATATGGTTCCCAAAACCATGGGCCAGCACTCCACCACCAAAAACCTATAAATAGGTGATGGAGACCCTTCATTTTACATCCACAATCAAGAATACCCTTACTGTGCCAAAATCTCTCTTGAAACCCTAGCTCACCCTTGAGCTACTTTCACCATTGAGAGCCCCTTTTGGCCCATTTCCACCATTGGAAAATGAGAAGGAGCAAAATTGGAGTTTGGAGCAACCCTCTTGGATCATTGCAAGAACTTCAACAACCTCTACACTTGAGGTAAAATTTCAATACAAAAGAAAACCATTTATTATTTCTTGTCTCTTATGTTTCATGCACATGTTTAGAATAATTTCCATTTCAATGTATTGTCTTGTAATTACTATTTATTGAACTGCTACTAAGGAGTCCTTTGTCCTTAGTAGGTGCTCATTTGCACAAGCTAGGGTGAAAACCCTGGCTACAGTTTTGGCGACTCTGCTTGTGTTTTTCAGAATTTCTAGTTATAATTTTCAAGTTTTTAGACGTTTTAATAATTTTCTGTTCAGCTGTCCCTTTCGGCCGCCGTAAACCGCATCTTTTACCCCTTGCAGTTGCGTTCTGACCGCGTCTTTCAGGCACTTACCTGTGATCTAACCGCGGCTCTCAGACTGTTTTCGGCGACCTACCGTTCGTTTTCAGTCCGTTACCTGCGATCCGACTGTGGCTATTAGCCTGTTTGGGACGGTTCGACTGCGGCTGTTACCCCTTTTCCTGCGTCCCGCCTACAGCTTTCGACCATTTTCTCGCAACCCGCCGGTGCCTTTCGGCATTTTTCCTGCGTCCCGCCTGTGGCTTTCGGCCATTTTCCCGCAACCCGCCGGCGCCTTTAGGCATTTTTCCTACGTCCCACCTGTGGCTTTTGGCCATTTTCCCGCAGCCCGTCGGTGCCTTTCGGCGTTTTTCCTGCATCCCTCCTGCGGCTTTCGGCCATTTTCCCACAACCCGCCGGTGCCTTTAGGAGTTTTTCCTGCGTCCCGACTCCGTTTCTCAGCCAAAATCCCGCAACCCGACTGCGACTGTTGAGCCTTTTTCCGCGGTCCAACCGCCAAAATTTGCCAAAAACCCACGGTTTGTTTTCTGCATTTTTACCTGTTTTGAACCCAGCACTTTGATGCACTATTTTCTGCACTAGGAAAGCCACCTGTCCTACCTACAACCACACTTCCTTACAGCCTTTTTCTACAGTTTTTTATTTCTGTTTCATTTACAGAATCATTTTTTACAATTTCAGCATTTTACTTTAAAAAGAGAAAATTTTGCATGTTAAAGTTTACATTCTGTCTTGTTGTTTTTAGTTAGAAAGTTGCCCCCCTTGTGGCACTTTTATTTGGGTTCATCACCTCACACGCACACACTCTATCACCTAATTCAAGTGAGCCTTAAAAAACTACTTAACTCAACCAACTTTCTAATCCCACTTAGGGAACACATAAGAATTTTTGTAGTTAGGTAGGATCGGGGGGATAGGCATCCAAATAACACCCCTCGGTTGCTTACACTTGAGACATAGCTGTTATCCATTAGGGAACCAAAATCCCCTAATATTTTTTGGCATGGTCACAACCAGTTTATCAGAGGGCCTCTCCCCTAGGAGGGTTGAAGTCACCAGACTGGTTTCGGAGGCCTGAGTGGAATACTGCAATCCATTCAGTAACCGAAGGGCTACCTTTCATAGTTCTCGGGGTATCCCTGTATGGGGGTACTGCGGTAAAAGGATCAAATGACAGATTCACCTTTTCTGGACGTGTCATGAATGGGGTATCTTAGTTGCCTTTCTTCTAGGATTGACTACCTGGTGTCCCTCCCAGTAGGGGGATATCTTTAGCCACTTGGATTTCCTATTCATATTGTCTGACTTGGATTTCATCACCTTGCAGAGGATATGTCTAGCTGAGTCAGAATACTATTTAGTTAGGTGTTTGCATGCTCCCTTACCTCCTTTTTGTCTAGTAAGTCCACTATTCTCTTTTTCTAGGAAACCTGCTTCTTGTTGGTATTCTGACCATTTCTGTTGAGACTCCACTTATTGTAGCACAGCTATTATAGTAGGTGTTTTGAGTTGGTTGTTGGCCTGAGTGCCATATTTTTTTTGAGCTCTCCTTCTGCACACTCGGTTGCATTAGGATTTTTGAGCTATTTTTCACTCAACACAACCCCCAGATATTTGACACCATTTGTCACCATTGAGTCCCCGAGACATTCTCGGTGCCTCCGGGGCGAGCCCCCGCAGCACGGTTCACTTGACACCACCCATCATAGATCTTTATCACTTGATACCACTCATCATAGATCTCGAGCTCTGTCCCTTGACTCCACTCGTCAACGGCATAAAACTCCATCACCTGAGCTAGACGCCCCTTACTTTACCTCTGATTCTGAAGAAGAGTTCGAGAACCCCATTTACACTGCACCAACCAGCCCCATGGCTGGAGTGACTTCCACCCCTTTCTTTGTAGGGACCATTGGTGGAGCATCCACTACCACACCAGCTACCACACCTGCTTTGGGTATGCCCTCCATGGGGCCCCCATCTACCATGCCGATTACTGCACCCATTCCAGTAGCTGGAATACTATTCCCACTCCACTAGTGACTCACGCTACCCTTGGCGACGCAGGCCCGTCCCATACCACTTTCGTCCCTCCACTTGGGGGCAAAATCCCAAACCCAGGCCCTCCACTTGGGGGCATTGGCCCCAATTTGGTCACACCTACTAGTATGTCACATCCTTCTACTAGTTTTCCATTCATGGCTAGCCTCAACCTTCCTGAGCTAGCCAGACTGACTAACGATCCTATCAGACATGACCCTACATGGCCTAATATGCCCACCAAGCTCCCCTCTAACATCCATAAGTTTGAGGGCAAGGTAGGTGAGGACCCCCAAAACCATATTATGTCCTTCCATCTATGGTGTTCCTCCAACTCCATAGTGGATGACTCTGTTCACCTTCGTCTGTTACAGCGCACCTTCACTGGCTCTGCAGCTAAGTGGTACATCGAGCAACCCCATGGGACCCATGCCTCCTTTACTTCCCTTGCCTCGACCTTCCTGCAATTCTTTCAGTTACCTGTCCGCTATGACACGGGAGTTGAGATCCTACTGTCTTGCAGAAAGAACACGACTACCCACATCACTGACCACATTCATGAGTGGCGTCGATGCCGCAGCCTCTGCAAAATCAAATTAGATAACCGTATCTTCTTAGATTGGTTCCTAAAATCCCTCCTTCCTGTCATTGCCAAGGATGTGGCATCTGAACGACCCCAGTCTGAGGAAGAGGCCATCCTCAAAGCCCAGCAATTTGACCTCATATATGCCTAGTCGGGTTACCTATATACCATTATACCTGATGCCCCTCGTGGCGAGTCCTCCCATCACGATGCATCAGGGGCATCCCACGCTGTAGACGGCATCATTGGCTGTATTGCCTCGCATCCCCAACCCTTTTCCATAGCACGCCCTAGCCATGGCCCCGATCTTTCGCGGGCTACCGCCCAGTCCGGAGCTACCAATTCGTATGCTCCCATGGCACATCACCACCATTCTCACGAACCCTCTTGTCCACCTCAGTGCTTTGGCCATGCGTCCCCCGCTTATGCCCCCCCGGTCGCACCCCAGCCATATTACCATCCATAGGCTGCACCAGCTCCTGTATCCTCTCAAGCCCAACCTGCTTATTACCCACCACAGGCAGCCCCTGCGGCCAACCCACAACCTGCTCCACAGACATATCAGCAACCCCCACAAGGTTCAACACCTGCGCAGCCTCCACCTACATATTATCCACCGCAGCCTACTCCCACACCTGCACAACCCCAGAATCCACCTGTTGCCCAAGGGCAAGTATACGCCCAACAAAATCAGCAGTAAAACCAAAACAACCAGCGCCAACAGGGCCAACAAAACCGTGGCAAAGGCCGTAACCGTGGGAACAACCCTCCTCTAGATCAAGGTGGTCAACCTCCCAATCCCCCAGACAACAATAATGCAGCACCTGCCAACCAAAACCCTGATAGGCCACCCAAGCAGGCCAAAAACCCTAACTTGCGAACAAACCATCCTTATTCTATTTGCGGGGTCTATGGCCACTACACCCATGCTTGCCCACATTTGGAGCGAGCTCGGGAACTCTGGGTTGATGATGCCCATCGCCAAGGGCATGGGGCTCCTCAAGCACAGCCCAACTCCCAGCCCCCCCAGCAGCAACCTTTGGTGCTGCAAAACCCCTTACCAACCCAAGGCGTAGTGAACACTCAGCCGTTGGCTCCCCCTCAAGTCAACGTGCCACCACAACAACAACAGATCACATATGCCTCCCCTGATCAACCCATGCTCGACTCAGGTACCCACCACTTGTTCATGATGTCATCCGCTGATGTCAACCTCCAAACCCATTGGAACCAATATGGTTCCACCCCTGACGCCCCTCCCATCGACAAAAACACTAACGCTCATCCCACCGATCAGACATTATGTATACCTCCGGCTCCACTAGATAGTGCTGCCAAAGCACCTCGCTTCCCACTTCGTCGAATCAATAATAATCCCAATGCTCGCACTGCGTCGAATTACAACATTGTAGATGACTTAGCCCAGTCTCCCATAGCCATGTCTGCGTTGGAAGTCTTGAAAAACTGTCCTTCACAGCACAAGACTTTGCTCTCTGCCATTGGTGCTATTGACCCCAATGATTCACAACTGATGGCATTCGATTTGGACCAATCCGAACCACGCCTGCCTTCCACTTTAGCATTCCAAGTTTCTGTTTCCGTGCGGAATCTTGTCATCCATCGGTGCATTATCGATGAAGGTGCCTCTACATGCATGATGTCCACATTCGTTTGGCAGAAGTTGGGATCCCCTACTCTCCAGCAGTCCACCACTGCGTTGCGAGCCTACGACGGCCGTTCGGCTCAACCCCAAGGCCTATTAGCTAATGTCCCCGTCCAGTTGGCTAGCAAAACCGTTCTCATTGATACAGAGGTCATCAATTCCCAACTTGATTATAACCTCTTACTTGGCTGTAGCTACATGTATGCTATGCGTGTGGTTTCCTCTTCCATTTTTTGTACCATGATGTTCCCCCATGACGGACGCGTGGTCAAGGTCGACCAACTCACCTACTACAATCCCAATGCCCCCGCCGCACCCGAGAATGTTCTCCCCATGATTGAACAACCTGTTGGTGGTGAGACTACCTCGTTTGTTTCCTTCGTGGGACCTGGAATGTACTCTGATCCGCCGATGACATCAACATTCCAATCCATTCCTCCCCCATCACCTGAACCCGAAATATCTGACCTATGTACCCTTTCCCACAATACACAAACACCTAACAACCAATCGCCCTTGTTTCCTAAACCACCATTGGTACCTAGTCACATTGGAGTTACACCCATCCACACAATCCCCTTCCTAATCCCTCTCTTAGGAGTAGTAAGCACCTCGATTATGGCTACCCTTAGCCTCCCTGGGTTAACCTTGGGATTACCCGTTTGGTATCTTTCACCTCCCGTTCCCCCGCCGACACCAAATGTCGTCCTGCAACCGATGCAACCCATTGTCACTACTACTCAGCCACCCCCTGGTGTCGCTACCCCTTTGTCCTCCACGAATCCCCCTCCTCTTCCCAAACCCACTGGGGGTAGAGGCCCACAACCCTACACTACTATACCACCTCCCAAGACAGTAAAAAACACCCCCGTGTTTCATGCTCCTCCCAAATGCTCGTTGTGTGATGATTTAGGCCATGCGACTCATCAATGTCCATAGTTACCGGCATTACAGGAACATATGCAAATGCTTGACGACGACCCCAACATCCCCATTGTCGAACTTGACCCAACCCCCAAGCCTCGTGATAAATCACTGCGTACCAACCACCCTTGTGCCATATGTGTTATTTATGGTCATTACTCACATCATTGTCCTGATCTCCCAGATTACCGAGTATCTCTCTACGAGATGAATAATCTAGACCTTGAGACGGCACCCCCCACAATCGAGGACATCCACCCCCCGGTCTCCTCCCCGTCAGGAGAGGTTAACACCATTTACATGATCTCTTCCACCACCATTCCCTCGTCAACCGATTTGACAACCCAAACTTTCCATACTGATGAGGAGATTCTCGAGGCACTCACTGCCCTGGATTATCCCTGGGATGACATGCACCATCGTTCATATTTCCTCCCAGAAGAATCCTCCTCTAGTACCGCTACCCAATTTTCCATTGAATCCAAAGATTTACTCCCCACCAAGGTCGACTGGTTTAAGGATCCTATTCTTGCTCCTGATGCCTTCGAGGAGGGTAACATGGCCAACATCTCACCCGTCATCCATATTGATATCGCTGCCCCAGGAGGTGCCCCTAAACTCATAACTTTAGGAGCCTCCTGCAGTGAGCATGAGATTGAGGAGTACAAAAAACTCTTCCAAGAGTTCCGTGATGTCTTTTCCTGGTCCTATACCCAAATGCCTGGTCTTAACCCCATGATTATAGAGCACCACATTGATACATGGCCAGATGTACCCCCTGTTCGCCATAAACAACGCCCCATCCATCCCTCAAAGCTCCCAGCTGTTAAAGCAGAGATTGAGAAACTTCACACGGCAAGATTCATTTATCCTATCGCTTACACCACTTGGGTTTCAAACCCCATTCCCGTTAACAAAAAATAAGGCACCATTAGAGTATGTACTGACTTCCGAGATTTGAACCGCGCCTGTCCCAAAGACAACTTCCCCACACCATTTATTGACCAACTCATCGATGCGTGTGTGGGGCATGAAGTCCTATCTTTCATGGATGATTTTTTCGGATACAACCAGATTCAGATCCGTAAGGAAGACCAGTACAAACTGCCTTTACTACCCCATGGGGCACCTTTTCCTATTGTGTCATGCCTTTCAGCCTCAAAAATGCTGGTGCCACCTTCCAGCGGGCCATGACCTATTGCTTTCATGACTTGGTCCATATCTTGCTAGTCTACCTTGATGACCTTACAACTCGTTCCCGGAAATGATCAGACCACCTTAATGACCTTCGGCAAGTTTTTCTGCGTTGTCGCAAATATCAAATCCGCTTGAACCCACACAAGTGTGTCTTTTGCTTTCCGGCAGGCCGATTGTTTGGTTTCATTGTTTCCCAAAAAGGAATTACTATTGATCCCCTGAAAGTCCAAGCCATATTAGACCTTCCCTCTCCTCGCACGCTCCGACAGCTCCAAAGTCTGCAGGGGCGATCCAATTTCCTTCGTCGCTTCGTTCCTGACTACGCCACTACCGTTCATGGTTTCATGCGCCTGCTCTGTACCCATATACCCTTCGTCTGGGATGAGCAAGCAGAAGCTGCATTTGAAGCCCTCAAGAAAGCTCTCACACAAGCCCCTTTGATCTCCCCTCTGGATTTCTCTCAGGACTTCATCCTTTACGTCTCGGCATCTGAGCATGCCGTGTCCGGATTCTTGGTTCAAGAAGACGCCTCCCACTAAGAGCATGTCATTTATTACGTCAGCCAAACCTTGTCTGGACCACCCCTATGTTACCCATATGAGGAGAGACTAGCCCTCGGCGTGGTCTTTTCCATCCAAAAATTGCAACACTACATCTTACTTAGTCATACCACAGTCGTTGCCGACTCCAACCCCATGGTCTACCTCCTAACCCGACGAATTCTGCAAGGTCGTGTTGCTAAATGGGTCATTATCCTCTAGGAATATGACCTCACTTTCAGAACCCTTAAGAGCACCAAAGCCCTTGCACTTGCCCAGCTCATCATGGATCTCCCCTCCTTTCTGTCGTCCCCCCAAATCTCCGATGAGTTACCCGACAATCACTTGTTCACCATCTCGTCCGATGACCCATGGTACGGTGATATTTTGTTATACCTTCGCACACAGAAGTTCAGACCCAAAGTCACCCGTAATGGACGCCGTCGTATTCGTCACCAGGCCTCTCATTATCTCCTCTTAGGCGATGTCCTTTACCGGTGAGGGGTCGACATGATTCTTCATCATTGCCTTACACACAAGGAAGCTGAACACGTCCTCAATGACTGTCATAGTGGTGCCTGCGGCAGCCATTTCTCTGGGATGGCCACTGCCCAAAAGGTCATGTGTGCTGGATACTTCTGGCCCACACTTTTCACCGACTGCATCACTGCGGTCAAGCATTGCCATAATTGCCAACTTTTTGCCCCCAAGGCCCGGACACCACCCACTCCGCTACACCCAGTCGTCACCGTTGGTCCCTTTTGTAAGTGGGCCATCGACTTCATGGAGTGTAGACCCCCATCTGCCAACGGCCATAAATACATCATTGTCACCGTCGATTACTTCACCAAATGGGCCGAGGCCATGCCCACTTTCAATTGCACCACTGACACTGCTGCCTGTTTCTTTTTCAATCATGTTATCACTTGATTCGGGGTTTCTAAACAGTTGGTCTCAGACCATGGTTCACACTTCGAAGATGTCGTTTGGCGCGAGTTATCCACCCTCCTCAAATTTGAACATCAATTTTCCTATGCTTACTACCCCCAAGGGAACGGCCAAGTAGAGGCCATTAACAAAATCTTAAAAACCATCCTCCAATGCACTGTTGACCGCCATAAGTCCAATTGGCACCACATGTTGTTCCCTTCCTTATGGGCTTACCATACCTCCACCAAGACCGCCACTGGTTTTACCCCGTTTCATTTAGTTCACGGTGTAGAGTCTGTCCTCCCCATCGAGTGTCAGATACCTGCCTTACACATCGCCGTCGAGCTTCTCCCCGACACCTCCCCACTTGAGCAATGTCTGCTATCCCTCGAACAAGCTGATGAAGACCATCATGCCGGTCTCCAGACCATTGAAGCCACCAAGAACTGCTCCAAGGCTGGTTACGACAAACATGTACACCCTCGAACTTTCCATGAAGGGGACCTCGTCCTCGCCTATGATCAAGCCCATGACAAAACTGGTAAAGGAAAGTTTGAATCCATGTGGCAAGGCCCTTACATCGTGTAGACCTGTCTCGGTAAGGGGGCATACATTTTAACTGACTCAGAAGGTCACCCTTTGTGCAACCCCCATAATGGGTTGTATCTTAAGCGTTTCTATCCCTAGAATAACTCGCGGCCCCATGGGTCCGCATTGTACAGTTTGCTCTCTTTTTGTTTTACACCTTTTTTACCACGATCTTACATTCCTCATTTTTGCATGATCACAAATGGACCCTCTTCCACCTCATTACATTGGCTTTTCTGATGGAGCAAGCCGCTGGTCTCCAAACCTGGCTTCCGTAGCATGGGTCTTATATTCCCCTTCACATGAATTGATTCACCTTGACGGAATATGCATAGGCGCTGCTACCAATAACCAGGCGGAGTATGATGCTATGATCGGTCTCCTGACTGCTGCCCTCCAGATGGGCATATGTCACCTTCGTGTGTTCCTTGACTCCCAGCTACTTGTCTCCCAGCTCAACAACTGCTACCAGGTGCATGATCCCTGTCTCTTTAGGAAATTCCTACGCACAAAACAACTCAGCCGACAATTTGAATCCATAACATTCACCCATGTCCCACGAGCTCAAAATAGTGTCACAGATCAAATGGCCAATAACATCCTAGATTGGCACATCAATCACACCATGTAAAACTTCCATCATGCATCATCATCCCATCGTATCTCATAAAAATATATATAAAAACCCAAAAAGATTGCAAGGGGCATCCACGTGCTTATCATCACATAAACATTTGCATCCATGTGCAATAAAAACTAAAAACACATTCATGTACAGGGGCATCCACGTGCCTAATCCTACTGTTGCATCCATGTGCAATGCATCACATAGCATACACAAGGGGCATCCATGTGCCCAACATCCTATGCTACTTGCATCCACGTGTAGTACAAACTTATAACAAACCATAAGCGCATCCACGTGCGTACACAAAAACCAAAAATCACAAAAAGGTGCATCCATGTCCATATATATATATCAAAAAATACATGTTCATCGGCTATACATGTCCTGAGTACCCCCGTACTCAGCTATACAAAAAATCGCTATACATCCCTAAAGCCTCATAAAATACATGCCATAGCTACAAAATCGGGGGGAGTCCCCTACACTCCCTAATGAGAGTCATACCCTGTGTCACTTCCTGCATCGGCTGCCTTTGATTCCTCCCCACTCCTCCTCTGGCAAATCCTCATCCCCTATGGGCTCATGGGCCCGTCCCCTGTCTGCTAAGATAGCCACCCGGATCGCAATTGACCGGAACTCTCGTGGCGCCCTCATGCAATCCTGAATCACATCTGGATCCACGTCCCGCCACCCCTCGTCGGTCACTCCAACTAGTAACCGATCCAGAAACACCCATACGAACTCCAAAGTCCCCTCTGCGTCCCGTCGATGCACCTCCCCTCGGCCCGGTAAGGCTGGTACCGCCACATGCCCTCGGCGCGCTACGTGTCCTGGCGGTGGTCTCAGACCAACATCTGTAGATCACACATCAGTCAATAACAGTATATATCATAACACACATCATACATAAATCTTGACATCCATCACATGCAAGTAAATCCATACGTACCATCTGGTCCCCATGCCTGTCTTGGTGTCCGTGGTGCCTCTGGGTCCCCGGTATAGTCCATATCCCTATATGAGTAGTCATCCAATGGCAGCGGCATCTGTAGCCACTGCAGGTACAACTCCTGGGTAAAGTATCTACCCACCTCACTGCCACCCTGGCGGCGCATCATCTCTCCCCATCGCACCATGCGCGGCTCCCTCAATCCTCCCGCCCTGACTGGTACCCGCGGCCGCAGTGTCGGTACTCGCTCCATAAAGAACGCACATAAAAAGGACCCATAGCAGAACCCCTTGCCAGATTCCTTCATCGATGTCAGCTGTCGCTGAACACAGGTGAGGAAAATCTCGCCCCACGCATAGTAGACACCATCCATTACGCGCTCCACTAGCTGCATCTGGCCCCCAGACACCTTCTCTAGTGAGTGGGACCCCAAAACGCGAACCACGCATGCTGCAATAGCCTGTATCGCCGACTCCTATAGGTCTATCACCCGGAGTGCATTCCTATGCACCCTAGCCTCTGGAACACAGTACCGCTCCAGCATGTCCTCCATATCCATGTCCGTGGATACTCGCGGCTGCATATACGCCACCCTACCCATACAGGGCAACCCCGTCAGGAACTATACATCTGTTAGGGTGAGGTCCACCCTCTCACCCTGCACCCTGAATGCTTGTATGTCTGGCTCCCAGAAACTCACTAGCCTGTTCAGCAGCAACCCTGCTGACCGCATCATAGGTACCTGCGTGAACTTCAGCAGTCCGCACATCCCGAACACCGACCGCACATGACGCTCCTC
The DNA here is from genome assembly GCA_027924585.1 of Larix kaempferi. Classification (NCBI taxonomy): domain Eukaryota; kingdom Viridiplantae; phylum Streptophyta; class Pinopsida; order Pinales; family Pinaceae; genus Larix; species Larix kaempferi. Next base: position 10,706,240 of record BSBM01000125.1, on the reverse strand, counting down.
TTGGACGACAGTCACTATCTCATTCGGGATCTCCTGCTCTCTCCACAGTACCAGCGGCATCCTGTAAAAAATGCAAGGCAAACTCATTTGACTCATGTCAAAGAAATGAACCCTGCCACACCCCTCCCGGAACCTTAAACCGCTCTATCCCAATCGCAGCTTTGGGGCCCCTGGCCGTGGTTTCTAACTTCGGCTATCTGGGATAGAGTCGCGGTCCGAAACCATGCTTGTCGAGGCCAAACACACGGTACCCAACCGTTTACCCAGCCTTGAATCATGCGGTCCCAGGCCGTCTGTTTCAACCAAAACCCCGCGGTCTCCACGTGCATCATCCGCTGTGGAACCCGTGGTCTCTGACCGCGGCTCCCTCCTACAAACCCACGGTCCACCCCACGTGGACTGTACAAATAACCCCTGGGACCCACTATCCACCCCTCAAACCCAAAGAAAATGCAGGTATGAGTTTGACAAAATACCTGTATCTCCCAAATCTGAAATCGGCTGATCGGATCATCCAGAAACACCACCTAAGCTCTGGTCAACTCTAATCACTAGTCAAAGTCAACAAGTACAAATGACACTTGTCATGTTGTACCCACTCACTATTTATAGTCCGTTGAATTTTTCTTGTTTTTGCCATTCTGACCTCATACAGAGTCCATTTTTTGAACCGTTTCCACCACTGGAATCAGCACGACGAGACCATCATGATGGTCAACTCGTTTCATTATTTTTTCCCTTTCATTTTTTGCACATTTTTAGATGCCACTAGTCACCTCGATTTGCATGCCACCTCGGCTGCTCTCTGTTCTTAGCCTATTTTATCATCAGATTCATTGTTCCAAGCCCGTGATGATGATTGAGATCATTTCTCTCTCTCACTTGGTATAGTTTCAACATTGTGTCCCGACACCTTGCTTCCTCGATTTGCGTGCCACCTCGACCGCCATCGGATTGTTCCACACTTTTACATGAGCCATTCACTCCTGTCATACTGCAATTGATTTCGTTATTTTTCCACCATTCATTACCCCACCAGGAGGCCCACCAGTGCTCCCCCCTACCCTCGTTCTTGGTCATCATCAATGTTCCTTGATTGAGCACTTCCTCCTTGCCTAGCCATTCCTTTTGTTCAGTATAATTTTATCCCTTTTTCGGGCCGAACAAGTCCTTTACGAAAAAGGCACTTAGGGAGTTTCTGTTAAGCTCTTTTCTGACTCCTAAAACAATGAAAAGATCGTCGAGCAATCTTGCTTCCTTTCATGCTCGTTAAAGTACCTGAAAGGGCGTCTATCTGGTATAAGTTTACCCCTTTTCCGGACCTGGTAGACTAGTTATGAAAAAGGAATACTCTAGTCACACCGGCTAGAAGAGTTCTCCATTGCATCCTTTTATGCTTCTTTGGGCCTTGGAGACTAACACACAAAAAAGCAACCCCCTGGAGTCTTCTTATCGCTTTCAGACTCTCTAAAATTGAAAGCAACCACGAGCATGAACTGTCTTGGGCTCGTACAAATCCACACGACAGTACCATTCCATTATCTCAGAGTCTTCTTATCGCTTTCATACTCCTTAAAATTGAAAGCAATCATGAGCATGAACTGTCCTGGGCTCGTATAAATCCACATGATAGTACCATTTTACACTCACTTCTTCTAGTTCCTTAACCCATGAAGAAGGCCCCCCGTGCCTCTTGGCACTATGATCGATCATCTCGGCAGCACCCCCAATCAGGTCGCCTTTGTTCAGAGTATTCTGTAGTCTCCTGCCATATTACACTAGCTTGAGTATCCCTCATCCCAGTCACTATCCTCGATCCATTACAGCTATGATCCCTTTCCCCTCAGTCAGTGTCGTATGCTTCCCGATCGTCCCCGCCATCATACTCTGAACAAAGGAAGTTTGAGTCCTCCCACTCTACTTGCCTAGTTATCCCCCCAGTCTGTCAGTCCTACCATCAGTGCTCTCACACTTCAGTTCTCCACCTCGCGCTCCTATCAAGGAAACATCATTGCCTTGCTAGTTGCAGGTCTCCCTCTGTCGACGACAGCACCTCTATTCCAGAGGATAGACCCAGAGGTCCCTGCGCCTTGGACCCATCACCATTTGTGGTGAGTGCATATGGACCATTTTGAGAGGAGTCATCATTGCCTCTCCGAATGGTTGTTTCTCACATGCTCGACTTCAACACCTTGATCGCATCGTTGAGAATCGTGCAGGGTTTATATCCCTTCCATTTTTGGTTGAAGACCCCGGATCTCCCCCGACTCTAGCACATTGGTGAGTCACTTCGGAACGCCCAGTTATATGTTCCTGTGGATGTCCGGGTTGCGTTGGCGATTGTATTCGGAAGCCATCCAGTTATATGCTTCCTTGGGTACCCAGTTCAGTTCCAGTTCAATGTACCATTGAGAGTATGACCCCTTGTCACTATGATCCAGCAGCTCATCAGTTCCTCTGGTACCACACTCAGTAGCACCGTTGTCATTCCAGTGTATCAGTTCTTCATATCAGACATGGTCATCCCAGCAGTATGTCCCAGATTTGTGTCCTCTCTGGACCCTTATGATGGACACAGTGGTTCTCTATGTATCCTACAGGTCCCCCTTTTCGGGCCTCACTGTTATTTTTATATATCTTGATACGAGCATGGGTATGCCCGCCTCATCCATATATTGAGATTCTTCCTCATTCAATATTTGAGGTCATGTATATGTCAGGTCCCACTATTTTGGACACCATTGTTATTATTGTTTTCTATCTTGATACGAGCATGGGAATGCCCGCCTCGTCCATATGATTAGATTATTCCTCATCCATTATTGAGGTTATGTACTTTTAGTTTTTGTAGTTGTTCGGGATCGTTGTTCTGGGCTCCAGTTTGTTTCTTCTCTTCTCCACACCCCAGGAAAACCATACATCACTTATGATTTCTATCGTCCATACAATGAGCTCCTGCCCTCACACATCAGGGGGCAATCTGTTAACACCCAAAAAGTGTTCACTACCTCATCTACCCCATTACATGACTCATTTGTCCATTTTCCTACCATATTTTCCTTAAAAACCCTGAAAATCCCACTAAAAAGCCTCCAAAAGGCCACAAAACCATCAAAAAAGCCTCAAAAAGGCTAAAAAACCCCTTTTCCTCCCAAAATTATCCAAAATTCCTCCAAAATAGCAAAAACCCTCTAAAAAGGGAATAAAAAATATAAAAACTGAGGAAAAAGAGGAAAAAAGAGAAAAAAACTCTATACAGCTGACCTAAATCATATGGTTCCCAAAACCATGCGCCAGCACTCCACCACCAAAAACCTATAAATAGGTGATGGAGACCCTTCATTTTACATCCACAATCAAGAATACCCTTACTCTGCCAAAATCTCTCTTGAAACCCTAGCTCACCCTTGAGCTACTTTCACCATTGAGAGCCCCTTTTGGCCCATTTCCACCATTGGAAAACGAGAAGGAGCAAAATTGGAGTTTGGAGCAACCCTCTTAGATCATTGCAAGAGCTTCACCAACCTCTACACTTGAGGTAAAATTTCAATACAAAAGAAAACCATTTATTATTTCTTGTCTCTTATGTTTCATGCACATGTTTAGAATAATTTCCATTTCAATGTATTGTCTTTTAATTACTGTTTATTGAACTTCTACTAAGGAGTCCCTTCTCCTTAGTAGGTGCTCATTTGCACAAACTAGGGTGAAAACCCTGGCTACAGCACCATATCCCTGATATAGTGATATTTGATCTCAATATGTTTTGACTTGTCGTGGAACACCGGATTCCCTGACAACTTCACACAACTCTGGTTGTCACAAAAGATACCAGTAGACTCCAGCGGGAGATCAAATAACTCAGACAATATCTTCCAAAGCCATACTGCCTCACAACTAGCTGAACAAGCTGCAACATACTCTACTTCAGCTATACTCAGTGCTACGCAAGACTGCTTCCTGCTAAACCAAGAGATCACACCTGATCCCATACTGAAGCAGCACCCAGAAGTGCTCTTCCTATCTGTAGCACTGCCTGCCCAATATGAATCAACATAACCCTGCAGGTTAAACTTTTGATTTGCATCATACTTAAGCCCATAATCAACTGTACCCTTTAGGTACCTCAGAATATGCTTTACAGTAACCAGGTGAACACTCCTTGGATCCGTCAGGAACTGGCTCAATGTGTTCACCGCAAAGCAAATATTTGGTCTCGTGTTCGTCAAGTACATCAAGGACCCAATCATCTGACGATACATAGTGACATCAACCGGCTCAGATGAAGCAGCACACAGAAGCTTCAGGTTCGATGCCATAGGTGTGGCCATGGCCTTTCATTCCATCATCCCGAACCTCTTCAGGATCTCTACTACATACTTCCCTTGTCCAAGGAAGATCCCATCTGCACTTTGCCACACCTCCATGCCTAGAAAATAGTGCATCATCCCCAAGTCCTTCATCTTGAACTCGGATGCAAGCTTCCTCTTGGTATCGGCAATCAAACTATCATCACCTGTAACAAACTGGTCATCCACATACAATAGCAGTATCACAGGATTGCCTTCCTCAACCATGTAGTAAAGGTTGGAATCCACTTTACTCTTGGTAAAGCCCAAACTAGATAGGAACTATCCATCCTACCATACCAAGTCCTAGGAGCTTGCTTCAAGCCATATAAGGCATTCTTCATCCTGCACACATATGACTTCCTGTCATGTGTCTCAAAACCAAGTGGCTACTCCACATACACTTCCTCCTCGACTACACCATTCAAGAAAGCAGTCTTGACATCCATCTAGTGTATCTTCCATTTCATCACTGCAGCCAGAGCAAGTACTGACCTAATGGAAGTGTATCTGGCTAAAGGAGAAATTTTTTCTTCATAGTCAATTCCTTCTTTCTGTGAGAAGCCACGAGCTAAAAATCTCGCTTTGTATTTCTCTATGCTGCCATCTGCAGCATGCTTAATCTTGTAGATCCATTTGGAAGTAACAATAGACTTCCCTTCAGGTCTTGGGACCACATCCCAAACATCATTCTTCATGATCGACTGGTACTCTTGTTAACATCCAAAAAGTGCTCACTAGCTCATTTCCTTATTCACATGACCCATTTGTCCACTTTTCCACCATTTGAGCCTCTAAAGCCATCAAAAGGTCACCAAAAGACCATAATACACCCCTTTTTCCCCTCAAAATGAATATTTTTCCTCAAAAAGCATAAAAAAACCCTAAAAAAGGGTCCATAATTCCCAAAAATATTAAAAAAGGAATAAAAATATTCAAAATATTCAAAAAAGAAAAAAGGAGGGAAAAGGTACCTAAACCATGTTGGTCAATACCATTGGTTTCCTCAAAACCATAATGGTATTCCCCACCAGCAAAAACTATAAAAAGGTGGTAGCGGCTCCTCACTTTCCATCCATCCATCATCCTATCCTCACGCTGTCAAAATCTCTCCTGAGACTTTTGGCCATTTTCAGCATCTTGGAGAAGAGACCATTGGAGCCTGGAGCTACTCACCCTTGGAGTTGCTCAACACAAATCCTCACCATTTGAGGTATGATAATACAAAACATTCTTTTATTTCTTGTTCTTTCTATGAATCGTTTTTAGATTTATTTGTTATATGCACATGTTAGTTTAGATTTAGATTTAATTCATAATCGTTTTTGCTTTCTATATTGAAACTGCTATCACATGTTGATAGGTGCCCATTGCACAAAGCTTGGTTGCAAAACCAAGCCAACAACTCCTTGATCATGGCATACTTCTTGAATCCTGGGAACTTCAATATCTTCAGTAGATAACTTTGTTGCTGGAACAAATGTTGCAGTCCTTCTTTTGTAGGTGATGGTATACAATAGTTTTTGGCGACTCCACTGGCTTCGAATTCTTAGATCTCAGTTTTTTGCTTTAGATCTTAGTTTTGTTAGTTTTAATCATTTTAATTCATAGATCTGCCATCCTAGACAGCAGATCCCAGGAATTCTTGGCACTATTCCTAACCCCTCTACAACCCATGTTGCACTTGGGAGTGCTGGCCCATCCCACACCACAACGGTTGGAGGACACGTACCTTCAATACCTAGCATAGCCTTAGGGGCTACTGGACTACTACATAATGCCGCCATTAATAGTTATGTCCCAGTCACTATGCCACACCCATCTGCTAGTTTACCATACATTGCTAGTATGAACTTACCAGACCTAGCCAGGTTAACCAATGATCCTATCAGGCACAACCCTACATGGCCACCCATGCCTACAAAGGTCCCCTTGGACATCCCCAAGTTTGAAGGAAAACCTGGGGAGGATCCCCAAAACCACATAATGTCATTTCACCTATGGCGTTCATCTAACTCCATAGTGGATGAATCTATTAGACTAAGACTGTTGCAATGAACATTCACTGGCTCTGTAGCCAAGTGGTACATTGAGAAACCACATGGGACACACCATACATTTACGTCCCTCACCTCCACTTTCCTTCAATTTTTTCATCTACCTGTACGCTATGATGCAGGAGTTGAAATACTGTTTTCTTGTAGACAAAACATGGCTACCCACATCACCGACCATATCCATGAGTGGTGCAAGTGCCATAGCCTCTACAAGATAAAACTAGACGACTGTATAATTTTGGATTGGTTTCTCAAATCACTCCTACCCCTCATAGCCAAATATGTAGCTTCTGAACGACCCCAGTCAGAAGAAGAAGCTATCTTAAAAGATCAGCAATTCGACCTGATTTATGCCCAGTCAAGCTATCTCTACACTATCATACCAGACGCCCCACGAGGTGATTCTTCATGAGGTGATGCTCTGGGGGCATCACATGCCACTGATGGTATTATCAGCCAAGTCATGGCACAAAATAAACCTTTTAGCATGGTGAGCACCATAAATTCCCCAGACCTCTCTAGGGCTACATATAATTTTGGAGCGACAACTTCGTACACTCCAACGAATCAGACTCATCACACTCATGGACCCTCTTGTCCACAACATTGCTATGGGAAAGCGAATCGACATATGTACCACCCACATACTATAACCAATTGGCCACCCAGAACCCAATTCATTTACCGGTCTAACCAATGTATTACCCACAGCAAGCTACACCAGCTAACCCAACACTTCCAATAGCTCAGGGTTACCAACAACCCCACAGGCAACTGGACCACCTCCATCCCCACCAGCTTATTATCCACCACAACCTGCTCCCACACCTGTGGCACCCCAAAATCCTCCCACTACTCAAGGGCAAGTGTACACACAACACAATCAACCCTAACACCAAAACAACCAACGCAACCAGGGTGGACAACAAAACCGTGGATGAGGACATAACCGCGGCAACAACCAACATAATCAAGGTCCACCACCTCCCAATCCTCCAAATAATAACAATGCTACTCCTCCCATCCAAAATCCTGATCGTCATCCCAAGCAGGCCACTACACTCACAACTGCCCCCATTTAGAGAAAGCACGTAAGCTCTGGGTTGACGATGCCCAACACCAAGGCCACGCTGGATAGCCAGCTCCACCTAATCAACCGCAGACCATGATATTGCAAAACCCATTGCCAAACTAGGGACTAGTAAATGCCCTCCCAATGGATCCCCCACAAGGATCTGCTACACCTCAGCAACAAATCACCTATGCCGCAACTGATTATCAGCATACGGATTCCGGCACACACCATTTATTAATGATTTCATCCAATGACATCAACCTCCAGACTCGCGGGAATCAATACAGCCCACCCCAGAAAACTCCTCCCACTGATGCATCCACCTCCCTTCCATCAAATCAACCACTATGCATACCAAATATGCCGTTGGATGGAGGACCTAAAATCCCTTGCATCCCTTTGCGAAGGATTAACAACAATCCTAATGCTCACGCAGCATCCAATTATAACGTCATGGAAGATTTAGCACAATCCCCCTCTACTATGTCTGCTTTAGAGGTATTGAAAACATGCCCTGCACAACGAAAACTACTACTATCCGCCATCGGAGGAGTAGACCCTAATGACACACATATGATGGCTTTCGACTTAGACCAAGCCGAACCGCGATTGCCATCAAATTTGGCTTTCCAAGTATCCGTAAACATTCGAAACCTTGTTGTGCATTGATGCATCATCGATGAAGGAGCTTCAACCTACATTATGTCCACTCTTGTGTGGCAGAAACTTGGCTCCCCCACTTTACAACCATCTACCACAGCATTACGAGCTTACGACAGGCGCTCAGCTCAACCACAAGGCCTCTTAGCGAACATACCCATAGAACTAGGCGGCAAATTAGTTCTCATCGACATCGAAGTGATCAATGCCCAGCTCGACTACAACCTCCTTCTTGGACGTAGCTATATGTACAAAATGAAAGCCATCGCTTCGTCTGTGTTCCACCTCATGATGTTCCCACATGAAGGACACGTTATCAAGATTGATCAACTCACATATTATGATCCTAACGCCCCTGCAGCCCCTCAAAATGTGCTACCAATGATTGAACAAACCATTCAAACTGCATCGACATCATTTGTCTCGTCAATTGGTCCTGGAATCTACACCGAGTCACCTATGACTTCCACATTTCCATCGATCCCACCACCTTTACCGATAACAAAAACATCGGATTTGTGCACCCTATCGCACACCACATAGCATCCTTCGTCACTACCACAAACAACCACAGTGCCTACTCATATTGGAACAATGCCAATTCATACTATCCTATTCTTGTTCCCATTTTCCGGAGTTGTCAGTTCACCAGTAATGGCTACACTCAACCTTCCTGGTTTAAGATTAGGGATACCTATATCGTACTTACCTGCTCCGAGCCCCCTGCTAACTCCGACTGTTATTTTACAACAGGTACAACCTATCCCTACTACAAACACCCACCCCCTCCTGTCACTCATCTGCAAAACAAACCACCCCCAATAGTGACTACGACATCAACGTCTAGAAACGCCCCACCTCCGTTACAAAACAAAGGGGGTAGAGGCCCACAAACTTATAACACTAGACCCATAACTTGCACCCCCCCAACAACCCCCAAGGTAGCCAAGAACCCCCCAACTATTCACATTCCCCCTAAGTGCTCATTATGTGATGATGTAGTCCATGCCACTCATCAATGTCCACAGTTACCAACACTTCAAGAACATATGAATATGTTGGATGACAACACCAACATTCCAGTAGTCAAACTAGAACTCCCCCCTCAACCTCGTGATAAATCATTGCGCACAAACCATCCTTGTGCAATATGCGGAATCTACGACCATTATTCACATCACTGCCCTGATCTCCCACATTATAGAGTAGCACTGTACTAGTTGAATAACGTCGACCTAGAGATAGCCCCTCTTCTCATTGAGGAAATTCATCCCCCACCATCTTCCTCCTCGGAATAAATTAACACCATTTACACGATTTCCACTGGATACCTCTTTGTCCGTTCGGCCCCTTCCATTGATCCCTTTGACACACATGTTCAACCCTTTCAAATCGATGAGGAAACCACATGTCCACAACATGGTGGCAGGCCCAAAACCTTGCCTACTCATCATCATCGTGATTCTCGTCGGAGATACTAGGGGCATCCACCCCACAAGAGGAATCCCTCATCATCATATCATCACTTCAGTATGCCACCATGGCCCACATCCTCATGGTATACCTCCCCACCAGTAGTTGCTCAGTGCCCTATTGATCCCTCTCTAAGACAACATCTACACCACATTGACACCTCTGAGTTAGGGGGCATAATAGATTACCTTGAACCTGGGATAGGGGGCATGATCAATAATTTTGAACCTTCCCCATCACATCTATCTCAGTATTCCAATGATCCCATTGTTCAAACCAACACATATGTGATCCATAATCACAAACCCCATGCACATAGCATGGGGGCAGGTCATTAACCCTGTTGACTTTTTCACATGTGTGATCTCAACCATTTTTGAGGTCACATATCACTTGTATATTTGATTTGATTTGATACACCTAGTGTTCTTCCCCCGCGGGTCATCATTTCCCCCACCACTACCTCCTTGGCTTGGTAGCCTCACCTTTATTTGTAGCCATTTTTTAACCTAGTTATTTCCTTTGACCATTCCGGAGTCCTTATGACCTCCGTTTTTCACACCATTTGCACTGCCGGATTCATATTTCCGTGCCCGTGATGATGCTTGAGATAATTTCTCGCTCTCACCAAAAACTTTTTGGCATTTTTCCCATGCCCCTCGCAGCCTCAATTTGCGTGCCACATCGACTGTCATCTCTTTTTTGACAAGTCTTATATCGCCGGATTCAGTTTTCCGTGCTCGTGATGATGCTTGAGATCATTTCTCGCTCTCATGCCCAGATTTTTCGGGCATGTTTTACATGCCCCCTTGTCGTCTCATTTTGCGTGCCACATCGGCCGTCATCCATTTTTGACAAGTCTTATAATGCCTGGATTCAGTTTTCCGTGCTCATGATGACGCTTGAGATCATTTCTCGCTCTTATGCCATATTTTTCGAGCATGTTTTACATGCCCCTAGTCACCTCGTTTTGCATGCCACATTGGTCGTCATCCATTTTTGACAAGTCTTATATCGCCGGATTCATTTTTTCATGCTCATGATGATGCTTGAGATCATTTCTCACTCTCACCTGCATATTTTTTGGGAATTTTTCCCATGCCCCTCATCGCCTCGGTTTGCATGCCACATCGGTCGTTGCCCTTTTTTTACAATCTTTATGTCACCGGATTCAGTTTTCCGCACTCATGATGATGTGTGAGACCATTTCTCGCTATCATCAAAACCTTTTTGTTCGGTATAGTTTTACACCTTTTTCAGGCCGAGCAATCCCTTTTACGAAAAAGGCACTTAGGGAGTTTCTGTTAATCTCTTTTCTGACTCCTAAAACAATGAAAAGATCACCGAGCAACCTTGCTTCCTTTCATGCTCGCTAAACGTATCTGAAAGGGCGTCTACCTGGTATAAGTTTACCCCTTTTCTGGACCTTGTAGACTAATTACGAAAAAGGAATACTCTAGTCACATTGGCTAGAAGAGTTATCCATTTGCATCATTTTATGCTTTTTCGGGCCTTGGAGACTAACTTACGAAAAAGAACACCAATAGAGTCCACTTACCACTTTCAAACTCTCTAAACATGAAAGCGACCTTGAGCAATCACCATCCTAGGCTTGTAAAAACCCACAGGACAGTACTCACAATCACTGCAGAGTCTCCTTATCGTTTTCAGACTCCTTAAAAATGAAAGCACCCATGAGCGTGAACAGTCCCGGGCTCACAAAATCCACAAGATAGTACCATTTCAGAGCACACTTTTATCCCTTCTTGGAGCTGATTAAAACTATGAAGAAGGACCCAATGGTGCTTCTCAGTGCCACAACAGATCACGTCTACTCAAATGGAAGCTTCCCCATTTTGGTCGCCTTTGTTCAAAGTATTCTGCAGTATGTCACCCTGAGAATCCCTCGATAGCACCCATCAGCTTGTCCCCCCAGAGTCAATACATACCCTTCAATCCTTAAAAGCTATGATCCCCGCACCTACAAGTCAGTTCCCTACACTGCCAAGTCAACCATGTCATCATGCTCTAAACAAAGGAAGTTTGAGTCCACCCACTCTATGACCCCAGTTACATCCCATCCCCACAAGTATGTCAGTCCTACCATCAGTACTACCACTTCAGTTCTACACCTCATGCTCCTATCAAGGAAACATCATTGCCTTGTTAGTTGCTGGTCTCCGTCTGTCGATGACAACCAAATTTATTCCAGAGGATAGACCTAGAGGTCCCTGTGTATTGGACTCATCACCATTTACGATGAGTGCCTATGAATCATTTCAAGAAGAGTCCTTAGTGCCTCTCCAAATGGTTGTTTCTCACATGCTCGACTTCAACACCTTGATTGCATCGTTGAGACTTGCACAGGGTATTGATCCTTCCAGTTATTTGTTGAAGACCTCGGATACCACCTGACTCTTCCACATTTGAGAGTCTACTCATGGAAACAACCAGTTACATTTTTCATATAGATATCCGGGTTGCTCATGGTGAAAGTATTTAGATGTACCCCAGTTTTATACTCCCTCGAGTATACAGTTACATATACTCCTCAGAGTTGACTCAGAGTCATTGAGTCCCTATACATGTTGGACACCTTTAGATTCAATAGTTCATCAACCCTTCTGAGATGTTGTTCAGAACGATTGTCGCTTTATTCCAGTGTATCAGTTATTGAGATCAGTCATGTTATGATCATGAGTACATCCCAAAATAGTGTCCCCTTTGGACCATTATGATGTATCAGCATATTTTTTATGTATTATTCAGGTCCCCCTTCTTGGGACTAATTGTTATATATTTGTCTTGATACAAGCATGGGTATGCCCGCCTCGTCCATTATCAGAGATTATTCCTCATTCATATTGAGGCGATGTAATATTTTTTCTTTTTGTAGCTTCCAAGGGCCGTGGATCCAGTCTCCAATCGGTCTCTTATCCTCCCCAAACCCCAAGAAAAAGACAAAAGAACTATGATGTCTATCGGCCATACGATGAGCTCCTACCCTCACACATTAGGGGGCAATTTGTTAACACCCAAAAAGTGCTCACTAGCTCATTTCCTTATTCACATGACCCATTTGTCCACTTTTCCACCATTTGAGCCTCTAAAGCCATCAAAAGGTCACCAAAAGACCATAATACACCCCTTTTTCCCCTCAAAATGAATATTATTCCTCAAAAAGCATTAAAAACCCTCAAAAATGGTCCAGAATTCCCAAAAATATTAAAAAGGGAATAAAAATATTAAAAATATTCAGAAAAGGAAAAAGGAGGTACAAGGTACCTAAACCATGTTGGTAAATACCATTGGTTTCCTCAAAACCATAATGGTATTCCCCACCACCAAAAACTATAAAAAGGTGGTAGGGGCTCCTCACTTTCCATCCATCCATCATCCTATCCTCACGCTGTCAAAATCTCTCTTGAGACTTTTGGCCATTTTCAGCATCTTGGAGAAGAGACCATTGGAGCCTGGAGCTACTCACCCTTGGAGTTGCTCAACACAAATCCTCACCATTTGAGGTATGATAATACAAAACATTCTTTTATTTCGTGTTATTTCTATGAATCGTTTTTCGATTTATTTGTTATATGCACATATTAGTTTAGATTTAGATTTAATTCATAATAGTTTTTGCTTTCTATAGTGAAACTGCTATCACATTGTTGATAGGTGCCCATTGCACAAAGCTTGGTTGCAAAACCAAGCCAACAACTCCTTGATCATGGCATACTTCTTGAATCCTGGGAACTTCAATATCTTCAGTAGATAACTTTGTTGCTGGAACAAATGTTGTAGTCCTTCTTTTGTAGGTGATGGTATATGATATTTCCTACAAAACAAGTTAAATTGCATGATTAGAAACATTTCATAGTTTTCGGAACAAATTCTTACACATAAAGAAATATGTCATACAATCATGCAATTATTTTAGCCAATGCTTCAATACAACATTCATCCATATCCTGTAACTTTCTAGATGCCTTCCAATCTCTACCAGAACATTGTTAAGAGTTTGCACTGCTCCCACCATGTCAGCAAAGAGGTTTCATTCTAGATAAGTAGCAATGGAATGTTGTACAGTTCCATAGGCCACTTACCCATCACATGCATATTAGTAGTATACTGTTCATTAATGCAATTATTCTAATATGCATAATACACAACCTAAGTCTAGGAACATAAGCATATACATCATTGAACAACATTATTTAAACAAACAAATATGTAAGAAATGACAATTCAAATACATATCTTTGTTTGTTTGTTGGGTTGACTCCCTCTCAGTCTTTGCTTCCTTTTTGTAACTCCATTCTGATGTAGATTGTGAGAAGTGGTCAACTCCCTCTGAATATCTGCATCCTTGTAGAAACTATTGAAGTGTGCTCCCTCTTGATCTTTGCTTCCTGGATTACCTGTCCTTGAACTTATATCCATCCTTAATCACTATGCATGCTTATTAGTATCATCATTGTGTTATCCTCGAGGTCTCATACATAATCACACATTCATTAGTATAATATTAATACTATCAAAACACAATAATCTTAAACATGTATAAACATTAGTATTCAAGGTTTCAGGGAAGACTTCTTTTACTCATGCATATTCTTATTTGATCATAGGACTCTTCTAGTTAGTCAAATCATCAATCAATATAAGATACATAATATGCATAAACCCTTGATTACTTACATTTCTAACTTTATGAATAAACATAACCAATCATACCAAGTATACTTATATAAGGGATCCTAACACAAGGTAATATTCTAACTTGATATAGGAAAAACATACCTGGATTACTATGTTAGCTAGTTATGTCTAACATACCCACATGATGTCTTCTGGTTCTCTTCAATGACTTGTGCTAGTAACCTGCATGTCTCATAAGTTAACCATTGTAGAACCAAGTTATACATACCTCGTAAGTAGATCTTCTATGTGATCCATGACAATGGATGAATCTTTGTCTTCATGTCATCATGATCATATGTTCTTGAAGTAGAACATGATTTATCTTTCTTGGTGTACCTTTGATGTTAGCGAACAACATAAACCTCATACAACATCACAATGCATTAGTACAATAATAAGTGTCAAAACCTTAATCAATGAATATCTTCTATCACGTATTCATAATTTTATTAAGGTCATACGACAAGTCTAGTAATTAATCAAGATTTTACTAACCGTAATGATATGAAGACAAACATATCATAAACTTAACCATCAACAGAATTCAAAACATACCTGTATGTGATACTTGTCGAGATTGCTTGTAATCTTCTTATGTAAGGCTTAACCTCATCTCCCTCTGAAACAGGAACTTCTTCACCTATGCAGGTGACCAATCCATTCTCTTCTAGGATTAACCCAATCCATTTGATTTGTAGGAACTAGATTTGGAGCTAGATTAGGGTTTGTTAGAGAAACCTTAAAAATTCAAACTTTGAATTTCAAACTTCTGAAAGGATAGAAAGATGCGCCTTGATGAGCTGATCAAGCCGGTATACTCAGAATTTGAAAACTGCAAAGTTTCACCCCTCAAAATTTCCTTCGAAACTTTCGGATCTTCTGGACAGGATCCTGAACTAGGGTTTGATAAAGCCCACCCTTCTGCCCAACCAAAAGGTTCAATCCAAAGCTCTAAACTTGGATTTTTTTGAGGAGCTTCCAGCCGTGGTCACAAACTTCAAAAATTCTAACTTTTGCAGAAGCCCTAATTTTCCACTTTTTCGATTAAAGTCCCGAACTAGGGTTTGATCAAGCCCAGCCTTCTACCCAACCAAAAAATTTGATCTTGGTCTCTAAATTTCAATTTTCATGAATAGCATTCAGCCGTGGTCTCCGATTACAAAAATACCAACTTTCTCCGAAACCCTAATTCCCAGAGCCATGAATGAAGGTGCTCAAAATCCAATTCTGTTTTGATAGAAATATGCACCTGATTGTTTCTTTTCTAACTCCGAAATTACAAATCCATAGGGTTTGAAACATCCACCTATGGTATCCCGACCTGTCATCTTTCCAACCCCACAGGTCTTCCCTCAATTGGATTCTCTGAGAGAGAGTTATTCCAAGTGTTGCAACGTGACGTGTTTATGGGATAAAACAAGAGAGCGAACTTGTACGACGTTCCACGTGTCACTGGTTTAGTTTCGGCCTCTGAAAAATATACCTGAGAAAGTAAAGTCCATGCACTACCTATCACCTTTTACGAAATTTCATTTAGAGCTTCCAGCCCAATTTATGACCTTTTTTCGTAGGTCACCTGTTTATGGCTCGGATCTGGAAGAGGCAGAAACCCTAGATTGTATAGATCATAAAACACAAAGTACAATGAATTAGAAGTTTTCCTTTGGAAACAAGGTACATGGGGATCTGATCTTCGACCTGTAAAATTTTCAGATCTGAAAACTTCTCCAAAATGAATTTATAGCGAAAGTTCTACGATGACTAGTTTTTGCTATATCAAGCCCTAGCATCGCAAGTGTCATACATGCCATACCATGCCTTCTTTCAGGCTAGCTCTGATACCATGTTAGTTTTTCAGAATTTACTTCAATCTGATCTAGGATCTTAAATCAGAGAAAAACATGTACAGCATATCTACAACATATCAATCATGGACACAATAATGCAAGCACACAAGAGACACAAAGTTTACTTGGGGAAAACCATAAAGGTGAAAAACCCCAATAACTTCCTCAGAGATAGTTAGAGCAATGATACAACCCAAGCATAAGAGATAGACATCTCCTAGCAGCAGCTTCTCCTCCTCCACAAGTGCGCCACTCTCCAAAGAGTATGTGTGAGAATAGAATGATCAAATAGAGTGCCTCCCACACTCTATTTATACTTGACTTGACTTGCCTAATAAACTTTACTAGGTTGGCCTCAACTTAACCACATAACACAATGTTGACTGGGCCGACACCCAATAGGGTGGTCTAATAACCCTTCGACCCACATGGCTAACCCCCAATAGGGTGGTCTAATAACCCTTCGACCCACATGACTTATACAGGGCTGACCCCAACAAGGTGGTCTAATAACCCATCAAGTATAAGTTACGACAATTACAATATAAATGACGACACTTCTGTATAGAGGAATAATAACATCTGTATAGGAATACAAACACTTCCGTATAGAGGAATAATACCATCTCTATAGGAGTACAATATACATATATGAAATACATTCTGAAGTTACATATACATCAACACTTGGGCCCCATTTTCATTATTGGTGGGTGCCCTCGTGTTTGTTAATAGTCCACATCAATGGCTGGTAATCAAATAGTCTCCTCCATGTTTGACCTCAACTCCTTTATTCGCATGGTTAGGAATCATACCTTGAGACGGTTTGGTTGAAGACCTTGGTCTTATAATAACATTATCATATTTCGTTATTTACCAAGCTGCGCAAGACTGAGCCACACCCATTTTTTGGCTCTTGATGATTCATGGATCCAGTTTTTTGTTATGGCTATGATCTATTGTTTTGACATGGATCCACGCTTGTATTCCAGTGGCCATGCTATATACATCTCTCTGTTATGTATTGGAGATCATGTTCTACCATTCTGAACATCTCCTGATATCAATATTGCAATTGATCACTAACCTTGTTTCTATTCCAGGTACTGTTTGTGATCTCATCTTGTGGTTTCCTCGCTCCTCCTCTTCATGGATTGTAATGTATTTCAGAAATTGTTTCCCTTTTACCTCATACATTAGGGGGCATCTGTTGTCGGTCAAAATAGCAATTCTTCGTTCGTGACCACATTTCCCTGTCGATTAGAGATGAGCCTTTCATTCCTTTCCTGAAAACATATTTTTTCTTCTTATTTTAGAGCATAACCGTGACTCTTATGATTTCCAACATGTGGTTTATCCACGGGTGTCTATACTGACAACCTGCGGGTATCTTTTGAAAATCTACACCAGCTAGATGCAAGCCAAGATAGTCGCGAGTCAGTCACAGGTTGTCCTATTTCATAGTCGCAGGTAACTTAAGAAATATCAAAACAATATATAAAATCACTAACTATCGATTAGTTTTGGGAGTTATTCCAACTTCCTCAACTACCTATGCCAACCACCCTTCGAACTTATCCTCCTACTCTTTCCATAAATACAAGGGGAGGGCCTTTGATAAGGGGAGACAAATTTTGGTAATGTAATGCTGGAGGAATTCTTACTCAAGAGAGAGGAGTAGAAACCCAGGGTCTGGTTACGATGGTGTTGGTGCAGGAAAGGTATAATTTATGTACTTGCTTCATGCATTAATAAAGATCAGATATTATTCCTTTCCCAAATATGATTTTTTCATGTATGCTTCAAATTTGATTACAATTTGATATTCTATGTTATTATAAATATCAATACTTTTGTTTGTAGTCAAACTGGTTTAATAAAGGTTTAAGTTTGTTTTGCAGGTTACTACATTGAAGAGAGAGGAAGAGAACAGATTGGATCAACCTTCTGAATAAGGTACACATCCTTCTAACCCTAATCTCTTTGCTTAGTAATTGTATTTGCATATCATTGTATGTCTGTCTTTTCACATCAGTACGTTGGTAGTCTCACCCCTGCTATAGGATACTTTCCCTAACAACATTGTGGACATGCAGATTGAAAATAGATCAAGACAACCCAGCATATGATAATGAAGAAGACACTATTAAGAAGAATCCAAGATAATATAAAAAATTGACTGAGGAAATCATCACTTTCAAAATATTCTTTATAGAAGTAATGAATTTAGGATTTCCATCTCCATGGGATGGAAATGGAGAAATGTATCCTAAAGAGGAATATGAGAATAAGTTCAATCAAAATAAATATGAGGTAAGCCAATTTGATGTTTTGGAGGGAGTATTAAGTGGATTCCAAGTTATTGAGAGGCTTAAGTTTGATTTCGAAATATGGATATTAATGCATAATATTTAAAGAGGTTGGGGCCTATTTATTATGAGAGACCCACTAATGATGAAATATCATTGGAGGATTTAAAATCCCATAGATACCCAATAGGAAAGGAATGACAGTTTGTGGTTAAGTACAATAAATGAGTTTTTCCACCTCAATGGAAAACAATAGGGAAACCATCAGTACAAGTGGTAGGACAGCCTACAAGTTAGCCTACTCCTAAGGCCTTTAAGCCACAAAGAGGGTAAGAAAATGTTATAATGATGTGCCAAATGATGGGGCAAGCAACTATCAGACCAATGAGTTAGACAGGATCTCAGCCAAGTGGATAGCCAATTGTACATCCAGGTGTGAGACCAAGTGTCTACATGATAAGGAAAACACATCAGCAACAATGAAGCAAAAAAGGATCCAGTAAAAGGAAGTGAATAAGATAAAAGAAGAATATTTAGGCAGTGACAAGAGATAATGTGAAAATGATAGGTCTACAAGTCTGTTGTAAATATGTTAAGAATAACAAAAGGAAGTTATTCTTGAGAGGACTATACAATGTAATTCAAATTCATTACTTAAGGCTGAAAATTTTAGAGCCTCTCTAGGATTTTTTAGGCAATGGATTGTATTTGCATGTAATGCGATTTATCTGAGATTAAGGTTGCATATTGTTACATAGATGTTTTTTCTCCTGTAATTTGTCCTTCTTCTATGTTTCCATAACTTTTCCTGTCCATGCAATCCTTTCATGAGATGTTAATAAATCTCTAAGCAACAAATTCAACTTCATTTTTGTGTCAATGATGTGAATGTTATGTTAAATGAGAAATTGGTAGAGGATTTTTCAAATCCTTGACCTCTGGTCCAATTTCAAGAAATGTTTATCCTACAATAGTATTTGAAATTTTCATTTATTGTTGTTCATATGGATGTCATGTTTCCTATAAGTTCCTAGAAAAGCTCATGATTTATTTACATTTTGTTTCAAAAAAAGAATTCCTTTTCAGAAAGATCAGTACGTTTATGATGCCATTGAATGTAAGAAATTTTTCCTACATGCACTTCTTACATATCATCTTGTTCCATATACTAGAATTCATTATCATTTAAATTATAAGTATTGTCATACTTTGCAAAATTCCTCTAGAAATGATTCTTTATGTTCAAATCGATGCATAATATTTACCTATAAGATATATATAATCATGCTTTACATTTAAATCTCAAATTCACATACATATTTAGCTCTAAAATATATAAAATTTGAGCCTCATCATGCCCTGGCATATACTATCTTTAGCCTAGTATGCCTCAGGGACTAACATATTCATTACCTTTAAGACCAATTCTATTGGAGCACTTCATTTGATGAGCATTTGCTGGCTAGACTTTGGTCATCTACTTGCTATTATCCCTCCCTTATTGAGTCATTCCTCTCTTTATTCATTGATACTTGGACATGTGGTTTTCATACCAATT
This sequence comes from Larix kaempferi, assembly GCA_027924585.1. Classification (NCBI taxonomy): domain Eukaryota; kingdom Viridiplantae; phylum Streptophyta; class Pinopsida; order Pinales; family Pinaceae; genus Larix; species Larix kaempferi. The sequence goes on along the minus strand of BSBM01000125.1, from coordinate 10,686,211 downwards.
GAATTTTTCATGCATTAAAAATATTATTCAGTTCAAAGCTTCATGTATATGTTTAGAAAAAGGATTTGGTATTGGGATATAAATGTCGTTAGGTTTTCAAAGATTCAATATTGATAAAAAGTATGGTTAAAAAGACATATAAAAAACTAAGAAAATTTTAAGAAGGTATATTTAGGTTGTAAATCACCTTAATGCAAGGTTTTCCTCATTCAACCAAATCATCAATTGCATACTTTTGAAGTTCATATGTGTTATCCACTCATGCCAAAGTCTATGTCTAGAATTAGTTTTGACCGCAAGTGAAAAGGTGGTTATGCATATCAAGATGAAGGACCAAGTGATGAGAATAGAATAAGGTTGATCGAAAATCATGATAAGATTTGAATATATCTCATGGATAGCCCAAGTAAACCTTTTAATAGTTTGAAACCTTGTGATAAGTCATTGTAGCCCTAAGGATGTGTTATAACAACCTTAATTGGGTCAAACCAATTGTCACACAATGGGGGAAGTTTGATGATGTATGACATCACGTGTAGAATAACTTGAGTTAAGAATTTATGAACAAGATAATTCCAAGGAAGACTTCATTTTGGAACAACCTCATTCCATGAGAAGATGTGGGATATATTTGACCATGAGGACAAATCAGTATGTTGCAAAAACAAGCCAAGTCAATCATGTTGAATCCCTAATACACTTGGTGAAGAATCCCAAGAGATTTCTCTATTTTTTGGATAGTCAAAAGGAATGCCTAGTTGTACCAATGAACAATGTTCAAACCTATAAAAGAAGAGACTGAAAGTGGAATTAAAACAAATGACAAGTCTTTAGATAAATCAAGTAAACAAGCTATGAATGAAAAGGTTGGAATGACAATTTGAAGAAGTCTTGTAGCATTAAGTTTTGGTTTTTGGACCTCAAATAAATCTACCTAAAGTTCATGCATAAGTCTATATTAAGCCCTTAAGGAGACTTAATAGGTCATCCTTAAAATAACTTGTGTTCTTGTGATTTGAAAGGGAATAAGTATGTATTAAATAAACATGACTAGGTCAACCTAGTAAGCAAAGGAAGAACCATATAAATAAGACTCTCAACAATGGCATTTCAACATGAACAAATAATATGAATATGAGCTAAGAAGAGGATCAAAGGAGTAGAAGGTAGAGGCATGAATGAACAAGGTTTATGGATATCTAGGTTCAAGCCATTAAATCCAAGAATCCATGTTGAAGAAGCATACCTTTCAATAAATGCTTTGATTGTAAGTTTATCACTTATTCTTGATATATTGTGCATTGTTAAGGGGTCAAACTGTTGACTAATTTTGTGAAGGATATGAGATATGTTGTAGTATACCATGAAGAGATATTGACGTTGATCACTGGACTAGGTCTTATCTCCATTCTATGATATGTGGATATGAATTATCGAGTATTACCTCATAATACTCGTTGTGAACCAAGTTTAGACTGTTGAGAGACTTTGTTTGAAAGTCATAGGACTGCTCAAATGTATTACATATGTGCTTGATTCTCCAAATTTCTTCATCAACACTACTTACAATATTGAAGTTAGCATAACACTATACATGTAAAGAGGAAAATTGTAAAGTATTGTAGGCACTCTCAATTTGACATGATTCCCATTTGTAGGCTGGGGTTTATCCTCCAAATCTGATAACTCATGCAGCTACAAATTATAGTATTGTCCCAACAATAGTAAAAAATAGACCATAATAATATGGAATATGTCATCATATTGAAGCAATAATAAGTATAAGTATGCCAATACAATATGTGGCATAACATGTCCTAAAGAGAAAAGAGGATTTGTGTGGTGATATTGGCATCCCTCAAAGTTACTCAAGGTTTCACTTGTGTTTAAGGCATTAATGACTTCAATGAAAGTTTTAGTAACAGTAGGTACAAGTTGGATATCGTGGTTCCAAGAATGCAATGGTGGAGTGGTTCAAGTTCTGGTGGGTGAAGAGTGATGAGTCAAGAACAATGGCAGGAAACTGAATTACCTTAGTAGTGTGACATGTCACCTTTAACCTTGCAAGCCTTATTTTCTTGATAGAGTCATTGTTGGCCACCTTAGTAGTGTGACATGTGACATCCATCCATAAGGTTTCTAGTTGGTTGTGTTTGATTCCCTGAGAGACATAATCTTGTTGTTGAAGCCAATGCAGACTTCCTACCTGTCTTGGATAATAAGTACTAATATGCCAAAATAGTACGTGGCATAACATGGCCTAAACATAAAACAGGATTTGTGTGGTGATATTGGTATCCCTCTTAGTTTCCTCAAGGTTTCACTTGTGTTTAGGGAATCCATATATTCAATGAAATTTTTAGTAATAGTAGGTACATGTTGTATACCATGGTTCTAAGCATGCAATGGTGAAGTGGTTCAAGGTCCGGTGGGTGAAGAGTGCTGAGTCAAGAATAATGTTGGGAAACTTAATCACCTTAGTAGTGTGAAATGCGACAACCATCCATAAGTTTTATAGATCTTTTTTTAATTCTTTGAGAGACATTAGATAGATTGGCTTCCCAAAATAAGAATTGGTTCTTTTACCCTAATTCACCTTCTTGTATGAATTAGTATACCATAATTTGATAATGGTTCCAACCTGAAAGTCTAGTTTGGACCACTATACATAGTTTCAAGTATGTTATTCATGGTTAATATTATTTCCAGTAGTTTCCTTGTATTCACCCTTGGTATGTTTGACAAATTTGTCAAGCAAAAATACCCTAATTTGACTTGTTACTATAATTTCTAAAGCAGAAAAGTATGTGAGATAATTGGGAACCTTGAATCACGTTGGTTTTTCCTCTAAACAAAAGAAACAAGTTCACTGGCATAAATTTCCTTAAATTTTTTCCAATTTCAGCCAAGTAAAATGCCACACAAAGGGAAATTCAAAGTAATTTTGAGAAAGTGGTAAATTAGGTCAAAACCATGGCATCCTGTTCTAACTAAGGTTACTTCCCTAGTAGAAGAAATGGAGAGTGGAGCTAACACCTAACATGATTTTGGATGCAAGAAATAGATTTGTCTTTCCATGTACTTGTGTGATGTAACATGGCTAAGGTTTGCAAACCCTAACAAAGACAATCATTCTAGTGGTGAGAGATTGATTGACATAATCTTGTTGTTGAAGCTAGTGAAGACTTCCTACATGTGTTGGGGAAAGAGAGACATAAGGGAAAAGGGGAAATGGAGGACTTCCTAGGAGTTAGATTCTAGGGATAATGAAGATATAACCACTGGAGAAGTTAAGGGGAAAGGGAGACATATTGGATGTTCTTGGAGAGATTTATCTTGTGTGATGCAAGATTATAAGACCTAGGGTTTGAGGATTGAAATACCAGGATGGACATGTAGACTTGGATGCTAGCACTATATTTCTCTTGTGATGTACTTGTGTGATGTGACATGGATATGGTTTTCAAACCCTAATAAAGACAATAATGCTAGTGGGGATAGATTGAGTGAAATTATTGAAATGAACATTCCTATAAATCCATTTAGTTCATTTATACCAAATTATAAATAATTTCTTTAATCTAACAAGCTATCATGTTGCATTCAACTCCACTACCCATGGGAACTTACAATCAAGGATATGATACATTCTACATTATGAAAACATGTAGGAATGTATAAAACATGATTCAGTACCATTCCCACACTCATTTAGAATAGGAAAGTAAAAAAAGAACAAATGATCGACTTATTTGTGGAATAAAGAGAATTTGGGTTGGGAGTCCAAGGTACCTCAAGATATGATCATTTACAAGAATTCCCATAAGAACTTACTAAGAAAACTTTCTTTTTTTGGGCTCAATAAAACCATTCCACACATTGGATTTGAAACAACTAGGTAGTTTTCTTAGGCAATCCTTTATATTTTGTTTAAATCAACATTGATGATTGTCATGGGGTTTATCCACTAATATAGATCATCTGGATTATAGTTGTATAGTACTTTTGAACAATTACACCTTCAATATTTCTATAATGTAGTAGGATCAAGCATCCCCCCTTGATAAAGGTCACCATTAACTAACTCTTTTACTCATTCATTGATAGGTTTGCATGGATTTATTAGCCAAAATTACTTTTTGCACTGAGAGGAGTGAGGTTCTCTACACACCAGTGTAGGGTATATATTGTAACGTAACGTAATTTTATCTTAATTAAAAAAAATCATGTGGGATCATAAAATAAAAAATATGAAAAGGAATTAAAAAATCAATGTCGGCTCATAAAATTATGAAATTAATTAAAAAATCCATGTCCAAAAATAGAAAATTAAAAAGTAAACCATGGTCTATCATGCAAGAGAGAAATCAAATTTCTTAAGTTTAATTTAAAAAAAAAAACTTACACCTCAAGAAATTGGATCTATATCAGTGCTTAATAGATCTAGATTTAAGATGGATCTATGTTAGTAGTATATCCGATGGATTCCATCTATGAGTGTTGTTGTCAAAGAGATACTTTAATTTGATGATACATATTTATAACATATGCTTGGTTGGAAGGAAAAAAAAATATGCCAAATATTTTCCATCATATTGTACTAGAGGAGACCTCCAATTGAAATGATCATTAAATGAGCTACCTATCCAAAGTGAGTCACCCTTCCATGAGATGTAGTTATTAATAGATTCCTAGGAATTCTAAATACTTTGAGACACAAAGGTTACCTATATTTTTACTTTTTCCAAATTCTCATAAAAAAAGTATAGAAATTGTTATTTCTCCAACACTTTTTACCTAGAAGTCACCCTCATGAAAATTAGTTATGCAAGAGCACTTTCTAGGTCTCCATGCCCAATTAATTATTTCACACGCAAGGATTACACATTATGGAATGAACCAATCATCCCTACAATACCCATTCTTTGGGATTGTAGTAATCTCATAGTTAATCAAATGGAAACCTTCCTTCCCTTTCAAGCCAACCAACCTCCCACTTGTCAACTTTATAAGTTCTTCAATGGAACATTATCCCAAATGGATTTTAGTGAGGCTTGGAAGCTAAAGAGGACCTTCTGAAACTTGAAAAATTGTCTAGGATGTATGTAGAATACCCTTGGATAGCTATCCAATGACGAATATCATCTTGATCCATATAATAGCATTGCATTTTTTTCATTTGGAGCTTGAATCCCAAAGCTTTAATGAAAATACGAATACAATCCATGGAGTTGTCTGTCATCTCTTATTCCTCTAAGTTGGTAGAAATATATTTGTTAGAAATATTCACATTAAACATATATCCAAGAAGGAGGGAAATATATCTAATGTTCCCTTGATTAAAATGATGGTAGATAATGTATCTCAAGGTCTCTACAACCAACACATGTAGGATGCGACCAAATGGAAATATTGCTAATTGACCTAATCATTATGACTTCCTCATATTTAATTTGATTAATGAATAGCTAGGTTGAACCATTTGAGAACAACTTTTCCATCACCCAAACAAAAGAAAGTAGTGGAGGGAATATTGTCACCTCATTCTCCATCTGGATAACAAAATATGACCATTTTTTGTTTTGTAACATTTACTTTTCAAAATGTGTCGAATGTCGATGATATTTGTCCTCCTGTCAAAACATGGCACATGGACAAATTAATTTTCAATGATTTCTTTTTTTCTTGGAAATAAAAAATACCATTTCACATATTAAATATATTTATGAATGTACAAACCAAGGCCTATATCGATTTCTGTCCACTGTGATGTGTGGCACTTCTCTTTTCTAGCTTAGCCTTTGATACCTTGTCCTGAAACATAAATTAATTGAATTTAATTATGCAAAAATAAAATATAAAATCTATTGAGAAATTTGAAATATTGATGTGAGAAAAATTAAATACATGTGTTCTCTCCTCACGTAAATTTCTTCGTGCATCCGATCTCTCATATAGTTTGACCAATTCTTTCCATACTTTTAATGTTACGTCCACTAGATTTTTTTTAGCCTTTGCTCAAGAAATAATTTTTATCCAGTTGCACATAAATATATTGCATTTCTGTGTCATATGTAGTTTCACCTTCCTAATGGACCAACCTACATTGAATTCCATCTCTATTAACAATCAAATTAACACCCTTAACAAAGTGTAAGGCAGAAGCAAATTTTACTATGCGCCCGCAACATGAAGACAAAAGACAAGTACTTAGGAGAAGAATCCTCTCTTATCTAATCACTACTTCCATGAATAGAAGGATTGAGTGAAGAAATAGGTATTGTTGTGGGGAAAATGCACCTATAGTTCAGGGGAGAAACTACCAACTTACGGTAAAGATAGACTTACAAGCATTCTGCAAGTACAACAAATAAATGAAGAGATTAGGGTTTAGAGATGTAGGCACCTCATATAGAAGGTTGATCCTGGCTTTGCCTTCCTCGCTCTTCAATGCTTATCCAGTATTGCAATGCCCAGACCTGCAAAAAAACTTGATACCCTTCTCAAACACATTTGACTACATATATAATACTGATATCCATAATATAAAGAGACATCAAACTATAATCAAACAGTAATCAAATCTAAGACACATTAATGGGTCATATTTGGAAAGAGAAGAACGTCTGATCTTTATTAATGAATGAAAGCAAGTACATAAAGTTATACCTTCTTTCAAGCTTGGCACTTCACGAACCTAGATTCAAGGTCTCCTGCTTACGTTCTCCAAGGATCCCAGCCTCTAAGAAATTGTACTAGGGTTTACCAAAACTGAAGCACAAGAGAGGGGGATGAGGGTCTCCATTCCTCCAACATAACTTTTTAATTGGGCTTAGTCCTCTCACATGACCCTTCTACCCTCCTTATATAGTCAATGAGGAAGAAGAAAAGAAGTTATAACCACTCAAGAGGTTTCCCAACCAACTTAACTTACTCGAATTTCGAGATTTTGACCAAAACAGGGGTGTACGCTACTCTATAGTAGACAAAGTTGCATACACATGGCAATGGGCGCTACTTTAAATGAGACTAAGTCGCATACACACGCTACTATTTCAACAGTGGAGTCGCGCTCATGTTAAAAAATGGCCAAAAACAGGCTTTTCTGCTCATTTTCAGGAGATGGTTTGGTCTGGAAAAATGTTCCTAAGGATCATATACATGAAATGGGTGAAGAATGAGGTAATTTCAACTATTTTTAGTGTCCCAAATGACTCCTCCATCCACAAATGTCCTGTTGTGTGACTGAACTTATTCTCAAGAAGTGTCGTCATGCGACCAAGGGAAGCAAGTGTCATCATGGACGGAGAGGTGTCATTTCAAGCTATAACAGATGCCCCCTAATGTATGAGGTCAGAGGGAGTACGGGAAACGATGGCCGAAATAAATTAAAAATAAAAAAGAGTTGAATTGTGGAGGAACGGAGAAACCAAGAATCATAGGCTCAAATGAAGTACCTGAAAGCAAAGACAAAGTCAGACAAACTTATCCATGGGGTAGTTGTCCATGTTCAAATGGTGGAACATGATCTCCAAGAGGATACAATAATGATCCAAAATACTGATGCATATATCATGGCCACTAAAATACAAGCGTGGATCCATGAGGAACATAAGTGTAAACATAGCCACATAAATACAAGGTGGATCTATGTCAAAACTAGAGAACATAGCCATAGAGAACAAGCTGGATCTATGTCTCATCAAGAGCCAAAAAAGAGTGTGGCTCAGTCTTGCGCAACTTGGGCGATAACATAAATGAGGTGATGCTATCGAGGATCCCAAGGTCTTCATCCAAAAACAATCCAAGGTACAAACCTATCCATGCGAATAAATGAAATGTTGTCGAACATGGGAGGTATCATTTGATTACCGGTCATTGATGTATACCGTTAACAAACGCGAGGGTGTCCACCAACAATGAAAATGGAACCCAAGGTACCTAGTACATTCAAACAAGTGCGAATAAGTGGTCTTGCTGTCGAACACTTGAAGAATCCATCAGATAGGAGACATTGATGTATTCCCATCTATCCAATAGCGAGGGAAACTACCACTAATGACTGCAATCCCCAGGGTACTAACCTAAACTCTAAACTTCATTCCCAGAGCACAATGAGCTGAAGTCGATGGGAAGAAGTCCGTTGGAAGGGAGGCCTTAATGCATCCTCCATCATCCAACACAAGGGACACTCAAAAGGTATGAGCTGATTTGGAGTAGGACTAAACACATGATGAAACATACTGACACCAAGGAATGGCCGACACATGAGGTCAAGGAAACTGAAGAATGGCCGACACAGGTTATATCCTTGAACAGTGAGCACGACACAAGAGTGACTTAGGTAGCTTTGAACACAAAGGAACCACGATGCAAGTCTGCAATGTAGGATACATTAATAGATTCTCCATATGATTGGAAGACTAACCAAACGGAGGAGTAATAACTCTGAGATCAGTTTATCCTAAGGCCAATGCTAGAACCCAACTTTTTTGATAGAATCAAAACATGTGCTTTGTTCAAGGAGATAGTTTACTTGCTGCCATCATATTGAAAGATATTTTAACATTCTTCCTTTCCCTTTCCTTTTTCATTTTTTAACGAGCTTGATAAAGAACTAAAGCATGCTCGATGTTATTTTCATATTTAAGGAGTCTGAAAAACCTAGAAGAAAACTCCATACACCTATCCGTGGATTTTATATCGAGCCCGGATTGGTCTGTGCTCGGCGGTGTTTTCTTGCTTATAGAGTTGAAAAACTTAAACAGTCCTCTATACACCTATCCGTGGATTTTATATCAAGCTCGGATTGGTATGTGCTCGGCGGTGTTTTCTTGTTTATAGGGTTGAAAAACTTAAACAGTCCTCTCTCAACCATCTCGTGGATTTCACATCGAGCCCGAGTAGGTGAATGCTCGCTTGGTATTTTCACATTTCGAGAGTCTGAAAACCCTAAATACGACTCCAAAGGTCCTTTTTCGTAAAGTTAGTCTCCTTCCCTGAAAAAGTATAAAATGATGGAAGAAGAACTCTTCTAGCGCATACAAGAGTATACCTAGAGTATACCTTTTCCGTAAATTATCCACCAAGCCCGGAAAAGGGGTAATTCTATATTGAAGTGGATGTTGATTCAGTTATTTTAATGAGCCCGAAAAGACAACTATGCTCGGCAAACTTTTCCTATTTAAGGAGTCTTAAAAGGGCTTAAAAGAACTCCATAGGGATCTTTTCCGTAAAGGTTTAACGAGTCCAGAAAAGTAAACTCACGACCTCCTTACTATTTTTAACGAGCTCAAAGGAGATACAGAAAATGCTCACAACTTCCTTACTGTTTTTAATGAGCTCGAAGTGAAGATGAAATAAATGCTCATAGCCTCCTTATTATTTTTAATGAGCTCAAAGGAAAGGTGGAAGACTGCTCATAACCTACTTACTGTTTTTAACGAGCCCGAAGTGAAGGCAGAAGAATGCTCATAACCTACTTACTGTTTTTAACGAGATCGAAGTAAAAGAAGAATGCTCGAAACCTACTTACTATTTTTAACGAGCTCGAAGTAAAAGAAGAATGCTCGAAACCTACTTACTGTTTTTTAATGAGCTCGAAGTAAAAGAAGAATGCTCGAAATGGAAGGAGACGAGTGTCAGGGACATGCAAAACTAGCTCCAAGTGCATGGAACAAAGCTATGCCTAATGCAAGGAACATGAGCAAGATAAGTACACTCAGGGTGTGTCTCCTCCAGGTAAAAGGTGTCAAACTACAAAGGCAACATGATACAGGGCTTAGCGGAAATGAGATCAGAGATGGAGGCTTATATAACGAGCTAAAAGCATGGAAGCCGGCTTCAGGCTCATTAGCGCAAGTGGGATCATAACAGATGCATATGCAATTTGAACATAAAGATGGGAGCCTTATCAGGGATGGCCAGAAAAAGATGAGGAAGAAAGATATGAGGCTTCTTCTCAAAGTCATGGTAAATCTAAAAAGGCTCCCAAACCTATGAGAAAAACTCAGCATGGGCACCAGAATGGCATAAGGGTGCTGACTAGGGTGACCCATGTTAGGTAGGCTCTGTTGTTGGACTGGTGCACAATGCATAAAGAGATGGCTAACACACCAATATCCAACAGGTTTGACCCTATGGCGAATTCGGATGGAAAAAGGTTCAAATGGAACATAACAGCGGGGAAGCCTAAACCTATATGCAAGGTTCCGAATATACCTGACATGGTTGCACAAGGTGTCGAAAAGGACCAGTAAGCAAGTATACATCCAGCTAAAAATCCTGTCTCCAAGAAACATTAGTACCAGGATCATATCTAAAACATATGTAAGGAAAGACCCAATACAATTCACTATGGTAGAAATACTTTCAACTTCACTATCATCAACAGTAGGCATAAACAAGGCAGAGTTTTCAAATGAAGACTTTATGGTACCCAAGCCTGAGGACTTACAATCAACAAGATCAACTTCAGGATGAAGATCAAAGTTGAAAGACATGATGGAATCTGCAGAAACAAATTCATCATCACGGGAGTTGAAAATTCTAGAAGCAGAATCAAACTCAGCAGGAAAACCCATTTGCAGATCTATAGGAGAGTTTAAAGGCTCAACAGTAGGAAGATCATACTTTAAGGTCAAACCGGGGCTGGACATAACTGCGACTGAATCAACATCCAAGTGAATAGCAGACTTTACTATAGACTCTAGGAAAACTTCATCGGAAGGAAGTATATCATCCCAGATAGAATACATATCTAAACATTCAGATGGAGGTGTCACTTGGTCAAAAGCTGGGACCAAGTCCCGAGAAGGTAAGCATGAATTCAGAGACTTCTTCTCAATATCATTTGAACTCAAGGAACAATATGCCACAACATTCCCATGTGACACAGTAGTGCCTAATGACGAGGGATCAGACTGGTCTACAGTTGGGTAATAAGGAGGATCAACGAATGCAAGCTGGTCGATGGTGACAATGTTTTCATTATGAGGGAAATGCATCACACGAAAAATCGTAGACACCACAGCATGCATAGCATAAACGTAATCACACCCAAGGATCATATCAAAGTCCATAGGGTCCTTTAAAACCATAAAATCAACTAAGACTATTTTTCCACCCAAGGTAACGGGTGCCTGATGGAGGAATCCAAACAGTTCACTAGGTCTTCTATCAAAGGTCAACGGCCAATTAGCAGCTAGAATAACATTAGGGAAACCCAAATCTCTCCAAGCATAAGCGGATAAGATACTAACAGAAGCACCTTCATCAATAATGCATCGATCAACCGTATGGTTCCCGATATCAACCTTTATCTAGAAAGGTGTCGAAGAAGGAAGATGAGGCTCGGCTAGACTATTCCAATCAAAGGAAACAATCCTAGGGCTTGGTAGGGGTTCACATGGCATAGATGAAGTGCCCCCTTTTTCAGGAACATCCAAAATGGTAATGCAGAAGACTTCAGTAGTAGGTGCATCAATCTTTGCAGGACTGATGGGATCGGTCGAAGATTGCATCGATTCGATCACTTCACTCTCCGAAGGAAGAGTGGGGTCAACCAAAGATTGCATTGGTTCAACCACTTTATCAACCAAAGGTTGATATGACTGCAGGGAATCTATAGACAACTCAGGAACAGAGGTTCCTTCAGACATGGACCACACTCTTCATGCCTCTGGAATGGCAGGGCATCGGTGAGTAAGGTGATCTCCCTTACAAAGTTTACAAGGGAACTTTGGTTTCCGTCCTATAGGTTTAGACTCCTTTACAACGTCAGTACTCTCAGCATGACTAGCATTGGCTGACAGCTTGCCCCCAGCATGACTCACAGAGGCTGGTTGCTCAGAAGCATCAGACTTTTGAACTAAGGACCACACTTTTTGCACTTCTGGAAGTACAGGGCACAAGTAAGTAAGGTGATCTCCCTCGTAAAACTTACAAGGGAACTTAAGCTTCTGTTTGTTTGGTTTGTCGACAATGTCAACTCCCTCAGCATGACTTGCAGTGGCTGATCTGGTGTCTCCAGTATGACTCACAGGAACTGGTGACTTGTCATTAATATGACTAGCAGTGATCAATGACGTGTCCTCAACATGACTGACAGTGGTTGAAGACAAAATTTCAGTATGATTTTCAGTGACTAAAAGTTTTTTCCCAGCATGACCTCCAGAGGCTGGGTAGGTGCCCCCTGCATGACTTGCAGAGGCAGGGTGCTTGCCCCCTTGTTTTGGCATCTTCTTCCTATTCTTCCTTCGTCTATTCGTTTTAGACTGCTGGCTACTAGTATTGCTACTTTCGCCACATGAGGTAGAAGGAGGAGGAGAAGATGTTACTGGCAAGGGAGGCACAGGGTTCTGATGCTCTTGATTTGAGGTGCTCACAAAAGAAGCATCAGGAGCATGCAAGGCATTCGGAGTGGAAAACAACCAAACCGGCAGCCCAATAGTGAATCCAGGAAGATTCAGAGTAGCCATTAAGGGAGTACCAATGTTTCCAATGAATGGAACAACACAATGATCCCCCAGAACAGGGGTACCTTGATTGGCACTCGCCGGAATGCTAGACATAGTTTCTCGCTCAAATGAACAAGAAGTTATCTAAGGAAAACTAAAAAAAAAGTAGCACAAAGAGCACACCACTAAAAAAGGTCCTAGGTAAATCAAACCAGGCAAACAGATGCCTTCCGGAGAAGAGTCTGGGATGATGAGGGCCCAGAACAGATCAACAAAGGAAGAAAGACAGTTACCCGGGGTCCACAATACAATGACTAAGAGTGCAAGTGCTGGAATCACCCAACCGCCCTCCCAAAGACTTGCAAGGGATTTCCTCCCACGTCTGTCTTAGGTACAACAGATATACCCTCTGCTGTCACCTGTGTATGAACCTAGAGTCAGATACTAAGGATACCACAACACCGAAAACTCCTGGGGGAACAGTCACTGGTCGAATCAGAAAGCATGGGCAGGGTAGCTAAGCCCGAAACTCGAAAGAGTCCCCAATATGCAATCTGATCCTGGCGTATGCTCGAACAGAAAGTAGGAGGAGTATTCCCAACAATCTGATCTCGCAATGACCTACTGCATAGATCCCAGGCAAGTTTTGAGTGAAATGGGTTTACCTGTGATAGTGTCACTACGATTTTTGCGTAATGTGTGATCTTAGGTGGTTTAAGGTGTTTTAAACCCAAGATCCTAACCAAGACTAGTTGGTGTAGTGTAACCTAGAAAAGAAAATGTTGCTAGTACATTTTATTAGAGTTCATTTTAAAGGTTACTTGCTTACTCAAAAAGGTAGTGGGTGTGTGAGAGTGGTTATAATAGAGACAGAGTACTGAAAATGAAATATTTACCACCAAACAAATCTTTTTCTTTTCAATGCAAGTCTTAAAATTTTAATCTAGAATGCATGTGCAAATGCAATCTTTTAATCTTTCGAATGCAAAAAGGTAAAAATAAAGTCTAAATGTACAAAATTAAACTCAAAACCTAAGAATGCAGCTACTCAAACAACTAGGTATGCAAAAGAAAACTTGTTCTTTTTTATGCAAAGCACTCTAAAATCTTTTAAGCCACTTGCAAGGTACTCTATTCAGAAAATGAATCAAAATTCTTTATGCTTTTAAAGGTAAGAAACAAAAATGAAACTAACCTACTATCAAAGCAAAGCAAAGAAACTTCCAGGTTCTCTTTATGAAACAGTAAAAGCTACCAAATATGACTTTCAAATTCTTATTGATGTAAGCATGCCAACCATTGGGAAAAGAGTACAAAAACTACTTTTAGACCCAAACAAAGCAAATGACCTACGAAGAAGTATGGTTTGGTAAAGTCAGGTCTGCACATAAACAATGCAAACAAGGTCTTGAACAACAGCCAAAACACTTGAGCTTTCACTACAAAAGAAAAACTAAAAGCATAAGGGAGGATAAGAAACCAACCTAAAAGAGAAATTGCACTCAAATAGATACAAACAGGGTCAGGAAGACTCAAGAGGTTTCAAATCCAATGGAAATGGGGCAAGCAAGTTCAGTCAGACTCAAATTAGGGTACAAAACACCAAACAGGTCCACAACCCCCCAACTTGGGTCAACAAACCCCAAAACTTTCCAAACAAGCCCAAATTGATCAAAAGAGGTTCAAATCATGAATTTAGGATCAGTACAAGGATGGAGACCACTTACAGTGGTTTAACTCATACCTAGGGTCATCAGGGACCCCAAAAAATGCAGCCACAGCCCTCAGATTTGGGTCCACAACCCAAAAACTCAAAAAATCAAACCCAGATTTTGAGCGCTACTGTGTATGAAGGAAACTAGCGCTCATAGCAGTATGGGCGCTACTGTGCAGAGGAAAAGTAGCGTATGGTCGCTACTGTGTGGTACAAACAGTAGCGTACAAGTGGAAAAAGTTGGAAAAATGGGGTTAAAACCACCACACCTGGGTCCACAAGGGTTTGCAAGGGCTGGGAAGGGTCTGTAAGAGCCAAGGAGGGTCAAACAGAGCCTACTAACTGATCCTAATCAAGAAAATGAACAAAGACCATCAAACAAGACTGAAGAAATGACCTTGGATACCCCTAAGCAGTTAGGCTTTCCCCAGCAGAGTCGCCATTCTGTTGTGGGGAAAATGCACCTATAGTTCAGGGGAGAAACTACCAACTTACGGTGATAAAGATAGACTTACAAGCATTCTGCAAGTACAACAAATAAATGAAGAGATTAGGGTTTAGAGATGTAGGCACCTCATATAGAAGTTTGATCCTAGCTTTGCCTCCCTCGCTCTTCAATGCTTATCCAGTATTGCAATTCCCAGACCTGCAAAACAACTTGATACCCTTCTCAAACACATTTGACTACATATATAATACTGATATCCATAGTATAAAGAGACATCAAACTATAATCAAATAGTAATCAAATCTAAGACACATTAATGGGTCATATTTGGAAAGAGAAGAACGTCTGATCTTTATTAATGAATGAAAGCAAGTACATAAAGTTATACCTTCTTTCAAGCTTGGCACTTCACGAAACCTAGATTCAAGGTCTCCTGCTTTCGTTCTCCAAGGATCCCAGCCTCTAAGTAATTGTACTAGGGTTTACCAAAACTGAAGCACAAGAGACGGGGATGAGGGTCTCCATTCCTCCATCATAACTTTGTAATTGGGCTTAGTCCTCTCACATGACCCTTCTACCCTCCTTATATAGTCAATGAGGAAGAAGAAAAGAAGTTATAACCGCTCAAGAGGTTTCCCAACCAACTTAACTTACTCGAATTTCGAGATTTTGACCAAAACAGGGGTGTACGCTACTCTATAGTAGACAAAGTCGTGTACACATGGCAATGGGCGCTACTTTAAATGAGACAAAGTCATGTACACACGCTACTATTTCAACAGTGGAGTCGCGCTCATGTTAAAATGGCCAAAAACAGGCTTTTCTGCTCATTTTCAGGAGATGGTTTGGTCTGGAAAAATGTTCCTAAGGATCATATACATCAAATGGGCCAAGAATGAGGTAATTTCAACCATTTTTAGTGTCCTAGATGACTCCTCCATCCACAAATGTCATGTTGTGTGACTGAACTTATTCTCAAGAAGTGTCGTCATGCAACCAAGGGAAGCAAGTGTCGTCAAGGATGGAGAGGTGTCATTTCAAGCTATAACAGGTATCCCAACGAGACAAGTTTCAATGATTGAACTGCTCAATTGAAGGATCAAATCTAAGCTCCACTATTCAATAGTGAGAAGAAATGCACAGGATTGCATTAATTGTGCTTGAGAATTCTAAATTTGTGACAAAATCTTGAAAATACTATGGAAATTGGGTTTTTGAGTAAAAAGAATAAAAAAATCAAGAAAGGAATTATCCCACATTGAGAGATGAAACTTGAGATCCCATTTCCCAATACTATAAAACAAAGGCATTTGAGACATGGTAGAGAAGGACAAAGGAAGAGAAAAGGCATGCTGGGGATATTTGGAGGATTGGAAAGCTCATCTTCATCAAAATCAAGGATGAAGAAGGATAGCTCAAAGAAAGGGAGGATGGATGCATCTCAAGCAAGATTGTATGTAAGTATCTTTTCATATTTGGCATAAAATGAAAAATTCAATTCTCCTTCCATTCATGAGTTTAAGTTTTTCTTCTCAAGTTTAGTTTGAATTCATAATGGTTTAAAGATATTAGGAAATGATAGATAATTGGTTTAAGATCTTAGGAAATGTTAGATAATTGTTCATTTCTGACGTTGAACCTCACCACTTCATAGTAAGATAGTCAATTAAGTGTAGACACATCCCTACCTTAAAGGTTGTTATTAGATTGGCGACTATACTGGGGATTTAATTTGAAAATTTCTTCAATATTTTGGTGTTTCAATCTTGTAGATATGATTAAAGCATGCCTTAAGAACCCTTATAGGACCTATGTTCCAGTTTTAGAACATAAAAACTGTCCTTAATCACCTCTTTAACACCCAAAGATATGGAAAATAGAGTTTAGATATCGGTTTTTCTTGATTTAGAGGACCAACGCACTATGTATGTGCATACAGAGTGTTTCTGGTCAAAATACACACCATGTACACTAGCAAGGAGTGTCACCAATGCACACTTCCTATGTGCAATGAGCATTGATCCCCTTTCAACGCTCTTCTCTATTCCAGGAGGTGTGTCGGTCGGGTTTTTGATTTTTTGGAGCTTGGTTCTTCATCCTTGCCTCATTTTTTGTGATTTTTTATTATTGGATTGGATGAGGAACCCCTGAGATTAGATTTTGGACCTTACTTGTATCGTCTTTAGCTAAATATTTGGAATATTTTTAAAGAACTTTAAAGCTTTCTTGATTCAAATTTGCAAAAATTGCTAGAACTAGCTTTGAGATTTCACTCTTTTAGGCCCACATTTAGGCTTATTTTTGTACTTGTAGACCTGAACATTGATTTAAGACATGTTAGGATCAGTTTACCACTAATTTGGAAAATTTTGGAAGGGTTTGGTTTGATATTTTTAGATTTGGAATTTCGCTCCAAAAACCTTTAAAATGGCCTAAATTGGCATTTTTTTTCAAAATTTTCTTACAATTTGTGGAGATCCAATTGCTTAAGGTCACATTTTTCTGTTAGATCCCTGATTGGATAGGATTAGGGTTGATGCTTAAATAATTTTGATTCATTTCATGCTTTTCAAATAGTGAAAATTGAAAAAACATAAATATTTTTTAAAGAACCTTAATGCCCTTTAATTTTTGAATCTCATACACTTGCTTATCCGAAACATGAAACCAAATCTCAGTTATGAAATATGAAAATATCACTTGAACACAATTTCATTAAAAAACCAAAAAAATTGAACATCACACTTTGAGATATTTTGAAAATAATTTCCCTCCAAAACTGAAAACAAGCTTTAATTAGTCAAATTTTGTTTTGAATCTACAATATTTTCATTATTCTCATGCACAATTAGAAAAATTTGTAGCCTTAGATCTCGATTTTCTTGTGATAAGTTGTGTCTAAGCCACCGTATCCTCTTCACTTGGTCCTTCGGGCGAGCTTGTGAATGAGAAAGTGGATCTCAACTGTATAAATAGTGTAGATTTCAATTTTCACATACAGTTCTCGAGCTACCGTATCCTCTTTGCTTGCACTTTCGGGTGGCCTTGCAAATGAGAAAGTAGATCTCAAGTGTAAGAATTTAATTCATAAGCAGTTGAAAGGGCTCTTCGTATCCTCTTTGCTTGCACTTTGGGGTGGCCGTGCAAACAAGAAATAGAGATACCTCGTGTAATAGAATTAGATTCATTTTTCACTGAGATATTTGTTTGGTTTACATTGATTTTTGAAAATTAGTTATTATCCATATTTCAGAAGAACTGTTCCTAAATATCAGAAATCTACCAAAACATTTTTGCATGTTTGAAAGACACACATGAATCTCAAACTTCTCATTAGTTTAGAACATTCATTGACTTGAAATATAGAGTAGTGAGCATATTCCATTGTTTGGTTCATATTTTCGAGTTGACACACCACCAGTTTTACATCCACTCCTGAAACTAAGAAAACTAGCCTTAAAATTGGCACTTAATATAAAACTAACCAAGATTTGATTTTTCATATCACCAATAAGGTTAGGTTAGTGCCATGGATTAGGTTTGGAGAGTTAACACTCCTAAGATACAAAACTTTTGAAACTAGCATTGATTATTGAGAGTTTAAATCCATTAGTAACATGAAACTCTTGTCGGGAACACATATCTAACACATGCATCAAGCACAAGGTCAATCTGGATAAGTAAGGGTTGTTGATGTATATGTAACTTCTGAATGTATTTCACATATATGTATATTGTATTCCTATAGAGATGTTATTATTCCTCTATACGGAAGTGTTTGTATTCCTATAGAGATGTTATTATTCCTCTATATGGAAGTGTCGTCATTTATATTGTAAGTGTCGTAACTTATATTTGATGGGTTATTAGACCACCTTGTTGGGGTTGGCCCTGTATAAGTCATGTGGGTCAAAGGGTTATTAGACCACCCTATTGGGGGTCGGCCATGTGGGTCAAAGGGTTATTAGACCACCCTATTAGGGGTCGGCCCAGTCAGCATTATGTTATGTGGTTAAGTTAAGGCCGACCTAGTAAAGGTTATTAGGCAAGTCAAGTCAAGTATAAATAGAGTGCGGGAGGCACTCTTTGGAGAGTGGTGCACTTGTGGAGGATGAGAATCTGTTGCTAGGAGATGTCTATCTCTTATGCTTGGGTTGTATCATTGCTCTATCTATCTCTAAGGAAGTTATTGGGGTTTTTCACCTTTATGGTTTTCCCCAAGTAAACTCTATGTCTCTTGTGTGCTTGCATTATTGTGTCCATGATTGATATGTTGTAGATATGCTGTACATGTTGTTCTCTTAGTTAAGATCCTAGATCAGGTTGAAGTAAATTCTAAAAAACTAACATGGTATTAGAGTTAGCCTGAAAGAAGGCATGGAATGGCATGTATGACACTTGTTGCACTTGCGATGCCAGGGCTTGATATAGCAAAAACTAGTCATCGTATCACTTTCCCTATAAATACATTTTGGCAAATTTTTTGGATCTAAAACATTTAAAGGTCGAAGATTAGATCCCCATATACCTTTTTTCCAAAGGAAAACTTCTAATTCGTTGTACTTTGTGTTTTATGATCTGTACAATCTAGGGTTTCTGCCTCTTCCAAATCTAAGTCATAAACAGGTGACCTAGGAAAAAAGGTCATAACTTGTGATAGGAAGCTCCAAATGAAATTTCATAAAATGTGACAGGTAGTACATGGACTGTACTTTCTCGATAACGTTTTCAGAGGATGAAACTGAACCAGTGACACGTGGCATGCCGTACAAGTTTGCTATCCTGTTTTATCCCATAACCAGGTCACGTTGCGACACGTGGAATAAATCTCTCTCAGAGAATACAATTGAGGTTAGACATGTGGGGTTGGAAAGATGACAGGTCGGGCTACCGTAGGTAGAAGTTTCAGACCCTGTGGATCAGAAAGGTCGGAGTTACACCAGAAACAATCAGGTACATATTTCTGTCAACACAGAATTATGTTTTAGCACCTTCATTCATGGCTTCAAGAATTTAGGGTTTCGGAGAAAGATGGAATTTTTGTAATAGAAGACCACGGCTGAATGATACTCATCAAAATAGAAATTTAGAGACCAAGATCAAAATTTTTGGTTGGGCAAAAGGCCAGGCTTGATCGAACCCTAGTTCGGGACTTTCATTGGAAAAGTGGAAAATTAGGGCTTCTTCAAAAATGGGAATTTTTGAAATCTGTGACCATGGCTGGAATCTCTATAGAAAAATAGAATCTTAGAGCTTTGGATCAAACCTTTTGATTGGGAGTAAGGGTGGGATTTATCAAACCCTAGTTCGGGGTCTTGTCCAGTGATTCCGGAAGTTTCAAAGGAAAATTTGAGGGGTGAAACTTTGCAGTTTTCAAATTCTGAATATACCAGCTTGATCAACTCATCAAGGAGCATCTTTCTATCCTTTCAAAAGTTTGAAATTCAAAGTTTGAATTTTTAGGGTTTCTCTGACAAACTTTAATCCAGCTCCAGATCCAGTTCCTGCAAATCAAGTGGATTGGGTTAATCCTAGAAGAGAATGGATTGGTCACCTGCATAAGTGAAGAAGTTCCCGTTTCAGAGGGAGATGAGGCTGAGGCCTTACATAAGAAGATTACAAGCAATCTCGATAGGTATGACTCATACAGGTATGTTTTGAATTCTGTTCATAATTAAGTTTATGATATGTTTGTCTTCATATTATTACGGTTAGGACAATCATGGTTTATTTTAGACTTGTCGTATCACCTTAATAAAATTATGAATGCATGATAGAATATATTCATTGATTAGGGTTTTTGACATTTATGATTGTACTAATGCATTGTGATGTTGTATGAGGTAGATGTTGTCCACTAACATGAAAGGTACATCAAGAAAGACAAATCATGTTCTAGTTCAAGAACATATGACCATGGTGACATGAAGACAAAGGTTCATCCATTGCCATGGATCACATAGAAGATCTACTTACAAGGTATGTATAACTTGGTTAACCTATGAGATATGCAGGTTACTAGCACAAGTCACATAAGAGAACAAGAAGACATCATGTGGGTATGTTAGACAATAACCATCTAACATATTAATCCAGGTATGTTTTTCCTATATCAAGTTAGAATCCTACCTTGTGTTAGAATCTCTTATATAAGTATACATGGCATGATTGATAATGATTATTCATAGGTTTGAATAATCATGGGTGTATGCATATTAGGTTTCTTATCTTAATTAATGATATGACTAACCAGAAAAGTCATGAAAGTATAGGTTTGAGTAATCACAAGTGTAGGAATATTATGTTTCTTACCTTAATTTATGATATGACTAACCATAAGAGTCCTTGAATACTAATTCTTATTATTTCTATTTGAAATGATCATGACTATACATGCTTAAGATTATTGTGTTTTGATAGTATTGAGAATATACTAATAAATGTATGATTATGTATGAGATCTCGAGGATATCACAATAATGATACTTGTAAGCATGCATAGTGATCGAGGATGGATATAAGTTCAAGGACAGGTAATCCAGGAATCAAAGATCAAGAGGGAGCACACTCCAGTAGTTTATGCAAGAATGTAGATATTCAGAGGGAGTCAACCACTTCTCACAATCCACATCAAAATGGAGTTGCAAAGATTCAAAGGGAGTCCACCCAACAAAAAAACAAAGATAAGTATTTGAATTATCATTTCTTGCATATTTGATTGTTTAAATAATACTGTTCAATAATGTATATACTGATGTTCCTAGAATTAGGTTGTGCATATTAGAATAGTTGCATTGATGAACAGTATACTACTAATATACATGGGTAAGTGGACTATGGAACTGTACAACATTCCATTGCTACTTATCTAGAATGAAACCTCTTTGCTGACACGTTGGGAGTTGTGCACACTCTTAACAATGTTCTGGTAGAGATTGGAA
The DNA here is from genome assembly GCA_027924585.1 of Larix kaempferi. Classification (NCBI taxonomy): domain Eukaryota; kingdom Viridiplantae; phylum Streptophyta; class Pinopsida; order Pinales; family Pinaceae; genus Larix; species Larix kaempferi. The sequence continues at coordinate 10,664,650 of BSBM01000125.1, read as the reverse complement.
GGCATCTAGAAAGTTACGGGATATGGATAAATGTTGTATTGAAGCATTGGCTAAGATAATTGCATGACTGTATGACATATTTATTTGTTCTGGAAACTATGAGATGTTCTCTAATCATGCAATTTAACTTGTTTTCTAGGAAAGATCGTATACCATCACCTACAAAAGAAGGATTACAACATTTGTTCAACAACAAAGTTATCTATTGAAGATATTAAAAATATTGAAGTTCCCAGGATTCGGGAAGAATGCCATGATAGAGGAGTACTAGTCGATCATGAAGAATGATGGTTGGGATGCAGTCCCAAAACCAGAAGGGAAGTCTGTTGTTACTTCCAAGTGGATCTATAAAATCAAGCATGCTGCAGATGGTAGCATAGAAAAATACAAAGCAAGGTTTGTAGCTCATGGCTTCTCTAAAAAAGAGGGAATAGACTTTTGCTCCTGTAGCCAGGTACACTTCCATCAGATCAATACTTTCCCTGGCTGCTGTAATGTCCCAAATTTGGAATTGGGTCACAATTTCCTAATCACATTGTCCATATTCAGTAGAGTTTGTCAAATTGATGCTAAAGTTCAAATAATTGCCAAGGAGGTAAATTACTAGTTTCCTAGGTTTGGGGTGGAATCTTTGGGATTTAGAATAATGGGGATAATAAATGATGTTTGAACATTAGAATGGAATAAATATTTAATAAAGTACCTAAATAAATATATACAAGTGAAAATCAAAGTAGCATTTGATCATGAAGACACATGGAGGAAGTGGGACCCACATATGGCTAGATTTCCCCACTACACTTGGCAACATTCTCTCACCAATTCGAATTCAAGGTGAATGGTAACATACTTGGGGGAGTCCAAAAGGTATTATTCATGGCATGACTCATCCAAGGTCAAAATATAGAGGAAGAGTAACTCCCATGGAAGAGGAAGAGGCAATTTGGAGCTAGTGAGACACTTGGGCTAGATTCTCTAGCTCTATGACAACAATGATGAAGATGCTATGACACCTATGACACAAATCAGACCTGAAGGCTAACATATGACATATATGACATGTCAGGGCTAAAAATAGACTCCAAGAGGGCGCTCAAGGGTGTTAGGGTAGCTAAGATGCTTCCACATGTGATTTGGTGGAAGTGGGAGACTAGGAATTGTTGTACAAGTGGCATTCTTTGGAATCTCTTCCCAAATTGAGTTGGCATGAGTCTTTTGGAAGGAATTCGACCCATGGAGGACATTAGAACTTTATAAATGTTAATAACAAAGAATAAAACTGGATTTTGATCATTTGTAGAATTTGCAATTGCATTTGTGTAGAGAGAGAGCTAGTGGATGACTAGTTTCTTGCCTTAGCCAATTTCGAGGGTGAAAGATTCCCATCCAAGTTGGTAATTGGAAAGGCCATTCAGACCTTTCATTTGGATATTTAATGGATTCTTTATTTTTAGGTTTAAGATACAGGGCAGCTCATGGTTTCTTCTATTGCAGCACATTCTCTCAACCATTTCCAATTTTGATGGCATATTCTTGATCCTTGAGGGAGGGCGTTTCTGGTGAGCTATTGTACTCTTTGGGGGATATTCTAATGCCCCATTTATTTTTTAATATGAATTAAATACTCTTTTATTCATATATAGAAAGTTTCAGGTCGAAATTCCAAGTAGAAATGTATAAATCTCAATTTTAATGAAAGAACAGTGCCATTTCCCCACTACCTTGTTGTGAATCATGTAATGCTGATGATTTCGAATGGATGGATGATTCTATGATGAATTTGTGATTAATGTAATTCCATGGATTTATTTTACAAGTTTCATGTATTTTACTTGAGCATTTGAAGTATTTTTACTCAATTTAATTGCATTGGGAGAAGAAATAGTGCCATTTCCCCAAGGGTCGAATTGGTGATTTTTGCAGTTGAATGGGAGAGGGTTGGAACAGATGTAATAATCAATTAATGGTTCACATGAGACATTAATAACATAATTAATACATTCCCTACCTATTTTTTAGAAATTTGAGTGGGTTTGGAGGCATTTGGGAAGCCATTTTTAGTACTTACCCTAGGGGGATTTGAACCCCAAATTACTAGTAAAATTGCATACTTGGTCCAGAATCTTAAGAGAGTTTGTAGAGGTATTTTGGTGGCCATATGTCATCCATAAACATCATATTCAAGTCCTAATATCATTCATACACCTTCCTTGAAGATTTGAAGGCATTTGGAGTCAATTTGAGACCTAGAGACGAATATTAGTCAAAGGGAAATCACTAGTAAAGTTACCTACATTGACCAGAATTGAAAGAGGATTTGCAGAAGTATTTTAAAGGTCCAAAGGCATCCCTAAAACACATATTTATGTTCTAATATCATTCATATACCTTCTCAGAATATTTGGGATCATTTGGGGCAAATTTGGGACCTAGAGATCAAAACTAGTCAAAGGTCAAACTAGGAAAAAAAAGTGAAAAATTGCCATTTTAATAAAATTCCTAACAAGGGACATTATAGTGGTATCAGAGCATGGTCCTTGCACCTGTGGATTAGGTACATACATTCAATAATAATAGGCATCCATGTCTTACTATTATGATGAATCCTATGAGTACAATTCTTATGAGGAATATGCAGATGCTTATGAGCAATATGAAGCAGAATGTGCATGGTACGAGGAAGATGTGCCATCATGCAACACTTCTTACAATTTCAAGAGAAATGAAGATTATTCTTATGACTTTAAATATGATGAATATGAGTGTGTCACACCAACCAAGGATAATTCTATGAGTGAGTTCCAAAGATGGAGAGCAAAATATAAAACCTTGCCCCAACAATATCAAAAATATCAAGAATATCTTGCTTTTAGCAAAAATACACAAAATGCCATGTCTTTTGAGTACTTTGCTGAAACATGTTTTTGAAAATAGGCCCAAAAATGAAGATGTGGAGTTAGTAAAGAAAGGTTTATGCCCTTCTTGTAAAGAACCTTGGAGTAAGTATCATACATGTGTGCATGAAATTATGTCCCACTTGAGGAGAGCTTTTGGGAATTCTTCAAAACGAGATTCCAAAGATATTGATCATAAGGAAAACAAGGGGAAAAATGCATCATCTTGCTTGAAGGATAAAAATGAAGAGACATCACAAGATCATGAAGAAGATTCTATTGAAAACATGGAAGATCATTTCAAGACACCTTCTAGCTTAGACATGAACCAAAGAGCATCTACTGATGGATGCTTAAACTATGAAGGAGTACCTACTGATGGATGCTCACACCTCTATGTTGGTGACATAGAGATCACTCTTGAAAGTGTTGCTACAAGCCCAAGTTCCATTAAGCACGATAATGAAGACCTTGTAGCAGTTGAAGAAGAACCAAGATCAACTTCCCCATCACCACTTGAGCTTCATGAAGTTGGTCCAAGCAAAATTGAAGAAGATGAGGAGGTTCATTTGCAAGAGCCTCATTTTCTTGAAGGGTCCTTAAAGATGAATGAAAATAAGATCCAAGAGTCCCTCAGCATTCTCCATGACACTCAAGCATTGGTGTGAAATTCTTGTTGGAGAGCTACTTCATTGGAGAAAACATCCTTCCTTGAAGACATGGAGAAGATTCAAAGAGCAATGTGCCACATCAAAGGTAATTTCATGTCTTTGGTTTTTGATAGAAACCATTTGTTTGAGCTTAATGAATTTTTATATGATGCATACTTGAAGAATAATGAGGATATTCATAAGCTCACAATTCAAAATGAGCAACTTCTTGAAAAGTTGCAAGATACTTGTTTTTCCTCCTATGTTTCAGATTGTCAAATGGTAGATTGTTTGGAGGATTCTCATGACATGGTGGATCATGAGAAATGTGAGAATTTGAATGTGCTTAATGTGTTTGAGGATGAACTTGAAGAGATCCAAACACTTGATGTGGTGGAAGAGGAACTTGAATTCTCTCTTGATGAAGGTTATGCAATTTTTAAAGAAGAGCATGATTCCTCTACATTGGAACCAATCTATGACAAAGGTTTCCCACTTTTGAAGGATCTGCATGATACTACCCACATGGATCCTTCCCATGATAAAATTTCTGCACTTTTTGATCATTTGGGTGACTTAGTTCATTCTCCTACATCCTACAATTCCATGTTTTGCAGTATTAGTCTCAATGAAGTATGGGTGAAAGGGTTCTTTTTGATGGTGCCACATGAGGAGTATGGAACTCCTAGATTAACCTTTTATGATGATATGGTTGGAGCACACTCTTATTCACATTTGCAGCAACATTATTTGTCACTTTATGATGGAGAAAATCTACATGGATGCACCTATGATATGCATTTGATTCACTTGAAGACTCATGGTTTTTCTTGCTCAACACTTGATTCATTTGATTTTGGAGGAACTTCATCCAACACTTGGGAGAATAGATTTATGATTGGAGAACATTTTTGTTGGCAGCCACATACTTTGTTATATTTTTATGATTCTCACATTCATGGTTGTATGGGTGAGACTTCTTTGAGTCATTTGAAGTCTCATTGTTTTTTCTGCTCATTATTTGGTTCAGATTTTAGTGGAGATTCTTCATTCATGTCTTGGATGAAAGAATGCGTGGCTAAATATTTTGATGCATATCACATCCTTTTGGATCAGCATTATAGGACATGGGATCTTCACCTATGTCATTGGAGCAGATTTGACTGGTCACTTGAAGCTTGTATGCACTTGGAAAATGGTGGTCTACTTGCTTGGAGGTATAAGCACTTTCATGACTCTTTGATGAAGCATATCCTTGATGTACATTTTCATTATGTTGTTATGTACTTTGATGATATATATTTGGTACTCATGATGTTTGGAAGAATCCATACAAGAAAATGGGATCCAGGAATCCTTTTATCTAATGGTGTGGGGTTGGAGAGCACTCTTAATTGTTGGGGTGCAATACAAGCAATGGGACCCTGGATAAATTTTTGTCTCATTGGTTTCATTTTTTGGGGGGGAAGAAAGAAGTATGAGAGATGGATTCCCCACTTAATAAAGTGATTTTAATCAGAGTAGTGCAGTAGCAAGCATGGTGGTTCCTCTCTAAAATCTTCATGGAAACTCAAAGACTCAAGGTTGGGCAATTCAATGGCAACTTCAAAGAATTATATAGAAAGCAGGTTCTTCAACAACCATGTTTAAAATTGCTTGATGACAAGAAATATTGGGAAGGGAGGATTTGTAATGTTACAAATTTGGAATTGGGTCACAATGGCCTAATCACATTGTCCCTATTCAATAGAGTTTGTCAAATTGATGCTAAAGTTCAAATAATTGCCAAGGAGGAAAATTACTAGTTTCCTAAGTTTGGGGTGGAAGCTTTGGGATTTGGAATAATGGGGATAATAAATGATGTTTGAAAATTAGAATGGAATAAATATTTAATAAAGGACCTAAATAAATATATACAAGTGAAAATCAAAGTAGCATTTGATCATGAAGACACATGGAGGAATTGGGACCCACATATGGCTAGATTTCCCCACTACACTTGGCATCATTCTCTCACCAATTCGAATTCAAGGTGAATGGTAACATACTTGGGGGAGTCCAAAAGGTATTATTCATGGAATGACTCATACAAGGTTGAAATATAGAGGAAGAGTAACTCCCATGGAAGAGGAAGAGGCAATTTGGAGCTAGTGAGACACTTGGGCTAGATTCTCTAGCTCTATGACAACAATGATGAAGATGCTATGACACCTATGACACAAATAAGACCTGAAGGATGACATATGACATATATGACATGTCAGGGATAAAAATAGGCTACAAGAGGGTGATCAAGGGTGTTAGGGTAGCTAAGCTGCTTCCACATGTGATTTGGTGGAAGTGGGAGACTAGGAATTGTTGTACAAGTGGCGTTCTTTGGAATCTCTTCCCAACTTGAGTTGGCTTGAGTCTTTTGGAAGGAATTAGAACCATGGAGGAAATTATAACTTTATAAATTTTAGTAACAAAGAATGAAACCGTATTTTGATCATTTGTAGAATTTGCAATTGCATTTGTGTAGAGGGAGAGCTAGCGGATGACTAGTTTCTTGCCTTAGCCAATTTCGAGGGTGAAAGATTCCCATCCAAGTTGGTAATTAGAAAGGCCATTCAGACCTTTCATTTGGAGATTTAATGGAGTATTTATTTGCAGGTGTAAGCTATAGGAAAGCTCATGGTTTTTTCTATTGCAGCACATTCTCTCAACCATTTCCAATTTTGATGGCATATTCTTGATCCTTGAGGGAGGGCATTTTTGGTGAGCTATTGTACTCTTTGGGGGAGCTTCTAATGCCCCATTTATTTTTTAATATGAATTAAATACTCTATTCTTCATCTCCAGAAAGTTTTAGGTCGAAATTCCAAGTAGAAATGTATAAATCTCAATTTTAATGAAAGAACAGTGCCATTTCCCCACTACCTTGTTGTGAATCAATGTAATGCTGATTTTTTTGAATGGATGGATGATTCTATGATGAATTTGTGATTAATGGACTTCCATGGATTTATTTTACAAGTTTCATGTACTTTTCTTGAGCATTTGAAGTATTTTTACTCAGTTTAATTGCATTGGGAGAAGAAATAGTGCCATTTCCCCAAGGGTCGAATTGGTGATTTTTGCAGTTGAATGGGAGATGGTTGGAACAGATGTAATAATCAATTAATGGTTCACATGAGACCTTAATAACATAATTAATACATTCCCTACCTCTGTTCAGAAATTTGAGTGGGTTTGGAGGCATTTGGGAAGCCATTTTCAGTACTTACCCCACGGGGATTTGAACCCCAAATTACTAGTAAAATTGCATACTTGGTCCAGAATCTTAAGAGAGTTTATAGAGGTATTTTGGTGGCCATATATCATCCCTAAAAATAATATTCAATTCCTAATATCAGTCATACACCTTACTTGAATATTTGAATGCATTTGGAGTCAATTTGAGACCTAGAGACCAATACTAGTCAAAGGGAAATCACTAGTAAAATTACCTACATTGACCAGAATTGAAAGAGGATTTGCAGAAGTATTTTAAAGGTCCAAAGGCATCCATAAAACACATATTTATGTTCTAATATCATTCATATACCTTCTCAGAATATTTGGGATCATTTGGGGCAAATTTGGGACCTAGAGATCAAAATTAGTCAAAGGTCAAACTAGGGAAAAAAAGTGAAAAATTGCCATTTTAATAAAATTCCTAACAAGGGACATTACAGCTGCAGTGATGAAATGGAAGATACACTAGATGGATGTCAAGACAACTTTCTTGAATGGTGTAGTCGAAGAGGAAGTGTATGTAGAGCAGCCACTTGGTTTTGAGACACATGACGGGAAGTCATATATGTACAGAACTTGGTATGGTAGGATAGACAACTTTCTATCTAGTTTGGACTTTACCAAGAGTAAAGCGGATTCCAACCTTTACTACAAGGTTGAGGAAGGCAATCCAGTGATACTACTTTTGTATGCGGATAACATGTTTGTTACAGGTGAGGATAGATTGATTTCCGACACACAGTGGAAGCTTGCTACCGAGTTCGAGATGAAGAACTTGGGGACGATGAACTATTTTCTAGGCATGGAGGTGTGGCAGAGTGCAAATGGAATATTCCTTAGATAAGGGAAGTATGCAGTAGAGATCCTGAATAGGTTCGGGATGATAGACCTATGGCATCGACCCTGAAGCTTTTGTGTGATGCTTAATCTGAGCTGGTTGATGTCACTATGTATCATTAGATGATTAGGTCGTTGATGTACCTGATGAACACGAGACTAGATATTTGCTTTGTGGTGAACACATTGACCCAGTTCCTGACGGATCTGAGAGGTGTTCACCTGGTTGATGTAAATCATATTCTGAGGTACCTGAAGGGTACGGTTGATTATGGGCTCAAGTATGATGCGAATCAAAAGTTTAACCTCAATGGTTATGTTGATTCAGACTGGATGGGAAGTGCTGCAGATAGGAAGAGCACATTTGGGTGTTGCTTCAGTATGGGATCAGGTGTGATCTCTTGGTTTAGCAGGAAGCAGTCCTGCTTAGCACTGAGTACAGTCAAAGCAGAGTTTGTTACAACTTGTTCGGCTAGTTGTGAGGCAATATCGCTCTGGAAGCTATTGTCTAAGTTATTTGATCTCTCATTGGATGCTACTGGTATGTTTTGTGACAACCAGAGTTGTGTGAAGCTGTTTGAGAACCCAGTGTTCCACGATAGGTCGAAGCACATTGAGATCAAATATCACTATATCAGGGATATGGTGCAAAGAGGAGTAGTGAAACTCCTGTATGTTGCGACGGATGAGCAGATTGCAGATGTGCTGATGAAACCACTAGAGTGAAGTTCGAGTACTTTAGAGAGAGGCTTGGTGTTCTTCAGATTGATGACACTTTGAGGAAGAAGTGATGGACACATTTGCTGAAGCCATTCCAAGCATGTTGGAAGGAGGATCCTTCACATGGTTGTGGATGTAAGCGCTGGATGATGAGCATCAGGATGATGCTCCAGTTACTGCTCTGTATATGTATGTACACATCATGTTAGATGCTGGATATGATCAGTTGGATCATTTGTATGTATATGTATGTATGCATCATGTTGGATGCTGGATATGATCAGTTGGATCATTTATATGTATATGTATGTACGCATCATGTCGGATGCTAGATATGATCAGTTGGATCATGTGTATGTATATATAGATGTATCAGGTGGATACATTGTGTGATCAGGTAGATCATGTATGTTGATATGTATCAGGTATGATCAGGTGGATCATGTATTTGTATATGTATCAGGTGGATACATTGTATGATTAGGTAGATCATGTATGTTGATATGTATCAGGAAGATACTATGTATGCATCAGATGGATGCATTGTATGATCAGGATGATCATGGATGACGAGCTTTAGGATGTTGCTCCAGATGACATGCATCAAGACGATGCAGTGATGATGATCAGGATGATCATGTGTACATCAGGATGATGTATGGTGAGTATCAGGTTGATACTCTATGGACGTGGAACAGGTTATGTATATAAAGCATATAATCCTAGCCCTGGGAGGTTTGCAGATAGTCTTTCTAGGTTTTGCCTATGGCATGTACTACTGGCCCTGGGATATCTGGCAAACGCTCTTTCTAGGTTTTGCTTTGGAGGACATATAATCCTATCCCTAGGAGGTTTATAGATTCTCTTGCTAGGTTTTGCCGCTAGCATATAATAGCTCCCTGGGAGATCTGGCAAATGCTCTTTCAAGGTTTTGTCCTATGGCATGTAATCCTAGCCCTGGTAGATTCGATAGGTTGAGCTGTGTGCTCGTAATCAGTCCTGGGATGCTCTTTCGAGGTTTTACCATGACCACATGTAATAAGTCCTGGAGATCTGGACAGGATGAAAAAGGCCTTAGATGCTCTTTAGGGTTCTTGCTTAGCAAGACACTCTTTTAAGGTTTTGTGGTGGGAGTCACATGTAATAAGTCCTGGAGATCTGGACAGGATGAAAAAGGCCTCATATGCTCTTTAGGGTTCTTGCTAGTCAAGAGACTCTTTTAAGGTTTTGTGACAGTCACATATAATACTAGCCCTGGGAGATCTGACAGGTAGAGATGTATGCTCATAACAGCCTGGGATGCTCTTTCAAGGTTTTGTGATGCACGTAATAAGTCCTGAGAATTCCATAGTATGGCCAGTGATGATGAAGACCTGCAGGTGGTGGGCCTACATCCAATATGAAAAAGGACTGGCTCTGTAGAACTTCCTATGACAAGTAGATCGGAGATTGATTGAGATAGCAGTAGTAGTGACGATGACGATGATTCGAGGACGATGATTCACTAATGATGATCTAGAGAAGAAGGCTTGTGCTAGAAGACCTGTGTCAAGAAATACCTTCCTAGTTAAGAGGGAGTGTTGATGTATATGTAACTTCGGAATGTATTTCACATATATGTATATTGTATTCCTATAGAGATGTTATTATTCCTCTATACTGAAGTGTTTGTATTCCTATAGAGATGTTATTATTCCTCTATACGGAAGTGTCATCATTTATATTGTAAGTGTCATAACTTATACTTGATGGGTTATTAGACCACCTTGTTGGGGTTGGCCCTGTATAAGTCATGTGGGTCAAAGGGTTATTGGACCACCCTATTGGGGGTCGGCCATGTAGGTCAAAGGGTTATTAGACCACCCTATTGGGGGTCGTCTCAGTCAACATTATGTTATGTGGTTAAGTTAAGGCCGACCTAGTAAAGGTTATTAGGCAAGTCAAGTCAAGTATAAATAGAGTGCGGGAGGCACTCTATTTGCTCATTCTATTCTCACACACACTCTTTGGAGAGTGGCGCACTTGTGGATGAGGAGAAGTTGCTGCTAGGAGATGTCTATCTCTTATGCTTGGGTTGTATCATTGCTTTATCTATCTCTGAGGAGGTTATTGGGGTTTTTCACCTTTATGGTTTTCCCCAAGTAAAATCTGTGTCTCTTGTGTGCTTGCAATTATTGTGTCCATGATTGATATGTTGTAGATATGCTGTACATGTTGTTCTCTCAATTAAGATCCTAGATCAGATTGAAGTAAATTCTGAAAAACTAACAAGGGTGGTTCCCCCCCTCTTGCTTTTTTATTGGGACATGAGCTCATCATAGAATTCTAAGTAAAGTGACAAGTACTTGGGGTGACATCACTTTTCTAGAATACCTAGTTATGAGAGTTGTCCTAGACTTACAACTATTCCACCTGACCATTGATTGCTAAGTGCTAACCTTAGCTTCTATCCCTAGGATATCACAGAGGCTATTGTGAGTGGGGGACACTTGCAGTACCTGAGATGAAATTTCAAGATTTTACTCCTTGGGAGGGTGATTGGTTGAGAACCAACACTTGCACCCCTGGCGATTAAAGTGTATTGTAAATGTTTCTCATACCTTTTCTATTAGCAATTGTTTGAGGCTTGATATCCCTTAGCAACTGCTAGTTTTAGAAGTCCCTTGAATCCATCTTTTCACTGAACCTTAGTTCTTTGGAAAAGTACACTGCTTGCTTGGATCCATAGGAATTTTGATTGTGTGGACACTTTTTCTTTGTGTCGAGTCTAGACTTCCTTAGGATTGTTTGATTCTATTTTTTTTTTAAGAATACCATTTTAAACACATCATTTTATCAAACTATTAGAAGTGGCTACTCTCCCGATCCGCCAGTCATAGCGACAGCTAGGTGAGTCACCATAAATTGAAGGCCCTCCTACATTGCAGATACATATACAAAAACCACATCCTAGTGACTTGGAAATAGAACTGATTTTAAACTCAATTAATATTACTCGAGAAGAGCAATATCAAACAAACCCTTGAAAATTCATCGTCACATCACGAACTGAATACATGCATAGTTGATGATCTTACTCTAGTTGAAATTGAAACATTGAAAAATCACACAGATTGTCATGTAATTCCACCTTTGATGAGTCTTTAAGAACCAGTTATACTTACTATCTGTGAGTCACTGGGTGATATCAAACCTCTTTTTGAAAGTTTGAATGACATGAAAAATTGAACAAGTGACCCCTATGGCTTCATCAGGAGCACAAGGGACTACATCATTGCAACGTCAAACAGTTTCTGTAGGTAGCAATAATTCCAATTTGGCCTCTACATCAATCCCAACAATTAGTACACCTTTTATTAGAATAGTGCAAGGTGCTAATCCTTCCCAGAATAAGAAGAAGTATAAGTTAAGCAAAGTGTTAATCCTTCCTAGAATTCTGAAATCCTTATAGTCCAATCTGAAGACCTTAGGGAAAACAAGAAGAAATACAAGAGTAAGCAAAATGCTAACTCTGGAAAAAGAGAAGCACCGAACATGATTCAATGCGGTGGGAAACAACAACCCACTATTTTAACACCAGTACTCCCGCCAGGGGGCAACTGGCTAACCCCCCCACAAGGGGGAAATGATCCCAATGCCAATGTATTCATGTGTGATCATGAGGTGAACATTCAAACAAGACTTGATTCTTATGATGTCTCTCCTAGTACATCGGATCAATAAATATCACATCCAAGTGATTATCTCTCCATTGAGAAACCAACCATAGACTTAGTACCACACTCACCCAAAGGTGTTCTACGTAGAACAATGCATAATACTAACATGCGAGTGGATAAGAATGGTAATGTTCTTGAGGATCTAGCTCAATTACCATGTGCCATGTTGGCCTGGGAGGTATTGCAATGTCGTCCTATGCAAATAAAGGCACTATTGCCTACAATTGGCGTTGTTGATCCATTCGATGCAACTTCTATCACATCATACATAGACTATTCAATATGTAGGATCCTTTCTAAAGTTGCTTTTTATATTAAAGTAATGAATCATTATAAGAACATCTGTCTAACCACAGTGGATGAAGGGACCTCAGCTTGTGTAATGTCATTTAATTGTTGGAAATAATTCGGATCACCCCTATCTATCATAGAATTTTCATACCAAGCTACTCAAATAGCTTCAGCAGATTTATATCAAAATATTCCCTTGATGGAGGAATATGATTCATTTACTTGTCCCATTTGGGATGCGATATCTTCTAGCTCACATGATTTCTTGGATTACATTTTATCATAAGATGAAGCTATCCTTGAAATTATGAACATTTGCTTTCACCCACCTAAGGACATCTTTTGTCATGCCACTGGGAGCATACTTGGTTTAAATCTACCCAAGCATAGGAGCATTCTTTTCATGTTCCTTGATCTAATCAGGTATATTTAGAAACTTTTATATAGGTTTAGATTATCCCTATGAAAAGATGCATTTGAACCTTTGCCAACCCAAATTTTCCTTAGGATCGAACCTATTGGAAATTGATGGGTTACCCCATCATATCTGTATTTTCCACCATTCTAACAGAAGAGCCTACCAAACATGGGACACCCTATTCAGCACCCCATTTCCATTTTGGTTCCCATGTTGAGTTATTCTCATAGGCCCAAGAGTCTTATTAGTCCCGTCATGACTTGGAGTTTGAGAGTGCATATTTCTCTTTCATACATTCTTGACCATATCCTGATGGGATCCCAAATTTTGGTCATTTTACATAAGAATGTGTTAAAATATACACTTAAAAATCTATTCTAACTGCTTCGTTTCTTATTGCTTATGCTACGTATTTGCCTTTGTAGTCACTTTTTGTTACATGCTTCCTATAAGCCATTGCTTCTGTATATTTGACCCATACCCATGGAGGAAACACCCATAAAAGTGTACATAACTAGCTCAACCCTTGTTTGCAATATGGATCTTTTCCTTGGCCTGATCCATGCCCTTGAAATATAGGTGCATGCCCTTGAGACACTTGTTTCCTCTAATGTATCATAGCATGCTTTATTATTTTTTCAAGCTAATAAATGAAAAAGGTTAAAAATTGGAAAATACAAAAATCCAAAAAAGAGGGAGAATTGGATCATTTCATATTATATTGTTGAAGAAAATGGCAACAGTCGGTCCTTGTCTCCCTTGAACTCAACACATAATTTGGTATCATCCGTCAGTACACCATCTACATTTTCCTTACGAAACTGTACCAGTGTTTTGAAAAGATCTCCACCAATGGGTTATCCTTCCCATCACCAATGGAGAATGAAGGTCAGTTACTCAAAGTCCTACGTTTCTAGGTGTCCATTATGCATTGCGCTATGTGTTGAAGGGAAGTTCAAACTATGTCTGCCACTCCTCAAATATTCCTGACCAATCATGTCGAACTTCCTTGTGTCATTATAGAGTGTTGGATCTCACATTTCTACCAAACTATATCATAATATTGATCTTTGTTTCGTATCGATTGATGTGGGATACACTAATTCCCTCCTTCCAATGGAGTTATTCCTATCGACACCAAATAATCATCTAGGAAATGGATCTAGAAACCTAGGAGTACCTTGGATCTTGCAGTCATCAGTGGCAGGTTTCCTCGCAAATGATAGTGGGTATACATCAATGACCCCTAATTATTTGATTCTACAAGTGTTCAAATTTAGAACATATATTCACACTTTCTAGTTTGTACTCAGTACCTTAGAGTCCATCATCATTATTAATAGGTCTCTTCGCATCTATTAACGGTATACATCAATGATCGGTGATCAGATGGTGTTTTATTATGATCGACATCAGTTCATTTATTCACATGATATAAACTTGTACGATCGTCAGTTTGTATTGAAGACCTTGGGAAAAATAGCTGTATCACTCATTGATGCACTACCCGAGTTGCGCAAGATTAGACTACCATGTCAGAAGTTCGATGAAGACCTTGTTCTCACACTCATCGAAGTGCATGTTTACACTTCTAAAATTTTTACTTTTGACATGGATCCACTGTGTATTGTTCATGGCCGTGCTTGTTTATTGTTGAGCATGGGTATGCTCATCTCAGGAAGATATTGTATATTTGATAAATTGCTATGTTTGACTTGCAGATGTTTCCCTGAACCTTTCATCCATGAGATAATCCTTTATCATCCTTTCTTTGATCAATAAAGAGTATCAGTATGAAGAGTATCAATTTTGACAATGTATTTCGGCCCATAGCTCTGCTTCAGACCTCACACATTAAGGTGCATATGTTAACAATCAAATTAACACCCTTAACAAAGTGTAAGGCAAAAGAAAATTTTACTATGCGCCTGCAACATGAATACATAAGACAAGTACTTAGGAGAACAATCCTCTCTTATCTAATCACAACTTCCATGATCGGAAGGATTGAGTGAAGAAAGAGGTATCCCAAAGAGACAAGGTTCAGTGATTGAACTACTCAATTGAAGGATCAAATCCAAGCTCCACCAGTCAATAGTGAGAACAAATGCACAAGATTGCATTAATTGTGCTTTAGAAATTTGAATTTGTGACAAAATCCTGAAAATGCTATGGAAATTGGGTTTTTGTGTAAAAAGAATCAAAAAATAAAGAAAGGGATTATCCCACATTGAGAGATGAAAGTTGATATCCCATTTCCCAATACTATAAAACTAAGGAATTTGGGACATGGTAGAGAAGGACAAAGGAAGAGAAAAGGCATGTTGGGGATATTTGGAGGATTGGAAAGCTCATATTCATCAAAAGCAAGGATGGAGAAGGAAATCTCAAAGCAAGGGAGGATGGATGCATCTCAAGCAAGATTGTATGTAAGTATATTTTCTTCTTTGGCACAAAATGAAACAATTCAATTCTCCTTCCATTCATGAGTTTAAGTTTTTCTTCTCAAGTTTAGTTTGAATTCATAATGGTTTAAAGATCTTAGGAAATGCTAGATAATTGGTTTAAGAGCTTAGGAAATGTTAGATAATTGTTCATTTGTGATGTTGAACCTCACCACTTAATAGTAATATAGTCAATTAAGTGTAGACACATCCCTACCTTAAAGGCTATTATCAATCTTTGTGACATTTTAAAGACATAGAATAACTTCTAGAACTTCCCACAAAATTGTATTGTATGTTTTGCAATACTAAGGAAGATCCAAAACTTATAAGCGATTCAATATTTAATTCTTGCAATTAAATTTGTTGGTATATGGAAATATGTCGAGGCATACCTTCCTATTCTCCCACTTATGATAAGCATATCATAGGAGTCTTAGGATTGCATTATCTTTATTAGCATTCATAATTTAATGTTTGCATTAGTAAGACACAAGAAGGACAATCACAGTGTCTACCAATTTGTAGAAAATTTATAGGGCTTGAAGTCAATTTCTTGAATTATTAGCAAAACACCACTCGTGGTGGAAATGGGTTTTTTTTTCCCATTCCTTCCAAATATGAGTGTTTTCATCAGTATTGCTAATGTTCTACGAAGCGGAGATGACAACACATTGTAAGCCAACCACCCTACGAATGACCCAAGGCCAATTTTTAGGTAGACCTGACAGACAACGATTCACTGCACCACCCTTCACATGAAATGACACTTACACTAGTGGGTATGTGCATGATAGGAATCATCATAGTCACTTAAAAACCAACTTGGACCCAGGACCGGAGAGGAGAAAAATATTTGAGATAATACCAAAGTTGCAATCCCTCGTTCGGAGCCACCACCAACCCCAAAACTCCACATGGAATGGAAATGGGATTTGTTTTCCAGTGCCTCCCAAGATGAGCATTTCCAACATTACCACTCGTGTTACCAAGTGGAATGATAGAACATTGAGATTCAACTTCCATATAAATGAACTGAGGCCAATTTCCAAGCACAGGCGACAAACAATGCACTCACCGCACCACCCTTCACACGAAATTACACTTCCACCGGTGGAGAAGTGCATGATAGGAAACACCACCATAAAAATTTAACCAATAAGTTGAATTTAAAAACCAAGAGGGACAATATATCCAAAAGAAGACCGAACATGCAAATCCCTCATTGGGAGACACAACAAACCCCAAAACACCACTTGTGTTGGAAATGGGTTTTGTTTTCCCATGCCTTCCCAATATGAGCAGTCCCATCAATACTGCTCATGTGCTATCAAGTAGAGAGAACATCACACTATAAGATAACCACCCTTTGAATGAACCAAGGCCGATTTTTAGGCAGACCCAATTGACAACTCTCTTATATACAAATTTGGCATTTCTTCGTTCATGATGCCACTTACATCTTTTGGTCGCATGATGAAATTTATTGAGGTTATTGTGAGTCATACAAAAGGAAATTTGGGATGGAAGATCCATATTTGGGACATTAGAAGGATGGAATTACCTAATTCATGGCCAATTTCATAGGTAGGAACGTTAGGAACAGTTTTGGAGACCAAAACTTCTCATGAAAACCTTCAGAAAAGGTTGTTTTTCACCATTTTCCACAAAAAAGCCAGTTTCAAATGGTAAAAATGCAAGTCACCAACTTGTTTTCCATTTTAAAGTCGTGATTACCTCATAAATATGAAAAAAAATATAAAATATCGAAAAATTGGTGGTTTGGGTGGTTTTCGAACCTCCTCTTCCTATTGTAACTACTTCCTCCTCGAGCCTATCTTCTTCACTTGGTATATAAGAGAGAGAGAGGGGACAATGAAGGGCACTCAAATCCATTGTAATGTTATGCTGGAGGAATTGGGACTCACATCCCCCTCACTTGTGCCTTAGTTTCCTATAAACCCTGGCACATTTGATCAGAGGTTGGGATCCTTGGAGAAGAGGAGCAAGGGACCTTAAATCTTGGTTTCATGAAGTTCCATGTTTTAAGAAATGTAATTTGATGTACTTACTTCATTAATTAATAAATATTGGGAATTATTCCCTTTCCAAATAGATTTGTTCGTGTATGTTGTTAGATTTTGAGCATTAATTCAACATATTCTAGGATCTTTACTGAGATAATAACACGTATAATATATCAATCATATCAAGCCTAACAAGAAATCACATAAGACAATGGACACACAGAGTTTCACTGGGGAAAACCATAAAGGTGAAAAACCCCACAACTTCCTAAGAGATAGAAAGAGCAATGATACAACCCAAGTACAAGAGATAGTCTTCTCCTAGCAGCTACTCCTCCTTCCTCACTAGTGCGCCACTTTCCGAGTAGTGTAGAAGTGAATAATGAGATGAAAAAATACAATGCTCCCGCACTCTATTTATACTTAACCTGACTTGCCTAATAAAATAGCAGGGTCGACTTCTCTAGGAGAGTCTAATAACCCATGGTTACATTAATCAGGGCCGACCCCACACTTGGTGGTCTAATAACCCATCACAGCTAGTTACGACACTTGTCAATACAAATGATGACACTTCCGTATAGAGGAATAATACCATCTCTATAGGAGTACAATATACATGGGTGAAATAAATTCTGAAGTTACATATACATCAACACTTCCTCTTAACTAGGAAGGTATTTCTCAACACAGATCTGCTAGCACAAGTCTTCCTCTCTGGATCATCGTCATCATCACTACTGCTACTATCTTAATCAATCTCCAATCTACTCATCATAGGAAGTTCTATAGAGCCAGTCCTTATTCATACTGGATGTAGGCCCACCACCTGTAGGTCTTCATCATCTATAGAGCCAACCCTTTTTCATGCTGGATGTAGGCCTAGCCTCCATGTAGGTATTCAACATCTCTGCGAGCAAGCCATCAAGTAGGTACACATTAGGACTGATTACACTGCCTCTGCAAAACTTGCAAGATCTCCCAGGACTGATTACACTGCCTCTGCAAAACCTGCAAGAGCATCTCAGGACTGATCATATGCCTCTGCAAAAACCTGTGTACCATACTGTCACATCATCATCTTCAGATCACCTCATCGTCCACGGAGCATGACCCAGATTCACATCACACATCACTTACACTCACCGGCATGGGAAGACACACCTCAACCATCTGTGAAAGGATCAGCCCTTATATCTATGCCATGGGAATACACACCTCAAACATGCGAGAATGGCACCACACTTATATCCATAGCCATGGGAAGACACACCTCAACCATGCTAGGAATGGCACAACACTTATATTGCAGCCATGGGAAGATACACCTCAACCATACTCGAATGGCCCAGCACTTATATTGTACCCATGGGAAGACACACCTCAACCATGCTCGAATGGCCCAACCCTTACATCAACAACCATGGTAAGACAAACTTCAACCATGTCGGAATGGCTCCATCCCTTACATCAACGACCATGGTAAGACAAACTTCAACCATGTCGAAATGGCTCATGTGCATATGTGTCTCCAAACTCATCACTTCCCCTTGGAAGGCATCTCGATCTGAAGTACACCAAGTCTCCCTTTGAAGTATTCAAACTTCACTCTGGCCAGTGGCTTGGTCAACACATCGGCTATCTGCTCGTCCATCACAACATACAGGAGCTTCACTGCTCCTCTTTGCACCATATCCCTGATATAGTGATACTTGATCTCAATGTTCTTCGACTTGTCATGAAACACTGGGTCCTCTGACAACTTCACACAACTTTGGTTGTCGCAATATATACAAGTAGCACATAACTAGAGATCAATCAGATCAGACAGTAGCTTCCTAAGCCATACTACCTCACAACTAGCCAAACAAGCTGTGACATACTCTGCTTCGGTTGTACTCAGTGCCACACAGGACTGCTTCCTGCTAAAACAAGAGATCATATTGGATCCCATACTGAAGCAGCACCCTGAACTGCTCTTTCGATCAATGGCACTGCCTACCCAATCTGAATCAACATAACCCTCCAAGTTAAACTTTTGATTTGCCTCATACTTGAGCCCATAGTCAACTGTACCCTTCAGGTACCTCAGAATATGCTTTGTAGCTATCAGGTGAACATGTCTCGAATCTATCAAGTATTGGCTCAAGGTGTTCACCGCAAAGCAGATATCTGGTCTCGTATTCATTAGGTACATCAAGGACCCAATGATCTGACGATACATCGTAGCATCAACTGACTTAGATGAAGCATCACACGAAAGCTTCAGGTTCGATGCCATAGGTGTGGCCATGGCCTTGCAGTCCATCATCTCGAGCCTCTTCAGGATCTCTACTGCATACTTCCCTTGTCCAAGGAAGATTCCATCTGTACTCTGCCACACCTCCAAACCAAGAAAATAGTGCATCATACCCAAGTCCTTCATCTCGAACTTGGCAGCAAGCTTCCTCTTCGTGTCGGCAATCAACTTATCCTCCCCTGTTACAAACGGGTCATCTACATACAATAGTAGTATCACTGGATTTCCTTCCTCAACCTTGTAGTAAAGGTTGGAATCTGCTTTACTCTTAGTAAAGCGCAAACTAGATAGGAAGCCATCTATCCTGCCATACCAGGTCCTAGGTGCCTGTTTCAAACCATACAAGGCTTTCTTCAGTTTGCACACATGTGATCCTCGGTCATGTGTCTCAAACCCGAGTGGCTACTCCACATACACTTCTTCTTCAACTACACCATTCAAGAAGGCTATCTTGACATCCATCTGGTGTACCTTCCATTTCATCACTACATCCAAAGCAAGTACTGATCTAATGGAAGTGTATCTGGCCATAGGAGCAAAAGTCTCTTCATAATCAATCCTTTCTTTATGGGAGAATCCATGAGCTACAAACCTAGCTTTATATTTCTCTATGCTACCATCTGCAACATGCTTGATCTTATAGATCCACTTGGAAGTCACCACAGACTTCTCTTCTAGTCTTGGAACCACATCCCAAACATCATTCTTCATGATCGACTAATATTCTTCGATCATGGCATCCTTCTATTCTTTCTTTTCTGCAGCCTCTTCATAGTTGGAAGGTTCTTTGTTCATGATATCACAGAGTAAGGAAACATAGCTGGTGTGAGATCTTGTCCTTTTCCTTGCTCTGTGTTCCTCTTCTGGAATGCCATATCTTTCTGCATCTTAGATGAGCTCTCTAGCCCATGTTGGTTTCCTCTTGTGAGAATTCTTCTCACGGGGTGGATCTACAGGTTCTTATGGATCTTCTATTTCTCGATCTTCTTCAGGAATTACTTCATTCATGGTGGTGTCCTAAGTTCTAGATATTCTAGGTTCTTCATTGTCTTCAATAGGTGTCTTTCTTAATTTGATGTATGCTGAGCCTTCATCAAATGTTACATCCTTGCTGATTTCAATCTTCTTGAATCCTGGAAAGTAGATTCTATAAGCCTTCAAGCTTTCATTGTAACCCACAAATATTCCCTTCTTTCCTGAAGGATCTAACTTTGTCCTCTTTTATTTTGGAATGTGAGTGTATACTAGACAACCAAATATTCTGAGATGGCTAACTTCAGGTTTCTTACCAGTGAACACTTCTTCTAGTGTTTTGTTGTCAAGTATCTTATGTGGAGTACTATTCTGCACATATACAGCTGTCCTTGCTGCTTCAACCCATAAGTGCATAGGTATATCTTGGTCATGGAGCATTGCCCTAGTTGCTTCCATGATTGTTCTATTCTTCCTTTCAAAAACCCCATTCTATTGTGGATTGTAAGGAGTAGTCAACTCCCTCTTAATCCCTGAATCACTGCATAGCTTCTTGAAGTCTCTTGAAGTGAATTCTTCACCATTGTCATATCTGAAGATCTTGATCTTCATGTCAGTTTGGTTTTCTATCAAGGCTTTGAATTCCTTGAACTTGTCAAACACTTCATCTTTGTTCTTCAAGAAGTAAACCCAATTCTTCCTAGAGAAATCATCAATGAAGGAAACATAGTATACATACCCACTCAGAGAACTAGATGACATTGTACCACACACATCAGAGTGGATAATTTCTAAGATTCCTTTTGCTTTGCTTTCACTACTTGGAAATGTCTTCTTGGTGTTCTTTCCCTTTGCACAACCTTTGCAAATTCCTTCATGCTTTGTTTGGATTTCAAGAAGACCTTCCACTACCTTGCTTGCAATTGGAAGTGCCCTATAGTGCATGTGTGCAAGCCTTCTATGCCAAAGTTCACTTGGCTCTACCGAGTCATGTACCAAGGCTTGTTATGGATGGCCCTTCAGTTTGTATAAACCTCCCTCTTGCTCTCCAATTACCACTGCATCATCTATAGTTTTTACCTTTTGGCCACATTAGGACTTGGCCATCTACAAATGCAACCCTCATGCCTTTTGCATCTAATGCAGATATGGCGAGTAGATTCTTCTTGAGACCTCGAACATATAGTACATCTTTCATCTTCATAAACTTTCCAGAGTCTAGCTTGTAGGAGGCTTCACCACTCCCTTTTATTGGATACTGGTAGTCATCCCTAAGTTTCACCTTGTGGGGTGATTCATGTTCAGATAGGTTCATAAAGGATTCCTTGAATCCTGTCATGTGTTTAGAAGCCCCACTGTCTATAAGCCAATCATTACTTCCGAGGGTAATGGTACCAGTGAGGGAAGAAATTAGAACATACTCTTCATCACTTGAAGAGTCTTCACTTTCTTCTCTAGCCTTCTTCCTAGGAGGTTCATCATCCTCAGTAGCATGAGCATGATGTCTTTTCTTGTTGTTCTTCCTTTTGTTCCTGGGACAATTTCTGGAAATGTGTCCCCTTTCATCACAAGTATAGCACCGAATATGAGAGAGATCTTTCATAGATCTTCCAGAGCTTTCCTTCTGTCTTTGGTGATAGTGTTTACCTTTCATGTGATGAGAGTGCTCCCTTTTGATATTATCTTTCCTAGTGTTTGATTTGAGAGCTTGATCTTCATTCCCCATTTTTTCTTCTCGAGCTATAATCCGAGCTTCTTCCTGTGAGCATTCTTCCCACAGTCTACTGAATGTGATAAGTTTCTTCCTAGCACAAATTCCTTGGATGAAGGAATCCCATGACCTAGGAAGGCCATTAAGAGTGGTCATTACCACTTCTCCATTTTCTATATCTTCTCCCACAGCTTCAATTTGTTCTTTCATCTAGGAGACCCTTGAGAAATAAGACTGCATAGTCACCGCATTCTGGATCTTGACATTCTTCAATTGATTCCTCAAGGTCATATTCTGATTTATGTTCTTCCCTTCAAAAATCTTGGTCAGGGAATCAAACATCTCCTTAGGTGTCTTTAGAGACGACACATGGGGTATGAGATGGTCTTTGATAGAATCAACAATGATCCTCTTTGCCTTGAACAAGTTCTTCTTGTGTAGGGACTTAGCCTATTCTCCCTCTGGGACAGGGACCTCTTCACTTATGTAAGTGTCCAACTCATTTTCTTCTAGGATTAACCCAATCATATACTTCGATGCTCAGAAGTTATCAGCCCCTTCAACTTATCCTCAAGCTTGGTGTGGTGAGACATCTTAAAGAGTACTTCAAATGGAAATAGAAAATATTTAGGTCTTACCAATTGATTTGCTTAAAACTGGATCTGGTCTCGGATTAGGGTTTGCCAAAGAAACCCTAAAAATTCAAAATTTGAATTTCAAACTTCTGAAAGGATACAAAGATGTGCCTTGATGAGATGATCATCCTGGTATACTTAGATTTTGAAAACTACAAAGTTTCATTCTTCAGAAATGCTTTTCAATCTCCCAGATTCACTAGGGAGGACCCTGAATTAGGGTTTGATTTTCTCAGAGCTTCACCCAACCGAAAAGTTCGATCCAAAGCTCTAAAATTTTATTTTTCCAAGGATTTTCCAGCTATGGTCTCAGATTTCAGAAATTTCTATTTTTGTGGAAACCCTAATTTTTAGGGCAAAAAATAAAAGTGCCCAGAATTGAGATCTGATTGGACAGAAAGATTCACCTTGTTGAGGAGAGTCAATCTATCATATTGCTTCTCCAAAATCTGTGGAGAGAAACCCAATAAACAAGAAACCCTAGTTTCTGCAACTGCACAGTGTCTTCTTCTCAGGTTAACTCTGATACCATGTTAGATTTTGAGCATTAATTCAACATACTCTAGGATCTTTACTAAGAGAATAACATGTACAGTATATCAATCATATCAAGCATAACAAGCAATCACATAAGACAATGGACAAACAAAGTTTCACTAGGGAAAACCATAAAGGTGAAAAACCCCACAACTTCCTTAGAGATAGAAAGAGCAATGATACAACCCAAGTACAAGAGATAGTCTTCTCCTAGCAGCTACTCCTCCTTCCTCACTAGTGCGCCACTTTCCGAGTAGTGTAGAAGTGAATAATGAGATGATCAAATAGAGTGCTCTCGCAATCTATTTATACTTAACCTAACTTGCCTAATAAACTAGTAGGGCCGACTTCTCTAGGAGAGTCTAATAACCCATGGTTACATTAATCAGGGCCGACCCCACACTTGGTGGTCTAATAACCCATCATAGCAAGTTACGACACTTGCGACACTTGTCAATACAAATGATGACACTTCCATATAGAGGAATAATACCATCTCTATAGGAGTACAATATACATGGGTGAAATACATTCCGAAGTTACATATACATCAACATATGTTTAAGATCTGATTGCAATTTTATGTCTTATTCTCTTATAAATGCCAATCTTTTATTTGTAGTCAAATTGGTTTCATGAAGTTTCTTTTGAATGGTTTTGTAGGCTATTTCATTGGAGAGAAAGAAGAAGAATCAAAATAGAGGCTTGGATTAATATTCTAAATAAGGTACACATCCTCTTAAACCCTAATATTTTGTTTAATTATTGTATTTGTAGAACTTTGAATGTTTATATTTTACCCCAGTACATAGGTAGTCTCACCCCAGCTATAGGAAGTTTTTCCTAACAACAGAATTGGAGACTCCACTAGGGAGAAGCCTCTATTATTTGGAGTATACAAGACCATTTTTCCAGTATATTTGTGTTAAAATTCAATATGCTAAGACAGAAAATAGCAGCATTACATTCCATTTCACAATAATAGCATATACAGGATCACTGAAGAAACAACAAGCATAGCATAAACACAAGAGACAGAGATTTATCCTGGGAAACCCTCATGGGGTAGAAAACCCAGTAAAGCTTCCTCAATATAGATGACCAGCAATATACAAAGATGCAAACCCTGAGCATAAGCTCCTTCTTCTCCATAGCAGACCTCTCCTCCACAAGTGCGCCTTTCTCAAGTGAGTGTGTGTGTATAATGAGGAACACACCTCCTCTATTTATACACTACTCTGATAGGTATTTTACACAAGTACACGTAGGCTCGTATTTAACCAATAGGTTAAATACCCCACTACAACTAACTGGGCCGACCCCTCTAGGGTGGTCTAATAACCCTTTGACCCACATAACACATACAGGGCTGACCCCTACTAGGGAAGTCTAATAACCCGAGTTACCACATTCCGACGGAGGAATAAACATCTCCGGATATACAATAAGATCTTCACGAAGGAATGAAACATCTCTGGAATAATAAAGTACAAATATAATATTCTTTGAAGTTACAATATCTCAACACTCCCCCTTAACGAGAAGGATATTATAACAACATCTGCACGAGCAAGGAGTCATCAACATCATACATGATACATCTATAAATCATTGGAAGCTTTCTTCAATTTGTCTTCATCAGTAACTCAAACAGTTACTGGTACATCAATGTCAACATCAACATCAACATCACGATCAGCAGTATCGTCATCACACGATCAGCAGCATCGTCATCACACGATCAGCAGCATCGTCATCACACGATCAGCAGCATCGTCATCACACGATCAGCAGCATCGTCATCACACGATCAGCAGCATCGTCATCACACGATCACCAGCATCGTCATCACACGATCAGCAACATCGTCATCACACGATCAGCAGCATCGTCATCACACGATCACCATCATCGTCATCACACGATCAGCAGCATCGTCATCACACGATCAGCAGCATCGTCATCACACGATCAGCAGCATCGTTATCACACGATCAGCAGCATCCTCATCACACGATCAGCAGCATCGTCATCACACGATCAGCAGCATCGTCATCACACGATCAGTAGCATCGTCATCACACGATCAGCAGCATCGTCATCACACGATCAGTAGCATCGTCATCACAATCATATTTAAGACTATCCTTCCTTTCGGAATTACTGGATTTACTGTCTAAGGATGATTAGTCCAATCACAATCATATTTAAGACTATCCCTCCTGGATTTGCTGTCTAAGGATGATTATTCCAATCACAATCTCATTTAAGACTATCCCTCCTGGATTTGCTGTCTAAGGATGATTAATCCAATCACAATCTCATTTAAGACTATCCCTCCTGGATTTGCTGTCTAAGGATGATTAATCCAATCACAATCATATTTAAGACTATCCCTCCTGGATTTGCTATCTAAGGATGATTAGTCCAATCACAATTCATTTAGGACTATCCTTCCTTTCGGAATTACTGGATTTACTGTCCAAGGATGATTTAATCCACTCAATTCATTTAGGACTATCCTTCCTTTCAGAATTACTGGATTTACTGTCCAAGGATGATTTAATCCAACCACAATTCATTTAGGACTATCCTTCCTTTCGGAATTACTGGATTTACTGTCCAAGGATGATTTAATCCAACCACAATTCATTTAGGACTATCCTTCCTTTCGGAATTACTGGATTTACTGTCCAAGGATGATTTAATCCAACCACAATTCATTTAGGACTATCCTTCCTTTCGGAATTACTGGATTTACTGTCCAAGGATGATTTAATCCAACCACAATTCATTTAGGACTATCCTTCCTTTCGGAATTACTGGATTTACTGTCCAAGGATGATTTAATCCAACCACAATTCATTTAGGACTATCCTTCCTTTCGGAATTACTGGATTTACTGTCCAAGGATGATTTAATCCCCTCAAGTCCATCAAGAACTTCATTCTCGGAGACCTTACGTCTACGGCTCTCTTTAGGACTGAAAGTCCAGGGATGATCCAATCCCCTCAAGTCCATCAAGGACTTCATTCTCGGAGACCTTACGTCTACGGCTCTCTTTAGGACTGAAAGTCCAGGGATGATTCAATCCTCTCAAGTCCATCAAGGACTTCATTCTCGGAGACCTTACGTCTACGACTCTCTTTAGGACTGAAAGTCCAGGGATGATTCAATTTCCTCAACTGTCCACTAAGGACTTCATTTTCGGAGACCTTACGTCTACGGTTCTCTTTTAGGACTGAAAGTCCAAGGATGATCCAATCCCCTCAACTGTCCACTAAGGACTTCATTCTCGGAGACCTTACGTCTACGGTTCTCTTTAGGACTGAAAGTCCAGGGATGATCCAATCCCCTCAACTGTCCACTAAGGACTTCATTCTCGGAGACCTTACGTCTACGGTTCTCTTTAGGACTGAAAGTCCAGGGATGATCCAATCCCCTCAACTGTCCACTAAGGACTTCATTCTCGGAGACCTTACGTCTACGGTTCTCTTTAGGACTGAAAGTCCAGGGATGATCCAATCCCCTCAACTGTCCACTAAGGACTTCATTCTCGGAGACCTTACGTCTACGGTTCTCTTTAGGACTGAAAGTCCAGGGATGATCCAATCCCCTTCTGTATTCTCATCTATACAAGAGCAGTTATCACATTAGCATGTATTCTCACCAATACATCAAAACATGTATACATCACACCTAGCATGTATTCTTACTAATACATCTAACATCAAAACATGTATACATCACATCTAGCATGTATTCTTACTAATACATCAAAACATGTATACATCACAACTAGCATGTATTCTTACTAATACATCAAAACATGTATACATCACATCTAGCATGTATTCTTACTAATACATCTAACATCAAAACATGTATACATCACATCTAGCATGTATTCTTACTAATACATCAAAACATGTATACATCACAACTAGCATGTATTCTTACTAATACATCAAAACATGTATACATCACATCTAGCATGTATTCTTACTAATACATCTAACATCAAAACATGTATACATCACAACTAGCATGTATTCTTACTAATACATCAAAACATGTATACATCTAGCATGTATTCTCACCAATACATCTATCATCAAAAGCATGTATAAGTAAAACTAAGTATTCTAAGTAAGAGAGTCCTAAATCTAAATAATTCTAAGTAACTGGGTGTAGAGAACAGGTTACCTCATCAACGACCTTGTTGTTTGATGAGACAATCTCATCAGTAGTGACTATATTACTCCCCCTTTCGAGGAGGGTCCTTTTGAACTACACCAAGCTTGTCTCGGAAGTATTCAAACTTCACTCGAGACAGAGGTTTGGTTGGTAACTTCTTCACTTGTCGTAGAGGCTTGGTTAGAACAACGGTAACCTGTTACAAATTCAAACTTTTAGAGTTCCTTTCTGTGTCATATCTTGTTAGTTCCCTATGTTCTTTGACTTATCATGGAACACTAGATTCTATGTCATCTTGATACAACTCTAATTATTACATAGGATCTCAGTTGGTTCTATCTCTAAGTCAAACAATCCTAAAGCCAAACTTCTTCACAACTAGCAGAGCAAGCAGCCATATATTCCGCTTGTGCTGAGAGCCACACTAGACTGCTTCCAGCTAAACCACGAGATCATGGCTAATCCCAGACAATAACATCCTCTCGATGTGTTCTTCTTGTCTGATACACTTCCTGCCCAAACAGAATCTGAATAGCCATCTGAAGTCATGATCTTCAAGATAGCATAGATCAAATTCTATCGTGTCCTTTATGTGCCTCATCACATACTTTGCAACTAACAGGTAAACACATCTAGTTTCCACTAGATACTAACTCAAGGTGTTCATAACAAAGCATATATCTAACCTAGTATATGTTAGATATATCAAAGACCCAATAATTTGACTGTACAGAGTTATATCCACTAACTCTGATGAGTTATCTCCTAACAGCTTCAAGTTGGAATCCATAAGAGTGGCCATTCCAACACCTCAAGTCATATTTCTCATCATACTTTCCCTGGTTGAGAAATATTCCTTCTGAGCCTTGCCATACTTCCAGACCTAGGAAGTAAAGCATCAATTTGAGATCTTTCATTTTTCATTTCTGCATTTGAATGATCTTCTGCATATCTATCCGTGCCATCTCTCGTTAGATGGGTCTACTGATATGAGCCTCAATATCATTCGAACTCTGTGGTGAGTTCCTTCTTGCATCCATGTCATATGTGTATCATATTCAACCTTGTAGCAAAGGTTGAGATCCACATCACCCATGGTGATCATTAAGCTTATCAAATTATTATCGATCCTAGGAACCTATACAGAACCTGATTCATACTTCTTCTTTAATTACACCATACTTGGAGCAAACATCTTGTCGTGATTCTCTTCCCCTTTCTAAGAGAATCTTCCAGCCATGAGCCTTTTATATTTTGTTTGATTTGTAAATCTTCTTGTTTGAACATCCACCACTTGTACGGTGTCCATCATTCTTCATGACCTTTCCTACAAATCAAAATTAAGTACATGATTAGTAATACTTCATAATCATCAAAAGATAACCCATTATGCATACAGATATCATTTACATAGTGATGCAACTATTTTGACCAATACTTTGGCACAACACTTTCCCATATCCTGTATGCATACAATGGCTATCTAGATGCCTTCCATCTCTACCAGAACATACTATCGAGAGTGTGCACAACTCTCAGTATGTCAGCAAAGAGGTTTCATTCTAGACAAGCAACAATGGAATGTTTGTCCAAACATATGCACATTAGTTGTATACTGTTCAATGCTCTATGAATGTTTACACTCAGCATTATATATTCTAGGAATACAAATATGCATGCAGGCAATATCATTACTATTTCAAATAGCAACTCAAATACTTATCTTTTATGTTTGTGTGGCTGCCTCCCGCTTGATCTTCTGTATGTCTTTTGAACTTATATTCATTCTGTACCACTGTGCATGCTCAAGAGTCATCCTCATGATCTCATACACAAACATACACTCATTAGTATATTCTAAATGCTATCAAAACATTATAGTACTAAATAATCTTGAAAACGTATAGTCATGATTATAGTTAATAAACATTAGTATTCAAGATTTCAGGGAAGTCTTCTTTTACTCATGCATATCATTGATAAAAGATATAATATGCATAATCCCTTGATTACTAACTTTATGAATAAGCATAACCAATCATTCCAAGTATACTTATATAAGGGATCCTAACACAAGGTAAGATTCATGGGAAACATACCTGGATTAGTATACCTACTTGGTTATGTACAACATACCTCGTAAGTAGAACAAAGATTATGGATGAGTCTTTGTCTTCATGTTTTCATGGTCATGGAGCCTGATTTGTCTTTTGTGATGTACCTGTATCTTGTTAGAAGACAACCTCAACCTCACACAACACCATAATGCATTAGTACAATCATAAGTGTCAACACCCTAACCAATGAATATCTTCTATCATGCATTCATAATTTTGTTAAGGTGATACAACAAATCTAAAATCAAGATTGTACTAACTGTAATAACATGAAGACAAACATACCATAAACTTAATCATGAACAAATCTCAAAACATACCTCGATGAGTCATACCTGTCGAGATCGCTTGTAATCTCCTTATTTTTGCCTTTGAAAATTTTGGATTCACTGGACGTGACCCTGAACTGGGGTTTGATGAAGCCCACTCTTTTGCCCCATCAAAAAGTTTGATCCAAAGCTCTAAGCTTCTATTTTTCTGAGGAGCTTCCAGCCGTGGTCACAGATTTCAAAAATTCCCATTTTTACAGAAGCCCTAATTTTCCGCTTTTCTGATCAAAGTCCCGAACTAGGGTCTAATCAAGCCCGGCCTTCTTCCCAACCAAAAATTCTGATATTGGTCTCTAAATTTCTATTTTTATGAGTAGCATCCAGCCGTGGTCTCCGATCACAAAAATTCCAACTTTCTCCAAAGCCCTAAATTCCGGAAGTCATGAATGAAGGTACCAAAAAATAATTCTGTTTTGACAGAAATATGTACCTGATTGTTTCTGGTGTAACTCTGAAATTTTTGATCCACAGGGTCTGAAAAAGTTTCCTGAGATAGCCTGACCTGTTATCTTTCCATCCTGATAGGTCTGACCTCAATTGGATTTTCTGAGAGAGAGTTATGCCAAGTGTCGCAACGTGACCTGTTTATGGGATAATACAGGAGAGCGCACTTGTACAGAGTGCCACGTGTCACTGTTTGACCTTCGGCCTCTGAAAACGTTTTCTGAGATAGCTCGGCCTGTTATCTTTCCATCCTGATAGGTCTGACCTCAATTGGATTTTCTGAGAGAGAGTTATGCCAAGTGTCGCAACGTGACCTGTTTATGGGATAATACATGAGAGCGCACTTGTACGGAGTGCCACGTGTCACTGGTTCAACTTCGGCCTCTGAAAACGTTTTCTGAGATAGTACAGACTGTGTACTACCTGTCACTTTTTACGAAATTTTATTTGGAGCTTCCTAGCCCAAGATATGACCTTTTTCCCAAGGTCACCTGATTTTGACTCAGATCTGGAAGAGGCAGAAACCCTATATTGTACAGATCATAAATCACAAAGTACAACGAATTAGAGGTTTTCCTTTGGACACAAGGTACCTGGAGATTTTAGCTTCGTCCTGTAACAATTTCAGATCCGAAAACTTCGCCAAAACGGATTTATAGCGAAAGTGCTACGATGACTGGTTTTTGCTATGTAAAACCCTAACCTTCAAATTGTCGTAAGTAAAGCAAGTGTCTTTAGTGCCATACCTTGTCTTCCTTCAGGTTAGCTCTGATACCATGTTAAAATTCAATATGCTAAGACAGAAAATAGCAGCATTACATTCCATTTCACAATAATAGCATATACAGGATCACTGAAGAAACAACAAGCATAGCATAAACACAAGAGACAGAGATTTATCCTGGGAAACCCTCATGGGGTAGAAAACCCAGTAAAGCTTCCTCAATATAGATGACCAGCAATATACAAAGATACAAACCCTGAGCATAAGCTCCTTATTCTCCATAGCAGACCTCTCCTCCACAAGTGCGCCTTTCTCAAGTGAGTGTGTGTGTATAATGAGGAACACACCTCCTCTATTTATACACTACTCTGATAGGTATTTTACACAAGTACACGTAGGCTCGTATTTAACCAATAGGTTAAATACCCCACTACAACTAACTGGGCCGACCCCTCTAGGGTGGTCTAATAACCCTTTGACCCACATAACACATACAGGGCCGACCCCTACTAGGGAAGTCTAATAAGCTGAGTTACCACATTCCGACGGAGGAATAAACATCTCCGGATATACAATAAGATCTTCACGGAGGAATGAAACATCTCCGGAATAATAAAGTACAAATATAATATTCTTTGAAGTTACAATATCTCAACAACCCATGGTTACATTAATCAGGGCCGACCCCACACTTGGTGGTCTAATAACCCATCATAGCAAGTTACGACACTTGCGACACTTGTCAATACAAATGATGACACTTCCATATAGAGGAATAATACCATCTCTATAGGAGTACAATATACATGGGTGAAATACATTCCGAAGTTACATATACATCAACATATGTTTAAGATCTGATTGCAATTTTATGTCTTATTCTCTTATAAATGCCAATCTTTTATTTGTAGTCAAATTGGTTTCATGAAGTTTCTTTTGAATGGTTTTGTAGGCTATTTCATTGGAGAGAAAGAAGAAGAATCAAAATAGAGGCTTGGATTAATATTCTAAATAAGGTACACATCCTCTTAAACCCTAATATTTTGTTTAATTATTGTATTTGTAGAACTTTGAATGTTTATATTTTACCCCAGTACATAGGTAGTCTCACCCCAGCTATAGGAAGTTTTTCCTAACAACAGAATTGGAGACTGCACTAGGGAGAAGCCTCTATTATTTGGAGTATACAAGACCATTTTTCCAGTATATTTGAAGGTCTCAATTTTATTTCATGTTAGGAATAGTCATTAAGCTTTGTTAGACCTTTCCTTGCTCATTTTCTGAGTTGGATTTTAAGTTTTTGGGACTTTTCTGCATAGTCGCTAGTCCTAGTACTTGTAGTAGCAAGTATGCTACATACTTGATTGTGGAAGGTTCTTCACTAGTGATTCATTCGTCCTTGTACCCTTTTACACTAGCGAGTACCTTGTGTACATGAGATTTTCACTTTTGGGTTGTTTTGGGGGTTTTAATTGCTCTTTTTGGAGTCCCTGTTGATCCTAGGTCTGTATAGGACCCTTGGGAAGTAGTGTCTTTCTTGTCACTGATTTTAATTTGATTTTTGGGATATTTTTTAATCAATTTGGGCTTGTTTGGAAGGATTTGGCTATTTTCGACCCAAGTTGAGGGTTTGTGAACTAGTTTGCTGTTTTTTACCCAATTTGAGTCTAACTGGACCTATTTTCTCCATTTTGACTAGATTTGGAGTGTATTGAGTCTATTTGACCCTATTTATATATATTTTAGTGAAAATTTCTCTTTATATTAGTTTATTGTCCTTCCTTATGCTTTTTGTCTTTCTTTGGTAGTGAAAGCTCAAGCATCCTTTCTATGGTTTAGGACCTTCATTGGACTGTTTATTTGTAGACCGAGATTTACCCAACCATATTTATTAGTAGGTAATTTGCTTGGATTGGGTCTAGAATTCTTTTTTGTATGCTTTTCCCAATGTTGGAATTCTTACATGATTAAGAAGCTTAGGGTTTATCGTCACTTTCACTGTTTGATAAAGAGATAAAAAAATCTTTTGCATTTGCTTTGGTAGTGTGTTACTTTGAGTTTCAGTTTTGTTATCATCTTGAAAAAGGGTAAAAAGTTGGTTCATTTTTACAAGTTAGTGTTGGCTGAATGCCTTGCAATTAGCTTAAAGGATTTAGGAGTGCTTTGCATCAAAAAGTAAGAAATTTTCTTTTGCATAAACTAGTTGTTTGAGTAGTTGCATGCTTAGGTTTTACTCTTGATTTTGCATATTAGACTTTGAATTTTTACCTTTTGCATTCGAAAAGACCAAAAATTGAATTATGCATGGAAAGTTTGCATATGCATCCCAAATTATATATTTAGGACTTGCATTGGAAATAAATTGAGATTGAGAACTACATATTGGTGGTGATTAGAGTTCTTCATATTTCAGTTAAAGAATATCTTTCTTTAGTTGCACTTGTTTTACTTCTCTTCAATAGTTTTGAAAGTACATTTTAAGCAAGCAATCAGTAACTTGGATAGGATATTAGGTTTTCTTCTAGTTTATAAACACGCCTAATAGCTTAAGTAGGATTGTGGAGGTAGGGATTTGTGAGTTAAATCCTCCATGATCACTCAGACTTGTCAAAACATAGGTGTCATTCATTTAGGGAGAAAATCAATCTTTGTAGAAGGTGAACCGGGAAACTCCACTAACACTGGAGTCAAGCACAAGGTCGTGTAAGATTGAGTAGAGGAGATACCCCTCTGATATTCAATTGAGCATTTACCAGGATTGGTGCATGTACAAGGATTCGTTAGTACCTTTGGTGCTCATGAGTTTCAGGATTTGTTACCCTTCCCATGCTCATTGATTCTACATGCAACAATCCCCATGTACCCTCTCTATAAAGTTGGTATCCTTAGTATCTTGACCTTTAAGGCTCTACATGGGTAATAGTGGAAGGATATTTCCATTGAACCTAGGACAGACTCCTGAGGAAATCCCTTGCAGCTCTTTGAGAAAGCAGTTGGTGATTCAAATGCTTGGCCCCTTCGTGTCTATATTGTGGACCCTCGGTAAATATTCTTTGTCCCTTCACTAGTTTTTTCTGGGCCCTCATCATCCCATAAATTCCTTTGGAAGGTAGCTATTTTCTTGTTTGAAATCTTTCAGGTATTTTTTAGTGTGTGTTGTTTTCTTTTTCTTTTTATTTATTTTGTACATTCTCTTCTTAGTGTCTTCTGCGAGCCACCGTGGTCGATCAACATTTGTGTATATCCAAAAGAATTCAAGGACAATATCCTAAATGGATATAATTCCCCGCAAAAAGGTGAATACTGGATTATCCTGATTCACCCCCTCTGAGGGAAGGAAGAAGAAGAAAACTAGGAACATCAAACAAAACAACTAGTATAAGAAAACAATTCTAGGTTAGGCGAGTCTGAGAGAATTTTTGACGATGGACACATTAGAGATATTGAGGAGAAATTGTAGAACTCCCCTAGATTCCATTCTCCTAATATTGAATAGAATTTAGGTCCGATTGGAATTGAGGACCTCTTAGATCCATCTGGAATTCTGAACCCACCAGCAAGTCCTAGTTTTTCTCAGTTAGTTGGTATCAACATTCCTAATCCATTGTCTAGGAAGTTCAGTATGTAAAATAGAGAACACGTATTTACTTCAGGGGACATGTCTAATCAAGTTAACTCTTTCCCTACATGGGGAGTCACTTTTAATATGGGATCTACAATAGTATAACATTGGTTTCCGTCGACCTCGATTGTACTTACTACTACTAGTTACTCAACTCAAGTGAGTTTGAACTCTTTCTCTTTTGGATTCCCTTTGTCAGATTGTCAACCTATGACTTCCACTATTCCTCCTAGTTCAACTTTGACCATTGTTTCAAGCAACGGACCATCTATCTCTTTCCATACTATCCCACCCTTCAGTGGAAAAATGCTTATTTCTAACCCACCCTTCACTGTAGTTGTTTTTAATTCCACTCTACCCCAATCAAACTTACCTTTCCAATTTGTTGGAGGTATGAGTTTTGGTCACCCCTTTGGATTCATTTTTTGCAAAGTAATCTTATTGTACAAGGGGGCACTAGCACTAGATGTGCATGGGGTAAGCCCACCACTCAAGGAATTATCCCTTTGTATGGGGTGGGAGGTTCTAATATGACTAACCTTGTTATGACAACTGTCTTACAATTTAGCGAAACTTTTAGAGGGATTGGAGGGAATTTTGGAACAACTAACCCTTCATTTCAACACCACTTTGGTCAAAAATTTGCACAAACCACTCCACCTTTCACTAATCCTAGAAAACTATATATCCTAGGACAACCACATGCCAACACCAACCAATGAGAAGCTAATTCTCCTGGAACATGGAACCCAACAACTCACCCTCATTTACCCTTTATGAAAAATTTGAATTTTCCAGACCTATCAATATTAATGAATGATCCGGTCCACCATGATTTGACTTGGCCTCCCGTTCCAACCAAATTGCATTGAGACATCCCAAAGTTTGAAGGTAATACTGGAGAAAATCCAGGGGACCATGTCACCACCTTTCATTTGCGGTGTTCCTCCAACTCGCTAAACAATGATTCTATACAGTTGAGACTCTTCCAAAGTAATTTAACCTGTGTAGTAGCTAAGTGGTACATTTAGCTTCCATTCTCTACTTACCATCATTTTTATGATTTAGCGACAATCTTTCTTAACCATTTCCATCTTCCTGTTTAGTATAATGTTGGCGCAGACCTTCTGTCTACATTTAGGCAGAATAAGGCCACTAACATTTCTGACCACATTGAGTAGTGGAGAAGACAAAAAAGGATGATAAAGGCTAAGAAACCCCCAGAATTCTTACTTGAGTGGTTTTTGAAATCACTTCTACCTACATCTCTAAATATGTCTCTACTTCAGGGGTTACCTCACAAGAGGAATCCATTATTAGAGACCAATAGGTAGACTTGATTTACTCTCAGTCTGGGATCTAATATGAAATTATTCATGACACGCCGACATCAAACATTGATCTTACAAAACCTATCTCGATACCTCATGTTAATGGAGTGATCAGTGCAGTTGAGAACAATCCATTTAACTCGGGTACCAACTTTTCAAGTCAAAATTCACCTGCAACTGGTCATATTAACACACAAAACCTTAGAACCAACCCTATTTTAGATGTTTTTTTAGTACAAAACTCTCAAGGAAACTCGCATCCTAGAGGGAAGAAAACTAAGAAATATAAAAATGGGAACAAGGGGACAAACAATACAAATAATAACAACAATAATGCTGGTGGGGCTAATGACAAATCTAAGAAGAAATTCCCTTGCTTGTTATGTGGGGAGGATCATCTAACTTACAAATCCCCTAAGATGGAAATGGAACAAAAGTTGTTGGCTAGTGCTCATCAAAACCCTGCAACCTCCCAAGAGGGAAACTAGGGAGCCTCCTCTCAAGGGGGGAGTTTAGGATCAGGAGACGTTTTCATGTTTGAATGGGATTTGTATCTCTAGACTAGGAACAACAATTATGAAGCTAATTCGTCTGGATCAAAAGGTAAGAAACCTATTTATGCTGATAGTGACAATTCTTTACATATAAAGAAGCTAATTCGTCTGGATCAAAAGGTAAGAAACCTATTTATGCTGATAGTGACAATTCTTTGCATATAGAGAAGCATCCTAATGATACTATGCCTCGAATATCGAAAAGTCTTCTTAAGAATGCAACATTTAATCCTAATGCACATGCTACATAAAATTATAGCAGAGTTGAAGATTTGGTGTAGGATCCATGTGTGATGTCTACACTTGAGGTCTTGCAGAGTTGCCTAAATCAAAGGAAGAACTTCCTTTCATCTTTAGGGGCCCTCGATCCTGTAGATAGTCAAGTGATCACTTTTGATTTTGATCATTGGAATCCTCATTTACCCTACCATGCGGATTTTCAGATTCAAGTTATATTTGGAAACACTACAATTCATCGGAAAGTGGTAGATAAGGGTGCCTCCACATGCGTCATGTCATTATCATGATGGAAGGATTTAGGGTCACTTGATGTAGTTCCTCTAGTCACCATGTTAAAATATTTCGATGGCCATCTCTTTAAACCTCATGGGATTATCCTATATTTTCCTATAGAGTTGGGAGGAAAGGTATTCAAAGTGGAAGTGGAAGTGGTTTATTCCCCACTTGATTAAAATTTGTTACTAGGGATAAATTGGACTCAATATATGATGGAAGTAGTCTCTTCGATATTTCGCATCATCAAGTTTCCACGTTAAGGAAATATTGTAACAATTGACCAACTACCATTAAACATCAATGAGTTCAATCGAGATCATGGATCCAATATTCCTTTAGTTTCCCATTCCACGACGAATTGTGAAAAAATTTGTGTGGGGATGTATCCTTCATTAATGGGAACTTTTAATCTTCCTCCACCTGATTTGCAAGCTAATGCAATGCCTATGCACACAATTTAAATAGTTGTCACACCTTTCATAAATAAGGAATCTCAATTTAAGTCTTCGAACTTTACGAACCCTTGCAAGTGTTCAGCCTATGAATTTTACTGTACTCAGTTCAACCAAACTTTATATCCCTTGAGTACAATTGCTACTAAGAAGAATACTATGAGTTCATGCTTACCTTCTTGGGACTTGGTCCCGGCAATTGACCAGGCGATACCTCCATCTGAATGTTTAGATATGTGTTGTATATGGGATGATACACTTCCTTCTAATGAAGTTTTCCTAGAGTCTATAGTGCAGTATGCCATTCATTTGGACGTTGATCCAGTTGCAGTTATGTCCATCCCTAATTTGTATTTGGATACTAATATTACAAATGTTGAGTCTTTGGACTCTCCCATAGACCCATAAATCGGTGTTCCTACTGAGTTTGATTCTTCTTCTAGAATTTTCAACTCCATGATGCTGAATTTGTTCTTGCAGATTCCATCACGTCCTTCAACTCGGATCTTCATCTTGAAGTTGATCTTGTTGATTATAAGTCATAAGGATTCGGTACTATAGAGTCTTCATTGGTTAGCTCTACCTATATTATGCTTGTTTTCGATGATAGTGAAGTTGAATGTATTTATACCACAGTCAATTGTATCAGATCTTTCTTTACTCATTTTTTATATATGATCTTGGTACTAATGTTTCTTGGAGACAAGATTCTTAGTTGGACTCATGTTTGCTTACTGGTCCTTTTTGACACTTTGTTCACTCATGCTAGGTATATTTGGCACCTTGCATATAGGTTTAGGCCTCCCCACTATTATGATGCATTTGAACCTTTTTCTATCTAAATTCACCATAGGGTCGAACCTGTTGTATATTGGTGTGTTATCCATCTCTATATGCATTCTACACCAGTCCAGCAATAGATCCTACCTAACATGGGTCACCCTATTCATCACCCTTATGCCATTTTGGTGCCCATGATGATTTTTTATCATAGGCTCGAGAGCCTTTTTAGATTTACCATGATTCTAAAAAGAATCCTCATGTATTTCTTCTTCATATATTTCTGGCCATTCCTTATAAGGATCCCATTTTTTTGTTTAAGTCACATATGCATTCACTTTGATCTTTCTTGTGTTTATGATCCTGATGTTGGATTCCATGCTTTAAGCTCGTTATATAAGCCTCCATCTCTGATATCATTTCCGTTAAGCCATGTATCACTTTGCCTTTGCGATTTGACACCCTTTACCCAAAGGAGACAGACCCTAAGTGTCCTTATCTTACTCATGTTCCTTGCATTATGCATAAGTTTGTTCCATGCATTTGGAACTAGTCTCACATGCCCTCGAAACTCGTCTCCTCCCATTACAAGCATTCTTCCACCCTTTCTTTGAGATCATAAAAAACAGTAAGGAGGCTATGAGCATTATTCCAACCTTCCTTCGAGCTTATTAAAAAAAATGAGGCTACGATCATTCTTTCACCCTTCCTTCGAGCTCGTTAAAAACAGTAAGGAAGCTAGAAGCATTATTCTCTCTCTCCTTTGAGCTCGTTAAAAATAGTAAGGAGCTCGCGAGTTTTCTTTTTCAGGCGTCTTAAACCTTTACAAAAAATATTTTTATGGAGTCCTATTTATTCTCTTGTTAGACTCCTTAAAATTGACAAGATTGCTGAGTATACTTGTTCACTTTAGGATCATTAAAGGATTTGAAGGCATATCCACTTAGGTATAAGTTTAACCCTTTTCCGGGCATTTTTGGATCATTTACAAAAAATTAATACTCGAGTTCACTTTGACTAGAAGAGTTATCTCTTGTAAAACACCCTTTTTCGGGAGAGGAGACTAATTTCACAAAAAATGACCCTTTGGAGTCTTCTTTAGGATCTTCATACTCTCAAAATATTAAAACACCTGCGAGCATCTACAAAATCGGGCTCGATGTTAAATCCACAAGAGGGTTTATAAAGTTCTTGTTTAAGTTTTTCAGACTCTTTAAATATGAAAACACCCGCAAGCATGAGCAGATCCGGGATAGATATTAAAATCCATGTATCAGTACTTTATCGATGATTAGTCTATCTTTTTTTCAAACTCGTAAAACAATGAATAAAGTCTTGAGTTTCCCTCCCATGGACTCATAAAACTACACATGGTTGGATCCTTATCGATCATGCTTTAGTTCTTTGTCAAGCTCGTTAAAAAATGAAAAATGTAACTAAAAAGAAAAAAGGGAAGGGAAGAATGCCAAATGTCTTTCAATATAATGGAAGCAAGTCAATTATGTCTATGAACAAAGCACCTATTTTGACTCTCTCAAACAATTTGGGTTCTAGTTTTGGCCTTAGGATAAACTTGATCTCATCGTTTTTACTCCTTCGATTGGTTACTCTTCCAGTCATATGGAGAATCGATTAATGTATCCTACATTGCAAATTTATATCACAATCCATTTATGTTAAAATATGCCTAAGTCACTGCTATGTCATGCTCACTGTTCAAGGATAAAATCTATGTCGGCCATTCCCTAGTGTCAGTATATTTCATCATGTACTTGGTTGTACTCCATATCAAATCAAACTGTGTTTGTTCCTTGTGTTTGATGATGGAGTATGCCTTAAGGCCTCCCTTACAATGAGCTTCTTCCCATAGACTTCAAATTATCTTTATCTGGAATGAATTTTAGAGTTTTTCGGTAGTACCTTGGGGATTGCAATCATCCACAGTAAATTCCCTTGCCATTGAGTTATGGGAATACATCAATGTTTCTTACTCGATGAATTATTCAGGTGTTTGACTTCAAAAACATCTATTCACACCTGTTAGAATGTACTAGGTACCTTGGGCCCATTTTCATGATTGGTGGATTCCCTCGCATTTGTTAACAGTATACATTAATGAACTGTAATCAAACAGTATCCTCCATGTTCGACATCAACTCATTTATTTGCATGGTTAGGATTAATACCTTGACATGATTTGGATTGAAGACCCTAGGCCTATAATATCATCATCATATTTTTTTATTTCCCAATATACACACGACTAATCCACACTCTTTTTGGCTCTTGACGAGACATAGATCTAGTTTGTTCATTATGGCTATGATCTCTAGTTTTTACATAGATCCACTTTTGTATTTATGTGGCTATGTTCACACATATGATTCTCATGGATCGACGATTGTATTCTAGTGGCCATGATATGTGCATAAGTTATACTTATGTATTGGACCATTCTTGTATTCTCCTGGAGGTCGTGTTTCACCATTTGAGCATGGAAATTTATCCCAAGGATGAGTTTGTCTGACATTTCCTTTCTCTCAGGTACTTCATTTGAGATTATGATTCTTTGTTTCTTCGGTTTCTCCCACTCCATGATCCAACCCTTTATTATTTATAATGTATTTCAGCAATCGTTTACCTCTGACCTCATACATTAGGGGGCATCTGTTATAGCCAAAATTTTCACTTCTCTGTCTGTGACGACACTTACATCTTTTGGCCAGATGATGACATTTCTTGAGATTATTATGAGTCACACAAAAGGAAATTTGGGATGGAAGAGTCATATTTGGAAATTTATAAGTATTAGATTACCTAATTCATGGCCCATTTGATAGATAGGAACTTTAGGAACAATTTTGGAGACCAAACCTTCTCGTGAAAAACCTTCAAAAAAGGGTTTTTTCACCATTTTTCCACAAAAACGCAGATTGGAGATTGTAAAATCATGCGTCACCTACTTGTTGTCCATTGTAAAGTCACGAGTACCTTAGAAATACCAAAAAAAAAAAAATATTGAAAAATTGGTGGTTTGCGTGGTTTTGGAACTTCCCCTTCTAGTTGTAACTACTTCCTCCTTGAGCCTATCTTCTTCGATTTCTATATAAGAGAGGGAGAGGAACATGAAGGGGACTCAATCCCATTGTAATGTTATGCTGGAGGAATTGGGACTCACATCCCCCTCACTTGTTACCTAGTTTCCTATAAACCCTAGCACATTTGATCAGAGGTTGGGATCCTTGGAGGAGAGGAGCATGGGACCTTGAATCTTGGTTTCATAAAGTGCCATGTTTGAAGGAAGGTAATTTGACCTACTTACTTCATTCATTAATCAATATTATACATTATTCCCTTTCCAAATAGATTTTTTCATGTATGTTTCAAATCTAATTGCAATTTAATGTCTTATTCTCTTATAAATATCAATATTTTATTTGTTGTCAAATTGGTTTGAGGAAGGTTCTTTTGAATGGTTTTCTAGGTTGTTGCATTGGAAAGCAAGAGGAAGACTCAAAAGAGACACTTGGATTAATCTTATGAATAAGATAAACATCCTCTTACACCCTAATTTTTTTTTTAAATATTGTATTTGCAGAACTTTGAATGTCTATATTTTACCCTAGTACATTGGTAGTCTCACCCCAACTATAGGAATTTTTCCTAACAAAAAACACATTCACTTCACCACCCTTCACATGAAATGACACTTCCATCGGTGGAGAAGTACATGATAGGAATCATCATAGTCACTTAACCAACAACTCAGACCCAACAACTGACAGGGACAAGATATCCGAGAGAAGACAACCAAACAAGTCCTCGTTGGGATCCCATGAGACCTAAGTGCACAAGGAAGATGAAAGTCCAACAGAGGTGGGCATGTTGGGAAAACACATGCACATTGGATAGAGGAAAATTCGAAGCAAGGAAGAGGCATATGTGTTGGGGAAAGGCGACTTAGAATCCCAGCATAGGTGCACCCAAAGAAACAACCTCCAATTTTAGACACAAGCGTGCCCACCAAGTGAGCACCCGAAAAAATACAAGGGAGCGACAGATAAGAAGGAGAATCAAACATGACTTAACATTTTGAGCTCAATTTGGAATCCCGAAAGAAGTGTGCCCAAGGAGAATCTCAACTTGGAATCTCGGTAGAGGATGATCACTTGGTGGGAGCGCTTGTTTCTGCCACTAGATCATGGTTCTTTGAGAACACCTCTGTCAGGATTCCAAGTAGAGTAGCTCCTTCGGCACACTTGATTCCATGTTGTAGTGGAATCCAAACAATGAAAATAGGTTGGGAGATTACCTTTCTTACATAGTTTGTCGTTATTCTCATTTTTCCTTTTGAATGCATTTGTATAGCTTGACCTAGAATAAAATTTTCCTTTTGATTGCTTATGTTGTATATAATTAAAATCATTATTTTGATGTTATATAGAACTGAAGTCATTATTTGGATTTGTATGTTTTTTTAATAGAGATATGAAGTATTTTAATGATTCCATATAATAGTTCTTTTGTAAATATTTTCTAATCAACAAGGTACTATTGCAGGTGTTTTGGGCATGTGCTGTGAAATTTTGCAGGATAGATCACTAAGCTTTAAAAAACCTCACAAATTTCACAATGTTATTATTGCGAAGCATTAGAAAGAAACATTGATCAATTCACTCATAAAACTGAAACGCAAATGAAAAAAATGTTATTGATACATTAATTAGCAATAAGATG
Organism: Larix kaempferi; assembly: GCA_027924585.1. Taxonomy (NCBI): domain Eukaryota; kingdom Viridiplantae; phylum Streptophyta; class Pinopsida; order Pinales; family Pinaceae; genus Larix; species Larix kaempferi. The sequence goes on along the minus strand of BSBM01000125.1, from coordinate 10,621,417 downwards.
GAAATAAAAATATGTTACAATAGATTGAATATGATAGCCTCTGATAGGATTCAAATTCACCTCAAGTCTAGGCTTAGTTTGCATTGGAACAATCTCCCCATGAATGATTAGTTAACTGAGGTAGAAATGAGCATGAATGAGTCATGTGGGCACCAAAATAGGGAAGTATACTCCAAGGGGGTGCATATCTGATTGACAGTGGTAAAAAAGGGCGCTCCTAGACTTAGTAGTAGTCAAACTAGGTGTATCAGTCAATTAACTAATGAATCAAGGGGACAAGGCACCCCAAATATAGGAAATTCCTATGTAGATCCCTAAAAGCATGCACGGGGGCGCATTTAAACTCCAGTGATGTAAGCAAGGTACTCTGAGTGGATAAGAGGGCTTGTGATGACTATAATGAAGATTTAGGGGGGCTAAACTAAGGACTAGGTGCTAGGAGACTCAGTTTCCAATGCATGGATGCATGGAGTGTTGCATGGAATGGATGCATGCATGCAAAACCAAGCTAATATGGTGAGAATATTCCAACACCCCCCTTAAGCTGGACTATGAGTAAAAATATAAGTAAATAAATTAAAATTAGGGCCCTGGTTACTGAGACCAAAGGTCACCCCGTACAACAATCTAAAAAAATGAGGAAAGAAAGAAAAACCAGTGGTAACAAAATCCTCCCTCAATATAGACTGTAAAAAATACTAATCAACCAAGTTAGCACTAACCCCAAGAAGGGATCAGAGATGCATGAAATTTTTCACTAAAAAAGTCTTGGTGCAAATATTTGCAATATGCTTTTCTAAAGGACAATAGAGTAGTGTGATGGTACAATCATGCACCAATCCTTAGATTTAATGGATGTGTATCACAATGTGTTTGGTTCTCTGTATCTGAAACAGATCTATGGAAATCCTAATAGAACTCTAATTTTCATAGTAGATGACTAGTGGAGTACTATAGCGAATCTCAAACTATGACAAGATTCCTTACAACCATATGCACTTTGTAACTTCATTCACTGCACCTCTGTACTCGAACTTAGCTAATGAAAGAGCAAGAGTTGTCTTCTTTTTTCTTGACCAATAGATAGGAACAAATCCAATCATGAAGAGAAAACCTAATGTAGACTTCTGATCTAAGTTGTCTCCAGCCCAATCTGAATCTATCTACCCAACTAGGCTCAATGGAGACCGAGCTGCATAGCGAATACCATGGGTATTCGTCCCTTGCACATAGTGCAAGATCCTTTTGGATGCCTTCCAATGAATCTCATGAGGATCTTGCATGTATCTGGATAAATCACTCACTGCATAGGATAGATCAGGGCGATTATGTGTAAGAAACAAAAGACTCCCGATCAGTTGTCGATACAAGGTACTATCCACCTGTAACATCCCCTTCCATTGAATCCGATGCCAAGAAGAAACGTGACCAACTTATCGGGATTATTGACAATCTCAACGCCATTCAAATTACTTAGAAATGCATGGATAATTAAAAACTCATGTGTGCAATTCATACGCAATATAAACATAGCGGAAATAAACACAATTGCACACACACAAACAACAATGCATCAGCTTATTTGACCCAGGCAGATGATGAATCAACATGCAGAGAATCAATTCCCTTCTCATGCTATGCACAGACTTCGTATGAACTCTATTAACATGAATAATTATCATTCAAAATTAACACATTGCAAAACACATAATGCATATAATGTAAATCACAGAGAATACTTATCTTGAAGATGAAGTTGTCCAAACAATTAGCTATGTGAGAGCAACGTTCCACCCAACCATAGATCTCTATCCAGCCTATATTCTTTTAGCTGAGAGATCACCCCCGAGCTGGGTTGTGTATCCACTAAGGAGGAACTAGATGGACTCACTCATAGCCATGGTTTCACTCAAACAGTCATGCTAAGTCAACACACAATTGGGTTTATCAAGCATGCAATAGGAAAAGGAGGAGGATGCTAATCTAGTGAGCTCAATCACAGATCTATAGACATCTCAAGCTAAACTCAAGCAATCCAATCCTCTGTTCAAACATCCACACTTGGATTTCTCACATTTCTGTCAACAAATAACTCAATCCCATCACTGGTTTTTTGGGCTATCAAAACTGGGTTTTCAAATGGATTTTGGGGTAGCTAATGCTCCCAAATTTTCCCCAAGGTTCATACCTATGTATCCCCCATTGGATTTCACTATCCAATACCAATTCTGGACGTTTATGGCTCTTCAAAATGTGGGTTCTTGCAAAGTTGCGATTTCTGGTTTTGCTCACTGCTGGGAATTTATAATGGATGGAAAATGATGTTGGGTTCTTTCACACTGAAATGGGACTGAGGAAGAAGCAACTCCCATGATGTAGAGTGACTTGTGGTACAAGAAAACAGAGCCCATACTCTGCCATACGAATTTTTGGGTTTCCCGTGCTCCATTGAAGCCATGGACGGATTTCTTCAACAACCTTCTTACACGGAATTAAATGTCAGGAAAAAAATTCAAAAGGGTTCTCAAGATGACATTTGGTAACCTATGGTTCAATCCCACAACCCCCTCACCACTCCCTAGTGGATACACATGGCCCCTTCTCATTCGTTACCTCCATAGCTAGTTTTGGTATTTTATTGCATGATGTTTATTTACATCATTTTTACAATGTTCCATGGCTAAATAGCACATGGGTAACATAATGTCTAATACTTTCCTTTTAAATAAAATTTGAGCTGCTACTAGCGGGGCCTTGGCCTTGAGCTCCACGCTAGGAAAACATACATCACATGTATACAATATTTACATTCAAAGCTAATAAATCCTAAGGGTCAAAATGGGGTATTACAATACCCTCCCCCTTAGAATAACACCGTCCTTGGTGTTCCAAGATTTAGGAATACATATACAGTTTACACATCCAAAATTTTCAAAAATTTTGCAGATTTGCCCTGCATTCTTTCATTTACCTTGAACTTTCAGGACCAAGTTCTTTGGCTTCCACAAACTGTTCCTGCTGGTTCTGACCTTCTAGCTCATCCACAAGTCTGAAAGCTTTATGGCTGCTACCCTCTCGACATTCCCTTGTTGGGCAGTTGCGGAGGCAATGATGTCCTCCACATTTCCAACATTTCATTGGTTGCTTCATCTTTACCTGCTCAATCTCCTTTGAGTCTTCATGCCTGGAAGGTTTCTTAATGGACCGATTGGACAAATTCCTCATCATTGATCCCCTTCCTTTTCCCTTGCTAATTTCCCTCATAATGCTTTTTACCTCACTTTGCATACAAATAGAGTCCTGCAAAATCTTGTGGTTCATCTCATTCTGCCTCTTTTGTATCTTGAGCATCTCTCCAAGATTTTCTTAGGTCTTGGAAATTGTTTGAAGGAGACTTTCAGCTAAGTCCAATAGCCTTTGGTCTACTGCCATGGTCAATGTGCACAACTGGCTTTCACTTTGCTCACAAGTAGCACTTGCTTTGCAACAATTGTAATAAATTTACTTCACATTCTTACCTATGAAATGCATCATTGTAATTCTGTTAGGCCAAGCATAATATAAACATTAAAATCAGTCAATTAATTACCCAATTGACATGGGTATTCCATGCTTTATACATGAGACTTTCACACTTTTCATGCTTTCCCAATAGGCACATGAGTTCATTCATGTCCATTCTTTCACAGGGAATTAACTACTTCAGCATTCACAATTTTTTTAAAGCAAATAAACACACTCTACTCTTAGCCATACATGCAATCAACAATTTTCTATTTTTATAAATGCATCAATAATAATAATAAAAAGGAAAGAGCAAGCAGTAAGAGTTTTTTCTCCTCTTTTTCTTGTTCCATTTTGGAACCCACACCACCACTGTGGTTTTCATGCTCTTAGCCTCTTTCACTTTAACGTGAATTCTTGACCTTTCCGTTCTTGACTATGACACTTAGTGTCTATGGTCTATTCCAGGCCTCTCAACCATGGAGTCCCTCCACATGCTTTGTCTACAACTCTTGGCTGCTAGGACCCACATAGTCCCACTAGCACCATCTTTCATTACTGCTCAAGATGAGATTTTTAGGACAGTCACATGTCCACCTGCATCCTTAAGATGCTTTCATGGTCCTTGCTTCCAGCAATACCTACACTCAAACATCGAATCAATTCACATGTTTAGTTTATTTTCATAGGTTTTATCTCTAAACAAGAGTTTAGGAAATCATAACCAAATCATGTACACATGTATATTCATATTAAATAAGCAAGAAGCTACAAGATAACCAAATACTTATCTGCATTGGATGTATTCACTTTATTCTATAGGCTCCTTCTTTGTTTTACAAGCATTTGACCGCCTATGGACTTGGATGTTCGGCCAACACGTAGGCTACTCCACAACATCAAATAATCTTGGATGTTCAGCTAGCATGCAGGATGCTCCACAACATCAAATAATATTGGATGTTCAGTTAGCACGCAGGCTGCTCCATAACATCAAATAGTTAATGCTCAACCAGTCACTCTCTAGATTTACCAAGCAATTTATAGTTCTTTCAGGGTCCTTGCTTCCTGTAATGACCAAGGTTTCCAACAAAGAAACAAGAGTGCATCGGCTTAACTGTTAGAGGACTTACACTTGAAAACTTCATTATTCTAAATAAGAAATGAATGAAATTGAATGCTTATCTGTATTAGACATTTCCTCTCTGGTCCACAGTGTCCTGCTTTTACTTTATAAGCCTTGGGATCCTCCTGCGGACTAGGATGTTTGGCCAGCACGCAGGCTGCTCCAAAACGTCAAATAATTAATTTCCAACCAGTACACCTTCATGTAGACTTGGAAGGAAACTTCACCACGACCATTTCTAGGTCAAGGCTCTACTATGGAGCCATAGGCATATAACAGCCCTTTCATCAACACCTTCACAACCCTTCATCAAAATCCCCACAAAATCCACAACATCCTTTCATACACATTAACCCTTCCACCAAAACCCCTCACAACAAACTTTTACTTTTCTTCTTTATTGTGCAACACCAATTGCATCTGTTTAGGCTAATAGCACAAGTAGTATAAGCAACTCATCAGCGTTATTGCTCTAATATTGTAACCATATTTCATAACATTCACTATCAAGTATTGAAACACCAGGAATGCATCCATTCCCTTAGGGCGTAATCAATATTGGCATACCTAACATAACTCAGCACTATGAAGGTGTGCACTCCTTACTGATGTGAACTATGCAGGTCCTAATCATACTTCAAGTAGTCTGAATAATATACATAAATAGAATATGCTCTGCATAGTAATACTAACAATTAGACTTGCACACACACACACATACACACACACACACACATATATATATATATATATATATATATATATATATATATATATATATATATATATATATATCAGTCAAGGTTTACAGAACACTTATCCATTTGCAGATGTAGTCTTTCTTGATTAATGAGGAATGGAGGCTCCCTTCTCTGAGTTGATAGTCCCTCGGTTTTCCATCCCAACTCCTTTTTACATTCCAAATCCCACATATGTCTTACCGACATACTCTTTACCATCTCACTCATATTGTTTACCAATCATGTAGTGCAGATCGGACATTACCAAAATATCCAATGGCGTTTCACCCGAAACCCATTTCCAAGATATGGGATCCTTCGCATGAAGTTTTGCTTCCACAGGCCCTCTCTCATGGTCTTACTGTAATGTGTCTTCCTGGCACACTTATTAAATAACCAAACAGTCAACAACATTTAACATTAAAATTCAAACCTGATTGTTTCATAACCAATCAATGGCACTAATAATTAAATTCGATATGAATTTGCAATTTTGTTTACTGCAAAAATCAATTTGCTCAGTCATGAGGCTATCCTCATACTGTTTGTCTCTTGTAAGTGGCACCACTCTGCCCTTCAGTATTTTATGCTTGCTAGCATAACGTGCACATCCACTTACAACATGTCCTCCTGACATAATTCATATAAGCCAAATAGTCATTAGTCATTTATTAGCAAAATTCCAAATCTAAGATCTACAAATCTGAGATTTACAATCCTTCTTTCTAACAGAACTTAGAGCTCTCAACCATGAGATTCTTCTCATGAGGTTTGGCTCTTTCACATGGTATATTCCAGCCTTCATCATGGACTTACCCACATTGCCATGCCCATAACAGTCTACCTGACATCAACAATTTCAATCAGCCAAACACTTATAAGTCTTCATGCATATAATATTTCATTGCTGCAGCAATCACTGAAGCATTTCCATAATTATAACACTCCATAATTCAAACACTCTCAACTATTAATATTTCAAATGCAATGAAATGTATAGGCTTATGTTATATGCACCCTTAGCACCATAAAAATTACAAGACACCATCACACCGTCCATGCAATCAACTTAAAGCTTTTAAATGATCATTAATTCATAGCCATATAATTATACAACTCTTCCCTTTCATAGAGCATTCCGGCATCCCATAAATCATGACTTCCCTCTTCATGCACTTACTATTCTGCATTCATAACAGCCCATGAAATGATCCTATAATTATCATCAATTCATCATCTCATCCATTATTTAGTTTGCAATAGCACATATACCATCCCCATCCATTCATGCAATGCATCACAACATGTGCACCCACACATATGCATGCACATTTACAACATTTACTCAAACTTTTCATATGAATCCACTCAATGCATAACTGCAAGATTTATAAAATCTCTTAATGCATATCCATTCAATGTTACCTTGCATTGGTTCATGAATGTTCTGCATTCAAACACATTATGGCCGAAACATGACTACCTCATACAGCATGCATTACCATAATTAGGACCACCAGTCCTCACTTGCTTTGATTATTAAGCTCATAACCAACATACACATGGCATGATATATTTTTATATGAATGTAGTCTAAATTTCTAAACAGTCACATGGTAGGAGGCCTCTTGCTTTCACCACTCCATGCTCCACCACACTATGGCAGTATGTCATCCACATGAATGCATTTCAATCCTAAATGCATACCTTTCTATGATTACTAAATATGGTTCAATGGATTCTTACCCAATTCCTTTTCAACACTTATGAAATCATCATAATTAAACCATTACCTGCATGGCTCTCATTTACACCCTTGATGTTACCTGATCAGTTGGTCTCTTACAGAGGTTTACAGAATCCTTCCACCAATATCTTGATCATGGATTTGTTGCCCTAGCCTTTTCTTCATAAGGTTGTTGGCCATATGCAACAACATCATCAACACATGTGGCCATGCTTCTGTTGTCTTTGGTCCTACAACCAATACCAACACCAATAGTGATTATCAACAACAATATTTACCATTAGTAGTTCATTGCATATGTAAAATCCCACTACTTTTACCAATATGTAATATCATATGCATGCAAAAACATATTCTCATGCACTGTACATTGTTTATGAATATGCCAACTAGTACATGTTCATGCCATCCATCTAATATCTGCATTTTCAGCATTCCCATGCCATAATTTTATGTACACAAAGCTCATAAAATATAATTACAACAACAAACACGGGTTAAGGAATCCTCCCTTTCCAATCCTTCATCATGGCATGCAATTCCTCTTCCACATCATATCTGGTATGATTTCATTGCTTCTAGAAAACACACAAGGAATCATTAGATATGATTTAATCACCAAGCATCAATTCAATACATATACTCATGCATAATATTCTAACTTGCTACTTTCCAGGCATGCAATTCTAGAAATTGCCCATATTGACAACAATTTTGTTAAAACAACCACTGACACTTTTCTGCTCCACATAACTATGAGGTATGATAGCCTCATTCAAATTCTGGTCATGCATCACTGTTCCCTGCTGGATAACCTTTCCAATGCTTTTCCACTTGCTCCATTTTGACATCGGGTGTGGAAACTGCATTACTTCAAAAATGACAAATTTCACCACAATTCTGCACATTTTTACACAATTGTAAAATATCATGAACTGCCAACTTCAACCACCTGTGGGAGAAAATCTATGAAGAATCATGAAAAATTTTCTACCATGCGAAGTTAGTCCATATAGAAAGGAACACTAAGAAACTCCCAGATCTCTGTTCTGATGCACCATTTATCTTTTATAAAATTTTGGGTTTCACTACTTTCCACTTTTCACATTTTTCCAAAATTCCAAATTTTGGGCCAAAAATGGCTATTTCCCAAACGATGCATTTTTGGAAAATATTTGCCTAATGGAGTATGTATGGTTTACTAAGAATATAAAATGCTGAGTTCAGTAATTTTCTTGATTCCGAATTATAGGGTCACTTTCAACCACTGCAAGCTTTTCAAAATTCCAAAAACGTGGCCCGGAATAGTGCTTTTTGGCCTTCTTGCGCACCCCGACTCAACATCCTTTTGATTTTGGCTCCAAAAATCCAAACTTAACACCATGCCTACTCCATGACCGCTCCATATCAGTTTCGGCTCAATCCGACCTTCTGTCAAGCGTCGGGACACTGATTTGTAAAAGACATTCATTTCAATTTTGTGCCAAATTATGGCATAATGGGCTTAGGACCTTCACTGGTTCATTCATGGCCTCTGTCAATGGCCTCAGAATGCCACTGAACTCATTTAAATCCGATTTCGTAGGCTCCTGTAATACTAAAATCAATTTTCGGGCTAACCCCCCCACCCGAACTCGAAAGCCGAAACTACGGGTTCGGGGGGGGGGGGGGGGTGGGTCATGTTCTGTCACGGGGATGTAACCATCCCGCAACCCAAAACTGTGGGTTCGGGGGGGGGGTCAAGTTGAGGTCACGGGGATAAAACCATCCCGCAACCCGAAACTGCGGGTTCGGGGGGGGGGGGGGGGGGGGGGGGGGGGTCGAGGGGGTCAAGTTGCGGTCACGGGGATGTAACCATCCCGCAACCCACAACCTGAAACCCAAAACAGCGGGTTCGGGGGGGTCAAGTTGTGGTCACGAGGATGTAACCATCCTGCAACCCGTAACCCGAAACCCGAAACTACGGGTTTGGGGGGGTCAAGTTGCAGTCACGAGGATGTAACCATCCCGCAACCCGAAATCCGAAACCCTAAACTGTGGGTTCAGGGGGGGGTCAATTTGCGGTCACGAGGATGTGACCATCCTGCAACTCGCAACCCGAAATTGCGGGTTCGGGATTTCATAAATCCAAAATGCAAGTTTTGAAAATTTGCATTTTCGAAACCCGAAACTTGACATCCGCAACCCTGAAACGCTTCCGGCCCTACAACTTCCGGGATCCATAACTCCTTCATCCCTTGGCCAAATGAGGTGAGTCCAGTACCGTTGGAAAGATATTGGAGAGATCTATGCACCTGTGTGATACTCTTCCACACTTGAGAAATTTGACTCTACCATTTTTCCAATCAAAAATGCTGCCTCCACTTCACCAATACTGCGCTAAAACATTCTATCACTTGCCTGTAACTCAGAGTTTGGCCCAAGCAGCCCAGTGCTGTAAGCTGGGCTCTGATACCACTCTGTAACGTCCCCTTCCATTCAATCCGATGCTACGAAGGAAACGTGACCAACTTACCAGGCTTATTGACAATCTCAGCCCCATTCAAATTACTAAGAAATGCATGGATAATTAAAAACTTCTGTGTGCAATTCATACGCAATATAAACACAATGGAAATAAACACAATTGCACACACACAAACAGTAATGCATCAGCTTATTTGACCCAGGCATATGATGAATCAACATGCAGAGAATCAATTCCCTTCTCATGCTATGCACAGACTTCGTATGAATTCCATTAACATGAATAATTATCATTCAAAATTAACACATTGCGAAACACATCATACATATAATATAAATCATAGAAAATACTTATCTTGAAGATGAAGTTTTCCAAACAACTAGCTATGTGAGAGAAACATTCCACCCAACCATAGATCTCTATCCAACCTATACTCTTTCAGCTGAGAGATCACCCTCGAGCTAGGTTGTGTATCCACTAAGGAGGAACTAGATGGACTCACTCACAACCATGGTTTCACTCAAATAGTCATGCTAAGCCAACAAACAGTTGGATTTATCAAGTATGCAATAGGAAAAGGAGGAGGATGCTAATCCAGTGAGCTCAATCACAACACTACAGACATCTCAAGCTAAACTCAAGCAATCCAATCCTTTGTTCAAACATTGACACTTGGATTTCTCACATTTCTGTCAACAAATAACTCAATCCCGTCACTGGTTTTCTGGGCTATCAAAACTAGGTTTTCCAATGCATTTTGGGGTAGCTAATGCTCCCAAATTCTCCCCAAGGTTCATACCTATGGATCCCCCATTGGATTTCACTATCCAATACCAATTCTAGGTGTTTATGGCTCTTCAAAACGTGGGTTCTTGCAAAGTTGCGATTTATGGTTTTGCTCACTGCTGGGAATTCGTAATGGATGGAAAATGATGTTGGGTTCTTTCACACTGGAATGTGAATGAGGAAGAAGAAACTCCCATGAGGTAGAGTGACTTGTGGTACAAGGAAATAGAGCCCATACTCTTTCTTACAAATTTCTGGGCTGCCCATGCTCCATTGAAGCCATGGATTGATTTCTTCAACAACCTTCTTACACAGAATTAAATGCCAGCAAAAAAAGTCAAAAGGGTTCTCAAGATGACATTTGGAAACCTATGGTTCAATCCCACAACCCCCTCACCACTCCCTAGTGGATACACAGGGCCCCTTCTCATTCGTTGCCTCCATAGCCAGTTTTGGTATTTTATTGCATGATGTTTATTTACATCATTTTTACAATATTCTATGGCTAAATAGCACATGGATAACATAATGTCTAATACTTTCCTTTTAAATAAAATTCAAGCTTCCACTAGCAGGGCCTTGGCCTTGAGCTCCATGCTAGGAAAACATACATCACATGTATACAATATTTACATTCAAAGCTAATATATCATAAGGGTCAAAATGGGGTATTACACCACCGAAGGTGAAGAAGAGCCATCCTCAAAACTGATACCTAAAAGAAAAGTAAATGTTGTGGGTTTTCATTCTATCATATGAAACATGTCAAGTAGATCTGATGCATACTTTGGTTGTGAAATCTTGATTCATGAATCACTTTGAGAGAATTCAAGACCAAGAACCTGCTTTATCAGTCCCAAATCTGACATAGAGAAGGAATTGTGCAAGGATGCTTTTATAGATCTAATGCATGAATAGAGACTCTCTGTAATCAGTAAATCATCAACATATAGGAAAATAAGGATAAGAGAGTTACCGTCATTCCTCATGTAGACATTCGAATCAGACTGGCATCTTTGAAAATCTTATGATAATAGAAAGGAGTCCATCATAGCATACCATGCTCGGGAAGCCTACTTGAGCCCATATAAGGACTTCCTCAATATGCACACTAATTAACGATCATCAATGTATCCTTAGATTTGATTCATGTATATATCCTACTCTAGATATCCATGAAGAAAATCACTCTTCACATCCATGTGTGTTAACAATGAGATTAACACTCTTAACAAAGTGAAAAGTAGAAGCACAATTTATTATGCGCCTGCAACATGAAGACATAATACAAGTACATAAGATAACAATGCTCTCTTATATAATCACTACTACTTCCATTATCAAAATGATTGAGTGAAGAAATAATGATCCTAAAGAGACATGGTTCAGTGATTTAACTGCTCAATTAAAGGCTCAAATCTAGTCTCCACTTTTCAACAGTGAAAAGAAGTGCATAAGATTGCATAAATTGTACTTGAGAATGTTGAATTTATGACAAAAGCCTAAAAATAATATGGAAAGTGGGTTTTTGGGTAAAAAGAATAAAAAATCACGAAAAGGGATGATCCCACATTGAAAGATGAAACTTGAGATCCCATTTCCCAATACTATAAAAAAAAGGCATTTGGGGATGGTAAGGGAGGAAAAAGGTGAAAGAAAACGCATGCTGGGGAGATTTGGAGGTTGAAAAGCTAATCTTCATCAACATAAAGGATGGATAAGGATGGACCGAGGTAAGGGAGGATGGATTCATCTCAAGCTCTATTGTAAGTAAGTATTTTTCTTCTAAGTTTGATTTGAATTCTAAATGGTTAAATGTATTAGGGAATGTTAGATAATTGTGGATTTATGACAATGAGCCTCACCTATTCATAGTAAGATAGTTGTTTAATGTAGATCTAACCCTACCTTTAATGCTATTATCAGATTGGCGACCATACTGCTTGATTTAATTTGAAAATTTCTTCAATATTTTGGTGTTTCAATCTTGAAGATGTGATTAAATATTTCCTTAAAACTCTTTTAGAACCTATGTTTCATGCTTACAGACCCTTAGAAGATCATATCTGACCCTAATCCACTCCTAAACAACCAAAAATATTCAAAATATGGTTCAAATCTCGGTATTTCTTGAGTTGCAGGTCCAACACACCCTATCTGTGTGCAAGGTACGTTGAAGGTCAAAAGATACACCCCGCACATTAGAAAATTGTGCCATCAATGCACTATGACTTTGTGCAAGGTGCGTTGAATCCTCAACAATGCTCTATTCTAGTTACAGATGTGCATCGGCCGGTTTTCTTAGATTTTGGAGCTTCGTTCTTCCTTCTTGTCTCAATTTTTTTTTATCTTTTCTTCTTGGATGGGATGAAGAATCCCTTAGATTAGATTTTAAGCCTTCCTTGAACCCTCTTTAGCTACAGATTTGGAAGATTTTTATTTTTTTTTCTAGCTTTCTTGGTTCAAATTTGCATGAATTGTCAACTAGTTTTGATATTTCACTATTTTAGGGCCACATTTAGGCTTCATTTTTGTACTTGAAGACCTGAACATTGATTTAAAAAATGTTAGGAATAGTTTACCACTAATTAGGAAAACTTTGGAAGGGTTTGGTTTGATATTTTTATATTTCGAATTTTCCTCCAAAAACCTTTAACAACAACCTAAATTGGCATTTTTTTCAATTTTTTCTTACAATTTGTGGTAAATCCATTTGCTTAAGGTCCCCTTTTGTTATGAGATCCATGATTGGATAGGATTAGGTCTGATACTTAAATAATTTTGATTCATTTCATAGTTTGCAAATATTGAAAATTGAAATAAAAAAAAAACACAAATATTTGTTTAAAGAACCTTAAGGCCCTTTAATTTTTGACTCTCATACACTTGCTTATTTGAAACATGGAACCCAATCTCAGTTATGACATATGAAAAGATCACTTAAACACATTTCATAAAGATATTTGCATTAAAAAACAAAAAAAATTAAACATCGCACTTTAACACATTTTGAAAACAATTTCCCTCCAAAACCGAAAACAAACTTTAATTAGTCAATTTTTGTTTTGGATCTACAATATTTTCATTATTCTCATGCACAATTAGAGAAATTTGTACCTTTATATCTCATTTTTCTTGTGATAAGTTGTGTCTGAGCCACTGTATCCTCTTCACTTGGGATCTCGAGCAAGCTTGTGAATGAGAAAGTGGATCTCAAGTGTAATAGTGTAGATTTCAATTTTCGCATACAGTTCTCGAGCTACCATATCCTCTTTTCTTGCACATCTGGGTGGCCCTGCAAATGAGAAAGTAGATCTCAATTGTAAGAATTTAATTCATAAGTAATCAAAAGGGCTCTGCGTATCCTCTTTTCTTTCACTTTCAGGTGGCCCTGCAAACGAGAAACATAGATCCCCCGTGTAATAGAATTAGATTCATTTTTATTGAGATATTTGTTTGGTTTACATTGATTTTTGAAATCAGTTATTATCCATATTTTAGAATAATTGTTCCTAAATATCAAAAATATACCAACACATGTTGCATGTTTGAAAGACATACATGAACCTCTAACTTTTCATTAGTTTAGAACATTCATCAAATTGAAAGGTGGAATAGTGAGCATATTGCATTGTTTGGTTCATTTTTTTGAGTCAACACACCACGAGTTTCACTTCTACTCCTGAAACTAAGCAAATTACCATTAAAATTGACGCTTATCTAAAATTAACTAACATTTTATTTTCATATCACCAACAAGAATCTATTAGTGCCCTGAATTAGGTTTGGAGAGTTAACACTCCCGAGCTACAAAAATTTTGAAACTAGCATTGATTATTGAGAGTTTAAATCCATTAGTAGCAAAAAATGCTTGTCGGGAAAGTGCATCTAACACATGCGTCAAGCAAGAGGTCAATATAGATAAGTAAGGGTGGTACCCCCCCCTCTTTCTTGTTTAGTGGGACATCAAGTAATTCTATGTAAAGTGACAATTTCTTGGGGTGACATCACTTTTCTAGACTACCTGGTTATGAGATTTGTCCTAGACTTACAACTGTTCCGCCCAACTGTCGATTGTGAAGTGGTAACCTTAGTTTCTATTCCTAGGATATCACATAGGCTATTGTGAATGGGGGAAACTTGCAGTACCTGAGACATACTTCGAAACTTTTACTCCTTGGTAGGGTGATTGGTCAAGAACCAATACTTGCACCCCTGGAGATTAAATTTTATTGTAACTGTTTCTCATACCTTCACTTTTAGTAATTGTTTGAGGCTTGATATCCCTCAACAACTACTAGTTTCGGAAGGCCCTCTAATCCAATTTTTCACTGAGCTTTGGTTCTTTGGAAAAGTATACTACTTGCTTGGTTTCATATGACTTTTTACTGTGTGGACACTTTTTCCTTTTTTGAGTCTAGCGTGCCTTAGGATTGGTTGATTCTGTTTGTAATTAAGAATACCATTTTGAAACAAATCCTTTTATCAAAATTATTCAAAGTGGCTACTCTCCCAATATGTTAGTCATGGTGGCAATGAAGTAACTCAGCAGAAATTGAAGGCCCCGCTACATCGCGGAGATGGATCCTAAAGACCCAACCTTGTGAATTAGAAACTAGACAACTACTAGATTCAATTAACAACAATAGAGAAGAACAATATCAAACAAAGACTGAAACTTCACCTAACGAAGAACACATATACATTGTTGATAACCTTTCTCCATTTGAAATTGAAACACTAGAGAAAAACAAAGCTACTCATGCAAACTCACCTTTGAAAAATATGTCAGACCCAGTGATACATCACATTAGTGAGTCATCAGATTACATCAATCATCTTTTCAATTATTGGAATAATATGCAAAATTCAACAATTGACCCTATGGCTTCATCAGGAGTGCAAGGTACTACATCATCACAACCTCAAACAGTTTTTGGAGATAGCAATATTTCCAATTTGGCCTCTACATCAATCCCAACAGTTAGTATACATGTTTTTAGCGCAATTTCAACCAGCACTTCAGTGCCAGTTGGTACAATTTCGGGTTCCAATCCTGGAAATACCTCCACTTCATCTACAGGGATTCCTACTGGAGGGTGTGCCTTACCAAATATGGGTTTTCCATATGGTTTGGCTAATCAAGTTCAAAATAGCCAAGGAGTAAACCAAAATCCTCTTGGTATACCTAACATTTTTCTAAGTTCTACCTCTAGGGGAAACCCTTCACCATGGAATGTTAATATTCCTAGAGGAACTAATGGAACATGGAACAATAATTCCAATTGGTGTTATGATCCATGGGTTAGTGGAAATTCCTCAGGAAGTCATCCCCCAACCTTTCCTAGCACGAATCTTGGGGTTAATCACATATCCCCAATAGGTAGCACATTGGGAGGAAATCCACCTATCGACCCCATTCCGCAATGGAGTGGGAAAGTTCCAGGAAGCAACCAATATTATTGGGAACCACCCACAAGGGGGAAATCAAACTTGGAATGCTTATCAAAACCAAGGAAACAATCAATGGAGTGGTCATATTCCAACAAGTAACCAATATTATTGGGGCCCACCTCCGTAAGGGGGAAATCCACCCATAAATCATATCCCGCCATGGAATGGTCATGTTCCACCACATAACCAATCTTATTGGAACATACCTCCGCAAGGGGAAAATCCATACATGCATCATGTTCCACAATGGAATGGACAACATTTAGGAAGTAACCAATCTTTTTGGATGCAATATACACAAGGAGGAATCCTTCTTGGAATGCTTTTCAAGCCCAAGGACAACAAAAATGGAGCCATCTAGCTTCCCCCGCATATCATTGTTTTGCTTCAGCACTAGTCAAATCACCATTTCTAGACACATTGAATCTATCGAATTTATCTCTGCTGACTAATGATCTTGTTCTACATTTGAATGGATGGCCAACAATACCAACTAAACTACCCTCAAACATACCCAAGTTTGATGGAAAACCAGGGGAAGATCCATCAAATCATGTAATGACATTCCATTTTTGGTGTTCATCCAATTCCCTAGTTGATGATAGTGTTAGGTTAAGGTTGTTTCAGCGGACCTTAACGGGACTTGCTGTGAAATGGTACATTGAGTTTCCCTATAATACATTCATGGAATTTTCATCTTTAGCTATGGTATTTTTGACACATTTTCAATTACCTATCCACTATGAGACAAGAACATAAGTTTTAACTTCAGTTAGGTAGTCCACTTCTACTGACATATCGGATCATATCCACGAAGGGAGGAGGCATTGAAGGATTATAAAATCCAAAATACTTGATCAATTCTTAGCATATTGGTTCATAAAATCACTATTACCTACTCTTCCCAAATATGTAGCCATGTTAGGAGCCATAACCGAAGAACAACTCATAAAGAGTGCTTAACATATGGATTTGATATATTCCCAATAGAGCACACTTTGTGATTTAATACCTCATACTGTAAGACCTACGTTTGATGCAGGTCTTATCTAGCTAGTCCACCAAAAGGAACTCATATCGATGGTGTGATTGGATCTGTCAACCAACTTGAATAGATTACCCAACAATTGGGAAAAATGTTGGTTCAAACTTCGCAACCCACAATTGGCTAGGAGACACAGCGATCAACAACTCCCACCAAAACTTATGAAGTACTTATGGTTCAAATTGTGGACCCAAAAGGAAAAAAGAAGAAATAGAAGATGAATCCCAATGTTAATTTTGGGATGGGAGATGCACCTAAGGTGAATAATCCTACTCGAGGAAATCAGGAAAACCGGAAAAACAAATACCCTTGCAAAATTTTCCAAGGGGATCATCCTACTCACCTTTGTCCTTATATGGATGATATTCATCGAATGTTGGCACAAAAAGGAGGGAAACAACAACCTGTTGTCCTAACTCAACCTTTCCCCCCAACAACAATAGATGGTTGCTGCGGTACGAGTACCTCCACTAGGAGGAAACCATGAAAACCCCCCATAAGGGGGTGATCCACCCAATGCTAATATCTTCACGATTGGTGAACATGAAATAAACATTCAAACAAGGGATCGTTCCTATGACATACCTTTGGAAGATGTAGAAACAACTGGATCTCATTCTAGTGGTTCTCTAACCATTGAGAATCCAAGCATAGAGATAGTACCTCGACCTACAAAAGGGGTTTTCCATATAACAACACACAATCCTAACGCGCAAGATGCTCAAAACTAGAATGTGGTTGAAGACTTCACTCAAACTCCTTGTGCAATGTCTTCCTTGGAAGTATTGCAAAGTTGTCCTACTCAATGAAAGGTACTATTTTCTGCTATTGGTGCTATCGATCCATCCGACAACAATTTGATAACTTTGGACTTAGAATAGTCCACATGTAGGCTTCCATCACAAATCGCATTTCAGATCAAAGTGACTTAGAACAGTCCACATGTAGTCTTCCTACTTGTTTCATGTCACTAGCATGTTGGAAAGATTTGGGATCACCCTCCCTAGTACCATCCCATACAATACTCAAAGCATTTGATGGTCATTCGTTCCCACCTCATGGACTTATCATGGCTTGCCCAGTTGAACTGGTAGGTAAAACAGTTCAAGTATATGTTGAGGTAGTGGATGCACCCATAGATTACAATTTTATATTGGAACGCATTTGGATACATAAGATGATGGTTGTAGTGTCTTCAGTATTATGGGTTATTTGGTTCCCCCACCAAGGGAACATTGTCATGATCGATCAACTAGACTACTGCACTCCTGAAACTTGTCTCCACTTGAATGTACCTTTTGTAGGGGATTTGAAAATGGTGATTCAAGATATTAGGGTAGGAATATTCAAAGATTCATCCCTCATGGGAACTTTCACAATTACACCACTGGTATTGACCCCTATCACTTCTCCAATATTCACTATTATATCAGAAGTATACTTTCCATTAAAAAAATTTCTAAGTCCATGCCAGAAGTTGGCTCCACCTCATCGGAGGGAGCCTCCAAGAAGGACATCTTAGTTGAAAAGAGTGATGGAAATATACCAACTTCTATGCAACATAATGAAATAGAGAGTAATGTTCCCATTTCTTCCGTAGAAATTTCATATCAAGCTATTCAAATGGCTTCGGTAGATTCAAATCAAAATCCTTTCCATATGTGATCCATTCACTTCACCAATATGGGCCATCAATGCTCCTAGCCCTCATGACATCCTGGATCATACTTTTTCATCCAATTAAGCCATCCTTGAAGTCATGAATATCTCTGAACGACCCTGGGAAGACATGCATCGTAGATCTTCATTTGTTCCAAAGATAGACTCATTAGAGGTCAAACCCAAAAATCTTTACCTCGATGATGACATGGAAAAATACCAATGCCCCATCCAAACACACAATGTGAGTTCGGAAGGAAATTTTGAAAATATTTTGAAAATCATCCCAATTGATATATCCGTTAATCCTAGCATTGTTGAAAACATCAATATAGGTGTGGATTGCTCTCTAGAAGAAATCAAACATTACACTGCTCTATTCAAAGAATTTCGCGATGTGTTCGCTTGCTCTTACGAAGAAATTTTGGACATCGATCCCAGCATAGTTGAACATGAGATAAAAACCTATGATATTGTTAAACCAGTGCGATAGAAACTATGCCTAGTTAATCCTAACAAATAAGCTTCCATCAAAGCAGAAGTCGAAAATCTTTTGAAAGATGGATTCATCTATCCTATTCCTTTAACTGAATGGGTACATACAATCCTGTTCCTATTAACAAAAAGCAAGGAAATATCTGGGTCTGTATTGACTTTAGGGATCTAAATTTGGCTTGTCCCAAAGGAAAATATCCCACACCCTTCATTGATCATATTATAGACGAATGTGTTGGGAATGAAATCTTTTCATTTATGGACAGATTCTCCAATTACAACCAAATCCATATAAAAAAGGAATACCAACATAAAACAACTTGCATATGCCCTTGGGGGACTTTTTCATATTGAAAAATTCCATTTGGCCTTAAAAATGCCGGGGCTACTTTTCAAAGAGCCATGTCATATGCATTTCACGACATTAAGAAAATCGTTGAGGTTTATCTTGATGACTTGGCAGCCAAATCTAAAAGGAGAGCTAGACATAGTGCACATTTACAAGTCATCTTCGTTCAATGTCGCAAAATAACATTAGTTTAAATCCACACAAATGCATGTTTTGTGTGGACTCTAGGAGATTACTTGGGTTCATAGTTTCAAAAAAAGGGATTATGGTGGATCCCCTCAAGGTTGAGGAAATACTTCAATTTCCTTCCCCAAAAACAATAACACAACTTCAAAGCCTTCAAGGGAAAGCTAATTACTTGAGAATATTTGTTGAGGTTTTGCTGAATGAGATAAAGGTTTCTTGCATCTCCTCAAAAAATATGCACTATTCATATGGGATGACCAAGATCAATGCTCATTTGATGCAGTAAAGAAAACTTTAGTCTCTACCCCAATACTTAGTCCACCGCACTATAGTAGAGACCTTTTTCTATATTTGGCAGCATCTAGTTCCACCATAGGAATAGTATTGGAACAAGAATATGAATCATCACAAGAGCATATTATTTACTATCTTAGTAAGGGCCTTGCAGGTCCCGAATTGAGATATTCCTAGGTTGAGAAGCTGGCCTTAGCAGCAGTTCATGTTGTCCAAATACTTAGACATTATATACTTCCAAGAAAAATGACCACAGTGGTTGTAATGAACCCCATGAAACACATTATATCTCGTCATATCATTGGTGGACAATATTCAAAATGGATAGTAATTTTGCAAGAATTCAATCTCTAGTTCAAAAACGCTAAAGCTAAGAAGTCGTTGGCATTTGTTGAACTAATAAATGAGTTACCCTGTGAGAAAGAGGATATTGTATCTGTTGAATCTTGGGAAGATGAAAATGTATTCCTCATTGCAACATCAGATCCTTGGTATGGAACATTTATCACATATCTCCAAACCCAAAGGATTGATCCTAATTTTTCTAGCATTGAACGGCGCCACAATTGACACCAAGCATGAAGATACCGCATCATAGGGGATACTTTGTACCATCGAGGAGTAGACATGATCTTAAGACGTTGCTTAATACACGAGGAAGCTAAACAAGTTTTGAATGGTTTCCATGCTGGGGCATGTGGCAATCATCTTTCTAGGTTGGAAACTACCCCAAAAATCTTGTGTGTAGGATAATTTTGGCCTACAATATTTAAATATTGCATCAATGCGGTTAAAAAGTGTCACCCTTTCCAAATCTACACAAGAAAATTGCGGGCACGCCCTGCTCCATTACACCCTGTAGTAACCATGGATCCATTTTCAAAATGGGACATTAATTTTATGACAATCAACCCGCCTTTAGCCAGTGGCCACCACTACATCATCGTAGCAATAGACTACTTCACCAAGTGGGCTAAGGCGATGCCTACATTCAACTGCATGGGTAAAACTGTGACATATTTTCTATTCAATCACGTGATAACAAGGTTTGGTGTACCCAAAGAGATCATTACTAATAACGAAAGTCATTTTAGGAATTCCTTTATGGATGAGCTTACCAATATGTTAGGATTGTGTCAGGAATTTTCCTCGCCGTATTACCCTCAAGCTAACGGACAAGTCGAAGCCATTAACAAGGTTTTGAAGACTATGTTGCAGAGGACGATTAATAAGAACAAAACTAACTGGCACTCAATGTTGTTTTCCGCTCTTTGGGATTATCATACCACTGCTAAAACCACAACCGGATTGTTGGGCGTGGCCTAAGAAGAGGAATTTATGAAGGCAAGTACAGTTAGGCAAGGCCTGACATTGACAGTTAGGCAAGGCCTGACATTGACCAATTTTGCGAGAAAATCAACTCCGCAATTCTTAGGCAGAGGGTATGGCACAAAGTTAAGTTGAGAAGAAATGACATGTTTCCTTAATAAAGGAAAGTACTAAGGACATCCAGAGGTAGTTGGCTCAGTTAAGGGCTGACTAGCGGCCTGAATGCTACAGGAATAGGAAATTAAGAAGCAGAGTGGTGTAAATAAAATGCCACTACATAAGTTACAGGTGTGTTGTCAGAGAAAGCATCAAAGTCAAAGGAAGCAGTGCCAAAGGGACAATGAAGTTAAAGCTTACTGTGGTCTACAGGAGAACCATGGGGTTTTGGGTACTATGGGGGTTGGCCCATAGTTATTGTAATATGTGACCTTCGGAAAAATCTATATGTAAGGGTATTTTTGTATAAGGAAGGGTTAGAAGTTGGTTGTTAAAATTGAAAAGGTAGCTTTATTTTGAGTTAGAAGCTTAGTGATAAGAAAGAGAACAGACTCTACAGCTGAGTCTGTAGATATCTGATTGTAGAAAAGAGTCTACAACTGAGTGCGTAGATTGGAACTGTTACTCTTCCAAGCTAATAGAAATAACAGTTCATGTGGACGTATCTCCTTCCTGGGGGTGAACCACGTAAGTCTATGTGTTTATGTATATGATTTTATGGTGTGTTTATGTATTTACTTTCATGTGTATGTTAATGGTAATTTCGTGCTGAGTAAATGGAATACATTTGTATGAATTTTATGGAGGAACACTTATAATGATGAATACTTAGCTAACTAGTGAATACAATAGAGTTTCAATGTAATTTTGTATATTGTTAATAAAATGCAAAGTTGTGAAGTCATATGTTTATTTTATGCTGCTAGTTGATGTTAAATAGGGATTTTAGTGAGGTTGTTGACCACATCTGCACATCGCCATAGTTACAGAAGCTTGATTATGTATCCCCCAATATTCGCTTCGAGTGAGACTTCATCCTGTTTACAGGTTGATGCCGAAAGGGCCAATGAAAGGGGTTTTGTTGTTGCTGCAATAACATCACCGAACCCAGGTCTTCCCAGGGTGGCCAACAAATGGTTTTATTGCCAACTCTAGACTGACATTTTGGTGATGTGTCATGTTTATGTGGAATCCATAGAAGAGGGAAATCATGGGGGCTTCACTCAATAAACCGCTATCATAGCACGTTCGTTTGTGGCATATGAAACAATACCCCTAATTTCAGTAAATATTGGAAAATACCTTCCAAAATCATTTTTTTTAACCCCCTCCCAATATGCCTTCCCAATTTAAAAAAATCCCTATTTTCACTAGATATTGTATGAATCAATTTTTTCATTAACATTTTTTATACCCTTTTATATTTCTACCTAGTATATTGATATGATACCCCTCTTATAACCCCACATGCATTCTAAAATGCACCTTGCTTCTTTAAATGTATATTGTGGATGCACATTACTTCACCCACAATGTGATTACTCAACCACATATCATTATGATTTGGAACATCTAATGGTCTAATGAAGAGATAGAAGATCACTTCTTGTATGTCACTAGAGCCAATGTACATAGTACAACATTTAGATTGCATGTTGGAGTTCCCCAATCGCTGACTAAGCCTGTTGTGGGTTCGGTATTCAAGCCCCCAGGGCCTGTAACAAGCTCTAGGAGGATGACTAAACCTCTCAAGGCTTGTAATAGGCATGATTGGTTGGGTATTCAATCTCCCAAGGCCTATCGAGGGCCTATAACAGGCCCTGGAGGCTTAGAGCCTCCCAAGGCTATTGGTAACAACTGGTTGAGTGTTATTGGTAATAATTGGCTGTCAATGACCACTGTCTCTCGACTATGGATGACTGGAAACCCACTTTACCACGAAACCCTTGGCCTAAAGCATGCCTCAAGATGCGATTTCCCTGTGTACTGGTAATCCCAAGCCTTGCCTCAACCCAATTTCTCATCCAGTCGTGATCCCGCCATCTCCATTTGGCGGATATTTGTCAGTCTGCCCATATAAAAAAGACCCCAAAGTATTTTTGTATTGTTACATTAAATAAAAAAAACCCTTTGCCCCTTAATATATAAGAAAATAATTTTTAGGTTTTCATGAATATTTAATACCGCAATACGAATGAACGTGATATTATATTTCCTTCTAGTGAATCCCTCGTGAGTGAAATATAGAATTGGGTGAGTCAGATAGAACGAGAGTTTGCAAAGAAAGAAACCAGACATCCTCAGCTTACTACAGAACAGTGGCTATATAGAGATACATATTTAATGAGTTGCATGAAGTTTTCTTCACATATTTTGCTAATGAGTTACATGAGTGGATATCTAGGGTAGCAGAAAGAAAAAATTGTTTTCAGGGTGGAGAACCTACAATTTGGAATCCAGAGTTGATACAGAGGCTTAAATGGATTAATAATTAGATTTCAAGAGTAGTAGAATTTTGGTTGGATAGCTTGTTGGAAGGATACATTACATAGTTTTTTGTGGACACTTTGAAGTCCTACTGCACAGCTAAAATATACTTTTTCAAGGGATTTAGAGGTAAGTGCTTGAAAAACATGATTTTATGCATTAAAGTGCTATTAGCTGAAAAATGTGTGTTATGAATGCATTCATATTCCTAGGGTTTGAGTCTGTAATGTTAAAAAACACAGATAGTTACACAAACGAAGACATTGGCATTTCGCGTAGTGGAAAAAGATATAAACTTAGCACTAGAAAGAGGTCTCATGAAGTTGAACATCGCACATTCCTAGAAACTGAATTAGAGAGTGATAGAAACTCGTCTTAGTCAGAGTCTGATAGTGGAACATGATAATAGCTTTAAAGGTAGGGTTAGATCTACATTAACCAGCTATCTTACTATGAAATGGTGAGGTTCATTGTCAGAAATCCACAATTATCTAACATGCCATAATATGTTTATCCATTTAGAATTCAAATAAAACTTGGAAGAAAAACTTTAAACTCATGGATAGAAGGGAAATTAAATTGCTTCTTATTATTCCAAGGAAGAAAAATACTTACTTACAATAGAGCTTGAGATGCATCCATCCTCCCTTGCATAGAGCCATCCTTATCCATCCTTGATTTTGATTTTGATGATATTTTCATTCTCCAAATATCTCCAGCATGCATTTGCTTTCACCTTTTGCCTCTCTTACCATGCCCCAAATTCCTTTGTTTTATAGTATTGGGAAATGGGATCTCAAGTTTCATATTTCAATGTGGGATCATTCATTTTCTTGATTTTTTATTTTTTTACCCAAAAACCCACTTTCCATAGTATTTTTAGGATTTTGTCATAATCTCAACATTCTTAAGTACAATTGATGCAATCTTATGCACTTATTTTCACTGTTGACTGGTGGAGACTAGATTTGAGCCTTCAATTGATTAGTTCAATCATTGAACCATGTCTCTTTAAAATCCTTCATTCTTTACTCAATCCTTCTGATCATGGAAGTAGTGATTAGATAAGAGAGGATTGTTCTCTTATGTACTTGTCTTATGTCTTCATGTTGTGTGCGCATAGTAAACTGTGCTTCTACCTTTCACTTTGTTAAGGGTGTTAATTTGATTATTAATAGATGCCCCCTAACTATGTCTATGGTTGGCTTCTCAATGGTTAGAGAACTGCTAGTCATAGATCCACTTGTTTTTGCATATTTTGAAGGTATGTCATAAGAACGAGCCCTTGTTTGAATGTTTATTTCATGTTCACCAATCGTGAAGATATTAACATTGGGTGGATTCCCCCCCTTGTGGGGGGTTTTCCTGGTTTCCTCCTAGTGGAGGTATCGGCGCCACAGAAACCATCTGTTTTTGTTGGAGGAAAGGTTGAGTTAGGATGGCAGGTTGTTGTTTCCTTCCTCATTGAGCCAACATTCGATGAATATCATTCATATGAGTAGAAAGGTGAGTATGATGATCCCCTTGGAAAAAATTTCCAGGGTATTTGTTTTTCCAGTTCTCATGATTTCCTGTCATGCTCCCACACCTCGTAGGTGGCCTTTAGAGGCCATGGGAGACCCTCCGTTTCTTTTTTTTTCTTCCAAATTCTTCCAAATCCACACACAGCCGCAATGGGATTGGGTCTGCAATCCCCATGATGATCCACAATAATCCTTTCTGTATTCTACAGTCTGCATGTGGGACTCAAAAATCATATTGGCAAAACCAATTCTAAATCGAAATCATGCTTCCGACTTCCACAATCTGCAATACAGAAGTCGGAAGTCGGAATCCATTTCCGGCTTCAAAAATCTATCCGTCCAACTTCCGTAGTTCTCCAATTCGCATGCAGAGCTCAGAATTTGTATTCCTCCAATTCTGAAGATAGTTTCCTCCCACAACCTGCATTCCGCATTCTGAATTGCGGGTGCGGAAATGTGAAATTCCATATTTCAAGTCCGGGGAGTTTTACTTCCCGCAATCCGCATTCTGCATTACAAATGCAGAAATGCAGATTTCCATGTGCCCCAATGGTTGGTTCCCGACCTCCACAATCTGCTATCCGCATTGCGTATGCGGAAAGGTCCTTGCAGATGCGGAAGGATCAAGTCCACAGACCCTTGCTCCAGCAAGCTTGCAGGGAATCCTTCTGAGGAGCATAAATCCCTCATCCTTAGTCCAAATGGGACAAGGATGGTACCATTGGAAATATCTTGGAGAGCTCTATCCAATGGTGTAATCCCCACCCCATCTGAGCACTCCAACCATGTAAATTTACCAACTGAAAATTCAGTCCCTAACCACAACTAAGTGACTTATCCTTCTACAAAAGGGCTTTGCCTCCTTCCTGCCATAATTTCTCCCCTCAACTGACCCACATAAAATTTCTCAAACACAACAGGGGTTATCCCCTTCCTTCCCCAAGACCAGGTGAAGTCAGGTTATCCCTTTGAAGGATGAATGCAATGCATGATGACCATATTTAATGGACTAAGTTAGCTAATCATATCAACAACTTGCACTGGTTAGCCATGCATATCTCTCATGTAAACAATGAATCCTTCCAACATGCATTCAATATTATATTCAAGCTTATAAATGGATTCTTAATGAGCAAGTTCATGAATTCATCCATTCACTAGTCTAAGGCATGACAAGCATAACAATGAATAAGGTGCATGAAACTAGGTCAAACCAATACGTCTACCACCTGCAAGATTTGTAATGCATTAATATTATGCAATTGAATTAGGTATTCAACATGAACTCATCCTTCTACTCAAGCTTATACACAGTCTATCTATTGATCAAATTCATACAACATTCATTCAACAACTTGAGCATCAACACATAAGCATAATACATGAAACCTCACAATTTATACCATAGAAGCACTTATTTTTGAATCTTGAAGCTACCCCAAGGAACTGGCTAAGTGAGGACAACTTTCCACCCAACCTTAGGTCTTTGTTCAGCTTGTAATTTTTTAGATGAGAGACCACCCTTGAGTTGGGTTGTGTATCCACTAAGGAGGTCTAATGAACTCTCTCATAGTTAAGGTCTCATCCCAATGCTAAGCCAACCTGCAGTTGGGTTTATCAAACAATCCAGGGAACAAGGGGGATGTTGCTAAGCTAGTGATATCAACCACACAACTGTAGGAATCTCAGATCAGTCAGTAAGCATGGCACCCACATTACCTACCTCACCCAACACAAGGAAGGCCCTCTTCTCCATTGCACATTCCCTCAAGGCCCCTTCCCTCCAGTGCTATTCAGGGTGGGAATATAAAGTTCCAACTGCTATTCTTCATGAAATTTCAGCCTTCACTAGGTTTATCAAGCATATCTAACCCTAAATTGACCTTCTCTCTCTGTTATACAATAAATTCTTCATAGGGTCGTTCCCTAAACTCTACCCTGCAAATTCGGTCTTCTACAATCGATCCAAGGGATTCTTACGGGTCCTATAGGCCGTTCAAGCTCTACAATTTATGCCACAAACTGATCTATGGCTATCCCAACCAGTTTCATTCTTGCACCAGGTTTCCTTGGTCATTCTCGGCTCTGCACCTTCGGCTTACACAGGAAATTGTGATTTTTACTTGTTTTCTTCATGAATGGACTCTACAGGTGCATGAATGGCTTGGGTTCTTGGTCAATCCATGGTTATAAAATAGGATGGGTGAATTCCCAATTGTGGAGTGGATTAAGGGACAAGCAATGCAGAAGGCCATACCATGCCATATGGATTCGCGGGTTGCCCCATACTCCATCGAATTCATGGGTCTGGTTTTATTAAACACCCTCTTATAGTTGCATTAATGTCATCATGGTGAGTCAAATTTTTTCACAATTGGACATGTGGTAGCATGGTTACCAATCCCATAACCCCCTCACCTCTCCCTAATGGATACACATGGCCCCTTCTCATCTTTTCCTCCTTATCCAGCTTCTTGGGTATTTTTATTGCATTAATTAGTAATTGCATCATTTACATTTATTCATGGCTTAACAACTCATGGATAATCAAACTGCCAAATACTTTCCTATGCAATTAAAACCTGTGCATCCACTAGTGGAGCCTTGGCCTTGAGCTCCACACTAGGGAAAACACACACATATCTTGTATACAATATTTAACTTGAGGCCAATAAACCATAAGGGCCAAAATCGGGGTATTACAACTCCCTCTCCCTTAAAATAACACTGTCCTCCGTGTTCTCAAAACTGAACAAAAATGGAAATGCCTCTCTCATGGCATCCTCCAGCTCCCATGTGGCCTCTTCAGTACTAAGGTGCTTCCATTTCACCTTTACCTACCCTATGGCCATGTTCCGGAGCAAAGTGACTGTATTGTCGAGGATTCATATAGGATCCACTTGGAACTCTCCCTCTTGTTCCACCTATATCACATTCCAATCAATTATGTGATTTGGATCATGTACATATTTCTTAAGCAAAGAGACATGGAAAACATTATGAGCTTTCATATTAGCGGGAAATGCAATCCTATATGAAATTGGTCCTATCCTAATAAAGGACTTCAAATGGCCCACAATATCTTGGTGCCAACTTGGCACAACTTCCCAACTTCATGGAACTCTTCCTTGGTTTCACTCTCAAGTAGACATGATCCCCAATATGAAATTACTTATGCACTCTTTTCAGATCTGCATAACTCTTCTTCCTATCTTGTGTTTCCTTCAAATTCTTCCTAATCTTAACAATCTCTTGCTCCATCTCCTTGATCATTTCTGGTCCAAGCACTACCCTGTTCACTGGGTTGTCCCAATTAACTGTAGTTTTTCATCCTTTGCCATACAACACTTCAAAAGGACTCATCCTCAATGATGCTTGATGTCCATTGTTTTATGCAAAACCTACCAAATGTAGATAGTCTTCCCACTTGGATGGTTTATCAATCACATACATCCTCAACATGTATTCAAGAATCTGATTTACTATCTCAGTATGACCATCGGTTTGAGGATGATAGTTTGTGCTAAACTTCAATTGAGTTCCTAATTCCTCGAACAATCCTTTCAAAAAATTGGAAGTGAACTTTGTATCACAATCTGAAATTATTTCCTTGGGAAACCCATGCAATCTGAATATCTCTCTCATGAAGATATTTGCAATGTCATTGGCCTTGTCAGTGGACTTGACTGGAATGCAATGAGCTATCTTTGATAGCTTGTCCACCACTACCATGATTGAATCATGCTTCTTCATTGTCATTGGAAAAATAGTTATAAAATCCATAGAGATCACTTCCCACTTCAATTTTGGAATGGGTAATGGCTACAATAATCTTGTTGGATGTTGATGCTCCTCCTTGACTTGTTGGCACTTTTGACACCTAGCCATGTACTTAGCTATGTCTTTCTTCATACCATGCCAAAAGTACCGTTTCCTTGTTGTTGTTATAGTATTATGATATCTTGGGTGTCCAGAATATGGCCTTTGGTGCATCTCATCCATCACAAGCTTCTTCAAACCTACACTATTTGGAATGTACAGTCTGGTACTCTTATAGATGAGAAAATCATCCTCATCCAGCTGATATCTTGCATAATTTTCATCCACAATACCCTACTGCATTTTTTCCTTGACATGAACATAAACTTCATCACTGATTTGAGCTTCTAGAATCCATTCCTTCAAATATGATTCACACCTACTTACTACTACAATATGTAATTTTATGTTGAGTGCATCACCAACCTTATTCTCCTTAACTTTGACATGCTTAATATCCAAATCAAACGCACAAAGAAACTCCATCAATCTAGTTTGTCTAGCATTCAGATTTGGCTAGTCAAACAAATATTTTAAACTCATGTGATCATTCCTGATTTCAAATCTTCTTCCCAATACATAATGCATCCATCTCTTGAGAGCATGCACTATGGTTTCCAGCTCTAAATCATGTGTGGCATAGTTCCTTTCATGGTCCTTTAACTTTTTGGACTCATAGAAAATTACAAATCCTTCTTGCATGGGCACTCCACCGAGCCCTTCAATACAAGCATTTGTACATACCACAAAGTATTTCTTTGGATTTGCAATCTTCATAATAGGAGCATTAGTAAGAAATTCCTTCAACTGTTGAAAACTCTTCTCACATTTTTCAGACCATACAAACTTGATATTTTTCCTTTGTAATGAAGTGATTGGGTGAGCTATCTTGGAGAATCTTCCAATGAATATTCTATAGTAATCTGCAAGACCCATAAAAGATCTAACATATGTTACATTCCTTGGAGTAGGCCAATCCATTATGCCTTCAATATTCTCTTGATCTACTACAATGCCTTCTGCTAATATAATATAACCCAAATATTGTACTTTCTGTTGATAAAGGTCACATTACTCAGCTTTGCATACAGTTGGTGCTCCCTAAGGATTTGCAATACCATTCTCAAATTATCATTATTTTCTTCTTCATTCTTTGAATCCACAAGAATTGTTGGAACATTTAAAAAACCTGGTATGTCATTCTAGACTTAGGATAAAATTAATTAATCATTTATGATTACTTTCCTGAGCTTTGACTAGGTAGAATAGGCCAGTTTTGTCTTTTAGTGGACCACATGCTATCTTCATTCATAGAAACGAATTTGGATAGATTCTGGACAAGATTTCCTTGGATTCTATCTGATTTTATTCCATTCCTGAATTAGAAAGACACTGTCCAGTTTTAGTTAGCTATGTCCTATTTTTTCTACTTTCTAGTGGAAAAGATAAAGCTAGTTGACTTGGAATCTTTTGGAACTTGACCAATTCGACCTCCACATCATATCTAACCTTCTAAAGCCATCAATACATCCTATTTACCTCACTCATGAGATACCATACCATACTTTCCAAATTCGTGAGCCTCTAGCACAGTTTTGGAAACTGCTTTTGCCAACTAGGGGGTTTCCTGTCTTTTCTAAGCCTTTTCTTTTTGCTCTTTCCATATTGCTTCAAAGAAATTAGATTTTATCCATGGAGGATGTATTCTATATTGTTATCATATCAATGAATAAGATACAGAGTGTTTTCCATGATTTTTTCTCTCTATTCTTCTTCTCTCATTGTCTAAAATATTCCATGGTGAAATTGTCTTATGAATCTAGTTCCTAGTAATTGAAAATCTCACATGGTATCAGAGATAGCTTGATTCAAAGCAATTTCCAAGAGTGTTTTTGGTAGGTATTTCCATCACCGAGAGTGCATCAGTATGGAGAAAAATCAATCCAAAGCTATGACTCTCACTCCCTTCAATTTCTTTGACTACAAGGCGCATGTGATCATCCAGCTTCGAAGCAAAGGATTGTATAGAGTCCCTATGGGGTTTGAAACTGAGCCAGGAGTTGTTGCATTAAAATCCAAATGGTTCAATAGGATTGATGAAGCTTATGGGTTACTTTGTCTCTCTGTATCTCCAGATATTCTATTCCATATTGATTCTCTATCCACTCCAAATGAAGTGTGGACAAAGCTAGAGTCTCTCTTTGGAAAACAGGACAAGCTTAGAGGTCATTTGTTGGACATTGAGCTGATCTATCTTAGTCCAATTAAATTCAATTCTATGGATGAGTTTATATCAAAATTCAATAACCTAGTGCTTCAACTCAAGCAATGTGGCATAGAGAAAAAGGATGAGCAGTTAATCCCTACCATTCTATCAAAATTGAACTCTGAATACTCAGTATTTGTGTCTACTTTTCATTCTACAATACTTGCAGTTCCCAAGTAGAAGATGCCAACATTGGATGCATTCATTGATTTGATCACTCAGGATAAGGACAAACTGTTCCAAATGAGGGATCAATCGCCCTCCAAATACTTTGCACTTGTTGTTCATGGAACAAAGAGTTTCAAGAATGACAAATCCAAACCAAAGATATTGTCAAATGAAGAAGGAGAATCCCAAGTGTTCTTATTTCTGCAAAGGAATTCATATTGAGAAATATTGCTTCAAGAAGAAATTGGACATCATGACCAAGATGCTTGAAGAGCATAACATTGATGTTCCTGACTTTGCAAAGAAAGAACAAGGCAAGCTTGCTGTAGAACAAGAACATTGTTTCCAAGCCTCTCCCAAAGGTAATCATGCTTATGCTTTGAGTGCTAGAGTGAAATATAATTCTGATGTCTCTGATATTGATTCACATTTTGATATATTAGAATAAGAAACTTTCATTTCTTCCTCAATACATTCTTTAGTCAGTTCACCCAAGTCTATTCTCAAAACTAGTCATTTTTTACTAGCTTCTGACTTGTCTTCTGAAAGATCTTTTCACCAACATTCAAATATTTTAGATTCTGATTTAGAAGATGATTTACAGTCTGATATGCAGGTCATTACATATCCCACACCATTTACCCAACCAATGGATGCAAAAAATACCCCACAACTCCCAAGTCTCCAGTTAAGAAACTACACAATTCTATGTTTTCCTACACTGTGTCACTCTCTGTTGCACTTTTGTCTTGCATATATTTCATTGGTTGGACAGCCATGTTTTTGGAATTATTTGGACTGATATTCTACACATCTGGACCTAACCCCATCACTCATGGTTCAAAATTCAAGTCCTCACACTCTCCAGGCTCACTCAGTTGTCAGGGTGATCTAGTTTCTCAAACGTTTTCCACTGAAATTATGTTCAATCATGGAGACTCCACATATTTATTGGTTGCTTCTCCATATCACCTACATTTTGATATTTCAGAGTTGCATGATCTCATTTTAAATATCAGAAAGGTACTACATCAGTTTGAGAAGAAGATACAAGAACTAGTGCACCACATTGCAGCTACAAAAGACATTGATCCTGTTGAGTTCATTGTTTCTCCTTGGGAAGGAGTATACATAGATATTCTTTCCATCATTGATTATGTTTTCAGATCTAATTATGTATGTTATAGAAGCAATAAAAATTCATTTGATTCTCCTCCATCATCAGAAGATGAGCTTCATAGATCTTCAACACATGGTTCTTGCCTACACAACATTGATGCACTGATGCATGATCATGACATCCACAATCTCTTCATCAAGTCAGTTACTCAAAAGCAGCCCATTCAGCTCATTCATCTCATCCAGCTCATTCAAATGAGCAACATGACAGTATGAAGACATCAACCATGTCCATTTTTGAGGGAGGGTTTTTTTCCCATGAGGTTTTCCCTGTTTCATCGGTTTACATGGACTAGTTATTTTTGTATTGCGGTGACCATAAGCCTTGTCGCTTGGGCCCTATATTTTTGATATTTTTCTGATTCCCATCACATAAAGTCAGGATTAAGCGATGGTGTTGGAACATTTAAAAAACTCACTATGTCATTCTAGACTTAGGATAAAACTAATTAATCATTTATGATTAATTTCGTGAGTTTTGACTAGGTAGAATAGGCCAGTTTTTTCTTTTAGTGGACCACATGCTATCCTTATTTACAAAAAAAAATTTGGATAGATTCTGGATAAGATTTCCTTGGATTCTGTCTGATTTTATTCCATTCCTGAATTATAAAGACACTATCCAGTTTTAGTTAGCTTTGTCCTGTTTTTTCTACTTTCTAGTGGAAAAGATAAAGCTAGTTGACTTGGAATCTTTTGGCACTTGACCAATTCGACCTCCACATCATATCTAACCTTTTAAAGCCATCAATACATCCTATTTACCTCACTCATGAACTACCATACCATACTTTCCAAATTCATTAGCCTCTAGCACAGTTTTGGAAACTGCTTTTGCCACCTAGGGCTTTTTTTGTCTTTTCTAAGCCTTTTCTTTTTGCTCTTTCCATATTGCTTCAAAGCAATTCAATTTTCTCCATGGATGATGAATTAT
This sequence comes from Larix kaempferi, assembly GCA_027924585.1. Lineage (NCBI taxonomy): Eukaryota > Viridiplantae > Streptophyta > Pinopsida > Pinales > Pinaceae > Larix > Larix kaempferi. Next base: position 10,587,863 of record BSBM01000125.1, on the reverse strand, counting down.
ATATTGTTATCATATCAATGAATAAGATACAGATTTTTTTCCATAATTTATTCTCTCTATTCTTCTTCTCTCATTGTCTAAAATATTCCATGGTGAAATTGTCTTATGAATCTAGTTCCTAGTAATTGAAAATCTCACAAGAATGTCATCCAAGAACACTATCACAAACTTATCCAAATATTTGTTGAAGACACTATTCATGAGAAACATGAATGTAGTAGGTGCATTTGTAATACCAAATGGAACCACTGTGATTTCATAATGGCCATACATTGTTATGAAAGTAGTCTTATGAATGCCTTCTTCCTTTATCCTCACTTGATGGTACCTAGACCTCAAGTCAATATTTGAAAACACTCTAGCTTCCTTCATCTGATAAAACAAGTCATCAATCCTTGGAAATGGATACTTGTTCTTAACTGTCACTTTATTGATATTCATGTAATCAATACACAACCTCAATGTCCCATCCTTCTTCTTGAAAAGTAACACAGGTTCACCCTAAGGAAATGCACTAGGTATGATATATTCTTTGTCCATTAATTCTTGCAGCTTCATCTTCAATTCTACCAATTTTGGTGTGCTCATTCTATAGGGAGCCTTGGCAATTGGTGCTGCCCCTAGAACAAGGTTAATGGAAAAGTCAATGTCTCTCTTGGGTGGTATCCCTGGCACTTCATCTGGGAATACATCCTGGAACTCTTGCAATAGTTGAAAGTTCTCTAACCTGGGTCCTTTATCTTCTATTGAATTTGATATATGCACAACATAAAATTGGAAACCCTTTTTGTAGAACTTTCTTAGCTGTAAGGTTGAAATCTTCCTTACTGCAACATGCTTTGGAATTCCTTTTACTTGCATGAAGTGTTCCCACCAAATTGAAGTTACTTCACTAAGGTTATAGATGGAAACCCAAGCCTTTTCATTCTCTAAATACTCATGCATTCTGAAGTACTTTTTAATTATGAGAATCCATGCCTCTGCTTCTTGACCTTCTTTGCTTTCACCATAAAAAGTTGAAGGCCTTTCCTTCCTAAATTCACCGTGTGGAATACTGTTGAATGTGCAGATTCAACACATGAGCAACCTAGCAATAAGTAAGTACACACACTCATCCATCAACAAGACAATGTAATGGGGCGGAATGTTCAGTCGGTTTGCTCATTAATTGATGGTATCTTTATACAAAAGAGAGGAGGTTGGAGTGGTTATACCTGCTCCAATGTCATGTCCCAAATTTGGAATTGGGTCACAATGGCCTAATCAAATTGGCCATATTCATTAGAGTTTGTAAAATTGATGTTAAAGGTCAAATAATTGTCAAGGAGGAAAATTACTAGTTTCCTAGGTTTGGGGTGGAAGCTTTGGGATTTGGAATAATGGGGATAATAAATGATGTTTGAACATTAGAGTGGAATAAATATTTAATAAAGGATCTAAATAAATATATACAAGTGAAAATCAAAGTGGTATTTGATCATGAAGACACATGGAGGAAGTGGGACCCACATATGGCTAGATTTCCCCACTACACTTGGCATCATTCTCTCACCAATTTGAATTCAAGGTGAATGGTAAGATACTTGGGGGAGTCCAAAAGGTATTATTCATGGAATGACTCATCCAAGGTCGAAATATAGAGGAAGAGTAACTCCCATGGAAGAGGAAGAGGCAATTTGGAGTTAGTGAGACACTTGGGCTAGATTCCCTAGCTCTATGACAACAATGATGAAGATGCTATGACACCTATGACACAAATCAGACCTGAAGGCTGACATATGACATATATGACATGTCAGGGCTAAAAATAGACTCCAAGAGGGCACTCAAGGGTGTTAGGGCAGCTAAGATGCTTCCACATGTGATTTGGTGGAAGTGGGAAACTAGGAATTGTTGTACAAGTGGCGTTCTTTGGAATCTCTTCCCAACTTGAGTTGGCATGAGTCTCTTGGAAGGAATTCGACCCATGGAGGACATTAGAACTTTATAAATGTCAATAAAAAATAATGAAAGCAACTTTTGATCATTTGTAGAATTTGCAATTGCATTTGTGAAGAGGGAGAGCTAGTGGATGACTAGTTTCTTGCCTTAGCCAATTTCGAGGGTGAAAGATTCCCATCCAAGTTGGTAATTGGAAAGGCCATTCAGACCTTTCATTTGGAGCTTTAATGGAGTCTTTATTTTCAGGTGTACGATACAGGGCAGCTCATGGTTTCTTCTATTGCAGCTCACTCCTTCAACCATTTCCAGTTTTGATGGCATATTCTTGATCCTTGAGGGAGGGCGTTTTTGGTGAGCTATTGTACTCTTATGGGAAGATTTTAATGCCCCATTTCTTTTGTAATATGAATTAAATACTCTGTTATTCATCTCCAAAAATTTTCAGGTCGAAATTCCAAGTATAAATGTATAAATCTCATTTTTAATGGAAGAACAATGCCATTTCCCCGCTACCTTGTTGTGAGCCAATGTATTGATGATGATTTCGAATGAATGGATGATTATCTGATATATTTGTGATAAATATACTTCCATGGATGTCTTCTACAAGTTTCATGTACTGTACTTGAGCATTTGAAGCATTTTTACTCAGTTTAGTTGTATTGGGAGGTGAAATAGTGCCATTTCCCCAAGGGTCGAATTGGGGATTTTTGCAGTTGAATGGGAGAGGGTGAGAACAGTTGTAATAATCCATTAATGGTTCATATGAGACTTTAATAAACTAATTAACACATTACATACCTCTGTTCATAAATTTGAGTGGGTTTGGAGGCATTTGGGAAGCCATTTTCAGTACTTACCCCAAGGGGATTTGAACCCCAAATCACTAGTAAAATTGCATAATTGGTCCAGAATATAAAGAGAGTTTTCAAAGGTCTTTTGGTGGACATATGTCATCCATAAACATAATATTCAAGTTCTAATATCATTCATACACCTTCCTTGAAGATTTGAAGGCATTTGGAGTCAATTTGAGACCTAGAGGCCAATACTAGTCAAAGGAAAATCACTAGTAAAGTTACCTACATTGATCAGAATTGAAAGAGGATTTGCAGAAGTATTTTAAAGGTCCAAAGGCATCCCTGAAACACATATTTATGTTCTAATATCATTCATATACCTTCTCAGAATATTTGGGATCATTTGGGGCAAATTTGGGACCTAGAGATCAAAACTAGGCAAAGGTCGAACTAGGAAAAAAAGTGAAAAATTGCAATTTTAATAAAATTCCTAATAAGGGACATTACAGTGGTATCAGAGCATGATCTTGGCACCTTATGTGGTCTAATATTCATGAGGAAAAGAATTCAGGTACCACCATTAGATATTGAAACCAAAAGTGCTTTTGTTGAAGAGGAAAAAAAAAAGTAAGAGAAGAAGAGCAATTTTTTTGAGGAAACTATGACTAGGGATGAAAAGGGAGCCTCATATGATGGTGAGGAGCATATAAAAATTATGAAAACAATATTTGAAGATATGACCAAGCAACTTAAGGAAGGAATCGAATTGTTTTCTATCGAACTTGTGGAAAAAATTATCGATTTTAAGGAAAACAAGGGGCAAAATGCATCAGCTTGCTTTAAGGAGCAAAAGGAAGAGTCATCACAAGAGCATGAAGAAGATTCTATTGAAAATATGGAAGATCATTTCGAGACACCTTCTAACTTAGACATGAACCAAAGAGCATCTACTGATGGATGCTTAAACTATGAAGGAGTACCTACTGATGGGTGCTCACACCTCTATGTTGGTGACATAGAGATCACTTTTGAAAGTGTTTCTACAAGTACAAGTTTCATTAAGCATGATAATGAAGACCTTGTAGCAGTTGAAGAAGAACCAAGATCAACTTCCCCATCACCACTTGAGCTTCATGAAGTTGGTCAAAGCAAAATTGAAGAAGATGAGGAGGTTCATTTGCAAGAGCCTCATTTTCTTGAAGGGTCCTTAAAGATGAATGAAAATAAGATCCAAGAGTCCCTCAGCATTCTCCATGACACTCAAGCATTGGTGTCAAATTCTTGTTGGAGAGCTACTTCATTGGAGGAAACATCCTTCCTTGAAGACATGGAGAAGATTCAAAGAGCAATGTGCCACATCAAAGGTAATTTCATGTCTTTTCTTTTTGATAGAAACCATTTGTTTGAGCTTAATGAATTGTTACATGATGCATACTTAAAGAATAATGAGGATATTCATAAGCTCACAATTCAAAATGAGCAACTTCTTGAAAAGTTGCAAGATACTTGTTTTTCCTCCTATGTTTCAGATTTTCAAATGGTAGATTGTTTGGAGGATTCTCATGACATGGTGGATCATGAGAAATGTGAAAATTTGAATGTTCTTGATGTGTTTGAAGATGAACTTCAAGAGATCCAAACACTTGATTTGGTGGAAGAGGTATTTGAATTGCCTCTTGATGAAGGTTATGCAATTTTTAAAGAAGAGCATGATTCCTTTACATTGGAACCAAACTATGACAAAGAGTTCACACTTTTGAAGGAGCTGCATGATACTACCCATATGGATCCTTCCCATGATGAAACTTCTGTACTTTTTGATCATTTGGGTGATTTGGTTCATTATCCTACATCCTACAATTCCATGTTTTGCAACATTAGTCTCAATGAAGTATGGGTGAAAGGGTTCTTTTTGATGGTGCCACATGAGGAGTATGGAACTCCTAGATTTACTTTTTATGATGATATGGTTGGAGCACATTCTTATTCACATTTGTAGCAACATTATTTGTCACTTTATGATGATGCAAATCTACATGGATGCACCTATGATATGCATTTGAGTCACTTGAAGACTCGTGGTTTTTCTTGCTCAACATTTGATTCATTTGATGTTGGAGGAACTTCATCCAACACTTGGGAGAATAGATTTATGATTGAAGAACATTTTTGTTGGCAGCCACATACTTTGTTATATTTTTATGATTCTCATATCCATGGATGTATGGGTGAGACTTCTTTGAGTCATTTGAAGTCTCCTTGTTTTTTCTGCTCATTATTTGGTTCAGATTTTAGTGGAGATTCTTCATTCACTCCTTGGATGAAAGAATACATGGCTGGATATTTTGATGCATATCACATCCTTTTGGAGCAGCATTATAGGACATGGGATCCTCACCTATGTCATTGGAGCAGATTTGATTGGTCACTTGAAGCTTGTATGCACTTGGAAAATGGTGGTCTACTTGCTTGGAGGTATAAGCACTTTCATGACTCTTTGATGAAGCATATCCTTGATGTACATTTTCATTATGTTGTTATGTACTTTGATGATATATATTTGGTACTCATGATGTTTGGAAGAATGCATACAAGAAAATGGGATCCAGGAATCCTCTTATCTAATGGTGTAGGTTGGAGAGCACTCTTAATTGTTGGGGTGCAATACAAGAAATGGGACCCTGGAATAATTTTTGTCTCATTGGTTTCATTTTTTTTTTGGGAAGCAAGCAGTATGGGAGATGGATTCCCCACTTAATAAAGTGAATTTTATCAGAGTAGTGCAGCAGCAAGCATAGTGGTTCCTCTCTAAAATCTTCAAGGAAACTCAAAGACTCAAGGTTGGGCAATTCAATGGCAACTTCAAAGAATTATACAGGAAGCAGGTTCTTCAACACCCAAGTTTGAAATTGCTTGAGGACAAGCAATATTGGGAAGGGAGGACTTGTCATGTCCCAAATTTGGAATTGGGTCACAATGGCCTAATCACATTGGCCATATTCATTAGAGTTTGTAAAATTGATGTTAAAGGTCAAATAATTGCCAAGGAGGAAAATTACTAGTTTCCTAGGTTTGGGGTGGAAGCTTTGGGATTTGGAATAATGGGGATAATAAATGATGTTTGAACATTAGAGTGGCATAAATATTTAATAAAGGATCTAAATAAATATATACAAGTGAAAATCAAAGTGGTATTTGATCATGAAGACACATGGAGGAAGTGGGACCCACATATGGCTAGATTTCCCCACTACACTTGGCATCATTCTCTCACCAATTCGAATTCAAGGTGAATGGTAACATACTTGGGGGAGTCCAAAAGGTATTATTCATGGAATGACTCATCCAAGGTTGAAATATAGAGGAAGAGTAACTCCCATGGAAGAGGAAGAGGCAATTTGGAGTTAGTGAGACACTTGGGCTAGATTCCCTAGCTCTATGACAACAATGATGAAGATGCTATGACACCTATGACACAAATAAGACCTGAAGGCTGACATATGACATATATGACATGTAAGGGCTAAAACTAGACTCCAAGAGGGTGCTCAAGGGTGTTAGGGCAGCTAAGATGCTTCCACATGTGATTTGGTGGAAGTGGGAAACTAGGAATTGTTGTACAAGTGGCGTTCTTTGGAATCTCTTCCCAACTTGAGTTGGCATGAGTCTCTTGGAAGGAATTCGACCCATGGAGGACATTAGAACTTTATAAATGTCAATAACAAAGAATGAAAGCAGCTTTTGATCATTTGTAGAATTTTCAATTGCATTTGTGAAGAGGGAGAGCTAGTGGATGACTAGTTTCTTGCCTTAGCCAATTTCGAGGGTGAAAGATTCCCATCCAAGTTGGTAATTGGAAAGGCCATTCAGAACTTTCATTTGGAGCTTTAATGGAGTCTTTATTTTCAGGTGTAAGCTACAGGGCAGCTCATGGTTTCTTCTATTGTAGCTCACTCCTTCAACCATTTCCAGTTTTGATGGCATATTCTTGATCCTTGAGGGAGGGCATTTTTGGTGAGCTATTGTACTCTTTGGGGAATCTTTTAATGCCCAATTTATTTTGTAATATGAATTAAATACTCTGTTATTCATCTCCAAAAATTTTCAGGTCGAAATTCCAAGTATAAATGTATAAATCTCATTTTTAATGGAAGAACAATGCCATTTCCCCGCTACCTTGTTGTGAGCCAATGTATTGATGATGATTTCGAATGAATGGATGATTATCTGATATGTTTGTGATCAATATACTACAATGGATGTATTCTACAAGTTTCATGTACTGTACTTGAGAATTTGAAGCATTTTTACTCAGTTTAGTTGTATTGGGAGGTGAAATAGTGCCATTTCCCCAAGGGTCGAATTGGGGATTTTTGCAGTTGAATGGGAGAGGGTGAGAACAGTTGTAATAATCCATTAATGGTGCATATGAGAATTTAATAAACTAATTAACACATTACATACATTTTTTCATAAATTTGAGTGGGTTTGGAGGCATTTGGGAAGCCATTTTCAGTACTTACCCCAGGGGGATTTGAACCCCAAATCACTAGTAAAATTGCATAATTGGTCCAGAATATAAAGAGAGTTTGCAGAGGTCTTTTGGTGGACATATGTCATCCATAAACATAATATTCAAGTTCTAATATCATTCATACACCTTCCTTGAAGATTTGAAGGCATTTGGAGTCAATTTGAGACCTAGAGGCCAATACTAGTCAAAGGAAAATCACTAGTAAAGTTACCTACATTGATCAGAATTGAAAGAGGATTTGTAAAAGTATTTTAAAGGTCCAAAGGAATCCCTGAAACACATATTTATGTTCTAATATCATTCATATACCTTCTCAGAATATTTGGGATCATTTGGGGCAAATTTGGGACCTAGAGATCAAAACTAGTCAAAGGTCGAACTAGGGAAAAAAGTGGAAAATTGCGATTTTAATAAAATTCCTAATAAGGGACATTATATCCAACTGTCCATTCGTTAAGGTTCTTTATACATGTATTAATATATTATATGATGAATTAGGAAAGGCCTTATGACCCCCTACCAAATACCTCTATGTTTCTCTCTACTCTTATTCCTACTAGAAGTATGTCTTGGGATTCCTTGAGAACCGTGGTATTCATCTGACTTGCTGGAGGAAATCCTAGGAGAGGGCATTCTGTGTTTTCTACTCACAAAATCACTTCTGGGGCTTGGAGTTCTTGTCTTAGAACAACCCCTAGAGTGGCTTTATGCATTTTTTTCTTCTCGGCCTTCATTGCTTGGACTAGACCCACCATTTATTCTATGATGCATGTCTTTGAGGCTCTGCAATATGGCCGCATTGATTTGGTGTTGTTCTTCTTGTGCTTTCATCAATCACTTGTTGAAGCTTTCCATGGTCTTGACCAAGTTTGGGGGCATCACTTGTGCCCTTCTTACATTAGACTCGGCCTTTGTATGTGCTTCTTACACGTTCTCACCCAGCACATCGTCCTATGGCTCAAATGGATCCTATGCATCATTCAAGGTTACCATTTTCCCGCTTCTCTGTGTGCTTCCCTGCTATACAAGTCGACTTACTGCTGCTCTCATCACTGTGCATAACAAAGACATCTATTAGAAATTACAAGCATGTAAATAAATCCTATCATATCCATTCATATGGAATTACTCATTGGTCAATTGATCAATCAATAAACGTTATCCAAACCATGCCTTAGGCACATTTATTTCCCGTAATTTCATGCATGGCTTGGCCCTAACAGATCCCAGTGTTGAACTGAAGTTCTGATACCACTTTTTCACTTTCCCACACCTCCCAGGTGGCCTTCGGAGGCCATTGGAGACCCTTTGTTTCTTTTTTTTCTTCCAAATCCACATACAAATGCAATAGGATCGGGTCTGCAATCCCCATTGTGATCCACAATTCGCATTTCTGCATTCCGCTGTCTGCATGTGGGACTCAGAAATTGGATTGCCAAAACAAATTCTAAATCAAAATCGCACTTCTGACTTCCGCAATCCACAATGCGGAAGTCGGAAGTCAGAAGAAATTTTTGGCTTCGAAAATATTTCTATCCAATGTTTGTAGTTTTTCGATCCGCATCCAAAACTCGGAAGTTGAATTCCTCCAATTCCGACGACATTTGCCTCTCGCAACCAGCATTCTGCATTCCGCATTATGGGTGCAGAAATGCAGAACACCATATTTCAAGTCCGGGGAATTTTACCTCCCGCAATCCGCATTGCGGATGCAGAACTATGGATTTCCATATGCCCCAATGGTTGGATCTCGACCTCCACAATCCATGATCCACATTGCAGATGCGGAAAGGTCATTGCGAATGCGGAAGGATTAGGGCCACAGACCCCTGCTCCAACAAGCTTCCAAGGAAACCTTCTGAGGGGCATAACTCCCTCATCCTTAGTCCAAATGGGACAAGGTTGGTACCATTGGAAAGCTCTTCGAGAGATCTATCCAAAGGGGAAATCCCCACCCCCATCTGAGAATTCCAACTATGTCAATTTCCCAACTAAAAATTAAGTCCCTAACCACACCTAAGTGACTTATCCTTCTACAAAAGGGCTCTGCCTCTTTCTTGCCATAACTTATCCCCTCACCTGACCCAAAGAGAAGTTCTAAAAAACAATAGAGGTTATCCCCTTCCTTCCCCAATACCAATTTAAGTCAAGTTATCCCTTTGAAGGGTGAATGCAACTCATGATTAACATATTTAATGGAATAAGTTAGTTAATCATATCAACAACGTACAGGGGTTAGACATGCATATCACTGATGTAAATAATGAATCCTTCCAACGTGCATTCAATCTTATATTCAAGCTTATACATGGATTCCTAATGAGAAATTTCATGAAATCATCAATTCATTAGTCTAAGGAATGACAATCATAACAATGAATAAGGTGCATGAAACTAGGTCTAACCAATACATCTACCACCTGCAAGATTTGTAATGCATTAAGCTTATGCAATTGAATGAGGTATTCAATGTGAACTCAACCTTCTACTCTGTCTTATACATAGTCTATCTATTGATCAAATTCATACAACATTCATTCAACAACTTGATCATCAACACATAAGTATAACACATGAAACCTCACAGTTTATACCATAGAAGCGCTTATCTTTGAATATTGAAGTTGCCCCAAGAAACTGGCTAGGTGAGGACAACTTTCCACCCAACCTTAGGTCATTTTCCAGCTTGTACTCTTTCAGCTAAGAGACAAGCCCCGAGATGGGATGTGTATCCACTCAGGAGGGCTAATGAATTCTCTCATAGTCAATGTCTCATCCCAATTCTAACCCAACATACAGTTGGGTTTATCAAGCAATCTAGGGAACAAGGGGGATGCTACTAAGCTAGTGAGCTCAACCACGAAGCTATAGGAATCTCAAATCACTCAGTCAGCATGGCACCCACATTACCTACCTCACCCAACACAAGGAATTCCCTCTTCTCTGCTGCATAGTCCCTCAAGGACCCTTCCCTCCAGTATTCAGGGTGGGAATATAAAGTCCAACTATTGTTCTTCATGATATTTCAGCCTTCACTAGGTTTATCAAGAAGATCTAACCCTAAATTGACCTTCTCTCTTTACTATACAAGGAATTCTTCATAGGGATGCGCCCTAAACACTGCCTTGCAAATTCGATCTTCTGCAATTGATCCAAGGGATTCTTACGGGTCCTCTAGGCCATTCAAGATCTGCAATTTATCCCACAAACTGATCTATGGTTGTCCCAACTAGTTTCATTCTTGCACCGGGTTTCCTTGGGTGTTCTCAGCTCTGCACCTTTGGCTTACACAGGAAATTGTGATTTTTACTTGTTTTCTTCATGGCTAGACTCTGCAGGTGCGTGAATGACTTGGGTTCTTGGTCAATACATGGTTATCAAACAGGATGGGTGAAGTCCCAAGCATGGACTAGCTTAAGGGAAAAGAAACACATAGGTCCATACCCTACCATACAGATTCGCAGGTTGCCCCATACTCCATCAAATTCATGGGTATGGTTTTCTCAACCACCCTCTTACAGTTTCATTAATTTCAGCACAGTGAGTCAAATGGGTTCACAATTGGACTTGTGGCAGCATGGGTACTGTTGTTCGGGAATTCTACCCTATAGAAAGGACAGGGACGCTACCAATTTCTGGGGTGACAGGTAAATACATTAATCATATCACATAGGCTTCTACAAAAGGAAAGAGATGAAGGTTCTTGAAGGAATACCTTATTAACGAAGTTCGATCCTAGCTTTCGCTTGCTCCTTCGATCGATCCTCCACTTGATCTTCCATTCGACGAACATGCAATACAATGATACCTTCCTCAGCATATCTTGACTGATATAAAAATGATGAAATTGAAATGCAATTTAAACATCAAATACAATCAAGCATTTTATCCAAACAAATATACAATCCATTAGACATTTGATTGGGACGAAAAGGGCATTTCAACTTTTATTGTCAAAAGCAAATAATCAGTACAATTTATACCTGATCATTTAGAGTGCTTGTGCAACCGGATCTTGGGCTCCTTCTCTTCACACTAACTTGGAATTCCTCCAGTGTAACAACCCTTAATGCATAGTTTCTCCTCCCCTCTCTCATCTATCCCCTTTGTATTTATGGGACAAGGTAGGAAGTTTGGATTGAGAGGTAGTTTGATTCGGAGGTTGGGGAAGTTGCAAAACCAACTTCAACTAATCCAAATTCATCAAATTAATATATTTTTGATTACTTTTTAAGGTGTACACTAGTTTTCTTAAGTGGAGTAGCGTTCAATATGCAACTTTCCTTCTTTACAACCAGCGTTTGCAAGATTTTTTGAGCTGTATGCTACTCTATTGAAGCAAAGTAGAGTATTTCAGAAGGAAAACGCTACTTTATTGAAGTGGAGTAGAGTATTTCAGCAGGAAAATGCTACTATCATGCTTATAGGGTAGTGTTTTTCCCAAAAAGTAGGTAAAATGAGAGTTTTGTCAGCGGCAGAGGGGTAAGTCTAGTCCATTCAACATCTAAGGTAATCATGCTCTTCAATCCAAGTTGTCCTTTTGTGTGATTGACAGCTAAAGGTGATCACAGATGGAGAAGTGTAGATTTGACCTATATAAGATGCCCCCTAATGTGTGAGGTCAGAGGGAAGCGATGGCCGAAATGCATTATAATTCCAAGTCAGCAAAGGAGCAGGAAACCGCAGAACCAAGTCACAAAAGTACTTGAAATAACGATCAAGGTCAGCAAGAAATTACAATATTGACATCATATAGATGTGTAGCATGATACAACATGATCTCCGATACATAACTAGGAGATGTATATATAGCATGGCCACTGAAATACAAGCGTGGATCCATGCTAGAGTGAGAGATCATAGCCATAACAACAAATTGGATCTATGTCTCATGGAGAGCCAAAAAATGAGTGAGGCTCAGTCTTGCGCAACTTGGGTGATAACATAATGAGGTAATGCTATCAAAATCCCAAGGTCTTCATCCAAACAACCCAAGATAAAAACCCTAACCATGTGAATAAATGAGCTGAAAGTCGAACATGGGGGGTATTGTTTGATTACTGGTCATTGATGTATACCGTTAACAAATGCAAGGACTTCCACCGATAATGATAATGGGGCCCAAGGTACCTAGTACGATCCAAAAAGTGTGAATAAATGGACTTGACGTCGAACACTTGAGGAACCTGTCAAATAAGAGACATTGATGTATTCTCATAATTCAACAGCGAGGGAAATTGCCACTAGTGACTGTAATCCCCAAGGTACTAACCAAAACTCTAAACTTCATTCCCAGATCAAAATGAGTTGATGTTGATGGGAAGAAATTCGTTGGAAGGGAGGCCTTGAGGTATCCTCCATCATCCAACATGAGGAACACTCAAATGGTATGAGTTGATGTGGAGTAGTACAAGTAACAAGACTGACACTAGGATGGCCGACACATGAGGTCAAGGTAAACTGCAGAATGGCCGACATAGGCTGTATCCTTGAACAGTGAGCACGACACAAAGTGACTTAGTCAGTTTTCAACATGACGGGGAAGTGATATAAGCCTGCAATGTAGGAGACATTAACAGACCCTCCATATGGTTGGAAGAATAACCAACCGGGGGAGTAAACAACTTGGAGATCAAGTTCACCCTAAGGTAAAAAACTAAAACCCAACTGACATGAGAGACTCAAGTAAGTGCTGTGTTCAAGGATAGGACTGACTGAACTGCCTTTGAAACTGCAAGATGTGATATACCCTTCTTATCCCTTATTATTTTAGATAAAAGAATACCTTTCTTGTTGTTTTAATGAGTCCAAGAAAGAATGAAAACTCAATAGATCCAACCATGTAAAGAGTTTAACGAGCCCATGGGAGGAAGACTCGGGACCTTTTTCATTGTTTACAGAGTTCGAAGAAGAGATAGAAGAATACTCTATTATACTGATCTCTGGATTTTAGTATCGAGCCGAGATCTGTTCTTGCTCGCCGGTTTTTCAATTTTAAGGAGTCTGAAAAACTTAAACAATAACTCCATCCACCTACTGATGGATTTTAATATCAAGCCCAAGTAGGTTAATTCTCGCTTGGTGTTTTCATGTTTCGAGAACCTGAAAACCCTAAAGAAGGCTCCAAAAGGTCCTTTTTCGTAAAGTTAGTCTCCTCGCTCGCAAAAGTGTAAACAAATGGAAGAAGACCTCTTCTAGCCACGGATGACTAGAGTATTCCTTTTTCATAAGTAATCCGCAAAGGTCCGGAAAAGGGTTAAACTTATACTTAAGCGGATGGGCCTTCAGTTCCTTTAACAAGCTTGAAGAGGAAAAGTTTGCTCAGCAATCTTGTTTAGGTTTCAATAGTCCAAACAAGAGCTTAAAATGACTTAAATGATAGCTTCTAGGATCATGATTCATGACCTGCCAAAGACTAGGATCTCAACAACCAGGTTAGTATTAATGACAAAAAATCTTCAATGACATAAAATTTCAACCATAAAGTACTTAACGTGGTCCATCAATAAATAAATTAAGTCATAATAGATTGATGCTACGAAAATCTAGTGAAAATTTGAGAAAGGTAGGTTAAATTCATCTCATCAACATTTATAGGTATTAATGATTAAATAGAACCCTTTTTTATGAAATTTGAAACTATAGACTTTTCACAAAAGTGGGTAAAAAAATCAAATTCAAATTTATATATGTAATTTCAACTTGAAAACTCAAATATCACATTTGGGAATTTGTAGGGCAAGTTTTGGAGCAAACCCTTGATCTTCATCCATTCATAGTGATCAAATCGGGCAACCATTCAACCTCAAACCTCTTCCAAGTAAGTTATTTTCATCCCTACTTGTATTTTGATGGTTCATTTGTCAATTTTCATGCTTAAAAACACTTATCTAGCCATGCTCAATTCGTGATTTTCATGTACGCTACTATGTAAGGGTAGAGTAGAGTATTTTTTAGTGTGAACACTACTATTCCTCAAGGACAATAGCGTCCAAACGTGTCTATGTGCTTAGAGAGTAGCATTTGCCCCTGAATATGCCTAAAAAATGCTCAAGAACTAAAAATTGACCCTTCTTTTGATAGGATGAAACTTATTTGGAGGGAAAGGGAGCATGAAGAGATGGATAGGATGGCTATGCAAGATCCCACCATTCTTCATGTGCTTAGAAGGTGTGGTTTATTGAAATTCTATCGAATCGTAAACATGAGGGCACTCAACCGCTTACTTCAAATACTCATTCAGTATTGGGATGCCGATGCCAATGTGTTTAATATCTGGGGAGAGACCCTGGACCTCACTGTTGATGACATATACTTCATTATAGGGCTCTGTAGGAGGGGAGATCCTGTAAACCTCAAAGGGTCCTCACGTAATGTGGGTGCCATGTCCGTACAACATTATGTAAATGCCTACTGTGTGGAAGGTACTGAGAAATGTGGAAGTCAGATTCTCATTTCTACTCTTACAAGCTTCCCTCTGAAGGTTATTATAAGTATGTTGAACCGAATGGGAGGGAGTGCCGCACAGCACTTAGCCTCAAAGTACTACATGCATATTGGTATTGAATTCTTGCAAGGTCATGTATATGATTGTTATACCTCCATATTCCACAGTGTCGCATCTCCACCACAAAAAGAGTTGACAACACTTCCCCTACTGCTTTAAACCACCCAGAAGAGAAAAATGATGACTGAACCTTGAAGGCAAACTTACCCTGACAAGTTTTCACCTAGCTGAGACTACTTTTACCCTAAGTACCGCGTTTTGCTCTGTCCTAGAAGCGCGGTAGTACACACTACTGCGCTATGCTTTGTCGCTGCCATGCGGTACTACCACGTTATGCTCAGATTACTGGGCACGGTACACTTTTTATAGCCTTTTTGCCATGGCTTGTGGGATTTTGGATTTTTGAGAGATATTGGAGGATTGGGGTCCCTGATTCGATCCTAACTCATTTTCTGTGATTAGAAACCCTGATCCACTAAGTTCTCCCAAGATCCACCCATCTCTCTTGTTGGTTAACCCTACCATACACTATAAAAGAGAGGCATTCCATGGGAAAGAGGGAGGACTCTTAGAAGTACCAAACTTATGATCTTGCAGCCTTGTGGAGATAGCTAGAGGAGGAAGCACTTGGAGCTGGAGGATTGGCTTGGACATCAAGCAGCTTTTGTAAGCATTCTTCAAGTTTGTAATAAAGATAACTTGTCTTGTTTTTCCCATTTCATGTGTATTGTACAAGTATTTAGCATGGAATGTATCTAATCTAGATTTGAATCTAATCTTTACTTCAAGGTATTTGGAAGCTTGTATGCTTGTTCTTTGTTTGATTTCAACAGGTTCTACATTGGAGCTTTTGGATCAAGAGTTAGAAGCGGGACAAACGTCAGATTGAAAGGTGAGTTATATCTTTCATCCCTTTTGAATGCATGTAATCTTGTTATGAAAGTTAATTCAGGAATTTCAAGGTAGCATTTGTTTTGTTTTGTTCTTACCTTAGAGTCAGTTAGAAATCTGCTTTAAGTTAAGATAATTTTGACTTATCCGTAGGGAAAAATTCTATCAAACAAGAATGGCGACTCCACTAGTTTGAATTCTGTTTGATTGATTCAGTTCACTGTCATCCATCTTTTGATTGTGATTTTTTATTGCACTTCAAACCAGTTTTGAATCTTGGTCTTTTGTGACCTTTATTCACCCCTCCTCTCTGTATTTTTTCTCCCTGTATCATCACTGTGTCCCCTGGGTTTGCAGCAACCTTGAAAATTGCATCTTCCTTTTCAAAAGTTGCGCTTTTTCACACTTTGCCACAGTACCGCGCCCTATGCACTGATTACAGTGCGGTAGTACCGCGTCTCCTGAGTTAGTACCAGAGCGGTAGTTTAGCAGTATCGTGCTATAGCCTCATTCTGCCACGCGGTAGTGTTTGCATACTGTAAAAAATTTTCTCCTTGCTTGGTTTCCTGAGTCATTTTTTGCTCTTTCTCTGCCTTAGGTAGTGTTTGCTGTTGCCTGTTATCATCCTGGTCATTTTACAGTCTGTGTGGTGTGTTTATTTCCTTGTTGTCAGCTTGATTATTGTATGAATTAGTGGCATTTTTGGCACATTGGGTCACTTTTCCAATTTGATTACATTGGCTTAATTTTTTCACCACAACCAACCCATCACTATTGTTCTATTTTATTGAACCATGTAGCTTTTACAGTCACATTGTTTCCATCATTTTCAGTAATTAAAAATTATCATTTGAGAACATTCTGTTGTTTGAATTGAAAAAATCTAGTAGTATTATTGTGCATTAGGAAATGAACCATTGAATTTGCCACAAAAATTCTCATATTTGAAGCATCTTAGTTGTAGGATTAGTGAATTAAAAAGAGTCTTTATTTCAGTTTGGCTCTATTTACAAAAAGAAAACAAAAAATTTTCTTGTTTTGGTTTTTAATTGCTTGTGAAAAATTTCATGCATTTATGATCGAAGAACTCTCTCTCTTCCATAGCTAGATTTCATCGAAGACAAAGGCTTATTTTGATTCATTCTCATTTGCATGTTTTGAGTCATCATAACACCATCAAGTTTCACATCCATTTACCTGATTGAGTAAGACAACCACTAAAATTAATCTCCCTAATCAAACCAACATTAACGTCACTTGAGGAAATCAAAAGAATTTGGTAGTTAGGTAGGACACCGGGGATAGGCATCAAAATAATTCCCCCTTGTCATTTTCATTTGAGACATAGTTGTTGTCCTCTAGGGAACTAAAATCCTCTAGTATTTATTGACACGGTCACAACCAGTTTGTGGAGGGGCCTCCTGACTGTTTTTAACTTTCATGGGTTAAACGGTTGCGAGATTGAGAACTGGACGGACTCTGTGGAATGCCACATTCCACTTAGACCTAAGGAAACATCGATCATTATCTTCCTCGGAAGGCTGAAGTGCCCAAAACCTTTTCCAATGTGTCATGAACGAGGTAGCTTAGTGATTATTCTACTAGGGCTCTTTTACCTAGGATCCCTTTCGGTAGAGGGATATCCTTCTCATATCGGTCTCTCATGTTGTATTGTTAGACTTGGATTTCATCACCTTGCGAAGGATACAGCTTGTTTAGGTCTCCAGCTGTTAGTTAGGAGTTTGCTTGTTATCTCATCTTTGTAGAGGGTCATTTTTTTTTTAGTGATTGTCTGTTGGCATTCTGGCCATTCTTTTTATCAGCTCGCTTACTGAGACACAGGTCCCAGCATAGATTTTAGAGCTTGCTTTTTTGGCTTGCGAGCCTTGCTTTTTCTAGCTCCTCTTCTGCACACTCGGCTGCATTAGAGTTTTTGAGTTCTTTGTTACAAAACTGCCCCCGATTTTCATTTTCCTGTCATCATGTCAGAACCACCATGAAGATCACGACGAGTACAGGGAAAAATCCCTCCACCACCGCCACCGCCACGGACCTCCGGTCCACCTACATCACGCATTCTAGCTCCTCCTGGACACGGTGTTGGTCGAGGGAACATTCCACCGCCGATACATACTACATCATCAGTTCTGCCTGTAACTGTTACTCACAGCACAGTCTCAGAATCTCTTGCAGCTTCTGCAACCACTAGCATATATGAGATTTCCACTATCACTTCACCCACTGTTATTCCAGATATATCTACCACTGTGGACACCATTACAGTGGCTGAATCTAGTACAGCCCAAAACACTAGACTAGAGGTCATCCTCCTACCTGATGTCAACACCTCCTGTCCATCAGACACTTTTCACGATGACACAAACGGATCTATTGGCACCACTGAAGGGTCCGACCAGGATATACCTGGCTTGATTTCAGTCCCGGGCGGGTACGTTGAAATTATTGAAGATACTCGACTTCCTAACACACTTTTTGAACCTGATTATGGCTTCATCACTTCCCAGGAGGACCTTCCACCTGTTATCACTACGTCACCCAGCGTTCATCCACAGGAAACCAGTTCTTCTAGCAACGTACCTCATACTATATCTCTCCCCAACCTTCCTCCGGGACATGAGATCATGGCTTTCATCCAGTCTAGTATGGTTAGTCTAGCAAATTCCCCGTTAATATCGGCACAGTTTAAACGCAGCACAGAGCAAATGCTCTCGACAACTTCTAGATATCCCCCTGTTACTCGTCCTTCTGACTATTGGGATCCCAACATCCCGTCTACAACAGAGTTCCATCACTCCTATGCAGATGGTTCCAGACCTTCAAACATTACTATACCTAGGTCCCCGTCAGATCCTAAAAACCCTTTCCAGAATATGAACTCGGACCTAGTTTTCGATGGTCCTCCTATCATTAAACACGCTATGGATGATGCCGATACCCCTGGGTTAAATTCCCCACATTTGCTGCCATCACCCATTTTTGGCACACATTCTATGAGGGATAACCCAGTTTTTTCCCCGTCCTCGCTTGTCAGATATGGAAGACCCCCTCCGCAAATCGGCACTTTTGGTGCCATTGGCCAATCCACACTATCATATTTGGCCAGCGGTGAAAGAACACCAAGTCATACTGCTGGATCTTCCGGTTGGACTGGAGGATCACCTTCAGCCACTATTTACAATATCTCAATAGGTGGACAACCCACTGTAGTGGTCCCCAACTCCAACAACCAAACTCCCCCTGGTGAGCCATCAAACCAGCCAGTTGGAGGACAACCTTTTGTTGGGAAACCCGCTCCTAGTCAACAACGTCCTCCTATAGGGCCATCAACCCAACTAGTTGGAGGTCAACCTTTTGTTGGGAACCCCATTCCTAGTCAACAACCTCCTTCTATAGGGCCATCAACCTAACCAGTTGGAGGACAACCTTTTGTTGAAAACCCCGTTCCTAGTCAACAGCCTCCTCCTATAGGGCCATCCAACCCATCTGCTGGTGGACAACCCATTGGATCCATCCAACAACCCTCCCAACCAGCAGCATCTGCTCAGTTTGGTATGTACAACACACCTGGCAGCGGGCAACCTTATATCGACATTCCAACCGGGCCTCATCCTCAACATCCCCCATCAGGTATGCTTCCTTCTTGGGAATCTCAAATCCCACAGAGTGGGGGTTACTCACTATTTGGAAACTGGAACCAAGTTGTGGGGCAATCTCAGATTCCCCCCAACTTGAATTCTGGCTTCCCTTACCCTTTAGCTGCTACAACTCCATGGAACCCATCCCTTCAATTTCCACACGCTCCTCAAGGAGGAACGAGCCTTCCATGGACACCACCGTCGCAGCCACCCCCCAACCTTGCTATGGGAAACCTTCCACTTGCTCAATATAGGGGTACCATCCCTGGAACACAACAACTCCAAGGAACTTTTTCCCAACCAGGAGCAGCAACCATTCCTAGGTTTCAGCAACCCCAGGGTACCATACCCACTCAACAGAACATCCACCAACCGGTTACCTACACTCAAACGGTTAACCAGATGGCTTACTATCCACAAAATTTCCAGTAGTACCCCCAGGGAAACACATATGGGTATAACACGCAACAGTACGCTATGCAGGCCCCCCCAGGTTTCTCTACACCTCACGGTTATTACTCATACCCATAGACTAACCGTCAACTTCCCTTTTTGGCCACGCTTGACTTACCTAATTTGTCGAGGCTCATTAATGATCCTATATGGCATGAACCTCACTGGCCACCCATTCCATCCAAACTACCATCAGACATTCCTAAGTTTGATGCTAAGCCTGGGGAAGACCCCAAGAACCACGTGATGACCTTCCATCTTTGGTGTTCATCCAACTCCTTGATGGATGATTCCATTCGACTTCGGCTCTTCCAACGTACGCTTACCGGCATGGCAGCAAAATGGTACATCGAGCTGCCACAACACTCTTTCCATGATTTCAACACCTTGTCTATGTAGTTTCTAACTCATTTCTAGCTCCCCATCCGGTACGAGATTGGAACAGAACTGTTAACCTCACTGCGTCAAACCACTTCTACACACATTTTGGATCACATCCATGAGTGGCGATGATGCCGTAGGCTAATTAAGGCACCCATTATGGATCAGCTACTCACTGATTGGTTCACGAAATCCTTTTTGCCTCCCATAGCCAGAGATATCGCTATGCGTGGGCCGGTTACAGAAGAACAATCCATCTCGGCAGCCCAGTACATGGATTTGGTATACATTCAATCCGGTACTTTACATGAACTCCTTCCACATGCTGCTCACGTTAACACTAATCCAACGAAACCTACCACTGAACCCCCCCATTGATGGTATTGTTGGTTCTGTCAAGACCCAGCCTACTACCAACTCGACGGGACAACAAGCTTCTGCTTCCCCTGCTCTACCTCAGGCTGCTTCAAAAGCTACTACTTCTCCTGCCATTTCCTCCGAAGTGAACGCAGTTCAATCTACGTCACAACCATCCGGGGGAAAGAAGAAAAACAATCGTGGTAAAACCAAGAAGAACTAGCAGGAGAACCCCAAGCCACAACCCACCCACAATGACCAGAAACCACGTCGAAAGGCTAAGTTTCCCTGCCTAATTTGTCAAGACGATCACTACACACGTGACTGTCCCTACAAGGACGAAGTCAACAAATTTGTTAAAGGATCCTCTCACCCGGCAGTGTTAACTGACCCTTTCCCTCAACAGCAACAATAGATGGTTGCCCAAGAAACCCCATAAGGGGGCAACCCGACCAATCCAACCCGCGGAGAGACGTCCACAAACCACGAAATCCTGATGACGAGTAATGAAGAGATTCATATAACCACTCGTTCAAAGACATACGACAACCCTCCAAGTTCAAACAAACAACCTGAGATAGCCAAAGGAAAATCTCCTGTTGAAGATCCGATTCCTATTCCCCCCCCTACCGGCCATCTCCATATTGAGAGACCGCTTACGGACACAGTGCTACGCCCACCCAAGGGCACCATACGAAAGGTGACATTTAATCCTAATGCCCGAGCTGCCCAAAATTACAACATTGTTGAGGATTTAGCTCAAGCACCTTGCGCCATGTCGACTCTCGAGGTTCTTCAACACTACCCCACGCAGCGTAGAACCTTACTTTCAGCACTAGGGGAAATGGACCCAGATACTTCAAACTCTATTATGTTTAACTTGGAGCATGCCAAACCTAGGATTTCTCACCAGTTAGCCTTCCAGGTTCATACAAAAATCCATGGAAATATCATCCATCGCACTGTGTTAGATGAAGGTGCCTCCATGTCGATTATGTCTTTGAATTGCTGGAGAGCTTTAGGCTCACCAGAAGTCACGACTTCTCCCACTACTCTCAGGGCATTTGATGGACACGGTTTTCAACCTTATGGACTCATTCCCTCAATTGGTGTTGAACTGGGGGGAAAAACAGTATTTGTACACATTGAAGTCGTAGATGCATCGCTGGATTACAATCTTCTACTTGGTCGGAACTGGTTTTACGCCATGACCGCCATAGCATCTACAGTCTTCTAGATTGTGCAATTTCCTCATGAAGGGAAAATTGTCACCATTGATCAACTTGATTACTGTATCCCAGACTCCCATCCAAACTCTGCCAACACCGTCCCGTTATTGGATCAACCTCGGTACCAGTTCCAAGACATTGGTGTTGGTCTCATGAAGGATTCTTCCCTTATTGGAGTTTTCCAGAGCTGGGAACCCATGTTCAACCAGTCAACATGATTTCATCGAATGTCACCCCTTCCAATGATTCATGGGTGATTCCGAGTCCCACTCAGATTGAAGGCTACGGCAACTCCATGCCTTTGAACAGAAACCTCACAACTTATGAAGCGATCCAATCAGCCACCGATTGGGTCGACTCTTCTACCCATCACACCGTGGCACAGCTCTCGGCTGAGACTCATCCATACCCACCACTTATCGATCCTCTCAATTTGATTTTTCCCACTGACGAATCAATTATGGAGGTTATGTGCGGTGATGAGCCACCATGGGGAGATTTTCATCATCGATCTTCATTCCCCACCATTCAACCACTTGAGCCTGATACAAAACCCAGTACTTCACTTGGGATGGTTCAAACCAAGTTCCCCACTTCCCTCGACGAGTTATTTTCCAAAGGAAACTTGGCTAATCTTATGGCAACCACTCCCATTGATATTTCAGTGAAGCTTGGTATCGTGAAAAACATACGCATTGGAAAAACATGTACTCCCCTTGAAATGGAGTTCTATAGTGCCTACTTCAAAACCTTTCGCGATGTTTTTGCTTGGAGTTATGAAGAAATGCCAGGAATAGACCCCTTGATTGTGGTCCATGAAATTCCAACCTTCCCTGGTACCTGACCAGTTCGGCAAAAACTTTGGCCCATCCATCCTCGTAAGGCAACCGCTATTAAAGCAGAAATTGAAAAACTTTTGCGCGCTGGTTTTATTTATCCTGTCCCATTGACAGAATCGGTATCCAACATCGCTCCCATAGCCAAGAAATAAGGAATGATTAGAGTCTGTGTCGATTACTGCGACTTGAACAAAGCTTGTCCAAAGGACAACTACCCAACTTCGTTCATCGACCAGATCATTGATAATTGTGCCGGGTGTGATCTTTTCATTTATGGATGGATTTTCTGGCTATAATCGGATCGATATCCTCCTAGCCGACCAGCACAAAACAGCCTTTATCTGCCCTTGGGGGATTTTTGCATATCGAAAGTTACCTTTTGGCCTTAAAAATTCCGGGGCAACTTTCCAACGGGTGATGTCATATGCATTTCACGACATCAAACACATTGTAGAACCATATCTTGATGATCTTCCCGCTCACTCTTAGACCTGGGAAGACCATCTAGACCACTTAAGTGCCATTTTTTAAAGGTGTCGTCGCTACAATATACGTTTGAATCCACATAAGTGCGTATTTTGCATAGAAGCCGAAAAACTTTTAGGCTTCATAATCTCCAAAAGCAGGATACGTTTAGATCCTGTGAAGGTAGAAGCTATCTTAGCCCTGCCTTCCCCCACCAACATTCCAGAACTTCAAAGTTTGCAAGGGCATGCAAACTTTCTATGCCGTTTCATCTGTAATCTTTCCAAGATAACAAAAGGCTACATGAGGCTTCTCAAGAAGAACGTTCCCTTTATCTAGGATGACGAAGCCCAATGCTCCTTTGATAATCTAAAGGCAGCCTTAACCAAAGATCCTGTGATCCAACCCCCCGATTACACACGGGATTATATTCTTTATCTCACAGCGTCAACTTCCACCATCAGTATGGTGCTAGTCCAGGAAGACCACAACGACATAGAACATGTGGTATACTATCTCAGTAAGAGTCTTCTCGACTCCGAAACTCGTTATTCACATGTTGAAAAACTGGCTCTGGCAACAGTTTTTGCTGTCCAGAGATTCTGTCATTACATTCTACTCCACCGGACCACTGTTATAGCCGATTTCAATCCAATGTATTATATCCTCACGCGTCAAGTGCTTGGGGGCAAATATTCTTGTTGGATCGTCATCCTTCAAGAGTTCGACTTGGAATTTGTCAAAGCCAAGTCCAAGAAGTCTTTGGTCTTTGCGGAGTTGATTTGTAACTTGCCCTGTGCTACCGAGCAATCCGAGCCCATCGATTCTCTTCCTGATGAATCGTTGTTCCTCATTAGCACGTTTGATCCGTGGTACGGGGATATTCTATTATATCTCCAAAACCAATGCTTCCGCCCCGACCTCACTCGCAATGAACAGCGACGCATCCGACATCACGCAATATACTACCTCATAGTCAACGATACTCTTTATCGACGTGGTGTCGACACCGTTCTTCGACGCTATTTGACCTTAGATAAGGCGGAACACGTTCTTAATGAATGCCACGCTGGAGCATGTGGTGGTCATCTCTCTGGGATGGCTACGGCCCAGAAAATACTGTGAGCAGGATACTTCTGGCCCTCAATTTTCAAAGACTGCATTGAAACAGTCAAGAAGTGCCCGCCATGTCAATTCTTTCGTAGTAAAGCACGCTCGCACCCTGCTCCACTCCATCCTGTTATTGTTGTCGGCCCTTTTTCCAAATGGGGCATAGATTTCATGCACTATAAGCCCACTTCAGCCGGGGGGCATAACGATGTCATAGTAGCTGTTAATTATTTCACAAAATGGGCTGAAGCGGTGCCTACATATGCTGAGGATGGAAAAACAGCAACACAATTCATATTCAATCATATTATAGCTAGATTTGGTGTCCCATAATCCATTGTGACCGATCATGGCTCCCATTTCAGGAACCATATGATCGAAGAACTAAGTGCCAAGCTGGGTTTTCGCCATGAAAACTCAACCCCGTATTACCCACAAGCTAATGGCCAAGTTGAAGCCATTAACAAAGTCCTAAAACGAATGATTCAGCATATTATGGGTACCCAGAAATCCAACTGGCACTCAGCTCTATTCTCAGCACTATGGGCATACTGAACCTCAGTGAAAAGTGCTACTGGGTTTACACCATTCCAACTAGTGTATGGCCTAGAAGCCATTTTGCTGATTGAATGTGAAATTCCATCACTTAAGATAGCCATAGAGCTACTTCCCCACACCACTTCCGAAGAGGAACGGTTTCTATACCTAGCCAAGCTAGATGAAACCCGCCGCGACGCTGCTTTAGCTAATGAAGCTCATAAAAAATGCGTTAAAGCTCAATATGACAAATCCGTTCAACCTCGGATCTTCAATGAAGGTGACCTCATACTTACATATGATCAAATGCACGATAATCTTGGAAAAGGAAAACTAGAATCTATGTGGTACGACCCCTTTGTTATAAAACGTGTCTTGGAAAAAGGAGCCTATGAACTAATCGATTGTGATGGTACGCCATTGGCACGGCCCCGCAATGGGCTATACCTCAAACACTTCTACGTGTAAGGTTTCCCTACGCGGGTTACTTTTTGTACATAATGTACTTAACTTGTTTTTTCTTTTTGGTGTGCGCATGGACCGTATGTATCCATTCTTACTTTGACTCGTGATTTTATGCACAGATGTCTGCCTACTTCAGATTCACCGATGGTGCAAGCCGGCATACCCGAAATCTCGCTTCCGCAGCATGGGTAGTCTATTCTCCCACTAGCGAGTTGATATCTTCAAGAGCCAATTGTTTGGGTCCTGCAACCAACAATATCGCAGAGTACCATGCAGTCATCGGACTCTTGATGGAGGTTGCTTCACTCGGAATTGACTCCCTATCAGTCTTTTTAGACTCCCAACTCGTAGTTTCGCATCTGAATCGTGTTTACACAGTTCGCGATCCTATCCTACTTCGTTTATTTCGGAGGGTATGCCTCTTGGAACGATCTTTTAATTTCATTTCATATCAACACATACCAAGAGAATTCAATTGTATAGTTGATTTATTGGCTAATTGCATTTTGGATTGGCATCTTGTCCATACATAAGGATACATCATAAAAATAAAATGCACAAGTCATTGTAAATAAATAGATCACAAATAGGTCCATATCACTGTATATAAAAGTGTTTTTTCCAAATACATAGAGTTTGTGTCAAAGACAAAATTTTGGACCAAATCCCATACAAAAATTTGTCTCTCAAAGCCTACATATCGTATACATGCTGCAAAAGACAAAAAATACCATCTAAGGAGATATGGGAGATCTATCATGTCCCTCGTCAGATTCCTCACGCTGCTAGTGATAACACACTACAGCTCGAGCCACTTTATGAAGAAGTCGGCCAATACGACTAGGCACACCTATAGTATGCCACTGGAGATGCAAAGGGATGTCATCCATCTTCATAGTAGGGATACCATGAGTTAATACCTGTAAGTTCCTCTCTATATCCCGGATGCCTCCTACTTCATCTTCGTCCTCCTCCTTGTCGAGAGTATCTTGGTGATCAAAACCACCATGACGTAAGGGCAAGTACCCATCCGGTCTCTGTGGTCCACGATCTGCGACATGCATACGAACATACATTAGAAGTCTTTTACACATTCTAAAAAACAATAAAAATTATATATTCAAAAAATAAAAAAATATATATCCATGAAGGTCATACCTGAGTTGTCCCAATCTTCATCCTCTAGCAGTGCCAAGTCGATGTCCTTGCGGAAGTCCACCCCTACATAGGGGTAGTCATCGATCATTACTATCTGTTCCTCGAGCCAAGAGAAGAAATCCTCACCAAAGGCCAAGCGCTGAGGTCCCCTGAGACGTCCTGCATAATCACTCCATCGAGCCATCCATGGCTCGGTCGGTGGATGGGGGGGCATGTGTATCTGTGGGCGCAACAATGGCACCCTCGCCAAAAAGAAGGTGACCAGGATGCTCCCATAACCAAATTGGGAATTCTCTCCAACCCTACACTTGTGCACTTCTTCTTTGAGGTTGGCCAACACCGCCTCACACCAATTGAATACTGTTTCCGCCATACACTCTACTGCGAGATTCATTTGTGTACAGGACGCCTGATGGGGACCCGTACTCCCTGCTGCATGTGTGATGGTGAACAAAACAGTTTTTACAAGAAGTTCTATAACATCTTTGATGAACACCTTCCCACTTTTCTTACTCGAACCCTGACGACAATACCGAGCAATCAAAGCATCTGTGCTCGCTTCCGAGGCTGTGTATCCGGTAAAATTCACCCAGGCTCCTCTTTTTGAGAGGCCTGTGAGAAATTAAATGTCCTCGAGTTAAATTTTGAGGATGTACTCTCCCACTCGGAAAGCTTGAATGTCAGGGTCCCACAATTGAATAAGATGGGTAAGAAGTTTGGCTTGCTGACGAATGCCTTTGGTCTTGAAGAATTTCAACAAACCGCACTCCCGCAATGCAGTCACAGTCGGTAGGTCATTTTCAGCTGCCAAATCATCTACTTCATGCTCTCTTTCTTTCCAACTGACCATTTTGATTCAAACAAATTGCAAACTCCTGCAAAAGGTCAGGGGAAACATTCAGTAATCATTTAACAACTTGGTTTCAACAAAAAATTTGAGAAAAATCAATTTTTTCATCTTAGATTTCATCTTCATCATGCCTGGGGCAAATCTTGCCGCACGGTACTGCACAGTACCACGTTTTTGTTTAAAGCTACAGCGTGGTACTATCAGACAGTACCGCGTTTCCCGATATAGCCGCCGCGCGGTACTGTGAAGGGCGATTTTTGCTAAATAGGGCTTGCCCAAAAAAATATTTTCTCCTACTGAAAACGAGTTGTTCATACATGAAATGAAAGAGAAGCTGAAAAGCTCTTACCTGGCGCAGACGGTTGTTGAAACGGTGCCCTAAATCTCCAGATATGAACTCTTGAAGTTTTGCTCCTCAAATGGGTACAATCTCCTCTTTTGGTAATTACACAAGTGAAATGGTAACTTTCTACTTTTACACATCCTTTATATAACTTTTTCACTCATTTTTTTACTCATTATTTTATGTAGTTAAAATAAAACTCATTTCACATTACTAATATCTGGTCTTATGAGCACTTTTCGACAGGATCTCCTTTAAAGACAATGTATTCACACTGGTATTCGTTTACTGTTTGACCTTCATTTTTAGCCTACTTTATCTTTTTCGTGCTCTGGATTAAAACTTGAAAAAGATTCCAAGCACTTTCACACCCATGTCGTGCTTGTCAAAATCAAGTAAATGGTGTCGAGTTCGGTCAGCTTTACTCATGCTCGTTAAACGATGAGGAAAGCATTATCCTAGTTGTATTTTATTATTTTTTCGGACCAGAATAATTAAAAAATTACGAAAAAGACCATTGGAGTCCATAGTTAAGCTCTTTTCAGACTCCCTAAAATTGAAAATATTGCCAAGTGATCTTGACTCTTTAACACTTGTAAAAGTATTTGAAAGGTCGTCTATTCGGTGATAGGTTACCCCTTTTTCGGCCCGTCTAGACTATTTACGAGAAAGGTATACCTCAGTCAATTCTGGATGGGAGAGTTCTCTCCGGAATTGTTTTACACTTTTTCGGGATCGAGGGACTAAATTTACGAAAAAGTACATTATGGATCCTCCTTTAAGTTTTTCAGGCTCTCTAAATGTGAAAAACTACCGAGTTTCCCTTCCTTGGACTCGTTAAAATGTAACATCGAAGGACCCACTTTGGGACGAACCCCTCCTTTCTCAGGTTCGTAAAACATGTGAGATTGGACTCATCTATAAGATGAGCTACACCGAGAATCTGTTACCCTCTTCAAGCTTGAAAAACAACAAAGAGGTACTCGTCTATCATGTCGGGGGAATATGGGGAACAAGTCAAGTTTGTTATGGTAGCTTGTCAGTCGTTACCTTTGAACATGGCATGTGTCTGTCTCTTGTCTATATTGGGTATCTATTTTTCACTGAGTTATGGTCATCATCCTGAGTCATCTCCCTGGCTACGATCCTACTCATTCGGTGTCTATCCTCTGCTTTCAATAATCCCTGCTGCCAAGTCCTGTTATGTGCCGTTATATGTTCAAAGGGTTGCATTGTTCAGAGTCATTCATTGTGTCAGGCCTCCGATGTGTCAGTAAATATTCCATTGTTTCATCATCTTATCGATCGTTTCGATTTCATGTCAATGATGTGGGAATCATTATGGCCCACCTTCGACAAGTCTATTCCCGTCGACAACAAATCACTATCCAGGAATTGGACTTAGAGATCAACCATTAGTACCTTGGTACCTGCATGCCTCAATGGCAGGTTTCCTCGTGTTCGACAGTAGGTTTACATCACTGACCTTTGATCGAACAATCTCTCGAATGCTCGACGTCAACTCATCTATTCACATTTCGTTGAGATGTGCTTCAGATACCTTGGGGATCATCGTCATCATTGGTGATTTCCCTTGCATTTGTTAACGGTTCACATCATTGACCGGTAATCAAATGGTTTCTACCATGTTCGACTTCAACACTTTGTAATCACATGGCTAGATTTGTATCATTTGCGATCGGGTAGAAGACGCTGGGTGCACCTTTGTATCTTGATTGCATCCAGTTTGCGATGGAGATGTCCTTTGTATTGTCACACAGATCCACTTTTTGTATTGGTCGTGGCTGTGTTATTACTGTCTCATGGATCTACGCTTGTTCATAGTAGCCATGATCTGTCCACAGTCTATATCATCTCAATACTCATGGATCTGCAATGTATTGGTCGGTAGCCATTCTTTGAGTCGCTTGTTTCCGAGCATGGGGATGCCCGCCTCGGTGGTATATGTAACATCTTGTTTCTATTTCAGCTCCTTGTCGCTCTCCTCGATGCTATCTCTGCACAATATTTGTAAAGTCTTTCGGCCATCAGTCCCTTCTGACCTCACACTTTAGGGGGCATCTGTTATACCTCCATAGTCCATAGTGTCGCATCTCCACCACAAAAAGAGTTGACGACACTTCCCCTACTGCTTTAAACCAGCGAGAAGAGAAAAATGATGAGTGAACCTTGAAGGCAAACTTACCCTGACAAGTTTTCACCTAGCTGAGACTGCTTTTACCCTAAGTACCCGCATTTTGCTCTGTCCTAGAAGCGCGGTAGTACACACTACCGTGCTATGCTTTGTCCCTGCCATGCGGTACTACCACGTTATGCTCAGATTACTGGGTGCGGTACTCTTTTTATAGCCTTTTTGCCATGGCTTGTGGGATTTTGAATTTTCAAGAGATATTGGAGGATTGGGGTCCCTGATTCGATCCTAACTCAGTTTCTGTGATTAGAAACCCTGATCCACTAAGTTCTCCCAAGATCCACCCATCTCTCTTGTTGGTTAACCCTACCATACACTATAAAAGAGAGGCATTCCATGGGAAAGAGGGAGGACTCTTAGAAGTACCAAACTTATGATCTTGCAGCCTTGTGGAGATAGCTAGAGGAGGAAGCACTTGGAGCTGGAGGATTGGCTTGGACATCAAGCAACCTTTGTAAGCATTCTTCAAGTTTGTAATAAAGATAACTTGTCTTGTTTTTCCCATTTCATGTGTATTGTACAAGTCTTTAGCATGGAATGTATCTAATCTAGATTTGAATCTAATCTTTACTTCAAGGTATTTGGAAGCTTGTATGCTTGTTCTTTGTTTGATTTCAACAGGTTCTACATTGGAGCTTTTGGATCAAGAGTTAGAAGCAGGACAAACGTCATATTGAAAGGTGATTTATATCTTTCATCCCTTTTGAATGCATGTAATCTTGTTGTGAAAGTTAATTCAGGAATTTCAAGGTAGCATTTGTTTTGTTTTGTTCTTATCTTAGAGTCAGTTAGAAATCTGCTTTAAGTTAAGAGAATTTTGACTTATCCATAGGGAAAAATTCTATCAAACAATGATTGGTGCAAAAGTCTCTTAGCAAACATGAAGCTTCAACTCTTAGGTTGTAAGACATGGAGAATGAAAAAATTTGGATATGGAAACATCCTTTGTACCTACTTCTTCAAGAGGGTACCTGCTCTTAGCTTGGGCATGCCTTTTCCCCCAATCATTCCTCGTGAGCCGATATTGGGCCGTTGGGGTGACATTTTTGTCCGCTAGGGTGGTGGTGAAAGCCACTTTTGCTATCACACTGATGATTTCTGGGGATGGTGGGAGAGACAGGTGCCAACATTTGAGCAGTTTCCATATACTGGTTTAGACTTCCCTCATGATCCAGAGCTGGTACTTCCTACAGGTGGTGCCTGGGGAGATATAAGTATGTTTGTGTTTTGAAAATTATTTAATTTTTTCAATTTAAATTATATTATTTTTATGGTGAGTTTGAAAATACTAAAACAAAGTGTCATATGTAGATGTTGAACTGGTTCGTCCCGAGGGACATCCTACTACTTTTGTGAGGCTCGTTGATGTGGGTGCAGTTGATGCTACGCTAGGGGCTATAGAGAGCGATGTGCCCCCAGCGTGGATTAGGCTGCTGCGGAAGGTAGCCAGGATGGTCATATGCTACCGAGAGGTAGTGGATGCTGATGAGGCCCCACCTTATCCATAGGAGAAGGATATTTTATGTATATTTTGAGGCCATCAAGCCCAATTTTGTATCTTATGATATGACTTTGTGATAGACCTGTGTTCCAAACTCATACTATTTTTTGATACAGTATCGGCTTATATTTACATGTGTGTGTTTAACTTTATGTGCAAATGTTTATTTATGGATGTGTATGATACAAATACCAATCTAAAACATAATTTGCAAATGAATCAGCTAATGCATTCAAATTTCTTGGAATATGTTGATATATGATGGAATCAAACTGTCTTTCCAATAATTTAACTCGCAAAAACTGTCATAGCAAAATAGGATCTCTAATCTAATAAACACCTGTTAACTAAAATACAACTAGTTGTGAATCAAGTCCTTCGAGAAAAACCCTAGGTTTGATAGACTTATCATACTGTCCTTTGACTCGTTTCTTATGGACTTTGTTTGTTGTGAGCGCATCGCGACGCTACTCATCTAGATGTTCTAAATGTAGCAAATATTCCTCTAGTACTGAAGTTTCTGGTAACAGTTGGACAACCAACTTTAATGAGGGAATCTCGCATTCAATCGAAATGACTGCTTCTATCCCATGCACAAGTTGGAAGGGAGAGAACTCGGTAGCTGTCTTTATGTTTGCTCGATAATCCCAAAGAGAAGGATACAACATGATGTGTCAGTTATTTCTACTGACATTAACGGTTCTTTGTAGAATAGTCTTCAAAGTTTTGTTAACCGCTTCGACCTGACCATTCACTTATGGATAGAATGAAGATGAATGCTCCTAATGAAAACCTAGCATGGTATAAAGCTCGGTCATCATGCTGTTCTGAAAATGATGACCGTGATCTGTCACGATTACTTTGGGTATGCCAAACCTTCGATAATCTAATTGAATACGAAATAAGCGGCGGTTTCTCCATCCTCTTTAACAGTAGGCATATTGCCTTGGCCCACTTGGTGAAGTAGTCGACGGTAACGATAATATAACGATGGCCTCCAACCGAAATTGGATTACAAGTAATATAATCAACCCCCCATTTGGTGAAGGGGCCTACTGTGATCATAGGATGAAGAGGAGCTGGATGTGCTCTCATTTTCTTGGTGAAAAAATGACACAGACGATAGCGTTTCACAACTTCCACACAATGTTTAAAGATTATAGGCCAAAAATACCCAGCACACAGTATTTTCTGGGTTGTTGCCAACCCAGAAAGATGACCCCCACAAGCTCCACTGTGAGCATCATTCAATACTGACTCTGCTTCTTCTAAAGTCAAACAATGTCATAAGATGGAGTCTATCCAACGTCTGTTAAAAGTGTCAAAAATAATGAGATAGTTTCTCGCATGACTTTTCAGTTTGCGTCATTCTTCTCTAGAAAAAGTGGTAGAACACCTCAAAGTTTGGAGATATACTAAAATATCCCCATACCATGGTTCAGAGGAGGCAATAAGGAAGATATGTTCATCCGGGAATGATGACTCTTCCTCAATATGCACTAAGTCACTCAGAAATTTTGAAATTAATTCAGCGAACACTACTGATTTCTTCGACTTGGCAGACTGAAAAACCAAATCAAACTCTTGTAGGATTACAATCCATTTATTGTATTTCCCACCAATGATACGTCGAGTGAGAACATATTGGAAAGGATTGACCTTCACAATTACAGTAGTAGTTCGTAAAAGGATATAGTGACGAAGTCTCTGTACCACGTAGACCGCAGCTAGTGCTAACTCCTCAATATGTGAATACTTAATCTCAGGATCTATCAATGTGTGTGAGAGATAATAAACTACATGCTCTTGGAGCATGTCGTCCTCCTGAAATAGTACAATGCCAATTGTGTATAGTGATGTTGTTAGATATAAGAGGAAATCCTTTGTATAATCAGGCGGGCTTAACAAGGGGGCTGATAGTAATGTCTTTTTCAAGGCCTCAAATGACACTTGAGTAGGATCATCCCACAAAAAGTAGGTATCTTGTTTAAGCAGTCTCATGAAACCCTTTGTAATTTTGGCATAGTTTATGATAAAACATCGTATGAAGTTAGACATGCCTTGCAGACTTTGGAGTTGTCTCAAGGTGCGAGGAGGAGGCATATTTATAATCGCCTCAACTTTTAATGGGTCAACCATTCTGCCACGACTGGATACAATGAAACCCAGTAAACGTCTAGATTCGACGCAGAATGGACACTTATTAGGATTCAATCGAATCTTGTATTGTTTGCACCGTTCAAACACAAGTCTCAAATGAGTTGGATGATCCCGTCTCTTGCGAGATCACACCGGGAGGTCATCCAAGTAAGGTTCAACTATGTGCTTGATATCGTGAAAAGTGAAATTCATTGCTCGATGGAACGTAGCTCCAGCATTCTTTAAGCCAAACAACATCTTCCGATAGGAAAAGGTTCCCCATGGGAAAATAAAAGTTGTTTTATATTGATCTTCGATTTTGATTTGAATTTGATTATATCCCAAAAATCCATCCATGAAAGAAAACATCTCGTGTCCCACACACGCATCTATGATTTGGTCAATAAATGGTGTAGGGTAGTTATCTTTTAGACAAGCTTTGTTCAGATCCTGGAAGTCAGTACAGACTTGAATGGTACCTTGCTTTTTATCAACTAGAACAAGATTTGAAACCCATTCCATCATGTCGATCAGATAGATAAATCTGGCTTTAAGCAATTTTTCGACCTCCGCCTTAATGGCAGCTGCTTTTCGAGGATTCACTGGATGGAGCTTTTGTCCCAAAGGTTTTTCATTAGGATACGTTGTGATGACATGCTCAACAATGGCAGGATCAATGCCTGGCATCTCCTCATAAGACCAGGCAAAAATATCGCAGAATTCTTTAAAAATTTTGGTATACAGAGCGATCTCTTCTAGAGAACAATATGCTCCAATAAAAATGTTTTCCATGACCCCGGGTTTGGTGGAAATGTTAATTGGGATGGTTCTCGATATATTATCCATATTCCCTTCAACGTAAATAGTACTTGAAGTGGAAGAGGACAAATCAAAATTCCCACCAAGTCTCATCGAAAACTCTCCTCTCTCTATCCTGTCTAGATTTGGAAGCAGGTAAGACTTGTGGTGCATGTGTTCCCAAGGCTGGTCCCGGCCCATCATGGCTTCCAAAATAGCTTCGTCAGAAGGAAAAACCGTGTCTAAAAAGTCAAAAGAGTGGATCGATTCTACTAACCATGCCGGAGCATAGTCCATATCCGACTCAGCAGAGACTGGCGGAGTCACGATATGTTCCATTGCAGCATGCTGTGCTTCCATGCATGCTACTTCTGCAATGGATAAGGGCACTAATGGTTCTGATACGGTAGGAAGGATCCACAGATCAGTCCTTAAACCGACCATGAAAGTTTCAGTAGATGTACCTTCATCAGAACGCATGAAAAGAATAGGAGAGGGTAGGTCAAAAGTGCCCATTAATGACCCGTAAATCCCTACTCCTAAACTCACGCTTGCTGGGGCAGATTGATCAACTAAAGGAACTGTGGATTCTCATGAAGTTTGGTTGTTTCGCCAAGAGAATGAAATTTGATCAACTGTGACGATCTTACCTTCATGCGGAAACATTACAACTTGGAAAAATGCCGATGGAATAGCTTGCATTGCATATGTCCAGCTCCTGCCTAAGAACATATTGTAATCAAGCGGAGCATCCAGAACTTCAATCTCTACAGTAACTGTCTTACCGGCCAGTGTGATGTCAAATGATGGAAAGACTCCATGTGGATGGAAGGTTCTGCCATCAAATGCAGTAAGCAGTGTGTTAGAGGGGGCTAACTCGAGAGAACCCAAGGCTTTCCAACAAGAAATTGACATTACGCATGTAGACACACCCTCATCTACGATAGCTTGTCCAATTGTCATAGGACCATGAACTACCTCTATCTGAAGAGAAACGTGGTACAGAAACTGTTATTTGATATCAAACATATCAAAATGCTCAGTCATGTTGGATAATTCCATACTTCCAATCGTTGCCAGAAGTGCATTTCGTTGTAATGGACAACTTTGCAAAACTTCTAAGGCGGACATAGCACAAGGGGTCTCGGCTAGATCTTCACCCAAATTGTAGTTGGCAGCAGCCCGTGCGTTGGGATTGTGCGAAGCCCATTTCAAGACATCTTTCGGGATCTTGGGCAGTGGATCCACAGGTATGTGGAGAGGAGTGGAAGATTCAGGAACCTCTTTATCCTTATTCTGCGAATCCGGAGTATAATTTATTTCCCGCGTTTGTAAAAGAGCGTCCGAGTTAACCATATTAATGAAAGTTTGATCAACTGAAGCATGGGTGGTGCCCCCAGCATTGGAGGTGCCCGAAGCTGATCCCTGCCCTTTAGGAAATGGATCTTTAAGGATGACAGGTTTCTTTTCTTGAAGCAGCTTCTAGGCTTCTTCGATTAGAGGGCATTGGTGAGTGAGGTGGTCCTATTTGTAAAGCTTGCAAGGGAACTTGACCTTCTTCTTTTCTCTGTTACCCTCCTCGACATTTTCTTTGTTTTTGGGATTTTATTGGTTCCCCTCTCCTTTCTTTCCCTTCTTTTTGTTGTTGGGCTGCCGAGGTCCCTTTTGATTAGTTTGAACCTGCTGTATAGATTCAGTAGTAGAAGGAGAGGTTGTGACATGAGTCACTTCTGGAGTCGATTGTTTGACCAATAAGGCATGAAACTCTTTAGTCAATGCTTTGAAGGCTACACAATCAGCTGAACCTACTATGATGTCAGCATGTGGTCCAGGTTTTGGTCTACCTAGATCAATGTTTGATCGTGGTGCATCAGGTATGATCTCATAAAGGAGCCTAGACTGAGTGTAAATCAAGTCTAGTTGTTGGGTCCTTAGAATGGCTTCTTCTTCCGATGACACCCCAGAAGTAGCTACTTCCTTAGAAACATAAGGAAGGAGTGATTTCATATACCACTTGTTGGCTGCTTTACTTGGGCAGACCCGGGTTTTAATGAAGCGCAGCAACAAAACCCCTTGGCGCACTGGCCCTCTCGGCAACGAGCTGCGCAGCAGCTCGAGGTCTCACCCGAAGTGGCTATGGGGGGGTTAAGGAATCAGGTTTCCTTAACCTGGGTGACGCGGAGATTGCTCTTCCTCTTCTGGTTCCTCAGATATCGGCGGTCGGACTTTCCCGCAGGCCGCTCGGCGCAGCTGCGCGGATTCCTTCCTTTGCAGGCCTACTGCGCAGTTCCTCCTCTCTAGCGCAGAAGGCAACTATTCCTTGCGTCGACGCGCTAAATACTTCCTCGCCCTTCACATTCAGCGCAGTAACGCAGTCTTCTCTCGCAGTAGCGACCGCGCGTTACTACTTCTTCGGTACTTAACACTTATAGCTATCAAGGGACCTTTCCAACTCACTTAAACAGACGCAAAGATAATACAAGAGTCTCGCACATACAAATAATGAACTCTAAATAGTTATCATTCACGCAAACATTATAACAAGAAGATATATGTGGAACTCATCTCCTCGAGGAACACCACGTCCACGGGAGTTTATATTAACCAGAAAACCATAGAGTTATACAATATGCTGCGCACACAGCTGCAGCCTTAGATCTTTACAGGAAACTCCACGCACACAGCTGGGAGCCCTTCTCTTAATCAGTCTCTTCTCTACAGAGATTACAAAGGCGCAGACGTCACACAGACTGTCTGGCCACTCAGGGATTAGCTCCTCGGCTATCCGATTCTCCTCTAGTTCTACACACAGTAGAAACATACCAAACGACAATCAACACATGATCTATCCTCAAGAGTATCGAACTCTTACTTGCTAACTTTTTCTAACGTCTACCCATTACAATTATTCATATATATAGGTGGCCATGGCGGTCGCACCTTTACAAAACTGTGGGCCTTTCCCGACAGTGATTCCCAAAAACCCTAACCACGCACATGGCTAGGTGTACTGTAGGCACCGCTTGCAGTCATGTCGCCGCTTCCTGCAGGCTCCATGAATTCCGGCGCAGATTGTGGGTATGGGCGATCGTCCTTTACCTTCAATGCTCTGGTCCATTGCTCCTCCTTGATCCGAGCAACCATAACTTCTGTACTTAGCCTTTAAATGAGGGTAGCTGAGCCCTCTACTCCATCGCCTTATTTATTATGGTAGCTGAGCCACCTTCATTCTTCGATGACGTGCGCGCGAGCTCCGCGATTTCCGGTCCATGATCTTTGCTGAGCTTGTCCATCTGGCACCGTACTGCGCACCGTCTCCTTCTTGCCCAAAACTTAGTGCTTGTCCCAAAATTAGCACTTTCCTTTCATACTTGTGTCTTTTCCCCAAAATTCGCAGCTTTACCGCAGCTACGACCTAGGCTCCAACAGGCCCCTAACACTCACTTGTGGCTCGCCCTCGAGCCACTCGCACTAGCGCGTGGTCGTTTGATTTGCACATCTGCTTTTGCTTGAATCTCCGCGAATGTTTTCTGCCACTTCGCAATAGCGGAGTCCAATTCCTCAATACACTCATCAGCTGTTTGCACCGTTTCTGCGGTTGCTTCGTCTTTAGTGAGGGTATCAATGATCTCCTGAGATTCAGCAATCTCTTTGATTTTTGTCTCAACCTGGGCAACGATTTCAGCATACTCATCCATGAATGGCTGAATGCTGTTGGTGAGCTTCTCATCTTCAGTTCTGAGCTTGTGCAATTGCTGCTGCATTTTGCGCACTTCGCCCATTTTCTTCATTTTTGGCAAGCCTGTTAGGGCCTTAGCTTCTTCATTGAGAACAGTGAGAGATTGTTCTGCAGCT
Source organism: Larix kaempferi (assembly GCA_027924585.1). Taxonomy (NCBI): domain Eukaryota; kingdom Viridiplantae; phylum Streptophyta; class Pinopsida; order Pinales; family Pinaceae; genus Larix; species Larix kaempferi. Next base: position 10,549,842 of record BSBM01000125.1, on the reverse strand, counting down.
TGCACCTGTTCTAACAGTCCCACTTTAAAAGGGAGGTTCACAAGCTCTGTCCAAGCTTCCATAGCCTGGTTCATCAGGTTCTTGGCTTCCTGTACTCGATCTTTCATCTGTGTGGAAGCTCTGCTCAGTGCTTCAAATTGTACCTATGCATCATCCGTAAGATGCGCAGCAACGCGAGCTTCTAGCTCAGCGATCTGAGTTCTATGGCCTTCTGCCATAGCAACTATTTCTTGCTCCAGGGTTTTCGCTCTTTCTCCAATAATTTGAACTTTTGCAACCAGAGGGAGATCTGGTTGAATCTCGCAAGTCGGCAATAACTGGGCAATCTCATCCACTGCGTTTCTGATACCGATGTCTTGCGCCTCATAAAGTGCAAGCTTCTCAGAGGTATTCTGATGGATTGCCTTCAACTGTAACTCCTGCGATTGCAGTCTTTGATTTTCCTGGAATGTAGAGAGCTCTCTAGCTCTCAACTCAAGAGAAACTTTCTCATGCACTAGCTGTAGAGTCTCTATAGGAATTAGAGACAAATTAATTTCAACGGGCCCAACGGCGCTTACCTGTAGTGCAGCTAGCGGATCGGGAAGTGTCATGCTGGTAGGCGGAATATGCACGACAGTATGCCTTTCAATGAGTTCTTCAACTCGCTCGGCACTTGGAATTTCTTGTGGCGCCTGCGAAGTAGATGCTGGCGCATGGGTCTGCGCAACTCTTCCTGCGAGACCTTTCAGTTCTACGAACTGCAAATCTAAAGCACTTCTGATGTGAGCGTGCGCATTGCGCAGCTCGCGAAATTGCTCATGTATGTACTGGTCGATCCCCGAGGGAATAGCCTCAGCGGGATGCGACACTTTTTGCTTCTTGGTGGCCGGTTCTGTGGATCCTTCATCACTTCTCTGCTCACGGGCTTCCTTGCCCTTATCCTTCTCCTTCGTAGCGGCGGTTGGCAGCGCGGATGTGAGATCGGCGACCTCCCTCCACTCATCCGACCAAGACTTGATGGTTTCTTCAACATCCTCTGTAGTCATCCTATAAAGGCCTAACGCCCATTCATCTGGAATGCCGCAAGGGCGGAGGTAAAGTTGATGTAAGTCGGCTGTAAAAGCCAACTTCCCGTCATATAACGTGGCTGTCTCCTTGCTCAGCCTTGGCATTTCTTGAATAGTATCTCGGAGGAGATAGTAGTACTCACAAAAAACAGCGCGATTCATCTTGCGCTTCGCGGGATTAGGGGAATCCCAGAGGTTGATGTAGCGCATGCCGGCAACCTCTCCTGCGCGGCGCGGAAGGAACTGAGTATTCGGGGGTTCCTTCCACCCAACGAGAGCGCATAAAATTAGAAGCCATGAAAAATGGAATGATTGGGCTGCATTGTCCTGCACATTCAGGCAATCAGCCAAAAAAGAATTCAGCAGAAAGAGAGACCAGTTGTACTACTCTCCCTCCGCAGCTGCGATGGCGAGCTCCACGACAGCTCCAGTAACTTCCTTTGGTCGGCACTTTGTGAGAAGTCTTCCTGCAAGCAGACTTCCTGTAAATCGGAGTGCCTCATCTTCTACTGCAGTGAGGTCATAAGCCCGACCTCCTCTTGTTAAGTTGTACTTCTGCACCACCTGTGCAGTCAATTTTTTGTCCTTGTCCTTTCCCACAAAATGAATATTGGGATCCTTACCAGCCTTAGATAGACCAGTAATGCGGTGAATTAAATCAACATTTAGATCAAGTGGCCTCCCGAGCCAAAGGTAACCTCCATGAACGCATGATAGCAGTGTTTTAACGACTGCGTTCGCTTCATTGCTACGCCCAAAGTGCGGTAGCTTCAACAAATTCAAGAGTCCAGGGCGCTCAAGATTTGCTGCAAATCCCTTCGGGATGAACTCGTCAACCTTTCTGGTGGGATTATGCACTATATCCAGATATCGGTCTAGCTGGAACTGAGGATATGTCTTATAGTCTCCGAGGTTGAAGTCAGAGAACTTGACCAGTGGAATGTGTCCTAACAGTTGCCCTTCTACTCGCACACTAGCCGGTAGTGGCGGTAGCGGAATAGGATACTTTGCATTCTTCGGGATCTGTACTTCTGGCGCATCATCTGGACGCGGCGGAATATAGTTTGCCATGGTCGCCAACGGCTCTGGAACAGGTTCTTCGGGCTGTGATGGCGACGCTCTTGTAGCCGGAGATTGTCTGGGATCCTGATAACCAGGATGTACATAAGTCAAAGCTGTGACTGGAGTAGTCATGCCGAAATCTAAGCCTCGGCGCAGGAATTGACGAACAACTTCTTCAGTTGACAGGTTCTCCGTCGTGAATCTATGTAGGGAACAAAAACTTTGGACAGCAAATGGCGGACCTTCGTAGGATATGGACGCTGAAAACAAGGGAAAATACTCTGCACAACTCGGCTCTGAAAACAATAACTTGGATTCGTAAACAAGATAGCAACTCGAGGAAAGTAACCCAAAAATTATAGAAGTGTGAGGTATTTATAGCCAGAGGTGAGTAAATGCGACCAAGTGGGGTATCGTAGCTATAGGCGGCTATAGATGAGTTGACAACACGCTATCCTCCTTGCCGTAGCGGTGCATTTAGTGTGATTGACGGGTTCTGACAGCCTTCCGGGAGAAGCTAATGCTTTCGGCGCCAGAGTTAAATGCAAATCTTTCGGAGATTAAGCCGAATCCGTCAGAACGGCTAGACTTAAATAGCGGACTTATCCTTCATTTATTCAGACGTGGCTACATAACTGCTGTAATTCAAAATTTCCGGCGGGTCATTTCAACTTAGGAAACTGTGCCTCTAGGGGTCCACAACAAAACTTTTTCAAGCGGCAAATTATCAAAGGGGACTCCGCAAGAGCGATAGTTCAACGGTCCGGGGAGAAGCTTCACAAGAGCGCAACTATGTTCGCTCCAACCAAACTTTAGACATGCGCGGATGTTTCTAGGAACTGCGCAGGAAGCCGGAGACTGGGTGTCTCGCAACTTCCGTGTAGACTGAATGCGGTGCCTCTTTCAACTACACTGGGCATCTGCATCTCTTTTAGCAAAATATTAGGTCGACAAAGCGGAGTGACCGTCGCAATAAAGCTTGAGCCGACTCCCGTTGATCATTGTAGGTAGTAATTCTCCATCCAGCTGTGCAAGCTGAACTGCGCCTCCGTCTGTTATTTTTATCACCTGAAAAGGACCTAACCAGTGTACACGAAACTTGCCTGGGAACTTGGTAAATTTACTGTCATAGAGGAGTACCAAGTCTCGTTCCTGAAAGACTTTATTCTTAATATGCCTGTCATGCCAAGCTTTCTGTCTTTCCTTCTGTACCTGTTGATGGAATCCGGCTAAGAGTCTGTCTTCTTCTAAGGCAAGAAGTTGCGAAAGTCTTTCATTCATAGTATCAGGATCTGCCATTTCTGTAATTTGCGCAATTCTAAGACTAGGAATAATGTATTCCATGGGCATAACTGCTTCTTGTCCATACACCAAGCCGAAAGGTGTGTGACCTGTTAGTTTCTTGCAAGTGGTTCTGTAAGCCCATAATACAGCTATGACTCTAAGGTCCCAATCATCTCTTTGTTGATTACAGATCTTCGTCAGGGCATTCTCAAGAATTTTATTGAATGCTTCCACCGTACCATTAGCTTGAGGATGGTAGGGTGTACTCTTATGGTGATTAATTTGAAATTCTTCAGTAAGGGCCTCTATAGTCTCATTGAGGAAATGTGTACCCTGATCACTCATGAGAATCACTGGACATCCAAATCTAGTGATAATATTCTCGAAAATGAACTGTGCGGCCGTAGTAGCGTCGCAGTTCTTAACTGGCTTCGCCTCAACCCATCTGGTGAGGTATTCAGTAGCTGTAATGATGTATCTTGCGCCAGTTCTTTTTCCTGGTGGGTTAATAGGTCCTACAAAGTCAATGGCCCATTTATCAAAAGCGCGCAGTGTGATCTGGGGTCTTAGCGGCATTTCATCTCTCCTTGAGGGTTTTCCTGTGCGCTGGCACACATCGCAACATTTACAGAATTCCCTAGTATCCTTGTGCAATGTCGGCCACCACAGACCTGCGGCTAATATCTTTTGCGCAGTCGGCTTTCCTGCGAAATGGCCTCCTGCGGTACCTGAATGCGCTTCTGCGATGATAGAGTTCTTTTCATGTGGTAAGATACATCTGCGCAAAACTTCGTCAGGGCCCAACTTATAAAGCTGGCCTGCTATCAAAGTGAAGTCTGCGGCTCTAACAACAAGTTGCTTTTTCTGCTGGATTGTAAGCTCAGCCGGTGCTTGTCCGGTAGTGAGAAACTCAAGAATATCATAATAATATTCGTCTGCTGCTTGAATAGAAAACAACTGTGCGTCAGGAAGATTGTCCTCCAGACTCGTAGGTTCCTCTCCTGACTCTATCCTGGATAGATGGTCAGGCCCTGCATTCAATCTTCCTGGCTTTACAATAACCTCAAAATCATATTCTTGAAAGAGCAGTAGCCATCTGCAAATTCTTCCTCCTAACACTGGTTTATTGACTAAATATTTCAAAGCAGAATGGTCAGTATACATTTTAAAGTGAGCTCCTAACAGGTAGTGTCTGAATTTCTGTAGGGCATACACCATAGCTAATCCTTCCCTTTCTGTAGTGGTGTAGTTCTTCTCAGCTGTAGATAGCTTTCTACTGGAGTAAGCAATCGGGTGGTCAATACTTCCTTCTCCAGACTGTGTAAGCACAACCCCCAATGCTATAGAAGAAGCGTCAACATGAACATGAAAAGGTTTTCTCCAGTCCGGGAAAACTAGAATAGGCGCTGTGATCATCTTTTCTTTAAGTGTGTCCAAGCTTTGTTGGCATTCCTCTGTCCATTGGAACTTCGAATCCTTTTTCAGCAATCTTTCCATAGGTGCTGTGATCTTTGCATAACCCTTGATGAATTTTCTGTAGTAACCTGTATGTCCCAATGTAGTGCGCAATTGTTTAACTGAGTTGGGCGCAGGTAAATTAGCAATGATGGCAACCTTCGCAGGATCCATGAGGAGTCCTTGTCTGCATACAATATGTCCCAACAAAATACCAAAGGGCGCACAGAATATACATTTTTTCAAGTTAAGGGAAATCTGATGCTGTCTACATTTTTCTAACATCATGCGCAGATTTGCAATATGGTTCTTTAATAGGCCAAATACAGTCCAGTCATCAAAATAGACTTCTAGAAACTTGTGAATGAATTCTTTGAAAACAGCAACAACAACTCTAGAGAAGATAGCAGGTGCGTTTTTAAGACCAAAGGGCATTACCGTATACTGGAATGAGCCCCATTCAGTTGCAAAAGTAGTCTTGTGGCGGTCGTCCGGATGGATTCTGATCTGATGATATCCTGAGAAACCATCAGTGAAAGAGTAAGCCTCTTGTCCTCCAACATTATCAAGTACTTCATCTGTGAAAGGGGTGGGAAATGGATCGTGCGCTGATGCATCATTGAGTTTGCGCAAGTCGACACAGATTCTTATTTCACCTTTCGTTTTCTTTTCTTGGACCACCATAGGACTAATCCAATCGCTTTCCTCTACTGGCTCAATAATACCTGCTGCAATCATCTTATCAATTTCTTCTTTGACTTTTTCTTTATAGTGCGGGTTCAATCTGTATGGGCGCTGCTTTACTGGCTTGGCGTCTGCTTTCAGAGGTATGCGCATCACTCCTAAGTCTCCTAGGATGCCTTTCATTTCTGTGAACTTGGTGGGAAAGATATCCTGGTAGTCATGTAATAATTCTGAAACATGTCCAACAGTTTCATCATCCCAATAATCTCCTATAGAAGCAAACTTTGGTTCAGCTGCTGTACCAATGTTAATCTTTTTGAGCTTGATGTGTTCTGTGATGGCAGGGATGTCAAGCTCAGGACCTTTAATATTGCGTGTCCCTTCTGATTCTGGGATATTGATGTTGCGAGGATCGTCCTCCTCCTCTTCAGCGGTGAATTTATAGCATTCCAGGGCATGTTCTATCTGGACAGCCCAATCTGGTTGGGAATATTCTGATAACGGGCATTCTTCAAATATCTTCTTTTTAATACACTTCAAAGCTTGATCAATACTCGGATGTTCTGACTCAAAAATGAAGGTAAGTTGAAAGCTTTCTATCATAAGAGGCCAAGTGAGAGTGCCTTTGCGCAATTCTGTTTCAGTATACCAGTTCCTTGGAACTGTATCCAATGTGTGGATGAATAGGTGAACCCATTCATCTTGCGGAATATCTGACCATTGCTGAATGCATGCTTCAATGTGTGACCTGGGGTCACTCTGTCCCTCATATTTGCGCGACACTTCTGCTGTAGTGTCCTGGAATCTGCGCAGTATCAATCTGCGACAGTGTTGCCATGTGTGAATATTCTCCTTATGCGCAGCCCACCATCTTGCGGGTGTAGCGCGCAATGCTATATCTAGTGCCTGTATGCGCTGCGGTTCTGGAAGCTTTTGTTCATATTCCTGTATGAATTTAGTTACTTCAGTTAGACCATCAAAAATTGGAGTGTCAGTTAGTTCTGTGCCAATCCATCGAATGGGTTTAGTCATCATTGCGCAACGTCTTGCAGAAACCTCATGTAAACGATTCTGCCAGTTTTCCAATCCTGCATCTGAGTCTGATGTGCACGAGCTATCACATCGCCAACTGATATGGCCATCTGCTGTGGGGTTGACATAGTCACTGTGGTTAGTGGTCATTTGGTACAAACTTTCCATGTGGCGCGCTTCCTCTTCTGCGCGGATGGGTTCTATATACCTTGTTCCTTGAATAGGATCAAGTGGTGCGATGACCCTAATCTGGTCATCCTCAAAGGTCATCTGTCTTTTCTTCAAATTAATGACAGCCAAATTATCAAATGCCCAGTCTATTCCTAAAAGTGCTGGGTATGGTCTACTATCATCCATGATTTTGATTACTTCAAAGTCTGCAGAGCTTCTAACTCCTTCAATATCAATAGGTACATTGGGTAATCTGCCCAATGGAGAGACTCGTTGCTGATTTGCGAGTCTTAGCTGGATAGGGGATCTTGTAAGCTGAGGGCTTCCCATCTGTTCCCATGTCTGCATAGTGAGAACATTGGCTTCGGAGCCCAAATCTAACATGACTTCGTCCATTTCAAATGCTCCAATCTGCGCTGTAAGCCTCATCTCTTTTCCAGTTCTAATGTGACTCCTAATCTGGTGAACAGCACACTGCGGTGTGTTTGTCGAAGCAGACTGTTGGCACTGATCCAACAGGTGTTGGAGTTCTAGAGTTTCCTTTTCATTGCGCAACAATTTTAAACATTGTCGGAGGAACGCATGAACACTGCCTAGTGCATGCTCGTCATCAGGCCTTCCAGCTGTAGTGGCCTGTTCTTGTACCAGGTTGTCTTGGCTTAGCACTTGCGATCTAATATTGTTCTGCGGAATTGCGGCAGAACTTGAAGTTCTCGGATCTGAGAAATACTCTTGAGCTTGCTTGAATGCTTCTTTTTGCTTCTGCAGGTTAAGTGGGGCTGGTTTAATATTAGCGCGGCGCACCCATTGCGTCGCTTGCTTTCCCGTTCCCATCTCTTGCGCACCAGTGGTTGCTCCACTGCGTGTCACTATATTAACTGTAGGGTCTGGTTCTCTTTTTTCTGCTGCAATCAACTGAATATTTTGATTGACCTGTGGGGTCTTTGGTTGCATCTTAGCCTGTAACTGAGGGCATTCTTCAATGATATGGTCAGAAGATTTACAATACCTGCAGAGGGTTGTAGGATTTTGGCAATCCCTGGCAAAATGACGTTGTGTTCCGCAATTATAACAAGTGATCTGTCCTCTTCCGCGACCAAAATTTGTTGTGCGTCCGCGTCCCCTGTAATTTCCTGCTCGGGCGTCCCGAGTTTGGTCATAAGGTGGACCTGCTGTGGGTCCTGGTGTCTCTGCTTGTACCCTATAAACATCATGCTTTCTTTCTATCATAAGGTCATATGCTCTACAATTGTTCTCATCATGACCTACTGATTTACAGAAATTACAATATAGATTCTTTGGAGTTTGTACATATTTCTGAAGTAAGTGGCATTCTTGTGGTCTATGACCTCTAGTTCTACAGATTTCACACCAAGGCCCCTGTGCCTGTGGTAAAGGGTTAGGCGCTCCAGTTGCAATATAGTCTATGAAAACGGGACAATGGTCCTTTGAATGACCTTGGGCTTTACATTTTGTACACCAAATTTCTTCCTTAACCTCCTTGCCTTTCTTAATATCATGCACTTGCAAGGTTAAGTTTGCTAATTGGTTCTGTAAATGCGCAACATCGTTGCTTGTTCCCGCAATAGGCGAAGCTTCTAGTTTCATAGCCATCTCTAGAGCTTGTTCCTGAGTATTGAGATTCTGTTGCATAAGAGGAAGTCTAATGTGTGGAAGCAGTGCAGCAATGAACCATTCTTTATGCTGCTGTGGTGCAAACTCGAAGCTTACTTGATCTATCAAGGCTTTGAACTTCTGGTCAAAGTCCCATACTGATTCTGTAGGTAACTGTTTGATGTCTTTGAGCTCTGTTATACACTGTGATTCTGATTTAGGTTTCTTAAATTCTCTAATCATAGCATTTCTTACCTCAGCAAGCGTTCTATTCTGTGCTGCTGAGTATTTCATGAACCAAGTCAAGGCTCTTTCTCTTAGTGTGGTTACTAACTGAACCAGTTTAACAGCATCATCATTAATTTGCTTAATTGTCCAAATAGCTTCACATAAGAACCAGTGCTGCTCAGGGTCTTCTATCCCTGTTCCTCTAAAAGTTGGTAGCTTCATGTCATCACCCATCCTTCTTGTGTTAGGTTGAGGTGAGGCTGCTGTAGCAGTGCTTCTGGGCTGGTTAAATAAAGGTGGTACAGAGGTACTGGAAGTACCGTGTGGGCTACTAGAAGGTGTTACTGCGGGGTTATACTGAGCTTTGTCTGGCTTTTGCGGTGTAAAAGGGTAATAAGGGATATGAGCACTCTCTTGTCTTTCTATATGGCTTGGTCCAGGGACTTGACTATTGTCTGGGCTAGACTCAGAAGAATGTTGGTCAAGGCCTACTTTATACCGTTTTCCACTACGAGTGCAACCAATAAGTTCAGGATCGCTATCAGAATCTACGGACATTACTTGTCTATGCTATTCATCAGAAGTAATACATAGCTTTCCTTTTTCATACAGAAGCATTTTAATCCATAAGTTCAAAGAATTTAAGAACTTACCTCTGTGTACTTGGAAGAAATTCCTCTCAGCTTCACTGTAACTTTGTCTTGTGTCTACTGCAAACTCGGTGATGAAACCTTTCAATAGACTATTCAACCAAAAGTCTACTGTGCGGGACATAGGATTGTCTATCCGCTTCACAATACTGACTAGCTCAGGCGTCCAAGCGACTGGTCGATCAATATGCACAGTAGGTCTAGAATCTACTAACTTGGCTATCCAAGCGTGTAACTCCAGTGCAAAGGTAACAAAGAAAATTTCGTGAAGGTCAGTATAAATTAACTTCTGTAACCAGTCTTCTGTTTGGAGCGTAGAACTTCTATTTTCTTGTTCAGCGAACTCTTTAGCCTTTAAATCAAACCAGTCTCCAATTTCTTTAGCTGTAGGATTCCAGTAACACATTTGTTAACTGAGCAAGTCTCAGTGTAACAGAACCTTTTGCTGGCTTCAGCAACGATCTCAGATGTCTTGGAAATAATAAGTCTCACAACAGTAAGTCGCAAGACAACGGAATCATTTGTTGGCTCAACAACAGGGTTCAAAGCAACGGAACCATTTGTTGGTTGCTTTCTTTCTCTAGGTTGCACGTCAATCTCGCACATCACTGAAATAAGAAGTCTCGCTCACGCGGCAACAGAACCATTTGTTGGTTGCTATCTCGCGCGTCTATGAAATAATAAGTCTTACAATAACAAGGTCACTAGGCAATGGAACCATTTTTTGGTTGCTATCTCGCGCGTCTCTGAAATAATAAGTCTTACAATAACAAGGTCACTAGGCAACGGAACCATTTGTTGGCTTCTTTACTTGGGCAGACCCGGGTTTTAATGAAGCGCAGCAACAAAACCCCTTGGCGCACTGGCCCTCTCGGCAACGAGCTGCGCAGCAGCTCGAGGTCTCACCCGAAGTGGCTATGGGGGGGTTAAGGAATCAGGTTTCCTTAACCTGGGTGACGCGGAGATTGCTCTTCCTCTTCTGGTTCCTCAGATATCGGCGGTCGGACTTTCCCGCAGGCCGCTCGGCGCAGCTGCGCGGATTCCTTCCTTTGCAGGCCTACTGCGCAGTTCCTCCTCTCTAGCGCAGAAGGCAACTATTCCTTGCGTCGACACGCTAAATACTTCCTCGCCCTTCACATTCAGCGCAGTAACGCAGTCTTCTCTCGCAGTAGCGACCGCGCGTTACTACTTCTTCGGTACTTAACACTTATAGCTATCAAGGGACCTTTCCAACTCACTTAAACAGTCGCAAAGATAATACAAGAGTCTCGCACATACAAATAATGAACTCTAAATAGTTATCATTCACGCAAACATTATAACAAGAAGATATATGTGGAACTCATCTCCTCGAGGAACACCACGTCCACGGGAGTTTATATTAACCAGAAAACCATAGAGTTATACAATATGCTGCGCACACAGCTGCAGCCTTAGATCTTTACAGGAAACTCCAGGCACACAGCTGGGAGCCCTTCTCTTAATCAGTCTCTTCTCTACAGAGATTACAAAGGCGCAGACGTCACACAGACTGTCTGGCTGTTAAATATTGTAACTTCAAAGAATATTATATTTGTACTTTATTATTCCGGAGATGTTTCATCCCTCCGAGGTAACCCTATTATGTATCCGGAGATGTCTATTCCTCCGAGGGTTAGTATTAACTAGGGTTATTAGACCCACCATGTGTGGGTCGGCCCTGTAGTTGTATTTTAGGGGTTATTAGACTTCTCCAGGTGAGGTCGGCCCCAACAGGTCTATTAGTCAGTTGAGATTCAAGTATAAATAGAGGAGGTGAACTCCTCATTAGATCATTCACTCACTTGTGAAAGAGTGCGCACTAGTTGAGGAGATCTGCTAAGGAGTCAAGAGGAGAAGGAGCACATCTTGTATTTTGGTTGATCATCTTATTGAGGAAAGCTTTACTGGGTTTTCTACCCCATGAGGGTTTCCCAGGATATATTGTGTGTTATCTTGTGATTGTGTTTCTATCAGAGATCTTGCTTGTCTATTTGGTTTAAATCTTACATGGTATCAGAGCCAAACTGAATAGGACATCTTTCACAAGGTAAGAATACCTCTTTCTCTCTCTTTGGTGAAGTTAGGGTTTCAGCCCAAAGTTGATATTATTGATTTTTGGTTGCATGGATGGATAGCCCTTTTCAATACCTTTCTTTTGAGCTATAGATCGAACTTTTTGGTTGGGTAGAACTCCGGGAATTCCAAACCCTAATTCTACCAAAAGTGCGATACGTCAGATTTTGGTTTCAGAAAAAAGTTGTAATTTTTGAATTCTGATTAAATGGCTGTGTAGTCCTTCTCAAGAGCATTCTTTTGAGCTATAGATCGAACTTTTTGGTTGGGTAGAACTCCGGGAAATCCAAACCCTAATTCTACCAAAAGTGCGATAAAATTCTGTTCCAGTTTCCGGAAAAGTAAAAGGTAACTTTCCAGGTAAGTCTACTCTGTCTCTTGGACTCCCCCAAGAGAACATGGCTCCAAATACTAAGCTTGAAGACAAGCTAGAAGGCATAGAGAATTTCCGAGCATGGAAATACAGAATTGGTCTAATTCTTGAGGAGAATGATCTTGCTCATTATATCAAGGAGGAAGTTGCAGAACCAGAAGAAGATGAAGCCAAAGAGAAACACAGGAAGGATCTGATTAGGGCAAAGAGAATCATAGCTGATTCCATTAAAGACCACTTGATTCCCCAAGTGTCTTCCAAGAAGACTCCAAAGGAAATGTATGATGCCTTAGGAAGAATGTATGAAGGAAAGAACATCAATAGGAAGATGAATCTAAGGACTCAGTTGAAAAGCACCAAGATGAACAAAGGAGAATCCATTCAAGACTACTTATCAAGAGTCCATCAAATCAAAGAACAACTAGATGCCATTGGTGATACCCTTGATGAAGATGAACTTGTAATGACAGCTCTAAATGGTCTCACTAGACCTTGGGAGTCATTCATTCAAACTATGTGTGCCAGAAAAGAAAGTATGAAGTTTGATGTAGTTTGGGAAGACTGTGTACAAGAGGAAGCTAGGGTTGCAAATAGAGAAGCCTTGCTCAAAGAAGATGACCAAGCCTTGGCTACACATACCAAAAGAAGAAGGAGTCAATCCTACTTCAAGAAAGGTGGTCTCAAGGAGTCTCATCCTCCTCACAGATTTCACAAGAAAAGAGGATCCTCTCAAAGAAGGGATTACTCTTCTTTCCAGTGCTACTCTTGTCACAAATTAGGACACATTGCTAAAGATTGCCCTCTACAGAAGAAAAAGGGTAATCACTTCAAAAGACATCAAGCACATCTTGCAGAGGATGATAGTGAAGAAGAAGAAATAGAGGAAGAAAGGTCTCACAATAAAAGGCCTAGAGATGAAGGGGAAGAAGAAGAAAGGACCTTCTTCAAAAGGAGGTCAAGAAGAAACACAGAAGAAGATGCAGAAGAATATGTTCTCTTCTCCGCACTCTCTGGATCCATAACCCCTAGTGAAGGTACATGGCTTATTGACAGTGGTGCTTCAAAGCACATGACTGGATAGAAGAGGACCCTCTCAAATCTTGAAGAAAAGAATTCTCCCCAAAAAGTATCTCTAGGAGATGACTATCAATATCCCATTAAGGGAATTGGTGAAGCAAACTACAAACTCGATTCTGGAACTCCCATGAAGATGAAGGAGGTTCTATATGTTCCAGGATTAAAGAAGAATTTGCTTTCAATCTCAGCTTTAGACAAGAAAGGCTATAGAGTTGCATTCATTGATGGACAAGTGTTAATGTGGTCCAAAGGCAAATCCATTAAGGATGCAATTGTTATTGGTGAAGAGGAAGGAGGTTTATATAAACTCAAGGGTCATCCAGAAGCTGCTCTTGTTCATGAAACCTCTAGCCCCAGTGAGCTATGGCATAGAAGACTAGCTCACATTAACTACAAAGCCTTACCTTATGTAAGCAAGGTGGTCATAGGACTACCAGATTTAAAGGTTGATCATAATGGCTCATGCAAAGGATGTAAGAAAGGCAAGAATGTCAAGAACCCATTTCCAAAGAGTGAAACAAAGACCAAAGGGATCTTGGAGTTAATACACTCAGATGTGTGTGGTCCAATGCCCACCACCTCTCTAAGTGGGTTTGAATACTATCTTTCTTTCATTGATGATCATTCAAGGAAAACTTGGATATACTTTCTAAAAGGTAAGAATGAAGTTTTTGGGAAGTTCAAAGAGTTCAAGGCTCTAATAGAAAATCTCTCAGAAAAGAAAATCAAGATTCTCAGAACAGACAATGGTGGAGAATATACTTCAAAGGAGTTTGAAGAATTCTGTAAGGAAGCTGGAATCAAAAGAGAACTAACCACTCCCTACAATCCCCAACAAAATGGGGTTGCAGAAAGGAAAAATAGAACCATCATGGAAGCTGTGAAGACTATGATACATGACCAGGATCTTCCCATGTATCTGTGGGCTGAAGCAGCCAGAACAGCAGTATATGTTCAAAACAGATTATCTCATAGTGCTCTTGATTTCAAAACTCCAGAAGAAGTGTTTTCTGGAAAGAAGCCCGAGGTAAGCCATCTTAAAATTTTTGGGTGTCCTGTGTACATCCACATTCCAAAGGAAAAGAGAACCAAGTTGGATCCTTCTGGTAAGAAAGGAATATTTGTTGGCTATTGTGAATCATCCAAAGCCTTCAGGATTTACATACCAGGCTTTCATCATATAGAAATAAGTAGAGATGTAACCTTCGATGAGGAAGCAGCTCTTAAGAAATCTAGAAAATGTCAACTTGAAGAAGTTTATGAAGAAGATACATCTCCCAGAGTCTCAGATACTGTTCACATCCCTGAGGAGGACATAACAGAGGATCATGACATGCTGGAACCACAAGAACCCCCTGTTGCAGAATTATCTAGGAAAAGAAGACCAGCATGGGCTAGAGATATTATACAAGGAGCTGAAAGATATGGTGCTACTGAAGGCTCCACTAGAGAAAGGAAGAAACCAAAGCTAGTGTCCAACTATATGGCCTTGATGTGTGATCTTGTGGATCAACTGCCTACTAGCTATGAAGAAGCAGCTCAAAAGAAAGAATGGGTAGAAGCAATGACTGAAGAATATCAGTCAATAATGAAAAATGATGTTTGGGATATAGTCCCCAAACCAAGAGATAAAAGTGTGGTTTCTTCCAAATGGATTTTCAAAATAAAACATGCTGCAGATGGAAGCATTGAAAAATACAAGGCAAGGTTTGTAGCCAGAGGATTCTCTCAAAAGGAGGGAATTGACTATGAAGATACATTTGCACCTGTTGCTAGGTATACTTCGATTAGAACTATCATGGCACTTGCATATATGATGAAATGGAAATTGCATCAAATGGATGTTAAGACAGCCTTCCTGAATGGTGTAATTGAAGAAGAAGTATACATAGAACAACCTCAAGGTTTTGAGGTCAAAGACGGAAGGACCCATGTATGCAAACTGAAGAAGGCATTATATGGTTTGAAGCAAGCTCCCAGAGCTTGGTATGGAAGAATTGACAGCTTCTTATTAAGCATGGGCTTCACCAAAAGTAAAGCTGACCCCAATCTCTATCTTAAGGTAATGAATGATGAACCTGTTATATTGCTATTATATGTAGATGATTTATTTCTAACAGGAAATGAGAAACAAATCATTGAAAGCAAGAAGAAGCTTTCTTCAGAATTCGAAATGAAAGATCTTGGATTAATGCACTACTTCTTAGGCCTAGAAGTGTGGCAAGAGCCAAAAGGGATCTTTCAAGGTAAGTATACTGTGGAGATCCTCAAAAGGTTTGATATGTTGGAGTGTAAAGCTATGGCCACTCCCATGGACTCCAACCTAAAACTGCTAGCTAATGATTCATCAGAACTAGTGGACATAACCCTATATAGACAAATCATTGGATCTTTGATGTACTTGACAAATACTAGACCTGATATATGCTTTGCTGTAAATACCCTAAGTCAGTTTCAAGTAGAACCTAGAAAGGTTCACCTTATAGCTGCAAAGCATATCATGAGGTACCTAAAAGGTACAGTGGACTATGGTCTTTACTATCTTAGAGACAATGAACTCAAGTTGCATGGTTTCTCAGATTCTGATTGGGCAGGTAGTGTCTCAGACAGAAAAAGTACTTCAGGTGGATGTTATGGTCTTGGATCTGCCATGATCTCCTGGTTCAGCAAGAAACAATCTAGTGTGGCTCTCAGTACCGCTGAAGCAGAATATATAGCTGCTTGCTCTGCCAGCTGTGAAGCGGTGTGGCTTCGAAAACTCTTATCTGGAATCTTTGACTTAGAGATGGATCCTACTGTGATTATGTGTGATAATCAAAGCTGCATTAAGATGACTGAAAATCCTGTGTTCCATGATAAGTCAAAACACATTGAGATCCGTTACTTCTATATACGAGACATGGTGCAGAGAGGAGCCATCAAGCTCGAGTACATAAGCACTGAAGATCAGGTTGCCAATATCTTGACTAAACCTCTGTCTCGAGTAAAGTTTGAATACTTCCGAGACAAGCTTGGTTTAGTCCAGAAGGACCCTCCTCGAAAGGGGGAGTAGTATAGTATTTCTGTCACTTATTTTCTGTTTTGTTAGCTACTTACAATTACTTAGATTTAGAACTCTTACATATCGTTTATGCTAGATGTATACATGATTTGATATGATGTATTAGTGAGAACACATACATGTTTTGATGTACACATGTTTTGATGTGATGTGTACATGTTTTGATTAGTGATGTATACATGTTTTGATGTACACATGTTTTGATGTGATCAGTGATGTATACATGTTTTGATGTACACATGTTTTGATGTGATGTGTACATGTTTTGATTAGTGATGTATACATGTTTTGATGTGATGTGTACATGTTTTGATTAGTGATGTATACATGTTTTGATGTACACATGTTTTGATGTGATGTGTACATGTTTTGATTAGTGATGTATACATGTTTTGATGAACACATGTTTTGATGTGATGAATACATGTTTTGATGTGATAGATGATTGTACCTGTATGGATGAAGATACAGTTGAGGGGATTGAATCATCCCTGGACTTTCAGTCCTAAAAAGAGCCGTAGACGTAAGGTCTCCGAAAATGAAGTCCTTAATGGACAGTTGAGGGGATTGGATCATCCCTGGACTTTCAGTCCTAAAGAGAACCATAGACGTAAGGTCTCCCAGAATGAAGTCCTTAGTGGACAGTTGAGGGGATTGGATCATCCCTGGACTTTCAGTCCTAAAAAGATCCGTAGACGTAAGGTCTCCGAGAATGAAGTCCTTAGTGGACAATTGAGGGGATTGGATCATCCCTGGACTTTCAGTCCTAAAGAGAACCGTAGACGTAAGGTCTCCGAGAATGAAGTCCTTAGTGGACAGTTGAGGGGATTGGATCATCCCTGGACTCTCAGTCCTAAAGAGAGCCGTAGACGAGAGGTCTCCGAGAATGAAGTCCTTGGTGGACTTGAGGGGATTGGATCATCCCTGGACTCTCAGTCCTAAAGAGAACCGTAGACGTGAGGTCTCCGAGAATAGAAGATAGGACTGCATCGTCCCTGGACCTTAGTTCAAAATGTACGTGATGGGGATTGCATCATCCCGGAACTGATAGTTCAAAATGTACGTGATGGGGATTGCATCATCCCGGAACTGATAGTTCAAAATGTACGTGATGGGGATTGCATCATCCCGGAACTGATAGTTCAAAATGTACGTGATGGGGATTGCATCATCCCGGAACTGATAGTTCAAAATGTACGTGATGGGGATTGCATCATCCCGGAACTGATAGTTCAAAATGTACGTGATGGGGATTGCATCATCCCGGAACTGGTAGTTCAAAATGTACGTGATGGGGATTGCATCATCCCGGACCTGATAGTTCAAAATGTACGTGATAGGGATTGCATCATCCCGGAACTGATAGTTCAAAATGTACGTGAAGGGGATTGTATCATCCCCGGACTTCGATCCCTGAATTGATCCGTAGACGAATGGTCTCCGAGAAAATAATGGTATTAATGATGTGGTTACTTGTATCGGTAGGATACTTGTATTGATGATGTGGTTACTTGTATCAGTAGGATACTTGTATTGATGATGTGGTTACTTGTATCAGTAGGATACTTGTATTGATGATGTGACTACTTGTATCGGTAGGATACTTGTATTGATGATATGGTTACTTGTATCAGTAGGATACTTGTATTGATGATGTGGTTACTTGTATCGGTAGGATACTTGTATTGATGATATGATTACTTGTATCGGTAGGACACTAGTATTGATCATGTGGTTATCTGTATCGGTGGGATACTCGTATTGTTGTGTAGGATACTTGTATGATCGTATGATGACGATGCTACTGATCATGTGATGACGATGCTGTTGATCGTGTGATGACGATGCTGCTGATCGTGTGATGACGATGCTGCTGATCGTATGATGACGATGCTGCTGATCATGTGATGACGATGCTGCTGATCGTGTGATGACGATGTTGCTGATCGTGTAATGACGTTGCTACTGATCGTGTGATGACGATGCCGTTGATTGTGACGATACTGTTGATCGTATGACGATGATGCAGCTGATCATGTGAAGACGATGCTAAAGATTGTGATGTTGATATTGATGTACCAGTAACTGGTTGAGTTACTGATGAAGTCGAATTGAAGAAAGCTTCCGATGATTTATAGATGTATCATGTGTAGTGACTCCTTGCTCCTGCAGATGCTGTTATAATATCCTTCTCGTTAAGGGGGAGTGTTAAATATTGTAACTTCAAAGAATATTATATTTGTACTTTATTATTCCGGAGATGTTTCATCCCTCCGAGGTAACCCTATTATGTATCCGGAGATGTCTATTCCTCCGAGGGTTAGTATTAACTAGGGTTATTAGACCCACCATGTGTGGGTCGGCCCTGTAGTTGTATTTTAGGGGTTATTAGACTTCTCCAGGTGAGGTCGGCCCCAACAGGTCTATTAGTCAGTTGAGATTCAAGTATAAATAGAGGAGGTGAACTCCTCATTAGATCATTCACTCACTTGTGAAAGAGTGCGCACTAGTTGAGGAGATCTGCTAAGGAGTCAAGAGGAGAAGGAGCACATCTTGTATTTTGGTTGATCATCTTATTGAGGAAAGCTTTACTGGGTTTTCTACCCCATGAGGGTTTCCCAGGATATATTGTGTGTTATCTTGTGATTGTGTTTCTATCAGAGATCTTGCTTGTCTATTTGGTTTAAATCTAACACTGGCCACTCAGGGATTAGCTCCTCGGCTATCCGATTCTCCTCTAGTTCTACACACAGTAGAAACATACCAAAGGACAATCAACACATGATCTATCCTCAAGAGTATCGAACTCTTACTTGCTAACTTTTTCTAACGTCTACCCATTACAATTATTCATATATATAGGTGGCCATGGCGGTCGCACCTTTACAAAACTGTGGGCCTTTCCCGACAGTGATTCCCAAAAACCCTAACCACGCACATGGCTAGGTGTACTGTAGGCGCCGCTTGCAGTCATGTCGCCGCTTCCTGCAGGCTCCATGAATTCCGGCGCAGATTGTGGGTATGGGCGATCGTCCTTCGCCTTCAATGCTCTGGTCCGTTGCTCCTCCTTGATCCGAGCAACCATAAATTCTGTACTTAGCCTTTAAATGAGGGTAGTTGAGCCCTCTACTCCATCGCCTTATTTATTATGGTAGTTGAGCCACCTTCATTCTTCGATGACGTGCGCGCGAGCTCCGCGATTTCCGGTCCATGATCTTTGCTGAGCTTGTCCATCTGGCACCGTACTGCGCACCGTCTCCTTCTTGCCCAAAACTTAGTGCTTGTCCCAAAATTAGCACTTTCCTTTCATACTTGTGTCTTTTCCCCAAAATTCGCAGCTTTACCGCAGCTACGACCTAGGCTCCAACACCACTCTAATAAGAATTCTGGGGGGATATTGGCCTTAATGAGCCTCTTCCATCTTATCCACTCCTAAATATGATCAGATAAATGGCTGGCTTTATTTTGTCTAAAGGTAGACAAAAGATCTGTCCCGGCATCGTACCGAACAAGAAGCTGGAAGTGGTTCAAAAAGACTATAGAGAGATCCCGAAAGTTAAAAAAGGTGGCTGCAGGTAACTCAATGTACCATTTGGTTGCAACCTCGATCAAGGTTCTTTGAAAAAGTCTCAACCTAACGGAATCTTCGTTCAACGAGTTCGAAGAACACCAGAGATGAAAAGTGGTAACATGATCACCAGGATCCTCACCAGTTTTACCTTCGAATTTTGGGATGTCCGAAGGTAGCTTAGTGGGAACTGGTGGCCACGTAATGTTATGGCACACCAGATTGTTCGTTAACTTGGAAAGATCTGGAAAATTCAAATTTGCCAGAAATGGTAAACGAGGTCTAAAAGATGGCATTTGATAAGTTGGAGTCATGAAGGGGGAACCTCCCATAGCTTGACCCATAAACTGCTGGTTAGGGTTTCCCCCATCCATCTGCTGGTAGTGGTTTCCCCCAGCCATCTGCTAGTAGGGGTTGCCCCCAGCCATCTGCTGGTAGGGGTTTCCCCCCACCATTTGTTGTTGTGTGAAAGTGTTGTTGAAATTCCCCAACCCAAATGAAAGTGGGTTGGCACCCTATGCATTTGTCCACTATGGCTGGGTATTAGCCCCGCCATATTGTTGGTTAAAGATATTACCCCCTCCTTCAGAAAAAAAAGAAAAGGGGATATTTCATGCAGGTATATTACTCTGATTCACATTGTAACCTGCAAAGGTGTTAAAACCTGGGGTAGTCGAGGTGGACGGCGCAGTCATGGTACTCATGACAGGCATAGTTGCAGAGGGATTCAGCCCTACATCGAGTTTGGAAATCTAAGTACTAGGTATACGATATGATTGTTGAATCGTAGGAGATGGAGTAACATTCACTGCATCGTTGGGTCCAAAAGTAGGAGTGGTAACTGCGGCAGACGTCAAAGTTGTCGTGCTTGGCATGCCTAAAGTACCGGCATTAAAACTAAAAGACGTAGTTGAAGTAGAAGCTGTCTGTGATGAACTCGGTGTAGCAGTGGAAGAAGGATTTACAATCCTTGTATTGATACCCATTGTGGGAGTCTGTGGAACTCCCTGTTTGTCTCTTGGGTTAGTCATAATATGCCCAGGTGTGAAAAAATATGCACTATACTCGGGTTGCTGGAAACCAATAGGTACCAAAAGCGGATTATTAAGTCCAGTTAGAGTAGGGTTAAAAGGAGTTTTAAACTCACCAGAAGTAATATCCTCAACCTCGACAGTATTAAGAACTTGTTGTTCTGGGGTTCTAGGTTGTGGTTCACCAGGAACCTCTATTTCACCAGTAAGTTAAAAAAGACCACTGGAGTTTGTCCTCCATCGTCGTGGTGGCGATAGTGGCTCCACACTGAGTGGGGGAAGGTTTTGCAACCTCCGAGACCTAGGATGCTGTTGGTCTTCCACAATTATATAAATATAAAACTAAGTAAAAACCTAGTGGCCACTAATACTAAGGGGCAAACAACATACCACTATAAAAATCCTAAGTAATCAAACCAATCAAATGGATAGAAAATACTATTGGAAGTAAGTTTAGGATGATTAGGACCTAGAACAGACTAACAGAGTACTGATGGTCAGTTTCGTGGTGTCCACTGGAGGTCCACTGGGTGTAAGCACTTGAATCACCAAACCTCTTTCCTAGGATTACTGCCAGAGGGTTACAATCCATGCCTGTCCGAGGTGAAGTGGGAATAACCACCCACTCTACCTGTGTAGGATCCTAAAGGTCTGATACTAATGCTACCATAAATATGAAATATCCTAGGGGGACAGTCATTAGCCTAGTCAAAACACATGGGCAGGGTAGCAAAGCCCGAAGTACGAAAGGACCCCCATACGCGAATTGACTATGGTTTATGGTCAAAAGGAAAGTGAGGGGGTATCCTCAACAATTTCAGTTTCCCACGGCCTCGTGCTTAACTCTAGTTTGAGTAGAGCATCCCAAGGTTATTTGATATATATGGGTTTACCTAAATGAAAGTTGTACTATGATTGTTGCGTAATGAAGCCAGTTGCGAGCAGTTTAAGGTGATTTAAGCTCATAACTCTAGCCTAAGCTAGTTGATGTTGTGTATACCTAAAAAGAAAATGTTTCTAATTCATTTTATTAAAAATTATTTTTAAGGCAACCTTTTACTCAAGGGGATAGTGCATTGTGTGGAAATGGTTTGAGAAAGTAAAGTGCAAAAAGAAATAACTTTCAAAGCAACAAAAGACTCTTTTTTCTTTTTATGTTTATGCTCTTTCCAAAATGAAAACCAAGCAAACCTAAAACAAATCTCTTTTTTCTTTTCTTTTCAAATTCAAAACAAAGTAAACTATGCTACTTCGAAATGATCATAATCCTTACTACTTTAAACTACTAAACTCATTTTTTTGCTTTTTCTGATATACATAAAAGAAAAAGAACTCGAAAATGGAAGCAAGTAAGACCTAAAAGAGCAATGTAAGTAAGGAAAAGCAACTCTAAGGCTCACAACAATCAACTTGATGTCTTGACAAAGACTTGTCCTACAAATGTTTTAAAGGGAAAAAACCTTGGGCTTGGAAGACAAAGTGGAAATAAAAGAAGGATAAGAGATGCTTTAAAATGAAAGGCAAACTTCAAAGGTCGCTCCAAAGCATCGAGAATCCTAAGAAAGCACTAAGCCAAGCAAACGGTAGGCAAGCAAGCCAAAGATGGCCTTACAACCACAAAGAATCGAATGAAAGCAAACTAAAGGACTTCAACTTACTTGGACTGAGACCGATAAAGCAATCAAAAAGTGTCTCCCCAGTATAGTCGCCAGTATGTTGTTAAGGAATTCTACCCTATAGCGAGGAGAGGGACACTACCAACTTCTGGGGTGACAGGTAAATACATCAATCATATCACATAGTCTTCTACAAAAGGAAAGAGATCAAGGTTCTTGAAGGCATACCTTATTAACAAAGTTCGATCCTAGCTTTCGCTTGATCCTTCAATCGATCCTCCACTTGATCTTCCGTTCGATGAACCTGCAATACAAAGATACCTTCCTCAGTTTATCTTGACTGATATAACAATGATGAAATTGAAATGCAATTTAAACATCAAATACAATCAAGCATTTAATCCAAACAAATATACAATCCATTAGACATTTGATTGGGATAGGAAGGGCATTTCAACCTTTATTGTCAAAAGCGAATAATCAGTACAATTTATACCTGATCATCTAGAGTGCTTATGCAACCGGATCCTGGGCTCCTGATCTTCACACTAACTTGGAATTCCTCCAGCGTAACAACCCTTAATGCATAGTTTCTCCTCCCCTCTCTCATCTAGCCCCCTTGTATTTATGGGACAAGGTAGGCAGTTTGGATTGAGAGGTAGTTTGATTGGGAGTTTGGGGAAGTTGCAAAACCAACTTCAACTAATCCCAATTTGTCAAATTAATATATTTTTGATTACTTTTTAAGGTGTACACTAGTTTTCTTAAGTGGAGTAGCGTTCAATATGCAACTTTCCTACTTTACAACTAGCGTTTGCAAGATTTTTTGAGTTGTGCGCTACTCTATTGAAGCAAAGTAGAGTATTTTAGAAGGAAAACGCTACTTTATTGACGTGGAGTAGAGTATTTCAGTAGGAAAATGCTACTATCATGCTTATAGGGTAGCATTTTTCCCAAAAAGTAGGTAAAATGAGAGTTTTGTCAGCTGCAAAGGGGTAAGTCTAGTCCATTCATCATCTAAGGTAATCATGCTCTTCAATCCAAGTTGTCCTTTTGTGTGATCAATAGCTAAAGTTGATCACGGATAGAGAAGTTCATATTTGACCTATAACAGGTACCAATCCCATAACCCCCTCACCTCTCCCTAATGGATACACATGGCCCCTTCTCATTCATTGCTTCCTTACATAGATTCTTGGGTATTTTTATTGCATTAATTAGTAATTACATCATTTACATTTCTTCATGGCTTAACATATCATGGATAATCAAACTGTCAAATACTTTCCTATGCAATTAAAACCTGTACATCCACTAGTGGGGCCTTGGACTTGAGCTCCACACTAGGGAAAACACACACATAGCATGTATACAATATTTAAATTGAGGCCAATAAACCATAAGGTCCAAAATATGGGTATTACATTGCCTCCAGTAGGATTATTCACCTTAGGTGCATCTCCCGTTCAAGAATTAGCGTTGGGATTCTTCTTATGTTTCTTCTTTTTTCCTTTTGGGTCCACAGTTTGAACCATAAGTACTTCAAAATTTTGGGTGGGAGTTGCGGATTGTTGTGTTTCCTGGCCAATTGTGGGTTGCGAAGTCTAAATAGACATTTGTCCCAATTGATGGGTAATTTGTTCAAGTTGGTTGATGGATCCAATCACACCATCGGTATGAGGTCCTTTTGGTGGCCAAGCTAGATCAGACACATGTCTTACAGCATGAGGTATTAAATCATAAAGTGTGCGCCATTGGGAATATATAAAATCCATCTGTTGAGCACTCTCAATGAGTTGTTCTTTGGTCATGGCTCCTGACATGGCTACATCTTTGGAAAGAGTAGGTCATGGAGATTTTATGAACCAATCTACTAAGAATTGATCAGGGATTTCATCTTTTATAAGCCTTCGACGCCCCCTCCGTTCATGGAAATGATCTGATATGTGAGTAGAAGTGGACTTCCTAAGTTAAGTTAAAAGTTTTGTTCCCGTCTCATAATGGATAGGTAATTGAAAATGTGTCAGAAAGACCATAGCTAAAGATGAAAATTCTATGAATGTATTGTGGGGAAAATCAATGTACCATTTTGCAGTAGTCCCCGTTATGGTCTGCTAAAACAACCTTCACCTAAAACTATAATCAACTAGGGAATTGGATGAACACCACAAATGGAATGTCATCACATGATTTGATGGATCTTCCCTTAGTTTTCCATCAAACTTGGGAATGTTTGAGGGTATTTTATTTTTTATGGTTGGCCATCCATTCAAATGTAGAACAAGATCATTAATCAGCCGAGATAAATCCGGTACACTAAGTTTTTTTGACCCAAAATCCGACGGTGAAAAAGTCGAATTTGCTATAACCTATGGTTGCTTAGCCGACAATTCCAGTCTTTTTTACCATCGGTGGCATGTCGGCTAAAATCCGACAAAGTTGAATATGTCAGATCTCCGACGCACCTACCTCGTCAATGATCCGACTTCCTCCAGCTTGATAGGTAGTCGAATAACCGACAACTTTAACTTCCAAAATTGGTTGGATATCATCCTTTTTCTGTCGAATATGAGGCGCACATTCCGAATTACCTTCCCTGATGGAATCGGTTCAGTCGTCGGTTACGTGACTCGCATAACATACAAAAAAATGCGGATCCGACGTTCCAAGCCGCCAGAAGTATGGCAAAGGCATCTGTTGTTAGCCTACAGTTGTCGGTTTAGTCGTTAGTTAAGTGACGTCCATACCATACAAAAAAAAGGTGGATCCAACGTTCCGAGCCATCGGAAGTATGGAAATGCATCATATGTTAGCCTCTGGTCGTCGGTTAATTCGTCGATTAAGTGACATCCATACCATACAAAAAAAGGGATCCGACATTCCGAGCCGTCAGAAGTATGGCAAATGCGTCGGATGTTAGCCTGCGGTCGTCGGTTAAGCGACTATCCAATACATGTTTTTTTTTTTAAATACATCCAGTGCCTAATAATGAAAAATATTAGCTGCAAGTGGAACTTGTCCCTATTTTTTTAACATTCTTAGCCTTTAAACTTTGCATCAAAATAAAAACAGGGTGCGAATTGAACTGAGGAGATTTGAACCTGCGACCAGTTCGTACCCTATTATTTTTTCGATGCAAATTATATGTTTTCTTTAATTTGTTGTTGACTTTAATTCCCTAGCGTAAGAGGAGCCATTATGGTCAAGTTTCAGCCCTAAAAAAAGATGAACATTGACAACAAGCAGCATGTTTCTAATTATTGTTGGTTTATGCTAGCTTAGTTGCAAATATCATGCTTCAGAAGAAGCCAGCCTTGAATGGTAAATATACCAATTTGGAAGGGTTTAATGTGAGGTTAAGGATATTGATTCCAAGTAAATTAAAGAGAAGGTTAAGGATATTGATTCTAGTGCATCATTTACTCAACCTTTGAAGTTATGGAAACTTGAAATTGGTTATGAGGAGCAACTAAGAAATTGTCAAAATTTAAATGACACGCGAGTGGGTTGTAGAAAGCTAGCATCGTAGCCATTCATTGAGATCCTCTCTATTTCGAGAATGATTTCATATTCTCTACTGAACAGGGCCAACCACGTGAAGGTGGAAGCTCTTATGGCCCCTCGCCCCCCTCACATCACTCTCAATTCCCCATACCCAATGCATGTACTTGAAAAAAACAAATATGTGCAAATTCATCCATATTTTATCATGAACTTTCATCCATTATTCATTGAATAAATGCTAACATTCACTAAACCATTGTTTCAGTCGATCCACACATTCATTCAATAAAATATAACATTCAATAAACCATTCATTAGTCATTCAGTCAACACATTCATTCAATAAAAGCTGAAATTCAATAAAGGTAACAGTTTACTACACTGAATCATTAAAACATTAGAAAATTCATTAAACCATTCATTCATTCATTAGGCCAAAAATCATGGATGATATACAAGATTTGAACCTGCGACCTATGTCTAGTCCCAAGGATACCACCTTCAAGCTTGACCTTATCAATAAATTCCCGTCACCAATTCCTCTCATACGATATCCCAAAACCATTTCTCTCGACACCCACTCTTCATTTATTTTGCATGCATTTCACTATGCAACCGTCTCAGATTCCCATTGCGTTTTCCATCAATTAGTTTATCAATTCAGTATGACCCACATCTTCCATCCAATGAGTGTTTCTGCGGTCTTCAGTTTCAGCCTGGCAATGGTTGATGATTCATGGTATTATGTTTCACTTCGGCTGCAACATGGAAAACTCATAGTTCACTATAAAGGTTTGTCTGACAAATGTGATGGTCAGAGAAGTATTCATAGTGAACTATGAGTTTGCCATATTGCAGCTTAAGGGAAACGTAATAGAATGAATCATCACCATTGTTAGGATGGAACTAAAGACCGTGGAAACACTCCTCGGACGGCGGGCGTGGGTCATACCGAATTGATAAATTAATAGAGGGAAAATGCAACGAGAATCTGAGACGATTGCATAGGGAAATGTATATAGAATGAATCAAGGTTGAATGTGGTAGCCCGCCATATCCCATTGTGAAATGCATGCAGAATGAATCAAGCTTGAAGGTGGTCGCCCATTTCCAGCTGCACTTCAAGCTTGAAGGTGGTAGCCTTGGGACTAGACATAGGTCACTGGTTCGAATCTCCTCAGTTCAGTTCGTACCCTGTTATTTTTTCGATGCAAACTATATGTTTTCTTTAATTTGTTGTTGACATTAATTCCCTAGCATAAGAGGAGCCATTATGGTCAAGTTGCATTCCTAAAAAAAAGATGAACATTGACAACAAGCAGCATGTCTCTAATTGTTGTCGGTGTATGCTAGCTTAGTTGCAAATATCATGCTTCAGAAGAAGCCAGCCTTGAATGGTAAATATACCAATTTGGAAGGGTTTAATGTGAGGTTAAGGATATTGATTCCAAGGAAATTAAAGAGAAGGTTAAGGATATTGATTCTAGTGCATCATTTACTCAACCTTTGAAGTTATGGAAACTCGAAATTGGTTATGAGGAGCAACCAAGAAGTTGTCAAAATTTAAACGACACACGAGTGGGTTGTAGAAAGCCAACATCGTAGCCACTCATTGAGCTCCTCTATGTTTCTAGAATAATTTCATATTCTCTACTGAACAGGGCCAACCACGTGGAGTTGGAAGCTCTTATGGCCCCTCCCCCCCCTCACATCACTCTCAATTCCCCACACCCAATGCATGTACTTTAAAAAAACAAATTTGTGCAAATTCATCCATATTTCATCATGAACTTTCATCCATATATGTGCAAATTCATCCATATTTCATCATGTGGAAACTCGAAATTGGTTATGAGGAGCAACCAAAAATCACAACAAGCTCCAAGAAATTGTCAAAATTTAGATGACACACGAATGGGTTGTAGAAAGCCGGCATCGTAGCCATTCATTGAACTCCTCTCTGTTTCGAGAATATAAATTTCATATTCTCTACTGAGCAGGGCCAACCACGTGAAGGTGGAATCTCTTATGCCCCCCCCCCCTCACATCACTCTCAATTCCCCATAGCCAATGCATGTACTTGAAAAAAACAAATATGTGCAAATTCATCCATATTTCATCATGAAATTTCATCCATTATTCATTCAATAAAAGTTGAAATTCAATAAAGGTAACAGTACTTTACTACACTGAATCATTAAAACATTAGAACATTCATTAAACCATTCATTCATTCATTAGACCAAAAATCGTGGACGATATATTGTTATCAAAAATATTTAGACGTCGTTTTTCCCATCACTTCTTTTTATAAGTTTTTCTTCTCTTCAATGGTAGATAATGTATAAGAGGAGCATCTACATTTGGACTTTCTCCTCCAGTTCTTGGTTCTTCAGCAAGCACTTGTGGTGATGTATGCAATATCCTAGATGATTGTTGTTCTAGATGTGGATTTTGTGGCAAGGGGTTCGAATTTGCTGCAACGATGTGAAAATGTTACATCGTTATATTTTGCTATTGTAATGACAAGTTTTTCATTTAAAAAAATTCATTACGAAGGTGTTTTTTTACCTGGTGTGACCAAATCATGTTGTTGATGTTCTTGTCTAGTCTCAACCTGTATAGTTTCACCCTCTACATGGTCTACAGTAGAAATACGGTGAACTACAATTAATGGTCACCATTTGCAATGCTATACATAAAATTGTAGCATATGAATAAATTCATTACCAGCATTTGAAGCTTGATCATCCATTTGTTGTTGTCCCTCCTTGACACTAATGGGATCATTGCTTTCCTATTAAAAACAGAGTCAATATTTTACATCAAGTATTTGTAACGAAAATATTGCACAAGCGACAAATCTTCATTAAACTATATAGATTCTATATACCTGTGCACCGGATGGATTGGTACCACAAGATTGTGTTTTCCCAGATAATCTTCTTCGGCGTTGAACAACAGCTCCAAAGCCTTCCTGGAAGCCAAGCTTCATGTCTTCCTCTGTGGGTACTTCATTGAATCGATCATCCTGCATATTTTCTTATCGTCATTAATTAACATTTTACGGTGCAATAAAACAAAAAATAATTTTCAATTTATTATTTGTATTCATTGTTGGTTTCTTGAAACTTACAATCCATGCTGCCAAATTCGAATAACCACCAGGGCCAAGCTTGTGTTGACCTATTTTTTCTAGTCTTGCATTTGTGGCCTTTGATGTGTCTGATAGCCTATGCAAGTGTTGAAATACGTTAGATGTTCCAAGTTCGATATAGAAATCAAGGATAATAAGGTTTAGAATTACATTGTGGAAAGTATTGCATACCTCCCTATGCTTGGTGTTAGCTTGCCTTCTCTTCTGAGATCCCTCTCCTTTCCATCTTCCACTAGAGATATCCACTCCATTACTGGAATCATTGGTGGGTGCTCATACCTTTGGTTTTTCTTGAGGTGTGTCCTATATTGGTATCGGACAACCTTCACATGTTGACAAGCCTTTTTCAGGACATTGGCATGACTAAAGGTTTTGTTCCCGAACAGGCCAACCAACCCATTAGTGAGTTCATCTTTTAAATGTTTTGGTTGTCTATCCCACCTTGTTCGGATGGTGGTCCCGAAGATCTCCAAGCAAAATTCATTCATATGTTTATAGAAAACATCGTTTCCTGCAAAACGATCATGCCATGATCATAATTAGTTGATAAAAAATGTTTTATTGGTATATTACAATGAAATTATAAACACTAATTAACCTGATCAACTATGATTAATTACCTGGGATCTTCGCTATCTTTATTGGGACGAGATCTTCGTCCACCAAAAATGTTATCTCCAGTGTTCCCATGCTTTTGACAAGGGAAGATCCTGGAAATGTAGCTTCTTCGACATCAAAATTAGTAGGGGACTCGGTGTCGACTCCTTCTTGTGGACGATCCATTGTGTGTCGGTCAGTAGCGGCTGTTGTGCTCACAGCAGGGGTCCGTGGTGTTTTGGAACGTGTTGCCAACTGTTCAGTCGACAACAATGGTGAAGGATTCAAACTACATGGAGTCGTTTGGTCGTGATGCAAAGTCTCTCCATGAGCCTCGCTGGGGCCAACACCACCTTGACCAATATTGTGTGGTCCCTTATAATTTTGTAAATACACACCACGTCTTATACGTTCAATACTATCATATAAAATAGAACATTATAAAGATTTAAACGAATTATTCTATGATTCAAGATTCCTCAACTTACTCGCAAGGTATTATATCTATGTTCCAACAATGCAATCCTTTTTGTAATTGCGCTTGTCTGCGGAACTTGGATTAGTAGAGTAAGTATTTCTGCACTATATCTATTCAATAATTTCTCTACCATCTTTAGCGGGTCTGTGGCTTCACCAATTTTTTCGCAATCGTGAAGCACCTCTACCACTTCAGGTTCTAATGGAAAATCTTGCAATGCTGATTCATACTGCGATTCACTAGTGGGCTACAACAAACATATATAAAGCACTATTAAGTTCTCTATTGATAGATTCCAAATTTTATATTAACGTAACATATCTATCATGATAGATTCGTAAAATTACAACACGGTTTACATTATGATAACGAAACCAGTATACACACAAAAAATACATAACAAAATTAACATTATGCTACGTATTATATTGGTAAAATTGAAATGAATTATACCTGCGACCTCGAGGATCACGATCCACTCATTGGATCAATGGTCATAGGCGACTTGCCCCGATCTGCTACTATCTGGGAGCTGCCCCTAACAACACCCTAATAAAAAAACATAGTGAAAGTCACCTAAATGAATCCAAAACTATTCATGAAAAAACACATCAAAAAAATTATTATTCATATTATATTTTTAATATTACAAAGATGTATACCCGTTGCGCGGACCCTGGTGTGGCCGACCTTACGGAATCGGCCTGCATCAAAAACATAGACTAGAAAATTACGTAAACGAAACCAAAATATTCATTGAAACATTAATATAATGCTAAAACATTTTGACATATTTTAATTGTACAATTCAAATCAGGTCTACCTATTGCCCCAAGGGTGTTGTCATCTGATCAACATTCGATGGGTGTATTTCCCGATCAATGTTCTGCATCAAATATAAATAACATTATATAAAACAAACCAAGTTATTAATAATGGAAAAACAAAGCAAATAAAAACTCTTTTTTCTTATTATATTTGTACTATTAGAAAGATGTATACCTGCTCCGTCGAGGAAGAAGTCCTCCTCAGACCATTTGTTGGCAGGGATTTATCCCGATCACTGGCCTGCGAAGTAAATATGGGAAATTTAAACGAAATAAACTAACAAAAAATACTTATGATTTTTAATTTATTACTAAAAGGTTGGGTAAAATGTTATATAGTAACCTTGTTTGTATCTACTCGGTTCATAGGGTAATTAATAAGCAACTCGTCCCCTGCAGACATTGTTTTAATAGCAACTACGAAAACACGGTTTCCTTCACACCCCTCAAATTCGCAGTTTGGTTGCTTAATTGTAGACCCTGGTTGTGAACTGTTTATAAACCCCGCAATATTCCCTGTGGCCTTTGGCCTTCCGTCCATGTACAACGTTCCTCCTTTATTTTGATTTTTGTCTTTCAATTGTAAATAGTTTGTTGACAATCCATATCTACGCATACTTTTTGTATATCGAACAAGGCGCATCCAATCGTTGTAGTTGTATATGGGTCCAACAAACTCCATCAATTATGTACATGTCCCGTAACCAACCAAGATGCAATCCATGGAAAACAACCCGAAACCATGTATCGACAACGGTGCAATTCGATATCTCCTCTCGTTCACACAAAAATATGTGTTCGGTGGAGGAATATCCTTCGGTACCCATTGTTTCACTAAATGTCTGTACCTCAAGGGCACCTCTTCGTCGTATTTTGTCTCATCACCATATGAACATGCCCCCCCTTGACCGTGAAAAAATTCATTGCGTCTATGGAATCTTCTTTTGGTTTTTTGACATCTAGTTGATACAATTCTTCTAGACCTACTGGATGTCTCACTTTCCTCTAGCCTTCCTAAACTCCCCTCGCTCGAGGAAGACAGATCAGACAAATACCTGTTTGGTTCTACATGCACCATTGGAAAAAATTTTAGATTCGACCGCAAGGCATAGCGCCTCTTAAAAGTTGACGTGTATCGCCTTTTATAATTTTACTTGATCCTCATTCCCTTTGTCAACATGTAGGCATTCAAGGGCTGATCGGAAGATGACCAATTTATCTTTCTTAAGAGTAGAAAGTCGTTTCTAAATGGCCGACAAAAAAATAATTAGTTTATCACATTATGATCACTTTCTACTATTAGATGTAATGCTACATCACACATGTAATGCTACACATACACGTTAGAAGATCTCCCTCATAGTATCACTTTTTACTATTTGATTTAATGCTACATCACACATGAAACACTACACATACATGTTACAAGATCTCCTCTAATGCTACAAGTCCTGGCTACTTAATGAAAACTATTTACCACATATTTGATTACCTTAGTGTAGACGTTTCCTGTAATATACTCAGAAGAGTTACTTTCAGAAATGACTGTGCCTCTTAGAGGCCAGTCAACTCTAGGAACCAAGTGACCCTATGATAGGGCTAGTACAAACCACAGAGAGAGAGATGACTGGGCTATGGTATGGTCAATCAAAGAAATTCAGTGACAGTAAAAAGGCTCAGTACAAAGACCAACCAGTAAGGTACAAGTAAAAAAAAAAAAGAATGGGTATAAAGACTCATAACCCTTGGGACTAAGGGGGTGTACACTACCTCAAACGTGGACAAACTACCATAGTTATAACTACAAGACAAAAAAAATAAAAGGCAGTACAAATCAAAAGATAATTCAAGATCAGTAAAAGACCCAAAAGGTAAGAGGAAAGGTACCACAAAAAAATGGAAGTACCAAATTTAAAGTACAAGTTACCACCGAACAAATAAACAACAGTGAGTGAGGACCAAAAGTAAATCAACCATTGTGGGGGAGGTACAAATAAGGTCAAATATATATTTCAATAAGTCCTTGTAACTACCTGTTATTTGACATGCCAAAGATATGGAAGGTCAAAAAATGTCGAATATATGCAATAGATCCTTGTAACTACCTCTTATAAGCAATATCTCCTTGTAACTACCTCAGATATGCAATATCTCCTTGTAAATACCTCATATATGCAATAGATCCTTGTAACTACCTCTTATATGCAATATCTCCTTGTAACTACCTCATATATGCAATAGCTCCTTGTAACTACCTCTTGTAACTCAAATAGTACCACCAAAAGGTATGATAGCATGCAATCTTCCTAATAGCTAAGGTCAGGAGGGTGGTACGAAGTGGGTATAAAGACTCATAACAATTTGGAGAAAGTGGGTGTACCTCAAATGTGGAAAAACTACCATAGTACCCACGAGACCAAAAACATAAAAGGTGGTACAAATTGCAAGATATCCCAATATCAGTAAAACACCCAAAAGGTAAAAGGCAATTAGGTACCACAAAAATATTATCGACAAAATGAAAGGACCATAAGACAATCGACCAGGGTGGGGTACAACCATTCATCTCTCTCTCAAATGTACCATTGTTCCATATAACTTGAAAGACCATCATCAAAGTAAACGGAAAAGTCCACATGGGTGATGTGATCACGTGATCCTCTAGACTACTCCTACGGTCAAGCGTTAGTGGCTCCATGAAGGGGTGTTCAGTCCCTTCAGAAGATCATCTAACTCAACCATCTCGAAGACCTAGGAGAAGAGGACATCACACATCATCAGATAAGTATTAGTAACTACCGTGTAAGAACTCAAAAACCCTAAAGCAACCGAGCATGTAGAAGGGGATCTATGAAAAGACGAGGCTCACAGGCCAAAAAAACAAGCTCAAAAAACTGTACTGGGACCGATGTCATAGTAAGCGAGCTGAAACAAAAGTGGCCAGAATGCCAACAAGTAGCACTAAAAAGAAAAAGACCCTCTAAAAAGGTGAAAATGCAAGCAAACTTCCTAACTAGGAGCTGGAGACCTCGACAAATTGTATCCTTCGCAAGGTGATGAAATCCAAGTCGAACAATACGAAGTGAGAGACCGAATTTGAAGGATATCCCTCTACCGAAAGGGATCCTGGGTAAAAGAGCCCTAGTAGAAAAGTCACTAAGCTACCTCATTCATGACACGTCGGAAAAGGTTTTCGGTGCTTCTGCCTTATCACCCTTGTATCACCAGTATGGTGGCCGGATAATACAAGGAAGATAATGATCGATGTTGCCTTAGGGCTAAGTGGACTGCGGCATTCCACAGAGTCCGTCCGGTTTGTTGATGTATATGTAACTTCAGAATGTATTTCACATATATGTATATTGTATTCCTATAGAGATGTTATTATTCCTCTATACTGAAGTGTCGTCATTTATATTGTAAGTGTCGTAACTTATACTTGATGGGTTATTAGACCACCTTGTTTGGGGTCGGCCCTGTATAAGTCATGTGGGTCAAAGGGTTATTAGACCACCCTATTGGGGGTCGGCCCAGTCAGCATTATGTTATGTGGTTAAGTTCGAGCCTACATGAGTTAGGTAAAAAGGCAAGTCAATTCAAGTATAAATAGAGTGCGGGAGGCACTCTATTTACTCACTCACTTCTCACACATGCACTCAAGGAGGATGGCGCACTTATGGAGGAGGAGGATCTTCTACTAGGTTATGTCTATCTCTCATGGTTGGTTGTATCATTGCTCTATCTATCTCTGAGGAAGTTATTAGGGTTTTTCACCTTTATGGTTTTCCCCAAGTAAATCTTTGTGTCTCTTGTGTGCTTGCATTATTGTCTCCATGATTGATATGTTGTAGATATGCTGTACATGTTGTTCTCTCAGTTAAGATCCTAGATCAGATTGAAGTAAATTCTGAAAATTTAACATGGTATCAGAGCTAGCCTGAAAAAAGGCATGATATGGCATGTATGACACTTGTTGCACTTACGATGCTAGGGCTTGATATAGCAAAAACCAATCATCGTAGCATTTTCGCTATAAATCCGTTTTGGCAAAGTTTTCGGATCTAAAATCTTTACAGGTCGAATATTAAATCTCCAGGTACCTTGTGTCCAAAGGACAAACTCTAATTCCTTGTACTTTGTGATTTATGATCTGTACAATATAGGGTTTCTGCCTCTTCCAGATCTGAGTCAAAATCAGGTGACCTTGGGAAAAAGGTCATAACTTCGGCTAGGAAGATCCAAATTAAATTTTGTAAAATGTGACAGGTATTACATAGACTGCACTATCTTAGAAAAAATTTTCAGAGGCAGAAGTTGAACCAGTGACACGTGGCACGCCGTACAAGTTCGCTCTCCTGTATTATCCCATAAATAGGTCACGTTGCGACACTTGGCATAACTCTCTCTATGAGAGTCCAATTGAGGTAAGACCTATTAGGATGGAAATATAACAGGCCGAGATATCTCAGAAAAACTTTTTCAGAGGCCGAAGTTCAAACAGTGACACGTGGCACACCGTACAAGTTCGCTCTCCTGTATTATCCCAAAACAGGTCACGTTGCGACACTTGGCATAACTCTCTCTCAGAGAATCCAATTGAGGTCAGACCTATTGGGATGGAAATCTAACAGGTCACGCTATCTCAGGAAACGTTTTCAGACACTTTGAATCAAAAGGTTTGGAGTTACACGAGAAACAATCAGGTACATATTTCTGTCAAAACAGAATTATTTTTGAGTACCTTCATTCATGGCTTCCGGAATTTAGGGCTTTGGAGAAAGTTGGAATTTTTGTAATTGGAGACCACGGCTAGATGCTACTCATCAAAATAGAAATTTAGAGACCAAGATCAGAATTTTTGGTTGGGCAGAAGGCCGGGCTTGATCAAACCCTAGTTCGGGACTTTGATCAGAAAAGTGGAAAATTAGGGCTTCTGTAAAAATTGGAATTTTTTAAATCTGTGACCATGGCTGGAAGCTCCTCAGAAAAATAGAAGCTTAGAGATTTGGATCAAACCTTTTGATTGGGAAGAAGAGTGGGCTTCATCAAACCCTAGTTGAGGGTCACGTCCAGTGAATCCAGAAGTCTCAAAGGAAAAATTGAGGAGTGAAACATTGTAGTTTTCAAATTCTGAATATACCAGCTTGATCAGCTCATCAAGGCGCATATTTCTATCCTTTCAGAAGTTTGAAATTCAAAGTTTGAATTTTTGGGGTTTCTCTGACAAACCGATAGCGAGTTCCAGGTCCAGTTCTTGCAAATCAAGTGGATTGGGTTAATCCTAGAAGAAGATGGATTGGTCACCTGCATAGGTGAAGAAGTTCCTGTTTCAGAGGGAGATGAGGCTAAGGCCTTACATAAGAAGATTACAAGCGATCTTGACAAGTATGACTCATCGAGGTATGTTTTGAGATTTGTTCATGATTAAGTTTATGGTATGTTTGTCTTCATGTTATTACGGTTAGTACAATCTTGATTTTAGACTTGTCATATCACCTTAATAAAACTATGAATGCACAATAGAAAATATTCATTGATTAGGGTGTTGACACTTATGATTGTACTAATGCATTATGGTGTTGTATGAGGTTTATATTGTCTACTAACATGAAAGGTACACCAAGAAATACAAATCATGTTCTGGTCCAAGAACATATGGTCATGATAACATGAGGACAAAGATTCATCCATTGTCATGGATCTGATAGAAGATCCATTTACGAGGTATGTATAACTTGGTTTTGTAATGGTTAACATATGAGACATGCAGGTTACAAGCACAAGTCACTGAAGAGAACCAAAAGACATTATGCGGGTATGTTAGACATAAACTAGCTAGCATGCTAATCCAGGTATGTTTTTCCTATATCAAGCTAGAATCCTACCTTGGTTTAGGATCTTATACTGTTGTGTTGTTGATAATGATTATTCATGAAGTCATAAGTTTGAATAATCAGGGTTGTATGCATATTATGTTTCTTACCATAATTGATGATATGACTAACCAGAAGAATCATGAAGGTATAGGTTTGAATAATCACAGGTTTTATGCATATTATATCTCTTATCTTGATTGATGATTCAACTAACCTGAAGAGTCATAGGTTTGAGTAATTACAGGTTTAGACATGTTATGCTTCTTATGATTTGACTAACCATAAGAATCCCACATAAACCTTGAATGCTAATGCTTATTATTCTGTTTGAAATGATCATGACTATACATGCTTGAAATTATTGTGTTTTAATAGTATACTAATGAATGTATGATTTTATATGAAATCACAAGGATAACACAATCATGATACTAATAAGCATGCATAGGGACCAAGGATGAATATGAGTTCAAGAACAGGTAATTCAGGAAGCAAAGATCAAGAGGGAGCACACTCCAGTTGCTCCTGCAAAAAAAAAAAGCAAAGGAGCACACTCCAGTTGTTCCTGCAAGAAAGCAAAGGAGCACACTCCAGTTGTTCCTGCAAGAAAGAAAAAGAGCACACTTCAGTAGTTTCTGCAAGGATGCATATATTCATAGGGAGTTGACCATCTTTCTACATTCCACAATAGAAAGGTGTAGAAGAAGCTACTTTAGATTAGGACTCCAACAGCTCCTGCAAGGAAGCAAAGACTCAGAGGGAGTCCACCCAACGAACAAAGAAAGATAAGTATTTTAATCATCATTTCTTGCATATTTGTTTGTTTAAATAATACTGTTCAATAATGTATATACTGATGTTCCTAGAATTAGGTTGTGTATTATGCATATTAGAATAGTTGCATTAATGAATAGTATACTACTAATATACATGGGTAAGTGGCCTATGGGACTGTACAACATTCCATTGCTACTTATCTAGAATGAAACCTCTTTGCTGACATGTTGGGAGTTGTGCACACTCTTAACAATGTTCTGGTAGAGATTGGAAGGCATCTAGAAAGTTACGGGATATGGATAAATGTTGTATTGAAGCATTGGCTAAGACAATTGCATGACTGTATGACATATTTCTTTATGTGTAAGAATTTGTTCTGAAAATTATGAGATGTTTCTAATCATGCAATTTAACCTGTTTTGTAGGAAAGACCGCATATCTTCACCTACAAAAGGACTACAACATTTGTTCCAGCAACAAAGATATTTATTAAAGATATTGAAGATATTGAAGTTCCCAGGATCTGGGATGAAGAAATGGAATGCCATGATCTGTCGATCATGAAGAATATTGTTTGGGATGTAGTCCCAAGATGTGAAGGAAAGTTTGTTATGACTTCCAAATGGATCTTTCAGATCAAGCATGTTGCAGATGGCAGCATTGAGAAATATAAAAGTGATGAAATAGAAGATGCACCAAATGGATTTCAAGACAGCATGGTGTAGTCATATATGTGTGTAGAACTTGGAATGGTAGGATAGACAGCTTTCTATCCAGTTTGGGATTTACCAAGAGTAAAGCGAATTCCAACCTTGACTACAAGGTTGAGGAAGGCAATCCAGTGATACTACTTTTGTATGCGGATAACCTGTTTGTTACAGGTGAAGATAGATTGATTGCCGACATGCAGCAAAAGCTTGCTGCCGATTTCGAGATGAAGAACTTGAGGATGATGCACTATTTGTTTTTGGCATGGAGGTGTGGTAGAGTGCAGATGGAATCTTCCTTAGACAAGGGAAGTATGCAATAGAGATCCTGAAGAGGTTTTGGATGATGGATTGCAAGACCATGGCCACACCTATGGCATTGAATCTGAAGCTTCTTTGTGATGCTTCATCTGAGCTGGTTGATGTCTCTATGTATCATCAGATGATTGGGTCCTTGATGTACCTGATGAACACGAGACCGGATATTTGCTTTGCGGTGAACACATTAAGCCAGTTCCTGACGGATCCGAGGAGTGTTCACCTGGTTGCTGTAAAGCGTGTTATGAGGTACCTGAAAGGTACAATGGATTATGGGCTCAAGTATGAAGTGAATCAAAAGTTTTATGTTGATTCAGATTGGGCTGGTAGTGCTACAGATAGGAAGAGCACATCTGGGTGCTGCTTCAGTATGGGATCAGGTGTGATCTCTTGGTTTAGCAGGAAGCAGTCCTGTGTAGCACTGAGTACAACTGAGGCAGAGTATGTTGCATCCTTTTCAACTAGTTGTGAGGCAGTATGGCTACGGAAGCTAATGTCTGAGTTATTTGATCTCCTGTTGGATGCTATTGGTATCTTCTGTGATAACCAGAGTTGTGTGAAGCTGTCCGAGAACCCAGTGTTTCATGGCAGGTCGAAACACATAGAGATCAAATATCACTATATCAGGGATATGGTGCAGAGAGGAGTTGTGAAGCTCCTGTATGTTGCGATGGATGAGCAGATTGCAGATGTGTTGACAAAGCCACTAGCCAGGGTGAAGTTCGAGTACTTCAGAGAGAGGCTTGGCGTGCTTCAGATCGAGGATACTTCAAGGAAGAAGTGATGGACACATTTGTTGAAGCCATTCCAAGCATGTTGGAAGGGGAATCCTTCACTTGGCTGTGGATGTAAGCGCTGGATGATGAGCATCAGGATGATGTTCTGGTTTATGCTTGGATATGATCAGTTGGATCATGTGTATGTATTTTGTATATGCATCATGTTAGATGCTGGATATGATCAGTTGGATCATTTATGTATGTATGCATCATGTTGGATGTTGGATATGATCAGTTGGATCATGTATATGTATTTTGTATATGCATCATGTTAGATGCTTGGACCATGTATCTGTATATGTATCAGGTGGATACATTGTATGATCAGGTGGATCATGTATGGTGATATGTATCATGTATCAGATGGATACATTGTATGATCAGGAGGATCATGTATGATGATATGTATCAGGTAGATACTTGGTATGCATCAGGTAGATGCATTGATGATCAGGTGGATCATGCAGCAGGATGTTGCAGTGATGATCAGGATGATCATGGATGATGAGCTTCAGGATGTTGCTCCAGATGACATGCAGTAGGATGTTGCAGTGATGATCGGGATGATCATGGATGATGAGCTTCAGGATGTTGCTCCAGATGACATGCAGTAGGACGTTGCAGTGATGATGATCAGGATGATCATGAGTACATCAGGATGATGTATGGTGACTATCAAGTTGATACTCTATGGTCGTGGATCAGGTTGTGCAGATGAGCATGTCTGGGAGATCCTATAGGTCGGAGTTGTGTACCCGTAATAGCCTGGGATGCTCTTTCGAGACATTGCTCTGGGAGGACATGTAATTTGTGCCCTGGGAGATTTCAGGTCGGAGTTGTGTACCCGTAACATCCTGAGATTCTCTTGCGAGGTTTTGTCCTATGGCATGTAATTTTTGCCCTGGGAGATTTCAGGTCGGAGTTGTGTACCCGTAACATCCTGAGATGCTCTTTCGAGGTTTTCCCATGACCACATGTAATTTGTGCCCTGGGAGATTTCAGGTCGGAGTTGTGTACCCGTAACATCCTGAGATGCGCTTGCTAGGTTTTGTGGTGACCACATGTAATTTGTGCCCTCGGAGATCCTTCAGGTTGGAGTTGTGTACCCGTAACATCCTGGGATGCTCTTTCGAGGTTTTGTGGTGGGGTCACATGTAATAGCGCCCTAGGAGATCCTACAGGTCGGAGTTGTGTACCCGTAATATCCTGGGATGCTCTTTCGAGGTTTTGTGACGCACGTAATAAGTCCTGAGGATTCCACAGTATGGCCAATGATGACGAAGACCCGCAGGTGGTGGGCCTACATCCAGTATGAAAAAGGACTGGCTCTGTAGAACTTCCTATCATGAGTAGATTCAGAGATTGATTGAGATAGCAGCAGCAGTGATGATGATGATGATGATGATGACGATTATCCAATGATGATGATCCAGAGAAGATGACTTGTGCTAGAAGAACTGTGTTGAGAAATACCTTCCTAGTTAAGAGGGAGTGTTGATGTATATGTAACTTCGGAATGTATTTCACATATATGTATATTGTATTCCTATAGAGATGTTATTATTCCTCTATACGGAAGTGTCGTCATTTATATTGTAAGTGTCGTAACTTATACTTGATGGGTTATTAGACCACCTTGTTTGGGGTCGGCCCTGTATAAGTCATGTGGGTCAAAGGGTTATTAGACCACCCTATTGGGGGTCGGCCATGTGGGTCAAAGGGTTATTAGACCACCCTATTGGGGGTCAGCCCAGTCAACATTATGTTATGTGGTTAAGTTCGAGCCTACATGAGTTAAGTAAAAAGGCAAGTCAAGTCAAGTATAAATAGAGTGCGGGAGGCACTCTATTTACTCACTCACTTCTCACACATGCACTCAAGGAGGAGTGGCGCACTTATGGAGGAGGAGGATCTGCTGCTAGGTTATGTCTATCTCTCATGGTTGGTTGTATCATTGCTCTATCTATCTCTGAGGAAGTTATTGGGGTTTTTCACCTTTATGGTTTTCCCCAAGTAAATCTTTGTGTCTCTTGTGTGCTTGCATTATTGTCTCCATAATTGATATGCTGTAGATATGCTGTACATGTTGTTCTCTCAGTTAAGATCC
This sequence comes from Larix kaempferi, assembly GCA_027924585.1. NCBI lineage: Eukaryota > Viridiplantae > Streptophyta > Pinopsida > Pinales > Pinaceae > Larix > Larix kaempferi. The sequence continues at coordinate 10,508,666 of BSBM01000125.1, read as the reverse complement.
TAGATCAGATTGAAGTAAATTCTGAAAATTTAACACGGTTCTCAATCTCGTGGCAATTTAACCCCTGAAACAACAGGAGGCCCCTCCACAAATTGGTGTATGACCGTGTCAACAAGTACAAGAGGATTTTGGTACCCTAGAGGACAACAACTATGTCTCAGATGATAATGACAAGGGGGAATTATTTGGATGCCTATCCCCGATGTCCTACCTAACTAACAAATTCTTTTTATCCTCAAGCGCGGTTAAAGTGTGTTGAGTTAACGAGTTAAATTTTAATGGTTGTATTACTCAGTCGGGTGATGGAAGTGAAATTCATGGTGTGATGACTGACTCAAACCATGCAAATGCATATGAATAAAATAAGCCTTTCCTTTCAATGAATGCTAGCTAAGGTAAGGAGAGAGTTCTTTCAAACTATAACTACTCTTTCAAATTAAATGAATCCAACAATAACTTTCTTCTACTTCTAATAACTAAATTGCATGACAATGTTTAAACCTTAGCAAGCATAAGCAAGCATTCAGTTTAGAGTCTATGTAGTTGCATCAATTGAGTTTTTTAGTCTACATGTTGAGTCAATAAGTGTCATCATGATAGAAGTTCATGATCAGAATTTAGAAATGACAGAGTTAAAGCTTATGCTCACATTTATGCTTCTTCCAATGGATTCTCATGACACGTGTAAGGTCTCAACTATTTGATTTCTTCTTGTGACATAATATCATAGCATGCTTGGATTGGGGTTTTGTGAGGGTTTAGGATTTTGCTTTAAAGGCATAATTGAGGCTAGGACATTCATCTAACCTTTCCATGGAAAATATGGGCTAAATATGGGAAAACCTATAACACTTATCCATCATATTTTCACCCAAAAGTTGAGGATATGAACAACATTTCATATTTATCCTACATGTAGTCATCATACCACTGTAAATTGTAACATTTGGCCTTGCTTTTGACCTTCATACAATTGTAAACAATATTGTTTACAAATATGGGCATATTATGAGCAACAAATATAGTGGTTTCCTGTAGCAACAACCTTAAAACCAAGTTTTATGTGTGTTAAATATTTCAAAGAGAAGTATACTCAATTTTGTAGCAACACTCTCAGGTCTACATGTCACAGCCTTTTTTTGGCATCCCCTTCGTCTCATTACAACCAATTTTTGTGTAATGATTAGCAAAAATCATACATAGTTACAACCATCACCAAAGCATTTGATTGACACATAACACACGTTTCCAAAAACACCATAATACCCTATGCCAAATGCTTGCAGAAGAAGCTTATTCCCTGTAACTACTAATTTGATGCAAACTAGATACTAAATAGAGCTCGATTCATCCCAACTCCCATCCTCACAAACCTAACCCTAACCCTAACCTAAACGCTTTGATTTTTGGAGAAAAAATGAAAAGATTATAGCATAGTAGGATCAAGAGAGGGACTTTCTAGGTTAATTCTTTGTTTAGGGAAAGAGAAGAAGGCATATGCCATACACAGGTTGTCATTGTAATAGTTTCTTAAAAAAACTCCTCACCCATCTTTTTTGGGGACACATATTTTTTGTTGGGGGATTTTTTAAGTAGAATCAACTCCAATGTGTTATCAGATTTTTCATAATATATTCAGTTAATTTGGAAATTTAGGTGTGTAATTATGTCCATCTCAAAATATCATATTTTTTTCATATGAATATGAATCTATTTAGAAATCTATGCTTGTTGCATTTGAAATTCTGCCCAGAATTGGCATTTCAATGCAATTCAGCAATTTCACCTTCAACCTTGAAAGCTTGATGGCTAAATTTTCCATAAGATTATGCTTGTGTTTTCTTGTTGGCTAGACTTTCCACAAGATAAATCTTTCCATGCTTGTCATCACCCTCATTGTCATCACCCCCCCAAACCATATTTAAACCTCAAAGCTCATTTCCAATGAACAAAAACTCCTCATGGCACTTGTATCCCACTAAGATTATAAAGAACCCTAACCATGGCCCCAAGATTGATTCATGGTTTGAAACTCTCCTTTAAATCTATGTGTTGTATTTGAATTTCTGATATGCACAATCCTATGTGTGCCTTTGGCCTATGATCTCTATTATCCCAATTTTCTAAAGCAGCAGGATCTGTGGGCTTATAGCCTTATAATATTTACCATTTACTACATTCTAGACTCATTTTTCAATTAAATGCAATTTCATTTTTACCAACCAAGTGTGGAAGTTTTCACCTGTGAACTCTAATATTAGAACTACTACTGATAGACTTTTCTGCATTTCAAATAGGTCTCAATATCTTTCTTGGAGCTCTGGTACCATGTGAAAAAATATGAAAGAATGGAAAAATTGCAGCTACAGGAACAACACACAGAGAAAATATTATGTGCAACAACATCACATGGAGATGGAAGAAATGATACAAAATAAATATTGCTGCACTTTCCTTTATTATGCACTAGGAACACACACTTACAATTTCAGAATAACTGAAACTTTCATCTTCCCACCTTGACACATGTGGGGTGAACTACTTGAGTTAGTTACTTGGAGAAGCATGCTTGGCACAAGTTTTCATGTCACCACATACCTTAGCCCATGTGAGGCGCATGAGTTGGTTATCTTAACCATTAAAATGGACCTTGTCAAGGTGGAGTGATCCACTTGTGGAACCATTCTCTTTTGTGGACCTAGTATAATGTTTTTACCTGTAACTCCCCTCTCTTTTGTTCCATAAAAGAGAAGGAGGTGCACATGACTTCTAAGCATGAGAGCTAGAGTGAGGAGTGGTGTGATGTCATAGCTAGGGTATTCTATTTAAAGTGTATTGCTTTATGAGGTTGTGAGATGGTGGTTGGTTTTGTATAGTAAGCTTGGGAGACTCTGATTTTGGATTATGTAATTCTCTTTTCCACTATAATAGAAAGACAAGTGATTGTTGGTGCATATTCAGTATGCTAATTTGATTTTTCTAGAGCTGATTTCTATTTAAAATGTAACTTGTAACTCCCCTATCTTTTGTTCTACAAAAGTGAAGGAGGTGCACATGAATTCTAAGCATGAGAGCTAGAGTGAAGAGTGAAGAGTGGTATGATGTGATAGCTAGGAGTGGTGTTGATCTTGTTTCATAAGAGACAATTTCTAAAATTGTACAGATTTACTTGTGACATGGAGATGGAGGATTCCCTTGCCCCTTGATTAGATTTGGGATTTTAATTTCAGCAGGAATTTCTTGTGGAAAACCCTTGGACCCCTTACTTTATAAATTATCATTCTCATGACCCTGATTACCCCATTCTATTTATCCTCTTCTTCCCATTTTTCTATATTTACTACTCTTTTATAATGGCTCATAGAATCGCTTTAGCTCAGATTAAGGCACTAAATGTTCTAGGTATAGAATCTATAAAGTTGGTTATGTCATGCATGGATCCTCTATAATGAAAAGCACATAAATAAATGTGACGTGAATGGTTCCTCTGTAATGTAATGCTCATAAATAGTTATGGTATTACCATTGGCATGCTTCTACAACAAATATGAAAACTTAGTTTAAGAGGAATCTCACATACACTGACATTTAATCGGGAACTTTGTTGTTTATTTATCTCACCACCTTCTAAGAGGAAACTCAAAGGCTAAATAGTAAAATACTCTAGTTTAAGGATCTATATCCACCCTGACCCCTTCACAAATCCTATGATAAAGCAAGTCTATTAAGCAAGATATCAGATGATTGACAAACTAAATATTGTGGATACCTTGGAAAGATCCATGTTATAACTTTTGATTAGCAATCCATATCCATATCCATGTGTAATAGGTTTTGAGTTATGAAGGATAGAGAAATTGTTAGTTCAAAGGTGTAGTTGGTGGAAAGTGAGGCAAAGTTCATCTATGGAAAGACAACTAGGAATTCTCAGCTATTGTTGCATAACTTTAATATTAGAGTGGTCAATATCTCTTAGAGAGGATTTGCTTTCAGTTGAGGAAGAAGGTATATGGATGAGGATTTATTAAGAAGGTTAGAGGCCACATATAGGAGATTAAGGCTTGATGATTATGAATATGAAGAAGTTAGTACTGGAAATGACTAGAACACTCTAGCTAGTGCAGAAGCTAGTAGAAACTATATCAAAGCACTGAAATTTTAGACTGGAACACTTCAACCAATGTAGAAGATGATAGAAACTATATCAAACCAAGGAGCTCGATTGAAGTGTAAAGTATCATAGTTTGGAACTTTGGAGAAGATTTGAACCCAAATGCATTAATAGATGAGGTTCCAAAGCTTCGATAATTGTTTTGTGTGGAGAATATAGTTTAAGATGGCCCAAGGAGAGTAAAGTTCACCAGGACGAAGATGAAATTCCAGGAAACCTTATGGTGGGAGTGTTCACAAAAGAACTGGTTGAGTCAAGGTAAGCAGAAAATCAAAATTTGGGAATAAATGAACAAGGATATGGGAACTAAATGCCTCGGGTGGGTCTATTATAAGATTTAGTTTGGACAATTTCAAAAGTTAAAAACAAATCATTTAGCATTGCAAGAGTAATTCCTACCATCAAACTATTATCACTCTTTTTGGTAAATTTTAGAGCTTAAAATAAATTCATTTCTCATTGCAAGAGTATACTAAGTAGTTTAGGGGACATCACATGAGAATTGATACACACAAAAGTGAAGAACAAGCTTCTAGGTAATTTAATGGTTTCTTTTTTCAGATCCAACATGTGATGGCAGTGGTTAGACTACATTCTATAGATGAGGCCTTCCAGTATGCATTGAGGGTGGAAGACAAATGTAATAGAAACATAGGAAAGATGATGAATAGGAACGAGATTATTGGCACAGTGACCTATTGGTAGTTCCCTAGTTGAAAGATTCAAAAATCAAACCTTAGAAAGATTGCAGATGTCTTGAGGCAATTCTTTGATGTGGGTGCTATTCAAATTGAGAAACTCTAGCAATGTGAGTTCAGTGAGACATGCAGGCATTGAGTCTATACGGATTTGGGAGAGATCTAGAACCCTTAAAGACGTGAGGTTCATCGACAAAAAATTTTCTAGAACATTATGAATTAGCGGATTATCGCATAAGCACATGCTCACAAGTTTGGGGCATAGGAAGTCTGTCGGTAGAGAATCAGTTTGATTATTGAATAGTGATATTTTTTTGCAATACTGAGGCAGAGTGTGGGGTTGGGGAAAATCTTTGAGCCGTTGGCCTGCACTGCATAAATAATTGTCCTCCTTCTCGGAAATATAGATTTGCATGTCCCTAAGAACATCGTGCACTGTTATATACATCCTTTTCCAGGAACACAACTCGACATTGAAAAATTTTACAAAGGAATCCAGGAGAAAATGGTAGGGTTCTCACTGATTTGGGAGGCATTGTGTCCTTTGTGGCTCTGTGACCTTGTGCTCCTCTGCGACCTCCTCAATGAACTCCTACGACCTCCTCAACGACCTTGTGTTCTCTTTGACCTTCAAACCTCTTCTAGGCGCTTGTGTTCTCTGCGACCAACTTCGAACCTCCTCTTCTACCTCTCTAAGGGCCTCTGCAACCTTCAAACCTCCTCTTCTACCTCGCTAAGGGCCTCTTCCTTGACCTTGGAACCTCCTCTTATACCTCAGGCCTCTTCTTTCTCCTTTGGTTCCAACACGATGACCTCTGAGACCTTTTGATCTTGCGACCTTCGAAACTCCTGATCTTCTACCTCGATCCTAGTTCTTTGGTCATGAGGTACGTGAAAGTTGCATGCGAGGGGTCGAGGGAAGTCATGTGATATTCTTTTGAAATGTTTTGTTATTTTTTTTAATGTTTATTATTTATATATATTTTTTAATTATGTTGAAATCTTTATTTTTTATTGTCTTTTTATTACGTTTATTATTATTTTTATTTTTTATTTTTTATTTAGTTATTATTTATTAGTTCTTTAGATATATGTATGTAATTTCGTGTGAGCGTATGTAAACTTAAAATGAAGAACACAATTAAATTTGAAAATAATTTTTTATTAAAAAATGTTATCACCACCATCTCGATCATCATAATCATCATCACCATCATGACAATCATTGTCATCATCATCATCAAGAACAACATCATCATTATAAACACCATCATTGGTAATCATCATCATCATCATCATAAACATGGCCACCACCACCACCACCACCATCATCATCATAATCATCGTCATCATCATAAACAACACCATTATCATCATAATCATCATTAGCGACGATGATGATGATGATGATGATGTTGATAATGAAATCATCATCATTGTCATAGTCATTGTCGTCGTTCTCTTTGTGGCCATCATTGTCATCATTATCATCATCATTGTTTGAAGTAGAAACTAGAGTTTTCTCTGCGATTGGGTTTGTCATAACCTCCATCAAAACCCCCGCAAGGGAAGTAAAGGGCACCCCACGTATGTCCATTTGTATTAGGGTGATATGGTGAACTATATTGTAGCTCTTGTTAACATATCTGAATGGAATCTCTATTATTTCTCATCCCTCTTGGGTTATGGCAATTGATTAAAAAAAGAAACATCCAATAGCTTCAGGATCCCTAAGGAATCAAACCATCGATATGGACATACATAGATCCCCCTTCTTGAGAAAAAAATACCAAGTTTAACTCATTGGTTTCATTTTTTTTTCCTTAGACTCACAGTGATATTTTGGGTAAAGTTACAAATCTTGCAATCCAATCTACTTGACAACATTTTGGCATCATTGTAATTGATCCCATTGATCTTAGCTAGGTCTTGTTTCAATTTTAAAATCTAAATCATCTCAATTCCTAGCTAGGTTAAGAATATTTGACTTTAAAAACATAATTCCTTAAAATATACTTATATGCTCTCACAAAAATAGTTTTGGAATCCTTTGGAACATTGGACCTAGAGTACCTCATTAAGTGGTATTCTTTAGGGAACTCCCTGTAAATACTTAGGAAACCTTAACTTAGTACCTACCAAATTTAATATATTTAATTCTTTCATTATAATGATATGCTTAAAGTGTTATCATAAGTGGGTTTGAGTGAATTAAACATATTATCCAAAAATATATTATATATAATTATTTAATATTTGTGAAAGTGTGACAACTTTGAGATCAATGATGTTTTATTTGTGGCTGAAGGATTGCATGTCACATCAAGAAAAATATTTGAACACTAGGCCCTTTATAGAAAATATTTGATCTTTGATTGGGATATGGGTGCCATTAGGAAGTTTTTTGTACCAAGAATGGGTCATGGGGTCTTAATTATGGTAAGTAGAGGAAATAAAAAAATTAAGTTCTATATAACTCTTGTAAGTATCTAGCCCATGAATGTGGTCTCAAAGCACCACAATGGCCATATAAAAGGTATCTTTGACCTTTGAGTGGGATATGGAAGCCAATAGGAGGTTTTGAATTATAAGGAATAGATATCGGGGTCTTGATGACCATGGTCAAGCAAGGAATAAAATGGCCACATAACCTAAATATAGCTTTTAGGGATTATGGGACAAAAAGAGGTCTTGAGCCACTACATATTCCCTTTAGAGGAGATCTTTAGCCACTAAGTGGGATATATCCACCATTAGGAGATCTTGCTCACCTACGATGGATCTTACAGTGTTAACCATGGTCATATGGGAAGTAGTACAAGGACTTACACATTACATTCTTCTTGAGACACTGTTCATGATCATGATGACGAAGAATGGTGACAATGATGAAGACGAAGATGATGATGATCATGATGATGAAGATGATGATGTAGATTGATGATGAAGATGATGATGCAGATTGATGATCATGATGATCATGATGATCATGATGAATGTGATGATGATGATGATGATGATGATGATGAAGATGATGATGATGATGATGATGATGATGATGTTGGTGGTGATGACAACGACAATGATGATGAAGACGAAGATGATTATGATGATGATGATGATGATGACAATGATGATGATGAAGATGGGGATGATGATGATGATGATGATGAAGACGATGATGATGATGATGATGATGACGATGATGAAGATGAATATTTCAAATGACGATGATGATCATGATGACGAAGAATGGTGACAATGATGAAGACGAAGACGAAGATGATCATGATGATGAAGATGATGATGTTGATGATGACGATGATGATGATGATGATGATCATGTTGAATGTGATGATGATGATGATGATTATGATGATGAAGATGATGATGATGATGATGATGATGATGTTGGTGGTGATGACAATGACAATGATGATGAAGACAAAGATGATTACGATGATGATGATGACGAAGATGGGGATGATGATGATGATGATGTCGATGATGATGATGTTGATGGTGATGACAACGACAATTATGATGAAGACGAAGATGATTACGATGATGATGATGACGATGATGATGATGAAGATGGGGACGATGATGATGATGATGATCCTGGTGATGATGAAGATGGTGATCATGATGAAGATGATATTAATGATGATCAAGCAGTACGCCATTTGGGGTAGCATGATAATTGTTCATTTCCTTAATTATAAGCTTCTCTCTGTTTCGAGAATCATTTAATATTCTCTACTAAACAGGGCCAACCACGTGAAGGTGGAAGCTCTTATGGCCCTCCCCCTCACATCACTCTCAATTCCCCAATATAACCCGACAAAAATATCTATGTACAAAAAAATTAAATGTGTTTTCTCATTCATACTAAATAACAAGAAAGGTTTCTAATTTTAACATAAAGGAAAATGGAAACTAGCTAAGAAACAGTTAATAATTTATTATTAGTACTGCATACCTGATCATAAACTTCAATGGTCTTCGTCATCTTCTTCATCTGAGTGATCATCTGTACTATCGTCCGATGATCCATATTCAACATTGTAAGGATTGGCCATATCATCATTGTCGTCGATGTTAGTTATGATCATCATGCCATCGTCGATATCATCTTCATGGACATTGTCTGAATATACATCATGATTTGATTCAAGAAGTTCTTTGACATCTTCTTCAGCTGGAATAGGAATATCATCTAACTCATGTTGATCATGATCATCTTCAACGACATCTTCTTCTTCGAGAATGTCTTCATTACCTTCATATACGTTATACTTTACTGGCCTTCCCCTTGGATCGTGTCTCACAACAAATGACCAACTCACTCTACCTGGAACCTCAGAGTAAAATACCTATTCACATTGGGTTGGAAGAACATAGGGCTCTGTTCCTAGCTCAAACAACCTTGTATTTACCATGGTAAAACCATTATCATGTTCAATAATTGTTTTATCGGGTTCAGGTTGATTCAATCGACACCTGTACCATTTGTCACTTCTAGAAGAAACATTGGTCACCTCAAAGATTGCAGATATCCCACAATCATATATTTCTTTGTTTCATCCAACTTTTTGATGCGATATCTACATCCATTGCACCACATAGCCTTATGGTGTTTTACCTAGTACAACAAGCCATACAGGAAAAGATTACATAATGACCCCATATTTATGATAAAGTAGTGCATGTTTATTATAATGCCATACAAGGAAAATAATCAGCGTGACATACAACGAAAATATTTTAAAAAAAAAGAAAGTGTTGTTGATTAATATGCTTACCTGCTTATCTTTTAAACCTCTTGCTAAATCGATTTCCCTTTGTGTTAGATTGGTGTCTCCATTGTGATGTGCAGCTTTAACCAATGAAGCCACACCTTCCCATGATATTCCATGACCAGATTGTTCACATTTTTCGATCCATACCTTCATCCAGTCAAGATTGTTTGCGACGTATAAATGAATCACATCCCACTCTCGACCACCTATTTGATGACAATAAAATTAAAATTCAATGAAAATTTATATTAGTCACTTAAAAAAGTATATAATTACACTATAAAATGATGCAAAATACTAAATATAAAAATAGAATATGTATGATATATAAACATAAAAATCACCAGTGAAATGTGTTATATTACCTTTCACCTTCCTCGATCTACCATTCCCCTTTGGGTACTCCCCTTCGAAATATTTTTTGGAGTCTGGATCACAAATGCGACGTAAATTGAGCTTTGACGCCAATATAGGAAGATATTCACTAATGTACAACATGTTTTGGTATACCATATATCCCTCCATCATAGAACCCTCAGCATATGCTTGTTGTCTGACCAAACCCTTCATAAATTTAAGGTGCCTCTCAACCATCCACATGGAGCTTGAGTGCGCAGGTCGACACAGTTCAATCTCCTCAACTTGGTGTATGAGGTAGTGTTCCTGTGCATTGAAAAATGTTGAAGGTAGATGCTTCTACATTTCACACATGAGATGAGGAATTTCTCTCCTCCAATACTTTATGTCTTCTTTATGGAATTCTTTAGATGACCACCATCTACAAGTGACATGACAACCCAATCAAGAGATTAAAGAAAAAAGTCATTATATTATGTAACATGAAGTAGAGAATGAAAATCAAAGAATAAGTTCTATGTTCAATTAAGCAAACAGTAAGCACATGGAAAAATCACCACTTACCTCATGTATTTCTAGAGACTATATATTATTTGCTTGACATTGTTGTCGAAGTTGTCCAGGATAGAGAGAGGTAGAACATACTATAACAATAATATACAAATCGTTTCAGTATATCCAAAAAGAGTACTAGACAAACACCAATACCAACCATATTCATTGAAAAAAGAAAAAGAAAATTATTAAATGCAAACCATAATAATTATTACCTTCATGAAGACATGCCAATCGTGCATTTTCACCCCCGCGAAGTCACCTTTCTTTGTTATGATATTCTTCATGTTCGCACAAAATCCGGTGGGAAATTTAATTTTTCAAATGACTTCTTTTACAACATTACTTTTCTGGTCCGTTAACATCCATGGAAGTGAGTTTATATTAATTTTCTCTCTATTGCTATGAAATTGAATGACGTCTTTCATTGCATGGTTTTTATCTTGAATGTCTTTGCAAATTTTGACAATTTTTTCTTTATCACTCCTTCCATCCAATATTCACCATAATGTTTCTATCACATTCTTTCCGATATGCATTGTATCAAATAGATGAACAATTTGTAGGTGCTCATAGTAGGGCAACCTACTAAATTGTCTAGGATAACTTTTCATTCCTCGTGGAAGCCCATTAATTCCTTCATGATGATCACATGAACGACAATGATGAAATTAAATATTAAATCAATGTCAATTACACTAAACAACACACAATATAATAAAATACAATATGATCATATACGATGATTGATTATACTTACCTTGACGATTTCTATTATATTGCAACTTCCATAGCTGAGGTGTCATTCTCTTTGGTTTTAATGCAGTCTCTTGCTTGCCATTGAAAATATGTTTTTCGGTAGTTCAATACTTGTGATTCTTGGGGAGGAAGTGCCTATACTCATCAAACACCTCCTTTCCTAAGCTTTTTGAACAATGGGATTTGATCTTAGGACCACAAATTGGACATGCAAATTTCCCCTTTGTCTGAAGACCTAAATAAAAAGATGGAATGTCAATATTGTCTATTATAATTATATAAAAAATGACTGGATTATTTAGAAAAACATGCATGCGTATTATATTAACTAGTAGTTCATAAAATTAAATGCAACTAAAGTGGAACTTATAATTACATACCACAAAAATGGGTTAACCCTGGGGCATCATGTATTGTCCATACAAGCATTGCATGGAATTGGAATTGCCTTTGTCATATTGGTCTAGATACGTCATACATATTGATGCCATTCCATAACTTCAGTAGCTTGTCAATAAGAGGTTCGATATATACATTCATATCTTTGACCTGGTACTTACCTGATTGATTTGAACATATAAAATAAATATTCTAATTATGAGACCTACCATTTAGATATATGAACCATATTTCACAATAGAAAAACTTTAAATATATATATAACATTATGAGACAAAAAACGACAAATGAGAATATACCACTGCATTAAAAAAAAACCTGCAGTGTTCGTACCTAGAATAATCATCGACAACATTATGTGCTCCCTCTTTATTGTCAACCATGGAGGAATGTTGTTTTTGATAACAAAAATAGGCCACACCGAGTAAATAGATCTCATCTCTGCAAAAGGATTGACACCATCTGCTGCCAAAGAAATCCTAAGATTACGAGGTTCGTCTTTAAAGTGAGGCCATTTTTCCTCCATATCTCTAAATGCAGACCCATCTACAGGCATCCGAATAATGTTGTCTTGAATTCTATTCCATGCATAGTAATCCATAAACTACGCTATGTTTTTGCACCTGACCAGTCATTGCAAACGGGGAATAATGGGAATATAACGTAGAACCTTGCAAGGCACCTTTTTAGTTACTTGATCTGTGCGATATCTACTGATATGGCATTCAATACATTCTGTTGCAAATTCATGCTAGTTGTAATAAAGAACATGATCATCGGGGCATGCATGAATTGCTTCATACTGTATTCCAATTTCTTTCATGATGGCAGATAAATCTCGATATGTGAGAGGTAAAATATTTGATGGTGATAACAAATATTCACCTATCATGCTACAACAAATAAAAATAAAAATCTAGTTAATATAATATAGAAATAATATTAATGAAAAAAATTTCATCCATAGTTATAATTTGACTTATATATGAATTAACAAAAAAATACATGACAATCATATATATTTTGTGATGGAATATATTACATACCTTAACATCCGTGTGACTGATATGTTTGAAAGACTATTCATAACTTTCAAGTTCATTACCAACAATATAGCAGAGAGAAGATTTGTCTTGGAGCCATCATAAAGGGGTTTCTATGCCTTGTCAAGAAGAGGTATATCATGAAGATCATCAAAATGTTCATCATTTTCATGACCATATGATCATCCATTCCAACATTAAATGAATCATGGATCAAAGTATTTGTAACATCATCTTCAACTATGTTATTAGTATGATCATCTTCTTCAATGTGATCATTAACTTGTTCTCCATTAATATTCATAGCTCCATGTTCCTTGGGTACTTGTTCTAGAAGCACTTGCTGATCTAGACAATATGTCGTAGGATGTCTTTCCTTTATAATTACATGAAACAATCAATAGATAAAAGTTAATATAAGAAATTCAAACGCAGAATGTAAAAATTTATGTGATACATTAAAAATTTAACAAATTTTGTACTGTTTCGATGAAAAGAACAACGACCAATTGTATTGTTGGTAAAAAATAAGAAATATTATAATAATACATAAATTTATAAAAGCACTCAAAATAAAAACATATATAATTCAAAACTTACAAATGGATGGTATTCATGTCCTCTCTCGGCGTGCCCATGCTCCCTACAATGTTTTGTGGATGTTGTGATCAAAATTCTTCTCCTCTTAGCCCCTGCATTGACTACATGGACAATAACATTTCCCATCACCCCTTCTTTCAACTCCTTCCCACAATCTAGCAAACAATTGCCGATTTTGTTTGTCTGGATCAGGAATATTGCTAGTTGACATATTTCTCGTAAAGAGCTTAAATGAAGATTATCGATCTTAGAAAATGAAGCTCCATAGTACTTCTCTCACTTGAATCACAAAAACAATGAAAAATAGTCCGTCAAACAAAAAAAACATCCACAAACCGTCATTGGTATGGCAAACATGTCAGAATGGTTGGATATTTATAAATTTTAAAAGTTAAAAAGTCAAACCGATAATCTGTCGGATATCCGACTTCTTCGGGTTTGAAATGGCGTCGTTTATCTGACATCCCAGGCATCGGATAACCTCATAGGTGTCGGATATTCGCAGGGCCGTTGGATATCCTATGGGCCTCGTCGGATATTCAAAATGACATCGGATCTCCGACGGACACCTCACGAAATTAAAAAAAAAACAAAAAAAAAGTAATTTTGAAAGAAAAATCCGACGACACAGTCCTTTTCGTCGGAGGTCATCGGATTTTGGGTTCAAATATACTAGTGGTAGATTCAATGTGGATAGAAATGGTGATTTGACTGGTGTTGTAGCAAAATTTTGATATGTAGGTGAAGCTTGATGGCTCCATTGTTGATGTCCTTGGGATTGAAAATCATTCCAAGAAGCATTACCTCCTTGCGTAGATTGCATCCAAAAATATTGGATAGTTCTTGAATGTTGTCCATTCCATTTTAGAACATGATGAATGTATGGATTTTCCCCTTGCAGAGGTATGTTCCAATAAAATTGGTTACTTGGTGGAACATTACCATTCCATTGCGGGATAGGATTAATGGGTGGATTTTCCCCTTGCAGAGGTGGGCCCCAATAAGATTGGTTACTTGTAGGAATCTGACCACTCCATTGAATGTTTCCTTGGTTTTGATAAGCGTTCCAAGCTTGATTGACCCCTTGCAGGGGTGGTACCCAAGAGTATTGGTTACTTCCTGGAACTTTCCCACTCCATGGTGGAATGTGGTTGATAAATGGAATGCCTCCTAGTGTGCTACCTATTGGGGGTATGGGATTTCCCCCATGATTTATACTAGGGAAAGTTGGATGATGACTTCCTGAGGCATTTTCACTCACATTTGGAGCATAACTCCAATTGGTATTATTGTTCCATGGTCCATTGGGTCTGCCGGGAATATTAACATTCCATGGTGAAGGGTTTCCCCCAGAAGTAGAACTTGGAACAATGTTAGATATACCAAGAGGATTTTGGTTACTCCTTGACTATGTTGACCTTGATTAGAAAAACCATATGGAAATCCCATATTTGGTAAGGAACACCCTCCAGTAGGGATCCCTGTAGATGAGTGGATCTAATTCCGGGATTGGAACTCGAAACTATACCAACTAGCACTGAAGTGCTAGTTGAACTTGCACTAATAATAGGTATACTAACTGTTGGGATTGATGTAGAGGTAAAATTGGAAATATTGCTACTTCTAGCAACTTTTTGAGTTTGCGATGATGTAGTCCGTTGCGCTCCTGATGAATCCATAGGTTCAATTGTTGAATTTTGCATATTGGTCTAATAACTGAAAAGAGGATTGATGTAATCCAATGACTCAGTGACGTGAAGTATCACTAGGTCTAAAATATTTGTCAAATGTGGGTTTACGTGAGTATCTTTTTTGTTCTCTATTGTTTCAATTTCAAATGGAGCAAGTTTATCAACAATGTCTATGTGTTCTTCGTTAGGTGAAGGTTCAGTCTTTGTTTGGTATTGTTCTTCTCTATTGTCATTAATTGAATATAGTAGTTGTTCAATTTCCACGTCACAAGGTTGGGTATTTTGAATCTGTCTCTGCGATGTATTGGGGCCTTCAATTTCTGGTGACTCACCTCATTACCATCGTGACTGGAAGATCAGAAGAGTGACCACTTTGAATATTTTGATAAAAGGATGTGTTTAAAATGATATTCTGAATTAAAAATAGAATCAAACAATCCTAAGGCATTCTACACTCAAAAAAGGAAAAAGTGTCCACATAGTAAAAAGTACTACAAAACCAAGAAATTAGTCTACTTTCCCAAAGAACTGAAGCTCAGTGAAAAGTTGGATTAGAGGGCCTTTCGAAACTAGTATTTTCTAAGGGATATCAAGCCTCAAACAATTACTAATAGCGAATGTATGATAAATAGTTAGAATAAACTTTAATCGTCAGGGGTGCAAGTATTGGTTCTTGACCAATCACCCTCCCAAGGAGTAAAATTTTCAAAGTCTGTCTTAGGTACTGCAAATGTCCCCCACTCACAATAGCCTATGTGATATCCTAGGAATAGAAACTAAGGCTACCACTTCACAATCGATGGTCGGGAGGAACATTTGTAAGTCTAGGACAACTCTCATAACCAGGTATTCTAGAAAAGTGATGTCACCCTGAGGACTTGACACTTTACATAGAATTCTTTGATGAGCTCATGTCCCACTAGACAAGTCAGAGGGGGGGAACCACCCTTACTTATCTAGATTGACCTCGTGATCGACGCATTTTTTAGATCCTCTTTCTCGAAAAGCATTTTTTCTACTAATGGATTTAAACTCTCAATAATAAATGCTAATTTCAAAATTTTTGCATGGACCATGAGTGTTAACTCTCCAAATGTGAGGAACCTGCAACAATTAATTAATGAAAATGCACGAGATAACATAAATAATAGAACTCAGAATAGATTTATTAATCAAAGGCCACTTCAAGGGGGAAACCTCCTTTGAGCAATCTCAATACAAATAACTTCACGGTTCCTTCATTGGCCTCAACACAAACTTATATACTAAGTCTAGGTGCCAATAATATGGATCAATACTATGGGTTAATACAAACTATGGATCAACAAATTTTGAATTTTTGAGGTTTCTCTAACAAACCCTTATCTAGCTCCAGGTCCAGTTCTTGCAAATCAAGTGGATTGGGTTAATCCTAGAAGAAGATGGATTGGTCACCTGCATAAGTGAAGAAGTTCTTGTCTCAGAGGGAGATGAGGCTAAGGACTTCGATAAGAAGATTACAAGAAATCTTGACAGGTATGGCTTACTGGTATGTTTCAAATTTTGTTCATGGTTAAGTTTATGATATGTTTGTCTTCATATCATTACAGTACAATCTTGATTAATTACTAGACTTGTCGTATCACCTTAATAGAAGATATTCATTGATTAAGGTTTTGACACTTATGATTGTACTAATGCATTGTGATGTTGTATGAGGTTTATGTTGTTCGCTAACATAAAAGGTACACCAAGAAAGTCAAATCATGTTCTACTTCAAGAACATATGATCATGGTGACATGAAGACAAAGATTCATCCATTGTCGTGGATCACATAGAAGATCTACTTTCAAGGTATGTATAACTTGGTCCTACAATGGTTAACCTATGAGACATGCAGGTTACTAGCACAACTCACTGAAGAGAACCAAAAGACATTATGCGGGTATGTTAGACATAACTAGCTAGCATGCTAATCCAGGTATGTTTTTCCTATATCAAGCTAGAATCCTACCCGGTGTTAGGATCTTATACTGTTGTGTTGTTGATAATGATTATTCATGAAGTCATAGGTTTGAATAGTCTTGGTTGTATGCATATTATGTTTCTTACCATAACTGATGATATGGCTAACCAGAAGAATCATGAAGGTATAGGTTTGAGTAATCATGGGTTTATGCATTGATTTAATTAATCAGAAGAGTCCTATGACCAAATATGAATATGCATGAGTAAAAGAAGACTTCCTTGAAACCTTGAATACTAATGTTTATTATCTGTGAATGATCATGACTATACATGTTTAAGATTATTGTGTTTTGATAGTATTAAGATTATACTAATAAATGTGTGATTATGTATGAGACCTCAAGGATAACACAATGATGATACTAATAAGCATGCATAGTGATTAAGGATGGATATAAGTTCAAGGATAGGTGATCCAGGAAGCAAATATCAAGAGGGAGCACACTCTAGTTGTTCCTGCAAGAAAGCAAAGGAGCACACTTCAGTAGTTTCTGCAAGGATGCAGATATTCAAAGGGAGTTGACCACTTCTCACAATCCACATCAGAATGGAGTTGCAAAGATTCAGAGGGAGTCCACCCAGCAACCAAACAAAGATAAGTATTTGAATTGTCATTTCTTACATAATGTTATTCAATGATGTATATGCTTATGTTCCTAGAATTAGGTTGTGTATTATGCATACTAGAATAGTTGCATTGATGAACAATATACTACTAATATACATGGGTAAGTGGCCTATGGCACTATACAACATTCCATTGCTACTTATCTAGAATGAAACCTCTTTGCTGACATGTTAGGAGTTGTGCACACTCTTAACAATGTTCTGGTAGAGATTGGAAGGCATCTAGAAAGTTACGGAATATGGATAAATGTTGAATGAAGCATTGGCTAAGATAATTGCATGACTGTATGACATATTTCTTTATGTGTAAGAATTTGTTCTGAAAACTATGAGATGTCTTCAAATCATGCAATTTAACTTGTTGTGTAGGAAATATTGTATACCATCACCTACAAAAGAAGGACTACAACATTTGTTCAGCAACAAAGTTATCTATTGAAAATATTGAAGATCCCAGGATCTGGGAAGAATGCCATGATCGAGGAGTACCAGTCGATCATGAAGATGTTTGGGATCCAGTCCCAAAGGGTAGTCTGTAGTGACTTCCAAGAGGGTCTACAAGATAAATCATGCTGTAGGTGGTAGCATAGATACTTTTGCTCCTGTAGCCATATACACTTCCATTAGATCAGTACTTGCGCTGGCTGCAGTGATGAATTGGAAGATACACCATATGGATTTCAAGACAACCTTCTTGAATGGTGTAGTTGAAGAAGAAGTGTATGTGGAGAAGCCACTTGGTTCTGAGACACATGATAGGGAGTCGTATATGTGCAGATCTTGGTATGGTAGGATAGATAACTTTCTATCCAGTTTGGGCTTTACCAAGAGAAAAGAAGATTCCAACCTTTACTACAAGGTTTAGGAAGGCAATCCAGTGATACTACTTCTGTATATGGATGACCTGTTTGTTACAGGTGAAGATAGATTGATTGCCAACACGCAGCGGAAGCTTGCTGCCGATTTCGAGATGAAGAACTTGGGGATGATGCACTATTTGTTTTTGGCATGGAGGTGTGGAAGAGTGCAGATGGAATCTTCCTTGGACAAGGGAAGTATGCAGTAGAGATCCTGAAGAGGTTCGGGATGATTGACTGCAAGGCTATGGCCACACCTATGGCATCGAACCTGAAGCTTCTGTGTGATGATTCATCTAATCCACTTGATGTAACGATGTATCGTCAGATGATTGGGTCCTCTATGTACCTGCCGAACACGAGATCATATATTTTCTTTGCGGTGAACACATTGAGCCAGTTCTTGACGGATCCGAAAGATGTTCACCTAGTTGCTATAAAGCATAATCTGAGGTACCTGAAGGGTACAGTTGATTATGGGCTCAAGTATGATGTGAATCAAAAGTTTAACCTACAGGGTTATGTTGATTCAGATTGGGCAGGTAGTGTTGTAGATAGGAAGAGCACTTCTGGGTGCTGCTTCAGTATGGGACAAGGTGTGATATCTTGGTTTAGCAGGAAGCAGTCCTGTGTAGCACTGAGTACAGCCGAAGCAGAGCATGTTGTGACAGATGACTAGGTTGCAGATGTATTAACCAAGCCATTGGCAAGAGTGGAGTTTGAGTGCTTCAGAGAGAAGCTTGGTGCACTTCAGATTGAGGTTTCTTCCAAAGGGAAGTGATGAGTCCAGAAGATGTATACGCACATGAGATTTTCTGACATGGTTGATGTGTTCTCCCATGGTCGTGATGTAATTGCTGAGCCATTTTTCACATGGTGGTAGATGTGTTCTCCCATGGTGAAAAAGTAAGGTTTGGAGCCTTCCCCGAATGGTGGTAGATGTGTTCTCCCATGTAGGTGGTGTAAGTGCTGGATGATGTGCATCTGGGCTGTACTTCATGGACGTTGAGATGATCTAAAGAGGACAATGCTATGATGATCAGGAGGATCATGGATGATGAGCATTAGGACGATGCTCCAGTTACTGCTCCGTATATGCATCAAGATGATGTTGGATATGATCAGTTGGATCATTTATATGTATATGTATGTACGCATCATGTTGGATGCTGGATATGATCAGTTGGATCATGTATATGTATATGTATGAAAGCATCATGTTGGATGTTGGATATGATCAGTTGGATCATTTGTATGTATTTTGTATATGCATCACGTTGGATGCTTGGACCATGTATCTGTATATGTATCAAGTGGATACATTATATGATCAGGTAGATCATGTATGTTGATATGTATCAGGTATGATCAGGTGGATCATGTATTTGTATTTGTATCAGGTGGATACACTGTATGATCAGGTGGATCATGTATGATGATATGTATCAGGTAGATACTTGGTATGCATCAGGTGGATGCATTGTATGATCAGGATGATCATGATGATGAGCTTCAGGGTGTTTCTCTAGATGATATGTATCAGGATGGTACAGTGATGATGATCAGTGTGATCATGAGCATCAGGATGATGCTTTGTGCGATAATGATCAGTTGGATCATGAGTATCAGGTTGATACTTGGAGGTCAAAGATGATATGTGGCAGGTTGTGCAAATAGCATGTAATCAGTCCTGGGAGATCTTGCCAGTCATGCTGCGGCACATAAATGTTCCTGGGATACTCTTTCCAGTATTGCCATGTAGTATGTAATCAATCCTCAGATATTCGATAGGTTGAGCTGTGTGCTCGTAATCAGTCCTGGGATGAGGTATTACTACGGAGACATGTAATCAGTCATGGAGATCCGAGAGGTTGAGCTATGTGCTCGTAATTAGTCCTGGGATTCTCTTTAGATATCTTGCCGGTTATGCTGCGGCACATAAATGTTCCTAGGATTCTCTTTAAAGGTTTTGTCTATCCACATGTAATCAGTCCTGGAGATCCAAGAGGTTGAGCTGTGTGCTCATAATAAGTCCTGGGATGCTCTTTAGAGATCTTGCCGGTCGTGCTGTGGCACATAAATGTTCCTGGGATGCTCTTTAAAGGTATTGTGGAGGAGATGCATGTAATCAGTCCTGGGAGATCTAATCGGTCATGCTTAGGCACATAAATGTTCCTGGGATACTCTTTCCAGTATTGCATCCGCACATAAAATTAGTCTTGAGAGGCCACCTCTATCAGACCGTTCGCATAGATGATGAAGACCTGCAGATGGTGGGCCTACATCCAGTATGAAAAAGGGA
Organism: Larix kaempferi; assembly: GCA_027924585.1. NCBI lineage: Eukaryota > Viridiplantae > Streptophyta > Pinopsida > Pinales > Pinaceae > Larix > Larix kaempferi. The sequence goes on along the minus strand of BSBM01000125.1, from coordinate 10,487,797 downwards.
TGGCTCTGTAGAACTTCCTATGACAAGTAGATTCAGAGATTGATTGAGATAGTAGCAGTAGTGACGATGACGATGATTCATGGATGATGATTCACTGATGATGATCCAGAGAAGAAGACTTGTGCTAGCATATCTATGTCGAGAAATACCTTCCTAGTTAAGAGGGAGTGTTGATGTATATGTAACTTCAGAATGTATTTCACCCATGTATTTCATATATGTATTTTGTACTCCTATAGAGATGGTATTATTCCTCTATACGGAATTGTTTGTATTCATATAGAGATGTTATTATTCCTCTATACGGAAGTGTCATCATTTATATTGTAAGTGTCGTAACTTATACTTGATGGGTTGTTAGACCACCCTATTGGGGGTCGGCCATGTGGGTCAAAGGGTTATTAGACCACCAAGTGTGGGGTCGGCCCATATTAATTTAACCATGGGTTAAACTAGACATGTAGGCCCTATTAGTTTATTGGGCAGGACAGAACAAGTATAAATAGAGATCGGGAGATCTCTATTTGGTCATTCATTCACACACTTCTCTCATTCGGAAAGTGGTGCACTTGTGAGGAGGAGACTCTGCTGCTAGGAGAAGACTATCTCTTGTATTCTGGTTGTATCATTGCTCTATCTATCTCTGAGGAAGTTATTGGGGTTTTTCACATTTATGGTTTTTCCCAAGTAAACTCTGTGTCTCTTGTGTGCTTGCATTATTGTGTCCATGATTGATATCCTGTAGATTTGCTGTACATGTTGTTCTCTTAGTTAAGATCCTAGATTAGATTAAAGTAAATTCTGAAAATTTAACACAAAGTTGGAGCAAGGATGGACAAAACAATCATCCTGTTTGGCGATCTGAGGGTCAATGAAGTGATGAGTGCTACCAGAATCAATGAGTATTGTAAGAGGAAGCTTCTTGAATTGACCACTGACTCCCATTGTTTGGGGGTTGGTGACTTTGGCTAAAGCATGGACAAATATTTTTGGGTGGTCGTCCTAAGACGGAGGTTCAATAGGAGCCTCATGAATGTCAACCTGATCAATGATCATCTATTGTTTATGGAGCTTCTTCACCAATTTCAGAGGAAGGCGGAGAATCCACATCCAAGAGATAGAGATTTTTCTCAACACATCTATGTCCCCAAGTGAATTTATCGTCACAATTATAACAAATCCCTTTTTCTCTATGTACCCGCATCTCTGCTTCAGACAAATGCATGATAGGAGTTAGTCGAGGAGCTGGCGTGATGGGAGGTCGTTGGGAATCCATATTTATGAAGGGAACAAAAGTGGGTTTGGAGCGTTGTTGGGCTGCGATATTTTCCTTTGCCAACTTAGCCAACCTGAGGGATTCCATCATTGTGTTGGGACAGAAAATTTTGACCTCAGATCGGATTACATCCTTTATACCACTAATAAAACAACTCCTGTAGAATTCATCAAGAAATCATTTTATGTGATTGGCTAGTTTCTCAAATTATGTCTGATATTCCTTCATCAAGAAGCGGGATGAAGGAATGGGAAAAATTTTCAGAGAGGGACAAAGAAGCATAAATAAGAAATGAACATTGTGGAAAAATTTGAAGGCAATTGGGTGAAAATCGAAGAAGTCATGGGAAACCCTACAAATAGACAAATGTGGGTTTTCTGGCTTTGGGAAGTAGAATTTGGGATAGGGTCCTCAGGAATGAAATATGCAGAATGGGATTGCAGGGGTGTCCGTGAAGTTTCAAGGGAAACAGAGTTAAAACAAAGGAGATATGGATTGCTATAGAATCACCTGTAGCCTCAACTTGTGGCTTCTGAAGTACCTATGAGCAGTAGAACTACATGGGTAAGGGTTCCTAGCTTTCCCATCATAGGAGAAGTCCAACCTGATATTGGTTGCTATAGAACCACCTGTAGCCTCAGTTTGTGGCTTATAAAGAACCTATGAGTAGTAGAACTCCATGTGTAAGGGTTCCTAGCTTGCCCAACCTCTCTGCTCACCTACAACCAACAATTTTCACTTCCAAATCTGTAACATGGTCTCCAAATTCGAATTTTTGGGTTCAAAACAACATGGTAAGTTCATGGGAAATAATGGAGAGCTATGCATCTCTATATATGCATGAAAGAATATGAGAGAAAATGAGGGTTGACTACAATGGATATGAGAAAATGGTGAAAATACAACTGATATAACTTTTGTCAGTAGAAGAAATGAATCCTAGCAGCTGCAGATTGACTTCTATCATGACACACCCGTCACAAAAGTGCAGTAAGTCCCATGCTTTAATAACTACATGAGGTGACTTTTCTCACCAACCACACACATGCATTAATGATTGGAAAAGTGGTCAAAAAATGAGATAATTGTCTTATTCTCATCACATGACATAATTTTGGGTGATTTCTAAGGTTGACACTTGGCAGCAAGGATTTAGTCACCCATGGACCCCCTTTCCTCTTCCCCTCTAGTGAAGTCATATCCCCTATGGTGCTCTTTACACAGCTAGTCTTGGACCATTTTATTATTTATGCACATAATATTCTAAATCAGCATAAAAGCCAACTAAACAGTCCACATAAAATATAAACATCATACATGCCTAGACATTCACTAGTTGGGCCTTGTCCTTGAGCTCCGCACTAGGAATTCACACTAGCATATTTACATCATTTACATAATTTTGTATAAATGCATTCCAAGTCAAAAATAGGGGTATTACAGAAGGATTGAGTGAAGACATAGGTAGCCGAAAGAGGTAAGGTTCAGTGATTGAATTATCCACTTGAAAGCTCAGATCCAGTCTCCACAAGTTGAAAGTGGGAAGAAAGGCATGGCATGTGCATTAATTGGGCCTGATATTCTAGCTTTGTGACATAAAAAGCCCCAAATATATAGAAAGTGGGTTTTTGATTAAAATAATTAAAATTGGTGAAAAAGGTATTATCCCACATTGAGTTTTGGTTCTTGATTTCCCACTTCCTAAAGCTATAAAAACAGGTATTTGGGGTGAATTATACACACATGAAAAAGAACAAAGGCATGCTAAATAAATAAGGAAAGGATCTCTATTACCGGGAAAATTATCAGGGCTAATTCCCAGTAAGAACAAATAAGAAGAGTGACCCACTGTCACCTTGGTCACCATTCTAACTTCTTCGGAAGTCAAAACCTCCAAGGAGAAGTATCCTTATGTAATCATGTAAGACACTAGAATAACCAAATAAAAATACTCTATGTAATCTTATGGTTAGACCAATTCCTAAATGGAGTCAATGATATTATGATCAATGCCAATGAATGCAAAGATAGGATCAAGATCGATAATTCACTTAGATCATTCAATGAGATGCATAAGCATGTATTACAATAATCCGTACTGGATCAAAATACTTTATTTCCAATAATCACTAACCAATCCAACCATTTACCAAATACCTTGAGTTTTAGTTGTCAATGTCACCCACTAATCATATATAAGCATGTAGCATGACAATTCATAACCAATTACAACTACTAACTAATGAAATGTAAGAGTTTCTCGTGACAAGTTTAATGTCTAATGTAAGAAGGAAAGATTCAACATTATTCAATATTTAGCATTTAGATATATAAATTAGATATGCAAAAAATTGTAAGCATGTAATGCAATGATCAATGATGACACCACCTCAATCAATAACAAATTTCAAATAAGTAAACTAGGAGTAGTCACTAGCACCATGAGAACATCATGCATCATCCATAACATGTAAATAAATATCATACTAGGTACAGCTAAGAGATATCATAATCACCCACTAGTATTTGATAAGCATCATGTGAAATATGTCTAGGTAAACACAGGATTAAGTGTCCTTAGAATGCAAGTGTCAATTATGTCGAAGAACTAATATTTTTAAGTAGCTAACCAACTTAAAATATCAAGTTCAGATCTGTAATAACCACAACAATGCAACCAAATATCACCAGTTTACCATGCAAAAACGAAATGAGTGCTAAGTTAATTTACCCAAAGATAATTCAGATATGTACATGAATTCTGAGTGGTACTGGCATAGTAAAGAAGAAATTGTTCAATATGGCTCAATAAATAAAAGATCAAACCAATGTCAAATCTGTATGTAACTACACAACATAAGAGAGATAGTGTAATAATCTTTGCGATCTAGGTTCACCACTACGCTTCTCTATCATACACTATCACTTAAACATATGCACCAATAAACAATACTCCCAAACAGTGATAGCAAGAAAGGAGACTTATGGTTATACTGCAACATAAATATCTTTATGATGCAAGCATGAAAAAGATTTTAAATTGATCCTAGATTTACACGACAATTAATTACTGTACTAACTTTAACTTTTGTTAAATTTTCTGTTATGTATTTGTGCAGGTGAAGGAAAGGGATAACACATAGGGTCTGCAATATTTATTGCAGACCTATGTTAGGTGAAGGAGGGTTCGTTTCTGGATGAGGAAATTAAAAGAAAGGGCAACGGAAGATGATAAAGGAGGGATGGAAAGGGAAGGTATGGATGGAAGGACATAGGGCTGCAAGTGGAGGATAAGGAGTAGAGATGGAGAGGGATGGGGATGCGGATAGGGCAGCAGGGAGACAAAAGGATAGGGTGGGAGAAGGAAAATCATGGGAGTGTTAGGTCTATAACTAGTGCATAAAACAAAAAATTGCGGTTTGAAAATAATTTAATAAAAATTAAATAATTCAAATAAGACCTAAAACATAACAAAAACTAAACTAAAAAAATTACAAAATATACAAAACTCAGAAATTATGGTTTTTTTAGGGAGTTTTTGATAATTTTGGGATTTTTAGGGCTCCTAGAATTTCTCCCTAGGGTTTTTAGGGACAAATAGGGTAGGCCAAAATTATAGGAGGAAGAGCTGAAATTTTAGGGAGACCAAAAAATACAAAAAAATAATTTTTAGGGTTTTTATCATAAAATTGCAGACCTAATTCTAACCCTAATTCTACCATGAAAGTGCAAAATTTTAACCCTAAATAATTATTACAAACATACAAAAATCATATTTTAGGTTAAAAAGAGTAGTTGAACAACTAGGGTTTCAATAGAAAACTATTCACACAACTGTTAGGGAATCAATAAGAAGAGTTACCCTCCTTGAGATGGTACTTCACAAGCTTGGAGTTAAAAAAATTGTATGCACATAGAGGTATCCATACTTTTTGTTTGATGTCTCTCTGTCAAATTGTATGAAAGTGATGCTTGTTAGAGTTGAATGGAAGCCATTGTTGCTTCATTTTGCCTTGATTAGCATTTCATTTTTTTCTTTGATCACCCTTGCATTCAATCTTGAGCTTTAGGTCTTCAATTTTTTCTAGGCTAGGTCTCCTCAATGAATCTCAAAGATTGTTGAGGTTATCCCTAGTTGCCTAAACTTGTCAAGTAACATCTCAAGGAGGGTAACTCCTCTCATTAATGCCCTAGGGTTTGGTAGATAGTATTCTCTTGAAACCCTAGGTTGTTCATTCACCCACTTTTTAACTAAATCTTTGAGTTTGTATTTTTGTAAATATTAGTGTTAGGTTAAACTCGCATTTTCATGGTAGAATTAGGGTTAGAATTAGGTCTGCAATTTCACGAAAAAAACCGTGAAAATTTAAAAAAAAAAAATTGCAATTTTTGGCCTCCCTAAAATTTCGGCCCTTCCTCCTATAAATTTGGCCTGGCCTTTTGTCCCCAAAAACCCTAGGGAGAAATTGTAGGAAGCCCTAAAATTTTAAAATTCGCAAAAATCCTTAAAAAACCCATAATTTTTCTAAGTTTGTATATATTATCATTATGTTAGATTATATTCTGATTTATGTATTTTAGAATTGATTTTTAGTTCTAATTTTCACTTTTTTTATTTTTACAAAACCCTAAAAATCCCTAAACTTTATGTTTACCCTAAAATAAAAAACCTAAGAGCTCCCATTCCCTTCCTCCTTTTCTTCTACCCTTACACCATCCATTCTCCACTGACATTCTCTTCCATCCTTTCTCATCTTCCACTCTTCTTCACTGTCATTTCCTTGCTGCCCTATCACTTCCCCATCCAAACCCCTACTCCACCTTAACACAGGTCTACATTTTATGCAGACCCTGTGCATTGTCCCTCTCCTTTACCTTCACAAGCACACATAATAAACACTTTTAGTCACTTGTTGGTTAAGACCTTGAATGATGTTTGTTATAGAGCATTACTTCACTAATTAGAAGTGTTGTGGACTGATTTTCTATGTGATTTAAATCCCTAAAAGCTTGCCATATGGAGATCTGGAAATGACTGATAAACATTGAATTTAAATGTTGATATTTGTAATTTCGTAGCCCACAAAAAATATGATCCTAAGTGGTTGATTTGCTAATAAATATTGACTCTTGGATAATTGCTAAAACTGATTCGGACTGATATATATATGGTTGATGATCAAGCCATTACTTTATATACACACAGATTTGGGGAACAACAAGTCTGATTTTCATTTACCTACTACACTGTGTAAACTTAAACTCGGAATTGCATATCTGATTGGTATAAGGAGCTCTTACATTTCCTAATGTTAATAGTTATAATTGGTTATCAATTATCATGTGAGTGAGTGGCAGTGACCACTATCACTTCATGTATATATGGTTGGTGGTTGAAGTGTGTTAGTTAGCAATACAGTCTCTGAAGTTTGCTACAGATATGGAATTGCATTTAATTATTCTTGGCATCTTTTAGAAGTAGTATACACACAGACACTAACAAAAATCAGAGTTGTATTAGTGTCTCAGCTAGCATAATTACAGGGTCTGATTTTTTTTTTCGAGGTGTTGTTTGCTGTTACAATCATAATTATTTCAGATCTGGAAAATGCATTTATTGTACCTAAGCTCCTATTGAACGCTAAGACCGATTTTAGAATAGTATGTGTGGTTGTTATTAACATTGCGTTGTTGAATGTTATTTATTGAAGGCCCAACATAATTGCTACTTCATATTGGTTAAATTTGAATGATAAATAAACCTATTACACTGTTGGTTACACATTTCCATAATACAGGTTTCATGTGGTTGTCTATTGATTAATGCCTAATGTTTCCCTTACACTCTTATTAAACAATTTTTGGCACAAGTGATATCCCTTGACCACATCTTCACTTGCTTATTGAATGACATTGAAACTTCAATTTAATACATATTGATTAATGGTTGCGGTTTATTGGAAATATAGTCTTTTGATCCAATATTGATCTTTGTAATACATGTGTACATTTTATCTACATTTTTCATTTTTAGTAAATGATCCTGAGTCTACCTTGGTGAATTGTTATTATTGCTTAGTCATTGGATGATCTAAATGATATACCCCATTTTTATACATTACCTTTGTTGACACTCAGAAATGCAATTGACTCCATTTAGGCACTGGTCTAACTAATACTTGCATAGAAGATATACTTTCTGGTTGTCTCAATATTCTATAGGATATCATAAGGATAGTTATCCTTGGAGGTTTCGACTTACGAAGAAGTTAGAACGGTGACCGAGGTGACATTGGGTCATTGATCTTAGTTGTGCTTACTGGGAATTAGCCCTGCTAATTTTCCCGGTAACGGATCTCCTTACTTCAAAAGGAAATTGGTGATCAAGGGATTGAAGGTAGAGGAGTGGATCCAACGAAAAGAAGAAGGAAGGCATCTACAATGGTTATGTAAGTATTTCTCCATCGCTTCTAATATGAATCAATTCAATTTCCCCCCCAATTATTTTTCAAAATTTTCCCTCCATGTTTGAATTTGAATTTGAATTAGGATGCAACTAGATTTAGCTTGAACTTCAATTCTTTGAAGGAGAGTAGGAAGGATTTTTGGTTTGATTTGTGAGAATGGAGAAGAGCTAAAGGAGTTGCAAAAATAAACTACCAAGGAGCTTCACCAACCTTCATGGCTTCAAGAGGTATTTTCCTCCCTTCCAACCCTTCTCAAAACTCCATGAAAGTAGGCTTAATATTTGAAAATTGTGATAATTTCTTTGTATATGTTATCTACGGACCTCACCTATCGATAGGAAAGGAAGGATAATCCATAGCTAATGCTGCTAAACATCCATCTAACAAAATGGAGACCATATTGAGGAAGGGTTCGAATTTTATTTTCCCTAATTTAGCTGTTTTAGCCATCAATTCTTTAGTTTCCCATCTTCTATCTCTAAGGAACTCATGTTGGGGTAATTGGGGGACAAATTGAGACAAATTAGGGCTTGTTTTGATTAGTTCTTGGATAATTTTCCTCGAAATTTGTGCACATTCACACTTCTAAGACATTAACGACTTTTTTGCAGAGTCGCATTACTTAGCTCATCAAGTTCGTCTAGGTTGCATTAGTTGCCCAAACAAGTGCGACTGCCCCCTAATTTTCAAAATGTAGGCTCAAATTCATTCAAATTTTTCATTGTTATGGTCCTATCCAGAGGTTAGGAAGTGATTTTTTAGCATGTAGATCCTTAATTCCATCAATAATGCTAATATTTTGTTGATTTGGTTAAATTTAGGAATATTTGGTAACTAATTTACAAAAAAAATTGAAAAATGAACAAGACTTGGATCACTGTTTTGATGAAGCTTTAGGCCCGTTAGTTGCTGATTTTTTGAAGTTGGGGACCTGTTACACAATATAAATCATAATAAACATAATATTATGATCATTTAGTCAATAATTTGGAAGAAAATTTTCAAAAAATTGAGCACTACACTTAAGATAAATTCAAAAACATTTCCATCGAAAATAAGAGAAAATGACTAATTAGTGTATTTCTTAGTTTAGATATTTTAATTTTTTATATTTGTTAGTACAATTAGAGAGATTTGTTTCAATTTCAAGTTTCTTATGATACATTGTATATGAGCCATGAGTATTCTCTTTTCTTATGCTTTCAAGCAGTCCTACAAATGAGAAAGTGGATCTCAAGTGTAATAGCTTAGATTTGATTTTTGAGCATATTTTTGAGCCACAAGTATCCTCTTTGTTTGTGCTTTTGGGTGCTCCTGCAAATGAAAACATGGATATCAAGTGTAATAAATTAGATTTGAGTTTGGAGTATATTTTTCGAGCACTGGTATCCTCTTTTCTTGTCTTTTCGTGCGATCCTGCAAATGAGAAAGTGGATCTCAAGTGTAAATGTTTGAATTTATAGAATTTCAAAGGGATCTATGTATCCTGATTTCTTTCACTTTTGGGTGGTCCTATGAATGAGAAACATGGATCCCTAATGTAAAGATTTGGATTAGTTTCATTTGAGGTAATTGTTTGGTTTAAAAAGATTCTTGAAATTAATAATTAACCATAATTCAAAGAAGAATTGTTCCAAAACCTCAACAATTTACCAAAAAATTGCTTCACCTTTTCAAGAAATTGAAGAACTTCACTTGATTTTGACACTTATTTGGACATTTGGAAAGAACTTTATGCAATTTGTGAACCAATATAGAACCATAATTCCAAGTTTGAAACACTAGTTTGAGAGACTTTTTGGAAACCAAAATTAATTGAAACATTATAATTTAAGATTTAATTTCCAGTTAAGTAGATTTGAATCAATTTGGGATACATTTCACAAACTAGAACCCAAATATTGAACCCTAGCTTCAAAAACGTATTCAAAAGAGAAAAGTAGTAATTTGTGACATTTCAACGTCATTTTGAAAATTTTCCTTTTCAAGTTAAAAGAATGTTTAGTTTTTGAAAAGTTTGAAATACTTGCATGTATGAAGTATTTTTAAAGAACCTCTTACTCATATTTATCTCAGACAATTCATTGAATTAAAGGATAGAGTAGTGAGCATCTGTACATTGTCTAGTTCAATACTTTGAGTCTCAAACACCACCAGTATCATTGCCACTCCTGAAACTAACCAAATTACCTTTAAAATTGGAACTTAATCTAAAATGAACTAAGATTTATTTTCATATCACCAACAATATTAGGCTAAGTCCTTGCATTAGGATTGGAGAGTTAAGACTCCATGGGCACAAAATTTTGAAACTAGCATCGATTAATGAGCAATTAAATCCATTAGCAGGAGAAAAAAAATGCTTGTCGGGGAAGAGCATATATAACATGAACCAAGAATGAGGTCAATATGGATATCTAAGGGAAGTACCCCCCCTCTTTCATATTTAGTGGGACATGAACACATCACGGTATTCCATGTAAGTGACAAATCCTCGAGGTTACATCACTTTCTGGAGTATATGGTTTATGTGAGTTGTCCTAGAATTAAAACTATTCTACCCAACTGTTGATTGTGAAGTGGTAACCTTAGTTCCTTTTCCTAGGATATCTCACAAGATATTACGAGTGGGGGATACTTGCGGTACCTGATATAGACTTTGAATCTTTATCTCCTTGGGAGGGTGATTGGTCAAGAACCAAGATTTTATCCTTTGGTTATTAAATCTTATTGCAATTGTTTCCCATATATTCACTATTAGTAATTGATAAGGCTTGAGACCCCTCAGGAGATACTAGTTTCAAAAGGCCCTCTAATCCATCTTTTCACTAAACTTCAATTCTTTGGGAAAGTAGTTTGCTTTCTTGGTTTCATAAGAAATTTATTAGTAGTGTGGACACTTTTTTTTGGGTGATTCTAGATTTCCTCTAGGATTGTTTGAATATATTTCTAATAATATAACACAATAAACAAATCCTAACACCAAAAAAAAACTTCAAAGTGGCTACTCTCCTGATCCACCATTCAAGGCAGCATCAAGGTGAGTCGCTAGAATTTGAAGGCCTCACTAAATCATGGAGACAGATACAAAAACAATGTCCTAGTGACTTGGAGAGTGAACTACTCCTAAATTCAATTAACATTAATAGAGAAGAACAACATCAAACAAACCTCGATGATTCATCATTACATAATGAACATAGTACACAAACAGATGATGATATTTCTCCATTTTAAATTGAAACATTAGAGAACAACACAACTACTCACGTAAATCCACTCTTAACAGGTCCTTTAGACCTAGTTGTACTTCACATCAATGTGCCAGTGGATTATATTAATCCTCTTTTCATACATTTGAATAACATGAAAAATTCAACACTTGATACTATGGAATCATCAGAAGCTCAATGGACCACATGAATGCAACTTCAAAGGGATACCGGAGGTAGCAATGCTTCCACTTTGACCTCTACACCAATCCCAATAGTTAACATACCTATGATTAGCACAAGTTCAACTATAACTTCGATGCTAGTTTTTACAGTTCCGGGTTCCAATCCTAAAAGTATGTCCACTTCATATGTAGGCATCCCAACTATTTGGTGTGCCTTACCAAATATGGGTTTTCCATATGGTTCATTTAATCAAGGACAAAACACACAAGGAGTAAACCAAAATACTTTTGGTATACCAAATACTTGTCTAGGTTCTACTTATGGGGGCAACCCTTCACCATGGAATGGTAGTATTCCGAGTGGAAGCAATGGTCTATGGAACATCAATGCCAATTGGGGTTATCCTCCACCTATGGGTGGAAATTCCTTGGGGGTTATCCTCCAACTTTTCTTAGCACAATTCATGTGGTAAATCCCATACCCCCAATAGGTAGCATTCCTAGGGGAAATACACCTATCAACCCCATTGTGCAATGGAGTGGAAATGTTCTATGAATTAACCAATCTTCTTGGGGCCCACCTCCGAAAGGAGGAAATCAACCTTGGAACACTAATCAAAACCAAGGAAAAAATCAATGGATTGGTCAGGTTCTAGCAAGTAACCAATATTATTGGGGCCTATCTTCGAAAGGGGGAAATCCACCCATTAATCACATTCCAGAATGGAATGGACAATTTCCAGGAAGTAATCAATATTTATGGTCACAACCCTCACAAGAGGGAAATACTCCTTGGATTGATTTTCAAGCCAGGGACAACAACTGTGGATCCATCAATATTCACCTGTGTATGAATTGTTTTCCATGGCACCTGTTAGATCACAATTTCTAGCCACATTGAATCTACCAAATTTATCCCAGCTGGACAATGAACCCACCCTACATTTGAATGGGTGGTCAACAATACCAACATATTACCCTCAGACATACCCAATTAGACAAAATGCTAGGGGAAGCTCCATCAAATCACTTGATGACACCATTTGTGATGTTCATATGATTCCCTAGTTGATGACAATGTTAGGTTACAGTTGTTTTAGTGAACTCTCATGGGGACTACTGCAAAATGGTACATTGAGTTTCCCTGCAATACATTCATGGATTTTTCATCTTTAGCCATGGTATTTTTGACACATTTTCAATTACCTATATGCTATGAGATAGGTACAAAACTTTCTACTTTGCTTAGGAAATCCACTTCTACTCACATATTGGATCATATCCATGACAAGTGGAGGAGGGATCGAAGGCTTATAAAAATGGAAATCTCAAATCAATTCTAAGCAGATCAGTTTGTAAAATCATGATTTCCTACTATTTCTAAATATGTATTGATGTCAAGATCCATTACTAAAGAAAAACTCATTCAGAGTGCCCAATTGATGGATTTAATTTATTCACAATCGAGCACACTTTATGATTTAATACCTCATGTTATGAGACCTGTGTCCGATCCAGCTAGGCCACCACAAGGACCTCATGCCGATGGTGTGATCAATTTTGTCAACCAACTTGAGCATATTACCTGGAAAATGGAACAAATTTCTATTCATATTTTGCAACCCACGACTATTCAGGAAAACCATCAATCTACAACTCCCACCCAAAATTTTGAAGTACTTACAGTCCAAATTGTGGATGCAAAAGGGAAATATAAGAAACAAAAGAATAATCCAATTACTAATTATGGGATGAGAGATGCTCCCAATGGGAATAACCCACTAGGGGCAATCAGGAGAAAAGGAAAAACATGTACCCTTCCAATATTTTTCAAGGAAAACATCCTACTCACCAATTCCTTCATATGGATGACATTCATCATATGTTGGTACAATGAGGAGGGAAACAATAACCTACCATCTTGACCCAACCCTTCCCACAACAACAAAAAATGGTTGTAACGGTGCCAAAACCTCCCCCATAAGGGAACCAAGAAAGCCCCCTGCAAGGGGGAAATCCCCCAAATGCTAACATATTCATGTTTGAACATGATATAAACGTTAAAACAAGGGATCATTCTTACAATACACCATCTAATGGATCAGAAACATCCATATCACAACCTACTTTTTCTCTAACAATTGAAAAACCAACCATTGACATAGTACACCGACCTACCAAATGGGTATTACATAGAACAACCCACAATCCTAATGCATGAGCTCTACTCAAAACTGTAATGTGGTTGAAGATTTAGCTCAAGATCCTTGTGCTATGTCCCCCTTGGAAGTTTTGGAAATTTGTCCTACTCAAATAAAGGCATTGTTGTCTGTTATCGGTGGTATTGATTATTCTAACACCAATTTGATCACATTTTATTTAGAATAGTCAACATATGGGCTTCTGTCATAGATTGCATTTCAGATTAACATGACTTCACATGGCAAGGACATTTTTTGAACCATTGTGGATGAAGGATCCCCTACTTGTGTCATGTCACTAGCATGTTGGAAATCTTTTGGATCACCCACATTAGTACCATCACACATAGTACTCAAAGCATTTGATGGACATTATTTCCCTCCTCATGGACTTATCATGACTTTCCCAATTGAATTGGGTGGTAAAACAGTCCAAGTTGATGTTGAGCTAGTGGATGCACCCATATATTACGGTTTTCTATTGGTACATAATTGGATACATGAAATGACGACGGTATTGTCTTCAGTATTCTGATTAATTCATTTCCCCCGCCAAGGGAATATTGTTACAATCAATTAGTTAAACTACTGCACACATGAAACTGGTATCCACTCAAATGTACCTTTTGTTGGGGATTCGAAAATAGTAATTCAAGATATTGGGGTAGGAATGTTCAAAAACTCATCCCTTATGGGAACCTTCACACTTACACAACTAGTATCTACCCTTCAAACCGATAGATTTTTCACCATTACGTCAGAAGTCTACTTTCCATTAACAATTTTCTCTATGTCCAATCCAAGGCATGGCTCCACTTCATCTGAGGGATCCCCGAAGGAGGACATATTAGTCCAAAATGATGATGGAAGGTTACCAAATTATATGGAACATGATGAAATTGAGAGTAGTATACCCCTATATACCATAGACGTTGCATACCAATCTATCCAACCGGATTCAGTAGACTTGGATCAAAATCCTTCCCCGATGGAGGAATATGATCCATACACATCACCTATATGGGCCATCAACACTCCTAATACTCATGAACTCTTGGATTAGTCTTTTTCATCAGATGAATCCATGCTTTAAGTTATGAATATCTTTGAAATACCCTAGGAGGATATGCATCACCAGTCATCATTTCTTCCTAAGATAGATTCATAGGTCAAACCCAAAAACTGTTACCTCTTTGATGATATGGAAAGGTACCAGTGCCCTGTCCAAACACACAATGTACTTTCGGAAGGAAACTCGGCAAATATTTTGAAAACCATTCCTATCGATATATCAATTAATCCTAGCATCGTTGAAAATATCAATATAGGTGATGATTGCTCTCTGGAGGAAATTGCGTAGTATATTTCTCTTTTCAAAGAGTTTCATGATGTGTTTGCTTGTTCATATGAAGAAATGTCAAGAATCGATCCCAGTATAGTTGAACATGAGATTAAAACCTATGAAAATGTTAAATATGTGTGCCATAAGTTATTTGTAGTTAATCCTAAGAAATTGGTTTCCATAAAAGTAGAAGTTGAAAATATCTTAAAAGGCTTCATATATCATGTGCCTTTAACTAAATGGGTATCCAATCCCATTCATGTTGATAAGAATAAAGGAAAAATCAGCATATGTATTGAATTTGGGGATATCAATTTGTCTTGTCCCAAATATAATTATCCGACACCCTTTATCGATCATATTATAGATGAGTGTGCTAGGAACGAAGCCTTTTCATTCATGGACAAATTCTCCGGTTATAACTAGATCTAGATTAAAAAAGAAGACCAACAGAAAATAGATTTCATATGCTTGGGGGAATTTTGCGTATCGTAAAATTCCATTTGGACTTAAAAACTCCAAGGCCACTTTTCAAATATCCATCTCATATGCATTCCACAATATTAAGAAAATCGTTGAGGTTTATCTCGATGACTTGGCAACTAAATATAATAGAAGAGTCTAAACATTGTGCACATCTACATGATGTATTCACTCGATCTTCTAAGTACAACATTAGGTTGAACCCACATATATGCATATTATGTGTGGAATCTGGGAGGCTATTTGGGTTCATATTATCCAAATGACATATTATGGTGGATCCCCTCAAGGTTGAGGCAATATTACAATTTCCTCCCCCAAAAACAATTAGACAACTTCAAAGAATACAAGGGAAAGAAATGTTCTTGAGAAGATTTTTCGCCCGTTTTGTTGAACTTTATATAGGTTTCATGAGTCTTATCAAAAAATATGTATTGTTCATATGGGATGACCAAGCTCAACACTCATTTCATGCATTGAAAAAAGCCTTGATGTCAACCAAAGTAATTAGTCCTATGGAGTATAGTAGAGACTTTCTACTATATTTGGTCGCAACCAGCTCCACCTTAGGAGTTGTATGTAATATCCTAAGATATGATTTCAAAGGATATCAACTCTATTTCAAAATTTAAAACATAAATTAACACATATTGAAGCGATTTAACAAAAGTAGTTGTAGGGAGACTAGACTTGGTCACAAGTTGGTTCCCCCAGGGTTTGGTATTTGAAGTCTTTTGGGTATGCAAAATGTGAAAGTGAGTGTCCAGCAAAAAAGATATCAATCAAGGCTAGATTCAAATTCGTATGCACAATGTACTGGGACAATTTATGCTTTGACAACAGCTATTGTTGAAATCTGCACAAGGTTGTCTGGGCACACCAGCATATGCATAATATACTCAGTCACTTACACTTTAAATCAAATAGAGTGTGGATATCAGACCTTAACATCCTAACCTACTACTGTGTAAAATATATTATATTTTTTATAAGGTTTGGCATATTTTGGAGGTCAAACAAGCAAAACTAGTATTTGGGACTACTCAACTAGCTTGAGTTCTGGGTGTTCCAAACACTATGAGAGGGGTTAGAATATGAACAATTAGGAATGGAATGTGTTAATTAGTGTCTTAAAAATATTCAGGTACTGATAGAATCTAATCTGATTTAGTGGAAGTAGATTCTCAAATGAATTACTAAAACTAGTTAAAGTTGGTGCAATTCTAGAGTAGGTACAAAAAACTTGAAGTAATTTCAGACTTCTGCAATTTTTAATCTCATAAATGATAAAATAAATTTACATAATTAAATAAAACTCTAATGGGATCCAAGAGGATTCTTGAATACATCAAATTCTGAGCAATTTCATAGGATAGAAGGGGGTAGAAGAGAATGGGAATACTAGAGAATTCGACTAGATGATTGATATTTCTTCTTCGGAATCTTGAGTCATATTTAATGGAATTCAAGACCTGAACATCATAATTCTATGGCTTCAATAGAACATAATACTGGATCAATGTTAACCTTGGGGCACAGCACCCAAGCTTGGGTGAGGTACAACACTCAACCTGAGGGGCAAAGCTCTCTAGACAAAATACAAACTAGCAAAAGATGTGAATGTGGTGTGCCCTCTTTATTTTATAATATTCTTAGCTTATTGTACAAACTACATTATCCCATGCATCCTCCTTAGACAAATTAGGATTTCCTTCTTTGAAGTGCTTTCTTGCTTTGTTATCTTTCCTTGCTTTAGTTTGCTTTTCCGTGATTTATGCTTCCTTTGCTTTATGACTTTTCATTGTTTTAGGAAACTGCGCCCTCTCTTGATTTCCTAATGTTTCTTTCTTTTCATAACTAGCTTTTATGCACTTTCATGCTTTATGCACTACCCTATAACTTTATGCACTTTCCTACTTTTGCAAGTTTCTTTCTGTTTTGGCTGACACCTTGCGTTTGGTATGCTTTCTTCATGTTTATATTCTTTTAAAATGCAAGTGAATGTGTTCCACCTTCCCAATACACCACCTTGGACCATTTATCCAAATTCCAACTCATTGAAAATATTAGAAGTATTAAATAACTCAAAATTATAGTCCTTCCTCATTAATCCCAAATAAATATTATTCTCATATATAAGGCCCATGTTAATAATATTAACTTATGCAAAAATTTTATTGGTCCATTTATTCCAAAATTATTAATAATTCTCCCAAGCAACTCAAATTGGGAATTTAATATCTTCAGGTGGCCCACCTTAGTCCAATTAATCTTCAATTACACCCTTGGACATCTTGCTTAGCAGAATTTCCACCCTTAGCCACCAAATTAATAATTTTTAATATTAGGTGATTTAGGCCAAAATTATGTCTTGGACCATCGCAAAATTTGGGAACATGACAAATCCTCCCCTCCTAAGATTGCCTATCCTCAAGCAATTTAGTTCAAGGACTAACAATGCATCTCCATCGCAAGCATACTTATGAATTTTCTGCCTCTCATCATATTGATGACCATACCAAGTCACAAACTCTGTGAACCACAACTGAAATCATTAAAATAATGGGTCTAAACAATTTAATGGAAATGAAACATATGCTCTACTCAAAGCATGCTCTGGTAATTCAATGTTTCTCTAAACTCCCCAATTAACTATGATAGGGTCCATCAGGTTGTTGCTGCTCAAATCTGATCATAAGTTGTTCATGTCTTTCCCAAGACTTAGATCCATCATATGATTTCCCATGCAGGGAACTAGACCATTACTCAACACAGATGGACTTCACAAAATGTAGGTTGGCTCGTCCTCCTAGATTGCACTGATTATGTTGTAACCTTCTCAGCATTTCTTCCATTTGAAGTGATCTTCCATTCCAAGGAATGCCAGGATCCCATAATGTTAGGGTATTTTCTTGTGGCATATGATTATCCATCCAACCCATGGGTACATGTGTAATGGAGGCATCAAAGGGATATGATTGTCCATGAATATATTTTTTGATGCTCACATGACAAGACAATATCAGTAATATTAACAAATTCATGACAGAAACCTGTTGGCTTGGTTTTGCAACCAAGCTTAGTGCTATGGGCACCTATCAACAAGTGATAGCAGTTTCAAATATTGAAAGCAAAAACAATTGTAAATCTAAATCTAAAACTAAACTAGCATGTGCATATCATAATAAACTTGGAAAGATTTGAAAACAAGAACAAGAAATAAAATAAAAAATAACTTTTGTATTATGAATAGGGGCAAGAAAGTGCTTGCAATGGTGATACCTCCAAGTGGTGAAGATTGTTGATTAGCTCCAAGGGTGAGCAGCTCCAAGCTCCAATGGTCTCTTCTCCAAGATTGCTACAATGGTCAAAAGCTCATGAGAGATTTTGACAGCATGAGGATAGGATGATGGATGGATGGAAAGTGAGGAGCCCCTACCACCTTTTTATAGTTTTTGGTGGTGGGGAATACCATTATGGTTTTGAGGAAACCAATGGTATTGACCAACATGGTTTAGGTACCTTTTCCCTCCTTTTTTCTTTTTTGAATATTTTGAATATTTTTATTCCCTTTTTAATATTTTTGGGAATTCTGGACCCTTTTTGAGGGTTTTTTATGCTTTTTGAGGAAAAATATTCATTTTGAGGGGGAAAAGGGGTGTATTATGGTCTTTTGGTGACTTTTTGGTGGGTCTTCGTCACACAGTCGCGATGTGCAGCGCGGCAAATGGCCGCGAAGCCGCGATGTGCAGCGCGCAAATTGGCCGGGAAGCCGTGGTGAGCCGCACGGAAAAGAGCCACGAGGTCACGATGAGTGGCGCAACTGTTGGGAAAAAAGCCGTGAGGCAAAAGCCGTAAACGGACGCCGAAAAACGAACCCGAAAATGGCAATTTCAGGCTGTTAATGGCAATAAAAAGGGGCAATATCTAGAACAGCAATGGATCTACTGCCAAGTGGTACATCGAACAACCACATGGGACCCACCATACTTTTACGTCTCTCACCTCCACTTTCCTTCAATTTTTTCAGCTACCTGTATGTTACGATGTAGGAGTTGAAATACTATTGTCTTGCAGACAAAACACAACTACCCACATCACAGACCACATCCATGAGTGGCGCAAGCGTCGTAGCCTCTGTAAGATTAAACTGGATGACCGTATATTTTTGGACTGGTTTCTTAAATCACTCCTACCCCTCATAGCAAAATACGTAGCTTCCGAATGACCCTAGTCAGAAGAAGAAGCTATCCTAAAAGCTCAGCAATTCAACCTAATTTACGCCCAATCAGGCTATCTCTACACCATCATACTAGATGCCCCACGAGGCAATTCTTCACGCGGTGACGCTCCGGGGGCATCACATGCCGTTGATGGTATTATCGACCAGGTCAAACCGCAAATTAAACCTTTTAGCATGGTGAGCACCATAAATGCCCCATACCTCTCTAGGGCTACATCTAATTATGGAGCAACAACTTCATACGCTCAAACGAATCAGACTCATCACACTCATGGACCCTCTTGTCCACAATATTGCTATGGGCAAGCGCCATCGACATATGTACCACCCACATACTATACCCAACTGGCCACCCAGAACCCAATTCATTTCCCGGCACAACCAATGTATTTCCCACAGCAAGCTACAACACCTAACCCAACACCTCCAATAGCTCAGGGTTACCAACAACCCCAACAGGCAACTGGACCACCTCTAGCCCCACCAGCTTATTATCCACCGCAGCCTGCTCCCACACCTGCGGCACCCCAAAATCCTCCCACTACTCAAGGGCAAGTGTACACACAACACAATCAGCCCCAACATCAAAACAACCAACACAACCAGGGTGGACAACAAAACCATGGAAGAGGACGTAACCGCGGCAACAATCAACAACATAATCAAGGTCCACCACCTCCCAATCCTCCAAATAACAACAATGCTGCTCCTCCCAACCAGAATCCAGATCGTCATCCCAGGCAGCCCAAAAATAATAACCTCAGAACAAACCATCCTTGTTCTATTTTCGGGGTCTATGGCCACTACACACATGCTTGCCCACATTTGGAGCGAGCTCGGCAACTCTGGACTGATGATGCCCATCGTCAAGGGCAAGCGGCTCCTCAGGCACCACCGAACCCTCCACCACCTCAGCATCAACCTTTGGTACTGCAAAAACCCTTACCAACCCAAGGCGTAGTGAACACTTAGCCATTAGCTCCCCCCCAGGGCAACGCGCCACCACAACAACATATCACTTATGCCGCTCCTGATCAACCCATGTTCGATTCAGGTACCCACCACTTGTTAATGATGTCATCCACCGATGCCAACCTCCAAACCCATCGGAACCAATATGGCTCTACCCCTGAAGACCCTCCCGCCGACAAAAACACTAACGTTCATCCCACGGATCAGACGTTACATATACCTCTGGTTCCACTCGATGGCGCTTCTAAAGCACCTCGCTTCCCACTTCGTCGCATCAACAATAACCCCAACGCTCGCGCTATGTCGAATTACAGTATTGTAGATGACTTATCCCAGTCTCCCGCAGCCATGTCCACTTTAGAAGTCTTAAAAAACTATCCTTCATAGCGCAAGACTTTGCTCTCTGCCATTGGTGCTATTGACCCCAATGATTCACAACTAATGGCATTCGATTCAAACAAGTCCAAACCACACCTGCCCTCCATTTTAGCATTCCAAGTTTCTGTTTCCGTTCGGAATCTTGTCATCCATCGCTGCATTATCGATGAAGGTTCCTCTACATGAGTTATGTCCACATTTGTTTGGCATAAGTTGGGATCCCCTACTCTCCAGCAGTCCACCACTGCATTGCAAGCCTACGACGGCCATTCGGCTCAACCCCAAGGTCTCTTAGCTAATGTCCCCATCCAGCTGGCTGGTAAAACCGTGCTCATTGACATAGAGGTCATCAATTCCCAACTTGATTATAACCTCTTACTTGGTCGTAGCTACATGTATGCCATGTGGGCGGTTGCCTCATCCGTTTTTCATACCATGATGTTCCCCCATGACAGACGTGTGGTCAAGGTCGACCAACTCATCTATTACGATCCCAAGGCCCCTGCTGCACCCGAAAATGTTCTCCCCATGGTTGAACAACCTGTTTGTGGTGAAACTATCTCATTTGTTTCCTCCGTGGGACCCAGACTTTACTCCGACATGCCGATGACTTCTACATTCCAATCCATTTCACCCCCATCACCAGCTCCCAAAGTATCTGACCTATGTACCCTGTCCCACAATACACAAACACCCAACAATCAACCGCCCTTGTTACCTAAACCACCATTGGTCCCTAGTCACATTGGTGTTACACCCATCCACACAATCCCCTTTCTATTCCCTCCCTCGGGCGTAGTAAGCGCTCCGGTTATGGCTACCCTTATTCTCCCCGAGTTAACCTTGGGATTACCCGTGTGGTATATTTCGCCTCCTGTTCCCCCGCCAACACCAAATGTTGTCCTGCAACTGGTGCAACCCATTTTCACTACTACTCAACCACCTCCCGGTGTCACTACCCCTTCGTCATCTACGAATCCCCCTCCTCTTATCAAGCCCACTGGGGGTAGAGGCCCACAACCATACACTGTCGTACCTCCTCCCAAAGCAGTTAAACCTCCCCCCGTGTTTCGTGCTCCTCCTAAATGCTCATTGTGTGATGAATTAGGCCATCCAACTCATCAATGTCCACAATTACCCGCATTACAGGAACACATGCAAATGCTTGACGATGACCCCAACATCCCGGTTGTCAAACTCGACCCAAACCCCAAGCCTCATGATAAATCATTGCATACCAACCGCCCTTGTATGATATGCGGTATTTACGGCCATTACTCACATCACTGTCCTGATATCCCAGATTACAGAGTAGCTCTCTATGAGATGAATAATTTGGACCTTGAGACGACACCCCCCATAATTAAGGAGATCTACCCTCCCGTATCATCCCCATCCGGAGATATTAACACCATTTATATGATCTCTTAGACTACCACTACCTCGTCAACCGATTTGACCACTCAAAGTTTCCGCAGTGATGAGGAGATTCTAGACGCTCTTACTGCCCTTGATTACCCCTAGGAAGACATGCACCATCGTTCATACTTCCTTCCCGAAGAGTCCACCTCCACCACCGCTACCCAATTCGCGGTTGAGTCCAACGATTTCCTTCCTACTAAAGTCGACTGGTTTAAGGATCCTATTCCTGCTCTTGATGCCTTTGAGGAAGGTAACATGGCCAATATCTCACCCGTCATCCACATTGATATCTCTGACCCACCTGGTGGCCTTGAAATCATTACCTTAGTAGCCTCCTGCAGTGAGCATGAGATTGGAGAATACAAAAAACTTTTCCAAGAATTCTGTGATGTCTTTGCCTGGTCCTATACCGAAATGCTTGGCTATGACCCCGCCATTATAGAGCACCACATTGACACATGGCTTGATGTACCCCCCGTTCATCAGAAACAGCGACCCATTCATCCTTCCAAGCTCCCCACTATTAAAACCGAGGTTGAGAAACTTCGCAAAGCAGGATTCATCTATCCTATTGCTTATACCACCTGGGTTTCAAACCCCGTTCCCATCAACAAAAAGAAAGGCACCCTTAGAGTATGCACTGACTTCCGCGATTTAAACCGCGCTTGTCCCAAAGACAACTTCCCCACTCCATTCATTGACCAACTCATTGATGCGTGTGCGGGACATGAAGTCCTATCTTTCATGAACAGTTTTTTCAGGTACAACCAAATTCAGATCCGTAAGGAGGATCAGTACAAGACTTCCTTTACCACCCCATGGGACACCTTTGCCTATCATGTCATGCCTTTCGGCCTCAAAAATGCTGGTGCCACCTTCCAGCGGGCCATGACCTATTGTTTTCACGACTTGGTCCATATCCTGCTAGTCTATCTTAATGACCTTATAGCTTGTTCCCGGAAACGATCAGACCACCTTAACAACCTCCGACAAGTTTTCCTGCGTTGTCGCAAATATAAAATCCGCTTGAACCCACACAAGTGTGTCTTTTGCGTTCCGGCAGGCCGGTTGTTGGGTTTCATTATTTCCCAGAATGGAATTATTGTTGATCCCCTGAAAGTCAAAGCCATCCTAGACCTTCCCTCTCCTCGCACGCTTCAGCAACTCCAGAGTCTGCAGGGGCGATCCAATTTCCTTCGTCGCTTCGTTCCTGATTACGCCACCAAAGTTCATGGATTCTTACGCCTACTTCGTACCCACATACCCTTTGTTTGGGATGAGCAAGTAGAAGTGGTATTCGAAGCCCTCAAGAAATCTCTCACACAAGCCCCCTTGATCTCCCCTCCGAATTTCTCTCAGGACTTCATCCTTTACGTCTCGGCATCCGAACATGCCATGTCCGGAGTCTTGGTTGAAGAAGATGCGTCTCACCAAGAGTATGTCATTTATTACGTCAGCCAGACCTTGTCTCGCCCACCCCTATGTTACCCATACGAGGAAAGATTATCCCTAGCTGTAGTCTTTTTCGTCCAACAATTGCGACACTACATTCTGCTCAGTCATACCATAGTTGTCGTCGACTCCAACCCTATGGTCTATCTCCTAAACCAGCGGCTCCTACAAGGTCGTGTTGCTAAATGGGTCATTATCCTCCAGGAATATGACCTCACTTTCAGAACTCCTAAGAGCACTAAAACCCTCACACTTGCCCAGCTCATCACCGATCTCCCCTCCCTTCTACTATCCCCACAAATCTCTGATGAGTTACCCAACAATCACTTATTCATCATCTCGTCTGATGACCCATGGTACGGTGATATTTTGCTATACCTTCGCATGCAGAAGTTCAGACCCCACATCAATCGTGACGCACGCTGTCGTATCCGACACCACGCCCCCCAATACCTCTTGTTAGGTGATGTACTTTATCGACGCGGCGTCGATACCATCTTACGATGCTTCCTATCTCATAACGAGGCAGAACAAGTCCTTAATGATTGCCATAGCGGTGCCTGCGAAGGCCACTTCTCCGGCATGGCCACCGCCCAAAAGATCATCCGCGCAGGTTACTTTTGGCCTTCATTATTTACTGATTGCATCACCGCAGTCAAACATTGTCAAAATTGCCAACTTTTTTCCCCAAAAGCAAGAACCCCACCCGCCCCGCTTCATCGAGTCATCACTGCTAGACCATTCTGCAAATGGGCGATCGACTTCATCGATTGCAATCCCATGTCAGCTGGCGGTCAAAACACATTATTGTGGCCGTCGATTATTTCACCAAGTGGGCGGAGGCCATGCCAACTTACAATTGCAAGGCCGACACCGCAGCACGATTTTTTCTCAACCATGTTATTGCTCGTTTTGGAGTGCCAAAGAAACTCGTCTCAGACCGCGGCTCTCACTTCAAAGACGCCGTCTGGAGAGAACTATCAACCTTACTGAAATTTGAACACCATTTCTCCTCTGCCTACTACCTCCAAGTAAATGGCCAAGTTGAAGCAATCAACAAAATTTTGAAAACCATCCTCCAGTGCACTGTAGACAAACACAAATCAAATTGGAACCACATGCTCTTCCCGGCACTATGGGCATACTGCACGTCAACTAAAACCGCCACTGGTTTTACCCCTTTCCACTTAGTTCACGGTGTAGAATCTGTCCTCCCCATTGAGTGCTAGATTCCAACCCTACATATGGCCATTGAAATCCTACTAGACACTGCCCCAATTGAGCAACGCTTACTACTCCTGGAGCATGCTGATGAAGATCGGCGCATAGCCCTTCAAACCATGGAAGCATCCAAGAATCGATCCAAATTGAATTATGATAAACATGTCCACCCAAGAACTTTTACTGAAGGGGACCTTGTCCTCGCCTACGATCAGGCTCATGACAAAACCGGGAAAGAAAAGTTTGTGTCCATGTGGCAAGGCCCATATATTATACACACTTGCCTCGGATAGGGGGCATACATTCTGACCGATTCAGAAGGAAACCCCCTACGCAACCCACACAATGGGTTGTACCTCAAGCGATTTTACCCATAGTAAATCTGATGGACACCACCATCCATTATTGTACAGTATTATTTTGCTTTTCACAAAAAATTCAAAAAACCTAAAATATTTGTTTTCTCTGCTTGACCACAGATGGATCCTGTTCCACTCTGCTACGTCGGTTTCGCTGATAGTGTAAGCCGTTGGTCCCCCAATCTGGCCTCCGCAGCTTGGGTAATATATTCCCCTTCACATGAGTTGATCCACATCGACGGAGTGTGTTTAGGTGCTACCACCAACAACCAAGCTAAATACGATGTCGTGACCGGTCTCCTGACCGCAGCTCTCCAAATGAGCATACGTCACCTTAACGTTTTCTTGGACTCACAACTCCTTGTTTCCTAGCTCAACAATGATTAACAGGTACGTGATCCCTGTCTTTTCAGAAAATTCTTGCACACTAAACAAATGGTTCAACAGTTTGAATCCATTTCATTTACACATGTCCCAAGAAACCTCAATAGTGTAGCAGACCATATGGCCAACAAGATTCTTGACTGGCACACCAATCAAATCATTTCATAAAAAAAAATGCATCCACGTGCATCACATGTGCCTCGACGGGCATATATATAAATATGACAAAAAAGCATCCACATGCATAACATGTGCCTCCACGGGCATATACAAAACATCAAAATGTTGCATCCACGTGCATAACATGTGCCTCCATGGGCATACAGAAAATCAAGCATGCCTTGCCTCGGTTTGTGTACCACATTGGCCGTTCTCCATTTTTAACGAGTCTTATATCACCGGATTCAGTTTTCCGCACTCGTGATGATGCTTGAGATCATTTCTCGCTCTCACGCCCAGATTTTTTGGGCATTTTTTACCATGCCCCCTCATCACCTCGGTTTGCGTGCCACATCAACCGTTCTCTGTTTTTAACGAGACTTATATCGACGGATTCAGTTTTCCATGCTTGTGATGATGCTTGAGATCATTTCTCACTCTCACCTCATAATTTTTGGGCATTTTTTCAAAATGCCACTCATCACCTCGATTTGCGTGCCACATTGGCTGTTGCCCCTTTTTGACAATCTTTATGTCACTGGATTCAGTATTCCGCACTCATGACGATGCTTGAGACCTTTTTTCGCTCTCATCAACCCCTTTTGTTTGGTATAATTTTACCCCTTTTTCGGGCCGAGCAATCCCTTTTACGAAAAAGGCACTTAGGGAGTTTCTGTTAAGCTCTTTTCTGACTCCTAAAAGAATGAAAAGATCGCCAAGCAACCTTGCTTCCTTTCATGCTCGCTAAATGTATCTGAAAGGGCGTCTACCTGGTATAATTTTACCCCTTTTCCGGACCTTGTAGACTAATTATGAAAAAAGAATACTCTAGTCACATCGACTAGAAGAGTTCTCCATTTGCATCATTTTATGCTTTTTTGGGCCTTGGAGACTAACTTATGAAAAAGAACACTAATGGAGTCCCCTTACCGCTTTCAGAATCTCTAAACATGAAAGCAACCACGAGCAATCACCATCCCGGGCTCGTAAAACAAACAGGACAGTACTCACAACCACTGCAGAGTCTTCTTATCGTTTTCAGACTCCTTAAAAATGAAAGTACCAATGAGCACGAACAATCCTGGGCTCACAAAATCCACAGGATAGTACCATTTCAGAGCACACTTTTATCCCTTCTTCGAGCTCATTAAAACTACGAAAAAGGACCCAAGGGTGCTTCTCGGCACCAGAACAGATCACATCTACTCATATGCCAGCTTCCCCAGCAGAGTCGCCAAAAACTGTTGACTTGGTTTTGCAACCAAGCTTAGTGCTATGGGCACCTATCAAAAAGTGATAGTAGTTTCAAATATTGAAAGCAAAAACAATTGTAAATCTAAATCTAGAACTAAACTAGCATGTGCATATCATAATAAACTTGGAAAGATTTGAAAACAAGAACAAGAAATAAAATAAAAAATAACTTTTGTACTATGAATAAGGGCAAGCAAGTGCTTGCAATGGTGATACCTCCAAGTGGTGAAGATTGTCGAGTAGCTCCAAGGGTGAGCAGCTCCAAGCTCCAATGGTCTCTTCTCCAAGATTGCTATAATGGTCAAAAGCTCATGAGAGATTTTGACAGCATGAGGATAGGATGATGGATGGATGGAAAGTGAGGAGCCCCTACCACCTTTTTATAGTTTTTGGTGGTGGGGAATACCATTATGGTTTTGAGGAAACCAATGGTATTGACCAACATGGTTTAGGTACATTTTTCCTCCTTTTTCTTTTTTTGAATATTTTGAATATTTTTATTCCCTTTTTAATATTTTTGGGAATTCTGGACCCTTTTTTATGGTTTTTTATGCTTTTTGAGGAAAAATATTCATTTTGAGGGGGAAAAGGGGTGTATTATGGTCTTTTGGTGACTTTTTGGTGGCTTTAGAGGCTCAAATGGTGGAAAAGTGGACAAATGGGTCATGTGAGTAAGGAAATGAGCTAGTGAGCACTTTTTGGGTATTAACAAAACCAAAAGTACATTTACCTCCTTGCTTCCCCATATTTTCTCTATCAACCCATAAGGGTATCTCATGATCATTTTGGAGCAAGAGGGTTGTTTAGAAAAGACCCTCCATGTCATTTGACCCATCCCAATTAGTAAAGCATGATTCCCATGCACTTCTATGTATATTGGAAGGATCATATGGCATCCATAGAAACCTTTGCTACTCTTTATAATATTGCATGATGAAGGATGTGTCCATTAATATCCTACCAAGGAAATCTAGATAGGTGCATCCTTGATTATCCATATCCACTAAGTACTCACCTATCTAATCCATGGATAGATAAGTAACATTGCTTGCATATCTGAATGGTATGTTCTCCTAAAAGTACTTCTGCAACAAGACAAGTGTTTAGCCAAGACCTTCTATGGCATCTTCCTTCACCAACACTTGCGAATAAGAACTTTTCTCATGTTCATCCTCCACATGATATTCCTCCATCATACCCATTGCATTTGCTTCCATGCAAGATGAAAAGTGTGGTACATTCAACTCCTTTTGATGTTGATATATCTGCAAATTTGACTCTTGAATATCCCTTTGGATGCTCTCCAAAGAAACATATGCAGCCTCCAATTCGCTACCAATATTTTTTGCTTCATCTTCCTCTCTTCTCAGTACATGATGGTAAATTGTGGCCACCTCAAGAATATGATTCATATCTAAGAGCACGTTCATATAACTATCCTTCATCTTTTCCATTGCTTCTTTAAGAGTTTCAAAATCCCCCAAGAAAGATTCTCCTTCCAATCCTTCTTATGAAGATCTCCAACAACATTTTGACACCAAGGCATTGACATCAACAAAAAGATCCTTGGATGCTATGAGATTCTCTTGGTCCTCCTTCAATGTTCCACTCAAATGGTGTGAGACACTTCGAATACCCTCCACCAATGAACCTCCCTCACATAGAGAAAGTTCATAATGCACCTGGTGTGAAACAAGTGCTTTTCGCTCATCTTGTAAGTCAATGCTTCCTTCAAGCACATGTAAACCAGAAAACTCCTCATGCTCACCTTGCACATGAGGCTGCTCCAATATTCCATGTGTGCAATCATCCACACACATGTGATCACATGTAATTTTGGGAAAGGACTGTGATTCTACCAATTCCATATAGAGTTTATCTACTTCTATTATCTTGTCTTCTACAAATTTGAGTGGAATATCTCTATCCATAAAAAATTTCAAGTATTCTACTTTCATCGTCTCTAGCTCTCTTTTAATGATGCTTAGTTTGGAAGTAGAGATTATATATACCATTCCTTCTTATCCCTCATTGATAAGATTGTCAATGAGTTTTTGTGCACGATCACTTATGGACAAGGATTGCAGTATATTTTCTTATGTGACTAAGAGTTAGCTCTCTAAGTCACTCAATGGCTTGCTATGTGCATTATGTGGGCTGCCACAAGTGTGCTCATGCAACTCCTGAGAATCATGCAAAATCTCCTCCAACAATTAGTCCTTATCAAAAAAAAAAAACTTAGCACTAGAAGACCCTGCCATGCCAATATTTTCACCACAAATGGTTTACATCTGAGAATCACACAAGGGAATGCAAAAATCAGAATAATAACAATACCTTTGTGAGACTTGTTAGTCCCATAGACGTTCTAAAGTTGTTTTTAGAATTGTGCCTGGGCATCAATAAGTTTACTATGTGTCTATTTATACTTAATCAAAATCACATTTATTTGAAAACCATGTTGATAACCAATCTTGGAGTAATGTGGGAAGTACTTCAATATGCCAATGAAAACTTGAAGGAATTTTTTGTTAATGAAATGACACAAGAAAAGGTACTTAATAAAAGTAAATATTTATCTTATGTGTGCAGAAAAACATACTGAGCTGAGCACGAATTCAGTAGTTTGAACAAGATGATCACAGAGCTAAAATCTGAATACTATAAGGATAATATAACCAGATCATATACCTTGAATATTTCATGCCATAAACATCTAGAAACAGTAATTTAAGCCTGTAGCACTCATATTTGGATCCAGACTAGCTTTGCAAATCATAGAAAATATATGAAAGGGATGAAATAACAAGAGAAGAGATTACTAACTCAACATATCAAAGATTTGAATCCACAAAACACCAAGATGGAGCTTGAATTTCTTTTCTTTATATCTTGATCAGACTTCAATTATCTGAAGTTACACTTCTTACAAAAACAGTTGACCCTTTGACCCTGCTAAGGTGGAGGAACGTCCTGCTGCGTGGAAGAGGTCCCTGTTGTTGGTTGTGACAATGAAGCTGCGATTGTTGTTTGTGCCTTTGTAGCCTACTCTAACTGCTGGAGATGAAGAAACTTAGTGATGCTTTTCCAATCCTTACCCATAGGATATTGGAAAACTATGAGTTCTCTAAGGGATGAATCCAGCTCAGTATACCGCTCAAAAGAAGCCTTCAACATAATTCTGAAAATAGTCTGAAGGTGATTAAGCATTTCAAAATTGGTATGCAACCTGTCCACAATAATTCTCCCCATTTAGCTCTTGCAGAGTATCTGTTAGGTACATTTGGGAGTTCCTCATGTCCACCATCATGGAATTGTAGTTTTCCTTTGGATAGAGTTCTCCATGTCCATCCCAGAAAGAAGGGAGGCCAAGCGGAAATACTGAATTGAAAATCTTTGAACAAGTGCACATCCAGTTTCAGCTGAGCTTCCATGTCAGCAACGTTCTGGGCCAACACTCCCTTGGTAATCACCTTACTTGCTTTCATGACAATTTTAGTTTGGTCACGGATAGAATACGTCTGAATCTCGTCAAAGGTATTCTCATTTAAGAATTTGATCACCGATTTGGCTAACTCTGTCTTCTTACTTACACTATTCCCTATTGATCGTGCATCCTGCATGGCGGCTTTAGCAATTTTTTATTCTTCTTGGGCTATGCTGAAATGGCCCAACTGTGTGGCTATAAAAGATGATACTTGCTCCCATATTGCAAATTTGTCACTTTTTATCAGAGGCTTTCCAATCAGCTTCGTGGATAGTTCTTGGACTTCACCCCGGAGTTCCTCCTTAGATTGTTGCAACTCCAATATGACCTAGTCTCTTCGAACCAAGTTGTCATTTATGCCGAAAAGCTCGTCACATTTAGCCTTCAGCTGGTCCTGTGCTTGGTTCAGTTGTGCATCCTTGATGCTCATCTCAGCAATGGCCTGAGCTAGTTTTTCAATAGGATCTACAGATGATGAGAATTGGAGTGAGGTGGCCTTCTACTGGAGGATGTCTTTATTTATCTTTCATGCCTCGTCCAAATCGCTTTCTAATGTGACAATCCTTTCTTTTAGATATTGATCATCAGTCACTGATTTCTCCAACTCTGACTGTATTGCAGATACTTCTGTAGTCTGTGAATTCTTAGCCATGGGGATGCTGAGCTTCTTCTTTAAGGATGCAATTTATTTATCCTTTTCTTTCAGCATGGCTTGTAATGGAGCCATGTCACTTGGATTTTGCACCATATTCACAATTTGCTACTCTAAGTCAACTATCTTCAACTGATTAGATTTGTTAGAGGATTTCTCATTCTTCAACTACTTCTCCAGCCTCTGGACCACGACCGGTAGTCTATTTTTCATCATAGTGTACTTGCTCACATCTCGGTACACTCCTTATCCTGTCTATCAGTGAAGTTCCATGATGTCTTTGGAAGGGAACACGTCCAAATTTATAGTCACTTAAGTAGTTTTGAAATTCGAGGGTACTTTCTTCCCCTCCGGCACCAACAGTTCTAAGATCACCATTTTCAAGGCTCCTTGTCTCAAATACAATGCTGAGAGCATCCTATATTGCTTCCCTGTGTCAAGTTCCTTGTTTGGGAACAAGAACTTCTCCAGGTCGATATTGTTCTCTTTGATTTGCGTGTATAGTCCAAACCAACCCGATTCAATAGGTGACGTGGTAACCAAAGCACCTTCTGTGGACTGAGCTTCCTCATGAGGCCACGCTATGGATGGGAAGCTTTCCAGGATGACAAGTGTCAAATAGGTGGGTGTCAAAACGACCTTTGATGTCGCGCTGGATGTTACTTCTGTTTTCAATCTCTTCACTTTTGATCCCACACTCCATGATCCCTCTTTTTTAGTTGCAGATGTGGGCTCTAATGTGCGTCCTTTTCACAATGTGTCCAACTTAAGAGGCATTGGAATGATAGGTTCCTCGGTAGCCTTGCTAGGATCCAATGCAGCTTGGCTCTTCACCCAACTATCTAAGTTGGCTGTTTTGTCCAACAATGGATGAGGTTCATGGGGGTAAGTTGCAGATCGAGCATCTTGCATTTTTTGGGAGATGATCCCTCTATGATCATACTTGTGCACTATACTCAATGGGAATCCGAAGCATGCTAGCAGTTCTTCCACTTCTTTCTGAGTAGCTCTGCTCTTGAATTTGAATGGTCCAGCTTCGTTGGGGACCTTAAAAGTCCTGACACTGTTTCCTTTCATGAAATGTACATCATCGGAATTGAATATTTGATGGATGTACTCTAATGAGAAAATTCTAGGATTCAAGAACATGGGGAGATTGCAAGGAGATATTTCTTCCCCATACATTGGGAATCCAGTATGAGTCTCAAAACAAAACCAATCACCAACAACCTCATTTAGGTTTAGCTGAAGCAATTGCTTGCACTTTGGGAAAATTCTGGGATGAGGACAATCAAACAACAGTGAGTAAATCTTGGATATAACAGTGTCTACGAATACAAAGAAATCTTGCTATGGGGGGAATGGGACAACTGATTTATCAAGGTCACCTTTACTGAAGAAACTCTTATTGTGGTAGAAAATCATGTATAGAAGGAGGGAACAGAATCTGAACATCTTCTTGGATGAAAATATTTTTAGCTGAAGGTGGATGGACTGAGCAAGAAAAGATGGAAAATCTAGCATAATGGGGGTCTCCTACTGGGATAGGTTCATGAGAAATAGAAAACCCAAAGTTGCGTCACTGATCACCACGTCATGGTCGTATCCAAGGACCTGGCATATCATTGATAGTATGGGTCTAGCAGAACCCACAAACGTCTCCAAACTGAACATAGCTTGAGTATTGAGAAAAATGGTCTCAGGTGGGACTATCATCTCGAGGAAAGCATCTCTCCTCTCTGGGGAAAGTTCTCGAATCTTGTTTATCATAACTTCTTCATTGAATTGAATCCTTGAGCTGTCTTCACTAGTGTCATTCAATTCCATGATGAGCTCCTTGCTAATTGGGAAAAACATGCTTCCCAACCAAGAGATAACAGCCCTTTTTTTGGGTGCATACCTTTCAGCACACCATTGTATCATCTCAACCTGAAAAGCCTGGATTGTCGTAGAATCATTTTGGCCAATCCAAACTTCCATAAATTGAACAGGTCACTTCCGCTCTTCTCCTACTCCTCGGCTTCCCGGGCTAACTTATGCATGTTTGGAAAAGAGGAGATTGAATAGTAAATGTCTAAAAACTCATCGCCAAGATGATCATCTTGACTGAGGACCATGGAAATAACGGGGGCTTCAGGGGTAGATGTAGAGGCCATGGTAATGCTAGAATGGATAAGGAAATGTTGGTACTTAATGGATTTGGGAGCTAGGAAAACTGACGCATCGAGTGATGAATGGGGAGTTTGGAACGTTGGAAGTAGAATTCCTGGTGGTTTCCCTTGGGGTGTATTTATAGGAAGGAGTTTGAATTTGGCGGGGTTTAATGAGAGGTATATGTGGCCCCTGGAGATTGAATTTCTAGTCGTGGGGTAGTTGATTCTATGAATGAAGGCAGATAGTTACTCCTAAACAGTGGCAGTAATGACCGTTTAAGGGTGGCTTAAGCAAAAGAGAGGGGGACGAACTGAGGCGAGAGGCGGTAAACCATAACCCATAATTGGTTTCAGGGATCCAATAAGGCAGTTTAGGAAGACTTATTTTTAGGCCTTCACTCAACGTGAAGCTGCCACATGCAAAAGGTGGTTTTGGTTCAGGGACGCTCTTGGGATTCTAAACTTTTAGCATCTTAGACACCCTGAAGTTCAGGTAGCTATCGATATTCCCTCGAGATATCCTTGATGTTTGTGCCAAACCAGTGCAACTTTATGGGGAGGGCCCCTTTCTTCTGACGACTATCTGCTTAGTGTCCCATGGATGAAAAAAACACTGTGGTAGCTTTTAGTAGTTTCAGGGATCTGAAAAAGTGGTTTACGAAAACTACTTTTCCGGCCTTGAATGAACCTGGGGTTTCCACGTGTAGGTGGTGGTTTTCATTTAGGAGCATCCCGGGAGTGTTAAAATCTGAGCACCTTAAACGCCCTGAAGATCAGGTGTTCGTTGATTTTGTTTCTTTGTCTCTTTGAGATGTGCACCAATCTAGAGCAACTTTATGGGGCATTCCTCCCTCTTCTAACAAGTTAACTGTTTGGAGGTTCATGGCTAGAAACCATTGTGGCGGATTTTAACAGTTTCAAGGCTTCGAGTAAGCGGTTTAGGTAGACTGCTTTTGAGGACCTGAACTGCTCTGAGGCTTCCATGTGTTTGCAGCGGTTTTCATTCAAGAGCATTCTGATCTTAATAGATGTCGATCACTTTGACACCCTAAATTAAATATCAGTCATTGATCTCAAATTAATTGGCCATCTATATTTCAATTTCCCCTATCTCTTCCATAGTCAATCTTTCGTTGCGGGGTGAGCTATATTTCTTCCTTTACGTGTTGTTGCCGCTCTAGATTTTGCTTAGAGATCTTCGTCATCTTAGTGTATGGTAAAGCTGCCTTTGGCTGATCAAGATGCAAATATTAGTACTAACATTGGCTTCAGTGGGGATGACCTTTTTCTTCGAAAGAGGCCGAGAACAGTAGAATAGTGCATTTAAGTCCATTGGGTTGTGGAGTCATATTTGTCTTTTATTTCTAGAATCAAGTAACAGAGAATCGTGAGAGAGAAAAGTAACATGCAAGCATAATTTTTTGCAGAAAGGAAATGGAAAAACATATGTTACATATATGATACAAAGGATCATTTGAGATATCAGTATTGAAAAAATGATTTCAGAAACCTCCCATTTACAGGATTTCTGAATATTTCGTCATTGAGTTGTGCCAATTCATAAGTGTTGTTTTCATGGACTGCAATAACCTTGAATGGGCGTAGCCATAAGTTGTCAAATTTTCCATGTTTAGATCTCTCTTCCCTTCTAGCATTCTATTTTAGAACAAGGTCTCCATGTTTAAAATATTGAGCGATGGCCCTTCGGTCAAATGTTTCCTTAATCTTATCTTGGTGGATCTTGGATTTTTCGTCTAGCTGCTCCCTGTCCTGATGGATTTATATAAGTTTATGAATCCTTCTTTCCATGTCGTTTGGTTCTTCCTGATCTGGTTGTAATAGTTTCATCACTCAGAGATCAACTACATGGGGAGGAATGCTTCTTTGTTGTAGACCAGTTGCAATGGTGAAGTGCCTATAGCACGTTTGATACTAATTTTGTCTACCACAATGCAAATTTTAGCTAGTAATCCCAGGACCTTTTGTTTGTATTTAGTATCTTCTTGATTATAGTCACTAAACTTTTGTTAGAGGACTCAGCCAGACCATTTCCCTGGGGGTAGTAGGAAGTTGAATGGATCAATTCAATATTGTAGTTTTGACATAAACTCATAATTTTGGAGGATTTGAAAACTTGAGCGTTGCCTATAATGATCTTTCTGGGGCAGCCAAATCTTTCTAGTATATTCTCTTCTAGGAAATTTATTGTGACTATATTATTAGCATTTCTTGTTGGAATTTCCTCCACCCATTTTGTGAAATAGTCAGTGGATGTAAGAATCTATCTATGCTAGCCACTAAAATGAGGGTTTATTTCTCCTATAAAATCAATGCCCCTTGTTGGAAAGGTGCTTCTACTTTGATTGGTTTAAGGGGTAATGGTTTGAGTTTATGCTTTCTAGTAAATAAATGACATTCCATACATAATCTGGCAATGTTATTAGCATCAGTGAACAATGTAGGCCAGCAATAACCAACTCGAAGGACCTTGTAAGGAGTAGCTCTCCATGCATGATGTCCTCCACACATTTCCTTGTGAAACTCTGCTTATGCCTTATGTTTCTTCTTCAACAATACAATTTAGTAGAATACCAAGAGGATCCTTCCAAAAGAGATATTCATCCAGAATACATACAGTACTTGACAGATTTGAGTTTAAGAGATCTCATTTTGGATTTATCTATATTGGGATGACAAGTCATATGCTGTAGGTAATCAACAATGTCTTTGTACCATTATGAACAAGCAAATTTCTCAATACGTTATTAGGAATATTTTGTCGAATATATTCTTCTTCCTGACTAGGAATTTGATCTATCAGATTGAACTCTAGAGCTTGATAATTTGACTCAGCTAGGAGTTTAGCTAGTCCTTATCCTTTCACCAATTTAGTAGGCCTCATTTCCATGTCATATTCTTGGATTTTGGAGATCCATTTTCCCCTTCTCCCTTCATTGTCTAGCTGACATAGGATATCCTTGATAGTGATCCCTGGGACGTAGGCTATAATTTTTGAGTGCAGGATATAATTCCTGAATGACTTAAGGGATTTGACTAATGCATAAGCTTGTATTTCCATCGTGTTGTATTTCATCTCAACATCTCTCAATGCTCGGATGAAAAATGAGATGGGTTGTTCATGTCCTTCGCCATTATTCTGTAAGTGGAATGTTGCAACGGTGACCTCAGAGGAAAATGAAAATATAAGAAACTCCTTTCTATAATCAGGACTAGTCAAAATAGGTGCTTCTCCTAAGGAATCCTTTATTTGTTTAAAGGAATATCTTGTAGTTGTGGTCCATTTGATCTCATCGTTTTTTATTAACATGTCAGTGATTTCTTTAATTATTTCATCAAAATAGGGGATGAATCTTCGTAGAAAATTTATTTTTCCAATGAAGGACTGTACCTCCTTTTTATTCCTTGGGAGCTCAATTAATTTAATAGCAACTACTCTATCAGGATCTATCTTCACACCATCTTTGGAGACAATGTGCCGCAACAACTTTCCCTCTGTGATTGCAAAAAAGAATTTTTTGGGATTGAGAGACAAACCAAATTTTCTGCATTTCCTGAAGGTCTGCTTCATATGTTGAAGATGGTCCTCATCGGATTTTGAAAATACTGTCATATCATCCATTTATAACAATAAATTTGTCTTTTTCACCTATGAATGCTATGTCCATAGCCATTTGAAATGTTTCACCAACGTTAATAAGACCAAAGGGAATTTTATCATACATGAAAGTTCCCCATGGTTGTTGATGTATTTGTAACTTCGGAAGATATTCTTCTATGTATTACATTTGTACTTTATTGTATATCCCACAGAGATGTATTATTCCTCTGATTGGAAGTGTCATCACTTGTATTTGTAAGTGTTGTCATTTGCATTGACAAGTGTTGTCATTTGTCTTGATGGGTTATTAGGCCACTAGTGTGGGGTCGGCCCTAGTTAGCACATGTGGTTGGATTATTAAGATCTATTAGCAAGTCAGCCCTAGTGGATTATTTGCAGGTCAAGTCAGTGTATAAATAGAGAGGTTGTGTCTCTCATTTATCTCATTCACTCACTTCTCAAGCTCACATAGCTAAGAGAGAAATTGGTGCACTAGTGGGTTTGATCATTGTGATCTTGTATTGTGGCTTATCTTATCTCTGAGGAAGTTGTGGGGTTTTTCACCTTCTTGGTTTTCCCCGGTGAAACTCTGTGTCTCTTATGTGATTGGTTTTATGTCTATGATTGATATGCTGTAGAGATATGTTGTACATGTTATTCTCTTAGAGATCCTTATGGTAATGGAATGAAATTATCAAAAAATTAACATGGTATTAGAGCTGACCTAAGAAGAAGGTATTGTGCAGTTGCAGAAGCTAGGGCTTCTTAATATTTGGGTTTCTTTTCAGATATCATCAAAGGAAGAAGGCTAGATTGACTCTCCTTGGAAGGGTGCATCTTTCTGTCGAGACAGAATTCAATTCTGAGCTTTTTCAGTTTTGGCCCTAAAAATTAGGATTTCTACAAAAATAGGAATTTCTGAAATCTAAGGAAATAGCTAGAATCTCCTTGGAAAAATCAAAGTTTAGAGCTTTGGATCGAACTTTTTCGTTGGGTGAAGCTCCGGGAAACTCAAACTCTAATTCAGGGTCCTCCCCAGTGAATCCAGGAGATTGAAAAGCATTTCTGAAGGGAAAATATTTGTAGTTTTCAATTTCTGAGTATACCAGGCTGATCATCTCATCAAGGCACATCTTTATATCCTTTCAGAATTTTGAAATTCACATTTTGAATTTTTAGGGTTTCTCTGACAAACCCTAATCCAACTCCATATCCATTTTTCAGCAAATCAAGTGGTAAGACCTAAATCTTTTATGTTTCCATTTGAGGTACTCTTTAAGATGTCTCACCACACTAAGCTTGAGGATAAGCTTGAAGGGGCTGATAACTTCTGAGCATCGAAGTATAGGATTGGGTTAATCCTAGAAGAGAATGAGTTGGACAACTACATAAAGGAAGAGGTTCCAGTTCCAGAAGAAGAAGAGGCTAAGACCTTACACAAGAAGAACCTGGTCAAGGCTAAGTGAATCATTGTTGATTCTATAAAGGACCATCTCATACCCCATGTGTCTTCCCTAAAGACACCTAAGGAGATGTTTGACTCCTTGACTAAGTTGTTTGAAGGAAAGAACATAAATCAGAAGATGACTCTGTGGAACCAATTGAAAGGGGTAAAGCTTCAAAATGGAGAAGCCATTCAATCCTACTTTTCCAAGGTCTCTCAAATCAAGGAACAACTTGAAGCTATGGATGAAGTAGTAGAGAATGGTGAAATTGTAATGACCACATTGAATGGCCTACCTAGGTCATGG
The DNA here is from genome assembly GCA_027924585.1 of Larix kaempferi. NCBI lineage: Eukaryota > Viridiplantae > Streptophyta > Pinopsida > Pinales > Pinaceae > Larix > Larix kaempferi. The sequence continues at coordinate 10,449,125 of BSBM01000125.1, read as the reverse complement.
GACTTCTTCATCCAAGGAATATGTGCAAGAAGAAAATTGGTCTCCTTCAGTAGACTATGGTAGGAGTGTTCACAAGAAGAGGCTAGGCTTGTGGCCCGAGAAGAAAAGATGGGAAATGAAGATCAAGCTCTTAGCTCACACCAAGAAAGGCAAGCTCAAGAGGGAGCCACCTCATCACAATAAATTTTCTCACTACCATCCAAAAGAGAAGAAAGATCTAAGATGCTTCAATTGCAATGAGAAAGGACACTTTGCCTCAGATTGTCCCAAGAACAAAAGGGGAAACAACAACAACTTCAACAAGAAGAATAAGAGCAATAAAAGAAGATATCATGTTCATGCTGCTGAGGATGATGAACCTCCCAAGAAGAAGGCTAAAGCAAAAAGTGAAAACTCATCAAGTGAAGATGAATATGTTCTAATCTCTACTCTCACAGGTACTATCTCTCATGGATGTAATGATTGGCTTATTGATAGTGGGGCTTCTAAACATATGACTGGGTTTAAAGAATATTTCATGGACCTATATGAACATGAGTCACCTCACAAGGTGAAACTTTGGGATGACTATCAATATCCCATAAAAGAAAGTGGTGAAGCCTCCTACAAACTAGACTTTGGGAAGTCTATAAAAATGCAAGATGTTTTATATGTACCTGGAATTAAGAAGAATCTTCTCTCCATATCATATTTGGATGCAAAGGGAATGAGAGTTGCTTTTGTGGATGTCCAAGTACTCATGTGGCCAAAAGCTAGGACCATAGATGATGCAGTAGTGATTGGAGAGAAAGAGGGAGGATTGTACAAATTGAAGGGACAACCTAAACATGCCATGGTACATGAATCCATGGAGCCAAGTGAACTTTGGCATAGAAGGCTTGCTCATGTGCAGTATAGAGCACTACCAATTGCAAGTAAAGCTGTAAAGGGTCTTCCTGAAATCAAGACAAAGCATGAAGGTGTTTGCAAAGGATGTGCAAAAGGAAAGAACATTAAGAAGGCATTTCCAAGTAGTGAAAGAAAAGCTAAAGGAATCTTGGAAATTATCCACTCCGATGTATGCAGTCCAATGTCATCCAGTTCTCCAAGTGGGTATGTATACTATGTCTCTTTCATTGATGATTTCTTTAGGAAGACTTGGGTTTACTTCTTAAATAACAAAGATGAAATGTTTGATAAGTTTAAGGAATTCAAATCCTTCATGGAAAATCAAACTCAGAAGAAGATCAAGACATTCAGATCCGACAATGGCGGAGAATTCACTTCAGGTGATTTCAAGAAGCTATGTAGTGATTCAGGGATTAAGAGGGAGTTGACTGCTCCTTACAATCCACAACAAAATGGTGTTGCAGAAAGGAAGAATAGAACTATCATGGAAGTAGCATGGGAAATGCTTCATGACCAAGATCTTCCTATGCATCTATGGGTAGAAGCAGCCAGGATAGCTGTATATGTGCAGAACAGAACACCTCACAAGATATTGAACAACAAGACACCAGAAGAGGTCTTCTTTGGTAAGACACCTAAAGTCATCCATCTCAGAATATTTGGTTGTCCAGTATATACACATATTCCAAAGGAAAAGAGGACTAAGCTAGATCGTTCAGGAAAGAAGGGTATCTTTGTGGGTTACAGTGAAAGCTCGAAGGCTTACAAAATATACTTTCGAGGCTTCAAGAAGATTGACATTTGTAGGGATGTAACATTTGATGAAGACTCATCATACATCAAATCAAGGAAGACACATGTTGATGACCATGAAGAACCAAAGGAAACCATATTTCAAGACATCACTATGAATGAAGCAATTCCAGAAGTAGATCATGAAATTGAAGATCCACAAGAACCTATAGATCAACCCCGTGAGAAAAACTCTCACAAGAGGAAACCTGCACGGGCTAGAGAACTCATTCAAGATGCAAAAAGGTTTGCCATTCCAAAAGAAGAACACAGAGAAAGGAAGAGGACTAGATCACATACCAATTATGTTTCCTTACTCTATGATATTATGAACAAAGAACCTTCTAGTTATGAAGAAGTAGCAGAAAATAAAGAATGGAAGGATGCCATGGTCGAAGAGTACCAATCGATCATGAAGAATGATGTTTGGGATGTGGTCCCAAGGCCTGAAGGGAAGTCAGTGGTGACTTCCAAATGGATCTATAAGATCAAGCATGCTGCAGATGGTAGCATAGAGAAATACAAGGAAAGGTTTGTAGCTCGTGGCTTCTCTCAGAAAGAGGGGATAGAATATGAAGAAACTTTTTCTCCTGTAGCCATATACACTTCCATCAGAATAGTACTTGCTCTAGTTGTAGTGATGAAATGGAAGATACACCAGATGGATGTCAAGATAGCTTTCTTGAATGGTGTAGTCGAAGAGGAAGTGTATGTGGAGCAGCCACTCGGTTTTGAGACACATGATAGGGAGTCATATGCAGATTGAAGAAAGCATTGTATGGCTTGAAGCAAGCTCCTAGGACTTGGTATGGTAGGATGGACAGTTTTCTATCTAGTTTGGGCTTTACCAAGAGTAAAGCAGATTCTAACCTCTACTACAAGGTTGAGGAAGGAAATCCTCTAACACTACTCCTATATGTGGATGACCTGTTTGTTACAAGAGAGGATGGGTTGATTGTTGACACCAAGAGGAAGCTTGCAGCCGAGTTCGAGATGAAGGACTTGGGGATGATGCACTATTTTCTAGGCATGGAGGTGTGGAAAAGTACAGATGGGATCTTCCTTGGACAAGGGAAGTATGCAGTAGAGATCCTGAAGAGGTTTGGGATGATGGACTGCAAGGCCATGGACACACCTATGGCATCAAACCTGAAGCTTCTGTGTGATGCTTCATCTGAGCCAGTTGATGTCACGATGTATCATTAGATGATTGGGTCCTTGATGTACCTGACGAATATGAGACCAGATATTTGCTTTGCGGTGAACACATTGAGCTAGTTCCTGACGAATCCAAGAGGTGTTCACTTGGTTGCTGTAAAGCATATTTTGAGGTACCTGAAGGGTACAGTTGATTATGGGCTTAAGTATGATACGAATCAAAAGTTTAACCTGCAGGTTATGTTGATTCAAATTGGGTAGGCAGTGTTGTAGATAGGAAGAGCACTTCTGGGTGTTGCTTCAGTATGGGATCAAGTGTGATCTCTTGGTTTAGCAGGAGGCATTCCTGTGTAGTACTGAGTCCAGCCGAAGTAGAGTATGTTGCAGCTTGTTCGGCTAGTTTTGAGGCAATATGGTTGAGGAAGCTACTGTCTGAGTTATTTGATCTCTCGTTAGATGCTACTAGTATCTTTTGTGACAACTAGAGTTGTGTGAAGTTGTCTGAGAACCCGGTGTTCCATGACAGGTCGAAACACATCGAGATCAAATATCACTATATCAGGGATATGGTGCAGAGAGGAGCAGTGAAGCTCCTGTATGTTGCAACAGATGAGCAGGTTGCAGATGTGTTAACGAAACCACTGGCCAGAGTGAAGTTTGAGTACTTTAGAGAGAGGCTTGGCGTTCTTCAGATTGACGACACTTCGAGGAAGAAGTGATGGACACATTTGTAGGATCCATTCCAAGCATGGTAAGAGGAGGATCCTTCCCATGGCTGTGGATGTAAGCGCTGTGTAATGAGCATCAGGTTGATGCTCCAGTTACTGCTTTGTATATAAATCATGTTGGATGCTTGATATGATCAGGTGTATCATGTATTTGTATATGTATCATGTTGGATGCTTGATATGATCAGGTGGATCATGTATTTGTGTATGCATCATGTTGGATGCTTGATATGATCAGGTGGACCATGTATTTGTGTATGTATCAAGAGGATACATTGTATGATTAGGTAGATCATGTATGATGATATGTATCAGGTATATACTTGGTATGCATCAGTTGGATGCATTGTATGATTAAGATGATCATGGATGACAAACTTCAGGATGTTGCTCCAGATGATATGCATCAGGACAATGCAGTGAGGATGATTAGGATGATCATGTGTGATGAGTATAAGGATGATGTAGTGACGATGATCAGGATGATCATGTATGATGAGTTTCGAAGACACAGATGCACATAGGATATTTAGACATGGTGTATATGTGTTCTCCCATGGTCATGATGTAATTGCTGAGCCATTGTCTACAAGGTGTAGATGTGTTCTCCCACGGTAAAGATGTAAGGGCTGGAGCCATTCTTTACAAGGTGTAGATGTGTTCTCCCACGGTAAAGATGTAAGGGCTGAAGCCATTCTTCATAAGGTGTAGATGTGTTCTCCCACAGTGAATATGTAAGGGTTGGGGCCATTCGAGCATGGTTGAATTTTGTCTTTCCATGGCTACGATATAAGTGCTATGCCATTCGAGCATAGTTGAAGTGTGTCTTCCCATGGCTGCAATATAAGTGTTGTTCTATCGAGCATGGTTGAAGTGTGTCTTCCCATGGCTACGATATAAGTGCGGTGCCATTCTCGCATGGTTGAAGTGTGTCTCCCCATTGCATAGATATAAGTGTTGAGCCTTTCACGGATGGTTGAAGTGTGTCTTCCCATTCCAGTGAATGTAAGTGCTGTGTGATGTGCATATGGGTTGTGCTTTGTGAACGATGTTATGATTAGTATGATCATGAGTATCATGCTGATACTCTGTGGTCGTGTACAGGTTGTGCAGTGGCATGTAAAAGGTCCTGGGAGATCCGATAGGTTGATCTGTGTGCTCATAATTAGTCCTAGGATGCTCTTTCAAGTTTTTGTTGACTCACGTAATAAGTCCTGAGGATTCCACAGTATGGCCAGTGATGATGAAGACCTACAGGTAGTGGGCCTACATCTAGCATGAAAAAGGGCTGGCTCTGTAGAACTTCCTATGACGAGCAAATTTTAGAGATAGCCTAGTGATCGAGATGTCGAGTACAGCAGCTGTAATGATGATGATGCTCCATGATCCAGTGATGATGATCCAGCTCCAGAATTGAAGACTTGTGCCAATATGTGTTGATGACCTGTCACGAAAGAATACCTTCCTAGTTAAGAGGGAGTGTTGATGTATTTGTAACTTTGGAATATATTCTTCTATGTATTACATTTGTACTTTATTGTATATCCCACAGAGATGTATTATTCCTCTGATTGGAAGTGTCGTCATTTGCATTTGTAAATGTCGTCATGTGCATGGACAAGTGTCGTCATTTGTATTGATGGGTTATGAGACCACCAGTGTGGGGTCGGACCTGGTCAGCACATGTGGTTGGGTTATTAGGCTTGATTAGCAAGTCAGCCCTAGTAGATTATTGGTAGGTCAAGTCAGTGTATAAATAGAGAGGTTGTGTCTCTCATTTATCTCATTCACTCACTTCTCAAGCTCGCATAGCTAAGAGAGAAAGTGGCGCACTAGTGGAGGAGAAGGATCATTGGCTAGAGACATCTTATTGGGTTTGATCATTGTGATCTTGTATTGTGGCTTATCTTATCTCTGAGGAAGTTGCGGGGTTTTTCACCTTCTTGGTTTTCCCCGGTAAAACTCTGTGTCTCTTGTGTGATTGTTTTTATGTCTATGATTGATATGTTGTAGAGATATGCTGTACATTTTATTCTCTTAGAGATCCTTATGATAATGGAATGAAATTATCGAAAAATTAACAATGGTGTAGTAAAATATGTCTTTGCCCTATCATCTAGGTGCATGGTGATCTGGTTATAGCCTGAGAATCCATCCATCATAAACACTCTAGTTGACCCAACCACCTTTTGTAGAATGTGATCCATTTTGGGAAAAGGGTAATTGTCCTTTAAACAACACTTTTTCAGATTTCTGAAATCAACACATAAACGGATTTCTCCATTCTTTTTCCTAACTAGTACTAAGTTATCCAGCCACTTTGAATATCTGAGGGGAATGATGATTTTTTCATCAAGTAACTTTATCACTTCTTTTTCAATTACAGGGAGTAAGATAGGATTCACTAACCTCAACTTTTTCTTTACTAGTTTAGCATCTAAATTTAGTGGTATCTTGTGTTGTATGATAGTTGTATCATAATTTTTCAGGTATTCATACTTCCACACAAAAACATCTATGTATTATTTAAAAAGGTCCTCATACTTTTGATTTTTCTCGATTGTAAGAGACTTTCAAAGTTTTACGAACTTTGGTTCTTTCAGGGTACCAAGATTCACTTCTTGTATAGCCTTAGTAGTTGGTTGCACTACTGGTTTCACTGGGATCTCGTTCTTGTCGAACAATTTTTCTAGAGGAAATAGTCCTTTAGGAATAAAGTTATTCTTTAGTTGAAGGATCTTGTGGCCAACAATCTCTTGTTTTAACCCTAGTGTTCTTCCATGTTCTATTTCCAGGATATATTCTCCTTCCTCTCCTTCATCGCTATCTATATTGGTTCTTGAAAACTCGTGCATAAGCTGCAGAAAGTGTTTGATATGCTGATCATTCTCAAAGACTTGCCAACTTTTAATATTTTCAAGGATAGAGGGACGATATCGAATTTCCACTTCATACTTTATCTTCGGCTTCTTGGGGGATTTGAAATAGCTAGCCATCAAGGACAATGAATTAGCCTATTGGTTGCATTCCATAGGGACAAAAGTTATATTGAAAGCATCGAATAAATTATCAATAAGATCCCATGCATGATTTCAGTACGCTTCAATCCTAGGATGATTTTCTTAGTAAATACCTTTGATTTGGTTTACCACCAACTCAGAGTCTCCAAAACCTGCCAACTTAGTGACTTTCAAATCTTTAGCGGCTCGGAGACCTAAGACGAGGGACTCATATTCAGCGACATTGTTAGTAGTATCAAAATCTAGTTTGTAATACAGACTAATCTCCTCCTGCTGGTGATGATAGTACTGCACCAGCTCCATATTCTTGTTTGGCCGAGGCGCCATCAAAATATAGTTTCCAAACTTGATTCTAGTTATCCTCAGCAATAGGTTGAGTCACTTGAGGTTGCACAATTTCCTCTTCAGAGGGATCACACAACGAGAACATATAACATCCCATATCTTCATCAGCCGCATATATGGGATAATTCATCGGAATGTCTTGATCACTTACTACATAGAGAACATAGCTTCTCTGTACAATCATCTAGTATCCCTAGCAAATACAGGTATTGTAGCGTACTTCATATCCATTTGCATGGTGCCTCGCAATTTTTTATCCCATATTCTTGATAGAATCATACCATATTTGGATGGGACATTTGCTACTACTACGTCCATCATTACGCTTTTGGCCGGCAATTGGGAGAGAGTGACTACGAAATATTTTATCATACCTATTCACTTTACCTTTCTGGAGTCGAAACTGTAGAGATCATGATAGCGTATGGTAATATCTAGTCCCAATTGTTCCATGATAACTTTGGGCATCAAATTGTGAGATGCTCCAGAGTCCAGCATATAGTTGTGGGGGAGTTTATCATGCACATTTAGAGTAACGTAAAAATGAGTAGTGGGATATTCTTTATCATCAATGTGAGGACCACATTGAAAAGATGGGGCTTCGTCATTCAAATTTATAGAATCTTGCTGGTCAATGTTTTCATCTTTGTGCAACATCTTATCAATTGGTTTTTGATCCAAAGGATTTTTTATCAATTCAAACAAGGGAACAACTATCTTTAGTTTGCTCAATTCATGTTCCAAATTGAATGGAGTAGCGAATTCCTTGTGCTCTTTAAGATCTGGCCCCATTTTCTCATAGGGGATGATGCACGTCTTTGTTTGGCTATTTGGAACTGTGGCCTTACTTGCTTTATCCTTCAGTAGGTCTTTACATTTTTACAAGGGGGATATTTGAGGAGACTTAGCTTGGACCGACTTCTAGGGAGAATTATTGGGAGGAGTATCATTCCATCTATTTTCTGCCTCAGGTCTTGGTATCAAGTCATACATCTTTTTCAACCCTTCATGTTGAGCATTTGGGAATAATGGATACTCACCGGTGAATGGATCATTTTGTTGAGGGTTTTCAGGATATCCCCCCATCTGATTATGTGGGAGTGAATTTTCATAATCATCTCTAGTGAGGTGCATGAGATAAGAATCTTCTTCCATCCAATTAAGTTGTTCCTCAACTTCTTCGTAGACTTCTTCCTATAGTATTTCGATTAGATTATTATCGCTATCTTGGACGGGTAGCCTTAGTGGTTGTTCATCATTCCTCTTTTCTCTATATGCCATCTGAGGGTTATAAGGCCTTCAGAACTAAGTAGGAGGGAGAGCAGGAGATTGTCTGTTAGGACTGCTACTTTCTAATTCCATTCTGGTAAATTTATTTGACGGATTCTTTATAATGCGAGTCATTTCATCAATCCTTGCTTCTTCAGAGTCTTTAACTCCTGAGGAGCCACTCTCTTCTTTGACCTTCCCTTTCTCTTCCTGTTCTACATCATTGGTCAATTTTATCTTTCCTCTTGCTCTCATATTTCCTTCAACGTCTATAGCATCATATTTCATTACACTAAGTGAGGGTGATCTCCTCTCCCTAAACATGATGGAAAATTCGGAGGGGAAAGATCATGCATACGTTGCTCAAGCTGCGGATTTTGTAGGTCGGATATCCTTGAGGATTTTATTATACACTTTTTTGAATCTTGTAGTGAAATCCACCACAATTTTAGAATTGCTCTTTATTAGGGAAGAAAAATCTGTCAGTTAGTAGAGGTTATCACACTTAATTCCCCACTTCTTGGTGAAGGTGGTTTCCAGATTTTCCATAGTGCTGATGGAAGCATTAGGCAGTGCTCTGAACCATTTTCTGGCTTCTCCCTCTAAATATTGGGTGAAGACTCTCATGAACACATCATCATGGTCGATAAGAATGTTGTCAATGAAATCTTGGAATCGATCTACATGATCTTCTGCAGATGTTCCCTTATTGCCATCATAGTTTGGTAATAACTTTAGATAGTGGGTAGGCATATCATTTAAGGGTGTTGGAAATTGCAGAGGTCCATGTAGGCTGGCCACCTATCGAGGTGTTATGCGTGGTGGTGTTCCTCCGCCACCTCCTCCTCCTGACATGAGGCTATCTGCGATTAATTTCTTGGCGTGAGGAGTAATAAAGGATTTGAGCGGATCTTTACGAGCTGACGATTTTCCGCTTTCGGTGGGAATAACCTGAGAGTCAGTCAAACCAAAAGGATTATGGGGATTTTAGGGAGAAGTTTTTCTTTCAGGGGTTTGGAAAATGAATTCAGATTCAAGGAATTGAGGGCCAAATAGAGGTGGGAAGAAACTTTTCCAGTGGACTAGAGAGGTGGACTGATATTTTCCCCGTTTGTGTCTCCAGGAGACAAAATCTTGTAGAGCAACTAATTCTTCATGACTAGGGTTCTAATGAGTATGTCTACATCCAGATTCTAGGTTTGCTTCGGTGGATTCACCAAGTGGATTACATCCTACTGCATGGTTTCATCCACTATGAAATCAGGAGTGTATAATTTGTCGTTGTCCCCAAGGAATATTTATGTTCTTGCTTGCAGTCCCCGGCAACGGCACCAAAAAAGATGTTAGTCCCAGAGACGTTCTAAGGTTGTTTTTAGAACTCTGATTGAGAATCAATAAGTTTACTCTTTGTCTCTTTATACTTAATCAAAATCACATTTATTTGAAAACCATGCTGATAACCAATCATGGAGTAATGTGAGAAGTACTTCAATATGCCAATGAAAAATTGAATGAATTTTGTGTTAATGAAATGACACAAGAAAAGGAACTTAATAAAAGTAAATCTTTATCTTATGTGTCCAAAAAAAACATACTAAACCAAACAGGAATTCAGTAGTTTGAACAAGATGATCACAGAGATAAAATCTGAATACTATGAGGATAATATAACCAGATCATATACCATTAATATTTCACGCCATAAGCATCTAGAAACAATAATTTAAGCCTGTAGCACTCATATTTGGATCCAGACTAGCTTTGCAAATCATAGAAAATTTATGAAAGGGATGAAATAACAAGAGAAGAGATTACTAACTGAACATGTCAAAGCTTTGTAACCACAAAACGTCAAGATGGAGCTTGAAGTTATTTTCTTTCTATATTGATCAGATTGTTGGTTGTGTGAGCTATCTCAAAGAAAACACCTAATATTTAATTATCAACCAGGGTTGGTAATATTAGAGTTGAGGAAAAGTATATGCTAAGGTAGAATGGCAACTAAGATTTTCGGCTTGTCAGACCTTAAAAATATTTAATAAAGAAAAGATCAAAATATTTTTCAAAATGAAAAACCGAGTCAAACTTCAGAAAAACAATAAAAAGAACTAAATCAAACCTAGTTAAACAAATAAACTAGAATAGTATCAAATCATACTACTCTATCTTATAATTGAATAATGGAAACTGATTGAAAATCAACTATGAACTTTGAAAATGGAAGCTATACCGATTCAGATTCTATCCTAGGAATTAGAAAACAACTTTAAATAAATTAGAGACCTATCTATGAAATGGATTAATTTAATGATAAATTACATAAGAAGAAAACTATGCCGATCGAAGCAAATTACAGCTATTAAATAATTTCAACAACTAATTCAAGAAAAACATCTATTCCCATGTAACAGGAACTGGAGTGAATATATCATAATGGCTTTCAAATGTAATATCAAAACAAAATGGAAGCAAATATAATCTAACTTCAACAAAGAGATGTAAACTACAAAGAGACCAATTACAGTTAACTTTAAACATTCTGACCTATTTACTATCCATGAGCATAATAATATGATACTAATGAAAACTAGAAGCAAGTAGAAATCTTAATAGAGATATTTACTTATGAAATTTGTTTGGAAGCAAGTAGAAAACTTGACAAAGATATTTACATAGAAGTAAGTAGAAAACTTGACAAAGATATTAATTTCTGAATCCAAATTCTATTCCATGAACATCTTCATAATTTATCTAAATAAGAAAATGATCATAATCTTAATAAAGGAAACTATCAAAACTAGAATACTTGGAGAATGAAATTATTAACTCTAATCTAACTAAGTCTTAAGAGCATGTCATAAACTAAACTAGGAATAAAACTGATAAGTTCTGAAATAACAACATGTTAGTAAATTACATATGAAAGACATAATTTAAAAGACAGTTAAAGCAAACTAAGAATGGTAACAACACTTTAATTACAACTTTATGGAATGTAAAACAAGGGCCTAATTACGATTAAAACTACTAATTAAGAGAAAGAAAGATTACAGTTATGAAAACTAAGAAATTCAATTCAAATGAGCATAAAAACAGTGCAGAAAGAATGAAAATCTGAATGACGATCCAGATGGCTGTCCAAATGACAGTCTAGATGAGGAAAAATGAGTTAAACTAAGGAAAAGGAGAGTTTCGATGATCTTAACGTTAGCTAGCAAATGTAGATCAACCTACAATGCAAAGAAATCAGAGAGAAGACTTGTTGAGAAGCTACTATAATGGAGAGCAACCTATTCTAATCATTGTTGGAGAGATAAACTATTCCTATGATATGCTAAAGCAAGATTGAGACGAGAGATAGAATTAACGTACAGCTACAAAGAAGAAGCTAATGAAACTAATTATAACTATAAACTAAGCTGGAAACAACAACTAACTAAATCCTATCTAATTGCAAGAGATTCGAAAACAAACTATCTAATTACCAAAGACTGAAATGAAACTATCAAAACTATAGTTTTGGTCGACCATTTACTAATTCTGGAAACACAGATTATGTTAGCAGCACAATATAAATTAAAGATAAGAAAGAAATATCATGTACATGAAAATGAAATTGATTACATATACAGGAAAATAAACTAATTATTTGCAGAAAAGAAAATGCAGAAATGAGAACAAAACCTCCAGTTGATGAAGGACCCTTCCCAACAATCAGAGATGGAAAATTGAACTGATTAGTTACTTAGAACATCAACAAACTAGAACTTCCATTAACTTGAGAAAATTACAAAACGTTTGCTATCTGCTCTTGATAATCTCTAACTCTAACTCTGTCTTTGTCTACAGGCTAACTTCTAACTTTGTTCTTCTATGTAAGCGTCTATTTATACATTTACAAATGGATGAGAAGGTCGACAGACTCAACCTCTCTAATAAAAGAGGCGTTTATGGCTGTAACTGGTTGCTTTAAGTGATGTGTGACAACGTAGGGAGCATACACAAGGCTTCACAGAACCAATTCCTTCACGAGGCAGCTGCAGCGTTGATCTTCCTTTGACGTGGGCAGGGAGGTAGTGCGCTGGAAAACTGAACGAACGGAGGAGAGGGCTGCTAGAGCATTGGCGTGGGCAAAGTGTTGTGTTGGCAGGCTGAGCATGGAAGCATGGTCTGCTTTCGAGTTTAGCAGGCCTATGGATGAATCTTCCAGAACTAGAGCTCATTAACAATGACCCCTGCATGGAAAACAGAACCCACGTGGCGGATGTTGTCTTTAATGGCTCAAAACATGCCAACCGTGGATTTTGCGGGTTGAATGAGAGGTTGAATGACGAGATGGATGCGGTTGAACATTAGCAATATAAACACACAGTCTGAATGGAAGGTTGTTTGAGAAATCGCAACTTGTAGATCAAAATTAAATGCCATGCATGATTGGAAATGTCACTTTAATCATTGATAAATCATAATATGATGAGATTTGACCAAAATTCATATGATAAACAAATACATGCATACCTGGTTTGTTTGATGGGATGAATGGAAGAAAGAATAACTTATTATATCAAAAATAATGAAATTAACACCATTCAGAATAGATTTGATGATAAAAAATAGTGACAAAATGGACACCAACATTCACCAAAACCGGAGATATGCCAGGTCCCACTGAGCAAAACAGAGAGAAATTAGGAAGAAGTTTGAGCTGCAGTAGCAGCGGCCTTCGACTGGGATGATGAAGATATAGATTTGGTCAGGAGATTCTTGAATTGGTTCTTTAAGGAATTATACCTCATCCATAGGGCAGTATGGGATGTTGTTTTGGTGTTAACCAAACATTCAATGTCTTTTACTTGTGTGCGCAGTGCCTTGTTTTCTTCATGAAGCTCATAAATTGTCTCCACATAGATTTGATTCTGGTTTGTCAACTGTGCTATAACTTGGATCAACTTATCCATCTCTTGCTGAGTTAGAATGAGCTGTTCTTTATGATTTTTAGGGTTCTTTGGGGGACTCAACTCTTTTGAAAATGTTTCACACTCAACAGTATGACCTTCAAGCATTTTGTCTTTATTGTGTGTAGGAGGACTTTCAATAGTAGAGGCTTCACTCATTCGAGCAGATACGTTGGCCAACGTGAGGAGGGGTGATTCAAGGGTATGGTTTTCTGACTGGACATTTGAACGTGATGCCTAAAAGACAGTCTGAATGACAAACTGGTTGACGAATTGGTCATAATTTGTTCTCGTGGATTTAGTGGACTCTGAAAAGAGTGGAGGTTCTGAATTAGGGTCACCAAGGGTAAGTTCAAGAGAAGGTGTGTTATCGGACAATCCACTCGAGTAGATGCGAGCTGGATCTCCCTAGCTCAATGTGAGTCTAGAACAAATAGAATAGACTACAAACACATCTCCTAGATCTACTTAAGGACCAAGTACTAGATGTCTTACCTTTTACTACGCAATCCTTTCTCTCAAATGTTGATCCACGTACCATGGTCGTTAGAGCCAAGCTGCAAGACCTGTTAAGACAAAGAAACAAGAGAAACCAGTAAAAGACATCTATACAATAAGCGATCTAAGTAAACAGTTAAGCAGGTAAACTACACAATATCATTGCACACAAGAACAATATTGGTGTAAAGCATTTGTATTACTGCAAATAGAGGAGTACATGATAGAAATATAGAACTACAACCAATACTTAATGCAGTAGCCCTTCTCTGACCAAGCCAATTGCCACATCCTTCGAAGGAAGTATGAGCTCTCCAATAGGTGAATGGAGGTGTCTTAAGAGAGATTTCCCCAGCATGTAGATAACATAGTCTTCCTCCCTTTGGGATGGGAGTGAGCCTCACTTATATAGGACTAAGTGGATAGGGTATGGATAGGATAGATTGAGAGATGGTAGGAGAGAGATAGGGGATCTTCCCAAAGAGTTAGGGGTCGAGTTCCAGCTCCCCTAGAGGTCAGGGATAAGCCCCTAAATGGGCAAGTTTTGAGAAGGATCTCGAATAAACTATTTTTTCCCATTAACAGACCTTGTCGCATCCTGCAGTGGAGCAATATGTGACATCGCATGTTGCTAATGTGCAAACTACGACGACCTCTCAAAAGACTGCAAAATTGAGTGCAAATCCTCCCAGATGAAAATACTTAGTCCAGGTGAATTCAGGGATGTATACACTGAATCTAATGATGGGTAGATTTTAGGTGTAACAAAATGCCCCCCAAAGCATGAAGCTGTTAAGGATGTACAGGTGAAGTGCTTTGAAAGAAATAATGGCAATAGGCTCGACGGACGAAGGACACTGTTGCAGTACAACTGACTCTGAACGGACAATCTTATATGAAGTACAACATGGCTGCCGACCAATACATTGCAGATCCATGGTAGTAATAACTGACTGAACACAATCATGGCTACTAGACACAAGCGTAGATCCATGATGAGATGATAACACAGCCATGGCCAATACAAAAGTGGATCTGTGTACTATGAATCAATACAAACTCCATCGCAACTTGGGTAAAACATAAATCCCCAGGGTCTTCAAGCTGAACCCGCAATGATACGAATCTATCCATGTGATTACAAATGTCTTGACGCCGAACATGGTAGAAACCACTTGATTACTGGCCATTGATGTAAACCGTTAACAAGTGGGAGGGAGATCACCATTGATGTTAATGATTCCCAAGGTATCACAGTACATATCATCAAGCGTGAATAAATGATTTGAAGTCGAACACAAGATGAAATATTTCAATCAAGAGTCAATAATGTAAACTCATGATGAAAACAAGGTAACCTGCCATTGAGGCATGCAGGGCCAAGGTACTTGGTTGGTTTCTAGATTTGATCCTCAGATGATGAGTTGAAGTCGAAAAGGATGAATCCGTCGAAGGAGGGCCATGATGAATCCCCCATCAATCAACACGAAACACGATAAAAGATCTGTAGAGTGGATCGGATGGTACTGTAACATGTAAGACTGACTCAAAGTAAGAATGGCATGACGACGTGTGTACTGACTATAGATGATAGATATTGAACGTGTTCTTGAACATGGGCATGGCATGACCTGGTAGTATTGACATAATGAGAATGACGCAAACTTCTAATGCAACTGATGATGGAAGCTTTCTTTGAATGACTCAGAGGAGTAACAAGACTCAAAAAGTAAGTGGGGACTCATAGACAAACAGATGACCCAAGTACTGTATGCGAATGCAGATGAGTGCCATGTTCAAGAACGAGTATATACTACCACTAAGGTATGTAACACAAACACTTTCCTTTTTCCCCATCACGAATGATGAGTGCCTCATGTGTTTTTTAAGAGCTTGACGAGGGTAACCAGATGCTCGGTATAGCTCATCTCATAGATGAGTCCAATCCCAAATATTTTTCGAACCTGGGATAGGAGGGGTTCGTCCCATGATGGGCCCTTCAATGTGAAAATTTAACGAGTCCATAGAAGGTAAAATCGGTCGTCATTTCATGTTTAGAGAGTTTGAAAAGAACTAAAGAAGACTCCAATGGTCCTTTTTCATAAAGTTAGCCTCATCGCCCGAAAAAGGGTAAAACAATGGGGGAGAGGACTCTTTCAGTCATGATTGGCTGGAGTATTCCTTTTTTGTAATTAGTGCCCCCTGGTCCGAAAAAAGGGTAAACTATCACCAGGAAGATGACCATTCAAATACTTTAACAAACGTGAACATGACAAGTTCACTTGGCAATCTTTTCATTTTTCGAGAGCCTGAAAAGAGCTTAATGGTAGACTCCGGGGGTGTCCTTTTTCATGGAAGTTTAACAAGCCCGGAAAAGTGGTAAATAATAACTCGGTACTTGCTCTCATGGTTTCATGAGTACGAGAACAAACAGAGAGTAAACTCGTCCTCATGCAATAATCACAACTAACCAAAAATAATAATGACAAAACATTCAAAGGAGTGTTCGTACCTGTAGTTATTGTTGATGATGCGAGAAACGGCACAAAAAACCACTTTACGACTCCTGTACACTAGAGAAAGTGTCAAATAGCCCCAAATATAATGACAAATGGTCAAAACTATAGTAAATGGCCCAAAAGCATCAAAACATTTGAAAATGAATATTCCATTCTATTTATAAATAGAAATATGGACCAAAAATAGATTTCATTGTTCAAATTGCCAATTCTGGTGAAGAAGTACCAATTTGGAGCCAAAACTTCCTTTGCCGATTTCGGGAGCTACGATCCACCATTTCACCAACCGTCCGGATCAGGTAGGCCTAAACTTCATCAAGCAACTTTCCAGTGGTTTAGTTTTTTCTTTTATGTCCATATTTTGGGTTTTTGATGGTGTTATGGAGTGCTTTATGCACCCTCGGCTCGTCGTAGGTTGCCCTTTCGGGACCTGCGACAAGACCAAGTCATCGCAAGTCTCAAAAACGAGAGGTGCAACGACATCGCACTGTACCTAAATGTACAGTGTTACAGCGGAAAACCACAATCCAAACATCAAAAAGAAATCAAAAAATGGACTTTTGAGGGTTGAAGCAGGACCTAATAGTGTTTAAATCCTTCTTGGTAGGTTACTAGCTATCCAATATGGTATTGGAGTGGTGAGAGAGAGAACAGGAACTTGAAGATGAACAGGCCGTGAATGATCCACAATGTGTGGATGCTTTAAGAAACTGTGGGTTACTCAAGTTGTTTGAGATCCAGGGGATGAGATCCCAGATCCCACTACTGACACACATGCTCCAGAGTTGGGATGCGGCCCAACTGTACTTTGTGATAGGTGAGCATATCCTCACGATAGTCATTGAGGATATCTACTTTCTCACTGGTTTGTCCTGAAGAGGGGATGTTGTACATCTTACTGGGACACGGGCCAGTGACCGTACAGTTGAGGACATGGTGTCACAACACTGTGTTGCTACTTCTCGTCCTTCCAGCGGGAAGATTCTCATTAGGGATGCGGTGAGCCATCCACTGCAGACCATATTACTTACCATTACTAGGGTGGCGGGTAGCCAAGCCCCACACACGGCTACTCGGACCCAAATGTTGTATGCGGAGGACTGTATGTCCCCCATGGTTTTCAATTGGTGGGAGGGTCTCCTTGCAAACATCCGAGCTCAGCTAACCAAGTGTCGATGAGGGGAGCTCAAGCAGTTTGGGTATGGATCGATCATAGTATCGTTCCTCTTAGAGCGGATTCCTCTTCTACGTCCGCAATTGGTACTTGATTACAGGGAGCCTAGGGATCCCCATATGCTCAGATGGGCTGAGGTCATGACCCATCATGGTGGCGGGCCCATCATTAGCTTTGGTCCCAAGTTTTTCAGCTGGCTGGAGGGCTAGTTGCTTATGGTCAAGGATTTTCCATACAGCGGCACAGACTTTTGAGAGGATCCCGACTTGGCACTGCCGGAGGGTGCAGCATGGGGTGACGTAGGTGAGAACAAAACCCTTGTATTTTAGTTTTGTATATTATACCATTTTTTTGATGTAGTGCTTGACAAGTATGTAATATGCATGTGCAGATGTGGGCCCCGTACGGCCGGTGGGTCTCTCCCTTCTGGCGTGGAGAGACAGAGGTGGGGAGGCAGTCGTTCCTGCAAGTGCTCATGTTTCCATCGAGGAGATAGAGGAGGTGTATAGGAACCTATCTCAACTGACTGTGTAGGTACTAGAGCTAGCTATTGATAACTTACCGAGGCCTATGCAGAGATTTGGGGTTGGAGCATCAGTGCGCTTCAACGGCTTACTCTGTAAGGTGGCTTGGACCATAGACTGTTTCCTCACCCAGCGACAACATGCCGTTCGTACTAGGGGTGGTGTACGGGTCAGGTGCCAAGCCTGATGACACTATCATACTTGTACTGAGAGCTTAGAGGCCTCAGATTTTGTACTACTGAAAGCTATGATGCTTCATATTTTTGTAGAGACTTACTGAAAGCCATCGTGCTTCAGATTTTGTACTAGCACTACTTTTTGAGCGATATATATATATATATACAGACATTATCGACGATTTATACATTATGTGTTTTTAAAATGATTAGTGATGTGATCTTGTTTACATGTTTGCTTTTATACATTGTATTTACATGTCGTGAATGCTTTTACATATTATGGATATTATGTGTGTGTGATGTACCATTCCAAAATGAAGTTGGCCATCGAGTCAGCAACTGTGTTTAACTCCCGTGGAATGTGCAGGTATTGAATGGATTCAAATGACCTTTCCAGGAGACGTACTTGTCTGAAGAGACAGAGTAAGGTGGGATCACAGATGGCATACACCTGGTTCAGATGGGAAACCACTAGTTGAGAATCCATGTAGATTACAATGTGGTTCATACTGTCACATCCCCTCCCATTCTACCAGCTAGGTGGAGAGGATCGTGGCGTTAAACCGGGCAATTAGCCCCATATCCATTAAATTAAACTCATTGATACAAGACATGTATAAGTGCATGCAATAGAAACACAAAATAAATTAAGAAAATGCTGTTGATATCTAATCATACACTCAAGATTTCTGTGACAGCCAAATAAAGACCCTTGCAGAAATATAAAAGATCATATGGAAATGCATAAACTTGTAAAAACTCAGCGGAAGTAAATTCAATAGCACGTCCATCATTCATTCTAATATTTATCAAATGATAATTGCAAATTTACACAAGAGAATACTTATCTTATGCGAAAGTAGTCCCACGCAACTGGCTATGCAACTGCAACGTTCCACCCAACCGTAGGCCAGTGTGCTCCTCAATTTCTCAGCACCACTGCCACCCCCGAGCTGGGCATGATCTCTACAAGGAAACAGGGAACAACAGACTCACTCATAGCCAAGCATACACCAAAATGAGCCAAGCCAATCTACAATTGGGTTTATCAGGCTGCTAGGAGATGGAAAGGAAGAGTTGCTAAGCTAGTGAGCTCCCGCACAGAGCCAGGGATAACCTTGCAAGATCTATCTAGCTTGGCACCCACAATACCTACACACCCAGCACAAGGAAGTATTCTTTTCTCTGCTATACAGTCCCTCAAGCCATACCTTCCCTATCTAGTGCTCTCAGGGTATGCATAGAAGAGTAACCAAAGCCCTCTTGATCTTCTTGAGAGGTTGTCTCCCCCAATAGGTTTATCAAGCTACTTCTGTCCACTCCCACTCCAAAACTTCAATTCACAGGTTCAAGCCAAAAACGAGGATGCACATAGCAGCAGAACACACTTATGGGCATAATGAAAATCGTTTGTACAGTGACAAGCATGAAAATGATCCTCTAGGCTTCAGAAAAACGTGGGAAGGTTAAAATGAGCAATGGAGGTTTGGAGAAAACCCCAGGTAGCAGAAAACGTTTCTAGGAAAAATGCCCATGGCAAATTGGGGACAAAACGAACTCCCTACAGTCCCAAATCACACCCCCTCCTTCCCAGCTACTATCCAAAACCAAAAACGGGTTTTTGGGCAGGGAGAACCCTGCGTTTTTGCTCAAAAACGTGACTGTAACTCCCAGCCTTCTCTACCTGCGTGAATGAGTGAAGACTGCCCCTTCCCCATGGCTTTGGGCACCATTTCGTGGGTGGTTTCTTGCCCCACAAGAAAAAACACGAATTTCCATGTTGATGGCTTGCCCATGCACGAAATTGGCTGCCATACTCCCTCATTCCCAAGGCATTAACTGCCTTAACCAAATTCTTGGAAGAATTAAATGATTGGGTGCATGAGACAAAATGGGTAGTTGGTGGTTTATGGGTTTCCCCATTGACACATGGATTAATACCATTGGCTCAAGGGTTTGAATAATTTCCCTCCCTTTTCCTTGTAGAGTCATGCCCCATCTCTCTTGTTGCATTGCATAGCCGGTTGTGGGTTTTTCATTAAAAATTCGAAATTACATGATGTCTTATATACATTGTGCCCATCTCGCACAAGGACCATAGGCATCTAGTTTAATTGTCGATATATAAACACTAAATCAATGGTGGGGCCTTGGCCTTGAGCTCCTCACCATGATTAAATATCAGTATTTACATCATTTACAAAGGGGGGTCAAAATGGGGACGTGACACATACCCAAGGAAATGGCGTTAGCTAGGGTTTCGATTACTACCTGATACTCTGCAGCATTGTTGGTCACAAACCCTAGGCAACTTCCTCCTGAGCTAATGAGCTCACTTGTTGGGGAATATAGTACCCAGGCTACTAAAGCAAGGCTACGGGTATGTTGGCTGGCGCCGTTCGCGAATCCATAGCACGTTTCCATCTACACATGTAGACAGAACATGGTATAAGAAGCGGAAACAAGATCGAAAGACACTCAAAAAAAAAATGCGTCACACCACACAAAAACACAAAAAAATACCATGTACAATATATACAAGTAAGTCTATGCACGAGGGATCAAGCATAGTATCTCTTCAGGTAAAGCCCATTGCGGGGTTCACCCAAAGAGATTCTATCATAGTCTTCAAGCTCGTAAGCTCCTTTCTCCAAAACACGTTTGACTATGTAAGGTCCATGCCACATGGATTCGAACTTCCCTGCTCCTACTTTGTCGTGCTTCAGGTCATAAGTAAGGACCAGGTCACCCTCGTTAAAGATATGAGGTTCAACTGACTTATCGTATTGGGTTTTGATGCATTTCTTGTGCGCTTCATTAGCAAGAGCGGCATCTCGGTGAGACTCGTCAAGTTTTGCTAAGTGCAAGAGACGTTCTTCCTCAGCAGTAGTGTTAGCAAGAAGTTTGACAGCGAGTTGTAGAGATGGAATTTTGCACTCTATCAGTAGAACATCCTCCAATCCATATACCAATTGGAAAGGAGTGAATCCTGTGGTGGTTTGACGGAAGTTGGGTATGCCCATAACGCTGAAAAGAGCATATTGTGCCAATTGGACTTATGTGTCCCTACCATCCTTTGGACCATAGTTTTCAAGACCTTGTTAATGGCCTCGACCTGTCCATTGGATTGTGGGTAGTAGGGTGTTGAATTTTCATGGCGAAAACCCAACCTGTCACTCAATTCATCAACCATATGGTTCTGAAAATGAGAACCATGCCAGATTTGTTATCGAACAATCCACTCGAGCAGACGTGAGCTGGATCTCCCTAGCTCAATGTGAGTCTAGAACAAATAGAACAGACTACAAACACATCTCCTAGATCTACTTAAGGACCAAGTACTAGATGTCTTACCTTTTACTACGCAATCCTTTCTCCCAAATGTTGATCCACATCGCACGGTCATCAGATCCAAGCTCCAAGACCTGTTAAGACAAAGAAACAAGAGAAACCAGTAAAATACATCTATACAATAAGCGATCTAAGTAAACAGTTAAGCAGGTAAACTACACAATATCATTGCACATGAGAACAATATTGGTGGAAAGCATTTGTATTACTGCAAATAGAGGAGTACATGATAGAGATATAGAACTACAACCAAGACTTAACACAGTAGCCCTTCTCTGACCAAGCCAATTGCCATGTCCTTCCAAGGAAGTATGAGCTCTAGAATAGGTGAATGGAGGTGTCTTAAGAGAGAATTCACCAGCATGTAGATACCATAGTCTTCCTCCCTTTGGGATGGGAGTGAACCTCACTTATATAGGACTAAGTGGATACGGTATGGATAGGATAGATTGAGAGATGGTAGGAGAGAGATAATGCATCTTCCCAAAGAGTTAGGGGTCGAGTACCAACTCCCCTAGAGGTCAGAGATAAGCCCCTAAATGGGAATGTTTTGAGAAGGATCTCGAATAGATTATTTTTTCCCATTAATAGACCTCGTCGCATCTTGCAGTGGAGAAAGATGCAACTTCGCATGTTGCTAATGTGCAAACTGCGACAACCTCTCAAAAGACTGCATAATTGAGTGCAAATCCTCCCAGATGAAAATACTTAGTCCAGGTGACTTCAGGGATGTATACACTGAATCTAATGATGGGTAGATTTTAGATGTAATAAGGTGATGACTGGACAAGGTGCTCATCACCTAAGGGATCCTCATCAAATTGTACACGCTTAGTGTCTCATTCTGCTTGCATAGAGGATTGGGTAGGTTCACCAATACCAGATTGGAAATAATGTTTTCAAGAGGGAGAGGATTTGATAGTAGACTCTTCAATCAAATGATGGTTCAGTATTTCAAAAAAAAAATGATCCCGGGTTTTCCCTCTCTCTTCTAACTGGTGAATGATCAGGATTTTAATGAGACAATGATGATACAAGCTACCAGAGGGATTAACAGTATTCTTCCAGACTTGGCTAGACATCTTCTCCAAAAATTTTAGGAAATAAAATGAGAAGTTGAGGGTTTGATTGTTAACAAAATGCACTAACAATATGAAATGGCAAGCTTTAAAGATAGTGAATTTACCCTCACAAGTGATTAAGTGGATGATAATAGTCAGAGTATCTAAGTACTCCGGCTTGATCCATTCTCTGTGAAAACCTTTGATACTAGCAATGTGTTGAAAATTGGTCTTCAGGGAAAATTCATGATCCTTCCGTGGAAGGAAGAGATGCTTATGCCATTGGGCACCTTCCCTCGAGAGCTTGGTAGCTAATGCTATTGACTCTTCTGTCACGGAGAAAAAAAGATGGCCAACCTTGGCCGTCTTGCCATCAAATCCTTTAGCGAACAGTAATGAAATCTCGTGGTCGTGGCCTTGGAGAAGGTGGAGAAATGGTCCCCAACCTGCTCGCGAAAACACTTCACGGTAGGATTTAAACTCAGAAATGTGGAGGAGGTCTTGGTAGCTACCAGGCTCGTAACACATTGGTATTGTTGACAAAGGATGGGGAGATGTGAATCAATACAAGAGGTGCAAGAATTTGTAGAGGACGCGGCCCAAAAAAGAGATGGAGAGTGATCAGACTGAGGCGGAATTCACGCAATCACTAGTTTAAACTAAGGTCCATTTGATCGTTTGAATGAGAGTGGACAAGAGCTTGGCATGCTTAAAAGATCGCACCTATCATTCGAAAATATTAAGTTAAGTGCCGGTGTAGAGGTGCGTGAATCCAGTGAATACGTGTGGTTTATAATATATTCAACCATGTCCAAAGCCGAGCTTTGGACAGGTTGAATGTAATTCATGTAATGAAAATAGATTACACTTGAGAGATCATAATTCGATTAATATGGTGGCAGGTCATACAATAGGATAAGTAAGACCAAATGGCGGTCATGTAATGATTCACAATGATGCATAATCCATTCGTTTAACGGAGGCGAGATGGATAAGAGAATGAAGCCATGTGTGAAATCGACATTTGATTGATCCCTGTCATAATTAGCTAATAAAACTTATCAATACGATTCAAACCTGGACATCTTGGCATATTAAAAGCTGTAATAGGTTATGGTTTCATTCAGCACTCCATTCAGAACGTTGTTTCTTTGCCTCATTTGGATTGGCATTCGACCCGTCGTTCAATCCTTCATACAGACTTTTGTCTATACAAGATCTTTATTGTTGATGCTGACCGAAGCTGATTTTGCAGAGAATTTCTAAAGCTGTTAGTGCACAAAAGATGCTGTAAAATTTTTTTTATGGATCTTTTAGTTGCGTTCCTCTTTTTGTTCTTGATTAGATCAATTTTCTTTTGCTTTTGCATTAACCTGAAAACACCTATCATTGTATCAGATATAAATAAAAATTTCATAAATATTCAGAGAGTAAGAGCAGTTCTAATCTTCCCCCCAAACCAAAAATATGGTGTGTCCTCAAGCCATCAAAGAGGAAACGATTAAAATTAAAAATTTTCAATTGAAAGGATTATAGATAACTTTTAAAATATTGTGATATTTTTCATAAGGAAATTAAACATTAACTAATAAATGTAGATGATTCAGATATGTACATTCATCAAAAAGAATACAACAGTGCTTAAAAGACCATATGAAGAATAATAGTGTTAGAGATGTGAAAAAAAATGCCATAGGAAAATTAGTTGTCCATGACTCATTGTAAATATATATTGTCATCCAAAGAATATAAATAAGGTTCACCATAAAATTTGTGAGATCTACTATAATTATGGGTCCCATTTCTAGGATAGTCATATGCTAGGTATTGTTTGAATTAGATGACAGGGTCTAAGTCCAACTTACAACCATTATCTAATGACAGTATACATAATCGGCCTAAACATGTGTTTCTATCCTTAGGGTTTTTATGAGTTATGTGAATAGCAATGCATTAACCAAACCTCTTTTACCCGATATTGACCCACTTCCAGCAGGTTTGTTCAGTACCCCGGTGGGTTTATCTTGGTACCATGCAAGCATAGCCCCGCTGCTAGCGAGCCTACTCAGTACCCCGATAGGTTTACTTGCATTTACCGAGCTTCCTTGTTTAAGATTTTACTTAGCATGGACCCGCTACCAGCGAGCTTGTTCAGTACCCCAACATGTTGCTTCATATAATGATATATATATATATTTTTGTAAAGAAGCCGGTTGGCACTAGAGTGTGCTAAGCCTGTTAAACACATAATTCAAATTTTTAGCACAAACCTTATGAGTAACTTTATTTATAATGGCCTAAATTACAGATTATGTCAAAAGATAATAACCTAAAACTGTTCTTTGACTTCACAGTCTATCTTCTTCATAAAAGGTCAATAATGTTCCCCACAAAAATTTAAAATATCACCCACTTTTAGTCTACCTTTTAAAGGTGCTTTAGAGACAAGTTTTGATAATGAGTGTAGGATGAACTAGTAGTCCATATGTGTAAGATAGAGTTTGGTAGAGATCTTAATAATTAACGTATGTCTTTTAAACAAATGTTCCAATGATAAATCAAAAGTGTGCATGTTTGAATCAAATACCATATACAGAATCATAAAAGAAAGTGGTTATAAATGATATCAAAAATGCTTTATCCTTTCACTAAATTTTTTTAATTTTAACAGTAACCGAAAGAGAGGGAGAACTATAAGTATTTCTTTTTAGTGCACTTCCCTTTTCGCATAATATCACATGAGTTGATTAAAAAGATAGGGTTCTTGTGATTAAGCTGCAAAACCACTTGTCGGACGATTCAGATTTTATTCAAAACAAAGCATATGTACAAAACAAGTTATGTAAAATTTTCAAAATTAACGAAAGAAAAAAGAGTCTTCCTGTTTTATTGACAATATTTTACAACTGATCATAATATATTTCCTGTAAAAAAAAGAATGTAATCAGTTGTTAGAAATGGCTCTTTATTATTGAAAATCAAAAACATTTACATATATACAAAAGAAGATAACCCAAAATGATTCAAGGACTAGGAGGAGGAGGAATGACTTCCTCTTCTACCAGTTCCATTTCTTCTTGTTGCAAGGCATTCTGCACAAAATCTTGTTTAGATATTGGTTGATGATAAAGTCTAAGTCCATGTCCATTTACAACAAAAGAAATTTGTGAATCATCAATTGTCTTAATTTTAACGGATCCATTATCAAAGGCTGTGACAATTTCATATGGACCCATCCAACAAGTAGTTAATTTACCTTTAAAATTTTTGTATCTTGAATCAAAAAGTAGTGCCCAGTCTCCAATTTTGAATTGTTTTTGTTTAAAGTATCTATCATGCCATTTTTTGCATTGGTTTTGTATTAATATTGTACGTTGAATAGTATCTTGCCTAATCTCGTCTAATTCATTTATTTGCAGGATTCGTTGTCTCTGTGCTTCTTCTAAGTTCAACCGTAAGTGCGCATCCATACAAAAAGTTTTGACTTGAAATTCAATGGGTAGAAGAACTTGTTTACCATAAACAAGTTCATAAGGTGTGTGACCAGTAGTGTTTCTCCACGTTATTCTATAAGCCCACAGAGCTTGAGGTTGCCTATCTGCCCAGTCTTTGTGGTGTAACTGGATAGTCTTAGTCAGGATGGCTTCTAATACTTTGTCGGTGGATTCTACCTGACCATTGGCTTGCGGGTGATATGGTGACGATTTACAATGTCTAATACCATATTTGTCACTAATATCTTTCATTAATTTGGAGGTAAACTGAGATCCTTGATTGGTTACAATTTCCCTAGGTACACCGAATCGGGTAAATATTTCTTCATAAATGAATTCCACCACATATTTCTCTATGGCTCGAAATAAAGCTATAGATTTTACCCATTTGGTGACATAATCTGTACAGACTAGGATGTACTTCTTCTTGCGAGACATAGGGGAAATTGGTCCAATGAAATCTAGAGCCCATTTTTCAAATGGCTCAATCATAACTTGGGGTTGCAAAGGCATCTCATCGGATGGTGTAGGTCTACCCATTCTTTGGCAACTGTCACATCCCTTGACATATTCTGCAGCATCTTTGAAGATGCTTGGCCAATAATACCCAGAGTGCAATACTTTGTATGATGTTCTCTTATCAGAAAAATGCCCACCGCGGGGTCCACCATGACATGCATGAAGGATCTCTTCCATCTCATCCGATCGTATGCATCGTCTAATAATAAGATCAGGACCAGTACGAAAGAGATCATTATCTACCCAAGAATAATTGGAACTTTGAACTATGATCCTACGTTTCTCAGGTCGGGAGAGATGGTTAGTTATATTTCCAATTTCTAAATAAATGGCTATAACTGCAAACCATGGGGTTCGAACAGATACAATGAACAAATGTTCATCTGGGAAGCTATCATCGACAGGGATGGCATTATCGTCAATTTGAATTCGAGAGAGAAAATCAACTACTACATTCTCTCTACTAGGACGATCAACAATGGTGATATTGAATTCTTGTAACAAAAGAAGCCACCAAGTCACTTTTCCATTGGTGATAGGTTTATTCATCAAAAACTTGATGGCGGAGTGGTCAGTGTGTATAAAAATTTCATATCCTGTGATATAATGACAAAACTTGTTGATGGCGTAGACTACTGCTAGAAACTCTTTTTCAGTAACAGTGTATTTAGATTCTGCAGGAGTCAAATTTTTACTAGCAAAGTAGATGGCATGTGATGTTTGTCCCTCTTTTTGACCTAAAACTGCCCCTATGGCTATGTCAGAAGCATCAGTGGATGTATGGAAAAGAAGGGACCAATTTTCCCCCCTAAGTATTGGTGCCACTGATAGCTTGGCTTTCAGAGTTTCGAAGGCTTGTTGACACGGTTTAGTCCATTGAAATTCTGTGTCTTTCATGAGTAGTTTGAACATAGGTGCGGCTATTTTAGTGAAATTTTCAATGAAACATCTATAATATCCGGCATGGCTAAGAAAACTTCTTACTTCCTTCAGAGTTTTTGGAGGAGGAAGATTAACAATTATTTCGATCTTGGCGGGATCCACCTTGATACCTTGAAGAGAGACATGATGTCCCAAAACTATGCCCTCGGTTAGTAGCATTTTACATTTTTCATGACTAAGAGCTAAGTTCGTTTCTTGGCACTGAATAAGAACTGTTTCGAGGTTATCAAGGGCTTCCTGGAAGGTGTTACCATAAACTATAAAATCATCCATATAAACTTCTACATAGTCATGTCCGAGGTCAGCAAAAATTCCTAGAACTGCATGCTAGAAAGTAGTAGGTGCATTAGATAGGCCAAATGGTAACACTCGGCAAGCATACGTCCCCCAAGAGCAAGTAAAGGTTGTCTTGTCTTGATCCTCAGGTGCTATCAATATGTGATTGTATCCACTATACCCATCAAGGAATGAAAAATATTGTTTCCCTAATAAGGTGTCTAACACCTGATTGATGAAAGGCAAAGGGAAGTAGTCCTTAAGAGTGGCCTCATTCAGTTCTCGAAAGTCAACACAGATACGCCATTTCCCTGTGACTTTCTTTGGAACTACCATTAGAGGAGAAACCCATTTATTGTTGGAAATTGGGTAAATGAATCCGGCATTAAGGAGTTTTTGTAATTCATCCCGTGCTATATCATTTAGGGCTAGGTTCATTCTTCTCTAGGGATGCCTAACAGGAGGTATGTTCGAGTCTGTGTAAATGTGATGGATATAGGTATCCGGGTGTATACCTTTCATATCGGTATACTCCCATGCAAATGCCCCAGTTTGACTCTTGAGAACTTTTAGTAATTGTTTTTGCTGACTCTCATCTAAACCTGCATTTATATGTAGAAATTTGTCGGTACTAACCTCACACAGTATGGTATAGGATCCTAGGTGTTCTTTAATTGCGTAGACACAGGGTGTACTTGTAAATGTTGAGAGGCTCATGTTTTCTTGGAGTTCGTCTCCAAATATCTAGTCAAATTGGGAAAAAGATTGAGGAAAATATACACATGTTGTGGAAGAAATAAATTGGTTCAACACGTTCTCGGTATTTTTCTCTTGAAGTTCCTAAGAGAGATCACTAACAAGGTAAAGTTCTTCCAAGTTCTCATCTCGAAAAGGACAATCTAACCAAAACAAGTTTTCAGCTATTGGCTGAGATGGTAGGTATAAAGCCAGTTTTCTTGTATATAACCCATCAGAGATAATCATATCTCCATCCCTACATCCTATAAATGCATTAACCAACCAAGGTATTCCCAAAATAATGGGGTGACCTTTGGAAGGGTCTTTTGATTCAATGACCATGAAGTCCACGGGATATTCCCATGAGGTTGTTGATATAGTGATGTCATCTAAGATCCCGGTAGGTTGAACCATAGTACAATTTGTTAACTCTAGCATCATTGGGGTAGGGCAAAGAAATGGTCCTAAATTGAGAGTTTCTAATACTGTGGTAGTCATCAAATTGATAGTAGCTCCTAGATCAATAAGTGTGTTCCCTATGGCGGTGTTATTGATGATAACAGTCACCACAGGGTTTCCTGGGTTTTAATACTTTGGAATTCTAGGTTGGTTTGCTATGCAATCTGATATTTCTCCTATTACATGAATCATCGGAGGGTCTTTTTGTTTTCTCCCTGGTCTCTTAATACAGAGTTCCTTTATTACCTTACTATAGATTGGTATATCCTTAATGGCTTGTAACAAAGAGTCTTAATGCAAATATTTTTCTATTACTAGACGCTCTGGATACAGAGGTGATTTTTCCCCTGGAATTACTTCTTTGTGTGGATGGTTGTGTGTTGAAGATCTAGAAATAACCACATCCTCAAGAATGGCATCATTCAAAACTTCACTAGGTATGTCTTCTTCATTCTCTTCTTGAATAACAACTGATGACTTGGGATTATCTTGCAAAACTCTTCCAGACTGCAGTTGTATCTCATGTATTGATGTGGTTGAAATGACATATGATGGAAGAGGTAAAAACCCAATGTTGTTAAGGGTCTGGGTTGGTTTTTTGTTAGGATTCGGTATTGGTTGTGTAGTTAATATTGTGGGTCTTGGAGGATTCATGATCTGGAAATGGTGAGGTTGATTCGGGATAGGGGTAGTGAAGGAGGTACAAATCCAGGCGGCAGTTGCTGAATATTAGGTGGGTAAGGATAGCTAGGCATAGGAGGAGGTGTTTGAGCATAAGATTTCCCTCTCCATCCATGTGGCCATTGCTGCTGTTGAGCATTCTGAGGAGGGTACTACGGTGGCCAATTTTTCCAACCTGAAGTATTCCATTGTTGAGGAGGTTGATAAGGATAGTAATAGGGTTTAATTTGTGATGAATCTTGATATGATGGTTGATATCTAGGTTTCCAAGGCCTCCTAGGTATTTCACCAAAATTTCCACTCTTGTATACAGCTTGTAATCTAGGCAACGATGGAAAATCATTGGTTGGATGTTCTTCTGTACATAGGTGATAGACTGAAACATTATTTAATGGACATTCTCATTGAGGATATTTAGTTCTACACCTAGGATAGAAAACACTCATTGTTGCATGCTCTTCATCTTGTCTCTTTTTAGCTTGTAGTGCATCTAATTGAGAACCCATGGCTCCTAAAATATCTGTTTTGAAATTTTCCAATAGGTTTCCCAACTCTACCCTTGTAACTCCACCAGGACCGGATGTGTTTCCTTTGGGATTCCTATCATAATATTCTCGAAAGTGTCTTCCACCTTTCCCTCTGCTCCTAGAGTAATTCCTACATAGTTCACAAATCTCTGTAAAAGACTTATGAGAAATGTCTCGTACTGCCATGAGATTAAGGTTATCTAAGAATTCTTGTAAGATTCCTTTGAGGAAGAGTGTTCTTACTGCATCTTCTCGAAGATCACTATACTTGGATTTATGTAACACATAGTTAAATTTCTCGAGATAGTCTACTAGGATCTCATCCTCAAGTTGTTGAATTTTAAAAATATCATTGAGAGAGTCCTTAGTTCTACAGTAATCCTGATATTTCCATAGAAATGCATTCTTCATGTCTTCCCAAGTTCTAATACTAGATTCTCCTAATCCCGTGAACCATCAAAGAGAATAATCTTTCAATGTGGCACGAAAGAGTTTTAGTTTTTTGTCATCTTGTAGGTAATTATAACTCCTACACAAAATGTCAAACTCGAATAAGAATGTGTCTGGATCCTCACTACTCTTCCCATAAAAGGTTGGTATTGAGGAGGGAGGGATGTTTTTCATAGTAACATCTTGTGCAGTTGTAATGTTCCCTCCTATCATACCAACATGATAGAGAGGATCATTGAGCTAAAACTGGGCAATTGGCCCCGATGCTTACTAAATAAGACATCCACATATATAAAAATACAGGCATACAGATGTACAAATCTAAGCAAACATAGCAGAAGTAATTCATGTGCAGAATTAACACATAGTGGAATTAAAGTCATGTTACTATCTAGCATACACTTAGCATTTGATGACAGAAACACAAATGAGAGTACTTATCTTAACAAGTAGTCCTTGAGCAACCAGCTACGCTTCTGCAACGTTCCACCCAACCGTAGGCCAGTGTGCTCCTTAATCTCTCAGCACCACTGCCACCCCTGAGCTGGGCATGATCTCCACAAGGAAAAGGGGAAACAACAGGGTCTCACATGGCCATAGATACCCCAAAATCAGCCAAACCAACCAGCAGTTGGGTTTCTGAGGCTGCTAGGAGATGGATGCATATAACAGCAAGGGCATAAGTGTTGGGTATGAGAAAAATGTCTCAATAGTGGAATGCACGAGATGGGGTTTCTTGAGCTTCAGAAAAACGTGGGTAGACTCAAAACGAATTGGAAAACTGGGAAAATTTGACTGGGAGAGCAACCCATTTCAAAAAAACACCCCAAGGGCAAAAACGACCTCTCCCTCAGCCCAAAATCGTGTCCCTCCTTTCCCAGCTACTGCACAATACCAAAAATGAATTCTTGGACATGGAAAAACGCAGGGTTATGGTGAAAAACGTGAGGGTAAATTCCAGTGAGCTCAGTCTGCCTGAGAGGAAGAACGTAATGCCTGAATAATTGCCTTAGAAAGCATTTCGTGGGGGTTTTCTTGCCTAGCAAGCCAAAAATACGATTTCCAGGTTGATGGCTTTCCCATGCACGAAATCTGACTGCCATACTTCTCCAATCCCAAGTCATTAACTGCCCCAACCAATCTTTGGAAGAATTAAATGATTGGGTGCATGGGGCAAAATGGGTAGTTAAGAGTTCATGGGTTTTCTTATTGACACATGGGCTGACCCTAGTGGCTCAAGGGTTTGGTTATTTCCCCTCCCTATTCCTTGTAAAGATCATGCCCCCATCTCTTTGTTGCATTGCGTAGCTGGTTGTGGGTTTTTATTAAAATTGCATATTTACATGATGTCTGATTTTACATTGTGCTCCGCTAGCACAAGAACCATATGCATCTATTCTAATTTCCGATACCTAAAATGATAAATCAATGGCGGGGCCTTGGCCTTGAGCTCCTCACCATGACTAAATAACAATATTTACATCATTTACAATATTAATGCAATAGGGTCAAGTTGGGGACATTACAGCAGTGTCTAAGATAGGGAACCTGAAGGTACCTTCAGTTCTAACTTCTCCATCTTCTTCATCTTGTCGGACACGATCTTCATTTTCATCCCCCATGAAGATTCGATTGCCAAAGAGAGAAAATCTAGGTGGCTCCTTTCTTGGTGAATATGGGATGTCCCAACGTTCTGTTTCAGGAAGGGTATTCTTTTTTTTAGGAGGAGAATTATCAGCTACGTGGGAATCCAGTTTTGGAGGTCCTACTATTGTTGTATCAATCTGTGAGATAACTATGTTCACATAACTCTCAAAAAGAGCGTCTACTTGTGCAGGGTCGACAAAATCTACCAAGTTTGGACCACCTACTATTGAAAAAGTAGTGTCTTTGGGTTTTTGTACTAATGGAGAGTTGAGAGGTCCTAAAGTTTTATCCTTTTGAGTTTCCTCTTGTCTAAGTTTAGTATCAATATGAGCTTGAGGTTCTTCTAGTGGAATTTATTTATGAACAGACTGTTCTGATGTCCCTATGTTTTCCCCTAATTGATTTCCAGAAACGATTTCCTTTGCTTTCCAAGTAGGACTATCCCCTTTAGGTGTCTCCCGATACCTTTCTGTTGAGTTAGTAGTTAGGGTGGCACGCCCCTCGTATAGGTTAGTACGAATTTTAGTGGGTATTTTAGTAAGGGAACTAGTTTTAATAAATCTACCTTGTGAATCTCTAGACCTATTCATGAAAACAAATTATAACTGAAATAAGTTCTAACTGCATAACTACTATTGATGGGTTTTGGGGATGCCTATTATAACAGATGTGCAGGTTCTTACCTCCTGTCTTACCGCTCACCCGCCACCAGCCTATTTTCAAATGATAGAATATAACTAAATTTCGAAAGATAGTTCAACTTATCTATGATTGATGTTGACTCAGACCCAGTCGACAGGGGTTCCAATCACTGTCAACACCAACCCACCGCGATCTCCCTAAGCACCGGCCCAGATGTGTTTTACCTTGTCCAGCAACACCTATAGAGAATATGAGGTCTCATCCGAGGCAATCAAGGGAGAGTGGATGGAAACATATTTCCGCCAAATGAAGGAGGATGATTGTGGCACTACTTACTTATCTTATTTATCGCAGCATTCAAAACAGATCTATGCATTCAAGATTAACATCATTCGCATTCATAGCATTATTCAACGGAAACATTTATCGCTACAAGTATAACATTAAAGTATTAACTACAGTAAGAAATCATCGCAACATGCATTAACATAAAAGGTACACAGGGAATTTCACCAAACAGTTCCGTCATGTCATATTACTTCAGAAAAACCCTGATACAACATCTCCACAAAACCAAATCTCAGCAATATCACTTGATCTCACATACAAACTCAAAGATGTGCATAAAAAACATCCAAAGATCATGCTAAGATCATCTCCCTAGGTTTTTTTAACACATATGACTCTCTGACTATAAATAGGCTTTTGCCTTTACAATGCTTGTCCAATTACTAACAACTTCCTAACTAACTCCTGGACAAATGACCCAAAATCTAACTGAAACGATCCAAATGACCCAAAAACCCACCTACTACGGTGCAATTAACTCAAAATTACATCCCATATGGTCCAATGACCCAAAAACCCGCATTTTGCGGTACAATCGACTCAAAAATACATAAAACAGTCTATTCTTCTACCTTCTGTGACCTCTTTTGACGTGTCGCAGCATCGACGATGCTGCGATTCTTCCTTACCAATCTGCCTGCCAACAGGCCCCCAACACAATCTTGTGGCTCGCCCTCGAGCCACGTCAACTGGACGTGGTGTATTTTGTGGTCGTGACTCTACTATAGCTGAACTATATTTTTGCAACTGTTCTTGCTGTCTGGATCGCGCGGTGTTATCCTGCTCCTTCTGCTACACTGATCATCTGCTCGCTGTCATGTACTTCTTGCCCAAAAGTGGTCATTTCCTTGCTTGCTGTCATGGACCTTGCAAACTCATCGTCCAGTCTCGAGAGACTGATTGCAGACAGAGAGGAATTTTACGAGCAACTTCGAGGTGTAAAATAGGCTAGCGGTTCTGGCACATCTATTTCGCACTAGTAAGCACATGTTACATGGACCTGGGGGCTGCCACCCCGATCCTTTGTGTGGTTGCAGGGACCACGATGCTTTGAACCATCACCAAGTTCCTAGACATCTCGAATGAGACTTCATGCTTGTAACCCCTGAGTGTCCGAGGTGCGGCTTGGTCCAGGCACTCAGGTACACTCGTCGTTCGGGCCCTCAGCGCACTTGGTGTGCTACCACATGAAACGAAATGGATCATTTCCACAACCTCCTTGGAATTCCTAACTTAGTTAGATGCTTGACCCTCTCATAACATAACCCCTCTTAATCGGAACAACCTCTATGCTCTTTCTATCCTCGGGTTCCTATATTTATACATCGCAATCAGCCGATTGTCTTCCTCAGCAATCATTTACACCACCTGCTCACGGTCAAGGTTACTCATAACATTCTGCTACTCCGTGTGAGTATTAGTTGGACTTCGGATGTGTTCCTAGCAATCATACTTCCGCTTTTTTTCTGGTGTGCCAAAGTGTGTGAATCATCATCCCCCAGACCCTTTGGATATGCTGCCATGCTGGATTTCTCATGCCAACCATGCAAACCATCAATCCAAGTGTCGTCGGCCATGCTACCTTAGTGTACTCCTTATTCCAAATATGTGTGCTTATGGCACAATTTGAATCAACTAACGATCATATCTTCCCAAAAGGAAAAAAATTTGTCTGCGTAATGATTTCTGATTTAACCCAGTCGCAACGCTGCCACTTGTCACGAACCGCTCCTAAATTGCGGAACAAGCCTCCCTACGTCCGCATTCCATTCCTGTTGGTGCGCCACCCTGCCACCAATCAATCTATACTTTTTTTTTTCCCGACGTGACACAGGCATCACGTTGTTCCAAGCCCGACTTATTGGGCTTCAACCTGCTACCATTAATCAACTTGGGGAGCATTGCTCCATCCAACTACCGCAACTGTACCTCTCCTCCTGAAGTTATGCTACGGATGCGATATGAACCAAGCCAATGCATCTGCAATTTTCCTGGATGTTTCATAAACTTGTTGTCATACAACAGCACCAAGTCGCCCTGTTGAAACTATTTTTTCTTGATGTGGCGATCGTGCCAAGCCTTCTGGCGATCCTAATCCACACCCTGATGGAAACTGGCGATAAATCAATCTTCCTCTAGCTGCACTAACTACGCTAGACGTTCCTCCAATGTTGTCGCAGAATCCATTCCTGCCATTGCTGCTACACGCAGACTTGGAACAATGTACTCCATTGGCATGATTACTTCTTGTCCATACACTAGCTTAAATGGCATCTGACCCATCAACCTTTTACATGTGGTGCAATAGGCCCACAATACTACTGGGATTTTGAGATCCCAGTCATCGCGGTTCACATTGCACACCTTTGTCAGTGCATGTTCCAATATCTTGTTGAAAGCTTCCACCATGCCATTTCCTTGCGGATGATATGGCGTACTCTTCTTATGCTGAATCCATAGCTCCTCTGTCAGTGTGTTGATGGTGCAATTAAGAAAGTGGCTGCCATGATCGCTCAGCAATATCTTGGGGCAGCTGAAATGAGTGATAATGTTATCAAACAAGAACTGCGCAGTCGTGGCCATGGAACAATCAACAACTGGTGCAGCTTCCACCCATCCTGTCAAGTAATCTGTCACCGTGATAATATATCTGGCACCAGTGTGCTTGCCTGGTGGATTGATGGGTCCCACAAAATCTATGCCCATTTTTCAAATGGTTGCAGTGTTAACTGAGGCATCAACAACATCTCATCCCTCCTGGATGTCTTCCCAATTCTCTGACAGATGTCGTAGGACCGCGCATAGTCGATCGCATCATTATGGAGCGTGGGCCACTAGAGCCCCACTTGACTCACCTTCCTAGCAGTCACCCGACCGCCGTAGTGTCCTCCAGCTACACCTCCATGTGCTTCTGCCAATATATGCACTTTCTCATGTGGCAAGACACACTGTCGTAATATCTTCTCGGCCCCCATCTTGTATAACTCTCCCACAATGAGCTGGAAGTCACTATCTTTAACCACCAACTGCTTCTTCTAACTAGTGGTGAGCTCTTCTGGTGTGGTACCTGTTGGCAGAAACTGAATGATTTCTTTGAAATAGTTATTGGCTACTTCAACCCTAAATAGTTGTGCATCCGGCAACCCATCTTCAATGTTAGTTGGCTCCTCTCCTATTTCAATCCACGAGAGATGATCAGGGCCAGAATTCAACCGTTCTAGTTTCACAATTACATCAAAATCGAACTTCTGAAAGAGAAGTAACCAGCGACATATATTCCCCCCCAACACAGGCTTATTGACCAGGTACTTCAAGGTAGAATGGTCTGTGAACATCCTAAAATGTCCTCCCAATAAGTAGTGTCGAAACTTCCGTAGCGCATAGACCATCACCAATTCTTCTTGCTCGGTAGTGGTGGAGTTCCTTTCTGCAGATGACATCTTTTGACTGGAGAAAGCAATAGGGTGATCAAGATGCCCCTCTCCTAGTTGTGCTAGCACCACATTGAATGCAATTGACGATGCATCAACATGGACATGGAATTCCTTACTCCATTCTGAGAATACTAGTATCGATGTCGAAGCCATCTTAGCCTTGAGCTGATCAAAACTATCCTGACATTCAGGGCTCCATTGAAAGACAGCATCTTTCTTCAATAACTTCTCCATAGAGGTGGTGATCACTGCATATCCCCTAATGAACTTGCAATAATACCTGGTATGCCCCAATGTCGCCCTCAGCTGTTTAACGGTGGTCAGCGGTGTCAAGCTCAAAATGAGTGCAATCTTTGCTGGATCAACCAACAACCCTTGCTTGCACACAATGTGACCCAGCAATATCCCAAACGGGGCACAAAAAATGAACTTCTTCAAATTCAGTGATGTCTAGTGTTGTCGACAGCGTTCCAGCATCAACCGCAGATTGGCCATATGATTGTGGATCAAACCATAAACTATCCAATCTTCGATGTATACCTGCAAGAACTTCTAGATGAAATCCTTGAAGTGGATGGAAGGTTCTGCCATCAAATGCAGTAAGCAGTGTGTTAGAGGGGGCTAACTCGAGAGAACCCAAGGCTTTCCAACAAGAAATTGACATTACGCATGTAGACACGCCCTCATCTACGATAGCTTGTCCAATTGTCATAGGACCATGAACTACCTCTATCTGAAGAGCAACGTGGTACAGAAACCGTTATTTGATATCAAACATATCAAAATGCTCACTCATGTTGGATAATTCCATACTTCCAATCGTTGCCAGAAGTGCATTTCGTTGTAATGGACAACTTTGCAAAACTTCTAAGGTGGACATAGCACAAGGGGTCTCGGCTAGATCTTCACCCAAATTGTAGTTGGCAGCAGCCCGTGCGTTGGGATTGTGCGAAGCCCATTTCAAGACATCTTTCGGGATCTTGGGCAGTGGATCCACAGGTATGTGGAGAGGAGTGGAAGATTCAGGAACCTCTTTATCCTTATTCTGCGAATCCGGAGTATAATTTATTTCCCGCGTTTGTAAAAGAGCGTCCGAGTTAACCATATTAATGAAAGTTTAATCAACTGAAGCATGGGTGGTGCCCCCAGCATTGGAGGTGCCCGAAGCTGATCCCTGCCCTTTAGGAAATGGATCTTTAAGGATGACAGGTTTCTTTTCTTGAAGCAGCTTCTAGGCTTCTTCGATTAGAGGGCATTGGTGAGTGAGGTGGTCCTATTTGTAAAGCTTGCAAGGGAACTTAACCTTCTTCTTTTCTCTGTTACCCTCCTCGACATTTTCTTTGTTTTTGGGATTTTATTGGTTCCCCTCTCCTTTCTTTCCCTTCTTTTTGTTGTTGGGCTGCCGAGGGCCCTTTTGATTAGTTTGAACCTGCTGTATAGATTCAGTAGTAGAAGGAGAGGTTGTGACGTGAGTCACTTCTGGAGTCGATTGTTTGACCAATAAGGCATGAAACTCTTTAGTCAATGCTTTGAAGGCTACACAATCAGCTGAACCTACTATGCTGTCAGCATGTGGTCCAGGTTTTGGTCTACCTAGATCAATGTTCGATTGTGGTGCATCAGGTATGATCTCATAAAGGAGCCCAGACTGAGTGTAAATCAAGTCTAGTTGTTGGGTCCTTAGAATGGCTTCTTCTTCCGATGACACCCCAAAAGTAGCTACTTCCTTAGAAACATAAGGAAGGAGTGATTTCATATACCACTCTAATAAGAATTCTGGGGGGATATTGGCCTTAATGAGCCTCTTCCATCTTATCCACTCCTAAATATGATCAGATAAATGGCTGGCTTTATTTTGTCTAAAGGTAGACAAAAGATCTGTCCCGGCATCGTACCGAACAGGAAGCTGGAAGTGGTTCAAAAAGACTATAGAGAGATCCCGAAAGTTAAAAAAGGTGGCTGCAGGTAACTCAATGTACCATTTGGTTGCAACCTCGATCAAGGTTCTTTGAAAAAGTCTCAACC
This sequence comes from Larix kaempferi, assembly GCA_027924585.1. Classification (NCBI taxonomy): domain Eukaryota; kingdom Viridiplantae; phylum Streptophyta; class Pinopsida; order Pinales; family Pinaceae; genus Larix; species Larix kaempferi. Next base: position 10,410,482 of record BSBM01000125.1, on the reverse strand, counting down.
TAACGGAATCTTCGTTCAACGAGTTCGAAGAACACCAGAGATGAAAAGTGGTAACATGATCACCAGGATCCTCACCAGTTTTACCTTCAAATTTTGGGATGTTCGAAGGTAGCTTAGTGGGAACTGGTGGCCACGTAACGTTATGGCACACCAGATTGTTCGTTAACTTGGAAAGATCTGGAAAATTCAAATTTGCTAGAAATGGTAAACGAGGTCTAAAAGATGGCATTTGATAAGTTGGAGTCATGAAGGGGGAACCTCCCATAGCTTGACCCATAAACTGCTGGTTAGGGTTTCCCCCAGCCATCTACTGGTAGTGGTTGCCCCCAGCCATCTGCTAGTAGGGGTTGCCCCCAGCCATCTGCTGGTAGGGGTTTCCCCCCACCATTTTTTGTTGTGTGAAAGTGTTGTTGAAATTCCCCAACCCAAATGAAAGTGGGTTGGCACCCTGTGCATTTGTCCACTATGGCTGGGTATTAGCCCCGCCATATTGTTGGTTAAAGATATTACCCCCTCCTTCAGAAAAAAAAGAAAAGGGGATATTTCGTGCAGGTATATTACTCTGATTCACATTGTAACCTGCAAAGGTGTTAAAACCTGGGGTAGTCGAGGTGGACGGCGCAGTCATGGTACTCATGACAGGCATAGTTGCAGAGGGATTCAGCCCTACATCGGGTTTGGAAATCTAAGTACTAGGTATACGATATGATTGTTGAATCGTAGGAGATGGAGTAACATTCACTGCATCGTTGGGTCCAAAAGTAGGAGTGGTAACTGCGGCAGACGTCAAAGTTGTCGTGCTTGGCATGCCTAAAGTACCGGCATTAAAACTAAAAGACGCAGTTGAAGTAGAAGCTGTCTGCGATGAACTCGGTGTAGCAGTGGAAGAAGGATTTACAATCCTTGTATTGATACCCATTGTGGGAGTCTGTGGAACTCCCTGTTTGTCTCTTGGGTTAGTCATAATATGCCCAGGTGTGAAAAAATATGCACTATACTCGGGTTGCTGGAAACCAATAGGTACCAAAAGCGGATTATTAAGTCCAGTTAGAGTAGGGTTAAAAGGAGTTTTAAACTCACCAGAAGTAATATCCTCAACCTCGACAGTATTAAGAACTTGTTGTTCTGGGGTTCTAGGTTGTGGTTCACCAGGAACCTCTATTTCACCAGTAAGTTAAAAAAGACCACTGGAGTTTGTCCTCCATCGTCGTGGTGGCGATAGTGGCTCCACACTGAGTGGGGGAAGGTTTTGCAACCTCCGAGACCTAGGATGCTGTTGGTCTTCCACAATTATATAAATATAAAACTAAGTAAAAACCTAGTGGCCACTAATACAAAGGGGCAAACAACATACCACTATAAAAATCCTAAGTAATCAAACCAATCAAATGGATAGAAAATACTATTGGAAGTAAGTCTAGGATGATTAGGACCTAGAACAGACTAACAGAGTACTGATGGTCAGTTTCGTGGTGTCCACTGGAGGTCCACTGGGTGCAAGCACTTGAATCACCAAACCTCTTTCCTAGGATTACTGCCAGAGGGTTACAATCCATGCCTGTCCGAGGTGAAGTGGGAATAACCACCCACTCTACCTGTGTAGGATCCTAAAGGTCTGATACTAATGCTACCATAAATATGAAATATCCTAGGGGGACAGTCATTAGCCTAGTCAAAACACATGGGCAGGGTAGCAAAGCCCGAAGTACGAAAGGACCCCCATACGCGAATTGACTATGGTTTATGGTCAAAAGGAAAGTGAGGGGGTATCCTCAACAATTTCAGTTTCCCACGGCCTCGTGCTTAACTCTAGTTTGAGTAGAGCATCCCAAGGTTATTTGATATATATGGGTTTACCTAAATGAAAGTTGTACTATGATTGTTGCGTAATGAAGCCAGTTGCGAGCAGTTTAAGGTGATTTAAGCTCATAACTCTAGCCTAAGCTAGTTGATGTTGTGTATACCTAAAAAGAAAATGTTTCTAATTCATTTTATTAAAAATTATTTTTAAGGCAACCTTTTACTCAAGGGGATAGTGCATTGTGTGGAAATGGTTTGAGAAAGTAAAGTGCAAAAAGAAATAACTTTCAAAGCAACAAAAGACTCTTTTTTCTTTTTATGTTTATGCTCTTTCCAAAATGAAAACCAAGCAAACCTAAAACAAATCTCTTTTTTCTTTTCTTTTGAAATTCAAAACAAAGTAAACTATGCTACTTCGAAATGATCATAATCCTTACTACTTTAAACTACTAAACTCATTTTTTTGCTTTTTCTGATATACATAAAAGAAAAAGAACTCAAAAATGGAAGCAAGTAAGACCTAAAAGAGCAATGTAAGTAAGGAAAAGCAACTCTAAGGCTCACAGCAATCAACTTGATGTCTTGACAAAGACTTGTCCTACAAATGTTTTAAAGGGAAAAAACCTTGGGCTTGGAAGACAAAGTGGAAATAAAAGAAGGATAAGAGATGCTTTAAAATGAAAGGCAAACTTCAAAGGTCACTCCAAAGCATCGAGAATCCTAAGAAAGCACTAAGCCAAGCAAATGGTAGGAAAGCAAGCCAAAGATGGCCTTACAACCACAAAGAATCGAATGAAAGCAAACTAAAGGATTTCAACTTACTTGGATTGAGACGGATAAAGCAATCAAAAAGTGTCTCCCCAGTATAGTCGCCAGTATGTTGTTCAGGAATTCTACCCTATAGCGAGGAGAGGGACACTACCAACTTCTGGGGTGACAGGTAAATACATCAATCATATCACATAGTCTTCTACAAAAGGAAAGAGATCAAGGTTCTTGAAGGCATACCTTATTAACGAAGTTCGATCCTAGCTTTCGCTTGCTCCTTCAATCGATCCTCCACTTGATCTTCTGTTCGATGAACCTGCAATACAAAGATACCTTCCTCAGTGTATCTTGACTGATATAACAATGATGAAATTGAAATGCAATTTAAACATCAAATACAATCAAGCATTTAATCCAAACAAATATACAATCCATTAGACATTTGATTGGGATAGGAAGGGCATTTCAACCTTTATTGTCAAAAGCAAATAATCAGTACAATTTATACCTGATCATCCAGAGTGCTTATGCAACCGGATCCTGGGCTCCTGATCTTCACACTAACTTGGAATTCCTCCAGCGTAACAACCCTTAATGCATAGTTTCTCCTCCCCTCTCTCATCTAGCCCCCTTGTATGTATGGGACAAGGTAGGCAGTTTGGATTGAGAGGTAGTTTGATTGGGAGGTTGGGGAAGTTGCAAAACCAACTTCAACTAATCCCAATTTGTCAAATTAATATATTTTTGATTACTTTTTAAGGTGTACACTAGTTTTCTTAAGTGGAGTAGCGTTCAATATGCAACTTTCCTACTTTACAACTAGCATTTGCAAGATTTTTTGAGTTGTGCGCTACTCTATTGAAGCAAAGTAGAGTATTTTAGAAGGAAAACGCTACTTTATTGACGTGGAGTAGAGTATTTCAGCAGGAAAATTCTACTATCATGCTTATAGGGTAGCATTTTTCCCAAAAAGTAGGTAAAATGAGAGTTTTGTTAGCTGCAAAGGGGTAAGTCTAGTCCATTCATCATCTAAGGTAATCATGCTCTTCAATCCAAGTTGTCCTTTTGTATGATCAATAGCTAAAGTTGATCACGGACAGAGAAGTTCATATTTGACCTATAACAGGTACCAATCCCATAACCCCCTCACCTCTCCCTAATGGATACACATGGCCCCTTCTCATTCATTGCTTCCTTACATAGATTCTTGGGTATTTTTATTGCATTAATTAGTAATTACATCATTTACATTTCTTCATGGCTTAACATATCATGGATAATCAAACTGTCAAATACTTTCCTATGCAATTAAAACCTGTACATCCACTAGTGGGGCCTTGGACTTGAGCTCCACACTAGGGAAAACACACACATAGCATGTATACAATATTTAACTTGAGGCCAATAAACCATAAGGTCCAAAATATGGGTATTACATTGCCTCCAGTAGGATTATTCACCTTAGGTGCATCTCCCGTTCAAGAATTAGCATTGGGATTCTTCTTATGTTTCTTCTTTTTTCCTTTTGGGTCCACAGTTTGAACCATAAGTACTTCAAAATTTTGGGTGGGAGTTGCGGATTGTTGTGTTTCCTGGCCAATTGTGGGTTGCGAAGTCTAAATAGACATTTGTCCCAATTGCTGGGTAATTTGTTCAAGTTGGTTGATGGATCCAATCACACCATCGGTATGAGGTCCTTTTGGTGGCCAAGCTAGATCAGACACATGTCTTACAACATGAGGTATTAAATCATAAAGTGTGCGCCATTGGGAATATATAAAATCCATCTGTTGAGCACTCTCAATGAGTTGTTCTTTGGTCATGGCTCCTGACATGGCTACATCTTTGGAAAGAGTAGGTCATAGAGATTTTATGAACCAATCTACTAAGAATTGATCAGGGATTTCATCTTTTATAAGCCTTCGACGCCCCCTCCGTTCATGGAAATGATCTGATATGTGAGTAGAAGTGGACTTCCTAAGTTAAGTTAAAAGTTTTGTTCCCGTCTCATAATGGATAGGTAATTGAAAATGTGTCAGAAAGACCATAGCTAAAGATGAAAATTCTATGAATGTATTGTGGGGAAACTCAATGTACCATTTCGCAGTAGTCCCCGTTATGGTCTGCTAAAACAACCTTCACCTAAAACTATAATCAACTAGGGAATTGGATGAACACCACAAATGGAATGTCATCACATGATTTGATGGATCTTCCCTTAGTTTTCCATCAAACTTGGGAATGTTTGAGGGTATTTTATTTTTTATGGTTGGCCATCCATTCAAATGTAGAACAAGATCATTAATCAGCCGAGATAAATCCGATACACTAAGTTTTTTTGACCCAAAATCCGACGGTGAAAAAGTCGAATTTGCTATAACCTATGGTCGCTTAGCCGACAATTCCAGTCTTTTTTACCATCGGTGGCATGTCGGCTAAAATCCGACAAAGTTGAATATGTCAGATCTCCGACGCACCTACCTCGTCAATGATCCGACTTCCTCCAGCTTGATAGGTAGTCGAATAACCGACAACTTTAACTTTCAAAATTGGTTGGATATCATCCTTTTTCTGTCGAATATGAGGCGCACATTCCGAAGTACCTTCCCTGATGGCATCGGTTCAGTCGTCGGTTACGCGACTCGCATAACATACAAAAAAATGCGGATCCGACGTTCCAAGCCGCCAGAAGTATGGCAAAGGCATCTGTTGTTAGCCTACAGTTGTCGGTGTAGTCATCAGTTAAGTGACGTCCATACCATACAAAAAAAAGGGGGATCCAACGTTCCGAGCCATCGGAAGTATGGAAAAGGCATCATATGTTAGCCTCCGGTCGTCGGTTAATTCGTCGATTAAGTGACATCCATACCATACAAAAAAAGGGATCCGACATTCTGAGCCGTCAGAAGTATGGCAAATGCGTCGGATGTTAGCCTGCGGTCGTCGGTTAAGCGACTATCCAATACATGTTTTTTTTTTAAAATACATCCAGTGCCTAATAATGAAAAATATTAGCTGCAAGTGGAACTTGTCCCTATTTTTTTAACATTCTTAGCCTTTAAACTTTGCATCAAAAATAAAAACAGGGTGCGAATTGAACTGAGGAGATTTGAACCTGCGACCAGTTTGTACCCTATTATTTTTTCGATGCAAATTATATGTTTTCTTTAATTTGTTGTTGACTTTAATTCCCTAGCGTAAGAGGAGCCATTATGGTCAAGTTGCAGCCCTAAAAAAAGATGAACATTGACAACAAGCAGCATGTTTCTAATTATTGTTGGTTTATGCTAGCTTAGTTGCAAATATCATGCTTCAGAAGAAGCCAGCCTTGAATGGTAAATATACCAATTTGGAAGGGTTTAATGTGAGGTTAAGGATATTGATTCCAAGTAAATTAAAGAGAAGGTTAAGGATATTGATTCTAGTGCATCATTTACTCAACCTTTGAAGTTATGGAAACTTGAAATTGGTTATGAGGAGCAACTAAGAAATTGTCAAAATTTAAATGACACGCGAGTGGGTTGTAGAAAGCTAGCATCGTAGCCATTCATTGAGATCCTCTCTATTTCGAGAATGATTTCATATTCTCTACTGAACAGGGCCAACCACGTGAAGGTGGAAGCTCTTATGGCCCCTCCCCCCCCTCACATCACTCTCAATTCCCCATACCCAATGCATGTACTTGAAAAAAACAAATATGTGCAAATTCATCCATATTTTATCATGAACTTTCATCCATTATTCATTGAATAAATGCTAACATTCACTAAACCATTGTTTCAGTCGATCCACACATTCATTCAATAAAAGATAACATTCAATAAACCATTCATTAGTCATTCAGTCAACACATTCATTCAATAAAAGCTGAAATTCAATAAAGGTAACAGTTTACTACACTGAATCATTAAAACATTAGAAAATTCATTAAACCATTCATTCATTCATTAGGCCAAAAATCATGGACGATATGCAAGATTTGAACCTGCGACCTATGTCTAGTCCCAAGGATACCACCTTCAAGCTTGACCTTATCAATCAATTCTCGTCACTAATTCCTCTCATACGATATCCCAAAACCATTTCTCTCGACACCCACTCTTCATTTATTTTGCATGCATTTCACTATGCAACCGTCTCAGATTCCCATTGCGTTTTCCATCAATTAGTTTATCAATTCAGTATGACCCACATCTTCCATCCAATGAGTGTTTCTGCGGTCTTCAGTTTCAGCCTGGCAACGGTTGATGATTCATGGTATTATGTTTCACTTCGGCTGCAACATGGAAAACTCATAGTTCACTATAAAGGTTTGTCTGACAAATGTGATGGTCAGAGAAGTATTCATAGTGAACTATGAGTTTTCCATATTGCAGCTTAAGGGAAACGTAATAGAATGAATCATCACCATTGTTAGGATGGAACTAAAGACCATGGAAACACTCCTCGGACGGCGGGCGTGGGTCATACCGAATTGATAAATTAATAGAGGGAAAATGCAACGAGAATCTGAGACGGTTGCATAGGGAAATGTATATAGAATGAATCAAGGTTGAATGTGGTAGCCCGCCATCTCCCATTGTGAAATGCATGCAGAATGAATCAAGCTTGAAGGTGGTCGCCCATTTCCAGCTGCACTTCAAGCTTGAAGGTGGTAGCCTTGGGACTAGACATAGGTCACAGGTTCGAATCTCCTCAGTTCAGTTCGTACCCTGTTATTTTTTCGATGCAAACTATATGTTTTCTTTAATTTGCTGTTGACTTTAATTCCCTAGCATAAGAGGAGCCATTATGGTGAAGTTGCATTCCTAAAAAAAAGATGAACATTGACAACAAGCAGCATGTCTCTAATTGTTGTCGGTGTATGCTAGCTTAGTTGCAAATATCATGCTTCAGAAGAAGCCAGCCTTGAATGGTAAATATACCAATTTGGAAGGGTTTAATGTGAGGTTAAGGATATTGATTCCAAGGAAATTAAAGAGAAGGTTAAGGATATTGATTCTAGTGCATCATTTACTCAACCTTTGAAGTTATGGAAACTCGAAATTGGTTATGAGGAGCAACCAAGAAGTTGTCAAAATTTAAACGACACACGAGTGGGTTGTAGAAAGCCAACATCGTAGCCACTCATTGAGATCCTCTATGTTTCTAGAATAATTTCATATTCTCTACTGAACAGGGCCAACCACGTGGAGTTGGAAGCTCTTATGGCCCCTCCCCCCCCTCACATCACTCTCAATTCCCCATACCCAATGCATGTACTTTAAAAAAACAAATTTGTGCAAATTCATCCATATTTCATCATGAACTTTCATCCATATATGTGCAAATTCATCCATATTTCATCATGTGGAAACTCGAAATTGGTTATGAGGAGCAACCAAAAATCACAACAAGCTCCAAGAAATTGTCAAAATTTAGATGACACGCGAATGGGTTGTAGAAAGCCGGCATCGTAGCCATTCATTGAACTCCTCTCTATTTCGAGAATATAAATTTCATATTCTCTACTGAGCAGGGCCAACCACGTGAAGGTGGAATCTCTTATGCCCCCCCCCCTCACATCACTCTCAATTCCCCATAGCCAATGCATGTACTTGAAAAAAACAAACATGTGCAAATTCATCCATATTTCATCATGAAATTTCATCCATTATTCATTCAATAAAAGTTGAAATTCAATAAAGGTAACAGTACTTTACTACACTGAATCATTAAAACATTAGAACATTCATTAAACCATTCATTCATTCATTAGACCAAAAATCGTGGACGATATATTGTTATCAAAAATATTTAGACGTCGTTTTTCCCATCACTTCTTTTTATAAGTTTTTCTTCTCTTCAATGGTAGATAATGTATAAGAGGAGCATCTACATTTGGACTTTCTCCTCCAGTTCTTGGTTCTTCAGCAAGCACTTGTGGTGATGTATGCAATATCCTAGATGATTGTTGTTCTAGATGTGGATTTTGTGGCAAGGGGTTCGAATTTGCTGCAACGATGTGAAAATGTTACATCGTTATATTTTGCTATTGTAATGACAAGTTTTTCATTTAAAAAAATTCATTACGAAGGTGTTTTTTTACCTGGTGTGACCAAATCATGTTGTTGATGTTCTTGTCTAGTCTCAACCTGTATAGTTTCACCCTCTACATGGTCTACAGTTGAAATACGGTGAACTACAATTAATGGTCACCATTTGCAATGCTATACATAAAATTGTAGCATATGAATAAATTCATTACCAGCATTTGAAGCTTGATCATCCATTTGTTGTTGTCCCTCCTTGACACTAATGGGATCATTGCTTTCCTATTAAAAACAGAGTCAATATTTTACATCAAGTATTTGTAAAGAAAATATTGCACAAGAGACAAATCTTCATTAAACTATATAGATTCTATATACCTGTGCACCGGATGGATTGGTACCACAAGATTGTGTTTTCCCAGATAAGCTTCTTCGGCGTTGAAAAACAGCTCCAAAGCCTTCCTGGAAGCCAAGCCTCATGTCTTCCTCTGTGGGTACTTCATTGAATCGATCGGCCTGCATATTTTCTTGTCGTCATTAATTAACATTTTACGGTGCAATAAAACAAAAAATAATTTTCAATTTATTATTTGTATTCATTGTTGGTTTCTCGAAACTTACAATCCATGCTGCCAAATTCGAATAACCACCAGGGCCAAGCTTGTGTTGACCTATTTTTTCTAGTCTTTCATTTGTGGCCTTTGATGTGTCTGATAGCCTATGCAAGTGTTGAAATACGTTAGATGTTCCAAGTTCGATATAGAAATCAAGGATAATAAGGTTTAGAATTACATTGTGGAAAGTATTGCATACCTCCCTATGCCTGGTGTTAGCTTGCCTTCTCTTCTGAGATCCCTCTCCTTTCCATCTTCCACTAGAGCTCTCCACTCCATTACTGGAATCATTGGTGGGTGCTCATACCTTTGGTTTTTCTTGAGGTGTGTCCTATATTGGTATCGGACAACCTTCACATGTTGACAAGCCTTTTTCAGGACATTGGCATGACTAAAGGTTTTTTTCCCGAACAGGCCAACCAACCCATTAGTGAGTTCATATTTTAAATGTTTCGGTTGTCTATCCCACCTTGTTCGGATGGTGGTCCCGAAGATCTCCAAGCAAAAGTCATTCATATGTTTATAGAAAACATCGTTTCCTGCAAAACGATCATGCCATGATCATAATTAGTTGATAAAAAATGTTTTATTGGTATATTACAATGAAATTATAAACACTAATTAACCTGATCAACTATGATTAATTACCTGGGATCTTCGCTATCTTTATTGGGACGAGATCTTCGTCCACCAAAAATGTTGTCTCCAGTGTTCCCATGATTTTGACAAGGGAAGATCCTGGAAATGTAGCTTCTTCGACATCAAAATTAGTAGGGGACTCGGTGTCGACTCCTTCTTGTGGACGATCCATTGTGTGTCGGTCAGTAGCGGCTGTTGTGCTCACAGCAGGGGTCCGTGGTGTTTTGGAACGTGTTGCCAACTGTTCAGTCGACAACAATGGCGAAGGATTCGAACTACATGGAGTCGTTTGGTCGTGATGCAAAGTCTCTCCATGAGCCTCGCTGGGGCCAACACCACCTTGACCAATATTGTGTGGTCCCTTATAATTCTGTAAATACACACCACATCTTATACGTTCAATACTATCATATAAAAGAGAACATTATAAAGATTTAAACGAATTATTCTATGATTCAAGATTCCTCAACTTACTCTCAAGGTATTATATCTATGTTCCAACAATGCAATCCTTTTTGTAATTGCGCTTGTCTGCGGAACCTGGATTAGTAGAGTAAGTATTTCTGCACTATATCTATTCAATAATTTCTCTACCATCTTTAGCGGGTCTGTGGCTTCACCAATTTTTTCGCAATCGTGAAGCACCTCTACCACTTCAGGTTCTAATGGAAAATCTTGCAATGCTGATTCATACTGCGATTCACTAGTGGGCTGCAACAAACATATATAAAGCACAATTGAGTTCTCTATTGATAGATTCCAAATTTTATATTAACGTAACATATCTATCATGATAGATTCGTAAAATTACAACACGGTTTACATTATGATAACGAAACCAGTATACACACAAAAAATACATAACAAAAATAACATTATGCTACGTATTATATTGGTAAAATTGAAATGAATTATACCTGTGACCTCGAGGATCACAATCCACTCATTGGATCAATGGTCATAGGCGACTTGCCCCGATCTGCTACTATCTGGGAGCTGCCCCTAACAACACCCTAATAAAAAAACATAGTGAAAGTCACCTAAATGAATCCAAAACTATTCATGAAAAAACACATCAAAAAAATTATTATTCATATTATATTTTTAATATTACAAAGATGTATACCCGTTGCGCGGACCCTGGTGTGGCCGACCTTACGGAACCGGCCTGCATCAAAAACATAGACTAGAAAATTACGTAAACGAAACCAAAATATTCATTGAAACATTAATATAATGCTAAAACATTTTGACATATTTTAATTGTACAATTCAAATCAGGTCTACCTGTTGCCCCAAGGGTGTTGTCATCTGATCAACATTCGATGGGTGTATTTCCTGATCAATGTTCTGCATCAAATATAAATAACATTATATAAAACAAACCAAGTTATTAATAATGGAAAAACAAAGCAAATAAAAACTCTTTTTTCTTATTATATTTGTACTATTAGAAAGATGTATACCTGCTCCGTCGAGGAAGAAGTCCTCCTCAGACCATTTGTTGGCAGGGATTTATCCCGATCACTGGCCTGCGAAGTAAATATGGGAAATTTAAAGGAAATAAACTAACAAAAAATACTTATGATTTTTAATTTATTACTAAAAGGTTGGGTAAAATGTTATATAGTAACCTTGTTTGTATCTACTCGGTTCATAGGGTAATTAATAAGCAACTCGTCCCCTGCAGACATTGTTTTAATAGAAACTACGAAAACACGGTTTCCTTCACACCCCTCAAATTCACAGTTTGGTTGCTTAATTGTAGACCCTGGTTGTGAACTGTTTATAAACCCCACAATATTCCCTGTGGCCTTTGGCCTTCCGTCCATGTACAACGTTCCTCCTTTATTTTGATTTTTGTCTTTCAATTGTAAATAGTTTGTTGACAATCCATATCTACGCATACTTTTTGTATATCGAACAAGGCGCATCCAATCGTTGTAGTTGTATATGGGTCCAACAAACTCCATCAATTATGTACATGTCCCGTAACCAACCAAGATGCAATCCATGGAAAACAACCCGAAACCATGTATCGACAACGGTGCAATTCGATATCTCCTCTCGTTCACACAAAAATATGTGTTCGGTGGAGGAAGATCCTTCGGTACCCATTGTTTCACTAAATGTCTGTACCTCAAGGGCACCTCTTCGTCGTCTTTTGTCTCATCACCATATGAACATGCCCCCCCTTGACCGTGAAAAAATTCATTGCGTCTATGGAATCTTCTTTTGGTTTTTTGACATCTAGTTGATACAATTCTTCTAGACCTACTGGATGTCTCACTTTCCTCTAGCCTTCCTAAACTCCCCTCGCTCGAGGAAGACAGATCAGACAAATACCTGTTTGGTTCTACCTGCACCATTGGAAAAAAGTTTAGATTCGACCGCAAGGCATAGCGCCTCTTAAAAGTTGACGTGTATCGCCTTTTATAATTTTACTTGATCCTCATTCCCTTTGTCAACATGTAGGCATTCAAGGGCTGATCGGAAGATGACCAATTTATCTTTCTTAAGAGTAGAAAGTCGTTTCTAAATGGCCGACAAAAAAATAATTAGTTTATCACATTATGATCACTTTCTACTATTAGATGTAATGCTACATCACACATGTAATGCTACACATACACGTTAGAAGATCTCCCTCATAGTATCACTTTTTACTATTTGATTTAATGCTACATCACACATGAAACACTACACATACATGTTACAAGATCTCCTCTAATGCTACAAGTCCTGGCTACTTAATGAAAACTATTTACCACATATTTGATTACCTTAGTGTAGACGTTTCCTGTAATATACTCAGAAGAGTTACTTTCAGAAATGACTGTGCCTCTTAGAGGCCAGTCAACTCTAGGAACCAAGTGACCCTATGATAGGGCTAGTACAAACCACAGAGAGAGAGATGACTGGGCTATGGTATGGTCAATCAAAGAAATTCAGTGACAGTAAAAAGGCTCAGTACAAAGACCAACCAGTAAGGTACAAGTAAAAAAAAAAAAGAATGGGTATAAAGACTCATAACCCTTGGGACTAAGGGGGTGTACACTACCTCAAACGTGGACAAACTACCATAGTTATAACTACAAGACAAAAAACATAAAAGGCAGTACAAATCAAAAGATAATTCAAGATCAGTAAAAGACCCAAAAGGTAAGAGGAAAGGTACCACAAAAAAATGGAAGTACCAAATTTAAAGTACAAGTTACCACCGAACAAATAAACAACAGTGAGTGAGGACCAAAAGTAAATCAACCATTGTGGGGGAGGTACAAATAAGGTCAAATATATATTTCAATAAGTCCTTGTAACTACCTGTTATTTGACATGCCAAAGATATGGAAGGTCAAAAAATGTCGAATATATGCAATAGATCCTTGTAACTACCTCTTATATGCAATATCTCCTTGTAACTACCTCAGATATGCAATATCTCCTTGTAAATACCTCATATATGCAATAGATCCTTGTAACTACCTCTTATATGCAATATCTCCTTGTAACTACCTCATATATGCAATAGCTCCTTGTAACTACCTCTTGTAACTCAAATAGTACCACCAAAAGGTATGATAGCATGCAATCTTCCTAATAGCTAAGGTCAGGAGGGTGGTACGAAGTGGGTATAAAGACTCATAACAATTTGGAGAAAGTGGGTGTACCTCAAATGTGGAAAAACTACCATAGTACCCACAAGACCAAAAACATAAAAGGTGGTACAAATTGCAAGATATCCCAATATCAGTAAAACACCCAAAAGGTAAAAGGCAATTAGGTACCACAAAAATATTATCGACAAAATGAAAGGACCATAAGACAATCGACCAAGGTGGGGTACAACCATTCATCTCTCTCTCAAATGTACCATTGTTCCATATAACTTGAAAGACCATCATCAAAGTAAACGGAAAAGTCCACATGGGTGATGTGATCACGTGATCCTCTAGACTACTCCTACAGTCAAGCGTTAGTGGCTCCATGAAGGGGTGTTCAGTCCCTTCAGAAGATCATCTAACTCAACCATCTCGAAGACCTAGGAGAAGAGGACATCACACATCATCAGATAAGTATTGGTAACTACCGTGTAAGAACTCAAAAACCCTAAAGCAACTGAGCATGTAGAAGGGGATCTATGAAAAGACAAGGCTCACAGGCCAAAAAAACAAGCTCAAAAAACTGTACTGGGACCGATGTCACAGTAAGCGAGCTGAAACAAAAGTGGCCAGAATGCCAACAAGTAGCACTAAAAAGAAAAAGACCCTCTAAAAAGGTGAAAATGCAAGCAAACTTCCTAACTAGGAGCTGGAGACCTCGACAAATTGTATCCTTCGCAAGGTGATGAAATCCAAGTCGAACAATACGAAGTGAGAGACCGAATTTGAAGGATATCCCTCTACCGAAAGGGATCCTGGGTAAAAGAGCCCTAGTAGAAAAGTCACTAAGCTACCTCATTCATGACACGTCGGAAAAGGTTTTCGGTGCTTCTTCCTTATCACCCTTGTATCACCAGTATGGTGGCCGGATAATACAAGGAAGATAATGATCGATGTTTCCTTAGGGCTAAGTGGACTGCGGCATTCCATAGAGTCCGTCCGGTTTGTTGATGTATATGTAACTTCAGAATGTATTTCACATATATGTATATTGTATTCCTATAGAGATGTTATTATTCCTCTATACTGAAGTGTCGTCATTTATATTGTAAGTGTCGTAACTTATACTTGATGGGTTATTAGACCACCTTGTTTGGGGTCGGCCCTGTATAAGTCATGTGGGTCAAAGGGTTATTAGACCACCCTATTGGGGGTCGGCCATGTGGGTCAAAGGGTTATTAGACCACCCTATTGGGGGTCATCCCAGTCAACATTATGTTATGTGGTTAAGTTCGAGCCTACATGAGTTAAGTAAAAAGGCAAGTCAAGTCAAGTATAAATAGAGTGTGGGAGGCACTCTATTTACTCACTCACTTCTCACACATGCACTCAAGTAGGAGTGGCACACTTATGGAGGAGGAGGATCTGCTGCTAGGTTATGTCTATCTCTCATGGTTGGTTGTATCATTGCTCTATCTATCTCTGAGGAAGTTATTGGGGTTTTTCACCTTTATGGTTTTCCCCAAGTAAATCTTTGTGTCTCTTGTGTGCTTGCATTATTGTCTCCATGATTGATATGCTGTAGATATGATGTACATGTTGTTCTCTCAGTTAAGATCCTAGATTAGATTGAAGTAAATTCTGAAAATTTAACACGGTTCTCAATCTCGTGGCAGTTTAACCCCTGAAACAACAGGAGGCCCCTCCACAAATTGGTGTATGACCGTGTCAACAAGTACAAGAGGATTTTGGTACCCTAGAGGACAACAACTATGTCTCAGATGATAATGAAAAGGGGGAATTATTTGGATGCCTATCCCCGATGTCCTACCTAACTAACAAATTCTTTTTATCCTCAAGCGCGGTTAAAGTGTGTTGAGTTAACGAGTTAAATTTTAATGGTTGTATTACTCAGTCGGGTGATGGAAGTGAAATTCATGGTGTGATGACTGACTCAAACCATGCAAATGCATATGAATAAAATAAGCCTTTCCTTTCAATGAATGCTAGCTAAGGTAAGGAGAGAGTTCTTTCAAACTATAACTACTCTTTCAAATTAAATGAATCCAACAATAACTTTCTTCTACTTCTAATGACTAAAATGCATGACAATGTTTAAACCTTAGCAAGCATAAGCAAGCATTCATTGTAGAGTCTATGTAGTTGCATCAATTGATTTTTTTAGTCTACATGTTGAGTCAATAAGTGTCATCATGATAGAAGTTCATGATCAGAATTTAGAAATGACAGAGTTAAAGCTTATGCTCACATTTATGCTTCTTCCAATGGATTCTCATGACACGTGTAAGGTCTCAACTATTTGATTTCTTCTTGTGACATAATATCATAGCATGCTTGGATTGGGGTTTTGTGAGGGTTTAGGATTTTGGTTTAAAGGCATAAATGAGGCTAGGACATTCATCTAACCTTTCCATGGAAAATATGGGCTAAATATGGGAAAACCTATAACACTTATCCATCATATTTTCACCCAAAAGTTGAGGATATGAACAACATTTCATATTTATCCTACATGTAGTCATCATACCACTGTAAATTGTAACATTTGGCCTTGCTTTTGACCTTCATACAATTGTAAACAATATTGTTTACAAATATGGGCATATTATGAGCAACAAATATAGTGGTTTCCTGTAGCAACAACCTTAAAACCAAGTTTTATGTGTGTTAAATATTTCAAAGAGAAGTATACTCAATTTTGTAGCAACACTCTCAGGTCTACATGTCACAGCCTTTTTTTGGCATCCCCTTCGTCTCATTACAACCAATTTTTGTGTAATGATTAGCAAAAATCATACATAGTTACAACCATCACCAAAGCATTTGATTGACACATAACACACGTTTCCAAAAACACCATAATACCCTATGCCAAATGCTTGCAGAAGAAGCTTATTCCCTGTAACTACTAATTTGATGCAAACTAGATATTAAATAGAGCTCGATTCATCCCAACTCCCATCCTCACAAACCTAACCCTAACCCTAACCTAAACGCTTTGATTTTTGGAGAAAAAATGAAAAGATTATAGCATAGTAGGATCAAGAGAGGGACTTTCTAGGTTAATTCTTTGTTTAGGGAAAGAGAAGAAGGCATATGCCATACACAGGTTGTCATTGTAATAGTTTCTTAAAAAAACTCCTCACCCATCTTTTTTGGGGACACATATTTTTTGTTGGGGGATTTTTTAAGTAGAATCAACTCCAATGTGTTATCATATTTTTCATAATATATTCAGTTAATTTGGAAATTTAGGTGTGTAATTATGTCCATCTCAAAATATCATATTTTTTCATATGAATATGAATCTATTTAGAAATCTATGCTTGTTGCATTTGAAATTCTGCCCAGAATTGGCATTTCAATGCAATTCAGCAATTTCACCTTCAACCTTGAAAGCTTGATGGCTAAATTTTCCATAAGATTATGCTTGTGTTTTCTTGTTGGCTAGACTTTCCACAAGATAAATCTTTCCATGCTTGTCATCACCCTCATTTTCATCACCCCCCCAAACCATATTTAAACCTCAAAGCTCATTTCCAATGAACAAAACCTCCTCATGGCACTTGTATCCCACTAAGATTATAAAGAACCCTAACCATGGCCCCAAGATTGATTCATGGTTTGAAACTCTCCTTTAAATCTATGTGTTGTATTTGAATTTCTGATATGCACAATCCTATGTGTGCCTTTGGCCTATGATCTCTATTATCCCAATTTTCTAAAGCAGCAGGATCTGTGGGCTTATAGCCTTATAATATTTACCATTTACTACATTCTAGACTCATTTTTCAATTAAATGCAATTTCATTTTTACCAGCCAAGTGTGGAAGTTTTCACCTGTGAACTCTAATATTAGAACTACTACTGATAGACTTTTCTGCATTTCAAATAGGTCTCAATATCTTTCTTGGAGCTCTGGTACCATGTGAAAAAATATGAAAGAATGGAAAAATTGCAGCTACAGGAACAACACACAGAGAAAATATTATGTGCAGCAACATCACATGGAGATGGAAGAAATGATACAAAATAAATATTGCTGCACTTTCCTTTATTATGCACTAAGAACACACACTTACAATTTCAGAATAACTGAAACTTTCATCTTCCCACCTTGACACATGTGGGGTGAACTACTTGAGTTAGTTACTTGGAGAAGCATGCTTGGCACAAGTTTTCATGTCACCACATACCTTAGCCCATGTGAGGCGCATGAGTTGGTTATCTTAACCGTTAAAATGGACCTTATCAAGGTGGAGTGATCCACTTGTGGAACCATTCTCTTTTGTGGACCTAGTATAATGTTTTTACCTATAACTCCCCTCTCTTTTGTTCCATAAAAGAGAAGGAGGTGCACATGACTTCTAAGCATGAGAGCTAGAGTGAGGAGTGGTGTGATGTCATAGCTAGGGTAGTCTATTTAAAGTGTATTGCTTTATGAGGTTGTGAGATGGTGGTTGGTTTTGTATAGTAAGCTTGGGAGACTCTGATTTTGGATTATGTAATTCTCTTTTCCACTATAATAGAAAGACAAGTGATTGTTGGTGCATATTCAGTATGCTAATTTGATTTTTCTAGAGCTGATTTCTATTTAAAATGTAACTTGTAACTCCCCTATCTTTTGTTCTACAAAAGTGAAGGAGGTGCACATGAATTCTAAGCATGAGAGCTAGAGTGAAGAGTGAAGAGTGGTATGATGTGATAGCTAGGAGTGGTGTTGATCTTGTTTCATAAGAGACAATTTCTAAAATTGTACAGGTTTACTTGTGACATGGAGATGGAGGATTCCCTTGCCCCTTGATTAGATCTGGGATTTTAATTTCAGCAGGAATTTCTTGTGGAAAACCCTTGGACCCCTTACTTTATAAATTATCATTCTCATGACCCTGATTACCCCATTCTATTTATCCTCTTCTTCCCATTTTTCTATATTTACTACTCTTTTATAATGGCTCATAGAATCGCTTTAGCTCAGATTAAGGCACTAAATGTTCTAGGTATAGAATCTATAAAGTTGGTTATGTCATGCATGGATCCTCTATAATGAAAAGCACATAAATAAATGTGACGTGAATGGTTCCTCTGTAATGTAATGCTCATAAATAGTTATGGTATTACCATTGGCATGCTTCTACAACAAATATGAAAACTTAGTTTAAGAGGAATCTCACATACACTGACATTTAATCGGGAAATTTGTTGTTTATTTATCTCACCACCTTCTAAGAGGAAACTCAAAGGCTAAATAGTAAAATACTCTAGTTTAAGGATCTATATCCACCCTGACCCCTTCACAAATCCTATGATAAAGCAAGTCTATTAAGCAAGATATCAGATGATTGACAAACTAAATATTGTGGATACCTTGGAAAGATCCATGTTATAACTTTTGATTAGCAATCCATATCCATATCCATGTGTAATAGGTTTTGAGTTATGAAGGATAGAGAAATTGTTAGTTCAAAGGTGTAGTTGGTGGAAAGTGAGGCAAAGTTCATCTATGGAAAGACAACTAGGAATTCTCAGCTATTGTTGCATAACTTTAATATTAGAGTGGTCAATATCTCTTAGAGAGGATTTGCTTTCAGTTGAGGAAGAAGGTAAATGGATGAGGATTTATTAAGAAGGTTAGAGGCCACATATAGGAGATTAAGGCTTGATGATTATGAATATGAAGAAGTTAGTACTGGAAATGACTAGAACACTCTAGCTAGTGCAGAAGCTAGTAGAAACTATATCAAAGCACTGAAATTTTAGACTAGAACACTTCAACCAATGTAGAAGATGATAGAAACTATATCAAACCAAGGAGCTCGATTGAAGTGTAAAGTATCATAGTTTGGAACTTTGGAGAAGATTTGAACCCAAATGCATTAATAGATGAGGTTCCAAAGCTTCAATAATTGTTTTGTGTGGAGAATATAGTTTAAGATGGCCCAAGGAGAGTAAAGTTCACCAGGACGAAGATGAAATTCCAGGAAACCTTATGGTGGGAGTGTTCACAAAAGAACTGGTTGAGTCAAGGTAAGCAGAAAATCAAAATTTGGGAAGAAATGAACAAGGATATGGGAACTAAATGCCTCGGGTGGGTCTATTATAAGATTCAGTTTGGACAATTTCAAAAGTTAAAAACAAATCATTTAGCATTGCAAGAGTAATTCCTACCATCAAACTATTATCACTCTTTTTGGTAAATTTTAGAGCTTAAAATAAATTCATTTCTCATTGCAAGAGTATACTAAGTAGTTTAGGGGACATCACATGAGAATTGATACACACAAAAGTGAAGAACAAGCTTCTAGGTACTTTAATGGTTTCTTTTTTCAGATCCAACATGTGATGGCAGTTGTTAGACTACATTCTATAGATGAGGCCTTCCAGTATGCATTGAGGGTGGAAGACAAATGTAATAGAAACATAGGAAAGATGATGAATAGGAACGAGATTATTGGCACAGTGACCTATTGGTAGTTCCCTAGTTGAAAGATTCAAAAATCGAACCTCAGAAAGATTGCAGATGTCTTGAGGCAATTCTTTGATGTGGGTGCTATTCAAATTGAGAAACTCTAGCAATGTGAGTTCAGTGAGACATGCAGGCATTGAGTCTATACGGCTTTGGGAGAGATCTAGAACCCTTAAAGACGTGAGGTTCATCGACAAAAAGTTTTCTAGAACATTATGAATTAGCGGATTATCGCATAAGCACATGCTCACAAGTTTGGGGCATAGGAAGTCTGTCGGTAGAGAATCAATTTGATTATTGAATAGTGATATTTTTTTGCAATACTGAGGCAGAGTGTGGGGTTGGGGAAAATCTTTGAGCCGTTGGCCTGCACGGCATAAATAATTGTCCTCCTTCTCGGAAATATAGATTTGCATGTCCCTAAGAACATCGTGCACTGTTATATACCTCCTTTTCCAGGAACACAACTCGACATTGACAAATTTTACAAAGGAATCCAGGAGAAAATGGTAGGGTTCTCACTGATTTGGGAGGCATTGTGTCCTTTGTGGCTCTGTGACCTTGTGATCCTCTGCGACCTCCTCAATGAACTCCTGCGACCTCCTCAACGACCTTGTGTTCTCTTTGACCTTCAAACCTCTTCTAGGCGCTTGTGTTCTCTGCGACCAACTTCGAACCTCCTCTTCTACCTCTCTAAGGGCCTCTGCAACCTTCAAACCTCCTCTTCTACCTCGCTAAGGGCCTCTTCCTTGACCTTGGAACCTCCTCTTATACCTCAGGCCTCTTCTTTCTCCTTTGGTTCCAACACGATGACCTCTGAGACCTTTTGATCCTGCGACCTTCGAAACTCCTGATCTTCTACCTCGATCCTAGTTCTTTGGTCATGAGGTACGTGAAAGTTGCATGCGAGGGGTCGAGGGAAGTCATGTGATATTCTTTTGAAATGTTTTGTTATTTTTTTTAATGTTTATTATTTATATATATTTTTTAATTATGTTGAAATCTTTATTTTTTATTGTCTTTTTATTACGTTTATTATTATTTTTATTTTTTATTTTTTATTTAGTTATTATTTATTAGTTCTTTAGATATATGTATGTAATTTCGTGTGTGCGTATGTAAACTTAAAATGAAGAACACAATTAAATTTGAAAATAATTTTTTATTAAAAAATGTTATCACCACCATCTCGATCATCATAATCATCATCACCATCATGACAATCATTGTCATCATCATCATCAAGAACAACATCATCTTTATAAACACCATCATTGGTAATCATCATCATCATCATCATAAACATGGCCACCACCACCACCACCACCATCATCATCATAATCATCGTCATCATCATAAACAACACCATTATCATCATAATCATCATTAGCGACGACGATGATGATGATGATGATGTTGATAATGAAATCATCATCATTGTCATAGTCATTGTCGTTGTTCTCTTTGTGGCCATCATTGTCATCATTATCATCATCATTGTTTGAAGTAGAAACTAGAGTTTTCTCTGCGATTGGGTTTGTCATCACCTCCATCAAAACCCCCGCAAGGGAAGTAAAGGGCACCCCACGTATGTCCATTTGTATTAGGGTGATATGGTGAACTATATTGTAGCTCTTGTTAACATATCTGAATGGAATCTCTATTATTTCTCATCCCTCTTGGGTTATGGCAATTGATTAAAAAAAGAAACATCCAATAGCTTCAGGATCCCTAAGGAATCAAACCATCGATATGGACATACATAGATCCCCCTTCTTGAGAAAAAAATACCAAGTTTAACTCATTGGTTTCATTTTTTTTGCCTTAGACTCACAGTGATATTTTGGGTAAAGTTACAAATCTTGCAATCCAATCTACTTGACAACATTTTGGCATCATTGTAATTGATCCCATTGATCTTAGCTAGGTCTTGTTTCAATTTTAAAATCTAAATCATCTCAATTCCTAGCTAGGTTCAGAATATTTGACTTTAAAAACATAACTCCTTAAAATATACTTATATGCTCTCACAAAAATAGTTTTGGAATCCTTTGGAACATTGGACCTAGAGTACCTCATTAAGTGGTATTCTTTAGGGAACTCCCTGTAAATACTTAGGAAACCTTAACTTAGTACCTACCAAATTTAATATATTTAATTCTTTCATTATAATGATATGCTTAAAGTGTTATCATAAGTGGGTTTGAGTGAATTAAACATATTATCCAAAAATATATTATATATAATTATTTAATATTTGTGAAAGTGTGACAACTTTGAGATCAATGATGTTTTATTTGTGGTTGAAGGATTGCATGTCACATCAAGAAAAATATTTGAACACTAGGCCCTTTATAGAAAATATTTGATCTTTGATTGGGATATGGGTGCCATTAGGAAGTTTTTTGTACCAAGAATGGGTCATGGGGTCTTAATTATGGTAAGTAGAGGAAATAAAAAAAATTAAGTTCTATATAACTCTTGTAAGTATCTAGCCCATGAATGTGGTCTCAAAGCACCACAATGGCCATATAAAAGGTATCTTTGACCTTTGAGTGGGATATGGAAGCCAATAGGAGGTTTTGAATTATAAGGAATAGATATCGGGGTCTTGATGACCATGGTCAAGCAAGGAATAAAATGGCCACATAACCTAAATATAGCTTTTAGGGATTATGGGACAAAAAGAGGTCTTGAGCCACTACATATTCCCTTTAGAGGAGATCTTTAGCCACTAAGTGGGATATATCCACCATTAGGAGATCTTGCTCACCTAGGATGGATCTTACAGTGTTAACCATGGTCATATGGGAAGTAGTACAAGGACTTACACATTACATTCTTCTTGAGACACTGTTCATGATCATGATGACGAAGAATGGTGACAATGATGAAGACGAAGATGATGATGATCATGATGATGAAGATGATGATGTAGATTGATGATGAAGATGATGATGCAGATTGATGATCATGATGATCATGATGATGATGATGAATGTGATGATGATGATGATGATGATGATGATGAAGATGATGATGATGATGATGATGATGATGATGTTGGTGGTGATGACAACGACAATGATGATGAAGACGAAGATGATTATGATGATGATGATGATGATGATGACAATGATGATGATGAAGATGGGGATGATGATGATGATGATGATGAAGACGATGATGATGATGATGATGATGACGATGATGAAGATGAATATTTCAAATGACGATGATGATCATGATGATGAAGAATGGTGACAATGATGAAGACGAAGACGAATATGATCATGATGATGAAGATGATGATGTTGATGATGACGATGATGATGATGATGATGATCATGTTGAATGTGATGATGATGATGATGATTATGATGATGAAGATGATGATGATGATGATGATGATGATGTTGGTGGTGATGACAATGACAATGATGATGAAGACAAAGATGATTACGATGATGATGATGACGAACATGGGGATGATGATGATGATGATGATGTCGATGATGATGATGTTGATGGTGATGACAACGACAATTATGATGAAGATGAAGATGATTACGATGATGATGATGACGATGATGATGATGAAGATGGGGACGATGATGATGATGATGATCCTGGTGATGATGAAGATGGTGATCATGATGAAGATGATATTAATGATGATCAAGCAGTACGCCATTTGGGGTAGCATGATAATTGTTCATTTCCTTAATTATAAGCTTCTCTCTGTTTCGAGAATCATTTAATATTCTCTACTAAACAGGGCCAACCACGTGAAGGTGGAAGCTCTTATGGCCCTCCCCCTCACATCACTCTCAATTCCCCAATATAACCCGACAAAAATATCTATGTACAAAAAAATTAAATGTGTTTTCTCATTCATACTAAATAACAAGAAAGGTTTCTAATTTTAACATAAAGGAAAATGGAAACTAGCTAAGAAACAATTAATAATTTATTATTAGTACTGCATACCTGATCATAAACTTCAATGGTCTTCATCATCTTCTTCATCTGAGTGATCATCTGTACTATCGTCCGATGATCCATATTCAACATTATAAGGATTGGCCATATCATCATTGTCGTCGATGTTAGTTATGATCATCATGCCATTGTCGATATCATCTTCATGGACATTGTCTGAATATACATCATGATTTGATTCAAGAAGTTCTTTGACATCTTCTTCAGCTGGAATAGGAATATCATCTAACTCATGTTGATCATGATCATCTTCAACGACATCTTCTTCTTCGAGAATGTCTTCATTACCTTCATATACGTTATACTTTACTGGCCTTCCCCTTGGATCGTGTCTCACAACAAATGACCAACTCACTCTACCTGGAACCTCAGAGTAAAATACCTATTCACATTGGGTTGGAAGAACATGGGGCTCTGTTCCTGGCTCAAACAACCTTGTATTTACCATGGTAAAACCATTATCATGTTCAATAATTGTTTTATCGGGGTCAGGTTGATTCAATCGACACCTGTACCATTTGACAACGAATATGTATTATGTATTTCACATATATGTATATTGTATTCCTATAGAGATGGTATTATTCCTCTATAAGGAAGTGTCGTCATTTATATTGTAAGTGTCGTAACTTATACTTGATGGGTTATTAGACCACCTTATTTGGGGTCGGCCCTGTATAAGTCATGTGGGTCAAAGGGTTATTAGACCACCCTATTGGGGGTCGGCCATGTGGGTCAAAGGGTTATTAGACCACCCTATTGGGGGTCGGCCCACTCAACATTATGTTATGTGGTAAAGTTCGAGCCTACATGAGTTAGGTAAAAAGGCAAGTCAAGTCAAGTATAAATAGAGTGCGGGAGGCACTCTATTTACTCACTCACTTCTCACACATGCACTCAAGGAGGAGTGGCGCACTTATGGAGGAGGAGGATCTGCTACTAGGTTATGGCTATCTCTCTTGGTTGGTTGTATCATTGCTCTATCTATCTCTGAGGAAGTTATTGGGGTTTTTCACCTTTATGGTTTTCCCCAAGTAAATCTTTGTGTCTCTTGTGTGCTTGCATTATTGTCTCCATGATTGATATGCTGTAGATATGTTGTACATGTTGTTCTCTCAGTTAAGATCCTAGATCATATTGAAGTAAATTCAGAAAATCTAACATGGTATCAGAGCTAGCCTGAAAGAAGGCATGATATGGCATGTATGACACTTGTTGCACTTACGATGCTAGGGCTTGATATAGCAAAAACCAGTCATCGTAGAACTTTCTCTATAAATCCGTTTTGGCGAAGTTTTCGGATCTGAAATTGTTACAGGCCGAAGCTAAGATCTCCAGGTATCTTGTGTTTAAAGGACAACCTCTAATTCGTTTTACTTTGTGATTTATGATCTGTACAATATAGGGTTTCTGCCTCTTCCAGATCTGAGTCAAAATCAGGTGACCTTGGGAAAAAGGTCATATCTTGGGCTAGGAAGCTCCAAATGAAATTTCGTAAAAAGTGACAGGTAGTACACAGTCTGTAATATCTCAGAAAACGTTTTCAGAGGCCGAAGTTAAAACAGGGACACGTGGCACGCTGTACAAGTTCGCTCTCCTGTTTTATCCCAAAACAGGTCACGTTGCGACATTTGGCATATCTCTCTCTCAGAGAATCCAATTGAGGTCAGACCTGTCAGGATGGAAAGATAACAGGTCAAGATATCTCAGGAAACTTTTTCAGACCCTGTGGATCAAAAATTTCGGAGTTACACCAGAAAAAATCAGGTACATATTTCTATCAAAACAGAATTATTTTTTGGTACCTTCATTCATGGCTTACGGAATTTAGGGCTTTGGAGAAAGTTGGAATTTTTGTAATCGGTGACCACGGATGGAAGCTCCTCAGAAAAATAGAAGCTTAGAGCTTTGGATCAAACCTTTTGATGAGGCAAAAGAGTGGGATTCATCAAACCCCAGTTCAGGGTCACGTCTAGTGAATCTGGAAGTTTCAAAGGCAAAATTGAGGAGTGAAACTTTGCAGTTTTCAAATTCTGAATATACCAGTTTGATCAGCTCATCAAGGAACATATTTCTATCCTTTCGGAAGTTTGAAATTCAAAGTTTGAATTGTTTGGGTTTCTCTGACAAACCCATATCCAGCTCCAAGTCCAGTTCTTGCAAATCAAGTGGATTGGGTTAATCCTAGAAGAAGATGGATTGATCATCTACATGAGTGAAGAAGTTCATGTTTCAGAGGGAGATGAGGCTAAGGCCTTACATAAGAAGATTACAAGCGATCTCGACAGGTATGACTCATCGAGGTATGTTTCGATATTTGTCCATGATTAAGTTTATGGTATGTTTGTCTTCATGTTATTACGGTTAGTACAATTTTGATTTTAGATTTGTCGTATAACCTTAACAAAATTATGAATGCATGATAGAGGATATTCACTGGTTAGGGTGTTGACACTCATGATTGTACTAATGCATTATGGTGTTGTATGAGGTTTATGTTGTCTACTAACATGAAAGGTACACCAAGAAAGACAAATCATGTTCTGGTCCAAGAACATATGATCATGATAACATGAGGACAAAGATTCATCCATTGTCATGGATCTCATACAAGATCCATTTACGAGGTATGTATAACTTGGTTTTATAATGGCTAACCTATGAGATATATAGGTTACTAGCACAAGTCATTGAAGAAGATCAAGAAGACATCATGTGAGTATGTTAGACATAACTAACTAGCATACTAATCCAGGTATGTTTTTCCTATATCAAGATAGAATCCTACCTTGTGTTAGGATCTTATACTGTTGTGTTGTTTGATAATGATTATTCATGAAGTCATAGGTTTGAATAAGTCATGGCTGTATGCATATTATATTTCTTACCATAATTGATGATATGACTAACCAGAAGAATCATGAAGGTATAGGTTTGAATAATCACAGGTTTTATGCATATTATATCTCTTATCTTGATTAATGATTCAACTAACCTGAAGAGTTATAGGTTTGAGTAATTACAGGTTTAGACATGTTATGTTTCTTATGATTTGAATAACCATAAGAATCCTACATAAACCTTGAATGCTAATGCTTATTATTTCTGTTTGAAATGATCATGACTATACATGCTTGAGATTATTGTGTTTTAATAGTATACTAATGAATGTATGATTTTATATGAGATCACAAGGATAACACATTCATGATACTAATAAGCATGCATAGGGACCGAGGATGAATATGAAGAACAGGTAATCCAGGAAGCAAAGATCAAGAGGGAGTACACTCTAGTGGTTTATGCAAGGATGTAGATATTCAGAGGGAGTTGTCCATCTCTCTACATTCCACAACAGAAAGGTGTAGAAGAAGCTACTTCAGATTAGGACTCCAGCAGCTCCTGCAAGGAAGGGAAGACTCAGAGGGAGTCCACCCAACGAACAAACAAAGATAAGTATTTTAATTATCATTTCTTACATATTTGTTTGTTTAAATAAAATTGTTCAATGATGTATATGCTCATGGTCTTAGACTTAGGATATGTATTGTGCATATTAGAATAATTACATTAATGAACAGTATACTACTAATATGCATGGGTAAGTAGCCTATGGCACTGTACAACATTCCATTGCTACTTATCTAGAATGAAACCTCTTTGCTGACATGTTGGGAGTTGTGCACATTCTTAACAATGTTCTGGTAGAGATTGGAAGGCATCTAGAAAGTTACGGGATATGGATAAATGTTGTATTGAAGCATTGGCTAAGATAATTGCATGACTGTATGACATTTATTTATGTGTAAGAATTTGTTCTGAAAACTATGAGATGTTTTCTAATCATGCAATTTAACTTGTTGTGTAGGAAAGATCGTATGCCATCTCCTACAAAAGAAGAACTACAACATTTGTTCAGCAACAAATTTATTTATTGAAGATATTGAAGTTCCCAGAATCTGGGATGAAGAAATGGAATGCCATGATCCGTCGATCATGAAGAATGACGTTTGGGATGTAGTCCCAAGATGTGAAGGAAGTTTGTTATGACTTCCAAATGGAACTATCAGATCAAGCATGTTGCAGATGGCAGCATTGAGAAATATAAAAGTGATGAAATAAAAGATGCACCAGATGGATCTCAAGACAGCATGGTGTAGTCATATATGTGTGCAGAACTTGGTATGGTAGGATAGACAGCTTTCTATCCAGTTTGGGCGTTACCAAGAGTAAAGCAGATTCCAACCTTTTCTACAAGGTTGAAGAAGGCAATCCAGTGATACTACTTTTTGTATGCAGATAACCTGTTTGTTACAGGTAAAGATAGATTGATTGCCGACACGCAGCGGAAGCTTTCTTCCAAGTTCGAGATGAAGAACTTGGGGATGATGCACTACTTGTTTTTGGTATGGAGGTGTGTCAGAGTGCAGAAGGAATCTTCCTTGGACAAAGGAAGTATGCAGTAGAGATTCTGAAGAGGTTCGGGATGATGGATTGCAAGACCATGGCCACACCTATGGCATCGAATCTGAAGCTTCTATGTGATGCTTCATCTAAGCTGGTTGATGTCTCTATGTATCGTCAGATGATTGGATCCTTGATGTACCTGACGAACACGAGACCAGACATTTGCTTTGCTGTGAACACATTGAGCCAGTTCCTGACGGATCCGATGAGTGTTCACCTGGTTGCTGTAAAGCATGTTCTGAGGTACCTGAAGGGTACAGTGGATTATGGGCTCAGGTATGAGGAGAATCAAAAGTTTAACCTGCAGGGTTATGTTGATTCAGATTGGGCTGGCAGTGCTGCAGACAGGAAGAGCACATCTGGGTGTTGCTTCAGTATGGGATCAGGTGTGATCTCTTGGTTTAGCAGGAAGCAGTCCTGCGTAGCACTGAGTACAGCTGAGGCAGAGTATGTTGCAGCCTGTTCAGCTAGTTGTGAGACAGTATGGCTACGGAAGCTACTATCTGGGTTATTTGATCTCCCATTGGAGGCTACTGGTATCTTCTGTGATAACCAGAGTTGTGTGAAGCTGTCCAAGAACCCAGTGTTTCATGACAGGTCGAAACACATAGAGATCAAATATCACTATATCAGGGATATGGTGTAGAGAGGAGCTTTGAAGCTCCTATATGTTGCGACGGACGAGCAGATTGCAGATGTGCTGACGAAGCCACTAGCCAGGGTGAATTTCAAGTACTTCAGAGAGAGGCTTGGAGTTCTTCAGATCGAGGACACTTCGAGGAAGAAGTGATGGACACATTTGCTGAAGCCATTCCAAGCATGTTGGAAGGAGGATCCTTCACATGGCTGTGGATATAAGCGCTGGATGATGAGCATCAGGATGATGTTCTGGTCTATGCTGGATATGATCAGTTGGATCATGTGTATGTATTTTATATGCATCATGTTGGATGCTTGGACCATGTATCTGTATATGTATCAGGTGGATACATTGTATGATCAGGTGGATCATGTATGGTGATATATATCATATGTTTTGTATTTGTATCAGGTGGATACATTGATGATCAGGAGGATCATGTATGATGATATGTATCAGGTAGATACTTGGCATGCAGCAGGATGTTGCATTGATGATCGGGAGGATCATATATGATGATATGTATCAGGTAGATACTTGGCATGCAGCAGGATGTTGCATTGATGATCAGGAGGATCATGTATGATGATATGTATCAGGTAGATACTTGGTATGCAGCAGGATGTTGCATTGATGATCAGGAGGATCATGTATGATGATATGTATCAAGTAGATACTTGGCATGCAGCAGGATGTTTCATTGATGATCAGGAGGATCATATATGATGATATGTATCAGGTAGATACTTGGCATGTTGCATTGATGATCAGGAGGATCATGTATGATGATATGTATCAGGTAGATACTTGGTATGCAGCAGGATGTTGCATTGATGATCAGGATGATCGTAGATGACGAGCTTCAGGATGTTGCTCCAGATGACATGCAGCAGGATGTTGCAGTGATGATCAGGATGATCATAGATGACGAGCTTCAGGATGTTGCTCCAGATGACATGCAGCAGGACGTTGCAGTGATGATGATCAGGATGATCATGGATGCATCAGGATGATGTATGGTGAGTATCAGGTTGATACTCTGTGGCCGTGGATCAGGTTGTGCAGATGAGCATGTAATTCGTTGCCCTAGGAGATTTGTAGATGGTCTTGCGAGGTTTTGCCTATGGCATGTAATTCGTTTCCCTGGTACATCTGGCAAATGCTCTTTCGAGGTTTTGCTCTGGGAGGACATGTAATTCGTTGCCCTGGGAGATATGCAGATAGTCTTGCGAGGTTTTGCCTATGGCATGTAATTCGTTGCCCTGGGATATCTGGCAGATGCTCTTGCGAGGTTTTTTCCTATGGCATGTAATTCGTTTCCCTGGGAGATCCGATAGGTTGGGCTGTGTGCCCATAATCAGTCCTGGGATGCTCTTGCGAGGTTTTGCCATGACCACATGTAATTCGTTGCCCTGGGAGATCCTATAGGTAGAGCTGTGTGCTCGTAACAGCCTGGGATGCTCTTGCGATGTTTTGTGGTGAGGTCACATGTAATTCGTTGCCCTGGGAGATCCTATAGGTAGAGCTGTGTGCTCGTAACAGCCTGGGATGCTCTTTCGAGGTTTTGTGACGCACGTAAAAGTCGTGAGGATTCCACAGTATGGCCAGTGATGACGAAGACCTGCAGGTGGTGGGCCTACATCCAGTATGAAAAAGGACTGGCTCTGTAGAACTTCCTATGACGAGTAGATTCAGAGATTGATTGAGATAGCAGTAGCAGTGACGATTATGATGACTCGATGACGATTATCCAGTGACGATGATCCAGAGAAGGTGACTTGTGCTAGAAGAACTGTGCTGATAAAATACCTTCCTAGTTAAGAGGGAGTGTTGATGTATATGTAACTTCGGAATGTATTTCACATATATGTATATTGTATTCCTATAGAGATGGTATTATTCCTCTATAAGGAAGTGTCGTCATTTATATTGTAAGTGTCGTAACTTATACTTGATGGGTTATTAGACCACCTTATTTGGGGTCGGCCCTGTATAAGTCATGTGGGTCAAAGGGTTATTAGACAACCCTATTGGGGGTCGGCCATGTGGGTCAAAGGGTTATTAGACCACCCTATTGGGGGTCGGCCCACTCAGCATTATGTTATGTGGTAAAGTTCGAGCCTACATGAGTTAGGTAAAAAGGCAAGTCAAGTCAAGTATAAATAGAGTGCGGGAGGCACTCTATTTACTCACTCACTTCTCACACATGCACTCAAGGAGGAGTGGCGCACTTATGGAGGAGGAGGATCTGCTGCTAGGTTATGGCTATCTCTCTTGGTTGGTTGTATCATTGCTCTATCTATCTCTGAGGAAGTTATTGGGGTTTTTCACCTTTATGGTTTTCCCCAAGTAAATCTTTGTGTCTCTTGTGTGCTTGCATTATTGTCTCCATGATTGATATGCTGTAGATATGTTGTACATGTTGTTCTCTCAGTTAAGATCCTAGATCATATTGAAGTAAATTCAGAAAATCTAACAGATGATGATGATGATCCTGGTGATGATGAAGATGGTGATCATGATGAAGATGATATTAATGATGATCAAGCAGTACGCCATTTGGGGTAGCATGATAATTGTTCATTTCCTTAATTATAAGCTTCTCTCTGTTTCGAGAATCATTTAATATTCTCTACTAAACAGGGCCAACCACGTGAAGGTGGAAGCTCTTATGTCCCTCCCCCTCACATCACTCTCAATTCCCCAATATAACCCGACAAAAATATCTATGTACAAAAAAATTAAATGTGTTTTCTCATTCATACTAAATAACAAGAAAGGTTTCTAATTTTAACATAAAGGAAAATGGAAACTAGCTAAGAAACAGTTAATAATTTATTATTAGTACTGCATACCTGATCATAAACTTCAATGGTATTCATCATCTTCTTCATCTGAGTGATCATCTGTACTATCGTCCGATGATCCATATTCAACATTATAAGGATTGGCCATATCATCATTGTCGTCGATGTTAGTTATGATCATCATGCCATCGTCGATATCATCTTCATGGACATTGTCTGAATATACATCATGATTTGATTCAAGAAGTTCTTTGACATCTTCTTCAGCTGGAATAGGAATATCATCTAACTCATGTTGATCATGATCATCTTCAACGACATCTTCTTCTTCGAGAATGTCTTCATTACCTTCATATACGTTATACTTTACTGGCCTTCCCCTTGGATCGTGTCTCACAACAAATGACCAACTCACTCTACCTGGAACCTCAGAGTAAAATACCTATTCACATTGGGTTGGAAGAACATGGGGCTCTGTTCCTGGCTCAAACAACCTTGTATTTACCATGGTAAAACCATTATCATGTTCAATAATTGTTTTATCGGGGTCAGGTTGATTCAATCGACACCTGTACCATTTGACAACGAATAGAAATACCTTGAAGGAGTTAAAGTCACACTGAAGAATGTCTTCTAGATACCCATAATATCGATTTTCAGATAGTTCTGGATGTTTGTCACTTCTAGAAGAAACATTGGTCACCTCAAAGACTGCAGATATCCCACAATCATATATTTCTTTGTTTCATCCAACTTTTTGATGCGATATCTACATCCATTGCACCACATAGCCTTATGGTGTTTTACCTAGTACAACAAGCCATACAGGAAAAGATTACATAATGACCCCATATTTATGATAAAGTAGTGCATGTTTATTATAATGCCATACAAGGAAAATAATCAGCGTGACATACAACGAAAATATTTTTAAAAAAAAGAAAGTGTTGTTGATTAATATGCTTACCTGCTTATCTTTTAAACCTCTTGCTAAATCGATTTCCCTTTGTGTTAGATTGGTGTCTCCATTGTGATGTGCAGCTTTAACCAATGAAGCCACACCTTCCCATGATATTCCATGACCAGATTGTTCACATTTTTCGATCCATACCTTCATCCAGTCAAGATTGTTTGCGACGTATAAATGAATCACATCCCACTCTCGACCACCTATTTGATGACAATAAAATTAAAATTCAATGAAAATTTATATTAGTCACTTAAAAAAGTATATAATTACACTATAAAATGATGCAAAATACTAAATATAAAAATAGAATATGTATGATATATAAACATAAAAATCACCAGTGAAATGTGTTATATTACCTTTCACCTTCCTCGATCTACCTTTCCCCTTTGGGTACTCCCCTTCGAAATATTTTTTGGAGTCTGGATCACAAATGCGACGTAAATTGAGCTTTGACGCCAATATAGGAAGATATTCACTAATGTACAACATGTTTTGGTATACCATATATCCCTCCATCATAGAACCCTCAGCATATGCTTGTTGTCTGACCAAACCCTTCATAAATTTAAGGTGCCTCTCAACCATCCACATGGAGCTTGAGTGCGCAGGTCGACACAGTTCAATCTCCTCAACTTGGTGTATGAGGTAGTGTTCCTGTGCATTGAAAAATGTTGAAGGTAGATGCTTCTACATTTCACACATGAGATGAGGAATTTCTCTCCTCCAATACTTTATGTCTTCTTTATGGAATTCTTTAGATGACCACCATCTACAAGTGACATGACAACCCAATCAAGAGATTAAAGAAAAAAGTCATTATATTATGTAACATGAAGTAGAGAATGAAAATCAAAGAATAAGTTCTATGTTCAATTAAACAAACAGTAAGCACATGGAAAAATCACCACTTACCTCATGTATTTCTAGAGACTATATATTATTTGCTTGACATTGTTGTCGAAGTTGTCCAGGATAGAGAGAGGTAGAACATACTATAACAATAATATACAAATCGTTTCAGTATATCCAAAAAGAGTACTAGACAAACAACAATACCAACCATATTCATTGAAAAAAGAAAAAAAATAATTATTAAATGCAAACCATAATAATTATTACCTTCATGAAGACATGACAATCGTGCATTTTCACCCCCGCGAAGTCACCTTTCTTTGTTATGATATTCTTCATGTTCGCACAAAATCCGGTGGGAAATTTAATTTTTCAAATGACTTCTTTTACAACATTACTTTTCTGGTCCGTTAACATCCATGGAAGTGAGTTTATATTAATTTTCTCTCTATTGCTATGAAATTGAATGACGTCTTTCATTGCATGGTTTTTATCTTGAATGTCTTTGCAAATTTTGACAATTTTTTCTTTATCACTCCTTCCATCCAATATTCGCCATAATGTTTCTATCACATTCTTTCCGATATGCATTGTATCAAATAGATGAACAATTTGTAGGTGCTCATAGTAGGGCAACCTACTAAATTGTCTAGGATAACTTTTCATTCCTCGTGGAAGCCCATTAATTCCTTCATGATGATCACATGAACGACAATGATGAAATTAAATATTAAATCAATGTCAATTACACTAAACAACACACAATATAATAAAATACAATATGATCATATACGATGATTTATTATACGTACCTTGACGATTTCTATTATATTGCAACTTCCATAGCTGAGGTGTCATTCTCTTTGGTTTTAATGCAGTCTCTTGCTTGCCATTGAAAATATGTTTTTCGGTAGTTCAATACTTGTGATTCTTGGGGAGGAAGTGCCTATACTCATCAAACACCTCCTTTCCTAAGCTTTTTGAACAATGGGATTTGATCTTAGGACCACAAATTGGACATGCAAATTTCCCCTTTGTCTGAAGACCTAAATAAAAAGATGGAATGTCAATATTGTCTATTATAATTATATAAAAAATGACTGGATTATTTAGAAAAACATGCATGCGTATTATATTAACTAGTAGTTCGTAAAATTAAATGCAACTAAAGTGGAACTTATAATTACATACCACAGAAATGGGTTAACCCTGGGGCATCATGTATTGTCCATACAAGTATTGCATGGAATTGGAATTGCCTTTGTCATATTGGTCTAGATACGTCATACATATTGATGCCATTCCATAACTTCAGTAGCTTGTCAATAAGAGGTTCGATATATACATTCATATCTTTGACCTGGTACTTACCTGATTGATTTGAACATATAAAATAAATATTCTAATTATGAGACCTACCATTTAGATATATGAACCATATTTCACAATAGAAAAACTTTAAATATATATATAACATTATGAGACAAAAAACGACAAATGAGAATATACCACTGCATTAAAAAAAAACCTGCAGTGTTCGTACCTAGAATAATCATCTACAACATTATGTGCTCCCTCTTTATTGTCAACCATGGAGGAATGTTGTTTTTGATAACAAAAATAGGCCACACCGAGTAAATAGATCTCATCTCTGCAAAAGGATTGACACCATCTGCTGCCAAAGAAATCCTAAGATTACGAGGTTCGTCTTTAAAGTGAGGCCATTTTTCCTCCATATCTCTAAATGCAGACCCATCTACAGGCATCCGAATAATGTTGTCTTGACTTCTATTCCATGCATAGTAATCCATAAACTACGCTATGTTTTTGCACCTAAACAGTCATTGCAAACGGGGAATAATGGGAATATAACGTAGAACCTTGCAAGGCACCTTTTTAGTTACTTGATCTGTGCGATATCTACTGATATGGCATTCAATACATTCTGTTGCAAATTCATGCTAGTTGTAATAAAGAACATGATCATCGGGGCATGCATGAATTGCTTCATACTGTATTCCAATTTCTTTCATGATGGCAGATAAATCTCGATATGTGAGAGGTAAAATATTTGATGGTGATAACAAATATTCACCTATCATGCTACAACAAATAAAAATAAAAATCTAGTTAATATAATATAGAAATAATATTAATGAAAAAAATTTCATCCATAGTTATAATTTGACTTATATATGAATTAACAAAAAAATACATGACAATCATATATATTTTGTGATGGAATATATTACATACCTTAACATCCGTGTGACTGATATGTTTGAAAGACTATTCATAGCTTTCAAGTTCATTACCAACAATATAGCAGAGAGAAGATTTGTCTTGGAGCCATCATAAAGGGGTTTCTATGCCTTGTCAAGAAGAGGTATATCATGAAGATCATCAAAATGTTCATCATTTTCATGACCATATGATCATCCATTCCAACATTAAATGAATCATGGATCAAAGTATTTGTAACATCATCTTCAACTATGTTATTAGTATGATCATCTTCTTCAATGTGATCATTAACTTGTTCTCCATTAATATTCATAGCTCCATGTTCCTTGGGTACTTGTTCTGGAAGCACTTGCTGATCTAGACAATATGTCGTAGGATGTCTTTCCTTTATAATTACATGAAACAATCAATAGATAAAAGTTAATATAAGAAATTCAAACGCAGAATGTAAAAATTTATGTGATACATTAAAAATTTAACAAATTTTGTACTGTTGCGATGAAAAGAACAACGACCAATTGTATTGTTGGTAAAAAATAAGAAATATTATAATAATACATAAATTTATAAAAGCACTCAAAATAAAAACATATATAATTCAAAACTTACAAATGGATGGTATTCATGTCCTCTCTCGGCGTGCCCATGCTCCCTACAATGTTTTGTGGATGTTGTGATCAAAATTCTTCTCCTCTTAAAGCCCCTGCATTGACTACATGGAAAATAGCATTTCCCATCACCCCTTCTTTCAACTCCTTCCCACAATCTAGCAAACAATTGCCGATTTTGTTTGTCTGGATCAGGAATATTGCTAGTTGACATATTTCTCGTAAAGAGCTTAAATGAAGATTATCGATCTTAGAAAATGAAGCTCCATAGTACTTCTCTCACTTGAATCACAAAAACAATGAAAAATAGTCCGTCAAAAAAAAAAAAACATCCACAAACCGTCATTGGTATGGCAAACATGTCAGAATGGTTGGATATTTATAAATTTTAAAAGTTAAAAAGTCAAACCGATAATCCGTCGGATATCCGACTGCTTCGGGTTTGAAATGGCGTCGTTTATCTGACATCCCAGGCATCGGATACCCTCATAGGTGTCGGATATTCGCAGGGCAATTGGATATCCTATGGGCCTCCTCGGATATTCAAAATGACATCGGATCTCCGACGGACACCTCACGAAATTAAAAACAAAAACAAAAAAAAAAGTAATTTTGAAAGAAAAATCCGACGACACAGTCCTTTTCGTCGGAGGTCATCGGATTTTGGTTTCAAATATACTAGTGGTAGATTCAATGTGGATAGAAATGGTGATTTGACTGGTGTTGTAGCAAAATTTTGATATGTAGGTGAAGCTTGATGGCTCCATTGTTGATGTCCTTGGGATTGAAAATCATTCCAAGAAGCATTACCTCCTTGCGTAGATTGCATCCAAAAATATTGGATAGTTCTTGAATGTTGTCCATTCCATTTTAGAACATGATGAATGTATGGATTTCCCCCTTGCAGAGGTATGTTCCAATAAAATTGGTTACTTGGTGGAACATTACCATTCCATTGCGGGATAGGATTAATGGGTGGATTTTCCCCTTGCAGAGGTGGGCCCCAATAATATTGATTACTTGTAGGAATCTGACCACTCCATTGAATGTTTCCTTGGTTTTGATAAGCGTTCCAAGCTTGATTGACCCCTTGCAGGGGTGGTACCCAAGAGTATTGGTTACTTCCTGGAACTTTCCCACTCCATGGTGGAATGTGGTTGATAAATGGAATGCCTCCTAGTGTGCTACCTATTGGGGGTATGGGATTTCCCCCATGATTTATACTAGGGAAAGTTGGATGATGACTTCCTGAGGCATTTTCACTCACATTTGGAGCATAACTCCAATTGGTATTATTGTTCCATGGTCCATTGGGTCTGCCGGGAATATTAACATTCCATGGTGAAGGGTTTCCCCCAGAAGTAGAACTTGGAACAATGTTAGATATACCAAGAGGATTTTGGTTACTCCTTGACTATGTTGACCTTGATTAGAAAAACCATATGGAAATCCCATATTTGGTAAGGAACACCCTCCAGTAGGGATCCCTGTAGATGAGTGGATGTAATTCCGGGATTGGAACTCGAAACTATACCAACTAGCACTAAAGTGCTAGTTGAACTTGCACTAATAATAGGTATACTAACTGTTGGGATTGATGTAGAGGTAAAATTGGAAATATTGCTACTTCTAGCAACTTTTTGAGTTTGCGATGATGTAGTCCGTTGCGCTCCTGATGAATCCATAGGTTCAATTGTTGAATTTTGCATATTGGTCTAATAACTGAAAAGAGGATTGATGTAATCCAATGACTCAATGACGTGAAGTATCACTAGGTCTAAAATATTTGTCAAATGTGGGTTTACGTGAGTATCTTTTTTGTTCTCTATTGTTTCAATTTCAAATGGAGCAAGTTTATCAACAATGTCTATGTGTTCTTCGTTAGGTGAAGGTTCAGTCTTTGTTTGATATTGTTCTTCTCTATTGTCATTAATTGAATATAGTAGTTGTTCAATTTCCACGTCACAAGGTTGGGTATTTTGAATCTGTCTCTGCGATGTATTGGGGCCTTCAATTTCTGGTGACTCACCTCATTACCATCGTGACTGGAAGATCAGGAGAGTGACCACTTTGAATATTTTGATAAAAGGATGTGTTTAAAATGATATTCTGAATTAAAAATAGAATCAAACAATCCTAAGGCATTCTACACTCAAAAAAGGAAAAAGTGTCCACACAGTAAAAAGTACTACAAAACCAAGAAATTAGTCTACTTTCCCAAAGAACTGAAGCTCAGTGAAAAGTTGGATTAGAGGGCCTTTCGAAACTAGTATTTTCTAAGGGATATCAAGCCTCAAACAATTACTAATAGCGAATGTATGATAAATAGTTAGAATAAACTTTAATCGTCAGGGGTGCAAGTATTGGTTCTTGACCAATCACCCTCCCAAGGAGTAAAATTTTCAAAGTCTATCTTAGGTACTGCAAATGTCCCCCACTCACAATAGCCTATGTGATATCCTAGGAATAGAAACTAAGGCTACCACTTCACAATCGATGGTCGGGAGGAACATTTGTAAGTCTAGGACAACTCTCATAACCAGGTATTCTAGAAAAGTGATGTCACCCTGAGGACTTGACACTTTACATAGAATTCTTTGATGAGCTCATGTTCCACTAGACAAGTCAGAGGGGGGGAACCACCCTTACTTATCTAGATTGACCTCGTGATCGACGCATTTTTTAGATCCTCTTTCTCGAAAAGCATTTTTTCTACTAAGGGATTTAAACTCTCAATAATAAATGCTAATTTCAAAATTTTTGCATGGACCATGAGTGTTAACTCTCCAAATGTGAGGAACCTGCAACAATTAATTAATGAAAATGCACGAGATAGCATAAATAATAGAACTCAGAATAGATTTATTAATCAAAGGCCACTTCAAGGGGGAAACCTCCTTTGAGCAATCTCAATACAAATAACTTCACGGTTCCTTCATTGGCCTCAACACAAACTTATATACTAAGTCTAGGTGCCAATAATATGGATCAATACTATGGGTTAATACAAACTATGGATCAACATATAATACTACAGGACGACTTACAAATCATATATGTCCAACAATAATATACTAACAAAGTAAAGAGAAGGGTTGACATGGGTTCCTAACATCCCCTCCCCCTTAGAAAAATATTTGTCCTCAAATATTTAGATGTGGAAATTGTTGTTGAATCTGAAGGAGTGGTTCCCAAGTAGCATCCTCTGGTTGCATTCTGTGCCACTGAATTAAGACCTACGTGATAGAGTGAGAGATAAGCTTATGAGTGTGCCTATTGAGGATGGCCTCCGGCTCCAAAAGGATGCATCCTTCATTATCCAGTTCTGGTAAAATAGTTTGTCCTCTGATGTTGGTGCCAAGAAATTTATTCAGACAAGAGACGTGAAATACTGGATGAATGCGGAAAGAAGGAGGAAGTTCCAATTTATAAGAAACGAACCCAGTCTTTTGAATAATCCTATCTGGCCCATAGAAATTTGGAGCGAGCTTATGACACCCTTTGAGTTTTAGGGAGGATTGATTGTAAGGCTATAGATGAAGAAAAACCATATCACTTGCTTGAAAAGTGCGCTCATAATGGTGTTGATTGACTTGTTGCTTCGTTTGATTTATTTCCATGTGAAGATTGTCCCGCAAAATGCGAAGAATTGGATCACAGTTTCGAAAGACCGTGTCAACTTCCTGAACTAGTGAACTGTTGGGGGTGTATTGAAGAAGAATTGGAGGTGCCTAACCATAGACTGCTTCATATGGAGAAATTTTAGAGGCAGTGTGGTAAGAGGTATTGTACCACCATTCAGCCGGAGGGAGGCACTTTTCCCACTGATGTTGTTGTTCGGAGGTGAAGCAATGAAGATAAGTTTCCAAGAATTTACTGATAATTTCAATTTGATCATCTATTTGTGGGTGATACCCTGAACTCATCTTCAATTTGGTGCCACTGTGGAGAAATAGTTATGTCCAAAAATGACTGGTCAAAGTTTCATTGCGATCCGAGATAATGGAAGAAGGGATTCCATGAAGACAAAATATCTGGTCTAGGAAAAATTGTGCGACTAAGGAGTCTGTATAAGGAAGGTTGAGGGCACAAAAATGACTATATTTGGATAGGTGATCAACCACAACCAAAATAGTTGTCTTCCCTCCATATTTAGGGAGCCCTTCAATGAAATCCATAGAAATATCTTTCCAAATCTATGTAGGGATGGGAAAGGGTTCAAGCAATCCCAGAAGGAGTGTCGTTTAACCCTTATTGCGCTGGAAGGTATCACATTCATCCACCATTTGTTGAATTTTCCTTTTCATTCCCTGCCAAAAGAAGTTATGTCATGCCCGCTCGTACGTTTTGAGGAACCTAGAGTGCCCTGCCGATGGAGAAGCATGGAGTTCATAGAAGACAGCCTGTTGAATACCTATGCTCTGGGGAAGCACCAGACGGCTCTTGTATCTCAGGGAAGCACCATCCCAAGAGTAATGTGGTACAATAGAATAGTTTTTGACCAAGCATTGGATTATTTGAGATAATGAAGAGTCATTGACATAGCCCTATTGAACAGATTGCAACCAATTTGGAAGAGGCATAGACATAGTTGAAAGAGAAACATGGTCATCAAATTTACGAGAAATAGCATCTGCCACAATATTGTTCTTACCTTTCTTGTAAGTGATCTCATATTCATAACCATGAGTTTGATAGCCCATTTATTTTGTGCTGGGGAGGATACACGTTGTTACAGGAAATATTTTAGACTCTAGTGATCAATCTTGATACCGAAATGATTCCCTAATAGGTATGGTCGCCACTTCTGTATTGCATGCAAAATAGCCATCATTTCCTTCTCATATGTAGAGGAAGCTAAATTCTTATCGGAAAGGGATTTGCTAGTGAACGCAATGGGATGTTCATCTTAAAGGAGAAAATCACCAAGTCCATTGCCGCAAGCATCATTCTCAATTGTGAAGGGCTTGGAAACATCAGTCATAGCTAGAACAGGTGTAGTACACATAACTTGTTTGAGTTTGTCAAATGCACACTCAGTAGCATGTGTCCATGTAAAAGCATCATTTTTCAATAGAGAAGTTATTGGAGCTGCAATCTTCCAATAATTCTTGACAAACTTGCGGTAGTAGCCAGTCAATCCCAAAAAACCTCGAAGTCTCTTGAGTGTCTGAGGATGCAGCCAATTGTTCATGGCAGTTATTTTGGTAGGATCCACATGAACCCCTTATGATGAAATAATGTGCCCAAGATAATATACTTCCTTTTATGCAAAAACACATTTCGACTATTTGGCATGGATATGATGGTCAGAGAAAAGTTTCATTACAAGATCCAGATGCTGGAGATGCCTAGCCCATGTTTTACTGTATATGAGGATATCATCAAAGAAGACCAGAATGAATTTCTACAAGTAGGGATGGAATATTTTATTCATCAATACCTAGAATGTGGAAGGAGCATTACTGAGGCCAAAAGGCATGAACAAAATCTCATAGTGGCCATCATGTGTGCGGAAACCTGTTTTAGGGATATCATCTTCATGAACCCAAATTTGATGATACCTAGAACGAAGATCCAACTTGGAGAAAAATTGACCACCATGAAGCTAATCAAGAAGCTCATTAGAAACAAGAATTCAGAACCTATCCTTGATTGTGAGGTGATTAAGTGCTTGGAATTCAATGCAGAGGTGCCATGACCCATCATTTTTTCAGACAAGAAGAACTAGTAAGAACTAGGGAGAATAATACCTTGTTTTAGTAAGTCCCGAATGAGCATTTCAATCTCTGTTTTTTGTTGAAATGGGTAGCAATAGGGCCTAATGTTGGGAGGAATGCTTCTAGGAAGGAGCTGAATATGATGGTCCTCTGGCCTTGAAGGTGGAAATCCCACTGGTTCAGTAAAGACAGTTGTATATCTATCCATAATTTGTTGTAGATCCAAAGGAGTTGTGACCGCATGGTTGCATCTGAATGGAATGGATTTGAGCGATGACACCATGTGAATTCTTCTTAAGGATCTTTTCCATGCGATGTGAACTGATGATGCTGAGAGATCCTAGTTGTAATCCCATCAATGTGCTTTTTTTTTCATTGGTTGAAAACTGCATCCAAAGTTCAACAAAATCCCATAAGATGGGGGCAAGTGTGCATAGCCATCGAGCGCCCAAAACCACATCACATCCGCCTAAGGCCAAGGAAAACATGTCAGAGCATAGGTTATAATCTCCCATAGAGATATGCACATTGCGACACTTCCACTTGGAAGGTAAGGTGCCCCCACTGGAAATCATGACTTCAAAGTGTTGATGTATATGTAACTTCGGAATGTATTTCATATATGTATTTTGTACTCCTATAGAGATGGTATTATTCCTCTATACGGAAGTGTTTGTATTCCTATAGAGATGTTATTATTCCTCTATACGGAAGTGTCATCATTTATATTGTAAGTGTCGTAACTTATACTTGATGGGTTGTTAGACCACCCTATTGGGGGTCGGCCATGTGGCTCAAAGGGTTATTAGACCACCAAGTGTGGGGTCGGCTGGATTAAGTTAACCATGGGTTAAGCTAGACATGTAGGCCCCATTAGTTTATTGGGCAGGATAGAACAAGTATAAATAGAGATCGAGAGATCTCTATTTGGTCATTCATTCACACACTTCTCTCATTCAAAAAGTGGCGCACTTGTGAGGAGGAGACTCTGCTACTAGGAGAAGACTATCTCTTGTATTCTGGTTGTATCATTTCTCTATATATCTCTGAGGAAGTTATTGGGGTTTTTCACCTTTATGGTTTTCCCCAAGTAAACTCTGTGTCTCTTGTGTGCTTGCATTATTGTGTCCATGATTGATATGTTGTAGATTTGTTGTACATGTTGTTCTCTCAGTTAAGATCCTAGATCAGATTGAAGTAAATTCTGAAAATTTAATATGGTATCAGAGCTAGCCAGAAAGAAAGCATGATATGGCATGTATGACACTTGTTGCACTTACGATGCTAGGGCTTGATATACCAAAAACCAGTCATCATAGTAATTTCTCTATAAATCCATTTTGGCGAAGTTTTCAGATCTTAAAATTTTACAGGTCGAAGATCAGATCC
The DNA here is from genome assembly GCA_027924585.1 of Larix kaempferi. NCBI lineage: Eukaryota > Viridiplantae > Streptophyta > Pinopsida > Pinales > Pinaceae > Larix > Larix kaempferi. Next base: position 10,366,838 of record BSBM01000125.1, on the reverse strand, counting down.
CCATGTACCTTTTTTCCAAAGGAAAACCTCTAATTCATTATACTTTGTGATTTATGATCTGTACAATATAGGGTTTCTGCCTCTTCCAGATCTGAGTCAAACACAGGTGACCTTGGAAAAAAGGTCATAACTTGGGCTAGGAAGCTCCAAATGAAATTCCGTAAAAAGTAACAGGTATTACACAGAATGTATTATCTCAGGAAACTTGTTCAAAGGCCGAAGTTGAACCAGTGACATGTGGCATGCCGTACAAGTTCGCTCTACTGTATTATCCCATAAATAGGTCACGTTGCGACACTTGGCATAAATCTCTCTTAGAAAATCCAATTGAGGTCAGACCTGTTGGGATGGAAAGATGACAGGTTGGGATACCACAAAAAACGTTTTTAGACCTTGTGGATCGAAAAGTTTGGAGTTAAACCAGAAACAATCAGGTACATATTTCTGTCATAACAGAATTGTTTTTGAGCACCTTCATTCATGGCTTCCGGAATTTAGGGTTTCGGAGAAAGTTGGAATTTTTGTAATCAGAGACCATGGATGAATGATACTCATCAAAATAGAAATTTAGAGACCAATATCAGAATTTTTGGTTGGGAAGAAGGCCGGGCTTGATCAGACCCTAGTTCGGGACTTTGATCAGAAAAGTGAAAAATTAGGGCTTCTGTAAAAATGGGAATTTTTGAAATCTATGACCATAGATGGAAGCTCCTCAGAAAAATAGAAGCCTAGAGCTTTGAATCAAACCTTTTGATTGGGCAGAAGAGTGGGATTCATCAAACCCCAGTTCAGGGTCACGTCCAATGAATCCAGAAGTTTCAAAGGCAAAATTGAGGAGTGAAACTTTGCAGTTTTCAAATTTTGAATATACCAGCTTGATCAGCTCATCAAGGCGCATATTTCTATCCTTTTGGAAGTTTGAAATTCAAATTTTGAATTTTTGAGGTTTCTCTAACAAACCCTTATCTAGCTCCAGGTCCAGTTCTTGCAAATCAAGTGGATTGGGTTAATCCTAGAAGAAGATGGATTGGTCACCTGCATAAGTGAAGAAGTTCTTGTCTCAGAGGGAGATGAGGCTAAGGACTTCGATAAGAAGATTACAAGCAATCTTGACAGGTATGGCTTACTGGTATGTTTCAAATTTTGTTCATGGTTAAGTTTATGATATGTTTGTCTTCATATCATTACAGTACAATCTTGATTAATTACTAGACTTGTCGTATCACCTTAATAGAAGATATTCATTGATTAAGGTTTTGACACTTATGATTGTACTAATGCATTGTGATGTTGTATGAGGTTTATGTTGTTCGCTAACATAAAAGGTACACCAAGAAAGTCAAATCATGTTCTACTTCAAGAACATATGATCATGGTGACATGAAGACAAAGATTCATCCATTGTCGTGGATCACATAGAAGATCTACTTTCGAGGTATGTATAACTTGGTCCTACAATGGTTAACCTATGAGACATGCAGGTTACTAGCACAAGTCACTGAAGAGAACCAAAAGACATTATGCGGGTATGTTAGACATAACTAGCTAGCATGCTAATCCAGGTATGTTTTTCCTATGTCAAGCTAGAATCCTACCCGGTGTTAGGATCTTATACTGTTGTGTTGTTGATAATGATTATTCATGAAGTCATAGGTTTGAATAGTCTTGGTTGTATGCATATTATGTTTCTTACCATAACTGATGATATGGCTAACCAGAAGAATCATGAAGGTATAGGTTTGAGTAATCATGGGTTTATGCATTGATTTAATTAATCAGAAGAGTCCTATGACCAAATATGAATATGCATGAGTAAAAGAAGACTTCCTTGAAACCTTGAATACTAATGTTTATTATCCGTGAATGATCATGACTATACATGTTTAAGATTATTGTGTTTTGATAGTATTAAGATTATACTAATAAATGTGTGATTATGTATGAGACCTCAAGGATAACACAATGATGATACTAATAAGCATGCATAGTGATTAAGGATGGATATAAGTTCAAGGATAGGTGATCCAGGAAGCAAATATCAAGAGGGAGCACACTCTAGTTGTTCCTGCAAGAAAGCAAAGGAGCACACTTCAGTAGTTTCTGCAAGGATGCAGATATTCAAAGGGAGTTGACCACTTCTCACAATCCACATCAGAATGGAGTTGCAAAGATTCAGAGGGAGTCCACCCAACAACCAAACAAAGATAAGTATTTGAATTGTCATTTCTTACATAATGTTATTCAATGATGTATATGCTTATGTTCCTAGAATTAGGTTGTGTATTATGCATACTAGAATAGTTGCATTGATGAACAATATACTACTAATATACATGGGTAAGTGGCCTATGGATCTATACAACATTCCATTGCTACTTATCTAGAATGAAACCTCTTTGCTGACATGTTAGGAGTTGTGCACACTCTTAACAATGTTCTGGTAGAGATTGGAAGGCATCTAGAAAGTTACGGAATATGGATAAATGTTGAATGAAGCATTGGCTAAGATAATTGCATGACTGTATGACATATTTCTTTATGTGTAAGAATTTGTTCTGAAAACTATGAGATGTCTTCTAATCATGCAATTTAACTTGTTGTGTAGGAAAGATTGTATACCATCACCTACAAAAGAAGGACTACAACATTTGTTCAGCAACAAAGTTATCTATTGAAAATATTGAAGATCCCAGGATCTAGGAAGAATGCCATGATCGAGGAGTACCAGTCGATCATGAAGATGTTTGGGATGCAGTCCCAAAGGGTAGTCTGTAGTGACTTCCAAGAGGATCTACAAGATAAAGCATGTTGTAGGTGGTAGCATAGATACTTTTGCTCCTGTAGCTATATACACTTCCATTAGATCAGTACTTGCGCTGGCTGTAGTGATGAATTGGAAGATACACCATATGGATTTCAAGACAACCTTCTTGAATGGTGTAGTTGAAGAAGAAGTGTATGTGGAGAAGCCACTTGGTTCTGAGACACATGACAGGGAGTCGTATATGTGCAGATCTTGGTATGGTAGGATAGATAACTTTCTATCCAGTTTGGGCTTTACCAAGAGAAAAGCAGATTCCAACCTTTACTACAAGGTTTAGGAAGGCAATCCAGTGATACTACTTCTGTATATGGATGACCTGTTTGTTACAGGTGAAGATAGATTGATTGCCAACACGCAGCGGAAGCTTGCTGCCGATTTCGAGATGAAGAACTTGGGGATGATGCACTATTTGTTTTTGGCATGGAGGTGTGGCAGAGTGCAGATGGAATCTTCCTTGGACAAGGGAAGTATGCAGTAGAGATCCTGAAGAGGTTCGGGATGATTGACTGCAAGTCTATGGCCACACCTATGGCATCGAACCTGAAGCTTCTGTGTGATGATTCATCTAATCCACTTGATGTAACGATGTATCGTCAGATGATTGGGTCCTCTATGTACCTGCCGAACACGAGATCATATATTTTCTTTGCGGTGAACACATTGAGCCAGTTCTTGACGGATCCGAAAGATGTTCACCTAGTTGCTATAAAGCATAATCTGAGGTACCTGAAGGGTACAGTTGATTATGGGCTCAAGTATGATGTGAATCAAAAGTTTAACCTACAGGGTTATGTTGATTCAGATTGGGCAGGTAGTGCTGTAGATAGGAAGAGCACTTCTGGGTGCTACTTCAGTATGGGACAAGGTGTGATATCTTGGTTTAGCAGGAAGCAGTCCTGCGTAGCACTGAGTATAGCCGAAGCAGAGCATGTTGTGACGGATGACTAGGTTGCAGATGTATTAACCAAGCCATTGGAAAGAGTGGAGTTTGAGTGCTTAAGAGAGAAGCTTGGTGCACTTCAGATTGAGGTTTCTTCCAAAGGGAAGTGATGAGTCCAGAAGATGTATACGCACATGAGATTTTCTGACATGGTTGATGTGTTCTCCCATGGTCGTGATGTAATTGCTGAGCCATTTTTCACATGGTGGTAGATGTGTTCTCCCATGGTGAAAAAGTAAGGTTTGGAGCCTTCCCCGAATGGTGGTAGATGTGTTCTCCCATGTAGGTGGTGTAAGTGCTGGATGATGTGCATCTGGGCTGTACTTCATGGACGTTGAGATGATCTAAAGAGGACAATGCTATGATGATCAGGAGGATCATGGATGATGAGCATTAGGACGATGCTCCAGTTACTGCTCCGTATATGCATCAAGATGATGTTGGATATGATCAGTTGGATCATTTATATGTATATGTATGTACGCATCATGTTGGATGCTGGATATTATCAGTTGGATCATGTATATGTATATGTATGAACGCATCATGTTGGATGTTGGATATGATCAGTTGGATCATTTGTATGTATTTTGTATATGCATCACGTTGGATGCTTGGACCATGTATCTGTATATGTATCAAGTGGATACATTATATGATCAGGTAGATCATGTATGTTGATATGTATCAGGTATGATCAGGTGGATCATGTATTTGTATTTGTATCAGGTGGATACACTGTATGATCAGGTGGATCATGTATGATGATATGTATCAGGTAGATACTTGGTATGCATCAGGTGGATGCATTGTATGATCAGGATGATCATGATGATGAGATTCAGGGTGTTTCTCTAGATGATATGTATCAGGATGGTACAGTGATGATGATCGGTGTGATCATGAGCATCAAGATGATGCTTTGTGCGATAATGATCAGTTGGATCATGAGTATCAGGTTGATACTTGGAGGTCAAAGATGATATGTGGCAGGTTGTGCAAATAGCATGTAATCAGTCCTAGGAGATCTTGCCAGTCATGCTGCAGCACATAAATGTTCCTAGGATACTCTTTCCAGTATTGCCATGTAGTATGTAATCAATCCTCAGATATTCGATAGGTTGAGCTGTGTGCTCGTAATTAGTCCTGGGATGAGGTATTACTACGGAGACATGTAATCAGTCATGGAGATCCGAGAGGTTGAGCTATGTGCTCGTAATTAGTCCTGGGATGCTCTTTAGATATCTTGCCGGTTATGCTGCGGCACATAAATGTTCCTAGGATGCTCTTTAAAGGTTTTGTCTATCCACATGTAATCAGTCCTGGAGATCCAAGAGGTTGAGCTGTGTGCTCATAATAAGTCCTGGGATGCTCTTTAGAGATCTTGCCGGTCGTGCTGTGGCACATAAATGTTCCTGGGATGCTCTTTAACGGTATTGTGGAGGAGATGCATGTAATCAGTCCTGGGAGATCTAATCGGTCATGCTTAGGCACATAAATGTTCCTGGGATACTCTTTCCAGTATTGCATCCGCACATAAAATTAGTCTTGAGAGGCCACCTCTATCAGACCGTTCGCATAGATGATGAAGACCTGCAGATGGTGGGCCTACATCCAGTATGAAAAAGGGATGGCTCTGTAGAACTTCCTATGACAAGTAGATTCAGAGATTGATTGAAATAGTAGCAGTAGTGACGATGACGATGATTCATGGATGATGATTCACTGATGATGATCCAGAGAAGAAGACTTGTGCTAGCATATCTATGTCGAGAAATACCTTCCTAGTTAAGAGGGAGTGTTGATGTATATGTAACTTCAGAATGTATTTCACCCATGTATTTCATATATGTATTTTGTACTCCTATAGAGATGGTATTATTCCTCTATACGGAATTGTTTGTATTCATATAGAGATGTTATTATTCCTCTATACGGAAGTGTCATCATTTATATTGTAAGTGTCGTAACTTATACTTGATGGGTTGTTAGACCACCCTATTGGGGGTCGGCCATGTGGGTCAAAGGGTTATTAGACCACCAAGTGTGGGGTCGGCCCAGATTAATTTAACCATGGGTTAAACTAGACATGTAGGCCCTATTAGTTTATTGGGCAGGACAGAACAAGTATAAATAGAGATCGGGAGATCTCTATTTGGTCATTCATTCACACACTTCTCTCATTCAGAAAGTGGCGCACTTGTGAGGAGGAGACTCTGCTGCTAGGAGAAGACTATCTCTTGTATTCTGGTTGTATCATTGCTCTATCTATCTCTGAGGAAGTTATTGGGGTTTTTCACATTTATGGTTTTTCCCAAGTAAACTCTGTGTCTCTTGTGTGCTTGCATTATTGTGTCCATGATTGATATCCTGTAGATTTGCTGTACATGTTGTTCTCTTAGTTAAGATCCTAGATTAGATTAAAGTAAATTCTGAAAATTTAACACAAAGTTGGAGCAAGGATGGACAAAACAATCATCCTGTTTGGCGATCTGAGGGTCAATGAAGTGATGAGTGCTACCAGAATCAATGAGTATTGTAAGAGGAAGCTTCTTGAATTGACCACTGACTCCCATTGTTTGGGGGTTGGTGACTTTGGCTAAAGCATGGACAAATATCTTTGGGTGGTCGTCCTAAGACGGAGGTTCAATAGGAGCCTCATGAATGTCAACCTGATCAATGATCATCTATTGTATATGGAGCTTCTTCACCAATTTCAGAGTAAGGTGGAGAATCCACATCCAAGAGATAGAGATTTTTCTCAACACATCTATGTCCCCAAGTGAATTTATCGTCACAATTATAACAAATCCCTTTTTCTCTATGTACCCGCATCTCTGCTTCAGACAAATGCATGATAGGAGTTAGTCGAGGAGCTGGCGTGATGGGAGGTCGTTGGGAATCCATATTTATGAAGGGAACAAAAGTGGGTTTGGAGCGTTGTTGGGCTGCGATATTTTCCTTTGCCAACTTAGCCAACCTGAGGGATTCCATCATTGTGTTGGGACAGAACATTTTGACCTCAGATCGGATTACATCCTTTATACCACTAATAAAACAACTCCTGTAGAATTCATCAAGAAATCATTTTATGTGATTGGCTAGTTTCTCAAATTATGTCTGATACTCTCTGACAGTGCCAATTTGGAAAATTTTAGTGAGTACACTTGTGAAGTCATCAAAAGCACTAGGACGAAATCATGGCAAAAGGAGCTAGAAAAAATCGGGCCATTTGGGATCTTCATGAGCCTTGATGTACCAATGGTACCATTGAAGGGATTCCTGTTCCAAATGAAAGGATGCAAGTACAACTTTGTTGACATCAAAAGTATTATGCAGACTAAAATATTGTTTTGCTTGATAGATCCATCCAGTTGGATCATTACCATTGAAGCGAGGAAAATCAAGCTTCGGCCCACAGAAATTGTTGGAAGAAGAGAACCCATTGTCTGTAGAAGACTCTGTCTGTCGTTTATTTTTCATGGTTGAATGCTCAAGATGGAGGCCGAAAAAATTTTCATCCAGATCTTGGAGTTTGGTTTTGAGGGCTGCAAGTTCTTCCTCCATGGTTTTTGCTCTTGCACGGGTGACAACCATAAACAGGAGATTTTTTTTTTTGAATGGGTAGAAAAACAAAAATAGAAACTATTTTAGTAAAGGAAAATTTGGATTTGGGAAAAGCTCTAATGGGTAATTGGGGTTTGACTATATTTTAGACAGTTTCCAATAGATGGGGAAGCAAAAAATGAGGATTTCAGAAGCGGGATGAAGGAATGGGAAAAATTTTCAGAGAGGGACAAAGAAGCATAAATAAGAAATGAACATTGTGGAAAAATTTGAAGGCAATTGGGTGAAAATCGAAGAAGTCATGGGAAACCCCTACAAATAGACAAATGTGGGTTTTCTGGCTTTGGGAAGTAGAATTTGGGATAGGGTCCTCAGGAATGAAATATGCAGAATGGGATTGCAGGGGTGTCCGTGAAGTTTCAAGGGAAACAGAGTTAAAACAAAGGAGATATGGATTGCTATAGAATCACCTGTAGCCTCAACTTGTGGCTTCTGAAGTACCTATGAGCAGTAGAACTACATGGGTAAGGGTTCCTAGCTTTCCCATCATAGGAGAAGTCCAACCTGATATTGGTTGCTATAGAACCACATGTAGCCTCAGTTTGTGGCTTATAAAGAACCTATGAGTAGTAGAACTCCATGTGTAAGGGTTCCTAGCTTGCCCAACCTCTCTGCTCACCTACAACCAACAATTTTCACTTCCAAATCTGTAACATGGTCTCCAAATTCGAATTTTTGGGTTCAAAACAGCATGGTAAGTTCATGGGAAATAATGGAGAGCTATGCATCTCTATATATGCATGAAAGAATATGCGAGAAAATGAGGGTTGACTACAATGGATATGAGAAAATGGTGAAAATACAACTGATATAACTTTTGTCAGTAGAAGAAATGAATCCTAGCAGCTGCAGATTGACTTCTATCATGACACACCCGTCACAAAAGTGCAGTAAGTCCCATGCTTTAATAACTACATGAGGTGACTTTTCTCACCAACCACACACATGCATTAATGATTGGAAAAGTGGTCAAAAAATGAGATAATTGTGTTATTCTCATCACATGACATAATTTTGGGTGATTTCTAAGGTTGACACTTGGCAGCAAGGATTTAGTCACCCATGGACCCCCTTTCCTCTTCCCCTCTAGTGAAGTCATATCCCCTATGGTGCTCTTTACACAGCTAGTCTTGGACCATTTTATTATTTATGCACATAATATTCTAAATCAGCATAAAAGCCAACTAAACAGTCCACATAAAATATAAACATCATACATGCCTAGACATTCACTAGTTGGGCCTTGTCCTTGAGCTCCGCACTAGGAATTCACACTAGCATATTTACATCATTTACATAATTTTGTATAAATGCATTCCAAGTCAAAAATAGGGGTATTACAGAAGGATTGAGTGAAGACATAGGTAGCCGAAAGAGGTAAGGTTCAGTGATTGAATTATCCACTTGAAAGCTCAGATCCAGTCTCCACAAGTTGAAAGTGGGAAGAAAGGCATGGCATGTGCATTAATTGGGCCTGATATTCTAGCTTTGTGACATAAAAAGCCCCAAATATATAGAAAGTGGGTTTTTGATTAAAATAATTAAAATTGGTGAAAAAGGTATTATCCCACATTGAGTTTTGGTTCTTGATTTCCCACTTCCTAAAGCTATAAAAACAGGTATTTGGGGTGAATTATACACACATGAGAAAGAACAAAGGAATGCTAAATAAATAAGGAAAGGATCTCTATTACCGGGAAAATTAGCAGGGCTAATTCCCAGTAAGCACAAATAAGAAGAGTGACCCACTGTCACCTCGGTCACCATTCTAACTTCTTCGGAAGTCAAAACCTCCAAGGAGAAGTATCCTTATGTAATCATGTAAGACACTAGAATAACCAAATAAAAATACTCTATGTAATCCTATGGTTAGACCAATTCCTAAATGGAGTCAATGATATTATGATCAATGCCAGTGAATGCAAAGATAGGATCAAGATCGATAATTCACTTAGATCATTCAATGAGATGCATAAGCATGTATTACAATAATCCGTACTGGATCAAAATACTTTATTTCCAATAATCACTAACCAATCCAACCATTTACCAAATACCTTGAGTTTTAGTTGTCAATGTCACCCACTAATCATATATAAGCATGTAGCATGACAATTCATAACCAATTACAACTACTAACTAATGAAATGTAAGAGTTTCTCGTGACAAGTTTAATGTCTAATGTAAGAAGGAAAGATTCAACATTATTCAATATTTAGCATTTAGATATATAAATTAGATATGCAAAAAATTGTAAGCATGTAATGCAATGATCAATGATGACACCACCTCAATCAATAACAAATTTCAAATAAGTAAACTAGGAGTAGTCACTAGCACCATGAGAACATCATGCATCATCCATAACATGTAAATAAATATCATACTAGGTACAGCTAAGAGATATCATAATCACCCACTAGTATTTGATAAGCATCATGTGAAATATGTCTAGGTAAACACAGGATTAAGTGTCCTTAGAATGCAAGTGTCAATTATGTCGAAGAACTAATATTTTTAAGTAGCTAACCAACTTAAAATATCAAGTTCAGATCTGTAATAACCACAACAATGCAACCAAAAATCACCAGTTTACCATGTAAAAACGAAATGAGTGCTAAGTTAATTTACCCAAAGATAATTCAGATATGTACATGAATTCTGAGTGGTACTGGCATAGTAAAGAAGAAATTGTTCAATATGGCTCAATAAATAAAAGATCAAACCAATGTAAAATCTGTATGTAACTACACAACACAAGAGAGATAGTGTAATAATCTTTGCGATCTAGGTTCACCACTACGCTTCTCTATCATACACTATCACTTAAACATATGCACCAATAAACAATACTCCCAAACAGTGATAGCAAGAAAGGAGACTTATGGTTATACTGCAACATAAATATCTTTATGATGCAAGCATGAAAAAGATTTTAAATTGATCCTAGATTTACACGACAATTAATTACTGTACTAACTTTAACTTTTGTTAAATTTTCTGTTATGTATTTGTGCAGGTGAAGGAAAGGGATAACACATAGGGTCTGCAATATTTATTGCAGACCTATGTTAGGTGAAGGAGGGTTCGGTTCTGGATGAGGAAATTAAAAGAAAGGGCAACGGAAGATGATAAAGGAGGGATGGAAAGGGAAGGTATGGATGGAAGGACATAGGGCTGCAAGTGGAGGATAAGGAGTAGAGATGGAGAGGGATGGGGATGCGGATAGGGCAGCAGGGAGACAAAAGGATAGGGTGGGAGAAGGAAAATCGTGGGAGTGTTAGGTCTGTAACTAGTGCATAAAACACAAAATTGGGGTTTGAAAATAATTTAATAAAAATTAAATAATTCAAATAAGACCTAAAACATAACAAAAACTAAACTAAAAAAATTACAAAATATACAAAACTCCGAAATTATGGTTTTTTTAGGGAGTTTTTGATAATTTTGGGATTTTTAGGGATCCTAGAATTTCTCCCTAGGGTTTTTAGGGACAAATAGGGTAGGCCAAAATTATAGGAGGAAGGGCTGAAATTTTAGGGAGACCAAAAAATACAAAAAAATAATTTTTAGGGTTTTTATCATAAAATTGTAGACCTAATTCTAACCCTAATTCTACCATGAAAGTGCAAAATTTTAACCCTAAATAATTATTACAAACATACAAAAATCATATTTTAGGTTAAAAAGAGTAGTTGAACAACTAAGGTTTCAATAGAAAACTATTCACACAACTGTTAGGGAATCAATAAGAAGAGTTACCCTCCTTGAGATGGTACTTCACAAGCTTGGAGTTAAAAAATTGTATGCACATAGAGGTATCCATACTTTTTGTTTGATGTCTCTCTGTCAAATTGTATGAAAGTGATGCTTGTTAGAGTTGAATGGAAGCCATTGTTGCTTCATTTTTCCTTGATTAGCATTTCATTTTTTTCTTTGATCACCCTTGCATTCAATCTTGAGCTTTAGGTCTTCAATTTTTTCTAGGCTAGGTCTCCTCAATGAATCTCAAAGATTGTTGAGGTTATCCCTAGTTGCCTAAACTTGTCAAGTAACATCTCAAGGAGGGTAACTCCTCTCATTAATGCCCTAGGGTTTGGTAGATAGTATTCTCTTGAAACCCTAGGTTGTTCATTCACCCACTTTTTAACTAAATCTTTGAGTTTGTATTTTTGTAAATATTAGTGTTAGGTTAAACTCGCATTTTCATGGTAGAATTAGGGTTAGAATTAGGTCTGTAATTTCACGAAAAAAACCGTGAAAATTTAAAAAAAAAAATTGCAATTTTTGGCCTCCCTAAAATTTCGGCCCTTCCTCCTATAAATTTGGCCTGGCCTTTTGTCCCCAAAAACCCTAGGGAGAAATTGTAGGAAGCCCTAAAATTTTAAAATTCGCAAAAATCCTTAAAAAACCCGTAATTTTTCTAAGTTTGTATATATTATCATTATGTTAGATTATATTCTGATTTATGTATTTTAGAATTGATTTTTAGTTCTAATTTTCACTTTTTTTATTTTTACAAAACCCTAAAAATCCCTAAACTTTATGTTTACCCTAAAATAAAAAACCTAAGAGCTCCCATTCCCTTCCTCCTTTTCTTCTACCCTTACACCATCCATTCTCCACTGACATTCTCTTCCATCCTTTCTCATCTTCCACTCTTCTTCACTGTCATTTCCTTGCTGCCCTATCACTTCCCCATCCAAACCCCTACTCCACCTTAACACAGGTCTACATTTTATGCAGACCCTGTGCATTGTCCCTCTCCTTTACCTTCACAAGCACACATAATAAACACTTTTAGTCACTTGTTGGTTAAGACCTTGAGTGATGTTTGTTATAGAGCATTCCTTCACTAATTAGAAGTGTTGTGGACTGATTTTCTATGTGATTTAAATCCCTAAAAGCTTGCCATATGGAGATCTGGAAATGACTGATAAACATTGAATTTAAATGTTGATATTTGTAATTTCGTAGCCCACAAAAAATATGATCCTAAGTGGTTGATTTGCTAATAAATATTGACTCTTGGATAATTGCTAAAACTGATTCGGACTGATATATATATGGTTGATGATCAAGCCATTACTTTATATACACACAGATTTGGGGAACAACAAGTCTGATTTTCATTTACCTACTACACTGTGTAAACTTAAACTCGGAATTGCATATCTGATTGGTATAAGGAGCTCTTACATTTCCTAATGTTAATAGTTATAATTGGTTATCAATTATCATGTGAGTGAGTGGCAGTGACCACTATCACTTCATGTATATATGGTTGGTGGTTGAAGTGTGTTAGTTAGCAATACAGTCTCTGAAGTTTGCTACAGATATGGAATTGCATTTAATTATTCTTGGCATCTTTTAGAAGTAGTATACACACAGACACTAACAAAAATCAGAGTTGTATTAGTGTCTCAGCTAGCATAATTACAGGGTCTGATTTTTTTTTTCGAGGTGTTGTTTGCTGTTACAATCATAATTATTTCAGATCTGGAAAATGCATTTATTGTACCTAAGCTCCTATTGAACGCTAAGACCGATTTTAGAATAGTATGTGTGGTTGTTATTAACATTGCGTTGTTGAATGTTATTTATTGAAGGCCCAAAATAATTGCTACTTCATATTGGTTAAATTTGAATGATAAATAAACCTATTACACTGTTGGTTACACATTTCCATAATACAGGTTTCATGTGGTTGTCTATTGATTAATGCCTAATGTTGCCCTTACACTCTTATTAAACAATTTTTGGCACAAGTGATATCCCTTGACCACATCTTCGCTTGCTTATTGAATGACATTGAAACTTCAATTTAATACATATTGATTAATGGTTGCGGTTTATTGGAAATATAGTCTTTTGATCCAATATTGATCTTTGTAATACATGTGTACATTTTATCTACATTTTTCATTTTTAGTAAATGATCCTGAGTCTACCTTGGTGAATTGTTATTATTTCTTAGTCATTGGATGATCTAAATGATATACCCCATTTTTATACATTACCTTTGTTGACACTCAGAAATGCAATTGACTCCATTTAGGCACTGGTCTAACTAATACTTGCATAGAAGATATACTTTCTGGTTGTCTCAATATTCTATAGGATATCATAAGGATAGTTATCCTTGGAGGTTTCGACTTACGAAGAAGTTAGAACGGTGACCGAGGTGACATTGGGTCACTGATCTTAGTTGTGCTTACTGGGAATTAGCCTTGCTAATTTTCCCGGTAACGGATCTCCTTACTTCAAAAGGAAATTGGTGATCAAGGGATTGAAGGTAGAGGAGTGGATCAAAGGAAAAGAAGAAGGAAGGCATCTACAATGGTTATGTGAGTATTTCTCCATCGCTTCTAATATGAATCAATTCAATTTCCCCCCCAATTATTTTTCAAATTTTTCCCTCCATGTTTGAATTTGAATTTGAATTAGGATGCAACTAGATTTAGCTTGAACTTCAATTCTTTGAAGGAGAGTAGGAAGGATTTTTGGTTTGATTTGTGAGAATGGAGAAGAGATAAAGGAGTTGAAAAAATAAACTACCAAGGAGCTTCACCAACCTTCATGGCTTCAAGAGGTATTTTCCTCCCTTCCAACCCTTCTCAAAACTCCATGAAAGTAGGCTTAATATTTGAAAATTGTGATAATTTCTTTGTATATGTTATCTACGGACCTCACCTATCGATAGGAAAGGAAGGATAATCCATAGCTAATGCTGCTAAACATCCATCTAACAAAATGGAGACCATATTGAGGAAGGGTTCGAATTTTATTTTCCCTAATTTAGCTGTTTTAGCCATCAATTCTTTAGTTTCCCATCTTCTATCTCTAAGGAACTCATGTTGGGGTAATTGGGGGACAAATTGAGCCAAATTAGGGCTTGTTTTGATTAGTTCTTGGATGATTTTCCTCGAAATTTGTGCACATTCACACTTCTAAGACATTAACGACTTTTTTGCAGAGTCGCATTACTTAGCTCATCAAGTTCGTCTAGGTTGCATTAGTTGCCCAAACAAGTGCTACTGTCCCCTAATTTTCAAAATGTAGGCTCAAATTCATTCAAATTTTTCATTGTTATGGTCCTATCCAGAGGTTAGGAAGTGATTTTTTAGCATGTAGATCCTTAATTCCATCAATAATGCTAATATTTTGTTGATTTGGTTAAATTTAGGAATATTTGGTAACTAATTTACAAAAAAAATTGAAAAATGAACAAGACTTGGATCACTGTTTTGATGAAGCTTTAGGCCCGTTAGTTGCTGATTTTTTGAAGTTGGGGACCTGTTACACAATATAAATCATAATAAACATAATATTATGATCATTTAGTCAATAATTTGGAAGAAAATTTTCAAAAAATTGAGCACTACACTTAAGATAAATTCAAAAACATTTCCATCGAAAATAAGAGAAAATGACTAATTAGTGTATTTCTTAGTTTAGATATTTTAATTTTTTATATTTGTTAGTACAATTAGAGAGATTTGTTTCAATTTCAAGTTTCTTATGATACATTGTATATGAGCCATGAGTATTCTCTTTTCTTATGCTTTCAAGCAGTCCTACAAATGAGAAAGTGGATCTCAAGTGTAATAGCTTAGATTTGATTTTTGAGCATATTTTTGAGCCACAAGTATCCTCTTTGTTTGTGCTTTTGGGTGCTCCTGCAAATGAAAACATGGATATCAAGTGTAATAAATTAGATTTGAGTTTGGAGTATATTTTTCGAGCACGGGTATCCTCTTTTCTTGTCTTTTCGTGCGATCCTGCAAATGAGAAAGTGGATCTCAAGTGTAAATGTTTGAATTTATAGAATTTCAAAGGGATCTATGTATCCTGATTTCTTTCACTTTTGGGTGGTCCTATGAATGAGAAACATGGATCCCTAATGTAAAGATTTGGATTAGTTTCATTTGAGGTAATTGTTTGGTTTAAAAAGATTCTTGAAATTAATAATTAACCATAATTCAAAGAAGAATTGTTCCAAAACCTCAACAATTTACCAAAAAATTGCTTCACCTTTTCAAGAAATTGAAGAACTTCACTTGATTTTGACACTTATTTGGACATTTGGAAAGAACTTTATGCAATTTGTGAACCAAGATAGAACCATAATTCCAAGTTTGAAACACTAGTTTGAGAGACTTTTTGGAAACCAAAATTAATTGAAACATTATAATTTAAGATTTAATTTCCAGTAAGTAGATTTGAATCAATTTGGGATACATTTCACAAACTAGAACCCAAATATTGAACCCTAGCTTCAAAAACGTATTCAAAAGAGAAAAGTAGTAATTTGTGACATTTCAACGTCATTTTGAAAATTTTCCTTTTCAAGTTAAAAGAATGTTTAGTTTTTGAAAAGTTTGAAATACTTGCATGTATGAAGTATTTTTAAAGAACCTCTTACTCATATTTATCTCAGACAGTTCATTGAATTAAAGGATAGAGTAGTGAGCATCTATACATTGTCTAGTTCAATACTTTGAGTCTCAAACACCACCAGTATCATTGCCACTCCTGAAACTAACCAAATTACCTTTAAAATTGGAACTTAATCTAAAATAAACTAAGATTTATTTTCATATCACCAACAATATTAGGCTAAGTCCTTGCATTAGGATTGGAGAGTTAAGACTCCATGGGCACAAAATTTTGAAACTAGCATCGATTAATGAGCAATTAAATCCATTAGCAGGAGAAAAAAAATGCTTGTCGGGGAAGAGCATATATAACATGAACCAAGAATGAGGTCAATATGGATATCTAAGGGAAGTACCCCCCCTCTTTCATATTTAGTGGGACATGAACACATCACGGTATTCCATGTAAGTGACAAATCCTCGAGGTTACATCACTTTCTGGAGTATATGGTTTATGTGAGTTGTCCTAGAATTAAAACTATTCTACCCAACTGTTGATTGTGAAGTGGTAACCTTAGTTCCTTTTCCTAGGATATCTCACAAGATATTACGAGTGGGGGATACTTGCGGTACCTGATATAGACTTTGAATCTTTATCTCCTTGGGAGGGTGATTGGTCAAGAACCAAGATTTTATCCTTTGGTTATTAAATCTTATTGCAATTGTTTCCCATATATTCACTATTAGTAATTGATAAGGCTTGAGACCCCTCAGGAGATACTAGTTTCAAAAGGCCCTCTAATCCATCTTTTCACTAAACTTCAATTCTTTGGGAAAGTAGTTTGCTTTCTTGGTTTCATAAGAAATTTATTAGTAGTGTGGACACTTTTTTTTTGGTGAGTCTAGATTTCCTCTAGGATTGTTTGAATATATTTCTAATAATATAACACAATAAACAAATCCTAACACCAAAAAAAAACTTCAAAGTGGCTACTCTCCTGATCCACCATTCAAGGCAGCATCAAGGTGAGTCGCTAGAATTTGAAGGCCTCACTAAATCATGGAGACAGATACAAAAACAATGTCCTAGTGACTTGGAGAGTGAACTACTCCTAAATTAAATTAACATTAATAGAGAAGAACAACATCAAACAAACCTCGATGATTCATCATTACATAATGAACATAATACACAAACAGATGATGATATTTCTCCATTTTAAATTGAAACATTAGAGAACAACACAACTACTCACGTAAATCCACTCTTAACAGGTCCTTCAGACCTAGTTGTACTTCACATCAATGTGCCAGTGGATTATATTAATCCTCTTTTCATACATTTGAATAACATGAAAAATTCAACACTTGACACTATGGAATCATCAGAAGCTCAATGGACCACATGAATGCAACTTCAAAGGGATACCGGAGGTAGCAATGCTTCCACTTTGACCTCTACACCAATCCCAATAGTTAACATACCTATGATTAGCACAAGTTCAACTATAAATTCGATGCTAGTTTTTACAGTTCCGGGTTCCAATCCTAAAAGTATGTCCACTTCATATGTAGGCATCCCAACTATTTGATGTGCCTTACCAAATATGGGTTTTCCATATGGTTGATTTAATCAAGGACAAAACACACAAGGAGTAAACCAAAATACTTTTGGTATACCAAATACTTGTCTAGGTTCTACTTATGGGGGCAACCCTTCACCATGGAATGGTAGTATTCCGAGTGGAAGCAATGGTCTATGGAACATCAATGCCAATTGGGGTTATCCTCCACCTATGGGTGGAAATTCCTTGGGGGTTATCCTCCAACTTTTCTTAGCACAATTCATGTGGTAAATCCCATACCCCCAATAGGTAGCATGCCTAGGGGAAATACACCTATCAACCCCATTGTGCAATGGAGTGGAAATGTTCTAGGAATTAACCAATCTTCTTGGGGCCCACCTCCGAAAGGAGGAAATCAACCTTGGAACACTAATCAAAACCAAGGAAAAAATCAATGGATTGGTCAGGTTCTAGCAAGTAACCAATATTATTGGGGCCTATCTTCGAAAGGGGGAAATCCACCCATTAATCACATTCCAGAATGGAATGGACAATTTCCAGGAAGTAATCAATATTTATGGTCACAACCCTCACAAGAGGGAAATACTCCTTGGATTGATTTTCAAGCCAGGGACAACAACTGTGGATCCATCAATATTCACCTGTGTATGAATTGTTTTCCATGGCACCTGTTAGATCACAATTTCTAGCCACATTGAATCTACCAAATTTATCCCAGCTGGACAATGAACCCACCCTACATTTGAATGGGTGGTCAACAATACCAACATTTTACCCTCAGACATACCCAATTAGACAAAATGCTAGGGGAAGCTCCATCAAATCACTTGATGACACCATTTGTGATGTTCATATGATTCCCTAGTTGATGACAATGTTAGGTTACAGTTGTTTTAGTGAACTCTCATGGGGACTACTGCAAAATGGTACATTGAGTTTCCCTGCAATACATTCATGGATTTTTCATCTTTAGCCATGGTATTTTTGACACATTTTCAATTACCTATATGCTATGAGATAGGTACAAAACTTTCTACTTTGCTTAGGAAATCCACTTCTACTCACATATTGGATCATATCCATGACAAGTGGAGGAGGGATCGAAGGCTTATAAAAATGGAAATCTCAAATCAATTCTAAGCAGATCAGTTTGTAAAATCATGATTTCCTACTATTTCTAAATATGTATTGATGTCAAGATCCATTACTAAAGAAAAACTCATTCAGAGTGCCCAATTGATGGATTTAATTTATTCACAATCGAGCACACTTTATGATTTAATACCTCATGTTATGAGACCTGTGTCCGATCCAGCTAGGCCACCACAAGGACCTCATGCCGATGGTGTGATCAATTTTGTCAACCAACTTGAGCATATTACCTGGAAAATGGAACAAATTTCTATTCATATTTTGCAACCCACGACTATTCAGGAAAACCATCAATCTACAACTCCCACCCAAAATTTTGAAGTACTTACAGTCCAAATTGTGGATGCAAAAGGGAAATATAAGAAACAAAAGAATAATCCAATTACTAATTATGGGATGAGAGATGCTCCCAATGGGAATAACCCACTAGGGGCAATCAGGAGAAAAGGAAAAACATGTACCCTTCCAATATTTTTCAAGGAAAACATCCTACTCACCAATTCCTTCATATGGATGACATTCATCATATGTTGGTACAATGAGGAGGGAAACAATAACCTACCATCTTGACCCAACCCTTCCCACAACAACAACAAATGGTTGTAACGGTGCCAAAACCTCCCCCATAAGGGAACCAAGAAAACCCCCTGCAAGGGGGAAATCCCCCAAATGCTAACATATTCATGTGTGAACATGATATAAACGTTAAAACAAGCCAATACACCATCTAATGGATCAGAAACATCCATATCACAACCTACTTTTTCTCTAACAATTGAAAAACCAACCATTGACATAGTACATCGACCTACCAAATGGGTATTACATAGAACAACCCACAATCCTAATGCATGAGCTCTACTCAAAACTGTAATGTGGTTGAAGATTTAGCTCAAGATCCTTGTGCCATGTCCCCCTTGGAAGTTTTGGAAATTTGTCCTACTCAAATAAAGGCATTGTTGTCTGTTATCGGTGGTATTGATTATTCTAACACCAATTTGATCACATTTTATTTAGAATAGTCAACATATGGGCTTCTGTCATAGATTGCATTTCAGATTAACATGACTTCACATGGCAAGGACATTTTTTGAACCATTGTGGATGAAGGATCCCCTACTTGTGTCATGTCACTAGCATGTTGGAAATCTTTTGGATCACCCACATTAGTACCATCACACATAGTACTCAAAGCATTTGATGGACATTATTTCCCTCCTCATGGACTTATCATGACTTTCCCAATTGAATTGGGTGGTAAAACAGTCCAAGTTGATGTTGAGCTAGTGGATGCACCCATATATTACGGTTTTCTATTGGTACATAATTGGATACATGAAATGACGACGGTATTGTCTTCAGTATTCTGATTAATTCATTTCCCCCGCCAAGGGAATATTGTTACAATCAATTAGTTAAACTACTGCACACATGAAACTGGTATCCACTCAAATGTACCCTTTGTTGGGGATTCGAAAATAGTAATTCAAGATATTGGGGTAGGAATGTTCAAAAACTCATCCCTTATGGGAACCTTCACACTTACACAACTAGTATCTACCCTTCAAACCGATAGATTTTTCACCATTACGTCAGAAGTCTACTTTCCATTAACAATTTTCTCTATGTCCAATCCAAGGCATGGCTCCACTTCATCTGAGGGATCCCCGAAGGAGGACATATTAGTCCAAAATGATGATGGAAGGTTACCAAATTCTATGGAACATGATGAAATTGAGAGTAGTATACCCCTATATACCATAGACGTTGCATACCAATCTATCCAACCGGATTCAGCAGACTTGGATCAAAATCCTTCCCCGATGGAGGAATATGATCCATACACATCACCTATATGGGCCATCAACACTCCTAATACTCATGAACTCTTGGATTAGTCTTTTTCATCAGATGAATCCATGCTTTAAGTTATGAATATCTTTGAAATACCCTAGGAGGATATGCATCACCAGTCATCATTTCTTCCTAAGATAGATTCATAGGTCAAACCCAAAAACTGTTACCTCTTTGATGATATGGAAAGGTACCAGTGCCCTGTCCAAACACACAATGTACTTTCGGAAGGAAACTCGGCAAATATTTTGAAAACCATTCCTATCGATATATCAATTAATCCTAGCATCGTTGAAAATATCAATATAGGTGATGATTGCTCTCTGGAGGAAATTGCGTAGTATATTTCTCTTTTCAAAGAGTTTCATGATGTGTTTGCTTGTTCACATGAAGAAATGTCAAGAATCGATCCCAGTATAGTTGAACATGAGATTAAAACCTATGAAAATGTTAAATATGTCTGCCATAAGTTATTTGTAGTTAATCCTAAGAAATTGGTTTCCATAAAAGTAGAAGTTGAAAATATCTTAAAAGGCTTCATATATCATGTGCCTTTAACTAAATGGGTATCCAATCCCATTCATGTTGATAAGAATAAAGGAAAAATCAGCATATGTATTGAATTTGGGGATATCAATTTGTCTTGTCCCAAATATAATTATCCGACACCCTTTATCGATCAGATTATAGATGAGTGTGCTAGGAACGAAGCCTTTTCATTCATGGACAAATTCTCCGGTTATAACTAGATCTAGATTAAAAAAGAAGACCAACAGAAAATAGATTTCATATGCTTGGGGGAATTTTGCGTATCGTAAAATGCCATTTGGACTTAAAAACTCCAAGGCCACTTTTCAAATATCCATCTCATATGCATTCCACAATATTAAGAAAATCGTTGAGGTTTATCTCGATGACTTGGCAACTAAATATAATAGAAGAGTCTAAACATTGTGCACATCTACATGATGTATTCACTCGATCTTCTAAGTACAACATTAGGTTGAACCCACATATATGCATATTATGTGTGGAATCTGGGATGCTATTTGGGTTCATATTATCCAAATGACATATTATGGTGGATCCCCTCAAGGTTGAGGCAATATTACAATTTCCTCCCCCAAAAACAATTAGACAACTTCAAAGAATACAAGGGAAAGAAATGTTCTTGAGAAGATTTTTCGCCCGTTTTGTTGAACTTTATATAGGTTTCATGAGTCTTATCAAAAAATATGTATTGTTCATATGGGATGACCAAGCTCAACACTCATTTCATGCATTGAAAAAAGCCTTGATGTCAACCAAAGTAATTAGTCCTATGGAGTATAGTAGAGACTTTCTACTATATTTGGCCGCAACCAGCTCCACCTTAGGAGTTGTATGTAATATCCTAAGATATGATTTCAAAGGATATCAACTCTATTTCAAAATTTAAAACATAAATTAACACATATTGAAGCGATTTAACAAAAGTAGTTGTAGGGAGACTAGACTTGGTCACAAGTTGGTTCCCCCAGGGTTTGGTATTTGAAGTCTTTTGGGTATGCAAAATGTGAAAGTGAGTGTCCAGAAAAAAGATATCAATCAAGGCTAGATTCAAATTCGTATGCACAATGTACTGGGACAATTTATGCTTTGACAACAGCTATTGTTGAAATCTGCACAAGGTTGTCTGGGCACACCAGCATATGCATAATATACTCAGTCACTTACACTTTAAATCAAATAGAGTGTGGATATCAGACCTTAACATCCTAACCTACTACTGTGTAAAATATATTATATTTTTTATAAGGTTTGGCATATTTTGGAGGTCAAACAAGCAAAACTAGTATTTGGGACTACTCAACTAGCTTGAGTTCTGGGTGTTCCAAACACTATGAGAGGGGTGAGAATATGAACAATTAGGAATGGAATGTGTTAATTAGTGTCTTAAAAATATTCAGGTACTGATAGAATCTAATCTGATTTAGTGGAAGTAGATTCTCAAATGAATTACTAAAACTAGTTAAAGTTGGTGCAATTCTAGAGTAGGTACAAAAAACTTGAAGTAATTTCAGACTTCTGCAATTTTTAATCTCATAAATGATAAAATAAATTTACATAATTAAATAAAACTCTAATGGGATCCAAGAGGATTCTTGAATACATCAAATTCTGAGCAATTTCATAGGATAGAAGGGGGTAGAAGAGAATGGGAATACTAGAGAATTCGACTAGATGATTGATATTTCTTCTTCGGAATCTTGAGTCATATTTAATGGAATTCAAGACCTGAACATCATAATTCTATGGCTGCAATAGAACATAATACTGGATCAATGTTAACCTTGGGGCACAGCACCCAAGCTTGGGTGAGGTACAACACTCAACCTGAGGGGCAAAGCTCTCTAGACAAAATACAAACTAGCAAAAGATGTGAATGTGGTGTGCCCTCTTTATTTTATAATGTTCTTAGCTTATTGTACAAACTACATTATCCCATGCATCCTCCTTAGACAAATTAGGATTTCCTTCTTTGAAGTGCTTTCTTGCTTTGTTATCTTTCCTTGCTTTAGTTTGCTTTTCCGTGATTTATGCTTCCTTTGCTTTATGACTTTTCATTGCTTTAGGAAACTGCGCCCTCTCTTGATTTCCTAATGTTTCTTTCTTTTCATAACTAGCTTTTATGCACTTTCATGCTTTATGCACTACCCTATAACTTTATGCACTTTCCTACTTTTGCAAGTTTCTTTCTGTTTTGGCTGACACCTTGCGTTTGGTATGCTTTCTTCATGTTTATATTCTTTTAAAATGCAAGTGAGTGTGTTCCACCTTCCCAATACACCACCTTGGACCATTTATCCAAATTCCAACTCATTGAAAATATTAGAAGTATTAAATAACTCAAAATTATAGTCCTTCCTAATTAATCCCAAATAAATATTATTCTCATATATAAGGCCCATGTTAATAATATTAACTTATGCAAAAAATTTATTGGTCCATTTATTCCAAAATTATTAATAATTCTCCCAAGCAACTCAAATTGGGAATTTAATATCTTCAGGTGGCCCACCTTAGTCCAATTAATCTTCAATTACACCCTTGGACATCTTGCTTAGCAGAATTTCCACCCTTAGCCACCAACTTAATAATTTTTAATATTAGGTGATTTAGGCCAAAATTATGTCTTGGACCATCGCAAAATTTGGGAACATGACAAATCCTCCCCTCCTAAGATTGCCTGTCCTCAAGCAATTTAGTTCAAGGACTAACAATGCATCTCCATCGCAAGCATACTTATGAATTTTCTGCCTCTCATCATATTGATGACCATACCAAGTCACAAACTCTATGAACCACAACTGAAATCATTAAAATAATGGGTCTAAACAATTTAATGGAAATGAAACATATGCTCTACTCAAAGCATGCTCTGGTAATTCAATGTTTCTCTAAACTCCCCAATTAACTATGATAGGGTCCATCAGGTTGTTGCTGCTCAAATCTGATCATAAGTTGTTCATGTCTTTCCCAAGACTTAGATCCATCATATGATTTCCCATGCAGGGAACTAGACCATTACTCAACACAGATGGACTTCACAAAATGTAGGTTGGCTCGTCCTCCTAGATCGCACTGATTATGTTGTAACCTTCTCAGCATTTCTTCCATTTGAAGTGATCTTCCATTCCAAGGAATGCCAGGATCCCATAATGTTAGGGTATTTTCTTGTGGCATATGATTATCCATCCAACCCATGGGTATATGTGTAATGGAGGCATCAAAGGGATATGATTGTCCATGAATATATTTTTTGCTGCTCACATGAGAAGACAATATCAGTAATATTAACAAATTCATGACAGAAACCTGTTGGCTTGGTTTTGCAACCAAGCTTAGTGCTATGGGCACCTATCAACAAGTGATAGCAGTTTCAAATATTGAAAGCAAAAACAATTGTAAATCTAAATCTAAAACTAAACTAGCATGTGCATATCATAATAAACTTGGAAAGATTTGAAAACAAGAACAAGAAATAAAATAAAAAATAACTTTTGTATTATGAATAGGGGCAAGAAAGTGCTTGCAATGGTGATACCTCCAAGTGGTGAAGATTGTTGATTAGCTCCAAGGGTGAGCAGCTCCAAGCTCCAATGGTCTCTTCTCCAAGATTGCTACAATGGTCAAAAGCTCATGAGAGATTTTGACAGCATGAGGATAGGATGATGGATGGATGGAAAGTGAGGAGCCCCTACCACCTTTTTATAGTTTTTGGTGGTGGGGAATACCATTATGGTTTTGAGGAAACCAATGGTATTGACCAACATGGTTTAGGTACCTTTTCCCTCCTTTTTTCTTTTTTGAATATTTTGAATATTTTTATTCCCTTTTTAATATTTTTGGGAATTCTGGACCCTTTTTGAGGGTTTTTTATGCTTTTTGAGGAAAAATATTCATTTTGAGGGGGAAAAGGGGTGTATTATGGTCTTTTGGTGACTTTTTGGTGGGTTTTCGTCACACAGTCGCGATGTGCAGCGCGGCAAATGGCCGCGAAGCCACGATGTGCAGCGCGCAAATTGGTCGTGAAGCCGTGGTGAGCCGCACGGAAAAGAGCCACGAGGTCACGATGAGTCACGCGACTGTTGGGAAAAAATCCGTGAGGCGAAAGCCGTAAACGGACGCCGAAAAACGAACCCGAAAATGGCAATTTCAGGCTGTTAATGGCAATAAAAAGGGGCAATATCTAGAACACATCACAGACCACATCCATGAGTGGCGCAAGCGTCGTAGCCTCTGTAAGATTAAACTGGATGACCGTATATTTTTGGACTGGTTTCTTAAATCACTCCTACCCCTCATAGCAAAAGACGTAGCTTCCGAATGACCCTAGTCAGAAGAAGAAGCTATCCTAAAAGCTCAGCAATTCGACCTAATTTACGCCCAATCAGGCTATCTCTACACCATCATACTAGATGCCCCACGAGGCAATTCTTCACGCGGTGACGCTCCGGGGGCATCACATGCCGTTGATGGTATTATCGGCCAGGTCAAACCACAAATTAAACCTTTTAGCATGGTGAGCACCATAAATGACCCATACCTCTCTAGGGCTACATCTAATTATGGAGCAACAACTTCATACGCTCAAACGAATCAGACTCATCACACTCATGGACCCTCTTGTCCACAATATTGCTATGGGCAAGCGCCATCGACATATGTACCACCCACATACTATACCCAACTGGCCACCCAGAACCCAATTCATTTCCCGGCACAACCAATGTATTTCCCACAGCAAGCTACAACACCTAACCCAACACCTCCAATAGCTCAGGGTTACCAACAACCCCAACAGGCAACTGGACCACCTCTAGCCCCACCAGCTTATTATCCACTGCAGCCTGCTCCCACACCTGCGGCACCCCAAAATCCTCCCACTACTCAAGGGCAAGTGTACACACAACACAATCAGCCCCAACATCAAAACAACCAACACAACCAGGGTGGACAACAAAACCATGGAAGAGGACGTAACCGCGGCAACAATCAACAACATAATCAAGGTCCACCACCTCCCAATCCTCCAAATAACAACAATGCTGCTCCTCCCAACCAGAATCCAGATCGTCATCCCAGGCAGCCCAAAAACAATAACCTCAGAACAAACCATCCTTGTTCTATTTGCAGGGTCTATGGCCACTACACACATGCTTGCCCACATTTGGAGCGAGCTCGGCAACTCTGGACTGATGATGCCCATTGTCAAGGGCAAGCGGCTCCTCAGGCACCACCGAACCCTCCACCACCTCAGCATCAACATTTGGTGCTGCAAAACCCCTTACCAACCCAAGGCGTAGTGAACACTCAGCCATTAGCTCCCCCCCAGGGCAACGCGCCACCACAACAACATATCACTTATGCCGCTCCTGATCAACCCATGTTCGATTCAGGTACCCACCACTTGTTAATGATGTCATCCACCGATGGCAACCTCCAAACCCATCGGAACCAATATGGCTCTACCCCTGAAGCCCCTCCCGCCGACAAAAACACTAACGTTCATCCCACGGATCAAACGTTACGTATACCTCCGGTTCCACTCGATGGCGCTTCTAAAGCACCTCGCTTCCCACTTCGTCGCATCAACAATAACCCCAACGCTCGCGCTGTGTCGAATTACAGTATTGTAGATGACTTATCCCAGTCTCCCGCAGCCATGTCCACTTTAGAAGTCTTAAAAAACTATCCTTCATAGCGCAAGACTTTGCTCTCTTCCATTGGCGATATTGACCCCAATGATTCACAACTAATGGCATTCGATTCAAACCAGTCCAAACCACACCTGCCCTCCATTTTAGCATTCCAAGTTTCTGTTTCCGTTCGGAATCTTGTCATCCATCGCTGCATTATCGATGAAGGTTCCTCTACATGCGTTATGTCCACATTTGTTTGGCATAAGTTGGGATCCCCTACTCTCCAGCAGTCCACCACTGCATTGCAAGCCTACGACAGCCATTCGGCTCAACCCCAAGGTCTCTTAGCTAATGTCCCCATCCAGCTGGCTGGTAAAACCGTGCTCATTGACATAGAGGTCATCAATTCCCAACTTGATTATAACCTCTTACTTGGTCGTAGCTACATGTATGCCATGTGGGCGGTTGCCTCATCCGTTTTTCATACCATGATGTTCCCCCATGACAGACGTGTGGTCAAGGTCGACCAACTCACCTATTACGATCCCAAGGCCCCTGCTACACCCGAAAATGTTCTCCCCATGGTTGAACAACCTGTTTGTGGTGAAACTACCTCATTTGTTTCCTCCGTGGGACCCAGACTTTACTCCGACATGCCGATGACTTCTACATTCCAATCCATTCCACCCCCATCACCAGCTCCCAAAGTATCTGACCTATGTACCCTGTCCCACAATACACAAACACCCAACAATCAACCGCCCTTGTTACCTAAACCACCATTGGTCCCTAGTCACATTGGTGTTACACCCATCCACACAATCCCCTTTCTATTCCCTCCCTCGGGCGTAGTAAGCGCTCCGGTTATGGCTACCCTTATTCTCCTCGAGTTAACCTTGGGATTACCCGTGTGGTATATTTCGCCTCCCGTTCCCCCGCCAACACCAAATGTTGTCCTGCAACTGGTGCAACCCATTTTCACTACTACTCAACCACCTCCCGGTGTCACTACCCCTTCGTCATCTACGAATCCCCCTCCTCTTATCAAGCCCACTGGGGGTAGAGGCCCACAACCATACACTGTCGTACCTCCTCCCAAAGCAGTTAAACCTCCCCCCGTGTTTCGTGCTCCTCCTAAATGCTCATTGTGTGATGAATTAGGCCATCCAACTCATCAATGTCCACAATTACCCGCATTACAGGAACACATGCAAATGCTTGACGATGACCCCAACATCCCGGTTGTCAAACTCGACCCAAACCCCAAGCCTCGTGATAAATCATTGCATACCAACCGCCCTTGTATGATATGCGGTATTTACGGCCATTACTCACATCACTATCCTGATATCCCAGATTACAGAGTATCTCTCTATGAGATGAATAATTTGGACCTTGAGACAACACCCCCCATAATTAAGGAGATCTACCCTCCCGTATCATCCCCATCCGGAGAGATTAACACCATTTATATGATCTCTTCGACTACCACTACCTCGTCAACCGATTTGACCACTCAAAGTTTCCACAGTGATGAGGAGATTCTAGACGCTCTTACTGCCCTTGATTACCCCTAGGAAGACATGCACCATCGTTCATACTTCCTTCCCGAAGAGTCCACCTCCACCACCGCTACCCAATTCGCGGTTGAGTCCAACGATTTCCTTCCTACTAAAGTCGACTGGTTTAAGGATCCTATTCCTGCTCCTGATGCCTTTGAGGAAGGTAACATGGCCAATATCTCACCCGTCATCCACATTGATATCTCTAACCCACCTGGTGGCCTTGAAATCATTACCTTAGGAGCCTCCTGCAGTGAGCATGAGATTGGAGAATACAAAAAACTTTTCCAAGAATTCTGTGATGTCTTTGCCTGGTCCTATACCGAAATGCCTGGTCTTGACCCCGCCATTATAGAGCACCACATTGACACATGGCCTGATGTACCCCCCGTTCATCAGAAACAACGACCCATTCATCCTTCCAAGCTCCCCACTATTAAAACCGAGGTTGAGAAACTTCGCAAAGCAGGATTCATCTATCCTATTGCTTATACCACCTGGGTTTCAAACCCCGTTCCCATCAACAAAAAGAAAGGCACCCTTAGAGTATGCACTGACTTCCGTGATTTAAACCGCGCTTGTCCCAAAGACAACTTCCCCACTCCATTCATTGACCAACTCATTGATGCGTGTGCGGGACATGAAGTCCTATCTTTCATGAACAGTTTTTTCAGGTACAACCAAATTCAGATCCGTAAGGAGGATCAGTACAAGACTGCCTTTACCACCCCATGGGGCACCTTTTCCTATCACGTCATGCCTTTCGGCCTAAAAAATGCTGGTGCCACCTTCCAGCGGGCCATGACCTATTGTTTTCATGACTTGGTCCATATCCTGCTAGTCTATCTTAATGACCTTACAGCTTGTTCCCGGAAACGATCAGACCACCTTAACAACCTCCGACAAGTTTTCCTGCGTTGTCGCAAATATAAAATCCGCTTGAACCCACACAAGTGTGTCTTTTGCGTTCCGGCAGGCCGGTTGTTGGGTTTCATTGTTTCCCAGAATGGAATTACTGTTGATCCCCTGAAAGTCAAAGCCATCCTAGACCTTCCCTCTCCTCGCACGCTTCAGCAACTCCAGAGTCTGCAGGGGCGATCCAATTTCCTTCGTCGCTTCGTTCCTGATTACGCCACCAAAGTTCATGGATTCTTACGCCTACTTCGTACCCACATACCCTTTGTTTGGGATGAGCAAGTAGAAGTGGTATTCGAAGCCCTCAAGAAATCTCTCACACAAGCCCCCTTGATCTCCCCTCCGAATTTCTCTCAGGACTTCATCCTTTACGTCTCGGCATCCGAACATGCCATGTCCGGAGTCTTGGTTGAAGAAGATGCGTCTCACCAAGAGTATGTCATTTATTACGTCAGCCAGACCTTGTCTCTCCCACCCCTATGTTACCCATATGAGGAAAGATTATCCCTAGCTGTAGTCTTTTTCGTCCAACAATTGCGACACTACATTCTGCTCAGTCATACCATAGTTGTCGTCGACTCCAACCCTATGGTCTATCTCCTAAACCAGCGGCTCCTACAAGGTCGTGTTGCTAAATGGGTCATTATCCTCCAGGAATATGACCTCACTTTCAGAACTCCTAAGAGCACTAAAGCCCTCACACTTGCCCAGCTCATCACAGATCTCCCCTCCCTTCTACTATCCCCACAAATCTCCGATGAGTTACCCAACAATCACTTATTCATCATCTCGTCTGATGACCCATGGTACGGTGATATTTTTCTATACCTTCGCATGCAGAAGTTCAGACCCCACATCAATCGTGACGCATGCTGTCGTATCCGACACCACGCCCCCCAATACCTCTTGTTAGGTGATGTACTTTATCGACGCGGCGTCGATACCATCTTACGATGCTTCCTATCTCATAATGAGGCAGAACAAGTCCTTAATGATTGCCATAGCGGTGCCTGCGAAGGCCACTTCTCCGGCATGGCCACCGCCCAAAAGATCATCCGCGCAGGTTACTTTTGGCCTTCATTATTTACTGATTGCATCACCGCAGTCAAACATTGTCAAAACTGCCATATTTTTTCCCCAAAAGCAAGAACCCCACCCGCCCCCCTTCATCGAGTCATCACTGCTAGACCATTCTGCAAATGGGCGATCGACTTCATCGATTGCAATCCCATGTTAGCTGGCGGTCAAAACACATTATTGTGGCCGTCGATTATTTCACCAAGTGGGCGGAGGCCATGCCAACTTACAATTGCAAGGCCGACACCGCAGCACGATTTTTTCTCAACCATGTTATTGCTCGTTTTGGAGTGCCAAAGAAACTCATCTCAGACCACGGCTCTCACTTCAAAGACGCCGTCTGGAGAGAACTATCAACCTTATTGAAATTTGAACACCATTTCTCCTCTGCCTACTACCTCCAAGGAAATGGCCAAGTTGAAGCAATCAACAAAATTTTGAAAACCATCCTCCAGTGCACTGTAGACAAACACAAATCAAATTGGAACCACATGCTCTTCCCGGCACTATGGGCATACCGCACGTCAACTAAAACCGCCACTGGTTTTACCCCTTTCCACTTAGTTCACGGTGTAGAATCTGTCCTCCCCATTGAGTGCTAGATTCCAACCCTACATATGGCCGTTGAAATCCTACTAGACACTGCCCCAATTGAGCAACGCTTACTACTCCTGGAGCAGGCTGATGAAGATCAGCGCACAGCCCTTCAAACCATGGAAGCATCCAAGAATCGATCCAAATTGAATTATGATAAACATGTCCACCCAAGAACTTTTACTGAAGGGGACCTTGTCCTCGCCTACGATCAGGCTCATGACAAAACCGGGAAAGAAAAGTTTGTGTCCATGTGGCAAGGCCCATATATTATACACACTTGCCTCGGATAGGGGGCATACATTCTGACCGATTCAGAAGGCAACCCCCTACGCAACCCACACAATGGGTTGTACCTCAAGCGATTTTACCCATAGTAAATCTGATGGACACCACCATCCATTATTGTACAGTATTATTTTGCTTTTCACAAAAAATTCAAAAAACCTAAAATATTTGTTTTCTCTGCTTGACCACAGATGGATCCTGTTCCACTCTGATACGTCGGTTTCGCTGATAGTGTAAGCCATTGGTCCCCCAATATGGCCTCCACAGCTTGGGTAATATATTCCCCTTCACATGAGTTGATCCACATCGACGGAGTGTGTTTAGGTGCTACCACCAACAACCAAGCTAAATACGATGTCGTGACCGGTCTCCTGACCGCAGCTCTCCAAATGAGCATACGTCACCTTAACGTTTTCTTGGACTCACAACTCCTTGTTTCCTAGCTCAACAATGATTAACAGGTACGTGATCCCTGTCTTTTCAGAAAATTCTTGCACACTAAACAAATGGTTCAACAGTTTGAATCCATTTCATTTACACATGTCCCAAGAAACCTCAATAGTGTAGCAGACCATATGGCCAACAACATTCTTGACTGGCGCACCAATCAAATCATTTCATAAAAAAAAATGCATCCACGTGCATCACATGTGCCTCGACGGGCATATATATAAATATGACAAAAAAGCATCCACATGCATAACATGTGCCTCCACGGGCATATACAAAACATCAAAATGTTGCATCCACGTGCATAACATGTGCCTCCATGGGCATATAGAAAATCAAACATGCCTTGCCTCGGTTTGTGTACCACATTGGCCGTTCTCCATTTTTAACGAGTCTTATATCACCGGATTCAGTTTTCCGCACTCGTGATGATGCTTGAGATCATTTCTCGCTCTCACGCCCAGATTTTTTGGGCATTTTTTACCATGCCCCCTCATCACCTCGGTTTGCGTGCCACATCAACCGTTCTCTGTTTTTAACGAGCCTTATATCGACAGATTCAGTTTTCCGTTCTTGTGATGATGCTTGAGATCATTTCTCACTCTCACCTCATAATTTTTGGGCATTTTTTCAAAATGCCACTCATCACCTCGATTTGCGTGCCACATTGGCTGTTGCCCCTTTTTGACAATCTTTATGTCACTGGATTCAGTATTCCGCACTCATGATGATGCTTGAGACCTTTTCTCGCTCTCATCAACCCCTTTTGTTTGGTATAATTTTACCCCTTTTTCGGGCCAAGCAATCCCTTTTACGAAAAAGGCACTTAGGGAGTTTCTGTTAAGCTCTTTTCTGACTCCTAAAACAATGAAAAGATCGCCAAGCAACCTTGCTTCCTTTCATGCTCGCTAAATGTATCTGAAAGGGCGTCTACCTGGTATAATTTTACCCCTTTTCCGGACCTTGTAGACTAATTATGAAAAAAGAATACTCTAGTCACATCGACTAGAAGAGTTCTCCATTTGCATCATTTTATGCTTTTTTGGGCCTTGGAGACTAACTTATGAAAAAGAACACTAATGGAGTCCCCTTACCGCTTTCAGAATCTCTAAACATGAAAGCAACCACGAGCAATCACCATCCCGGGCTCGTAAAACAAACAGGACAGTACTCACAACCACTACAGAGTCTTCTTATCGTTTTCAGACTCCTTAAAAATGAAAGTACCAATGAGCACGAACAGTCCTGGGCTCACAAAATCCACAGGACAGTACCATTTCAGAGCACACTTTTATCCCTTCTTCGAGCTCATTAAAACTACGAAAAAGGACCCAAGGGTGCTTCTCGGCACCAGAACAGATCACATCTACTCATATGCCAGCTTCCCCAGCAGAGTCGCCAAAAACTGTTGACTTGGTTTTGCAACCAAGCTTAGTGCTATGGGCACCTATCAAAAAGTGATAGTAGTTTCAAATATTGAAAGCAAAAACAATTGTAAATCTAAATCTAGAACTAAACTAGCATGTGCATATCATAATAAACTTGGAAAGATTTGAAAACAAGAACAAGAAATAAAATAAAAAATAACTTTTGTATTATGAATAAGGGCAAGCAAGTGCTTGCAATGGTGATACCTCCAAGTGGTGAACATTGTCGAGTAGCTCCAAGGGTGAGCAGCTCCAAGCTCCAATGGTCTCTTCTCCAAGATTGCTATAATGGTCAAAAGCTCATGAGAGATTTTGACAGCATGAGGATAGGATGATGGATGGACGGAAAGTGAGGAGCCCCTACCACCTTTTTATAGTTTTTGGTGGTGGGGAATACCATTATGGTTTTGAGGAAACCAATGGTATTGACCAACATGGTTTAGGTACATTTTTCCTCCTTTTTCTTTTTTTGAATATTTTGAATATTTGTATTCCCTTTTTAATATTTTTGGGAATTCTGGACCCTTTTTGATGGTTTTTTATGCTTTTTGAGGAAAAATATTCATTTTGAGGGGGAAAAGGGGTGTATTATGGTCTTTTGGTGACTTTTTGGTGGCTTTAGAGGCTCAAATGGTGGAAAAGTGGACAAATGGGTCATGTGAGTAAGGAAATGAGCTAGTGAGCACTTTTTGGGTATTAACAAAACCAAAAGTACATTTACCTCCTTGCTTCCCCATATTTTCTCTATCAACCCATAAGGGTATCTCATGATCGTTTTGGAGCAAGAGGGTTGTTTAGAAAAGACCCTCCATGTCATTTGACCCATCCCAATTAGTAAAGCATGATTCCCATGCACTTCTATGTATATTGGAAGGATCATATGGCATCCATAGAAACCTTTGCTACTCTTTATAATATTGCATGATGAAGGATGTGTCCATTAATATCCTACCAAGGAAATCTAGATAGGTGCATCCTTGATTATCCATATCCACTAAGTACTCATCTATCTAATCCATGGATAGATAAGTAACATTGCTTGCATATCTGAATGGTATGTTCTCCTAAAAGTACTTCTGCAACAAGACAAGTGTTTAGCCAAGACCTTCTATGGCATCTTCCTTCACCAACACTTGCGAATAAGAACTTTTATCATGTTCATCCTCCACATGATATTCCTCCATCATACCCATTGCATTTGCTTCCATGCAAGATGAAAAGTGTGGTACATTCAACTCCTTTTGATGTTGATATATCTGCAAATTTGACTCTTGAATATCCCTTTGGATGCTCTCCAAAGAAACATATGCAGCCTCCAATTCGCTACCAATATTTTTTGCTTCATCTTCCTGTCTTCTCAGTACATGATGGTAAATTGTGGCCACCTCAAGAATATGATTCATATCTAAGAGCATGTTCATATAACTATCCTTCATCTTTTCCATTGCTTCTTTAAGAGTTTCAAAATCCCCCAAGAAAGATTCTCCTTCCAATCCTTCTTATGAAGATCTCCAACAACATTTTGACACCAAGGCATTGGCATCAACAAAAAGATCCTTGGATGCTATGAGATTCTCTTGGTCCTCCTTCAATGTTCCACTCAAATGGTGTGAGACACTTCGAATACCCTCCACCAATGAACCTCCCTCACATAGAGAAAGTTCATAATGCACCTGGTGTGAAACAAGTGCTTTTCGCTCATCTTGAAAGTCAATGCTTCCTTCAAGCACATGTAAACCAGAAAACTCCTCATGCTCACCCTGCACATGAGGCTGCTCCAATATTCCATGTGTGCAATCATCCACACACATGTGATCACATGTAATTTTGGGAAAGGACTGTGATTCTACCAATTCCATATAGAGTTTATCTACTTCTATTATCTTGTCTTCTACAAATTTGAGTGGAATATCTCTATCCATAAACAATTTCAAGTATTCTACTTTCATCGTCTCTAGCTCTCTTTTAATGATGCTTAGTTTGGAAGTAGAGATTATATATACCATTCCTTCTTATCCCTCATTGATAAGATTGTCAATGAGTTTTTGTGCATGATCACTTATGGACAAGGATTGCAGTATATTTTCTTATGTGACTAAGAGTTAGCTCTCTAAGTCACTCAATGGCTTGCTATGTGCATTATGTGGGCTGCCACAAGTGTGCTCATGCAACTCCTGAGAATCATGCAAAATCTCCTCCAACAATTAGTCCTTATCAAAAAAAAAAAATCTTAGCACTAGAAGACCCTGCCATGCCAATATTTTCACCACAAATGGTTTACATCTGAGAATCACACAAGGGAATGCAAAAATCAGAATAATAACAATACCTTTGTGAGACTTGTTAGTCCCATAGACATTCTAAAGTTGTTTTTAGAATTGTGCCTGGGCATCAATAAGTTTACTATGTGTCTGTTTATACTTAATCAAAATCACATTTATTTGAAAACCATGTTGATAACCAATCTTGGAGTAATGTGGGAAGTACTTCAATATGCCAATGAAAACTTGAAGGAATTTTTTGTTAATGAAATGACACAAGAAAAGGTACTTAATAAAAGTAAATATTTATCTTATGTGTGCAGAAAAACATACTGAGCTGAGCACGAATTCAGTAGTTTGAACAAGATGATCACAGAGCTAAAATCTGAATACTATAAGGATAATATAACCAGATCATATACCTTGAATATTTCATGCCATCAACATCTAGAAACAGTAATTTAATCCTGTAGCACTCATATTTGGATCCAGACTAGCTTTGCAAATCATAGAAAATATATGAAAGGGATGAAATAACAAGAGAAGAGATTACTAACTCAACATATCAAAGATTTGAATCCACAAAACACCAAGATGGAGCTTGAATTTCTTTTCTTTATATCTTGATCAGACTTCAATTATCTGAAGTTACACTTCTTACAAAAACAGTTGACCCTTTGACCCTGCTAAGGTGGAGGAACGTCCTGCTGCGTGGAAGAGGTCCCTGTTGTTGGTTGTGACAATGAAGCTGCGATTGTTGTTTGTGCCTTTGTAGCCTACTCTAACTGCTGGAGATGAAGAAACTTAGTGATGCTTTTCCAATCCTTACCCATAGGATATTGGAAAACTATGAGTTCTCTAAGGGATGAATCCAGCTCAGTATACCGCTCAAAAGAAGCCTTCAACATAATTCTGAAAATAGTCTGAAGGTGATTAAGCATTTCAAAATTGGTATGCAACCTGTCCATGATAATTCTCCCCATTTAGCTCTTGCAGAGTATCTGTTAGGTACATTTGGGAGTTCCTCATGTCCACCATCATGGAATTGTAGTTTTCCTTTGGATAGAGTTCTCCATGTCCATCCCAGAAAGAAGGGAGGCCAAGCGGAAATACTGAATTGAAAATCTTTGAACAAGTGCACATCCAGTTTCAGCTGAGCTTCCATGTCAGCAACGTTCTGGGCCAACACTCCCTTGGTAATCACCTTACTTGCTTTCATGACAATTTTAGTTTGGTCACGGATAGAATACGTCTGAATCTCGTCAAAGGTATTCTCATTTAAGAATTTGATCACCGATTTGGCTAACTCTGTCTTCTTACTTACACTATTCCCTATTGATCGTGCATCCTGCATGGCGGCTTTAGCAATTTTTTATTCTTCTTGGGATATGCTGAAATGGCCCAACTGTGTGGCTATAAAAGATGATACTTGCTCCCATATTGCAAATTTGTCACTTTTTATCAGAGGCTTGCCAATCAGCTTCGTGGATAGTTCTTGGACTTCACCCCGGAGTTCCTCCTTAGATTGTTGCAACTCCAATATGACCTAGTCTCTTCGAACCAAGTTGTCATTTATGCCGAAAAGCTCATCACATTTAGCCTTCAGCTGGTCCTGTGCTTGGTTCAGTTTTGCATCCTTGATGCTCATCTCAGCAATGGCCTGAGCTAGTTTTTCAATAGGATCTACAGATGATGAGGATTGGAGTGAGGTGGCCTTCTACTGGAGGATGTCTTTATTTATCTTTCATGCCTCGTCCAAATCGCTTTCTAATGTGACAATCCTTTCTTTTAGATATTGATCATCAGTCACTGATTTCTCCAACTCTGACTGTATTGCAGATACTTCTGTAGTCTGTGAATTCTTAGCCATGGGGATGCTGAGCTTCTTCTTTAAGGATGCAATTTATTTATCCTTTTCTTTCAGCATGGCTTGTAATGGAGCCATGTCACTTGGATTTTGCACCATATTCACAATTTGCTACTCTAAGTCAACTATCTTCAACTGATTAGATTTGTTAGAGGATTTCTCATTCTTCAACTACTTCTCCAGCCTCTGGACCACGACCGATAGTCTATTTTTCATCATAGTGTACTTCCTCACATCTCGTTACACTCCTTATCCTGTCTATCAGTGAAGTTCCATGATGTCTTTGGAAGGGAACACGTCCAAATTTATAGTCACTTAAGTAGTTTTGAAATTCGAGGGTACTTTCTTCCCCTCCGGCACCAACAGTTCTAAGATCACCATTTTCAAGGCTCCTTGTCTCAAATACAATGCTGAGAGCATCCTATATTGCTTCCCTGTGTCAAGTTCCTTGTTTGGGAACAAGAACTTCTCCAGGTCGATATTGTCTTCTTTGATTTGCGTGTATAGTCCAAACCAACCCGATTCAATAGGTGACGTGGTAACCAAAGCACCTTCTGTGGACTGAGCTTCCTCATGAGGCCACGCTATGGATGGGAAGCTTTCCAGGATGACAGGTGTCAAATAGGTGGGTGTCAAAACGACCTTTGATGTCGCGCTGGATGTTACTTCTGTTTTCAATCTCTTCACTTTTGATCCCACACTCCCTTATCCCTCTTTTTTAGTTGCAGATGTGGGCTCTGATGTGCGTCCTTTTCACAATGTGTCCAACTTAAGAGGCATTGGAATGATAGGTTCCTCGGTAGCCTTGCTAGGATCCAATGCAGCTTGGCTCTTCACCCAACTATCTAAGTTGGCTGTTTTGTCCAACAATGGATGAGGTTCATGGGGGTAAGTTGCAGATCGAGCATCTTGCATTTTTTGGGAGATGATCCCTCTATGATCATACTTGTGCACTATACTCAATGGGAATCCGAAGCATGCTAGCAGTTCTTCCACTTCTTTCTGAGTAGCTCTGCTCCTGAATTTGAATGGTCCAGCTTCGTTGGGGACCTTAAAAGTCTTGACACTGTTTCCTTTCATGAAATGTACATCATCGGAATTGAATATTTGATGGATGTACTCTAATGAGAAAATTCTAGGATTCAAGAACATGGGGAGATTGCAAGGAGATATTTCTTCCCCATACATTGGGAATCCAGTATGAGTCTCAAAACAAAACCAATCACCAACAACCTCATTTAGGTTTAGCTGAAGCAATTGCTTGCACTTTGGGAAAATTCTGGGAGGAGGACAATCAAACAACAGTGAGTAAATCTTGGATATAACAGTGTCTACGAATACAAAGAAATCTTGCTGTGGGGGGAATGGGACAACTGATTTATCAAGGTCACCTTTACTGAAGAAACTCTTATTGTGGTAGAAAATCATGTATAGAAGGAGGGAACAGAATCTGAACATCTTCTTGGATGAAAATATTTTTAGCTGAAGGTGGATGGACTGAGCAAGAAAAGATGGCAAATCTAGCATAATGGGGGTCTCCTACTGGGATAGGTTCATGAGAAATAGAAAACCCAAAGTTGCGTCACTGATCACCACGTCATGGTCGTATCCAGGGACCTGGCATATCATTGATAGTATGGGTCTAGCAGAACCCACAAACGTCTCCAAACTGAACATAGCTTGAGTATTGAGAAAAATGGTCTCAGGTGGGACTATCATCTCGAGGAAAGCATCTCTCCTCTCTGGGGAAAGTTCTCGAATCTTGTTTATCATAACTTCTTCATTGAATTGAATCCTTGAGCTGTCTTCACTAGTGTCATTCAACTCCATGATGAGCTCCTTGCTAATTGGGAAAAACATGCTTCCCAACCAAGAGATAACAGCCCTTTTTTTGGGTGCATACCTTTCAGCACACCATTGTATCATCTCAACCTGAAAAGCCTGGATTGTCGTAGAATCATTTTGGCCAATCCAAACTTCCATAAATTGAACAGGTCACTTCCGCTCTTCTCCTACTCCTCGGCTTCCCGGGCTAACTTATGCATGTTTGGAAAAGAGGAGATTGAATAGTAAATGTCTAAAAACTCATCGCCAAGATGATCATCTTGATTGAGGACCATGGAAATAACGGGGGCTTCAGGGGTAGATGCAGAGGCCATGGTAATGCTAGAATGGATAAGGAAATGCTGGTACTTAATGGATTTGGGAGCTAGGAAAACTGACGCACCGAGTGATGAATGGGGAGTTTGGAACGTTGGAAGTAGAATTCCTGGTGGTTTCCCTTGGGGTGTATTTATAGGAAGGAGTTTGAATTTGGCGGGGTTTAATGAGAGGTATATGTGGCCCCTGGAGATTGAATTTCTAGTCGTGGGGTAGTTGATTCTATGAATGAAGGCAGATAGTTACTCCTAAACAGTGGCAGTAATGACCGTTTAAGGGTGGCTTAAGCAAAAGAGAGGGGGACGGACTGAGGCGAGAGGCGGTAAACCATAACCCATAATTGGTTTCAGGGATCCAATAAGGAAGTTTAGGAAGACTTATTTTCAGGCCTTCACTCAACGTGAAGCTGCCACATGCAAAAGGTGGTTTTGGTTCAGGGACGCTCTTGGG
Organism: Larix kaempferi; assembly: GCA_027924585.1. Taxonomy (NCBI): domain Eukaryota; kingdom Viridiplantae; phylum Streptophyta; class Pinopsida; order Pinales; family Pinaceae; genus Larix; species Larix kaempferi. The sequence goes on along the minus strand of BSBM01000125.1, from coordinate 10,327,241 downwards.
ATTCTAAACTTTGAGCATCTTAGACACCCTGAAGTTCAGGTAGCTATCGATATTCCCTCGAGATATCCTTGATGTTTGTGCCAAACCAGTGCAACTTTATGGGGAGGGTCCCTTTCTTTTGACGACTATCTGCTTAGTGTCCCATGGCTGAAAAAACACTGTGGTAGCTTTTAGTAGTTTCAGGGATCTGAAAAAGTGGTTTACGAAAACTACTTTTCCGGCCTTGAATGAACCTGGGGTTTCCACGTGTAGGTGGTGGTTTTCATTTAGGAGCATCCCGGGAGTGTTAAAATCTGAGCACCTTAAACGCCCTGAAGATCAGGTGTTCGTTGATTTTGTTTCTTTGTCTCTTTGAGATGTGCACCAATCTAGAGCAACTTTATGGGGCATTCCTCCCTCTTCTAACAAGTTAACTGTTTGGAGGTTCATGGCTAGAAACCATTGTGGCTGATTTTAACAGTTTCAAGGCTTCGAGTAAGCGGTTTAGGTAGACTGCTTTTGAGGACCTGAACTGCTCTGAGGCTTCCATGTGTTTGCAGCGGTTTTCATTCAAGAGCATTCTGATCTTAATAGATGTCAATCACTTTGACACCCTAAATTAAATATCAGTCATTGATCTCAAATTAATTGGCCATCTATATTTCAATTTCCCCTATCTCTTCCATAGTCAATCTTTCGTTGCGGGGTGAGCTATATTTCTTCCTTTACGTGTTGTTGCCGCTCTAGATTTTGCTTAGAGATCTTCGTCATCTTAGTGTATGGTAAAGCTGCCTTTGGCTGATCAAGATGCAAATATTAGTACTAACATTGGCTTCAGTGGGGATGACCTTTTTCTTCGAAAGAGGCCGAGAACAGTAGACTAGTGCATTTAAGTCCATTGGGTTGTGGAGTCATATTTGTCTTTTATTTCTAGAATCAAGTAACAGAGAATCGTGAGAGAGAAAAGTAACATGCAAGCATAATTTTTTGCAGAAAGGAAATGGAAAAACATATGTTACATATATGATACAAAGGATCATTTGAGATATCAGTATTGAAAAAATGATTTCAGAAACCTCCCATTTACAGGATTTCTGAATATTTCGTCATTGAGTTGTGCCAATTCATAAGTGTTGTTTTCATGGACTGCAATAACCTTGAATGGGCGTAGCCATAAGTTGTCAAATTTTCCATGTTTAGATCTCTCTTCCCTTCTAGCATTCTATTTTAAAACAAGGTCTCCATGTTTAAAATCTTGAGCGATGGCCCTTCGGTCAAATGTTTCCTTAATCTTATCTTGGTGGATCTTGGATTTTTTGTCTAGCTGTTCTTTGTCCTGATGGATTTATATAAGTTTATGAATCCTTCTTTCCATGTCGTTTGGTTCTTCCTGATCTGGTTGTAATAGTTTCATCACTCAGAGATCAACTACATGGGGAGGAATGCTTCTTTGTTGTAGACCAGTTGCAATGGTGAAGTGCCTATAGCACGTTTGATACTAATTTTGTCTACCACAATGCAAATTTTAGCTAGTAATCCCAGGACCTTTTGTTTGTATTTAGTATCTTCTTGATTATAGTCACTAAACTTTTGTTAGAGGACTCATCCAGACCATTTCCCTGGGGGTAGTAGGAAGTTGAATGGATCAATTCAATATTGTAGTTTTGACATAAACTCATAATTTTGGAGGATTTAAAAACTTGAGCGTTGCCTATAATGATCTTTCTGGGGCAGCCAAATCTTTCTAGTATATTCTCTTCTAGGAAATTTATTGTGACTATATCATTAGCATTTCTTGTTGGAATTTCCTCCACCCATTTTGTGAAATAGTCAGTGGATGTAAGAATCTATCTATGCTAGCCACTAAAATGAGGGTTTATTTCTCCTATAAAATCAATGCCCCTTGTTGGAAAGGTGCTTCTACTTTGATTGGTTTAAGGGGTAATGGTTTGAGTTTATGCTTTCTAGTAAATAACTGACATTCCATACATAATCTGGCAATGTTATTAGCATCAGTGAACAATGTAGGCCAGCAATAACCAACTCGAAGGACCTTGTAAGCAGTAGCTCTCCATGCATGATGTCCTCCACACATTTCCTTGTGAAACTCTGCTTATGCCTTATGTTTCTTCTTCAACAATACAATTTAGTAGAATACCAAGAGGATCCTTCCAAAAGAGATATTCATCCAGAATACAGTACTTGACAGATTTGAGTTTAAGAGATCTCATTTTGGATTTATCTATATTGGTATGACAAGTCATATGCTGTAGGTAATCAACAATGTCTTTGTACCATTATGAACAAGCAAATTTCTCAATACGTTATTAGGAATATTTTGTCGAATATATTCTTCTTCCTGACTAGGAATTTGATCTATCAGATTGAACTCTAGAGCTTGATAATTTGACTCAGCTAGGAGTTTAGCTAGTCCTTATCCTTTCACCAATTTAGTAGGCTTCATTTCCATGTCATATTCTTGGATTTTGGAGATCCATTTTCCCCTTCTCCCTTCATTGTCTAGCTGACATAGGATATCCTTGATAGTGATCCCTGGGACGTAGGCTATAATTTTTGAGTGCAGGATATAATTCCTGAATGACTTAAGGGATTTGACTAATGCATAAGCTTGTATTTCCATCGTGTTGTATTTCATCTCAACATCTCTCAATGCTCGGATGAAAAATGAGATGGGTTGTTCATGTCCTTCGCCATTATTCTGTAAGTGGAATGTTGCAACGGTGACCTCAGAGGAAAATGAAAATATAAGAAACTCCTTTCTATAATCAGGACTAGTCAAAATAGGTGCTTCTCCTAAGGAATCCTTTATTTGTTTAAAGGAATATCTTGTAGTTGTGGTCCATTTGATCTCATCGTTTTTTATTAACATGTCAGTGATTTCTTTAATTATTTCATCAAAATAGGGGATGAATCTTCGTAGAAAATTTATTTTTCCAATGAAGGACTGTACCTCCTTTTTATTACTTGGGAGCTCAATTAATTTAATAGCAACTACTCTATCAGGATCTATCTTCACACCATCTTTGGAGACAATGTGCCGCAACAACTTTCCCTCTGTGATTGCAAAAAAGGATTTTTTGGGATTGAGAGACAAACCAAATTTTCTGCATTTCCTGAAGGTCTGCTTCATATGTTGAAGATGGTCCTCATCGGATTTTGAAAATACTGTCATATCATCCATTTATAACAATAAATTTGTCTTTTTCACCTATGAATGCTATGTCCATAGCCATTTGAAATGTTTCACCAACGTTAATAAGACCAAAGGGAATTTTATCATACATGAAAGTTCCCCATGGTTGTTGATGTATTTGTAACTTCGGAAGATATTCTTCTATGTATTACATTTGTACTTTATTGTATATCCCACAGAGATGTATTATTCCTCTGATTGGAAGTGTCATCACTTGTATTTGTAAGTGTTGTCATTTGCATTGACAAGTGTTGTCATTTGTCTTGATGGGTTATTAGGCCACTAGTGTGGGGTCGGCCCTAGTTAGCACATGTGGTTGGATTATTAAGCTCTATTAGCAAGTCAGCCCTAGTGGATTATTTGCAGGTCAAGTTAGTGTATAAATAGAGAGGTTGTGTCTCTCATTTATCTCATTCACTCACTTCTCAAGCTCACATAGCTAAGAGAGAAATTGGTGCACTAGTGGGTTTGATCATTGTGATCTTGTATTGTGGCTTATCTTATCTCTGAGGAAGTTGTGGGGTTTTTCACCTTCTTGGTTTTCCCCAGTGAAACTCTGTGTCTCTTATGTGATTGGTTTTATGTCTATGATTGATATGCTGTAGAGATATGTTGTACATGTTATTCTCTTAGAGATCCTTATGGTAATGGAATGAAATTATCAAAAAATTAACATGGTATTAGAGCTGACCTAAGAAGAAGGTATTGTGCAGTTGCAGAAGCTAGGGCTTCTTAATATTTGGGTTTCTTTTCAGATATCATCAAAGGAAGAAGGCTAGATTGACTCTCCTTGGAAGGGTGCATCTTTCTGTCGAGACAGAATTCAATTCTGAGCTTTTTCAGTTTTGGCCCTAAAAATTAGGATTTCTACAAAAATAGGAATTTCTGAAATCTAAGGAAATAGCTGGAATCTCCTTGGAAAAATCAAAGTTTAGATCTTTGGATCGAACTTTTTCGTTGGGTGAAGCTCCAGGAAACTCAAACTCTAATTCAGGGTCCTCCCTAGTGAATCCAGGAGATTGAAAAGCATTTCTGAAGGGAAAATATTTGTAGTTTTCAATTTCTGAGTATACCGGGCTGATCATCTCATCAAGGCACATCTTTCTATCCTTTCAGAATTTTGAAATTCACATTTTGAATTTTTAGGGTTTCTCTGACAAACCCTAATCCAACTCCATATCCATTTTTCAGCAAATCAAGTGGTAAGACCTAAATCTTTTATGTTTCCATTTGAGGTACTCTTTAAGATGTCTCACCACACTAAGCTTGAGGATAAGCTTGAAGGGGCTGATAACTTCTGAGCATCGAAGTATAGGATTGGGTTAATCCTAGAAGAGAATGAGTTGGACAACTACATAAAGGAAGAGGTTCCAGTTCCAGAAGAAGAAGAGGCTAAGACCTTACACAAGAAGAACCTGGTCAAGGCTAAGTGAATCATTGTTGATTCTATAACGGACCATCTCATACCCCATGTGTCTTCCCTAAAGACACCTAAGGAGATGTTTGACTCCTTGACTAAGTTGTTTGAAGGAAAGAACATAAATCAGAAGATGACTCTGTGGAACCAATTGAAAGGGGTAAAGCTTCAAAATGGAGAAGCCATTCAATCCTACTTTTCCAAGGTCTCTCAAATCAAGGAACAACTTGAAGCTATGGATGAAGTAGTAGAGAATGGTGAAATTGTAATGACCACATTGAATGGCCTACCTAGGTCATGGGACTTCTTCATCCAAGGAATATGTGCAAGAAGAAAATTGGTCTCCTTCAGTAGACTATGGTAGGAGTGTTCACAAGAAGAGGCTAGGCTTGTGGCCCGAGAAGAAAAGATGGGAAATGAAGATCAAGCTCTTAGATCACACCAAGAAAGGCAAGCTCAAGAGGGAGCCACCTCATCACAATAAATTTTCTCACTACCATCCAAAAGAGAAGAAAGATCTAAGATGCTTCAATTGCAATGAGAAAGGACACTTTGCCTCAGATTGTCCCAAGAACAAAAGGGGAAACAACAACAACTTCAACAAGAAGAATAAGAGCAATAAAAGAAGATATCATGTTCATGCTGCTGAGGATGATGAACCTCCCAAGAAGAAGGCTAAAGCAAAAAGTGAAAACTCATCAAGTGAAGATGAATATGTTCTAATCTCTACTCTCACAGGTACTATCTCTCATGGATGTAATGATTGGCTTATTGATAGTGGGGCTTCTAAACATATGACTGGGTTTAAAGAATATTTCATGGACCTATATGAACATGAGTCACCTCACAAGGTGAAACTTGGGGATGACTATCAATATCCCATAAAAGGAAGTGGTGAAGCCTCCTACAAACTAGACTTTGGGAAGTCTATAAAAATGCAAGATGTTTTATATGTACCTGGAATTAAGAAGAATCTTCTCTCCATATCATCTTTGGATGCAAAGGGAATGAGAGTTGCTTTTGTGGATGTCCAAGTACTCATGTGGCCAAAAGCTAGGACCATAGATGATGCAGTAGTGATTGGAGAGAAAGAGGGAGGATTGTACAAATTGAAGGGACAACCTAAACATGCCATGGTACATGAATCCATGGAGCCAAGTGAACTTTGGCATAGAAGGCTTGCTCATGTGCAGTATAGAGCACTACCAATTGCAAGTAAAGCTGTAAAGGGTCTTCCTGAAATCAAGACAAAGCATGAAGGTGTTTGCAAAGGATGTCCAAAAGGAAAGAACATTAAGAAGGCATTTCCAAGTAGTGAAAGAAAAGCTAAAGGAATCTTGGAAATTATCCACTCCGATGTATGCAGTCCAATGTCATCCAGTTCTCCAAGTGGGTATGTATACTATGTCTCTTTCATTGATGATTTCTTTAGGAAGACTTGGGTTTACTTCTTAAATAACAAAGATGAAATGTTTGATAAGTTTAAGGAATTCAAATCCTTCATGGAAAATCAAACTCAGAAGAATATCAAGACATTCAGATCCGACAATGGCGGAGAATTCACTTCAGGTGATTTCAAGAAGCTATGTAGTGATTCAGGGATTAAGAGGGAGTTGACTGCTCCTTACAATCCACAACAAAATGGTGTTGCAGAAAGGAAGAATAGAACTATCATGGAAGTAGCATGGGAAATGCTTCATGACCAAGATCTTCCTATGCATCTATGGGTAGAAGCAGCCAGGATAGCTGTATATGTGCAGAACAGAACACCTCACAAGATATTGAACAACAAGACACCAGAAGAGGTCTTCTCTAGTAAGACACCTAAAGTCATCCATCTCAGAATATTTGGTTGTCCAGTATATACACATATTCCAAAGGAAAAGAGGACTAAGCTAGATCGTTCAGGAAAGAAGGGTATCTTTGTGGGTTACAGTGAAAGCTCGAAGGCTTACAAAATATACTTTCGAGGCTTCAAGAAGATTGACATTTGTAGGGATGTAACATTTGATGAAGACTCATCATACATCAAATCAAGGAAGACACATGTTGATGACCATGAAGAACCAAAGGAAACCATATTTCAAGACATCACTATGAATGAAGCAATTCCAGAAGTAGATCATGAAATTGAAGATCCACAAGAACCTATAGATCAACCCCGTGAGAAAAACTCTCACAAGAGGAAACCTGCACGGGCTAGAGACCTCATTCAAGATGCAGAAAGGTTTGCCATTCCAAAATAAGAACACAGAGAAAGGAAGAGGACTAGATCACATACCAGTTATGTTGCCTTACTCTATGATATTATGAACAAAGAACCTTCTAGTTATGAAGAAGTAGCAGAAAATAAAGAATGGAAGGATGCCATGGTCGAAGAGTACCAATCGATCATGAAGAATGATGTTTGGGATGTGGTCCCAAGGCCTGAAGGGAAGTCAGTGGTGACTTCCAAATGGATCTATAAGATCAAGCATGCTGCAGATGGTAGCATAGAGAAATACAAGGCAAGGTTTGTAGCTCGTGGCTTCTCTCAGAAAGAGGGGATAGAATATGAAGAAACTTTTTCTCCTGTAGCCATATACACTTCCATCAGAATAGTACTTGCTCTAGTTGTAGTGATGAAATGGAAGATACACCAGATGGATGTCAAGATAGCTTTCTTGAATGGTGTAGTCGAAGAGGAAGTGTATGTGGAGCAGCCACTCGGTTTTGAGACACATGATAGGGAGTCATATGCAGATTGAAGAAAGCATTGTATGGCTTGAAGCAAGCTCCTAGGACTTGGTATGGTAGGATGGACAGTTTTCTATCTAGTTTGGGCTTTACCAAGAGTAAAGCAGATTCTAACCTCTACTACAAGGTTGAGGAAGGAAATCCTCTGACACTACTCCTATATGTGGATGACCTGTTTGTTACAGGAGAGGATGGGTTGATTGTTGACACCAAGAGGAAGCTTGCAGCCGAGTTCGAGATGAAGGACTTGGGGATGATGCACTATTTTCTAGGCATGGAGGTGTGGAAAAGTACAGATGGGATCTTCCTTGGACAAGGGAAGTATGCAGTAGAGATCCTGAAGAGGTTTGGGATGATGGACTGCAAGGCCATGGCCACACCTATGGCATCAAACCTGAAGCTTCTGTGTGATGCTTCATCTGAGCCAGTTGATGTCACGATGTATCGTTAGATGATTGGGTCCTTGATGTACCTGACGAATATGAGACCAGATATTTGCTTTGCGGTGAACACATTGAGCTAGTTCCTGACGAATCCAAGAGGTGTTCACTTGGTTGTTGTAAAGCATATTTTGAGGTACCTGAAGGGTACAGTTGATTATGGGCTTAAGTATGATACGAATCAAAACTTTAACCTGCAGGTTCTGTTGATTCAAATTGGGCAGGCAGTGTTGTAGATAGGAAGAGCACTTCTGGGTGTTGCTTCAGTATGGGATCAAGTGTGATCTCTTGGTTTAGTAGGAGGCATTCCTGTGTAGTACTGAGTCCAGCCGAAGTAGAGTATGTTGCAGCTTGTTCGGCTAGTTTTGAGGCAGTATGGTTGAGGAAGCTACTGTCTGAGTTATTTGATATCCCGTTAGATGCTACTAGTATCTTTTGTGACAACTAGAGTTGTGTGAAGTTGTCTGAGAACCCGGTGTTCCATGACAGGTCGAAACACATCGAGATCAAATATCACTATATCAGGGATATGGTGCAGAGAGGAGCAGTGAAGCTCCTGTATGTTGCAACAGATGAGCAGGTTGCAGATGTGTTAACGAAACCACTGGCCAGAGTGAAGTTTGAGTACTTTAGAGAGAGGCTTGGCGTTCTTCAGATTGACGACACTTCGAGGAAGAAGTGATGGACACATTTGTAGGATCCATTCCAAGCATGGTAAGAGGAGGATCCTTCCCATGGCTGTGGATGTAAGCGCTGTGTAATGAGCATCAGGTTGATGCTCCAGTTACTGCTTTGTATATAAATCATGTTGGATGCTTGATATGATCAGGTGTATCATGTATTTGTATATGTATCATGTTGGATGCTTGATATGATCAGGTGGATCATGTATTTGTGTATGCATCATGTTGGATGCTTGATATGATCAGGTGGACCATGTATTTGTGTATGTATCAAGAGGATACATTGTATGATCAGGTAGATCATGTATGATGATATGTATCAGGTAGATACTTGGTATGCATCAGTTGGATGCATTGTATGATTAAGATGATCATGGATGACAAACTTCAGGATGTTGCTCCAGATGATATGCATCAGGACAATGCAGTGAGGATGATTAGGATGATCATGTGTGATGAGTATAAGGATGATGTAGTGACGATGATCAGGATGATCATGTATGATGAGTTTCGAAGACACAGATGCACATAGGATATTTAGACATGGTGTAGATGTGTTCTCCCATGGTCATGATGTAATTGCTGAGCCATTGTCTACAAGGTGTAGATGTGTTCTCCCATGGTAAAGATGTAAGGGCTGGAGCCATTCTTTACAAGGTGTAGATGTGTTCTCCCACGGTAAAGATGTAAGGGCTGAAGCCATTCTTCACAAGGTGTAGATGTGTTCTCCCACAGTGAATATGTAAGGGTTGGGGCCATTCGAGCATGGTTGAAGTTTGTCTTTCCATGGCTACGATATAAGTGCTATGCCATTCGAGCATAGTTGAAGTGTGTCTTCCCATGGCTGCAATATAAGTGTTGTTCTATCGAGCATGGTTGAAGTGTGTCTTCCCATGGCTACGATATAAGTGCGGTGCCATTCTCGCATGGTTGAAGTGTGTCTCCCCATTGCATAGATATAAGTGTTGAGCCTTTCACGGATGGTTGAAGTGTGTCTTCCCATTCCAGTGAATGTAAGTGCTGTGTGATGTGCATATGGGTTGTGCTTCGTGAACGATGTTATGATTAGTATGATCATGAGTATCATGCTGATACTCTGTGGTCGTGTACAGGTTGTGCAGTGGCATGTAAAAGGTCCTGGGAGATCCGATAGGTTGATCTGTGTGCTCATAATTAGTCCTAGGATGCTCTTTCAAGTTTTTGTTGACTCACGTAATAAGTCATGAGGATTCCACAGTATGGCCAGTGATGATGAAGACCTACAGGTAGTGGGCCTACATCTAGCATGAAAAAGGGCTGGCTCTATAGAACTTCCTATGATGAGCAAATTTTAGAGATAGCCTAGTGATCGAGATGTCGAGTACAGCAGCTGTAATGATGATGATGCTCCATGATCCAGTGATGATGATCCAGCTCCAGAATTGAAGACTTGTGCCAATATGTGTTGATGACCTGTGACGAAAGAATACCTTCCTAGTTAAGAGGGAGTGTTGATGTATTTGTAACTTTGGAATATATTCTTCTGTGTATTACATTTGTACTTTATTGTATATCCCACAGAGATGTATTATTACTCTGATTGGAAGTGTCGTCATTTGCATTTGTAAATGTCGTCATGTGCATCGACAAGTGTCGTCATTTGTATTGATGGGTTATGAGACCACCAGTGTGGGGTCGGACCTGGTCAGCACATGTGGTTGGGTTATTAGGCTTGATTAGCAAGTCAGCCCTAGTAGATTATTGGTAGGTCAAGTCAGTGTATAAATAGAGAGGTTGTGTCTCTCATTTATCTCATTCACTCACTTCTCAAGCTCGCATAGCTAAGAGAGAAAGTGGCGCACTAGTGGAGGAGAAGGATCATTGGCTAGAGACATCTTATTGGGTTTGATCATTGTGATCTTGTATTGTGGCTTATCTTATCTCTGAGGAAGTTGCGGGGTTTTTCACCTTCTTGGTTTTCCCCGGTAAAACTCTGTGTCTCTTGTGTGATTGTTTTTATGTCTATGATTGATATGTTGTAGAGATATGCTGTACATTTTATTCTCTTAGAGATCCTTATGATAATGGAATGAAATTATCGAAAAATTAACAATGGTGTAGTAAAATATGTCTTTTCCCTATCATCTAGGTGCATGGTGATCTGGTTATAGCCTGAGAATCCATCCATCATAGACACTCTAGTTGACCCAACCACCTTTTGTAGAATGTGATCCATTTTGGGAAAAGGGTAATTGTCCTTTAAACAACACTTTTTCAGATTTCTGAAATCAACACATAAACGGATTTCTCCATTCTTTTTCCTAACTAGTACTAAGCTATCCAGCCACTTTAAATATCTGAGGGGAATGATGATTTTTTCATCAAGTAACTTTATCACTTCTTTTTCAATTACAGGGAGTAAGATAGGATTCACTTACCTCAACTTTTTCTTTACTAGTTTAGCATCTAAATTTAGTGGTATCTTGTGTTGTATGATAGTTGTATCATAATTTTTCAGGTATTCATACTTCCACACAAAAAAATCTATGTATTATTTAAAAAGGTCCTCATACTTTTGATTTTTCTCGATTGTAAGAGACTGTCAAAGTTTTACGAACTTTGGTTCTTTCAGGGTACCAAGATTCACTTCTTGTATAGCCTTAGTAGTTGGTTGCACTATTGGTTTCACTGGGATCTCGTTCTTGTCGAACAATTTTTCTAGAGGAAATAGTCCTTTAGGAATAAAGTTATTCTTTAGTTGAAGGATCTTGTGGCCAACAATCTCTTGTTTTAACCCTAGTGTTCTTCCATGTTCTATTTCCAGGATATATTCTCCTTCCTCTCCTTCATCGCTATCTATATTGGTTCTTGAAAACTCGTGCATAAGCTGCAGAAAGTGTTTGATATGCTGATCATCCTCAAAGACTTGCCAACTTTTAATATTTTCAAGGATAGAGGGACGATATCGAATTTCCACTTCATACTTTATCTTCGGCTTCTTGGGGGATTTGAAATAGCTAGCCATCAAGGACAATGAATCAGCCTATTGGTTGCATTCCATAGGGACAAAAGTTATATTGAAAGCATCGAATAAATTATCAATAAGATCCCATGCATGATTTCAGTACGCTTCAATCCTAGGATGATTTTCTTAGTAAATACCTTTGAATTGGTTTACCACCAACTCAGAGTCTCCAAAACCTGCCAAATTAGTGACTTTCAAATCTTTAGCGGCTCGGAGACCTAAGACGAGGGACTCATATTCAGCGACATTGTTAGTAGTATCAAAATCTAGTTTGTAATACAGACTAATCTCCTCCTGCTGGTGATGATAGTACTGCACCAGCTCCATATTCTTGTTTGGCCGAGGCGCCATCAAAATATAGTTTCCAAACTTGATTCTAGTTATCCTCAGCAATAGGTTGAGTCACTTGAGGTTGCACAATTTCCTCTTCAGAGGGATCACACAACAAGAACATATAACATCCCATATCTTCATCAGCCGCATATATGGGATAATTCATCGGAATGTCTTGATCACTTATTACATAGAGAACATAGCTTCTCTGTACAATCATCTAGTATCCCTAGCAAATACAGGTATTGTAGCGTACTTCATATCCATTTGCATGGTGCCTCGCAATTTTTTATCCCATATTCTTGATAGAATCATACCATATTTGGATGGGACATTTGCTACTACTACGTCCATCATTACGCTTTTGGCCGGCAATTGGGAGAGAGTGACTACGAAATATTTTATCATACCTATTCACTTTACCTTTCTGGAGTCGAAACTGTAGAGATCATGATAGCGTATGGTAATATCTAGTCCCAATTGTTCCATGATAACTTTGGGCATCAAATTGTGAGATACTCCAGAGTCCAGCATATAGTTGTGGGGGAGTTTATCATGCACATTTAGAGTAACGTAAAAATGAGTAGTGGGATATTCTTTATCATCAATGTGAGGACCACATTGAAAAGATGGGGCTTCGTCATTCAAATTTATAGAATCTTGCTGGTCAATGTTTTCATCTTTGTGCAACATCTTATCAATTGGTTTCTGATCCAAAGGATTTTTTATCAATTCAAACAAGGGAACAACTATCTTTAGTTTGCTCAATTCATGTTCCAAATTGAATGGAGTAGCGAATTCCTTGTGCTCTTTAAGATCTGGCCCCATTTTCTCATAGGGGATGAAGCATGTCTTTGTTTGGCTATTTGGAACTGTGGCCTTACTTGCTTTATCCTTCAGTAGGTCTTTACATTTTTACAAGGGGGATATTTGAGGAGACTTAGCTTGGACCGACTTCTAGGGAGAATTATTGGGAGGAGTATCATTCCATCTATTTTCTGCCTCAGGTCTTGGTATCAAGTCATACATCTTTTTCAACCCTTCATGTTGAGCATTTGGGAATAATGGATACTCACCGGTGAATGAATCATTTTGTTGAGGGTTTTCAGGATATCCCCCCATCTGATTATGTGGGAGTGAATTTTCATAATCATCTCTAGTGAGGTGCATGAGATAAGAATCTTCTTCCATCCAATTAAGTTGTTCCTCAACTTCTTCGTAGACTTCTTCCTATAGTATTTCGATTAGATTATTATCGCTATCTTGGACGGGTAGCCTTAGTGGTTGTTCATCATTCCTCTTTTCTCTATATGCCATCTGAGGGTTATAAGGCCTTCAGAACTAAGTAGGAGGGAGAGCAGGAGATTGTCTGTTAGGACTGCTACTTTCTAATTCCTTTCTGGTAAATTTATTTGACGGATTCTTTATAATGCAAGTCATTTCATCAATCCTTGCTTCTTCAGAGTCTTTAACTCCTGAGGAGCCACTCTCTTCTTTGACCTTCCCTTTCTCTTCCTGTTCTACATCATTGGTCAATTTTTTCTTTCCTCTTGCTCTCATATTTCCTTCAACGTCTATAGCATCATATTTCATTACGCTAAGTGAGGGTGATCTCCTCTCCCTAAACATGATGGCAAATTCGGAGGGGAAAGATCATGCATACGTTGCTCAAGCTGCGGATTTTGTAGGTCGGATATCCTTGAGGATTTTACTATACACTTTTTTGAATCTTGTAGTGAAATCCACCACAATTTTAGAATTGCTCTTTATTAGGGAAGAAAAATCTGTCAGTTAGTAGAGGTTATCACACTTAATTCCCCACTTCTTGGTGAAGGTGGTTTCTAGATTTTCCATAGTGCTGATGGAAGCATTAGGCAGTGCTCTGAACCATTTTCTGGCTTCTCCCTCTAAATATTGGGTGAAGACTCTCATGAACACATCATCATGGTCGATAAGAATGTTGTCAATGAAATCTTGGAATCGATCTACATGATCTTCTGCAGATATTCCCTTATTGCCATCATAGTTTGGTAATAACTTTAGATAGTGGGTAGGCATATCATTTAAGGGTGTTGGAAATTGCAGAGGTCCATGTAGGCTGGCCACCTATCGAGGTGTTATGCGTGGTGGTGTTCCTCCGCCACCTCCTCCTCCTGACATGAGGCTGTCTGCGATTAATTTCTTGGCGTGAGGAGTAATAAAGGATTTGAGCGGATCTTTACGAGCTGACGATTTTTCGCTTTCGGTGGGAATAACCTGAGAGTCAGTCAAACCAAAAGGATTATGGGGATTTTAGGGAGAAGTTTTTCTTTCAGGGGTTTGGAAAATGAATTCAGATTCAAGGAATTGAGGGCCAAACAGAGGTGGGAAGAAACTTTTCTAGTGGACTAGAGAGGTGGACTGATATTTTCCCCATTTGTGTCTCCAGGAGACAAAATCTTGTAGAGCAACTAATTCTTCATGACTAGGGTTCTAATGAGTATGTCTACATCCAGATTCTAGGTTTGCTTCGGTGGATTCACCAAGTGGATTACATCCTACTGCATGGTTTCATCCACTATGAAATCAGGAGTGTATAATTTGTCGTTGTCCCCAAGGAATATTTATGTTCTTGCTTGCAGTCCCCGACAACGGCACCAAAAAAGATGTTAGTCCCAGAGACGTTCTAAGGTTGTTTTTAGAACTCTGATTGAGAATCAATAAGTTTACTCTTTGTCTCTTTATACTTAATCAAAATCACATTTATTTGAAAACCATGCTGATAACCAATCATGGAGTAATGTGAGAAGTACTTCAATATGCCAATGAAAAATTGAATGAATTTTGTGTTAATGAAATGACACAAGAAAAGGAACTTAATAAAAGTAAATCTTTATCTTATGTGTCCAAAAAAAACATACTAAACCAAACAGGAATTCAGTAGTTTGAACAAGATGATCACAGAGATAAAATCTGAATACTATGAGGATAATATAACCAGATCATATACCATTAATATTTCACGCCATAAGCATCTAGAAACAATAATTTAAGCCTGTAGCACTCATACTTGGATCCAGACTAGCTTGCAAATCATAGAAAATTTATGAAAGGGATGAAATAACAAGAGAAGAGATTACTAACTAAACATGTCAAAGCTTTGTAACCACAAAACGTCAAGATGGAGCTTGAAGTTATTTTCTTTCTATATTGATCAGATTGTTGGTTGTGTGAGCTATCTCAAAGAAAACACCTAATATTTAATTATCAACCAGGGTTGGTAATATTAGAGTTGAGGAAAAGTATATGCTAAGGTAGAATGGCAACTAAGATTTTCGGCTTGTCAGACCTTAAAAATATTTAATAAAGAAAAGATCAAAATATTTTTCAAAATGAAAAACCAAGTCAAACTTCAGAAAAACAATAAAAAGAACTAAATCAAACCTAGTTAAACAAATAAACTAGAATAGTATCAAATCATACTACTCTATCTTATAATTGAATAATGGAAACTGATTGAAAATCAACTATGAACTTTGAAAATGGAAGCTATACCGATTCAGATTCTATCCTAGGAATTAGAAAACAACTTTAAATAAATTAGAGACCTATCTATGAAATGGATTAATTTAATGATAAATTACATAAGAAGAAAACTATGCCGATCAAAGCAAATTACAGCTATTAAATAATTTCAACAACTAATTCAAGAAAAACATCTATTCCCATGTAACAGGAACTGGAGTGAATATATCATAATGGCTTTCAAATGTAATAGCAAAACAAAATGGAAGCAAATATAATCTAACTTCAACAAAGAGATGTAAACTACAAAGAGACCAATTACAGTTAACTTTAAACATTCTGACCTATTTACTATCCATGAGCATAATAATATGATACTAATGAAAACTAGAAGCAAGTAGAAATCTTAATAGAGATATTTACTTATGAAATTTGTTTGGAAGCAAGTAGAAAACTTGACAAAGATATTTACATAGAAGCAAGTAGAAAACTTGACAAAGATATTAATTTCTGAATCCAAATTCTATTCCATGAACATCTTCATAATTTATCTAAATAAGAAAATGATCATAATCTTAATAAAGGAAACTATCAAAACTAGAATACTTGGAGAATGAAATTATTAACTCTAATCTAACTAAGTCTTAAGAGCATGTCATAAACTAAACTAGGAATAAAACTGATAAGTTCTGAAATAACAACATGTTAGTAAATTACATATGAAAGACATAATTTAAAAGACAGTTAAAGCAAACTAAGAATGGTAACAAAACTTTAATTACAACTTTATGGAATGTAAAACAAGGGCCTAATTACGATTAAAACTACTAATTAAGAGCAAGAAAGATTACAGTTATGAAAACTAAGAAATTCAATTCAAATGAGCATAAAAACAGTGCAGAAAGAATGAAAATCTGAATGACGATCCAGATGGCTGTCCAAATGACAGTCTAGATGAGGAAAAATGAGTTAAACTAAGGAAAAGGAGAGTTTCGATGATCTTAACGTTAGCTAGCAAATGTAGATCAACCTACAATGAAAATAAATCAGAGAGAAGACTTGTTGAGAAGCTACTATAATGGAGAGCAACCTATTCTAATCATTGTTGGAGAGATAAACTATTCCTATGATATGCTAAAGCAAGATTGAGACGAGAGATAGAATTAACGTACAGCTACAAAGAAGAAGCTAATGAAACTAATTATAACTATAAACTAAGCTGGAAACATCAACTAACTAAATCCTATCTAATTGCAAGAGATTCGAAAACAAACTATCTAATTACCAAAGACTGAAATGAAACTATGAAAACTATAGTTTTGGTCGACCATTTACTAATTCTGGAAACACAGATTATGTTAGCAGCACAATATAAATTAAAGATAAGAAAGAAATATGATGTACATGAAAATGAAATTGATTACATATACAGGAAAATAAACTAATTATTTGCAGAAAATAAAATGCAGAAATGAGAACAAAACCTCCGGTTGATGAAGGACCCTTCCCAACAATCAGAGATGGAAAATTGAACTGATTAGTTACTTAGAACATCAACAAACTAGAACTTCCATTAACTTGAGAAAATTACAAAACGTCTGCTATCTGCTCTTGATAATCTCTAACTCTAACTCTGTCTTTGTCTACAGGCTAACTTCTAACTTTGTTCTTCTATGTAAGCGTCTATTTATACATTTACAAATGGACGAGAAGGTCGACAGACTCAACCTCTCTAATAAAAGAGGCGTTTATGGCTGTAACTGGTTGCTTTAAGTGATGTGTGACAACGTAGGGAGCATACACAAGGCTTCACAGAACCAATTCCTTCACGAGGCAGCTGCAGCGTTGATCTTCCTTTGACGTGGGCAGGGAGGTAGTGCGCTGGAAAACTGAACGAACGGAGGAGAGGGCTGTTAGAGCATTGGCGTGGGAAAAGTGTTGTGTTGGCAGGCTGAGCATGGAAGCATGGTCTGCTTTCGAGTTTAGCAGGCCTATGGATGAATCTTCCAGAACTAGAGCTCATTAACAATGACCCCTGCATGGCAAACAAAACCCACGTGGCGGATCTTGTCTTTAATGGCTCAAAACATGCCAACCATGGATTTTGCGGGTTGAATGAGAGGCTGAATGACGAGATGGATGCGGTTGAACATTAGCAATATAAACACACAGTCTGAATGGAAGGTTGTTTGAGAAATCGCAACTTGTAGATCAAAATTAAATGCCATGCATGATTGGAAATGTCACTTTAATCATTGATAAATCATAATATGATGATATTTGACCAAAATTCATATGATAAACAAATACATGCATACCTGGTTTGTTTGATGGGATGAATGGAAGAAAGAATAACTTATTATATCAAAAATAATGAAATTAACACCATTCAGAATAGATTTGATGATAAAAAATAGTGACAAAATGGACACCAACATTCACCAAAACCGGAGATATGCCAGGTCCCACTGAGCAAAACAGAGAGAAATTAGGAAGAAGTTTGAGCTGCAGTAGCAGTGGCCTTCGACTGGGATGATGAAGATATATATTTGGTCAGGAGATTCTTGAATTGGTTCTTTAAGGAATTATACCTCATCCATAGGGCAGTATGGGATGTTGTTTTGGTGTTAACCAAACATTCAATGTCTTTTACTTGTGTGCGCAGTGCCTTGTTTTCTTCATGAAGCTCATAAATTGTCTCCACATAGCTTTGATTCTGGTTTGTCAACTGTGCTATAACTTGGATCAACTTATCCATCTCTTGCTGAGTTAGAATGAGCTGTTCTTTATGATTTTTAGGGTTCTTTGGGGGACTCAACTCTTTTGAAAATGTTTCACACTCAACAGTATGACCTTCAAGCATTTTGTCTTTATTGTGTGTAGGAGGACTTTCAATAGTAGAGGCTTCACTCATTCGAGCAGATACGTTGGCCAACGTGAGGAGGGGTGATTCAAGGGTATGGTTTTCTGACTGGACATTTGAACGTGATGCCTAAAAGACAGTCTGAATGACAAACTGGTTGACGAATTGGTCATAATTTGTTCTCGTGGATTTAGTGGACTCTGAAAAGAGTGGAGGTTCTGAATTAGGGTCACCAAGGGTAAGTTCAAGAGAAGCTGTGTTATCGGACAATCCACTCGAGTAGATGCGAGCTGGATCTCCCTAGCTCAATGTGAGTCTAGAACAAATAGAATAGACTACAAACACATCTCCTAGATCTACTTAAGGACCAAGTATTAGATGTCTTACCTTTTACTACGCAATCCTTTCTCTCAAATGTTGATCCACGTACCATGGTCGTTAGAGCCAAGCTGCAAGACCTGTTAAGACAAAGAAACAAGAGAAACCAGTAAAAGACATCTATACAATAAGCGATCTAAGTAAACAGTTAAGCAGGTAAACTACACAATATCATTGCACACAAGAACAATATTGGTGTAAAGCATTTGTATTACTGCAAATAGAGGAGTACATGATAGAAATATAGAACTACAACCAATACTTAATGCAGTAGCCCTTCTCTGACCAAGCCAATTGCCACATCCTTCGAAGGAAGTATGAGCTCTCCAATATGTGAATGGAGGTGTCTTAAGAGAGATTTCCCCAGCATGTAGATAACATAGTCTTCCTCCCTTTGGGATGGGAGTGAGCCTCACTTATATAGGACTAAGTGGATAGGGTATGGATAGGATAGATTGAGATATGGTAGGAGAGAGATAGGGGATCTTCCCAAAGAGTTAGGGGTCGAGTTCCAGCTCCCCTAGAGGTCAGGGATAAGCCCCTAAATGGGCAAGTTTTGAGAAGGATCTCGAATAAACTATTTTTTCCCATTAACAGACCTTGTCGCATCCTGCAGTGGAGCAATATGTGACATCGCATGTTGCTAATGTGCAAACTGCGACGACCTCTCAAAAGACTGCAAAATTGAGTGCAAATCCTCCCAGATGAAAATACTTAGTCCAGGTGAATTCAGGGATGTATACACTGAATCTAATGATGGGTAGATTTTAGGTGTAACAAAATGCCCCCCAAAGCATGAAGCTGTTAAGGATGTACAGGTGAAGTGCTTTGAAAGAAATAATGGCAATAGGCTCGACGGACGAAGGACAATGCTGCAGTACAACTGACTCTGAACGGACAATCTTATATGAAGTACAACATGGCTGCCGACCAATACATTGCAGATCCATGGTAGTAATAACTGACTGAACACAATCATGGCTACTAGACACAAGCGTAGATCCATGATGAGATGATAACACAGCCATGGCCAATACAAAAGTGGATCTGTGTACTATGAATCAATACAAACTCCATCGCAACTTGGGTAAAACATAACTCCCCAGGGTCTTCAAGCTGAACCCGCAATGATACGAATCTATCCATGTGATTACAAATGTCTTGACGCCGAACATGGTAGAAACCACTTGATTACTGGCCATTGATGTAAACCGTTAACAAGTGGGAGGGAGATCACCATTGATGTTAATGATTCCCAAGGTATCACAGTACATATCATCAAGCGTGAATAAATGATTTGAAGTCGAACACAAGATGAAATATTTCAATCAAGAGTCAATAATGTAAACTCATGATGAAAACAAGGTAACCTGCCATTGAGGCATGCAGGGCCAAGGTACTTGGTTGGTTTCTAGATTTGATCCTCAGATGATGAGTTGAAGTCGAAAAGGATGAATCCGTCGAAGGAGGGCCATGATGAATCCCCCATCAATCAACACGAAACACGATAAAAGATCTGTAGAGTGGATCGGATGGTACTGTAACATGTAAGACTGACTCAAAGTAAGAATGGCATGACGACGTGTGTACTGACTATAGATGATAGATATTGAACGTGTTCTTGAACATGGGCATGGCATGACCTGGTAGTATTGACATAATGAGAATGATGCAAACTTCTAATGCAACTGATGATGGAAGCTTTCTTTGAATGACTCAGAGGAGTAACAAGACTCAAAAAGTAAGTGGGGACTCATAGACAAACAGATGACCCAAGTACTGTATACGAATGCAGATGAGTGCCATGTTCAAGAACGAGTATATACTACCACTAAGGTATGTAACACAAACACTTTCCTTTTTCCCCATCACGAATGATGAGTGCCTCATGTGTTTTTTAAGAGCTTGACGAGGGTAACTAGATGCTCGGTATAGCTCATCTCATAGATGAGTCCAATCCCAAATATTTTTCGAACCTGGGATAGGAGGGGTTCGTCCCATGATGGGCCCTTCAATGTGAAAATTTAACGAGTCCATAGAAGGTAAAATCGGTCGTCATTTCATGTTTAGAGAGTTTGAAAAGAACTAAAGAAGACTCCAATGGTCCTTTTTCATAAAGTTAGCCTCATCGCCCGAAAAAGGGTAAAACAATGGGGGAGAGGACTCTTCCGGTCATGATTGGCTGGAGTATTCCTTTTTTGTAATTAGTGCCCCCTGGTCCGAAAAAAGGGTAAACTATCACCAGGAAGATGACCATTCAAATACTTTAACAAACGTGAACATGACAAGTTCACTTGGCAATCTTTTCATTTTTCGAGAGCCTGAAAAGAGCTTAATGGTAGACTCCGGGGGTGTCCTTTTTCATGGAAGTTTAACAAGCCCGGAAAAGTGGTAAATAATAACTCGGTACTTGCTCTCATGGTTTCATGAGTACGAGAACAAACAGAGAGTAAACTCGTCCTCATGCAATAATCACAACTAACCAAAAATAATAATGACAAAACATTCAAAGGAGTGTTCGTACCTGTAGTTATCGTTGATGATGCGAGAAACAGCACAAAAAACCACTTTACGACTCCTGTACACTAGAGAAAGTGTCAAATAGCCCCAAATATAATGACAAATGGTCAAAACTATAGTAAATGGCCCAAAAGCATCAAAACATTTGAAAATGAATATTCCATTCTATTTATAAATAGAAATATGGACCAAAAATAGATTTCATTGTTCAAATTGCCAATTTTGGTGAAGAAGTACCAATTTGGAGCCAAAATTTCCTTTGCCGATTTCGGGAGCTACGATCCACCATTTCACCAACCGTCCGGATCAGGTAGGCCTAAACTTCATCAAGCAACTTTCCAGTGGTTTAGTTTTTTCTTTTATGTCCATATTTTGGGTTTTTGATGGTGTTATGGAGTGCTTTATGCACCCTCGGCTCGTCGTAGGTTGCCCTTTCGGGACCTGCGACAAGACCAAGTCATCACAAGTCTCGAAAACGAGAGGTGCAACGACATCGCACTGTACCTAAATGTACAGTGCGACAGCGGAAAACCACAATCCAAACATCAAAAAGAAATCAAAAAATGGACTTTTGAGGGTTGAAGCAGGACCTAATAGTGTTTAAATCCTTCTTGGTAGGTTACTAGCTATCCAATATGGTATTGGAGTGGCGAGAGAGAGAACATGAACTTGAAGATGAACAGGCCGTGAATGATCCACAATGTGTGGATGCTTTAAGAAACTGTGGGTTACTCAAGTTGTTTGAGATCCAGGGGATGAGATCCCAGATCCCACTACTGACACACATGCTCCAGAGTTGGGATGCGGCCCAACTGTACTTTGTGATAGGTGAGCATATCCTCACGATAGTCATTGAGGATATCTACTTTCTCACTGGTTTGTCCTGAAGAGGGGATGTTGTACATCTTACTGGGACACGGGCCAGTGACCGTACAGTTGAGGACATGGTGTCACAACACTGTGTTTCTACTTCTCGTCCTTCGAGCGGGAAGATTCTCATTAGGGATGCGGTGAGCCATCCATTGCAGACCATATTACTTACCATTACTAGGGTGGCGGGTAGCCAAGCCCCACACACGGCTACTCGGACCCAAATGTTGTATGCGGAGGACTGTATGTCCCCCATGGTTTTCAACTGGTGGGAGGGTCTCCTTGCAAACATCCGAGCTCAGCTAACCAAGTGTCCATGAGGGGAGCTCAAGCAGTTTGGGTATGGATCGATCATAGTATCGTTCCTCTTAGAGCGGATTCCTCTTCTACGTCCGCAATTGGTACTTGATTACAGGGAGCCTAGGGATCCCCATATGCTCAGATGGGCTGAGGTCATGACCCATCATGGTGGCGGGCCCATCATTAGCTTTGGTCCCAAGTTTTTCAGCTGGCTAGAGGGCTAGTTGCTTATGGTCAAGGATTTTCCATACAGCGGCACAGACTTTTGAGAGGATCCCGACTTGGCACTGCCGGAGGGTGCAGCATGGGGTGACGTAGGTGAGAACAAAACCCTTGTATTTTAGTTTTGTATATTATACCATTTTTTTGATGTAGTGCTTGACAAGTATGTAATATGCATGTGCAGATGTGGGCCTCGTACGGCCGGTGGGTCTCTCCCTTCTGGCGTGGAGAGACATAGGTGGGGAGGCAGTCGTTCCTGAAAGTGCTCATGTTTCCATCGAGGAGATAGAGGAGGTGTATAGGAACCTATCTCAACTGGCTGTGTAGGTACTAGAGCTAGCTATTGATAACTTACCGAGGCCTATGCAGAGATTTGGGGTTGGAGCATCAGTGCGCTTCAACGGCTTACTCTGTAAGGTGGCTTGGACCATAGACTGTTTCCTCACCCAGCGACAGCATGCCGTTCATACTAGGGGTGGTGTACGGGTCAGGTGCCAAGCCTGATGACACTATCATACTTGTACTGAGAGCTTAGAGGCCTCATATTTTGTACTACTGAAAGCTATGATGCTTCAGATTTTTGTAGAGACTTACTGAAAGCCATCATGCTTCAGATTTTGTACTAGCACTACTTTTTGAGCGATATATATATATATACAGACATTATCGACGATTTATACATTATGTGTTTTTAAAATGATTAGTGATGTGATCTTGTTTACATGGTTGCTTTTATACATTGTATTTACATGTCGTGAATGCTTTTACATATTATGGATATTATGTGTGTGTGATGTACCATTCCAAAATGAAGTTGGCCATCGAGTCAGCAACTGTGTTTAACTCCCGTGGAATGTGCAGGTGTTGAATGGATTCAAATCACCTTTCCAGGAGACGTACTTGTCTGAAGAGACAGAGTGAGGTGGGATCACAGATGGCATACACCTGGTTCAGATGGGAAACCACTAGTTGAGAATCCATGTAGATTACAATGTGGTTCATACTGTCACATCCCCACCCATTCTACCAGCTAGGTGGAGAGGATCGTGGCGTTAAACCGGGCAATTAGCCCCATATCCATTAAATTAAACTCATTGATACAAGACATGTATAAGTGCATGCAATAGAAACACAAAATAAATTAAGAAAATGTTGTTGATATCTAATCATACACTCAAGATTTCTGTGACAGCCAAATAAAGACCCTTGCAGAAATATAAAAGATCATATGGAAATGCATAAACTTGTAAAAACTCAGCGGAAGTAAATTCAATAGCACGTCCATCATTCATTCTAATATTTATCAAATGATAATTACAAATTTACACAAGAGAATACTTATCTTATGCGAAAGTAGTCCCACGCAACTGGCTATGCAACTGCAACGTTCCACCCAACCGTAGGCCAGTGTGCTCCTCAATTTCTCAGCACCACTGCCACCCCCGAGCTGGGCATGATCTCTACAAGGAAACAGGGAACAACAGACTCACTCATAGACAAGCATACACCAAAATGAGCCAAGCCAATCTACAATTGGGTTTATCAGGCTGCTAGGAGATGGAAAGGAAGAGTTGCTAAGCTAGTGAGCTCCCGCACAGAGCCAGGGATAACCTTGCAAGATCTATCTAGCTTGGCACCCACAATACCTACACACCCAGCACAAGGAAGTATTCTTTTCTCTGTTATACAGTCCCTCAAGCCATACCTTCCCTATCTAGTGCTCTCAGGGTATGCATAGAAGAGTAACCAAAGCCCTCTTGATCTTCTTGAGAGGTTGTCTCCCCCACTAGGTTTATCAAGCTACTTCTGTCCACTCCCACTCCAAAACTTCAATTCACAGGTTCAAGCCAAAAACGAGGATGCACATAGCAGCAGAACACACTTATGGGCATAATGAAAATCGTTTGTACAGTGACAAGCATGAAAATGATCCTCTAGGCTTCAGAAAAACGTGGGAAGGTTAAAATGAGCAATGGAGGTTTGGAGAAAACCCCAGGTAGCAGAAAACGTTTCTAGGAAAAATGCCCATGGCAAATCGGGGACAAAACGAACTCCCTACAGTCCCAAATCGCACCCCCTCCTTCCTAGCTACTATCCAAAACCAAAAACGGGTTTTTGGGCAGGGAGAACCCTGCGTTTTTGCTCAAAAACGTGACTGTAACTCCCATCCTTCTCTACCTGCGTGAATGAGTGAAGACTGCCCCTTCCCCATGGCTTTGGGCACCATTTCGTGGGTGGTTTCTTGCCCCACAAGCAAAAACACGAATTTCCATGTTGATGGCTTGCCCATGCACGAAATTGGCTGCCATACTCCCTCATTCCCAAGGCATTAACTGCCTTAACCAAATTCTTGGAAGAATTAAATGATTGGGTGCATGAGACAAAATGGGTAGTTGGTGGTTTATGGGTTTCCCCATTGACACATGGATTAATACCATTGGCTCAAGGGTTTGAATAATTTCCCTCCCTTTTCCTTGTAGAGTCATGCCCCATCTCTCTTGTTGCATTGCATACCCGGTTGTGGGTTTTTCATTAAAAATTCGAAATTACATGATGTCTTATATACATTGTGCCCATCTCGCACAAGGACCATAGGCATCTAGTTTAATTGTCGATATATAAACGCTAAATCAATGGTGGGGCCTTGGCCTTGAGCTCCTCACCATGATTAAATATCAGTATTTACATCATTTACAAAGGGGGGTCAAAATGGGGACGTGACACATACCCAAGGAAATGGCGTTAGCTAGGGTTTCGATTACTACCTGATACTCTGCGACATTGTTGGTCACAAACCCTAGGCAACTTCCTCCTGAGCTAATGAGCTCACTTGTTGGGGAATATAGTACCCAGGCTACTAAAGCAAGGCTACGGGTATGTTGGCTGGCGCCGTCCGCGAATCCATAGCACGTTGCCATCTACACATGTAGACAGAACATGGTATAAGAAGCGGAAACAAGATCGAAAGACACTCAAAAAAGAAATGCGTCACACCACACAAAAACACAAAAAAATACCATGTACAGTATATACAAGTAAGTCTATGCACGAGGGATCAAGCATAGTATCTCTTCAGGTAAAGCCCATTGCGGGGTTCACCCAAAGAGATTCTATCATAGTCTTCAAGCTCGTAAGCTCCTTTCTCCAAAACACGTTTGACTATGTAAGGTCCATGCCACATGGATTCGAACTTCCCTGCTCCTAGTTTGTCGTGCTTCAGGTCATAAGTAAGGACCAGGTCACCCTCGTTCAAGATATGAGGTTCAACTGACTTATTGTATTGGGTTTTGATGCATTTCTTGTGCGCTTCATTAGCAAGAGCGGCATCTCGGTGAGACTCGTCAAGTTTTGCTAAGTGCAAGAGACGTTCTTCCTCAGCAGTAGTGTTAGCAAGAAGTTTGACAACGAGTTGTAGAGACGGAATTTTGCACTCTATCAGTAGAACATCCTCCAATCCATATACCAATTGGAAAGGAGTGAATCCTGTGGTGGTTTGACGGAAGTTGGGTATGCCCATAACGCTGAAAAGAGCATATTGTGCCAATTGGACTTATGTGTCCCTACCATCCTTTGGACCATAGTTTTCAAGACCTTGTTAATGGCCTCGACCTGTCCATTGGATTGTGGGTAGTAGGGTGTTGAATTTTCATGGCGAAAACCCAACCTGTCACTCAATTCATCAACCATATGGTTCTGAAAATGAGAACCATGCCAGATTTGTTATCGAACAATCCACTCGAGCAGACGTGAGCTGGATCTCCCTAGCTCAATGTGAGTCTAGAACAAATAGAACAGACTACAAACACATCTCCTAGATCTACTTAAGGACCAAGTACTAGATGTCTTACCTTTTACTACGCAATCCTTTCTCCCAAATGTTGATCCACATCGCACGGTCATCAGATCCAAGCTCCAAGACCTGTTAAGACAAAGAAACAAGAGAAACGAGTAAAATACATCTATACAATAAGCGATCTAAGTAAACAGTTAAGCAGGTAAACTACACAATATCATTGCACATGAGAACAATATTGGTGGAAAGCATTTGTATTACTGCAAATAGAGGAGTACATGATAGAGATATAGAACTACAACCAAGACTTAACACAGTAGCCCTTCTCTGACCAAGCCAATTGCCATGTCCTTCCAAGGAAGTATGAGCTCTCGAATAGGTGAATGGAGGTGTCTTAAGAGAGAATTCACCAGCATGTAGATACCATAGTCTTCCTCCCTTTGGGATGGGAGTGAACCTCACTTATATAGGACTAAGTGGATACGGTATGGATAGGATAGATTGAGAGATGGTAGGAGAGAGATAATGCATCTTCCCAAAGAGTTAGGGGTCGAGTACCAACTCCCCTAGAGGTCAGAGATAAGCCCCTAAATGGGAATGTTTTGAGAAGGATCTCGAATAGATTATTTTTTCCCTTTAATAGACCTCGTCGCATCCTGCAGTGGAGAAAGATGCAACTTCGCATGTTGCTAATGTGCAAACTGCGACAACCTCTCAAAAGACTGCATAATTGAGTGCAAATCCTCCCAGATGAAAATACTTAGTCCAGGTGACTTCAGGGATGTATACACTGAATCTAATGATGGGTAGATTTTAGATGTAATAAGGTGATGACTGGACAAGGTGCTCATCACCTAAGGGATCCTCATCAAATTGTACACGCTTAGTGTCTCATTCTGCTTGCATAGAGGATTGGGTAGGTTCACCAATACTAGATTGGAAATAATGTTTTCAAGAGGGAGAGGATTTGATAGTAGACTCTTCAATCAAATGATGGTTCAGTATTTCAAAAAAAAAATGATCCCAGGTTTTCCCTCTCTCTTCTAACTGGTGAATGATCAGGATTTTAATGAGACAATGATGATACAAGCTACCAGAGGGATTAACAGTATTCTTCCAGACTTGGCTAGACATCTTCTCCAAAAATTTTAGGAAATAAAATGAGAAGTTGAGGGTTTGATTGTTAACAAAATGCGCTAACAATATGAAATGGCAAGCTTTAAAGATAGTGAATTTACCCTCACAAGTGATTAAGTGGATGATAATAGTCAGAGTATCTAAGTACTCCGGCTTGATCCATTCTCTGTGAAATCCTTTGATACTAGCAATGTGTTGAAAATTGGTCTTCAGGGAAAATTCATGATCCTTCCATGGAAGGAAGAGATGCTTATGCCATTGGGCACCTTCCCTCGAGAGCTTGGTAGCTAATGCTATTGACTCTTCTGTCACGGAGAAAAAAAGATGGCCAACCTTGGCCGTCTTGCCATCAAATCCTTTAGCGAACAGTAATGAAATCTCGTGGTCGTGGCCTTGGAGAAGGTGGAGAAATGGTCCCCAACCTGCTCGCGAAAACACTTCACGGTAGGATTTAAACTCAGAAATGTGGAGGAGGTCTTGGTAGCTACCAGGCTCGTAACACATTGGTATTGTTGACAAAGGATGGGGAGATGTGAATCAATACAAGAGGTGCAAGAATTTGTAGAGGACGCGGCCCAAACAAGAGATGGAGAGTGATCAGACTGAGGCGGAATTCACGCAATCACTAGTTTAAACTAAGGTCCATTTGATCGTTTGAATGAGAGTGGACAAGAGCTTGGCATGCTTAAAAGATCGCACCTATCATTCGAAAATCTTAAGTTAAGTGCCAGTGTAGAGGTGCGTGAATCCAGTGAATGCGTGTGGTTTATAATATATTCAACCATGTCCAAAGCCGAGCTTTGGACAGGTTGAATGTAATTCATGTAATGAAAATAGATTACACTTGAGAGATCATAATTCGATTAATATGGTGGCAGGTCATACAATAGGATAAGTAAGACCAAATGGCGGTCATGTAATGATTCACAATGATGCATAATCCATTCGTTTAATGGAGGCGAGATGGATAAGAGAATGAAGCCATGTGTGAAATCGACATTTGATTGATCCCTGTCATAATTAGCTAATAAAACTTATCAATACGATTCAAACCTGGACATATTGGCATATTAAAAGCTGTAATAGGTTATGGTTTCATTCAGCACTCCATTCAGAACGTTGTTTCTTTGCCTCATTTGGATTGGCATTCGACCCGTCATTCAATCCTTCATACAGACTTTTGTCTATACAAGATCTTTATTGTTGATGCTGACCGAAGCTGATTTTGCAGAGAATTTCTAAAGCTGTTAGTGCACAAAAGATGCTGTAAAATTTGTTTTTCTGGATCTTTTAGTTGCGTTCCTCTTTTTGTTCTTGATTAGATCAATTTTCTTTTGCTTTTGCATTAACCTGAAAACACCTATCATTGTATCAGATATAAATAAAAATTTCATAAATATTCAGAGAGTAAGAGCAGTTCTAATCTTCCCCCCAAACCAAAAATATGGTGTGTCCTCAAGCCATCAAAGAGGAAACGATTAAAATTAAAAAAATTCAATTGAAAGGATTATAGATAACTTTTAAAATATTGTGATATTTTTCATAAGGAAATGAAACATTAACTAATAAATGTAGATGATTCAGATATGTACATTCATCAAAAAGAATACAACAGTGCTTAAAAGACCATATGAAGAATAATAGTGTTAGAGATGCGAAAAAAAATGCCATAGGAAAATTAGTTGTCCATGACTCATTGTAAATATATATTGTCATCCAAAGAATATAAATAAGGTTCACCATAAAATTTGTGAGATCTACTATAATTATGGGTCCCATTTCTAGGATAGTCATATGCTAGGTATTGTTTGAATTAGATGACAGGGTCTAAGTCCAACTTACAACCATTATCTAATGACAGTATACATAATAGGCCTAAACATGTGTTTCTATCCTTAGGGTGTTTATGAGTTATGTGAATAGCAATGCATTAACCAAACCTCTTTTACCCGATATTGACCCACTTCCAGCAGGTTTGTTCAGTACCCCGGTGGGTTTATCTTGGTACCATGCAAGCATAGCCCCGCTGCTAGCGAGCCTACTCAGTACCCCGATAGGTTTACTTGCATTTACCGAGCTTCCTTGTTTAAGATTTTACTTAGCATGGACCCGCTACCAGCGAGCTTGTTCAGTACCCCAACAGGTTGCTTCATATAATGATATATATATATATTTTTGTAAAGAAGCCGGTTGGCACTAGAGTGTGCTAAGCCTGTTAAACACATAATTCAAATTTTTAGCACAAACCTTATGAGTAACTTTATTTATAATGGCCTAAATTACAGATTATGTCAAAAGATAATAACCTAAAACTGTTCTTTGACTTCACAGTCTATCTTCTTCATAAAAGGTCAATAATGTTCCCCACAAAAATTTAAAATATCACCCACTTTTAGTCTACCTTTTAAAGGTGCTTTAGAGACAAGTTTTGATAATGAGTGTAGGATGAACTAGTAGTCCATATGTGTAAGATAGAGTTTTGTAGAGATCTTAATAATTAACGTATGTCTTTTAAACAAATGTTCCAATGATAAATCAAAAGTGTGCATGTTTGAATCAAATACCATATACAGAATCATAAAAGAAAGTGGTTATAAATGATATCAAAAATGCTTTATCCTTTCACTAAAAATTTTCAATTTTAACAGTAACCGAAAGAGAGGGAGAACTATAAGTATTTCTTTTTAGTGCACTTCCCTTTTCGCATAATATCACATGAGTTGATTAAAAAGATAGGGTTCTTGTGATTAAGCTGCAAAACCACTTGTCGGACGATTCAGATTTTATTCAAAACAAAGCATATGTACAAAACAAGTTATGTAAAATTTTCAAAATTAACGAAAGAAAAAAGAGTCTTCCTGTTTTATTGACAATATTTTACAACTGATCATAATAGATTTCCTGTAAAAAAAAGAATGTAATCAGTTGTTAGAAATGGCTCTTTATTATTGAAAATAAAAAACATTTACATATATACAAAAGAAGATAACCCAAAATGATTCAAGGACTAGGAGGAGGAGGAATGACTTCCTCTTCTACCAGTTCCATTTCTTCTTGTTGCAAGGCATTCTGCACAAAATCTTGTTTAGATATTGGTTGATGATAAAGTCTAAGTCCATGTCCATTTACAACAAAAGAAATTTGTGAATCATCAATTGTCTTAATTTTAACGGATCCATTATCAAAGGCTGTGACAATTTCATATGGACCCATCCAACAAGTAGTTAATTTACCTTTAAAATTTTTGTATCTTGAATCAAAAAGTAGTGCCCAGTCTCCAATTTTGAATTGTTTTTGTTTAAAGTATCTATCATGCCATTTTTTGCATTGGTTTTGTATTAAGATTGTACGTTGAATAGTATCTTGCCTAATCTCGTCTAATTCATTTATTTGCAGGATTCGTTGTCTCTGTGCTTCTTCTAAGTTCAACTCTAAGTGCGCATCCATACAAAAAGTTTTGACTTGAAATTCAATGGGTAGAAGAACTTGTTTACCATAAACAAGTTCATAAGGTGTGTGACCAGTAGTGTTTCTCCACGTTATTCTATAAGCCCACAGAGCTTGAGGTTGCCTATCTGCCCAGTCTTTGTGGTGTAACTGGATAGTCTTAGTCAGGATGGCTTCTAATACTTTGTCGGTGGATTCTACCTGACCATTGGCTTGCGGGTGATATGGTGACGATTTACAATGTCTAATACCATATTTGTCACTAATATCTTTCATTAATTTGGAGGTAAACTGAGATCCTTGATTGGTTACAATTTCCCTAGGTACACCGAATCGGGTAAATATTTCTTCATAAATGAATTCCACCACATATTTCTCTATGGCTCAAAATAAAGCTATAGATTTTACCCATTTGGTGACATAATCTGTACAGACTAGGATGTACTTCTTCTTGCGAGACATAGGGGAAATTGGTCCAATGAAATCTAGAGCCCATTTTTCAAATGGCTCAATCATAACTTGGGGTTGCAAAGGCATCTCATCGGATGGTGTAGGTCTACCCATTCTTTGGCAACTGTCACATCCCTTGACATATTCTGCAGCATCTTTGAAGATGCTTGGCCAATAATACCCATAGTACAATACTTTTTATGATGTTCTCTTATCAGAAAAATGCCCACCGTGGGGTCCACCATGACATGCATGAAGGATCTCTTCCATCTCATCCGATCATATGCATCGTCTAATAATAAGATCAGGATTAGTACGAAAGAGATCATTATCTACCCAAGAATAATTGGAACTTTGAACTATGATCCTACGTTTCTCAGGTCGGGAGAGATGGTTAGGTATATTTCCAATTTCTAAATAAATGGCTATAACTGCAAACCATGGGGTTCGAACAGATACAACGAACAAATGTTCATCTGGGAAGCTATCATCGACAGGGATGGCATTATTGTCAATTTGAATTCGAGAGAGAAAATCAACTACTACATTCTCTCTACTAGGACGATCAACAATGGTGATATTGAATTCTTGTAACAAAAGAAGCCACCAAGTCACTTTTCCATTGGTGATAGGTTTATTCATCAAAAACTTGATGGCGGAGTGGTCAGTGTGTATAAAAATTTCATATCCTGTGATATAATGACAAAACTTGTTGATGGCGTAGACTACTGCTAGAAACTCTTTTTCAGTAACAGTGTATTTAGATTCTGCAGGAGTCAAATTTTTACTAGCAAAGTAGATGGCATGTGATGTTTGTCCCTCTTTTTGACCTAAAACTGCCCCTATGGCTATGTCAGAAGCATCAGTGGATGTATGGAAAAGAAGGGACCAATTTGCCCCCCTAAGTATTGGTGCCACTGATAGCTTGGCTTTCAGAGTTTCGAAGGCTTGTTGACACGGTTCAGTCCATTGAAATTATGTGTCTTTCATGAGTAGTTTGAACATAGGTGCGGCTATTTTAGTGAAATTTTCAATGAAACATCTATAATATCCGGCATGGCTAAGAAAACTTCTTACTTCCTTCAGAGTTTTTGGAGGAGGAAGATTAACAATTATTTCGATCTTGGCGGGATCCACCTTGATACCTTGAAGAGAGACATGATGTCCCAAAACTATGCCCTCGGTTAGTAGCATTTTACATTTTTCATGACTAAGAGCTAAGTTCGTTTCTTGGCACTGAATAAGAACTGTTTCGAGGTTATCAAGGGCTTCCTGGAAGGTGTTACCATAAACTATAAAATCATCCATATAAACTTCTACATAGTCATGTCCGAGGTCAGCAAAAATTCCTAGAACTGCATGCTAGAAAGTAGTAGGTGCATTAGATAGGCCAAATGGTAACACTCGGCAAGCATACGTCCCCCAAGAGCAAGTAAAGGTTGTCTTGTCTTGATCCTCAGGTGCTATCAATATGTGATTGTATCCACTATACCCATCAAGGAATGAAAAATATTGTTTCCCTAATAAGGTGTCTAACACCTGATTGATGAAAGGCAAAGGGAAGTAGTCCTTAAGAGTGGCCTCATTCAGTTCTCGAAAGTCAACACAGATACGCCATTTCCCTGTGACTTTCTTTGGAACTACCATTAGAGGAGAAACCCATTTACTGTTGGAAATTGGGTAAATGAATCCGACATTAAGGAGTTTTTGTAATTCATCCCGTGCTATATCATTTAGGGCTAGGTTCATTCTTCTCTGGGGATGCCTAACAGGAGGTATGTTCGAGTCTGTGTAAATGTGATGGATATAGGTATCTGGGTGTATACCTTTCATATCGGTATACTCCCATGCAAATGCCCCAGTTTGACTCTTGAGAACTTTTAGTAATTGTTTTTGCTGACTCTCATCTAAACCTGCATTTATATGTAGAAATTTGTCGGTACTAACCTCACACAGTATGGTATAGGATCCTAGGTGTTCTTTAATTGCGTAGACACAGGGTGTACTTGTAAATGTTGAGAGGCTCATGTTTTCTTGGAGTTCGTTTCCAAATATCTAGTCAAATTGGGAAAAAGATTGAGGAAAATATACACATGTTGTGGAAGAAATAAATTGGTTCAACACGTTCTCGGTATTTTTCTCTTGAAGTTCCTAAGAGAGATCACTAACAAGGTAAAGTTCTTCCAAGTTCTCATCTCGAAAAGGACAATCTAACCAAAACAAGTTTTCAGCTATTGGCTGAGATGGTGGGTATAAAGCCAGTTTTCTTGTATATAACCCATCAGAGATAATCATATCTCCATCCCTACATCCTATAAATGCATTAACCAACCAAGGTATTCCCAAAATAATGGGGTGACCTTTGGAAGGGTCTTTTGATTCAATGACCATGAAGTCCACGGGATATTCCCATGAGGTTGTTGATATAGTGATGTCATCTAAGATCCCGGTAGGTTGAACCGTAGTACAATTTGTTAACTCTAGCATCATTGGGGTAGGGCAAAGAAATGGTCCTAAATTGAGAGTTTCTAAGACTGTGGTAGTCATCAAATTGATAGTAGCTCCTAGATCAATAAGTGTGTTCCCTATGGCGGTGTTATTGATGATAACAGTCACCACAGGGTTTCCTGGGTTTTAATACTTTGGAATTCTAGGTTGGTTTGCTATGCAATCTGATATTTCTCCTATTACATGAATCATCGGAGGGTCTTTTTGTTTTCTCCCTGGTCTCTTAATACAGAGTTCCTTTATTACCTTACTATAGATTGGTATATCCTTAATGGCTTGTAACAAAGAGTCTTAATGCAAATATTTTTCTATTACTAGACGCTCTGGATACAGAGGTGATTCTTCCCCTGGAATTACTTCTTTGTGTGGATGGTTGTGTGTTAAAGATCTAGAAATAACCACATCCTCAAGAATGGCATCATTCAAAACTTCACTAGGTATGTCTTCTTCATTCTCTTCTTGAATAACAACTGATGACTTGGGCTTATCTTGCAAAACTCTTCCAGACTGCAGTTGTATCTCATGTATTGCTGTGGTTGAAATGACATATGATGGAAGAGGTAAAAACCCAATGTTGTTAAGGGTCTGGGTTGGTTTTTTGTTAGGATTCGGTATTAGTTGTGTAGTTAATATTGTGGGTCTTGGAGGATTCATGATCTGGAAATGGT
Organism: Larix kaempferi; assembly: GCA_027924585.1. Classification (NCBI taxonomy): domain Eukaryota; kingdom Viridiplantae; phylum Streptophyta; class Pinopsida; order Pinales; family Pinaceae; genus Larix; species Larix kaempferi. Next base: position 10,292,775 of record BSBM01000125.1, on the reverse strand, counting down.
GAGGTTGATTCGGGATAGGGGTAGTGAAGGAGGTACAAATCCAGGCGGCAGTTGCTGAATATTAGGTGGGTAAGGATAGTTAGGCATAGGAGGAGGTGTTTGAGCATAAGATTTCCCTCTCCATCCATGTGGCCATTGCTGCTGTTGAGCATTCTGAGGAGGGTACTACGGTGGCCAATTTTTCCAACCTGAAGTATTCCATTGTTGAGGAGGTTGATAAGGATAGTAATAGGGTTTAATTTGTGATGAATCTTGATATGATGGTTGATATCTAGGTTTCCAAGGCCTCCTAGGTATTTCACCAAAATTTCCATTCTTGTATACAGCTTGTAATCTAGGCAACGATGGAAAATCATTGGTTGGATGTTCTTCTGTACATAGGTGATAGACTGAAACATTATTTAATGGACATTCTCATTGAGGATATTTAGTTCTACACCTAGGATAGAAAACACTCATTGTTGCATGCTCTTCATCTTGTCTCTTTTTAGCTTGTAGTGCATCTAATTGAGAACCCATGGCTCCTAAAATATCTGTTTTGAAATTTTCCAATAGGTTTCCCAACTCTACCCTTGTAACTCCACTAGGACCGGATGTGTTTCCTTTGGGATTCCTATCATAATATTCTCGAAAGTGTCTTCCACCTTTCCCTCTGCTCCTAGAGTAATTCCTACATAGTTCACAAATCTCTGTAAAAGACTTATGAGAAATGTCTCGTACTGCCATGAGATTAAGGTTATCTAAGAATTCTTGTAAGATTCCTTTGAGGAAGAGTGTTCTTACTGCATCTTCTCGAAGATCACTATACTTGGATTTATGTAACACATAGTTAAATTTCTCGAGATAGTCTACTAGGATCTCATCCTCAAGTTGTTGAATTTTAAAAATATCATTGAGAGAGTCCTTAGTTCTACAGTAATCCTGATATTTCCATAGAAATGCATTCTTCATGTCTTCCCAAGTTCTAATACTAGATTCTCCTAATCCCGTGAACCATCAAAGAGAAGAATCTTTCAATGTGGCACGAAAGAGTTTTAGTTTTTTGTCATCTTGTAGGTAATTATAAATCCTACACAAAATGTCAAACTCGAATAAGAATGTGTCTGGATCCTCACTACTCTTCCCATAAAAGGTTGGTAGTGAGGAGGGAGGGATGTTTTTCATAGTAACATCTTGTGCAGTTGTAATGTTCCCTCCTATCATACCAACATGATAGAGAGGATCATTGAGCTAAAACTGGGCAATTGGCCCCGATGCTTACTAAATAAGACATCCACATATATAAAAATACAGGCATACAGATGTACAAATCTAAGCAAACATAGCAAAAGTAATTCATGTGCAGAATTAACACATAGTGGAATTAAAGTCATGTTACTATCTAGCATACACTTAGCATTTGATGACAGAAACACAAATGAGAGTACTTATCTTAACAAGTAGTCCTTGAGCAACCAGCTACGCTTCTGCAACGTTCCACCCAACCGTAGGCCAGTGTGCTCCTTAATCTCTCAGCACCACTGCCACCCCTGAGCTGGGCATGATCTCCACAAGGAAAAGGGGAAACAACAGGGTCTCACATGGCCATAGATACCCCAAAATCAGCCAAACCAACCAGCAGTTGGGTTTCTGAGGCTGCTAGGAGATGGATGCATATAACAACAAGGGCATAAGTGTTGGGTATGAGAAAAATGTCTCAATAGTGGAATGCACGAGATGGGGTTTCTTGAGCTTCAGAAAAACGTGGGTAGACTCAAAACGAATTGGAAAACTGGGAAAATTTGACTGGGAGAGCAACCCATTTCAGAAAAACACCCCAAGGGCAAAAACGACCTCTCCCTCAGCCCGAAATCGCGTCCCTCCTTTCCCAGCTACTGCACAATACCAAAAACGAATTCTTGGACATGGAAAAACGCAGGGTTATGGTGAAAAACGTGAGGGTAAATTCCAGTGAGCTCAGTCTGCCTGAGAGGAAGAACGTAATGCCTGAATAATTGCCTTAGAAAGCATTTCGTGGGGGTTTTCTTGCCTAGCAAGCCAAAAATACAATTTCCAGGTTGATGGCTTTCCCATGCACGAAATCTGACTGCCATACTTCTCCAATCCCAAGTCATTAACTGCCCCAACCAATCTTTGGAAGAATTAAATGATTGGGTGCATGGGGCAAAATGGGTAGTTAAGAGTTCATGGGTTTTCTTATTGACACATGGGCTGACCCTAGTGGCTCAAGGGTTTGGTTATTTCCCCTCCCTATTCCTTGTAAATATCATGCCCCCATCTCTTTGTTGCATTGCGTAGCTGGTTGTGGGTTTTTATTAAAATTGCATATTTACATGATGTCCGATTTTACATTGTGCTCCGCTAGCACAAGAACCATATGCATCTATTCTAATTGCCGATACCTAAAATGATAAATAAATGGCGGGGCCTTGGCCTTGAGCTCCTCACCATGACTAAATAACAATATTTACATCATTTACAATATTAATGCAATAGGGTCAAGTTGGGGACATTACAGCAGTGTCTAAGATAGGGAACCTGAAGGTACCTTCAGTTCTAACTTCTCCATCTTCTTCATCTTGTCGGACACGATCTTCATTTTCATCCCCCATGAAGATTCGATTGCCAAAGAGAGAAAATCTAGCTGGCTCCTTTCTTGGTGAATATGGGATGTCCCAATGTTCTGTTTCAGGAAGGGTATTCTTTTTTTTAGGAGGAGAATTATCAGCTACGTGGGAATCCAGTTTTGGAGGTCCTACTGTTGTTGTATCAATCTGTGAGATAACTATGTTCACATAACTCTCAAAAAGAGCGTCTACTTGTGCAGGGTCGACAAAATCTACCAAGTTTGGACCACCTACTATTGAAAAAGTAGTGTCTTTGGGTTTTTGTACTAATGGAGAGTTGAGAGGTCCTAAAGTTTTATCCTTTTGAGTTTCCTCTTGTCTAAGTTTAGTATCAATATGAGCTTGAGGTTCTTCTAGTGGAATTTATTTATGAACAGACTGTTCTGATGTCCCTATGTTTTCCCCTAATTGATTTCCAGAAACGATTTCCTTTTCTTTCCAAGTAGGACTATCCCCTTTAGGTGTCTTCCGATACCTTTCTGTTGAGTTAGTAGTTAAGGTGGCATGCCCCTCGTATAGGTTAGTATGAATTTTAGTGGGTATTTTAGTAAGGTAACTAGTTTTAATAAATCTACCTTGTGAATCTCTAGACCTATTCATGAAAACAAATTATAACTGAAATAAGTTCTAACTGCATAACTACTATTGATGGGTTTTGGGGATGCCTATTATAACAGATGTGCAGGTTCTTACCTCCTGTCTTACCGCTCACCCGCCACCAGCCTATTTTCAAAGGAAAGAATATAACTAAATTTCGAAAGATAGTTCAACTTATCTATGATTGATGTTGACTCAGACCCAGTCGACAGGGGTTCCAATCACTGTCAACACCAACCCACCGCGATCTCCCTAAGCACCGGCCCAGATGTGTTTTACCTTGTCCAGCAACACCTATAGAGCAGATGAGGTCTCATCCGAGGCAATCAAGGGAGAGTGGATGGAAACATATTTCCGCCAAATGAAGGAGGATGATTGTGGCACTACTTACTTATCTTATTTATCGCAGCATTCAAAACAGATCTATGCATTCAAGATTAACATCATTCGCATTCATAGCATTATTCAACGGAAACATTTATCGCTACAAGTATAACATTAAAGTATTAACTACAGTAAGAAATCATCGCAACATGCATTAACATAAAAGGTACACAGGGAATTTCACCAAACAGTTCCGTCATGTCATATTACTTCAGAAAAACCCTGATACAACATCTCCACAAAACCAAATCTCAGCAATATCACTTGATCTCACATACAAACTCAAAGATGTGCATAAAAAACATCCAAAGATCATGCTAAGATCATCTCCCTAGGTTTTTTTAACACATATGACTCTCTGACTATAAATAGGCTTTTGCCTTTACAATGCTTGTCCACTTACTAACAACTTCCTAACTAACTCCTGGACAAATGACCCAAAATCTAACTGACACGATCCAAATGACCCAAAAACCCACCTACTGCGGTGCAATTAACTCAAAATTACATCCCATATGGTCCAATGACCCAAAAACCCGCATTTTGTGGTACAATCGACTCAAAAATACATAAAATAGTCTATTCTTCTACCTTCTGTGACCTCTTTTGACGTGTCGCAGCATCGACGATGCTTCGATTCTTCCTTACCAAACTGCCTGCCAACAGGCCCCCAACACAATCTTGTGGCTCGCCCTCAAGCCACGTCAACTGGACGTGGTGTATTTTGTGGTCGTGACTCTACTATAGCTTAACTATATTTTTGCAACTGTTCTTGCTGTCTGGATCGCGCGGTGTTATCCTGATCCTTCTGCTACACTGATCATCTGCTCGCTGTCATGTACTTCTTGCCCAAAAGTGGTCATTTCCTTGCTTGCTATCATGGACCTTGCAAACTCATCCTCCAGTCTCGAGAGACTGATTGCAGACAGAGAGGAATTTTACGAGCAACGTCGAGGTGTAAAATAGGCTAGCGGTTCTGGCACATCTATTTCGCACCAGTAAGCACATGTTACATGGACCTGGGGGCTGCCACCCCGATCCTTTGTGTGGTTGCAGGGACCACGATGCTTTGAACCATCACCAAGTTCCTAGACATCTTGAATGAGACTTCATGCTTGTAACCCCTGAGTGTCCGAGGTGCAGCTTGGTCCAGGCACTCAGGTACACTCGTCGTTCGAGCCCTCAGCGCACTTGGTGTGCTACCACATGAAACGAAATGGATCATTTCCACAACCTCCTTGGAATTCCTAACTTAGTTAGATGCTTGACCCTCTCATAACATAACCCCTCTTAATCGGAACAACCTCTATGCTCTTTCTATCCTCGGGTTCCTATATTTATACATCACAATCAGCCGATTGTCTGCCTCAGCAATCATTTACACCACCTGCTCACGGTCAAGGTTACTCATAACATTCTGCTACTCCGTGTGAGTATTAGTTGGACTTCGGATGTGTTCCTAGAAATCATACTTCCGCTTTTTTGCCGGTGTGCCAAAGTGTGTGAATCATCATCCCCCAGACCCTTTGGATATGCTGCCATGCTGGATTTCTCATGCCAACCATGCAAACCATCAATCCAAGTGTCGTCGGCCATGCTACCTTAGTGTACTCCTTATTCCAAATATGTGTGCTTATGGCACAATTTGAATCAACTAACGATCATATCTTCCCAAAAGGAAAAAGTTTTGTCTGCGTAATGATTTCTGATTTAACCAAGTCGCAACGCTGCCACTTGTCATGAACCGCTCCTAAATTGCGGAACAAGCCTCCCTACGTCCGCATTCCATTCCTGTTGGTGCGCCACCCTGCCACCAATCAATCTATACTTTCTTTTTTCCCGACGTGACACAGGCATCACATTGTTCCAAGCCCGACTGATAGGGCTTCAACCTGCTACCATTAATCAACTTGGGGAGCATTGCTCCATCCAACTACCGCAACTGTACCGCTCCTCCTGAAGTTATGCTACGGATGCGATATGAACCAAGCCAATGCATCTGCAATTTTCCTGGATGTTTCATAAACTTGTTTTCATACAACAGCACCAAGTCGCCCTGTTGAAACTATTTTTTCTTGATGTGGCGATCGTGCCAAGCCTTCTGGCGATCCTTATCCACACCCTGATGGAAACTGGCGATAAATCAATCTTCCTCTAGCTGCACTAACTACGCTAGACGTTCCTCCAATGTTGTCGCAGAATCCATTCCTGCCATTGCTGCTACACGCAGACTTGGAACAATGTACTCCATTGGCATGATTACTTCTTGTCCATACACCAGCTTAAATGGCGTCTGACCCATCAACCTTTTACATGTGGTGCAATAGGCCCACAATACTACTGGGATTTTGAGATCCCAGTCATCGCGGTTCACATTGCACACCTTTCTCAGTGCATGTTCCAATATCTTGTTGAAAGCTTCCACCATGCCATTTCCTTGCGGATGATATGGCGTACTCTTCTTATGCTGAATCCACAGCTCCTCTGTCAGTGTGTTGATGGTGCAATTGAGAAAGTGGCTGCCATGATCGCTCAGCAATATCTTGGGGCAGCTGAAATGAGTGATAATGTTATCAAACAAGAACTGCGCAGTTGTGGCCATGGAACAATCAACAACTGGTGCAGCTTCCACCCATCTTGTCAAGTAATCTGTCACCGTGATGATATATCTGGCACCAGTGTGCTTTCCTGGTGGATTGATGGGTCCCACAAAATCTATGCCCATTTGTCAAATGGTTGCAGTGTTAACTGAGGCATCAACAGCATCTCATCCCTCCTGGATGTCTTCCCAATTATCTGACAGATGTCGTAGGACCGCGCATAGTCGATCGCATCATTATGGAGCGTGGGCCACTAGAGCCCCACTTGACTCACCTTCCTGGCAGTCACCCGACCGCCGTAGTGTCCTCCAGCTACACCTCCATGTGCTTCTGCCAATATATGCACTTTCTCATGTGGCAAGACACACTGTTGTAATATCTTCTCGGCCCCCATCTTGTATAACTCTCCCACAATGAGCTGGAAGTCGGTATCTTTAACCACCAACTGCTTCTTCTAACTAGTGGTGAGCTCTTCTGGTGTGGTACCTGTTGGCAGAAACTGAATGATTTCTTTGAAATAGTTATTGGATACTTCAACCCTAAATAGTTGTGCATCCGGCAACCCATCTTCAATGTTAGTTGGCTCCTCTCCTATTTCAATCCACGAGAGATGATCAGGGCCAGAATTCAACCGTTCTAGTTTCACAATTACATCAAAATTGAACTTCTGAAAGAGAAGTAACCAGCGACATATATTCCCCCCCAACACAGGCTTATTGACCAGGTACTTCAAGGTAGAATGGTCTGTGAACATCCTAAAATGTCCTCCCAATAAGTAGTGTCGAAACTTTCGTAGCTCATAGACCATCACCAATCCTTCTTGCTCGGTAGTGGTGGAGTTCCTTTCTGCAGATGACATCTTTTGACTGGAGAAAGCAATAGGGTGATCAAGATGCCCCTCTCCTATTTGTGCTAGCACCACATTGAATGCAATTGACGATGCATCAACATGGACATGGAATTCCTTACTCCATTCTGAGAATACTAGTATCGATGTCGAAGCCATCTTAGCCTTGAGCTGCTCAAAACTATCCTGACATTCAGGGCTCCATTGAAAGATAGCATCTTTCTTCAATAACTTCTCCATAGAGGTGGTGATCACTGCATATCCCCTAATGAACTTGCAATAATACCTGGTATGCCCCAATGTCGCCCTCAGCTGTTTAACGGTGGTCAGCGGTGTCAAGCTCAAAATGAGTGCAATCTTTGCTGGATCAACCAACAACCCTTGCTTGCACACAATGTGACCCAGCAATATCCCAAACGGGGCACAAAAAATGCACTTCTTCAAATTCAGTGATGTCTAGTGTTGTCGACAGCGTTCCAGCATCAACCGCAGATTGGCCATATGATTGTGGATCAAACCATAAACTATCCAATATTCGATGTATACCTGCAAGAACTTCTAGATGAAATCCTTGAAGTGGATGGCAGGTTCTGCCATCAAATGCAGTAAGCAGTGTGTTAGAGGGGGCTAACTCGAGAGAACCCAAGGCTTTCCAACAAGAAATTGACATTACGCATGTAGACACGCCCTCATCTACGATAGCTTGTCCAATTGTCATAGGACCATGAACTACCTCTATCTGAAGAGCAACGTGGTATAGAAACCGTTATTTGATATCAAACATATCAAAATGCTCACTCATGTTGGATAATTCCATACTTCCAATCGTTGCCAGAAGTGCATTTCGTTGTAATGGACAACTTTGCAAAACTTCTAAGGTGGACATAGCACAAGGGGTCTCGGCTAGATCTTCACCCAAATTGTAGTTGGCAGCAGCCCGTGCGTTGGGATTGTGCGAAGCCCATTTCAAGACATCTTTCAGGATCTTGGGCAGTGGATCCACAGGTATGTGGAGAGGAGTGGAAGATTCAGGAACCTCTTTATCCTTATTCTGCGAATCCGGAGTATAATTTATTTCCCGCGTTTGTAAAAGAGCGTCCGAGTTAACCATATTAATGAAAGTTTGATCAACTGAAGCATGGGTGGTGCCCCCAGCATTGGAGGTGACCGAAGTTGATCCCTGCCCTTTAGGAAATGGATCTTTAAGGATGTCAGGTTTCTTTTCTTGAAGCAGCTTCTAGGATTCTTCGATTAGAGGGCATTGGTGAGTGAGGTGGTCCTATTTGTAAAGCTTATAAGGGAACTTAACCTTCTTCTTTTCTCTGTTACCCTCCTCGACATTTTCTTTGTTTTTGGGATTTTATTGGTTCCCCTCTCCTTTCTTTCCCTTCTTTTTTTTGTTGGGCTGCCGAGGGCCCTTTTGATTAGTTTGAACCTGCTGTATAGATTCAGTAGTAGAAGGAGAGGTTGTGACGTGAGTCACTTCTGGAGTCGATTGTTTGACCAATAAGGCATGAAACTCTTTAGTCAATGCTTTGAAGGCTACACAATCAGCTGAACCTACTATGCTGTCAGCATGTGGTCCAGGTTTTGGTCTACCTAGATCAATGTTCGATCGTGGTGCATCAGGTATGATCTCATAAAGGAGCCCAGACTGAGTGTAAATCAAGTCTAGTTGTTGGGTCCTTAGAATGGCTTCTTCTTCCGATGACACCCCAGAAGTAGCTACTTCCTTAGAAACATAAGGAAGGAGTGATTTCATATACCACTCTAATAAGAATTCTGGGGGGATATTGGCCTTAATGAGCCTCTTCCATCTTATCCACTCCTAAATATGATCAGATAAATGGCTGGCTTTATTTTGTCTAAAGGTAGACAAAAGATCTGTCCCGGCATCGTACCGAACAGGAAGCTGGAAGTGGTTCAAAAAGACTACAGAGAGATCCCGAAAGTTAAAAAAGGTGGCTGCAGGTAACTCAATGTACCATTTGGTTGCAACCTCGATCAAGGTTCTTTGAAAAAGTCTCAACCTAACGGAATCTTCGTTCAACGAGTTCGAAGGACACCAGAGATGAAAAGTGGTAACATGATCACCAGGATCCTCACCAGTTTTACCTTCGAATTTTGGGATTTCCGAAGGTAGCTTAGTGGGAACTGGTGGCCACGTAACGTTATGGCACACTAGATTGTTCGTTAACTTGGAAAGATCTGGAAAATTCAAATTTGCCAGAAATGGTAAACGAGGTCTAAAAGATGGCATTTGATAAGTTGGAGTCATGAAGGGGGAACCTCCCATAGCTTGACCCATAAACTGCTGGTTAGGGTTTCCCCCAGCCATCTGCTGGTAGTGGTTTCCCCCAGCCATCTGCTAGTAGGGGTTTCCCCCAGCCATCTGCTGGTAGGGGTTTCCCCCCACCATTTGTTGTTGTGTGAAAGTGTTGTTGAAATTCCCCAACCCAAATGAAAGTGGGTTGGCACCCTGTGCATTTGTCCACTATGGCTGGGTATTAGCCCCGCCATATTGTTGGTTAAAGATATTACCCCCTCCTTCAGAAAAAAAGAAAAGGGGATATTTCGTGCAGGTATATTACTCTGATTCACATTGTAACCTGCAAAGGTGTTAAAACCTGGGGTAGTCGAGGTGGACGGCGCAGTCATGGTACTCATGACAGGCATAGTTGCAGAGGGATTCAGCCCTACATCGGGTTTGGAAATCTAAGTACTAGGTATACGATATGATTGTTGAATCATAGGAGATGGAGTAACATTCACTGCATCGTTGGGTCCAAAAGTAGGAGTGGTAACTGCGGCAGACGTCAAAGTTGTCGTGCTTGGCATGCCTAAAGTACCGGCATTAAAACTAAAAGACGCAGTTGAAGTAGAAGCTGTCTGCGATGAAATCGGTGTAGCAGTGGAAGAAGGATTTACAATCCTTGTATTGATACCCATTGTGGGAGTCTGTGGAACTCCTTGTTTGTCTCTTGGGTTAGTCATAATATGCCCAGGTGTGAAAAAATATGCACTATACTCGGGTTGCTGGAAACCAATAGGTACCAAAAGCGGATTATTAAGTCCAGTTAGAGTAGGGTTAAAAGGAGTTTTAAACTCACTAGAAGTAATATCCTCAACCTCGACAGTATTAAGAACTTGTTGTTCTGGGGTTCTAGGTTGTGGTTCACCAGGAACCTCTATTTCACCAGTAAGTTAAAAAAGACCACGGGAGTTTGTCCTCCATCGTCGTGGTGGCGATAGTGGCTCCACACTGAGTGGGGGAAGGTTTTGCAACCTCCGAGACCTAGGATGTTGTTGGTCTTCCACAATTATAAAAATATAAAACTAAGTAAAAACCTAGTGGCCACTAATACTAAGGGGCAAACAACATACCACTATAAAAATCCTAAGTAATCAAACCAATCAAATGGATAGAAAATACTATTGGAAGTAAGTCTAGGATGATTAGGACCTATAACAGACTAACAAAGTACTGATGGTCAGTTTCGTGGTGTCCACTGGAGGTCCACTGGGTGCAAGCACTTGAATCACCAAACCTCTTTCCTAGGATTACTGCCAGAGGGTTACAATCCATGCCTGTCTGAGGTGAAGTGGGAATAACCACCCACTCTACCTGTGTAGGATCCTAAAGGTCTGATACTAATGCTACCATAAATATGAAATATCCTAGGGGGACAGTCATTAGCCTAGTCAAAACACATGGGCAGGGTAGCAAAGCCCGAAGTACGAAAGGACCCCCATACGCGAATTGACTATGGTTTATGGTCAAAAGGAAAGTGAGGGGGTATCCTCAACAATTTCAGTTTCCCACGGCCTCGTGCTTAACTCTAGTTTGAGTAGAGCATCCCAAGGTTATTTGATATATATGGGTTTACCTAAATGAAAGTTGTACTATGATTGTTGCGTAATGAAGCCAGTTGCGAGCAGTTTAAGGTGATTTAAGCTCATAACTCTAGCCTAAGCTAGTTGATGTTGTGTATACCTAAAAAGAAAATGTTTCTAATTCATTTTATTAAAAATTATTTTTAAGGCAACCTTTTACTCAAGGGGATAGTGCATTGTGTGGAAATGGTTTGAGAAAGTAAAGTGCAAAAAGAAATAACTTTCAAAGCAACAAAAGACTCTTTTTTCTTTTTATGTTTATGCTCTTTCCAAAATGAAAACCAAGCAAACCTAAAACAAATCTCTTTTTTCTTTTCTTTTCAAATTCAAAACAAAGTAAACTATGCTACTTCGAAATGATCATAATCCTTACTACTTTAAACTACTAAACTCATTTTTTTGCTTTTTCTGATATACATAAAAGAAAAAGAACTCGAAAATGGAAGCAAGTAAGACCTAAAAGAGCAATGTAAGTAAGGAAAAGCAACTCTAAGGCTCACAACAATCAACTTGATGTCTTGACAAAGACTTGTCCTACAAATGTTTTAAAGGGAAAAAACCTTGGGCTTGGAAGACAAAGTGGAAATAAAAGAAGGATAAGAGATGCTTTAAAATGAAAGGCAAACTTCAAAGGTCTCTCCAAAGCATCGAGAATCCTAAGAAAGCACTAAGCCAAGCAAACGGTAGGCAAGCAAGCCAAAGATGGCCTTACAACCACAAAGAATCGAATGAAAGCAAACTAAAGGACTTCAACTTACTTGGACTGAGACGGATAAAGCAATCAAAAAGTGTCTCCCCAGTATAGTCGCCAGTATGTTGTTCAGGAATTCTACCCTATAGCGAGGAGAGGGACACTACCAACTTCTGGGGTGACAGGTAAATACATCAATCATATCACATAGTATTCTACAAAAGGAAAGAGATCAAGGTTCTTGAAGGCATACCTTATTAACGAAGTTCGATCCTAGCTTTCGCTTGCTCCTTCAATCGATCCTCCACTTGATCTTCCGTTCGATGAACCTGCAATACAAAGATACCTTCCTCAGTGTATCTTGACTGATATAACAATGATGAAATTGAAATGCAATTTAAACATCAAATACAATCAAGCATTTAATCCAAACAAATATACAATCCATTAGACATTTGATTGGGATAGGAAGGGCATTTCAACCTTTATTGTCAAAAGCAAATAATCAGTACAATTTATACCTGATCATCCAGAGTGCTTATGCAACCGGATCCTGGGCTCCTGATCTTCACACTAACTTGGAATTCCTCCAGCGTAACAACCCTTAATGCATAGTTTCTCCTCCCCTCTCTCATCTAGCCCCCTTGTATTTATGGGACAAGGTAGGCAGTTTGGATTGAGAGGTAGTTTGATTGGGAGGTTGGGGAAGTTGCAAAACCAACTTCAACTAATCCCAATTTGTCAAATTAATATATTTTTGATTACTTTTTAAGGTGTACACTAGTTTTCTTAAGTGGAGTAGCGTTCAATATGCAACTTTCCTACTTTACAACTAGCGTTTGCAAGATTTTTTGAGTTGTGCGCTACTCTATTGAAGCAAAGTAGAGTATTTTAGAAGGAAAACGCTACTTTATTGACGTGGAGTAGAGTATTTCAGCAGGAAAATGCTACTATCATGCTTATAGGGTATCATTTTTCCCAAAAAGTAGGTAAAATGAGAGTTTTGTCAGCTGCAAAGGGGTAAGTCTAGTCCATTCATCATCTAAGGTAATCATGCTCTTCAATCCAAGTTTTCCTTTTGTGTGATCAATAGCTAAAGTTGATCACGGACAGAGAAGTTCATATTTGACCTATAACAGGTACCAATCCCATAACCCCCTCACCTCTCCCTAATGGATACACATGGCCCCTTCTCATTCATTGCTTCCTTACATAGATTCTTGGGTATTTTTATTGCATTAATTAGTAATTACATCATTTACATTTCTTCATGGCTTAACATATCATGGATAATCAAACTGTCAAATACTTTCCTATGCAATTAAAACCTGTACATCCACTAGTGGGGCCTTGGACTTGAGCTCCACACTAGGGAAAACACACACATAGCATGTATACAATATTTAACTTGAGGCCAATAAACCATAAGGTCCAAAATATGGGTATTACATTGCCTCCAGTAGGATTATTCACCTTAGGTGCATCTCCCGTTCAAGAATTAGCGTTGGGATTCTTCTTATGTTTCTTCTTTTTTCCTTTTGGGTCTACAGTTTGAACCATAAGTACTTCAAAAGTTTGGGTGGGAGTTGCGGATTGTTGTGTTTCCTGGCCAATTGTGGGTTGCGAAGTCTAAATAGACATTTGTCCCAATTGCTGGGTAATTTGTTCAAGTTGGTTGATGGATCCAATCACACCATCGGTATGAGGTCCTTTTGGTGGCCAAGCTAGATCAGACACATGTCTTACAGCATGAGGTATTAAATCATAAAGTGTGCGCCATTGGGAATATATAAAATCCATCTGTTGAGCACTCTCAATGAGTTGTTCTTTGGTCATGGCTCCTGACATGGCTACATCTTTGGAAAGAGTAGGTCATAGAGATTTTATGAACCAATCTACTAAGAATTGATCAGGGATTTCATCTTTTATAAGCCTTCGACGCCCCCTCCGTTCATGGAAATGATCTGATATGTGAGTAGAAGTGGAATTCCTAAGTTAAGTTAAAAGTTTTGTTCCCGTCTCATAATGGATAGGTAATTGAAAATGTGTCAGAAAGACCATAGCTAAAGATGAAAATTCTATGAATGTATTGTGGGGAAACTCAATGTACCATTTCGCAGTAGTCCCTGTTATGGTCTGCTAAAACAACCTTCACCTAAAACTATAATCAACTAGGGAATTGGATGAACACCACAAATGGAATGTCATCACATGATTTGATGGATCTTCCCTTAGTTTTCCATCAAACTTGGGAATGTTTGAGGGTATTTTATTTTTTATGGTTGGCCATCCATTCAAATGTAGAACAAGATCATTAATCAGCCGAGATAAATCCGGTACACTAAGTTTTTTTGACCCAAAATCCGACGGTGAAAAAGTCGAATTTGCTATAACCTATGGTCGCTTAGCCGACAATTCCAGTCTTTTTTACCATCGGTGGCATGTCGGCTAAAATCCGACAAAGTTGAATATGTCAGATCTCCGACGCACCTACCTCGTCAATGATCCGACTTCCTCCAGCTTGATAGGTAGTCGAATAACCGACAACTTTAACTTCCAAAATTGGTTGGATATCATCCTTTTTCTGTCGAATATGAGGCGCACATTCCGAAGTACCTTCCCTGATGGCATCGGTTCAGTCGTCGGTTACGCGACTCGCATAACATACAAAAAAATGCGGATCCGACGTTCCAAGCCGCCAGAATTATGGCAAAGGCATCTGTTGTTAGCCTACAGTTGTCGGTTTAGTCGTCAATTAAGTGACGTCCATACCATACAAAAAAAAGGCGGATCCAACGTTCCGAGCCATCGGAAGTATAGAAAAGGCATCATATGTTAGCCTCCGGTCGTCGGTTAATTCATCGATTAAGTGACATCCATACCATACAAAAAAAGGGATCCGACATTCCGAGCCGTCAGAAGTATGGCAAATGCGTCGGATGTTAGCCTGCGGTCGTCGGTTAAGCGACTATCCAATACATGTTTTTTTTTTAAAATACATCCAGTGCCTAATAATGAAAAATATTAGCTGCAAGTGGAACTTGTCCCTATTTTTTTAACATTCTTAGCCTTTAAACTTTGCATCAAAATAAAAACAGGGTGCGAATTGAACTGAGGAGATTTGAACCTGCGACCAGTTCGTACCCTATTATTTTTTCGATGCAAATTATATGTTTTCTTTAATTTGTTGTTGACTTTAATTCCCTAGCGTAAGAGGAGCCATTATGGTCAAGTTGCAGCCCTAAAAAAAGATGAACATTGACAACAAGAAGCATGTTTCTAATTATTGTTGGTTTATGCTAGCTTAGTTGCAAATATCATGCTTCAGAAGAAGCCAGCCTTGAATGGTAAATATACCAATTTGGAAGGGTTTAATGTGAGGTTAAGGATATTGATTCCAAGTAAATTAAAGAGAAGGTTAAGGATATTGATTCTAGTGCATCATTTACTCAACCTTTGAAGTTATGGAAACTTGAAATTGGTTATGAGGAGCAACTAAGAAATTGTCAAAATTTAAATGACACGCGAGTGGGTTGTAGAAAGCTAGCATCGTAGCCATTCATTGAGATCCTCTCTATTTCGAGAATGATTTCATATTCTCTACTGAACAGGGCCAACCACGTGAAGGTGGAAGCTCTTATGGCCCCTCCCCCCCCTCACATCACTCTCAATTCCCCATACCCAATGCATGTACTTGAAAAAAACAAATATGTGCAAATTCATCCATATTTTATCATGAACTTTCATCCATTATTCATTGAATAAATGCTAACATTCACTAAACCATTGTTTCAGTAGATCCACACATTCATTCAATAAAAGATAACATTCAATAAACCATTCATTAGTCATTCAGTCAACACATTCATTCAATAAAAGCTGAAATTCAATAAAGGTAACAGTTTACTACACTGAATCATTAAAACATTAGAAAATTCATTAAACCATTCATTCATTCATTAGGCCAAAAATCATGGAGGATATACAAGATTTGAACCTGCGACCTATGTCTAGTCCCAAGGATACCACCTTCAAGCTTGACCTTATCAATCAATTCCCGTCACCAATTCCTCTCATACGATATCCCAAAACCATTTCTCTCGACACCCACTCTTCATTTATTTTGCATGCATTTCACTATGCAACCGTATCAGATTCCCATTGCGTTTTCCATCAATTAGTTTATCAATTCAGCATGACCCACATCTTCCATCCAATGAGTGTTTCTGCGGTCTTCAGTTTCAGCCTGGCAACGGTTGATGATTCATGGTATTATGTTTCACTTCGGCTGCAACATGGAAAACTCATAGTTCACTATAAAGGTTTGTCTGACAAATGTGATGGTCAGAGAAGTATTCATAGTGAACTATGAGTTTTCCATATTGCAGCTTAAGGGAAACGTAATAGAATGAATCATCACCATTGTTAGGATGGAACTAAAGACCGTGGAAACACTCCTCGGACGGCGGGCGTGGGTCATACCGAATTGATAAATTAATAGAGGGAAAATGCAACGAGAATCTGAGACGATTGCACAGGGAAATGTATATAGAATGAATCAAGGTTGAATGTGGTAGCCCGCCATCTCCCATTGTGAAATGCATGCAGAATGAATCAAGCTTGAAGGTGGTCTCCCATTTCCAGCTGCACTTCAAGCTTGAAGGTGGTAGCCTTGGGACTAGACATAGGTCACAGGTTCGAATCTCCTCAGTTCAGTTCGTACCCTGTTATTTTTTCGATGCAAACTATATGTTTTCTTTAATTTGCTGTTGACTTTAATTCCCTAGCATAAGAGGAGCCATTATGGTCAAGTTGCATTCCTAAAAAAAAGATGAACATTGACAACAATCAGCATGTCTCTAATTGTTGTTGGTGTATGCTAGCTTAGTTGCAAATATCATGCTTCAGAAGAAGCCAGCCTTGAATGGTAAATATACCAATTTGGAAGGGTTTAATGTGAGGTTAAGGATATTGATTCCAAGGAAATTAAAGAGAAGGTTAAGGATATTGATTCTAGTGCATCATTTACTCAACCTTTGAAGTTATGGAAACTCGAAATTGGTTATGAGGAGCAACTAAGAAGTTGTCAAAATTTAAACGACACACGAGTGGGTTGTAGAAAGCCAACATCGTAGCCACTCATTGAGCTCCTCTATGTTTCTAGAATAATTTCATATTCTCTACTGAACAGGGCCAACCACGTGGAGTTGGAAGCTCTTATGGCCCCTCCCCCCCCTCACATCACTCTCAATTCCCCATACCCAATGCATGTACTTTAAAAAACAAATTTGTGCAAATTCATCCATATTTCATCATGAACTTTCATCCATATATGTGCAAATTCATCCATATTTCATCATGTGGAAAATCGAAATTGGTTATGAGGAGCAACCAAAAATCACAACAAGCTCCAAGAAATTGTCAAAATTTAGATGACACGCGAATGGGTTGTAGAAAGCCGGCATCGTAGCCATTCATTGAACTCCTCTATGTTTCGAGAATATAAATTTCATATTATATACTGAGCAGGGCCAACCACGTGAAGGTGGAATCTCTTATGCCCCCCCCCCTCACATCACTCTCAATTCCCCATAGCCAATGCATGTACTTGAAAAAAACAAATATGTGCAAATTCATCCATATTTCATCATGAAATTTCATCCATTATTCATTCAATAAAAGTTGAAATTCAATAAAGGTAACAGTACTTTACTACACTGAATCATTAAAACATTAGAACATTCATTAAACCATTCATTCATTCATTAGACCAAAAATCGTGGACGATATATTGTTATCAAAAATATTTAGACGTCGTTTTTCCCATCACTTCTTTTTATAAGTTTTTCTTCTCTTCAATGGTAGATAATGTATAAGAGGAGCATCTACATTTGGACTTTCTCCTCCAGTTCTTGGTTCTTCAGCAAGCACTTGTGGTGATGTATGCAATATCCTAGATGATTGTTGTTCTAGATGTGGATTTTGTGGCAAGGGGTTCGAATTTGCTGCAACGATGTGAAAATGTTACATCGTTATATTTTGCTATTGTAATGACAAGTTTTTCATTTAAAAAAATTCATTACGAAGGTGTTTTTTTACCTGGTGTGACCAAATCATGTTGTTGATGTTCTTGTCTAGTCTCAACCTGTATAGTTTCACCCTCTACATGGTCTACAGTTGAAATACGGTGAACTACAATTAATGGTCACCATTTGCAATGCTATACATAAAATTGTAGCATATGAATAAATTCATTACCAGCATTTGAAGCTTGATCATCCATTTGTTGTTGTCCCTCCTTGACACTAATGGGATCATTGCTTTCCTATTAAAAACAGAGTCAATATTTTACATCAAGTATTTGTAACGAAAATATTGCACAAGCGACAAATCTTCATTAAACTATATAGATTCTATATACCTGTGCACCGGATGGATTGGTACCACAAGATTGTGTTTTCCCAGATAAGCTTCTTCGGCGTTGAACAACAGCTCCAAAGCCTTCCTGGAAGCCAAGCTTCATGTCTTCCTCTGTGGGTACTTCATTGAATCGATCGGCCTGCATATTTTTTTATCGTCATTAATTAACATTTTACGGTGCAATAAAACAAAAAATAATTTTCAATTTATTATTTGTATTCATTGTTGGTTTCTCGAAACTTACAATCCATGCTGCCAAATTCGAATAACCACCAGGGCCAAGCTTGTGTTGACCTATTTTTTCTAGTCTTGCATTTGTGGCCTTTGATGTGTCTGATAGCCTATGCAAGTGTTGAAATACGTTAGATGTTCCAAGTTCGATATAGAAATCAAGGATAATAAGGTTTAGAATTACATTGTGGAAAGTATTGCATACCTCCCTATGCCTGGTGTTAGCTTGCCTTCTCTTCTGAGATCCCTCTCCTTTCCATCTTCCACTAGAGCTCTCCACTCCATTACTGGAATCATTGGTGGGTGCTCATACCTTTGGTTTTTCTTGAGGTGTGTCCTATATTGGTATCGGACAACCTTCACATGTTGACAAGCCTTTTTCAGGACATTGGCATGACTAAAGGTTTTGTTCCCGAACAGGCCAACCAACCCATTAGTGAGTTCATCTTTTAAATGTTTCGGTTGTCTATCCCACCTTGTTCGGATGGTGGTCCCGAAGATCTTCAAGCAAAAGTCATTCATATGTTTATAGAAAACATCGTTTCCTGCAAAACGATCATGCCATGATCATAATTAGTTGATAAAAAATGTTTTATTGGTATATTACAATGAAATTATAAACACTAATTAACCTGATCAACTATGATTAATTACCTAGGATCTTCGCTATCTTTATTGGGACGAGATCTTCGTCCACCAAAAATTTTGTCTCCAGTGTTCCCATGCTTTTGACAAGGGAAGATCCTAGAAATGTAGCTTCTTCGACATCAAAATTAGTAGGGGACTCAGTGTCGACTCCTTCTTGTGGACGATCCATTGTGTGTCGGTCAGTAGCGGCTGTTGTGCTCACAGCAGGGGTCCGTGGTGTTTTGGAACGTGTTGCCAACTGTTCAGTCGACAACAATGGCGAAGGATTCGAACTACATGGAGTCGTTTGGTCGTGATGCAAAGTCTCTCCATGAGCCTCGCTGGGGCCAACACCACCTTGACCAATATTGTGTGGTCCCTTATAATTTTGTAAATACACACCACGTCTTATACGTTCAATACTATCATATAAAAGAGAACATTATAAAGATTTAAACGAATTATTCTATGATTCAAGATTCCTCAACTTACTCGCAAGGTATTATATCTATGTTCCAACAATGCAATCCTTTTTGTAATTGCGCTTGTCTGCGGAACCTGGATTAGTAGAGTAAGTATTTCTGCACTATATCTATTCAATAATTTCTATACCATCTTTAGCGGGTCTGTGGCTTCACCAATTTTTTCGCAATCGTGAAGCACCTCTACCACTTCAGGTTCTAATGGAAAATCTTGCAATGTTGATTCATACTGCGATTCACTAGTGGGCTGCAACAAACATATATAAAGCACTATTGAGTTCTCTATTGATAGATTCCAAATTTTATATTAACGTAACATATCTATCATGATAGATTCGTAAAATTACAACACGGTTTACATTATGATAACGAAACCAGTATACACACAAAAAATACATAACAAAATTAACATTATGCTACGTATTATATTGGTAAAATTGAAATGAATTATACCTGCGACCTCGAGGATCACGATCCACTCATTGGATCAATGGTCATAGGCGACTTGCCCCGATCTGCTACTATCTGGGAGCTGCCCCTAACAACACCCTAATAAAAAAACATAGTGAAAGTCACCTAAATGAATCCAAAACTATTCATGAAAAAACACATCAAAAAAATTATTATTCATATTATATTTTTAATATTACAAAGATGTATACCCGTTGCGAGGACCCTGGTGTGGCCGACCTTACGGAACCGGCCTACATCAAAAACATAGACTAGAAAATTACGTAAACGAAACCAAAATATTCATTGAAACATTAATATAATGCTAAAACATTTTGACATATTTTAATTGTACAATTCAAATCAGGTCTACCTGTTGCCCCAAGGGTGTTGTCATCTGATCAACATTCGATGGGTGTATTTCCCGATCAATGTTCTGCATCAAATATAAATAACATTATATAAAACAAACCAAGTTATTAATAATGGAAAAACAAAGCAAATAAAAACTCTTTTTTCTTATTATATTTGTACTATTAGAAAGATGTATACCTGCTCCGTCGAGGAAGAAGTCCTCCTCAGACCATTTGTTGGCAGGGATTTATCCCGATCACTGGCCTGCGAAGTAAATATGGGAAATTTAAACGAAATAAACTAACAAAAAATACTTATGATTTTTAATTTATTACTAAAAGGTTGGGTAAAATGTTATATAGTAACCTTGTTTGTATCTACTCGGTTCATAGGGTAATTAATAAGCAACTCGTCCCCTGTAGACATTGTTTTAATAGCAACTACGAAAACACGGTTTCCTTCACACCCCTCAAATTCGCAGTTTGGTTGCTTAATTGTAGACCCTGGTTGTGAACTGTTTATAAACCCCGCAATATTCCCTGTGGCCTTTGGCCTTCCGTCCATGTACAACGTTCCTCCTTTATTTTGATTTTTGTCTTTCAATTGTAAATAGTTTGTTGAGAATCCATATCTATGCATACTTTTTGTATATCGAACAAGGCGCATCCAATCGTTGTAGTTGTATATGGGTCCAACAAACTCCATCAATTATGTACATGTCCCGTAACCAACCAAGATGCAATCCATGGAAAACAACCCGAAACCATGTATCGACAACGGTGCAATTCGATATCTCCTCTCGTTCACACAAAAATATGTGTTCGGTGGAGGAAGATCCTTCGGTACCCATTGTTTCACTAAATGTCTGTACCTCAAGGGCACCTCTTCGTCGTCTTTTGTCTCATCACCATATGAACATGCCCCCCCTTGACCGTGAAAAAATCCATTGCATCTATGGAATCTTCTTTTCGTTTTTTGACATCTAGTTGATACAATTCTTCTAGACCTATTGGATGTCTCACTTTCCTCTAGCCTTCCTAAACTCCCCTCGCTCGAGGAAGACAGATCAGACAAATACCTGTTTGGTTCTACCTGCACCATTGGAAAAAAGTTTAGATTCGACCGCAAGGCATAGCGCCTCTTAAAAGTTGACGTGTATCGCCTTTTATAATTTTACTTGATCCTCATTCCCTTTGTCAACATGTAGGCATTCAAGGGCTGATCGGAAGATGACCAATTTATCTTTCTTAAGAGTAGAAAGTCGTTTCTAAATGGCCGACAAAAAAATAATTAGTTTATCACATTATGATCACTTTCTACTATTAGATGTAATGCTACATCACACATGTAATGCTACACATACACGTTAGAAGATCTCCCTCATAGTATCACTTTTTACTATTTGATTTAATGCTACATCACACATGAAACACTACACATACATGTTACAAGATCTCCTCTAATGCTACAAGTCCTGGCTACTTAATGAAAACTATTTAGCACATATTTGATTACCTTAGTGTAGACGTTTCCTGTAATATACTCAGAAGAGTTAGTTTCAGAAATGATTGTGCCTCTTAGAGGCCAGTCAACTCTAGGAACCAAGTGACCCTATGATAGGGCTAGTACAAACCACAGAGAGAGAGATGACTGGGCTATGGTATGGTCAATCAAAGAAATTCAGTGACAGTAAAAAGGCTCAGTACAAAGACCAACCAGTAAGGTACAAGTAAAAAAAAAAAAGAATGGGTATAAAGACTCATAACCCTTGGGACTAAGGGGGTGTACACTACCTCAAACGTGGACAAACTACCATAGTTATAACTACAAGACAAAAAACATAAAAGGCAGTACAAATCAAAAGATAATTCAAGATCAGTAAAAGACCCAAAAGGTAAGAGGAAAGGTACCACAAAAAAATGGAAGTACCAAATTTAAAGTACAAGTTACCACCGAACAAATAAACAACAGTGAGTGAGGACCAAAAGTAAATCAACCATTGTGGGGGAGGTACAAATAAGGTCAAATATATATTTCAATAAGTCCTTGTAACTACCTGTTATTTGACATGCCAAAGATATGGAAGGTCAAAAAATGTCGAATATATGCAATAGATCCTTGTAACTACCTCTTATATGCAATATCTCCTTGTAACTACCTCAGATATGCAATATCTCCTTGTAAATACCTCATATATGCAATAGATCCTTGTAACTACCTCTTATATGCAATATCTCCTTGTAACTACCTCATATATGCAATAGCTCCTTGTAACTACCTCTTGTAACTCAAATAGTACCACCAAAAGGTATGATAGCATGCAATCTTCCTAATAGCTAAGGTCAGGAGGGTGGTACGAAGTGGGTATAAAGACTCATAACAATTTGGAGAAAGTGGGTGTACCTCAAATGTGGAAAAACTACCATAGTACCCACAAGACCAAAAACATAAAAGGTGGTACAAATTGCAAGATATCCCAATATCAATAAAACACCCAAAAGGTAAAAGGCAATTAGGTACCACAAAAATATTATCAACAAAATGAAAGGACCATAAGACAATCGACCAAGGTGGGGTACAACCATTCATCTCTCTCTCAAATGTACCATTGTTCCATATAACTTGAAATACCATCATCAAAGTAAACGGAAAAGTCCACATGGGTGATGTGATCACGTGATCCTCTAGACTACTCCTACGGTCAAGCGTTAGTGGCTCCATGAAGGGGTGTTCAGTCCCTTCAGAAGATCATCTAACTCAACCATCTCGAAGACCTAGGAGAAGAGGACATCACACATCATCAGATAAGTATTGGTAACTACCGTGTAAGAACTCAAAAACCCTAAAGCAACCGAGCATGTAGAAGGGGATCTATGAAAAGACAAGGCTCACAGGCCAAAAAAACAAGCTCAAAAAACTGTACTGGGACCGATGTCACAGTAAGCGAGCTGAAACAAAAGTGGCCAGAATGCCAACAAGTAGCACTAAAAAGAAAAAGACCCTCTAAAAAGGTGAAAATGCAAGCAAACTTCCTAACTAGGAGCTGGAGACCTCGACAAATTGTATCCTTCACAAGGTAATGAAATCCAAGTCGAACAATACGAAGTGAGAGACCGAATTTGAAGGATATCCCTCTACCGAAAGGGATCCTGGGTAAAAGAGCCCTAGTAGAAAAGTCACTAAGCTACCTCATTCATGACACGTCGGAAAAGGTTTTCGGTGCTTCTTCCTTATCACCCTTGTATCACCAGTATGGTGGCCGGATAATACAAGGAAGATAGTGATCGATGTTGCCTTAGGGCTAAGTGGACTGCGGCATTCCACAGAGTCCGTCCGGTTTGTTGATGTATATGTAACTTCAGAATGTATTTCACATATATGTATATTGTATTCCTATAGAGATGTTATTATTCCTCTATACTGAAGTGTCGTCATTTATATTGTAAGTGTCGTAACTTATACTTGATGGGTTATTAGACCACCTTGTTTGGGGTCGGCCCTGTATAAGTCATGTGGGTCAAACGGTTATTAGACCACCCTATTGGGGGTCGGCCCAGTCAGCATTATGTTATGTGGTTAAGTTCGAGCCTACATGAGTTAGGTAAAAAGGCAAGTCAAGTCAAGTATAAATAGAGTGCGGGAGGCACTCTATTTACTCACTCACTTCTCACACATGCACTCAAGGAGGATGGCGCACTTATGGAGGAGGAGGATCTTCTGCTAGGTTATGTCTATCTCTCATGGTTGGTTGTATCATTGCTCTATCTATCTCTGAGGAAGTTATTAGGGTTTTTCACCTTTATGGTTTTCCCCAAGTAAATCTTTGTGTCTCTTGTGTGCTTGCATTATTGTCTCCATGATTGATATGCTGTAGATATGCTGTACATGTTGTTCTCTCAGTTAAGATCCTAGATCAGATTGAAGTAAATTCTGAAAATTTAACATGGTATCAGAGCTAGCCTGAAAAAAGGCATGATATGGCATGTATGACACTTGTTGCACTTACGATGCTAGGGCTTGATATAGCAAAAATGAATCATCGTAGCATTTTCGCTATAAATCCGTTTTGGCAAAGTTTTCGGATCTAAACTCTTTACAGGTCGAATATTAAATCTCCAGGTACCTTGTATCCAAAGTACAACCTCTAATTCCTTGTACTTTGTGATTTATGATCTGTACAATATAGGGTTTCTGCCTCTTCCAGATCTGAGTCAAAATCAGGTGACCTTGGGAAAAAGGTCATAACTTGGGATAGGAAGATCCAAATTAAATTTTGTAAAATGTGACAGGTATTACACAGACCGCACTATCTTAGAAAAAAATTTTAGAGGCACAAGTTGAACCAGTGACACGTGGCACGCCGTACAAGTTCGCTCTCCTGTATTATCCCATAAATAGGTCACGTTGCGACACTTGGCATAACTCTCTCTCTGAGAGTCCAATTGAGGTAAGACCTATTAGGATGGAAATATAACAGGCCGAGATATCTCAGAAAAACTTTTTCAGAGGCCGAAGTTCAAACAGTGACACGTGGCACACCGTACAAGTTCGCTCTCCTGTATTATCCCAAAACAGGTCACGTTGCGACACTTGGCATAACTCTCTCTCAGAGAATCCAATTGAGGTCAGACCTATTGGGATGGAAAGCTAACAGGTCATGCTATCTCAGGAAACGTTTTCAGACCCTTTGAATCAAAATGTTTGGAGTTACACGAGAAACAATCAGGTACATATTTCTGTCAAAACAGAATTATTTTTGAGTACCTTCATTCATGGCTTCCGGAATTTAGGGCTTTGGAGAAAGTTGGAATTTTTGTAATCGGAGACCATGGCTAGATGCTACTCATCAAAATAGAAATTTAGAGACCAAGATCAGAATTTTTGGTTGGGCAGAAGGCCGGGCTTGATCAAACCCTAGTTCGGGACTTTGATCAGAAAAGTGGAAAATTAGGGCTTCTGTAAAAATTGGAATTTTTTAAATCTGTGACCATGGCTGGAAGCTCCTCAGAAAAATAGAAGCTTAGAGATTTGGATCAAACCTTTTGATTGGGAAGAAGAGTGGTCTTCATCAAACCCTAGTTCAGGGTCACGTCCAGTGAATCCAGAAGTCTCAAAGGAAAAATTGAGGAGTGAAACATTGTAGTTTTCAAATTCTGAATATACCAGCTTGATCAGCTCATCAAGGCGCATATTTCTATCCTTTCAGAAGTTTGAAATTCAAAGTTTGAATTTTTGGGGTTTCTCTGACAAACCCATAACGAGTTCCAGGTCCAGTTCTTGCAAATCAAGTGGATTGGGTTAATCCTAGAAGAAGATGGATTGGTCACTTGCATAGGTGAAGAAGTTCCTGTTTCAGAGGGAGATGAGGCTAAGGCCTTACATAAGAAGATTACAAGCGATCTTGACAAGTATGACTCATCGAGGTATGTTTTGAGATTTGTTCATGATTAAGTTTATGGTATGTTTGTCTTCATGTTATTACGGTTAGTACAATCTTGATTTTAGACTTGTCATATCACCTTAATAAAACTATGAATGCACAATAGAAAATATTCATTGATTAGGGTGTTGACACTTATGATTGTACTAATGCATTATGGTGTTGTATGAGGTTTATATTGTCTACTAACATGAAAGGTACACCAAGAAATACAAATCATGTTCTGGTCCAAGAACATATGGTCATGATAACATGAGGACAAAGATTCATCCATTGTCATGGATCTGATAGAAGATCCATTTACGAGGTATGTATAACTTGGTTTTGTAATGGTTAACATATGAGACATGCAGGTTACAAGCACAAGTCACTGAAGAGAACCAAAAGACATTATGCGGGTATGTTAGACATAAACTAGCTAGCATGCTAATCCAGGTATGTTTTTCCTATATCAAGCTAGAATCCTACCTTGGTTTAGGATCTTATACTGTTGTGTTGTTGATAATGATTATTCATGAAGTCATAAGTTTGAATAATCAGGGTTGTATGCATATTATGTTTCTTACCATAATTGATGATATGACTAACCAGAAGAATCATGAAGGTATAGGTTTGAATAATCACAGGTTTTATGCATATTATATCTCTTATCTTGATTGATGATTCAACTAACCTGAAGAGTCATAGGTTTGAGTAATTACAGGTTTAGACATGTTATGCTTCTTATGATTTGACTAACCATAAGAATCCCACATAAACCTTGAATCCTAATGCTTATTATTCTGTTTGAAATGATCATGACTATACATGCTTGAAATTATTATGTTTTAATAGTATACTAATGAATGTATGATTTTATATGAAATCACAAGGATAACACAATCATGATACTAATAAGCATGCATAGGGACCAAGGATGAATATGAGTTCAAGAACAGGTAATTCAGGAAGCAAATATCAAGAGGGAGCACACTCCAGTTGCTCCTGCAAAAAAAAAAAGCAAAGGAGCACACTCCAGTTGTTCCTGCAAGAAAGCAAAGGAGCACACTCCAGTTGTTCCTGCAAGAAAGAAAAAGAGCACACTTCAGTAGTTTCTGCAAGGATGCATATATTCATAGGGAGTTGACCATCTTTCTACATTCCACAATAGAAAGGTGTAGAAGAAGCTACTTCAGATTAGGACTCCAATAGCTCCTGCAAGGAAGCAAAGACTCAGAGGGATTCCACCCAACGAACAAAGAAAGATAAGTATTTTAATCATCATTTCTTGCATATTTGTTTGTTTAAATAATACTGTTCAATAATGTATATACTGATGTTCCTAGAATTAGGTTGTGTATTATGCATATTAGAATAGTTGCATTAATGAACAGTATACTACTAATATACATGGGTAAGTGGCCTATGGCACTGTACAACATTCCATTGCTACTTATCTAGAATGAAACCTCTTTGCTGACATGTTGGGAGTTGTGCACACTCTTAACAATGTTCTGGTAGAGATTGGAAGGCATCTAGAAAGTTACGGGATATGGATAAATGTTGTATTGAAGCATTGGCTAAGACAATTGCATGACTGTATGACATATTTCTTTATGTGTAAGAATTTGTTCTGAAAATTATGAGATGTTTCTAATCATGCAATTTAACCTGTTTTGTAGGAAAGACCGCATATCTTCACCTACAAAAGGACTACAACATTTGTTCCAGCAACAAAGATATTTATTAAAGATATTGAAGATATTGAAGTTCCCAGGATCTGGGATGAAGAAATGGAATGCCATGATCCGTCGATCATGAAGAATATTGTTTGGGATGTAGTCCCAAGATGTGAAGGGAAGTTTGTTATGACTTCCAAATGGATCTTTCAGATCAAGCATGTTGCAGATGGCAGCATTGAGAAATATAAAAGTGATGAAATAGAAGATGCACCAGATGGATTTCAAGACAGCATGGTGTAGTCATATATGTGTGTAGAACTTGGGATGGTAGGATAGACAGCTTTCTATCCAGTTTGGGCTTTACCAAGAGTAAAGCGAATTCCAACCTTGACTACAAGGTTGAGGAAGGCAATCCAGTGATACTACTTTTGTATGCGGATAACCTGTTTGTTACAGGTGAAGATAGATTGATTGCCGACATGCAGCAAAAGCTTGCTGCCGATTTCGAGATGAAGAACTTGAGGATGATGCACTATTTGTTTTTGGCATGGAGGTGTGGCAGAGTGCAGATGGAATCTTCCTTATACAAGGGAAGTATGCAGTAGAGATCCTGAAGAGGTTTTGGATGATGGATTGCAAGACCATGGCCACACCTATGGCATTGAATCTGAAGCTTCTTTGTGATGCTTCATCTGAGCTGGTTGATGTCTCTATGTATCATCATATGATTGGGTCCTTGATGTACCTGATGAACACGAGACCGGATATTTGCTTTGCGGTGAACACATTGAGCCAGTTCCTGACGGATCCAAGGAGTGTTCACCTGGTTGCTGTAAAGCGTGTTATGAGGTACCTGAAAGGTACAATGGATTATGGGCTCAAGTATGAAGTGAATCAAAAGTTTTATGTTGATTCAGACTGGGCTGGTAGTGCTGCAGATAGGAAGAGCACATCTGGGTGCTGCTTCAGTATGGGATCAGGTGTGATCTCTTGGTTTAGCAGGAAGCAGTCCTGTGTAGCACTGAGTACAACTGAGGCAGAGTATGTTGCATCCTTTTCAACTAGTTGTGAGGCAGTATGGCTACGGAAGCTAATGTCTGAGTTATTTGATCTCCTGTTGGATGCTACTGGTATCTTCTGTGATAACCAGAGTTGTGTGAAGCTGTCCGAGAACCCAGTGTTTCATGACAGGTCGAAACACATAGAGATCAAATATCACTATATCAGGGATATGGTGCAGAGAGGAGTTGTGAAGCTCCTGTATGTTGCGATGGATGAGCAGATTGCAGATGTGTTGACAAAGCCACTAGCCAGGGTGAAGTTCGAGTACTTCAGAGAGAGGCTTGGCATGCTTCAGATCGAGGATACTTCAAGGAAGAAGTGATGGACACATTTGTTGAAGCCATTCCAAGCATGTTGGAAGGGGAATCCTTCACTTGGCTGTGGATGTAAGCGCTGGATGATGAGCATCAGGATGATGTTCTGGTTTATGCTTGGATATGATCAGTTGGATCATGTGTATGTATTTTGTATATGCATCATGTTAGATGCTGGATATGATCAGTTGGATCATTTATGTATGTATGCATCATGTTGGATGTTGGATATGATCAGTTGGATCATGTATATGTATTTTGTATATGCATCATGTTAGATGCTTGGACCATGTATCTGTATATGTATCAGGTGGATACATTGTATGATCAGGTGGATCATGTATGGTGATATGTATCATGTATCAGATGGATACATTGTATGATCAGGAGGATCATGTATGATGATATGTATCAGGTAGATACTTGGTATGCATCAGGTAGATGCATTGATGATCAGGTGGATCATGCAGCAGGATGTTGCAGTGATGATCAGGATGATCATGGATGATGAGCTTCAGGATGTTGCTCCAGATGACATGCAGCAGGATGTTGCAGTGATGATCCGGATGATCATGGATGATGAGCTTCAGGATGTTGCTCCAGATGACATGCAGCAGGACATTGCAGTGATGATGATCAGGATGATCATGAGTACATCAGGATGATGTATGGTGACTATCAAGTTGATACTCTATGGTCGTGGATCAGGTTGTGCAGATGAGCATGTCTGGGAGATCCTATAGGTCGGAGTTGTGTACCCGTAATAGCCTGGGATGCTCTTTCGAGACATTGCTCTGGGAGGACATGTAATTTGTGCCCTGGGAGATTTCAGGTCGGAGTTGTGTACCCGTAACATCCTGAGATTCTCTTGCGAGGTTTTGTCCTATGGCATGTAATTTGTGCCCTGGGAGATTTCAGGTCGGAGTTGTGTACCCGTAACATCCTGAGATGCTCTTTCGAGGTTTTCCCATGACCACATGTAATTTGTGCCCTGGGAGATTTCAGGTCGGAGTTGTGTACCCGTAACATCCTGAGATGCGCTTGCTAGGTTTTGTGGTGACCACATGTAATTTGTGCCCTGGGAGATCCTTCAGGTTGGAGTTGTGTACCCGTAACATCCTGGGATGCTCTTTCGAGGTTTTTTGGTGGGGTCACATGTAATAGCGCCCTGGGAGATCCTACAGGTCGGAGTTGTGTACCCGTAATATCCTGGGATGCTCTTTCGAGGTTTTGTGATGCACGTAATAAGTCCTGAGGATTCCACAGTATGGCCAATGATGACGAAGACCCGCAGGTGGTGGGCCTACATCCAGTATGAAAAAGGACTGGCTCTATAGAACTTCCTATCACGAGTAGATTCAGAGATTGATTGAGATAGCAGCAGCAGTGATGATGATGATGACTCGATGACGATTATCCAATGACGATGATCCAGAGAAGATGACTTGTGCTAGAAGAACTGTGCTGAGAAATACCTTCCTAGTTAAGAGGGAGTGTTGATGTTTATGTAACTTCGGAATGTATTTCACATATATGTATATTGTATTCCTATAGAGATGTTATTATTCCTCTATACGGAAGTGTCGTCATTTATATTGTAAGTGTCGTAACTTATACTTGATGGGTTATTAGACCACCTTGTTTGGGGTCGGCCCTGTATAAGTCATGTGGGTCAAAGGGTTATTAGACCACCCTATTGGGGGTCGGCCATGTGGGTCAAAGGGTTATTAGACCACCCTATTGGGGGTCAGCCCAGTCAACATTATGTTATGTGGTTAAGTTCGAGCCTACATGAGTTAAGTAAAAAGGCAAGTCAAGTCAAGTATAAATAGAGTGCGGGAGGCACTCTATTTACTCACTCACTTCTCACACATGCACTCAAGGAGGAGTGGCGCACTTATGGAGGAGGAGGATCTGCTGCTAGGTTATGTCTATCTCTCATGGTTGGTTGTATCATTGCTCTATCTATCTCTGAGGAAGTTATTGGGGTTTTTCACCTTTATGGTTTTCCCCAAGTAAATCTTTGTGTCTCTTGTGTGCTTGCATTATTGTCTCCATGATTGATATGCTGTAGATATGCTGTACATGTTGTTCTCTCAGTTAAGATCCTAGATTAGATTGAAGTAAATTCTGAAAATTTAACACGGTTCTCAATCTCGTGGCAGTTTAACCCCTGAAACAACAGGAGGCCCCTCCACAAATTGGTGTATGACCGTGTCAACAAGTACAAGAGGATTTTGGTACCCTAGAGGACAACAACTATGTCTCAGATGATAATGACAAGGGGGAATTATTTGGATGCCTATCCCCGATGTCCTACCTAACTAACAAATTCTTTTTATCCTCAAGCGCGGTTAAAGTGTGTTGAGTTAACGAGTTAAATTTTAATGGTTGTATTACTCAGTCGGGTGATGGAAGTGAAATTCATGGTGTGATGACTGACTCAAACCATGCAAATGCATATGAATAAAATAAGCCTTTCCTTTCAATGAATGCTAGCTAAGGTAAGGAGAGAGTTCTTTCAAACTATAACTACTCTTTCAAATTAAATGAATCCAACAATAACTTTCTTCTACTTCTAATGACTAAAATGCATGACAATGTTTAAACCTTAGCAAGCATAAGCAAGCATTCAGTGTAGAGTCTATGTAGTTGCATCAATTGAGTTTTTTAGTCTACATGTTGAGTCAATAAGTGTCATCATGATAGAAGTTCATGATCAGAATTTAGAAATGACAGAGTTAAAGCTTATGCTCACATTTATGCTTCTTCCAATGGATTCTCATGACACGTGTAAGGTCTCAACTATTTGATTTCTTCTTGTGACATAATATCATAGCATGCTTGGATTGGGGTTTTGTGAGGGTTTAGGATTTTGGTTTAAAGGCATAAATGAGGCTAGGACATTCATCTAACCTTTCCATGGAAAATATGGGCTAAATATGGGAAAACCTATAACACTTATCCATCATATTTTCACCCAAAAGTTGAGGATATGAACAACATTTCATATTTATCCTACATGTAGTCATCATACCACTGGAAATTGTAACATTTGGCCTTGCTTTTGACCTTCATACAATTGTAAACAATATTGTTTACAAATATGGGCATATTATGAGCAACAAATATAGTGGTTTCCTGTAGCAACAACCTTAAAACCAAGTTTTATGTGTGTTAAATATTTCAAAGAGAAGTATACTCAATTTTGTAGCAACACTCTCAGGTCTACATGTCACAGCCTTTTTTTGGCATCCCCTTCGTCTCATTACAACCAATTTTTGTGTAATGATTAGCAAAAATCATACATAGTTACAACCATCACCAAAGCATTTGATTGACACATAACACACGTTTCCAAAAACACCATAATACCCTATGCCAAATGCTTGCAGAAGAAGCTTATTCCCTGTAACTACTAATTTGATGCAAACTAGATATTAAATAGAGCTCGATTCATCCCAACTCCCATCCTCACAGACCTAACCCTAACCCTAACCTAAACGCTTTGATTTTTGGAGAAAAAATGAAAAGATTATAGCATAGTAGGATCAAGAGAGGGACTTTCTAGGTTAATTCTTTGTTTAGGGAAAGAGAAGAAGGCATATGCCATACACAGGTTGTCATTGTAATAGTTTCTTAAAAAAACTCCTCACCCATCTTTTTTGGGGACACATATTTTTTGTTGGGGGATTTTTTAAGTAGAATCAACTCCAATGTGTTATCAGATTTTTCATAATATATTCAGTTAATTTGGAAATTTAGGTGTGTAATTATGTCCATCTCAAAATATCATATTTTTTTCATATGAATATGAATCTATTTAGAAATCTATGCTTGTTGCATTTGAAATTCTGCCCAGAATTGGCATTTCAATGCAATTCAGCAATTTCACCTTCAACCTTGAAAGCTTGATGGCTAAATTTTCCATAAGATTATGCTTGTGTTTTCTTGTTGGCTAGACTTTCCACAAGATAAATCTTTCCATGCTTGTCATCACCCTCATTGTCATCACCCCCCCCAAACCATATTTAAACCTCAAAGCTCATTTCCAATGAACAAAACCTCCTCATGGCACTTGTATCCCACTAAGATTATAAAGAACCCTAACCATGGCCCCAAGATTGATTCATGGTTTGAAACTCTCCTTTAAATCTATGTGTTGTATTTGAATTTCTGATATGCACAATCCTATGTGTGCCTTTGGCCTATGATCTCTATTATCCCAATTTTCTAAAGCAGCAGGATCTGTGGGCTTATAGCCTTATAATATTTACCATTTACTACATTCTAGACTCATTTTTCAATTAAATGCAATTTCATTTTTACCAGCCAAGTGTGGAAGTTTTCACCTGTGAACTCTAATATTAGAACTACTACTGATAGACTTTTCTGCATTTCAAATAGGTCTCAATATCTTTCTTGGAGCTCTGGTACCATGTGAAAAAATATGAAAGAATGGAAAAATTGCAGCTACAGGAACAACACACAGAGAAAATATTATGTGCAGCAACATCACATGGAGATGGAAGAAATGATACAAAATAAATATTGTTGCACTTTCCTTTATTATGCACTAAGAACACACACTTACAATTTCAGAATAACTGAAACTTTCATCTTCCCACCTTGACACATGTGGGGTGAACTACTTGAGTTAGTTACTTGGAGAAGCATGCTTGGCACAAGTTTTCATGTCACCACATACCTTAGCCCATGTGAGGCGCATGAGTTGGTTATCTTAACCGTTAAAATGGACCTTATCAAGGTGGAGTGATCCACTTGTGGAACCATTCTCTTTTGTGGACCTAGTATAATGTTTTTACCTGTAACTCCCCTCTCTTTTGTTCCATAAAAGAGAAGGAGGTGCACATGACTTCTAAGCATGAGAGCTAGAGTGAGGAGTGGTGTGATGTCATAGCTAGGGTATTCTATTTAAAGTGTATTGCTTTATGAGGTTGTGAGATGGTGGTTGGTTTTGTATAGTAAGCTTGGGAGACTCTGATTTTGGATTATGTAATTCTCTTTTCCACTATAATAGAAAGACAAGTGATTGTTGGTGCATATTCAGTATGCTAATTTGATTTTTCTAGAGCTGATTTCTATTTAAAATGTAACTTGTAACTCCCCTATCTTTTGTTCTACAAAAGTGAAGGAGGTGCACATGAATTCTAAGCATGAGAGCTAGAGTGAAGAGTGAAGAGTGGTATGATGTGATAGCTAGGAGTGGTGTTGATCTTGTTTCATAAGAGACAATTTCTAAAATTGTACAGATTTACTTGT
Source organism: Larix kaempferi (assembly GCA_027924585.1). Taxonomy (NCBI): domain Eukaryota; kingdom Viridiplantae; phylum Streptophyta; class Pinopsida; order Pinales; family Pinaceae; genus Larix; species Larix kaempferi. The sequence continues at coordinate 10,258,811 of BSBM01000125.1, read as the reverse complement.
GACATGGAGATGGAGGATTCCCTTGCCCCTTGATTAGATCTGGGATTTTAATTTCAGCAGGAATTTCTTGTGGAAAACCCTTGGACCCCTTACTTTATAAATTATCATTCTCATGACCCTGATTACCCCATTCTATTTATCCTCTTCTTCCCATTTTTCTATATTTACTACTCTTTTATAATGGCTCATAGAATCGCTTTAGCTCAGATTAAGGCACTAAATGTTCTAGGTATAGAATCTATAAAGTTGGTTATGTCATGCATGGATCCTCTATAATGAAAAGCACATAAATAAATGTGACGTGAATGGTTCCTCTGTAATGTAATGCTCATAAATAGTTATGGTATTACCATTGGCATGCTTCTACAACAAATATGAAAACTTAGTTTAAGAGGAATCTCACATACACTGACATTTAATCGGGAACTTTGTTGTTTATTTATCTCACCACCTTCTAAGAGGAAACTCAAAGGCTAAATAGTAAAATACTCTAGTTTAAGGATCTATATCCACCCTGACCCCTTCACAAATCCTATGATAAAGCAAGTCTATTAAGCAAGATATCAGATGATTGACAAACTAAATATTGTGGATACCTTGGAAAGATCCATGTTATAACTTTTGATTAGCAATCCATATCCATATCCATGTGTAATAGGTTTTGAGTTATGAAGGATAGAGAAATTGTTAGTTCAAAGGTGTAGTTGGTGGAAAGTGAGGCAAAGTTCATCTATGGAAAGACAACTAGGAATTCTCAGCTATTGTTGCATAACTTTAATATTAGAGTGGTCAATATCTCTTAGAGAGGATTTGCTTTCAGTTGAGGAAGAAGGTATATGGATGAGGATTTATTAAGAAGGTTAGAGGCCACATATAGGAGATTAAGGATTGATGATTATGAATATGAAGAAGTTAGTACTGGAAATGACTAGAACACTCTAGCTAGTGTAGAAGCTAGTAGAAACTATATCAAAGCACTGAAATTTTAGACTGGAACACTTCAACCAATGTAGAAGATGATAGAAACTATATCAAACCAAGGAGCTCGATTGAAGTGTAAAGTATCATAGTTTGGAACTTTGGAGAAGATTTGAACCCAAATGCATTAATAGATGAGGTTCCAAAGCTTCAATAATTGTTTTGTGTGGAGAATATAGTTTAAGATGGCCCAAGGAGAGTAAAGTTCACCAGGACGAAGATGAAATTCCAGGAAACCTTATGGTGGGAGTGTTCACAAAAGAACTGGTTGAGTCAAGGTAAGCAGAAAATCAAAATTTGGGAAGAAATGAACAAGGATATGGGAACTAAATG